>CAWUFW010001414.1:0-2858263 GCA_963921515.1 Calotriton arnoldi
ATAGTCAGGACTGACCCAGGGACCATGGTAGAAAAACGAATTTAGTATGCCTGAACTCAGGATGATAAAATACATCTTTTAGTGAAGTTGGTTTTAACATTCTGTGTTCGAAAATACCACTTTTAGAAAGTGGGTATTTTCTTGCCTAACTATCCAAGCCTGCCTCTGCTAGGTTGTGTATTCCTTGTCTGGAGATTGAGTGACAGGGGCTGGGGGTGGCTACAGGAGACAGGGTGAGTCAGCGCAGGGCTGAATAGAAAGATCTGCATCCAGAGTGGAGGGAGGAGTTGCACCTGGGTCTGAATAGGGCTGTGCCTGCCTTCCACAATGCTGGCTCCACCTCCTGCCGGGCGGCTGAGCACTCTGCCCCACATTCTGAAAGGAAAGAAGGAGTCAGAAAAACAAAGTGCTCCAGAACTGACCAGAACTGGTTTTGGACTAGGCCGAGGCCTCTCTGCCTCCAGAGAACAAAGAGAATCAGGGTATAAGAGGGGCACCCAGACCCCAGGAAAATTAGATCACTTTTGGGAACAAGAAGAAACCTTTGCTGAGGAGCGGAACCAAAAAGAAACTGAGGAGAGACTATCCCTAAGCCTGAAGTGCTGCTTGGGGGATTGGCCTGCAGTGGTTTGCCTGACTGCCAAAGAAAGGAGAAAGAAACTTTTGCTTTGCTGTGACTTTCATCAACTTGTGAAGGATCTCCAAGGGCTTGGAAGAGAGCTTGCCCCTGACCGAAGTCCCAGGACCAGTGGACTTCACCCCCTTTGTGAATTGCTGATGGAAACTCTGTTTCAGTGGCTGCAGAGGTAGGGAGCTGTGACCGACTCTCACGACCGACTCGGTGTCCTGTAAGCACCGCATCGAAGCACCGTCTCGCCCTGCAACGCACGGCCCTGGTCTCACCGACTCTGTCAACGAGCCGCTGCCTGCACCGCATCGAGGGACAACGCGTCCTGCAACGCTTCCATTTTTGCATCGCGACCGCGACGAACAGCCATTCGGCTCGCACTCCCGTGCCTGCCGCTTCAAGTAAAAGGTACTGTGACCGAGTCTGTCTACGCTGTGTTGGCCCGTCTCGACGCAGTCAGCTGGATTTGTTAGACTCTGTTTGTTCTCGACATCGCCGTAGCCGGAGGAGGCTACCGACTCGCACAGAACCTTGAATTAAGCCTTTTGATCAGAACTAAGTATTCTTAACAGTATTGTGGATTATTTTTGTCGTTTATGGTCTTGTGATAAATCTATATAAAGTATACCTATTTTTATAAATATATAACCTGTGTGGTGTCCATTTGTAGTGTTGTCACTTGATTACTGTATGTGTTCACAAATGCTTTACACACTGCCTCTGAACTAAGCCTGTCTGCTCGTGCCAAGCTACCAAGAGGGTGAGCAGGGGTTATTTCGGGAGTGTACCTACTTTCCCTGACTAGACTCAAGGGTCCCTATTTGGACAAAGGTACCTACCTCTGCCAACTAGAGACCCCCAAATCTAACACTTAGCATATCTCAAAACCTCATCTACTGTACTATTCTGCTTCCTATCAGGTGCTGCTTAATCCTTTCACTTATCTCTGGTGTTAATCCATACACGAACCTATACACAAAGTGACTCATGTCCTTCTCACTTAGCGTCTCATAACCACTATACTGTTTGAAAACCAACAACAATCTCTCATAGTACGCGTGCACTGATTCTTTGCTTTCCTGTGTTGTTCTGTCTATTTTCACCCAATCTGTTTCTTTTGGTGGAATTTTATTCTTCAAAAGGTAACTACCTGATCATACTGCCTCATCACTTCTGGACCTGGCGCTCCTGTTTTGGCATCCCTTGGATATTCTACAGTTGGCCAATCAATTGTAATCTTACATTCTGTCCATAAATCAGCAGGCACTACTATGTCAAACAATCCATCTAGATCTATCCACAGCACTTTTGACACCTTAACAAATCTCTCCACTTGTCTGTACCATTCTACTGGTTTCTCTCTCAATTTTGGGAAGTCATTTGTAAATGACAGTATATCCTGTCTGGTCCACGGAACATGCACATAACTACCACCTGGTGTTTCTCTCATTGGGTACTCCCTAGCAACTGGTTCCCTATCTGTCACTGCAAAAGCCAAAGATGCTTTATCTGTTGTTTTCTCATTCCTCTTTGTCCATCTATTTCTCCATCTATCCACATCACCCCACTTTCTCAATAAAACAATCAGCTCTTTTATCTGGGTCAGTCTTCCTGATGTGTTCAAATTTTCTATGTCTTTCTCACAAAAATCTACTCTGTACGGCTTCTGCAACGTCCTTACTTTCACGAATTCCACTCCTAGTTCACCTGCAATCTCTTCCAATTTGTCATGTAAATTTCTAGCTCTCCAAGTAAGACTTTTGCACAAAAACATAATCTCGTCATCCTGATAATTTTTTAGTTTTTCTGTTCCAATTGTTCCTAAAATCAACTCTTCCATGTCTATTTTCAACCTTATTACATCTAATGGTTTTTCTTCAGGTTCTTTTGCTTTTAGCGCTTTAATCCATTCATTTAACTCTTCTGGAGTCGGACCTACAGGCGTACTATTTAACTCAATCCAATCACTGGTTCTTTCTGGTGTTCCTGATGCGGACTCTGTCACCATAGGCATTCTCCTAATCTCACTCTCATTTATCGTCAAATTTGTAGGTGGACTTGGTCTACACGTACTAGCCGAATTGTGTGCACCTTCATTATTCAGTTCCATCCCTTCTCTTTTTCTTTGCAAATGTGAATTCATGGGAATCACCAAAGAATGTTCATTTATTTTCTGATTCTCAAAAATTGGCATTACTGGACCTATCGTTACTGGTACAGTTACAGCTTCCATATTCTTTGTCAATTCTCTTATTTTCTCAGTCAATTCTTTTGTCGTTTTTGCTAGTTCAGTTGCATTGTCACTTTCTGTCTCTTCATTTTGTGAAATTTTAAATGTTTCTTGTGACCTATTTATTTCATGTCTTCGTTCGGGTTTTTATTCCTCCCAGTTTCCATTTGCGGTGCATTAGGTGTCACCACCACAGAAGTCTGTTGGTATGGAGGTGGGTTTCTGTTTAAAATATCTTCCAGCAATTCGTCATCTGTTTCACTACCACCATACACATACTTTTCTACCACTACATGTTTCTTTTTCTCGGTACACTTTCTCTTTGCTTCTTCCTCAACCGCAAAAGCTGGAAACAAACCTCCTGCCATGTTAGCATATCTCCAACGCTTTACTCTGTCCTCATGATTTATTCCACACAACCTTCCGGGTATAAACTCATGATTCTTCAATCCTCTGGATCTCTCTCGCTCATACATCTCATCTTCCCATTCCGCTAAAGCTTCAAACTGTGTCGGTCTAGGTCTAGGTTCTAACATTACCATCTTTTCTCTCAAGTTCCGTAATACGGCTACATTAAATGAACCATTCTCAGGAAAAGCCAATGCCCCATCGTTCTTGGTGTATTTTGTCCAATTTTCTAACCATATGCATGTATGATATCCATATTTCAGCATCATATGTGAGGCTGGTGATTTCGGCGGAGGAATTATTTGTCCCTCTCTAGTCACTACCTTTTTGTCCTTCTTAAAGAAGTTCTTAACTTTCGACATCCAAGACGTTTTCTCTTTTCCATACTCATAGTACGACATGATTCACAACCTTTTTCTCCTTAAACAATCCGCAATCCAACACTGTTACCTATGCGTTATTTCAACCAATACTAGCGCGACTCACACCAACCCTCCAATCACAACGATTTCTGTCTACGGCGCACTGTCCAATCCCAGCGCGGCTTTTGTCTACGTCACTTTGCTCCTGTTCTCATGTGACTATCGCACTGTCCAATCCCAGCGCGGCTTTTGTCTACGTCACTTCTACTCTTGACCCCTCCTTTACAAAATTTATCGGCAATTTCTTTTTCAACAATTCTTGTTAGTTACAACATTTTATCCACATTTCCATTGTCTGATTCGCTAAACCGAAAAGATAGCTTTGACCATTCACACAAGAATTCTGTATTTTCCAGTAGGCAGCGCTTACCTCTACCCTACCACAGAACTTTCAGTTTCATCGATAAAGTAGCACTTCCCTCTACCTTACCCTTCTTTCAAGCAAGCGATAAACCCGTTTCTCTGGGGATAAAACACATGTGGAGACTATACTGCTCCTGAGAATTAAGGCCAGAGTTTCACAAGAAAACCGATCACTATTTCACTTACACACCTTTTATACGCAAAATGTCCCTAAATAACACAACCTGTGTTATTACCAAAATGAACTCAGACAGTGTAAAATTCCATGCGACTTCTCTTGCCACACGTGTTCCACTTCCTACTTCCCGGAAGCGTGAAAACTTACATATAACATAACGCGACTCAACAAAAAGTGTTAGACATAAACTTATCAATAATCTATAATCAAAAATCAATAATCACCAAACTAATCTATAATAACCATAACTCTGCTACCAAGAAATCTGATCCAGCGCTTACAAATAAAAATAATTTCTCCTATTATGCTTTTGGTCATCCAGGTGCAATAATTTCTCTAACACACACACTATATCCATATGACGGTGGGGCCCATAACACCGCATATACATTCACTTACTCATTTGTTCCCTGGATTTCCTCCGTCATGAAACCTAGGAGAAAAATGATTCGCTGGAAGGAGACGGGATACCTCTTTTATAATGACACAATAATTCTCATTTTCTTGTAAGGTATTCCGCTCATTGGTCGATGGACCAATTAGTAGGAATCAGTTGATGGTGATTAAGACCAGCTCAATCACAATGAACTCTTTACCATTTCATTATTAATCATTATACTAAAGAAAAATCACTGAGTCATTTGTTTAAAGAATAATAAAGTTTATATAAAGTTTTGAATGCAGGAAATTTGAGATTAATCTTATTATTCAGATCATTTCATTTATCATCAATATAAGAATAGTTGAAATTGCATGGCACTTTTATTAGACGAAAAATGAGGTTATCATACTAAGAACTATATAGATCAACCTATCTATCTCTCTGGGAATCCTAATAATTCTAATAAAAATCTATCAAATAAGAGTTCTCCTAAGCAGCATTTTATACTCAACTGGAAAAGGAAAATAACAGCAGCAGCATCAGCTCGTCAGCGTCAGCAACCGCAAACTCTCCCATCTACAGCATCTAACTTCTTCAGCATCTCCCGCAGCATCCCGCAGCATCTACTCCAGCATACTAACCCCTCCCACCAAGAGTAGGTCTTCTTATACCCTAATTCTAGCTTACAGCATAAAATGTTTCTTCTTACATGGCGCGATTCATTCTCATTGGTCAAAAACTCAGATCCCTATACATTTTAATCAAACTTCCTGGTCTTAACCAGTTCCGTGTGGAATGTCCATGCAAGCATCGTTTCCCACAGTTCATGCACTTGCTCATCCGTTTCGATCAGTCCAAATTGTATCTTTTTCTGCTACAATTTGTATAACACAGTTCCTCCTATTGATTCAACCAGGCTTCTCACGCTTCTTGCTGATCATCTTGGCACACATCTGCTCAGAAGGGTCACAGCAGCCTTGACCATACTTTCATCTTAGCCTCTCGGCATCAGCACGTGATCATCCCTTTTCCACAGCCTCTCTCCTCTATCACATGGTCACATCCGCTCATGCGCACTCTAGTAACTCGCGGCCATTTTATATTGCTGCTCGGCAGGCCTAAGCGCACTATTTTTAAAGAAAACAAAATGTTATTAAAACAAAGAAATATAAACCCTTTCGTTTCCCTCCCGTCTTTCTACGTACCCCAATTAGGTATTACCTAGCAGAAGCAACATATAAAGCTGTCCCTTACTTACCATCGCTTTATTTTGCAACCTCACGTTTTATTCAAAAGCACAAATCATGCATTTTATTATTATTTTAGTACGCAAAATATTATGTTATGTTAGAAACGTAAACAATTATTAGTCCATTACTTTGCACACTGAATTGCGTGTTACCATTAACCCTTTACATACATTATTGGTTATTTACTTGAACGAACATGTTTATTAATATTGTACGAAAATATTAGGAGGTTAACATTTTTATATTTACCCTGCTCCATCAATGGCAGTATTCAAAATTTAGATCTCTTGCTTGCCCCGACCATAGCTCTGTCTGATAGTGGTAAACCACACAGTTGCTTCACCTGAGAAACAGATTCGACTGAATGATGCTTGGGAAAACTTAGGACCTGACCTAGAGTTGTGTGGTAAGGGAATACTTCAGATTTATTTGCCAAATGGTAATTTGCTCCACTGCAAAACCCTGGAAAACTGGTGAGTGTTCTGCTAGCATTCATGCGCCATATGGTCAGCATGCCTTTTACAACTGCAAAATGTTTGATGAGTGTGGCTCAATGGAATTTAAAAATAAAGCATAATTATGACACTGCATAGCGTGAAGTGCTAATAGCCAAATAATTGTGCAACATGTAGCATGCTTATGTTGGGATGGCGTCATTATGCCCAAAGAATAGAAATAATTATGGTACAGAGAAAGCCCTCTAATTGTCACACCCACACATGTGCCTGGGGGAGCCAGAGTTAAGTGGAGAAATCATAATTTCACCCAGGAACAGTGGCGGCTCCTTGGCTAAGGTGGAGAAAAGTCACCCCACTGTTCGTTGAGCAGTGCAAAATAAAAATAAAATGATAATACCAAGGAGTTATTATCATTTTATTTGGCTGTGCCTCTGAAAGCCATGTTAGGTGTGGGGCCGGGCAGGACTCTCTGCCATCAGAGGGAGCAGGAGTGGTTTGCACTCTCTCAGTGTGCATGATGGCTTGGCCAGCCCTCTGGGGCCGGCCAAACCGTTATGCGCCCTTGGCATGTTCTCCACTGGGCTGTGTTGCACACACCCTTGGAGTACATGCCCCGCCTCCCAGGTACTGCCTGAGCAGCCAAACAGGCCACTCAGACAAATCAGGACGCTGCTCATGCAGTGTCGTGATTGTCTGGGAGAGTCCTGGAGCCTGGGTGCTTTCGGTACTGCCAGAAGCGTGAGGATGGAGGAGAGGAATGCAGCGGCAGCAGCGGCAGTGAAGAAGGTAAGCTTATTTCCCCCCAGCCACACCACCCCCATTCCGAGACAGCCGCCACTGCCCAGGAAACCTTTTCATTCCAGCTCCACTACTTTATTGGTAGGTTTCTGTTTCTCAAAGATTAAGTAAATCTGACTAGCACAGCTGGTGGCTTATAAGGATTCTTTTCAAGCAGGCACCGGGAAACCCCTCGGGGTAGCTGTGCGCCATACAAATTCAAAATAATAATAATAATAATGCAATGCATATCTATCCAGAATAGCTTTCCTATCAAAAATACTTTTTGAAAATATACACGCAGCACATTTTTTACTCAATGAGATGAAAATTACACATTTTAAATGTGCTAGCCAAGGTAACTTGTTTGGTTTAAAACGATTTGAAAAGGCAATTATTCCTGTAAGCGTTAAAAAGATACATGTGACTTACCGTTAGTGACAATGGCATCTAACTGTTCTCTCCACACTTATATATTTTTATCACAGTGGCTACTTTGAAAAAGTTCTCAAAGGGTCAATAGGCTGCCTCAGAACACTAATACTAATACAAATACAAAATGGTCACACACACCATATGCCATTTCACAAGTGTTTCTTACATATCACTGACATCAATTTGACATCAGGTTTCATCTCTGTACCCAACTGTATTCAATTTGTGAGTCAAGCCTTTGTCCTCTGTGATTAGATCCTTTGACTGCCATGCTCTATCCTGTGGAATAATACACATCTAATCATTAGACTAAACAATTACAACGCTTCTGCTACTTATAATGTTGGACCATGTGTGGCAGGAGTTAATCTGTGAATGGGCCATCACTATCTAAAACTGAAATTTAAAAAAAATGAAATATACGGAAACATGAAGCCTGTTGGAGCCCTAGATTGTGGCATGATTGTAGGGGGCTGCCCTCCACCCCCATCCCAGGAGAAAAGTCAAAGACTCTTGCTATGCTTTTCGACCAGGAAACCATTTTACAGCATTACCAAAGACCAGTGATGGCCCCTTGTTTTCGTACACTCGATCCTGTCCTTCCTTCTGAGCAAGAAGCACAGATCGGTGGTCACAGCTTGTGTTCTATCTAAGGTTGAATATTGTAATATCCTGTATCTGGAACTGTCCCTTATTTGCTGCAAAAGATGGAGAGGTTTTGTGGTTAGAACAGTCTAGAATGTATGAAAATTCTGTAAATGTGGGTAATATGTACTTAGTAATTTGCACCTAAGGCAGAAAAAAACTGTAGGGTCAAGTCTGTGGCTATGTTGAGGTAGAGATTCATTGAGACAAAAGGTATTGCTTATTTAGCAAAAACTGAGCAGGCCTGTGGTAAGATAGAATTGGTGGCCAGTGGCCATTCAAACTCCACAAAGCTCTGCAGTTTCAGCAGAGCAGTGGATCAGATCTGCTTGTGGTGTATGAGATTTGTTACTTAAAATGAGGCCAGAGTAGGAAACACTGATCAAGGCTGGAGCCAATGTTTTAAATTAGTGTATTATAGCAAATAGGGAGATTGGCTTAACCAGCACAGAAGATGGCTGCTTGATTCCAGAGCTTCGTTGTGAGGCAAAGTGGGCTCCTTCACCACTCTTTACCTCCTATATGTATATATATAGTACCAATAACATAAAATCTAATTTAAAAAAATTCTATTGTAAATTAAAACATTAAACTATTTCAAAATCTTCAAACTTAAATTTCCCACTCCAGTGAGTGCAACAGTAGGGAAATTGTTGGATAGCGGAGGGGTAGAAATTCCTGTTCCTACTCCAGTGAGTGCAACAGTAGGGAAAGTGTTGGATAGCCGAGGGGTAAAAATTACTATTCCCACTCCAGTGAGTGCAACAGCACGGAAAGTGTTGGATAGTGGTGGGATAAAATTTACTATTCCCACTCCAATGATTGTAAAAGTAGGGAAAGTTTTGGATAGCTGAGGGGTAAAAATTAGTATTCTCACTCCAGTGAGTGCAACAGTAGGGAAAGTGTTGGATAGTGGCGGGATAAAATTTACTATTTCCACTCAAATAATTGTAAAAGTAGGGAAAGTGTTGGATAGCGGAGGGATAACAATTACTATTCCCACTCCAGTGAGTGCAACAGTAGGGAAAGTGTTGGATTTCAGAGGAGTAACAATTGATATTCTCACTCCAGTCGGTTCAAAATTAAAAACAAACTAAATTTTAACAATAAAAATATTCCAAAAGCAAAATCAATTAAAAAATACATAAATATGTTAAAAAGTCAAATACAAATATATTTCATATTAAAACATTAAAAAAAAATATTATAATGTTAAATACATAGAACAAATACCTACAAATATTATATTAAGTAAAATGAAAAACAATTTCCATACAAATAAATATTTTTAATTAAAAATTATTTAGAAACAAAAACATTAATTATTACATAAATGTACTTTTTTTATTTCCTACCCAATAACACCACACAATTCACAACACACATCTAAATTTAAAAAATTTACTTCCTCAACTAACATAATTAATTGCCAATAAAAGAAATATTATTAATTAAAGAAAACTCATAAAAAGTATTTAACTTCCCACACTTTAACCCTATAATCCCCACAACCCACAGTTAAAATTAAACTATAAATAATTTAATTACACAATTACAACTTATTTTCAATTAAAAAACTAATTGTATTTAACAACTAATTATAAAGTAAGTAAAATGTATTTGCTCTCCACACTGTACCCCTATAACAATAAAACCCATGCACAAAAAAAATAAACAAATACCCTAATTAAATATAAATTAATTAATTAATATTAATGATCAACTAATTTTTAATTAATTAAACCAACATTATTTCCCACCTTTTACCCCTATAAACCCCACAACCCAGACCTAAAAAAAATCACACACTTACCATAATTAATTATCAATTAATTAGTTAATATAAATTAACAACTAATTATTAACTAATTAAACATAAATTACTTCCCACCCTTTACCCTATAAACCCCATAACCCACTCCCAAAATTAATTACACAATTTCCGTAATTAATGTTCGATCAATTAATTAATAATAATTAACAACCAATTAATAATTAATTACAAATAAACTACTTCCCACAATTAGCGCTATAAAATCTAAATTAAATAAATAAAAAATAATCATTAATTTATTATAATTAAATTACTTCCCACCCTATTCCCCTATAAACCCACAACCCGCTACAGAACTAAAAAATGCAACATTTCATTTACAGTTGTTTTAAAAGTTCTAAAGGTAGCTAAGTCAAAAAGACAAGTAGTAGTAGTAGTAGTAGTAGTATTAGTAGTAGT
Organism: Calotriton arnoldi; assembly: GCA_963921515.1. Taxonomy (NCBI): domain Eukaryota; kingdom Metazoa; phylum Chordata; class Amphibia; order Caudata; family Salamandridae; genus Calotriton; species Calotriton arnoldi. The sequence continues at coordinate 10,410 of CAWUFW010001414.1, forward strand.
TTATTCGGTCACATTTTGACCATAAAACTTTACACACATAAAACAATATATACAGTACATTATATCCAAGAGCACATCTTAATATTAAGAAGGAAGCGTACAAATTGATTATGACACAATAAAAGCTCCTATCAGGGCCAATTCGGTAGCATCTTACCTCAGTTGTTATTATTTCATATACACATGTATCTATGGTTGCAATTCCTTGTAGGAAAATAAAATGCCCCTCTCTTGTACATTAAAAGGCCCATTACGATACCGGGCGTGGAAAAATCCGCCAGGCATGAAAGCGGCAAAAATCCTCCCGCACACACCGTCTGAACACCGACCACGCCATTACGAATACACAAACCGAAAACCGCCATCGGCGGAAAAACCACACAAGATACCGCCCGCCCTCGTCCGAGTCGGAGTCAAACCGCCCGCCACGGACGGAAACACGCACGACAACACAAAACCGCCCGCCCTCACGGCCGACACACCGCACGTGAAATTACGATCGCACCGCCATGAGCGCGGGTAAACCACAAATATACCGCCCGCCAGCGCAAACAACGCCGATGAGAATTGACACGGCAGAAGCCATGGCGCCCACGTCCCTGCACAGAAACCATCCGCTGACAAAAACAATCGCACACAACATGGCCAACAAGTCCACACAGCAAGGCACGCACAAATACACAAGCACAGTACACATCCCGAAAACACCCCCCTGGACAAACAAAAAATACAAAGGCCAGAACACCAGACACAACACACCTGAAAACAACAGACCATGAGGACACACCCACATAGGCAAGTACAAAAGCAGCACTCCCACAGACCACAACCCCTTGCAACATTGCAAACTAGAGAGGAGAGGAGAGGACACAGTGACACAGCAAGGACAGCAGCACACCACAGAAACGCACACATCACAACCACCACCACCACCACCACCACCACCAAACACCGGCACCACAAACCCCCTGCACATTACACAACACACACCGCACCAGCACCACAAACACCATGGCACCACAAAGAATGCCCAAGTTCACGCCCATTGAGCTGACGGTCATGGTCGACGAGATCATCAAGGTGCACCCACAAATCTATGGGAACCTGGTCCAGCACACACCACTAGCCACCAGAAACAGAATGTGGAACCGGATCGTAGACCAGGTCAATGCAGTCGGGACCCTGCCCAGGAACAGAGTTGAAATCAACAAACGGTGGAATGACGTCAAGAGCCTGGTCAAGAAGAAGGAGAGCAAGAACAGAGAGCTGGCTGCCGTCACTGGCGGAGGGAATCCCGCGCTCTTCAAGACCTTCAAAGCGTGGGAGGAGAAGGTGCGAGTCATTATACATCCGGAGATCCTCGCCGGATTAGCAGGGGGAGTGGAGGCTGGTAAGTACAAACTAATGTATACCAGCACACCGCTATGTACTCACATGCACTACCACCATGCCACAGCTCCCAGGGACAAACACCCCCATGTCCAGCACACAATACACAACACATCACACACACATGCAACAGACACCACCACACACAGCCCAAACCTAACAACTGTAAGATACGTGGGGGCATGTGTACACTCAGCCAGCCACGTAACCACCAACAGGTCCCCAAGTATGCCAGAAGCGCCACAACGAGCACCCACCACACCCATGTGTCCGCCATAGCTGCACTAACCGACAAGTAACAGGTAAGTGGCAGGAACACAAAGTGCAGTGGGTGGGAGGGTGGACAGCTCAAGTACAACACACACCAGGCCCCTAGTCCCACAGCACAGCAAGGAGGAGCATCCCCCACACCCCACACCCACGTGTCAGCCACCGCAGTGCACACCGACAGCCGAAAGGTAGACATCACGGTCCACAACAATCGGTGTCAGTGGGTGTCCAGCCATCACCACGACCCACAACACCGCCCCCACCCCCACAGACCTGCAACATGGAGCACCCCCCGCTTAGAACCATGTGGCATCCAGTACAGTGCACGCACGAACAACCTGCAGGTGGGAAACTGGACAGGGCTGGATTACTGGAGGCATGAGGACCGTAACACGACCAACACATGGGACATGTCACGTAGCAGACGAACACGCAGCACCGCCCACCGTCACGAACAAGTGAACAATGTGCACACGGACATGAACCACAGACTCACACCCCACATGACCCATCACAGACACAGCAACACCCAAGGAGCCACGTCTGCATGCACAAGCCACACTGAATATAGTACCACACGGCAGCCACTGTGCAACCCATCACACACAACCGAAACACCATTGAAGTCCTGTCCATGTAGCCCCTACTGCCTGTCAACTACACACCCCACAACTACGCCTATGTAAGACAAACAACACTAGACGCAACAGAGCGGAACAACATAAATGCACACGAACACCACTGAACCCATCAAACACACAGACACACCATGCACATACAACATACCATCCATCCCATCCGTCAGCCCCAGTCTCATGAAAGGCATGTCATCCGAACAGCTGCCACACATACAGCAGTCACGCTAAGATACATGCCCATGACCAACCATGTGCCAGAAGTCAATGAAGCGCACGCCACACTGTGAGCAACAACACACAACATGGGCCACACCCCCCCGAGCACTGCAGTGATGCACATGGCACAGGGCAGCACGCACACCAAGGAGATGGGACAACTGCAATACGTCGGGTGGCACACAACCATCACACACTCATAACGATGCGTCCAATGCCATGTCCAGTAATCACAACAGACAGCAAATATGCAGGGTATGTCAGGCATGCACACACCTCAGACCATGCACTGTCATGCTGCCACAACACATGTCACGTTCGGCACCCATGGCTCACAGCATGTAGCCCAAAAGCATATTCCATCCCAAATGCGTTCCTGGGGCATGACCCCCATGTTGCCATATGCGTTCCTAAGCGTCCCATTTGAACCCCAAAAGCAAAGTACAAACCAGACCCAGGATGGGCCAGGAGCCCGCATACACCAGAGTCACAATAAGTAGGGGCACAGCAACACACCCATCGGCATGGCCAATCCGTCCCATGCCACATGTGCACAGCACACAGTCCCATTGCCAAGCACACACAACAACAGATTGTACAGCCACACACCCGCCTCCGGGACACACGTGCACGAGAGTGCACGAACGGAGAATGTCAGACAACCAATACAGACTTCGCCAGGTGCAACACAATAACAAATCTCATTCTCTCCACAGGTGACGAACTGCTGGATGCTGGGGATGGAGACAGCAGCCAGCACAGCCAGCCTACAAGCCCCCAACGAGGACACACGGATGTGGAGGATCTGTCCTCCTCTTCGGACACGGACCACCAAGCAGGCCCATCTAGTGTGGCAGGGCCCAGCCGCTCCCCAGGACCCCTCCTACCCACCAACCCATCATCCAGGGCTGCTGAACATTCCCAGCCCCCTGCTGCCACTGTCGTTGCGGCCACACCCACGGTCATTGCGGCCACACCCACGGGCATTGCGGCCACACCCACGGTCATTGCGGCCACACCCACGGTCATTGCGGCCACTACCACTGCCGCAACCGCCACCACGTCTTCGCTGGCCCCAGCCCCAGCGCAGGTGGTGGCCCGGACGACTGGATCCACCCTGGGAGCCAGGGTGAGGACCGTGGTGAGCAATGTGGCTAGTGGGCAGGCCGGTGGCAGCAGGACTGGTAGGAGGAGCAGGGTCAGGGAAACGCCAGCCTCCCCTGGGAGCCATGCCCTGCCTCAAATGGCCAGAGTCCTTGGGGCCTATGAAGAGGCCCAAGGACAATGGGCCAGGTCAGCTACAGACACGCGTGAGGTGCTGGGGGTGCTGAGGTCCATGGACGCCCGTATGGGCCAAATCGTGGACCTCATGGGCCAGCTGGTGGTGGCGGTGAGGTCACAGCCAGGGACAGCAGCTCCCCTCCGCCACCACCTGCCGGGGCGCAGGGTCGAGCAGCAGTGTCCAGTTCCCCTGCGTCCACAGCCAGTGAGCACACCTCAACCACCAGCAGGTCGCAAGCAGGCACCCCCTCGCAAACGTGGAAGGGGCCGTCCGAAGTGGAAACAGATCTCCCGGGAGGACTTCGCACGCTCCAGACGCAAGTGAGGCAGCCAGCCAGCCTTCCTTGACCACCCACTGCATTGACTTGGACTACGATCCCACTCCACACAGCCATCTGGATGGCATGTGTGTGTTGGACTATGGACATAGAACCAGTGGGTACACCCTGAGCATCACGCAGCCATGACCGACAGCTCATTGTCACTGCACGCACCACTTTTGTCATCACCTTACACACAATCACATGTCACAGTTTGAAATAAATGCACCTCTTCCACTAACTGCTGTCTGTGCCCTGTGTTTTAATTGTACGGAATACAACGGCCACCTTGAGCGGAACGGCACCTGATGCGTGGCATGGCAATGGAACCGGAGGGCCTGTAGGGACCTAGGGGTGGGAGACAGAACAGGAGCACATTCAATGAGTGTGTCACACACCCATCACACAGTACATGTCAACAACTACAAGCAATGTACACACATCGCACAGAGCAATAGGGCACAATGCCACAGCCACCATCAGTGGCATACTAACCTGGGCATGGAGCGTTGACACACAGCACGCAGTGAACAAAAGGCCACCCTGACACAGCACACACACACCTGCACAAATACAGACACATCAGCCGTCGTACATGGACACTCACCGTTAAGTGAAGTAGCGGGCGATGAGCTGCTGGCGCACATTCCCAGCTTCCTCCTCTCCGCTGTCCTCCTCACTCGAGCTGTCCTGGTCTGCGGGCTGGGGCCCTGGTTGATCTCCGTCATCCACAATGAGGGGGATCTGCTTCCGAATGGCCAGATTGTGCAGCATGCAGCACGCCACCACTATCTGGCACACCTTCTGTGGGGAGTACGCCAGCGCACCCCCGGTGCGGTCCAGGCACCTGAACCTGGACTTGAGGAGGCCAAAGGTACGCTCGACCACACGTCTGGTCCTCCCATGTGCCTCATTGTAGCGATCGTCTGCTGGGGTGCGAGGATTCCTCAATGGACTGAGCAGCCATGCCCCATTCGGGTACGCAGAGTCACCTGGGTGTGAGGGACACAGAGAACCGTTGCTATTCCAACTGGACAGGGGACAGCATCGCACAACCAGCACGCTACACCACTCCACATACTCACCGACAATACAGCCACGATCCTGTTGCAGATTGGACATCAGTCGTGGCAAGATGCTGTTGCGCATTACGTGTGCGTCATGGGCCGAGCCTGGGAACTTTGCACACACGTGGGTTATCACCATGTCCGCAAGGCACACCACTTGCACATTCAGGGAGTGCGTGTGCTTCCTGTTGCGGTACAGGTGCTCAGTGGCCTGTGGTGGAACAAGGCCAACATGTGTGCAATCAATGGCACCAACGACGTGTGGGATCCTGCCAAGGGCATAGAATGCACCCTTCACTGCCGCCAATTCACGAGCCCTGGGGAATCTGATGTACCTGTTTCGGTACAGCATCATGGCTGCCAGTACATCCCTCAGCACCTTGCTGAACATGGGCTGGGACATCCCTCCTCCACTGCCCACTGTGTGCTGGAATGACCCAGTGGCGAAGAAATGCATGGCGGCCATCACCTTAGCCGTGGGGGTGAATGCTGTCGGATACACCCTGCGGGGACGGAGATGGGGTTCCAACATGGCACACAGTCGATGCAGGGTTGGCCTGTCCAGCCGAAACTTCCTTATGACCTCAGTATCCTCCATGTCCGCCAGCAATTGGTATGGGCGGTCAATGTTCGGTCTCCGCCTAGGGAAGATGGCAGTGGACACATGTCAGAGCAACACAACACATAGCAATTTCGCATTCACATCACTGACATGACTGAGCAAGCACATGAGTCACAGCCCAGCTGTCAAGCAGGGACGGCACGGCCACAATACACTTACACAGGTCTCCCACCAATGGCAATGGCTAGTGATGCAAACCACTGCCATGGTCATGCACATGGGGATCTAGGCCCCAATGACTTGCGGGGCGTGCTGATGGGGACTGACTGCATATTCGTCAAGCGGCAACGCCACGGCAACATGAATGTCTGCTGAGCATGGCACTGCTTCCGAGGCTGGATGAGTATGGCACACGACGACGACGATGTGGGCACAGGCTGAGCGGCCAAAACAAGTGGGACCTGTGGCACGAGGGGATATGAGACAGTAGTAGGTGTCAGCACTGCACCCTATGTACAGCACTGTACGGATCACACCTCCCGAAACATTGACAGGTGTCCACATTGACAGCCCCATGCCAAGACGGCTGTGTGCTTGCAGTCACACGTCACAGGTGAGAGGTTACATTGCACGTGCCAGGTGGCAGACGTACATAGTGGGAGCTATCATGTGTGTGCATGTGTCTCCTGTTCAGGATCCACCAGATGGGCGCTGACTCTGTACTGACCATTGGACACAGCATGTTCCGTGGAAGGCTTGTGTGTGTGGGATGGAGGCACTGGATGTGCCTCCGTTGGGTGGGGGGCCATGCACAGGGCGGGTACGTCGATGATTGCGCATTGTTGGTCACGGTGGGTGCACCCACTAAGATGTGTTGCCCTGTGTACAATTCCTATGTCCGCATGATGATGGACTGTAGATGTGGGCAGACTACACATTGGTCGATGTGCTGTCCATGTGCATGTGCCTTCACACCGGGCACAGCTGCCCCTGCACATGTGACCCCTGCTGGACTCGCTGCTGGGTCTGTGGAGCTGATGCACCTTCTGTGCGTGGGGCGGACAGCTCACCTCACTTCCCTCATTGCGCATGTCATGACTTTGCCGCAGGTGACATGGATCATGGAGGGCCCACATGTACGCGTGGGTAGGCTACACATGTTTGTTCACTGGTCGCCACCCCCAGTCAGTGTTTCGAATGGGAAGGTTGTTGTGCTGGTGGTATATTCGATGTGGCGGATGGGCGGGCCTAGGTGCGGGCTTACATTCCGGACATGGGGGGTAGTTGGATTGGCGACTAGTTGCAGTACACACGGGACACGTCTCTTCCTTTCCACATCTGGGTCATCCCTTGTACTCACTGACAGTGATACAGTCATCTTCGCCCCAGCCCTCATGTCCTCCCCTCGCTCCCCCAATATGCATGTGCACCTGCGAGGCTAGCGCTTGCACAGGCAGCCCCAAGCTCGCACCAGAGAGGGCAAGGAGTGTATGTGTGGGTCCAGTTGCACGAGTGGGCTGTCTCAGGGTATGATGTGTGGCGGGACGCCGTCCACCTGCGTGGTGCCCCAAATGGAGACCCGGCCTGCATGGACTATGCATCACAGTCTTCGCCTTCCGGATCCGCCACCTGCGACACCCAGTGGCAGTGGCTGCCCTTGCGGCCAGGCCGCGTCCGTCTGTGACTGATGGCCCACACATTCACTCTTTGGCCTCTCTGGGGAGGGCTCGGGGGTGGTGGCGCACGCGCTTGCACTTAGTCGCAATGGCATGTGGCGTGGTTGGTATAATGGGCAATGGATGGGATGGTGCGAGCCACCTCCCGTGACGTCAGTGCTGCTCGTGCTGAGGTGCGTCCCCCCTACACTTCCATTTGACTTGTGCCATGCTACACGTTGAGGTTCTATTGCCTGCGTGATATGACCAGGAGGAGCGCGAGGAGACCTCTCACACACCATGCTCCACTGCCATCCCGTGCCCTGTATCGCCTGTGCGGATTGACTATGTTGGGGTTACACCTGGTCGACTGGGGCTGTGTGTGCCTTGTCAAGGGGCATGGCGGGCGCACAACAGGATCCAGCTAGTCCACGGAGGGTGGGCTGACGTGTGCGCCTGGTTCCGCATTGTTCGTGTGCCCGGCTGCTGTGCACACACGTGTTCACTTCCCCCCGACAGGTGTCCTCTCACAATGCCCAGGGAAGCGGTGGTGTACTGTTCATGACCCCTCCCAACACGGCGTGCTCCAACTTGGCATGTGCGCATCTACCCGTCGCACCCACCCACCTGAGCACTGCGTCCATACGACTTCACACGACACATGTGTGTCTTCCACAGTAGTGCTACTCATTTGCGTTGACATCCAATACCAGTGGACTACATGGTCATGTCACGACTGCCGTGTACTTCACATACTCTCATCCTCTCTCATTCGTACTTGTGAAATGAGTCAGCGGAGACAGTTTTGGTTTCAAACATTATATTGAGTCTTCTGTCCTCTGTGATGCAGTATAGTGGACACTACTGGCAGCGGAATACATGTTGAGGATATACTGAGCATGATTACAAATGGGATAGGGTGTGGGGTTACATGTGATTGGCTGTTGCATGTGGGATGTGGGCTTCAGAGTTACATCTGCTTGGCCAAGGCTGTGCTAATGTACATTTACGTATAGCTGCGGAGCTGCGGACTTTGACACAGACGGTATACAAGTAGCCTACCAGACCGCTTGGCATCATGGGCACAGTCCATCTCAGTTCCATGTGACAGGTTTGCTGCGGTTGTTCCTCATGCACGCGTGCATGTGAGATGACATCAGGGCATGTGCTTGCGTGCATGCAGCGGCGTGCCACTTGTTGTTGCAATGTGGTGGTTACTGGACATGTCACAGTCACTGGGGTCGTGTTGTTGTTGTTTGCACTTGTCGTCCGTGCAAAGGTCCTGGTATGGGATTTCCGGGGCGGGGGTGGGAGGGGTGCAGCACCCACAGACTCCAGGCGACCTATTCATGTCCACTGAGCGGTGTGTGTGTCCATGGGCGCTGGATCCATGTCGTGTCCTGGTTGTTCGTGCAGTTCCGTCCATGTGGGTGCGATACACAGACCCCATGCCACTGCCTCCCACGATGCATGCGGTGTTCCTGGATGTGATGGGGAACAGTGTGCATGTCCCGGTCATATCCGATGTCATGGCGATGTCGTTGATGGTGTGGTAATTGTTGCCGGTCGTTTGGTATGGCTAGTCCGTGCGGAAGCTAAGCATGGGTGCGGGGTTGGACATCATAGGTCAATCGGGGAACCTGCGTTGGGGTCCGACGAATTTACAGGTTGTCAGGTATGCGATGCCGTCCAGCAGGGCTTCCATGTCATTGGTGGTGTTTATGTTTGCCAGCCAATGTAGCGGATGGTGGCTGTCAAGGTGTTGTTCGTAAGTTGTCCCTTGGAGGACCATGATGGGGCATGCTGGGTGACATTCGATGTAGCTGTGCTCGATGATCCGTCGTGTGGAGGCACAGTGGTCCCATTTCAGTGCGGGTGCGATGTTGGCCACATACGCCATGCCCCCATAGGCAGAGCAGGCCCTGTCGTGTGCGTCCAGAGGGAGGAATAGTGCTAGCAGGTCCGCCTTTAGACATGCCGGGTTGGAGAGACACATCTCCACGGGATGCTGGTAGGGACACCTCCGACAGTAGAAGACGGGTATGACGCAGCTGAACAATGTGATGCGGTAAGTCAGTCGGTAACTGACGTTCAGCAGGGACAGGAGTTCGCATCCCAATATATGTATCAGGTTGGTTTTGTACAGCTTGACCTGTCCGGCGTAGTTGGGTAGGTGTGTTGCGGTTGCCATTTTGCAGCGGTGCGTTGTGGTGGCGTGCTCCGGCTGTGTGTGCAGTCTGCAATGTGCACGCTCCGAGGTTGCTGTGAGCTCTGTGTAGTCGTAGGGAGACAGGACTTGTGTTCTGTTGGCTTGTGCGGAGGACACGGGCCCTCATCCCACATGCTTCTCAGACAGTTCAAGGTCAGTGATGTGTGACTCCTTCCAATTAACTTGCATGGGGCCGACATGGGGGAGTGTTTGCTTTATTCTTTCCCGTCCGTTGTGTTCTTCTGTGATATGCGCTATCTGCCCTGTGGTCGGTCTCCTCTGCATGCCTGTGTTGGTCTTTTATTGGACAATGGCTGTATTCACCGGCTTCTTTCGTAGGGCTGTGGTTTCGGAGTTGGAATGGAAGGTCATTCAGTGCTGTCTGCTCTCCCTTGTGTGGGCGGCAGGCTGCCTTTCCGCTCTGCGTTGGGCCTTGTGTGTGAGTGTTATTCTTGGGCCACCTGTTGTCGGTCCCCGGGCTCTTTGGTGTTCCGTTTTGTATGTCTTGTTCATATGTGCAGGGTGGTATGGGTGTTTCAGTGTGGTACTGGCGTTCCTCTTCCCGAAGGGGCCCTGCTTCTCCTAGTTGGTGTTGCCGCCGCTGTGTGCTTCGCCATGTTTGTTGCACTGGGGTGTGTCCTGCTGTTGCGTGACTTCACTGACATGTGTGCGTCGGTTGTGTGACGTTGGGTGTTGTCCGTGAATTGGGCGTTGGGGACATGTCTGTGGCAGGCCTGTCACGTGTCATGTGCGTTCGGGGTGGGGCTGGTGTGTGTGCTGCTTGGTTGTGTCCCTGTGTCTGTGTGCGACGCATGCATGGCGCTGCGGTTGGCCTCTGCGTTGTGCGCATGTGTGGCAGCGTCATCGCCGCTTTGGGGCCGTGACGGGGTGGTTGGTTCCTAGTCCCAGGTGGTGTGTACACATGTGTTACGAGATGTTACAATTTGGCCTGTGTGTCATATGTGGGTGCTATGGTAGATGTGTCGTGTACACGCGGGGGTGGGGGTTGTCCGCTTTTTCCGCCCTTGCACTGTGTGCGCTGTTTGCGTGCACTTGTTGTATGTGTGCCTACCTGCGTCTTCGCGGTACGTTGCGTCCTTGGTGGTGCATCAGATAGAGCATAGGGAGGGCCTGCAGTGCTGGATTCATGCTCGGGGGTGCCGCTTCTTCGGTGTCCGTGCTCGGCGTTCGTGTTACCGCTTCGGTTTGACGTACGGTGTCTCTTAGCCGTGGGTTCAGTTTGTGTGCGGCATCGTAATTTGTACGCCGGGCGGTACGTGTTTCGTCGGACGGTGTGTGTCAATTGTGCTGCGCCGCTACGTGTACGGGCGCACTTTGATGGCGGACGGTGTCGCTGGCTTGCCGGCGGTGTTTGGCTGACTTTTCGCATCGTAATCGGGCGGGCGTGTGGACTGCTGCGTGCAGGCGGTGACTGGTGGTTTTTGCATCCGCCAGCACGGCGGTAGTGCTTCCGCCCGACATCCTAATGGGCCCCTAAGTTCTTAATCACTCAATCTTAGCGCTGCCCATTATAAAGTGCATATAATGTTTCCTTGGCCCTCATAAAAATTTTAATCAGCATTTCCCACTTATTCATTCACATAATCACAATTTACTCTAATCGCTACACTAGATTCTTTAAACAATGAGTCATGCATCCAATAATCTTCTTGCAGATTAAAAGTTATTCCGCATAAAGCGTGAGTGCTTCAGACCTTTAACAATAAAAATGTTTATGTGGCATTTAGTATTTTGCATCTAATGCGCCAAGCATAAAATAAGTACCTGGATACTGAGAACATAACCGACTCAATATTTTCAGAGATTAATTTAGCTATGGCATCTGAGAGTTTTGTTATGGACAGTCACCGGCAAATTGGAATTAACCACGCTCTCCTGGCCTTCGCATAAAATAGGGCAAAAACATGAAATTTTCTGCAGATTCGATACGTAACATGCATGCTGGAAACATGAGCGTGATGGTACTCACCCGACATCCATTCCTAATTGCGTTAACCGGTAGAATCCCATATCTGAATTTTCAAAAAATAGATCTTGCCAGAGGGGGTTCAAATTGGTCAAAGAAGTGTTCAAAGATTGGAGCACACTTAGGGGTCGATTCCGATTCGGGCCAGAAAAAGCACCGACCGACTCGGATCCGGAAATAATACCGACCGACACGTACCTGTGGCGCCCGACACGCCAAGTACGATGCAAGGCGTGTAAAATCCGACCGACACGTACCGAACCCAAGTCGAACGACCGAGCCGCACGGAAAACAGCAATCCGGTCGGAAAAACAGGCGATCCAACCGACCGACACGCACCCGGAACAAATACGACCGAAACGTACACGCGAACTCCAAACCGCAAAGTACGATGCAAGGCGCGAAAACCACGAGCGAGTCGGACGGAGGACAAGCCGTACGACCGACACGCATACAAAACCGAGCCGAAGTAACACAAAACACCGCGACCGACGCGTACGCAGCATAGAAAACTGCACAAACACAGCGTGAACGAAACGGAGAAGACCGTACGAGACAAATGCAGGGTCCGACTCGGTCACAAGAACGTTTCCAACATGCACAGACAGTACAAAGGAAAAATCACACAAAAAAAGGCCAAACAAGCAATTACTAAGCCAATAAATACTGGGGGGGGGGTGGGGACAGAGAACAAAGACACACCCACAACTCCACCCATATAAAGGACACAAATCACAACCATGATCCTTTGCCATTCCACTGCCAGCACCCAAGAGAAAGCAACCACACACCCACAGCTCATCCCTCACACAAGCCACACACCATCAGCACACCAACAAATACCTACCTCACATACACCCAGCAAAACACACACTCACACACCCTCACCTGCACACCAACACACACATCACTCACCATCACCACCCATCACCATGCCCCCCAAGAAGAATCCCAAGTTCCTAGATTGTGAATTGGAAGTCATGGTAGACGAGATCCTCAGGGTAGAGCCACAGCTGTTTGGCACACTGGTCCAACAGACCCCCATCTCCCAGAAAACCAAGATGTGGGAGAGGATCATCAACAGGGTGAACGCACAATCACCATGTCGGCGCACAAAGAGCGACATCCAGAACAGGTGGTATGACGTGCGCAGGAGGGTACGGGACCTGCTCAAGAAAGACTACATCAACAGCCAATACACCGGCAGTGGCCCTCCTGCCAAGCCAATATACCTCAGGCCCTGGGAGGAGAAGGTGCAGGCCATCCTTCCGCCAGTGAGCATATATGGACTAGAGGACATCCCAGAGCCTGGTGAGTACACAACAAATGTACACAATATACTGCCACAAAACACACACACATCACTGTCAAGGGGAGAGTCAAACCATGCACTCATAGCAATTACACAGCAACCAGAACAGAATCATCCCAAAATGAGTATATCAGTCAGATAAACAAAACACATGCCATCAAAAAAGTCACATCCAACTGTGCCATCACATGTACAAACACAACTACAACTACAGCTAGGCAGTGGCACAAATAGAACTAACAAACACATCCAGACATGTAGCCACCACAACAACACCAACACACAGTGAAGACCACTCAAAGGAAGGAATTCTGTGTATGCTGGCCAAGTCAGTGTAGCCAATAGCATCATGGGAGTCGCAGTCACACATATTGCCCCCCCACAACTGTCCCATCAACACCACCATGAACCATGCGCACATCACAGGGAGTGGAGAAGGACTCACAAGATGGCTGACACTGGCTACTGCTGTGGGGAGCACAAGGCCCTGCTGGCAACTGTGCACCAACAAACAGCAGGACACCACTGACTGACATCCTGAGAGACAACTTCCACTCCCTGCAATGCAAGCACGTTCCATGGTGGGATATCTGGCTGGCTGGGTGGGTGGGAAGGAGGACTTGCAGCACTGACCATAGTCACAAGCACCTCCCCTCACACACTCCCCAACACAAACTCCACAGAACCCACCTGGTAGAATGCAATGCCCCCCATCCTAACACAAGATCCCACAAAGAACCACCACCCTGGGTTATGTTGTGTGAAGCACAGGGACACTCTTGGGACTTTTAGCCAAACAACTGCCAGGACAACACTCCCAGCCATCCTGTCAGCACAGCCAGCCCACCCCACAGGGAAGCAGAGTCAAAAGGAAGGAAGCATGGGCATGCTGGGAAGGGGGTGGAGGCAATAGCATGATGGGAGTCGTAGTCACTGATATTGGTCACCCCCACAACTGTCCCATCAACACCACCCTGAACCATGCTCACATCACAGGAAGTGGAGAAGGACTCACAAGATGGCTGACACTGGCTACTGCTGTGGGGAGCACAAGGCCCTGCTGGCAACTGTGCACCAACAAACAGCAGGACACCACTGACTGACATCCTGAGAGACAACTTCCACTCCCTGCAATGCAAGCACGTACCATGGTGGGATATCTGGCTGGCTGGGAGGGGAAGGAGGACTTGCAGCACTGACCATAGTCACAAGCACCTCCCCTCACACACACCCTCAACACAAACTCCACAGAACCCACCTGGTAGAATGCAATGCCCCCCATCCTAACACAAGATCCCACAAAGAACCACCACCCTGGGTTATGTTGTGTGAAGCACAGGGACACTCTTGGGACTCTTAGCCAAACAACTGCCAGGACAACACTCCCAGCCATCCTGTCAGCACAGCCAGCCCACCCCACAGGGAAGCAGAGTCAAAAGGAATGAAGCATGGGCATGCTGGGAAGGGGGTGGAGGCAATAGCATGATGGGAGTCGTAGTCACTGATATTGGTCACCCCCACAACTGTCCCATCAACACCACCCTGAACCATGCTCACATCACAGGAAGTGGAGAAGGACTCACAAGATGGCTGACACTGGCAACTGCTGTGGGGAGCACAAGGCCCTGCTGGCAACTGTGCACCAACAAACAACAGGACACCACTGACTGACATCGTGAGAGACAACTTCCACTCCCTGCAATGCAAGCACGTTCCATGGTGGGATATCTGGCTGGCTGGGTGGGTGGGAAGGAGGACTTGCAGCACTGGCCATAGTCACAAGCACCTCCCCTCACACACTCCCCAACACAAACTCCACAGAACCCACCTGGTAGAATGCAATGCCCCCCATCCTAACACAAGATCCCACAAAGAACCACCACCCTGGGTTATGTTGTGTGAAGCACAGGGACACTCTTGGGACTTTTAGCCAAACAACTGCCAGGACAACACTCCCAGCCATCCTGTCAGCACAGCCAGCCCACCCCAGAGGGAAGCAGAGTCAAAAGGAAGGAAGCATGGGCATGTTGGGAAGGGGGGTGGAGGCAATAGCATGATGGGAGTCGTAGTCACTGATATTGGTCACCCCCACAACTGTCCCATCAGAGAGTGGAAAGGCCCATCAAAGATGTCTGACACTGTTGCTGTGTCGTGGGGAGCACAAGGGCATGCTGGGAACTGCACACCAACCAACAGCAGGACACCATTGTCAGCCATCTTGCCATTGCTCTCACACCCACACACACTGAACTCCCCACAAAAGCAAGTAAGTATGGGAATGCTGGGAAGTGGGGTGGAGGCAATAGCATGATGGGAGTCATAGTCACAGACATAGCTCACCCCCACAACTGTCCCATCAACACCACCCTGAACCATGCTCACATCACAGGGAGTGGAGAAGGACTCACAAGATGGCTGACACTGGCAACTGCTGTGGGGAGCACAAGGCCCTGCTGGCAACTGTGCACCAACAAACAGCAGGACACCACTGACTGACATCCTGAGAGACAACTTCCACTCCCTGCAATGCAAGCACTTTCCATGGTGGGATATCTGGCTGGCTGGGTGGGAAGGAGGACTTGCAGCACTAACCATAGTCACAAGCACCTCCCCTCACACACACCCCAACACAAACTCCACAGAACCCACCTGGTAGAATGCAATGCCCCCCATCCTAACACAAGATCCCACAAAGAACCACCACCCTGGGTTATGTTGTGTGAAGCACAGGGACACTCTTGGGACTCTTAGCCAAACAACTGCCAGGACAACACTCCCAGCCATCCTGTCAGCACAGCCAGCCCACCCCACAGGGAAGCAGAGTCAAAAGGAAGGAAGCATGGGCATGTTGGGAAGGGGGGTGGAGGCAATAGCATGATGGGAGTCGTAGTCACTGATATTGGTCACCCCCACAACTGTCCCATCAACACCACCCTGAACCATGCTCACATCACAGGAAGTGGAGAAGGACTCACAAGATGGCTGACACTGGCTACTGCTGTGAGGAGCACAAGGCCCTGCTGGCAACTGTGCACCAACAAACAGCAGGACACCACTGACTGACATCCTGAGAGACAACTTCCACTCCCTGCAATGCAAGCACGTTCCATGGTGGGATATCTGGCTGGCTGGGTGGGTGGGAAGGAGGACTTGCAGCACTGACCATAGTCACAAGCACCTCCCCTCACACACTCCCCAACACAAACTCCACAGAACCCACCTGGTAGAATGCAATGCCCCCATCCTAACACAAGATCCCACAAAGAACCACCACCCTGGGTTATGTTGTGTGAAGCACAGGGACACTCTTGGGACTTTTAGCCAAACAACTGCCAGGACAACACTCCCAGCCATCCTGTCAGCACAGCCAGCCCACCCCACAGGGAAGCAGAGTCAAAAGGAAGGAAGCAGGGGCATGCTGGGAAGGGGGTGGAGGCAATAGCATGATGGGAGTCGTAGTCACTGATATTGGTCACCCCCACAACTGTCCCATCAACACCACCCTGAACCATGCTCACATCACAGGGAGTGGAGAAGGACTCACAAGATGGCTGACACTGGCTACTGCTGTGGGGAGCACAAGGCCCTGCTGGCAACTGTGCACCAACAAACAGCAGGACACCACTGACTGACATCCTGAGAGACAACTTCCACTCCCTGCAATGCAAGCACGTTCTATGGTGGGATATCTGGCTGGCTGGGTGGGTGGGAAGGAGGACTTGCAGCACTGACCATAGTCACAAGCACCTCCCCTCACACACTCCCCAACACAAACTCCACAGAACCCACCTGGTAGAATGCAATGCCCCCTATCCTAACACAAGATCCCAAAAAGAACCACCACCCTGGGTTATGTTGTGTGAAGCACAGGGACACTCTTGGGACTTTTAGCCAAACAACTGCCAGGACAACACTCCCAGCCATCCTGTCAGCACAGCCAGCCCACCCCACAGGGAAGCAGAGTCAAAAGGAAGGAAGCATGGGCATGCTGGGAAGGGGGTGGAGGCAATAGCATGATGGGAGTCGTAGTCACTGATATTGGTCACCCCCACAACTGTCCCATCAACACCACCCTGAACCATGCTCACATCACAGGAAGTGGAGAAGGACTCACAAGATGGCTGACACTGGCTACTGCTGTGGGGAGCACAAGGCCCTGCTGGCAACTGTGCACCAACAAACAGCAGGACACCACTGACTGACATCCTGAGAGACAACTTCCACTCCCTGCAATGCAAGCACAGTCCATGGTGGGATAACTGACTGGCTGGGTGGGTGGGAAGGAGGGCCGGCTGTCAACCAAACACAACCAATGCAGACCATGTTCACACCCCAAAAATTACATAGAAATGCCCAAATAATGCAGGACAATGTGCCACACCAATATCAACCCCTGACTGTGACGACTTAGGACAATGCAATGTACAGGCCCGCACCCAGAGGCACAGTCATAACTGTCATGTGTGTCAACCATTGATGCCTGCAGAAACATAACATACATTGTGTGTGTCTCCCAAAAACAGGTGATGATGGGGACACAGCAGCAGACGCTGAGGAGTCCCAGTCCCAGGCTCAAGAGGATGCGGAGCTCACTGGCGTCGTACAGCCTCTGCCCTCCTCGGACGAAGAAGACCAACCTGGCACATCCGGTGCAAGTCTACATGCAGCACCAGCAGGACCACCAGCTGCAGCACCAGCAGGACCACCAGCTGCACCCCCTGCACCCACCCCTCCAACGACTGTCACCACAAATACCATCCCTGCCGACATGGACAGAACAAGGAGCAACACCAGCACAGGGACCCTGGACCAACCTGGGGCCATGGACACCACCACCACCACCAACCCCCAAGGTGGACCAGGGTCATCTGTGCGTGCCACTGCACGCACTGCACATGTCAGCAGGGGTGGTGGGAGGGGTGGGAGACAGAGGTCGCTGCTTGCAGAGGTTGCTGGTGTGCATGATGACCCACAACTGGTACGCATAGCTGATGCGTACCAGTCCAGCACCGGAGACCTCAGCCAGGTAGTGGGGCTCCTCAGAGACATGAAACAGCAGCAGGCAGCCCATCATGCCCGCTTGGACTCTCACATGTCCCACGTGGAGTCACACATGTCCCGCGTGGACTCACAAATGTCCCGCGTGGAGTCCAAGTGGGATGCACTGCATGAGATGACGGCGGTGCACAGGGACATTTTACCATGCCTCCACCAGATGAACAGCAACCAGTCCACACCTCCCTGTGTGCCAACAACATCTGGTGCCGAACAAACTGCAACTGCCACAGGGAGGGAGGATGACTCTGGCGGAGAGTCCCCTGCACCGCAGCAGCCTGTACTTGAGGGGCCCCCCAAGAAGAGGGGTCGTCCAAGGAGGGGCAAGTGAGAGGCCGATGGCCAAGCGCAACTCCCAGGAAGCCTGAACCTGTTCTGGATGTTCACCTTTGTGCACAGACTGTTCACCCTGTTGACGGCAACACTACTCCCACACATTGCATGGGGAGTACAAGTTGGACCAATGTGTCAGACAACTGTGGCCCCGATACTGGGGATTCTGTCTACCAGGACTTTCAATTCACCTAGGAACTTCGGATTGCAAGATTTATGTACAGCACTACCCATCCTATGCACTATTCACACAAATGTATCACAATAAACACACTAATACACCATACTTGCCTCTGTTGTGATTCCAACGTGGGTGCTGTCATGGGGATGATGAACTGCAAAATTACACTGTGTATGCGAACTGCAACAGCAAGGACAACACAGGCATGTGAGTAAAGGCAACGTGACACATATGAGGGAGACACACCACCAGGGCTACACAACACATACACACCTAGGCCATCTGACTCATTGCCTACACTGATGTTGCCAGGGAAGACGGTGCAATGCACAGACACCACACCCATTCCCAGTTGTAGTCAAGTAGCCCACAGGTGCAGTAAGCAAATGGCAGTCAAATGTGTGACCACAGACAACGCACATCACAAAGTGAAGCACAGGTTTATTACACAGTTGCAACATGTCGTAACCACTACAGATGCAAGGTAATCCCACCTGGCAGCGGGCACACAGTCAACAACTGTAGACGGAAGGAAGTCCATGGGTGTGGCGCACATCACCTGTAGGGACACAACAGCTACCAGCCTGGAAGTGCAATCACGTCGTCGGTGGACACAGTTGACCAAACGAATCTGAAAGTACCCTGTGAAGGACAGAAATGACACACAGTCAAAAGCAATGGAGTACAGGACAGAACAGCAAAACTCATGCACAATACATGTTACAAGATACCCACCCAGAACCAAGTTAGCATGTCAACACTGTTGGGGAGTACAGCCCACCTGTAAGCACACATCGCAACACACATCCAGTCAAGTAGCCCATGGACACACTCCATTAGCACCAGAGCACCACCTACACATCATGCCAACTCACATCATTGACATGACACCTCAGGATACTCACATTCAGCTAAAGAAGTTGGTGATGAGCTGTGTGCGGACATCACCCTCATCATCATCATCATCATCGTCACTGGCATCGTGGTCCAGGCCAGGATCCTCCACAGGTGGCGGATGTTGGTCATTGTCATCCTGGATGAGAGGCAACTCCTTCCGCACTGCCAGGTTGTGGAGCATGCAGCAGACGATGATAATCTTGCACACTTTCGCAGGGGCATATGGGAGGGACCCTCCGGTCTTGTCCAGGCAGCGGAAGCAGCTCTTCAGGAGACCAAATGTCCGCTCGATCACTCTCCTGGTCCAACCATGTGCCTCATTGTAGCGCATCTGGGCTGGTGTCACAGGGTTCCTGAGGGGTGTCAGCAACCACGGCATGTTGGGGTATCCCGAGTCACCTACGGACAGACAAGTGCACATTAGCTGACTTGGAAAAGTGGGCGGAATACTACAGATCAGATCACACACAATGGCCCAAAGTCAGTACACACCGACAAGACAGGCACGCTGGTTCTGCATCTGTGCCATCATCCTGGGGATGCGACTACTCCTCATCACAAAGGCATCGTGTGCTGAACCAGGGAAACGGGCACACACGTGTGTGATGGTCATGTCTGCAAGACACACCACCAGTGCATTGACCGAGTGGTAGTGCTTGCGGTTCCTGTAGGCCTACTCCTGGGCCTGTGGTGGTACCAAAGCCACATGTGTCCCATCAATGGAGCCAATGACATGCGGCATCCTCCCCAGGGCATAAAAGTCACTCTTCACGTCAGTGAGTCGTCGCAGTCTAGGGAAATAGATGTACCGGTTCAGGAATAGCAACATTGCCGCCAAAACATCGCGGAGCACACGGCTCAACATGGTCTGTGACATCCCACCAGCAGTCGCCACAGTATGTTGGAAGGTACCGGTGGCAAAGAAGTGTAGGGCTGCCATCACCTTCACCTTGGGGGTCAGCGCTGTAGGATACGGCCGGCCAGGCTGCAAATGTGGGGACAACTGCACTGCCAAATCCTCAATCAGCTGCCTGGTGAAGCGGTACCGTCGGATGCTGTCCCGTTCCACCATCGTTGCCAGGTCTGGGAATGGTCGATGGACAGCAGGAGCCCTGCAGTGCAGAGGAGAAGTAAGCAAGATTGTCAGTCACCCCACATATGCGGCATTGAACACACTCAATATCCCAACACACATCATTATGAGGCACAACTACATGAAGTGTGCAGTTCTGTAAGGACATGTATGGTACATACATGGCCAACATCTGTCAACACGGTCCAACAGGTGGCCTCAATTAGTCCCAGGTTGGCCCATTGGATATCATGAGGCCGTGTCACAGTTCCCATCTCCTGCTGCCATGTCACAATCACCCCCACAGTGACATGTGAGGACAGATGTGCCCCAGGCACCACAGCTCAACGACAGGTACATTCCCAGGGACCCTGTATTGCCACATGGACACTGGCATTACATGGAGTATCATGTATACACCACAGCAAAACAACCATGACCCCCACAGGTAGTGGTCCCACTTGCCACGGCAGGACAGACATGGACGTCTGTGACACACACACGCACAACATCAAAGTCCAGGCACACACAACGTGGATGTGGAGACTGTCTCCCATTGTGCACATGAAATCAGAGACATTGTAAACACTACATGCACAAAGACTGTGGAGGACCATCACTATTGTGCCACTGGGACACCCTGGCTCAAACATACCGTCCCACATGGGACTCACGGGGTATGTGACATGACATACACATACACCACCGTGAAATGTGACCATGGCACATGCACAGATATGAACAGTTGCACATCACAGTGGTCATGTACACGTAACACCCAGGATCCTGTCCCCATGAACACGTGCACAGCCTGGGTGTGGCTGCCCACAGGTGACACCCACAGGACAACATGTACACCAACATACACACAATAGGAAATGCAGCCTTACATGCCTTATGATAAAGTTTGGACAGGCTGTCGTGATGTAGGTGTGCCCCTCACTCCCTGGGAGCTATCTGTGGCTGGCATATGTCCATCTGAGACAGGCATGCTGACATATGCCAGTCACATGTACAGTGATGCGTTGAACAGCAATGGACCGATCGGTGCCCCCGGCCGGCCCATTGCATTCAATGTGTGCGGGTACGCGTTGTACCCCTGTACGCGTTGAACTGCAATGGACCGCTCGGTGCCCCCGGCCGGCCCATTGCATTCAATATGTGCGGGTACGCGTTGAACCCCTGTACGCGTTGTACCGCAATGGACCGATCGGTGCCCCCGGCCGGCCCATTGCATTCAATGTGTGCGGGTACGCGTTGTACCCCTGTACGCGTTGAACTGCAATGGACCGATCGGTGCCCCCGGCCGGCCCATTGCATTCAATGTGTGCGGGTACGCATTGTACCCCTGTACGCGTTGAACTGCAATGGACCGATCGGTGCCCCCGGCCGGCCCATTGCATTCAATGTGTGCGGGTTCGCGTTGTACCCCTGTAGGCGTTGAACTGCAATGGACCGATCGGTGCCCCCGGCCGGCCCATTGCATTCATTGTGTGCGGGTACGCGTTGTACCCCTGTACGCGTTGTACCGCAATGGACCGATCGGTGCCCCCGGCCGGCCCATTGCATTCAATGTGTGCGGGTACGCGTTGTACCCCTGTACGCATTGTACCGCAATGGACCGATCGGTGCCCCCGGCCGGACCATTGCATTCAATGTGTGCGGGTACACGTTGTACCCCTGTACGCGTTGAACTGCAATGGACCGATCGGTGCCCCGGCCGGTCCATTGCATTCAATGTGTGCGGGTACGCGTTGTACCCCTGTACGCGTTGTACCGCAATGGACCGATCGGTGCGCACCCATTGACAATGGCCTTGCCTGGCAACGGACGCGTTTTCGAATTTCGAACGAGTCGGTTTCTGGAAATTCAGTTGGTCACCCACAACAATGTTGCAAAATCATGTATGTCATGAAGTTGAAGATTTGAAGGATGCTGTGGGCGTGTTTTGGTGCTGCTATTCCATGGATTGGCCAGATTCAGAAGATGCAAACGACTTGGACCTATCACTTTGGACACAAGGGACAGTATCTGCCTCTCCAGCACATATATATTGCTGGCTGTTCCCCTGAGAGCTCACTTGCCTGCACTACATGCTCCAGGACGACATCTGCCACTGCACTGCTGCTGTCTCTGCCCCTCTGGACCCTGCAATGGCACGTACTGTGGAGAGAGCCCCAGCCTTCAGCCTTGAGGAGAACCAGGCCCTGCTGGACAGCCTACTTCCACAGTACAGCAAGCTGTATGGGACACCAGGGGAGCAGGTGAGTGTTCTGTGCACTGCCTTTCTGAATGTGCATATTGTCTGACTAGCAAGGCTGAGAGTCTGCACGCCACTGGCTAGCAGGCTCACTGAGTAGTTGTCACCCCCCATAGTGTGTAGTGACATGCACTGGACAGGTATGGTGCAGTGACAGTGCATTTGAACAAGGTTTTACTTCCCATGCAATGATACCATGTAGTGACGTCTGGCAAACTGTCCATGGGCAGCTTTGCACTGCCTGTGTACATCATGTGCCCCTGTGATTGAAACATGTATATACAACTGTGTCATGCACGGATATGTTGCATGTGTAGTAATGGCCTTTTCGCTTTGTCATCCTGACAGGTTAATGCCCATCGGAAGCAGGAGATCTGGAAGGACATCGTCCGGGCAGTCCGGTCCGTGGGGGTCTACAAGCGCCGGATCCGCAACTGCCAGAAGAGGTGGCAGGACCTTCGGGGCTGGACCCGGAGGATTGCACGGGTCCAGCTGAAGCTGTCGCCTCCTCGCAGGAGGGGCGGAACACGGACCCTGACCCCCCACATGCTCCAGATCCTGGCGGTGGTGTTTCCAGACCTGGATGGGCAGCTGAAGGCCAGACAGCAGCAAGGAGGGGGTGAGTCAAAGACTGCACTGTGAACTCTGTATTACATGCTGTGTGCCCTCCTCTGGCCTGGTTCAACTGCCACAGTGCAGCAGTCATGTTGTCCAGGAGCCATGTCCCTCTATTGTGCACTGCCCACTGCTCATCTGATACCCAGGTGTGGCCCTTACATTCAGGGAATTGTGTCACTTGGGACTGTGTCCTTGCAGTTTGCTTCACTAAAGGTGGGGGACAGCATCTGTTTCCCTAACTCTGTTGTGGGCATCATGGGTGGGTCCATTGTTCACACTACGCCTGTGTTCGGACATGTAATCTGCGTGTTGCTTTGATATGCGGTCCACTTGCTGTGCTGAGCCACCACATGTGCCTGGGGTATGTGGCACACGCCCATGCAGCGGGTGGGAACAATGTTTGGGCCCCAAGAGTGTGCAGATTACGTGTGTCACACATACATAGCCAGCTATCCACTGTCCAGGGCTCATCCCTCATTCATGTGGAGCAGGACAGTCATGCCTACTCCAGGCCATGCAATGCACTCTGTACTCCCACTCCCGTGTATCAGCTGACACATTGTGCGGAGTGATTTGACCCCTCAGGTGTCTGCCTCTGTGTCAGTGTGCTGTGGATTAGTTGCCAGGACTGCTGGGGTGTTTCTTGGTAGGGGCTCAGCATGCCCCTGGAGATGTGACCATAGGAGACGATACTTGTGTGTCACATAGGTGTTTGATCAGCTGCCCGTGCAGACTGGGGTATGCGAATGTGAAGTTCAGGCAGCTGTTCCCCATTCACAGCAGATTGTGAGGGGCTCAGGTTCAGAGGGTAGTGTCACAGGTCTCCCATATGTCCAATAGGTATGACCTGGACAGATGAGGGTTAAGATGATGTGTTGTGTGGGGGATGTACATGTGCACTTGTGCAGCTCCAGGACTTGCATTCCCCATGACCTACTATTGTGACACAGTGCATAGTGTTGTTGTCTGGCTGCCAAGTCATACATCACTGAGACAGTGATGTATGAATTAGCAGTCATGCCTCTGCCATGGCATGTGTCTACTTATTGGTGGTCTTGCAGGGGAGTGACATGTGCTACATGCACACCATTGTGGCGATGGCTATCAGGACATGGGTGCATCATGGTGTCTGTCGCTGGTATGCATCACATGCATTTCCTATTTGACTCTGGGCATCCCTTTCATCCGGAAACCTGTACTGACTCAGTGGCAAGAGCTGTGATGTGTGCATGTCCACATGCCACACCGTGTCCTCTGCACTGTCCAACTACTGTGTACTTGGTGCATGTGTCCACACTGGGGTGTTGCAATCCAACAGACACCAGACAGATGGGTGCAAGGCCATGTGGGATGTGAGTGCCATGCTTGGCATCAGACTGACAATTGGCTTCTCCTGTTCAGTTAGGGCACTTTTAGCAATGTACAACTAATGATGCCAGGGCTTGCTCTGTAATGTGCTGTGCTCACAGTGGTGTGTGCGTTTGGTGCAGGTGACTGATGTCTGTCTGTTTCCCCATTGTTTGCAGATACATCCACGGCCACGGAAGGGGACAGCTCCACGGACCAGGAGGAGCCAGAGAGCCAGACTGGGTCAGCAGCCGAGGAGTGGTCGGAGGGACCCAGTGGCACGGAGGGCGAGGGGAGCCACACCGAGGAGTCCTCAGCACCATCCACCTCAGCTGAGGACCAGAGCAACTCGGAGGATGACTCCCTTATGGAGGCGGGTGTCAGCAGCCACCACACCCCAGCTAGTGTTGCTGTCCCCGCCACCACCAGCACCACCACCGCCCTCCCATAGGCTCCCATTCCCCAGGTCCGTGGAGGCTCCCATGTTCGGGAGCGTGTCTCCTTTGGGCCAGGCACCGCACCCCCTGCCCCTGTGTCCCCTGCTGCCCTGAGTGAGGAGTCTGTGTACCTCCTTCGCCAGCTCCATGTAGGGCAGACAGCCATGCTGAGTGTCCTCCATGCGCACACCGCTCTGTTGACTCAGCTGGTGACGTTCATGGAGGGCATCTCATCGGGCATGTCTGATCTACAGAGGGGCAATAGGTCCATGGACTCCTCCCTGACGGCAGCAGTGTCCCTCCTCAGACAGTCCCTCACCCCTCCTGCCTCTGCTCCATCCACACTCCCCAGCACCTTACCCGTCCCAAGCACACACACACCGGCACAGGCACACACCAGCACACACACGTCCAGCACACAGACACACACGCCACAAACAAAACGCACACGCACGCACAGTCAGGGGACTGAAACCAGACTCACAGGGGATGGGGCCCTGGTACACACACACGCATCCACGGGCACTGCGCAGTCCTCAGTTGCCTCTCCCTCCAAAACACCCTCCCTTGCCTCACCTGCAACCCCAAAGACCCAGCGCCTCTTCCTCAGTGACCTCGGCCTCTTCCCCTCCGATCCAGCTGCTCCAGCATCCAGGGGGAAGAGGAAGCCCCCCACACAGAGCAGAGTGCCCTCGCCCCCGGACACCCTCCCCCAGGCGCAGACAGACTGAGGCCCCCACCCGCAAGTCCCCCCGGAGTGGTAAGAGCAAGACCCCGCCGCCGCCCTGCAGCTCAAGCACCAGGTCTCCTTCCTCCATCCCTCAGGCCCCCACTCCACAGGTGCCCACACCACACCCTGCCCCAGGTTCCCCCACCCACAGATATACAATCCCCAAGAGGATCCGGCCTTCTCCCCTGCCACTTGCTCTCCCGGCACCACACCCCCGCTGCGCTTGTCTGTGCCACTGATGTGGTGAGGGTGTCCTCCCCTCTGTCCAGCCCACCTTGCCTGTTCCCCATTCTCCTCCCCTGGTGGTAGGCACTGCAGTGGAGTCCACTACCACCCTGTCTGACTTGGGCACTGCAGTGGCGGACCTGTCCACTCCATCTGCAGGGTCCACTGCAGTCGTGCCGGCACCCACAACATCTGAGTCATGCCCCCAGTTGTGCCGGCACACACCATGTCAGACACCTCCACTGCAGTTGTCAGTGGCTCTCCAGCACCCACCACCCCTTCCCTGCTTCCTCCTGGTGAGCCCTGATCCTGTCCCTGCGGTGCCTGGCCTACCCCCCGGTTGCCCCTCCTAGTGGATTGTCCCTGGTTTTGTGCAGGCATGTGTAGGGTGGCATCTGCCACTGTCACCCACTTGTGACTTTGTTGATGGACTGGCCATTGGCCTTTTTTTATTTTCTACCGGACTTCTACTTTTAATGCCACATATGCTGAATAAAGCAACTTTCTGTTCTCTAGTGCTTTTGCTTCTGATGTACATGATGTTGATGATGCTAACCATGCCCTTGCTGCAGTGATGGTGATATTTGGTCTCATGATAATGAAGTGTTACTGTGCAGGAACCCATGTGGTCCAGGGGGAATGTGTCCTATCCTGTGGTGTATCCATGTCATCCATAGCAGCATCTGAGGGTGTCATGTGTTCAGTATTTGGCAATGGGATTTCCTACTTAGATTGCCTATTTCACATCTGTGGCTTCCACCCCTGCACATCTGTTGTGCCTGCCATTGTTCAATTCGTCTACTTCCCTGACCGTGTGGCCATCTCCAGTGGACATGCAGGTTTGGGCATCAATGGGGAAGGACTCATCTGTGTTGTCAGTGCAACATTGCTATACAAGTGTGTTGGATCTGTGCTGATGATTCCGTTGGCACTTCCATGACCAGGCTGATGTTACGGGAGCCCTCATTTGGTGCTAATTGTTGATTGTGTGACCAAGTGCTCAGCTGACATGATGGGGCCCTACTGAGGCAACATATGGCACAGCTTTCCTCACACAGGAGTGGAGTCCCCTCATGGCAGTGTGTACTCCTGTGACATTGCCTGCGCCCAAGGTGTGTGTTGTATGTGCATGTCTGTGTGTTCACTTCCGTTTAGCTGTGCATGCTGTGATCCCTAGTGTTGTACCTGTTTGTGATGCTAGCTGAGTTGAGCTATGTTCCCCCAAAGTCTTCTCCCTGGGTTCTCTGTGATGTGGGTGCATGGCACATTACTGGTCATCAGGGTGTCACCCATAGGTGTGTTTGCTGTCAGGGCTGAGTTTGTGTGCAGACGCAGATGGGTCACAGTCAGGTTTCCCCTTGGCACTTGTTGTGTGCCCCTGTCATGTGATTTCCAGTTTGTGTTATCTTTCAGTGATTGTGACACGTTGTGTGTGTGACTGCTGGCACTCCTCAGGGTCCGGGCTGCAATGTTGGTTGTTGTCTATGTGTGTTCTTTGTGGGTGACCTTGGCTTCTTCATTGGTGTGTGACTGTGGCTGGGATCCCATTGGTTGGTGTGGTATTGCCGTCATGTCCATGTACAGCGTAGTGTGCAGTGTGTCAGACATTCAGGAGTCTTGTTGAGTGGCCATGTGTGATGTGTTTCTGCACCTTGGTTCCCACCCACCACCCTGGAATAGTCATGGGTGCATGTGCAATGTCACCAGTGCATGTGTACTTCACTGCTGCACATTGTTGGAGGTTGAGGGGTGTGGTGTTGAGTGTGTGCAGATGAGAGTTGTTGCCCGGCTAGGCCCCTGCCTCCATGTTGGCCTTGGCTTACTGGCCATGCTGTTTGATTTGTGCTTGTGTAGGTGTGATGGTAGTTAGTTGCTCAGGACACATGACTGTGGTTCACAGTGTGAACCACATTTAGCTTTGTCATCACAGTGGGATTGTAATGCAGCCCAGGGTCACCACATTGTGGGGGCCCTGGGGTGGTGCTGTGGTGTGTCTGTGTCTTGCTGTGTCAGTTGCTGTCCCTACGTGCCTGTGTGACATGTGTGATTTGTGCTCCCTCTCATCTGACAATGCCTGCTTGCCCGCATAGGGGATTTGGATCCATGAGTTACTTTTGTGTGGCACTGTATGCACATCTGTATGATTGGTATTCAGGCCTCCTCATGTGTTGTGTGGTTGCCTGGGGACACTGGCACCCCCCCCCCACCTGTTGTGTATGATGTGCAGTGTGGGTCTGCCTGTTTGTGTTTGTGCATCTGCACCACTGCATTGGCATATCTTGGGTGTGCCATTGGCTGTATGTAGTTTGGTGGGTTTCCCCTGCTGTCCCTGGGACTCCTAGGTCATCGGTCAGCACAATGATCATGGTTTGTGTGTCCCATTGCTGCCATGGTATGGTATCTGTTCACCTCACATCTGCAGTCTCCACAGGGTATCTGCATTTGTGTGCCCATTGGTGCAAATATGTGGGTCTGCATTCTGATGGTCACTTCTGTCATTGTGTCATTGATGATTGTTGACGGTGTCAGCCCCCATGGGTGTTGTTTGTCTGCACATGGCCAAAGGTATGTCTTATTTGCACTGCAGTATTTGGCTCCCCCAATTTATGTTGCAATGGGACACATACACTACTTTGCCACTGATGTGTTTGTTGTTCTGTGACCAGGAATCATCCATGCAGTTTGGCAGTTGCACCTCTTTCTTTGTCAACACTTACCTTTTGGTCACTGTGGTGATGGGGGTTTAGACCCCATTGCCACAATGTTCAAGATGTGCTTCAGCTATGGACCCCACACTTACATTTTGGTCACTGTGATGATGGGGGTTTGGACCCCATTGCCACAATGTGCAAAATGTGCTTCAGCTATGGACCCCACACTTACATTTTGGTCACTGTGGTGATGGGGGTTTAGACCCCATTGCCACAATGTTCAAAATGTGCTTCAGCTATGGACCCCACACTTACCTTTTGTTCACTGTGGTGATGGGGGTTTAGACCCCATTGCCACAATGTTCAAAATGTGCTTCAGCTATGGACCCCACACTTACCTTTTGGTCACTGTGGTGATGGGGGTTTGGACCCCATTACCACAATGGTCATGGCCTGCTTGCATTGTGGGTGCCACACACATATATGTGTGGCACATGTGCTAGGGGGTCACATTGTATGTTCAAAGTCATGTTCGGTGTTGTAGGCATTTGACACAGTCCACACACGCTTGTCATGGTGTTGGAGGGATGTCTTCTTCTTGCATTCCCTAGGTTGTGGTGTGCTGGTTGTGTCATGCATTGTCCATCCTATGAGTGGGGGTGGTAGTAGTGGTTGGCATCCAGCCCCCCCTGGCTAAGGGTGGTAGTAGTGGTAGGCATCCAGCCCCCCTGGGTGAGGGTGGTAGTAGTGGTAGGCATCCAGCCCCCCTGGCTAAGGGTGGTGGTAGGCATCCAGCCCCCCCTGGGTGAGGGTGGTAGTAGTGGTAGGCATCCAGCCCCCCCTGGCTAAGGGTGGTAGTAGTGGTAGGCATCCAGCCCCCCCTGGCTCAGGGTGGTAGTAGTGGTAGGCATCTGGCACCCCCATGGCTAAGGGTGGTAGTGGTGGTGGGCATCTGGCACCCCCTGGCTAAGGGTGGTAGTGGTGGTTGGCATCCAGCCCCCTGGCTAAGGGTGGTAGTAGTGGTAGGCATCCAGCCCCCCTGGCTAAGGGTGGTGGTAGGCATCCAGCCCCCTCTGGGTGTGGGTGGTAGTAGCGGTAGGCATCCAGCCCCCCTGGCTGAGGGTGGTAGTAGTGGTAGGCATCCAGCCCCCTGGCTGAGGGTGGTAGTAGTGGTAGGCATCCAGCCCCCTGGCTCAGGGTGGTAGTAGTGGTAGGCATCTGGCACCCCCATGGCTAAGGGTGGTAGTGGTGGTGGGCATCTGGCACCCCCTGGCTAAGGGTGGTAGTGGTGGTTGGCATCCAGCCCCCTGGCTAAGGGTGGTAGTAGTGGTAGGCATCCAGCCCCCTGGCTAAGGGTGGTAGTAGTGGTAGGCATCCAGCCCCCCTGGCTGAGGGTGGTAGTAGTGGTAGGCATCCAGCCCCCCTGGCTAAGGGTGGTGGTAGGCATCCAGCCCCCCCTGGCTAAGGGTGGTAGTAGTGGTAGGCATCCAGCCCCCCCTGGGTAGGGGTGGTGGTGCGCATTCAGGCCCCTGTGTGCATAAGTGGCATTGGTGATGGGCATCCCGCCCCTATGGTGCTGCTGTTGCAAGTATATTCTGCATCCCTCTGTGTGTGTGTGATGTGTCGTGTACGTGTTGTATGTGTTTTGTGGTTGGTGTCTGACTTACCTTCTGCGCCGTACGCGTCCGTGCCTGTTCCGGTAGTAAATGTAGAATATTGGTATGATCGGGACGAAGGGATTCATGGTTGGTTCGTGTCGTTCGTCCTTCTCGTTGCTTCGCGTCGTCCTCGTCGCTTCGCCTCGTCCTCGTCGCTTCACCTCGTCCTCGTAGCCGTGGATCGTGTTGTGGCGCGAATCGGAGCTTATGTGCGCCTCTCCCGGATGCTTTGACGTGCCGTGCGTAGCGACGGGTTCGGCGCGTACGGAAAGCGCATCGTACTCGTTCGGCCGGACGGAGCTGCATTTTTCCTTCCGTGCGACTCGATTCGGCGTTTCCGGATTTGCCTCGGTCGGGGAACAGGACCTGGTTTGGGTGAGTACGGCTCGGCCGGATTCTGTGCTGTTGTGCGCATCGTACTTACTCGTTCGGTGTGCTGTACGGATCGGTCGGGATACAGGCTTTTGCATGGCTTTTTTCCCGACCGAATGGTATTGGGTGCGCCTCCGACTGAGATCCCCGGGCTGTGGCAGGTCTGTAGTATAGGCGTAGCAGCCGGTGTCTGGTGATTTGCTATTACGCAACTGAGCCAGCACCATGACCCCCTCTCCCATGAGGCACGCAATCATGCGTTACATAGTTTTTCCTTTCAACTACTAGGATGAAAGGTCTCCTAACTGTGAGTACAGAGTTAGGTAACAGTGATCAAGGGCAGGGTACACCTTAGCGTGTATAGACCACCCGGGTCACGTACTCTTGGTCCTGACGAAAACCTAGTAATACCGACATTAGGTTGAAACATGTAGACCTTTTTCTTCGCACTTTTTTGCACATTTTTACTTAAAGATACCAGTTGGTCAATTTAACCAAAAAGGGTGTCTTATGATTCTTTTTAATATTGTCCAGGTGCTCTATTATTAAAATACTAATTTTGAGTTATATTTGGCCAATTTTTAAATCACTATTTCACTCACCTACACAGAAAACAAACCTGCTCCACTGTAATCAGGTGTTGAAGCACACCCGGATGGCATTCGGCCATTCGGGTGGGACCCCGATGATGAAGCATGTCACCAACTAGGTTGGTGAGTGAGGGGTCTTCTTAAGAAAGGATATTTCCTCTCTTGTGCCCTTTATCCCAATACTTTGGAGACTTCACTGTGTCTCCTGGTTGTACTCCTCTTATTGTTTGTTTACGTAATTTAAAGGGGATCAGGAGTATACCCCTCCACATTTGTGGCTATCCCTTTCTCTCTCTTGTGTTTTTGAAGCTCCTCCTCACGGCCACAAGTGCAAGGAACCTCCTAGCGCAGATAAACTTGGGACTTGAAGTCCCCCACACAAGCTGCCTCAAAAAAAGTCGAGCACAGTGGGAGAATCAGTTGCACTAAGTATCGCCATATGAGAACCTCCCCAAGGCCACAGGTGCAGGGTGCCTCCTGGCGCAGAGAAACTTGCGGCTTGAAGTAGCCCTCAGAAGCTGCCTCAAACAGAATCCTGCACAGTGGGAGAATTGGTGGTGCTAAGTAGCACGATGGGAAAATCTCTCCCTGGCCACAGGTGCAAGGCGACATCTGGCGCAGAGAAGCTTGGGGCTTGAAGTCCCCCGGACAAGCTACCTCAAACAGAGTCCCACAAATCGGGAGTATCGGTGGCACAAAGTAGCGTGATAGGGGCCCCTCCCCAAGGCCACAGATGGAGGGCGCATACTGGCGCAGAGAAACTTGGGGCTTGAAGGAGCCCACAGAAGCTGTCTCAAACAGAATTCCACACAGCGGGAGAACCGGTGGTACTAAGAAGTGCAATGGGGGCTCCTCCCCAAGGCCACACATGCAGGGTGCCACCTGGCGTAGAGAAACTTGGGGCTTAAACTTAAAGTCCCCCACACATGCTGCCTCAAACAGCAACCCACTCAGCTGGAGAATCGGTGGCGCTATGTAGTTCGATGTGGGCTCCTCCCCCCAGCCACAAGTGCAGGATGCCTCATGGCACAGAGAAACTTGGGGCTTGAAGTTCCCAACGCAAGCTGCCGCAAACAGAATGCCACGCAGTGGAAGAATCAGTGGTGCTAAGTAGCATGATGGGGGCTCTTCCTCCTGGACACAGCTGCAGGGCGCCTCCTGGCACATAGAAACTTAGGGCTTGAAGTCCCCCACACAAGCTGCCTCAACCAGAGTCTCAAAGAAATTAGCATTTTGGTCAGGCAAGAAATTGTTCTTCATACAATATGTTACCAGGGAAACAGCAAGCAGAGGAAAATCATTTTTGGATTGTTTGTCCACCTGTCAATTGGTGGTGTCATGCAATGCTCTAATACACCCCTGTCTTTTTAAAGTTATTTAGTAGGAAAATACTGTCATCTATGATGCTCCTGCAGCTCTTCAAAAGTCAGAAATTTCATACAGGATCAGACAATGGAAGCACTGATACATCTGGTCCTTCTACTTGTTAATGCATACAGTCATTGTTATTCATGTAACATGAATGCTTTTTTTAAGATCCAGTATTGTTCACTGTGTTCTTTTAAAGCTTCTCTCTTGTTGTTTCTTTTGACATTTATTTGCTTTCTTTTATTGATAATTGGAAGACGCTGGCTCTGTATATAGTGCAATGATATGAAGTACACTGTGCAGAGAGTTCAGTATGTCCCCTATTGGTTCACAGAGGCAAAAGCATATTAATACTAATGCTCTATTTGTGGTAGTGTGGGCAAGCAGTTAGGCTTATCAGAGGGTAGTGCTTAGCATTTGCTGTACTCACAGCGGCAATAAATGAGACTCACCCTCAAGAATACATCCAAGACCAATTCGCAATAATAACATCCATTATTTTATAATATTTCAGACCAAGAACTTCGTTCCACAGTAAGTACTTTTACAGTTATGAATTTTAGAGTTCTCAAAATCAATCACATTTGTGCACAATTACGCACCATTGAAGTCAATGGGGAAAAAGACAAAAATGCATGTAAAATCGTACAGTAGGCTTTCAAGGTTCACATCCAAGCATTTTGTCCACTCTCTAGGAGCAATCCACAACTCACCACAGGGTATCCATTAACTATTCAGGTGAGACTGGACACTTCCGGAAAGGCACATTTGGCCTAGGCAGGAAATTGACAACTTTCAAAAAGTGTCATTTTTAAAATAGTAACATAAAATATGACTTTACAATTAAATTAGATTTGATTTTAAATTGCTATTGAAATAAGCCCTTCAATAATTTGTCTAGCTGCTTCAAACTGAAATGAAGCATTATAAATTGTTTTAATGTAACTCAGTGTTTCCCTGTGGGAGAGCTAGCCTTGCTACTTTGAAAAATGACTTTGGAGTTTTTTCACTGCCAGGACATGTAAAACTTAAAACACACATGCCCTACTTTTTAAATACCATGCACCCTGCCTTATGAGGCTTTAGGGCCTTCTTAGGTGTGACATATATGTATTAAAAAGAAAGATTGATGTCTGGTAAAAGGTTTATCTTGTCAGGTAAAAATGGCAGTTTAAAACTGCCCACCCAGGCTGCAATGGCAGACATATAGGCATGTTTTACAGTGCTATTTTAGTGGGTGGTGTAATGAGGGCTGCAGTCCAATAGTAGCATTTGATTTACAAGCCCTGGGTAAATGTTGTACCATATACTAGGGACTTAGAAGTAAATTGAATGTACCAATTAGGTGAATGCCAATGGTATCGTGATTAAAAGGAAGAGCACAAGACTTTACCTCTGCTTATCAGGAGTAAAGTGTTCAGAGACCTATGGCAAACAAATACTGGATTAGCCTCAGAAGGCAGAAATTCTGGTGTTATACCATGCAAAAGATGGTCATTTCCGCTGCATTGCTTCTGAAAAGTAAATAATTTCCGCAGCATTGCTTCTCAAAGGTACATGGAGGTCTTGGAAAGTAGAGGGTCTTAAACCCTGCCTTGAATATCAGTGAAAAGAGTTAGCCTGACTTCCTCAGGGTGTATGTTCTGCAAAATGCATCTTTACCCTACACTAAAACTGCCTAGAACCACCTTATGCTTGCTCCCCTTTTTCTGGAATATGAATAGCCATTGCATACCTGCTGTGTACTTCCACCCTGCCCTTAGCAATATTACTGATCCCTGCATCCACCATGCTCTAGTAATGCCTAAAATCCTCTATCGATTCTGGCACCGACCCCCGTGCTGTTTCAAACTTCGACTATGACTCTACACCTTCAGCCCTTGATTTCATGTTTTCGAAAGCACTGAATGACGTCAACCATGATTCTGCACATCATACCATCCTACATACATCTTGCTCCTATTGTTGCTCAACATATCGCCAGACCCCACACTGACTTACCTTATCCAGCATGCCAGTGCGCCCATCTCTGTTCCACACCTACCTAATCCCCTCAACTTTCCATACACTGCACACACATTATCCCTTCACTGCACAGTGTACTACATTCACCCTTATCCTTTACACCTTGCTCTTCTGTAGCCAGCCAACCACATACTAGTCTTTGGCCCAATCCACCATAAAATAGAACTCCTCCCTCACCCCAATCATTCATTCGCTCACACACACACACCATTTGAAACTATACAATCATAGTAAAAGGTAGTGAGGACTGAGATAACAGAAGTGACAAAAGCAGGGACTACAGGAAACAAGGTTAAGGCTGTGACTCTGCTATTTTGTCTATAATGTTAATGTGGATTTGGACTAAAAAGTGAGAAGGTATAGTGGAATAGTTTGTGAAAGTTGCTCGAAGGGGAAAGAGATTGGGAGTGAAAAGATCAATGAAGGTTGAGAGGGGAGTGAAAAGAGAGGAAGGTTGGGCTCATGGTAGCAAGGCAGTGAGTAAGTGGTGATACCAAGAGTGAGAGGGTAAGACTGGGTGTAAATAAATAGGGAAGCTATACTGACGAATGAGGGAGGTTTAGTGAAGAGAGATGAGGAGAGAGGGAGCTATATGAATTGTAGTGCCTTTTGGTTTCATAGAGTGACTTTGGGTTTTGAAAGGGAGTAGGATTGGGCGCATTTAGGACAGGGCTGGCCAAATCAGTATTCTGGCAATCCTCAAAGCTGTAATGACTGCCCCTGAAGTACACATACTGTCAAATCTAGCTGTGTATTCTACTTATTTTTGCCAGTTAGATAATCAACCAGCAAGTAAAGTGATAAGAATGGAAAAAAACAAAACCTGCTCTTGCGATCCCTTTGAGAGCAGTTCCCATCACCTCAAGGCAAATTAAGGAGCAAATGTCATTAGCATTAGCCATCTGCTTCAGCTCTTGGACACCTCCTTGAGTGACCCCCACCCATTAAACCAAAAGCCAAACTATAGGAGCATGTGGCATTATTTTAACTACAAGCAACTGGTGAATTCACTCTCCTGGCATGTGAAGTGGTATGCACACTCATGCAAAGACACTGGGTGCAGAGGAAGTAGAATGCATGCAACACCCTACACTGTGCTTATATTGCATACAAAATGGAAACAATTCCCATTAAGGCACCTTAATCTCCATTTCTTTGAAATTATACCTAAATCAGGCACAAGTAAGTGGAAATGTTTGTTGCACCTGGGTGATTTTCACACTTACAAGTGCATAAATATAATGAGGGGCTCAAGGACAAAGGTGTGTAAGTCATTTAAAATATAAAAGAATGATTGCTTTCATTTTATGTTTCTTTTTGAAGGTGGACTATTTTGGCATAAAATATTATATTTTATATTCATATTAGAGTACACAGAGGGACTCACTTGGTGAGGAGGATTGCTTTTTTTATCATTGGTGTTCTACAGCTTCTCTTAGGTGTTTGACAGAGCTGAGGGATATGAAGCATCAGGATTTGGAGGGCTTAGAGCTGGGGCTTCATGGACTTTGTTCATTTTGAGAATGTTGGGAGGTAGGATTGATTCAGGATGTTTGTTCCTTCTTACATTGGGGTGGAATGTGTCTAAAGATTGAGGAATTCTCCATTGCTGATGAGTTGAATGTTTTGATTGACCTAGAGTGAATTTAGATTGTTTCATCCTGCTGAAAATCCCTTTGAGATATTCATTGGTGCCCTCAGGTAACTTGTTTGTTTATTATATGGTAAGGTTAATGATATTGTGTGTTTAGCAGATGATAAATCGGGGGTCTAATTATACCATATCACCACATGAGGCTCAATTTGTGACCTTAGTTGAGATTGTGAGGTATGTGAAGATTGATAGCTGCTTGTGGATACGCTGTGGCTAATTCAAAAATGTAAATATACATATGTATATTTACTCATACAGATCGACCCCTACTCTCAGATGTAACTCCCCACCTACTATTCATCATTTGTGAGTAGAGCTCTTTATACCAAAGTGTAGACTTACAAGTTTCTGCCCCCAAATGAAGGGGGGGAGCCTTACACAAAAACATTTGTGAGTGTAAAGTTACTACTAGTAACTATTCACCTGTCGAAGTGGATGCCCACCACCAGGGTGGAGATAGCCATATGGGAATGTTTAGGGAAATGTAATGAAGGTTATGTATTTTTTTAAATATTTAACATACTTTATTGGGCTATATTATTCACAGTATGCTTTATGAATTGCAATGTGTTAGAAATGGGGTTTTTGATTGACAGAGTATATACCCTGCCCAAGCAGGAACCATAATCCTAGTCAGGGTAAGTCACTACACAAACTAAATTATCCTGTGCTCACCCTCTGGTAGCTTGGCACAGAGTAGTCAAGCTTAACTTAAGGGGCAATATGTAAAGTATTTGTGCAACACTTAAACATCAAAACAGTGAAAACACCACAAAAAGACTCCGCAACAGTTTTGAAAAATAAAGTATGATTTTATAACTAAAGCAAGACCAAAACAACAAAAATCCAATACGAAGAAGTCGAGATATGAATTTTTAAAGGACAAAGTCAAAATTAGCGATTAGAAGAGAGAGTTAATTGGTCATGCCAGACTGGGACAAAGTCAAGAGTTCAGGTCGACCGTGATGTAGCACGGGCCGGATACAGGGACCCACTTAGGCCCACTGAACAAAAGTACCTTGGTCCTCATGTTGTGACGACAGATGTAGGGTGCAGCCAAGCAAGATTTTGGTGATCCCCATGCATTTGTGCCGTTGCGACGGGTCTGTGAGCGAAGCCGTGGGTCTGGAACACAGAGCTTCCTTAGACGATGCACTGATAAAGTTGGAGCAAACCCCTAGGTCCACTTTCAAGGGTCCAGGACTGAGTTGGCACCACTTGGTAGGACAGCTTACAAGCAGATGTGCCCAAGGGCATTAAGGAATTCCCAATGTTAACCTATGAGAGGAGTAGGCCTCACAGTAGTAAAAGACGCATTTAGCTGTTTTCACTACCAGAACATGCAAAACATAAAACTACATGACCTACCTTTTACTGACACAGCACCCTGCCCTATGGGCTACCTAGGGAATACCTTAGGGGTGAATTATGTGTAATAAAATGGGAAGTTGAGGCTTGGCAGAGGGTTTATAATGCCAAGTGGAAGTGACAATAAACTGCACACAGGACCTGCAATATCAGGCCTGAGACAGATTTGAAAGGCTACTTATGTGGGTGGCACAATCAGTGCTGCAGGCCCACTATTAGTATTTAGCCTACAGGCCCTGGACATCTGGTATACTACTTTATAAGGGACGACTCAATGTCGTCTAAGTAGGCAGCACAGAAAGCCTCTTTGCCAACCAGGACCCTGTTGACCAACCTTTGGAAGATAGCAGGGTCATTCTTCAAACCAAAAGGCATCACCCAGAGTTGGTAATGGTCTCTCTTTAGCCTCCTCACTCAGAGCGATCTGCCAGTACACTGATGTCAAGTCAAAAGTACTGAGGAATTTGCCAGTGCCCAGCCTCTCAATGAGCTCATCAGCTCTGGGGATGGGGTGTGCATCAGTCTTGGTGACTGAGTTGAGTCCTCTGTAGTCCATGCAGAAGCAGAGTTCTTGTGGCTATTCCCCCAGTGAGGCAGCCTTTGGTACCAAGACCATGGGGCTGGACCAAGGACTATTGGATGGCTCAATCACCCCTAAAGCGAACATATTGGAGACTTCCTCTTGGATGCTTGCTCTCACCCTGTCAGATAATCTGTACATTTTATTCTTTACAGGGAGACTGTCTCCAGTGTCTATATTATGGACGCACAGGTGTGTGAGTCCAGTGATGAGGGAGAACAATGGGGCTAACTGTCCCAGTAACTGGAAATAGTCACCTTGCTATTCTGTTGTCACTCGGGTAGAGAGGTTGACACCCTCCAATGATCCATTGTGTTCCTGCACAGAGAGGAGGCTAGGGAGAGGTCGTTCTCCTCTTCCACTCCCTTGTCTGTCACAAGGAGCATGCTCACTTTGGACCTCTCGAAGTAAGGCTTCAATTGATTGAACTAGAGCACCCTTAGGCCACTCCTAGGGGTCTGAAGGTCCACCAGGTAGGTGGCCTCAGGCTTTCACTCCTTGATCTCATATGGGCCAGTCCAGCAGTTCTGGAGAGATCTGGGCTCTACTGGCTCCATGACTCATACTTTTTGGCCAGGATGAAACTCCAGAAGTATGGCCTTCTGGTCATACCAGAGTTTCATAAACTCTTGGCTGGCCTCTAGATTACTTTTAGCCTTCTTCAAGAAGCTATGCATGTGGTTGCGGAGAACCAGCATGCGGCTGACCACATTCTGAATCTTAATACATCTTTTTATTGCTTACCGGAGACATGAAATATTCAAGATTAGTATGTGATTCACACACCTAAACAGTTATTAAAAAGTTCGACATTGTAACACAAAAGAGGATTAGCCATTCTACTTGATTCACTTCTGTGCCTGCTGCCTTGGTTGCTGTTGCTGGGGGAGAGAGACTACACCCCCAGCTTTCCCAGCCCAGGAGGCTGCGGTGGTGAATTCGGGCACTGTAGCACCATAAATTACTCAGACACGTCCCACAGCTTGGGACCCTTGCTTCTGTGCCTGCTGCCTTGGTTGCTGTTGCTGCGGGGAGAGACTACACCCCCCAGCATTCCTGGCCCTGAAGCCACGGTGGTGAATTCGGGTGCCGGAGCGCCATAAATTACTCAGAGGCCGGGAGAGGCTGGGCTACTCCTCTTGGCTCCTCCATTTGGCTTAGCAACATCGAGGCATCAAGGTACCGATATCTTTTTCCTCATTCTCTTTTGTTTGTTCCCCCTGGAGCTTTCAAGGGGGTTTTGTGCCGATTTGACTGAGTGATCTTGACTTGCCTTGGTCAGTATAGAGCAATAGACGCTAGGTTGGGTCAAACAGCTGTTACTGTGCATCAAGGGCCACGGCCTGGTGCACCTATTAATATTAATATCTATATATCCCAAACGCGTGTGATCATGCGCAAAAGGAAGATGAATGCAAGTACATCCGGGGGAGACATTGTGACAACCTTAGACTCCTTTTTGGTTAGGGCAACGAGTGTTATCTCTAAGGAAAGAGCCCTGACCAAAAGGAGACTTTCTCTGGAGTTGGAGAGATGTATCCAGGGATCACTTCCCCCTGTTGTCTTTGAGGGAGCAGCCGGGACCCTTGTAAAAGACAAGTCACCCAGGTGGTCATGCATGACAAGGCCGCAGAGGTTTCATCAGATGATGACATCATAACAGCGGGACCCCCGGTTAAAAAGAAGAGGGCTGGGGGAAGAGAGCATCCCAGCTGCACAAGAGGGTGGTCTCTCCAGGTACACATGTCAATTCTGACCTGGAGCAAGTTATGGACAAATTACTCCATAGGATTGAAACACTGTTTAAAACATTGTTGTCCCCTATTTTGTTGCAGCTTGAAGGGATAGAGGCTAAGCTCAGTTTATTCCCCCCATCTGACTCTGGTGCTCCAAATAGTAAGGTAATGACAGTAGTTGTGGGGACCAATTGTTTGGTTGGACCCACACCTGAGGTCTGTACTAGTGTGGGGAGGACTTCAAGCGAGCATAGTCACACAATACATGAGGCTCAGAGTAGTAGATCAATCACCAAAGGGAGTGTCTGTGGGACACAATTAATTGTGTTACCCAGGCTGTAGGTTTCCTTAGGCAGGCGGATCCCCCTGGAGGTGCACATCAGCCCAATGGGGGTAGAGTCAATACACCCAACATGAGCAGAGCAGTCACAACTAACCCTGGGCGGAGCTTGCCCAGTGCCACTACGCAGATTTCCATGGAGTTGGAAAGAAACTCTGTGAAACTCTGCTCTGCTCCGCTCCGCTCCCCTCCAACCTACCTAATGTAATTATAATTTTAAAAAAGGCACTTACCTGCTTTGGCTGCCTCCTCCTCTCCATGGTCTCACTCTCCTTCCTTGCCCTCCTCGTCGATGGAAACCCCTACGTTGTACGTCTTGCGCATGCGCACACATAAGACGTACAACGTAGATGTTTCCATCGACGAGGACGAAGAAGGAGAATGCGCACGCGCGAGACGTACAACGTAGGGGTTTCCATAAACAAGGATGGCGAGGACGAGGAACGAGAGTGAGACCATGGCGATGAGGTTGGCAGCCACAGCAGGTAAGTGCCTTGTTAAAATTATAATTACATTAGGGAGGGTGTAGGGGCCGGCTAACTCCGCTCCACCACGCAGTCAGAGTTTTGCCTGAACTCTGTGTTCTCAATGGAGCACGGAGTAGGCAAAACTCCATAAACTCCGCTGGCGGAGCAAAGTTACCAGTCCGGGCTTAGTCACGACACGAGTAGGTTCACCTCTTTACACTAGCCTCCAGAGTCAGCACCCTTGGTGTCCTTCTTGATGGAAGTTCCACCTATTAAGCAAGGTACAAGAGAGTCTGTGGTAGACCTTATGCATAAGGTCAATCACTGGTGTGATAATACCATAGTTAATGGGCATCTTCGTCCCCACATGTCATAATCGCAAGAAGAGTGGGAAGGGTGGATTCTAAGTTACAGAAAAGTACGGAGGGTGATTGTGTTGTGGTTAATCTAAGGCATCCTAGATTTACAACAGCTCTGGTTCGGAGCAATTTTTCCCAAGATATGAGTACAACGATTTGGATTGTTCCCCTTCAATATTTTTATCCAACCAATTCTTTTTTCCCGGACAGCAGTGCATGGTCTGCCACCAGGTCCTCTAGGATGCCCCAGGGCATGTCTGCCAGGATAGATATTCCACTTGTTAACAGGTTTGCACCCTTGACAGGATTAGATTAACGATTGACAAGTGTCACAACAGGATGGGCTGCAGAGCCCCAGGTTAACAAGTTTAGCAGATGCAGTCCCAATTTTGTCTCACCAGGTGGCCCCTACTCTCTTTGCTCCTTCTTTTATGAGGGTTATGACCTGGAATATTGCGGGACTGAGGGCCAAAAGAGATGACGCACATTGGCTGAGAATACTTGGGTGTTGTCATAGATTTGTTTTTCAGGAAACCTGGGACACTGGTAAATCCTTTTATATGGATGGACTTTCCACATTTTTTAAGATCGCATCCCCCTCCTCAGCAGAACGTGACAATGGAGGCCTTCTTGTTTTGCTCTCAATCAAATTCCATGCACTGCCAGCATGGTGGAAAGCGACTCACCCAATTAGCAGGTGTCCAAAAGTTATCCCCCTCTGTTGGCAGTGCATTTTTATAACTCTTTTTGTAGAAGTTCAGATATTGAACATATTGCAGCATTAGAGGGTTTTTTGGAACAATATGGAGAGACAAGGTCCTCATATTATCAGCTTATAATTTTGGGTGATTTTAATATACACCTATGCCAGCTGGACTGCACCTTTATGAAAGGCCATTTGGATGCAATACCTCTGGTCACCCATTTTGAGCATACTGATCAAGGTTTTCGATTGGATGAGCTACTTGCCTGGAACAAATGGGGGTGGGTGATACTCTTCCTTCTTAGTCTGTTAGGGGTTGTTCCTCTACTATTTATTTTATTATGTTATCTGTTTCCTTGGTCCCTGCAGTTAATACCCTGAGAGTTTCTTGGAACAGTTTTAGCGACCATAATCCCATAACGCTAGAACTGGCCTGGAACCTAGATATACCCGGGAAGGAGGGCAAGAGTGTTCCGAACAGTGTAGTTAGTACAAGAGATCAAGCTCACAGACTGAAGTGGAACAAGGTGATACCGGAGGCATTTTTAGATAATCTGTATAAGGTAAGCACAGGTGACATCGCAATATGCCTCGATAGTGGAACGCAGGATACATTTGTATTAGATGCTTTTAATAAGTTAGGTAAGCAGATTGCTGATAACTTGACCAATGGAAATAATGAAAATAGATGGTTCGATGGTAAATGCTCCAAGACACATAGGTATTTAATGGTGGCACTTATGCAGAAACCTAGGGATGATGATAAGATTAGGGCATGCAGAAAAGCATACAAATGTGTGATCCAGCAGAGGAAAGAGCTTATTAGGGAGCAGGCGTGGGAGGCCCTGTGTTAGGCCAGCGTGTTCCCTAACAGTTCCAAATTTCAGGAAGTTGTTATTAGTCCTTTCTTTTCAGGTTCAGCAAATTCTAGAGTGGATTGTATGAAGCATCTAAGAGATAGGTCCAACACTTCGAAGGGATCTATAGCGGAGAGGACATGCGGGAGCCTGACACCACGTGGGAACCAGGGACTGAAATCTCACCACTGATTTTGAAGAGGTGTATAAAGCCATCCTGGCCACAGCAGGCGGGAAAGCGGCAGGCACGGATGGGGTTCCCCCAGATCTTTATAAAGCTGACCCTTTGACTTGGGATAAGATCCTGACACTGGTTTTTAACATGGCCTGCATGTGTGGTTTTCCCTCTATCTGGTCCAAGGCCATTATTTTACCAATAAAGGGACAAGGGACGATCCAGCCTATTATCGCCCCATTTCCCTTCTTGACTCTGCTGCAAAAATCATGGGGAAATTTGTCCTGGAGCGACTAATGTCCTGGCTTGATCATTTTAACGTTATCGCAGAGCTTCAATATGGCCTTAGGCAGGGTAGAGGGACACTGGATCAGTGCAATAACCTACCCTTGATTATGGGGAAATATACTAGCCAAGAGGGGCTGCCTACAAGTGGCCTTTATGGGCTTAACCTCGGTGTTCAACTGTGCCAATAGATCTAAGCTCTGGCCTATCCTCTTACACTTGGGTATGGACACAGATCTAGTGGCTTTTTTACATTCCTCCCACTCTAACCTTACAGCCTTGGTGAGGTATAATGAGAATGGTAGTTTGTCTGCTTACTGAGGAGTCAAGAGAGGGGTAAGGCAGGGGTACATTTGCCCCCCCCTGCTGTTCACCCTCTACATTAACAAGCTAGGGTATGTATTGTCAGCTGCTAGTAGAGGCTTCCCTAGGGTGGGCACTAAATTAATTCCTGCTTTACTATACACAGATGATGTGGTGTTGCTTGCACGGACCAACTTGGGTCTACAAAACCTTTTAAATGCTTTTATTGATTTTATGGATTCTTTGGAGCTTTCTATCAATTTTACTAAATCTCATACTAAGACGATTGGCAGCCGGAAGTCCATTGGGCGCCAAATTTTCTGTAGGGGGCAGAGCTTACTAAGGTCTCTACTTTCCCCTATTTGGGGGTGTTGTTTGATGATAGAGGATCATGGGTTGCTCAAAGAGTCCTTAAAAAGAACATCTTGGCAAGGGCCGTGGGTGCTATCATGGATTTCACCAAGAGACTAGGGGCTAAACCTGTGCCTGCCCTACTAAAAATGTATTCTGATGGCAACCTATGAGTGTGATATGTGGGGGTACAAAAATATAGGAGAACTGCAGGTGGTTGAGAACAAATTTTTGCACAGACTTCTCACCGTTCCCTCTGGCAACCCCTCTTTTACGATTCAGGAAGAGCTTGGAGTGGGTTGTATATCTAACCTTATTGCAGTGGAAACCATAATGCGCTGGCTGAGAATTTGGTCAAGTCCTGT
Source organism: Calotriton arnoldi (assembly GCA_963921515.1). NCBI lineage: Eukaryota > Metazoa > Chordata > Amphibia > Caudata > Salamandridae > Calotriton > Calotriton arnoldi. The sequence continues at coordinate 54,678 of CAWUFW010001414.1, forward strand.
CACCACCTTGAATCAACATCTCCTAGAGGCATTGAGTTTCCCATGGGTAGGACATGTCAAGGAGCAGTTGAGGAGGATAAGCTGCCTGGACCTGTTTATTAATCCAAAACCATTACACCCCAGTGACTTGAGAAATACCAAAAACATGGTTTTGGCCAGGCAGTTTTGGGGAAAGGGATGATATGGAACTTGTTAAACTCACTGTGAGACAATATATAATGTTGAGAACAAGCCCACAGGGGGCCTTATTTGTCTTATGCCAACAATGTCCATCATTGTTTCTTACTGACTAGATTTAGACTTAGACTTAATTCAATACATTGGTTTTTAGCTGTCCTCAAAGGATTTTCAAAGCCAGGAGTTTTAAAGCCCTGTCCCTGTGATAATGTTTCAGAGCAGGACGCTATGCATTTTATATTTTTTTGTGATTTTTACTGTACCCCCGAGGTACACATTTATTACTCCGTTGGTAAGAAACAATGAATTTGTACAGGTAAGGCCTGTGTTGTTGTATGTTGTCAGGGTTGGAATGAAAGGAGTTCATAAACTCCATTGCACCACAACAGTTCAGAAGGAACCAATCTTGAAACGATCACCCGCTCGAAATAAATTGCGGGTGATCGTTGCGCGAAATAAGGCAACCAGTCCTGTACTCCCAACAGGGAGGAATGCTCGAGTGGTTGGTGGTCTAGTTGCTTGCGCCTGGGTCCGGGCGCAAGGTCTTGCTCAGCTGTGAAGTGCCGCGGTTAAATTCCGAACCGCGCACTTCACCAACGGAATTTCCGAGAGAGGAGTATTTTGTTGAAGCAGCGTTTAGTCAGTCAGTGTTAGGATAGTTATCTTGTTAGGCTTATGCGTAGGGTAGTGCGTTTCGCATCGGCGGTAGTTAGTTAGAGGTAGCCTTAGCTTATAGTTAAGAAAAGAAAAAAAAAAAAAAGAAGGTTAGTACTTACCGTTCTCCAGCTGGTCTGGGAACCTCCTGTGGATAGAAGATAATGATAGAACACACGTTCTCCTGTGGAAAAATGAAATAAGAGGATTTGCAGCAATTGACAAGTAAGAGAGAGAGTGAGAGAGAGAAAGCCACAATAAATAAATATAGAGTAAATGCATGAGAAAATGTACTAAGTCTTGTTTATGGTTTAGGACACCAGTTTTCAAATAACATAAAAAGAAGATAAGAAGAGGAGCAAAGACCTTAGACAAATTTGGTAAGGAGGGCTGGAAGAAAGTTTCAAGGAGAGTCAGGGAGGGAATTCTTGTGAAGTAATAATAGTGTGCTTTATATTACAGTATCTCCACATTAAGCGATAAAAAGAGAGAGAGAAGGCAAGAAGGAAAAAGGGCGCTTTCTGAAGAAAGAAAAGAGCGAGTGAGGAGATCAAAAGAAAGTCTAAGCAGTCTCTTCTCTGTCCACTTCCCCTTTCCCCCGACAGGGTTCACACGATAGCCAGTAAATTTGGTTTTCGTGGGAAGGCCTGGGGTGGGAATTGAGAAAATCTCGACATTCTGCTCCCCGGAGTTTTGGCTACAAGTGAGTACAAGAAACCCTGACAGAGTGAAGTGCCCACGAACTTGACTCAACCGAGCAGAATGGCTGAAGGGTTGGACTTAAAAAATCTAGGCAATGTCCTTAAGGAAATTCAACAGGAATTAATGGCAGTAAGGGAGGAGAATAAGGTAATAAAATTTGAGATGGAGGCTACTAGACGTGAGACCAAAGAAATGGCTGCCCAAATTAAGCAAGAAGGGTCTCGGGACAAGTTTCATTCACTCCCTTCAGGAACAAGTATGTTTAATCAGGGTTCAGTTGCTAGTACGGGGTCCACCACTCAGGTTGTACATTCTTTGGCCCCAGTTATTCCATTGGCACAGCCAGAGCGCTTCGGTGGGGATCCCCAAAAGGTCCAAATCTTTTTGACTCAGTGCTCTTTACATTTTATGTGTCGGCCCACTGTCTTCCCTGATACACAATCTTGAATTGCCTTCATTCTGTCTTACCTCAATGGAGACGCTGCATCGTGGTCTATGCCCTTGGTCACTCAAGATGCACCCATACTGTATAATTTCGAGGAATTCAAAAAGGAATTTCTACGTATTTTTGATCGACAGAAGGTCGCGCAAGCTACAGATAATGAGTTGCTACAATTGAGACAAGGGAATCGCAAATTAGTCACCTACCTTGCGCAATTCAACAAACTCGTAGTAGAAACAGATTGGCCGGAGTCCAAGAGAGCCGCCCTGTTTTATCGGGGTTTGAAAGATGATTTAAAAGATGCCTTATCGCAAATCCCTAAATCGCCCAACAGAAGTGTCTGCTTTGATAGATCTGGTGTTAGAGATCGATTATAGACAGACTGAAAGAAGAGGTGAAAAAAGACGAGAATTTCGACCAAGTGTTCCGCGCTTTGACCGGGCTAGGTCTGAACTTGCGAGATCTGGTGAGAAAGAAAACAGCGTTGAACCTATGCAAATTGGAACTATTAGAGGCCCACTTTCTAAAGAAGAGAAAGAAAAACGAAGACAAAATAATCTATGTCTCTATTGTGGAACCAGCGGGCATTTTGTGAAAGAATGCCCCAAGAAGCCCAAAACATTCAAGAAGGAAAACTCTCAGCACCACCAGTAGAGGGAGTTGGGCTGGTGGTTGCTAACAAGAATACAACTCCGCATTCTCATCAAATAGCTAACACACTACAGTCTTCCGCTCCACACCTCATTCTGACAATGACTCTGAAGTTCTGTGATCACGTTCTATCTGGAGTAGTGGTGATGCTGGATTTGGGAGCTACTGGAAACTTTTGTGACCTCAAGTATGCCTCAAGAGTTGGATTGAAGGCGTTACCCAAGGAGAGAAGTGAAGCAGTGAGGGCTGTAGATGGAACCAATTTATCCTCCGGTCCAATTACCAGTCATACAGAAATTGTGGAACTCATCTCGATGGAAGGTCATAGGGAGGAGATTCAATTCAATCTAATTGATGCCCCGCAGTTTGGAATCATATTGGGTCTTCCATGGTTGACAGAACACAACCCGACAATTAACTGGAGCGAAAGAACAGTGAAGTTTGACCCCAGCTATTGTTTGGAAAATTGCTTTGGAGATAAGCTGAAAGAGCAAAAGGAAAATCCAGCAGCCTTACTATGTGAAAGGAAGATGATGGTGTGTGCTGTGCAGACTGTGAGTTTACCTGTTGAATACCAAGAGTTTGCTGAAGTGTTCAGTGAATCTGAATCAAAAAAGTTGCCCCCTCATCGGTCATACGACTACAAAATCGATTTGGAACCAGGGTCCAACCTCCCATGTAGTCGGATTTATGCGCTTACAGAAGCTGAGACTCAACATCTAAAGGATTACATTCAGAAATACTTGGAAAACGGATTCATTCGACCGTCCCAGTCTCCTGTCTCCTCTCCACTGTTTTTCGTCCCAGAACGGGATGGGGATTTGAGGATGTGTATTGACTATCGCGCCTTGAACAAGATTACCATTAAAAACCGCTATCCGTTGCCCCTGATTTCCGTACTTCTGGATCAACTAAAAGATGCAAAAATCTTCACGAAGTTAGATTTGCAGGGGGCTTACCATTTAATCAGAGTGCGAAGTGGAGATGAATGGAAAACTGCATTTCGGACGAAGTATGGATTGTATGAGTATCAAGTCATGCCCTATGGTTTAAGTAACGCTCCAGCAGCTTTCCAGTACTTCATTAATGATGTTTTGAAAGAGTTCATTGACCAGTGCGTTATCGTCTATATCGACGATATTCTGATTTTCTCTTCTTCTGAAAAAGAACACCAACATCAGGTCAAAAGGGTCTTGCGCTGCCTGAAAGAAAACGATCTTTATGTGAAATTGGAAAAGTGTGCTTTTGGAGTAACTTCGGTGGATTTCTTGGGATTTGTAATAGCACCTGAAGGGCTAACAATGGATGTTAAGAAGATTGAGGCAGTTTTGAATTGGCCTCCACCCACCTCTGTGAAAGAAGTAGAGAGCTTCATAGGATTTGCGAATTTCTATCGTAGGTTTATTCGAGATTTTTCCTTGAAGGTGGCACCCATTACAAGATTACTACGTAAAGGAGTCCCATTTCAATGGACTACAGAGGCGGAAGATGCCTTCCAGTTTCTAAAGAAGAGTTTTACTTCTGCACCCATTTTGCTACACGCAGATCCTACTCAACCATTTTACCTGGAAACTAATGCTTCGAAACAGGCTTTTGGAAGGGTGCTTTCACAGAGGCACAAAGAAACTGGCCAGTTACACCCGGTTGCGTATCATTCCAGGAAGCTACAATCAGCAGAGATAAACTATACCATTTCTGATAAGGAGCTCCATGCCATCAAAGACGCTTTCCAAGAGTGGCGACATTACCTTCTCGGAGCCAGATATGTGGTCACAGTATTCACAGATCACAGGAATCTTCAGTTCCTAAAATCAGCCAGAACACTCACGCCACGTCAACTTAGGTGGTCCCTGTACTTCGCCGACTACGATTTCGTAATAACTTATCGGCCAGGGAAAAATAATGGGAAGGCTGATGCCTTGTCACGAATTGACACGGATGGAAAAAAGAATCTTATTTGTGATCAAAAGATAATTCCGGAAACAAAAATCGTTGGAGCAACTGTTGAGAAAACTCTGGAAGACAAAGTCAAAGAAGCCTTAACTTCGGAGGAAAAGCGAAAATGGGCTCTGGAGAATCCAGTTTGAGAGGTTCACAATGGTTTACCGTTTCATTCCAAGGCCTTGTTTATACCAACTCAAGAACTCCAACAACAAGTACTAACTGAGTGCCATAACAGTCCAATGGCTGGACATCCTGGGATCCATCGAACAGAAGAGTTGCTTAAAAGACAGTTTTGGTGGCCTGGGCTATCTAAAGATGTTCGAGTTCATGTAGAAGGCTGTGAGATTTGTGCAATGGGAAAGACGGATAAACAGGCACCTCAATGGTTGTTGAGACCATTGCCCACACCCCCTTACCCCTGGCACACAGTTACACTCGATTTAATTGTGGATCTGCCCTCTAGTCAGGGATTCAATTGATTTTAGTCATGGTGGACACCTTCTCTAAGATGGCGCACTTTGTCGCCCTGAAGGGAAATGCATCAGCAAAACTAATAGCCACACAACTCAATCAAAGTTTGATTAAAATACATGGCATCCCTAAGGTACTGATTACAGATAGAGGGTCGCAGTTCCTATCCCATTTCTGGAAAGCGTATACAAAGAAATTGGGCATAAAGACACGATATTCAACTAGTTTTCATCCACAGACAGATGGGCAAACTGAAAGGGCCAATAAGGAGCTTGAGAAGTATCTTAGATTGTTTCTTCTAGATCAAGAGGGTGAGTGGCCTGATCTTCTTTGGACCGCAGAATTTGCACATAATAATGCAAAGAATGTCTCCACTGGGTATTCACCTTTTTACTTGAATTATGGTAGACATCCAAATTCTGTGGTTTCCACCCAAGAAGTGTTGGTGCCTGAAGCACAAAATTTAGTTCAACACCTTAGTGAGGTACATCAGTCTGTCACCAGGAATTTAGCACTAGCTAAGGAACGTTATAAGCAGAGTGCTGACAAGAAAAGAAGACCAGAGCCAGACTTGCGTGAAGGAGACAGGGTTTGGTTGAATACAAGGAATCTAAGGTTAAAAGGAAATAGAAAGTTCCAACCACGTTTCGTAGGCACGTTTCCAGTGAAACAAGTTGTGAATCCAGTTACTTTCAAGTTAAAACTTCCCCCACAGTTAAAGATACACTCAGTGTTTCATGTTTCTCTGCTTAAAAAGGTTTCACCACATCTGAAAGAGTTGAAGCATCAAAAACCCCTTTTAACTGAAGGACAGAAAGAATTTGAAGTTAAGAGAATCTTTGACTCAAAGTTAGGCCTGGGCGGAAAACTACGCTACGCTCGCGTAGTTTGCGAAGTTTGCGCTACTTCGCACTACGCGAATTGCACGTAGCACAGTGCAAACACGCGTAGCATAGCGTAGCGTAGTGCAGCGGTCATTTTTGCTTGCTCGCGGTCCTCAACGTCAAGTTGGCGACCGCGAGCAAGCAAAATGACATCCCGGCGAGACTTTTTCCTCGTTCGCGATCAGCAACATCAAGTTGCCGATCGCGAGCGTGGAAAATAAACCTCCCGGCGAGATTCTCAACGCGGGGAGGTCAGGTTTCTCATTGCGAGTGGTCGCGTATGCTCGCGACCGCTCGCGATGAGAAACTACCAGTCCGCGTTGAGAAAGCTGCCGCTCGAGTAAAAATCTACTCGAGCGGCAGTAAAGACAGCTCGCACTGTGCAAGATGCCGTTTTCAATGATTGCACAGTGCGGACAAGCATCCGGCACTGTGCAATCATTGCGAACACGCACTACGCAGTTCGCGTAGTGCTACGCGTAGCTCGCGTAGTGCGAACTGCACTTTGCGTAGCTTCGCGAAGCATTACTTCGCGAACTACGCCCAGAGTTACTCAAAGTCAGTCAGAGGTAAAAAATGTGATCTCGTGGACTGGAAGGGTTATGGCCCAGAGGATAGGTCCTGGGTGGAACGATCTGATGTTCATGCACCCCGATTAATCAAGATCTTTCACTTACAATATCCACACAAACCCCAGCCCGGAGGCTTGATCTTGCGAGGGGGTACTGTCAGGGTTGGAATGAAAGGAGTTCATAAACTCCATTGCGCCACAACAGTTCAGAAGGAACCAATCTTGAAACGATCACCCGCTCGAAATAAATCGCGGGTGATCGTTGCGCAAAATAAGGCAACCAGTCCTGTACTCCCAACAGGGAGGAATGCTCGAGTGGTTGGTGGTCTAGTTGCTCGCGCCTGGGTCCGGGCGCGAGGTCTTGCTCAGCTGTGAAGTGCCGCGGTTGAATTCCGAACTGCGCACTTCACCAACGGAATTTCCGAGAGAGGAGCATTTTGTTGAAGCAGCGTTTAGTCAGTCAGAGTTAGGATAGTTATCTTGCTAGGCTTATGCGTAGGGTAGTGCGTTTCGCAGCGGCGGTAGTTAGTTAGAGGTAACCTTAGTTTATAGTTAAGAAAATTCAAAAAGAAAAAAAGAAGGTTAGTACTTACCGTTCTCCAGCTGGTCTGGGAACCTCCCGTGGATAGAAGACAACGATAGAACACACGTTCTCCTGTGGAAGAATGAAATGAGAGGATTTGCAGCAATTGACAAGTAAGAGAGAGAGTGAGAGAGAGAAAGCCACAATAAATAAATATAGAGTAAATGCATGAGAAAACGTACTAAGTCTTGTTTATGGTTTAGGACACCAGTTTTCAAATAACATAAAAAGAAGATAAGAAGAGGAGCAAAGACCTTAGACAAATTTGGTAAGGAGGGCTGGAAGAAAGTTTCAAGGAGAGTCAGGGAGGGAATTCTTGTGAAGTAATAATAGTGTGCTTTATATTACAGTATCTCCACATTAAGCGATAGAAAGAGAGAGAGAAGGCAAGAAGGAAAAAGGGCGCTTTCTGAAGAAAGAAAAGAGCGAGTGAGGAGATCAAAAGAAAGTCTAAGTAGTCTCTTCTCTGTCCACTTCCCCTTTCCCCCGACAGGGTTCACACAATAGCCAGTAAATTTGGTTTTCGTGGGAAGGCCTGGGGTGGGAATTGAGAAAATCTCGACATTCTGCTCCCGGGAGTTTTGGCTACAAGTGAGTACAAGAAACCCTGACATATGTACAAATGTTATTTTCCCCCATGGTTTGCTTTGACATTGCAAGTTTTCTTTCAGGAGTCCTTAGACTGAGAAAAAAACTATTTAAGGAATAGAGGGCCACCTATCGCTTTTATGCGCATGGGTCATTAGTTGCACATATTTTGCTGTCGTATTTTTATTGTTTAGGGTTGAACCCAATGAATCTGTTCCTGTTAATGCACTGAGGTATTTGCACTTTATGTGCTTATCCTTTTGCCTTTTTTCTGGAAGATCACTCTCCATGAGGCCTCTCTGTCGGTGTGTTATATTGTCTTTGCGACTTTGTATTTTTCTTTCTAATGTCTAGTTTTAACTTGCACTTTGCATAAATGGTTTTAGATAGTTGCCATTTATATCAAAATGGAAATGAATATGTATTAACTGCTTTTTAAGGAAATTATGTATTTAGTTTGATTTTAGGTGACATACATTTTATTTTTTATTTATTTTAAAGGTTTTGTATAGCGCGAACAAGACCCTTGCGGGTATCAGAGCGCTTTACAGGGCATATATAAGTAAAAGACATGAAAAACAAAAAGATACTATAGGTTATGTTAATACATCAGTGTTAACTAATAAAGAATATCAGATTTCTACACGAATGTATAAAATAGTTCAAGTGAATTTGGCCAAGAGAATCGCTTGAACTTCTTTTTTGAAGGATGCTGCGACTGGGTTCTGTCTCGTTTCTGGGGGTAAGGCATTCCAGATCTTGGGCGCCATTCCTGAGAAGGTACGGTTATATGTTTTCTTCTTGGTAAATCATTGTGGTTTCAGAAGAAGATTAAAGGAACTCCTAGTGGTTCTGTTCCCACCTGATAGTACCAGTTTCTCCGCTAGGTATCTAGGGGTGTTGTGATGTAATGCCTTGTGTGTCATACAGGCGATTTTTAGATGGATTCTGGCCTCAAAAGGTAGCAAGTTGAGGGCACGAAGGTCCAGGGAGATATGACAATTTCTTTTGGAACCTATGATGAGTCTGGTGGCTGCGTTGATTGAAGCTCTTAGAGGGGCCGTCGTTGATCTGGGAAGGCCGCAAAGAGCGACACTCCCATATTCCACTTTGGGGATTACTAGAGACTGAACTGCCTGTTTAAAGTCATTTGCGGGTATGAAGGGTTTCAATCTTCTCAAGGTGTTAATCTGAAAATTTGATCCTTTAGTTGCAGCGCTAATGTGATTCTGCATATTTAGCTTGTTATCCAGAGTAATTCCTAACGATTTAGCAGAGTCGATGATGAGAGGTTGACCGTTGAGTGCTGTTAGGTGTTTCATCCATTCGTGGATGATGGTTGTTTGGCTAGGGGGGGCGATTAGGAGGAATTCTGTTTTGAGGGTGTTTAGTTTTAAGTGGTTTTTGGCCAACCAGGATTGTGTTTTTTGGAGCGTTGCGTTGAGGGACTTGATGTCTTCAAGTGATTGGACCTTAATGTAGAGTTGTGTGTCGTCTGCGTACATGTGGTAGTGGACATTTGAAGAGTTGAGAAGCTCGGTGAGTGGTTCCATAAACAAATTGAAGAGTGTCGGGGAGAGGGAGGATCCCTGGGGTACTCCAAGAGTGACTGGAGTGGGCTTTGATAGGGATTGATTGATCTTGACTCTTTGTGTTCTGTTTTGAAGGAAGGAAGTGAATCAGTTTAGAACCGTTCCAGATAATCCCATTCAATGTTTCATGTTTAATTTAATGTGCTTTTATAGTCTATATAGGCCGAATAAAGAATTATTGACTTGACTTGACCACTTGATTCAAATTGATTGAAAATATTATCATACAGAAATGACTTCGAGAAGCCCACAGTGCATTAAGCTCTGTTTATTATCTTCAGAAGAAATTGGAAAGATCTGTTCAAGTGAAGAAACTATATGAGTAGGTGAGTTCTATATTAGCCGGTGACTTTTATGCAAACATGTCAGCCTGACTTAATATACTATTAGAGGATTTGGAACAAAATGTAGAATTAAATCTCCCTTAGGCCCGCTTGACCACTATAAAATCTGATGACCGAGGCATGCAGTTAATGCCAGTTGTCACAAAGTTACAACTTGCATTACTAAATGGCAGGGTGAAAGGAGAGATGTCCTCCATTATAACCTGAAAGGGACCAAAGGTAGGTTCTATAATAAATTACATTGTTACATCTTATGGTTTATTCAATCATTTAAAATCTATGCGCATGTGCTCCACTATTCTTAGTGAAGACAATCTTATATGATATGCTATAGATTTGTTAACAAAAAAAAACTAATAAATGAAATTTAAAAGATCAGTAATTTTTAATTGACCAGTAGCAATTATAAATATACTGGTCCAATTTCGAAATAAATTAACTGTACCAATGCATGATAAATATGTTGATGGATGTTGCTTGGTTTGCGAAAGAGAAAAACAGCATTGTAATATTTTAATTGTTATTTAAAGGAAATAACTTCTCGACAAACCAAAACCTGATACTAATCAAGAATAGGGCTGTTGGTCAGATACTCCGGGCCTTTCCACTTAGACAGTGAGAAATTATTGAGAAGAGACCATAATAGGTTCAATTGTTCCTAGTATCGGTGAGGGCAGGATTGACGCCTGTGCAGGGGGAACATTGTCTTCTTCCCTCTTGATGCTGTAGGAGTCAGGTGGGGGAGTGTTGTACTTCTGTCTGCAGCCCTGGCCCTGCAGCATGTGATCAGGTTCAGTATCTCCCCGACTGCAGTTATCGCGGCCATAGTTTGCAGAACCAATAACCGGAGACTCTTCGAATTGTGTGTGGCGAGACTCCACTCAAAGTTACTGCTCTGGATGAAACTACACCACTTGTAATAAATAAAGGGTCTTTGTAGTTAATGCTGTTCTACATTAGATTGTAGACACTGATTGTCTCCTTTTTGTTATTAGTTAAGAGCAGTAGCGGCTGCTCGTATTGTGAAGTGGTGGGGTTTGGGAATACAAACAAAAGAATCACATCAGACATAATTAAAAATATATAAAATTGTACTTACCTGCCGTTGCCTTTCTCCTCTCTCCCGATCCTCAACTCCAGCAGTCCAGGGCTGGTGCACACTGCACAGGCTCCCAGATGCCAATCCCAGTTCTTCTCTCATGCTGGGAATACCCTTCCCAGCATGAGAGAAGCGGTGGGTTGACTGAGCAGCCGGGTTTGCTGCTCAGACAGTGCCTGGAACTGTTCTCCACCCGTGTGTGCAACACAGCCCGGGTTGGGGAAAGGCTAAGTGCGCATGTCTGTTTGACCAGCCTAGGACGGCCGTCCAAACTAACATACGCACTTACCAGTGCTGCTTACTCCTCCAAAAGCTGAAGATGGCCCCAACCCAGCTGGCTCTGGCATAGGGAAAAATAAAATGAAAATATAATTGTTTTATTATCATTTTATTTTTCTCATTTTATTTTTCTCGTTTGCCTCTGCTGGCTTTCAGCAGGGGGCCAAAGCTCCTCCACCATAACGGAGGAGCTGCCCCTGGTTATGAGACTATGAAATATGTTTCTTAATATTATTGTACACATTCCCTTCTAAATAACATTCTTAAATGACAAAACAGATAACAGTCTGGCCTAGTGTGAATAACTACCGCATAGACTACAAGGCCAACTCGGCCTTATTTATAATGATCAATAATGATTTCTGATTTAGTTCATCCTGATTGGTTACAAAACAAAATTTAATGTGAAAAAAATATTTATCTTTAAATTATGTGCATGCCTTCCACATTTGACTATACAGTTTACTTTTCATTAAAATGTTTTTCTATAACTCTGCAAAATAAATATGAACTTTATTTGTTAGCCATTTTCAGTTACTTTTCTAAGAAAGTAGCAATCGTATTTTGCATTCAGTATTCAGGTTGCAACACTATATGAAAGCATCCAGGAAATAAGCACAGGAATATAAGAACTGCCCATTTTAAGAGGCAGCACATTCCAACATGTCAAAGGCAAATAAGGACTACTAACTGTCATGTGCATTGTTTCTGTACAAAAGAACAGTTCAAAGAAATGAATTTCTTTAGACATGTTGTCAGTTACTTCCTAAAAGAGCTGCAGCAGAGGCAAGCCATTATTTTGGCACCTTGCTGTGAGTTGCGACATGGCATGCATGTTGAAAACAAGCTAAAAAACGGTACCTGGAGAACCACATATTGACTTATATAATGTGCTTTTCATAGATTAAATCAATTTTAGTTTTAGGACGTTCATGTTTGTATTTTTTTTAAATTTGTTTTATTAGTTTTTCATGTAACCAACAACAGTAGCAGTGCAAGAGATCGAGTTACATTTGAAGTTCATGCTTGTATTTAGATGGACGACGTAACCTCCCAGATCTTGGATCAGAAATGAAATACTGTCTATGCAATGCAAATCTAATTTATGACAACCTGTCTACTGTAGTATCAAAGAGAAATCCAGTAAATGTGACAGAGTATATACACTTTCGTAAGATGAGCATGGTTATTTCGATAGTTAAAGGCACACAATTAGACAATCAACTTCCAAATTATTGATAAGAATCTTACTGAAAATAAAACTATATTTGCATAAAATCTTACAGGGTATCTCTACGGGAGTAATTTTTTAATACATAGCAATTACGCCCAACAAAAAATACATTACACCAAGCATGGCATAGAAGTTTTTTTGCAACCTAGATAGTTTTTACCAACTGAAATGTAAGCATCAGTCAGAGAGTGAAAAATACAATTGTATGACCACACCTTCGAATAATTGAATAGAGTCTAATCAACAAGAGAATTGACACAAAAAAGCAAACACCTGCTTGGCATAACCACACTTAGATCCTCATCTCATGAGAAAGGCACAACTCTGGCATGTAAATTTGAGAACATTAAGCTATTCCAACCAAACTTAGACCTTTGCAGAGGATGCCTTCTAAACTACTCCTCATTAGACTACCCTCTGGCTTTAGTTTCAGAAATGTCTAGCATTCGTAGGTTTCCAACTGACCCTAAGTCTACATACCGCAGCTATCCACACTGAGAAAAAGCAACCAAATTCCAAGCTTCTTTCTAGCAAGTTCCATGGTTGTGTTCTTGGGCCTTTCCTGTCATAGACGATTGGCCAACCAACACATCTGGGGTATGGTTTCAAGTGTGGGAATGCAGGATGTTTGAACATTTGCTATTATCAATTGCGTTTATCTGCACTTCCTCAGAATCACCTGACATTATAAGCTATCTAGAAAATTTGCCATGGTACATATGAAACCTATTTAATCACAGAAAGTACTCCCCTGATACCTTAATCGTATTCCACGATTATTGTTTTGGATGGATCCTGATCAAACAGTGATGGGAAATCCCTATGTGAAGCTATGGATAATATGCCACTAGGAAGTGGGAAAGGAGACAAGTCCTTTTGTTTTATATACCCTCACACACCCTAGTGATGTCATGCTTCATCATCGGATCACCCTGATGCCTAGAAGTCAGGGTGGGCTCAACCATATTTCAGGGAGCTCTTAGAGAAGTATTTGGCCAGGGGGAATAAAGATTAAAAATCCGCAGACAGATCCCAGTTTCCCTTTATTCTTGGATCTGCCAGGGATATTAAAATAGAGATAATAGGGTCGTTTGGGATATTATGGTCCTAGGACTCTAGTGCCAACATGTTTCAGTCCGCCTAAGCCCCTAAAGGGTGTTGGACTTTCTTCAGGGCGATAACGTGGTATCCCCTGGAATCAACAATAGTGAGGGAACTTCCCTATACTATTTATAATAAGGGCAGATAGCTGCTCCTTTTTCTATTAACAGAGACTATTTATTTTTGATCACTCCATCTGTGGAAAGATAAAAAACAACGAAACCAGACATAGTGTAGAAATCTTTTAACAATTGTTGTTTCATGCTGGGAGTTGTGCTGCTGCCCCCCGTGTCACAATGGCCAGAAGGTGACAAACACAACATCCAACATACCTATTCGGTGTGTGTAAAACAATTTTGTTTAACTTTACCACACTCCACTATGTGGTTAAAAACCGTGTAGTGGTGACAATTTGTCGCATCCTGTCAGTACCTGCATACTTGTGCGTGTAAATCACTGTGAGACATCCGTGTCATCCACTCAAAGCAGCAACCACTGCCATCAATCGCCGTGAAACTCATACATCCTGAACAATCAACTTTCAATCCTTACCCCATTGTGGGAAAGGTTATACTACACGTGGGACCTCACGTTATGATGGGGCAGCCCTGTAGTCACACTCTATTGCATAATAGTTGTAAAAAGGCCAGCATATTGTCATATTTGTGCATGAAACGAAAATAAAAGGTGAGAGACAAAAGCAAAGCACCAGGTTAATATTAGCGGAATATGTCCTCCGTTCAGGAGAGAATTACACTTGTACCTGCATTCAGCAACCATGCTCATAGTTACTCACGCCTCCAAGGGTCTTGCCCCGTAGTGTATCCTATTTGGTGTGGGTCCCGATGGCTCATCACAACAAGTGACTGGGGCGAGCTGATTAAGATGGATCACACCAGCGCGGGAGAGGCTGGGATGGAAACGCCTACTTCCGGGGTCGCGTACTGACTGCGTCACGCGACCCCCGAGTATGATGGGAAGTGTAGTCCCCAGTATTCTATATCGTGCGTGTGTATGTTCCGAATCAGAATCGGAACGCGGTAATGTCATATGACGATCCGCAGTTTCAAAAATAAGATCCAGTGTTTTAGTACACTGGCTGTTGTACTCGGGTGCTAACATATTGAAAAACTGGTCCTAGGAATAGATATGCTCATTGTAGGGGTAGCGTACTGGCTGCGTGATGTGACTACCGGGTATGCTGGGAAGTGTGGTTCCCAGTGTACTGCATCTTGTATTTTTACGTGCCACAACGAAATGTGTCAATATTGCTAAACACCACTACATTCTGTTAAGGGGTCACAAACTTTAAAACATGGGGTTCAATGGTGGTAATTCCGGGGTTGGTTTGAATGGGGCAGAGGCCAGACAAATGACGAGTAGTCCTGTGTCTGTGTTGCCTAAGCTCGCGTACCATTATTATTCCCAGTGTACTATATTATGTGTCTGCCTATACCGTAGCCCAAACGGGGTGTGTCAGTATCGCTACAAACCACCGGATGTTATTAGGGGGTCAAAAACTTTGTAAGTGGGGTCCAATAACGTTATTACCGAGGTTGGTGTGATCGAGGCAGGGGCCAGACCAATGACGTGTAGTCCTGTGTCTATGTAGCCACAGCTCGCGTGCCATTATTAATTGCTGTTTCAATGTATGTGTTTCCTAGTCTATAATTGGGTATCGGACCCGGATACTACATCATATGTTTCCCGTATACCCAAATTCCAGAGTCCTAAATGTCATAGAGGTCTCTCAGCAGACAGACAGAGATTATATAATTCTGTGTTAGTTGAAATGATCACCTTCTTCTTTTTAATTGGTTCCATGGTATGGAATCATTCAATCCAAAAATATGGGTTTTTAATCAATATACCCATCGTTGTTCTCGTTCCTGAAGTATTTTAGTAAGGTCACCATCTCCCTTGACTTTTTCAATGATGGTCCACCATATGTCCTTGTCGGTGTGTTTCATCTCAACATAGTGAGTCGTCAACTTGGTGGCTGAGATTGCCCTTCTGATGGTGCTCCGATGTTCACTTATGCGCACCTTTATTTTCCTTCCTGTCATGCCGATGTGCATGAGTTGGCATGGGCATTTGATCAAGTATACTACTTTGTCGCTGTTACAATTGGTATGTGACCGTTGTTCCCATGCATGGTGCATTCCAAGGTCAATCTCTTTCGTGTGTTCAGTGAAGGGACATGCCACACAAGATCCACACGGATAATGGCCCGTTACTGGTGGGTTGTTCCAGAGTGTCAGTTGGTGAGTTATTTTAGATCTCTGTGAGTTGGTATGTATCAGTGTATCTCTGAGGCTCCTATTTCTCCGAAAGGAAAACATTGGTTTTTCGAACGCAAGTTTATTCGATGTCAAGACCGACCACTTTTTATTGATGATTTTCTTGATTTCATTTGATGAAGCATTATATGTTGTAACACATATAAGTGTATCTTTCTCTTCTTTTGAATGGGATTCAAGAAGAGCCTCTCTTGGTGTATTCCAGGATCTTTTTCTTGCTTTCTCGATAATCCTTTTTGGGTATGCTCTTTGTTCCAATTTTCTCGACAGTGTTTCTGCTTCTGTCTTGTAGTCTTTGAGATCAGCGCAATTCCTGCGGATGCGCAGGAACTGTCCAATCGGTAAATTTTCTCTTAAAGCGCGCTGGTGCGCGCTATCAAAGTATAACAGACTATTTTTGTCAGTAGGTTTTGTGTAAAGTGAACTGACCAGCCTGCCGTCCCTGGCGCTGATTTTCACATCTAGGAATGAGACATGTTCACTATTAAAATTCATAGTGAATTTTAAGTGTGGGTTTAGCTGATTCAACCAACCGTGGAAATTCCCCAAGGTGGTTGTGTCACCATCCCAGATGACCAGGATATCATCGATGTATCGCAACCACTTACTGATGTTGTTAGAGTAAGGGTTGGTGGGCCAAATGTGTTGTTCTTCTAATTGGCCCACGTACAGACACGCTATGCTAGGCGCAAAGGTGCTGCCCATCGATGTTCCATGGACCTGTAGATATAACTGGTCTTCAAACCTGAAGAAATTCTCCGTGAGTGCTAAGCGCATCAGTGTGATCACCCAGCTCACCGTAGCGTCCCATACCCAATTTTCTTGTTTCAGAAGGTCTTCTATAACACGGATACTTTCTTCTTGTGGAATGCTAGTGTATAGCGCTTCAACGTCCAGAAATACCATGATGTTGTGTGCAGGATCATATGTGACATCTGTCAATAGATTGAGCAGGTGTTTAGTATCCTGTACATATGACCTGATCCATGGGCGGAGGAACCAATCAGTATACTTGGAAAGGGGTTCTAAAAGCGACCCTATACCGGACACGATCGGCCTGCCGGGTGGTGGTACTTTGCCTTTGTGTATTTTAGGTATCGTACAGAACAATGGTATTCTCGGGTCATCAGGATTGAGGAACTCATGTTCCTTTTTAGTGATCCAATCTCGATCCAGTGCTTCAGTGGTCAATGTACTTATGTTTTTTTTGAGTCGGGCCGTTGGGTCTCTATTGATTTTTTTATAGTATTTTGTGTCTGCCAAAAAGGTTCATGCAAGCTGTTCTGTATGCCGTGGTGCTCTGGATGACTGTGGCACCCCCTATGTCCGCTGGCTTAATAATGATGTCTGTTCTTGTGCTCAAAGTTTTCAAGGCCTCTCTCTCTTTTTTACTGAGATTATCATAGGTGCCTCTTCTGGGTTGTAGTTCTTCAATCTCCTTTGATACGTCCTCCTCAAAGGCGATTACCTCCGGGGGCATCAAGGACGTTGGTGGGAAGAAATTAGATTTCAGGCGCAAGGTAGTGGGGGTGTGGTCATCAACTGGCTTCTCTTTATCCATGAAGAATGTTTTAATGCGAATTTTGCGGAAAAATTAACTTAATTCACAGCGTATCTGGAATTTATCCAGATATGCAGTGGGTACAAATCCCAGTCCCTTATCAAGGACGGAAACTTCTTCCGTGCTCAGGATGCAGTCTGTCAAGTTCACCACTAGTCCCATGTTGCACTCGTGCTGGCTTGTGGGCCCTTGGTCATGCTCCGGGTACTCACTGGTGTGCTTTCGTCTTCCCATTGTACCTGTTTGTTTGTATTGTTCCTTCTGCCACGTCTTCCTCTTCTCCCACCCTGTCCTAAAAAACGATTTTGATTATAGTTAGGTTGGAAGAATGGTGCTGCTTGGTAGTGTGGTGGTCCATGGAACTGTGGAGGTCCATGGAACGGAACTGGACCAAATGGACTAGGCCAAGGATACACCTGGGGTGGTGGATAGCCTTGATTGAAGTTCCCTCTTCCAGATCTTCTTGGTCTGCCTTTCCAGCTCTTATTCGAACCATCACTGGACCAGCCGTTCTGTTCTGATTCTGAATTACTTGAATCTCCTTGGTATGACGATCCTGTTTCTGAGTTGTCTTGGCTTTGTAGTCATCTTTTATATAGGGGTACACTTTTTCGTGAGAATGTTTTTTAAAATCTTTCTGTAGCTTGTTTACTTTGCTCTGCATCAAAAAGTCTTTGTGTTCCCCGATCTTTTTATTCACCTCCTCCAGTTTTTTCTTAAAGAGTGTGATTTTTATTTCTGTCATGAGTGCGTCCTCGCTGGTTTTGATCTTAACCAGGATAGCTTCTGAGAGACGTTTAGCGGTGTTTATAGTAAGGATCAACCAATCGCGTGTACACCGCCACGCGATCAGCGACCATTCTTTTTTGAAAAGCGGGTCATCCAGGAAAATTCTAGGGGCGTTGGTAACTAAAAGGCCTTTAGGTGCCGCATTCCCTCGTAAATACTCCGTCAAGATGGCTCCATGGAGCAAGATCTTCATCTGGGCACGTTTGAGTTCTTTCAGCTCGTCCCAGTTTTGTGCCTGGCTGAGACTCTGATTTATGTTTGTGTCCGGAAATAATGACGGGGCGGCCAGAATGGCAGATGCAATTTCATCTGAGTACCCTATTCCAAGGGTCTCAGACGTGGTGAGTGATCCTGGTGTACTCATAGTGAAGGTCCAGTGAATGCAAAGTTGGTGGACGGTGATAGTGCAGAGTGCAGTGGGTAAGCGACTACGAAATTTCACAAATGATCTGACAGTTTTTTTGGGTTCAGAATTCTGAACAAATTATTTATATTATGGGACGCCCCACAGCTGTGCCCTGCTCAAAACGTGATACACAAAGGTAAACGAGAGAGAATACTCTCTCAATACCAAAAGGGCAGAGAGAGTATTCTCTCTCGTTTACCTTTGTGTATCACATATGAAACATATCCTTAAATTCAGATTCTTGAATACATTTAGAAATTCATAGCATTCCTTCCCCCAAAATTTCTGTTCATTAGATTCTTTTATTATCATGTGATTCATGGTCTGTATAGAGTGAGAACACATTGAAAAACATGGCTTGAGTTTTAGCTCTGGGAATCATGGGACTCTGAACAAACGGCAAATGCTCTACTTCTTTGCAAATGTGATGATATAATATCATGGCACATTATTTTTGTGGACTGGCTTTTTATGCAAATATATGTAGATGAAAACCTTGTTAAATTCCAATATTTCTTCAATTATAGTCACAATATTTCATTCCAATGATTAGTTTCTTTCAGAAATCCACGTGCAATCACCCCTTGCCTCATATGTCATTTCTTTAAACATTTTGAGTATGTATAGTATTCTGAGATTGTCCATGGTTTTCTCACCTGTTAACCACAAATTACATAGAGGTATGAAGCAGAAAAATAGCAAGTATTGGGTTCCTTTAGAGTTTGACATAGTAGAAATTCCACCATAAATTGGCAGTTCTCCCACTGTGTCAATCCTGCAGATCTTGTGACCAATTTAGAGGTGGCAGAAGCACAAGGCTTACACCAGCGGTACTTCAGCTGGCTCCACCGGCACAAATGCTAAACCAAATGGCCTGTCTGCCACAGGACCATCACTTCATAGTGAGGGCTGGCCCGCTCTATTTATGGCAGGACTAGATTTTCATGCCCATTACCCTTATGGTAGGCCAATGCAAGAAAATAAATTAAAACGGTCAAAGCACAGAGATAACTCCCTCTGTGTATTCTGCCGATTCGTTTTTGTTTTATTTTCCATCAACAATCCACAGCTTCAGGGGTTTTTTTCTTGGAAAAAAATTACATTGATGAATGGGTAAAGTAGACATGTTGTTCACTAAGACAAGTTCCCTTCCTTCAGTGCAACTGCTTCACTAGCTCCACTACTGGTTGCACTTCACTCTTTATAGATCCCCACCCTGCTTGGCAGTCAAGGAAATCTCCAAGTAGGTTGGGTGGTCCTTGTCATGGGGAACAAAGTTGCAGACTCCACTGACCTGACCACCTACCAGGGTCCTAACAACTAACTTCATCTATTTTCTAGGCTAAGAAATATCTGTCTTCTCGCTGGGGACGGACACACATCTCCTTCCTCTCATAATGTTTCTCATGGAGTGAGAAACATAATGGGCCTGATTCACAAAGGTAAATGTAAACATTTGTGTAAGTTTACAAATGTTTTAGAGTTCACAAAACTGCATTTTGATAGTTAGTTTTTGAGTGTAGAGACTCCACAGTCAGGGCAGAGAACTCCGCACATAAAAAGATAGGCCTGTCCCTCCAATTACCACTCTCTGTGCCCAACATCACTGTTCATAGAACGACAAGGTTGGTTAGAGGCCCCAGGCCCAAACCAAAGAGCAACCAAAACCCACTGCACAGCTTGAAGGACAAGCATGCGTTTGGTCATTTGTTGCAGGCCCTTCATCAGCCCCTATGATACTGAACGAGCTACATAAGCCCATTGGCAGTGAAGAGAAAACTGTGGACCACAGATCAAGCCCTACATTCGACTATGTGACTCCTCACCAGCTATATAGCTTTTTGCCATGCATAGCAGGGTCTGGGAGTAGGACCTGAACTGAAGCCAGGCCATGCGCTTGCCCCATACCACATAAGTAACTGTGCACAACCTTTGCTGAGGGCTTTGTACACATCCTTGGGGTCTACAGTGAATAATGTGCATTCTCTGTACAATGTGCAGTATTTTTTCATTTCAAATTTTGCCGATACAACTACAGATTCATAGATCTGCGGGCCTAAAATTGGATCCACTATCCCTGCACCAAAATCAAGGTCATTGTTTTTTTTTTTACTGGGCAGGTGATGATGTGAGGTTTTTCCCCTTAGACTTCCTCCCTTACATTTTATTCAGGGTGCCTTTCATCGTAGACTGGCCTCTGCATTCGACAAAAATGGTCCCTCTTCAGTACATTTTTTTTTTTACTTACATCGGAGTAGTTTATTTTTTTTAATTAATTATTTTCAGAGTAACCAGGAGTCTGGACCCACAAATGATTCACAAGTCAAATCAAAGAACTCTTTAAAGCCAAATGAAAAACCTTTAACACTCCATCACTTTCATCTTTATTGTCTCAACAGTTTGCCTTACGCCTTAAAATACAAACAATGCAGTGCAGTATTCTATTAAACTCATTCAATAAAAACGAAACAATGCAAGTACCAAGGCAGAACTCACAATATTCATAAATAAATAATCAACCCTAGTTTTAAGCTAAAAGTGGAAACACTTGCTTGTGCTAATCCGAACGAACACGCATAACAAAGTGTTGATTTTTGTGCAGAATGGCATGCCCCACGATTTTACATCATTTGAGCAGTAAAAAAGTACTTCCCAGAAATAATCCAGAAATACAAAGTTCAATGAAATTTTGTAATTCTGCAGATAGCAGTATCCACAGGTTCCTATAGTGCCCAAAACGTAATAAAGTGCATATACTCATAAAATAAAAAATGCATAAAGCATCATATGCACAGAAATTTTGATAAATTATAGCAGCTATCATTCAAGTGGAAATGGCAATTTCTTATTTCTAGCTGCCTGCACATTCCTAAATAATGGCCATACTGCCCACAAGGAAGGAGCTGCAGAATTGAAAATTACATCTTCTTCTGTCCTATGACAAATCAGTTAACACACTCCTAATTGAACTTATCATATAGGACCTATTTAAGGCCAAAACGTAGTGCAAAATAACAAAAGATGAGTAATGCCCTCCTTCCCCCCCAAACATATAGTCACATAATTCACACCCCTTATTAAGCATTTTGCATCTACTGCAAGGCACTCTTCACAGGCACTCTATGTGGCCCATAAGGCCTTGCACAGAGAAGGACCGACATTTCTGTAGAAGGCTTTTAACTGGCATTCACCAAGTAGACTTCTGCGATCAACCAATGCAAAATTGATTACCGCCACAAGAATCACGAAAGTGAATTGGGGAGGAAGGAGTTTCATTAACTGCACAGCTAGGCTGCGGAACTCTATCCCACTGTATCTCAGGACCATAACCACCCTCCTCGCTTTCAGGAGGGAACTTAAGACCTGGCTGTTTAGGAATCAGTAATGCTCTAGCTTAGCAGCTCTTGTCTCCGCAAGCGCCAAGACACCTATGGGTATACATGCGCTATAAAAATTTATATAACATAACATAATAGATGTGTGAATCTGTGTTTATTAGCACACTCGTTCCAAATAACAAGTATTTTGGGGGATATTTAATTTCCACTTGCATGTTATAGAATGCCTGAGTTTGAGTGTGTGTGTGTATGTGCGTGTGTGTGTGTGTGTGTGTATTTGTGTGTGCTTTAATTTCTTGACAAAACAAACATGAAACTCAGAAATATACCACCCATTTATATACAAGAATACACACGTATAAAGTTCAGATTCAGCTTACAATATATAGTACTGCCAAAGGGGTAAATGTTTTCACCTTCTTTGATTTGATTAGCTCTACCAACACTGCACACTAGTATTATTAGTTAGGTTAATGTAGATGCGCCCTCTTCCTAGCAATTATGTTTTTCGTGGTGGATCAGAATTATTATGGGACACCCTGATATGTTTTTGTAGATCTCTTGTAGTAATGAGGCAAGCTGCATTGAATTATTGGTTCTTCTTCACAACGAAAAAAAACCTCTTTTTTAGAAGAAAGAACTAAAGGATGTTAGTCATAAAATATATAACAACAATTTAGCATGTTTGTCATGAACAAAGCTTCCCTCTCTGGCTTTCTATGCCTCACATTTATTAGAGTTGCTCCCATCCTAAGCAGGATTTTAAATTCCATATTTAATCAGTAACCATTGGCGAAAATTGATCACTGGGCGCCAATGTCCCAATGAAAAAAATCCTTTGCTTTGCCAAGTTCTTAGACCAAAGTAACATTATTCTGTTTGGTCATTTGCAGCACCTAATAGAAATGTAAAAGCTTAGGTGAAGACTACTAAAAACCCTGAATGCCATCACGATGTGCCGTATGAATCAATGCATCCTTGTGGCAGCTTTACTGAAGTTTTTGAAATATTGTATTACTCACAAATTCATTCTTTGTACATGTCTCTAGATCTCTTTCTAAATCAAGTGGAATTTGGGCATTCATATTAAAGTACAAAATCATTGTAAAAACCCTTTTCACTTCATTTTATTGAGACACCACCTTTTATAAATAAGCAATAAGATTGGCTATTGCTTTCTCGTCTTCAGTCTCGTCGCAGTTTCAGACCTACCTCTATTTGTAAAATACCAGTCTTGTTCTGTAATCCAATTCTCTTCAGTTCTAGATGTACAAAATCGGTCTTCAAGGAGTCTCTTAGTGCACCCACACCACAGCCAGACTCCTAGAAGGATTGCAGATCACCTTTCAGTGGGGAGTCCTTTATATGATTACTTGGAGTAGGGACTGCACAGCAAGACCTTCCAGAATATATGCAATGCCCTTCAAATTTCTTTGGTAACCTGGAAAACAGATCATGAGTGTCACACTTACATTCTTGAGTCCAAGCTGTTAGAGATATCAGTTTTAATGTGCTCTTGTTTCTCCTTTGCTACTCTAACATACTTATGTACACATGTATAGAACAAGATGTAGTTAGGTCCTCATTGTGAGTGGCCTAGATACATTTGCAGGGATCTGAATTACAAGTGATGCAGACTTTATCACATCCAGTAATTACTGGATGGAATACCATTTGTAACCCCTGCTAAATTGCGATTACCTAATTGCTACTCTCAGAAAATCGCAATTAGGTAATCACAATTTCCAAATTTGATACTTGTGGCCCATAATTGAAGTATTTCATGAGTGTTACTCAGAAAATGCCTCAGTGAAGATCAGATGTGCAGGACCACAATCCATCGTAACGGAGTGCAGACCATGCAGTGCTACTTTTTAAAATGTTATTTGGCCGATCCACACTCAAGCTTTGCGGATTTCAAGTGCAGATTCGC
Organism: Calotriton arnoldi; assembly: GCA_963921515.1. Lineage (NCBI taxonomy): Eukaryota > Metazoa > Chordata > Amphibia > Caudata > Salamandridae > Calotriton > Calotriton arnoldi. The sequence continues at coordinate 78,321 of CAWUFW010001414.1, forward strand.
CAATCAACTCTGGTCTCATAGGGGGATATTCTCAAGAAGGGGCGATAATTATCGCCAACCTAGAATAACGCAATTTTACATAACGCCGTCTATCGCGGGAAACTAACGCAGTGTTAATGGCGTATTCTCAACACGCCGGCAACAGGCGATAGTTTCCCGATAACGGGTCAAATGTCCGCGTTAAAATTACTGGGACACCGATAAAAAAGGAAACCCGAACGTGAAAAAAGTGGCGATGGGCCCAACAGCGATACAAATATCAGCGATAAGCAGCGCCAGGCTTGCTATTCCCACGTCAGGCGGGAAAAATCACCATAAAAGCTGAAAAAAAATAAAAAATAGAAACAAAACCCAATCAACTGAGAAGCACCATGGAGGAAGCTGGAGTAACTACAGAGGCCAACCAGAACCCCACAAACCCCCCGGAGGACCAGCCAGGGACCTCGGGGAAGGAGAAGGGCAAGGAGAAGAAGAAGAAGAAGAGGAACCCGCGATTCAGTCCGCAGGAAAACAAGATCCTGATTACGGAGGTGATAGAACACAACCAACAACTGTTCATCACCTCCACTGTGTCATTGGCAACTAAAAATGCAATATGGCAGTCTATCTTGGCCAAGGTGAATGCAGTTGGAATGAAGAGAAGGGAAGTGGACAACTGCAAGAAGCGCTGGAATGATGTGAAGCGCAAAACCAAGCTGAAACTCGCTAACAACCGGAAAGCAGCAATGCAGACTGGAGGTGGGAGCCCAGCGCCACAGCAGGAGCTGGATGAGATGGAGGAAATGGTGTCCACAGTCATCAGTGGGGAGACGGTGGCAGGAGTTGGGGGAACGGACACTGCTCAACATGACCTGACCCAACAGCAACAGGGTGAGTAACGACCAGGGACTGGGGGGACGGGGGGAGATGGGCACAATGGCACACATGCACAATTAAGTATAGCACAGTGCACACCCACAATGACTCTGGATCATGTCCCTGATCTCCTTGGCATACTGCAGCACACATAGAAACAGCAAGTAGGCCCCCGTCGACAATGTGCCCAGAGGGGGCCCTCCCCACACATCACTAATCTCACAACAAACCCATGCACATGTGCTGAACCCAGCAAAGCTGCGGGTCCGTGAGCCACACTGACAATGCAAGTGACACTGCATGATGATTAGCATGGCTGCAGTCCAATTATCATGACATGGTGCACGCCACGACACTGAGGTGGCTGAGTGTGGACCACATCCGTAAGGGAGCAGGTCACACTCTGACACATCCACGTGCACAAACAACCCCTGACGTCAACAAGACATCTGCGGACACACCATGCCCAAGAGTCCCAACTCCCACCAAGAGCCCAATTTACCCAAGTCTGCAACATCTCAGCACTGTATAGGCACAAAAGTGAAAGGCACACTGCCTGAAAGGGATAAGGTCCAGCAAAATCAGAGCTGCAGGGGCGACTCTCCCACAATGCAGCACACACACATAAGAATCAGAGCGCATCAACATTGACAACAATTTGGTACAAACTGCAACACTTTCACAACAGAACAGAGGACACAACTGCTGCCGCTTGTGTGTAGAAACTGGCCAATCACATTTGGCATAGCAGGAAAATGTGGGATGATAATGTACAAGTACAACCCCATATCCCTGATGGTGTAGAAATGTCCACTGTCCCGCATCAAATAGGCATCTCCTCCCAAACAGTCACAATGTACATTGTCATGCAGTCTGTTTGTAAACGTGTCCAATGCGTGAACATACATGGAACACACTGTTAAACTGCATCTCCCCTTTACATTGCAGAGGGAGAATCAACACCTCCTGCAGAGCAGAAGGTACATCTCTTCACTGATGATGAAGAGGACCTCCACACCATCGACACTGACGCCCTCCAACAGCTCATGGACACCCTCAGCACCCCACCCCCAGGAGCAGGGCAGCCCAACTGCATCGAGGAGACCCCACCCCCTGCACAGACCACACAGCAGGAAGCACCCACCACTACAGCTGTCTCCCAGGACCCCCACGACCAACACATGGCATTCCAACACCGTGTGTTAGAGGGCCAGAAGGAGATGGCTGATCAGGTGCGGGTGGGGTTCGACCTCATGGCAGCCAAACTAGTTGCCATACGTGGGTGTCTAAGTCCCATCAGGGACCACTTACAGTCCCTAACAGACACCCACAGTCCGCTCCATGCTCTCCAACAAGCCATGGCTGACATCGCTGGAGTCATGACTCTGAGACAAGAACAACTGTCTAGTCAGAGTGGCTCCAGCGATGTCAGCCGGGAGTTGGGACACATGCGGAGGATCATGGAGAACATGGAGCGGATGCAGGCGGAAAGAATGGCTGGCACGGCTGCACACCAGCGAGATGTAGCTGGGATCTTCCATGCCCTGCAGATCCTCATCATGGCATTGCTGCCACAAGGCCTGGCGCAGATGAATGCTGCTGCTACTACTCCATCCACATCTCCGTCCCTTGATGTGTCAGTGCCTCACAGTGCGGCAGACAATCCACCTCCGGCCCCTGATGTGTCACTGCCTCACAGTGCGGCAGACATTCCACCTCCGGCCCCTGATGTGTCAGTGCCACACAGTGCTGCAGACAAAACACCACCACCCACATGTGAAGCACATCACACATCAGAGGACGATGATGTGGATGATTCTGCCTTTTGTGGTAAGAAGGAAGCGGTAGCATTCATCTCCGCCATATGCCCTGTTTCAGCTTGGTTCTGCCCTCTGCATCATGCCCTGGAATAACACCTTCCACTGTCCCCCGATACACTCTGCGACACTCACCTTGGCCCTCGACATGGACTGCCATATTTGGTTTGGTTACCAATGACACAGCAATCAGACTGCGGACTGAACTCTTTCTCTTCCGATGAACTTGTCAATCCCTAAAGGACTCTGGCTAGCCCTCCACGGGGCAACAATGTAAAGTGTGGTTTGCATGGCCATGTACTGGTCCAGCTTCAACACTCCACCGAATGTGATTAAAACATTCTAATTCACACAGATGTGTCATGTCTATGATCAAGCAAGTATGAAAGTATGGATGAATGTAGGGGCAGTGATTCCAAAAAAAGGTACTCCCTTTGAACTGATATCAATGCGCATGTTTGACGGTGACCTAGATAGGCAGTGAGATGACTGGGAATGTGTGAACTAGCTGTGGCCTCATTGCTCCTAAACAACAATCTCGCAATTTCCCAACTTAGCCCCACGTCAATGTAGGAAATAGGGCTGTGTGTAAAAAAGTCAAAGTCAAAGTTATGTGGATGCCACAGCTCGGAGCAATGATGTGTTTGAGTGTGCAGCGGTTGGACTCCTGGGATGGTTTGTGCGTAAGTGTGAAGGTCATTCCATGCAAGAGAACTGCGAGCAAGGACTTCTGTGTGTGGGGTGTGTATACGTTGGTCTTTGGTTAGCACTGTGCGTAGTGTGGGAGCCGTCATCAGCTGCTATGGTATCTCTCAGGGGTGCCGGGCGCCTGCAATTCCAAGGTCGGAGGCGCAGATGTGCTACCGCCTTCTAGTTCAGACAAAGGAGCTTTCATCCCTAATGTTAGTTTGTCATCTGCTTGCATTCTGGAAATGTGATGTGGATTTCTTGGGGGGGGATGTCACTGCTTCGCCTTCCGGCACGGTTGAACCCTTACCAGCCATGTACGTGCCCTCATGGTCAATTTTGCATGCTCTGATGTAGCAGTGGTGTTTTGCTGCAGTCTGACAGTGATGGGTACAGGTAGCTGTGAGGAGGCGCGTGACTTCTCACCTTGCACCTATTAGCTGACACTGTTCACTACTATTGATGGATGACGTCCGTGTACACATGTGATCTGTACATGGCACATATGGCCAGGGGACACCTTGGTGTGTTCCACGCAAGGTATTCCTGCTGGCTTTCTGGCTGGTGTGCATCTCCCATGTTGCTGAGGTGTTGACTGTGCCCCCATCCCCCTTACGTCCATGTTGCTCATGTTGTGGGACTTGAGTCACAGGGTGCATCTCTGCATCAGGGTGGTTCATATTTGACCCCAAATGACACCAGCAATTTCATATTTGACCCCAAAAGACACCCGAAATGTCATATTTGACCCCAAATGACACCCTGTTGTCTTTTTATGAACACCAATGACAGCCTTCATGTCATGTTTTTGTACACATGTGATACGCTGATGAGTGGGATTACGTACTACATTTGACACCCTGAAATGGCATTTCGAATACGTCACACCCTAAACAGCCTCTCTGTACAGAGGTGACATACCCACCATCTATTTGATATTTGTGAGATTGTTAGCACTTAATGTTGCACCTACACTTGTCAGCGAGATGTGCTAATGCAGAGGACTGACATGCACACAGGGAATGTGTGTTGCAATGAATTTATTTGCACATGCTGTTCATGTGGTCATTTTGTACTGTTCCATGATTGCTAAGGACAGTCACAATGTGACGTGCTCATGCGAAGAAATTGTTAATGATTGTGTTTCTTCGGGCTATTCCTGCTGCAGCTGCAGCGGGGTGTGGTCCACCTGCCTCATCTTCCTCATCATCGTCCGGTGCATCTGGTACTTGGATCCATGGGGCATCGGTGCGTACACATATGTTGTGCAATACACAACATGCAATGATCATCTTGTACACTATTTCTGGGCTGTACAGGAGTCTTCCACCTATGATGTCCAGGCACCTGAAACGTGACTTTAGCACGCCAAATGTGCGCTCAACAATGCCCCTGGTGCGTTTGTGGCCCACATTGTACTGCCTCTGGGCCGGGGTGTTCGGGGCTCGGAGGGGTGTCATCATCCATGGGCAGAGTGCATATCCTTGATCACTTGTGAGAGGTAAGTGAGATTAGTGTAAATTAGTGGTTCTGCATGCTGTGTTGGCAGACTTACAAGTTTTGTGGTGTGTGATTTGTGCGACTTTGGGATTCATGTTTGCCATGTATTGCTTCTGGCAAATGTGCGGGATCAATGTGTATTACGTAGCCTCACAGCTGCTCCTCCCTCCCCGAGCCTATTTACTTGTGTGCGCTGCGCGGTTGCATCACTTGCACTCCTACGGCACACCATTGTCATGCCTGTCTGTGCATGTCCGCAATCCTGACAACAACACTGTAATGTTGGCCATTGAAGGTGGGCCACCATGTGTGTGTAGGCCTATGGTAAGGATAGGGCGGACACAGATGTAGAGTTCAGGCCTGGCTGAACTCGCGCTGCGATTGAGGCTAGGCCTTTGGCTTATGCTGCGGCAATGAAGATACACACATAACAGTTGGCATGTATGAGCCAAGACCCTGAGCAGTCTTGCGCTCCTTTATTTATCCATTCGGGCGAGCCCGCCCTCCGGGTGCATGCTACATTGCAACATTGTCGATTAAGGGCCCGGTGGCGCTGACACTACAACAGAGACACACGCCATAATTACTTTTGTGGCCAGCCCAGAACTGAACAACGCCCAGAGCCCAGAACTGAACCACGCCCAGAGCCCAGAACTGAACCACGCCCAGAGCCCCGGGCCATTTCTTCACACCCCTCACATGCCTACGCGTGCGCCGCCGCAGCACTGGGATGTCTTGTGCTTCAGAGTACGTCTCCAGACGTTCCATCCAGGCTTTCCAGCGGCCTGCCTGGGACGGGGGTGGCCCCGTGACTGTGAAGGGCTCCAGTGGCGTTACCGAGCACATGCTGTTGGCTGCTGGAGGCGGACTTGTGGGGTAGCCCCACGGGACAATGACTTGTGGTGCACAGAGGTAGTGGCACCTGAGGCACTGTGTCCGGCACGGGCCTACCGCCACGTGGCGATGACTTGCGGTGCACTGAGGTAGGCCCACCTGAAGAGCTGAGCGGGTGTGCAGCCTGCGATGATGCAGTAGGCCTGGAGGCTGGACGGTGACTTGTGGTGCACAGATGTAGTGGCACCCGAGGCACTGCGTCCGGCACGGGCCTACCGCCACGTGGCGATGACGTGCGGTGCACTGAGGTAGGCCCACCTAAAGAGCTGAGCGGGTGTGCAGCCTGTGACGATGCAGGAGGCCTGGAGGTCCGGACTGGATTTGATTTGTGTGAGACCTGCTGGACCGCAGTGTAGGCCGGAGGGAGCAGTTAGCACACACAGAACTCCGCGGTGCGGTGCCACAGGGTGCGCTGGGGGCCTGTTGCGTGGAAGCCAGTGATCGGCTGAGGAGGCTGCCAAGCTCGCGGGCCTCGGGCTTGAAGATTGCACCGGCACGTGGTGGGCCCTCTTGGAGACACACTGGTGGCGGCAGGTGAGCAGTGAGGCCTGGGTGCGCAGGGGTGGGCAATCACGGCTGGGCGCCGGACGGGTCTGGGGACCAGCGGGCTGGGGTGCAGCAGGTGCACAGGATCGTGCAGGCACCACCGGTCATGGCGGCAGCCTCGTGGCAGGGTGAGGGGCGCCGCCCTGGCAGACACGCCCCTGCAGGCGATGACGAGATGTGCGCCGGGTGGCGTGTGACGTAGCCACCTCGTCGCCAGTGTAAATTTGGCCATTGAAGGTGGTCGGCCACGTCTGTGTAGGCTTAAGGTCAGGATATGGCGGACACAGAGACACACGCAGTAGTTACTTTGGTGGCCATCCCGGAAGTGAATCACGCCCAGAGCCCCGGGCTATTTATTCACACTCCTACGCTGGACTGGCGTACGCCGGCCCAGCCCACTACGCTTACGCTTACATGGGGGGGCGACATAGCTACATGTCCAAGGTCTTCCCCACTGCCTGAGGTAACATGGTTGCGTCCACTGTCCACAACACTACAAACACCAGCAATATATGTCCACATGGACTTGTCTGTGCTCTGCATACTCAAGACTGTCCAGCACATCACCGCCACACTCGGCATTGTGTACATTCTTATTCATGGGTCACTTGCCTCCTTCGCACATTCTTGGTTCCCACCTCTCCCCACATTCTGCAATTGTGTGGCAGAGGGGCTATGCCTTTGTGGATGGTTTGTCTACATGTTTGGCCCCTGTTACCACAGTTACTTGTGTTGTCGTGTCTGGTAGGTGGGCATGTTGGTTGGCATGTTGTATGTGATTTTGTTACGTGTGCATTCCCACAGTTGTGAGTTGTATAATTGTGGAGTTGAGATGTGTGGTGTGTTCCGTTGGTACTTACCAACAAGCAGTCAATTTCCATAGGTGCCATCCTGATAGCGCTGGTTGATGATGGACTGTCGGAAGATGTAGGAATCATGCACACTGCCTGGGAAGTTGACGACAACATTGGTGAACAGTCCCCGGTGGTCCACTATTGCCTGCACATTGTTGGAATGCGTGTGCTTTCTGTTGCAGTAATTGTGTGCAGTGTCGGCAGGGGGCACAAGTAGGACATGTGTGCAGTCAATTGCCCCCAACACGTGCGGGAAGCCAGCTATGGCGTAGAAGCCTTGCTTGGTCTCCAGCTGTTCCTGCGCAGTGTGGGGGAAGTGAAGGTGCTGGGGTATCAATCTGATGATGGCATCCAAGACAGGTGTGAGGAACTTTGATAGGGCTGGCTGTGAGACTCATCCGACTCTGGCAGTTGTTGGTTGGAAGGTACCAGAGGCCAACAAGTGCAGCACAGCCAGCAGCTTTGTCTGTGGAGGGATGTTGGTTGTCCACTGTGTTGGTACTGTCAGCCTGTGGGCAATGTGGGTCAGGATGCGGAGCATGGTTGTCCTTTTGAGCCTGTAGTGGGCAATTACATCCTCTGGCGTTAAGTCTCTGAGGCTGGTGCGTTTTCAGAAGGTCCGCTGTCTTGTTCTGCGCTGCCTCGGTGGTAGTCCGGGGGGGGGTCCTGGGGGTGGGGGTGGTCCTAGGGGTGGTGGCGGTGGGTGTTGTGGCCCTCTTGGGTCTCCAAGCTGCATTATTAGTAGCTCCATGGCATCTGTTGGTCTTCAGATGTGGCTCTGGACTGGGCTCCCTTTATACTGCAGGTTTTCGTCCTACTTAAGACCAGAAAAAAGCAGATCTTAAGTCCCTGCTGCTGACGTGCCTTATCGCCTGTTTTTGGACCGCATCGCCAATCTGGCTGGTCGTTGAGAATATCGCAAAGTGGTGTTATTGTGAGTTTTTGCACGGGAACGCCTACTCTGCATATGATTAGCGTTAGTTGTCGCTGTCAGCCTTGGCGATGTTTTTAGCGGCAGCTATCGCAGGTAAACTAACGATGTCGGCTGTTAGCGCCGGCTTGTAAATAGGGCGATAAATCTATTGCCACTTTCGTGGCGGAAAAGTGCCGCTAAATCAGCGATGAGTCCTTGAGAATATGCCCCAGTGTCTCAGTTTGACATTTTTTCAGCACCGTGCTGAATTAAATAAGCATAGTCCTTAATTTAACGCACTCAGTAGAAACACGGGGCCATATTATCAAGAATGGGCAATAACATTATCGCCGCTTTAGCGGCAGGAAACTGCCGCTAAAGCGGCGATAAGGGGCTTGATAATATGCCCTATAGAATTCCAATAGAAGCCCAGGTTCTGGTGAAGGACATCAAACCTGGGGGGATATTCTCAAGAACGGGCGATAATTATCGCCAACCTAGGTTAACGCAATTTTACATAACGCCGTCTATCGCGGGAAACTAACGCCGTGTTAACGGCGTATTCTCAACACGCTGGCAACAGGTGATAGTTTCCTGATAACGCGTCAAATGTCTGCGTTAAAATTACCGGGACGCCGATAAAAAAGGAAACCCGAACGTGAAAAAAGTGGCGATGGGCCCAACAGCGATAAAAATATCAGTGATAAGCAGCGCCAGGCTTGCTATTCCCACGTCAGTCAGGAAATATCACCATAAAAGCTGGAAAAAAAAACAAAACAAAAAAACAAAACCCAAACAGCTGAGAAGCACCATGGAGGAAGCTGGAACAACTACAGAGGCCAACTAGAACCCCACAAACCCCCCGGAGGACCAGCATGGGACCTCGGGGAAGGAGAAGGGCAAGGAGAAGAAGAAGAGGAACCCGCGATTCAGTCTGCAGGAAAACAAGATCCTGGTTACGGAGGTGATAGAACACCACCAACAACTGTTCATCACCTCCACTGTGTCATTGGCAACTAAAAATGCAATATGGCAGTCCATCTTGGCCAAGGTGAATGCAGTTGGAGTGAAGAGAAGGGAAGTGGATGACTGCAAGAAGCGCTGGAATGATGTGAAGCGCAAAACCAAGCTGAAACTCGCTAACAACCGGAAAGCAGCAATGCAGACTGGAGGTGGGAGTCCAGCGCCACAGCAGGAGCTGGATGAGATGGAGGAAATGGTGTCCACAGTCATCAGTGGGGAGACAGTGGCAGGAGTTGGGGGACCGGACACTGCTCAACATGACCTGACCCAACAGCAACAGGGTGAGTAACGACCAGGGACTGGGGGGATGGGGGGTGGTCCTGGGGGTGGGGGTGGTCCTGGGGGTGGTGGCGGTGGGTGTTGTGGCCCTCTTGGGTCTCCAAGCTGCATGATTAGTAGCTCCATGGCATCTGTTGGTCTTCAGATGTGGCTCTGGGCTGGGCTCCCTTTATACTGCAGGTTTTTGTCCTACTCAAGACCAGAAAAAAAGCAGGTCTTAAGTCCCTGCTGCTGACGTGCCTTATCGCCTGTTTTTGGACCGCATCGCCGATCTGGCTGGTCGTTGAGAATATCGCGAAGTGGTGTTATCGTGAGTTTTTGCACGGGAACGCCTACTCTGCATATGATTAGCGTTAGTTGTCGCTGCCAGCCTTGGCGATGTTTTTAGCGGCAGCTATCGCAGGTAAACTGATTATGTCGGCTGTTAGCGCAGGCTTGTGAATAGGGCGATAAATCTATCGCCACTTTCGTGGCGGAAAAGTGCCGCTAAATCGGCGATGAGTCCTTGAGAATATGCCCCATAGTCTTAATAGAAGCAATACTGAGCCTTCCTTTTGGAGTATTTCCTAGGAACTCCTCATGACACCATCTCAGACTGTAGTTAATCTTTATTGTGTGGTTAGTCAAAAACCATTACAGTTTTGATAAGAACACAAATAAGTTTAAAAATAAGTTTAAAACAGCATAACGAGTGGAAGCTCAGATGCTTAATATTGAAGCAGCAAGGCTAATGTACAAGGAAAGTAAGTCCACCAACCTAAATGAAGGAACATTAAAAAATGAATTTGCGATCATATTGAGTCAAACACAATAACAAACAGCAGCAGGGGCAATGTTAGTGCTTTGAGAGCATTTAAGACGATCATCAAGTTCAAAGGCGAGTGAAACCAGAATACAATTTCCCAGCAAAGTGCTAGTGCGAAGGAGGGTGGTAGCAGCCATTTTCCATAGTCAAGTCTGAGACATTCAACCAGAACAGGGGTAGGGTGGTAGCAGCAATTTTTCAGAGACAAGTCTGGAGCATCCGACCGATGGTTTGTTTAACAGGGAGGAAAGTACACTTAACCCCCACTGTAATCATGGAAAACTAAGTGCAGGGGGTGAGCCCATAAGGATCCTTTAATGGGATTATGAATAATCGGATGAGAGGTACAGTCTTGCAGCATCCGATGACAAAGCTGTCATAAACAATAATCCTCTTGGGGGCAAACACAGCTGTAGTGCTTCCAATCGATGAGTTAGCTTTTGAGATTGGATGCTGGCAGGGGCTTCACTGAAAAAGAGGGCCCAGGGCCACTCCGCAAAGTCCTAGAATGGCAAAGTTTACTGACGGCCAAAGAAACAAACTTGGCCAGCAGAATGTTTTGGGTGGAATGCTTGGGTTAAAGGAGGCAATTATAGCCTGCTGACGTGACCAAATGTCCAATTCGTTCCACTCTCACTTCAGAAGGGATTTGAGTTCCTCTATTTGGGCTGGGCAGAGGCAGATGATGTGTTTAAAGTATAGCTCACACATACCACAACCTCTGCATGTTGTTCCATCTTAGGGCCGGTGCCATCTGGCAAGATGTTTTAGGAAAGGCCATTCCCCGAGCCTGTTGGACATGAATCTTGCGTTCTGGAGTTTAGAGTAGTTGCAATACAAGTAGGATGGAGGGAACGCTGGCTGATAGGAGTTGATGACCACCCAGGCATGCTTACGCTTAGCTAGAATGGTCTTGCTAGAGTGATAGGAACAGAGGCGTACACACTTTTTAATGCGTTACTTCAAGGCGGGTTGACTAAAGTTGGCAGCCCAGAGCTCTCCCACGTTCAAGGTGCTTCGGCAATCCTCAGAGTACAGATGATGCATTTGCCTAGGGCCACCAGTTTTATTCTTACCCCATAGTAGTGCCTCTAAACAGCCACCCCTGGCAGCCCTAAGTTTGTGGCACTGGTTTAGAAAGGTACCAGCTCTGACAGCCCGCTGATAGTAGAGGCCAATTTCAGCCTGATCTGGGTGGTGGAAGAGGATCTTGGCAAACGGAGGACAAATTTGTATATCCTGGCGACAAGTTTGTTCAGAAGTTTGCAATCTTTCCCCAGTGAAATTTCACACCGTAGGACAATGGTGGAATAGGTTTGCACTCATAACTTCCAGGAGGGGGAAAGACTCGGCCCCCACATCATTTTTGATCATTTTGACAGAGTCATCTGAAGGGCCAGAGCTTTTGTTTCGACTTCCTTCTGTTGCCGAGCAAGGGAGACTCATGCATCAATAAGGACCCCCAGTTATTTGTATGAGTGATCCTTTGTGATCTTGTTGCCATTCTTGAACAAGCCACCCCCCTGGTATGATTTCCTTCAAAGTGTTACAATTTTAGTTTTCTTTAAGTTGACCTACAGGGTGTTAGTGGAGATGTAGGAATGCAGAAGGTTTAACAATCTCTGCAACCCTACTCTTGTGTAGCTAAACAGGGCTAGGTCATCTGCGTAAAGCAGGTTGCCCCACCATTCTTTGGGAAGTGGCAGTTGATGGTGTCAAGGGCTTCAGACAAATCAGAAATAAACAAGTTGAAAGGGAAGGGGGCTGTTAGATTTGGGGGTCTCTAGTTGGCAGAGGTAGGTACCTTTGTCCAAATAGGGACCCTTGCGTCTAGTCAGGGAGAGTAGGTACACTCTCGAAATAACCCCTGCTCACCCTCTTGGTAGCTTGGCACGAGCAGGCAGGCTTAGTTCAGAGGCAGTGTGTAAAGCATTTGTGAACACATACAGTAATCAAGTGACAACACTACAAATGGACACCACACAGGTTATATATTTATAAAAATAGGTATACTTTATATAGATTTATCACAAGACCATAAACGACAAAAATAATCCACAATACTGTTAAGAATACTTAGTTCTGATCAAAAAGGCTTAATTCAAGGTTCTGTGCGAGTCGGTAGCCTCCTCCGGCTACGGCGATGTCGAGAACAAACAGAGTCTAACAAATCCAGCTGACCGCGTCGAGACGGGCCAACACAGCGTAGACAGACTCGGTCACAGTACCTTTTACTTGAAGCGGCAGGCACGGGCGTGCGAGCCGGATGGCTGTTCGTCGCGGTCGCGATGCAAAAATGGAAGCGTTGCAGGACGCGTTGTCCCTCGATGCGGTGCAGGCAGCGGCTCGTTGACGTCGTCGAGACGGAGTCGGTGAGACCAGGGCCGTGCGTTGCAGGGCGAGACGGTGCTTCGATGCGGTGCTGGCAGGTTGCGGTGCGGCGACGGAGCCGGATTCAGGAGCTGGCGTCGATCAGTCCGGACAGCGGTGCGAGTCGGGCGGTGCGTCGCAAAGCGTGCGAGCGGTGCCCAACTCCGGTGCGGTCACAGGACTCGAACTCAGCAGCAGTGACCGTGTCGGTCGGACCAGTTCGATTCGGCGTAGCGAAGCGTTGCAGGACGCGTTGTCCCTCGATGCGGTGCAGGCAGCGGCTCGTTGACGGAGTCGGTGAGACCAGGGCCGTGCGTTGCAGGGCGAGACGGTGCTTCGATGCGGTGCTTGCAGGACACCGAGTCGGTCGTGAGAGTCGGTCACAGCTCCCTACCTCTGTAGCCACTGAAACAGAGTTTCCAGCAGCAATTCACAAAGGGGGTGAAGTCCAATGGTCCTGGGACTTCGGTCAGGGGGCAAGCTCTCTTCCAAGCCCTTGGAGATCCTTCACAAGTTGATGAAAGTCACAGCAAAGCAAAAGTTCCTTTCTCCTCTCTTTGGCAGTCAGGCAAACCACTGCAGGCCAATCCCCAAGCAGCACTTCAGGCTTAGGGATAGTTTCTCCTCAGTTTCTTCTTGGTTCCGCTCCTCAGCAAAGGTTTCTTCTTGTTCCCAAAAGTGATCTAATCTTCCTGGGGTCTGGGTGCCCCTCTTATACCCTGATTCTCTTTGTTCTCTGGAGGCAGAGAGGCCTCTGCCTAGTCCAAAACCAGTTCTGGTCAGTTCTGGAGCACTTTGTTTTTCTGACTCCTTCTTTCCTTTCAGAATGTGGGGCAGAGTGCTCAGCCGCCCGGCAGGAGGTGGAGCCAGCATTGTGGAAGGCAGGCACAGCCCTATTCAGACCCAGGTGCAGCTCCTCCCTCCACTCTGGATGCAGATCTTTCTATTCAGCCCTGCGCTGACTCACCCTGTCTCCTGTAGCCACCCCCAGCCCCTGTCACTCAATCTCCAGACAAGGAATACACAACCTAGCAGAGGCAGGCTTGGATAGTTAGGCAAGAAAATACCCACTTTCTAAAAGTGGTATTTTCGAACACAGAATGTTAAAACCAACTTCACTAAAAGATGTATTTTATCATCCTGAGTTCAGGCATACTAAATTCGTTTTTCTACCAGGTTCCCTGGGTCAGTTCTGACTATAAGGTGTAATAGTCAGTCTGCCCATTCTGGCCTATGGGGAGCAGGTAGCCTTGCAATAGTGAAAAACGAAAATGGCTGTAATTCACTATTAGGACATGCCACACACACCAGGGCATGTCCTACCTTATACTTACAATGCACCCTGCCCTAGGGCCTACTTTAGGGGTGACCAACATGCAGTAAAGGGAAGGTTTAGGGACTGGTAAGTGGGTGTACTCACCAAGTCGACATGGCAGCCCGAGGCTGCACACAGGCTCTGCGATGGCAGGCCCGAGACACATTTTACAGGCCGCTTCTGTGGGTGGCACAACCAGTGCTGCGAGCCCACCAGCGGCATTGGATTTACAAGCCCTGGGCACACTGAGTGCACTGTACTAGGGACTGACAAGTAAACCAATCATCCAATCATGGAGTCACTAATACATAGGTCAATTAACGATAGGGAGCACTTGCACTTTGGCACTGATTAGCAGCGGCAAAGTGCCCATGAGCATCTAGTCCAGCAAAAACATATCGGCAACAGTGGAGGCATTACGAAAAAATGGAAGGGAGACCCACGCCAAGGATGCCAGGTCTAACACGTGTCCCCTCCAGCTGAAATGTGGGGAGAACTATCCTACCCCTAGGGAGTTCTCATCGCTAAGGCGGAAAAATCTGGACAGTCCATCAGCATTGGCGTGTTCTGTACCAGGGCGGTGTTCCACCGTAAAGTCCATCCCCTGTAGGGAAATGGACCACCTCAACAGCTTTGGATTCTCACCCCTCATCTGCATCAACCATCTGAGGGGCCTGTGGTCTGTCTGAACCCGGAAGTGAGTCCCAAACAGGTATGGTCTCAGCTTCTTCAGTGCCCAGACCACAGCAAATGCCTCACGCTCAATAGCACTCCATCTCTGTTCCCGGGGAAGTAACCTCCTACTGATGAAGGCTACAGGTTGGTCTAGGCCCTCCTCATTGATCTGTGATAGAACAGCCCCTACACCATGCTCTGAAGCGTCGGTCTGAACAATGAACTCATTGGAGAAGTTGGGTGCCTGGAGCACAGGCGCCGTGCACATGGCAGTCTTCAAGGTGTCAAAAGCCTTTTGACAGGCGTCAGTCCAAATCACTTTCCTGGGCTGCTTCTTGGAAGTCAGCTCGGTCAAGGGGGCAACAATGCTGCCATACCCCTTGACGAATCTCCGGTAATACCCGGTGAGTCCTAGGAAGGCTCTCACCTCTGTCTGGGTCTTGGGGGCTCCCAAGCCAGAATGGTATCAATTTTCGGTTGGAGGGGCGCCACCTGGCCGCTCCCAACCTGGTGTCCCAAGTACACCACAGAACCCTGCCCAATCTGGCACTTACTCGCCTTGATTGTGAGGCCTGCCCTCCGCAGCGCCATCAACACTTCCCAGAGGTGGCGCAGATGCTCTTCCCAACGGGCACTGAACACTGCGATGTCATCCAGGTAGGCGGCACTGAAATCCTCCAGTCCAACCAACACCTGGTTGACCAACCTCTGAAAGGTGGCAGGGGCATTCTTCATCCCAAAGGGCATCACCCGGAACTGGTAGTGCCCATCTGGTGTGGAGAATGCTGACCTCTCTTTTGCCCCATCAGTCAAGGCGATCTGCCAGTATCCAGACGTTAAGTCAAACGTGCTGAGGTACCGCGCAGCCCCTAACCGATCTATGAGCTCATCAGCTCTGGGGATGGGGTGGGCGTCAGTCCTGGTGACGGAATTGAGTCCCCTGTAGTCCACACAGAACCGGAGTTCTGGTGTGGCACCAGGCGCGGCAGCTTTTGGAACCAAGACCACGGGGCTGGCCCAAGGGCTGTTAGAGGACTCAATCACCCCTAGCGCAAACATCTTGGAGACCTCCTCCTTGATGCAGGCTCTGACCCTGTCAGTCACCCTGTAAGCCTTGTGCTTCACAGGAAGACTGTCCCCAGTGTCCACATCATGGACGCACCAATGGGTGACACTGGGAACCAGGGAGAACAGGTCAGGGAACTGTCCCAACAGTTGGCGACAGTCACCCTGCTGCTCAGGTGTCAGGGAGGTAGAGAGGTTTACTCCCTCCACTGATCCATCTTGCTCTCGGGCTGACAGGAGGTCAGGAAGAGGCTCGGTCTCCTCCTCCATTCCATCATCTGTAGCTAAGAGCATGCCCACTTGGGACCTCTCCAAGTGGGGCTTCAGGCGGTTCACATGCAGGACCCGCAAGGGGTTCCTGGGAGACTGCAAGTCCACCAAATAGGTAACTGGACTCTTGCGCTCCACCACCGTAAAAGGGCCGGTCCACCTGTCCTGGAGCGCACAGGGCTCCACAGGGGCCATGACCCACACTTTCTGACCAGGCTGAAGCTCTACCAGAGTGGCATTCTGGTCGTACCACCGCTTCATCTCCTCCTGGCTGGCTTCCAGATTTGCCTCAGCAAGTTCTCTGAAACGCCTAGTCTGGTTCCTGAAGGCCAGCATGTAACTGTATACATCCTGGGGAGGTTTCCTGGGAGATTGCTCCCAGCCTTCCTTGACCAAACTCAGAGGTCCTCGCACCGGGTGTCCATAGAGGAGCTCAAAGGGGCTGAACCCTAGAGACTTCTGTGGCACCTCCCGGTATGCAAACAACAGGCATGGTAAGAGGACGTCCCATTTACGCCTCATGGGTTCTTCCAGACCCATAATCATGCCCTTGAGGGTCCGGTTGAATCTCTCAACCAGCCCATTTCCTTGAGGGTGGTAAGGAGTGGTGAACTTGTAAGTTACACCGCACTCCTGCCACAGGGACTTCATGTACTTGGACACGAAGTTGGTACCTCTGTCAGACACCACCTCTTGAGGGAATCCCACACGTGAGAAAATTCCCATCAGTGCCCGTCCCACCACGGGGGCCGTCACTGTCCTCAGAGGGATGGCTTCAGGGTACCGGGTGGCATGGTCCACCAAGACCAGGATAAACCTGTTGCCCATGGCTGTCTTGGGGTCCAGTGGCCCCACAATGTCAATACCCACCCGTTCAAAGGGGGTGCTGACCACAGGGAATGGCTGGAGAGGAGCCTTGTGCTTCCTCCCACTCTTTCCACTTGCCTGGCAAGTCTGGCATGTTCTGCAGTGAGTGGCGGCACTCCTGCGCATCTGGGGCCAATAGAAATGGGTAACAAGCCTGTCAAAGGTCTTGTCCTGCCCCAGATGTCCCGCTAACGGTACATCATGAGCCAACCCCAGGAGGAAGGCTCTTAAGCGCTGGGGTACCACCAGCACACGGGCTGACCCAGGCTCAGCAACCTTAGGCTCTGAATACAGGAGACCATTCTCCCAGTAAACCCAATGTGATCCAGACTGATCACCTGCTGCCTGGTCTGTGGCCTGTTGCCTCAGACCCACGAGAGAAGGGCATGTGTTCTGCTCCTTGCAGAACTCTTCCCTGGAGGGTCCTCCTTCTTGCTGCCAATGGGTCAGCTCAGGTAGGTCCCCCAGTTCAGCTACCTGTTCCCCTGTAGGCTCCAGGGCATCCCCCTCAGGGTCTGCCTCCTCCTGGACCGTGGGAACCTCGGGGGCCGGTTTCCCGCGCCCCCTGCCTCCTCTCTCTCCGGCAGGCACCTGGGCCTCCCTCTCAGGCTCCAGGTCCTCTTGAACACCTTTAGCTGCCATTGACCGGGTGGTCACACATGCCCAATCAGGCAAGCCCAACATTTCTAAATGCGCACTCCGCTCCACCTTAGCCCAAGGTGAGCTCTCCAAATCGTTCCCTAACAAACAGTCAACAGGCATGGCTGGCCTCACAGCTACTTGAAGAGTACCCGAGACCCCCCCCACTCAAAGGGAACCTGAGCCACCTTGCAGTGACTCTCTGTGTTGTCAGCGGCAACAACCGGATAGAATGCATCAGGGATAACCTGCTCTTTAGACACCAGGTGACACTTGACAGCTGTCACACTGGCTCCTGTGTCTCTCAGAGCCTCCACCCTATGGCCATTGATGGTCACCCACTGCCTGTATTTCTTAGTGTTCTCAGGCAGCGGGGTCCTAGGGACCATCTCAGAGTCTCCTAAGGAGACAAGGGAAAACACTGTGGGATCCCCCCACCTTGGGCACCCAACTCCTCCCCCAGGGCTACACTAGCCAACTGCCGGGGGACTGCACTGGTGGGTGCTGGTTTTCCATGCAAAGGGCAACGAGGATCGTTTGCCTTGTGGCCAGGGGCGCCACACTTGTAACATACCAGTGGTCCCTGGTGAACAGGGGGGCCTGTCAGGGCCACTGGCTTCTTCTCAGGGGAGGCTGGGAACCTTTCCCTTGGTTCCCTTGGGGTCTACTTTGGGGCCCTTTATGGAACTCCTTCTGTTTACCCTTGTCCCCCCACTCTTCTGCTGGGGACCCTGCCCACCCTTGGCGGAGTCTCCCACGTGACCCTTGTGGACCCGGGTACTCACCCAGCGGTCCGCCTCCTCAGCAAGCTGCCTAGGGTTAGTCAGCTTACTATCAATCAGGTGCTGGCGTAGCTCAGGAAAACAATTACCGGACAAGTGCTCCCAGGCAATCAAATCAAAGAGCGCCTGAAAATCAGTCGCTTTGCTACCCTTTACCCAACTATCCAAGGCTCTGCAAAAGAAGGTCACATATTCAACCCAGGTACTGCTTTCAATCTTACTACAGTTCCTGAACCTTTGCCTATAAAGCTCAGGGGTCAAACCATATCTAGTCATTAAGGCATCCTTCATGTGGCTGTACGAATTATAGACTTCAGAGGGCAAATCCAACAAGGTATCCCGCCCTTCACTGAGGAACCGTCCCCACAACCCCGCTCCCCAATCCTTCTCAGGGACCCGGTGGGAAGACATGGCTACCTCATAGGCTTTGAACCACTGCCCTATGTCGTCATTTTTAAAAACTCCTTCACCACATCTTTGGGAATATACACCCTAGCTTCAACAGGCACAGGCGGTACACTGCCACCAGAGGGAGTAATCTCTAAGCTCTTGGCCTTCAATTCCAACTCCCTCAAACCTTTCTCATGGTCAAACTGCATTTTCTTTTCCTCTAGGGCTAATTTCCTTGTTTGCATTTCGAATTCTAACTGCTTATTCAGCTTGAGTTTGGTCAGCTCCATTTCGTGCATCCTACTCTCTTTCCTGTCCTCCAACTCCTCTGGAGACAGTCCTCTGGCAGAAACACTGCTACCTACTGGGGAAGGTGGTCTTCTAGCCCCTAGACCCAATAGCCCCTCCAGCTGCCCTTCTGCATTCTCAGCCCCTCCACAGGGGCACTCCTTGATTCGACCCAGGCCCTCAGCGCCTTTTGGAGGTCCTCCTTCCTGGAGATCCCGGTCATGGACACTTTAAACTTTTTGCAGAATTGCTTGAGCTGCTTAAGGGTGTAGCATTCTAGCCTCTCTTCTTCCCAATCACATTCAACAGAGGCTACTGATGCTGGTTTCTCCATAGTGACTGAACTTGGCATTTGCAAAAATAGGAAATCCCAGAAAAAATGCTATTAAAGTATGTGGTTGCGTTTTGGTCTGCACTCACTAAGTAGTGTTCACCAATCACTGTACATGAGTCACAAATGCAAGTCCAGAATCCTCACCGCTGACCACCAATGTTAGATTTGGGGGTCTCTAGTTGGCAGAGGTAGGTACCTTTGTCCAAATAGGGACCCTTGCGTCTAGTCAGGGAGAGTAGGTACACTCTCGAAATAACCCCTGCTCACCCTCTTGGTAGCTTGGCACGAGCAGGCAGGCTTAGTTCAGAGGCAGTGTGTAAAGCATTTGTGAACACATACAGTAATCAAGTGACAACACTACAAATGGACACCACACAGGTTATATATTTATAAAAATAGGTATACTTTATATAGATTTATCACAAGACCATAAACGACAAAAATAATCCACAATACTGTTAAGAATACTTAGTTCTGATCAAAAAGGCTTAATTCAAGGTTCTGTGCGAGTCGGTAGCCTCCTCCGGCTACGGCGATGTCGAGAACAAACAGAGTCTAACAAATCCAGCTGACCGCGTCGAGACGGGCCAACACAGCGTAGACAGACTCGGTCACAGTACCTTTTACTTGAAGCGGCAGGCACGGGCGTGCGAGCCGGATGGCTGTTCGTCGCGGTCGCGATGCAAAAATGGAAGCGTTGCAGGACGCGTTGTCCCTCGATGCGGTGCAGGCAGCGGCTCGTTGACGTCGTCGAGACGGAGTCGGTGAGACCAGGGCCGTGCGTTGCAGGGCGAGACGGTGCTTCGATGCGGTGCTGGCAGGTTGCGGTGCGGCGACGGAGCCGGATTCAGGAGCTGGCGTCGATCAGTCCGGACAGCGGTGCGAGTCGGGCGGTGCGTCGCAAAGCGTGCGAGCGGTGCCCAACTCCGGTGCGGTCACAGGACTCGAACTCAGCAGCAGTGACCGTGTCGGTCGGACCAGTTCGATTCGGCGTAGCGAAGCGTTGCAGGACGCGTTGTCCCTCGATGCGGTGCAGGCAGCGGCTCGTTGACGGAGTCGGTGAGACCAGGGCCGTGCGTTGCAGGGCGAGACGGTGCTTCGATGCGGTGCTTGCAGGACACCGAGTCGGTCGTGAGAGTCGGTCACAGCTCCCTACCTCTGTAGCCACTGAAACAGAGTTTCCAGCAGCAATTCACAAAGGGGTGAAGTCCAATGGTCCTGGGACTTCGGTCAGGGGGCAAGCTCTCTTCCAAGCCCTTGGAGATCCTTCACAAGTTGATGAAAGTCACAGCAAAGCAAAAGTTCCTTTCTCCTCTCTTTGGCAGTCAGGCAAACCACTGCAGGCCAATCCCCCAAGCAGCACTTCAGGCTTAGGGATAGTTTCTCCTCAGTTTCTTCTTGGTTCCGCTCCTCAGCAAAGGTTTCTTCTTGTTCCCAAAAGTGATCTAATCTTCCTGGGGTCTGGGTGCCCCTCTTATACCCTGATTCTCTTTGTTCTCTGGAGGCAGAGAGGCCTCTGCCTAGTCCAAAACCAGTTCTGGTCAGTTCTGGAGCACTTTGTTTTTCTGACTCCTTCTTTCCTTTCAGAATGTGGGGCAGAGTGCTCAGCCGCCCGGCAGGAGGTGGAGCCAGCATTGTGGAAGGCAGGCACAGCCCTATTCAGACCCAGGTGCAGCTCCTCCCTCCACTCTGGATGCAGATCTTTCTATTCAGCCCTGCGCTGACTCACCCTGTCTCCTGTAGCCACCCCCAGCCCCTGTCACTCAATCTCCAGACAAGGAATACACAACCTAGCAGAGGCAGGCTTGGATAGTTAGGCAAGAAAATACCCACTTTCTAAAAGTGGTATTTTCGAACACAGAATGTTAAAACCAACTTCACTAAAAGATGTATTTTATCATCCTGAGTTCAGGCATACTAAATTCGTTTTTCTACCAGGTTCCCTGGGTCAGTTCTGACTATAAGGTGTAATAGTCAGTCTGCCCATTCTGGCCTATGGGGAGCAGGTAGCCTTGCAATAGTGAAAAACGAAAATGGCTGTAATTCACTATTAGGACATGCCACACACACCAGGGCATGTCCTACCTTATACTTACAATGCACCCTGCCCTAGGGCCTACTTTAGGGGTGACCAACATGCAGTAAAGGGAAGGTTTAGGGACTGGTAAGTGGGTGTACTCACCAAGTCGACATGGCAGCCCGAGGCTGCACACAGGCTCTGCGATGGCAGGCCCGAGACACATTTTACAGGCCGCTTCTGTGGGTGGCACAACCAGTGCTGCGAGCCCACCAGCGGCATTGGATTTACAAGCCCTGGGCACACTGAGTGCACTGTACTAGGGACTGACAAGTAAACCAATCATCCAATCATGGAGTCACTAATACATAGGTCAATTAACGATAGGGAGCACTTGCACTTTGGCACTGATTAGCAGCGGCAAAGTGCCCATGAGCATCTAGTCCAGCAAAAACATATCGGCAACAGTGGAGGCATTACGAAAAAATGGAAGGGAGACCCACGCCAAGGATGCCAGGTCTAACAGGGGCTAACACTCACCCCTGCTTTACACCCCTCGTAGTGGAGATTTTTCTTGACACACAAGCAAGGTGTTAGAGTGAAGCTGAAGATGGGCTCCAGGAGTTTGGATGGAATGCCCTATTTCTATAATTTTGACCAGAGTGCTTCCCTTTGCACTCAGTCAAATGTCTCCTTGAAATCTTCGAAGCAGCAATGCAGCAAGCTATGTGAGGTAATTGTTTTAGCTGACAAGTTGGATAGTGTGCCAGATTTTGCCATAAATCCCATTTGATTCTTTAGGATGAGCCCCCTCATCTCCTTCCTTTGCTGCAGGTCCTTCAGCAATAGACTGGCATAGAATGTTGCTTTGTTGTCCAGAAGCGCAATCAGTCTGTAATTGCTGGGATCTGATCTTGGACCACTTTATAGAAAGGTTGTATGATACCATCTGTTTTAAAAGTACCAGTGTCCACCAGACAGCTAAGCTTGATCACAGACAGCAACATTTGTGCACATAATCTTTTTTTTTAAATACCTTTATTTCTAAGATTTACACAATTACAGTCCATTAGACAAGGAGCACAGATGATAAAAGGAAACATACAACCCAAACAAACATTTTACCCGCCATATACATCCACAGCACCACCTATGACTCAAAATACCGTTGGGATAGATATAAACATTACAATAGTACAAACCAGGGCAAAGTCCCATGTAGGTCAACCCATTTATTACAAATCCAGCAGTCCAAATCACTTCACATCAGTGTTTAATTGTGACCCATCCTCTGCCTTCTCGGAGTCGATGTCTGCATCTGAACTGGCTTTACTCACCCCACAGCCCTGGAAACGTTTCAACACCATAATCCATGTTGCGATCTCATCCTGAAACTTATCATTAAACCTAGACTGTCCGATATGTTGCTCGAGAGCCACCGTCCACTCCAGAACATCCTTGACTCACAGGCCTACCTGAGGTGTACGAGTTTCCATCCAATCAAGTCACAAGAATTTATATGGCATTTTTCTACCCCGAGGTTGCATCACAACCCCTACATGATTAGATCGTAGCCGGGTGAGGAAACCCGGTGGCAGCCTCGATCCATGACACTCTCACCAATATGTCTTCACCCTGCTGTAGGCCCATGCCAAGTGTAAAAAAGAGGCTTTGTCTTCCCTGCATATGGGACATTTTGCCTCCCTGGCTGGATAGATCTTACTAAGGATGGAAGGAGTGATATATGTCTGGTGAGGGTAATTGAAATGTATAAGCTTGAACCTGCTGTTGCAAGAAACTTTACAAACCAATGAACACGCCAGATCCCAGCCCACATCCAAGAAGGGCTCAGCCAGTTCCGTCTCCCAGGCTCATCAGTCTTGCAGTGGGGTTCAGGTAAGATCCATCCTGAGGGCTCTATACAGAAGCGTGATTAGATGTCTCCCCTCCCCCATCTAAGAAGCCCACCCAGCACCTGTGACGGCACCAGTGCAGCCGAAATGTGATCCACACTTCCCTTGCAGCTGATTAGTAGACTGCCAAATCTCATGAACACCCCCTGATTAATGAGACATAAAGACTTCTGCACAGCGGACAAACACCTGGGGACCTTCTTGGCTATAGCCGCCCTACCCATGACAGAGAGGGAAAGTGTGTTCCAAAACTGAATGCACCTGTGAGACCTCCCTGCACCCGTTCTATATTATAGCGATTCTGTTGAGCCTCCGTATGGGCTACCATAATGCTCAGGTACCGAAAACTTTCTGTCTCCGATCGGAAACCGATTTCCAGGAGGTGTTCTTGTGGGATAGTCATTAACCCACCCAGGGGAAACAGTAGTGTCTTACACTTATTAACCCAAAGGCTAGAGACCTCTCCGAAGGCCTCCATATGCCACAACGGAATTGGAACTGCCTCTATAGGGGAGGAGACATATATGAGGGCATTGTCTGCATACACTCAAGCAATGTGTGTAGTGTCACCTACCTGAATCCCCAGTCCTCCATCTCTCGGTGTACCAGGGTAGGCAGGTGTTCCAGTGGCAGGGCAAAAAGCAATGATGAGAGGGGGACAACCATGATGGGTGACTCTTCCCATAAGCCAACTCTCCAATGCCATCCCACCCACCCTGACCCGGGCTACGGGTTCCATATATTGCAATCTTAACCAATCTCCAGAGGAAAGTCCAAACCCTAGTGTCTTCAATACCGCCATTAAATAGGACCAGTCAACAGTATTGAAGGCTTTCTCTAAATCGATAGCCACCAATGCCATTTCCTGCTCCTCATCAACCACTGCATCCAAGACATGTGTCAGTCTGCGTATATTAAGAGCCATGCTCTGGCCTGAGATAAACCGGCATGGGTCGTCATGAACTAAGTCCTGTATCATGGTCCGGAGTCTGGTCACCAGAAGCTTACAAAGCACCTTAATGTCTGAATTGATCATCATAAGGGCTCGGTAAGAAAAGAGTCAGCAGCGTCCTTCCAGGCTTGAGCAACAGGCAGATAACACCGTCATGCATGGTGGGGGAAGAATCTTCTTGGCCCGAGCTTCCTGGAATACCTCTAACAGCAGCTCTGACAAAAGTGCGGAGTTAGTTTAGTAGAACTCTACCGTGAAGTCATCGCATCCCAGCGCCTTAGACTTATTCAGTTCCTGCAGGGCCCCCTCAACTCCTTCAGCATGAAGTTTGAGCCCAATTCCTGCACAATTTCTGGGGCAAGTTCAGGAAGTGTCATTGCCCAGAGGAACACCTCCAGTGCATCCTCACTGTCACTGTCTCTAGACTTGTACAACAGCCGGGAGGTGATTGTGAAAGGTCGTCTATATGGCCTGTTGCCCAGTAACAATTCACCACCTCAGGAGGCCAAGGTGCACTATAATTGGCACTTCCTCTTACCGTCACTGAATCCAAGTCATTAGGTTCCCTGATTTGTATCTCTCCCTGTGCAGGTTTTGTTCATACTGTGTAAGTGTGTACTTTGTTAATGTGTTCCAGAGGTCATGCAACTTCTGCTGCATCTCTAAAATCCCTGTCTCACCTCCAGCAATTCAGCGTCCCCCTTCTGAAGTTCAATCAGCTGTTTCTCTAGCAATATCACATCTGTCTCACGCTGTTTGCGCATCCCAGTGGTGGACCCCATGCATGCACTGCACATTGCTGCTCTCATAGCCTCCCATTCATTGACCCTAGTAGCTGTCATGCCCCTGTTATGCTCCATGTAATCCATCAGGGTTTTAGCTAAGTATTCCCTGCAAGTAGAATCCGTCATGACATCTGGAAGTCAACGCCAACTTCACCTATGACCTATCTCCTCCTGCCACTGTACATGCAGCAGCGTCAGAGTATGATCAGAAAGAAATCTTCCCAAATGCTCCACCTCTTTTAAGGTGTGATGTGGGAGCCCTGTCATCAATATCGGATACAACCAACTTAATGTATTGTGTGTCAAAGAGTGACAGGTATTTTTTCGCTTCTGTGGCTGAAGTATTCTCCAGCTATCCGAAAGGCGCAGATTGTGCATGACCGGCAAGAGTGACCTAGTCATCAGCAGTTTTGTTCCAGTAAGAGGAGGATGTCTATCTCTCTCACCATCTGCAACACAGTTAAAATCCCCTGCCTCAGGATAGGGGAGCTTATGTTGTCCTGGAGTAAGTCCTGTGTCTTTGTGAAGAAGTGCCTATCATTAGTATTAGGTGTGTAGGTGTTCATAATTGTGACGGCTTTCTCATCTAACGCACTCTGCACAAGGATGTATCGTCCCTCTACGTCTGCTTCTATGTATGTGTGATTAAAGGGTACCCCTTGAGATATCCATATGGCCACCCCTCTGGTGTGGGAAGAGTATATGGCTGAGGAGAGTTGTCCCATCCATTTTTTTGATAGCTTCCATATTTCACTGCCCATGATGTGCATTTCTTGTGAACATGCTATGTGGACCTTAGAGCATTTCAGGAAGGAGTGAACCCAGTACCTTTCTGTATAGTCCCTCACCCCCGGACATGCCAGGATATTACATCACTGAATTCCACCTTGAGGGGCCCTGTTTCTTACCCCATGCCTTCTGTATCCCGAACCACATGCAGCTTAGTATCATCAGTCTCCCTCCCTGCTTCATGGTGCAAAAAAGAACATTAACCCCTTGACCGCGATCGGAATTCCGCTCGTATGCTGGACATTCCGATCGTGGGTGGGGTCGTGACGAGCTCAGCTCGTCATGCGCACAGCGCTACCGCGCAGCATGACGAGCTGAGCTCGTCATGAGCACGGAAAGGGTTAAGCAGTGACTCACAACAAACTCTGCGTAGCTCAGATGCAACTCAAACAATAACAAAATTCTTCTCTAGTCAAACAATTAAACAAAGAACAATCATGTTTGTCCATCAATGCATAACTGCTAGGACCAGCAGAATAATCCCACAACGTAGGCAACAAGGCCTTCCACTAAAAGTGGGAGTAACTCCCCCGCCGTTGTGCACTAAGATAGGTTAATGAAGCACATGTGACTTAACCATCTTACCTGTTCCTCAGCAACCCCAAAAAGAAGGAATCAAATTTCATTGTATATGGCACTCCCACCAAAAAAAGAAGAAGATCTAATGTACAGCGAAGGTGAAATGCCAAGTGTGCCCATCTCCCCACCCATGCAGCTTGGTTCACATTGCCAACCAAGTCACATTGCAACTTGTATACCAGGAGGCAGACAAAAGCTTGAGCAAAAACTGATTAGCCCCCTCACTCCCTGGTGTCACTAAGCTCTGGCTCCTCCATCTCGACTGAGGACCCCATTCCCCCCAAATCTGTCAGGGCAGAGTCCTAGGCCATGATGCCATCTTCCTGGATCACAATCTGTGAGGTTGCTGGTTCCCCTGCGGAACCCATTTCTGGTTGTCTGTCACCCCCTTGAGGCCTAATCACAAAGGAGGGACTGAGGGCTCTTTAGACAGGTCCAGCATACATGCCCTAACAATAATGAAGATACAAAAGGTATGCTGTTCCTAATATCGAGACAAGGGAAAACTGGTTTTATGTGGTCATGAAGTGTAGGAGAATGAGGATTCCTCCTCTTGGAATATAGGGCCCTTGAGGCCACCAGCCGTGGCGGGGACCCTGCTGCTCTCATGGATGGCTCTTCCGGGAACAAGTCTTGTCACGGAGTACCTTGTCCCACATCTCCAGTCACCTCCAGACATCATCTGGGCAGTAGAGGAAGTGCTACTTTCTATCCGAAATCACTCTCAGTCTTGCTGGGTACAAGAGCATATACTTCAAATCCACACCCTCAATTTTTTCTTAACCTCCAACTAAGATTTCTGTTGCCGTGAACTCGCTGTGCATAATCTGGGTAGATGGAGATTTTGTAGTTGTCATAATGGGCATTGTCAGTTTCATGTGCAGCTCAAAGGATACTGTCTTTGTAATTAAGAGCACAAGCTATTATTGCCCGAGGTGGTGCCTCAGGCTGCAGTGGGCCATCAGTGCCCTGTGTGCCCGCTTAATGACAAAAAAACTGGAAAGGTCCTTCAGTTTCACTACATCCTGCACCCATTGCTCAATGAATTGCTCTGTTGATCTCCCTTCTACACATTCAGGGAAGCCCAGAAGTCTAACACTATTGTGAAGGGATTTCGCCTCCGCGGCTTCTGCCTGGGCCTCCAGTATCCCCATCCTGGCATTTGTAGAGAAGTCTCTTCCAACTTGAGACCACTAATGGTCTCCTCAGCTGCATGCACTTTTTCAGAGACTTTGCGTAGGTATGCGCTGAGTAGATTGACCCCAATAGATACTGTTTCTATCCTCCCATCCAGCGCGACCTCCGAGTCTTGAATTGCCATCAAAATTTCTGCCCTGGAAGCTTCCTCCATTGGTAGCTCTGGTCTAGGAGCATGGTGAGAGCCCCCCCAGCGTGTCTCTCTGTGATTGCTCATCTAGGGGTTGTCTAGTGCTCCATCATGTTGCCCTGACAGGGGCCCTGAGGCCTGCCCTTAACCATGGGGGTGATGCTTTCCGTCAGTGACAACCCAATGTGTATCCCTGGAAGGGGGAAAAAACTGCACAGCAGCAGCCTGCCACAAACAGAGGAGTCCTTGGGTTGCAGTCAAGGCAATGCAACTTACTGCCAGGTAAGTTGTACCCAACTTGTGCCTTCAAATGTCCACGCGATATACCTCCCCAAGAGAAAGCCTGCAACTGGGCGCACCAAGGGCTGTGTCTGGTGAGATCTATGCTCTCCAGGGACAGCTCATTGCAATATACAGCCAGGCCGGAGCATAGTGCCCCCGAAGACCCCCCGATTAAATCACTGTACCTAAGTCAATATTACCCCACCAGTTGCAGATGTAGGGCACCGGACTCTGTATACTTGTGGCCAACTGGCATCCCAATATAGCGCATGAGGTACCGCCTATGCAGTTGACCTCACCAGCAGTGCATGGGCCCCCGGCACTGCTGGAGAACTCCATCTGGTAACTCCTCCTAGGCCCCACCGTGCCAATCAGCAAGGCAGAGGTGGCCCCTCCTCACTCCCCTTGGAGCCACCGCCACATCTCCATCCCTGTCAATTCAAGGCTCTTCTGTGTAGCCGCAATCCTCAGCGACCCCGTCAGCCGGTGCAGGCTAACCATGCCCAGAGGAGAGTGGGGTGCCGGCTCTGCAGAGCCCAGCCACAAGCCGAGCACTGACCCGTGACCTCAAGGCCCCGCACTGTACCTCCAGGGCCAGCCCGACACGTCTCAGGGGTCTGTGACTACACAGTCTGTATTATTGCCAGCACCACCAGGGTTGCAGCATTAGTCAGGCACTTCTCAGGCACAGACTGGGCATGGAACATACCAAGTAGGCCTCACAGCACTCTCAAATCAGGTAGGCTGCGTGCAGCCGCTGGCCACATCACAATCAGCATTAACTGCCGAAATCCAGTTGTTTGCGGTGCAGGGGGGAATCCCCAGCTGATCCCCCAGGAAACAGTGTAAATCAGCCCAGATCAGACTGGATTGTGCAGGATATTCACGGACCCTAGAGGAGTCCCTCAAAGATGTACTCTATTGACCATTTGCATGGCCATGCTTCCTGTGCATATAATCTTAAAACAAAACTCATCAGGCTTGCCTTTCAGATCAAAGGTCATTCAGATCCAATATTGAATCAGCGGTTCACTGACAGAATATCGACAAATAAAATATCCCCATACCACAATATCGAGTTATAAATGTCGATGTCAAAAATATCGACATCCTATATTTATAAAGGTAAGTGCAAAAATATCGGAAAAAAATATCAATGTCATAAATATAGTTGCAAAAGTCAAAAATCAATTCTTCCGTAAGTGATACTTCAAAGTGTGCATACACAAACAGATATCCACATCAGCCATATACAGTCACCCACACCTTACCAAGGTAACATACCACTCAGGATGTTAAGGCACTTATAAAAATATTTAATAAAAATCCAGCAATAATTTGATAAAAACATACAGTTAAAAAGGTTCCAAAACACATTCAATATACTTTAAAAGACATAACATATTACAATTTTTCAAATTGTCAAAACCCCAACAACTCCCTGGAAAGGAATATGATGAGACATTCAAATTTGCCTTATAGGTGTTAATTTGTGATAATAGACAGCCCACCACAGAGGAATTAATTCTCTATCCTTGTATAGTTACTGCCTTTAACAAATTTAACAAAAATTCCAGCGTCGACGCTTTTCGGTGGATTAACTCAATCAGACCACCTTCATCAGGACAAACAAGTAATTCAATCTTCTCCTTTCCATATTTTATAAGAAAAGGATCTTTTTTCATAAAACCGGTGCCAACGCACTCAGTAACAGGCCGTATTAAATCGAGGCCAGATGATTTTACGTATCTATTGGACACCACTGTGTCCCTGTGGAATTTTGCTAAAAGGATACTTCGGTTCAGGGTCAGCAATCCATCTCAGGCCACCCACTTTATGTCAATAACTCTCACCACCAAGCGTTTGTGGAAGTTTCAATTTACATCTGATAAAGTTGTAGCTTATATACTGGGATTGTTCCCTCAGCATTCAATGATCCTGTATGTCCGGCTCGCGTACCCGTAGCTTTGAAGTCTGACGGTATCCGCACGGTTTGATCCTATGCTCCTCTACTGCTGCTCCGGAGTAGTCTGTTTTTGTTAAATGTGTGTATATATATATATCCAAACCAGAACGCCTCCTCCTGGGATCCCCGCCCGTGGTCAGGTGCTGCGCGAAAAGCCGGTAGAGCCAAAACCGGACCGATAATCCAAACAAAGACAATCCAATGAGGCGCACACTCGGAGGTTGAAGATGCTTTGTGCAAAAGTTTATTTCTCAGTTGCTACGCGTTTCGACAGGTAAACTGTCTTGATCACAACACAAAAACTATTAAAAAAACATTCTATTATCAATTTAAAAAATTTAACTATTTAAAAATCTTTAAATTTACATTTCCCACCCCAATCAGTGCAACAGTAGGGAAAGTGTTGGATAGCGGAGGGGTAAAAATTACTATTCCCACTCCAATGAGTGCAACAGTAGGGAAAGTGTTGGATAGCGGAGGGGTAAAAATGACTATTCCAACTCCAATGAGTGCAACAGTAGGGAAAGTGTTGGATAGCGGAGGGGTAAAAATGACTATTCCCACTCCAATGAGTGCAACAGTAGGGAAAGTGTTGGATAGCGGAGGGGTAAAAATTACTAATCCCACTCCAGTCAGTTCAACAGTAGGGAAGGTGTTGGATAGCGGAGGAGTAGAAATTACTATTCCCACTTCAGTGAGTGCAACAGTAGGGAAAGTGTTGGATAGCGGAGGGATAAATTTACTATTTCCACTCCAATGAGTGCATCAGTAGGGAAAGTTTTGGATAGCAGAGGGACAAAATTTACTATTCCCAATCCAGTCAGTGCATCAATAGGCAAAGTGTTGGATTGCTGAGGGGTAAAATTTACTATTCTCACTCCAGGCAGTTCAAAATTAAAAACAAAGTATCATCAACAAAATAAAAATATTTTTTAAAAAGTAAATAAAAAAATATAAATGTTAAAAATAAAAATAAATATATATTTAATATTAATAATAAAAACATATTATAATGTTAAATATGCATCACAAATACCTACAAATATTATATTAAATAAAATGAAAAAATATTTTCCAACAAATACATATTTTTATTTAGAAATAAAGGGGCCGATTCCGGTCTCGGCCGGTAGGGCTCCGAATCGGATTCGGCTTTACCGGATCCGATTCGGAGCCCTGTTTCCCGACCGAACCGTACGCGGGTCCGGCCGAGCGAGTACGATGCGAAATCGCCGACCGACTCGTCCGGGCGTCCCGACCGCTCCGACCGACTCGCTCCCGGCTCGAACCGCTCCGACCGACTCGCTCGGACTCGACTCGCACCGCGCAATGGAGACGTTTCCCGGCCGGGTAAGTACGATGCGCGCCGCGAGCAGTCCGACCGAGCCGCGCACTCCGGCTCGTAAGATCTGTCGGAGCCGTACTTTGGGGGTCCGTGTCGGACCCCTGTACGCGTAGCCGCGCGAGTCGCACACAGGGGGGACCCATGGGTCCCCCCTACCTGTGCGTGTATGGCGCGAATCGCTTTGCCGCGTACCCGCTGTAGGGGGCGCCCTTGTCCGACTCGCACCCATTGAGTCAATGGGAGCCCGCGTACGCGTTGTACGACCGGCTCCCATTGACTTCAATGGGAGTCCGACCGACTCGAGTCTGATAACATACGGACGCATCGTACTCGTTCGGTCGGACTGCACGGGTCCGATTCGGTCGGAAATCTCTCCGGGTCCGGCTCGGTCGGAGAAATTTCCGGCCCGAATCGGAATCGACCCCTATGTGTTAACAAAAACATTAATTATTACATAACTTTAGTCTATTTACTTCTTACCCTATAACACCACGCAACTCACAACCCACATCGAAAATGAAGAAAAAATATTTGCACAATTAACATAATTAATCAATTAAACAAATATTACTATTAATTAAAAACCAAATTAAAACACATAAAATGTAATTAACTTCCCTCCCTTTACACCTATAATCCCGACAACCCTCACCTAAAATTAAACTGTAAAAACATGAATTACACAATTAAAAAACATTTTCAATTAAATAACATAGTATTTAACAACTAATTATAAAGTAAGTAAAATTAATTTACTCCCCACCCTTCACCCCTATAAACCCAAAACCCACACACACACAAAATAAGTAAACAATTACACTAATAATTATCAATTAATTAATTAATATTAACTATCAATTAATCATTAATCAACTAAAAATAAATTACTTCCCACCCTTTACCTTTAAAAACCCCAAAACCTGCAACTAAAATTAATTACACAATTTCCATATTTAATTGTCAATTAATTAATGAACAATAATTACCAACTAATTATTAATCAATTAAAAATAAATGACTTCCCACCCTTTGCCCCTATAAACCCCGCAATATGCACCTAAAATTAATCACACAATTACCATAATTAAGTTTCAATTAATTAACAACTAATTAATAATTAATTAAAAATAAATTACTTCCCACCCTTTACCCCTATAAATCCCACAACCCGCACCTATAATTTACCCCAAAAATATTAAAAACACAATTAACATTATAGGGTCTCAATTAAAAAAAATTATAAATAAACATATTCATTAATTTAGTATATTTAAATTATTTCCCACCCTATTCCCCTATAAATCCACAGCCCGCTAAGGAACTAAGGGGCCCATTACGATGGCGGGCGGAAGCACAACCGCCGTGCTGGCGGATGCAAAAACCACCAGTTACCGCCGGCACGCAGCAGTCCACACGCCCGCCCAATTACGATGCGAAAAGCAGGCCAAACACCGCCGGCAAGCCAGCAACACCGTCCGCCATCAAAGTGCGCCCGCACACGTAGCGGCGCAGCACAACTGACACACACCGTCCGACGAAACACGTCCCGCCCGGCGCATAAATTACGATGCCGCAAACAAACGGCTCCCACGGCAAAGAGACACCGCACGTGAAAGAGAGGCGGAAACACGGACGCAGAGCACGGACAACGAAGAAGCGGCACCCCGGGCATGAATCCAGCACTGCAGGCCCTTCCCATGCTTCTGCTGATGCACCACCAAGGACGCAACGTACCGCGGAGACGCAGGTAGGCACACACACAACAAGTGCACGCAAACAGCGCACACAGTGCAAGGGCAGAAAAAGCGGACAACCCCCCACCAGCGCGTGCACACTACACATCCACCATTGCATCCACATATGACACACAGGCCAAATCCTAACATCGCGGAACACATGTGTACACACCACCTGGGACTAGGAACCAACCACCCCGTCACGGCCCCAAAGCGCCGATGACGCCGCCACACATGTGCACAACGCAGAGGCCAACCGCAGCGCCATGCATGCGTTGCACACAGACACAGGGACACAACCAAGCAGCACACACATCAGCCCCACCCCGAACGCACATGACACGTGACAGGCCGGCCACAGACATGTCCCCAACGCCCAATTCACGGACAACACCCAACGCCACACAACCGACGCACACATGTCAGTGAAGACACGCAACTGCAGGACACACCCCAGTGTAACAAACATGGCGTAGCACACAGCGGCGGCAACACCAACTAGGAGAAGCAGGGCCCCTTCGGGAAGAGGAACGCCAGTACCACACTGAAAAACCCATACCACCCTGCACATATGAACAAGACATATGAAACGGAACACCAAAGAGCCCGGGGACCGACAACAGGTGGCCCAAGAATAACATCCACACACAAGGCCCAACGCAGAGCGGAAAGGCAGCCTGCCGCCCACACAAGGGAGAGCAGACAGCACTGAATGACCTTCCATTCCAACTGCGAAACCACAGCCCTACGACAGAAGCCGGTGAATACAGCCATTGTCCAAGAATAGACCAACACAGGCATGCCGAGGAGACCGACCACAGGGCAGATAGCGCATATCACAGAAGCACACAACGGACGGGGAAGAAAGAAGAAAACACTCCCCCATGTCGGCCACATGCAAGTTAATTGGAAGGAGTCACACAGCACTGACCTTGAACTGTCTGAGAAGCATGTGGGAAGAGGGCCCGTGTCCTCCAAACAAGCCAACAGAACACAAGTCCTGTCTCCCTACGACTACACAGAGCTCACAGCAACCCCGGAGCGTGCACATTGCAGACTGCACACACAGCCGGAGCACGCCATCTCAACGAACCGCTGCGAAATGGCAACCGCAACACACCTACCCAACTACGCCGAACAGCTCAAGCTGTACAAAACCAACACGATACATACATTGGGATGCGATCTCCTGTCCCTGCTGAACGTAAGTTACCGACTGACTTACCGCATCACATTGTTCAGCTGCGTCATGCCCGTCTTCTACTGTCGGAGGTGTCCCTACCAGCATCCCGTCGAGATATGCCTCTCCAACCCGGCATGTCTGAAGGCGGACCTGCTACCACTACTCCTCCCTCTGGACGCACACGACAGGGCCTGCTCTGCCTATGGGGGCATGGCGTATGTGGCCAACATCGCACCCGCACTGAAATGGAACCACTGTGCCTCCACACGACGGATCATCGAGAACAGCTACATCGAATGTCACCCAGCATGCCCCATCATGGTCCTCCAAGGGACAACCTACGAACAACACCTTGACAGCCACCATCCGCTTCATTGGCTGGCAAACATGTACACCACCAATGACATGGAAGCCCTGCTGGACGGCATCGCATACCTGACAACCTGTAAATACGTCGGACCACAACGCAGGTTCCCCGAGTGACCCATGAAGTCCAACCCCGCACCCATGCTCAGCTTCCGCACGGACTGGCCAGTCACCACCACAACAGCCATACCAAACGACCGGCAACTGTAACCACACCATCAACGACATCGCCATGACATCGGATATGACCGGGACATGCACACTGTTCCCCATCACATCCAGGAACACCGCATGCATCGTGGGAGGCAGTGGCATGGGCTCTGTGTATCGCACCCACATGGACGGAACTGCACGAACAACCAGGACACGACATGGATCCAGCGCACATGGACACACACACCGCTCAGTGGACATGAATAGGTCGCCTGGAGTCTGTGGGTGCTGCACCCTCCCACCCCCGCCCCGGGAATCCCATACCAGGACCTTTGCATGGACGACAAGTGCATACAACAACAACACGACCCCAGTGACTGTGACATGTCCAGTAACCACCACAGTGCAACAACAAGTGGCACGCCGCTGCATGCACGCAAGCACATGCCCTGATGTCATCTCACATGCACGCGTGCATGAGGAACAACCGCAGCAAACCTGTCACATGGAACTGAGATGGACTGTGCCCATGATGCCGAGCGGTCTGGTAGGCTACATGTATACCGTCTGTGTCAAAGTCCGCAGCTCCGCAGCTATACGTAAATGTACATTAGCACAGCCTTGGCCAAGCAGATGTAACTCGGAAGCCCACATCCCACATGCAACAGCTAATCACATGTAACCCTACACCCTATCCCATTTGTAATCATGCTCAGTATATCCTCAACATGTATCCCGCTGCCAGTAGTGTCCACTATACTGCATCACAGAGGACAGAAGACTCAATATAATGTTTGAAACCAAAACTGTCTCCGCTGACTCATTTCACAAGTACGAATGAGAGAGGATGAGAGTATGTGAAGTACACGGCAGTCGTGACATGACCATGTAGTCCACTGGTATTGGATGTCAACGCAAATGAGTAGCACTACTGTGGAAGACACACATGTGTCGTGTGAAGTCGTATGGACGCAGTGCTCAGGTGGGTGGGTGCGACGGGTAGATGCGCACATGCCAAGTTGGAGCACGCCGTGTTGGGAGGGGTCATGAACAGTACACCACCGCTTCCCTGGGCATTGTGAGAGGACACCTGTCGGGGGGAGTGAACACGTGTGTGCACAGCAGCCGGGCACACGTACAAAGCGGTACCAGGCGCACCTCAGCCCACCCTCTGTGGACAAGCTGGATCCTGTTGTGCGCCCGCCATGCCCCTTGACAAGGCACACACAGCCCCAGTCGACCAGGTGTAACCCCAACATAGTCAATCCGCACAGGCGATACAGGGCACGGGATGGCAGTGGAGCATGGTGTGTGTGAGGTCTCCTCGCGCTCCTCCTGGTCATATCACGCAGGCAATAGAACCTCAACGTCTAGCATGGCACAAGTCAGATGGAAGTGTAGGGGGACGCACCACAGCACGAGCAGCACTGACGTCACGGGAGGTGGCTCGCACCATCCCATCCATTGCCCATCATACCAACCACGACACATGCCATTGCGACTAAGTGCAAGCGCGTGCGCCACCACCCCCGAGCCCTCCCCAGAGAGGCCAAAGAGTGAATGTGTGGGCCAACAGCCACAGACGGACGCGGCCTGGCCGCAAGGGCAGCCACAGCCACTGGGTGTCGCAGGTGGCGGATCCGGAAGGCGAAGACTGTGATGCATAGTCCATGCAGGCCGGGTCTCCATTTGGGGCACCACGCAGGTGGACGGCGTCCCGCCACACATCATACCCTGAGACAGCCCACTCGTGCAACTGGACCCACACATACACTCCTTGCCCTCTCTGGTGCGAGCTTGGGGCTGCCTGTGCAAGCGCTAGCCTCGCAGGTGAGCATGCATATTGGGGGGCGAGGGGAGGACATGAGGGCTGGGGCGAAGATGACTGTATCACTGTCAGTTAGTACAAGGGATGACCCAGATGTGGAAAGGAAGAGACGTGTCCCGTGTGTACTGCAACTAGTCGCCAATCCAACTACCCCCCATGTCCGGAATGTAAGCCCGCACCTAGGCCCGCCCATCCGCCACATCGAACATACCACCAGCACGACAACCTTCCCATTCGAAACACTGACTGGGGGTGGCGACCAGTGAACAATCATGTGTAGCCTACCCACGCGTACATGTGGGCCCTCCATGATCCATGTCACCTGCGGCAAAGACATGACATGCGCAATGAGGGAAGTGAGGAGAGCTGTCCGCCCCACGCGCAGAAGGTGCATCAGCTCCACAGACCCAGCAGCGAGTCCAGCAGGGGTCACATGTGCAGGGGCAGCTGTGCCTGGTGTGAAGGCACATGCATATAGACAGCACATCGACCAATGTGTAGTCTGCTCACATCCACAGTCCATCATCATGCGGACATAGGAATTGAACACAGGGCAACACATCTTAGTTGGTGCACCCACCGTGACCAACAATGCGCAATCATCGACGTACCCGCCCTGTGCATGGCCCCCCACCCAACGGAGGCACATCCAGTGCCACCATCCCACACACACAAGCCTTCCACGGAACATGCTGTGTCCAATGGTCAGTACAGAGTCAGCGCCCATCTGGTGGATCCTGAACAGGAGACACATGCACACACATGCCAGCTCCCACTATGTACGTCTGCCACCTGGCACGTGCAATGTAACCTCTCACCTGTGACGTGTGACTGCAAGCACACAGCCGTCTTGGCATGGGGCTGTCAATGTGGACACCAGTCAATGTTTCGGGAGCTGTGATCCGTACAGTGCTGTACATAGGGTGCAGTGCTGACACCTACTACTGTCTCATATCCCCTCGTGCCACAGGTCCCACTTGTATTGGCCGCTCAGCCCGTGCCCACATCGTCGTCGTCGTGTGCCATACTCATCCAGCCTCGGAAGCAGTTCCATGCTCAGCAGACATTCATGTTGCCGTGGCGTTGCCGCTTGACGAATATGCAGTCAGTCCCCATCAGCACGCCCCGCAAGTCATTGGGGCCTAGATCCCCATGTGCATGCACATGGCAGTGGTATGTCTCACTTGCCATTGCCATTGTTGGGAGACCTGTGTAAGTGTATTGTGGCCGTGCCGTCCCAGCTTGACAGCTGGGCTGTGGCTCATGTGCTTGCTCAGTCATGTCAGTGATGTGTATGCGAAATTGCTATGTGCCGTGTTGCTTTGACATGTGTCCTCTGCCATTTAACCCAGGCGGAGACCGAACATTGACCGCCCATACCAATTGCTGGCGGACATGGACGATACAGAGGTAATCAGGAAGTTTCGGCTGGACAGGCCAACTCTGCATCGACTGTGTGCCATGTTAGAGCCCCATCTCCGTCCCCGCAGGGTGTATCCGACTGCTGTCACCCCCACGGCTAAGGTGATGGCCGCCATGCATTTCTTCGCCACTGGGTCATTCCAGCACACAGTGGGCAGTGGAGGAGGGATGTCCCAGCCCATGTTCAGCAAGGTGCTGAGGGATGTACTGGCAGCCATGATGCTGTACCGAAACAGGTACATCAGATTCCCCAGGGCTCGTGAATTGGCGGCAGTGAAGGGTGCATTCTATGCCCTTGGCAGAATCCCACACGTCGTGGGAGCCATTGACTGCACACATGTTGGCCTTGTTCCACCACAGGCCACTGAGCACCTGTACCGCAACAGGAAGCACACGCACTCCCTGAATGTGCAAGTGGTGTGCCTTGCGGACATGGTGATCACCCACGTGTGTGCCAAGTTTCCAGGCTCGGCACATGACGCACACATAATGCGCAACAGCATCTTGCCACGACTGATGGCCAATCTGCAACAGGATCGTGGCTGTATTGTCGGTGAGTATGTGGAGTGGTGTAGCGTGCTGGTTGTGCGATGCTGTCCCCTGTCCAGTTGGAATAGCAACGGTTCTCTGTGTCCCTCACACCCAGGTGACTCTGCGTATCCGAATGGGGCATGGCTGCTCAGTCCATTGAGGAATCCTCGCACCCCAGCAGACGATCGATACAATGAGGCACATGGGAGGACCAGACGTGTGGTCGAGCGTACCTTTGGCCTCCTCAAGTCCAGGTTCAGGTGCCTGGACCGCACCGGGGGTGCACTGGCGTACTCCCCACAGAAGGTGTGCCAGATAGTGGTGGCGTGCTGCATGCTGCACAATCTGGCCATTCGGAAGCAGATCCCCCTCATTGTGGATGACGGAGATCAACCAGGGCCCCAGCCCGCAGACCAGGACAGCTCGAGTGAGGTGGACAGCGGAGAGGAGGAAGCTGGGAATGTGCGCCAGCAGCTCATCGCCCGCTACTTCACTTGACGGTGAGTGTCCATGTACGACGGATGATGTGTCTGTATCTGTGCAGGTGTGTGTGTGCTGTGTCAGGGTGGCCGTATGTTCACTGCGTGCAGTGTGTCAACGCTCCATGGCCAGGGTAGTATGCCACTGTTGGTGACTGTGGCATTGTGCCCTATTGCTCTGTGCGATGTGTGTACATTGCTTGTAGTTGTTGACATGTACTGTGTGATGGGTGTGTGACACACTCATTGAATGTGCTCCTGTTCTGTCTCCCACCCCTAGGTCCCTACAGGCCCTCCGGATTCCATTGCCATGCCACGCATCAGGTGCCTTTCCGCCCAAGGTGGCCGTTGTATTCCGTACAAATAAAACACAGGGCACAAACAGCAGTTAGTGAAAAAGGTGCATTTATTACAAACTGTGACATGTGATTGTGTGTAAGGTGATGACAAAAGTGGTGCGTGCAGTGACAATGAGCTGTCGGTCATGGCTGCGTGATGATCAGGGTGTACCCACTGGTTCTATGTCCATAGTCCAACACACACATGCCATCCAGCTGGCTGTGTGGAGTGGGATCGTAGAGCAAGTCAATGCAGTGGCTGGTCAAGGAAGGCTGGCGGAAGGCTGGCTGGCTGCCTCACTTGCGACTGGAGCGTGCGAAGTCCTCCCGGGAGATCTGTTTCCTCTTCGGACGGCCCCTTCCACGTTTGGGAGGGGGGTGTGTGGTGGCGACCTGCTGGTGGTGGGTGAGGTGTGCTCACTGGCTGTGGACGCAGGGGAAGTGGACACTGCTGCCCGACCCTGCGCCCTAGCAGGTGGTGGCGGAGGTGGTGTTGCTGGCCTTGCCTGTGACCCCACCGCCACCACCAGCTGGCCCATGAGGTCCACGAGTTGGTCCATACGGGACACGAATTGGCCCATATGGGCGTCCATGGACCTCAGCACCCCCAGCACCTCCCGCGTGTCAGTAGCAGACCTGGCCCATTGTCCTTGGGCCTCTTCATAGGCCCCAAGGACTCTGGCCATTTGAGGCAGGGCATGGCTCCCAGGGGAGGCTGGCGTTTCCCTGACCCTGCTCCTCCTACCAGTCCTGCTGCCACCGGCCTGCCCACTAGCCACATTGCACACCACGGTCCTCGCTGTGGCTCCCAGGGTGGATCCAGTCGGCCGGGCCACCACCTGCGCTGGGGCTGGTGCCAGCGAAGACGTGGTGGTGGTGGAGGCGGTGGTGGTCGGTGCGGCGATGGTGGCGGTTGCGGCAGTGGTAGTGGCCGCAATGACCGTGGGTGTGGCCGCAACGACAGTGGCAGCAGGGGACTGGGACTGTTCAGCATCCCTGGATGATGGGTTGGTGGGTAGGAGGGGTCCTGGGGAGCGGCTGGGCCCTGCCACGCCAGATGGGCCAGCTTGGTGGTCCGTGTCCGAAGAGGAGGACAGATCCTCCAGATCCGTGTGTCCTCGTTGGGGGCTTGTGGGCTGGCTGTGCTGGCTGCTGTCTCCATCCCCAGCATCCGGCAGTTCGTCACCTGTGGAGAGAATGAGATTTGTTATTGTGTTGCACCTGGCGAAGTATGTATTAGTCGTCTGACATTGGCAGTTCGTGCAATCTCGTACATGGGTTTCCCGGAGGCGAGTGTGTGGCTGTGGCATCTGTAGTTGTGTGTGCTAGGCAATGGGACTGTGTGCTGTGCACATGTGGCATGGGACGGATTGGCCATGCCGATGGGTGTGTTGCTGTGCCCCTACTCATTGTGACTCTGGTGTATGCGGGCTCCTGGCCCATCCTGGGTCTGGTTTGTACTTTGCTTTTGGAGTTCATATGGAACGCTTAGGAACGCATATGGCAACATGGGGGCCATGCCCCAGATTCGCATTTGGGAGGGGATATGCTTTTGGGGTTCAAATGGAACGCTTAGGAACGCATATGGCTACATGGGGGCCATGCCCCAGATTCGCATTTGGGAGGGGATATGCTTTTGGGGTTCAAATGGAACGCTTAGGAACGCATATGGCTACATGGGGGCCATGCCCCAGATTCGCATTTGGGAGGGGATATGCTTTTGGGGTTCAAATGGAACGCTTAGGAACGCATATGGCTACATGGGGGCCATACCCCAGATTCGCATTTGGGAGGGGATATGCTTTTGGGGTTCAAATGGAACGCTTAGGAACGCATATGGCAACATGGGGGCCATGCCCCAGATTCGCATTTGGGAGGGGATATGCTTTTGGGGTTCAAATGGAACGCTTAGGAACGCATATGGCTACATGGGGGCCATGCCCCAGATTCGCATTTGGGAGGGGATATGCTTTTGGGGTACATGCTGTGAGCCATGGGTGCCGAACGTGACATGTGTTGTGGCAGCATGACAGTGCATGGTCTGAGGTGTGTGCATGCCTGACATGCCCTGCATATTTGCTGTCTGTTGTGATTACTGGACATGGCATTGGACGCATCGTTATGAGTGAGTGATAGTTGTGTGCCAGCCAACGTATTGCAGTTGTCCCATCTCCTTGGTGTGCGTGCTGCCCTGTGCCATGTGCATCACTGCAGTGCTCGGGGGGGTGTGGCCCATGTTGTGTGTTGTTGCTCACAGTGTGTCGTGCGCTTAATTGACTTCTGGCACATGGTTGGTCATGGGCATGTGTCTTAGCGTGACTGCTGTATGTGTGGCAGCTGTGCGGATGACATGCCTTTCATGAGACTGGGGCTGACGGATGGGATGGATGGTATGTTGTATGTGCATGGTGTGTCTGTGAGTTTGATGGGTTCAGTGGTGTTCGTGTGCATTTATGTTGTTCCGCTCTGTTGCGTCTAGTGTTGTTTGTCTTACATAGGCGTAGTTGTGGGGTGTGGGGTTGACAGGCAGTGGGGGCTACATGGCCAGGACTTCAATGGTGTTTCGGTTGTGTGTGATGAGTTGCACAGTGGCTGCCGTGTGGGACTATATTCAGTGTGGCTTGTGCATGCAGACGTGGCTCCTTGGGTGTTGCTATGTCTGTGATGGGTCATGTGGGGTGTGAGTCTGTTGTTCATGTCCGTGTGCACATTGTTCACTTGTTCGTGACGGTGGGCGGTGCTGCGTGTTCGTCTGCTACGTGACATGTCCCATGTGTTGGTGGTGTTATGGTCCTCATGCCTCCAGTAATCCAGCCCTGTCCAGTTTCCCACCTGCAAGTTGTTCGTGCGTGCACTGTACTGGATGCCACATGGCTCTAAGCGGGGGTGCTCCATGTTGCAGGTCTGTGGGGGTGGGGGGGTGTTGTGGGTCGTGGGGGTGGCTGTACACCCACTGACACCGATTGC
Source organism: Calotriton arnoldi (assembly GCA_963921515.1). Taxonomy (NCBI): domain Eukaryota; kingdom Metazoa; phylum Chordata; class Amphibia; order Caudata; family Salamandridae; genus Calotriton; species Calotriton arnoldi. The sequence goes on from CAWUFW010001414.1 coordinate 120,447, forward strand.
TGTGGACCGTGATGTCTGCCTTTCGGCTGTCGTTGTGCACTGCGGTGGCTGACACGTGGCTGTGGGGTGTGGGGGATGCTCCTCCTTGCTGTGCTGTGGGACTGGGGCCTGGTGTGTGTTGTACTTGGGCTGTCCACCGTCCCACCCACTGCACTTTGTGTTCCTGCCACTTACCTGTTACTTGTCGGTTAGTGCAGCTGTGGCGGACACATGGGTGTGGTGGGTGCTCGTTGTGGCGCTTCTGGCATATTTGGGGACCTGTTGGTGGTTACGTGGCTGGCTTAGTGTACACATGTCCCCACGCATCTTACAGTTGTTCGGTTTGGGCTGTGTGTGGTAGTGTCTGTTGCATGTGTGTGTGATGTGTTGTGTATTGTGTGCTGGACATGGGGGTGTTTGTCCCTGGGAGCTGTGGCATGGTAGTTGCGCATGTGAGTACATAGCGGTGTGCTGGTATACATTAGTTTGTACTTACCAGCCTCCACTCCCCTGCTATTCCGGCGAGGATCTCCGGATGGATTACGACTCGCACCTTCTCCTCCCACGCTTTGAAGGTCTTAAAGAGCGCGGGATTCCCTCCGCCAGTGACGGCAGCCAGCTCTCTGTTTTTGCCCTCCTTCTTCTTGACCAGGCTCTTTACGTCATTCCAACGTTTGTTAATCTCGACTCTGTTTCTGGGCAGGGTCCCGACTGCATTGACCTGGTCTACGATCCGGTTCCACATTCTGTTTCTGGTGGCTAGTGGTGTGTGCTGGACCATGTTCCCATAGATTTGTGGGTACACCTTGATGATCTCGTCGACCATGACCGTCAGCTCCATGGGCGTGAACTTGGGCATCCTTTGTGGTGCCATGGTGTTTGTGGTGCTGGTGCGGTGTGTGTTGTGTAATGTGCAGGGGGTTTGTGGTGCCGGGGTGTGGTGGTGGTGGTGGTGGTGGTGGTGGTGGTGGTGGTGGTGTTGGTGGTGGTGGTGGTGGTGGTGGTAGTGATGTGTGCGTTTCTGTGGTGTGCTGCTGTCCTTGCTGTGTCACTGTGTCCTCTCCTCTCCTCTCTGGTTTGCAATGTAGCAAGGGGTTGTAGTCTGTGGGAGTGCTGCTTTTGTACTCACCTATGTGGGTGTGTCCTCATGGTCTGTTGTTTTCAGGTGTGTTGTGTCTGGGGTTCTGGCCTTTGTATTTTTTGTTTGTCCGGGGGGTGTTTTCGGGATGTGTACTGTGCTTGTGTATTTGTGCGTGCCTTGCTGTGTGGACTTGTTGGCCATGTTGTGTGCTATTGGTTTTGTGTGCGGATGGTTTCTGTGCAGGTACGTTGGCGCCATGGCTTCTGCCGTGTCGATTCTCATCGGCGTTGTTTGCGCTGGCGGGCGGTATATTTGTGGTTTTTCCGCGCTCATGGCGGTGCGATCGTAATTTCACGTGCGGTGTGTCGGCCGTGTGGGCGGGCGGTTTTGTGTTGTCGTGCGTGTTTCCGTCCGTGGCGGGCGGTTTGACTCCGACTCGGACGATGGCGGGCGGTATTTTGTGTGATTTTTCCGCCGATGGCGGTTTTCGGTTTGTGTAATCATAATGGCGTGGTCGGTGTTCAGGCGGTGTGTGCGGGCGGATTTTTGCCGCTTCCATGCCTGGCGGATTTATTTACGCCGGGTATCGTAATGTGCCCCTAAAAAACGCAAAATTTAATTAAAATAACATTAATATCTACTAAAAATGTAAAACATATATAAAAAAACGTAAACAATACTTATTAAAAAAAACATCACATACATTTTAAATATATACTAAAATGCATAACACTAACAAAAAAATCGATATTTTAAACTGTATTTTTGCAAACGATATTAATGACGTCTATATTTCTAAAATCGATATTTCTTGCCTTAAAGTTGATATTCTTGAACACAATATTCTTGCTGTCAATATTTCTGTGTCACGATATTTAAAACTCGATATTAGTGTAAGTCGACATTTCCAACTCGATAATTTGACTAAATACCGAATCAGCATAGGCTGCCTATCTCCCTCTCTTTCAGCAAGATTTAAATGCTTCTCTGTGTGTATTCATATTGGTAGAATTATGACTAACATACTGTTGAGAAAATAAATTACATTTGAACACAACCTGGCTAACAGAACCATGCAGAACATTGGCTATGGAAAAAATACACTGGCTAAAAAACTGACTTTACTGACATTTTGGCAACATTCAAACTCAATGGAGTAGGCCCTGAATAAAACTTTTAAAACTCAAATGTATTTTGAGTCAGTCAAGCAAATGTGGAAAATATTAATATGTTACATTAACAACTAAACAGTGAATCATTGCCTAACTGTTCTCAGTGTTCACCTTCAGCACATTTATTTGGTGATTAGTGAGACTGACTTGATGATTTGTGTAACAACCAGTACAATAAAAGCCTTCAAACCTCATTTAGACCCTGCCTGTTATTCTGCCACTTCAGCAAGAGAGTGGAGGCTATTTCCGCCCTATTTACAGAACCCACTTGCCTTGTTAATATCTCTGTGCTGTTAAGGGAGCCATTACAGCAGCGGCTTCCTTCACAACACAAGTTTGCGACACAAGCCTCATGTTTAAACCACCTGCACAGCAAATCTTTTTTTTCAGTGAAACAAAAACACAAGGCCTGTTCACACAGGGAGTTTTCTCTCGCCATGTGGGAGACTTTCTGCTTTTGCCATGTCAATGTGAACCATGCATGGTATTGCAGATGTAGACAGGGAAAACCACTGACAGTTACCGTGCCCGCCATATAGTGGAATGACTGTAGCTGAATCCTTATCCTGTTGGCCCCTAGGTGGAAGAGTCACAAGTTCAGAGGGTTACCGTGGTGAAGCCAGCAGAGGCTACACTGGTATTCATCTGGTGCGTCAAGTTTGGCTGACCAGGAAAACTGCCAATTTACAGCAATGCTCACACTGCACAAAATGTCTAAATATAGTATTTTGTCTAATCAACTAAATAAAGTGCAGGATTTTTGTATGGTGATGGTGTAACAAAACCTCCTTCGTGTAGTTTGAATCATAAAATTACATGAAAAACTCTAATCTTTAAATAAAATGTACCATATTATCTCATCACCTCATTAAATAGTTACCTTCATCTACAATGAGGTATTGCTTGAGTCCTATGGCACACCGAGTACGGACTAACATCTGGGCATACCCATAACAGTTAGAGCATCTATAACAACAAACAACAAAGTGATGGTGCCAGAAGTACAAATTGTCACTAATTTTATTCTTGGTCCACTAGGAGAAGTGATAGATCACCCACTCCTCTCATGTTTTGCAAGACGCTGGCACAATGTAGCTACAGCTTTTCCGAGCACCCCTGTAGGGTAAAGACGAAATGGGAATTGAAACAATGGTCTTATCAGTCGAGTCCTCATGCTTTGCACTCTGCACTTTTGAAATGTGATGATATGCACTAGTTCACACAAAGAGGAGACAACACTACTGGTGTTCTCACTTGTCAAATGCCAACACAATAGTGTGTCACTGTGATACCCTTAGCAATATCCGAGAGCAGACCTCTTGTTGTTTATTCTTTGTGTCTCAGCAAGGTTTTACTACATTCCATGACACAAAGCAGCTCTCAATATTTTACTACTCATTTCAAGTAAAAGACTTGTCGCAAAACGCTGAGGGCCTAATTACGAGTCTTGTGGTCCAAAAACCGCGAAACTTGTGGAGGCACAGTGTTGGTGGTCTTCCGACTGTCCTATTAAAATTAGGGCAGTCGGACGGCCATTGCCCTACCGCGGCCACGAGGCAACCGCCGTTCCCTGGTTGTGTTGCAGTGGTAAGGAGGCTGCAATATCCTTGGCGGGATCACTGTGGTTCCACAGAGCATATTACAAGTTTCCACTCCACCACGGTTTTCATGGTGGTTCCTCCTCCATGAAAACTGTGGCAGAGATGAAACAAAGGGATCCCTACAGGGCCCCCTTGTGCCTCTGCACCATGAGGTGCATGCAGGGTGGCACAGCATGTGCCTCCCTGCGTGCATGCACCCCCAGTTCCCGCACGGCATAGACTTTTCAGTCCATGCCATGCAGGAACTGTTTTTAGCATTCCCATTGCGGTGCCCATTTCCAGGGCACAGCCGTGGGAACGTAAAAAAAAAGCACACCAGACATGAGAATCCCTCGTATTTTGGCAGGCGGCCCGACCACGGGTGCGGCGGCGGGGCAGACCTTGTGCCGCAATGCTAAACTCATAATCAGGGCCTGGGCCTCCTTTTTACTAGGTGTTGATGAGATTTAATTTATGCCAGCGTAATTTATAATATGTGGATGTTCGTATTACGCTCATGCAAAATTCTCAAAGTTACACCATTTATGCCACTTCGCATAATTATGCACCATTTGTGGCAAACATTTAACACAAACAGCACAATTTTGGGTAAACATTTACTGGAAAAAGCATGTGAACAATAGAACGTGAGAGGCTATTGTTCGCAGTGCTTTTATTTAGTGGATCCTGTGGTCAAAAATTGATGCCAGGACAGATTTTCCACTAAAATATACAGCAAAATGACAACGCGAATTTCGCAAACCCCAACTTGTTATCTTAATATATTGTTATTGTTCCACATAATACCTGTGCCTCTTTCTGTTGGTAATACATATGCCTCTAACTCCAGGAGGCAGTCGCTTTCTTCAAGTTTTATGAGGAGCAATCGCTCATAGAAGCCTGTTACATCACCAGCATGACCCTAGTCCAACAATATTCAATGCAGTTGCATTAAGTCTTTGCATTGTTCTCCATCTACTGCATTCACGAATATTGTTTAACTATTCTTTAAAGTAGTTTGCTTGCACTGCCTTTACAACTTATGATTTGGATCTGTCCTTTAAACACACATTTCAAATTCTTTCTCTCATTTCACGTACTTACAGCATGACAAAGGTCTTTTGGGAACTCTGCCTTCTGCAGCACCTGAAACAACTAAATATGATTTAGGTCTTGTCTGCATTCTGCTTCTCTTTGCAAGAGTACAGTTTGCATGTTGGGTGTGGCAGGCTAAGACGTTGTTTAAATACTGTGGGCCATATTATCAAGAACGGTGATAACATTATCGCCGCTTTAGCGCGCAGGAAACTGCCGCTAAAGCGGCGATATGGGGCTTGATAATATGCCCTATAGAATTCCAATAGAAGCCCAGGTTCTGGTGTGAAGGACATCAAACCTGGGCTTCTATTGGAATTCTATAGGGCATATTATGAGGCCCCTTATCGCCGCTTTAGCGGCAGTTTCCTGCCGCTAAAGCGGTGATAATGTTATCACCGTTCTTGATAATATGGCCCAGTGAAGTTTAAGATGGCCTCGGAGTCATTGTCTTCTTCATGAACTGGTTCCCATTGCTATCTACAGTACTGCCGACCGAGATAGTGGTAGTAAACAGATCCAAGCACAAGGCAGACAATAGTGCTGCATTTGCATCGGTGTTGCAGAGGGGATGCAAAGCAACCAGCGTCCTTCGCCATGCCTGCATCTATCAAGCCCACTACTTGAATCCTGGCCCACCAACTTGTGCTCCGGCTGTGGTTAAAACAGATAGATGAGTACTTGGATTAATCTCAGCCAGTGATCACACGGGCCACTTTCCTTCCATTATTTTTTTCCCATTATACCACTCTATATAGAGAGCAGATATATGCATATCAATCTAGATCCTCCTTAATTGACAACAGTCCAGGCCGAATTGCCAGGCCAGGTCCCCTACAGAATAAAATACAAGCAACCCTAGACTAACATCTGGACATGTGCATCACACTTAGGGCATCTACTACAGCAAACAACGAAGAGCTGAATGGATTGCTTCAATTAAACTCACCCACTGGTTATTACTTTTGACCACATTTCAGTCCATTATTCTGATGGACAAGAATGTGTTCCAAAGTAATTACCAGTGGCTGAGAATAATTCAAGCACTTCATACACCACATTTTAATTTTTCTACATTAATTTAGAAGGTGTTTAGTCGAAATATTGATGTAAAAATATTGAGAGACAGAAACATTGGATAATAAATATTGTGACATACAAATATCGTGAGGCACAAATATTGTTGACAAGAATATCGTATTTGGAGGTAAGTAATGTAGTTTTAAATAATATAGTTATTTTTAATATCATTGTCAATAAAGTGGTTAAAAATATCATTTTTTAAATGACTTCAATATGTTTTAGTTGATACATTAATTTTGTATGGTACTATTTTTTATATAAAACTTTGTTTTAGAAACTAGCTTGCAATTTTAAGTGATTTAGAATTTTTATTTAATTTTTTATAGTAATTTATTTTGTGGTATAGGGTCGTTGAGTTTATCGGGCGATAGGGCAGGAAGTTTATTAGTTAATAATAATTATGAATTATTTAATACATATTTTGTAATTATAGAATTGCTATTTTAAAGTGAATTATGTGATATTGATTTTTTTGTTATATGTTATTTGTGGGATGTTAGGTTTGTAGGGGTATAGGGTGGGAAGTTAATTAAGTAATAATTAACAATTAATTAATAGATTCAGGAGGAGAACATGGCAGACATCTAGCGGCTGGTGGTGGGCGCTATGGCCACAGATTGCGAACAAAGATGAAATGTGAGGTATTTTCACTAACTAGAATTTCAAAAAATGATTGTAAAATATAGTGGAAGGAAAAGAGAGGAATCTGCTGGTCGGTCGATGATCCTATGCTGCTGTTTTGTCCCGAACTTCGGCGCCGACATGGTGTAGCCACATCATGCACCGAGAACCCAGGGGGAGAGAGCCGCACTGGATGAAAGCCATGCACAAGCTCTGTAGAGGTCACACAGCTGTGGCAAGGAACCCCTTCCTGGGGGAAGGGAGGTGGAGGCAGTACCAGGAGCTTGAGGGAGAGTAGAGCTGATTTGGCGGCTACCGTTGCACATTTTGCTCAGCCTGCACTGCAACAAGACACGGAGGAGAAAGAAAAGGTTCATGCAGCAGAAACATGCCTGCACTGCGGCATGACTCTATGGTCTGGGGTAAGAGCTCAAGTGGCTGGAACGGGATTGGGATCCGGGTTTAAAAGCACAGTGCTTTATGGATACAGTAGCCAGGGTATTAGTAAGAGGCAAGATATGCGTTCAGAAGGTCTTGTAGAGAGTCTTTCTCTTTGGTTTCCCCCTCGGGATTAAAAAGTCTAGCTCTGGCAGAGGCAGTCAAAACTAGAAGTGAGGTCAGTTCCTCCCCTTCAGCCTCGGTTACTGTTAAAAAACCATCATCTAGTAAGAAGGATAATCATGTGAGGGGGAGGCGCAAACAGTTTGAGACCAAGAGCGGAAGGTAAAAATGACTCCCTCACTTTGACCTTAATCCTGAAAGAGGGGGTGCAAGAGGAGAAACAAGAAGAAAGCCAGGAGGAGTCGCAGGCTGGGGTCCCTAACTTTAAAGTATTGCCCCTAGGTGACACCACGGCTGCAGGAGGATCCTCAGACTTTACTAGTCCAAATAAGTTTCAAGTACTTGCTGTAGAAGACGCAGTAGAAGATCCAGATACTGCTACTCAGCATCAGCTGGGCTTGCTCGTAGCAGGAGTGTCTTGCATTGGGAAGGAAATCTCTGCTAGTGGAAGCCTTCCATTGAATATAAAGCTAACGGAAGGATCAGCAAGCTCGCAACCCCCCACAAAAGAGGCTAAAACAAGCCAGTAGGTCGAGGATTTGATTCAGGCCCTTACTGTGGAGATCAGGAGTAGATTTGAAACCTCAGAACTGAACCAAAAGGAGATTCGGATAGTATGCAACAGTCTAGAAAAAAAGAGGTGTGACCTAGCAAACAGAACTACTATCTTGGAGGGTACTGTTAAGGAATTAAAATCTCTGGTAGAGACTAACAAAGATGATATCCAATATCTGAAAGCAAAAGATGAAGGCTACCAAGAGAAACCAGAGTCCCTAGAAAATAATCAGAGGAAAAACAACCTCTGATTTTTTAAAGTAGCAGAAGGGGCAGAGGAAGAAAATCTGAAAACATTTGTGGCAAGATTGATCAAGGTAGGGATGCAAATCGATGATTCAGAACAGGTCATTATCAAGGATATCCAGAGGGTACATAGGGATCCCTATAGAACATATCCTAATAGAAGTAAGCCTAGGAAGATCCTAGTCAATTTCATACCTACATCATAAAGGAGCGTATTCTTCAAAATGCTCTGAAATGGATGTCACTCAAAGTTGACAATATAACCTTTGAAATAAGATCAGATGTCTCTCAGATTGCCTTAAATAAGCAGTGGGAATTGGGGAAAAGGTTGGATCCACTCACAAAGTGGGTGCCACAGCCCAGCTGAAATTTCCTGCCTCTCTCAGAGTGATGTACAATAATAAGTTGCACATACTTCAGACAATACGAAGAAAGAAGTAGATTAATTTATAAAAACTATTATGGGCACCAACAGAAGTTCGATTTAGAGTCAATGGCTGGCAATAGCTGAAATCGAGGACATCTTTGAGCTTCCGATCCTTCTCTTTACTTGTTATCTCTCCTCTTTCCTTTTATTGGCTTTTTGGGTAGTCTAGGCCTTTGTTTTGTGGCAACAGGGTGCATTTCAGTGGTTGCGCTTCCCTAGGCCAGTGGCCATGAGGAAGCAAGGGTTAATTCTCCATGGGTGGGGGGATAGGGGTAGGAGATGGGGCACTGGGTGGGGAGCAAAAAAGCAAAAAATAACCTCAGACGCTATAGGGTTTTTTTAGAAGCCCGATAAACCACTACACATCTTTCCCATGTGCAATCTCTCTTTTTAGGAGAAAATGGTTGGGGATATGGCAATCCACAAAAAAATCTTGTTCTGGAACATTAATGGGTTGCGGGTAAAAGGAAGAAGAGAGAGACTTCTGCAGTATCTAAAAGACGACCCAGTACACATTATTATTTTGCAAGAAACCCACTTGACGGAGAGAGAGTGTATATTGCTGTTTAGATCAAGGAGATGGGTGTAGAAGGTGGTGTGCACAAGTCATTACACCAACATAAAGGGGGTGGCTATATTGATAAAGAATAATCCGAATATTAACCTGGAAGAAGGAGTCGTAGATAAAGCTGGAAGATGGGTTATTGTGAAACTTTCAATGTACAATCAAAGTTATACCCTGGTAGGTTATTTTGATCCGCATGTAGACGATGTGGAACTATTTAAGGAAATGTTGATGAACTTGCTAAACTTTCCTGACCCCGTTATTTGGGCGGGGGACTACAATGTGGCCTTGGATAATACTTTAGATAGGTCAGCAAAAAGTAGGTCAATTACCAACACCAAAATGTTATCGCAAATAAAGATCAATATGAAACATATGGGGTCATGTGTTATAAGGAGGGAGACGTTGGGATCTAAAAAGCTTTACATACAATACTAAAAACTTCGGCCACCAATCCAGAATTGATTACTTTCTAGTAGATCAGAGAATAAAGGAGCAATTACAAGAGGTTAAACATATAGGGGCTCACTTGTCAGACAATACGTCAGTGTTACTAGACATGACCCCAGTTAGTAGGGCAAGCCAGGGTAGATGGGCAATGGATCACACCCTTTTACTGGATGAGGAAGCCATAAAAACACTTTGATCCAAAACAGAGGAATTCTTCCACATTAATTCAGGAACGCCACCCCGGGGAGTGGTTGGGACACATATAAGGCTTTTTAAGGGGAAGAATTGTCAATCTGCCTTCGTTAAAAAAAAAATGTACACTAGAGAGGTTGGAAAACTAGAATCCCAAATACAGGATGTGGATGGGAAATTGGCCCAAATGGTACTGGGTGATAAGTAGACAGAGCTCTTACAGACCTCTGTGCAAAATATAAAAGCTCAGCTAGTGGCGGTGGTGGAGGATAGAATAAGAAAGAGGTGGGAGGATATTAAGATATCTAATTTTGAGTATGGAGAAAACTGTGGTAAGCTGTTAGCTTGAAAAATAAAGGTAGATCAAGCAACAAATATTATAAAAGAAACAAAATGCAACAACACTGGGATACTGTTAAGAGAAAAAGAGGAGATTGAGAAGGTTTTCCAAAATTTCTTTAAAGACCTATATCATGAAGACGGTCGGAAAGCATTCCGATCAACTCCTTGTCGGAATGGTTTCCGACCGACTCGGGTTCGATCACGATGTTTCCGAACACCGTTCGGTCAGACTCCCATTGACTTCAATGGGAGCCTGTGTTCCGACTGACACCGTTCGGTCAGACTCCCATTGACTTCAATGGGAGCCTGTGTTCCGACTGACTACACAGGCTCCAACTGAAAAACAGGGCAGTTGTGGAAAACCTTGCACCCTGTGTGCCACACTGTGCATGGGTGGAAAGAGGGGACCCATGGGTACCCCCAAGGGACCCCAAACCGGAGGCTTCCTGGTGAAGGGGGGCCTGCTACAGGCCCCCAAAGTCGGATTCAAGAAGCCGATCCCTGTCGGGCAAACTGATTTGGAAAAGCTGTCCGAATCCGACATCGTATTCGCTCAGTCGTAAACGCAGCCCGTAGAGATGTACGAGTCGGTTCCGACCAACTCAGTGTCTCCGAAAGTCGTTCGGAAGCGAGTCGGAACTGAGTCGGACAGTCGGAACGACTTCCAACCATCGTGATCGGTTGGTCAGAAATGTTTCAGAGTCGGTCGGAAACAAGACTTCCGAATCAGATTCGGACGAACCGAACGCAGTTTGGAGCCTTTCCGACTGACATCGTATCGGCCCCAAAGTGACAACAGAGGAAGGGGTGAAGATCTGGTTGAAACAGGATGATCAAGTCAGAATTAGTGATGATAATAATACAATTTTGAATATATTATAACCGCCCTGGAAATTTCCCAAGCACTTAAGCTGGGGAAATCAGACAAGGCAGCAGGCCCGGATGGTTTTCCACATGAGGTATTTAAAGCTCTAGCTGATACCCTGTTGCCAATCCTGACAAAATTATTTGGGGATATATTTGAGAAGGGGTCAGCAATACCCGTAACACTGAATGAGGCCAGAGTGACACTAATCTTAAAGCCTGGGAAATGCCCAAGTAATTGCGCACCATACAGACCAATATCCCTCTTAAATAGCGATTATAAGGTATTCACAAATATTTTGGTGGAGAGGCTGAACGGAGTGGTTGGGGGCCTCCTGCATGAAGATCAGAAGAGCTTTCTAAGAGGGAGGGGATTGCACGAGCTGATGTTTAGCTTAATTGGTGCTATAGATCTTGCCACTATATATAAGGTACCTCTGAGAGTAATAACTGTAGATGCTACACAGGCTTTCGACTGGGTAAACTGGGCCTATTTGCAATCAATGCTGAAGATCTATAACCTAGGTGAAATCTTTTGTAGGACGCTGGCTTTGATCTATCAAATACCTTGTGCCAAAGTCTTAGTAAACGGAAATCTTACCTACTCTTTTCAAATAATGAGGGGAACAAGACAGGGATGCCCGCTATCCCCGTTATTGTTCAATCTATACATGGAACCGTTAGCAAGTACAATCAGAAACGAGGACGCTATACCCCCCTTAAGGTATAATAGTTGGGAAAAGAAGGTTGCCCTCTATGCGGATGACCTTATGGTTTATACATCTGACCTTCAGAAAGCATTACCAACAATCAGGAGAATGACTGGGAAGTTTGTTCAGGTAGCTGGATATTCCATCAATAATCTTAAAACAGAAATTATGGCCTGGAATATCAACGTAGCTAAGAAGGAAATGAAATATTTAGGGATTAAAATTACACAAGACATTAAGAAACTTCCTGGGGCAAATTTCCTAAAAGTAATGAAAGAGGCCTGTAATTTGATGATCTCATTTACCCCTAACTATATTGGGGAGAGAAAACGTTATTAAAATATCCATCCTACCAAAATTCACTTTCCTATTTAATGCAATTCCCCTACTTTTTAAGAATGAATGGCTAGAAAGAATGCAAGGCAGGATAAACAGGTTTATCTGGGCCTCAAAAGAAGTATGGATAGCTTGGAAGAAATTACGGAGGCAGAAAGATAAAGGGAGTTAACTTTGATGGACTTATGTTATTATGCTTGGGCTTTCATGTTTAAAAATGGAAGGATGCTCCTGCATAAGCAGGATAGCTCTGAAGTTGGTAGGATGGTCAGAGCAATGTTGATGGACACTCGGGGTGGAGATCCTGGATTTATGTATAAGTTGGGTGATCTTAAATGTTATAAAAAGGTGAGATTAAAGGTATTACAAGGCATGGCTGAACTATGGTTTCGGATCAAGAAAGTGACTAAACTCACCTATTATAACAAGTTTGCACCCATCTGGGATTCACCAGGCTCCCCTGAATGGGTTAAGGACAAACTGGCACCACCGGTAAAAGTGCCTGGCATCTAGACGTGGGGTCATTTGGTAGAGGAGGGTAGGTTGCTATCATGGGATGTACTTTGTGAACTGGCAGATAGTACAATTTCAAATTTTATGACCTTCCGGTAAAAAGCTGGTTCCAGACAATAGGAGCGGAGATAGAAGATTCTAATTAGTTGGAAGAAATCTTAAATCACTGGGTGCCAAGGAGGTTTCCAGATGTTATTGGCTGTTGATCGATTTGGTGGATGGAGATTTCGGGCTGCCGGATGAGCTGTGGAAAAGACACTTGCCGGAGATCCAGCTAGACAATTTAAGGCAAGTATCTTTTAACACTCTTCACAGCACTGTCACGCCTGCAAATTTAAGGAGGAAATATCTTTTCTGCAGCCATAGGGAGTGTTGGACCCCTCTCAGGCTGTCGAAGCTGGTGAAAGGAGGAGTTGTGAACTGCCCAAAGTGTGGCTTAGAAAAAGCAGACGATATCCATATGTTCGTGGAATGCTCAGAAGTTCTGGGAGGACGTGAGTAGGTTTCAGACGAATATTGTTGATATAGAAGTTCAGGTAAGCCTATCCCTTGTTATTTTTGAGATACTGGGGGAACAGGCAAAAATGAACAAGGATGGAATTAAATTGTTGATTTATATGCTCTTCCTGTCCCGTAGGGAGATTTGTAGGAAATGGATAAGTAATCTTCCACTGTTGACTACAGATTGGATAAATTCTATTAAACACACTGTTACATTAGATATGACAGAATTGGAATAGAAAATATATACGTTTTTGGCTCCAGTAGTGGTTTGAGTAAGAGGGTGGGTAGGCCATTCGAAAGTTATTCAGCAGGGAGTGGTCCAACGATTACGCCTTTTTACATCTTTTGTGTTTCATTACCTGGTTTTGATTGGCGTAGTATTAAAAAGAAGAAAAAGAAAATGTAATTTTTTGCCTTAGGGGTGGTAGATCTTCTAAGATAAGGGCGCAATCAGAGGAAGATCTTAGTGGGCTAACCTGAGGCTAATGAGGACAAAAAAGAAATAGTTAACAATTAATTCTTTATTGCTATTTATTTATTTAATTGAGTTTAATTATGTAATTTGTGGGATATTTATTATATTTTAGTTACTTGCTGCTAGATTTGTAGGGGTCTAGGGTGGGAAGTTAACTAATAACTAATTAACAATTGATTAATAATTTTTTGTGAATTATTTAATAAAATTTTAAGTATGTAAATTTGGAAAACTGATTTATTTTACTGATATTTTAGTTGTGGGGTGCTAGGTTTGTAAGGGTGTATGGTGGGAAGTTAATCAAGAATTAATAAATTATTAATTATTGTTTGTAAATTAATGTTTAATTGAATTTTAAATATTTATATTATGGAATACTTAGGGGCTGATTACGACTTTGGCGGTGCTGCGCAGGCTCTCTGCTGACACAGCACCGTCAAAGCTACTCAAGGTCATCCGGCTTATTATGAGTTGAACTCATGTAAGGCGGACGGTCCTTTGCCTTTCCCATGGCGGTGCCTGGAAAACAGTCACCGCAATGGGAACAGCAAAAACAGTTCCAGTAAGGCATGGATGGTGAAGTGCTTGCCGTGCTGGATCTTTGGGGGAATACAGACAGGGGGGCACATGTTGTGCCCCCCTGAATGTATCCCCATGGCAGGGGGAATGCACCACCAGTCATTTTCATGGCAGGGCTCCCGCCATGAAATTGCTCAGCGGGACTGCCGCAGTCCCTCTGAACATTTTACATTGTGGCGCAGCTCCGCCACTGCCAGGGAACGACTGTTCCATGGCACAGCTGGTGGTCCACCACTGGTACGACTTTGAAAGTCGTAATCCGGCAGACGGTGTACCTCCACTGCTGCGCCACAGCGAGTCCAGTGGTCAGAAGACAGCCACACTTGCAATCAGTCCCTTATTTATTTTAACTATATTTTAGTTGCCCGCTACTAGGTTTGTAGAGATCAAAGCTGGGAATTTAATTAAGTAATAATTAACAATTCATTATTGTTGAATAATGATTTAATTGATTTTAAATATGTACATTAAGGCATACTTATTTTTTAAGTTATATTTTAGGTGTGAGCTGCTAGGTTGTAGGGTTATGGGATCGGAAGTTAATTAATTATTGATTGAATAAACATGATCTATTAATTGATAAATCATTATTTTATTTATATATATATATATATATATATATATATATATATATATATATATATATATATATATATATATTATCTACTGGCGGTCGCCAGTAGATAGTTATAGTTAGGACCTATTTTCCATAGGAAATCCGCGACATTCTATTTGAAATAACTCTTGCGTCGGTTGACGAATCTTCGCGAAATTTTCAAACTTTATGGCCCGCTCCGGTCCGCTCCTACCCTGAAAGTCTCAGGGTGATTCGTCAAGCGGGGGCCGAGAAAAAGGGGGTCCCAAAACGTGTTTTCCCCATTCATTTTCCCATAGGAAACTTTAGACACGGCTACAGCCTGAACTGCTGAACGGAATTACACCAAATTTGGCAAAGAGGTAGTTCTTGGTTCAGAAAGAACCCTTTTGTTAAATGGTGTAAATCCGTTCAGTAGTTGCGGAGAAATTAAAAAATAAGAGTCAAAAATCAATTTCCCATAGGAAACTTTAGACACGGCTACAGCCCGAACTGCTGAACGGAATTACACCAAATTTGGCAAAGAGGTAGTTCTTGGTTCAGAAAGAACCCTTTTGTTAAATGGTGTAAATCCGTTCAGTAGCTGCTGAGAAAATCAAAAGTAAAAGTACATATATATCTATGGCCGCGTCGGATTCGCGCACCCTCCCGATCACGAGCTGTCTGCTAATTGGCTGTCAACACTTCAAACCAGGAAGTGTTGGCAGCCATCTTGTTCCTCGGTAGAACCGAGGAACAAGAAAGCAGTAAAAAAGTGCGCAAAACGCACAAAGGGGGCAGGGTAGAAACACCCTGACCTCCTAGGTCTGCTCAGGGGTCCCACAAGGACCCCTGGGCAGAAAAAGCATTTAAAAAAAAAAAAAATCGGCAGGATGCGCTCCAAAAAAATTGAAGGGCGGTCTCCCGCGCTCGATAGTATTTGCCCCGGGTGGCCCAAGTCCCGGGGGCATGGTGGGGGTTAAATTTATGTATGGGGGCCTCAAGGGCCCCCAAGCCCCGGGGACCGCCACCCCCGGGGCTTTCTTTTAAAATGGTGCGGGAGGGCTCTGAGCCCTCCCACAGCCCCGGGGACCACCACCTCCCGGGGCTTCTTTTTTTTACTTTTTCCTGTGTGGGGGGCTTGAGCCCCCCCACACGCCCCGGGGACCGCCACCTCTCCGGGGTACTAACAAATTAAAATGGGGGTCCGTTTTGGACCCCCGAAGCCCCGGGGCCCACCACCTCCCCGGGGCTTTGCTGATGTGGGGAGGGGGCCGCGCGGCCCCCCTCCTGGAGCCTGTGGTGGCCCTGGGGACCGCCACCCCCCAGGGCCAGCTCCTGCAGTGTCCCGGGGTGCCTACCCCAGGACACTGCTGTTTGCAATGACAGGACGGGAGCCTCGCTGCTCCCGTCCTGTCATTGCAAACTGCTTTGGATATTGGAAGAGAGAGCAGGGACACCTGCTCTCGCTTCCAATATCCAAAGACAATTGTTTTCCACACGGGGAGCAGCATGTTAGCTGCTCCCCGTGTGGAAGCAATGCCGGCTCCCTTAGGACACGGGGAGCCGGCGGGACTGTGGGGGTTTGGGGACCCCCACAGTCCCCAACCAGAGGCCAGGCCCCGGGGATGGGGTCCCCGGGGCCATAAGTGGCTCGGGAGGGGGCCACACGGCCCCCCTCCCAAGAAATTATTAAAAAAAAAAAAAAAGGCCTGCCCCGGGGGATGGGGTCCCCGGGGCAAAAGGAGGCCTGATGAGGGGGGCCACGCAGCCCCTCTCCTTAAAAAGGAATGTTAAAGTGTGGCCATGCCCCGGGGGATGGGGTCCCCGGGGCAGTTTTTGGCCAGGGAGGGGGCCACGCGGCCCCCTTCCAGTTTAATTTTAATAAAAAAAAAAGGGGGTAAGGCCCTGGGGGATGGGGTACCCAGGGCCCAAAAATAAGAAAAGGAAGGGGGCCACACAGCCCCCTTCAGGAAAAAAAACAATCGGGTCGCAGGCCCCACCCCCTTCCTTCACCACTCTGCAAACGCGCCCCTGGCACGTTTGCAGATGGGGAAGTAATTCCCCTTGAATACTGGGGTCCCTGGGGCCAACTAGCCCACCAGGAACCTCCAGTATGCGCCAGGGGCTGCGTTGCAGAGAGGTGTACAGAGGCCAAGCCCCTTTATACACCTCTCTGCAACGCAGCTCTGTGGCGCTTTTTGGAGGTACATGGTGGGCTAGTTGGCCCCCAGGAACCCTCAGGATTCAAGGGGACTTAATCCCCCAACTTAAAACACGCCACGGGCGTGTTTGCACAGTGGTGAAGGGAGGGGCGGGGCTTCAGGTGACATGTGTGCAAACAGGCCCCGTGCGCGTTTTAAGATGGGGAATTAAATCCCCTTCAATACTGAGGTCCCTGGGGCCAACTAGCCCAACAGGTACATCCAGAAAGCGCCACAGAGCTGCGTTGCAGAGAGGTGTAAAAGGGGTGTGGCCTCTCTACACGTCTCTGCAACGCAGCACCCTGGCGCATACTGGAGGTTCCTGGTGGGCTAGTTGGCCCCTAGGGACCCTCATGATTCAAGGGGACTTAATCCCCCAACTTAAAACGCGCCACGGGGCGCGTTTGCACAGATGTCACCTCAGGCCCCGCCCCTACCTTCACCATTGTGCAAATATTCCTCTAAAATCTGCCGAACTACGAATTCGGATTTACTCACCTGTTATCAGGAGAGACCTCAGTGCTGCATCTTTCAGCCCAGTACTAATCCTGAAAAGTAATTTTAACCGTACTTACCAGTAACTTGAATTTCCTTCCATAGGATATCATTGCCTGATTTTTGCTGAAAAAGTTTCTGTTGATTTTTGAAACATACAAATATTCCTCTAAAATCAGCCGAAATACGAATTCCGATTTACTCACCTGTTATCTGGAGAGACCTCAGTGCTGTATCTTTCAGCCCAGTACTGGTCCTGAAAAGTAATTTTAACCGTACTTACCAGTAACTTGAATTTCCTTCCATAGGCTAACATTGACTGGTTTCACTTGGAAATTCTTCTAAGTGTGAAGTTTTGGAACTTTAAAATATTCCTCTAAAATCAGCCGAAATACGAATTCCGATTTACTCACCTGTTATCAGGAGAGACCTCAGTGCTGCATCTTTCAGCCCAGTACTGATCCTCAAAAGTAATTTTAACCGTACTTACCAGTAACTTGAATTTCCTTCCATAGGATATCATTGTCTGCTTTTTGCTGAAAAAGTTTCTAAGTGTTGATTTTTGAAACATACAAATATTCCTCTAAAATCAGCCGAAATACAAATTCCGATTTACTCACCTGTTATCAGGAGAGACCTCAGTGCTGTATCTTTCAGCCCAGTACTGGTCCTGAAAAGTAATTTTAACCGTACTTACCAGTAACTTGAATTTCCTTCCATAGGCTAACATTGACTGGTTTCACTTGGAAATTCTTCTAAGTGTGGAGTTTTGGAACTTTAAAATATTCCTCTAAAATCAGCCGAAATACGAATTCCGATTTACTCACCTGTTATCAGGAGAGACCTCAGTGCTGCATCTTTTAGCCCAGCACTGACCCTGAAAAGTAATTTTAACCGTACTTACCAGTAACTTATATTTTCTTCCATAGGAATCCATTGTCTGGTTTTCAGCTGAAAAGTTTCAGTGTCGATTTTCACAAACTACAAATATTCCTTAAAAATCGCCTGTATGACAAACGCATTCTTTCAACTGTTTACAGGAGATGCACCAGTGCTGGATCCAGGATCCAACACTGAGTAAGAAAAAGTAACGATAACAGTTTTTACCTGCTAAGTGAATTTCCTTCCATAGGATAACATTGGTGATTCTATGAGAAAAAGTTTCTAAGTGTCAACTTTTAAAATACAATAATATTCCTTAAAAATCACTACTGTAACCAAAACGCTTTTACTCAACTGTTTACAGGAGATGTCCCAGGACTGAATCTAGGATCCAGTCCTGTGGTTAGAAAAGTAATCCATAAAGTAACTAATTGCATTTAACTAGAAATTCACATTGAGCTGAATGTTGCATTGTGTTTGAAAATGTGTTGCCCATTGCAACAACTGTAACTACTGTACTTAAAAGTCTATTGCCTATGTGCAAAGTATTTAAACTAAAGTAATTCATTCTGAGAAAGTATTTTTTGTAATGTATAATGTAATTACAATGTAATTTAAAAAATAAAATATGTAAAAAAAAATGTTTCTAAAAATGTAGTAAATCAGTATGAAAAAAATAAATATAACAATTAATACATTTAAAAATTGTCATTTACAAAACCTTTGAAATTCACTGAAAAAACCGTAGGTTTCAGACATGTTATAGTTAGGAATTAGCATTTAAAAAACCTTTGAAATTCACTGAAAAAACCATAGGTTTCAGACACGTTATAGTTAGAAATTAGCATTTAAAAAACCTTTGAAATTCACTGAAAAAACCATAGGTTTCAGGCACGTTATAGTTAGAAATTTGCATTTAAAAAACCTTAGAAATTCACTGAAAAAACCATAAGGTTTTAGGGACAGTTATAGTTAGTTGGACATTGCACTCGTACAAAACCCGTGAAATTCCCCCGTTATAGTTAGTTCAGGTACCTATAACTCGCGCCCGCAATGCACTGCTGATGACGTCACATATTACATCACTCATGACATGGTCAGTGACATCACTGATGACATCTCAAATGACATCACTGATGACATCACTGATGACATCATCCATGTGAGAATTTAATGCATCTTCTCACACCCTAATATGAGTTTTGAAACACCCACTCTAAATTACAGACTGCCATTCTCAAAACCATACACACTCCAATACCAATAAGTACAAACCCACTCACTGATTCTTAGGTCTACACACACACATCTACTCACTCACCCGAACAGTCACTCATACTTACAGTCACTCAGTACAGGACTATCATATGCACTCATACACCTATATAAACACTCACACAACGCAACTCATCCATAGAGGTATTCACACACCTAGTCAGTCATGCAAATAATTAATCACACTCCAATTTACTCACCTATACAGTTATACACACCAGCTCACTTACTCATAAAAATACTAGCACATTCTTACGCTCCTATGCAATCACTGATGCAAGCACACACTCATCCATATAGCCACTCTCACAATCACACACTCTCACTTATAGCCATTTATATACTCCAACACACATATATACTGCCTTTCACATATGTAGTTACTCACACATGTACCACTGAGATATACATTCAATCACTAACACACCCATACACACACTCACCCACCCATACAGTCCATCACAGACGCACTCTTGAAACCATGCACCCAGTGAATCACCCACTCACACATCTATGCACAGAGTCACACACACCCCACCCACACAAACACTGAGGCACCCATACAGATACTCAGAGAACCAATCCATAACCCATATAGACACTCATTTAGCTAGTCAGAAACCCATGCAGTTGCTTACACAACAACAGACAGACGGATACAGACATTCACACAGTTTAGTCACTCACCCATGCATCCAGTAAGATACGTTTAATCACTCACTTATAGACTCAGTCACGCACCTACTAAATCATCCATTCAGGCGCTTCTACACCCACTCATTCTTCAATACGCCTTTCCCTAAATATATTAAACATATTTAAACTTTACAGAAACACACAGTCACTGGATGATGTCATCAGTTATGTCATCAGTGATGTCATTTGAGATGTCATCAGTGATGTCATCAGTGATGTCACTGACCATGTCATGAGTGATGTAATATGTGACGTCATCAGCAGTGCATTGCGGGGGCGCGAGTTATAGTTACCTGAACTAACTATAACGGGGGAATTTCACGGGTTTTGTACGAGTGCAATGTCCAACTAACTATAACTGTCCCTAAAACCTTATGGTTTTTTCAGTGAATTTCTAAGGTTTTTTAAATGCAAATTTCTAACTATAACGTGCCTGAAACCTATGGTTTTTTCAGTGAATATATATATATATATATATAAAAATATAGATAGATAGATATAAGAGCTTAATATTTTTTCTATATTAATGGTGTTACTTATATATGTAATGTGTTTGCAGTGAAGTACTTTCCCTTGCAATAGGAATAGTAAGTTTAACCTGTTTGCAGTTCAACATTTTTCCTACTGTTGCAAAGTTTGGAGGGGGAATAGTACATTTTACCCCTTCAAAATTCAACGCTTTCCCTGCTGCTGAAAAGACTGAATGCGAACAGTACATTTTTGCCATCCAAAGTCCAACACTTTCCCTACTGTTGTGCTATTTGGAGTGGGAATAGTACATTTTATCCCTTCAAAATCCAACGCTTTCTGTACTGTTGCACAGACTTGAGTGGGAATAGTAAATTTTACCCCTCTGAAGTCCCACACTTTTTCTACCGTTGTATAAACTAGAATGGGAATAGTATATTTAATCTTCTTAGACTCCAGTAGTTTTCATAATGTTGCTTAAACAGAGTTTATAGCAATGCTTAATTTTTCTACATTTTATATTATGTGCTTATATTTTAAATGTATTTTCCTTTTTATAGCTTTTTTTGTGAATGTGTTTTTTAGATTTTTAATATTTTATTTATTGTCTACTTTAAATAATATATTTTTTCTTATTCATGTGTTTATATTTTTAATGGTTTTATTGTGTATGTATGTTATGCACAGACTCGTAAATGCACACAAGCACACGTATATGGTGTAAGAATGAATGCAAATATTTATTTTACATTATTTTAATTGTAATTTTGTTTATATTATTAGTATGAATATATAAATATATAGATATAGATTTTCATACTAATACATTTAAAATATACAAAAATAATGTAAAATAAATATTTGTATTACTTATGTTACACTATATGTATGTATATATATATTTTAAATACAAACACATATATCTGTTTATATACGTATATATTTATATATAGGGGCTGATTACGATGCAGTAGGATACAGCTCCTACCGTCGGTCGGAGCCATTCCTACCGCATCGTAATCTGCTGGTCGGATTCCATGTGGATGGTGTCAGTCGGAAAGGAATCCGACCTGTCATTCCGACTGCCATTCGACGGACTCAGAGAGCACGTCCATCAGTCGGAATGACTTCAGTAATACCAAGGGCAGCTCTTTAACGCCTGAGGGATTACAATGTCGGATTCCGACAGCCTTTCTGTGCCGGCCTTTCCGACACAGAAAGGCAGTCGGATGTAGACTTTGGGGGCCCCCAGCAGGGCCTCCATGGGTGCACGGCCTCCGTTTGGTGGCCGAGGGCTATTGATCCCTGCACTCCGTGGCAGGCACCTTGAGGTGCCTGCCACGGGGTGCAGGGATGAACTTCATCTCTTCGTTTTACAATGAGAGCATGCATTCCAGTCGGAATGCATGCCCCCATTGTAAGGAATAGGAGTGCGACCGAACACTGTTCGGTCGCATCCTAGTTGATCAGTCGGGACCGCCGACAGGAGATTGGGCGGTCCCAAGACAAAAACGTCTGCCCGACATTATATTTGGGCCCATAGTTTTAAATATTAGTGGAATATATTTAATTTACATTATGTTAATATGATATATTAGCATATTTAACCATTACTACTTTAAACTCTATTTTATATTTAAAAATCAATATTTTTGTATGTCTGAGAATGATACTAGTGTCAACAATATTTTTGTACTTACCATCTTAAGTATAGGATCACGATATTGTGGTAAATAATACTTTCAAAACAATATATTTGTCAACGATATTGTTTACCACAATATTGTGTCAGTGATCCCTTTCTTAACTATTGTTTTTAATTACAGTAATAATGTACCTTCATTCAACAAGGTTGGAAAGGTTATGCCAGAAAGAATTGGTTTCTATGATGCAGAGTAATGAGCCTGATCTGAGTCAAATAGCTGATAGAACAATGGGAGCCGAGCTTACCTGGTGCTTTGTGCTTTGTTCCTGCCGCCACCGCCAAGAGAGTCACTTGGGCATTTCCAAAGTTCCGGTCCTGGCCGCGAGTGAGGACGCCGGCCAGGGACTACAAGCCCCAGCAGCCTCAGCGGCGCGCACGCCGCCCACGCCGGTTTCGAGCGCCGGGAGGCGCTTAAGAAGAACGCAGGGCGTGCCTGGGCGAAGCCCGGGCCAAGGGCGGGCCTGTCTGCGCTTGTCCGTGACTGGTCGAGGCTGGGCCACCCCTCTTGGCTGTATCGCTGGTGTCCAGTACCTACTGCTGTGGCCACCAGCTAATCAGGACTTGTGGACATTGAAGGAGGTAGGATCGTCTATTGTGCTGTGTTCCCTCTCATCTTGGCCAGTTCAATACATATACTGATTTATACACATACTCATTCAGACTTTTTGCTGGGACTGTGGTGGTATCGTTGGACTAATACTACGGGCATTCTTAATTACGGGATTATTTATCTGTTTATTTTGCCTGTATAACATAACATAACATGTGTATTTGTAAAGCGCACGTTCACCCCAGCAACGGGGCATCTTGGCGCTGAATAACAGATGTTTATTGTTACCCAACTCAATGGTACTCATTTTATCGACCTCAAATGGATGAAAGGCTGAGTGGACCCACCGGGATTCGAACCTGTGACCATGAGGTCGAACACAGGCCCCTGCAGTGGATGCATTAGTCCACTGAGCCACCAGACCCAGTATTCATTTGTGATTTTGTATTAGGCACCGAATTAACTAAAAAAAGTAAAAAAGAGGTTATGGGGAGGCGGAAGATACCAATGGCCTCAGCAGGGGCAAAGGTTAGCACCAATGCTACTGTTACAACTATGGATTCTTTTCTGCTGAGGGCGGCTGCTGTAATTGACAAGGAGATAGAAGCAGTGAATAGACGTCTCTCTAGATCACCATCCAGTAGTTTGTGTCCATTATCAGTTGGCCCCAGTGTACCCTTGGCGGAGTCTATCACCGAACCCCTGAGCTTATCCATCTGTTCAGGGTCGGGTGATGGCTCTCAGGCCAATACTGGGTTACTTTCTTTGCAGGAAGCCCCTCCTGAGGCCACGTACAGGCCTCTCTCTCTCTCTCTCCCGTTATTATAATAGAAAACAGGGAGAGTAGTGTTACCCACTGTTTACAAGGGAAAGACGGTAATTCTATACAAAATCATGCAGGTATAGATCTAGTTCCGTGTAGCGAGAGCCTCCAATTGCCCGCAAAGGGGACTCCCAGGACCAGTGGGGGCACTAAAAGGAAACTTCAGACCATCGGGGGCAAAGCTAAGAAACCTAAATCTAATCCAGTTACTAAGCCAGTTACCAAGCCTATGGTTTCTGTGCCGGTAGCTATGAATTTAGATTCCTCGGTGGTTACAGAAGCCTTCCAAGCTATATTGACTAGCATGCTGGACATTAAGTCGGGTCCCATTCTTGAGAGGTTAACATCGATCGAGAAATGTCTAGCAGTACGAAATCGGTTGGATGTACTTGTGATCCCAGGTGTGCCTAGTGATACTTCAGGATCCAGCCCTGCAATTGACACAGGTTCGACTACACGCCCACAGACTACTAACAGGGAACAGCCACATACCTAGTGTCCGACGACTCATGCAGCTCGGGGGGAGGTAGTCGGTCCAAGTGAAAGTCAGGCATCCGGTAGGGTTTTGTCTGCACATCAGCATGGGTTGGGTCACCAACTTACTGGTGGTCGGTTAGCGGGCAAACAGGGACAGCCAGTGGAAGATTTTCAGCGCTTGCCAGTTATCCATCTCCCACCAGAATCTACGCCCTAAGTAGTGATCCTGGGGAACGTGCCAACGCTCCCACTGGGTACTAATGAGGATTTTTACCAGCTTAAAAACAAAGTAGTTCATTGGTTATCAAATAATACCACTGTGGGTTTATGGGCGGAACAACACATTATCATGGTACGTCGAGTTGGCTGGATAGGCAGCTTGCGGAAATCTGGAGGGGGTGACTGCGTTATTGTGAATTTTAATAGATCATTTTTAGCAGAAACAATTCTGTCCAGGGATTTTAATTCTGGTCCATCAAATCATGGGTCTGTTGTACAGGCACTACCGTTAGGTTTCTTCTATAAAGCAGATACACATAGGTATATTCCAGGGACTAGCAATATGGACGCTCCCCGTGATAGGTGGTTTCAGAAACCTTCTGCGGCACAACATCAATGGTGCCCAGCAGTTGCACATAGTCTAAACCAGCACTACTCTGTTCCCCCCCTAAAGTTATCTAATAGATTTTCTACTCTATCAAGGTTGGAGGCGTGCGATTGACTACATAATTCTGTAAAGCCCGCCATAGAGATAAAGTCTCAGCAGAAGGTTCACCCTCCAACTGAGCAAAGTATGATGGTCCCCAGTGTATCCAATAATAATGTTTTGTCGTGGAATATTGCAGGCCTGGCAGATAAGTTCTAGGATCCCATTTGGCAGCAGTTCGTCAGGCAATTCTCAGTGATTTGTCTCCAGGAGACATGGTTGGTGAACTGTAATTTATTCTTGGAGGGATTCAAGGCCTTCTTCGTTCCGGCTTCCCCGTCGGCCTGGGGTAGAGCTAAGGGTGGTCTGGTTATCTATATATCTCTGGCAGTGGATTGCCGGATTCAGACTCTCCCGTCCTCGAAGTTGGGTCTTCAAGCCATTGTACAAAGAAGGGGTCTACTAGTATGGGCCTGATTAACTTTTATAACGCGACGACAAGTACTCCGGGGGAATGCAACATCACCCAGTTGGGTTTCTACATAAGGCAGACTTGTGGTTTTATATCACACAACTTAATGGTGCTGGGTGATTTTAACATTCACCCCTGTGGAGATCCAAGGTATATACCTTGAGCATTCTACCCAAGGGGAAGTTTTGAATGATATACTCAACGAATTTGACCTAATGTCATTAATGTCTCTCTCTGCCCCACACAGTAAAACTCTTGTTCCCTCTTTTAAAGGAAGAGGTAGTGGATCTTTTATTGATTATATTTTAATTTCATCTACCCTTCAGTCTTTATTTTGTGGGTTTACCATCCAGGAAAGTGTTTATAGCGACCATAACCCCCTCTGCGTGCAACTGAGTGGCCCACTTTTATCTAGCAAACCCAGGGAGGTGATACCGGGTACTCTAAGACCAACGGACGGTAGGCGCCGTCTTAAATGGTCACAGGTTGCCCCTGATGTCTTTTACAGTGCGGTAAGAGAATCATGTGCTGCCGAATTAGCACTTTGTGTCTCGTCAGGTACATCATCGAAGGGCGTCCTTAGCGCCTTTAATGTTATAACCATTAGGGTAGGGGAACTCTTAAGTGCACCTGCACGAAGGGTAGTTACTCCAAATCCCAGATGGTTTGACTCATCCTGTTCTCAGGCGGCGCGGAAGCTGAAGGAGGCCTTGAATGTTATCCCGAGAAACCAACTACTGATATGTGCCTGTCGTAACGAATATAAACAGGTCCTGGCTATACGCAAGGGTGCCCTGAAGGAGGAGGCTTGGAGGGAGCTGTTAGAGACGAGTACCCTAGGGAACAGCTCAAGGTTCTGGGGTATCGTCAATAGACCGCTGTTTGAGAAAGACACAGGTGGCAACCTAGGTTCCCATATCACCGAGGAAGAATGGGTGTCCCATTTTCAATCTATGTTTAAGGGCCCTACGGACCAATCTCAACAGTCAGTTAGGGCCATTAACACTTTTTATTTATTTATTTGAGTTTTATATAGCGCTGGCTAGACCCGGAGGTATCAGAGCGCTTTACAAGAGGTTCCACATTGTTACAAAAGTTACATCAGTTACAAGTTACATAAATTGCTAGAAACATTAAAAGAGCATAGAAGATGAGATAAATGGCGCGTAGAAGGGTGAGGGGGGTCAGGTAAAAAGGATAGGAGGGAGATGCGGCGGAGAGACGAAGGAAAGTCTGCCCAAAGTCCGGCTGGGTAGGTGACGGCCGAGGGGGAAGTCCACAGCCCATCTCCTCTATAGCTATCAAGGTAGCTCCACCGGGCATCGGCCAAAGTGCTAGGTCTCAATGGTCGGTGGTCACTTCACAGATTCTATGTCCTGATGGGTGAGCCGGATGGGGGGTGGAGGGTGGGGGAGCACCCCTAGCCTCGCTGGTCTAAGCTCGATGAGCCAGTCCATGGAGTCCAGTGTGGCTAGAGGGGCTTCTCTATTCGCTGCAGTCCAGTGGAGCGAGATGGGGGGGGGGCATCGAGAGTGTGACATAGTTGGTAGAAGCCCGTATTCTGAGGTATTCTAGGTATTCTGAGATCCCTTGCCCGCTGCCTCCAGATGCTTCCAGAAGCCCGGGTAAACTGCTTACTAGCCCCTGTAGATTCAACTGTCCCCGTCGGTACCTGCATTAGTAGAGATCTTTCGTGGCTCGCACGGCCGCCATGTTGGAGTCAGTCATCCGCCTCCACAAGTGTATTCTCGTTTGCTCACTGCACCGGAGGGGAATCTCCAGGCAGGCTGTTGTTTTACTTGCAGCTTCAGCCAGGTACGTTTGCACATAATCCAACAAGATACAAGTTCAGCAGGAAATTCCCACATCGTTTAAAATATAGTGGTAAGTACAGGTACCGGCTATATACCGGGAAGATAAATCCAAAAAGTACCTGAGATTTTCTGTCCATTTCAACTCCATGTCACGAGCTATTTTATCTATTTTGAATTTCTCTTCTTCACGTATGTTGGAAAGTATTGCTTCATGTTGCTGTCTCTCCTGTTCCAATTCTTTCTGAATACTGAGCAAGGAATCACTGGTTTCACGCAACTTAGTTCTGGAAATATCCAAGTCTTGCTGAAGTCGTGGTTTTCGAGCAGAAGGAGGTTGAGGGTGGGATTGCCGGCCTGACATGTAACAAGGCACCAGGCCCGGACAGCATCCCACCGGACCTCTTTAAATCGGATCCACTTTTTTGGGCACCGGTTCTTGTGGCCGTGATTAATGCTGCAGCCAGGGATGGTTGCCCTGACTCCTGGGCCACTTCAACCATCGTGCCGGTGTTTAAGAAGGGGGACCGCAATAGCACTTTTTGCTATAGGCCGATCTCCCTTCTTGACTCAGTGGTAAAGGTTATAGGAGGGGTGATATTGGAAAGATTGTCTTCCTGGGCAGAGGAACACAAGATAATTTCTGATATACAATACGGGTTCCGCCCTGGGCGGTCAACTGTGGCCCAATGCCTCAATCTTTATATGATCCTCGGTAAGTATACGATTGCCCGCCCAGGTACGTTCTACCTGGCATTCATGGACCTTTCATCCACGTTTGACTGTGTCAACCGGGTCAAGCTGTGGCAGTCCATGAGGGCCATGGGGGTGGAGGACAATATCGTTAACTTCCTAGAGGATCTGCACAGGGCCACTAAGGCGAACGTTAGATGTGCTCAGGATCTTCGTGTCTCTAGGGATTTTAAAATTGGGAGGGGTGTACGACAAGGCTGCATTGTGGCCCCTTTTTTGTTCAACTTTTATATAAACGATTTGGACAGAGCCTTGGTTAACACAGGGGCAGATTTCCCATATGTAGGTCGACGGGGTCTCCCCGTCCTACTATACGCGGATGATGCGGTCCTTATAGCCAGAACCGCTAGGGGACTTCAATCCCTGCTTGATACCTTTTTAAATTTTATGGGGGCACGAGACTTAGGAATAAATAACACCAAATCCTATATAATGCAGGTAGGGACGCGGCCCAAGAAAAAGTATGTCTTCACAGTAGGTCCTGAGAAGGTCCCTCTGATGACTGTTTTCTCATATTTGGGAGTTTTAGTGGATGACTGTTTGAAGTGGGGGCCTCTCATTCAGAAGAAAAAGGGGGAGCTCACAAGGGTAAATGCAGCTATCTTCAACTTTGCTGCAAAGATGGGCAAGCGCCCAATTGCAGCCATGTTGAAAGTTTATCAGGCTAAAAGTGTAGCAACAGCTTGCTATGGTAGCGAAATATGGGGGCACATTGCCACAGATGTATTGCAGGTGGTCGAGAATACATTCTTAAAGCGCCTACTGGGCGTGCCAAGTGGTTTATCGAACTTGGTGGCTCACGAGGAGTTGGGGGTGTCTTTTCTATGTGACACATTGGCTTTGCGCCCCTTAGTGTTCTGGCTCAAGTGTTGGCTGAACAAAGATTTAGTCCTCAGTCAGCAGATTATAACTGATTGTATGAGCCTTGATCACATGTCCCGTATACCATGGCTGAAATACATTAAAGGCTGCTTCGATGAGTTGGGGCGCCCTGAAATGTTCTCAAAGCCTGATCTGATTGTACAAAAGGATGTGGAGTTTGTTAAGAAAGCTTTTAGCAGCTTAAGGAAGCTAGAAAGAGACGAGCTAGAAGTGCGAAAACCTAGTGTTCGCAAATTCCTGATGCTAAAAACCATCCCATCCACAGAGCCTTATCTTTTGGGGTCATTGTCTACATATGAGCGTTTTTTATTGTCCAGGTTTCGTCTGGATTTGTTCCATTTGTTACTCGCTGTGCCAAAAGGTTGTAGTAGAGGACAGGTGTTAGCACCCTGCGGCTGCGACGGTATGTCTCCGCAGGATTTGCTACACTTTATGTTACTTTGTAAATTTTATGATGTACCTCGGAGATATTTTTTATTCCCCCTTTTAAAGAAGTTGAATTTTAACCAGGTTCGCCCAGCGCTTTTGTACCTGCAATTGCTGAAGGCAGACTGCATCTTTTTCATTGTGAGTTATTTGAAATCTACGGTGAGAACCAGGGCTTGTCTGGAAATTTAGTATCCTCACCCGGCGGTTGGTACCCTCTGTTTCGATGTCTAGTATATGAATTACACTTACAGTGCCATCTTTTTTCCCTTTTTACTGACATGAATTGTATGTAATTTTATTGTCTTATGTTTTTAAGGAGATTTGGATGTCGTGAAACTTTTATGGTTTTCTACATACGAAACCGAATAAAGTTGTTTTTGATTTGATTTGATAGAACAATGTGGCAAAGGCATCTGACATGCTTGAAAAGATTATGCAAGTTATCATATATGCTGGGAAGGGCTGGAAAAAATTACCCTTTTACCATCTGTGGTAAACAGATGCCAAAATATTGGCAGTTTTTGCTTTTTCCGCATCCGCCCTCTCTGGATCGGAAAAAAGGGAGGAATGCATGTGAAATGCCCTGCAAATCAAGAATTCCTCATTCTGCGCATTACGAAGTGCAAGAAACTATGATTTCTCCTGCCACTATCAGGATCTAGACAATCAAAATAACTTCATGCTCAGTACATTAATGTAATTACAATGGCCGATCCCTGACAATGCTCTTCAAGTAAACTTTCCCAGCTGGGGAGCTTGTCTCTTGTGCTTGCCTGCTAGAGTGCCAGGAGAACCTTGCAGGCAGTCATGCACACAGACTTTCCTTTTAGAAACGTTTCTTTGAATTGTATGGTCAGGGGTCTGAGCAATGTATTTTCCTTAATGCAATAAATATAATGCCTAGCCCCTCACAGTGATATAAAAAGCATCTGTGTTTTTAATTTATTTTTATTTTTGTTTTTTTATGCACCTGCAGCAATGGATCAGATCAATTTTGCTCGGTGGGTAGAAGAAAAACAGGCAATAACCTTGTGGTTCACTTTCCGCACAAGGAATTCGTCCACCTCTAATGGTGGGGATTATTTATTGGACTTCCCTCTTCACCAACTGACGAGCAAGGTGACTACCTGGTTTCTCAGCCTAATCTGAATAGTTCCACCTTATACAGGTTAGCACATATTCTGCATTAAAAGTGAAATCAGTATTCAGGTCCTATTTTTTCTTTCTATTGCCCGTAGTATGACAGGAGAGTTGGTAATAATATACTCTCTGTTCAGCTTTATTATAATTTCCTTCTCTAAGCAGTCCGATTCTGAAGATTGTTTTAATTTAGCCTCAGTAACTTAGGGCCTGATTTACAAATTGGTGGACTGGTTTCTCCCTCACAAATGTGAGGATATCCTGTCCTCCCTATTCCAAGTGCATTATATCCAATGGCACTTGTAATACGGTTGATGGGCTATCTGTTACGTTTGTGATG
This sequence comes from Calotriton arnoldi, assembly GCA_963921515.1. NCBI lineage: Eukaryota > Metazoa > Chordata > Amphibia > Caudata > Salamandridae > Calotriton > Calotriton arnoldi. Next base: position 150,999 of record CAWUFW010001414.1, read on the forward strand.
GAGTAACTCATCCGCCAAACTCAAAATCAGGCCGTAAGTGTGTAACCGGACCATCTCTGCAGCCTAATGTCTGAAAAGACTATACTGCCTGTGAGCTGTGGAGAGGTTTGAGTATGGTCCCTTAAAGAAGATTCTTCACTTGGCAGCTAATATTTAGAAGGAGTGATTTGCCATCCTTTCAATTTCGAACAACAAGGCCAAGGTCTTGAATACATAATACTGATGAGTGGTCCGAGAATCCTACTTTTAAGATAGTACTGTGACTGGCATCCAGTAGGTCGCGGCAAGAAACAAGAAAAAATCAATCCTTAAGCTGAAATCATAAGCACATGACTTAAATGTTGCAAATAGGAAGGTGATATAAATCAGTCTCCATGGCTGACCAAGACTATTGTCTTACATAATATAATGTAATAGTGCCCTATTGTTTGCACTAGCTGTATCCAGAAGGCCATTTATACAGGCCAAAGTCAAGTACTGGATTTCAATAACAATGCAAATGATTGTGAATGCAGCTAAGACCCAGGATTTTGATAAGAAAAAGGTTGCTTTGTATGTATTTGAAGCATACACAGAGCCTGCAATGAGTCTGAAGCCCATGGAATCTAATTTGGTCAGGTTATACTTTCCACACTAAACCCACCTACATTTTCAGAATCTTACATGCAAGGGAATTGCTAAACAAATGGCTCCTCCACACTTCTTAAAGCTTCATGATGTACCAACAGAGGAATGAGAGCTTGCTGTAATGCCCATGATTGACAGCTTTCCTGCCCCAGTCCTGTTTAAGTGTCTCTGATTTTGATAGGGATAGTTAAATTTCTTGGAGAAAGACAATTTCAAGTGATATTGTGGCCAGATAGCTCAGAAACATTTTTGAACCTGATAAAATAAGTAACGCTATTTATTCAGTGATATCGAGCTTCAAGTTTTTGATGATAGAGATTGAGACATGGCTTGCAAACAAGGGAGAAGGAATGGGTCACTAGGAGGGAGGAGCAGTGTATACCATAACCACTTAATTAATGGAGGTGCTATTAGTAGAGCTGTTTGATCAGAAGGGTGTACATCAATCTACATTGTCATGCTGAAGAGTATCTAAACAACACAGAGAATCAAGTGTTTAAGTGCAATATATGTAAGAAGGGGAATGTCTACAGGAGAGGGAAATTCAGAATAACAGGAGAACTAGAGAGTAATTAAGAAGGAAAGAGAAGATAGAGAATGCAGAAATATAGCTGATATGGACAGGTACACAGTTGGGTTAAACCGAAACAATGTTAAAATTTGGGGAGGCGTCAAGCTATGACACACATAACTTTTTTCGGCTTGCTAGATTCCCAACCCTTATATCTAGGGGTCATTGTCGATAATCAAGGAAATCTGCAAGCCCACAAGCAGGCCATCAAATCAAAAACTAAAGCCCTGCTGATGGCCTGTCTCTCCATTTACAGGTCCTTGAGAGGAATGATGCTGGAGCCAATGGTTAAAATAATAAGCTACGAGCTGTAGCGAACCCTAACCTACGGCTGTGAAGCATTTCACTGTATAATGGCAAATTATTAGGACACAATTAGCGCTAATATGTCTAGGCAAGTTTTTTGCCTTCCAAGAAATGCTTCACCTGCCCAAATCTGCATATAAAAGGGAAGGCAGATGCAAGTTTAGGGGCATTTATAAAAACATGCTTAAAGTTAAAAGAAGCTAAGCCTGACACTCTTGATAATGCAATTTGGTTGGATATAACGAGCATGAACAATACAACTTCTTTTTTTAAATATTTGGAGGTAACTTTAGATTCTTTACAAATAAGAGACATGTGGTCATGCCTGTCTCTTTCCAAGAATTAAAAAAAATTGGTAAATAAAGTTAAGCAGCAGCTATCAAGAACACAGGACAAAGACCTACTATCTGAAAGTTCACATGCATGGATGATGGATTTTTAGCAACTGTACTGTCCAACATAGGCTATTGTACTTGGCAGTGTGTTACTCAATCATTCTAAACCAACAAACAACCTTGCTCCACCATGGATCAAATCCAACTAAAGTGTTGACTGTAGGCTATGAAATTCAGAAGTTGAGTCTATTATTCACATTGTCTGCATCTGTCCTAGTCTACTAGTTGAATGGAGATCCCTATTGAGGAAACTGTTAAATGAACAGGGATTTGTTCTTGTAGGCAGGCAATTTGTGCATGCCTGGTCCTGAACAATCTGCACTTAAACATTGCTTTTATGAAATTCATGATGTTGGTGAAAAACAGATTAGCTAAAGCCAGTTAATACAGTTAACTGCACGATAGATTTTTAAATGATCAGTTCCAATGTATTTTAGTGATTTAATGATGAAATGCCTTATTAAGTCGCTGCTGTCCTTCTGCTGTCATATTAATTAGCATTAACTGATTGGGTTGTAATATTTTCAGTCACTGTATAGAATGAAATGGCTTATCAAGCTATTGTTGCCCTTTTGCTGCTGCCTAAATTTATCATTAGGTTTTAGATATTTAAAAAGGTAGTAGGTGATATGAAATATTTACTTTGCAAAATACTTTTATTTAGTCCCTGTACTTATTAATTGATTGTCCTAGCACTATGTAATGTTGTTTTATAATGGTTTTTACTAACCATATACAATAACGTTATAATTATATTCCCAACCAATGAGTTTTTACCTTTTCTTAATTTTATGGATTTGGTTTGGCTCTAATTACACAAAATTGTTTGATAGGGCACAGCTTTGGTTTACTTGCAGGATTCCCTCATCTCTCAATGTCTCCTATCTGAGCAACACAAACAACAAAGAAACATAGGGCCTGATTATGATGCTGGGCGGCAGGACCACCCGACATCAGGGCAGTTGGAAGACACCCGACATGCAGGCGGTCGTTCCGATCACCAAATTACGATAGGACGCAGGTTTGGCAGTCAGAAACTGTCCTTTTCTATTGCGGCTTGTGCTGCGGCCCAGGTAAAGGGCTGCAGCACATGCCGCAATGGAAAAGGACAATATTTGCACATCTATGCACTGTGTGCCATGCACCATGTGATGCATGGCACACTGTGCATGGCTGTGTGTGAGGGCACTACATGTGCCCTCAGGGCCACCTTTCAGTGGCCCACAATAAAGGGGGCACTGGGGTCCCCAAATGCCATTTCCGACAGCCTTTCCATGACGGCGGGACCACCATGAAAAGGCTGTGGGAAATGGTAATCATAATCCTGATTCGGCACAGCTGCCGTTAAGGGAATATGATTACAACCGCTGCCCTGTCGGTCTTTCCCCCATACTTTCTGTTCTGACCACCGGCCTCATATTGCCGCAGTACGACCGAGTCCCTGACTGTCAGGGGGACTGCCACTGACGGCCTGTCGGTGGCGATCCGTCCGACATTGTAATGAGCCCCAAATTGTCTACTGGGACTTAACCACACACATCTGTGGTGTTCATCCATTCTTTATCATCTCAATACTTAGTGACATCATTTAAGATTGCCAAGAACGTATGGTCCAAATGATCTCTTTGAAACCTGCCTGGGAAGCATCTCTGTTGGAAACTGTTTTTTTTGTAGTCATCACATAATATTTAATAAAATATGCTTTGAATTTAATAAAATCTATTCTTCTTACTGCAGTACTGTACAATGGGTTTACTGTTGCAAAACATATATTAGAATGCATACGTTATGGAATAACAAATTATAGTGTTTCATTTTTCAATTTACACTTAATGTGACATGTTCTAACACACACAATTCCAATTATGTTGATGTGACACCAAGAGAAGAAAACCAACATTTGCTGTGTTACAGAGACCTACCACTTCTTGGCACAATAAGGAATGCAACTTATGTCCATATGTGGGCAGTTCTCTAGATAACGAGTAAGTAAATTCTCTGGTGTAATGTATGGGTTTTCCACCATTTACACAATATTCCGAACTCTCATCCAACTACAGATTCAGAGGGAGGGGTTACATGAATTGGTTCCTTAAACCAGAGATACCTTCTGCTGTACTGCAGATACTTCCTAAACTGTAAAAACTGTTTTGGGAGGAAAGGCGGAGGATCTTGGCTGGATATTAGGGAGGGAAATGTTAAATGGAATTTGACTACACAGTGCATTGCACTTCAAGCACAGGGCCTTGAAATAAAGTGGTGTTTAATAGTAAACCCGTGCAGAGCCTCCAGAATTGTTAACCATGTGAAAAGAGCTGGTGTCAGGGATTGGGCCCAGTGGTAGCAGGTTTTGAACCTGCAACACTTGGAGCAAGAGCCAAGATGTGTCAGACAAAATACAATATAGTCTCCCATTTCCCCATTCCTGCTGCACAATGTCATCCACCAGCATCAAGAAAAAGAATTCTAGGGCCACCTCCTCTTCACCCAAGCCAGCTCCCAAGTGTCTTTGGTAGCCCAAATGTAAAAAATCCACTTTTTCTGAGGGGACACTCCAGATTATTTGCAATTTGCTGGACTTTATATTTTTACTGACTTTAGAACTTTACACCTGCAAACCAGAGGTAAAGAGCCTGGGTTCCCCTTTTAACATGGTTGAATTGGCATACTCCTAATTGGTTATTTAACTTGCCTATAAGTCAGTGTTTTATCATCACTACAATGGCAGTGCATGGTATCTACAATTGTAGACTGACTGTAGTAGTGTAAAAAATGCAATTTGATCAATCAAAACAAACCTTTTGACAGGACAAAAACTTATTTTTAAATATTAATAAGTGTAGCCGATAAGGAAGGGTGCAATATTATCCAAAAGTAGAACTTGTAGAAATGTAATGTTAAGATATCCTTACAGTGACTTGCACCCAAAGGCATTTTTTCACCGTGGCAGGCCAAGCTGTCCTGTGTAGAAAACCAGAGTACAAATTAGAATCCTAATACTGTATCTTGGAAATGGGACTAGCTAGAAAAATAATTAATCAAACTATATTTAACGATAAAGTAGGATTTTTAATAGATATTATGGATAAGTAACTTTGAGAATGTTACCCTTTACCTGCCTGAACTGACAGAAGACTAATTACCTGTCTGAACTGACAGATGGCTAATTAGCATAATCTGCTGTTGGATCTCAGCTAGTAATTATCCCTGAATACTTGTGAAATGCCTCAGAGGAGCAAACAATAGGCTGACCTGAATAGGCAGAGATTAACTCCTCTGAACCTCACAGAATATGCAGAGTGAGGCTGTGACAGCAGAGTGTCAAATCTTACTTGACAGGTCTTCTGAGTTACATATCACACTTGGAGTGCACTTGACAAGAAGGAACAGGATGCCAAGATGATTCTGGTGTATCTACTGTTTGCTTACTGAAAAATCCTCCTTGGTCCTAACAGAGTTCTCTCTTTGGGTTCTACATATAATAGTTGGGACGCATTTGAAAAGAAGGGAACAGGATCCAAAGAAAATTATTCTGCCTCCACTGTCTGGTTGCTGAACAATCCTGTTTTTTTCCTACCAGACTTCTGTCTCTGGGTTTATTTCGGGTACAGTGGCAGCCTCAATTTGGATTTTAGTGTTCGATGTGGGAGGACAATGTGATTACAATAGTACACTCTCCACACACACACAACCAGCCCCCAGAGCCCAGGTTTAGTGCGGACAAACCTTTTATCATCTTGAAAATATCCAAAGTGGGTAGGGTTGGTCTCAGGAACTTTTACTCATGGTTAGAGAATGTCCAGGAGTCATTACCAACCACAAGCTAGTGGCAGGCATAAATATGGCACCTCCAGGTGGAACCCACTGCAGAACACAGATTTCAAATCCACATCTTAGACCATTGCAAGTACCTACAGAGTTTGTCATAGATCTAGTGAAATTGCCATAAAATCTAATTGCTTTATATGTGATGACCAATGCTACCAACAGTGCTGTGGCACTTTGATGGGTGCCATTTTTGCCCCAAATCTGGTGAATATTTTTGTAGATGCCTTTGGACTATGGTTTGTACAGAGGCAGACTAACCCATATCATTCATGCTTAAAATACTGGAAGAGGAACATTGATGATATTTGTACGATTTTGTCCAATACTGAAGAAACACTAAAGGAGTTTGTTAATTATTTCAATGGTTGTCATCACAACTTGAAGTTCACATGTGATCACCGCAGGGACCAAATTGCACTTCTAGACCATACCATTAAGCATGATGGGGAGAGACTATACACCACACTTTTCCAAAAACCAACAGAAAGCGATACTTTACTAACCTATGGGAGCTTAGATCCTTGTGCCTTAAGAAATGGGCTTCCCTCTCTGCAGTTCCTTTGCTTGCAAAGAAATTGCACATACCAAAAGGATAACTTAAGGGAAGCACATAGATTGCAGGACAGATTGATTAATAGAGATTATCCACATGATTGTCAAACCTGCCCTGAAAAGGGTCAGGTATAGCTGAGCAGAAGAGTTACTTGAAGGAAAAAGAAAAAAACAATAATTGGTAATCGTCACCACAATCTGTCCCCACACAAACAAAGTGATAACTTCCATTAAAAAACACTGGCATATGCTACAAAGTTTGGATGATCCATTGGAGTTACCCATGTTTGCTTTTAAGAGGTGTAAGAATATTAAAGACCGTATAGTGCAGTCCGCCAGCATTAAGCACACCACTAAGAATATGACAGAGTATGCCTGGGTCCAATAACCACTAATAGGCACTATCAATGTGGTAATTGCGTGGCCTGTCAGTTCACTATGAATACGAAATGGGTTGTGCATGATAACATAAATTCGGAAATGAAAGTGTTTTCCAATTTTAATACACCAAAAGTAATTTATTGCACATGGTGTCTTTCTTATATACATAGGCCTGACAACTCAATAACTGAAATCTAGGATAGGACAACATCAAAAAAGGATTAAATGTAAGGTGTTGAATGCTTTTCTAGTGACACACTTTTTGGAGAAGGGCCACACAGCTGATGAAATTATATGGCAAGAGATTGAAGTCGCTCACCCTTCGAAGAGAGTAAGAGATTTTTGCTGCATATTCAGAAACTAGAATGCAGATGGATTGAGCACTGTTATTCCATTTCAAAAGGACTTAACACCACAGAAGAGTGTGCAAAGTTTCAACTCACTGCTCAATGAATAATGGTTAGTGTGTATTGGATCAGGAGGTTAATGACACTCAGGGGCATATTCTCAAGGAGCTATCGCCGAGTTAACGGCACTTTATCGCAGCCAAAGTCGAGATAAATGTATCGCAACATTCACAAGCTGGTGCTAACAGCCTATAACACCAGTTTACCTGCGAAAGCATCCTCAAAAAACATCGCCACAGATGACCCCTGCAACTATCACTAATGAGATGCAGAGTAGGCGTTCCCGAGCAAAAACCCACGACAACACCACACATCAACATTCTCAATGACCAGCCCGATCAGCGATAAAACCAAAAAACAGGCTATAAGGAGCGTTAGCAGCAGGAAACTAACACCTGCCCTGACCTGGTGCAAAGTCGGAGCACAGCCTGCACCACAAAATGGAGCCCAGCCCAGAGCCACACCTGAAGGGCAACAGATGCCATGGAGCCACTGAGCATGCGTGCCGGACACCCAAGAGGGCCACAACACCCACCGCCACCACCCCCAGGACCACATCCCACCCCCCCCCGCCCCGGCCCCACCATGGTCACCCCCCACCTCCCCCGGACCAAGACACAGCACATCAACTGCACGGACACATGACCACAAGCACCCGCCTGATGTCCCACAATTGCAACAATCAACATACATGTGAGCACTGAGATCCTGATTCATACATACACCATTGAAAGACCAAACAAAATGTCACATTCAAATACGTCACCAAACAACTATCCTGAGGAGTCATGGCGGGGCATCCCTGGACAAACTGTGACTCACAGCCTGCAAGACAATACCCAAGATAAGAAGGTGTGTCAGTCACCCATCAAAGGACAGGGAGAGAGAGAGAGAGAGAGAGAGAGAAAGAAACAGACAGAAAGAGAGAAACTGAACAAGGAGCGCAAGGCCAATCGGGCCCTTGGCTCATGCAAACATGCCAACAGCTGCGTGTGTCTCGAACTCTGCGCACCACAAATCACAGGCCTGGCATCAAAGTCAGCGCGAACTCCACATCACAATTAAGACATGCAAGCAGTAGTCAGACGAAAATCAGGAATGAAAGCACCTTTGTCTCAACACACAAGGCCCAAGGCCAACCAAACCACCGACCTTGGTCCTGAATGCGGCTGGCACACCCTGCGTGAGATACCATACCAGCCTCTGACGACTCCCACACCATGAACTGGGCTAATGAAACACAAACGTGCCTACACCCCACACACACTTGTCCCTGCACGACCGACACCTGCAAGGGATGCCCTTGACACATTGTCAAGAACTACCCATACGTACAAACGTCGCACACACATACGACTCATTGCCCAGAGCTGTGGCATATCGTCCACCGAACACCCACCGGTCAGACGAGTGCCAGTGCCACGAGACCAACAAACGCAATGGCCGGTATTCCCGGGCACATGCACAACCCCTGTCACGTGGAACTGTACCTTGCCCGAATGCTGCATCTGTTGGGATCCCTGCCAATGGCAGTGTTGCAAATCAGTTTCCGTCTGAGTTTCCGTCTTGCCTACGTCACCTGCGTCCAGCCCTGGCTCCACTGTCGATCATGCACATTCGAGTGGCCCATGGAGGTCTGCCTATCCAACGCAACCGTAGCTGAATTGGATTATGACCTGACAGTGCGCCCCCTGTTGGCCCACCAACAGGAGTGTCACCTGGATAGCCGTGCATGGGATGCACTGATCCTTGGCGTATGTGCTGGCAGTTGCGCATGGGAGAATTCACAACTCCTCGTGTGCAGTGACCACATCCAGGCGCTCCCCTATTGGGCTGTGTTGTGGATTGGGGAAACGGCGTGGACTGAGTACATCTGCCTGGACCAGTTAATGCATTGGCTCACCCTGGTGTTCCTTGAACCCGACAACGACGTACTATTGGAACACATTGCCCATGAAGCTGCGCTGGCATTCATGGACGAGTAACTACGTCCCTGCAGCCACATCGGATTGTCACCCACAGCACTGCTCCCAACACCTTGTAGCATCGTGGGGAATGTACCCACATCCCACCACAACAGAGGACATGTCTGCCTTCATCTGGACTCTGGATGCATGTGCGTGGAACTACGCGTGTGTACACACACCTGTGCAAGGTGATGCAGTTCCATGGTCGGAGCTGCACAACGTCGTCTGGCAACATTACCAAGTCGGACACACTGCTGGGGGGAGAGTACACACATGGCAATGTAGCACGACATGTGAACTTGTCAGACCCTTTCACCTGATCACTGTCAACAGAGCAGACAGTCGGTGCAGTCGGGTGGCAGAGCACTATGCAGACCCCATGGGCTGTAAGTCGTGCCCCCTCACACGGGGCAATGGGCATACGCCAAACAACACATGACTCGTCCAGCAAGGCAAGGTGGGCTGAGACCGTTGACATCCGTGATGATTGGGGTTCATTTTTCCACCCCCATTTCCTGCACCTCGACATGTACCCATGCTGCGTGTAAGTGTCTTAAGCATGTTCCTGCCTGTTGTGGCCGTTGTCTTGTCCGTACTGACACGCACATGCCAATAAAGTCTACGCAACACCACTGGTGTCTAACTGTGATGAGTGTTGATTAGATTGACCACTCGTGTGCCACAATGAGCATCGTCCCTACACATGGAGGAACTGACTGACGCATGTACAATGGGGGTGGGTCCCTCCTGACAGCTCCACCTCTGTGAGCCCGACATTGTTTTGGGAGATTTGCTGGTAGACCTGTGCTCTTACGTGTCTTCAGCAATGTGAGTATGGTGTCCAACCTCTGACCATGTTGAGCAATGTTATGAATCATTACAGAATGTGTCCACACAGATGTGTGTGAGTAGGTATGCGACGTGAAGTTCTGTCGTCACATGTGATGTAAGACACCACTTCTGGCCTGCTACCCATTTAGTCATTCCTACTTACAGCCCTATTCAAGACATGGACCTGTGCCTATGTTGGGGGGTTGTGAGTGTGTTGATAATGTGCAATGGGGACACAGCCAGTACCCACCTTCACAGTCATCCAATTGGCCATGTGTTTCGGGGATGAACATGCGCATTGATGTCATTTACCAGGGTGTACCTTCTTGTGCAATCATTGTCCCTACATCCAGCCATACTTCCATACGTGAGTGAACATAGTCATGACACATCTGCATGATTTCGAATGTTTTATTCACATTCTGGCGAATGACGGAGAGGGAGCTGTACATGGCCATCCAAGCCCACATAACATGGAAGCCCAGTGGTGGGCCAACCAGAGTCCTTTGGGCATTGATAATTGATTTGGAAGACGGGGAGTGCAGTCTGCAGCAGGATTTCTGTGTAATTGTCAAGCAGTGGAGATATGGCAGGCCGTGTCGGGGTACGGGTGAATGTCGCAGAGTGTTCCGGGGGTCAGTGGAAGGGGTTGTCCCAGGGCATGATGCATTGGGCAGAGCCAGGCAGGGCAAGCCATATGGAGGTCATGGATGCTACTGCCTCCTTCCTCACACAGTAGTTCCCACTTCATCTTACTCCTCCGATACTTCTTGTGTATCGGGTGTGTCCAGTGTGTGTGGCGGTCTAATGGCTGCATTACTGTGTGCCACTGACACATCAGAGTGCGAAGGTGATGGGGCTGCATCACTGTGTGCCACTGACACATCAGGGGTCGGAGATGTGTGTGTCGAGGTTCCTGCAGCAGTCATCTGGTACAGGCTCAGTGGCAGCAGTGGCAAGATGAGGATCTGCAAGGCATGGAAGATCGCAGCTACATCTCGCTGGTGTTCAGCAGTGGCAGCCATACTTCCAGCCTGCATCGGATCCATGGTCTCCATTGTCCTCCGCATCTGTGCCAACTCTGTGCTGTCATCGCTGGAGCCCGTCTGCCTAGACAGTTCCTGTCTCCGAGTAATGGAACCAGCGATGTCAGCCAAGGATTGTTGGTGGGCATGGTGCGGACAGTGGGTATCCGTTAGGGACTGTAGGTGCTCCACGATGGGACTCAGGCACTCACGTATGGCATTGAGTTTGGCTGCCATGAGGTCGAAACACAGCCGCAGCTGATCTGCCATCTTCTCCTGACACACGGCGTTTGAAATCCATGTGTTGGTCGTGGGGGTCCTGGGAGGCAGCCGTGGTGGTGTGTGCTTCCTGCTGTGTGGTCTGTGCAGGGTGTGGGCTCACCGCGATGCAGCTGGGCTGCCCTGCTCCTGGAGGTGGGGTGAGGAGGCTGTCCACGAGCCGTTGGAGTGTGTCTGGGCAAATGGGCAGGGTGTCCTCTTCATCATCACTGAAGAGATGTGTGGTCTGCTCTGCAGGAGGTGTTGGTTGTCCCTCTGCAATGTAAGGGGAGATGCAGGTTAACAGTGTGTTCCATGTATGTTGACGCATTGTGGATGTTTACATTCAGACTGCATGACGGTGTACATTGTGACTGTTTTGGTGTAGCTGGCTATTTGATGGGAGTCAGTGGACATTTCGACTACATGACGGATGTGTGGTTGCACTTGTACATTATCATCTCACAGTGTCATGCATTGCCAGATGTGATTGGCCATTTTCTATGCACGAGAGGCACCAGTTGTGTCCTCTGTCCTGTGGTGTAGGGGTTGCACTCTGTCCCACATTGTCGTCAATGTTGATGTACTGTGATTGCTATGTGTGTGTGCTGCATTGTTGGCGATTCGCCCCTGCAGCTCTGCATTGGCGGACCCTTATCCCTTTGAGTCAGGGTGCATTTGACTTGTGTGCTTTTCGGGGGCTGGGATGTTTGCGACTTGGGTCATTTGTGCTACTGGAGATATTTGGTACTCTTGTGCATTGTTTGTCGTCAGATGTGTTCTTGACGTCATGGCTCGTAGGTGCACGTGGATGTGTCAGAGTGTGACCTGCTCCTTTACGGATGTGGTCCACACTCAGCCACCTCAGTGTCGTCTCGTGCACCATGTCATGTATTGTGACTTCAGCCATGCTATCTGTCATGCAGTGTCACTTGCATTGTCAGTGTGGCTCACAGAGCCGCTGCTTTTCTGGATTTAGCACATGTGCATGGGTAGGTTGTGGCATTGGTGATATGGAGGGGGGCCCATTTGTGCACATAGTGGACGGGGGCCTACTTGGTGTTTCTATGTGTGCTGCAGTGTGCCAAGGGTATCAGGGACATGTTCCACACTCATTGCGGGTGTGCAGTGTGCTGCACATGATTGTGTATGTGTGCCATTGTGCCCATCTGCCCCTGTCCCCCTAGTCCCTGGTCGTTACTCACCCTGTTGCTGTTGGGTCAGGTCATTTCGGGCTGTGTCCAGACCCCCAACACCTTGCACCGTCTCACCACTGATGACTGTGGCCACCATTTCCTCCAGCTCATCCAGCTCATCCGGTGGCGCAGGACTCCCACCTCCAGTCGCCTTTGCTGCCTTCATGTTGGCAGCGAGTTTCTGTTTGGTTTGGCTGTGCACTTCATGCCAGCGCCTCTTGGCATCCTCCATTGACCTCCTCGCCACTCCGACTGCATTCAGTTTGGTGACGATGGACTGCCATATTTCCGTTTGTGTTGCCAATGACACAGTGGAGGTGACGAACAGTTGTTGGTAGTGTTCTATCACCTCCGTGACGGTGATCTGGTCTTCCTGCGGACTGAACCCCGTCTTCCTCTTCCTCTTCTCCGTGCCCTCCCCCGGAACGGGGGGTTCCATGCTGGTCCTCCGTGGGGTTTGTGGAGTTCGGCTTGTCCTCTGCACTAGGTCCGGGTGCATCCATGGTGCTACACAGTTTGGATTGGTTTTTGGGTTGGTTTTTTGTTTGCTTTTATAGTGCATTTTCACGCATGACGCGTGGGTATTGCAGCCCTGTCGCTGCGTTTCGCCGATTTTGGTATCGCGCTTCAGGCGTCGCAACTTTTTGGGCGGTCGTGTTTCGCATTTTTTGTTTTTCGCGTTGGTTTTTACGCGGGCATTTGGCGGGTTATCATGCTGCTATCGCATGGTGCGGAGGGATTGGGAATTGGACGTTAGGATGGTGTTATTTTCTCGCGATGGACTGCGATATGCAAGGTTGCGTTAAGCTACATTTGCAATGATTATCACACGTTCTTGTGAATATCCCCCTCAGTTGGTTCTAAGAATTTTGCACAGGCTGGGCAAATTAGTCCACCTACAAGACAGTTACTAAGGCTATGGACTCCTAAAAGGCACTGTTTTCTTTTTTGCCTTTTTTTGTATACTGTAATATCTGTAACATCTTCACATCTAGATGTGGATAATGTTTATTTTAAATGTGCTGCTTCATTGAAAGTGTGATTGTCAGAGTACTTTACTTTATCTATTTTTGTTAAAATGGAATTCTTGTTTGACACTTACAATTGTAGTCCATTCCCAATTATGGAGCAGACCCAAATGCTTGGGCTCTGCTGAAGCTTCAGACCGGTGCATTCGGGCACCGCATACTGTTTACAGGTGGATTATCTCATTGTGAGAAGCCGCTGAACCACAGAAAGGCACTATTTAGCAGTTGACACACCTGGGAGGCTAGCAATTGCAGTCCACCAGAGAAGAATGCTGTTTACCATGCCTCACATATAATTGATAACTGGTGAATTCATTGTTCTATTTCTCCAACAGGTTTATACCCCTGAGTGAGTACATTTGTTTTTATTTCAATTGTGTAATTTTAAAATGACTCTATTGTAGTTAGGATCAGCAAGTAAGGGTTCACTGCTGTCCTAGAGGTATGATGATGTCAACCTAATTTTCTATATTTGTCCATGCCATCACTCCTCCTATCCTAACATATGCCTCTGTAGTTTTAGGATATTCCAGCTTTTCTCAGTCCCAATTCTTACTGAATGGGTCGACACATTGTTGATACAATACCAACAAGCAAACCAATATAGGGCTGAATTGTGTGACAGACAAAGGCACGCAAGGCCCATGGACTTGAATGTACTGTCTATACTTTGAATATTGAGAGGTTGTGGTTTATGTTCACCTGGGACATCAGTAATTATTGCTGATGAATCATGATTTGATGATGAATGACACCAATAAGCACCAAGTAAGGGTTATATAGTTACTAACAGATCATGTCCTTACAGTTAATCCCTTACTAGCTGTCTACGTGCCAGCAAGATGCCTTGTTGAACCCTGAATGTGCTTGTAAAAGATAGTGAGTTTGTCTTTTCCTCTGGCATGTGCTAGACTCAGTGATGTATTTGAACATGTCAGGGACACTGTATGCACATCTGTGTACTGGCCTAGTTATTACAGCTGTGCTCCCAAAAGACAATTTCAGAACATTTCACCAAGGATAATCTACATGTGTAGATTTACTAGGAGTAAATTTACTAATAATAATTTTGATTTTAATTAATAAAAACTCCTTGCAACTTTCTTGTAAGAGAAACAGAATACTGGCTGGGCGTGAAACCAAACACAAATATATCATGATCAGAACCCAGCAAGTGAGTTTCCAGCAGCACAGTGTTGTTTACATTTATCTTGTTTTTGTATCCTAGCTGTTTCAGTTGAGCATTTAAATCTCATACATGCCAGGCTATGGATTTTTTGGGGCTCATAATTATCTGGAACCCAGTAAATACTGCACCTTTGGGCTTCAAAGAATGCAGAGCCTGCCTTTTCTCCCCTACAAAATTGCCAACCTTTGTGTAAAAAAACACTTTCCACATCTAACCATCCTCTCACCTGTATCTGCCACCAAAATCACAAGATTGCAATACCATATCGAAAACATACCCACAAACTATAACTATTTGTGTAGGTGAAGCAAATTGTCAGCCAACTACTGCAGGTCCCAAATTAGAAATTCAACAGCACTTCTGGGCCCCCAACCTCCCACTATTAGGACTGAGATCCTGAGGGACCAAAAGCATATATTCTGCAGGACATAATTTACTGTCTGCTTCAGTAGTCCTTGGTCGAGGTTTTCTCTGTTGAAAGTGTTCCAAATTTAATGTGTTTTCAAAGTTCCGTAACCAAGATGTATGAACTGTCAGCCTTAGGGTGATCTTCCCCCAAACTTTTTGCCTTCACACTTTTCTTATCTCGGTTTTGTTGGTCTTAGAACTCTGTACCTTTATCACTGCTAACCACTGCTAAAGTGCTTGTGCTCACTCCCTAAAACGTGGTAATATTGGGTTATCATCAATTTTCATACCTAATTTACTTATAAGTCCCTAGTAAAGTGATACCACATGTGACCACGGTCTGTAAGTCAAATGCTACAATTGGACCTGCGTACTACCAACCACAGGAGACACCCATAGTCCCAGTACAGACCTGGGTAAATGTAATAACATGCGACAATGTCTCAACTGAATCAATGAGGGGACGTAATTCAATGAGTAAATTAATTACAATGCAAACATTAAATAAAGATAAACGGTCCCAGAAGCATCATTGAATGCAATTATGTTGTCAGCGAAGACATACAAATTAGACTTCATAAATCATAATGCAGCATCAACCATGCTTTAAAGTTCTGTACTAAGTGAGACGGTGAACACTTTGTGCTCCCGAAGAAATATTAAAACGGCGCAAGTGAAACAAGTGAAGGAAATAAAGAATGCTGCAGCGTATTGGACCAGAAATGAAAACAAAATTATGAATGAGTTAAAACATTTATGAAAGAATTTATAAAATCATGTCATAATTCAATGTCCAAATTTAGCTTGTGCAAGTCAACGGCGTATCAACCTTCATGACTGGAGGTCATCATCAGGGCATAGACAACACAGCGTTGGGTGGTAGCTGTCTAATAGGTGAAAATGAAAAATTATACAAAAGTACTGAGTAAGGAAGGTACAAAGAATAGTTCAGGGACTGGTAAAAAGGTACCTGAAAGGTTTTGAAGGTACCTATAGGAGAAGAGAAGACAAAAAGAGGGAGTAGCATTAGCCACTAATGTCAATTAAGGAGGCCTTAAACATGTAAGATAGACCAGTGGGGCACTCACATGGGGGGATTCTGTAAGAGGTTAAGAATCCATGAGTCAGGACTATATTCACCGGTTGGCATCCACAAGGGGTATGTCTGTCCGTAGTAGGACAATTCCAAAGGGTTCTGAGTCACAGAGTTGGCTCATAAAGAAAGGAGAGGTCCACTGGTTATTATTTGAAGGCTACTGAGAGTGAATTTAACTATTATGAATGGCAGAGCAACTCACCAGGAAGAAGAAATCCTCCTGTGGGTGAGTGTCCAGGTGAGGAGGCTAAGTACAAGGGTTCTGTCAAGGTGCCCGGAGTACAGGCAATGTATCCAAAACATTAACAAGGGCTATTATTGTGCCCTTGCGGCTTGTGACCAGCTAAAGTGAAGGGCTTAATAAAGGGAGAATACTGACCTGGGTGGATGAATCAGGTTTCCCACTCACAGAGCTCAAGAAATTATAGGCTTAAAAACGCAACCCCATTTCCATATTCCAGGCAATGTTCTGAGACCAGGGATGGAAGAAATCAACCCCAGAGCACGACTGCGGGAGAGACAAGCACAAGGCTACAGTCATCAAGGTAATGTATGCG
Source organism: Calotriton arnoldi (assembly GCA_963921515.1). NCBI lineage: Eukaryota > Metazoa > Chordata > Amphibia > Caudata > Salamandridae > Calotriton > Calotriton arnoldi. The sequence goes on from CAWUFW010001414.1 coordinate 167,621, forward strand.
ATAAGGAGGCATTATTCTACCCATACATCAATTAAAAGTGGTTGCCGTACTCCTGAGATAACGCCAGACAACCCCAACCAATTGGAGCCTATTAGTGTTTACACACGTAATTAAGGCATGAGACACTATCATGCAAAAATAGGGAGCTCATTAATAAGGTAACAAGCTCTGCCTAGATCAGGTATAAAGCGATACAAAAGGGGATGATGGACGGAACGTTTGAGCCAATCAAACACTCACCCCCAGTCAACTGATCTGGGTTTAATCCATCATCATTCTTTAGCTCACTCCACCACCCCAGTTCAGACATGGCCATATGCAAATCAGTCTGACCCTGTGCCTCATGGGAACAGTCCAGCCCGAACTGCCAAGCCATGTCTTCCCTGGACCGGAAACAAGCATCCTAGGACCAGTTTCTGGCATTTCAGCCGTCATCAGCCAGGCTTGCTTGAATCCAGTGGCAAAGTGAGCAAGGGACCCATGTCTGGGCATACCCCGGCCAACTTAGGGCGACCAAAGCGATACAAAAGGGGATGATGGACGGAACGTTTGAGCCAATCAAACACTCACCCCCAGTCAACTGATCTGGGTTTAATCCATCATCATTCTTTAGCTCACTCCACCACCCCAGTTCAGACATGGCCATATGCAAATCAGTCTGACCCTGTGCCTCATGGGAACAGTCCAGCCCGAACTGCCAAGCCATGTCTTCCCTGGACCGGAAACAAGCATCCTAGGACCGGTTTCTGGCATTTCAGCCGTCATCAGCCAGGCTTGCTTGAATCCAGTGGCAAAGTGAGCAAGGGACCCACGTCTGGGCATACCCCCGCCAACTTAGGGCGACCAAAGCGATACAAAAGGGGATGATGGACGGAACGTTTGAGCCAATCAAACACTCACCCCCAGTCAACTGATCTGGGTTTAATCCATCATCATTCTTTAGCTCACTCCCCCACCCCAGTTCAGACATGGCCATATGCAAATCAGTCTGATCCTGTGCCTCATGGGAACAGTCCAGCCCGAACTGCCAAGCCATGTCTTCCCTGGACCGGAAACAAGCATCCTAGGACCGGTTTCTGGCATTTCAGCCATCATCAGCCAGGCTTGCTTGAATCCAGTGGCAAAGTGAGCAAGGGACCCACGTCTGGGCATAACCCCGCCAACTTAGGGCGACCAAAGCGATACAAAAGGGGATGATGGACGGAACGTTTGAGCCAATCAAACACTCACCCCCAGTCAACTGATCTGGGTTTAATCCATCATTATTCTTTAGCTCACTCCACCACCCCAGTTCAGACATGGCCATATGCAAATCAGTCTGACCCTGTGCCTCATGGGAACAGTCCAGCCCGAACTGCCAAGCCATGTCTTCCCTGGACCGGAAACAAGCATCCTAGGACCGGTTTCTGGCATTTCAGCCGTCATCAGCCAGGCTTGCTTGAATCCAGTGGCAAAGTGAGCAAGGGACCCACGTCTGGGCATACCCCGCCAACTTAGGGCGACCAAAGCGATACAAAAGGGGATGATGGACGGAACGTTTGAGCCAATCAAACACTCACCCCCAGTCAACTGATCTGGGTTTAATCCATCATCATTCTTTAGCTCACTCCCCCACCCCAGTTCAGACATGGCCATATGCAAATCAGTCTGACCCTGTGCCTCATGGGAACAGTCCAGCCCGAACTGCCACGCCATGTCTTCCCTGGACCGGAAACAAGCATCCTAGGACCGGTATCTGGCATTTCAGCCGTCATCAGCCAGGCTTGCTTGAATCCAGTGGCAAAGTGAGCAAGGGACCCACGTCTGGGCATACCCCCGCCAACTTAGGGCGACCAAAGCGATACAAAAGGGGATGATGGACGGAACGTTTGAGCCAATCAAACACTCACCCCCAGTCAACTGATCGCAAATTCCACACACCCCTACTCACAGGGCTGGCCTATTGTAGGTCAGAGACGCCTTGAAAAGCAAGACTGCTGACTAGCGGTAACATTCCCTGTGCCCCCGGGGGATGACCAAAAGAATAAAAAAATGTAAAAAAGACGGGGGACAGAACATTCACAACAGCCCTTTTCAGCTTAAAATCTACTTATTTTTACACATGATTATTTAACAATTTATCACAGAAAAAAAGAAATACAAGCAGAATGATGGACAATAAAATCAATAAATGTCCTTGAACCCCCAGAGTAAAAAGTTACACATTTAACAGAATATGAGAAGGAGTCCAGGGTGTAACAGGATTACAGTTAGACACAAACACTTGGAATGCCCAATTCAAGAGATCGATAAACTCAGACGGAAACCATGCAGTTCCACTCATCCAAAGTGTAAGGTCATTGTTCACGGAATTGCAGCAAGAGATACGGTGACATTCACAGCGTAACAAAATTTGTGAAAGTTTGCCTCCGTGCAAAGGTAAAGTGGGTTGGTCAATCTACTTGCTATACTAATTCACTTTCTGTGTGGTTAAGGGCTTTAAAGTGTGAGACCAATGGAGCATTATTTACTTGATATTTAATTCTGCTTTTATGCTGTGTAATCCGTACCTTTACTATCTGGGTAGTTTGCCCAATGTGGATTAAATGACATGGGCATTTGATTGCATAAATCACTATAGCAGAGCTACAATTGCTCAATTTTCTCAAGCTGTATGAAGTAGTACCCATGTCAAATGGTTTGGTATTTAAGGTCTGCGCGCACACTTAACAATTTTGATATTTAAAGTGGCCCATTATGGGGGGAAGTCCCAATGCGGCCATGATGGATTAGTTAGTCTTAGGTTTTGGAGTCCAAGTAATAGGCATTGGATAGGTGGTCACCAAGATTACTGCCCCTCTTATAAGAAAATAGAGGTGGTTCAGAGAAGATCGATTCAGCCTTCATTGTGTTCCAATTTCTCTTTATTATTTTGATAATCTTATTGATAGCCAAGAAGAAAGTGTATACAAAAGGTATACGTTTATTCTCTGTTTCGGGCTTGGGTGCAAGAAGTGTTTCCCTAGAGCCATAGCTGCCAAGGTTTCAGATTGCTGATGTGTGACATTTTCATAATTTCAGTGTAATTATGAGTGACATTCAACGACTATGAGTGACACTTTCTCGCAAGCAAAATCAAGCAATGAAGACGAGGGAAACATAAAATATCATCCTCCTTCTTTCCCTTTTTGTGTTTTTCTCTCTCTTACTCTGGGTCAAACTATTGATGAAGAAAAATAAGTGCTGGCCTCCAAAAATTTGTGTTGGTGGGCTCCATCTGCAACCCCAGGCTCAAATTAAGCATTGGCTGGGGGTGTCTGGGGAGATATAATGCTGACATAGTGTACTGGAACTGATGGGTAAGTTCTATTGTTTCGCACTCCAATTCTTAAGTACTATGTCAGCTGATGTAAACCTATGGAAGAAAGGAAAGTAAGTACCACTGAGAAACGTGTCACCCATCCGAGGGGAGGCCGTAGCATCACTTCTTTAGCTCCTGAGTTTAAAGAGAGAATTAGCCAAGAAGGTAAGAGATTTATCACCACCACACTTGGCAACTACAACAAACACTCACTACCTCACTCCACCAAACACTTGTCTTGACACACATAATTACTCTAACAAACACAACTGTACACCACCAAATAAATAACATCACACACACACAGTCAAATCATGAGGAAAGCCTGCACTGCTGAATCTGTGTGTGGTGAGATGAACGTTTTCACCCATTTATGTGTGTGTGCTCTGCTGCAGCTGGTGCCATTATTGAGTTCTGTAAACTCTTAGATAGTGCACAACTCCAGGGTCTCTTACTAGACTCTGAACTGTCCCATGACGGTGCCATGAGTGGCCAAAATAGCATTTTGTTCAATACTTAAAAGTCGCACATTACACTTATAAACTTTCAAAAACAAAGCGTTGCTTTAACAACATTAACCTTTTGTTTTCCTTCTGTGTTTGAGCTATTCATTTCTTTTATGCTCCTTCCGTATATCTTCCATCCCTAATTCTTTCTTCCTTTTTGTTTTAATCTTCCTCTTCCTTCCATAACTTCACTTCTCCCTTCCGGTCTTTTTTCTGCCCTTCTTTCACTTCCCTTCCTTACTTTCTTCCTCATTTTCATTATTTACACGTTTTTTTACAATGATATGCAATTGTTTATGAGTTTCACAGTTATGCATACTTGCACTTATTGAAAAACAGTCCTGTGCGGCCAGTCCCACGGTTTCTGAATAACACACTGCTGCATTATTTACGTGGCAAATATTTGAAATGCTCTGCTCGTGCACAGGCTCTTGGAGTTAGAGCCGGCCCCGGCTCGGCTCTGGCTCAGGTCACCCTGTTATTTTGTTGCCTCACTCACCTGGCAAACTCCACTTGGGACAAGAAGCCGTCCTAGTTTCATGCTGCCTCTCCACGCCTGCAGTAGTGTGGAGACTGATAAAGCTAGATAGATTATTAAACTGAAATAAATACAGCAGCTCACCTCACCCCGTGTACAACGTCAAGATAACCATCAGCAGACTGGTAGAGTGGCATAAAGCAGGAGGGATGCTGCCCACGGGCACGCTGCCCGCTCGAACACCAGAGTTACAGAAAGGGTCATAACGCAGTGTCACCTAGTCTGAACGTGGAGGGCACGGCACAGGAAACAATCAGAGAGCTGCCGCCCCTTGACCCAATAAACTCTGCTGTGTCCTGTAGAAAAGAGTTCTCGCAATCACATGAGCAGCTGGTAAACAGCCTCACACTATAACAGCTGCTCTTCGCTTTTATTTATCAGCACCCAGCTCCGCCCGGAATGTACACTTACTTGGACCCTCTCTGTTTGGCGACCCGTTTGTTGTGACAGCCAAGTCGCGTGAGGCTGCGTGCCGCCGGGCTGAGAGTGAGACTCGGTTGATTAGTTTGCAATGCTTCAGTAGTGTGCAGCAGGTGGAGGTCAGATAGCTCACAGTTTGTCCACTGCATGCTGCCAGCAGCGCACCAGGCTCATGCTGCTCCACCTAATGGAGCACAGCTTCTACTACCGTGTTAGCACTTCACAGTCAGGCACCTGCTGAGACCCTACGCCTATGCGTGACAATGCATTTCAGTGCGGTAATGCGGATTACCACACTGAAATGCGCTAGTGTCACGCCTGATGCGTGATACTTGGCAGGCCTGTAGAGCTGTACCACGCGCATTTGAGTGAGCGTGATTCCAACTGACGCAGATAGCCGCAGGATACCAGTTTTTCTTTCAGTATCCCTGCCTCACTAAAATAATCTTTTTTCCACTTACAATTTCTGCGGATGTGCAAAAATTGACCATACAGCAGTCCATCTCTGAGTCCCCTGGGTTGGTTGCGGTTGTACAGAAGCAAAGTATTGTGTTCTGTTGGCTAAGGAAAAAGCGATGTGCCTAATTTACCATCTTGGACTTGTAAGGAAAAGTCCAGAAAAGGGAGATCATTGGTCTTGGCCTCATAGGTAAATTATAGGTGGGTTTGGTTAGTGTTTTTCCAGTCTACAATAAGTGCGAATGATGCCTCATCACCTTTCCAAATAAGCAGAACGCCATCTATATAAAGTCACCAAAACATGATTTGGATCTGGAATGGATTCTTTGTGAAAGGATGTTGTTTTCTTCCAAATCATCCACATACAGAATGGCAATGTTTGGGGCGAAGCATGTGCCCATAGAGGCCGCCTTCTTTTAGAGATACAATGTATCTTTATATAAAAAATAGTTATATTGTAAAGCCATTTGTTGCAATTGCATGACAAAGTCAGTAGGTATGCATGTGGGTTTAGGTACTGTATCAAATAAGCTTTTAATGACTTGTATGCCATCTGCCTACGCAGGTTTGGTATATAAAGACTCATTATCCAGTCTAACCAAAAGGTCCGTGGATGGATCAAAGTCTCTATACTCAGTTTGCACAACCAAGTCCTCACTGTCCCGAATAAAAGTGCTAGTAAGGGGTACAAACTCTTTGATCACTGCGTCAATATATTTCCCTAATGGCTCGAGGACAGACCCACAGCCTGACACTATCGGTCTCTCCGGTGAGCCTGCAGCGCTGATTGTGCCACCCAATTAAGTAGCCCATTAAACATGTCTCAGGATTGCCATTGCAGCCTGCGTGTACAGTTTTAAACTGCCATATTGACCTAGCAAAATAAACCTTTTGCCAGACCTTCCTTTTTAATACATATAAGTCATCTCTATGGAAGGCCCTAAACAGTCAACTGGGCAGGGTGCAATATATTTAAAAAGTAGGATAAGCAATTTTAAGTTTTACATGACATGGTGGTGAAAAACTCTTCAATTAGTTTTTCACTACTGCAAGGCCTGATTCTCCAGTAGGACAGCATTGGAGTTACCTTATCACATTTAGTAATCCGTAACTTCCAAAAGGATACAGATAAACAGTTCATGTTTGATGCCTTTGGAATTGTAATGAAAAATCCTCTCTTATGGTGAAGTTGGATTTTTTGGTTACAATTTTGAAAATGCACTTTTGGAAAATTGCCATTTCCCTGTCTTAGCCAATTAGTGCCTTCAGCCTGTCTCTGGGTAACATGACTGGGTCATGTTGGCAGTGAGTCTTTTTGTATTCCTCCTAGACAGCCACAAACAATAGAGAGCTTAGGTGTGCATGGATGGGACATCACTGGCAAAATGGGAGGGTGGAGTTAGGCACAGCCCCACTTACACATGAATAGGCTGTGTTCTGCCCTCACACAAAGGCTTGCATACCTCAATTCAAAGGAGGCACCATGTATAAAAATTGGACCTTAGATGCTAACTCTTCTGTACACTTCTGGACCAGGAAGAAGGACTGCTGTGCTGCTGAAAGGACTGCTACTCTGCTGTGCTGACCTGCTGCTTGCTGTCTACTTGCCCTCGGGGAGAAGGACTGGACCTGCAACCTGTATCCAGCACCATCAGAGTGATTCCAAGGGCTAGTCTCTTGTAAACAGCACCTGGACTTTGCAACTGTGAGTCCTGCCCTGCTAAGTTGTACCACCACAGTCTTGGACTCTTGGAAGTGGGTCTGGAGGTTCTTTACTAGCCCATCTGTGGATCCAGCATAACCAACGCATCACATCTGCTGCACGGCGCAAGCCCAAACAGAACTGATGTATTGCCTCTGCTGCAAGGGTTCTTCCAGTACAAGGACAGCTCCCTGGAACTGACGCATCGCCTCGGCTGTGTGGCGCATCCTCAACGTGGGACCTTGCAATGCTCCGCAAGCAGGATTTAATGTACTCCTTCTCAGCAGGCTTATCTGGGTCCCTGGAGCCAGCCCACACACCATCGCGGTCGACCTGAACTTGTGACTTTGTCCCGGTCCGGCACAACCAGAAATCCACAGTGGCGCTTTTTGCCGCTGTTTTCACTTAAGTCTTTAGAATTGCATATCTCTGGTTCTACTGATTGGATTTTTGTCATTTTGATCTTGTTTTATTTTCAACAATCTACTCTTTTTCTAATGTTGTGTGGGATCCTTTTTGTTCTGTGGTTTCACTTTGTTATTGTTTGAAATGTTGCACAAATACTTTACACATTGCCTCTGACATTGCCTGACTGTTCTGTGCCAAGCTACTTGAGGGTTGAGCACAGGTTAACTTAAGGATTGCTTGTGACTTCACCCTGAAAAGGATTGTGGTTGCTGCTTGAGCAGGGTATCACCGCCCCCCAATCCCAGTTTCTTACACAAATCATAACAAAAGGTCCCAAAAACAAAGAATCACATGACGTCTCTCTTGTTAACTCAGTTTTAAGTACCCTAGCTACAGTAGGAAAGCCATTCTCTGTTCTATATTTTGCTAAGAGTTTAGTTTCATCCAAAGCTGTTTCAGTATCATAGTTATCATCAGTACCATGGCAAAGATGCAAAGGACCCTGGTGCAAGCCAGGAAAATGGCATATTTCACTATTTTTGGGGCAGTAAAATACAGTAATTATCAGGGTTCAATGGGCCCCTCAGTATTCTGGGCCTCGGTGCACTGCTCCAATGGTAGCTACGCCCCTGGTTATTATGGCATTCTTGTGGTGATGTTGGATTTGACTGACTCAAAAAGGTGAATTAAATAATTTAGTTATGAGCTAGTAATGAATGCCTTGCCAGATCTGGTGATCTAATTACATAGTAGGCAGGCGATTGTGGGACGACTCGGTAGATAAATGTGATACAGATGGATAAGTGATTTATCAGGCACGTGAGATATTTAAATAGTAAACTAGGTAAATTGACAAAGGCAATGCTAGATACGTTAGTAGCTGACTGAGACGACTGACTGAAACACATGAGATAAAATCAGTGCTGCCTCGGTGGACAGAGAAATAAATGTAAGCAGGACAATTATTTAGACAGACACTGTTTGAATACATGGCTAGTTAGTCAGACAGATGGCATAGAGGAAGGGACATTTATTACAGAAAGATTGTGATTCTGAGACAGATGGAAAGGTGACCGAACAGATACCTAGAAACACGTACATGCTTACATAGGTACGTTCACATTGCATTAAAAGAACATAATCGAATTGAACACGTCTACGGGGCATATTTACAAGCCCCTTGCGCCACTTTTGCGCCGCCGTTGCGTCACGCATGTGACGCAGCGGCGACGCAAACCATGCGCCGCGTTGTGCTATATTTACAACGTGACGCATCTAGGGAGATGCGTCACGTAGTAAACCCCTGCGCCAAATGAAACCTGCGTCAGGTTTCATGTGGGCGTACCGGCGCAGGGGGGGGGGGGCGTTCCGGCGCAGGAACGCCTTGGAAAAGTGACGTAGTGAAATCTACAAGATTTCACGCAGTCACTTTTCCGACGCTGGTGCGTCAAATCCTTACGCCTGCTTCAAGCAGGCGTAAGGATTGACGCACCATGTTAGGGATAGGGAAGGTTGGAACAGTGCTGGAGTTGCGTCGCGCTTGCGACACAGCTTCAGCACTGCGCCAACCTTCCGCCGGCAGATGCGTCACGCATCTGCTTATCCTTGCGCCACGATGCGCCGCATTGTAAATGCGGCGCATCGGACGTGGCGCAAGGGTAAACTTGCGTGACGCATTTTCCCTGGCGCATCCCTGCTGATATGCAGGGATGCGCCAGGGAACGTAAATATGCCCCTACGTTCTTCTACAGTTTTTTTTTTACTTAGCACGAGACGCATTTCAACTGGAAGAGCTGTATTCAAAAACCCGTCTCATTAATTTATGCGAAAGTGCACCCGTGAAAACCGACAGAGAAGATCATTTCAGCGTTGGCTTCCAGCACGCACATTTCCCTGCCCACCTCTTTCTAGGAAAGCAATCAATAATCCATGTTTCAATGCACATGGCTTATTTTCCCTGATGCACTTGTTACCTCAAAGTACAACATAAAAAGCCGCACAACTGTTTTGCTCTGTAGTGCTTTTAATGACAATATTCTACATTTGGTAGGCAGCCTATAAGTAATTATAAAAATGACGCGATGTGTCAAAATGCTTCAAGTTTTCAACTGAAGTATTTGATGTGAAACAGCCATTCACTTCATTTTAAAAATACCACATTGGTTGTTTAATTAATTTTGAAGAGGAGAGAAAATGCACTGACCTCGGAAGAATCGGGGGGATTTACTGAAAGATAGCACGTTGGTGTATCAAATGCAGGCTTTTGAATCCACAACTGGAGTTAGCGTTTCTCCACCTTTAGGTTCGTTTTCAGTGTTGGTACGTCGGGGCCTACTGTTTTATTCATCTGCATTTTGCAGCAGGATCCGTTATTGCATACATTTTCATTCGCAGCGTGGTCTCCATCACAGCGTGATACTAACGTCTTCAATGTTATCCCCGGCTGTAATACATATAAAGAAGTGACATATAAGCTCTGCCGTGCATGCACTAATTCTATTTTATATCCTTATTGTTTTTACCGGGTACTGTCGTCACAGCGTATTTGTTTAAGAAGCGTCAACAATGCTACGGCATAGGTTGATACAAGTGTTTCGACTTCTCTTATAGCGGTTAAATGAATGGTACCACTGGAATTTTAAACTACATTGGCGGGGCTGTAGAAGAAAGGGACTTTCACATTGGGTGCAAAACTGGAGTGTGAAAGGAGGAGCTCTGGAAACAGCCAGGGAAAAAGAAGACAAATGCTCGAGACGAGTCTCCACAAAACGAAATCCAAGAAGCAAGCAGAGAAGCCAGGGAGGGAACTCGGTATATGCAAAAGAAACAATTGATGGATGGAATGCTAGACAATGGAAACATTCACCCCCAGTCACAAGGATCTGGGTTTAATCCATCATTCTTTTGCTCACCACACGACCCCAGTTTGGACCCAGCGATATGCAAATCAGTCTTGACCCTGTTCCTTGTGGGAGCAGTCCAGCTGAACTGCCAAGCCAGGTCCTCCCTGGACCGGAAACAAGCCTCCTGGGACCGGTTTCAGGGCATCACCCTTCATCAGCCAGGATAGCTTGAATCCAGTGGTGTAGTGAGCATGGGACCCACGTTTGGGCATACCCTTCCCACTTAGGGCGTCATATGCAAAAGAAACAATTGATGGACGGAATGCTAGACAATGCAAACATTCACCCCCAGTCACAAGTATCGGGAAAAAAACCAATGGATTTAGGCCCAGATCTCTGTACTGGGGTGAATGTATGACATTGTTCTGCATTCTGTCCATTATTATTATTATTAGGCAATTTATTGAGCGCACAAATACCCTTAGGTGTCTCGGCGCTGAGGACAGCTGAGTTGAGAAAGAGATGGGGAAAGGAAGGTTTATTGATTGAATAACCAAGTTTTTAGTTGTTTACGGAAGGATAACAATGTGGGTATGGTTTTGATATGTAGAGGGAGTGTGTTCCAAAGTTTGGCGGTGGCGACAGTGAATCTTCTGTCACCCCAGGTGGCCTTTTTGGTTCTGGGCACAGTCAGCAAATGAGCTGCTGAGGAACGTAAGGATCTTGTCGGTCTATAGGAGCATAGACTTTTTTTGAGAAATTCAGGTCCTATGTTGTGGATTGCCTTGTAGGCAATACAGAGGGCCTTGAACTTTGTTCTACTTTTGATGGGCAGCCAGTGTAGCTGTTGGAGTACCTTGGAGATAGGTTTAAACTTAGGGGTGCCTGAGAGAATTCTTGCTGCTGCGTTTTGCACCATCTGCAATTTATGTAGGACTCTTTCCTGGGCATTAATAAGTAGGCCGTTACAGTAGTCTATCTTAGACGAGAGTACTGATGAGGGTCTTGCCTGCATTAGGAGGAAGGTAGGGCAGAAGTTTTTTTATCATCCTGATGGTGAAAAAGGATGATGAGACGACCGAGTAGACGTGATGAATAAAAGAAAGTTTGTCATCAAACATTACTCCCAGATTTCTGACCTTAGTGACAGGGGGCGGAGGTGGGCCCAACTCTACAGGCCACCAGGAAGGAGACCAGCTGGGGGAGAGATTTCCGAAGATCATCACCTCCGTTTTTTCGGAGTTCAGCTTTAGACAATTGTTTGCCATCCAAGTACTGATGGCAAACATTCCCTCTCTGAAGTTAGCCGAAACTGACTTGCCATTGTCATGGATCTCCAACACAATCTGAGTATCGTCGGCGTAGGACATAATACGCAGGTTGTGGGACTTGATGATCCTGGCCAGGTCCGAAACGTATATGTTAAACAGGGTCGGGCTTAGCGAGGATCCCTGAGGGACCCCGCATGGTAGTGAGAAAGAAGGGGAGTTGAAGTTGCCGAACTTTACACGTTGGGTACGGTTAGACAAGAAGGATGCCAGAAGGGCTTTTGCTTTGTCTTTAATACCTATGGCTGAGACACGGTCGATTAAGGTTGAGTGGTCGACCGTGTCAAACGCTGCTGAAAGATCCAGCAGCACCAGGACCGCGGCACCTCCCTTATCAAGAGTCATCCTGATTTCGTCGGATGTCTTGATGAGTGCAGTTTCTGTGCCGTGGCCTTTCCTAAAACCAAATTGGGTGTCATCTAAGAAGTTGTTGTTCTCAATATAGATGGCTAGGGAGGACCTGGCCTGGCAGTTCGGGCTGGACTTTTCCCATTGGGCACAGGGTCAAGACTGATTTGCATATGGCTGGGTTCAACCTGGAATGGCATGTTGAGCAAAAAAACAATGATTTAGGCCCAGATCTCGGTACTGGGGTGAATGTATGGCATTGTTCTGCATTCTGTCCATCAATTGTTCTTTTTGCAGGGAGGGAACTAGGATCAGGAAGGCCAGGAAGGGGAGAAACCCACGTAGACGCTGTCAGATGACAACGTGTCAAGAGGCGCAAGCCCACCCAATGAAGAGTATTTACTCACTGTCTAGATCAATCTAAATGCATAAAACAACACTTTACGTCCCACGAGGTACATGCCATATGGATGTGCCTCTATACCGGCTATTAGAGTCCAGTGTTTCAAACAGTTTTTCAGTGGAATATTAAAGGTGGAATATTGTGATGTGGACAAATATATCACTCTCATATAATTAATAGGAAGCTACAGTGCCCTCCTCAGTGACATCCTTGTGGTTCATCACCCAAAGAAGGCATAAGAGGAGTCAAAACCTTCCATCCTCTTGTTTTCCATAGTGAGGTAAACCCAGGACAAAAAGTTGGACAGACAAAGGCATATACTATGTACTTAGTACAATGTGTGTATCTACTGTATATTAGATACACAACAACAACCTATTTACAATATTTCAATCACCCACCCTGTTTTTTTACCCATTAAGTCATTTATTTATTCATATTAAAAGTTCAGAAAACAAACATACAATGCAAGTAAATTCCATGCATTACATACAATATAAAAAGAATAAAATAGTTTTACGAAAACCATTCAAAGTGTTTTGCTACAATTCTTTGGGGAATTGCAGAGTTCTTTATCTTACAATATTAAAGAAAGATCAGGTTTTTTGGATTTTCCCAGTGTGAGCCAAGCATACTGGATACACTTTACAATACACAAGCCCCCTATTTTCTGTCAGTCTATAGAGAGATAAGGTACAAGCAATGCATTATTATTATTCTTTTAAATAACAACAATTCCGCCTTGTATAAACAAAAGTAAAGTAAAAGGAAATTATTCATCATTCCTTAAACTTGTTACTGCAAGTGCAATAGCAGAAGCAACCATGAGTCTCCGTTCAGTCCCTTGTGTGTTTTGCCAATACTCTCAATTCTTATATGTGCCAAAACCTGTTTAAAATTCAATCATCTCAGTTGCATATTAGTACTCTAACTGCATAATACCCTTCTATGAATGATCAGTTGACTTTGCCAAATTATAGCATTTCCAAAGAATAGCATAATTTATTCTCAATCAGTATCGGCTGATGGCATCTCTCTATAGAGACCCATTAAGATTGGCCGAGAGTCTAACCCATTACAAAATACATTCCAGCCTAGCATTCTATTCTAGTTCAATCGAGATTAATACACCATGATAGTATTGAGAAAGCTTGTGTAACAGACAGCATTTAGGTATTCACTTTTCAGTGCCTGTAGACCTTTCAAGTTACGTCTCTTTTCTCATGCTTAAATTTTCCCACCTCTTGTGCTTCTCTGACATTAAACAAAGTGTTCTTTACAAAACATAACAATGTCGACCACATTTTTTACAAGACAATTTTCAGTGCAGGCATGAAGTACTCCTTCATCTGCATACAACTGAGGACAAATCTGAACGTTTTTGAAGCTGGCTACCTCTGCATTCAGAGCTTTATCAAGATTGTTGATGTAAACATTGGACAGTACTTGAGTAAGGGAACCGCCCTTTCCCACTTCTCTAGTAGTCCTAATTTTATCATTTGGGATGCAGTGCAAAATTCACCCTGATGATGAGTCTGCATTAATATGACCATTTCTAACATATCTGCAAGACATAGTAATTTTCAACAGGACCTTTATTAGATTGTCTCTGGCAACTTCTTCAAATACACTCTTGAAGTCCAAAAAAGGTAAAGTACAGTGTGCTTTCTTGTATGTGAACATATTTCAACACAATGATGCTCCTGTGAAAAGCTTGTCTGATATCTCTGATACCTTTCTGAAATCCTACCTATGTGTTGAATAAAATGCCAATGTGTGTAGGAACTGTTACAGTCTAACCAAAATTAATCTCTCAAAACTTTTTCAATTTACAACCAACAAAGATACTGTTTGGAAGTTTTTAGGATCAAACTATGAATCCACATTATGGATCGGCACAATTATCACTGTTTTTGAGTATGTGGCAAGCAAACCATTGTATAACACTGAGGACCTGATTATGACTTTGGACGGTCCAGCGCTGGGTCCGACCCGCTGCCACACCGCCAAAGCCGTGGTCAGACCGCCCACCAGATTAGGAGTTTCCTCCTGTCTGGTGGGCTTTGTTTTGACTTTCCCACAGGGGTGCCCTGAAAATGGGCACCCCAATGGGAACGCCAAAACAGTTTCTGCACAGCATGGTCTGAAAAGTCCATGCTGTGCAGGAACTGGTGTGCATGCACACTGGGAGGCACATGTTGTTCCCCCCCTGTGTGCATCCACAGGGCGTGAGGCTCCAGGGGGCCCTGTTGGGCCCCCTTTGTTTCCTTAATGCCATGGTTTAAAACCATAGCTGAGAGGAAACTTGTAATATGCTTGACGGGACCCTGGCTGTCCCGCCAAGCATATTACTGCCTCCTGACTGTTGCAACACTGCCAGGGAACGGCGGTTCCCTGGTGGCTGCGGCTGGGCTGTGGAGGTCCCACCCTCCATATCGTAATAAGGCGGGCTGGAGACAGCCACGGCAGCGCCTCATAATCAGGGCCTTAATTAGCCACAAAAAGACTTACGACTTGCTCTTGAAAAAGTCCATGAGGAACCACTGAGGCTTGGAAGCCTTGCTTAATTTTACCTTAGCTACTACCTCTATACATTCCAAGAGAGTGAAGGGTTCAGACTTTACTTATTGGTCTATTTCTAACAAGTCCCCTGGCTAAAAACCTTGATATGAGGAAGCTAAGCAGGAAAAGTGCTCAAATCACTGTTCCTTGTAGATAGTGATGGAAGGTTAAGGGCTGTTATTCCTCTCCTGGAGGGATGCATGCAGATTGTTGTAGTTACTATGATAACTATTTAATTTCTTATTGGCAATGAGTAGTTTATTCTCAGACCTGAGTTTTGGGATGAAGGAAGAACCCCCTCATCAGCCACAGTAAGCTGAATACCGTAGGTAAACTATCCCAGGATCTATTCTGTACCTCAAACTCGGGCTTTTAGCAAATGGGTCCCAGTCTGGCAGGTTGAAATCCTTAACTTTTATTATCATAGGTCTTCTCTTATTTACCACCTCTCCTCAAGGTCAGAACTTAGAGAAGACAGACTGTTTAATACATCCTCCTTTCTGTTATAATTTAAATGGTTATAACAATTTCAACTGTAGAATGACTAGTTTGCCTTGTTTATACTTCATGGCAGTCTAAGGTCAGGAATACAAAAGCAAAAGTTCCCATTCATTTTATTACATAAGCTTTGACTGTACTTATTATATATCAATCAATCAATCAATCAATCAAACAATCAATCAAGTGGTATTCATTTAGCACGGCTTATCATCCATGATGGTATCCAGGTGCTGTACTCTCAGTGGAAGAGCCATATCTCGAGTCACTTCCTGAAGTGGCTCAGCAAGGGTGAAGTGCGGAGGTGGAGGGGGAGTGTGTTCCAGGCTTTGGTGGCAAGGTGGGAGAAGGAGTGTCCTCTGGAGCAGCAGATGCGTAGTATCTGTGCGAGGATGAGGTGAGTGGAGCGGAGGTCCCTGGGAGGCCTGTGGAAATTCAGGCCGTGGTTCATGTAAATGGGTCCTTGGTCATGGAGAGCTTTGTAGGTGTGAGTCAGAAGCTTGAATTGACATCTCCTCTATATAAGGACCCAGTGGAGGTCCTTCAGGTGCTTGGTGATGTGGATCTTCTTGAGTAGGTGTGAGTATCAGTCTGGCTGCTGCTTTCTGTATTGTCTGGAGTCTTTTTATGAGCTCGGTGTTGGTGCATGCGATGAGTGCGTTGCCGTAGTCCAGCCGGCTGGTGATGAGGGAATGCATCACTGTTTTCTTGGTGCTGAAGGGGGTCCACTTGAAGGCTTTGCAGAGCATGCGAGAGTAAGGAAACAGGTTAAGGAGATAGCGTTGACCTGATATTTCATGGAGAGTTCATTGTCCAGGATGATGCTGAGGATGCAGGCATGGTCTTTCAGAGCAGGGGTGGGTCAGAGTTACACAGGCCACTAGGAGTCGTTGCAGAGTGCGTTGTGTCTGCCGAAGATCAAGACTTTGGTTTTGTCCATGTTGAGCTTCAGGTAGTTGTTCTTCATCCAGGCTGCGATGTTCTTCGTCCAGTTGTCTAAGTTGGTCTTTGTCCAGGTGGGGTCCGCTGAGAGCGAGAGGACGAGTTGGGTATCATCGTCATAAGAGATGATGTTAATGTTGTCGGATCTGGTGATGTTTGTGAGTGGTGTCATGTAGATGTTGAAGAGGGTTGGGCTGAGTGATAAGCCGATGGTGTGCGTGGGTTGTGAGGTGAAGGGGGGGAGATGAGTTCTCTGGGTGCGACCCGTGAGAAAAGATGCCATCCTTCTGATCGCGTTGTCCGCGCTCCTGATCTGGCACAGTCAATCAATGAGTATGTGGTGAGAGACTGTGTCAAAGGCTGTGGAGAGGTTGAGCAGGATCAGGGTGGCTGAATCTCCTCTGTCGAGTAGGATGCGGATGTCGCTGTTGCGGCGATGAGGGCTCTCTCGGTGCTGTGATTGGTTCTGAGACCTGATTGAGAAGGGTCCAGTAGGTTTTTTCTTTCCAGGTGCTCGGTGAGTTGAAGGTTGATGGCCTTCTCCAGGACTTTGGTGGGAAATGGGAGCACTGAGATGGGATGGTAGTTCTGGAGCTCAAGCTGGAGGGGGTCTAACATCTGAATGTTTCCAGGCATCGGGAAAGGTGGGCGTGGTGATGGAGGCGTTGAGGATGGTGTTGAGCTGGTGGCTGATCTCATCTCTTCTGAGGATAAGAAGTCAGTAGGGAGATGGGTCGGTGGGTACTCCTGAGTGGATGGAGTACATTAGAGTAGTTGTGTTTGGTGTGCTGAGTTGTTCTCATGCAGTGAGCGGGTGTTCAGTGTTAATGGTCATTGGGATTTTGAGGAGGGCAGTAGGTTGGGGATCGAAGTTTGTATAGATGGCTGCTCTCTTGTTGTGGAAGTGGTCAGCAAGGCTGTCACAGAGTTGCTGTGAGGGGGGTTGAGTTTTCAGTGGCTGACAGGTTGGTGAACTCTCTGACGATGGTGAAGAGTTCCTTGGTTTGGTTGCACTGGTCTCTATCCGGTAATTCAGGGCCTCTTTTTTCACATCTTTGAGATGGTGGTGGTAGTTGTTGAGGGTGGGCTTGAAGGGGGCTCGGTCAGTGTGTACCTGCAGGTGCACCATTTTCTCTAACGTTGCTTGCATCTGCACTTTGATGTGCTGAGCTCCAGGGTGTACCAGTTGTCTCGTTTGGTGGATCTGTGCATTTTGGCTTTTCCAGTGGGAGCGACTCGGTTGGCGGCTCTAACGATCCCGGCGTTGAAGCTCTCTACTGCTTGGTTCCCGGTGGTGGTGATGGGCTGTGTGATGCTGAGGGCGTCAATCAACTGGTGCTGTGTGACCTTGGCCCAGCTGCAGAGTGGGGTGGTGTAGTGTCTGGGGGGGGTACAGGTGTTCCAGCGAGGGTGAAATGTCTGATGGAGTGGTGCAATCAGGTGAGCTCTATGATGTGGCTGTATCCAATTATGTTTCTGAATGTGAAGATGGAGTTAAGTGTTGGCCCTGATTTGTGTGTAAGGTCTGTGGCAAGTTGCTTGAGGCCGATGTTGTCCAATCTTTTCAGTAGGTCGATGGAGTTGGTGTAGGTGGGGTTGCCCATGTGGAAGTTGAGGTCTCCCAGGAAGCCGTAGTGTTCAGATTCCATGGCGGTCAGAGTGATGAATCCAGCAATGGCATCGCTGAGACTGCTTTGTGGTCGTGGCAGTCTGTAAGTGAGGGTGCCTCTGATTATAGTTTTGTCATCGGTGCGGAGTTGGAAGTGAATGTGTTCCATGATCGGCATGGTTTCGTCATCGGTGATGGGGCAGGTGATTGGTTCCTTGTGTATGATGGCGATGCCACCTCTGTTACTTTTGGTGTGGTCGTTGCATTTCATTTAGTAGTCGATGAGTGTTGCCGTGGCAAGTTTGGGGGCCAATGCGTGTGTGATCCAGGTCTCTGTAATGAAGGTCAGGATGGGGCGTAGGAGGAGATGGTGTCACAGACTTTGGTGGCGCGGCTGTGGTTGCTGCAGTAGTAATTTTTGCTGGGGTGGAGGTGAACCGGCAGCGGATGCAGGTGAAAGGTCCCTCTGTGGAGTAAGGTGATGCCAGGCAACAGTTGTTGTTGCATCCGGGGAGTTCTGTGTTGGAGTATCTGTGGTGATGCAGAGGGCCAGGGGTCCAGGCGCAGTCGGGCTTAGCATTGGGCCTCCTTTGGCGCACGTCAACTGTGTGGCTGCACAGCGGCCTCCATAAGTAGTCCTGGGAGGTGGGCAGGGCTGCGAGGGAGGCGGGGCAGTGAGCGAGATGCAGGAATGTCAGCAATCAATGGGAGCGGGCAAAAAGGGCACAAACCCGCTACAGGCAGGCAGAAACAAATCAAGTGCAGAAATATAGTACTAACAGAAGCATCATACAAAATTCAGCAATGAGCACAATAAAAGACTAACAAATAATATACTAACAATAAAAGACTCACAAATAATAAATTAACAATCAAAGACTAACAATGCACCAGAAGTCGGGCAGGTGCAATGGTGATTACCAGGAAGCAAACCGTGCGACGGAACTGGCAGCCTAGTGCGCTGTGGGCTGTACCACAGTCACGAGGAGCTCGGCAGCATCAGCGGTGGAAAGGTACAATAACCAGGGGTCAGAGGCTACTATTACAAATCTTGTTCCTCAGCAGAATATCACAATCCATGCATTTTTCCTGAATAAGTCAAGGTTTGACTCAACATCTTCTGGCATCACTAATGTGTCCCTGCAGAGCAAGAAACATTACCAGAAGTTTAGCAATTCTACCTTGTGTTATTCTAAGGCTGACTTATCCAACCCTGAACCTAGCTCTGCATGACCCTCCTGGCTTAGCCAAAAGCCACATCCCTCTGGTATTTTTGTTATGTGACCTAAACACTGTAGGTAGTTTTACTGATGCTAGAAGATCTACAGGTCAACAATCAAACGTATGCTTTGACCTGATTGACTTAACACATGTTCAGGTCTAAAAGGCTGTTTTCATCAGTCTAGGATTGCAATTCAGACACCAGTGATAGTGAGATATCTACCATAAAATGCTCTCATTCTGCATATCTGAAGATCCTACTGAGCGAGCTGTTTGGTCTGTCGTAGGCAGTGAACATAACATCAGCAGAGACTCCTTCATTATCACTATCAGCATTGTATGTGTCTGGTCATGACGCTGTGAGGCTTGTTTGTGTATGGTGACTGCTCTGCCACAATGTCTGTCCCTATCATATTAGAAAGCTCCTCGTAATTTTATGGCACTACAATGTAAGCACTTCCATATTTCCCCATTTAGAGAGATTTTCTCAGTGCACAAATTTGCTGGAAAATTTCCAACAGTTCTGGATAACGCTGATCAATTTTAGAAGAAAATGTTTTTGATGAAACTAGTTTCTCTCAGAGCAGATACATGTACTTTTGAAAAGAAATGTCTGTTGCCTTCAACGACATCTCCAAATATGGTGGATTTCTAATCATGGCCTTGCTGGAGTTCAAAATACTGCAAACATGCCAGATAAAAAAATGCCAATCAGACTAGGTCAGGCAATAAATCTGCAGATTGAAGAGTTGGAGTCCCATATGTTCTTACACAATTAACATTCAACTAGCTAAAACAGGATGACTCTACCCACACAAGCCTTCTGCCTCTCCTGCTAGAAAAAGTCCCTGTGCAAACATTCAAGCATGACAAGTCAATACACTCACGGAAGACTCCTTCTACTGCTCTTTCAAAATGACTACAGACATCGACCTGCTTTTCAAACACAAGAACATTTCATCGGAAATTTGTTGCCCTGCCTTGTTTTCTGGAAATATCTGTGATCACTGATGACTACAAGCTAATCATCACTATAAAGTAAATTCCAACCCCGCTTTAAACCCAGATATGTACAACAGTTGAATTTTGAAGATTAATGCAAAGAATGATCACATGAAAATATCTGAACACAAATTCAGTAAACTAAAGCAAGCACCTGTGACAAACTGCGTGCTAGCACCACATTAGCCCACTTGAGGGAGTGTAAAAGATTCACTGACCTCATGATACCCATGGGCCCAAATTATGTACCTGTATTCACTAATGATCATGATATCACAACAACTGCAAAACCAAACTATTAAACACGTCATTGATAAAGCATGGGTACAGTTAATACTCTTTAAAATATTGTTGACAACACATTTAACTGACGCTAACATGTCCTTACAGACACAATTTGTAGTGATTATATGTTTTATGTCCTTCTAATCAGTAACTCTCTGACATGAGGCATTCCTCAATGCAGGATCTACCATAAAGAACTCAACTAATGTACACTACATTTCTTACAAACTTCTGCCAAGCTGAAAGATCTCATGAGACCTGATTTACCAATACATCCCCATTCCACCTCATGGAGCACTTCTCAACCAGCTACTGCATTGTAACAACAAAAAAAACAAAGAGAAGAGTAGAGGGCACAGTATACAAATCAAATTAAAATAAGCTTTATTCGAAATCACAAAGTGAATCATAAAAGCTGCAAAATGCATCCATGACAAAGTTTAAAAACCAGAATAAAAGTTAAAACGAAGTGGAAAAAACTGCGATACGTAAAAACAGTTGTCGACTGCACAATCACTCAATTACAATTTACCACTGCTTCCTACAATTAAAAAGCGGCCAGCAGAAACCATGACATTACTGCGCATGTGTATAAATTCAGTAACATGTGCAGGTACGTAAAAGCTGGTCGACATTGTACAAAACCCAGCTGCAATAACAAAGGTTTGATGTATTTTTTTCTCAGCCCAGAAAAATATTTACAAAAGAGAACAGTGTGCATGGTACTCTGCGGTGAGGTATCATTGCAAGGGCATTTCACCAGGTCAGGTGGCCAATTGTTAATGGTGGGAAAACTAATTAGATGATGGAAAATATTCATCCGAAACTGGGTCAACACGAACCTGTGACGCGGGTTATACACCTTAACTAAATAAAGTTGCATGTGATGACTAGTCAGAATCATCTGGTTTCTCAAAATCGAAGGTTTCATAATTTCGGAAGATAATCTGGTTTCCTCTAATAATGATATACACTTCAATTTCAAGGCTTTTCTTTGAACAGTAATCAGGCTCTTGGGATGGTCAAAATACTCGGGATGGCCGAGGTCTTTCAGGAAATTGTGCACAAATTTAAGCCAGGGGATTTTGAGAGCGCGCGTAGATCTAAGGCAGTCAACAATAATGGATCGATTGAAAGAGGTGTGTTCGGATGACCAGTGACCAGATTTTATGCCAGAGTAATACTGGCTGGATCCTAATCAAATCTGCTATGTAAGGGGCTCCTAATTCGGAATGACAAACGTAAGTTGAGCTGCTTTTCGGGAGGGCAAGGAGATTCCTAAAGAAGGCATTTTCTTCCAGTTGGAGAATGTCAATCTTCCCATATCCCCAAAGCTCAGACCCGTACATAGCAGTGGGTCTACATTTGGCCTTGTAAATAGTCATCAGTTCCCTCGGGTGTTTCATGCCAAGCTGTCTAGCAAAATTCAACAGAGCCATTATCTTTTTAAAAAAATGGAGCCGCCTTGATTTAATTGACCCAGGCCAGTTCCCAGCTTGACTAAACACAATCCCCAGATATGAAAATGTTGCTGTGAACTGAATTTTAGAGCTCTCAATAAAAATGTCACGGCAGCGAGAAGCCTTATTCCCAATTTTCTTAGCAAAAGTTTTGCCGATGTTAATTTTTAGACCATGGTTCTGCATGAACTGGGCAAACTCGTCGACTAGACGCTGGAGGCCAAGTGGAGTGCGGGCCATTAATGCCGCGTCGTCGGTGTAAAAAAGTGCCAGGATTGGCCGATGTCCCACCTGGGGTAGGTCCGCACACTTACTTGCCAATGTGTCACCTACACTGTTAAGATAAAGGTTAAACAGGAAGGGGGCAAGTATGCAGCCTTGACGTACCCCTCATCCTATTTTAAATGGCCCGGTACAGTTACCATTGAGGCCGTAGCGGACTCTACCCCGACCTAGGGCGTACAGATCTCTAAGAAAGTTCACGATAGTGCAGTCCACGCCCATATTAGCCATGATTGACCATAACTTATCATGGGCCACAAAATCAAATGCAGAAGATAAATCTATAAAAACTAAAAACAGATTGCCTCCCTTTATATGCACATATTTACCAATTAGTATACAACTCTTCTAACTTCCTACTAGCAAAATATATCACTATCCTTGTCTCGTTCTCCATAATACATCTCTATCCCTACACTGATTTTTGCTTACTTTTTAGGTGACCTTCAACACCTTAATGTTACCCTGCTGCTCGTTAATTTGAAGCAAACTAAGGGGGATATTTACAATATAATGTCAGAGTGCGGTGTTACTCCAAAATTGGTAACACTGCACTCCAACGTTTTTTAAATGCAGGGATGCGTAGTATGTACAAAAATATGGCGCACCCCTGCGTTTCCCTTAACGCTGGCACTTAAAAAGCTGGCTAGCGCAGACACCCTTGCACCATGTTGCAAGGGTGCATGCTTTGCAGGGACAATTGTTTATGTGCAGGAAGGGGCGCCTTCCTGCATATAAACAATCTTTAAAGGCAATTTGCTGTTTCTATGTGTGCTATAGAATGCATGTGAACAACGTTGCATGTGAACAGAACTCAAAAATCTATGAATTGACGAAACCTATTCCTCATAGATATTCGTTATCATGCCTCTCAAAGAATCATGCTCTCTAGTCAGCATCTTATAGCCAAGTACCTCCCACACACCTCAAAAAGTAATCTGAAACTATGTATTCTTCCATCTGTTTGAAAATATACACAAACTCAAAGTCTTACTTGTTCAGCAAATGTAATTCTGAACTGTGCATGCCTGCTGGCAATTCAGCTACCCACCATTGCATCAGCAAATATTTATGGTGTGTTACTTTTGTGACTGGTCATATGCCTCATCTGAGTCATGCAGCCAGGTAGGTATGTTGGTATCATGGCATCAGGCACACTCCACTTTTGCAAGATGCACATGATACATGTTCTCTCATCATCTTACCTACACGTACCATCACTTTTCTGTTCTATATTTGATTTGCACAATATACATTACCTCAAGCTTGTAATGCCTCATGCATATTAATCCAGATCTGCTTGTATTACAACTCCAGTGTCATAACGACCAATGCAATCAGGCACCACAACACCCGATGTTGTTATGATACCACTAGGACAGACCAAAGAGACTACCTTTAGCACAGTATCTGGCAGGTGTCCTTCACCATGTAAAATAACATGTCATCTCCAACCTATCTGCCCTCCACTCTTTCAGTCACTAACATGCTGCTGATACATTTTATGAGCAAGGCACATTGCATGAGCCATCGAGGCATTCATAATTTGTAATTGGTAATTAAATGCTCCTTCTGTCCGCACACCATTCTCCCATTTAATTTCTCAAGGAATACTGTTGCTGCATCCCTCATCGTGGCAACCACCAACGGTGGGGGTTTCATGAGGCTGGCATTGAGACTGCACATACAGACCACCACTATGTTAAAGTAAGAAAATGTTTAATTTAAACGGGATCTAATAGGGGTTTAGATTTTTGCTTTTGATTTTTAAACACGGTAATCCTGTAGCTAATTGCATATAATAAGTATGATCAATTATTTTGCAGAAATATTGTCAAATTGGAGTTAATATTGGAAAATCTACACCAAATGGGACAATATTTTTGGATATAATATTTAGAAAATAATATTTATATCAGACGACATTATTTCCAACAACAATATTGTGGTTAGGCCACTACAGGTATCACATGTGCACAAATACACTACACCTGTCTTGTTTGGATATTCAGAAATGTGCGTCTTGAGGATGGTCCCTACTTTAGACTCAGAATTCTCCATACCTGGAACAATCAGATATCATGCCATACCTCCATGTCATGGCACTATTGCCACTATTGAAGGCCCCCAGAAAACACTGCTTCAAAGTTTGCAATAAACCTCACTAGGGAAAATATATTCCATGGAGCAAATAACTCAAAATATTTCTGCTAAGCATTAACCCCTTCGATGCTCATGACGGAGCGGTTCCGTCATGAGCATCGGTTGGGCTGTGCTTATGACGGAACCGCTCCGTCATGAGCACAGCCCCTGGGGGAAGCGCTGGCGCTCCCCCCCTGGGGCATCGATTTTGCCCCCACAGAGGGGGATGGCAGCGGAAGAGTTTCCGCTGCCACCCCCGGCCCCCCACGCTTCCCCATGACGTCAGTGCGCACAGCGCGCGCCGACGTCGTCAGGAAGCGCTGGACGCGCTGGAAATCATTTCTTTCCAGCGCGTCCAGAGGGAGGGTGAGTGTTTGCTGGTGCGGTGGGGTGGGGGCCCCAAATATTGATGCCTTGAGGCATCGGGGGGAGGAAACTATGTTTCCTCTCCCTGATGTCTCAATGCAGGGCATTCCTGGTGCACGATCGCGCACAGCGTCGCGATCGTGCACCAGGAATGTCCCACTAGACACCAGGGATTCGTTTTTTTCTATAAAGGAAGCGACCCCTTGGGCAAGGGTTGCTTCCTTAGGGGAACAAATTATTTTAGACTTTTCTGCCCCCCCTGGGGACAGATCGGCCGATTTTTGGCCGTTTGTGGACCCAGGGGGCAGAAAAGCCCACTAGAGCCAGGGATTTTTAAAAATTGAATTGGAAGCGACCCCTTGGGCAAGGGTCGCTTCCTGAGAGCCAAAATATTTTAAAGTATATTCTGCCCCCTCTGGGGGCAGATCGGTTTTTATTTGGCCTTTCTGCCTCCAGGGGGGCAGAAAACCCCACTAGACACCAGGGATTTTGTATATATGTAAATGGAAGCGACCCCTTGGGCAAGGGTCGCTTCCTGGGAACCAAGTATATTCTGCCTAAGGGGGCACATAATTTAAAGACTTTTCTGCCCCCTGGGGACAGATCAGCCGATTTTTGGCCGTTTGTGGACCCAGGGGGTCAGAAAAGCCCACTAGAGCCAGGGATTTTTGTAAAATTAAATTGGAAGCGACCCCTTGGGCAAGGGTCGCTTCCTGGGGCTAAATTATTTTTAAAACGTATATTCTGCCCCCGGGGACAGATAGCCTGATTTTTTGGGCGTTTCTGGACCCGGGGAGGCTGAAAAGCCCACTAGAGGCAGGGAATTTGTTTTTTTAAATTGGAAGCGACCCCTTGGCCAAGGGTCGCTTCCTTATGGGCCTAAATAATTTTTAAGACTTTTCTGCCCCCCTGGGGGCAGATCACCTGCATTTTATGGCATTTCTGGCCCGGGGTGGGGGTAGAATAGCCCACTAGAGCCAGGTATCTAAAAATAAATAAATTGGCCGCTTCCAGGGGACATATGTGTTTTTGGCTTTTCTGCCCCCTTTGGGTAGTGACATAGCGTGTTATAATGTTGTTTTATTTCTTGTGAATTGCAATTGTAATGCTTTATTTCTCCTTTTTTGTTAGGTCAAGGCTTTTGCTCTTTAGACTGTTCCAGGTTGCGGTTTCGTTACTGTTTGCGTAGTTGCATGTGTTTGGTAAGAGACTTTGTTTGTACAATGTAAATGAGTTTTATTTCTCTGCATGAATGTGTTTTTTGCGAATGGTGTAATAATAGCAGTATGTTTGGCTTCTGTTTTTTGAGTGTCAAAAACTTTTTGCATTTGTGCTCGATGTGTATTTTGTTGTATTGTGAGTAATTGGTTTTGTTTTTTTCTTTCTAGTGGGATATCGTTAGTTTTTGCTGTGTCTCTGCAGAGTAGGTGCTGGGGAGTGTAGCTGTCTCTTGTAAGTGAATTGTATAGTTTTTGAGTATATAGATCTTTGTGATAAAGGCACACATTGTTTTACTTACTTGCTTTGCACAGTGTTGGTTGTTGTTGACTTGTTTGTGCAGTCTCCTTTCTTAGTAAGGATAATGGCTAGCCGCAGGATTACTGCTCAGCAGGTTGTTGGTATGCTTTTTGAGTCTTCCTCTGACCATGGTTCAGAGACTGACTCTGCATCTGAGGCAGAGGAGGCAGGGGACGATTCAGGCAGTGAGTTTTCTCTCCACATGGAATCATCGGATACTGAAGATACTCTTAGTGCGGATGAAGTGCCTGTGTTAGAGGAGGACATTGATGTGCCGATAGTGCGGCAAGAGGCATCTGGGCTGCAGCCTGGGGCTGCAAGGCTTTCCGTTGGTGTAGTGCGGCAAGAGGCATCTGGGCTTCAGCCAGACTTTACTGGTGTTCCCGGGTGTAGAGTGAATACTGAAAACTTTTTGCCGATACATTTTTTTCAGTTGTTTATGGACGATGTGTTTTTGGCAGAGATTGTTGAGCAGACTAATTTGTATGCCGAACAGTTTTTGAGGGACAACAGTGCCAGTCTTAAGCCCCACTCTAGAGCTACCCGGTGGACTCCCACAAATCTGGAAGAGATGAAGAAGTTCTTGGGTTTAACTTTTTTGATGGGCTTGCTAAGGAAGCCATCAATGTCTTCATATTGGTCTACTAGTCCCTTGATGGCAACTGCTATTTTTCCGGCAGTCATGAGTCGTGATAGGTATTTGCTTCTGCTTCGGATGATGCATTTTGTCGATAATGGTTTAGCGTTGCCACGAGATCACCCTGAATGTGACCGTCTTTTTAAGATTCGGCCTGTCATTGATCACTTTGTTGATCGATTTTCTGAGATCTATGCTCCAGGGAAAGAAATTGCAGTGGATGAGTCTTTGGTGTTGTTCAAGGGCCGCTTGGTTTTTAGGCAATACATTCCTAGTAAGAGGGCACGCTATGGAATTAAGCTGTATATGCTGTGTGACAGTAGGACTGGATATGTCTCTAATTTCAGAGTGTACACCGGTAAGGATTCCAGTATTAACCCCCTGGTTGTCCGTCCACTTTTGGAGTGACTGAGAAAATTGTGTGGGAACTTGGAAGAGGATTTTTTAACAAAGGCCACCATTTATATGTAGATAACTTCTACACTGGTGTGCGGTTGTTCAGGGAATTGGCCAAAGTGGACACTGTTGCTTGTGGCACAATCCGCTCTAACCGTAAAGGTTTCCCAAAAGAACTTGTTTGTAAAAAGCTTGTGCGGGGACAGTGCAGTGCGTTGCGTTGCGAGGAGCTTCTAGCTGTGAAGTTTTCAGACAGGAGAGATGTCTACATGCTGTCTACCATCCATGATGAAAGCACTGCACCTGTGACTGTTTGCGGTCAGGTTGCTGAAGCGCGCAAACCTGTGTGCATTTTAGACTATAATAAGCACATGGGTGGTGTTGACAGAGTAGATCAGAGGTTGGAACCTTACGCTGCTCTTCGTAAGGCTTACATTTGGTACAAGAAGTTGGCTATCCATCTTTTCCACTTGGCAACCTTTAATGCTTTTGTTGTGTTCCAGGATTCTTGTCCTGAGTCAAAGATGACTTTTGCTAAGTTTCAAGAGTCTGTAATAGGCAGCCTTGTTTTAGTGGAACAGGCAAGTGTTCCTAGAGTTGGATTGGTGGAGGATGTTGCTAGATTGAAAGATCGCCACTTTCCTGATCACATTCCTCCCACACCCTCAAAAGACTTTCCCAGTAGGAGATGTAGAGTCTGTTGGCGAAGAGGTATGCGGAAGGAGACTCGCATGTACTGCCCCGAGTGTCCTTCTAACCCTGGGCTGTGTGTGCCTGCTTGTTTTAGAATGTACCACACGCAAAATAATTTTTGGGAGCATCCATGAGTGGTAAAGTGAACTGCCTGGCCTCTATTGTTTAATATTTTTGGTTGAGTTTCAAGGTTGGCATTTGTGTAGTGTATTGAGTTTCAGATGTTGTGTTAGTAGATTTGTATCTATTTGCAATTTGTTTGTGATTTCTTATTTTTATAAAAAAAATCCTAAATGTGATGGCGGTGTGCGTGGAGTGGCGCTTGTGTGGCGGTGTGCGTGGTCTGGCGTTTGGCTGGCGGTGTGTTTGGATTGGCGCTTGGCTGGTGGTGTGCGTGGACTGGCGCTTGGCTGGCGGTGTGTTTGTACTGGCGCTTGGCTGGCGGTGTGCGTGGACTGGCGCTTGGCTGGCGGTGTGTTTGTACTGGCGCTTGTCTGGCGGTGTGTTTGCACTGGCGCTTGGCTGGCGGTGTGCGTGGAGTGGCGGTGTGTTTTGATTGGTGCTTGGCTGGCGGTGTGTTTTGATTGGCGCTTGGCTGGCGGTGTACATGGACGGGCGCTTGGCTGGCAGTGTGCGTGGACTGGCGCTTGGCTGGCGGTGTGCGTGGACTGGCGCGTGGCTGGCGGTGTGCGTGGACTGGCGCTTGGCTGGCAGTGTGCGTGGACTGGCGCTCGGCTGTCGGTGTGCGTGTAGTGACTAGGTGCTGGTCACTACACACACTGCTAGCCAAACGCCACTCAACGCAATCAGTGAGCTGGTGTGGTTGCTGTGTCAGGAATGTGGGCGTGTGAAAGTGATGGGCCCTTGAATGGCGCTGTCTGCTGGTGTGAGTGTTGTAATGTGCTGGGCCCGCGGCTGGCGTGAATGGTTTTGTATGTGTCACACGTATGAAAGGTGTATGAATGGCCTGTAAAGAGGTTGGTGCCTTCTCGTGGCTTTACAGCTCACGAGCTGTGAGTCAATGGTTCAGTTTCTTGTCCTTTCAAGTAACAGTGCATTTCATTTTTGTGAAATCTCTGGTTAATACAACTGTATATACTGAACCATCACTCACCCTCATGCCAAATCCAACCAGTATGTATGTGTGCTTGAGGAATAGGTGGTTGTGCATAAAAATGGGTCTTTTCTGTTTTTGTCAATGTAATGTGTTGGTTTTGTGCCTGGTGGTGTGAATGGTCTTGTGTGTATCATGTATGAAAGGTGTGTGAATGGCCTGTAAAGCGGTTGGTGCCTTGAAGTGGCTTTACAGCTCACGAGCTGCGAGTCACTGGTTCAGTTTTTTTGTCCATTCAATTATTGACAGTGCATTTCATTTTTGTGAAATCTCTTGTTAATACAATTTTATATACTGAACCATCACTCGCCCTCGTGCCAAATCCAACCAGTATGTGTGTATGTTTGAGGAATAGATGGCGGTGCAGTAATCTTTGTCTGTTTTGTCTCTCTGCCAAGCTGTACATTTCATTTAAGAATAACCTAACAACTGTAGTTTTTGTTGTAAACTAAACACCCATGGGAGTGCATGGTGATGTCTCTCTTGTGGATCCCAACAAGTTATCTTACCCACAATGTCCTGCAAACCTCAAAATGTAGACTGACATTTTCCTTGCATTTTTGTGCCCAAATTTTCACACTGCAGAAAGTAACAACAAATTTCCAACCCCCAGCATTTCTCCAAGTATCCCAATAGAAATGGTACCTCACTTGTATGGGTGGGCCAAGTACCTGCGGAAGGGAATGGCCCAAAACCTATTGATGTGATATCAAAATTACCTATCACAAACCAACCTGGTTTTGCATGGGGGTCCCATGACTTTTGGCCCGGGGCTCGGCATCCATGTAGGAAACCTACCTGACCCATACATTTCTGGAAACTAGACACCCGGGGAGTCCAGCGAGGTATGGCTTGCGTGGGTCCCCCATCATTCTCCTACCCATAATCCCCTGCAAACCTCAAATTTTGCTGAAAAATCCACTTTTTTCTCACATTTCTGTGTGGGAAATTTCTGGAATCTGCGTGGATCCACAAATTTCCTCCCACCCAGCGTTCCCCAGGTCTCCCGATAAAAATGGTACCTCACTTGCGTGGGTGGGTGAAGGACCTGCGACAGGCAAGGCCCCAAAAGCTATTGAGGCGACATCAAAATTACCTATCACAAACCAACCTGGTTTTGCATGGGAGTCCCATGAGTTTTGGCCCGGGCTCGGCATCCATGTAGGAAGCCTACCTGACCCATACATTTCTGGAAACTAGACACCCGGGGAGTCCAGCGAGGTATGGCTTGCGTGGGTCCCCCATCATTCTCCTTCCCAGAATCCCTGCAAACCTCAAATTTCGCTGGAAAATTCACTTTTTGTCACATTTCTGTGTGGGAAATTTCTGGAATCTGCGTGGATCCACAAATTTCCTCCCACCCAGCGTTCCCCCAGGTCTCCCGATAAAAATGGTACCTCACTTGCATGGGTGGGTGAAGGACCCGCGACAGGCAAGGCCCCAAAAGCTATTGAGGCGACATCAAAATTACCTATCACAAACCAACCTGGTTTTGCATGGGGAGTCCCATGAGTTTTGGCCCGGGGCTCGGCATCCATGTAGGAAACCTACCTAACCCATATATTTCTGGAAACTAGACACCCGGGGAGTCCAGCGAGGTATGGCTTGCGTGGGTCCCCCATCATTCTCCTACCCAGAATCCCCTGCAAACCTCAAATTTCACCGGAAAATTCACTTTTTGTCAAATTTCTGTGTGGGAAAGTTCTGGAATCTGCGTGGATCCACAAATTTCCTCCCACCCAGCGTTCCCCCAGGTCTCCCGATAAAAATGGTACCTCACTTGTGTGGGTAGGCATAGTGGCTGCAACAGGAAATGGCCCAAATCGTACTGTGGAGACTTCAAAATTACCTATAGCAAAACTACCTGGTTTGGGGGGGGCACCTGAGATTTTGGCCCCGGGCTCGGCGGCCATCTTGGAAAAGTACCAAACCCAAACATTTCTGAAAACTAGACACCTGGGGGAGTTCAATGAGGTATGGCTTGTGTGGATCCCCCAACGTTTTCCTACCCAGAATGCCATGCAAACCTCAAATTTAGTTGAAAAAACACATTTTCCACATATTTGTGTGTGGAATCACCGTGCCGGCACAAATGTCCTACCACCCAGCGTTCTCCTTGTTCTCCTGAGTAAAATGATACCTCACTTGTGTGGGTGTCCAAAGCAGAATTGGCTAAAAACGTATTTTTAAAAAATGTAGCGCTTAGAATTCTCGGTGCTATACTCTAAATCTCTATGTTTTGGGCTCTTCCTAGCCACAGGCCTTTGGCCCACCCACACAAGTGAGGTATCATTTTACTCAGGA
Source organism: Calotriton arnoldi (assembly GCA_963921515.1). Lineage (NCBI taxonomy): Eukaryota > Metazoa > Chordata > Amphibia > Caudata > Salamandridae > Calotriton > Calotriton arnoldi. Next base: position 198,947 of record CAWUFW010001414.1, read on the forward strand.
GAACAAGGAGAACGCTGGGTGGTAGGACATTTGTGCCGGCACGGTGATTCCACACACAAATATGTGGAAAATGTGTTTTTTTCAACTAAATTTGAGGTTTGCATGGCATTCTGGGTAGGAAAACGTTGGGGGATCCACGCAAGCCATACCTCATTGGACTCCCCGGGTGTCTAGTTTTCAGAAATGTTTGAGTTTGGTACTTTCCCAAGATGGCCGCCGAGCCCGGGCCAAAATCTCAGGTGCCCCCCAAACCAGGTAGTTTTGCTATAGGTAATTTTGAAGTCTCCACAGTACGATTTGGGCCATTTCCTGTTGCAGCCACTATGCCTACCCACACAAGTGAGGTACCATTTTTATCGGGAGACCTGGGGGAACGCTGGGTGGGAGGAAATTTGTGGATCCACGCAGATTCCAGAACTTTCCTACACAGAAATTTGACAAAAAGTGAATTTTCCGGCGAAATTTGAGGTTTGCAGGGGATTCTGGGTAGGAGAATGATGGGGACCCACGCAAGCCATACCTCGCTGGACTCCCCGGGTGTCTAGTTTCCAGAAATATATGGGTTAGGTAGGCTTCCTACATGGATGCCGAGCCCGGCCAAAACTCATGGGACTCCCATGCAAAACCAGGTTGGTTTGTGATATGTAATTTTGATGTCGCCTCAATAGCTTTGGGGCCTTGCCTGTCGCGGGTCCTTCACCCACCCACGCAAGTGAGGTACCATTTTATCGGGAGACCTGGGGGAACGCTGGGTGGGAGGAAATTTGTGGATCCATGCAGATTCTAAAAATTTCCCACACAGAAATGTGAGAAAAAGTGGATTTTTCCGCGAAATTTGAGGTTTGCAGAGGACTATGGGTAGGAGAATGATGGGGACCCACGCAAGCCATACCTCGCTGGACTCCCCGGGTGTCTAGTTTCCAGAAATATATGGGTTAGGTAGGTTTCCCTACATGGATGCCGAGTCCCGGGCCAAAAACTCATGGGACCCCCATGCAAAACCAGGTTGGTTTGTGATAGGTAATTTTGATGTCGCCTCAATAGCTTTTGGGCCCTTGCCTGTCGCGGTCTTTGACCCACCCACGCAAGTGAGGTACCATTTTATCGGGAGACCTGGGGAACGCTGGGTGGGTGGAAATTTGTGGATCAACGCAGATTCCAGACCTTTCCAGCACAGAAATGTGGGGAAAATGTGTTTTTTGGACACTTTTTTAGGTTTGCAAGGGATTCTGGGTAACAGAACCTGGTGGGAGGCAGTCAAGTCACCCCATCCTGGATTCCCTGGGTGTCTAGTTTTCAAAAATGTATAGGTTTGCTAGGTTTCCCTAGGTGCCGGCAGAGCTAGGGTTCAAAAACTACAGCTAGGCACTTTGCCAAAAAGGGTCATTTTTCACTGCGAAATTGAGGTTTGTCCACATTGCGTTTTGCGCCGTTTCCTGTCGCGGGCACTAGGCCAACCCACGCAAGTGAGGTACCAATTTTATCGGGAGACCTGGGGAACGCGGGGTGGGTGGAAATTTGTGGATCCACGCAGATTCCAGAACTTTCCAGCACAGAAATGTGGGGAAAATGTGTTTTTTTGACAATTGTTTAGGTTTGCAAGGGATTCTGGGTAACAGAACCTGGTGGGAGGCAGTCAAGTCACCCCATCCTGGATTCCCCTGGGTGTCTAGTTTTCAAAAATGTATAGGTTTGCTAGGTTTCCCTAGGTGCCGGCAGAGCTAGGGTTCAAAAACTACAGCTAGGCACTTTGCCAAAAAACGGTCATTTTTCACTGCGAAATTGAGGTATGTCCACATTGTGTTTTGCGCCATTTCCTGTCGCGGGCACTAGGCCAACCCACGCAAGTGAGGTACCATTTTTATCGGGAGACCTGGGGAACGCGGGGTGGGTGGAAATTTGTGGATCCACGCAGATTCCAGAACTTTCCAGCACAGAAATGTGGGGAAAATGTGTTTTTGTTTGACAATTTTTTAGGTTTGCAAGGGATTCTGGGTAACAGAACCTGGTGGGAGGCAGTCAAGTCACCCCATCCTGGATTCCCCTGGATGTCTAGTTTTCAAAAATGTATAGGTTTGCTAGGTTTCCCTAGGTGCCGGCAGAACTAGGGTTCAAAAACTACAGCTAGGCACTTTGCCAAAAAAGGGTCATTTTTCACTGCGAAATTGAGGTTTGTCCACATTGCGTTTTGCGCCGTTTCCTGTCGCGGGCACTAGGCCAACCCACGCAAGTGAGGTACCATTTTTATCGGGAGACCTGGGGAACGCGGGGTGGGTGGAAATTTGTGGATCCACGCAGATTCCAGAACTTTCCAGCACAGAAATGTGGGGAAAATGTGTTTTTTTAACAATTTTTAGGTTTGCAAGGGATTCTGGGTAACAGAACCTGGTGGGAGGCAGTCAAGTCACCCCATCCTGGATTCCCCTGGGTGTCTAGTTTTCAAAAATGTATAGGTTTGCTAGGTTTCCCTAGGTGCCGGCAGAGCTAGGGTTCAAAAACTACAGCTAGGCACTTTGCCAAAAAAGGGTCATTTTTCACTGCGAAATTGAGGTATGTCCACATTGCGTTTTGCGCCGTTTCCTGTCGCGGGCACTAGGCCAACCCACGCAAGTGAGGTACCATTTTTATCGGGAGACCTGGGGAACACGGGGTGCATGGAAATTTGTGGATCCACGCAGATTCCAGAACTTTCCAGCACAGAAATGTGGGGAAAATGTGTTTTTTTGACAATTTTTAGGTTTGCAAGGGATTCTGGGTAACAGAACCTGGTGGGAGGCAGTCAAGTCACCCCATCCTGGATTCCCCTGGGTGTCTAGTTTTCAAAAATGTATAGGGTTGCTAGGTTTCCCTAGGTGCCGGCAGAGCTATGGTCAAAAACTACAGCTAGGCACTTTGCCAAAAAGGGTCATTTTTCACTGCGAAATTGAGGTGTGTCCACGTTGCGTTTTGCGCCGTTTCCTGTCGCGGGCACTAGGCCAACCCACACAAGTGAGGTACCATTTTTCTCGGAAGACTTTGGGGAACACGGGGTGGGTGGAAATTTGTGGCTCCACGCAGATTCCAGAACTTTCCAGCACAGAAATGTGGGGAAAATGTGTTTTTTGGACAATTTTTTAGGTTTGCAAGGGATTCTGGGTAACAGAACCTGGTGGGAGGCAGTCAAGTCACCCCATCCTGGATTCCCCTGGGTGTCTAGTTTTCAAAAATGTATAGGGTTGCTAGGTTTCCCTAGGTGCCGGCAGAGCTAGGGTTCAAAAACTACAGCTAGGCACTTTGCCAAAAACGGGTCATTTTTCACTGCGAAATTGAGGTGTGTCCACGTTGCGTTTTGCACCGTTTCCTGTCGCGGGCAGTAGGCCAACACACACAAGTGAGGTACCATCTTTCTCGCAAGACTTTGGGGAACACGGGGTGGGTGGAAATTTGTGGCTCCACGCAGATTCCAGAACTTTCCAGCACAGAAATGTGGGGAAAATGTGTTTTTTTTTACAATTGTTTAGGTTTGCAAGGGATTCTGGGTAACAGAACCTGGTGGGAGGCAGTCAAGTCACCCCATCCTGAATTCCCCTGGGTGTCTAGTTTTCAAAAATGTATAGGTTTGCTAGGTTTCCCTAGGTGCCGGGAGAGCTAGGGTTCAAAAACTACAGCTAGGCACTTTGCCAAAAAAGGGTCATTTTTCACTGCGAAATTGAGGTATGTCCACATTGTGTTTTGCGCCGTTTCCTGTCGCGGGCACTAGGCCAACCCACACAAGTGAGGTACCATTTTTATCGGGAGACCTGGGGGAACGCGGGGTGGGTGGAAATTTGTGGATCCACGCAGATTCCAGAACTTTCCAGCACAGAAATGTGGGGAAAATGTGTTTTTTTGGACAATTTTTAGGTTTGCAAGGGATTCTGGGTAACAGAACCTGGTGGGAGGCAGTCAAGTCACCCCATCCTGGATTCCCCTGGGTGTCTAGTTTTCAAAAATGTATAGGTTTGCTAGGTTTCCCTAGGTGCCGGCAGAACTAGGGTTCAAAAACTACAGCTAGGCACTTTGCCAAAAAAGGGTCATTTTTCACTGCGAAATTGAGGTTTGTCCACATTGCGTTTTGTGCCGTTTCCTGTCGCGGGCACTAGGCCAACCCACGCAAGTGAGGTACCATTTTTATCGGGAGACCTGGGGAACGCGGGGTGGGTGGAAATTTGTGGATCCACGCAGATTCCAGAACTTTCCAGCACAGAATATGGGGAAAATGTGTTTTTTTAACGATTTTTAGGTTTGCAAGGGATTCTGGGTAACAGAACCTGGTGGGAGGCAGTCAAGTCACCCCATCCTGCATTCCCCTGGGTGTCTAGTTTTCAAAAATGTATAGGTTTGCTAGGTTTCCCTAGGTGCCGGCAGAGCTAGGGTTCAAAAACTACAGCTAGGCACTTTGCCAAAAAAGGGTCATTTTTCACTGCGAAATTGAGGTATGTCCACATTGCGTTTTGTGCCGTTTCCTGTCGCGGGCACTAGGCCAACCCACGCAAGTGAGGTACCATTTTTATCGGGAGACCTTGGGGAACACGGGGTGGGTGGAAATTTGTGGATCCACGCAGATTCCAGAACTTTCCAGCACAGAAATGTGGGGAAAATGTGTTTTTTGGACAATTTTTTAGGTTTGCAAGGGATTCTGGGTAACAGAACCTGGTGTGAGGCAGTCAAGTCACCCCATCCTGAATTCCCCTGGGTGTCTAGTTTTCAAAAATGTATAGGTTTGCTAGGTTTCCCTAGGTGCCGGCAGAGCTAGGGTTCAAAAACTACAGCTAGGCACTTTGCCAAAAAGGGTCATTTTTCACTGCGAAATTGAGGTATGTCCACATTGCGTTTTGCGCCGTTTCCTGCCGCGGGCACTAGGCCGACCCACACAAGTGAGGTACCATTTTTCTCGGAACACTTTGGGGAACGCGGGGTGGGTGGAAATTTGTGGATCCATGCAGATTCCAGAACTTTCCAGCACAGAAATGTGGGGAAAATGTGTTTTTTTGGACAATTTTTTAGGTTTGCAAGGGATTCTGGGTAACAGAACCTGGTGGGAGGCAGTTAAGTCACCCCATCCTGGATTCCCCTGGGTATCTAGTTTTCAAAAATGTATAGGGTTGCTAGGTTTCCCTAGGTGCCGGCAGAGCTAGGGTTCAAAAACTACAGCTAGGCACTTTGCCAAAAACGGGTCATTTTTCACTGCGAAATTGAGGTGTGTCCACGTTGCGTTTTGCACCGTTTCCTGTCACGGGCACTAGGCCAACCCACACAAGTGAGGTACCATTTTTCTCGGAAGACTTTGGGAACACGGGGTGGGTGGAAATTTGTGGCTCCACGCAGATTCCAGAACTTTCCAGCACAGAAATGTGGGGAAAATGTGCTTTTTTTGACAATTGTTTAGGTTTGCAAGGGATTCTGGGTAACAGAACCTGGTGGGAGGCAGTCAAGTCACCCCATCCTGAATTCCCCTGGGTGTCTAGTTTTCAAAAATGTATAGGTTTGCTAGGTTTCCCTAGGTGCCGGGAGAGCTAGGGTTCAAAAACTACAGCTAGGCACTTTGCAAAAAAAGGGTAATTTTTCATTGAGAAAATGTGGTGTGTTCACGTTGGGTTTTGAGCCATTTCCTGTCGTGGGCACTATGCCTACCCACACAAGTGAGGTACCATTTTTATCGGGAGACTTAGGGTAATTCAGATTTGTAAAGCAACTGTTATTACCTATTGACTTTCGATGCATTTCTGCCTTCCAAATGAAAGACATTGTGTAAAAAAAAAGTAATTTGGAAAAATGACCGATAATTCTCATGCTAGTATGAGTATTCCCAATTTCAAAAATGTGCAAATATCTACTGTTTCTAAACTCTATAACTTGTTCCCATTTCAGAAATACATAGGTGTCGTTCATACCAATTTTTCCATGTATACATTTTCCCACAATAATTGCTATATAGCCGGTACATAATAAAAAGCCATTGCAAATTGCTGCTCAGTTTTTTACTCTGGGTTCGTCGGGTTCTTGGTGAACCTACAAGTCCTATATATCCCCACAACCAGTAAGGTCCAGCGGATGTAACGGTATATTGCTTTCAAAGAGCTGTCATAATTAGAAGAAGTTACAGGTGAAAACGTTGACACAAAAGGCTGTTTTTTTCAACTAATTTTCAATTTTTCCTATATTTAACTGTTAGTTTCTATAAAGAAACCTTGATGGATCTACACAAATGACCCCTTGCTGAATTCAGAATTTTGTCTACTTTTCAAAAATGTATAGCTTTCCAGGATCCATTATTGCTTTCATACCCATTTCTACCATTAACTGGAAGGAGGTTGAAAGCACAAAAAATAGCAAAAATAGGCTATGTCCCAGAAAAATGCCAAAACTGTGTAAAAAATGTTAGTTTTCTGACAAAAGTCTGTCATTCCCTAAAAGCTGGGAAAATGGTGATTTCAGCCCCACAAACGCTTTTTGGATACCATTTGCAGGGAAAAACCCAGACGCTTTCATTTGCAGCCCTTTTTTCCCATTTTTCCCAAAAAAAACAAAATTTAGCTGTATTTTGACTAATTTCTGGGACCCCTCCAGGGGAATCCACAAACCCTGGGTACCTTTAGAATCCCTATGATGTTGGAAGAAAAGGACACAAATTTGGCATGGATACCTTATGTGGTCAAAAAGTTACAGGGGCCTAAGTGCGCACTACCCCAAATAGCCAAAAAAAGGCTTAGCACAGGGGGGGAAAAGGCCTAGCAGCGAAGGGGTTAATGTGGAGCACCAACATAACAGCGTCCTTCTCCCTCGTATTCCAAACGTAAGCATTTATTTAGAATATTTAGCTGTTTCATATAGCGTGAACCAGACCTAACAAGGTGAAACATATAATAATAATAGATTAGTTACTGAAATAGAAAGACATAACCATGTGCTGCATAGTGTGCACCAAAAAAAGTTCCAGTGAGAGTGTAAATATAAATGATAAAAATTGGATGGTTGTTGAAAGAGGTAAATATTAAGGGCCAGATGCATGAAGAAACCGTTTTGCGATTTCCTAATTGCGAATCCTTGCGATTTGCAACTAGGAAATCGCAAAGCGGCATGCATGAATGTGTGTTGAACACTTTATGCAATTCCCAGGGGATCGCAAATGACCTATTTCATGAATATTAATGAGGTAGGTCGCAATTTGCGACCCCCTAGGAATCGCAAAAATGATGGGGATGGTGGCCTGCTGGGTCAGCAGATCACCATGTTTGTGATTGCTTTTAAATAAAGCATTTTTTTTTTAAATACTGCCTGTTTTCCTTAAAGGAAAACGGGATGCGTTTCTAAAACAAAAATGAAAAGTTTTCTTTTCATTTTTTAAGAGTAGGCAGTGGTCCGTAACACTGTAACAAACATTCACAAAGGGGAAGGGACCCCTTCCCATTTGCGAATGGGTTACCACCTACTTAAAGTAGGTGGTAAAATGGGACTTTTTGGTGACCGCATTTCGGTCACAAAACATTCCTACATACCGATGCGATTCGGTATTAGGAAAGGACGCCCTTAAACACGCCCCTTCCTAATAGCGAATCGCAAACCCATTTAGCGATTCGGTTATCGAATTGCAAAATAGAGTTTGCTGCATCTGCATGTGCCCGTTTGCGAAGACAAAAATGCTTGATGCATGTGCCCCTTAGTAGTAAGTAGTACATTTATATTTGGGTCATTTGATCTGATGGGTCATGAAGGTCATTATAGAAGAAAATGCCATTGGAACAGTAGGTTATTAGGGCCAAATTTCCTAACATTTCCCACAATGCAGTGCAGCAAGACAACTTGCTGTGTTGCATGAAAGGGCGACATTATAAATGCACCATATTTACAAAGATACGACGTATTTCTTCTGCCTAATTGCGCTGGCTCACTGTGTGCTGCATAGTGCAAACTCAGGCACCCTTGCGCCATGGTACTCAGGTACCCTTGCACCATGATGCAAGGGTGCCTGGGTTACAGACAGGATTGTTTTTGGGCAGGAAGAGACAACTTCTAGCACAAAAACAATCCTTAAAGGCATTTATCTTTTTCTATGTGAGATGTGAATAGGATTACACATAGAACAATGAAGCAACAAGGAGAAATAAAGACTTTTCTCTTTATTACGCCTGGGTCTGGAAGGCGTACCATTCTGACACATTCCCAGGCCTACAACTTTTTTTATTTCTGGGAATGTGCCAAAAACCGTGGGTGGATACGTGGGTACTCACATACTCCACCCATGGAATGTCTCTCTTCCGCAACGCAAGGCAGTGATATCCACTGCCTTGCGTTACTTTGGATTTAATAAACCATGCAAAACCACACAAGGTGGCTGTGTGCTGCTCAATAAACCTCTATAGGACTTGCATTGCCTTGCAACAACTTGTGTTTTGCAAGAGCAATGCAATCCTTAGTAAGTCTGACCCCAAGTTCATTCTTCAAGGTTTCAAAAGATAGCAGATTTCTGAATAAAGGTGGTAATACATTCCAGACCTTGAGTGCACTTCCTAAGAATGATTGTTTTATGGTTTGTGCCTTCTTAAAAGCTTGGATTTCGAACAAGACAGTGTCCAAACTTCTGTGAGCATGCTGACTGCAAGTGATAGTGAATTTGCATGCCTGACATTTTGGGGTTGCTGCATCAACAGGTTTATGGGCGATGTAGACTAGTTTAAACTGGCTCTTAGCTTCTTCAGGCAGACATTTTAGTGTGATCATAAATGTGGTTAAGTGATTGTGCTTCCTCTCCTCAAAGATGAATTAAGCTTCAGCATTAAGTGTTGCTATCTCAGGACTCAGGTGGATGTCTGGAATATCACAGGCAAGAGCAGGCCATAATCCAGCCCTGTGAGGGCCAGTGATTGACTCACTTGTTTGAAGTCTTCCTCTAGGAATAGGACACCTCTCAGCAGTCTCAGGTCCCTTAGCTATTCTATTTTTGTGGGATTGAAAGTTGAGGTTTTTGACCAATAAGAATCCAGATGTTTTTTAAATTTAAAATCCCTTATTTGTGATACCAGACTTATATGCCCATAAACTACCTACAACTCTTGAGTAGGCCCTAGAGTCAAGTGTTGTTGAAGAGCCAGTTTGATGTCTACCATTATGTACAAACACCTACCATGTCTTCTCAGATTTCCCATGGCCAACAAGCATTATAACTCAGGTCACTACAGTGTTAGAAAGAATATTAATATGCATTTGGTGTGTCACGATGTTCTGTATATGAAAGATGTACATCTAAGTAACATGGAGGGTGTAGTGAATTGCTTTTTGTTTAATCTGCAGTAACAACATGAAAGATTGGTTTTGCACTTGCCTGCACTGATTTTCAATAAAGTCTGAATATAAGAAACGTCCTGCAGCACACAATTTCCTCATTACACTCAGAGAAGAATGCACAGAACAAGGAATCAGTGTGCAGTCCATCACCGGCTGGATAAAGTAATTACCTTGGGAAGTGCATAAAGTTAATTACACAGTTTGGCCCTGCCAGTGCATGAACGCAAATATGCCAGCAGGGAAGCTGTAGGTGGTTCCTGCCTGCTTGAGCACCAGGAGGACCTGTAAGGCAGAGACTTCCACAATGGGAGGTTGCTTTGAAGAGCGCAGTCAGGGGCCAGGCAATGTATTTACCTTCATAAAATTACCATTAAGGCAAATACATTGTCCAACAAATCACAGTGCTTATAATACCAACTGTGTTGGAATTGGGCCATGGAAAAGCCACAGAATCAGTGGATCAGCCCTAACTCTGCTCCGCAAGTGGAAAACCACAAGAAGCGTATCTGACAATTACAAAATTCACCAGACTATTTTGCCCACTCCTAAGAACACAAAACTGTGTACCTAGAAACATGCCTAAACCCTTGTCTTTTTCTACAAATGAGTCAGTGCTTTGTCCATTCACAAGGGATCCTTTAGATAGGCAACCCCGGTTACAGAACCACACAATTTAATATGTACTAGAGGTATTCTACTACCAAACCAACTTTTTAACATCGTTCTGACAAAATATTGTGCCACATTAATAACTATGACACCATTGTAAAGATATGTGTATATAGATAAGCATGGAGAAACAATTCTTAGCTCCATGTATATGTACATTGACAATATATATTAAATATGGTTTAAGCCTTGTTGTTCAAATAATTTAATATAAGCACATCTAAAGTTCTAAGTTTATGACAATTTTCTTTTTTGCTGAATTTTTATTTCAGGTTGTACATTAAATATAGTTTATCAGAATTAGCTAAATGAGTAATACATGTTGTTGTCTCTAGTATTTTGGCTCATAGAACAGTGAACACATGTTTCGTCCTCTCATGGGGTACAAGCATAGGCTATTTTAAAGAATATTATAGAGTTAACAATAACCAAAAAGCATGAATGTATATATATTGTATTAAGGTTTAGGCCCAGATTTACGATGATTTTGAGTTGGGGTTGAGTAACTTTTGTGGCGCATCCCCGATGCAATATCCCTTTTTATCATTTACTAAACCATGCAAATCCACTTTGTGTGGCTTTGCATGGTTTAGTAACTAGAAAGTAATGCAAGGCAGCGAATAGCACTGCCTTGTGTTACTTCGCATTGGGTTAGTGTTACATGGGTGGAGCATGGGCATTCCAGGCATCCAGTCATATATTTTGATGCAATTCCAGATTTACATAGACGTGTAAACCTGGGTTTGTGCAAAAATGGTGTGCCTACACAGCACAGCCGTAACGAAGAGAAATATCTCTGTTTCTCCTCGTTACTTCTACTTTCCATGTGTGCTTTCTTCTGCAGCACACATATAAATAGGAATATGGCTCTTTGAATTATTTTTGTGCAGGAAGATATCCCTTCCTGCACAAAAACAATCCTGCCCATTACGCAGGCACTCTTGTACTTTTGAGCAAGGGGTGCAAGGGTGCCTGCATTTGCGCTAGGCAGTGCACAGTGTACCAACGCAAGGACGGAGCATAAAAGCTCCATATCTTTGCAGACATCAAACCTTTCTGCTCTCTCCCTGTCATACAATGCAAAGTTCCCTTGCTGCCCTGCATGAAATAATAATAAATATGCCCCATAATTTATGCACAAGTCAGCACCATGATGAGTCCAAGTGGATCGCTGCTAAACTGTGAATCACCACAAAGTATGATTTGTGCGTTGTTGAGATATGCAGGGCCATAGGAAGAAGGTATATGGAAGGGAGAGGTAGAAGTAGTCTGAGATTATGGTATAGAAGGTTAGCATAGCAAGAGAGAAATGGGAAGGCCGCATAGAATTTCAAAATGATTGCCCTTCATAGTTTTGAAGGTTGATGTGAGATTCTTTTCAAAGAGTGTCTAATCATGATTAGGGACAGATGTTATTGACAGAAATACCAGGTTGCTTTAGATAAAAGATAAACTTTATAGAAAAGGTGAAGCAATGATGGCACATTAGGGGTACTATAGTATGCTGAAAGGTAAAGTCTACAGACTTATATGGAATGAGGAAAGGCCATTAAATACAGTCAACAGTTTTACCCTATGAATTGTCTTGTGATTATAAATGTTCTAGTTAGGTTAAAGATATAAGATAATTAAAGTATTAGCAGTCATTGGTGAAACAGGAGGAAGTAGGAGTGGTTCTTACCAAATTACAGTCTTCTGCAACTTTTAAATATGCAATCTGTGTGCAGCCTAAGGAATACGGGTTGTATTAGGTTATTTTTTATATAACAAGATCATTTTATTGGTTTCTAAAATAATGGACTTACAGAAACAGTAAAGGAATGATATGAAATCAGCACATTATGCCCTCATTTCGAAAGCCCCAGACATCAGAGAAATAAGTGACTGTAGTTCTCAAGTTATTAAAATGACAAAAAAGAAAAAGAGAAATTCCCTTGATCTTCCCCCACCCCACACCCAGTTTGCCCTTACCCTCATCTAATGGGAAGATGCAGCTGTACAGGCATTTATAAGTCATTGTATCAACTGCAAACATAAGGCAATGGACATGTTTCAAATTTCTAGTCTGATCTTAGAGCATGACCACTACATATGTATCATATCTCCCAAATCAATCAATCAATCAATCATGTCACTTATAAAGCGCACTACATACCCGCGAGGGTCTCAAGGCGCTGGGAGAAGAGGGGGGTGGTGCTGCTACTGATCGAAGAGCCAGGTCTTGAGGAGTCTTCTGAAGGCCAGTAGGTCTTGGGTCTGCCGAAGGTTGGTGGGGAGGGTGTTCCAGGTCTTGGCGGCGAGGTGGGAGAAGGATCTGCCGCCGGCGGTCGTTTTCCGGATGCGGGGGACTGTGGCGAGGGCGAGGCTGGTGGAGCGGAGCAGGCGGGTGGGGGTGTAGAAGCTGAGTCGTCTGTTGAGGTAGGCTGGTCCGGAGTTGTGGAGTGCTTTGTGTGCGTGGGTGAGGAGCTTGAAGGTTATCCTCTTGTTGACAGGGAGCCAGTGCAGGTCTCTCAGGTGGGGTGTGATGTGGCTGCGTCGGGGGATGTCGAGGATAAGACGTGCAGAGGCGTTCTGGATGCGTTGCAGCCGTCTCAGGAGCTTAGCCATCGTTCCTGCGTAGAGGGCGTTTCCGTAGTCCAGCCTGCTGGTGACGAGGGCCTGGGTGACTGTTTTTCTTGTTTCGGTGGGGATCCACTTGAAGATCCTGCGGAGCATTCGGAGGGTGTTGAAGCAGGATGAGGAAACGGCGTTGACCTGCTTAGTCATGGAGAGGGTGGGGTCAAGGATGACCCCTAGGTTGCGTGCGTGGTCGGTGGGTGTTGGGGCTGTTCCCAGTGATGTCGGCCACCAGGAGTCGTCCCAGGCTGAAGGGTTAGAGCCAAGGATGAGGACCTCCGTCTTGTCTGAGTTCAGCTTCAGGCGGCTGGTCCTCATCCATTCGGCGACGGCCTTCATTCCTTCGTGGAGGTGGGCTTTGGCGGTGTGAGGGTCTTTGGTGAGGGAGAGGATCAGCTGGGTGTCGTCGGCGTAGGAGATGATGTTGAGGTTGTGCTGTCGGGCGACGTGGGCGAGGGGTGCCATGTAGATGTTGAACAGCGTGGGGCTGAGGGAGGAGCCTTGGGGTATGCCGCAGATGATCTTGGTGGCCTTGGATCGGAAGGGGCGAGGCGGACGCTTTGTGTTCTGCCGGAAAGGAAGGATGTGGTCCAGTCCAGGGCCTTCTCTTGGATCCCGGCGTCGTGAAGGCGTGTTCGTAGTGTGTGGTGGCAGACCGTGTCGAAGGCGGCTGATAGGTCCAGGAGGATGAGGGCTGCTGTTTCTCCGTTGTCTAGCAGGGTCCTGATGTCATCGGTGGTGGCGATGAGGGCGGTTTCGGTGCTGTGGTTGCTGCGGAAGCCGGACTGGGAAGGGTCCAGGATGTTGTTCTCCTCGAGGTAGCGGGTCAGTTGTTTGTCGACGATTTTCTCGGTGACCTTCGCGAGGAACGGGAGCAGAGAGATGGGTCGGAAGTTCTTGAGGTCCTTGGGGTCTGCCTTGGGTTTCTTGAGTAAGGCGATGATCTCGGCGTGCTTCCAGCTTTCCGGGAAGGTTGCTGTCTCGAAGGAGATGTTGATTATTTTCCGGAGATGGGGCGCGATGGCTGTACTGGCTTTGTTGAAGACGTGGTGAGGGCACGGGTCTAGCGGTGAACCGGAGTGGATGGTGTTCATGATCTCGCTGGTGTCCTCGTCGTTGATGTTGGTCCAGCAGAGCAGGCGGTTGGTGGCTGTGGGGGCAGTGGTCTCGGTGGTTGCCGGGGCGGTCGTGGTGTTGAAGCTGTCGTGGATGTCGGCGATTTTGCGGTGGAAGAAGGTGGCCAGTGAGTCGCACAGGTCTCGCGACGGCGGGATGTCGTTGGTGTTGGAGCTGGGGTTGGAGAGTTCCTTCACGATGTTGAAGAGCTCTTTGCTGTTGTGTGCGTTGTTGTCTAGGCGGTCTTTGAGTGAGGCTCTTTTGGCGGATCTGATGAAGTGATGGTGACTGCGGGTGGCGCTCTTGTGGGCGGCGTAGCTGTCCGCTGTCCGTTCGTGGAGCCAGATCTTCTCCAGTTTTCGGCATGTTCGTTTGGAGGCCTGGAGGTCTTCGGTGAACCAGGTGGCTTTCTTGCTGGTGTGGCTGTTGGGCGGATTCTTGAGCGGGGCGAGGGTGTTGGCGCAGTCGTCGATCCACTGTCTGAGGTTGCGGGCGGCGGTGTCGGGGTCGGAGGGTTCGGCGGGTGGGCTCAGGGCGAGGGTTGTGGTTAGCTGGTCTTCGGTGACTCTGCTCCAGCAGCGGCGAGGCATTTGTTCGGTGCGGTGGTGCGTGGTGGGCTTCCTGTAGGTGAAGTGGATGCAGTGGTGGTCGGTCCAGTGGGGTTCGGATGTGTGGTTGAAGGAGACGTGTGGGCTTGCGGAAAAGATGGAGTCTAGCGTGTGGCCGGCGGCGTGGGTGGGTGTAGTCACGAGCTGTCTGAGTCCGAGGGTGGCGAGGTTGTCGATCAGGGTGGTGGAGTTGGTGTCCTTGTTGTTCTCGAGGTGGAAGTTCAGGTCCCCGAGGAGGATGTAGTCCGTGGAGGCGATGGCGTGTGTGCTGACGAAGTCAGCGATGGAATCGCTGAACTGTGGTCGGGATCCGGGGGGTCTGTAGATGAGGGTTCCTCTGAGGGTGGTGTTGGGATCGGTGTGGATCTGGAAGTGCATGTGTTCGGCGGTGCTGAGGGTGTCGTTGGTGTTGGTTGAGACTCTGAGGGTGTTCCTGTGGACGATGGCGATGCCTCCTCCGACTCCGTTGGTGCGGTCCCTGCGGATGATCTTGTAGCCGTCCGGGATGGCAATGGCGATGTCGGGGGCTGAAGCGGGATTCAGCCAGGTCTCCGTCAGGAATGCGACGTCTGGGGAGGTTGAGCCAAGAAGGTCCCAGAGTTCGATGGTGTGTTTGCGGGCGGAGCGGGTGTTGAGGAGGATGCATCTGAGGTAGTTGGGTTCTTTCCTGGGCGGTGGTTTGGCGGGGCAGGTGCTGGCGAAGCTGCAGTTCCGGCAGGTGAAGGGCCCTTGGGTGCGCTTCGGGGTGGCCCGGTAGCAGGCGTGATCTTTTCCGGGGTTGAGTGCGTGGAGGGTGCTGGCGTCGTATCGGCGTCTGTTGATGTGGCGGGCACGGAAGATGCCCGGACCAGGGGTTCTGGCGCTGGGCGCGGTCCCGGCGCGGACGGGCGCAGACGGGCTTGCCTTCGGCGCGCCTTCGGCCGCCATAAATGGGGAGGTGGGAGGGAGGAGCAGGGAATGGGGCAGCGAATGGGCAGTGAGGGGGCGGGGCCGCAGGGGCGCAGCGGCGGTAACCAGGCACGGAAGGAAAAAAACGGGCACAATCAGGGCAGCAAGGGGGCACAGAAAGGAAAAAACGAGCACAATCAGGGGCAGCAGCAGGGCACACAAACGGAGCTGTGTGGTGGGGGAGCGACCTACCAGTCAAGGTCAGGGGTCGCTCTCTTCACCACGCAGCGGCCGCCATAAATGGGGAAGTGGGAGGGAGGAGCAGGGAATGGGGCAGCGAATGGGCAGTGAGGGGGCGGGGCCGCAGGGGCGCAGCGGCGGGAACCAGGCACGGAAGGTAAAAAACGAGCACAATCAGGGCAGCAAGGGGGCACAGAAAGGAAAAAAACGAGCACAATCAGGGCAGCAAGGGGGCACAGAAAGGAAAAAAACGAGCACAATCAGGGCAGCAAGGGGGCACAGAAAGGAAAAAAACGAGCACAATCAGGTCAGCAAGGGGGCACAGAAAGGAAAAAAAACGAGCACAATCAGGGCAGCAAGGGGGCACAGAAGGAAAAAACGAGCACAATCAGGGCAGCAAGGGGGCACAGAAAGGGAAAAAAAACGAGCACAATCAGGGCAGCAAGGGGGCACAGAAGGAAAAAACGAGCACAATCAGGGGCAGCAGCAGGGCACACAAACGGAGCTGTGTGGTGGGGGAGCGACCTACCAGTCAAGGTCAGGGGCCAAATAGCCACACTATCACCACCATACTGTACTCACAGCGGGAAAGAATTTATACATCTTGGTGGGGTACATGTACCAATCGAAGAGCAATTGAACAATGAGATTCTTTGCCTAGCACCCTATGTGATTTTATTTTAGAGTGTGCTATACCCGTGTCCATTGTTATTCTATAAGTGTCTTCTCTGGGATTGCATGCCATTTGACTTTCTATAGGTTGCATAGGTGGGTGCGCTGCTGTAATAAGAAGCTAATACAGTGAGGAAATGACCCCTTTGGACCTGGTGTAATATTTAATAAGACGCTCCACTGGGGTGGGGTCTGGTGTCACAGTGTCCTTTATCATCAGGTGGGATACACAGTATCTCAATCGGCCTAGTAAAATTGCTCACGTTCATTCAAGTTAAGGTCATTTTTACAATCAAGGAATGTCAGGACAGTGCCCTTGGAATACTTATCACTTACTCTGAGACAAGCGTCCCTGCACCAGGCCTCGAAGAGGCCAGGAAGTAACGCTGGTGTAATTGAGGAATAAAAGTGTGTTGGAGTGTGATGATTTGGATATGTATTTTAATGCAGTTTATTTTTAATGTTATCTCACACTTATAGTGTTGTATTGGTAGGAATACTAAGTTGTACATATGTTGGCCTGTCTCTTCTGGGCTTCCAAATTAGATCCTATAGGGTAGGGCCTGATATTGCTCTATACATGTGTTGCCAAGCCTTTTCAGATTTGTGTGCTCCATTCTGCTATAATGCACAATTGAGAGGCTACGTAATAGGTATAAATATCAGGCAAAGCCAGGCCTCGTCTCTCATGGGGTCTACAGAGAATCTTGTAGGCCACTCGGGCTATCCCAGTTTCCCAACTATATTTCAAGAATGCGGTCTTAAACGCCATAAAGAAAGTTCGTGGGAGCAATATGGGCAGGGCCTGGAACAAATAGAGAAGCCATGGCAGAACATACATTTTTAGTGCATTGATTCCCCCCCAGCCATGATACATAGAGGGATGCCCAGAGTTGAAGATCTCATTGGATCTCAGCAAGTAGAGGCATCAAAGTGAGGCCCAAAAGGTTGGGCAAGTTACAGGCTATTTCAGCACCCAAGGATGTGATGGATTTATCTACCAATTTAAAAGAGGTGGTATTCTGCTTTTGCGAGATTATGTCAAGCAGGAGTGTGAGGTTGATAATCTCAGAATTGGTTGTGTTAATTTTAAAACCCAGTGTTTTTCATTGGGTATTAAAATCTCTTGTAGTTTACGGAGCGCTGCAACTGGCTTCCTAAGAGTAAACAGGCCATTATCTACAAATAACATGAGTGTATGTTCCTCTTTGCCAAAGGGAAGCCTGTTATCTCATTGTACTCCCCAATATGGGAAGCGAAGGGTACTATACTGAGAGAAAAAAGTCTGGGGTACAAGGTGCATCACTGGTGTGTGCTCCTAGCCAATCGGGTCGGCGCAGATAGGGTCCCAATAACTAGGATGCGTGATGTTGGATATTGACAGCTCACCAGGACCATGGAACCTTTGGGCCTATATATGCCCTCTCCAATACTCTAGACAGGAAGGCCCAGTCCACCCTGTTGAAAGCTGACCTGGGTGTACAAGAAGTGGCATTGTTACAGTCAATGTAGAAAAGAAAGACAGCCTACTCATGCCAATGCAAGCATCAGCAGAAAGATATGTGGAAATGTTTATGGTGAATGAAGAATAAAATACCAGAATAGAGAGAAAGAATGGAGTGGGGCCTCGAAGGAAGCAGACATGAGTTTTAGTAGAATAGAGAAATATAACTAGTAAACACAGCACAAATGGAAACTCACAGGCATGCATTGCAAGGACACGTCTCTGAGAAAATATGTAGATAAAGTAGACACAGAGGAACAAGATAAGTGGTAGGTTAGGCCTTACGGAACAGTAGGGCCCTTATTTATTGAAGGGCTTACGCTGCCATTGTGTCACTTTTTGTGACGCTGCGGAGGCATAACAAATGCACCACACTGCGCCATATTTACAAAGTGACGCATCTGGGCAGATGCTTCACTTTGTAAACCCCTGGACTACATTATACCTGAGTCAGGTATAATGTATGCAGGCTGGGCGTTCCCCAGTACAAAAAGGTTAGAAGAAGTGGCGCAGTGAAATCTATGAGATTTCACTGCGCCAATTCTACGTCAAATCCTTACGCCTGCTTCATAGCAGGCGTAAGGACTGAGACAGGCCCTTTTAGATGGGACTCGCCCATGTGTAATGACACATTGCTGGCGTTGCGTCTGTTTTGTGACACACTCCAGCAATGCGTCATTACTGCGCCACCAGATATGTCAGGATTCCTGATGTATCTGGTCAATCCTTGCAACATGGAGCGCCGTACTGTAAATATGGCGCACCCAAGGTGTCGCAAGGAGGGCGCAATGAAGTGTTGCATCGCTGTTTTCAACCAGAGATGCAACCGTTTTCATAAATGAGGCCCTCGACGTGTAGGGAGGACATGCGTTGCTAGGCTTCAAAGCATGAGACAGACAAGGACAACCAGTAGTGCAGGGAGCATGACAATGTATCAGTAACACATGCACATGATTCCCATTCAATAAGCATGTGGTTAGATGGTTTTGCAGAAAGTATTGCCTTTTGCTGGACTGCTAAAATATAACGATGTGCTTGAGCAAGCACTTGATTTGATATGCTAATTAAATGTATTGTGATTTTTACACTATATAAGAAACTGCCTGTTACATTCTAAGTTTGAATTTAGTTTCCAGTTACCCGGAGCTGACTGACCTCCGGCGCAAATTTGATAAACTCTATATTATATTGACAACAGCAGTCAGGACGTCTCTTTCTTTCACCCGGCAACATTTGGTGTTGCCAACCAGGAGTCCACCCACCTCGGCTTCCCAGGCTGCGACCGAGGGAGATGCTGCCTATCCTCAATTGAATAGATTACTTACTGTGCAGATAAATCTGGCAAGTAGACACCTAGTGTTACGCTAAAGTCTGCCTATTCAAGCAGGCGGGTAAGGTTCCCTGGGCCGCCGTCAAAAGGGGGGAGGAGAGGTAGGACTTCATACCTTAAAACTTTAATTGCATGATTCTTTGGCAATCATAGTGTGGAGGGATGAGGAAATGAATGCATGATGTATGGAGTTTTTCTTCATCTTTTTGTAAGGATGCAATGATATGTTTACAGAAATGAAATGTGGTGATTTCCGGTATACAGCGGAAGGCTAGCTAGTGTGAATTCCCCTTTGAAATAGAAGGGAAGAATAAAAGGCAGTAGTGCATTTCACATGGAAAGCTCCTGGAAGAGACATTCCTTTGGGGAGTGGTCTAACAGGCAATAGTGTATTGCCCAGGGGAAAACACCTAGAACGTACATTAATTCAGGGACTGCCAACAGATATCCCAATTAGATCTGGAGGGCTAATGTAGAAGTATTGAGATGGGACTGGGTAAAAAGTGTGTGCAGTCTGACGTGATAAAGAGACGGTCATTTGATCGACACTGGAAGGCGTTACTCTGAATAAGCCAGATTTAGGATATCTGGGAGGCATCTTTAAGGAAGAGCATCTGAGGCTGAGGCATCAGCTGAACAGTTTGACTGTTAGGAAAGGGGACATACGCATGGTTGGTGTCAGATAGACTTTGCCCTGAGCCTGCCAGACCCTTGATTGCGAACCCAAAAAGTACCATAGTTCCAAGTAGATATCCCTCCATGAATAAGGAGGATGACATAATGAGTACACTATTTCATAACCACAAGGGGCAAATCCTAGAGAAAGGGCAGGGTCCCCCCGCCCCCCATTGTCATACAGCCTACTATAAGCAGGAAGAAAGGCAGCAATATCCTTGCGATATTTCCGGTATTCCAATACAAACCCCTAAAGTGTCCTGGAAGTGGGGAAATATCTCAAATAAAAACACAGGGCAGCAAAATAAAACATCCCAAGACAAGCCTAAATATTATTGATAATTCTCCATGAGTGACATTGATGATTACCTGTGGCTGATAGTAGATGAGATTGAATTAAAATGTATATGTCTATGGGCCCATGGAGAACTCCTCTGTCCATGTAACACCCCTGGGATTCATATAACAACAGATTCACCCATCATATTAGAGGCCCTCCTTGATACATTTCTCACAGATATTTACAATTCAGGAGTTTAAAACATGAATGGGAGACCACATCCTCGAGCACCGCAAATAGTCGTTTATATTCCCAATAATATTGTTACATGTAGTGCGTCAGGCAAAAATCCACTTAGACCCCCCATAAATGCACATGCTCCCGATATAACCAAGAAAGAAGCGTTACACAGACTCGCGATAAGTATGGTTGATGTTCACCGATTTGGTCTCACAAAGATATATTGAAGTCAGGTAACACTGCATGAGATCAAAACATGTTCACCACTGCCATATGTAAGCGATATTCATAAAATACAAATATAATAGTAAAGGAGACAGGTCCAAAAGGGGCATAAGATAGTGAGCAAATGAACAAGGGATAAAAAGTGACAGTTCTATTACATATAAGAAATGCACACATCCTCATGGGACCATGGAGACCCCTCTGGAACACATGATAAACACTTTCCCTTCAGACAAGAAGGTGAGACGGGCTCTCACTTTGGAAAACGAGCGCTGCATTATTTGTCTTCTTTTTTAACGCACTTTTTAAAAATCGTCTTTTAAACGCACTTTTAATCAGTTTTCTGATTTTAAATTGCAGCTTTGCACTGTGACATCTCTTACCTGTATTTTCCTGCTCTGAATTCTGCTGTTTCCACTTCCCGGTCCGACGCGGCATTAGCCGATTGATTGGAGGGAAGTGGACACGCCCCCAGCTTTAGCTACGTCATTTTCGGTAGGGATCTCTGAACACAGTTTTCCCGCGCCCGGCCAGCTATTTAATCATATGCTGGGCCGGACGCGCAGCGGTACAAGAGGTGAGACGCGCTCTCACTTTGGAAAACGAGCGCTGCATTATTTGTCTTCTTTTTAACGCACTTTTTAAAAATCGTCTTTTAAACGCACTTTTAATCAGTTTTCTGATTTTAAATTGCAGTTTTGCACTGTGACATCTCTTACCTGTATTTTCCTGCTCTGAATTCTGCTGTTTCCACTTCCCCGGTCCGACGCGGCATTAGCCGATTGATTGGAGGGAAGTGGACACGCCCCAGCTTTAGCTACGTCATTTCCGGTAGGGATCTCTGAACACAGTTTTCCCGCGCCCGGCCAGCTATTTAATCATATGCTGGGCCGGACGCGCAGCGGTACAAGAGGTGAGACGCGCTCTCACTTTGGAAAACGAGCGCTGCATTATTTGTCTTCTTTTTTAACGCACTTTTTAAAAATCGTCTTTTAAACGCACTTTTAATCAGTTTTCTGATTTTAAATTGCAGCTTTGCACTGTGACATCTCTTACCTGTATTTTCCTGCTCTGAATTCTGCTGTTTCCACTTCCCTGGTCCGACGCGGCATTAGCCGATTGATTGGAGGGAAGTGGACACGCCCCCAGCTTTAGCTACGTCATTTCCGGTAGGGATCTCTGAACACAGTTTTCCCGCGCCCGGCCAGCTATTTAATCATATGCTGGGCCGGACGCGCAGCGGACGCGCCGCTGGCGCGCCGAAGGCGCGCCTAAGGCAAGCCCGTCTGCGCCCGTCCGCGCCAAGACCGCGACTAGTGCAGGAAAGCCTGCCCAAAGTGGTCATGGATTGGTCTATACGTCTGCAGTATTAAAAAAATGTAATAAGGGGGGATCAGGCAATTGCCGGGTTGCACCGGAGAAGTTGAAAGGGATCTGTTCATGCCATCATTGCAAAATAGAAATACCTATAATAATGGGCGAATATAAATCAGCTTCACCCATCAACACTGTCCAAATAAAAGGGGGATTGATAAATGCCCGCTCTATGTGTAAACACAGTCAAGACATCAGAGACTTGATAATAGAACATCAATTAGACTTCCTTTTTATTACTGAGACCTGGCTGAAAGACTGGTGTAACCCTGACATTGCGATAGCCCTACCACCACTATACTCAATCTGTAGAAATGATAGAGAAGATACCAGAGGAGGGGTTTGGCCATTATTTTTAGAGACACATTTCAATGTATAAACTTTGAAATAGATTCGCTTAAGGGAGCAGAAAGTCTTGGATTCTGCATCTCATTAAATGCTTCGGTATCCTTCTCAGGAGGCCTGATCTATCGGCCACCAGGTACTAGCACTACATTCATTGAATCGCTAGGGGACACCTTAAGTCACCTTTTACTTCGATATGCAAATTTCACATTATTAGGTGACTTTAACCTACACCTAGAAGATAAAAAAGAACCAAGCGTAGATAATTTCCTCCAAATAACAGAAATGTTAGGGCTAACTCAGATGGTAGATGCTTCCACACATAGAGCTGGACACACACTTGATGGGATCTGCTCCAATTTTGCTTGCCTTTCTACCGACACACCCATCCCTCAAATTTGGTCAGACCACAATTTTGTGCCTTTTACATTAAAGATCCCCTTGATAAATTATCGAGACAAAAAACCAATTAGCATGCAGCCCAAGAGTAACTGGACACAACTAATACATAATCCTAAACTGACTACTACTGTACAGGCCTTAATGCCTACTCTGACAGGAAATACTATAGTAGACTCACGTCTCTTCCATAACTGGATGACCACTGTCAGGGATGAACTTATCACACAAGTTAAAATTAGGAAAAAAAAATGATGGAAATAAAACACCACAGCAAACCCCTTGGTTTACGCCTACTCTCAAACAAACACGCCTACAGTGCAAACAACAAGAGAGGAAATGGAGAAGAAGCTATAACGTAGCTGAAAAACAAGCGTATAAAGTAAGCAGAAAATCGTACCATATGCAGATTAAACTAGCCAAAAAAGAATACTATACAAACAAAATATTAGAAGCTAATCTAGACCAAAAAATCATTTTTTCAGTCATACAGTCCTATACTAGTCCCAAAATACTGCAAAAGAAATACCCCCATCACAAAGATCATGCGATCAAATATCACTGTATTTTGAAGAAAAGATTATGAACATTAAAAAGGACTTCACCTCGGACCCAGACCTGACCAAATATGCCGTACCTGAGCACGAACCAGAAGTCACTAAAGACTGCATATGTTCATTCAAACCAGTGTCACTGGATCAAACCCGAGAGGCAATTCTAGCATGTAAATCAGGCTCCCCTCTGGATGCTTGTCCTCCCACAATCCTCCATCGAATCGTAGACACAATCAATCCAGCTATAAATCAGATTGTTAATTCATCTTTAAGAACAGGGATTGTGCCTGAGGACTGGAAATTAGCAATAGTGAAACCCTTAAAAAGAAACCTAATGTTGATTCAGCAGTACTCTCCAATCTTCGTCCTATCTCTCTGCTCCCCGCCTTAGGCAAAATCACAGAAAAGTTTGTCCATAAAGAACTATCTAACTTTATTGAGACAACAAACATTCTGCATTCACAACAATCCGGCTTCCGCCCCAAACACTCCACTGAGTCTGCACTCTTGGAAATCACAGAAACTTTAAAGACTATAGCAGACAGAGGAAGGAAGGGGGTGTTGATTCTGCTCGACCTATCGGTCGCGTTTGACACTATATCGCACAGCATCCTTCTTTCTAGACTCAGTTCTAGCGGCATCTTAAATACCGCTCTAGAATGGATAAAAGCCTTCCTCGCTAATCGCAAGCAAGTCGTGTCGCTGGGAACTTTTCTTTCTCTCGAACGGACCATCACAGCGGGGGTGCCTCAGGGATCCTCACTGAGCCCATTGCTGTTCAATGTCTACATGACCCCTCTTATTTCACTAATCTCATCATATGGGATCGAAGTCACCTCCTACGCAGATGATACCCAGATGATACTATCTCTCGACCGGAATTCCAAGGACCCAGAACTCAACTTTAAAAGATGTTTGACCGAGGTCCTTCAGTGGATGAAGGACAACCACCTTAGGTGCAACACTAGCAAGACCGAGATCCTACCAATAGGGAAAGAAGTCTAATTTGTACCAAGCGATTGGTGGCCAGAGGGAACCCCACTCCCGCCAGAGACTGTGAAAGTGGCAAGAAATCTGGGAGTGCAGTTTGATTCTGCACTCACCTTCCAACCACATGCAGTGAAGGTAGCAGGGACCTGTTTTAGTATCATAAGATCCCTGAGAATTTTTTTTGACTTAATCCCTCTTGCAGCAAGGAAATCAGTAGCAGTCGCGTTAATTCTCTCGCGCCTTGACTACTGCAACAGCCTCCTGGCAGGTGCCAGCAAAAAAACAATAAATAGACTCCAGGTGGTCCAACACGCAGCAGCACGGCTTGTCTTAAGACTTCCACGAAGGTCTTCTGCCTCTACAGCTCTTAGAACCCTCCACTGGCTCCCACTACATAAGAGAATTCTGTTTAAGGTTCTCCTAATCACTTTTAAGGCGTCACGCAAGACAGGACCAAAATACCTTTCATCTCGATTCACTCCTTATACTACAAACAGAACTCTTAGGTCCTCATCAGCTAACCTGCTTTCACCTCCCAATTTCCGATGTAAAACCAAAGGAGGCAAAACTATAGCAGTGTTAGGCACCAGAGCTTGGAACCTACTGCCTCTGCAACTGAGAATGCATAAAACCGAAACCCAGTATAGAAAAGCTCTAAAAACATGGATCTTCGGAGCAACAGATGAATTTTGCCTCTCTCTTATCTAAGACACTCAGAGTGCAATATCTCCTCTGTATCAGCGCCAGGATGCTCCTTTCGGAGTGACAGTTCGCGCTTTATAAATATCGATTTTCATTTCATTTCATTTCAAGATACAAAAGACTGTAAGAAATGGTACAAAGGTACCAAGGACCACGCCCAGTCATGTCTAAAGGAAGGGACATTTGATGAAGCCTTAACTGAACACAAATTGACTTACAGTTGCTCTAAGTATAAAAGAAAGCACAGGCAGAAAAGATAAGCCATCCTGTCTGTTGGACTTGGCCCTTTTTGCAGGGTCATCTCTGAACTTTTTGCCTTCCTCCTGGTATTTTTTCTGACCTGGTGTTGGTGGTCTTAGGACTCTGGGTACTTTATCACTGCTGTCCAGTGTAAAGTGCATGTGCTCTATGGTAAACGTGGTAAGATTGGTCTACACCTGTTTGGCGTATTTAATTTACCTATCAGTCCCTTGTAAAGTGGTATCTCAGATACCCAGGGCCAGTAAATTAAATGCTACTGGTGGGCTTGCAGTGCTGCTTGCCCCACCCATCAAAGTAGCCTTTCAAACCTGTCTCAGGCCTCTGCCATTGCCTGTGACTCCCCTTTTACTACATATCAGTCACCCATAAGGTAGGCCCTAGCTAGCCCTATGGGCAGGGTGCGCTGTAGGTAAAAGGTAGGACATGTGCCTTAACTGTGTGGCATGTCCTGGTAGTGACAAATAGCCATTTTGGTTTCTCACTACTGTGAGGCTGCCCTCTCATAGGAATGCATTGGGGGAGTCCCTGATATGTGCTTCAGTGGTAATTCTTGACCTGAGAGGAGTAGAGTGGTCAAGTTTGGTATGTTTGGAATAGTGGTAATAAATGCTGCGTAGTGGTATTCGCAGATTTATTATCACTATTTTAGAAATGCCACTTTTAGAAGTGGGCATTTCTGGGTGCTATGTGCCTTCGTGCCTGCCTGAGGTGTATTGCATGTCTGGCCCTGGAGTGACAGGGCCTGGGGAGGTGCAGTGGCTCCAGAGGGGCTGGGTGAGTCAGCACTAGGCTCAATGGGCCAAACTGCATTTGGAGTGGTGGGAGGAGTAGCACTTGGGACTGAATGGGACTGTGCCTGCCTCCACAATGCAGGCTCCAGCCCCCTGTGGTGTGTCTGGGGCCGGAGCCTACACTGACAAAGGAGGTGGTCGTGCACCTTTAAAGAAATGTGTGAGGGCCCCCAGAACTGGTTTGTACCGGGCACAGAGCCTTGTGCCAGGGGGGGAACAAAGACCCTAACTGGTATAAGTATTGGGGCTGTGACCCCATGTGAGGTGCTTGGTGAACTTTGTGCTTACTTGGAAGGAAGGACACTGCCAGGAGGTACCACCATGGGACCCGGCTGCTGTCTTCTGCCTGGAAGGCCCTGCGCGCTGGCCTGCCTGTGCCAAGCTTTACCCTCGTGGGTTTCAGGAGAAGAGTGCTGCCTGCTCCCTGGTGAAGCCCTCAGGTGGGAGGCAGGCTGAGCGCTTTATGGATTGTGGCCTCTGAACTCAGCGCTGGTGAGCGCCCCGCTTTCCCTGCATTCTAGGGTCAAGTGCAGGCGGGGGCGCTTTACTCCTCTTGAGAGCCAAGGCACTTTTGGTTTGGAGGAGCGCCGTGTTTGGCAGCCGGGTTGCTCCTAAGGCACACAGGGGAGCCCAGCAACCGATTGGAAGCTGGAAGTCAGGTAGGAGAGGCATGACCGTGGGCGGGGCTCCCGTGTGGAGAGGAAGAGAGCCCCGCATGTTTTCTGAGCCTGGAGGTGGGCGGAGACAGACGGGACCGTGTTCCCGAAAGTGAGCCAGTTTGTGAGGAGGGCTGACAGGAGAGGCCAAGCCGGAGCCTCGTGGGCTCTCTCGTTACCCAGAAAGAGAGAGAGAGAGAGAGACTGCGCCACACCAAGACAAAGGGAGCAGCTGTTGAGGCCAGTACAGCACCGCCCGAGTCCGTGGAGCACGAAGCTGCACAGGCGTTGCTAGGCAACCAGCGCGGCTGCCTGGAGTCTCTGACGTCACCGCCAGGAGGCCGGCGGGCTGCGCACGGCAGCAGGGATGCCTTCCCCGGTACAGAGGGGAGAGGCTCTTCAGGTGCCCGGGCGTAGCCGCTGCCTGCGCGATAGCGGGATACAGCCTGCAATAAAGCAGTAGGAGGTTGCAAGGAGGAGCTGGACACGCACAGCTCCGTTGGCCTGACACAGCAGTTGCCCCCTGTTGTAGTGGGCTGCGGCCCTGAGCAAGTCGGGTGAGTGGGACCACACGCGGGGAGGGCTGCCTACCCCTCCCCCGCTATTGAAAACTCCTGGGACTACCTGAGGCACGGTTGTAGACGGGCAGGTGCCCTGAAGCCTACTTGGGGAGGGAGACAGTGGCTGCATATGATAATGTGTGGGTGATTCCTGTTTTCTGGGTGCTTTTCCCCATCTGCTATAGTTCATGCCCTGATGTTATGATGTGGATTGATCTGCATCTCATCAGGAAGTTGCATCCATAAGGACTGGGCAGCAATGGGGGTGATATGCCTACTGGTGGCCTGAGGGTTCCAATATGCGCACAGTAATAATGTGACTATGATGTACGCATAATATATAGTACAGGTGCCATACTGTGATGTGTTATGCCCAGATGCATTACAGGAAGTGTGTGGGCTGGGGTACATTACTGCGAGTGTTTCCTTGGGTGCACTGTGGCTAATTTTGTGCATGAGCAAATGTGCAATGCTCAGTGTCGTCATTTGGGTTATGCCTAATGTGTTGTGCCAAAGTGCAAGACTACCAATGGTTATTGGTTATCCCCAAATGTAATGTTTATGCTGTGGTGGTAATGTGTTCCTAATAAGTGATTATGGTGTACTACTGCTGAAGGCTGTGAGTAAGGTGCTCTGCTAAGCCCCCTTATTTTGATTATGCCTAAGAGGGGCCTGATGTGCACAAAGTGCTATGCTGATGATTAGGATGTATGCCTAATGTGTTTATGATAGTGCCCTATTGCCAGTAATTACTGGTTGTTTTCACTACCTGTGATTTGTGATATGACAGTGGCCCGATCAGCCCTGTAATGTATATAATCCCCTGTAAAGCCATACCTAGTGTCAGGTGGCACAGTGTATATATGTGATTGCGTTCTAATGTGTTTTATGCATAATACAAAGGCTATTTTTATATAACCATGTGTGGAGTTTCTTTTGTGGTGTGCCTAGTGTGTCGCTGCTGTGTGAGTGTGTTGCGCAAACGCTTTACACATTGCCTCTGGGATAAGCCTGACTGCTCGTGCCAAGCTACCAAGGGGGTGAGCAGGGGTTATCTTCGGTGTGTAACTCCCTTGCCCTGACTAGAGTGGTGGTTTCTACCTGGCTTAGGCGCATGCCCTAGCCAACCAGAAATCACATTTCTAACACTGTCATTATGGAGGGTATTCCGTGAAACAAAAACAAATATGAAACCATCAGCACCTGAAGAGGCAATAACACAGTCCCCAGAGAAGCTCCTGCCTTATGGTATTTACCCTATGTTGCCAGCTGTAGGGTACCAAGAGCTGCTAAAGAGGAGAGACAAAAATCACAATGAAACGAGGCAACTTTGGACCCCACCTCTTCAGCTCCTTGGACTGGTCCAGATCTGGACCGAAGAGACGGACTCATAAATGAAATGCAGCACACCGTGAGACAGGCAAAATGCTCTAGAAGCCCTGCTCCCCTTAGAGGACAATGGACAATGGGAAATGTTGTTCTTAGGCTGGGAGTCACTTCTGCAGAGACTCCGAGAGAGGCAGCTTTGGAATGGAGACGAGAAGAAGAAGGATGGAAAAAGGACATAGAGATGCCTCAATATTATAAACCCCCAAATGATTTACAAGATGTAGCAGGGCGGAGGAGGTTGGGGAGTAGGAAGATAGGCCTAGCAGCAGATGAACAGGACACTAACCGGAGATCATATAATTACCAATGGTAGTAAGAAACACCTCAGATATGTGGAAGACGTCAATCCTAAAAAATAGTAGTTCAGATTTAACACCTGTGGAGATAATAGAATATAAGGAGGGTAGTTACTATTGCCAAACCTTCTCTAATGCATTGGCAAGATGGACTAAAAGCGAGGGGAGGAAGCAAGGGCTCCACAAGGGACTTTTCAACCCATCGACATAGCAACTGCCGAAGAATATATATGGCAGGGACAGGGCAACCCGGATTGGAACTACCCCTATATGCAAGAGTGCCTCGTGGGCTGGGAGGAGTATGCTATAGACAAACCAACTGAAGTGGTCCGAAGAAATTGACCAGATACGAGGTTAGGCCTCAGACCAGTAAATCATTGACCAATAAGTCAGTTACACCTCATTTTCAAGGGTGGGCAACTGCCCACATACATACCATGGCCACAAATGGATAAAGAGAATTTTAAAGGGCACTACCCCACTGTCTAAGGGAGAAGGAAAATGGATAGGATGCTTTGAGAAACACATTGCTGGAGTGAACCTTGCGTTGGGCGATGTTAAAAGCTTGCTAAGTTCTCTGGTGGGAAACAAAGTAAATACCATCTTTACCAGAGCAGGGCTTCCTCAAATAACATTGATAGATACACAGTTTGAGGGGTAATCCTTCAACAATATTGGTCAATATGTCTGGGAGGCACTCTGGCGGCCATACCCAGACAAATCAGACATTTGAGCCATTATGGCAAAGGGCTTGAAACTGACTAAAGATGTTGCAGAATTCATCACCAGAATGAAAGAAAAATGGGTACAGGAAATAGGATGTAACTGGGAAAACATGGGAGGAAATACAATGATATTTTACAATGTATTTTAATTGGGCTTGCTCACGGATATACAAGCAAGCCTAGACAGAGCAGTGGAAATAGAGACTAAACCATGGCCAGAAATACAAGCCCATATAATACATTATTTCAAGCAAAAACAAAAGAAGGATAAGGAAAAGACAGAACAGGCAGAAAGGGCCACAGCTAAGTTGGTGCAACAGAAACTTGAAAAACCAAGTACAGAAGGGGCACTTGTGGCAGTGCCACAAATGGCTGTCGCAATGCCAGTGTGGGTACAGGCACCAGGTGGGCATCCGGTGAGTGACATCGGAAAGAGTCAAGGAGGTTTTTCAAAAGGCCAAGGGCCGGCACAGAAAACAAGACAAGGAGGATATAGGGTAGGATAACAGTGTTATTATAGTGGCAATCTGGGTCATTTTGCAACAAATTTAGAAAGAAAAAGAACAATGAGCAGGTGCATGAATGGATCACCCCACAGAGGTAAATGAGGCCGCAACAAATGCAATGGGCTCTCCAACAACAAGTAACACACAGACCCCCGCAGGTCCTTCAGGTTCATTGGAGCACACAACAGGGGCAAATGCCAAAGTATATACCCCAGATTGTCATAAATACTACAGGAGGACCAACACAGGTCCAGAAGGAAGGAGTACGGTACAAGAAGGCATTTCCTTTTACGCACAACCCTATATGTCTAGAGGGACACCAACCAACAGTTATACTCAATGAGAAAGCCCACAGACTACCATTATGTCTCCAATGCTATTGGTAATCCACACATCAGATGATGAACCCACTGTGACGGTAGCCATAGAAGGTCGCCCTAATAGCTTTCTAATTGACACTGGGGCCACCAAATCTTGTATAAAGGAAGGAACACTACCACTTTCTCACAAGTCAATGGGCATACAATGGTTTCCTGGGCTGTCAGGAGGGTTCTGTTTGCTGAATCAGTGAGCATTACTGTAGGAGACACGCAAATTGAAGGGATATTATTATATCCCTCAGAGGCACCGGTCAACCTTCTCGGAAGAGACCTAAGGAGTAAGCTGGATGACCATCTCTTTTTTGGAAGATGGGTTGATGATATGTCACACACCTGGTTTCACACCAGGTAGGATGCTGTCACTCATAGCTCATGAGGTCTTGGGACAGCAGGTCAGAGCAACTCCTGTGGAACAGAGGCCTTTTTGCGTGGCATATATGCTTTGATAGCTCATACACCTGCGCTATTGGGGAAGGCAGTGCAGATTCCGAAAGATCTATTAATCAGACCCGAGAGCGCTTGGAATTCCATAGAAGAACCTGGCATGATGTTAGAATTATAGCCCTTGAAATAAGGGTATGTTATGCATTATTGATAGCATTTGACAGGAGACAGGCAACGTGGGAATCAATAGTCTTTTCAGATCCAGGGGTCAAATTGAGAGACATATCAGATGAAGAAACATTTGATGACTGCCTATCAATTGAGACAGTGGTATTTCAAATGGATATTTCCATTAGAGTACAATTGC
Organism: Calotriton arnoldi; assembly: GCA_963921515.1. Lineage (NCBI taxonomy): Eukaryota > Metazoa > Chordata > Amphibia > Caudata > Salamandridae > Calotriton > Calotriton arnoldi. Next base: position 229,992 of record CAWUFW010001414.1, read on the forward strand.
AATACAGGACAGTGCCAAAACATGCCCAAGACAGTACAATGAGAGAAAAGGATTTGGCAATGGTGCCATAGAGTCTGTGGATAAAGGGGCCACATGATGTGAGCCTGATTAAAGGAGCTGAACCTGTGAAAATAACACTGAAACCTAGGCGATACTACCTGTGGTACATCAGTATCCTTTGTCCAAAGAAGCAGAAGAAGGCATCTTTCCCACAATACAGGCACTACTTGAGCAGGGAGCAATATATGAGAGAACCTCATCCTGTAACACCTCCATTTTTCCTAATTAAAAAGGTTAAGGGGGGAACTTGGAGGATGAATCAAGATTTCCGCCCCTGAACGATATAGTGATACTAGAATTCCAGTGGTACCAGACCCATCAGTCATACTGACAAACCTTCCTACAAATGCCACCCACTTTTCAGTGATTGATTTGAAAAAAGCATTTTTCAGCATTCCATTGCACCTTGATAGTCAGTATTTAACAGGGTTTGCGTACAGACAAACTCAATATTGCTATAGAAAGCTCCATCAAGGCTATTGTGAGTCCCTGAGTATCTTCAACAGGACAGTAAAAAAGGATTTAACAAATGCAAAATGCAAAAGCGCTCTTTTACAGTGCGTTGATAACAGTTTGGTGTGTAGCCCCACTGAAAATATATGTAGAGATGATACTATTGGTCTCCTTTGCATGTTTGTAGAAAAAGAATACCAAGTGGGCAAAGACAAATTACAATATGTGCAGACTGAAGTTCACTATTTGAGGCAGATAATATCCAAAAATGAGAGAAGGGTGAGACCTGACAGTGCAGATAGCATCAGAAACATGATCAAGCCCACCACCACAACACCAATGCAGCAGTTCCTAGGATTCTGCAATTACATTACACAGTGGATATTGGATTATGCCACCTTGACTGCACAACTTCTGGTCACTCTAAAAGAGTCCCATCTGAATGGAAACAGAATAAACTGGACTGATAAAAGAGGGACACCATTTCAGGAGCTAAAGAAAGAAATCACAAATGCTCAGTGTTAGGTACACTTGGCTACAGCAAACAATTCTACCTCTTCTGTCATTATAATGCAATGACAATGATGGTACTACTGGCTCAAAAGACATTAATGGGACACAAATCAATTGCCTACTACAGTGGGCTGCTAGATCCTGTCATGAAATGTCACTACCCATGTGAGCAAGCGCTGACTTCAGCAGCATTTGAGGTCCTGAAGTTCACCACCATAGTGATGGGATCACCTGTAACACTGTATGGAGAGCATGCAGTATTTGCTATCTTACAAAGAGGCAGAGCACCCACACAAGTCAGAGTGCATCTTGTACAAAATGATGCTCTCAGTACCATCATTGCAAGTGGTTCGCTGTCAAACAGGTAATCCAGCAACATTCTTTGCATACCCAGTTACTGACGATGAACAAGTACATGACTGTGCTAATTACATACCAGATGAAGAAAGTAAGGTGGGAGAAGGCTCCATCCCAGTGAGCATGTTGCTCTTTGTTATTGGGTCCTCTTTCATACATCAGGAAACTGGGATTAGACATTCAGGAGAAGCAGTTGTAAGAGCTGAACAGCAGGGATCATCTGATACCTTACAAATTATTACACTACCGTCTCATTTTTCAGCACAGGCGGCTGAATTAGTCACCATCTTTGAAGCATTGCAGCGAGCTGAGAGATTAGAGGTCACCATTTATTCAGATTCAGCATACGGCACCACCACTGTATATTCTAGCATTCACAGATGGGGAAAACAATTTAAAGTAAGAAAGGAGGGGATTTCTTAAATTTGATGGGTCGCCCATGATGCACAAAGATTTATTGGCAAAATTAATAAAAGCTCTAACTTTTCCATCTAAAGTAGCAGTGATAAAGTGTACAGTGAGACCTTATCTCCAGGGGTAACACTCTGGCAGATTGGGCAGCAAAAGAAACAGCTAAAGCATCCCCAAATTATAATGAAAATGATGCACACACATTAGGTTTGATGACAAGCAGGCAACAGGATGTTAGGGAATTACCTCCCCATATACAAAGACAGCAAAGCTACATTTGTGTGATTTGCAAGAATAAGCACTACCTCATTAAAGGGAACTGTGGGAACAGCAAGGCTGCACCCAGTCAATAACAAATTTCAGTTACAAGCAAGAGAGCTCAGGCAAGGCAGTAATGCCACAAGCCCTGTTGAACAGAGCTCTAGAGCAACTACATCTCCCAGCACACACTGCAAAAGAATATCTTCTTGCTACATTACCAGCAGATTGGTTTATTCCATAACTGTCTGAAATTAACACTATGTACATTGTATAATGTACAGTATGTCAACAGTATAGCCCTAAACCTACATTAAAAGAGATCACCTCAACAATACCATGCCCAACAGGCCCATTTAAAAATCTACATTAGATGTTGTTGAAATGATAGAAAGATGAACAATTACAGGTATCTTATACTTGTTGTTTGCCCATTCCCACAATGGATTGAAGCAGGACCTTGTGCACATAATGATGCTAAAGCAGCAGACAACTTTCTGATAAGAGAGGGAATACCTATGTGGGGCGTGTCAGAAGTGATCCGCTCCAATAGTAGCCCCCTCTTTGTTAATGAAGTGTTTTAACACATTTGCACGGCCCTAGGAATACAACATAAACTGTCATTTGTCAATCAACCCCAAAGTAATGGTACTGTTGAGCTACTGAACGGCCTCCTCAAGAATAAAATTAGCAAACTATGTGCAAGTCTGCAAAAGAAATGGCTGCACTGCCTATCACTGACTTAGTACTCCCTCAGAAATCAGCCAGGAAGTGATCACCATTTGACACCACATCAAATAGTGACTGGACATCCCATGCCCACCCCTTTAATGACAGCACAGCAAAAGACAGTTGCCCATAAGACGGCTGAGGTTTTGGGGGATGAAATGAGTTGTTACTTGTCTTTGTTAATGAAGTCTGCCAAATTCTTCTCTAAACAGATATTGCGAAAGGAGAAGACCACCTCAGCACAGCAGACCAGTCCGATACCCATTTGTCAACAAGTTTATGTTCAGAACTTCATCCGCAAATGGAAGGAAAAAAAGTTTGAAGGCCCCTTCTCAGAGAAAATTATTACCCCCACTGCAGTGAAAGTGGATGGCAGAAAACCATGGATCCACTTGACCAATGTTAGACTGGACCCTGCCTTGTCTCAGACACTTCCACAGACAGAAGGGAACAAGAGGGGAAAAGAGAGACACAGGAGTAACAAGGTTTCCCTTCAAAGCTTGAGGGAATTATATTGTTGACTCTGCTAGCAGATATTTGATATTGATATTTATTGATTTATAAAGCGCCTGAATCACCCCGCCAGGGGAATCTCCGCCCTATAGAGTTGCTACAGTCAACCACAAAAAAGGAGCGAATCAGAACAATTAGGTTTTTAGAAACCTTCTGAACTGTAAATAGTCTGGACATTGTCACAAGTGGATGGGAAGTTGGTTCCAATAAGAAGGGGCTAGGTGGGAGAAAGCTTTACCACCTAGGCGAGATTTTTTATAGCGTGGAGTCAGAAGTAAAGATTTGGTCCCTGATTGAAGGGACCTAAGTGGCAGATATTTGATAAATTTGTCTGCTAGGTAGCTGGGACCTTGGCCATTCAAAGATTTATGGACCATACAGCAGATCTTAAATCTGATCCACTTCCGCACCGGAAGCCAATGCAGTTGATGCAGAAGGGGGAGGGAAGCCGTTCGAGGGGGGGCATTGGAGACCAACGAGTTGCGGTGTTCTGGACTACTTGCAATCTATTTAATGAGGCTTCATTAGCTGAAATCAGCAAAGCATTGCAGTAGTCCAGGCGGCTTAGCACCAGTGCCTGGATAAGAGTTTTTCGAGTGGTTAAAGGTAAGAAGGGGAATACTCTTCAAAGAAGACTTAACACATGGATGCATGCACCAACAGTAGATGTGGCGTGCTCCTTCATTATCAATTTCTTATCCAGGCGGACTCCCAGATTTTTAACCACCATTTTGGGAGTTGGAGCGGTGCCCAATTCCTGTGGCCAGAGTTATGTGACAATGGGGCAACCCAATGGCCACTGGGCCTGGGTAAATAGTAGTACAAAGAGTGAATGTCCCAGTGGAGAGCAAATAAAACAGAAGAATCAATGCAAGAATTAATCAATTGTAGTAATGAAAGGTCAAGCACCACCATACAATCTTCCAATGTATGTGATTTTATTCCATCACAATATTGAAGTTAATCAATTATAATGTACAAAACAAATCAAGTCCTCAATGGATAATTTTAGAAAAACAGGTGCGCAGAGGAGTGAGGTGATAAGTGCATGGGGAGGATAGTGAGAAAGGACAGTAGTGTACATATATATACATCAATAAAATCATTTGCAAAATATCCCGACAGTTTCCTGCCAAATGCATTAAATGTCAAATCATAACATCATTACAGATATATATTCTCTGTCGTATGTGGTTGACAAAAACAAAGAAGTGTCGACGTTTTGACCCCTAGATGGAACAGCCAAATTTGCACATTGAGGGCGGGGTCTTCATCAGGACCAAGGTGAAGGTGAGGGAGTGGGCACCTATGGACAATAGCATGAGGTTACTAGGGTGGTGCATATTAATATAGAGTTAATCAAGAGAACATGTCATACAAAATTACCAGTAAAAACAGCTATATTGCTTCTGGCTGTAAATATGAAGGTTGGGCTGGGCAGGCTCCTGTGAAGAAAGAGAGGAGACAGAATACTAGGACCTCTGTTCCTAGGACTGCTGAGGAATAACGCTGAAAGACATTGAATGTGGGACAAAATTCCAAAAACGAACTTACTCAGACTTGTTCATAGATGATCGTTGTGCTCAAAAGACGAGGCCCAGGTTGATCAGTAACCTGTGGCTGGAAAGAGTAAACTATGTCACTAAATGTACCTCGTGTAGAGGTCAAGATAACAGATGCCACTGAGAGACAGAGCGTGCTGGGTGCGAGACGCATGCCATCATTAAAGCGTCTGATAAATGCATGCCCGGAGCATTTACAGCCTGTTCTAAACAGGTATGTTAAAGAAGTTTATCGGTAGTGAACAGATCACCGCCTGATTCTTCAATAGCATTCAAACACAACATATCGCCGAATAAAGGCGCGTGTAAAAATACGAAGAATGCCAGCAAAAGAATACTCATGCCGACTTCTAGTGTCAAAGGCACAATTATGCTTAAAAGTGAAAGATGCAGGATTACGTGACAAGGCTCAGTCACAGTTAATCAAAGAGGCTTCGCAGGGGCAGACAAAAAACAATTAGCAAAACCGGTTCAACAGCTCTGTGGGTTATAGGCTTTAAAATCATTCGTGCTAAAAGCAAGAAACTCTATTGCTGGATAACGTGACAAATTCAAAGGCTATTACAACATGTTAATCAGAGATGCTATGCAGGGGCAGGCAGTCAAACATACCTTAGGGCTGCTGGCAAGACCGGTGAACAGCTAACACCGTGGTCTTGTGAGCTGCATGATTAAGTACCTAAGAGGGACGTGCACGTTTTCACGTTGGGCCATTCACAGTTTTTGTGAATTAACTGTTTGGTTTCAGTAGTGAGACAACAGGCTTTGCAGCTCCCACACTTGTAGTGTCCAACTACCGGCGGTTGTTGCCACAAGGATTGAATGATAGGTTGCAGTGGTGGTTCCAAGAGTGACCGAACCACCTGGTCCTTGATGTTTTTACCCTTTTTGAAGGAATGCATCGGAGGTGTGGACATTTGGAGATCATCCGCCACCAGTGGCCAATGTTTGTTGACTATCTGTCTAATTTCATTGCTTCTTGTATTGAAAGTAGTTACACAGATCAATCTATCCATGCCTTCATCAGAGCGTTCTTTGGGTGTCAGGAGAGATTCCCTGGGGTTGTGCCACACTCTTTTCCTGGCACGTTTCACCATTCGTTTGGGATAGCCCCGTTCCACCAATCGCTCAATGAGATTGTCAAATTCAGTAAAGAAGTCCTCCTTTTGTGTACAGTTCCTCCTGATCCTGAGGAATTGGCCAAAGGGTAGATTGTCGCGCAGTCCCCTTGGGTGGTGGCTGCCGTAGCGCAGCAAGGTGTTTCTCTCTGTAGGTTTCCTGTATAGCGTAGTGCATAGACAATTGTTTGCAGCTTTTATTGAAATGTCCAGGAAATCAATGCTCCCTCTATCCATGTGGATAGTAAACTTAATGTCAGCGGATCGTTGGTTTAGCCAACTAAAGAAAGATTGAAGGTCCAATTCATTACCGGTCCAGATCAGGAAGACGTTGTCTATGTAGCGCTTCCAGTAGGTAACCTGATGTTTGTAGGGGTTACAGTCATTATAGATGAATTGTTCTTCATAGTCATCCATATAAAGGATTGCCAAGTCTGGGGCGAAGCTCGCCCCCATTGCGACTCCACGAGTCTGTACATAGTGGTCGCCCTGGAAATAGAAGAAATTTTGGGTCATTGCTATTTCCAACAGTTGCAGAATGAATTCAGTGGGCACAAAAGCCGGTAAGGTTCTTTTATCCAATGCTTTTTGCATGACCTCAAGGGCATGTTGTTGGGGGATGCTCGTATACAAGGATACGATATCCATTGTGACCAGGATTTGTGATCCAGGCTCAAATGGCATGCCATCTACCAGATTACTCACCTGCATGGTGTCACAGAGGTATGATACAGTTTTTTCAGCCAGAGGTTTTTGGAAAAAATCCACATATTTATTTACAGAGGGGTTCGAGGACGAGCCACAGCCAGAAACAATAGGTCGGCCCGGGGGTTGCTCTATGTTTTTGTGGACTTTTGGTAGGGTATACACCGTCGGTAGACGAGGCTGTTTTTGGTTCAGGTATTGTAATCCTGCATCTCTCGCTTTTAAGCGTAATTGTGCCTTTGACACTAGAAGTCGGCATGAGTATTCTTTTGCTGGCATTCTTCATATTTTTACACGCGCCTTTATTCGGCGATATGTTGTGTTTGAATGCTATTGAAGAATCAGGCGGTGATCTGTTCACTACCGATAAACTTCTTTAACATACCTGTTTAGAACAGGCTGTAAATGCTCCGGGCATGCATTTATCAGATGCTTTAATGATGGCATGCGTCTCGCACCCAGCACGCTCTGTCTCTCAGTGGCATCTGTTATCTTGACCTCTACACGAGGTACATTTAGTGACATAGTTTACTCTTTCCAGCCACAGGTTACTGATCAACCTGGGCCTCGTCTTTGATCACAACGATCATCTATGAACAAGTCTGAGTAAGTTCGTTTTTGGAATTTTGTCCCACATTCAATGTCTTTCAGCGTTATTCCTCAGCAGTCCTAGGAACAGAGGTCCTAGTATTCTGTCTCCTCTCTTTCTTCACAGGAGCCTGCCCAGCCCAACCTTCATATTTACAGCCAGAAGCAATATAGCTATTTTTACTGGTAATTTTGTATGACATGTTCTCTTGATTAACTCTATATTAATATGCACCACCATAGTAACCTCATGCTATTGTCCATAGGTGCCCACTCCCTCACCTTCACCTTGGTCCTGATGAAGACCCCGCCCTCAATGCGCAAATTTGGCTGTTCCATCTAGGGGTCGAAACGTCGACACTTCTTTGTTTTTGTCAGACACATACGACAGAGAATATATATCTGTAATGATGTTATGATTTGACATTTAATGCATTTGGCAGGAAACTGTCGGGATAGTTTGCTAATTATTTTATTGATGTATATATATGTACACTACTGTCCTTTCTCACTATCCTCCCCATGCACTTATCACCTCACTCCTCTGCGCACCTGTTTTTCTCAAATTATCCATTGAGGACTTGATTTGTTTTGTACATTATAATTGATTAACTTCAATATTGTGATGGAATACAATCACATACATTGGAAGATTGTATGGTGGTGCTTGACCTTTCATTACTACAATTGATTAATTCTTGTATTGATTCTTCTGTTTTATTTGCTCAATTCCTGTGGCCACCATCTTGGGGACCACCTCACCAGTGCATCTCCAAACAACATGATCTCAGTTTTCCCTGCGTTAAGTTGGAGGAAGTTATCCCTCATCCAGCCAGCGATGACCGTCATGCCCTCTGAAAAAGTAGACTGGACATTAGGATTGTTTTTATCAAAGGAAAATAGGTGCTGAGTATCGTCAGCATAAGATATTGGAACAAATCCTAAATTCCTCAGTAATCCCGCTAAGGGAGTAACATATATGTTAAATAAGGTGGGGCTAAGACAGGAGCCCTGAGGTACTCCCTTAGTTAGTCTTGTAGTCTTCGAGCGGAAAGGGCCTAGGCTAATGGTCTGAGTTCTATCAGACAGAAAACTCGACATCCAGTATAGAGCGTTCCCTTGGGGGCCAATTTCCCTAAGTCTCCTGAGCAGAGTCTGATGGGAAATCGTGTCAAAGGCTGCCGATAAATCAAGCAGCACAAGAAGCACTGCTTGTCCGTTGTCCAGGGACATTCTGATGTTGTCGGTGACAGCAACCAAAGCCAACTCCGTACTGTGTCTGGGTCGAAAACCCGACTGAGATGGATCAAGGCAGCTCGAAGCTTCGACAAAGTCAGACAGCTGTTTATATGATTTTCTAATATCTTGCTCAGGAGAGGTAGCAATGAAATGGGCGATAATTGGATAAATCCTCCATGGGGGCCTTAAGGTTTTTACGGATGGGAATTATTTGCGCCGCCTTCCATTCACGGGGGGGCAGACAGTTATGTATTGCTATTTTGTTTTTCTTTTTATGTCTTCTTATGCTGGCTTCTACATTGCAATGGTATTTTACCTCATGTATGGCATTATGTCAAAATATCATGTGCTTGCAGAGAGCAGTACCAGAGCAGAGAAATATATCTTATAGTATTCATGCTAGCTTATTAGATAATATGTGGTATCAGAATATGACAAAGCTAGGTATGCAGACTTCTAACACCTCATGTTTTGTGTGTTCCATGATTCCACATGCCACCATCTCAGGCATGTTACACCCATCCAAAGAAGTGCCTCCAAATATTACCATGTGTCTATTGTACCTTTTCCTTTGTAGAATATGAGCATAGATACAGCCCCTGCAGGTAAAACAGGGGAAATTCCTAGTAAACACCATGCAATATGAGAAAGAGTTAGCAGATATAATGAATGTCCTAACAGAACGCAAAGAACTAGTAGTGAAGTTTGACGCAATGGCCAAGACAGGTATTATGAGGTACAAGGATGAAACTTGGAGAGCTAAAATATTGCAACAGGGATTTTTTAGGGGTATCCCAACCTACACTTTTCTGCAAGAATTACTCCACCACACCCTGGCCTCACGATTGTCAAGAGAGGCCATATTTCCGAGTAAATGGATCAGTACACATTCATAGTCATTGGCACCTTGGTGCCACACTTTGGGTGTAGGGCCCTTTCTCTATGGAAGGTAAACCAGAGTGACAATAGCACATGACAAAAGTGCCAGGCAGTGTGGGATAAGAGCATATCTTGATTAATTTGGGTGGAAACACCTACAACGCTTTGAGCAGGTAGAAAACCCATTCTTTCCTCTTTATGTTTCAGGGGGAATGGAATGGTCCTGGTGGAAACAACATTAATTGCAATACTAAACCTTTAGTCCTGACATGCAATGGGGCACCTCCAGTCTAATGGACTACTATTGGAACTATAGACAGTGGCTACATACGTGACTTCCTTCAGGTTGGAGTGGTCTATGTTCTCTAGTTACCATGCACACCCCCTCCTTGGTGATTCCAGGAGTGAACATCTCCAAGTTACATGACCATCCCATGATCTGTCCAACGACCTTGCTGCACCATCATCAGAGGACGAGAGCTGCAGAGTATTTTGGTACTACAGCCGGGGAAGACTTCCCACAGGAGCACAGGCTGTTTAATGACATGCAGCTATTCTTCAGCAGCATCCTTACGTTCGATCAAGCATAAGCAACTGAACGTTGGCTGCAAATTACCCGCTGGGAACTAATGAAGGTCATCAATGCCACTGAAGATGGCTTCAATGCAATCAAAGAAGAGTTGCAAGCTATGAGAGTAATGCTTATGCAGCACAGATATGTGTTGGACTTAATGACAGCCATGGAGTGGGGAGTGTGTGCCAATATTCAAACTGCTTGCTGTATGTACATTCCAGTCAATGACGCAGATAATGGTACATTAACAGAGGCCATACAAACTCTGAATACCTTGCAAAAGAAGATGGTGGTCGATGGGGATGTCCCAGACGAATGGTTCTCATGGTGGTTTACTTGGAAACCATCCTGGATGTCAGGACTATTTACTCTAGAATGTTCACTGTAGAAAATGACTAACACGTGCTGGCTGCACTAGGATGTACCATACACAGATTTGGGCTGATGCGCACTAAATACATATTTTTTTTATCTTAGTCTCACTCTGTATTTGTTTGTTGGCATGAGATGCTGCAAAACTCTCTTTTTCTTCACTGCCACTCTAACAAAAGAAAATATTAATTACCTACTAGCAGAAAGACTCATGTTGGTGTGTGTGATTTGAGAGTTTTTGTTAAATGGGTGCTTTGCTGCTAGGGGTGCTGGACATGGGACATTAGTGTATCCTTATGGACACTTGAAATGTTGTTGTGTGAAGAGCTGTGGTTTCTCACTCCTGCTGGACTATTCAAGCAAACTATAAAGAGTAGGGTTATCACGTTTTCTGTCATTGTGTTCTGTTACAGGGACCATGTGCATTGCTGTGTTTTTTCTTTGTGTGCAAGTGTTCATTAAAAGCTTATGCAGGAACTTACGTTAGATTTCCATAGAGTGCCCCCTCTGCCTTTTCTAAAGTGACATCTCTCTCACATCAGTTTGACATAGAAGACTAGTGACATCTGACAACAGGGGTACAAGAGATTAGGCAAAATGTGATAAGACAAAACACTTCTATTTTTTTGCAGCAAAGTAAAAAAACAGAAAAGTTTGCTCAAGACAGACACTTATTTCGTGCATATAATATAGCACAGAAAATAAATTTTAAATGCAGTGCATCACACAGCAGCCAAAGAACAAATCCACTGACTACCTTATGCGGGGTGTGGCATTTTTATTATCCTAAGCGGTGCATGACAAAGCACAGCAAAAACACATCACCCACCTAACACGGTATGTGGCTTGCAAACTACCAGATGTGGCAACCAACTTAGCAATGAAAAGATGCGCTAGGCAGCTATAAGGTATCTGCATTCTGGGCTGTCTATTCACAAAAAGGCACTTGTGGCAGGAATTACACCCTAAGCTTACTTGCAGTTAGTCATTAATGTACTTTAGGGTTCAATCTGCAACACCAGTGGAAAGACTAATGTCCACATGATTTTAGGTACTTTATAGAGATCAAGTAAATATACACAGGCTCAAAGTATTTTACAGTATTCTTAAAATATATACACAAATGAGCACTTCCCTCTTAAAGCAAAGTTGCTCATTACTCAGATCATTTATTCTGAACATAGTGCTACCCTACTGCTGGAATCAACACCTTCACAGAAGACTAGATAGTAACATTAGAGGACATAACTACAAGACATAAAACAGAATATGACAAAGCATAACACGAGAACAATTACATAGTTCTAAACCTTGACAAAATGTGTTCATATCTTTTCATAATGTTTACTGTTGTTGTCACTACTTCAAGTATAGGTTGGTGAATTCATAAACTATAACCTACGAAAACAAAAATATTCCATTGTCATATTACATATCAGAACATCGGAATGTTGAGCACTGCATTGCAGACAATGGAGTGCTCCGGGCTTCTACTGGCTGGTAGACGCCCACAGAGCAACATTCCAATGCTTTTTTTCATTCACAGCTGCTGCTGTGAACAAAGGCCTCTCGGGGCCTGACAGGATTTAAATCCCCTTGGGCTCCGAGAGGCCTTTGTTTTTTGCCAATTAGAAAATTCTGCCCTCTGGGGCAGAATGTTCTAATAGCCTTAGAGCCCTCCTAGCGGGCTCTATTGGCCATGAAAGGCCCGCTCCATTGTTAAATGCCTTCGCCTTTGGCTCGGGCCTTTAACGCTGAAGTGGGCCTTTAATGGCCGGTAGAGCCCACTAGGTCGGGGTCTAAGGCTATATTAAATCCATCAATTTTCAACAGTCTGGCCTATTATCTTTGTGACTGTTTTCGTTATGCAGTAATGAAGTTGAAAATGTTGGGTCAAATAGCTTTAAGTGTGTTATATGGGAAATCCAGGAACTAATGGCTGTCCACAGGCAGTTGTTTCTTGGCATCAAGTAAGACCTTGGAGTACCGAAGAGTTTACAGCTCCATATCCATCTCCTCATATATCATGCAATTCTTTCTCCTCATATTTGAACAAAGGCAGTGCAGTTCTACATGAATGAATATTAGTTAACCTACCAGAACATTCTATCGTAAAGCACACTCTGATACAACTGTGCCGATGAATATACATAAACAGTATTTCTTAAATAATTGTCCAACATTTAATAGTGAGAAGCTCAGAAATTTGAATTGCCATTTAACATAAAATGATTTGAAAATGTATTAATTGTGCAATTGTCGAGAAGGTTATGTACTTCTTGCTGTTTTCTTGTAGTGAATATTAAGCAAGCATTTGGATGAATTCTGGCTCATACCCCAGGATTTAAAACATGAATATGTTAATAAAACTGCAACAGTCCTGACATTGTTTCCACCCCTGCACACAATTACCGCTCACTCATCCATCAGCCATATGATGCCAAGTGTGGAAAACAATATTTAGGTTAATTAATTCAGTCTAAGGCATTTTATTTGCAGTTTAATGGACGCAGAACACAAAACAATTATTATTTTTTAATACATATTCATGTTTGCGGTAAATATGTTAATAAAATGTATCTGCAAAGCGCATTTAGACATTAAATATTTATGTTTTTGACTTTCCAGAAGTTTCCGCTGCTGTGTTTCTGACTGTGGCAAAGCAATCCCAAATCATATGTTCTTGGAGGGAGGGCTAGAGGATTCCATTAAATGTTTGCCGCAGAAATTATTAACTCAAGCAAACATCATTGACTTCAAACTCATTTGAAAGTAATAAATTAAAATATGGAAAATATTTGGCATGGAAAATTGATCATTTTGAACGTGGCACATTTATGATTTGGTACCCTTTTGCAGTGCATAGGTATATCATTTTAGTTATAAAAGTGCATTCATTTGTGAATTGTTTTCATATAACCACATATGAAAGCTATGACGCATGTATACAATAAAGAGTTACTGACCTCTGGTAAGTGAATATCAGTGTTAAACACTTTCTGCAGAGCGTGTTAACTGCTGTTAATTGTTCGGATAAGTGCAAGGTGAGGGCTTGGATAAAAAAAGAAGGGAAAAAAAATGTATTGATACAAGCACCCACCAGTATGTGGTCAGCAAGGCTAATGACACCAATTATTCTGTGTTTGATTTAAAAAAGGCAAATAAACATACCCACACTCTCTGTATGCTTTGTGTACCTGACACTAAGGGCCTTATTTAGATCTCGGCCGATGGTATACTCCGTCACAAAGGTGATGGATAGCCTGTCTGCTGTATTACGATCTCCATAGGATATAATAGGAATGTAATACGGCGGACGGGATATCCATTACGTTTGTGATGGAGTATTCCCCTCGCCAAGATCCAAATCAGCCCCTATTTCTAGAATGGAGGCAAACATCAAGGCTCAGTATCGTAGTTCTTAGTGATGTGATTGGCTGAACCAGTCCCAAAATTCAGTACATTGTACAAATTGAATATAATTTCAGTATTGTTTACATTCATAGATAAAAATGGCATTTTTATGTACTCACTTATTATTCAAATTGGAAATTACATGTGAAAATAAAATAGCAGAGGCTAATGGTGAAATGTGTGTCACCAATATATAGTTTTACAATGGCAAACTGGGTGTAGGAGCAGCCCGTGCAGGTAAGAGCGGTGGGGGGGCAGGGTGAGGTGGGACTCGACAGACGACACAGAGGGAAGATTAGTTATTTATTTAATTTTCCCTCGTCGTCGTCTGTCGAGTTCCCCCGCACCCCAACCCACCGCCTCACCCCTCTTACCTCACGGACCTCTCCTGGCTGTGTGGGTAAAAAATCATGGGTAATGGCATGATTTTTTTTCAAAAACAGGCTCCATCTGTGTGATGGAAAACACAGATTTAATTTTTCATAATGGTTAATACGGGATTGTACTGTTGCCATAAGTGTGTACATTGCAGTAGGTATCAGTAATTTAAATGTGTAAGTTACAATAGATGGAATGGTAACTCATGAGTTGGGTACCCTTTAGTTGAAATCTGTCTGTACCTTGAATGTCAGACATTTGTGTCCTTGGAAGTTGACTCACATATAAGGTACCATCAATTAGTAGCATTATCGCGTTATAAAGAAAGAATATTTGCAGTCTGACTAGTATAGATATAATGCTAGTTCTAATATCAATAGTACTGCTAAGAACAATAATATTAACAATAATAAACATTGCAATAAAATGAACTGTGATTGTAGTTAACTATAATTTTAATTATCATTATTATTATTACTCTTTTTGTTTTATAGTTATCATTATTCTAAATGTTATTGTTGATATTAGTAGTAGTAGCAATAGTGGCCTTTTTGTCAGCTGCATCATGAGGTGTTGTAGCATTAACATTATTGCAGTTGATGTTTCAAATTAAAACCCACTTTTCTAATACCATGGGAGTGAAAAATAGCTCCTCTTACATTGAAAAGCCTAAAAACGTGTTTTCAACAGATTATGTAACATAATCAGATTGGAAACTATTGCATTCTTAACAACATTTGTCAGTGACTTGAATGAAAAAAAAATCAGCCCAGACATTTTATCTTGGCCCATACAGCTGCTCACAGTTTTACCAGTGAAAACATTTCTTCTTTGATAAGAAGCACATTTTCATTGGAAGGAAAAATGATACAAAAAAACTGTTAACAAGGCCATTTCACTGACATTGTTGAATGATAGCATGTTGGACAATTATCGATAATGAGAGGTGAAGCTTTTCCAAAGTATATCAGTCTAATGGCTTCATATATAATATTCTAAATGGCCAATGATGGCCCACCGACACTCTGGACACCAGCAACACCATTAGCGTGAAGCCTTTTACATGATAATATGAACTGTTCAGAGTATTAGATCTGTATCTTGATGATGTGAGCTCGAAATAGAAAGAGCAAAGCACATCTGCTGGCTCACTGAATGAAGCATCCATACACAGGGCACGATTAACAGTTTGGCCGACAGGTTACTCCGTAACAAACGTGACAGATATACCACCCACGTTAATACAAGTATCATATAATATAATTCATTTGTAATAAGTTTACGGGATATACACTTGCTCCTCCAAATTTGTAAACATCAGAAGGTACATCTATTGGGAGGTCTAATTTTTTCAAGACCTTTCACCAGAAAATTGTTTATTAAGCATATGTGCCTATGTTACCGATTCCACTCTATCTTCTCACCAATGTCTGTAATAAGCAAAGTTGCGTGTTATAACTTAATTTGGATTTTTGTATTTGTATTTTTATTGTAATTTTTAAACAGTGTGACTTTCACCATTCGGTATCATGGATCTATGTGACTAGAATACTGAATACTAGCCATGAAGAAACTTATGAGGCTACAGCCATGTATCAGCCTGTTTGCCAAATTAATATAAATTTGGTTCACTGTGAATGTAGGTTAATAAGGTCAGCCAGGGAGAGATTTTCTGACCACAAATCACTTTGTGAACGAAAAATAAAGACATAAATCAGATCATTATCTGCTTTTCTGAAGTGAATACAGTCCCAGCAGTGCTGGTGAGATGTTATCCAAAATCCAGAGTTTTTAAGGTCTGGCAAGAAAGCATAGCTGTTACCAGACAATTAAGGAAGCATCACTAATGAGGGGCTTTGGATCTGCCTACATTGTGGGAGCCATAAGTAAATGTTTTACTTGGAAAGAAGTTGCCTGCTTCCACAAAAAAAGTGCTTGGCCTCCAGCAGCAGTGTTCATTTATTTTATTTATCGAGCTGCCTGAGCTTGAACTTTCAAGGTCACACACAAGAAACTGGAATACTATTAAAGTGTCTTAGATAACTAGATAATTTATGTTGCTTTTCTCTGCCAGCAGCACAGATGGGAGGAGGGCTGTTATTAATCTACATGGATTTTTAGGTCTGACTTGACAGTGCACCTGCCACTTGTCCTATTAACATACACCAATATTATTCTACAGTTCTTTGCTTCCACACAAATGTATATATATTCCCATGCTATATACTTGTAATGCTTCACATTACCATACAACATTTCTTTAAAGCCAGACCTATTGGCATTGCAATGTTTATTGAATGAGCTGGAGTTTATCAGTTGTTTCCCATGGTGGAACCCACTATGCTATCTAAATGTTAATTCTAAGAAAACATTTGTGAGTAGCTCCCTTTAACTGGAACCCACTTACACTGAGCCAAATGTATATTGGATCATATATCCAGTTTATGCACCCAGGTGTGATGTACAAACTGTGGGGCATATTTATCAAAGATTTTGCATTGCCCATGCGCCACGCAAGGGGAAGCAAGGGTGGCATCAAACCTAAATGGGATTTATCAAGCCACGCCACGCCCTGAGTTACTTGATCAATCTAGAGTAATGCATGGCAGCGCAAATACCTGCACACTGAGCTGAGGCATTTATTGGATGTGAAAAATACCCCCTATTCAGAGATTTTAATTGAAAAATGGGGAATTACATGGGGAATTTGGTGCTTACTGAAATGAAGGATGCATGTATCAGGGTTTACTTCACTTTATCACCAGTTATATTGCAGCAGATTTGACCTCTTTAAAATGACCAGGACATGCAGAAATGTTTGGGATACACAGACTTGCAATTACGGGAGAACCATGAATAGTAGCTATTCATCATCCCACAGGTAGTTAGTAGAAACTAAACAAGCATTAGCAAAGCCAATATGTAGAGCTATTATAAATTATGTTTTTTTTTCTAATGGCTATATCTTGTGAGATACGTGTGGGAACACTAATGTGGCAGTCATGCAGAAACACTTCTGTGCCTTAATTGAAACCACAAAGTATAGACTATCCCCAAGACACCCAGCCCAAAAGGCATAGGTCATTGAGAGCAGACGTCTCCCACAAAGGATGATCTAACTTAATTATTGACTCAGTTTCCACACAGCAAACAGAGCATTTAGTTATGCAGATCTTGCAACTGTGTACACCCCATGGTAATACACAAACCTCACATGTTAAGGCCCCATGCTTCAGAGCCATCTATCAAGCAAGTAAGGCCCTACACATCAAATCCATTCACCAAGCAGCACATACACACAAGCTGACACAGAGTTGCTGGAGATGTAAGCATGCTCGTGACTGAGACGTGGTGTGCAGGGCCAAGCAGTATTGCATATGATTGACTGGGTGGCTGCATGTAGTGTGGTATATTTTGAGAAAAGACATTGCTGTTGCAATTGGAGAAAGTTGTAAAATACTGATTGGTGAGTGAATGTTGTGTGCAATTGGCTTGTTATGGATGGTTGCTAGTGAGAGTATGTGGTTGAGTCGTGCTGCTTGTTTGTATTGCAACTAGCCATATAATGTAAATACTGACTAGTAGTATGACTGCCTGGAGTAAATAGGTGGTGTGCTAAGAAGACGAGGGGCATGAAGTTGTATAAATGATTGTTGTGGAAGGTGAGTTTTTAGTGTCAGTGATGAGTGAATAGAAAGCAAAAGATGTTGACTAGTATTATGAGTAGACAACAGGAACATTTATACTGTCTATCTTTTTTTATCCACCGGATGTTAAATAACCACACTTTTACAGAAAGTCAGGTGGGAAAGGGAATTCATCTTCATGAACAGTATTTTCTGATCTGAATAGATAGAAACTTGGTGAAGTTCCCCTCTTATTTGCAGTTCTAATATGTAGGACGTAAGTCTGTTAAATACACAGCTCAGTGGATTGATGCTGGTGCTTTATGGGTTTCTGTGAATCAAATATTTAATTCCCATAAAGCTCTTGACTGATCGGTCTTTCATTCAGTGGGGGCCAGTAACCTGGACTCATTGAGTTGGGTAAACACAAATTACAGCTTACTGTTGCATTGAAACACAAAGTTGTGCCTGTAAGATTCCCCATAAGCAATATAAAAATAATTGTAATACAAAAAGATGGCTGTTCATTTAGCACACAACAGAAACAGCATTGTTTCTTAAAGAGCAAGTGCCTTATTTACTGATCCGGTTGTGCACAGCTATAGTGTAATGTCTCTGGAGGATGCAAACATGTTTGTTTTATCATGATGCTAATTGTTTAACTGCGCAACTTAGCAGACAGCAGATTTAGCTTGACCGTCTGGCTTTCTTTGCAATTTGAGAACATGTCTCTATTAGTCACTTGTTGCTTTAATGTAGGCACAATAATTCTTATTTTGTTTTAGTTCTCTTCTCTTCCTTTCCTTAATTGCAGGTTCCTTTTTTATTTATTTTCCTGTGTAGCTGCATTGCAGCAAGAGAGACTCAACTGAAATTTACTTCCATTTTTCCCGCCTCCTTTTTACTTCACGCCCCCTTTCTTCTTCACTAATTGTGCTTCCTCTTTGAATGAAACATCCTTCTATGTAGAGTTTGTTTAAAGGGGCACTTTCTTATTTATTCATGCAACAGTTGCTCTAGGGGTCTACCAGCAGCACACGCTAAGTATGCCCAGACCAAGCTTGTCTTCACCCAGCCACTCCTGGCTAGTTGATGTATAAAAACGCCTTTGTATATCTGATAACACACTTGGACATCACTTGTGCCTAAGCCATGGTAGAGAACATTTAATGAAACTTCACATGAACACTGTATGTAGAGAAATTCTCCTTTAAGGTCATACTAAACAACTGCCACCTGGAACAAGTGTCTTTCATCATTATGACCTGTCTGCGCCTGGACCGTGCCCAGGGCCAGGGACCCTGGTTCTCGGAACATCCACAACTACGACACCAGCACACTCCTTGCCCTCAGCCCTCAACCCTGGACACCACGCCACCTGCCACCTGCCACCTAGCGTCACTGAAGAAGACCCATGGACCCTTCGTCTGCTGGAACTGCAACCATGTCTTAACCCACGCCAACACACCAGCTCCTCTCGCCCCCCAGCTGACCAACAGCGCACCCAACTGAATCAACTGCATACTCCTCAACGTGCGGTCCCTCCACAAATATGCCACGGAAATCTGGGCCCTCCTCAACGTCACCTCCCCCAACATCGCTTTCTTTACAGAAACATGGACAACACCATGCCCCAGACCGTAAATCACCATCGCCAACGGCTACAAAATCACCCTCAAAGAAAGACCTCCGATTAACCACACACTCTAATGGCCCAATGACGACAATGTAACTCCTCCACTTCCATATTCAGAACAACCCCAACACCACTCTCTGCGGGACCCTCGTCTATAGGTCCCCCGGATCCTGACCTCCATTCTCCGACGCCATCGTAGACCTCATCACACCCCACGCTCTTGCATTCACCATCTACTCGGAGACCTCAGCTTCCACATAGACAACCCCAGTGACCAGAACACCATCTACCTACTGGAGAACCTCACCAACATCGGTCTCAAGCAGCTGGTCATCACACTGACCCACACAGCTGGGCATGCGCTCGACCTCTTTTTCTCCACGAGCAGGAACATCAGCTACAACCACACCACCAAACTCTCCTGGACCGACCACCACTGCGTGCATCTCACTTCGCGAAGCCCACCATACACAACCACCCTCAACGCCCCCCTGTTGCAGATGGGGCAAGGCCACCGAAGAACTTCTCATTGAC
Organism: Calotriton arnoldi; assembly: GCA_963921515.1. Lineage (NCBI taxonomy): Eukaryota > Metazoa > Chordata > Amphibia > Caudata > Salamandridae > Calotriton > Calotriton arnoldi. The sequence goes on from CAWUFW010001414.1 coordinate 249,911, forward strand.
TCCCACCAGCACAGCCACTGTACCAATGCCAACTGACGCCAACACCTCAGCACGCAACCTCACCAATGGATCTCTGACTGCGCCGACACTCTGGCACCCCTCAAGAAGAGGCCAGGCAAGCAACGCATCAAGCAAGCCAGCTAGTTCACTCCTGCCCTTCATGAGTCCAGACATACCTGCCGACAACTCGAGAAGAGATGGAGGAACAACAAAACCCTGGAAACTCACACAACCTTAAAATCTACCGTCAACGCACACCACCTCCTCCTCAAAACCACAAAGAAAACGGCCTTCCAAGACCAAATCAACGCCAACGCACACAACAGCAAAGAAGTTTTCGCCATCATCAAGGAGTTTCACCAGGCCCAACAGGGAGGCCACAGACGTCCCACCATCTCAAGTCCTCTGCAACAAACTCCGCACATTCATCCACCACAAGATCAGGCAGATCAACAACAGCATCGACACGCTAGACCCTGCCACTATGCCTGACACTACTGCACACAATCATGCTGCACCCCAACAGACCATGCTCTGCTGGACCCCGCACCCCAACAGACCATGCTCAGCTGGACCACACTCACAACAGAGGACACGCTCAAGACCATGAAGAGCATCTATTCAGGAGCCCCATCAGATCCTTGCCCTTACCACATCTTCCTCAGAGCAGACGCCACCATCGCCCCCTAGTATGGCTGCACAATCAACTGCTCCATTGAAACCGCCACCTTCCTTGATGACTGGAAACACACCGAGATCAACCCCCTGCTGAAGAAACCGTCCTCAGACCCGACAGACCTCAAGAACGTCAGACCCACCTCCCTCCTCCCCTTCCCAGCCAAACTCATTTCTGAGTTCATTGAAGTAAACCATGTCCTGGACTCCTCCCAATCTGGCTTCCAAAGCAACCACAGTGCGGAGAAGCACTCCTCGCCACCACTGATGACATCCGCTCCCTCCTTGACCGAGCTGAGACCACTGCCCTCATCCTACTAGACCTCTTGGCCACTTTTGACACCGTCTCCCACTGCACCCTAATCATGAGACGCCACAATGCCAGCATCCACACCTGATAAGGCACTGGACAGGATCCACTCCTTCCTCACTGGCAAGACACAGCAAGTCAGACTACCCCCATTCCTCTCAGAATCTAGAGAGATCAGCTGTTGAGTGCCCCAAGGTTCCTCCCTGAGCCCCACCCTCTTCAATGTTATGTTATGTTATGTTAAGGATATTTATTAAGCGCTCGATTACCTGAGGGTGTCCTGGCGCTAGTTACCACTCCGTCGCTCAAAGAAAGAACAAGCAGGTTATTTATCAAACAGCCACGTCTTCAGGCCCCTCCTGAAGACCAGCAGGTCTGTTGTATTTCTGAGATGGACTGGAAGATCATTCCAGGCCCTGGCTGCCCCCGCAATAGAGCCTCGGTCGCCCCACCTCACCCTTTTTGTGGCTGGAACTTTGACCAACCTGGCCCCAGATGACCGTAAATTTCTATTTGGTAAATACCACTTAAACTGTTGTTGTAGGTAAACTGTTGTTGTAGGTGTCTACGTGGCCCCCCTCACAGACATCGTCAGAAGCTACAGACAAACATCGTCTCCTACGCCCATGACACACAGCTGATCCTCTACCTTACCAATGAACCCACAACCAGCTTCCACATCGGAATGAAGGCCGTCGCCACCTGGATGAAAGACAGCTGCCTCAAGCTCAACTCGGACAAGACCTATGTGCTCATCCTGGGTCCCACCCCTTCAGCTTGGGATGACTCCTAGTGGCCAGCGGCTCTGAGACCCCCTCCCACCCCGACAGACCACGCATACAACCTTGACATCATACTGGAATCATCACTCTCAATGAACCACCAAATGAACTCAGTTTCCTCAGCCTGCTTCTACATACTCCGCCTGCTTCATCAGACATTCAGATGGATCCCCAGAGAATCCAGAAAAATCGTTACACACGCACTCATCACCAGCAGACTCGACTACGGCAATGCACTCTATGCCGGCGTCACCCAGAAACAACTCAAGAAACTACAGAACGTTCAAAATGCCACCGCCAGACTGGTCCTCAACATTCCCCGGCACAGCCACATCACGCAACACCTCTGACAACTCCAGTAGCTCCCGGTCAACAAGAGAATCACCTTCAAGCTCCTCACACATGCCTACAAAGCTCTCCACAACATAGGACCAGCATACCTGAACCACCGCCTTCCATTCCAAGTACCCGCCATACAACTCTGTTCCAACCATCGCTCACTAGCCTCCATCCCCAGGATCCACAAGACCATAACTGGAGTAAGTTCCTTCTCCTACCTCGCCGCCAAGACCAGGAACACTCTGCCCCTCCACCTCAGGCAATCCGCGTCGCTGACCCAATTCAAGAAGGACCTCAAGACCTGGCTCTTCGAATGATCCTCCACACCTAGAAGGGCCAGGAGCACCCCCGCCCCCAGTGCATTGAGACCCTCACAGGTGAATAGTCGTGCTTTACAAACCCCTGATTGATTGATTGCTATGACTAATGTCTTGCATAGAGTCATGCTGCTAAGAACTTGCTCTTGGTGAAAAAATATTGTAGCCTTAATCTTATCAATCCCTATCAGCTTACTTTTTTGCCCTTAGCAATTGGCTGCATGAGCCTGCAGGCTGAATACATCTATTGGTACTTTCACTAGCAGGTTTTGGCACTGAGTTCACCAAATAGGTTGCACTGAATACTTTACAAGCTTCGAAGCTTCTTATTGTAGGAGATGGCAATGTGTGGAATTAATGAGTTGCCTTATTGGAGGTATAATTTCTTGAATCCTGTCAGTGGCATAGCAAGGTTGACCTGGAAAATAATATAAGCTAGTGAATGGAGCCCCTGTACTGATAAATGCCCCCAAGACTCAGCCAAACATCAAGCCTCCCTGGTGGTAACTGCACGCACCCTGCCCTGCTTCCTCTGCAGAGCAGACCAGTGACAGTAGCATGGAATGGCTCGCAATTTGACAGAATTTTAACACAGTTTTACTGGACCATTTAGGCAAGCACTACCTGTAGCACCAAAAGGTGTGAGAAGAGGTAACATAATAGATACAATTATTTCAAAATCATGCATTCTAGACACAATGGGCCACTAATAATGCCTAAAATTTGTTCAGAGCTTTTTGGTGAGTAAGGATCTCTCAGAATAAAAATTTGGAGGCATATTTATCATACTTTCACTCAGCGCAGCAAGCCATCTTGCTGCATGGCGTGAGAGGGAAAGAATGTGCTGTATTTAATGGTATATGGCCCATTCCTGTCCTTTCCTTGCACTGGTGCACAATATGCTGCCTTGTGCAGGCACCGTTGCGTCATGTTGCAATGGTGCCTGCGCTGTAGGCAGGATTGTTTTTGTACAGGAAGTGACATCTTCCTGCAAAAAATCAATCCTCTGAGGCATTTTACTCTTTCTATGTGTGCTGCAGAATTCCCTGGTTACTTACCGGTAATCTTCATTACTCCGGATCATGGTCTTCCTTGACACAGCCCTTCAGTTTTGCAGTTTGGAGATAACATCTCATGTGTAAGAACTGGGTCAAGGAAAATGGACAAGGAGGTAATGCAGCACATGTAGATGGAGTAAAAAATTAGAAGAAATCAAGATATTTTTACTCATTATGCCTCACCTGGGGAGACGTTGCATGTTGACGCATTCCCATGTCTACCACTAATGATAAATCTGGGAATGCGCCAAAATCCATGGGTGGATGCGTTGGAACACCCATGACCCATCCATGGAAGGCCACCCTGGGACAGAGTAACGCAAGGCAGCAATTTGTGCAGCCTTGAGTTACTCCAGATATATCAAACCATGCAAGCCTATGCAAGGTGGCCTTACATGGCTTGATAAATCTGACTCAAGTGCTACGTTGCCCTTGCGCCCACTTGTGTGGCGCAAGGGCGATGCAACACTATGATAAAGCCAACCGTTGGTCTAGAAACTGTGCAATAGTTATGTTTAAAGCATATTGGGCCAATAACCCAAAATAACATGAAATAATTTTAAGACATCTTTCGAGGGGAGTTTAAATGGAATTTTTGGGGGGGCTATTTTTGGAAAAAGCAGGTCCTAATACAAAAGATAATTTGTAAGAACATTTGTGCCAAATAGTGAATTTTAAAGCAGATTGGTCCTGTGAAACTGATGAAACTAGAAGTCAAGGTAATATTGAACAGAAAAAAAATAAAAAAATAAGTAGGAATGGTGTTTTCCCCTAAGTGTACATTAGAAAATCTGATAAACGATGCATTTTTGGCACACTAAGGGAAGCAGTTTGGTCAAAACCGTAAAGAACGTAATATTTTTGTGCCCTCAGTGACACCTAAAAGAACTTAATACACCCAATTCTGCAAATTATTTCAAGCAAATAATATTCCTGATGTCACCAATCCTTTGCCCCATGCCATCAGCACAATAAAATGCATCAAAATATCAGCACTCCATTTTCTCCATTGAATTTGTGTTCAGGAGGATGCTCACCACCAGAAATACATAATACAAGACCCTAATATCAACTAAATCTTGGTCTATCCACATAAATCCTAAATAATTTTCCAAATTTCCACAGTGCCACAGGGAAGTATATATTTATTAGGTTCACCAATGCTGCAGTGAAGCGCATATTTACCAAATGTCCACAATGCTACAGTAATGCTTGAGCTGCATGTATATATTGACAAGGACTGTGGGCCCAATTCACAAAAGTAATCTGAGACAAAATCCTAACTTTACGACTTTCGGTATTCACAAAAGGCATTTAGGAGTCTTTACCATACTTAGGCCATCCAGATAGTCTATGCAGCTTTCCTCTTCTTCTCCAATTCCCTCTAAAATACATTCTCTCCTATACTGACCTGCTGTTCCCATACCTCTCCCTTTGAAATACATATTCCCAGCTCTTCTTCAAAAGGAGTGCGAACGGTCCCTCCACCCAGCACAAGGAAAACCACATCATGGCGGGGCCATCTATGAAACCCGCAGGAAACAACGTCTACTCTATTCTATACCCCCCAATCTATCTAAAAATGCATCCAAAACCTTCAAACAAACCTCCTTAGAAAAAACCCCGAAACTCTATTCCTTGACCCCTCCTTCAACGCAAAGAAAGGTATAATAATCAATGACCTTATATTTTTCACCAGAAAAATGGCTAAATGGCTAACTTCCTTTTCCAAGCTACTAATCATCCATGACAAGAAAAATATTCCCTACAGAACCAGGATTACAACAGCACCCTCACAAAACCTTAGAGCCACCCTGAACATAACCTCCTACAAAAATGGCACTGTTCTTATCCAAGCAGCCAATAAGGACCTAGAACAATTCGACAAATACTTTTCCACTCTCAAAACCCACACTGACACTCCACCCATTGTCCACCTGGAGCAAACTACTTCCGCTATCTCTATCTCTCCAGCATCTCAGATACTGACACCTTTACCTAGAACCCTCGAAAGAAGCAACAACAACTCACCTTCCTTAGAACTCAACCCACAGACACCCTTACCTAGAACCATCACAAGAAGCAACAACCACGCTCCCCCTAAAACCCAATCTACGACCCTCATCATTCCCGCAGACCGCCACCAGCCCCATCCCCATAACACAATCCCCCCACCTCAACTCTTCTCTGACCTCCGGCAAAATACACAGCGACAAGGCCACCGTAGCGAATCATAAAAAAAGGCCATAACCCGTGCATACCCCATCCATATACGACTACCTCATTCCCAAACACTCAAACCTCCCACACTGCAACCACAGCCATCGAACCCCCCAGCAATCCTATCCCCAACCCTCTTTGTGCGCCGCCCCTGCCTCCCCCTCCTTACCAATATGAACTAGACACACTCAGAACCCACACTAACATCACTTTCCGGAACCTACAAAACATTATCTCAGAAATTAGAAACATCCTACAACTCGCAGAAAATTCTCTCTCTAAATTCGACTACTTTCAAAACTCACTCGCCACAGCCAACAACGAGATAAACACTATTCCTCTGCCTCTGTCTAACCGACAATTCCGTACACGCAAACACCTCAACTACTTAACGGACTCGGAAATCCAAACCTTACTACTACTCTACGAACCTACCACTTGTCCCCTCACCAATAAGGAAGAGTTCTCTATTCACCCAGTCCCCATCATCCCAAACAGAACATCCCAACCGAATCACAGAAAGATAAACCCTAATAACCTTCAAAGAATAACCCCATCCGCTGAAAATCTAGACCCTTCATTAGAGAATGCATCAAACCAGATCTCCTGCCTCCTATTAAACTGCTGCTCATCCTTAAAACACGCCTCCGATATCGCCAACCTCATTCTGAACCTGAATGTGGACGTAACCATCCTAACGGAAACTTGGCTCACAGAATCATCCTCCCCATGCCTAAACCTTCTAGTCCCCCCGAACTACAACATCATTAGACTAGACAGACCTCACAAAAAGGGCAGAGGCATCGCCTGCATACACTGATCCGACATCGCTATCTCGAAGTTTCACTCCGAACCCCTGGATTCGTGTGAATACCTCGGGATCTCCATAAAATCTCCTGATAACCACCCATACAAACTACATATACTTTACCATCCCCCAGGTAAGAACGCTGTATTCACAGACCAACTTATGGAAATCATTACAACTAACTCGACCCCTCGCTCCAATGACATATTGCTTTGCGACTTCAATCTCCACTGGGAAGACCCATTAGACAAGCAGGTCAACGTTCTCAAAATCTTCCTAGCTGACCACTCCCTGATCCAAGTTGTCTCAAAGCCCACCCATCCCAAAGGTGCTACACCTGACTGGGTCATCTCCAAAGAAAAAATGGTTGAATCTATCTCGATCACCCCCTGCGACTGGTCAGACCATCACATTATCACCTTCCAAATTCCCTCCGCTTAAAAGAAAACTTACTCGCAGCAAATCATTCACAGACACTGGATAAGAGACACGAAAAACCTCAACTGGAACAATCTAGCTTTCCACTGTGAGAAAGTACTCACTCCTCCCAATAACATGTCAGACGTCAGTGACCTCACTGATCACTACAACTCCACGATGACCAAATTATTTGACCAAGTAGCCCCACCAAAACTCAAAAGAATACCGGTCAAAGACAAAAACCCATGGTTTAACGGAGCCCTGAACGAAGAGAGACGTAAACTGAGACTAACTGAATGGAAATGGAGACAACATCCCTCCTCCCTCCAACTCAAACTCCTAAGAAAATCTCGAAACTCCTATAACAAAAGTATTCTACAATCAAAAAAAGACTTCTTCAGATCGGAACTAGACAATGCCAAAAATAGACCGAAGAAACTCTTCGAAATGCAAAACCAAAAATTAAACAAATTGGCCAAAACCACACTCATGAACTCGAAATCGCAGCTAAGTAGTGAAGAATTCTCTTCATTCTTCACAGCTAAAACAAACTCCCTCCAACACGAGCTCAAGACGGCAGCAATCAACTCAGCTACCTTAATGAACACACAAGTCAAAAATCCTACCCATCTTGATCTACCTTTGCCTAAAAATAACTCTCACTGGTCTACCTTCAAACTTTGCGATGTAAGTGATATCTCTAAAACCTTAGCAACCATCAAACCCAATAACCATTTCAATGACCCTCTCCCTTCAAACTGCCTACCCCACATCTACCATATCATCTCTCCTCTATGGACCAAAATCATCAATGCTTCGCTCTCGCAAGGTCACATCCCGGATTTCCTAAAAATTGGTCAAATCTCCCCTATCCTAAAAAAAACTACCGAAAACCCTTCCGACCCTAATAACTTCCGACCTATAACCAACATTCCCATGCAAGCCAAGATCTTGGAAAAATGTGTTCAGCAACAATTAAACCAACACATCACAGATTTCAAACTACTGAACAACTGCCAATCGGGTTTCAGACCCGGTCATAGCACAGAAACAGCAATTCTTCATATTGTCGAAGACACCCTACTCGCTCTCGACCTCAATGTAACCTGTCTACTAGTCCTGCTCGACCTCTCATCAGCTTTCGACACTGTCAATCACGACAAAATTCTAAAAAGACTGGAAATCAGGATGGGACTATCTGGCACAGTCCTTCAATGGTTCAAATCCTTTCTGGAAAACAGAACGCAAACGTTCATGGTGAATAAAAATCGCTCTCCCTCTTCCCCTAACCTACTAGGAGTACCACAAGGCTCAACCTTATCACCCGCGCTATTCAACCTCTATGTCAAACCACTAACCGAACTACTACAGCAGGCGAATATCTCCTTCCACGTGTACACGGATGACACTCAACTTTACATCAAGGTCACTTCCATTGAAGAGATCAAGCTGATGGATCAAGCTCTTAAAAAAACTGTCCACTGGCTTACGACCAACTTCCTCAAGCTAAACTAGCAAAAAACGGAATTTCTTTTAATCTCCCCTCCAAAAAACTCTCCAGTGATAAAGGAATGGACCAAGTTGATCACTGCTCTAAATTGCACTCCGATTCTGGAAAACTCCACCAAATCGCTTGGAATCACACTGGATAAAAACCTTAATATGCAAACACACATCAACCTGTTGGCTAAAAATGCCCGCTTTCACCTCAGCTATCTCAGAAAAATGAAACCATTTATTGAGAACCCTGACCTCAAAACTGCAGTTCAGGCTTTAGTCATATCGAGGTTGGAGTATGGATGTACCACCCTCTTGGGGCTTCCCAAAATCTCAACAGCCCCTTTAAAAGCCTGCCTCAACGCAGCAGCAAGACTCCTAACAGGATCTTGGAAATTGGACCATATCTCGCCTCACCTGAAGGCGCTCAACTGGCTTCCCTACGAAGCTAGAACTCACCTAAAAATGGCCTGATTCACTCATAAAGCATTTCACCACAATACCCCCCAATACCTATCCCAGAAACTTACTATATCTGGAGGAATCAGACACTCCAGGAGCTCCGACAATCTACTCCTGAAACCTTCACGCTTCAGCAAGAAGAAAACTTTTGACAGAGCCTTCTCCGGAGCTGCACCAAGAATATGGAACTCACTACCTCCGTTCATCAGAAAAATCTCCTCAACACCATTATTCAAAAGGGAAGCTAAATCATTCCTGATGAGCAAATTCCTCCCTTAACTCCTTAACAATCCTCACAGTCTATTCTCTCCATGTTTTGACACCCTCACTTCTATGATTATCTCATACTTGAACTTGTTCCCACTGCACCGAACAATTCATCTCTATTATCGCTTTGTTATCTGTTGAACCTTGCCAAAATGTTTTTTTATACTTACTCTGATCTGTTGTGTACACTTACTCTGCTTTGTATTGTAAAGCGCTCTGATACCCTACACAGGGTCTTGTTCACGCTATAGGAAACTCTAAAAATAAAAATAAAATAAAAATAGGAGTAGTAAAGTTAGGATTTTGTCTTAAGTTTGTCTTAAGTTTTGGTCTTAAGACAAAATCCTAACTTAATTTAAACTTAAGTTAAGCTTAAGTCAGGATTTTGTCTTAAGTGTGTCTTAAGTTTTGGTCTTAAGACAAAATCCTAACTTAAGTTTAACTTAAGTTTAACTTAAGTCAGGATTTTGTCTTAAGACCAAAACTTAATACAAACTTAAGACAAAATCCTAACTTAAGTTTAACTTAAGTTTTGCTTAAGTTAGGATTTTGTCTTAAGACCTAAACTTAAGTCAAACTTAAGACAAAATTCTAAGTTTACTACTCCTAAATGCCTTTTGTGATACCGAAAGTTGTAAAGTTAGGATTTTGTCTCAGATTACTTTTGTGAATCGGGCCCCGTGTTTCTATAGCAACATACATTCAGGTTTACAAAAGCTGCACATCTCTAGTGAGCCACACAGAATTTGCCAGACTTGCTTTCAGTGAGCAGAAGAGTTTCTCTAGAGCTGTATGTCTGTAGCTACATCCAAGCTTTTACAAAAGTTGTTCTACTTCAGAAATGACCTGCTCTGCACACTATGATGAAACACGGTCACTAAGGTAGTCAGTCACCCTGCACACTGTAATAAGCATGATATCACCCTGTGGATCAGCCATCCTGGCTATGTTCCAGTAGTTGCCACCTGCATAGTATAACTAGCCTGCAGAGACCTGGACACTGAGAAAAGGCTAGCATTTATTAGTGCGACTGAATGTGAATTCAGTAATACGCATTGGAATTACTTGTTGTCCAAGGTGCTCATCGCCTTTGTAAACCAAAATTAAGATATCTTGCTACCCTAGGGGTATCTCTGAAATAATTATGAGCACAGTATGCTATTTTAAATGCTGTAGCAATCACCTTTCTTTTCAAACTGCTTTCCAGATAAGTGAGGGAAGGAATGTCAACTTAACTTGTGCCAGGTATCAATACTTTAACAAATCCTGTTTATGTATGTTTCATTCTGACAAGAGCAGTCTTACATTTCTGGTAGTAAAAGCAAAAACAGGAGTAAGAGAAGTGGCAGAACGTAAAGAAAAAAACAAGACAGAATACATTACTCAGAATTGACATGGAACTGCTTTAACTTGCAAAGTAAAATAATGAAATGTTCTTTACTGCCAGCCAATCTCCGTGTGCTATTGTCAAGTCGGAGAACTGTAGTTTTGCATTTGTTATTGGTGTTTTTATCACTTGTGAGGGTGTCCAGGCGCTCTATAGCTTGTGTGTGAGGTCAGGTCTTGAGGACTTACTCGAAAATCCAGGTCTTCAGCCTCTTGCAAAAGTTAAAAAGAGAGACGGAAGCTTTGAGTTTTATGGGAGGTCATTCCTCCAGGCTGTGGCTGCCAGCTATGGGAAGGCATGGCCCACTGCTCAATAAAACACGTACAAACTCAACAACATATGCAAGATAAATTAAGAGAATACAAGCAGAAAAAAAGAAAACATGCTGTCCTCTAAACTTAGTGGGCATATGTTTGCAGTAACAAAAATGAAACACAGCTGTGGGTGTTCATCTTGCAAAAGTATTGCAAATTGTTTATCATTGTTTTAAGGTTGAAGAATGGGTGCCACCTTTAGAACCAACTTGATGGCCATCTTGGTGTGGTAAAACAATGTTACACTATGGACAACCGCATTCCATAATGATCTCTCGGTCACAGGGAATGTGGTGAACCAAAGATAAAATGAGTGTACAAGCAAGCACCCCATTATCACTGCCTAGAGAGCTGTAGCATCTGTTTAGGAAACATTACAACAATAAGAGAAGAAGCCAAAGAAATGAAAAGCAAACCACAAAATGAGAAAAGTCAAAACTAAAGGACTGGCCTATTAGCCCTGAAACCGAAACACACTCATTTCCAGGTGGATGTACACACATGATCAGAAAATTTCATCACTCACAGGTCAAAAGAGCCACTGAGGCAGACTAAACCATTATCCCATGCAGTTCTCTGTCATATATGGAAGCAGAGTGTAAATAACTTTCAAACAGACCAATAGCAGAACAGAGTGGACACAAATGCCCTCTACATATTTATATGGATATATGTTTGTATATATGGATATAGGTATTATTTAATGATTTTTATATTGCAAGATCCTCTAAAACAGAATCTAGTAAACATTATTACAGTGAAAATGTTCTGCCCTTAGGGTTTGTCAGAGGCAGTAACCAACACTAAAATCCCTACAAAGTTAATCTGACACCTCATGTAACAAATAACCTGTCTGAAGGCTTTCATATAAAGAAATAATAATTCATCTTTAACCCCTTCCATGCTCAAGACGGCCGGGAGCCATCGTGAGCAACGGTGCTCGTGTGCTCACGACGGCTCCCGGCCGTCATGTCACATGGCCCCGGAAATCCCTCTGGGGCAGGCACCAGAGGGATTTCTATTTCTCCCCTGTAGCCTCGGGAGCTGGGGAAGAGCTTCCCCAGCTCCCCAGCTCCCGAGGCCCCCCCCCGTTTCAGTGAAATGACGATCAGCGCGCACGTCGCGCTGATGTCATTTCACTGAAACCGAAACTGAAATGAGCCTTTAGGCTCATTTCAGTTTCACTTTCTACGTGCTCAGCCCCCTGAGCACGTAGAAAGACGGGGGAGGTATCATTGGAAAGGGGAGAATCTCCCCTTTCCATTGGTACCCCTCCCCAGTGGATCCCTGCTTGGGGATCGCCCCAGGAGGGTGATCCCCAAGCAGGGATCCACCCACTAGACACCAGGGAGGGGGGAGCAGCCCCTTGGGCAAGGGTCTTCGCTCCCCCCATAATAAAAATTGGCATAGTCAGTCTTTCTGCCCCCCTGGGGGACAGATGGGGGCAGTAGCCCCCAATCTGCCCCCCCGGGGGGGGCAGAAAGCCCACTAAACGCCAATGCCCCAACCCCCCGCCACCATTACAGCCTTTATGCCCCCCCTGGGGGGCAGATGGGGCCAGTAGCCCACAATCTGCCCCCCCAGGGGGCAGAAAGCCCACTAAACACCAGGGATATTTTTTGCGCAATTATTTTTAGGGTGGGGGCTGCCCGAAATGGGCACGCCAATGCCCCCACCCCCCGCCACCATTACAGCCTTTCTGCCGCCCCTGGGGGGCAGAAAGCCCACTAAACGCCAGGGATTTTTTTTTTGCGCAATTATTTTTAGGGTGGGAGATGCCCGAAAAGGGGAACGCCAATGCCCCCACCCCCGCCACCATTTCAGCCTTTCTGCCCCCCTGGGGGGCAGATGGGGGCAGTAGCTCCCAATCTGCCCCCTTGGGGGGCAGAAAGCCCACTAAACGCCAGGGATTTTTTTGGCGCAATTATTTTTAGGGTGGGGGCTGCCCGAAATGGGCACGCCAATTCCCCCACCCCCGCCACCAATACAGCCTTTCTGTCCCCCCTGGGGGGCATATGGGGGCAGTAGCCCCCAATCTGCCCCCCCGGGGGGCATAAAGCCCACTAAACGGCAGGGATTTTTTTTTTGCGCAATTTATTTTAGGGTGGGGGCTGCCCGAAATGGGCACGCCAATTCCCCCACCACCATTACAGACTTTCTGCCCCCCCTGGGGGGCAGATGGGGGCAGTAGACCCCAGAAAGCCCACTAGAAACCAAGGATTTTTTTTTTTATTCGTGTAGGGGTAGGGGCTGCCCAAAATGGGCATGACAATACCCCCACCCCACCCCCAGAAAAATTCCAGTCTTTCTGCCCCCCAGGAGGGCAGATGGGGGCAGTGGCGACAAAACGTATTGAGGCGACATCAAAATTGCCTATCAAAAAATGTTTTGGGCCCTTGCCTGCCGCAGGTACTTGGGCCTCCCACACGAGTGAGGCACCATTTTTATCGGGAGACCTGAGGGAACGCTGGGTGGTAGGAAATTTGTGTCAGCCCGGTGATGCCACAACTTTCCCACACAAAAATGTGTGGAAAAAGTGATTTTTTCAGCTAAATTTGAGGTTTGCAGGGGATTCTGGGTAAGAAAACGTTGGGGGATCCATGCAAGCCATACCTCCGTGGAATCCCCCGCGTGTCTAGTTTTCAGAAATGTATGGGTTTGGTAGGTTTCCCTAGGTGGCCGCCGAGCACGGGCCAAAAACCCAGGTGACCCCCCTTGCAAAACCAGGTCGTTTTGTGATAGGCAATTTTGATGTCGCCTCAATGCGTTTTGGGCCCTTGCCTGTCGCCAGGTACTTGGGCCTCCCACACGAGTGAGGCACCATTTTTATCGGGAGACCTGGGGGAATGCTGGGTGGTAGGAAATTTGTGTCAGCCCGGTGATGCCACAACTTTCCCACACAAAAATGTGTGGAAAAAGTGATTTTTTCAGCTAAATTTGAGGTTTGCAGGGGATTCTGGGTAAGAAAACGTTGGGGGATCCAAGCACGCCATACCTCCCTGGAATCCCCCGGGTGTCTAGGTTTCAGAAATGTGTGGGTTTGGTAGGTTTCCCTAGGTGGCCGCCGAGCATGGGGCCAAAAACCCAGGTGACCCCCCCTTGCAAAACCAGGTTGTTTTGTGATAGGCAATTTTGATGTTGCCTCAATGCGTTTTGGGCCCTTGCCTGTCGCGGGTACTTGGGCCTCCCACACGAGTGAGGCACCATTTTTATCGGGAGACCTGGGGGAACGCTGGGTGGTAGGAAATTTGTGTCAGCCCGGTGATGCCACAACTTTTCCACACAAAAATGTTTGGAAAAAGTGATTTTTTCAGCTAAATTTGAGGTTTGCAGGGGATTCTGGGTAAGAAAACTTTGGGGGATCCATGCAAGCCATACCTCCCTAGCATCCGCCGGGTGTCTAGTTTTTAAAAATGTATCGGTTTGCTAGGTTTCCTTAGGTGCCGGCAGAGCTAGGGTTCAAAAACTACAGCTAGGCACTTTGCAAAAAAAGGTCATTTTTCACTGTGAAAATGTTGTATGTCCACCTTGCGTTTTGGGCCATTTCCTATCGCGGGCACTAGGCCTATCCACACAAGTGAGGTACCATTTTTCTCAGAACACTTTGGGGAATGCGGGTGGGTGGAATTTTGTGGATCCACGCAGATTCCAGAACTTTCCACCACAGAAATGTGAGGAAAATGTGTTTTGTTTGACAATTTTTCAGGTTTGCAAGGGATTCTGGGTAACAGAACCTGGTGATTGCCAGTCAAGTCACCCCATCCTGGATTCCCCTGGGTGTCTAGTTTTCAAAAATGTATAGGTTTTCTAGGTTTCCCTAGGTGCCGGCAGAGCTAGGGTTCAAAAACTACAGCTAGGCACTTTGCAAAAAAAGGGTCATTTTTCACTCTGAAAATGTGGTGTGTCCACCTTGCGTTTTGTGCCATTTCCTGTCGCGGGCACTGAGCCTATCCTCACCAGTGAGGTACCATTTTTCTCGGAAGACTTTAGGAAATGCGGGGTGGGTGGAATTTTGTGGATCCACGCAGATTTCAGAACTTTCCACCACAGAAATGTGAGGAAAATGTGTTTTTTTTGACAATTTTTTAGGTTTGCAAGAGATTCTGGGTAACAGAACCTGGTGAGAGCCAGTCAAGTCACCCCATCCTGGATTCCGCTGGGTGTGTAGTTTTTAAAAATGTATAGGTTTGCCTAGGTGCCGGCAGAGCTAGGGTTAAAAAACTACAGCTAGGCACTTTGCAAAAAAAGGGTCATTTTTCACTCTGAAAATGTGGTGTGTCCACCTTGCGTTTTGGGCCGTTTCCTGTCGCGGGCACTAGGCCTACCCACACAAGTAAGGTACCATTTTTCTAGGGAGACTTAAGGTAACACGGAATTGTAGAGCAACTGTTATTACCTATTGACTTTCGATGCATTTCTGCCTTCCAAATGAAAGACAATGTGTAAAAAAGAAGTCATTTTGAAAAATGACCTATAATTCTCATGCTAGTATGGGTACTCCCAATTTCGGAAATGTGCAAATATCTACTGTTTCTAAACTCTATATTTTGTTCCCATTTCAGAAATACATAGGTGTCTTTCATACCAATTTTTCCATGTATACATTTTCCCAAAATGATTGCTATATACCCGGTAGATAATAAAAAACCATTGCAAGATGCTGCTCAGTTATTGGCTCTGGGTTTGTTGGGTTCTTGGTGAACCTACAAGTCCTATATATCCCCACAACCAGAAAGGTCCAGCAAATGTAACGGTATATGGCTTTCATACAGCTGTCATAATTAGAAGAAGTTACAGGTGAAAACGTTGACACAAATGGCTGTTTTTTTCAACTAATTTTCAATTATTCCTATATTTAACTGTTAGTGTCTATGAAGAAACCTTGAAGGATCTACACAAATGACCCCTTGCTGAATTCAGACTTTTCTCTACTTTTCGAAAATGTATAGCTCCCCAGGATCCATTATTGCTTTCATACCCATTTCTACCATTAACTGGAAGGAGGTTGAAAGCGCAAAAAATAGCAAAAATAGGCTATGTCCCAGAAAAATGCCAAAACTGTGTAAGAAAGTTTGGTTTTCCAACAAAAGTCTACTTGTCCCTGAAAGCTGGGAAGATGGTGATTTCAGCACTGCAACCCCTTGTTTGATACCATTTGCAGGGAAAAAACCAGACGCTTTCATCTGGAGCCCTTTTTTTCCATTTTTCCCCCAAAAAACAAAATTTTGCTGTATTTTGGCTAATTTCTGGGTCCCCTCCAGGGGAATCCACAAACCCTGGGTACTTTTAGAATTCCCATGATGTTTGAAAAAAAGTACGCAAATTTGGCGCTGATACCTTATGTGGTCAAAAAGTTACAGGGGCCTAAGCGCGAACTACCCCAAATAGCAAAAAAAAAGGCTTAGCACAGGGGGGAAAAGGCCTAGCAGCGAAGGGGTTAAATGCCTCTTGATTTTAACATTTGCTTTTCACAATTGATTTGTTAACCCTAATTTGTTTATCATAGATTTTCATAATAATAAACAGATGTGACTGATGGCAACAGAAATATTTTTCCAAGTGAACCAATAAGACATGGCGACCTCAACTTCTATCTCAATGACCACAATGACATCAACACTGCCAACCTCCTCAACAGCATGAGCAACATTGGACTCACCCAACTTGTCCATGACCCTACGCACACCGCAGGCCACATGCTAGACCCCATATTCACTTCCAATGGCCTTATCACATACAGACACATCATGGAACTCACCTAGACCGACCACTCCATTGTCCACTTCAACAACACCAGCTCGCTGACTTCCTGCCTAAGTCTGCCAACTCCCCCCACCTCAGCTGGAGCAAAGTCTCAAAGGACACATGGATCAACACTCTCAACACCACCCATCCCACACCATCTCATCCAACAACCTAGACCAGAATGCCATAAACTTCAACAGTTGGATAGCCAACTGCACCAAAAGCGTTGCTCCCATCAGCAACAGCACCCACAGAAGGTCCACCAAGCATGCTAGCAGGTACACTAAAGACCTCAGAACCACTAAACGTCACTGTAAACAGCTGGAAAGTAGATGACGCACCAGCAAGGACCTGACTTACAAGACTGCCTTCAAGACAGTCATCAACCTCTACCACAGACAGTTGAGAGAATCGAAGAAAAAGGCCTTAGCCTCATGCATCAAGCTCCAATAACAGCAAAGAACTCAACATTGTCAAAAAATGCTCTGACCCCTCAGCTGCAACAAACAACATTAACCCCTAACAGGAACTCTGCAAAAACCTTGTAAACTTCTTCCATGACAAGATTCACAACATCTACAGTAATTTCAAACCCCACCCCAAATCCACCGACTTCTTCAAGCAACACAACAACCCCGCTACCACCATAGATATCTGATTAACCAAATGGAGCCACCTCTCCCCACAGGACACCACCTCCATCATGAACTCGGTCCACTCAGGGGCACCAACAGACCTATGCCCTCACCACATCTCACCACCTTGTTCAACACCTCAATTACCATGGCCACCTTCCCTCAGGACTGGAAATATGCAGAAGTCAACTCCCTACTGAAGAAACCATCAGCAGACCACTGCGAACTCAACAACTACTGACTGATCTCCCTGCTTCCTTTCTCGGCCAAAGTATTCGAAAAAGCCATCAAACAACAACTCTCCTCAAATCTGGAACAGAACCTCCTACTCGACTCTTCCCAATCCAGATTACACAGTAACCACAGCACCGAGACAGGCCTCATTGCGCTACTGATGATCTCTGAGCCCTACTCAACCGAGGAGAGACTGCAACACTGATCCTACTAAACCTCTCGGTAGCCTTCAATACAGTCTACCACCACACACTTATCACAAGTATGCACAACATAGGCGTCCAAGGAGCCGCTCTCAAACGGTTTGCCTTTTTCCTCACCGAAAGAATGCAAAAAGTCTTCCTTCACCTCCGAACACAAGGAAATCATTTGTGGAGTGCTTCAATGATCCTCGCTCAGCCCCACCCTCTTCAACACATATATGACACCTCTGGCCAGTATTGCCAAAACCCACGGACTCAACATCATATCCTACACCAATGACACACAATTCATCCTCTCCCTCTCCGAAGACACCACCAACACCAAGACCAATTTCCACAACTGCGTGGTGACATCGTCAACTGGATGAAGAACAACTGCCTACAGCTCAACACAGATGACCACACTAGGAACCTAGGCATCATTCTGGACAACAAGCTAATCATGAAGACTCAGGTCACCTCTGTCTCCTCCTGCTATTCATCCTCCATATGCTTTGTAAGATATTTGAATGGCTACCTCAAAGCTCAAGACGCACCAACACCCAGGTCCTCATCTTCAGCCTACTGGACAATGGCAATGCTCTCTACGCAGGGATCGCAGCTCACCTACTCTGTCGACTACATACCAAACAGAATGCTGCAGCCAGACCCTTCCTGGAACTCCCTAGACAAACTACCATCACCCCCTACCTCAGGGGACTCCACTGTAGCAAGGCCCTACACAACTGTGGACCTGCCTACTTGAACCACCCTCTGAACTTTCATCAGCCCACCAGACACCTCTGCTCAGTGTCCCTTTCTCTAACCCTCACCCCCACATCCAATGTAGCAGATGCAGAGGTTGCTCCTTCTCCTACTTAGCAGCAGAGACATGGAATGAGCTATACTTTCCTCTACAGACTGCCACATCTCTTCTAGAGTTCCCAAAGTCCCTGAAGACCTGGCTATTCAGCTAATCAACTGGACCCTGTCACCAACTAGATACCTTCATGAGTGATAAGAAGCGCTCCACAAATCCACTGATTGATTGTTTGTCATAACTTTTAATTATAAACAGATCACATCTAAAGAATCTGATATAACTTTTGCCAGTGAACTGATAAGGCCTCCAGCCTTTTCCCGTGGCTTAACGCTATATAGAACCCAGGACTACTGAAGTGTGCATAAAATGGCAATTATCAGGCATGCATTTATAAAATAACAAGAATCATCACAATGAAATTCTACTCACAGGGTTTGTCAGAGTGGGTGCCCAACACCAAAACACGTCTACTATGGTAATCTGTGAGAGTACATGTAACCAAATACCTGTCTAAAGCCTGTAACATAATGTGACAACAATTCACTGTTAGAGACATACTGGGTTTACCATTTACTTTTCATAATAAATAACTCAGGCCTACTACGTTTTTAATAACTTTTCATAATAGAAAGACCAGACTTATGATATCGGGCATAACATTTCCTTGCTCGCCAATCAAGCCTATGGCTGTTACCTTTGGCTTGTCACCATAACCAGCTCAGACCTACAGTACCAAGAATAAGCTTTTCCACAAGGCAACCATCAGGCATATTGATAACGTTGGCAAAACCTTTGCTATTGGATTCCATGTAACAGAAAAACATCTTTAAGCTTTAAATCCGAGTCATAAAAATTCCCCCTTAAATTCCTATTGACTTAAACATGGTTTTTAAAAGCAATTTGTAAGGGTTACTGCTTTATTATAAACTTTCATAATAAACAGTCAGGCATATAACCTTTATCAATGTCTTGTCACTACAGCCAAGCCCATTTCACTGAGCGTAAGCCTTGCACAAGACAGCCATCCAGCATACAGTGATAAAAGCCCGAATGTATGCACAATTACAGTTGGTAAAGCGAAATACTGTCTCCCCTAAGAGAGCCTAATAAGGATTATTGTAGTGATATCTTCTGTCCCCATAGTTTACTTGGGTAGATCACCAACACTGAAACCCTTGCCTACTAATCTGATCTGTGAAATTCCTTGTAACAAAGTATCTGCCTACAGGCTTTAGCACAGTGCAATAGCAATCAATCCATAAAAACCTATTGTGTTTAGGACATGCTTTTCAAAACAAGTAGGTCAGACCTACTGGCTTTGTCATAACGTTTCATAATAATAAACATATTAAATCTATAAAGTCTGGCATGCTTTCCCAATGAACTGATGAAGCCTTTACCATTTGACTTTGGCTTTGCACTTTTGCCAGCAACTGCCTATTCAAGTGTACATAAGCTGGCAACTATCATGCTGCAGTATAAAGTTACTAATATGTAGAGAGATACGGGGGGCATATTAGCAAGACCGGCGATAAAATTATCGCCGTTTTAGCGGCAGGAGACTGCCGCTAAAACAGCGATAATGGGCTTGCTAATATGCGTTATAGAATTCCAATAGAAGCCCAGGTTAGATGTGCAGGACATCTAACCTGGGCTTCTATTGAATTTCTATAACGCATATTAGCAAGCCCATTATCGCTGCTTTAGCGGCAGTTTCCTGCCGCTAAAACTGCGATAATTTTATCGCCGGTCTTGCTAATATGCCCCACAGTTTGCAAAATATTATACAGCCCCTGTCAACAAGGCCTAAGAAGAATCTTCACATTGAAACACATAGGTTTTTCAGAATGGGTCGCCAGTGTCAAAAACCTTGCCTACTATAGTAATGTATGAGATTCCATGTAACAAAATACCTATCTGTACGGTTTAATATAGAGTAATATTAATTCACACCTAAATGCCTATTGACGTTAACATATGCTTCTCAAAATAAATATGTCAGACCTAGTGCCTTTATCATAACATTCCTTAATGAGCACATCAGGCCTCTAGCCATTATTGATTTGCCACTATAACCGACTCAGTCTTGCTGCATCAAGTACAAACTGTGCAACAAGTCAAAAGTGCAATACACACATTCTTTTTAGTGAAAGCATACAAATTCAGCCCCATCAAATCTTGTACTCAGAGGGGTCAACATGTAAGTGAGGCGTTGCAGAGAGGTGTTCAGAGGCCACGCCCCTTTTTGCACCTCTCTGCAACGCAGCTCTGTGGTGCTTTCTGGACGTACCTGGTGGGCTAGTTGTCCCCCAGGGACCCTCAGGATTGAAGGGGATTTAATTCCCCATCTTAAAACACGCCACAGGGCCTGTTTGCACACATGTCATCTCAAGCCCCGCCCCCTCCCTTCACCACTGTGCAAACGCGCCCCGTGGCGCGTTTTAAGTCGGGGGATTAACTCCCCTTCAATCCTGAGGGTCCCTGGGGTGCAACTAGCCCACCAGCTCCCTCCATTATGCGCCACAGAGCTGCGTTGCAGAGAGGTGTAAAAAGGGGCGTGGCCTCAGAACACCTCTCTGCAACGCAGCCCCTGGCGCATACTCGGGAGGTTCCTGGTGGGCTAGTTGGCCCCCAGGGACCCCCAGTATTCAAGGGGAATTGCTTCCCATCTGCAAACGTGCCAGGGGAGCGCGTTTGCAGAGTGGTGAAAGAAGGGGGCGTGGCCTCCGGCGCGATGCCGGTGTTTTTTTTTTTTAAGAAGGGGCTGTGTGGCCCCCTTCTTTTTCTAATTTATTGGTCCTGGGGACCCCATCCCCCAGGGCCTGCCCCCTATTTATTTAAAAAAAAAAATAAAAATTGGAAGGGGGCCGTGTGGCCCCCTCCCGAGGCCTTAATCGGCCCCGGGACCCCATCCCCCGGGCATGGCCTTTTAAAAAAAAATTATTGTTTTGGAGGGGGCTGCGTTGCCCCCCTCCTCAGGCCACCTTATGGCCCCGGGGACCCCATCCCCCGGGGCCGACCTTTGTTTTTTTTTTAAATTTTGTGGAAGGGGCCGCGTGGCCCCCCTCCCGGGCCACTACTTGCCCCGGGGACCCCATCCCCCGGGGCTGGCCCTCTCCGTTGGGGACTGTGGGGGGGTCCCCAATCCCCCCACAGTCCCGCCGGCTCCCCGCGTCCCTTGGGAGCCGGCATTGCTTTTCCACATGGGGAGCTGCTAAGATGCAGCTCCCCATGTGGAAAAGCAATTTGCTTTGGATATTGGAAGCGAGAGCAGGTTTCCCTGCTCATGCTTCCAATATCCAAAGCAGTTTGCTATGACAGGACGGGAGCCACGAGGCTCCCGTCCTGTCATAGCAAACTACAGTGTCCCGGGGTTAGGCACCCCGGGACACTGCAGGAGCTGGCCCTGGGGGGTGGCGGTCCCCAGGGCCATCAAGGGCTCCAGGAGGGGGGCCGCGCGGCCCCCCTCCCTTGAATTGCACAGCCCCGGGGAGGTGGTGGTCCCCGGGGCTCTGGGGGTCCGTAATGGACCCCCACATTAAAATATTTAGTGCCCCGGGGAGGTGGCGGTCCCCGGGGCGTGTGGGGGGCTCAAGCCCCCCCACATAGGTTATTTAAAAAAAATAAAAAGAAGCCCCGGGGGGTGGTGGTCCCCGGTGCTGCGGGAGGGCCGAGAGCCCTCCAGCATCATTTTTTTAATAAAGCCCCGGGGGGTGGCGGTCCCCGGGGCCTGGGGGGCCTTAGAGGCCCCCCACATCATAAAACTTAACCCTCCCATGCCCCCGGGACTTGGCCCACCCGGGGGCCAATTACCAAAGAAGCGCGGGCGCTTCATTTTTTTTTTATCGCCAGGGTCCATGCACCGTAAGCGCATCCTGCCGATTTAAAAAAAAAAAAAAATTTGGGGGCCCTGAGCAGGCCTAGGGGGTCAGGGTGTTTCTACCCTGCCCCCTTTTTGCGTATTGCGCACTTTTTACTGCTTTCTTGTCCCTCGGTTCTACCGAGGAACAAGATGGCTGCCAACACTTCCTGGTTTGGAGTGTTGACAGCCAATTAGCATGCAGCTCGTGGTCGGGAGGGTGCGCGGATCCTCCGTGCCTCTAAATATCGAAACTTTTATTTTGGATTTTCTCAGCAACTACTGAACGGATTTACACCATTTTTAAAAGGGTGCTTTCTGAACCAAGCACTACCTTTTTGCCAAATTTGGTGTAATTCCGTTCAGCAGTTTTTGCTGTAGCCTTGCATAAAGTTTCCTATGGGAAATCGATTTTTTCACTCTTATTTTTTGAATTTCTCCATAACTAATGAACGGATTTACACCATTTAAAAAAAAGGTCGCTTTCTGAACCAAGCGCTACCTTTTTGCAAAATTTGGTGTAATTCCGTTCAGCAGTTCGGGCTGTAGCCGTGGCTAAAATTTCCTATGGGAATTAACATGGAGAAAACGGAGAAAACGCGCTTTGGGACCCCCCTTTTTCTCGGCCCCGCTTGACGAATCAACCCGAGACTTTCAGGGTAGGAGCGGAGCGGAAGCGCCCCAACAAGTTGGAAGCTTTCGTGAAGATTCGTCAACCGGTGCAAGAGTTATTTCAAATAGAATGTTGCGGATTTCCTATGGATAAAGGTCCTAACTATAACTATCTACTGGCGACCGCCAGTAGATAATATAACATAGTACACTGATCCTGTCCATACACTCTAGCGCCAAGACGCCACAGCAATCGAGCGCTATATAAACATAAACATAAACATGTATATAGGGGTGGGGGCTGCCCAAAATGGGCATACCAATGCCCACCCCCCAAATTCCACAGTCTTTCTGCCCCCCCAGGAGGCAGATGGAGGTATTAGCCCCTGATCTGCCCCTCTAGGAGCAGAAAGTCCCCTAGGCACCAGGGATTGTTTTTTTATATGTAGGAGTGGGGGTTGCCCAAAATGGGTATGCCAATGATGCACACCCCCTAAAAAATATTGCCGCAGTCTTTCTGCTTCCCCCAGGAGGCAGATGGGGGCAATAGCCCCTGATCTGCCCCCCCAGGGGGGCAGAAAGCACACTAGGCACCAGGGATTATGTTTTTTTTATATGTAGGGGTGGGGGCTGCCCAGAATGGGCATGCCAATGCACCCACCCCCCCATAAAAATTAGCCACAGTCTTTCTGCCTCTCCAGGAGGCAGATGGGTGCAGTAGTCCCTAATCCGCCCCCGGGGGGGCAGAGAGCCCACTAGGCACCAGGGACTTAGTTGTTTTTTTCATACATAGGGGTGGGGGCTGCAGAGAATGGGCATGCTAATGCTCCCACCACCAAAAAAGTATTTCTGCCCCCCAAAAGGCAGATCGGGGCAATAGCCCCTTATCAGCATCCCGCAGGGGCAGAAAGTCCACTACGCATCAGGAATATGTTTATGGGCATGCCAGTGAGAAGACCTATAGGCAAGGGTCGCTCCCTTTTTTAGGCATGCATTTTGACTGTTTCAGTGATATTTTTATTCTCATCTGCACCCAAGTGGGGGCAGAAAACCACTAGAAACCAGGGAGAGTTTGTGTGTGTGTAAACTGGAGTTTGGCTGACGGTCTGTGTGTACTGACCTTTGACTGGCATTTTGCTGGCAGAGTGTGTGGACCTGCACTTGGCTAATGGTGTGGGTGGACTCGCACTTGATGATGGTGTGTGTAGATTTGCGCTTGCCTGGTTGTGTGTGTGAAGTGGCGTTCGGCTGGCGGTATACATGGACTGGTGCTTGGCTGGCTGTGTGCATGGATGGTGCTTGGCAAGAGAGCTGGACTGGCCGTAGCAGGCACCATGCATTTCCCCGGTGGGCCGGAGGGGTGGGGGCCAGGTTTCTGGCTGTGGGGGGTGGTTTTGTCACTGGGGGCCCGTTTTACAGCAGTGCTGCAATATCGGGCCCCAGTAACCAAAGCGGGAACAGTGCTTTTTTACTAGCAAGTCCCCTCTCCCAGGGCCAGTTGATCAGCAATCTGCCAGGGCTGGTTGCTGTTCCCGGTCCAGCCCTGCTTGGCTGGCGGTCTGCTAGGATGACGCTTGACTGGCGGAGTGCATGTGTGGTGCTTGGCTGGCAGTGTGCCTGGATATTGCTAAGCTGACTGTGTGCAAACCCACACATTTCGAAAAACTACACACCCGGGGGAGTCCAGGGAGCTATGGCTTGCGTGGTTCCCCAACGTTTTCCTACCCAAAATCCCCTGCAAACCTCAAATTTAGCTGAAAAAAATCAAATTTTACTCGGGAGCTTGAAGTTAATGCTGGGAGATAGGACATTTGTGCAGGCACCGTGATCCCACACAGAAATGTGTGGAAAATGTTATTTGTTCAGCTAAATTTGAGGTTTTCAGGGGATTCTGGTAGGAAAACATTGGGGGATCCACGCAAGCCATACCTCCCCGGACTCCCCCGGGAGGCCTAGCAGCGAAAGGGTTAACTCTGGATCCTGATGAAGGGCTGAAAACGCTAATAGAGAAGTTCAGAGGAGCTATGTACTTTATTGAAACATAAATCCAAGAAATCCTTTCTGATGTATTCATTTAAAATAAAGTTCAATGGAATAAATGGGCTATGCCCACATTTTGCTCAAGCCAATCTCTAGTTCAACCACTATCTCACAAAAAATTAAATGCACATATTTTTTTCTAGGTTTCATTTACGCAGCTATAGTGGAATTTAAAAACACACAAACTGTCACATTGTGCTGTTTGAATCGTGAAAAGACTAAATCCAGGGTCGATATGGGACATAAATTAGGAGTGGGTGCCAAAATAAAAGTGGCCCAATTAGTGAATTAGACAGATAAAAAAGTGCCCCATGTCTGCAAATTGTAGCAGTTTTGAACTTGTAAAGAAATGCTGCATAAGTGTATACAAGACTACAGGGACTTGAGCTTGATGCAGGCAATGTTTTTTACTATCAAGGAAATCAATATTATAAAATGGCCAAGCAGACTATAAATCTGGTCCACAAACAGCCAAATCAATAGCCCACTCACTGATCTGTCAGATCAGAACTTCGGCTACTGCCTTATTGCCCTATAGGTCAGCCTGACCTCAACGAAAACCATTGCAAAATTCAAAATCAAGTGCATATTTTTATGTGGAGGGGAGCTAAGTAAATCAGGATGAAGATAGAGGTTGTTAAATAACTTTATTCGGTTATTATAACCATCAAAGCATCAACCAACAGCCCAAACATAAAAATGACAATAACAATACACAGATATATATACAATAGTAGCAGCAAAAATGTCCATGTTTAAAGTGCCCAATGCTTCAGAATTAGATACAATAATAGCAGCAATATATGATATCTACTCTCAATGGTAAAAGACCCTGATGTAAAGTGCCGGATGGTTTAAAACTATATATAAAACTAGGCTACAAACAGTACCATAAAATCACACACCAAATAAAACAATACAAGATAAAACAGTTTGTTAATATAAGTAAACGATAAAATGCAATTCATGATCTTTACACTGGTCAAATTTTTAAAATTGCATTGCGCTTGTACCAAACTGCCTCTAAAAATTTACTAACAGCTACAACAATTCTAGGGGAGAGGTCAGTTTTTAAAATCCTTAGTGCTATTTGGTATTGTGCAATCCCCAGTTTGCGACAAATTGGAATAATCCACCTCCTACGAGGGGAGGAATACTCCGGACAGAAAAATAGCAAATGTGATTCATTTTCATCAGACTGATTACACATTGGGCAGGTCAGTACTGGCTGTGCTTGGTTCCATTTGTGGGTAAATGATCTTATAGGTAGTGTCCCCAAACGAAACCGTATAAAGAGACTTTTAGGGAAAGCAGAAGGTATAAAATCCATGTAATCCTCTAGTAGTGGAGTAGATTTAAAATCAAGAAATGTATTAGTCAAAGATCCTACATACAGAACTGTTTCTTAATATACATTCATTAATAAAGTTCCAATAGGTAATTTTGAGAAGGTGTATATCAATTTTCTTTAATTTAGCAGGATCAGCCCAAAATCTGTTTAGGCCTAACTTTCCCAACCACGAGGACACGTGTTTAATCCATGGAAGTGATCTGGCACCTGGTATATTTAGAACATCACACAGCGAATCCCTATAATCAGCAAGCTCCGGTGTACACCAGAGACGAACCCAATAAGTCAATACTTTCAGGGCCACTAGATCTGTTACTCCTTGAAGATAGAGGTGTTTTGTAGTGTCCAGCCTGATTTAGTTTTTTCTCAAAAAGTTTAATCCACTTGGATGGTGGGAGACGGAAAGACAGCACAATAACATGATCGATCATTCCTAGTCCCATGCTGCCGTCTGTTTTGACTACTTTCTGTAGATAGCGGTTGCTATTAGGCTTTGAGATCAAAGAGCTTTCTGGGTCAATTATTTGTTTGCCTCTGTGTTCTTGGTTTGGGTAAGCACCACCAATTGCCCTGAGGGGTGGGGGTCGACGGGATGATAAACAATAATATAGTCTTTCAAAGTGTTTAATTCTTGGAAATGTATGCTTTGTTACGGGACACTTACATGCCCAATGAACAACATCATATAAACTACTGCAAATTAAACATAAATAAATTAAAAAACATAAGAACATCCTGGCTGAAAAGTTATAACTTTGTAACCTGATATTGGTGATACTCTTGCTGGGTTGCAGGAGAGAATGAAAGGAGGAGGCTATGAAGGAATATCAACTAAGGAAGTAAGGGACAGCAGTAACTTCTTCTGGCTTGTGTTCCTTGCTACCCCTGATCGCTAGGGATGAGAAGACCATGGTAGTAATTGAGAGTTAACCAGGTTATAAGATACATGTTTGCTTTCATTAGTTTTCATTCTGTGACTTTCCTCTGGCCCCTCAGCACCAAATACTAGACTCCTGAGGGACTATGGAATAACTTTTGATGTCATTGTGTTTCAAAGGGTGTGCAGTGTGATGTCTTTTACACACTGCCATTTTGAGTAATCAATATTCACGAAGCTATGTTTTTCAAAGGCCTCTCAGTAAACATGGATGAAACAGTTGTTTGCTATCTTCCTTTCTGAAGTTTACACATATTTTTTAAAACGAACATCATTGGAAAAACAAATTAGTCATATTTCCATGAATATTAAAGTATGGTGAAAACGAAGCTTTCTAGCTGAGTCAAAACAACCAAACACATAACACTTTACTTAATGTCATGTGCACAAAGCAAAAAGCACTTTTATTTATTAATGCCATTTTTAGGTCGAGCCTGGGCAGCGCATGCGCTGCTCTGCGAGGTATGCTGTATTCAGGTACGGACTTGAAGCTCTGCCCACTCTCTGCCCATATTGTTCATTGGCTTGTGTCATTGACCATTGTA
This sequence comes from Calotriton arnoldi, assembly GCA_963921515.1. Taxonomy (NCBI): domain Eukaryota; kingdom Metazoa; phylum Chordata; class Amphibia; order Caudata; family Salamandridae; genus Calotriton; species Calotriton arnoldi. The sequence goes on from CAWUFW010001414.1 coordinate 277,730, forward strand.
AACTGTGGCTGTTCATTGGTCAATAGGCTTAGTAGTCCTTCCTTAGTACCGCCTTGTCTCATTTTGGAAACCTCCCATGGCGACACACCCTGTTACTTGTGTTGTTACTTGGTAGGTTTCAATTACAGCCTCCAGGCACTATTCTCTCAAATAACTTTGTCCTGCCTGCTGTTGCAGGTGGGACATGCTCTCTCCTAGTGCTTTTTAAAAAAACAATTTATAGCACGGACGCTGGCATTTGCAATGCAATAGGTCTCGCATTTGCAAAAGATAAAGCTATTGGCATTGTAAATGACAATGCCTCTTATTTATCTGTTTTACAAACAACACATGAATAAAAGGCATTGCCATTTATAATGCCAATAGCTCAAACTCTCATAGAATGCAAGACCTATTGCATTGCAAATGCTTGTTAAAATACCTGTCTGTTACTAGAAATGTGTATAATTGAAGACTTCCAAATTAGTGTATTTTATGTAATCATGAGAAATTCTTATATACTATTAGCATGCAGCGGCAATTCTTTACTATAATGCACCGAGTGCTTTATTTAATGTTTGAGCTTGAAATACCAACATTCTTTTCAGTTTATCTTAAGCTATGCCATATTCTGTCATGCTATGTTAAGCAAGACTAATGTTTTATCCTGTGTTGACTCAAGGATTATGTAATGTTACATGTTGTTATGCTATGTCAACAGCTTCTGTAATGTGGTATTTGGATTTCTCTCCATTTGAGATGTGGCAGGTGTATGGGCAGCAGCCATGCAAACCTATTGAAGTACAATGCCAATAATCACCATTGAACTATTGCATAGTAGAATAGAATGTTGCTTATCTACCGACCCTGAATGGCAGCTGGCTGAATCAATTTAATTAGTGAAGAGATCAACTATTTCTCTTTCATTCTGTATGTGGTTTTTGCAGTTAGGTGACCTCAATAAGTGAAAGGAAGGTGTTATGAGTAGGTTGCTTGCAAAACTGAACACTCATTTTGGAATTAAAACAATAAATCACATCAGTAGCTCAACTCTAATTTTTGTTTGAGGAAGATTGAATACCCCCCTTTAAAAGTAATAAAGATTGTTCACATCTTGTTTAGATATTATTTTCTATGGTATGTGTGAAAAATGACAGGGGTCTGCGGGTGGAAACTGAAGCCCTATTTAAAGACTCACCACAGTATTGGTAGACATCAAATCAGGATATGGTGGAAGTAAGGTAAGGGATTTTCATAGTACTTGCTCTACATTGGTAGCAGTCAAATCAGAGACATGTTTGGCAAAGTTTGGAGCTTCTCTCTGCCAACAATGTATGACAGATAGCAACATCTGGAACTGCTGTGAGTGGCTCTTGAAACAAGTGGTAACATATAAGGGAGCTGAATGTGGAACATGGAGATGTTTTAAAAGGGTGGCGTTGGCTCTGGAGCAAAGTAATATGTCCTTTGATGTAATCACTTTCTGTGCCTTCCTTTGCAACTATTTGTAAAATAAACATGCAAAATACTGCTTTGCAGTCTGCTGTCTAGTACTGACCCAATCACATGAGCACATATATCCTTCTTAACATTTCTGAGTTGCTCTAATCCATTCTCATCTGACACCACACACCACGCTGTTCTCTGTATAGCCCTTCACATTTAGAATACTCCTAATATGACCAGATTGTTCCATGAAAGGTGCTCCTGGTACAACATGTTTGCTCTCTGAAAAATGATACAGGTTTTCAATGAAGCTCAGTCTTTTATATATCACATACCTTTAAAACCAGACTATTGTTGTATGACACTGTATTGAGAAAAATAATAGCAAGATACAAAATACTGCCAAAACAATATTGAAAACCTAAATTTTGTGACCCTGTACTTATACAGTAAATATACAAATATCAATTACAATCCCTGCATGGGACAAAATATCTAAACTACAACATATATATATATATATATATATATATATATATATATATATATATATATATATATATATATATATATACATATACATATGTCAAAATACAATTAATATAAGTTAAATAAATCATGAACCACTAATTAATGTTTTCCATAAATGTTGCAAAAAGCAGGTCTCCAACCAATCTATCTAATTATGCATAAAAACAGTTATCAAATAGAAACGCTCTTCCAATTAAAAACAGTATAAAAAGGCCACAAAATGCACAACAACATGCTTCCTGAAGAATAATTACAGCAGGACAGTGTCAATCTTCTAGATTGAAAATCTATTAAAGAAGACTTAAAAAGTTCAAAGAACGACTAAATACTACAAACAAAGTATGTATGATAATAAATGACTGGTATTAAAAGAAATATAAAAATAAACTATGTTAACCCCTTCCGCGCTGCGTGAATTTTCGCGCCGTGCGGGCGTTTTAATGAGTGGGCGGGGTTCGGGCAGCCCCCGGCCGTCCTCCGCACACGCCCACCAGGGGCAATCCGAAGCACACAAGGGGTTAAGATAAGGCACAAACACCAAATTACTCTAAACACAAAAAAGACCAATTTAAAAGTAAATATTGTAACTTAAGAACATAACTACAATTAATTTAAAAATAATGCTTTCAAATATTTAAAGATAAACTGAAATAAACAAACTAATTCTTTAATTATCAAATAAAAGGACCTAACAAACTAATCTCTAACTTTCATCAGACTGCAACAAATGAAAACTGCACCAAAAACAACACCAACTAGGCCTGCAAAGCAAAATATACAACTAAATTGAAGTAAAGACAACATCCAGAACATAAATAATGTGCAGCTGCAGTGTAAAACTGTCAAAGTAAATATAATATGATTTTTTTTTAAATGTATAAATAGTGTTCATCCCCTAAAACTCACAGATAAAATAATTATCTAATACCAAAAATGAAACCTGTTGTTACATTATTAGGATGTAAGTAAAAGAAGGAGAGCACCACCAGTGTAAAAACACATTGGAAATGCACAAAATATTACACAAATACTTGCTATGGCACGGTTGCCACTATAGATGTAACATAATAGTCCCCATAATATCAGTGAAACAGAATAGCTCCACTAATGGATTATTTTGATGATACCTGGATTAGACATCTGTATTGATCAGGCTCCATATGCCAACCCAAGGATCACCTTCCATGGAGGGATGCCTACTACAGACAAATCACACAGGAGATGGCTGACACAATTCCGTCTAAGAAACACCTGCAAGAATCTACCCTACATTCTAGCTAATCCTAGAAAGACATTAAAAAAAATACAAAACTACCAGGAGATAAGAAATGAACAATCTCAAACCCAACTCAAAACAGAATCTGCAACCAAACAAAAGAAATGCATGAGGTTCTAGAATAATAAGTAAGACACTGCTAACCATCAAGAGCTACCATAATTACCATATCTAGACTCAAAAAAAAAAACCTACTTTAGAAAACCACATTAAATCACAACATATAAAAGTAAGACTTTGCTAACTGTCAAGAACTACCATAATTAACATTTCTAGACTCAAAAGAAACAAAACTACTTTAGAAAACCACATTCAATCACAGCTTTATTTAACCTCCATAAAACACAATCAATCTTACTTTATTAACATTTCTTTCTCAGTATAATTCTCAGTATAATTAAGGCAAATTTAAAATACCAAGCTGAATAAAGAAAATCAAAAGACAGAATCCAGATTGCTTGTGAAATGTTACTATAGTAAATATTTAAAATTACATAAGTATATGATGCAAAATAATCAACATTAATTTGAATAAACACTTTCTGTCACCTTGAATAATATGCTAACAGTATAAAAAAATCATCTGTACACAATAAATAAACAAACATGGAATAAAACAATTAACACTGCTCCACAATAAATAACATCAATAAATAAATAAGATAGCACAATTTCTAACCTGAAGTCCTGGTCCATGAAATTATGTCCTGGTACATGAAATGATGATACAAAAAATACAACCCTCAAAAAAGTTGATAAAAAGAAACCAAACAAAAGTAAAACAATCAGATGAGAGAAAAATGGAATATCCAACATGAGTCCAATAATCCAGGGCATCCATCCAAATCCCTAAGAATTAAAAAAATAAAACTCAAAAGAACTGAAAGATCAAGGAAAAAGCACCAAAAACGTTTGAAAAATAACAAACATTTTCCTCAAAAAACATAAAAACGCACACAGGTCCAACATCAGAAAAGAAAACCTATAAAGGAAAAACATATAAGCACATCTAAAAAATACTTAGAACCATTTTATAAACCCACTTATAAAACAAAACATGGTGGGTACAAAGAATTAAAATCAAAGATAAATATATAGAATAAATGTAGAAAATGCAAATAAACATTACATTTCACAACAAGGCATATAACTCTGAAAAAATATACTAGAAACTTGAATAAAACACTAGCCAAATTAAATTCAAACACCTCTCCCCTACTAATAAATCCTTTCACAATAAGTTTAAATTAGTCTTACCTGAACAAGAGACCAGCAAAGAGAACCCATGACCATACATTCCACGAACCGGCCAAAATGATGAGGAAAGATGGCAAAATTAAAAACTGGAAAAAATGGCAAAAAAGAACAAGAAAATCTACTCATATACCATAGAAATTAATATAAAAAATGTACTTTATTTATTAAATATTTATAAGCTAAAAAACAAAGGCCTTTATTCCAATGTCGGGCGGAAGGCCATCCAATAGCTCGTCGATCGCAATCCACCTGGCATCTGCTTCTGCGGTCCAACCTCAGCATTACAATGCATGCGGTCGGAGGCAGCAGGCGGAGGGACCGTCCGACGCTTTCTGACGGGATCAAGGAGTCTGTCGGACCGTAAGATGGACAATAATCCCTACGATAGGGGCAGTGCCTGCTCAGGCACTCTCATAGGGATTACAATGTCTCTTTCCATCTGCCTGTCTATGGCGGTCTGACAGCTATAGAAAATCAGCCAGAAAGGGACTTTGGGGGCCCCTAGCAGGGACCCTGCCCCCCCTGGGCCTGGTGCCCCCCCAAACAACCCTGCATCGTGTGGCAGGCACCGCATGCAGGGATGTTCAAAAAGTGCATATTTCCTATTGTGGCTTGTGCTGCAGCTCACAACACAAGCCGCAATAGGAAATATTCACTTTATGACCATCGTGAAGGCGGTCGCATCATTATCAGGCAAGCAGGACCTCCGACTCCTTGTTCGGCAGTCCCGTTTCTGACACTATGCCGGTCGGATGCTCGTCAACATTTTTGAACAATCTGTGTTGAAAAATTTACAAAAATTGTTTATACATATATTAAAAATACTGATAAGAATATAACATTTTTTTCAGTACTGTTTAATATATTACAATGTTTAAAAAATACCTGTAATATAAAAAATGACATGTATGTTAAAAATTGCTGCACAAGTGTATGGAATAAATGAAATAAAACAATTAACACTGCTCCACAATAAATAACATCAATAAATAAATAAGATAGCACAATTTCTAACCTGAAGTCCTGGTCCATGAAATGATGTCCTGGTACATGAAATGATGATACAAAAAATACAACCCTCAAAAAAGTTGATAAAAAAGAAACCAAACAAAAGTAAAACAATCAGATGAGAGAAAAATGGAATATCCAACATGAGTCCAATAATCCAGGGCATCCATCCAAATCCCTAAGAATTTAAAAAATAAAACTCAAAAGAACTGAAAGATCAAGGAAAAAGCACCAAAAACGTTTGAAAAATAACAAACATTTTCCTCAAAAAACAGTGTATACCTGTAAAAAATGTCAGTACTCTATAACTGTATCCTATGTATAATGTCAAATATGTAAAAGAGGAAATGTTTTGTAATGAAAAAAACCATAAAATTGTTATAATTATTGTAAAATGATGCACAGTTAAAATGGTATATATTAAAATACATGAATAGAAAATGTATATAGCAAGAAAATAAAAAACGATACTTCACAAAAAACAAAAGAAATAACCACACAAACAACTTATACTATAAATTACTATAACATTTTAGGGGCCGATTCCGATCTCGGTCGGAGGCGCACCCAATACTATTCGGTCGGGAAAAAAGCCATGCGAAAGCCTGTTTCCCGACCGAACCGTACGCGGGTCCGGCCGAGCGAGTACGATGCGAATTCGCCGACCGACTCGTCCGGGCGACCCGACCGCTCCGACCGACTCGTACCCGGATCGTACCGCTCCGACCGACTCGCTCGGACCCGATTCGCACCGCGCAATGGAGACGTTTTCCGGCCGGGTAAGTACGATGCGCACCTCGACCGCTCCGACCGACTCGCGCCGTCCGACTCGAACTCGCTGTCGGAGCCGTACTTTGGGGGTCCGTGTCGGACCCCCCTGTACGCGTACCCATGCGAGGCGCACACAGGGGGGACCCTTGGGTCCCCCCTCCGTGTGCGTGTATGCCGCGACGCGCTGCGCGGCGTACTCGCTGTAGGGGGCGCCCTTGTCCGCCTCGCACCCATTGAGGCAATGGGAGCCCGCGTACGCGTTGTACGACCGGCTCCCATTGAGTTCAATGGGAGTCCGACCGACTCGTGTCCGGTGGCATACGAATGCATCGGACTCGTTCGGTCGGACTGCACGGGTCCGATTCGGTCAGAAATCTCTCCGGGTCCGGCTCGGTCGGAGAGATTTCCGGCCCGAATCGGAATCGACCCCTTAGTGTACAAAATGAACAATTCAAACAAATACTAACAGTTCGTGGATATCACATTTACCCCAAAAAATAAAAACACTTGAAAAGGTGTTAAACCCTACTCCAAACAAAATTGTGGGAAATAGACATGAGGTTGTCAGATTTACTATTCCCACTCCAAACGTAACCACATTGGGGAATGTGTTGGACATTTGTGAAAGTTAGATACACTATTGTACCTCAAAGCCTAAAAACATTAGGGAAAGTGTTGGACATTGGTTGGGGTGCTCAGACTTTCTGTTCCCACTCCAAACTTAACCACATCAGGGAAGTGATGAACTTTCGGAGATTCAAATTAACTGTTCATACTCCAAATTAAGGTCCTTATTATGAGTTTGGTAATGCAGGTGCAGAACCGCCCGCTCCGTAAAACCCATGTACAAACCGCCTGCCAGATTAGGAGTTTTATCCTGTCTGGCTGGAAGTTCCCAGGGCGGTGCCTCTGAAATAGGCACTGCAATGGGAATGTCATACACAAAGGCAGTACCTGCAGGGTATGGACCGCTGCAGTCCATGCCATGAATTTATTGGTGTGCATGCACACAGGAGGGCACATGTTGTGCCCCCCTTTGTGCATCCGCATGGCGTTAGGCACCAGGGGGTCCTGTAGGGCCCACTATGTTTCCTCATTACCACACTTTTCATGGCAGTGGTGAGGAAACTCATAATATGCTTGGTGAGGCCACAGCGGCACCATCATGCATATTGCGGCCTCAGTACCGATGCACCACCGCCAGGGATCCCTGATCCCTGGCGGTTGCAGTGGTCCCAGGGAAGCTGGACCACCCTGGTCGTAATGGTGTGTTTGGGAGACCACCACCACTGCGCTACAATGAGTCTGTGGACCGACTGACTCATAATAAGCCCTTAGCCACATTGAGGAAAGTGTTGGACTTTGGTTGTGGAGGGTTATAGATTTATTATCCCCACTCCAGACTGAACCATGTTGACGAAAGTGTTTGACATTGAGAATTCCAAATGTACTATTGCTCCTCCACACTTTGAGGAAAGTATTGTGCTTTGGGTGGGGGGGCTTCGTTTTCTATCCCCACTCCATACTTAACTGCATTGGGGAAAATGTTGGACTTTGTTGGGGTCCAAACCTACTATTCCCATTCCAAAGTTTAACACATTGATGAAGATGTTGGAATTCGGGAGATCCAGATTTATTATACCAACTCCCAAGTTATCCCAGTGAGAAAAATGTTGTACTTTGGGGGACAGATTTACTATTCTCACTCCAAACTTAACTACATTGGGGAAAGTGATGGACCTTGAGTGTTCATAATTAACTTTGCCCTCAATATTGTAATTCATGTTACACTAAAATAAAACTTTGCAGGAAGCCATTTTAATTATACAAAAAGACGTAAACCACATGATACAAGCAAGTTAAATTGGGAATACTAACAAAAATACAAATATTTACTATACCTCAATAATTTATAGCTATAATCAATTTAGAATAACAATAATTAACTAATAACAATAGATAAAATAACTCTGATCCACAATATTTTTGATATTTTTGACATCACAATATTTAAGATACAATATTTATGCCTCACGATATCCTTGAGATTATATTTTGGCAGAACACCCAGATTACAGTTTCTTTGGTGCTATAGTCGGTCTGAGGTTCACAAGAGATTGCAAAAGCAGAAGGTAGAATCAATGAGAACCAGCAAAACCTAACCAGGGAGGAGATGTTGTCTAATGGCTAGAGTGGCTGACTTTGGAACCTGGGGATGCATGTTCAAATCCCACTGCTGGTGCTTGACGTGTGATTCTTGGCAAATCCCTGTGCGTAAATTAAACAAATGGAATGAATTGTATATTTCTAATCCCCATTTGGTGACCAAGATCTTGTTCATCATTTCCCATTCCTCCAAGTAAATACAGTGTTCTGTTGCTTCCTTGCTAGGTTGATGCTATACCATTTCATACATCTCTGTGTCAATGAAGTCTATGTAATATTAACAACGTACCATTGAGCAACAAAGGGTATTAACACGAGCAGATCTCTGATAGGTTTCTAGGAATCTTTTAGTGCTCTGAATTAGCTTGTCCATATTGTTTCATTATCCTGAGCAGAAGTCCGTATGAGATTTGGGTGTCATTAGGAATTATTTCTGTTTGAGTATGGGTTTTATGAAAATCTTTGTATATTACCATTAGGAGAGCCTCAGTCTATCTATGAAATATAAGAGGCACAGATTGTGAGATGAGACTCCATATCATTAAAAAATCCCCATTTAAGAATACATCACGCCAGATATTGAGTGGGTCCTCACTGTGCCTGGATTTTTCTGGCTGAGAGGTAGCACCAGGCATGCAAGACCTCTCTTGTCTCAGTTGACATTAGAGGTATATAGGGTGGCATCCAGTGCCTTTCCTGGCTGAGAAGTTGAGAGTGGTGGGTTCCTCAGTGTTCATTTCTGTCTACTACTTTATAGTTTGCAGCAAGCAGCTGTCATAGCATGTGTGGCCTCTTCTCTTTTGGATGCCACCATAGGTGGATGGCCCAGTGTGCACAATCTCTCCACAACCTCACATCCTCTTCCTACAAAGATTTGCTTGTAATAAATTATTGCAAGTGACAAGTGTCATTTTCTTTTTATCAGAATGTTCTGACATCAGACCTCAATGGTAATACAATTGAATCCCTCAGTGACTGTAGGGAGATTAGTGTCTCTCACTTATTAAAAAGTTCTTTTAGTTGAGTTATTCTCGATGTTGGCAAGAGTAGAGTTCATAGGTATTCATCTTCAGCAAAGTTCTGAGTGGGGGTAAATATTTAAAGCAGACCACTGTATGACTTTGCATTATCAAACCGGAGTAATACATGACTCTGAATATTATCTAGACTGAAGCAACTAAAAAGTGTTGTAGAAAAAAGACAACCACATGAACAACATAAAAATCCTCTGTTACAAGCATATCCATATGGTATACCAGTATTCACTGTTACTCCAAATGCTTCAGTATTTACTATTACTTCAAATGTCTCTTGGGAAGAACAATGTTTTTTGTAGATTAATTTAGCATGTGCTTGTACAAAACACACAGAAGATAACTGTGATGATCACTTTACTGGTCAACTCAATAGTATAAGGGCCTCATTACTAGTACGGCGTTCCTCAGAACTGCCAAACTTGCAATGGCAGTCCGACCATCGCCACCACTGCGGGCCCGTCCACAGTATTCTGATTGTGGCGGTTGGACCGCCATAGGACCGACACCTCTGCCGGGATCCAGGATCCTACAGCGGTGGCACAGTGGAAAGGGGCAGCAGTATGCTGGTGGTGCCGCTGTGCCACTGCTGAGCACATTACGAGTTGCCTGTCCACCGCCTATTACATGGCAGTGAGCCCGTCATGAAAAGGGTAGCGAAGATACAACTAATCGCTTCTGGGCCTGGGGGTGCAGGCAAGGGAGCACATGTTGTGCCCCCCTGGAATTGCACCCAGTTCCTGAACAGTATGGCATGCACGACATGTTGCATGCCACACCATGGAGGAACATGCTGCAGGCACTGTCACAGCGGTGGTCTGCTGTTAAGGCTCTAATATGAGCCTTAAACAGCTGCCACTGTGAGTCTGCTGCAGCACCGCCTGCCTGCCATGGATTAAAGTCGTCCTGTGGGTGCAGCGGTGGCGGGCCCACAGGAGGAACCGGCAAACTCATAATCAGGCCCTTAGTATCTATATGTCCATGGAACTATGTGGTGATTTGCAGTAGCCTTTTAATATCCAGTTAGGAATACATCATTCCATCTATAAGACCACTCAATAGTCTATGAACATATAATGTATGCTAGTAATAGTATGCTGTAGCCATATTGTCTTCTTTTATTTTCTTCTGTGTGAGTCTCTGTTATACTGAATTGCTTTGTCACAGAGCACTAAGAGGCAATGAATAAATGAAGCAAAGGGAGGATGGCATAGAGCATAGGAACAATCTATAGTTGATGCACAAGGTTGGAGGCAATGGAGATTGCTGGGTGATGACAGTGTGAAAAACAGGGTCCTTAAAATCAACTTTTAAGTTAACTTGGATACATAGGATGTACTTTGAAATAAAGTCTTGAGATGTTGAAATCAGTCTCAAGAATTTGTCAGCTAGTTGATTATTTGCTGATTAAGTGAGTATGATTGAAAATGAGTTGTCTGGATTGCAAGTAGCAGGCCGAGTGGATGAAGTATGTATTTCATTTTCACCAAAACTTTAGGGAGTCATAGTCAAGTCTCATAGGAAGGGTTAGAGCACTCCAATTGATTGAGCCCTGAAAATGTTGTGCTGTGCACCCAATTGTGAGCTACATTTTTTGAGGAATATTGTTTGTTGGCAAGTTATTCTGGCTGACAGTATTATAGAGTCCATGATCAGAGACCATGGAACATGACGACAGATTAACTATTTACAGTTTGGAAAATGTTGGATACAATTTGCGACAAGGATTTTATGCGACCAGTAAATAGCTTTAGGAAGCAACCTATCTACAAATAGGTTGGTTCAGAAAATTCAGATTTAAAGTAGGCCACATTCAGATATACATCTTCAGTATTTATGAGGTAGGTCAAGAATTGTAACTCACTCCGTTTGGAGGGCATCACAAGGACGGTGACCCGTTGAGGTCAGGTGACGATCATGTTTGTGATTACGTTACAATAAAGTAAACTTTGTAATTAATGCAGCTCATTTTCCTCAAAGGAAATGGGACTGAATTTCAAAAGAAAAGGATAATTTTTTATTTATATTTTATTTGAGAGTTGGTTGTTGTCCCCTGGATCACTGCCTACTTCCCAGCAAACATTCTTTAACATTCACAAAGGTGAAAGGCTCCCAAGGGGACCCAGCCCTTTTTCGAATGGGTTACTAGCCTAACTTGGTTATTTGTAAATTTTCAGTGTTTTATGACTGCTTTTGTGGTCTTAAATCATATGGATAGGGAACGCTATTTGGAAGGGAGGCCTACAACATTCCCCTTCCAAATAGCAATTCCTTATCCACTTCTAAAACCATTTTAGAGGTCAGAAAAAAATTACTGTATCCTATAATGGGTTTAGTACAATACAAAAAGGATTTTTTCAAGTGGTTGCAAACTCTGAATAAGACAGTATGGGGGTCGATTCCGATTCGGGCCGGAAATTTCTCCGACCGAGCCGGACCCGGAGAGATTTCCGACCGAATCGGACCCGTGCAGTCCGACCGAACGAGTCCGATGCGTCCGTATGTTATCGGACACGAGTCGGTCGGACTCCCATTGAACTCAATGGGAGCCGGTCGTACAACGCGTACGCGGGCTCCCATTGCCTCAATGGGTGCGAGGCGGACAAGGGCGCTCCCTACAGCGAGTACGCCGCGAGCGCTTCGCGGCGTACACGCACAGGTAGGGGGACCCATGGGTCCCCCTGTGTGCGCCTCGCACGGGTACGCGTACAGGGGTCCGACACGGACCCCCAAAGTACGGCTCCGACAGCGAGTTCGAGTCGGACGGCGCGAGTCGGTCGGAGCGGTCGAGGTGCGCATCGTACTTACCCGGCCGGAAAACGTCTCCATTGCGCGGTGCGAATCGGGTCCGACCGGAGTCGGTCGGAGCGGTACGATCCGGGTACGAGTCGGTCGGAGCGGTCGGGTCGCCCGGACGAGTCGGTCGGCGACTCGCATCGTACTCGCTCGGCCGGACTCAGCAGTACGGTTCGGTCGGGAAACAGGCTTTCGCATGGCTTTTTTCCCGACCGAATGGTATTGGGTGCGCCTCCGACCGAGATCGGAATCGGCCCCTATGTGTCCATAAAAACGCTTTGTACATCTAGCCCAGGCTTCTCCTCTGTCAGTGCTGGAGAGCCAGATCCATTACATTTTTTTAAATAACTACATTTATCTAAATGTAGATATGCTAAAAATCTGGCATGGATCCCTCCAGGACCGACAAGGGAAAACCCTTATCTAGCCTTTGGTCTCTTATGGGCACATTTATTATTATTTCACAAAACACGGTACAGCAAGGAAATTTTCTTCCCCCGTTTTGGGTGAAAGGGAGAGAGCAGAAATGCTCCATATTTAAAAGATGAGGAGCATTTTTGCTCTCTCTTTGCACTGGCACACTGTGTGCTGCATAGTTGCAATGAGTGCCTACGCCATGGGCAGGAAAAGTTTGGAGAAGGAAGGGGCACCTTCCTGCATACAAACAATTCTATAGGTATAGTCCTCTTTTATGTGTGCTGCAGAATGCAGCAGAAATGGAAAGAGGATGCAACAAGGAGAAATAACAATACTTATACTTGTTAGGCCTCTACTCTCTCTGAACTAATCTCGGATGAGACAACACTTTTAAAGTGAATAAAGTAGTGAACAAATCAGATTACAGAAATTTAGGAAACGTCTTTAATGATATTTTCCTCCCATATTTGGTCAATTGTATGTTCTTTAATAAGAGGTCACCAAATGTCCATTAAATTATCCACATTTATAGACTAAGGGCCAGATTTAGATCTTACTTTGTCATAACAGTGATGGATATCCCATCCGCCGTAATATAAATCTCATAGGATATAGTGGGGTTTATATTTCGGCGGACAGGATATCCATCACTATTGTGAATAATTAACCCATCAGTCAAGATCTAAATCAGGCCCTAAGAAAGCATCTGAGCCACATTATCTTTGGGTGCACCATTTTGGTGCAAACCTAGGTTTATAAGTCTTAATAATTCTGGGTTTGCACCAAATTACAAGGGTGGAGCATGGACATTCCCATAAATGGGAATGTTCATGCTCCACCGATGTAACACCTTCCCAATGCAAAATAATGCAAGGCAGCTGTGTTGCATTACTTGCACCTAATAAACCACACAAAGTCAAGCTAAGTGGCTTTTCAGGGCTTAGTCAATGGCAAAAAAAAATTTGCACCAGGGTTGCACCCAAAAAAGCGATGCAACCCCACCACAAAATCATAGTCAATTATTGCATTGCAGTATTTTGGATTGCAGTATTTCGCCTAGCATTTTATTCCTTGTGGTGGGCTCAAAGTGCAGCAGCGGTCTAGTGTTTTCTGACTGAAGTGGGTTCCGCTTCCGGAGCAGGGCGAGCGAGTGCGGTGAGTGCAGCAAGTAGCGAGGCAGCCGAACAGCATAGCCTCTGGGACAACCAAGGGCCCACCCCCAGGATCCGAGGATCCGTTTCGTTGTGGCGAAGACCCGCAGAGGCTACAGCGGCCACAGAGGCCACAGAGGCTAAAGGGAGCACAAAAAGAGGTGGGCCTAGCGGATTCGATTGAGCAGAGCATGAGGGGTGTAGTGCCCCCTCGCAGAGTGTGAGCCCAGACTCCACTTGGCTTCTGCTCCCCAGTCCTTACCGCTCACCCTGCAGTAACCGCAACTGCAGTAACCAAGCCTGCTGCCACTATCCCTCCACACATCACACTGCCAAGGGAGGCAGCACCTTTGTGAAGGGATAGTGGGGAGAAAAGGAGTGAAGTGCAGCCCAGTCTGGCTTTGTGGCATTGAATTCTGCGTACGCAGGAGCACCTAGGAATCAGGTGCTTGTCCACCCTCCCTGCAGGTCTAGCGGCAGCAACTGCACTAGCAGCAAGAGCAACAGCCAACTGACAACAAGGCACTGTGAAAAGTGATACTCTATCAAAGTCTTGATATAGATCAATAAATCAAAACTACCACAGATAAGGAAGCATAAAGTCACTAATCCTTATAACAGTAAAAAAAATATATAGTTGAGCACATTCAAACATAACGACGGAACAGTCCTCAATCACAACAGCTCTGACAATAAGAGACTGCTCAAAAAAAAAAGTAGCGAGGAAAAAGCAAACGGAGACTAGACCACCGCAATCAAGAGTAAAAAAAAAGAAAAATGAGGTCGGGAAAACAAGTGGCACAAAAAACACCGAAAAAGTCACCAGGAAGCCCAAGGAGGTTGTGGAAACACCGACAAAAATATACCAAGCATCAACTAGCCTGTTAATATCACTGATATACTCAATATTTGGTAAAATGATACCTAGCAAAAAATGTACGTTTCTAAAGGATCCAACTACAGTTATCTACTGAGGAGAAATGGAGGGTCTGCCGAATCCATTGATACCACAAAAGATGTCTACAGTTAAAATACACAACTCCAACATTAAAAATATACAAAATAATAGTCAAAATATAGAAAAGGAAGGCGGAATTGATGATCAGTCGCTTAGTGATTCAGGCACAAGTACATGCCTCAGACTGTCCACATTCCATAGCAAAATCCACACCATCAGAGGGACCGCTTAAAGTAATGTCAAAAGATGAAGGTACACACCGAGTCGCATTAGATAACTCGCAGGGCCCAAACGAGGAATCCAATAATTCATGGCTTCATTCAATATCATTAACAAGTAATACAGACCTCTTACAGGCTTTGGAGGTCAAAACCATTAATCAATCGGACAATTGGATGAAAAATGTAAGCAGCACAACAATATAAGGCTATTCGCAGCTAATAATTGAGATATCCAGCACACTGAGCAGTTTACCCAAATCGAGACTCAGAAAAGGCATAACCAGGTGGGAAATGTATCAACTTTTTTAACACAGACGCATACAAATCCTAACGAAATGAGAGCAATAGGGAAAACAATTACGGAAAAAGCAAAGGAGCAAGACATAACCCAAGAAAACCACATGGAGGATGGCTCCACAACAAAAAACAAAAGTGGAGAACTACCCAACAGTGTGTATCTCGTTGTTAAAAGTCTTAGAAACATCAATAACTGCACTCAACATGCAGTTGGACAAGCTTGCTATACAGATAGATATATTGCTGCAATAAATACAAAATTAGAAAAACTGGCAGATCTAATAATCAAGGAATGAGGACTAAATACAGTAGCAACCAGGGAGTGTGTATGTGGTCCAATAATAGACAATTTGAGTACAGTGCCAGCGATTCTAAAAAGTATTCTAAATGAAAGACAACTAAACAGCAAAGACCAGACAAAAAGCGCAACATATTCTGATGGAACACAGAAATGTAATCAGCAAGTTCCACCTATCGAGCATTCAAAGTCACTGGGTATAAACGAAACACTCCCGAACTCCAAAGGAGGGTCAGGAGTTGAGTCTAACAAAACAAAGCAAGTAAAACAATCATCGGTCCCGACAGCTGAACAAGATAATACAATAATGTGCATGCAAACTAAGAGACAGAAGAAACAGGCGAGGAAAGCTTGAAAGAACAACTGTACAAAGAAAGACACGCAAAGTGTGAAGAGTTGGTTCCACATCTTCAAAACAAAAAAAGAACAACCAGCATAAGCAAAGCCAAGCATGTATATAAACCAAGTGATGAAAGACGAGAATGAGGTAATCGAAGAACAACTTTCACCGTGGAACTCATTAAACCTTAGCACACAAACGGAGGAATCAATGAACACAATACAGACCAATCACGAGATAGCACATAAGCAAAGCATAACAATTGTAAGCAAACAATCAGAAACACAAAAAAGGAATTCCCACACTCAACCCAAACGTGAACCAGGAATAGACAAGCAGATTTAAACGATAGCATAGTGGTAAAGCAGACAACGTGAGATCTAAATACAACCATTGCACACATACAATCAAAAAACAAGGGAAGAACAAAACATAACAGATGGATGCCGGATCTCCCAGCTGCTAAACACACAATAACCATAAAAAACAAGGACAACCGGGATAAAAAAGAGGCTGAGGAGGTCCAGCAGAGGACCTTACAAACAGAAGACGCTCAGAATGAACAGATTGTAATTAAAGTAAACACACGAAAGGATGGCGGAGTGGGGACAAACCCTAGAGAGGTGGTGCAACATGTGCGCCATATATCATCAATCATTGATATAAACCAAGATGTTAGTCTGAGCAAGCAGATCATACTAACACCCCACTACATCTCACAGGGTCAGCAAGATATCCTCAACAGAGGAAACATAATGAGATTAATTGCTGAAATCCCTGCACTACAAAATCTTTCTCAAACAGATTTGTTATCAATCAAATTCATTCTCCAAGAAGAAAAGAATCAGATGGAAAAAACGCTCTCGCCCTGGAGAAATGAGGAAATTACACTATCTATCATGAACGCCAGACAACAATTTGAAGTATGGGGCATTACACTTGCTAAACCCTCAAGACCATGTTGCCCTTCACCTCTAACAAAGCCATCTAGGAGGCATAGCCGAGATCCAGATAATGGAACATTGCAGGGGCTAAAAGAGAAATACACGACAATGGGGCACATACATCAAGCTATTTTGCAATCGCAAACATTGTGAATCGCAAAAATCGGCCGTTTGCGATCGCAAAATAGCCCTCAGCAATGCATCATGTAAATTCGCAGAATATCTCTGGTAATTGCTAAATTTGCAATTACCCATTTTGCGATTTCCAATTAACAAATCTGTATTAGCTATTTGGTAATCGTAAACCTATGCATGTAACATTCGCAAATTGCGAATGAACCGGGATTCGCAATTTTGCACTCGCAAAATAGCACCAATTCAAATCAGGTGGTAACCAGGTGAAAACTATCCAATCAGGTGGGAACCATTGGCAAACTATTTAAACTGACCCAGAAGGCCTCAGAATGTTTCACAATGGCAGCGCTGTATGTCATGGCGAGGAGGATGAGACTACGAGCAGCAGCACGGAGAAGAAGGAGGATACATGAATGCATTTTTAGAGTGCCCGTTACATTGTTGGGGCAGACAGAGGAAGAGATTTATGACAAATATAGGTTGGATGCAGACATGATCTACGACCTGATAGCTGAATTAGATCACCTATTGCAGCTTCAGACTCGCAGGACACATGTCATCCCCACTCATGTGCAGGTCCTATGTTCACTGCACCTCCTAGCGTCAGGTAGCTTTCACGGTGTAATAGCTGCAGCTGGAGGGGTTTCACAAAGTGCCCTATCGCGCTTTTTTAACTCATTCCGGATGCCATGTTGCAGAGTATACACCACCACATAAGGTTTCCTACAACACCACAGGAATTGCAGCAAACCAAATTTGACTTCTATCAAATAGCCCAATTTCCCCATGTAATTGGTTGCATTGACGAGACGCATGTAGCTATATGTCTCCCCTCGGTGAATGAGTACATTTACAGGAAATCATACCATTCACTGAATATACAAGTTATGCAATTCCCAAAATATCATCACAGACATAGTGGCAAGATTTCCAGGTAGTACGCATGATTCCTACATCTTCCAACACATTGGCATACATACTCGTCTACTTGGCGGTGACTTTGGCGAAGGAGACCTGCTCGGTAAATATATGTAACACTGTCTTGCTGACTCTCTGGTCATTGTGAAACATAGCAGTGAGTTATCTTTTGTCTTCTACCCTGTAGGTGACAGTGCATATGCTGTGCGCTCCTTCATACTGACACCATACCTAAATCCCAGTACACCAAGTGAGCAGTGATACAATGCAGCGCACATTTCTACCCGCAATGTGATAGAGAGGACCTTTGGCTCACTGAAAAATAGGTTCCGATTGCCTACACAAAATTGGGGTGCATTGCAGTACAGGCCAGATACCTGCTGCAAAATGGTGGCCACTTATGCCATGTTGCACAACATTGCAACTTCAAGAGGCATACCCCTGGAACTACCAGACAGCAAGCCTGAGGAAGACAATCAGCCAAGACAACCACCACAAGCAGCACGCGGGGAGAGTGCAGCAGAGGGGAGACAGAGATGTGCAGAAATAACACAGAAATATTTTTAAGGTGGGTAATGATGACACAAGACACTACATGGTTTCATTGCTTATGTTATTTATTCCTAAAAAAACTCAGGTAGTGTTAATGCACACATACCAGGTGAAAACGTGCAGTGTGACAGTCAAAATGCAAAAGTATAACATTGTCATAGAACTTGAACGTCAGCCCTGACAAATGGATAATACTGGTTACCTCTCCAAATTGCATTCCTTTTTCCAATGCCACACTATTATCTGCGGCCTGGCACTCCCATGGGCCGTCCAGTGGGCTCTGTCACATCCCTTGTGGAGCCTTCTGATGCAGAAGTATTCCTTGTACTACACCTCCTGCATGTGTGTGAAGAATTCAATCCAGTCCAGCGAGTGTAGAAAAGAAGGTTTATTCTGCGACACAGCAAATGCAGCCCAACCATCAAGGCTGCAGCTCCAACTCCTCTGGTTCACAGCGTTCCACCAGAGAGTTCCAGTGGAACACTGGGACCAGAAGAAAACATACATAGCACGTGCATTTACATGTAATAGGATGCAACACATCTCCCTCGTTAAACAAGAACATAAGAAAAAGAAATAAGAAAACAGAAAAGAGAAGAAGAAAACAAAGAGAGCAAAAGAAGAAAGACAGAGAGACAAAAGAAGAGATAACCACTATTTGACCAAATAAAAATGACAACTATTTGACAAAATCAATGTAATGTTTAGAAGCAGGACAATTCCTGCAGGCTTCCTTAACACGGGAAGCAACTGAGTTCCCTGGTAAATCAGGCACCACGGGAACATCTTGCCGAGCACCATCCGGAAGACAATTACCACCCGGAACCTTGAAACTTACCAAAAAGTCATTGCCACATACATTATCACTTTCACACTCTTGGCAATCGTCCACAGGTTTACAACACTTAGAAACTTTCCTAATATTCCAGACCTTACCATCTTGGGTCACAATGGAATTGAAAAACACTTTTTGAACCTTCATGGCCTTACCGAATCTCGGTACACTCTTGCCTTCATAAACAGGCTTGGTCACTCTCACCCAATCCCCCACGACAAACTTATGAGGTTTGACTTTCCAATTCTTGTCATACCATTCCTTGGACTTATTTTGCTTGCGCTTGACTCTCTCAACTACCTCACTCACATCACATTCCTCACCCAAACAACACCATTTCGTCTTGAACCACCAAGGACACAACTGAGACGCAGGGTTCCTCCCTTTCAAAAGTTTGAATGGGCTAACCTCGGTGCTGGCTTGCGGGGTAATCCTGTACAACCACAATTTCTCTCTCAAAACATTCCTCCCAGAGGCATGTGCTTCTACAACAAAACTTTTTAAAACGCGATTAAACCTCTCCACTTGACCATTTTCATGGGGTTCATACAGGGACGTGGTAACATGTTTTATGTGACAGTGTTTAAGAAAACCTTCCATATCGTTAGAAGTTAACTGCACCCCATTATCAGTGACCAGAGTGGAGGGACAACCCTCCCTAGCAAACACTTCCTTGAGGAACTCAATTACAGCACCAGAAGTAGGACGTGGGACAAACTTGACCTCCGGCCATTTAGAATGGTAATCCACCAATACCAAAGCAAAATGGAGGTCCACCGGCAAAAAATTGAAAGGTCCAGAAATATCAAAGGCTAACTTCTGCCACGGCAAAACAGGCCACTCCGCACTCTTCAAAGGTGGAACATTAACCTTCAACATCTTTTCACTAGAAGCACACACTTCACATTCCCTCACCACTCTGTCTATTACCCTGTCCATACCTGGCCACCAAAAGTGAATTCTCACCAACCGCTTCATGGCTGACATCCCCAGGTGTTCTTTGTGAGCTAACTTGAGAATAACATCACGAACTCCGCTCGGAGGAATACACTTACTGTCTTTAAATAACAATCCACCCTCCACTTCAAGTTCCTCCATTACTTTGTAAAAATCTTCCCATTCTGGCTTCAATTCACCCCTTTTTGGCCAACCATCCAGCACAAAACTCTTCACATCCTTCCACACTTCATCTGACTCTTCGCACTGCTTCCACAACTCCTCAGAAATACTAGCAAACTCTCCATCAAAGATATCTTTGATCCCAGCCACCATATCCACTTCACCCACATCAGCAGTATCAACCAACCGGCACGGCAGCCGGGAGAGACAGTCGGCAGTGACATTTTTTTTCCCAGGCACAAATTCAGCAGTAAAAGTATATTATTGGAGTTTGGAAGCTAACCTGGCAATGCGTGTTGTGGAATTCCACCCACCACCAGGAGCCAAAATGCTGACAAGGGGTTTATGATCAGTCTTAAGAACAAATTTACAACCCCAGACCTAGTTCTTAAAGTGCTCTATCGCCCACACACAGGCAAGAAGTTCCCTTTCTATGACTGCATACCTGCGCTCAGTTTCATTCAAAGTGCGGGAAGCAAAAGAGACACTCCACTCCTCCTTGCCACACTTCTGGGACAACGCAGCTCCAAGACCATACAAATTGGCACCCACAGTGATTATGCACAATTTACCCATACAAAACGGTTTAAGAGTAGGAGCCTTCACAATATCACACTTAATATTATCAAAAGCCAGTTGTTGAACATCAGACCAAACAAACGAAGCATTACACCTCAACAATGCCCTTAGAGGTTCCATTTTGGTGGCAAAATTGACAATGAACTTGCTATAATATTCACACATGCCCGCGAAGGACAATAGCTGATCCTTGTTGGTGGGGGCAGGAGCAGAAACAATGGCATCAACATTGGATCTTTTCGGTACCACTCCATCACCAGATAGAGTGTGACCTAAGTACTCCACAGACTTCTTAAACAATTTACATTTATGTTTCTTGAGGGTGAGTCCAGAACGCCCCAACCTACTGGACACTTCTATGAGATGTTCCATATGGTCATTCTCATTTCTTGAAAAAATCAAAATGTCATCTTGGAAACATTAAACATAGCAATCTATGTCTCTAAATATATGGAACATAGCCCTTTGAAAAACAGAAGCGGCTGATGCTAAGCCGAAAGGCATCCTGGTAAATTGATAAATACCTTGTGGTGTGATGAATGCAGTTCGCTGTTTGGACTCCTCAGCCAGTTCTATCTGGTGATACGTTGACCTGAAGTCCAAGGTCGAGAAGATGTTAACACCCTCCAACATAGAGACCATCTCGTTGATGTTGGGAAGAGGGTGACAGTCAATAACAATGTTTGCATTTAGAGCCCTCAAATCAACACACAGCCTCAATTGTTGATCCGCCTTGCGTGCCAAAACAATGGGAGAAACCCATTTGGCAGATTCAATTTCCTCAATAATACCTTCAGTCACAAGACCGTCCAACATCGCTTTCAGTTCCCCTCTCACATTAATAGGAACACCACGTAATCTTTGTTTCACCGGGACAGCGTTGTTCTTGAGCCTAATTCTGTGTGAAAAATCACGCAACTTTCCTAAATTATCTGAAAAAACTCCCTGAAAGCAGCGTATTACCTCTTATTTACATGCACTCACATCCACCGTCAAAACTTGCGAAGTCTCAGTTATCTCGCACAACTGAACAGGATCAACAGCTCGCTGGTTAAAAATGATTCCTAATTTCCACTGGTCCCTCCACCCTAGAACATTCACGCCTTTGACCGTAACATACAACTTGACTTGAGCTTTTCTGTTCCTGAAGACTAGACACACATCTACATAACCATCCAAATCAATTAGAGACCCATCAAAACTTTCAGCCACTACATCTGGCGGTTCCAAGAACTCTAACATAAAAATACCTTGGAACTTCTCAGTGAAATACTCATGAGAAACAATGGTCCAAGGAGACCCAGAATCCACCATTAGTGACAACTCTATACCATTCACAGTCACAGCACATCTGGGAGCAGATTTTGTTTGTTGTTCTGAGGAGGTAGTAACAACTCCCTTCTGTTGAATGGATACCACAATACCTTTGTGGGAGTCACATCCACCATTGCACATGCACCCAGACTTATATATGGTGGAATCCATAGTGCACGAAACTCTCCCAGCAATTTGACCGGAACTCTTCCTAGTATTTCAACACACTCAAGCAAAATGCCCCAAGCGACCACACTTTACGCACTCTTTGTTAACTGCAGGACACGCTCCATATGAAGCTAAATGAGAACTGCTCCTGCATCTGTAGCATAACTGTGGACAGGATTTGTCTGTTCTGTCCCACCTTTTGGCACTGCTTCCACTATTTTCCTGTCAACCACTGCCATTGGTACTCCCTTTGTCCATACGGGAATCATCCACTCGCCTCTCAACCCCAGCACGCTTTTGTGCACACACCTCATCCTCCACCCTCACATGCTGAGTCACATTCTTGACAGTAGACATCCATTTCTCAGACGGTTCTAATGCCTTGGCAGTGGAAATGGGTTCTTCCAATTTGGGATCGCCCATAACCCAAAGTTGTTCTTGGGTTTTCTTATTCCTCACATGCACAATTATTTGATCCCTAATCATCTCGTCTGACATGGGGCCAAAATTGCAATGCATAGATAAACCCCTCAAAGCTGTTAGAAATTCATCAAAAGATTCTTTTTCTTTTTGAACTCTGGTGTAGAATTTAAACCTGTTTAATGCCACACTGGTCGGAGGTTTGAATCTTAATTCCATCCTTAGTATGGCTTCTTTGTATGCATCCATGTCGCCTTGCCCACTTGGCAACGTAGCTTGGGGTAGAGTTCTGAAAACAACTTGTCCCTGGGAACCCAAACAGTGCAGAAAAATGCTTTTTTCCCACTCTGCCCCCATTCGTTCTCCGTCTATAGCTTTCATGTAAGTAGAAAACTCTTCTTTCCATCTTGTCCATGGAATTGGAGGTTCCCCTTTACTTTGGAAAATGTTTGCTGGAGAATCAAATTGCATCATGCTGGTGTCACACTCAGAATCTCCTCTGAGTAAATCAGAATAAAAGATGTGAAACTCAATTTTTGTGGATGGTGACAAAATTCAAAATACAAGTACTTATATTGGCAGAACTCCCCAAAATGCCACCAGTCAAATTCTTAAAAACGAACACATGCAGGTCGGAACATCCATAAAGGTCGCTTACTGCTAAGTGAAATGACAACAGATTCAATAGATTAGCAAGGTGAGGAAGGGATATTTCCAATGAAGTAATTACTGTCACATACGATGCGGCCTCAGAAGAATATGGGCCGTGTGGAGGTGTGGACCAAATAATTCCGATCACTTTGTAAAATTGGAAACACTACGGACAAGATGGCTGCCATGACGCGGTCACGCAATAGAAGTGTACGGCAGCGTGAGCGTCAAGCAGCGCCGTAAGCGTCAAATGCCCAGGAGCGTATGGACAATGGCCACGGAAAGAACTCGTAGACTAGAAGTATTCTCCGTGTGATGGAACGTCAGCCATGATAGGCGCCAAGACAACAGCAGAACTCAGAAGGGTGAGTGCTAGGCAACACAGCGGCGTTGTTTAAAAAGAAACGGTCCGATAGATGAATGCCGAGGGATTACTCAAATAATGTAAAATCCAGTATAAATTACTGATACGTGCCGGAAAAGTCCTGAGTATACCGTCTTGTAACAGCCACAGGCGTGGAAGGTAGTTCGATAGTTCAAGAAAGTAGACGAGTGCAGAGTCCTTAAATTGTAGAAAATTGAAATGTGGGTAAAGGAAACAATCTGTTCCTGTGTCGCAATGATGACAGGAAGTTTCCTTTAAAACTCGTTGCCATTGTGAAGAATTCAATCCAGTCCAGCGAGTGTAGAAAATAAGGTTTATTCTTCGACACAGCAAATGCAGCCCAACCATCAAGGCTGCAGCTCCAACTCCTCTGGTTCACAGCGTTCCACCAGAGAGTTCCAGTGTGTAGGAGAGGAGGATCTGCTTCACATGGGTACCCCCACTTTTTGCTGATGCTTCACTGTTTTTCGACTTTCAGAACCCCAGCCTAGCTGCTTCCTCTCTAAAATGGTTTCCATGTGCCTTAGGCACATCTCTGATTGGAATCTGGAGTGCCCTTATAAGTCCCTAGTATATGGTATACTATGTACCCAGGGCATAGGTACCTCAGAGGCCTACCAGGGGCTGCAGCACGTATTGTGCCACCCCTGGAAGGCCATCCAAAATGACACCACAGGTCTGCTACTGCAGCCTGGGTAAGGTGGTGCATGCACCCCTTACTGTGATATAGGCTACCTATATCACTACATACATACACACATATAAACCTATAAGTCACTCCTATGGCAGACCTTATCAATCCTGGAGGCAGAGTGCATGGTTCCTATGTGAGAGGGTGCCCCTGCATGAGCAGGGCCCCTCTGCAGCATTCGGAGACCCTTCTCTGATGCTGTTTGTAGTGCAGCCTGACCATATACTCTTAAGCGCATTATAACCTCGCGTTAAATGCTAACTTTGGGATGGCTGCACGGAAACATGTCGTGTTTGGTGTCAAACATCTTGGAATACTACCCCCCCCCCCACCAGTTCTGGTGGCGGGGGTAGCATTCCACCCTTCTAGAGGGAGAGACATGTACACACCGGCCTGCCCGGTAACTTCTTTCCAAGCCCTGGCATCACAAAATGGATGCCGCTGCCACAGACACGAGTCTGGCCTCCTGCTGCTGACCGAAACTCCGGCAGGGGAGGCGTGGACAATAGGTTTCCTGTCCCAGGGAGGTGTAACCACCTCCCCAGACAGGATAGTGTGTATTGGGGCTGGGCGGAAGCACTCTCTGGTGCTTTGAAGTCCTGCACTGGGGGCACACTTGGTGTCCCTGTGCATACCCCAGTTCAAACCGGCTCAGGGGCTTCCAGCCCCTGCTCTGGCGCGAAACTGGATAAAGGGAAAGGGGTGTAACCACCCCTCTGCCCTGACCCTCCCATAGGTGGGTCCCCAGAGTATGTCCAACCCACTAACTCAGTATAAGAATGGGACCCCAGTCCTTAGGACTTTAGATTTACCTGGATGAAACTCTGACACAGAATCCTGGACCTTCGACGCTTTACTTCAAGATTAGAGGACTGAAGAATCTCCCTTGGGGTCAAGGAGTGACTCCCCTGCTTGGAAGGCACCAAAGAAGCAATTGTCCAGTCTGCATCGCTGAAGCTCCCGCCGGACACCGAAGTCTTTGCATCACCAGTGGTGGATTTCCAGACTTCACCGAGGCTGCCCTGAGTCTCCAGCAAAGCTGAGGCCCGTAGCTGTCGTGGGTAATGTGGAACCGTGACCCCTGGACACCGATCGCATTTGCAAGTACATCCTCTTCTGGGTCTCCCACGAAATTGTACTTTGGGCTCCAAGTAGCCCCAGCCTCCAGCACCGACTGCACCGAAGATCACTGGCCTCCAATCCACGGGTGTCCTGTGAGCCAGCTCCAAGTGCATCCACTCGAGGCTCCTTTGCGGTTGCTAGTCCATTGGCTAGTAGGCCCTCCCAAAGGCCAATCTTCTTCTGCTTGGGTTCCCTGGTTGCTCCAGGCGTGCCCTGACTTACCCTTGCTGGGTGAGTCCCACAGACCGTGCTGGTCTGCACCATCGTCCTTCTTCCATTTCCACGAGACTTGCCGTTGCCAAGGCTTGTTGGGTCCAATCCGGTCGCCGATACGCCTGCAATCGACAGACTTTGTGGGACAGCTAGAATCCAGCTCCTGGTTATTGTCGATGCCTCCTGGACCTTGTGGCTGAAGAGTCAAGATGACTGTTAACCTACCTGAAGCACTCGACATCGGTGGGCATCTGCTCATCGCCTTCCTGGTCACTGGCTAGTGACCCAGACTCTGTCCCCTCTGCTTTCAGGTTCTTCAGATCTTCGATCCACCTTTGGATCCACCCGAACACTTTCGACTTGGCCGCCAGCAGCACTTTGCAGCAGATCGCCATTGAAAACGATGACGAAACCCGACCCCGAAAGGCACTTATGCACCCGGCTCCCCTGGGTGAGGTAACTCGAGTACTCCGGTGCTCCCGTGGGTATTGACACTAGAACAGCCTGGTTCTAAAAGGGTTTGCTCCAAGTCCTCCTCTAAGTGTCCCTTTTCTTTAAAATTCCAACCGCGACTTTCCCCATAGAAGTCAATGGCGATTCGCGGCTGTGTTCTCACACTGCACGCGTCCCCCGTGGGTCCCCTGTGTCACTACCTTGGGTGGTTCCTTGTGGTCCAAGCACTTCTACAGGCTCTAGGCCCTGTGTCTAGCTCAGTCGTGGTTCTTATACCACTTTATTGGTATATGGTTTGGTACGCCCCTAGGGCTCAAACGTGTATTTGTGCTATTACTGTAGATAACTAACTTATAGCTTATGTACTTCGAACTCTAGCCTCATAAAGAGACTAGAGGGGTGTGTTTAGCAATAAATACATATATTTTGAATATATACCTGGTGTGGTCCTCTTTCATTTGGTCACTCAAGAGATTATAGACTGGTAAAACAAGCTGCTTTACATTCCTTCAAGACTTAGCCTGAAGGCTGCTCTCCATAGCTACCACTAGGATAGCTTTCAATAAAGGTTGTCTTTAACCTATCTCCAATAAGGGGTTGTTTGGACTGGTGCAAGGTGCCCACTTTAATTAGTGGACAGCATATGCCAGGCCAACTTCTCACATTGGTGTGCAGCGTGTGGGATTCCAGCTTGCTATTGTTTTACCAAATAATCTCAATTGAATTGATCAACTGAAAACCACTAAGGGTACCTAAGGTACATATAAATCAAGCTTAGTATACAGTAAGTTCTACTGAACTTAGAGTTGTGTGTTAAGGGATAGCACACCCTTTCTACAACTCAAGAGAGTTTAGTAGGTCACACTAGAGTAGGTAGTGCATACACCACACCTCACTAGTAATGTCTTCAAAGCCAGGACCCAGTGAGTCCTTGCCAGAAGCCAGTGGGCTTCTTCCCTCCAAGTATGATAAACTCCCATTCTTGGAATTGAGAGCATTATGCAATACTAGGAAGCTGAAGGCAGGCAAAAGTGCCAGCACCCAACACCTCAGAGAGGTGCTACTAGCTGATGATCTCAGCAGGCCCCTAGGGTCTGAAGGGGTAGGCAGAGAGGGTGGGGCAGAAGATGAGGAAGGGGTCAGGGGTGAAGAAACCCAGGCCCCCCTCTGAAACTGGCCAGGAAGGTGAAAATGACCTTGACCTGGAGAACCCAATTCCTCCTGTGGAGGAGGAGGAGGATCAGAATGACCTCCCCTTTGTCCCCCAGGAAGAATTGTGAGTGTGCCCAGAAGGTCTAGATCTCCTTCTCAGGAGTCTAACCACTCTGACACCTCAATAGGGACCTCTGTCTCTTCTCATAGGAGAGAATCCTCTCATGACAGGAGAAAGAGACTGATTGAGTATGAGCAAGCCCAGCTTGAACTCAGAAAACAGCAGTTGGCTATAGACAGGGAGTCCCTAGATCTCTACAAAGAGAGAAAAAGATGGGACTAGAGTCCCATGGTGGCAGCAATTTCCCCAGAGATAGGGAAAGGTCTTATGACCATAGAAACCTGAGCAAGATTGTCCCTCCCTACCAGAGTGGGGATGACATCCACAAATGGATAACTGCACTGGAGAGGGCCTGTAAAGTACAGAGGGTCCCTCAGGAGCAGTGGGCAGCAATCTTGTGGCTCTCCTTTGCAGACAAAGGTAGAGATAAGCTCCTCACTGTTAAAGAGGAGGATGCTGATAAATACACAGTCTTAAAGAGTGCTCTGATTGATGGGTTTGGCCTAACCACTGAACAATACAGGTTAAAGTTCAGAGATACCCAAAAGGCACAGACTCAAGACTGGGTGGACTTTGTTGATTGTTCTGCCAAGGCTCTGGAAGGTTGGTTATTGGGCAGTAAGGTATGTGACTTCACAGGATTGTACAATCTTATCATGAGGGAGCAGATCCTTAATAATTGTCAAAATCAGCTGTTGCATCAGCACCTGGTGGACTCTGATCTGACCTCTCCCCAAGGATTGGGAAAGAAGGCAGACAAATGGGTCAGAACCAGGGTGAGGCAGAAGGTACAGAACCAAGGTGGTGACCCTAAGAAGCAAGATTCTAAAAACTCTGATAAGGGTGGGGAGAAGGGTAAAGACCAAAAGTCTTCACAAGGCCCCCAAAAATCTTCTTCAGGTGGGGATTCACAGTCTAACAAGGGAAGAGGCCAAAAGAAACCATGGTGCAAGGTCTGTAAGCAAAAGACCCACTGGACCAGTGATTGCACCAAGTCCAAAGACTCTACTCCAGCCCCCACCAATGCCCCTAAGGCACCTGCTCCCCCTAGTGCAGTTACAATTGGTGGTGGGACTACACAAGCCAAGGGTTTAGTAGGGTTGACCCTGGGTAAGGAGATGAGCTCTGACCTAGTCAGAGAACTCACTCAGGCTGTCCTAGTCTGTGATGGAGGCATGGATGTGACCTCCTCTGTGAGTCCCAGTAATCTGGGCAAGTATAGGCAACAGCCCTTAATCAATGGAAAAGAGGCTTTGGCATTTAGGGACACAGGGGCAAGTGTCACCATGGTGACACAAGACCTTGTAGATCCTGGGCAGATTATACTTGGTGAAATGTACCAAGTGACCAATGCTAGCAATGGCAGAACAGACCATACTCTGGCAGTTGTTAACTTCTCCTGGGGAGCGGTAACTGGCCTTAAGAAGGTTGTGGTAAGTGCAGACCTACCAGTTGAATGCTTGCTTGGCAATGATTTAGAAACTTCAGCTTGGGCAGAAGTGGAGCTCAGGACCCATGCAGAAATGCTGGGCATCCCTGCAGATGTGTTTGCTGTGACCAGGTCACAAGCCAAAATGTCTAACACTGAACAGGCCTTGGATTCTGGAATAATGGACCAAGTGCCCTCCAAGAAGAGGAGTAGTAGGGTAAAGGCAGTGCCTTCCCCCTTGGCTCAGAAGGATGATCAGTCTCTTGAGGGGGATGATCTCAGTCCTGAGGAAGGAACTGTCCCAGAGGAGCTTGAACCTGACCAGGTTGAGTTCTTGGGGACAGGGGGCCCTTCCAGGGCAGATCTGAGCCAGGAGCAGCAGAGCTGCCCCTCTCTTGAACCCCTCAGACAGCAAGCTGCTGATGAGGCTGCTGGGAAAGCTAGTGGTCCCCATACAGTGTATTGGGATGATGGACTCTTGTACTCAGAGTGTAGAGACCCCAAGCCTGGTGCCACCAGGAGGTTGGTTATACCTCTGAAGTTCAGGGGCTTCCTATTGACCCTAGCCCATGACATTCCCTTAGCAGGTCACCTGGGCCAGAACAAGACTTGGGACAGAATTGTCACTCACTTTCACTGGCCCCACATGTCTGAAGACACCAAGGAGTTTTGTCGCTCCTGTGTAACCTGCCAGGCCAGTGGCAAGGCAGGTGGCACTACAAAGGCCCCCTGATACCACTACCTGTGGTGGGGGTTCCCTTTGAAAGGGTGGGGATTGACATTGTTGGTCCCATGGATCCCCAAACAGCATCTGGGCACAGGTTTATCCTGGTGGTAGTGGATCATGCCACCAGGTACCCAGAGGCTATTCCCCTTAGGACCACTACAGCGCCTGTGGTGGCAAGAGCCCTCCTGGGAATTTTCTCAAGAGTGGGCTTCCCTAAGGAGGTTGTATCAGACAGGGGTGCTAACTTTATGTCTGGATACTTGAAAGCAATGTGGAAGGAGTGTGGAGTGACTTACAAGTTCACCACACCCTATCACCCACAATGCAATGGTTTAGTTGAGAGATTCAACAAAACCTTGAAGGGCATGATTAAAGGGCTCCCAGAAAAGCTTAGGCGAAGATGGGACATACTCTTGCCCTGCCTTTTATTTGCATACAGGGAGGTGCCTCAAAGGGGGTTGGCTACAGCCCTTTTGAACTTTTGTTTGGTCACCCTGTCAGGGGTCCATTGTGCTTGGTGAAGGAAGGATGGGAGTTACCTCTCAAGCCCCCAAAGCAAGACATAGTGGACTATGTACTTGGTCTCCGCTCCCGGATGGCTGAGTACATGAAAAAGGCAACTAAAAACCTTGAGGCTAGCAAGGAACTTCAAAAAGCCTGGCATGACCAAAAGGCTGTACTGACTGTTTACCAGCCAGGACAGAAGGTGTGGGTGATGGAGCCAGTGGCCCCAGCAGCTCTCCAAGACAAATGGAGTGGACCCCATACCATTGTTGAACAGAAGGGTGAGGTTACCTATTTAGTAGACCTAGGAACACCCAGGAGTCCCCACAGGGTTCTCCATGTCAACAGGTTAAAACCATATGTGGACAGGGCAGACATGGGCTTGCTCATGGCTACTGATGAGGGACAGGAGGAAGAGAGTGACCCACTCCCTGACCTGCTCTCACAGAACCCTGATGATGGGTCAGTGGATGGTGTAGCCTTGGCAGGCAGCCTCACTGCCCAGCAGCAAACTGATTGCAGACAGGTGCTCAATCAGTTCAGGCACATATTCTCACTGACACCCAGTCAGACCACCTGGTGCACTCATGAAGTGGACACTGGGGACAGTCTGCCTATTAAAAATAAGATTTATAGGCAACCTGACCATGTCAGGGACTGTATCAGGACAGAAGTCCAGAAGATGTTGGATTTGGGAGTTATTGAACCCTCAGATAGCCCTTGGGCTAGTCCAGTGGTCCTTGTGCCAAAACCTCACACCAATGGTGGGAAAAGAGAGATGAGGTTTTGTGTGGACTACAGGGGTCTCAATGCAGTCACTAGGACTGATGCCCATCCAATACCTAGGGCAGATGAGCTAATAGACACTTTGGCCTCAGCCAAGTATCTAAGCACATTTGACCTGACAGCTGGCTACTGGCAGATCAGACTAGCTGATGATGCAAAGCCCAAGACAGCATTCTCAACCCCTAGTGGGCATTATCAATTTGTGGTGATGCCCTTTGGTCTGAAGAATGCACCTGCCACTTTTCAGAGGTTGGTGAATACAGTCCTTACAGGTCTGGAAGCCTATAGTGCAGCATATCTAGATGATATTGCTGTCTTTAGCTCCGCCTGGGAGGATCACCTGGTCCACCTCAGAAATGTTTTGCAGGCCCTGCAGAAAGCAGGCCTGACTATCAAGGCCACCAAGTGCCAGATAGGGCAGAGTCAGGTTGTGTACCTGGTCCACCTTGTGGGTGGAGGCCAGGTTCAACCCCTGCAGAGCAAGATCCAGACCATCATGGACTGGACTGCTCCAACTACCCAGACTCAGGTGAGAGCCTTTTTAGGCCTGACTGGGTACTATAGGAGATTTGTCAAGGGGTATGGATCAATAGTGACACCCCTGAATGACTTAACTTCCAAGAAAATGCCCAAAAAGGTTCAGTGGACAGTTAGCTGTCAAAAGGCATTTGATGACCTAAAGCAGGCAATGTGCACTGCTCCCATTCTACAGAGTCCTGATTACTCCAAGAAGTTCATTGTCCAAACAGATGCATCTGAATTGGGGGTAGGGGCTGTACTGTCACAATTGAATGATGAAGGTCAGGATCAGCCAGTAGCTTTTATTAGCAGAAGGCTGACCCCTAGAGAGAAACGTTGGTCAGCCATTGAGAGGGAGGCCTTTGCTGTGGTCTGGGCTCTGAAGAAGTTGAGGCCATACTTGTTTGGTACTCACTTCTTTGTTCAAACAGACCATAAGCCCCTCTTATGGCTAAAACAAATGAAGGGTGAAAACCCCAAACTGCTTAGGTGGTCCATTTCCTACAGGGGATGGACTTCACAGTGGAACATAGACCTGGGAGTAACCATGCCAATGCAGATGGACTCTCTAGGTACTTCCACTTAGAACATGAAGACTTAACTGGGCAAGGTTAGTTTAATGTCCCTACGTTTGGGGGGGTTGTGTAGGAGAGTAGGATCTGCTTCACATGGGTACCCCCACTTTTTGCTGATGCTTCACTGTTTTTTGACTTTAGTCTGGCTGGGGCCCTGCTAATCAGAACCCCAGCCTAGCTGCTTCCTCTCTAAAATGGTTTCCATGTGCCTTAGGCACATCTCTGATTGGAATCTGGAGTGCCCTTATAAGTCCCTAGTATATGGTATACTATGTACCCAGGGCATAGGTACCTCAGAGGCCTACCAGGGGCTGCAGCACGTATTGTGCCACCCCTGGAAGGCCATCCAAAATGACACCACAGGTCTGCTACTGCAGCCTGGGTAAGGTGGTGCATGCACCCCTTAAATGAAATATAGGCTACCTATATCACTACATACATACACACATATAAACCTATAAGTCACTCCTATGGCAGGCCTTATCAATCCTGGAGGCAGAGTGTGTGGTTCCTATGTGAGAGGGTGCCCCTGCATGAGCAGGGCCCCTCTGCAGCGTTCGGAGACCCTTCTCTGATGCTGTTTGAGGTGCAGCCTGACCATATACTCTTAAGCGCATTATAACCTCGCGTTAAATGCTAACTTTGGGATGGCTGCACGGAAACATGTCGTGTTTGGTGTCAAACATCTTGGAATACTACACCCCCGCCAGTTCTGGCGGCGGGGGTAGCATTCCACCCTTCTAGAGGGAGAGACATGTACACACCGGCCTGCCCGGTAACTTCTTTCCAAGCCCTGGCATCACAAAATGGATGCCGCTGCCACAGACACGAGTCTGGCCTCCTGCTGCTGACCGAAACTCTGGCAGGGGAGGCCTGGACAATAGGTTTCCTGTCCCAGGGAGGTGTAACCACCTCCCCAGACAGGATAGTGTGTATTGGGGCTGGGCGGGAGCACTCTCTGGTGCTTTGAAGTCCTGCACTGGGGGCACACTTGGTGTCCCTGTGCATACCCCAGTTCAAACCGGCTCAGGGGCTTCCAGCCCCTGCTCTGGCGCGAAACTGGACAAAGGGAAAGGGGTGTAACCACCCCTCTGCCCTGACCCTCCCATAGGTGGGTCCCCAGAGTATGTCCAACCCCCTAACTCAGTATAAGTATGGGACCCCAGTCCTTAGGACTTTAGATTTACCTGGATAAAACTCTGACACAGAATCCTGGACCTTCGACGCTCTACTTCAAGATTAGAGGACTGAAGATTCTCCCTTGGGGTCAAGGAGTGACTCCCCTGCTTGGCAGGCACCAAAGAAGCAATTGTCCGGTCTGCATCGCTGAAGCTCCTGCCGGACGCCGAAGTCTTTGCATCACCAGAGGTGGATTTTCAGACTTCCCAGAGGCTGCCCTGAGTCCCCAGAAAAGCTGAGGCCCGTAGCTTTCGTGGGTAACGTGGAACCATGACCCCTAGACACCGATTGCATTTGCAAGTGCATCCTCTTCTGGGTCTCCCACGAAGTTGTGCTTTGGGCTCCGAATAGCCCCATCCTCCAGCACCGACTGCACCGAAGATCACTTGGCTCCACTCCACGGGTATCCTGTGAGCCAGCTCCAAGTGCGTCCACTTGAGGCTCCTTTGCGGTTGCTAGTCCGTTGGCTAGTAGGCCCTCCCGAAGGCCAATCTTCTTCTGCTTGGGCTCCCTGGTTGCTCCAGGCGTGCCCTGACTTACCCTTGCTGGGTGAGTCCCACAGACCTTGCTGGTCTGCACCATCGTCCTTCTTCCATTTCTACGAGACTTGCCGTTGCCAAGGCTTGTTGGGTCCAATCCGGTCGCCGACACCCCTGCAATCGACAGACGTCATGGGCCAGCTCGAATCCATCTCCTGGTCATCGTCAACGCCTCCTGGACCTTGTGGCTGAAGAGTCAAGATGACTGTCAACCTACCTGAAGCACTCGACATCGGTGGGCATCTGCTCATCGCCTTCCTGGTCACTAGCTAGTGACCCAGACTCTGTCCCCTCTGCTTTCAGGTTCTTCAGATCTTCGATCCACCTTTGGATCCACCCGAACACTTTCGACTTGGCCGCCAGCAGCACTTTGCAGCAGATCGCCATTGAAAACGACGACGAAACCCGACCCCGAAAGGCACCTATGCACCCGGCTCCCCTGGGTGAGGTAACTCGAGTACTCCGGTGCTCCCGTGGGTATTGACACTAGAACAGCCTGGTTCTAAAAGGGTTTGCTCCAAGTCCTCCTCTAAGTGTCCCTTTTCTTTAAAATTCCAACCGCGACTTTCCCCATAGAAGTCAACGGCGATTCGCGGCTGTGTTCTCACACTGCACACGTCCCCCGTGGGTCCCCTGTGTCACTACCTTGGGTGGTTCCTTGTGGTCCAAGCACTTCTACAGGCTCTAGGCCCTGTGTCTAGCTCAGTCGTGGTTCTTATACCACTTTATTGGTATATGGTTTGGTACGCCCCTAGGGCTCAAACGTGTATTTGTGCTATTACTGTAGATAACTAACTTATAACTTATGTACTTCGAACTCTAGCCTCATAAAGAGACTAGAGGGGTGTGTTTAGCAATAAATACATATATTTTGAATATATACCTGGTGTGGTCCTCTTTCATTTGGTCACTCAAGAGATTATAGACTGGTAAAACAAGCTGCTTTACATTCCTTCAAGACTTAGCCTGAAGGCTGCTCTCCATAGCTACCACTAGGATAGCTTTCAATAAAGGTTGTCTTTAACCTATCTCCAATAAGGGGTTGTTTGGACTGGTGCAAGGTGACCACTTTAATTAGTGGACAGCATATGCCAGGCCAACTTCTCACACAGTGGAACACTGGGACCAGAAGAAAACATACATAGCACGTGCATTTACGTGTAATAGGATGCAACAATGTGGCCACTGGTGCCAAGATACTACTTAGGCTGGAGGCCTTCTCACAATCCTCTCCACCCAGTACATTGCTGCCCCCAACTGAAGCATTTTGCAATTGCTCCACAGCATTGGTGACCTGTATGAGTCCCCTGGCCACAACAGCAATGGGTCATTTCGACCTGCATGTCCACAGCACGACGGGACAGCAGAGCTGTTGTGGTGCTCAGGCAGTTGATGGCCCTAGTGTAGCATTATAAGCACCCAAGTAACTGATGGTGCCTATTGAGGTGGGACACATAGTCTTCCTACATCTCCTTGCATAAATCCTGGAGGGCTTGGGTCATATTCCTGAAGTTTTCATTAATTTCCCTCTGTCCTTCCACCACTGCTGTTGTGAGCTCCTTCATGCTGTCCCTCATCTCTGCCATGTTTGTTGCAAATGTGCCTGCATTAAATGCATTTGTTTGCATTGCAGGTGCTGCACCTTCAACATTTGGTTCTCCAGCCCACCAAAGCCAGTTGAACCATCGCTTTCTTCAGCTCCCATTTGAGCCCTTGCCCTGCACCTCCTGATGAGGAGATTTTTGCCCCGCATTTGGACTTGTCGTCTTGGTGTGGGGCTATGCCCAGCCTGTGTTGTCAGAGGGTCAGGTTGGCTCTCCTCTTCTATATCAAATGCAGGTAGTGGTGCCACTCTGGTCCTGCGTATTGTCGGTGCAGGAATTGGGGGTGATGGGGCCACTCTGTTCTCATCTACTGACTGGGCCTGATTCTCCAGAGTGTCACGGTCATCACCTTCATCAGACTCCTGCGCAGCTGCATCTGTGATGTTAAACAGTGCAATTTCAGTTTTTATGTTTGTACATGTATGTCACATAGTGCATGGTTTTGTTTAATAAAGTTATTTAGCAACACACAGTGTCTATATATTTCACTTGCTTGTTGTACTTGAATGCACCTATGCTGTTTGGATCCATCCTTGCCTTTCCTATTAGAGTTGCTGACTGCTAATCCCATAATGCATTGGTGTGTAGCACGTAAAATGTGGACTGGAGTCGTATTTGCGACACTAAGCCTGATCTATCTTAAGGGGTATTTTAAAAAATTTAGCATTGATTGGTCATTTGCATGCATCTTAACTTGGGAAGTACTGGGCTGTGCAGAGGTGTCAATCTGCGTCACTCTAACAACAGCTTCAGGCTGAAGGGTTGACTAATTGCGATTGCGATTTTTACCAATTCGCAAAATTATGCAAATTTTTTGATTCATAGGCATTTACGATTACCAAATAGCGACTTTTAAAAAATAGCTATTTGGTAATCGCAAAATAGTAGTTTGATGCCTGTGCCCCTATGTCCCTCCAACAAACTGGAACAACTATGAGATCATTGTGCTCCAAGAGACTTGGCTGATTGAGCCAAAGGAAGTGGCTAATTATACACTCCATTATGTTAATGCCATAATCACATCGATATGGGAGAGCAAAAGGCAGCCTAGCAGTATATGTATCTACAGCATTGACCTTCAGATCAAAACAGCTCTGCACTACAACATCAGATCTACAAGTAATTAAATTGGACCAATGGTCAAACCATGCGACAACCACAATAATATTCCTTCAAGTGATCTGATTTTTGTTCCCTCATCTCCCGTCCTGAAAATCACCCACTAAAATCAGCTCCAGAACTTTTTGGTTTTCTGGTTGAATAAAATAGCTAGATATGATTCACATCTTAAATGCTCACACAGTCTTCTTTGGGGCAATTTGCCCTGATGCAGGACACCTCTTAAAATACAAAGTGGAAAACACCACAAAAACAATTGTGGGGGTTAGGCCTCAATGCGTATTTTGGCCATGCATCTTTATGATCTGCGTATGCATACCAACGCAGAGCGGCCATCACGGGCAACAAGGATACACTTTCATGTATGAAAGTGTAAGGAAAAAACAATCACAATATTAAAATTACTGTGAGAAGCTGGCCTGGTATATGATGTCCACTAATGTAAGTGGGCACCTTGCACCAGTCCAGACAACTCTTATGGTGATTTAAGAGGTCTCAGACAACCTTAGAAAGCTATCCAAGTTGTAGCTGTGAAGAGCAGCCTTCAGGCTTAGTCTTGAAGGAGTGCAAAGCAGCTTGTTTTACCAGAATACAATCTTATAGTATAGATTAAATGAAAAAGAACCACACTAAGGGGCTTATTACGATAGCGGTCGGATTTGATGCGGCCGCCACCGTAGCGGTGATTGGGTCCGACCGCCATGCGTGCGGCGGTCCCGTCCATGCAATTAGGATGTGACCGCTACCACTGCGTTCGGATTCCGCACCTTTATCATTGTGGCGGGTGGTGCTGACAGCTGCACCGTCGCGATGCATAAAGGAGCATGTTGTGCATTTCACTGCACTACGTGGCAGGCACCACACTGTGCCTGCCACTTACCCCCCCAGTGCACCCCCACCTCACCCCAACACAAGGGGGCCCACAGCGGGCCCCCGGAGACATTCACCGCCTGCCTTTCAAAGGCGGTTCAACCGCTGCGGAAAGGCTGGCTACCTCCGGCATCATAATCGTGCCGGCAGAGCCTGCTAGTCACCGCCGCCATTATAAGTCCGATGAACATTCCGCCGGACAATCGTTTCGATTGCTACCGGCGGAAAAGCGGCAGATGGTCTTTCCGTCCGCCGTGGTACCCACCGCTATCGTAATATGGCGGGGGGTTTATCGCGTTGCGATGCCGGAGCGGTCTCCACCGGCGGTGGTGAACCGCCCAACATCGTAATAAGCCCCAAAGTATGTATAAAAATATGTATTTATCATATAACACTATCTAGTACGTTACAGTTTCTCCCACACGGAGATAGACACAAAGCACACAATACGAAAGCAAAGAAATCACAATAAATAGCACTAATACACAGTGGGCCCCAGAGGGGGCCAAACCATATACAAAGAAAGTGGTATAAGAACCACGACTCGAGGCAAGACAATGTCTAAAGGACGTAGAATTGCTGGCGACCCACAGAACCACCCAAGGTAAGTAGATAAGGACCCATCGGAGAGAGTGTGCAGTGTGTGAACACGACCGCGTGCTCTGTACAAGTCTATGTGCAAGTCGTGGTTGGATTTTTAAAGATTAGGGACACTTCCCAGGAAGGCAGAAGGGTGGAGAGCCACCACACCTGTGGATACTGTGGTACCCAAGTTACCTATCCCAGGGAAGCCGGGTGCATAGGTGTGAAGTGGCGTCGGAAACCGCTGTCGAACCCAATGGAGGACTTCAGAAAAGTGCCGCTGCTGGAAGAGGAGAAAGTGTCCGGAGGAATCCAAACATGGATTCTTGAAGAGGAGTACCTGAAAGCAGAGGGGACAGAGTCTATGTCACTCAGGGGTGACCAGGAGACTTGGAAGACGGATGCCCTCCGATGTCGGGTGCGTCGGGAAAGATGACGGTGACCTTGACTCTGCAGCTGCGACTAGTAGGCAATGCTGAGGATGACCAGGACCCGGATACAAGCTGTCCCACAAAGGATGTCGAGTGCTGAGGGGTCGGTGTCCGGCGGGAGCACCAACAAGCCTTGGCAAATGCAACCCATGCAGGAAGTCAAGAAGGTGCACAGTTGGGATCAGCAAGGTCCACGGGACTCAACCACGAGCAGGGGAATCAGGGAAGGCCCCGATCAATCAGGGGAGCCCAAGGAAAACAAAGGTGACTATCAAATGGACACACAAGCCGGAAGCACAGGAGTCGCGAGAGGACCTCAAGCAGCTCACCAAAAGATGCAGGCCACGATGCACGCGATGCAGTGTGTCCAAAGATTCTGGTCACTGGTGGTCTCGAGGTTGGAGCTACTTGGAGCCCGAAGATCTTCTTGCAAAGATGTCAACAAGCCTTTGCAACTGCGAAGGGGATGCAGGACACAGGGGTTCGGTCATTGCAACTCCCACGAGGACTACTGGCCTCAAACTTGGTGAGAGAGTCGAGCAGGCCTCGGGAAAACCACCACCTGTTTTGCAGAGCCTATGGAGTCCGGAGGAGCTCAGGATCTGCAGACCGGTCAACTTGGTTGCGGTGCCTGCGAATGCAGGGGAGTGACTTCTTTACTCCAAGGGAGATTACTTTGGTCATCCTTGATGCTTCACAGGCCTTGGAAGGTTACTGTATGATGCACAAGCACAGATGATGCAGCAGACTGGAAAGGAGATTAAGTCAGGCCCAAACGAAGTCCAGCGAAGTCCAGAGTGCCCAGACGGTAGAAGTGCAGTGGTTTCAGTTCTGAATCTTATCCCACGACGAATCTAGGGACCTACAACCAGGTAAGCCCTTAAGTACCTTAGAGAAAGGGTTGGGAAGATTCAGGGGACCCGCCCATGGGATGGTCTAGACAGGGGGGAGGTTACTCCCATGTCCTTTGTCCAGTTTCGCACCAGAGCGGGAGCCAGCGGCTCCCAGGACTGGTTTGAACTGGACTATGACCAGGGACACTAAATGTGCCTCATGCAGACTTTCAGGCACTGGCAAGCACACCTACCCAGCCCTAATTGACTAAATCCTGTCTGGGAGGTGGTCACACCTCCCTGTGACAGGATGCCTATTGTTCCACCTTCTTCTGCTCAAGCTTGGCTCATCAGCAGGAGGGCAGAAATGTGTCTCTGGTCAGCTGCAACCATTTTGTGCTGTCCGGGACTAGAAGGCTGGTACCGGGAACACTGAGAGCCTAACAGAGGGCTCTTCCAGTGCTTGGAATCATACCTCCCAACCCATTTACGGTGTGGGAGGTATGATTCCAACATGTTTGATACCAAACATGATAGGATTCATTGCAGCCGTTTTCGAGATGGACATCGCACGATTATGCGGTGCCCCTCTATATAGTATATGACTGCTTCACTGACAACCCGGGAAAATGGACTCCGTAGGATGCAGGGGTGTCATGCTCATGCAGGGGCACCCTCTCACTTAGAACCAAGCACCCTGCCCTCAGGATTGTAAAGGCCTGCTATAGGGATGACTTATAGGTTTTAAGTGTGGTAACCCTTAGATATAGTAAACCTATATCTTTCGTAAGTGGTGCATGTACCTACGTACACAGGCTGCAATGGCAGGCCTGTAGTTCTAATTTAAATGGTCTCCCATGGGTGGCATAATAAATGCTTCAGCCCATGGGGGACCTTTGGGGAACCTATGCCATGGGTACATGGGTACTATATACTAGGGACTGACAAGGGTACGCCAGTATCCAATCTGGGATGTACCTAAGTACTGAACAAACCAATTTAGGGAGAAAGCAGATAGACTGGGGTCCTGATTAGCAGGATCCCAGTCAGACTAGTCAAAACACAGATTAGCACCAGGCAAAAAGTGTAGAATATATGAGCTGCAACAACCATTAGACAGTAGCAGAGATATATGATTAGCAATACTGCGAAAGTAAAAGGATGGTAAAGTTCTACCATCTCGCAGAACTCTTCAATATATACATGTACATAAAACATATGATCAAATGTGCGTACTCCTACGATGCCTCCCTAACTAGATGTACCTAAATGTACCTAGCATCTATGTAGGTGTTATGCCAAGAATCTCTCTAGGATCTAGTCCATCCCATTACCTGAGAGTTTAGAGAAAATGGGATCCCTTCCTGGTCTCGAGTTGGACACCCCGCAAGGGATGTTAGACCACTGCTAGCTGGAGCATCTGCATGCAGGAACCTCAGCGTCTCTGGTCAGTGTGTCAGCCGGGAAGTCACGGTCTCCTCTATCTTCCTAAGCAAGATGTGTTGTATATATACCCATAGGTCTCCCCAGGGGCCCTACCTTGCTGTGTTACTATGTCAGCCTAAAGGATGACGTTGGGCCGGAACTTTATACAGAGATATTATACAGGAGATGGTAATTCTGCTGTTAGTGCTGCTGTGTTTACAAGAAGCCTCATGCATAATGTATGAGAATCCAACCAGGGAAAAACCCGCGTTCTGGATGCAGTGTCATATCTAGGTAAAAGGTCAGTGCCTAAGAACCGTTATGTATGCAATGTAGGGAAGGATGTAGGTGAAAGGTTGCGATGTTACCTGCGCCTATATACGGTACCTATATGGAATATAACAGTAGAGGTAACCATGCAGAAGTATCCTACCTTCCTACAATTACTTTCAATAATAACAGATATTAGATTTGAGAACCCAGCTTGGGAATAATTATAAAGGGAGATTTTAACTCAAATCTAATGTACACCCCGGAGGAAGACGAGAAAATAGTAGTGCAAAATGTGTTCTGGTCCGTGCCTACACAAATGCCCTCAACAGTAAGACAAAAGGACTTGAAGTAGCAAAAAATTATTCTGGCCCTGGAACACCTAGGCCTGAGAGTACTAAATGGCAGAACCAAAGATGACACCCTCACCCAGATGGACTTATCAAGGATTAAATGCACAGTCACTGATAGACTACACAATTTTAACTGTACTATTACTGAATGAAGTGGGGAAATATATTATCAAACACACAACCCGAAGTGATCACTCATACTAGCATCTGAAAACAAGAATGAACCTTTCAAAACACCGGCCGGCCCCCAATGAGGTGGGCCACCTGACAACAAATAATTTGAAATGCACACGATGGTCGGCTGATACTCTACCAGAACTAACAACGATAGCAAAAGAGATACTAGAAACAAACGTAATTTTAGAAAGCAGTCGAGTAGCGAATTGGACAACCTTCACTACAAAACTGATAATGCAGGCACCCATAAACGATTATGCACGCAAAATAATGAATAAGCATAGTTAAAGCCTCTCACAAGAAGCTTTCACATTAAGAAAAGACATAAGAAAGTGGGTCAGAAAGAATAGGTCCATTAATGCTCTAAAAAGCACTTGGGGTCATATAAAAATTCTTATGAAGCTATACTGAAAACAAATCTGGGAGGATCAAAAAACAAAACAGGAAATGTTCTGGACAAAGCTTCTCTTCTGTGCCAAACAAACCAACAACAGAGCTTTTTGGGAAATAATAAACAGGGAAACTAGATCACCGCAAATCATAAATAACGCATGCGTGACTGAGTCGACTTGGGCAGTCCACCTAAGCGAAACATTTAAAGGAGCTACTTCCTTTGCTAATAAAGAGATAGATAACATCTCGACTTGGAGCCCAAGGTATCGGGAACCATCAGAAAACTGAGTATAAACTTAGACTTCCCAATAGCTCTGGATAGCCAACGCCATGTGGTACAAAAGGTATCTAAAACAATAAAATCAGGACGAAGGGATGGGGCCCCTGGGTCAAATTGTATCCCTCAGGCCATCTTTAGGAGTGATCTAGACTATTGGGCGATCCAGTTGTCAGGGCTATATAATGAAGTAGGAACAACAAATACTCTACCTATGATTTGGAAAGGGTCAATAATCAACCCGATATTTAAGGGGGTGACAGGTCTGATACTGCAAAGTACAGGCTTATAGCTCTTATGGATGTTGAAGCCAAATACTATGCATCATTAATCCTGGAGGACCTGGTGGAATGGTCTAACAACAATAAGTTGATCCCTCTCAACCAAACAGGGTTCCGCAAAGGGTTTGGTACTACAACTAACATACTAGCCCTGGCCATAATAGCAGAAAGGTGCAAGCGTTTGCAGAGAAAGTTAAACTTTGTTTAATTGATTTTAAAGCAGCGTTTGACCGTATAGACCGAGGGTTGATGTGGAGCAAATTAAAGAATTTGGGCCTTCCTGAAACAACACTAAGCTCCATAGTACACGGGCACTTGGATCCGTATAAAAATAGCAAACGGCACGAGACTGTAAATGGAAATACAGACAGAGATAGTTCTAAAGCAAGGCTGTGTATTAGCACCTCATTTATTCAATCTCTTTATGGTGGACTTCTCACCAAGATTAAATCTGGTGAATTCTCACCCACCACGCCTGGGCCCATTATCTATAATGCAGCTTTCTTATGCTGATGACATAGTCTTGCTCAGCCTAACAAGAGTTGGCTTACAAAGATCGCTAAATGAATTATCAACGTTTGCTAATGCCTTAGAAATCAACATCACAAAAACAAAAACCATGTCTATTGGGAATCAGCTTGGACCACAACACCCTATAAAGCTGGGAGAAACAGCTTTAGGGGTTGTCAACACTTACAATTATCTGGGGCTGTATATAGATGATCGACTGAACTTCCAATTTCATAAACAATATCTTGAGAAAAAAGGAAATTACATAATCTACGCATTCTGTGCCCTTGCGAAACAATTAAGGGACCCATCTTTTAAGCCGATGCCTGCAGTTATGGGCACTAAATCACTGCTGACATTGTCTTATGCAAGCATCATTTTAAATGGTAAAGATGCCATACTTTTAGACAATCTACAAATGAAAGCGTACAAAAACGTTTTAGTTTACCTCAGAATACATCCCCGGCTCAGGTGCGACTGGAATTTGGTCTTACACAACAAGATATTGGGCGAAGATATGTTGCTATCAAAACCTGGTATAAAATCTGGTTAAATCGAGCCAATGACTTCCATGATGCATTTTGGCAGGCCCAGGAAGAGGATCCGCATTCAAGTTACAGCAAATTCCTGAAAACAGCTCTGGAGGAAACAAATATAACAGTACTCTGGGTGCAGAATTCCTCTTTTCCTGTCTTTCGTAGGGTAATAAACAAAATGGCCAAACTCCACTTACTACTAGAAGACAAAATTAAATTAGCCAAGCAGTCTCTTGCCTGGATGGTCCTGCAGTCCTACACAACAGCTCGTCCGGCACAATATCTATTCATAACGTATGCATTCCATTTGAAACAAAAGCTTATGGCCACCAGGTTTGGGGTATTACCAAGTTTAGCTAATCAGCAACATGGAAGTAAATTGCTCCCATGACATGTAACCTATGTGGTACAGCGAGGCAAGATTTTATTCATCTGGTCTATTTATGCCCCTCTTTAAAAACTATTCAGGCTCTGTTATTGAAAAAATCTTTTAACAATAGGGGCATTCAGTCTTGTAGATCGGCAATAATTAAAGGCCTGGACCCAACAGATCCCCAGCTGAACTGTAAGATGATGACAGTTTTGATACTTTATTGAAAGACAATATGGACTAAGGAAAAACACACCTCTGCTTGATCCACTGATGAAATAGTGACTACGGACACCCTTGAATGCTATGACCCATTGCTTGGAGGACTAAGTCCATCTAGTATCCATTACCCCAGTTACAAAAGTAATTCACAGACTGGTTTTTAACTATATTAATGCATTTTATATTGGGATTGGAAGTAATAGCAATATAAAAGACTGTTTTATTTTGATATATTAATATGTTCTGGATGAATAAGCCCATTTTTATCTAATCTCCCAATTACAAAAGTTATTCACAGACTGGTTTTTAAACGGTACTAATGCACTTTATATTGAGATTGGGAGTGATAGCAAC
The DNA here is from genome assembly GCA_963921515.1 of Calotriton arnoldi. Lineage (NCBI taxonomy): Eukaryota > Metazoa > Chordata > Amphibia > Caudata > Salamandridae > Calotriton > Calotriton arnoldi. Next base: position 322,313 of record CAWUFW010001414.1, read on the forward strand.
ATTGTAGACTATTTTTAAGATATAGTAATATGCTCTCCTTTGGTCATTTTAAAAGATACAAAATTAAATTTTAACAATTTTATTGTTTGGAAATTAATTGTCTTTTGGAATATTGTTTTGGTTTTTATTAACTTAAACAATAAAGTTTTGTATTCTATTGTATTCCTTGTAGTGTTATTTAATGTGTAATGCATTGATTCTGGTAGTTGTTGTTATTTCCTGTCATCAAATTTATACTTAGCATTATGTCACGTTGGCTCATTATTTCAGATGGACACACGTTCAATATGTTTATGAGAGGCCTTTCTGCAGACCACTGCATCCAGGGTTGTAACAGATGCACATATTTTTAGAATAAGGACTTTGTGTAACCTGAGTATCTTTGTTAACAAGCTCAATTAGCAGCTGCAATGTGAGCAAATTATGGTCCCTAATACAGCTTGTTACCACCTTGTGGTTCAAAAAGATGGGTACTAAGTCTGATGAGAACAACATGTGCTCAGTTGTGCTGCAAGAGCCAGTGCCATTAAAGGTTGGAACTGGCTTAGCCATAATGAGGTTACAATTCTGTGCACAAATCAAATTATTTGATAGAATTATTTTGCTCAGGGCATCCCTGTAAGGGGTATGTCTGGAATGGGTAAATGGTACATTTAAATCATCCTGGAGCCCACAAGACGCCATAAATTTAGAATCACATGTGCAAAAATTAAAATCCCCTGCCCACATTATCAAGGTTTTCCTTTCCTTTTCTTTTTTTTCCATTTTCTACTTCTTTTCTGTTGTGTGGATTAATTTGTGACGACCTGGATGGCATACACTGGCTCTAGTGTACCCCTCTTTGTTACATTTGCATACTGTAACCAAATGGCCAATACCATCTCATCTTTGTTTTGATATTACTGTGCTTGTATGTCTATGCCAAGTCTATTCTCTTTCAAAAATAAATTAAAACAGTTTTAAAAAATGGTTTCTCTTTTCTGTGTGCTTACTACTTTCAACAAATGGGCCTCCAAATCGTCAACATCCATTGTCATAGCAAATTAAAAATATTATGATAAATATTTCTCAGCATAAGATTAAATGATTTTTTAAACTTAAGCAATAATATTTGATAATAAGGAGTGTCATACAGTTCCTGGACCAGCAGAATAACAAGTTTGATGGAAATAAAAGGTAACAGACCACCCTTGACTCTTCCTGAGGGTGACAGGGTTGAAGGACTGCAGAAAGTGGTATGCCCACTAATAGGCAGAGATTCTCATGTCTCTTGGCAACAGATATCATACTGATTGAATAAATGTAGCCAATCAAGGCTATGAAATTTAGACCACAACCCCGCCACATTCCATGAAATTACATTGAGGCTCAGCAAAGCAACAAGGCCCACCGTGGTGACAGAGAGGTCCTCCACATGGGAAGGACAGGCCACTGAGTCATCAGGGGCAAAAAGAACAGGGCTAGGTGTTCAAGCTGTCTGGTCCAGAGCTTCATATCTGTTGGAGGCCTAAAGATTGCAAAATAGAGTCATTTAGAATCACAATGTCTATTAATTGAGACCTATGAGGCCAGTGGTCTAAGAAAGACACTCAGAGGGCCTTAGAAATAGCCTAAAGTATGTGTTTAATGTTTCCATGTGAAATTTATAAGGGGCATAAGCAATGTAGCATGGGTCATCTAAATTAGGTTTTGTGAAGTTGATTATTATGCAGTCCCTTGGCGAAGTCTTGGCTCCTGGGTCAACCCAGGAGGCTCTTCTTACAGATAGGATCTCTGCATACAAATTGCAGGTCCAGCCCAAGTGCTTCCTGAGCTAGTGGATCACTTTATTTAATAAAGAGGCATTAGTTTTGGATAGGAATACAAAAGTTTAGGGATATTTTCCAAGACGATAATATAAGGAGTGCATTCTGGTGGAATTTGAGGGCAAATGTTAGTGTCCTTGATTTGGCTGTTATGTTGAGTGTTTTGTAAATGCAAACTCTCACTCTGGCCTCTACAGCCTTCAAAGTTACCCCATGGTACAACTTCCTTTCTTATGTCTCTACAATGGGGGAATTCATTTGTGCCCCTGGTGTATCGTTGCCCCCCTGCAAATCTGCATCAGCATGCAAACTGTTGGTAACCATACAGACTGAGGTTTGAGGCTGCAAAACGCCACCAGGGAATCTTTATCGATCATTACCAACTAAGGGGCATATTTACTAGAGAAGTGGCGGAGCATGACGTTAGCCTCCTTCGCTTAACGCCACGCTCCACCACTTCTGAAATGCAGGTCTGCACCATATTTACAACAATATGGTGCAGCTCTGTGTTTTCCCCTGAGCTGGTGCTAAATTTAGCAGCCTAGCGCCAACGCAGGCACCCTTGCACCATAGTGCAAGGGTGTCTGCGTTGAGGGGAAGATTGCTTATGTGCAGACAGTTAAATTCAAATGGCAAGGCTCTTAAATATTTTTCTCACAAGACTATGCTAAAGACACGCCAGATAGGAGGAAAAGTTTCTTATCTATGCGTCCAGCATTACGAGAGCTAAATTCTAGATTTGGCCTAATCCGTTCTTGCCTCTTCAAAGTGACTTATAGAAACAAAACCACTACTTATGAAGATCCAGTTTTGCTCCAGCGATTCCTAGACGACTGTAAAGAAGAAACCATGGAGATTGCAAGATCGTCTTCTACTTGACAATTTATTTATGCTGCGCGTTGTTTATACTGTTTATACCTGTTTTGAGACATGTTTTGAATAATTGTAACTTCTTCCCTTATGTTTCTTCTTATTGGGTGCTGTCTCTCTGTTCCACCCATTGTTGTGTAGTACGCCTGGAAAGTTACCCCTCCTCGTTGCTTGTACCAGAGCTTCGACCGGCTGTTCCGTCTTCTCTTTGTGGCCTCAACACCCTCCACTCATGTTTGTGTCTTTGGTATGTTACATTGTTTATTTTGTCTATTGTTTTTATCCACTTCTTTATCTACCCTCTGTCTTTCTCTTCCTTTCTTCCTCTTTTCTTCTTCTATCACAAATTCTTACGTTTCTTATCTTACTCCATTTCTGCTTGAGAGCTTTGTTTTCTGCTATCCTATCTATTTCATGCTGTAGTTTTTCTATTTCTCTCTTATCTTTTGCTAAAGGTACTTATCCATTTATCTAATCTTAAATCAGATATTATGTTTTTAAAAAGAATCCAACTATAGTTGCTTCAGAACTCTTAAAGCTTAAACGCCACTGGGTAGGGAATATTTTTCCTCCCCAGGTATGGGCAAAAGAAATGGGGTGATGGTTCTCTGTCATAAAAAACGTAATGTTTCCTTCTTTCTCAGAATTCAGATGATGAAGGTCGTTGGTTGATTGTTCATCTTAAAGTTAATAATATACCTATATCTTTGTTTAATGTTTGTGTACCTACTAAAACCGACAACAATTTTTGGCCTGCCCTATCTAGTCAATTGATGTCTATTTCTACACAATATGTTATTTTTGGTGGCGATAATAACTTAGTTGTTGATCCTTATATAGATCGCACCTCCAAAGTACCTTTTGTCCCTTCTCTAATGCACGAACATTTTACCACGCTAATTAATCACAGATCTCTTGTTGATTCCTGGAGATTATCTAATCCGCAATTATGAGAATATACTTTTTTCTCACTCACTCACTTTTCTCAAACCTGTATAGATTATTTATTTGTCTCTAAATCACTAACACAACACATATTACAGGCAGATATTGGCTCCATATTAATTTCTGACCATGCTTCAGTAATTTTAGATTTAGAATTCCTCCCTATTACTATGACCAATAAAAGATGGTGTTTTAACACTTCTTTATTAATTGATCAGACTTTTATCTCTACTTTCGAATCTTTTATTACTGAATGTGTTAATTGTAATACTTCTCAGATCTATCTTTCCCTCTTGTATGGGATGCATTTAAAGCCTCAGCCAGAGACTTTATTATATCTTATGTTGCTACCAAGAAAAGATGTAATTCCCAAAATTCACTTGAAATTCTTAAATGCATCAAATTATTAGAAACGCTCTATACTACCACTAATTCTAAAACTGACCTTAATATACTTATTATAGAAACATTTAAATATTGTGGGCCTCCAAATCGTCAACATCCATTGTCATAGAAATGTTTTAAATATTATGATAAATATTTATCAGCATAAGATTAAATTATTTTTAAACTTAAACAATAATATTTGATAATAAGGAGTGTCATATAGTTCCTGGACCATCAGAATAACAAGTTTGATGGAAATAAATGGTAGCAGACCACCCTTGAGTCTTCATGAGGGTGACAGGGTTGCAGGACTTCAGAAAGTGGTAAGCCCACTAATAAGCAGAGATTCCCATATCTCTTGGCAACAGATATCATACTGATTGAATAAATGTAACCAATCAGGGCTATGAAATTTAGACCACAAACCCGCCACATTCCATGAAATTACATTTAAGCTCGGCAAAGTGACAAGGCCCACAGTGGTGACAGAGAGATCGTCCACATGGGTAGGACAGGCCACTGAGTCTTCAGGGGCAATCAGAACAGGGCTAGGTGTTCATGCTGTCTGGTCCAGGGCTTCATATCTTTTGGAGGCCTGAATATTGCAAAATAGAGTCATTTAGAATCACAATGGCTATTAATTGAGACCTGTGAGGGCAGTGGTCTAAGAAAGACACTCAGGGGGCCTTAGAAATAGCCTAAAGTATGTGTTTAATGTTTCCATGTGAAATGTATAAGTGGTATAAGCAATGTAGCATGGCTCATCTAAAATTAGGTTTTGTGAAGTTGATTATTATCCAGTCCCTTGACGAAGTCTTGGCTCCTGGGTCAACCCAGGAGACTCTTCTTACAGATATGATCTCTGCATACAAATTGCAGGACCAGCCCAAGTGCCTCCTGAGCTAGTGGATCACTTTATTTAATAAAGAGGCATTAGTTTTGGATAGGAATACAAAAGCTTAGGGACATTTTCCAAGACGATAATATAAGGAGTGCATTCTGGTGGAATTTGAGGGCAAATGTTAGTGTCCTTGATTTGGCTGTTATGTTGAGTGTTTTGTAAATGCAAACTCTCACTCTGGCCTCTACAGCCTTCAAAGTTACCCCATGGTACATCTTCCTTTCTTATGTCTCTACAATGGGGGAATTCATTTGTGCCCCTTGTGTATCGTTGCCCCCCTGCAAATCTGCATCAGCATGTAAACTGTTGGTAACCATACGGACTGAGGTTTGAGGCTGCAAAACGCCACCAGGGAATCTTGATCGATCATTACCAACTAAGGGGCATATTTACTAGAGAAGTGGCGGAGCATGACATTAGCCTCCTTCGCTTAACGCCACGCTCCACCACTTCTGAAATGCAGGTCTGCACCATATTTACAACAATATGGTGCTGCCCTGTGTTTTCCCCTGAGCTGGTGCTAAATTTAGCAGGCTAGCGCCAACATAGGCACCCTTGCACCATAGTGCAAGGGTGTCTGCGTTGAGGGAAAGATTGTTTATGTGCAGGCAGTTAAATTCAAACTGCAAGGCTCTGAAATATTTTTCTCACAAGACTATGCTAAAGACACACCAGATAGGTGGAAACTTTTCTTGTCTATGCGTCCAGCATTACGAGACCTAAATTCTAGATTTGGCCTAATCCAGCCTTGCCTCTTCAAAGTGCCTTATAGAAACAAAACCACTACTTATGAAGATCCAGTTTTGCTCCAGCGATTCCTAGACAACTGTAAAGAAGAAACCATGGAGATTGCAAGATCGTCTTCTACGTGACAATTTATTTATGCTAGGCGTTATTTATACTGTTTATACCTGTTTTGAGACATGTTTTGAATAATTGTAACTTCTTCCCTTATGTTTCTTCTTATTGGGTGCTGTCTCTCTGTTCCACCCATTGTTGTGTAGTCCGTCTGGAAAGTTACCCCTCCTCGTTGCTTGTCCCAGAGCTTCGACCGGCTGTTCCGTCTTCTCTTTGTGGCCTCAACACCCTCCACTCATGTTTGTGTCTTTGGTATGTTACATTGTTTATTTTGTCTATTGTTTTTATCCACTTCTTTATCTACCCTCTGTCTTTCTCTTCCTTTCTTCCTCTTTTCTTCTTCTATCACAAATTCTTTCGTTTCTTATCTTACTCCATTTCTGCTTGAGAGCTTTGTTTTCTGCTATCCTATCTATTTCATGCTGTAGTTTTTTCTATTTCTCTCTTATCTTTTGCTAAAGGTACTTATCCATTTATCTAATCTTAAATCAGATATTATGTTTTTAAAAAGAATCCAACTATAGTTGCTTCAGAAGTCTTAAAGCTTAAACGCCACTGGGTAGGGAATATTTTTCCTCCCCAGGTATGGGCAAAAGAAATGGGGTGATGGTTCTCTGTCATAAAAAAACGTAATGTTTCCCTTCTTTCTCAGAATTCAGATGATGAAGGTCGTTGGTTGATTGTTCATCTTAAAGTTAATAATATACCTATATCTTTGTTTAATGTTTGTGTACCTACTAAAACCGACAACAATTTTTGGCCTGCCCTATCTAGTCAATTGATGTCTATTTCTACACAATATGTTATTTTTGGTGGCGATAATAACTTAGTTGTTGATCCTTATATAGATCGCACCTCCAAAGTACCTTTTGTCCCTTCTCTAATGCACGAACATTTTACCACGCTAATTAATCACAGATCTCTTGTTGATTCCTGGAGATTATCTAATCCGCAATTATGAGAATATACTTTTTTCTCACTCACTCACTTTTCTCAAACCTGTATAGATTATTTATTTGTCTCTAAATCACTAACACAACACATATTACAGGCAGATATTGGCTCCATATTAATTTCTGACCATGCTTCAGTAATTTTAGATTTAGAATTGCTCCCTATTACTATGACCAATAAAAGATGGTGTTTTAACACTTCTTTATTAATTGATCAGACTTTTATCTCTACTTTCGAATCTTTTATTACTGAATTTGTTAATTGTAATACTTCTCAGATCTATCTTTCCCTCTTGTGTGGGACGCATTTAAAGCCTCACCCAGAGACTTTATTATATCTTATGTTGCTAACAAGAAAAGACGTAATTCCCAAAATTCACTTGAAATTCTTAAATGCATGAAATTTTAGAAACAGTCTATACTACCACTAATTGTAAAACTGACATTAATATTCTTATTATAGAAACATTTAAATATAATAAATTATCAACAGAAAATGCTAATTCCTATCTTCTTAGAGGTAGTGCCGTTATTATGAAAGACAAAATAAAGCAGGCAAACCTCCTGCCACATATCTTAAAATCAGGAAAGAATGTACGAACGATGATTATTTTTTAAATTCGGACTTGTCTTCAATTGTCAGGGATTCAGATATCTTAGAGGAATTCAAAAAATATTATACAACTCTCTATACCCCAGAAACCATTCCAGATTCTGCCGATATACAACACTACCTTTCTTTGCTGCAAAAACAGTTTCCAAATGATCTTGACTTTTTATCAATGGACAGGGATATTTCCATAAAAGACATCTCTCATGCATTAAAGCTCATCAAGATTGGTAAAGCTCCTGGACCGGATGGATTTCCTGTTGAATTTTACTCCCATTTTTCTAATTCCCTTCTTCCACATCTCAATTTATTATTTCCCATTTTATTTCATCTAAAGCTTCAAGTGGTACTTTTCAAGAGGCTCTTATTTGTCTAATCCCTAAAGATGGAAGAAACCCTCATTTTTGTAAGAATTGTAGGCCAATCTCTTTAGTTAATTCTGACAATAAAATATTTGATAAAATACTTGCACTTCAACTTGACCCACTCTTACCTTCTATTATTTGCAGAGAACAATCAGGTTTTATTAAGGGCAGAATTATATCTGACAATACTAGAGTTTTCTTTAACATATTGAATAAATCTAATAAATACCCCCATTCACTAGCAGCCATTTAACTTGACGTTGAAAAGGCTTTTGATCGTATGGATTGGTCATTTGTTTTTCAAACGATTTCCTGGTTTGGTTTCGGTCCTACATTTATTTATTATGTATCTTTATTATATAAAGCACCAAAAGCTTGTATTTTTGCTAATGGTTCTATTTTCACTCCTTTCCCCTTAAGAAGGGATGTTCGTCAAGGATGTCCTCTTTCTCCGCTTCTTTTTAATCTTGCATTTTGAACTGTTTTTGCTAAACCTAAACAAATTTCAAAAATGTATGGTTTCAACATGGTAAAACTCATATTAAACTGAGTGTCTATGCAGATGATATCCTATTATACATATCTAAACCAGAGTCTTCTCTTCCAGGTTTCAGTGCGGAAGTTACTGCCTTTTCTTCACTTTGCTGTTATAAATTGAATCATGACAATTGCGAAATCCTTCCTTTAAATGTTTTCTGTTTTAAACAAGATTTTTCTTCTACTAATTTTACATGGAATTCCCCAAAAATTAAATACTTGGGTCTTTGGTTTGCTCCTTCTATAAAACATACTTTATCTTTAAACATGAACCAAGTTATTTCCAATTTATCTAATTCTAATTCTAAATGGCACCCTTTTGATCTTTTATCTTGGTGGGATGGACTTGACACTATTAAAATGATGCTTACCCCTTTTGTCTTTTATATTATTGCTGCTATTCCTTTCACTATCCCTTCATATTTTTTCAAACAACATGTATTCTATCTTATCTTCTTTTTTATGGAATCACAAAAAGACGCGTTTTGTCTCTGGTTATGCTTAAACGCAATAAATCATAGGGCGGTGTAAACTTTCCTGATTTCCAATCCTATCATAATGCCTTACTCCTCAAACAACTCTATAAATTTTTATATCAATCAGCTTCAGATCCATTTCTATTGTGGGAAGATATTGAACTCTCCTTTCTTTCTCCTTTTTCACTCCAAGAATATCTTTCATTTACTCATAAGACACACTATTTATCCTCACCTATACACAAAGCTACACACAAACTCTTTCAATCCATGCTTCTTTCACACCTTTCAGACAATGACTGGTTTCTTAACGCTTCAATTTGGCATAATCAGCTTATAAAAATTAACAATAAACCTATTTTTTGGAAGACCTGGTGGGATGAAAGTTTACTTTGGGTTCATCAAATTTACTCAAATGATAATTTTCTCACATTTCCAGATGCACAATTACTATACAATTTACCAAAATCATACTCTAATACATTTAATATTTTGATCCAAATCATATCCACCTCCTTGTCTTCATTATCCTCAATTTCTCGCCCTCTACTGCCTCAGAGTAATATTATTCCTATTTTAAGTGCTCAATCGAGTGCCTCGTCTATTTATAAATTCCTCATTAAACTTCCATATCATAGGAATAAGACCAACATTGAATTACAATGGGAACAGGACTTTCATACCTCGTGGTCCATTACGTTTTGGGATAAATTGTGGTTAAAAATTCGTAAGACCTCAAGATCAGCCAGTACAACTTAAACACTTTTCTTTCTATACAACAGCGTTATGATTACTCCAACTACTTTACATAAATGTAACTCTGCTGTCGCCCCAAATTGTTGGTCATGTAACACTACGCATGTTGATTTATTTCATATACTTTTATCCTGTCCTTGCACTCATCAATTCTAGTTGAAGGTATGGTCTCAAATTAATATCATTTTTCACACCCATTTTCCATTCTCTCCTATAAATATTTTTCTAGGCACACTTTCTGAACATTGGCAATCTCTTACATGTAACACTGCTATTGTAGACTTACTGATTGCAATTGCATTTCAGCAAATAACTAAAACTTGGAAACAATCTACACAACTTTCTTTTCAGGCTTGGTGGTACAGTGTTTGCTACAATCATCGACTTGATTGTGCATACATTTCCCCTTTATCTCTTCTCCTCAAAAGAGAACATATGTGGTCCCCTATAACTATTTTCTTAGATACTTCTTCTCAAACTTTTACTCACCATCTCCCATTGTTGGAAGAAGTTCCCAAACCACAATGAACTGTTTTATCTTTCTCATTTTGTTTCCATTCCTCTTTTCTAACCCTATATTACAGCTATTATTTATCAGATTGTTGACATTTTTTGTTTTTATGCATTATGCTCTATTGCTCTTATTGTTGTTATAGCCATTTTGTCAAATCATTACTTCCTCTTAGACTTTTTCCTCTTTAGATTTGTTGTATCCTCTCCCATATATGCAACCATTTTGATTTTCTTGACTTTTATTGTATTACTAGTTCATCTATTATTAATAGTGCATTTAAACTTCAGCTGATTGTATACATTCTGTTGCATTTTTTCATCAATAAAGTTTCCTTTTAAAACTTAAAAAAACATTCACATCCAAACACATGCAGATGTAAACATCACATATCTAAACACATGGGGGCATATTTCTGAATTTGGTGAATTTTGTGGCCCAGGGCAGCACAGCAAGTCACCTTGCTGTGCTGCCCTGCGTCACAGGGAAAGAGCAGGAATGCACCATATTTAGTCAGTATGGCGCATTCCCGTCCTTTTCCCTTGCACTGGCGTGGTTTTGGCAGCCTAGGGCCAATGCAGGCACTGTTGCACCATGGTGCAAGGGTGCTTGTGTTGTAGGCAGGTTTGTTTTTGTGCAGGAAAGGGGACTTTTCCTCTTTCTATGTGTGCCGCAGAATGCAGCACACATAAAGGAAGTAACAAGAACAAATAAAGATATTTCTCATTGTTACGCCTCACCTGCAAAGGCGTATCTTTTTGGTGCATTCTCATGGTCCTATGCGCATGAACTCCAGATCTGTAAACAGGTCCTTCTAATAACAGGTTTTTGTTTATTCAAATGTTAAAGTTCAGTACCTATCACACACCACAACCCAAATAATGAGTCAGGGCCTTGAAAATTATACTTTGATTACCTTATTAAAGCAATTCCTTTCATCTTCCATAAATGCTTTTTTTCCGAGGAATAGTCGGAACGATTGCCACCGGAAGGTAGTAAATGGGAACAATTTACTCCCTGCACCACAGGAGGTTCAGATTGCCAGCATGTAGTTCCAAAATGTAAATGTCCATGAGTTATTCATGATTCAGGTTGCCGTTTGTCCTAATGTCTCACTGGAGCTCTCTTTTATGTTTCATTATTTCTAGCCTAAATATTATAATTAAACCATGCGGACAGTACAGCATGTAGCTGCAGACTTGGGGCTGCAATATAGGAAAACTTGTGTATAGTATATTTCATTTATTGCTAGCACGATCATCTACAACGAATGAAATGAGAGAAAACATGTTAAACATGTGCACAGATCAGTGAGCAGGCTTATTTAATAGTCTCATTAGGGCCAAAATTGGAACTGGGGAATCCGGTTTGAGTTTGGGCCTCGGCTGAACATTCTGTTATTCTGGGCAAATCGCCCAACCTCCCTGTGTCTAAAAACGAATCCCACCTAATGTGATATAAATCGTGTTCATTTAAATCTCTCCATGCCCTAGGGCCAACTTTGCACTAGGTAAAAGAGAAAAAAAAAATGAAAAGCATACACCTCTTGAAAAATTAGACGTGCATTACAATTCAGTTGCATATCATATTTAAAACATCTGCTGTGCAGTATTCTTTGTAAATATTTGGATATGCATTTCATTATTCGAGATAGTAAACTGTGGTTTCACACAAGATGTGTCATATTATATGTGTGCGAGGGACTCCAAGTATCCATAACTTTAGATTGCGAGCATTTAAAGATTAATAGAGCATCTTGGTGCCACTATGCTATGCGGGTTTATAAAGCACATAGCTACCCGAAGGTTTGCCAGCATTGAGTGAATCAAAAAGTCCATCCTTAATCATCAAGAGCTGATGTCTAATTAACTAATGAGGGTAGAGGCAAGTTTTGAGTATTTTTCAGAATTTTATATCATTGGATTCTATTCTTAATTATTTTGGCATAGAGTGCCATAGTTTGGGGGAAGATAAGAGATTGATCTCCCCCCCCCCCCATCTGGATCTATGGATGTGTGGAACCTTCAGGAGCCCTACATTAGAAGATCTTAGACTTCTATTGGGGAGATATGTTAATAAAAGGTCCCTGATCAAGGCAGGCCCTCTATGGTTCATACTTGTGTGTTCCAAACATAGGGCCTTAAACTTTATCCCTTTCCTCTACTGGAAGCCAGTGCAGGGAGGGCAAAGCAGTTTTAGCAGAGGAATCTTTGTTTAACTTGTAAATAGTCCTTGGTGCCGCATTTTTAGCCATCTGAAGTCTCTTGATGACCAATTTAGGAGATCCCAAATACAAGGAGTTTCTATAGTCCAGGTGGGAGAGAATGAGCGCCAAGGGTATAAAGCCAGTGAAAAAAGTCTCCTAAAATTAGAAGTTAGACCTGAAAGTAAATGGTGAAGCTAGAAGGGACCACTTCGGAAATCTCCACCACCGCTGAGCTAGGTTTCAGATATCCGAAAAATATCTAGTCGCTCAACCAAAATCTGTTACTAAATTTCAAAGACTTGCTTGACTAGAGAGTGTGTATTGTTATAGCCCTCTTTCACTGTATTTTGATAAGGTGTGAGGCTCATGGGAGCATTAGCAATAGAATTATATTGTGAGAGGGACTCTGAGGCATTATAAGTAGTAGTGAAGGTAGACTTTAAGTGGACTAGGATTACTGGGCATTTCATAGGGCCTGTGAGTGAGTCAGGTCAAGAAGCTGCATCTAAATATAGGCGCCAATGAGAGGAGCAGTTGTAGGAGAGGTGACAGTCTGCATAGCTGAGTCCTGGCATCTGGTTGCCTTAGGCATGATTTCAGCATGTCTGACTTGCAGACTGAAAAAGTCCTACCTGGCTGGATGGTCATAGTGAAATCCCACATGTGACTCCATTGCTTAATTCACATCATCAATGGAAATAGCATGTGTTAAACCTGACATCTTGACGTGGTAGTCATCCAATCATGTTTCATTCACTCTCTGATTTTTGCTGAACTCATCTTTGTTGGCATTATGTATGTTATGTTATTTAAGCTTATAAAGCGCATTACTACCCTGAGGCATCTAAGCGCTGTAACAGAGTTGATGCAAGTATCAAGGAGAGGGTAAAAGATGTACTAAGTTCTGAATAACCAGGTTTTTACCGCTTTCCTGAAAGCAAGGAGGCTGGGCACTGTTTTTATCCCAAGAGGAAGTAAGTTCCATGTTCTAGAAGCTTCACGCACAATGCTTTGCCTCCCCATCGTGCTTGTATGAATCTAGGCACTATTAATAACTGAGCCTTTGCTGACCGAAGATTTCTGGCAGGGAAATATTGTTTAAAACTCTTTGAGAAAATTCGGACTGAGACCATGGACTGCCTTATATGCTAGACATAATGCCTTAAAGGTAATTCTTTGTTTGATGGGGAGCCAGTGTAAATTTTTTAGCTCATTAGATACTTAGCAAAATGTGGGAATTTTCAACAAAGTTCTGGCCGCAGTGTTTTGTAGAACCTGGAGTTTATTGATGTTATACTTATGAGTAGTCAACAGCAAGCTATTGCAGTAATCTATCTTGGACATGATTAGGGAAGTAGCTAATGTCTTTTGCAGATTTTCAGGTATGAACGGCATGACTTTTTTAATGATTCTGAGGGTATTAAACGTAGAGGAATTAAGTTTGTTCACATGATCAAAGAAATTAATTTTTGTGTCAATAATGACTCTCAAATTTCAGGCCTTTTCCACTGGAAGGGGAATAGGGCCCATATTTGCTGGCCACACAGACGGACCCCAAAAAGATTCTTGTGGCCCGAAAAGTAAAATTTCAGTCTTCTCTGCATTTAATTTAAGACAATTGTTGTTCATCCAGTCATGGATCGCCATCATACAATCATGGAATCTGCTTCCTATGTCAATGTCATTTTTTCCTATGGAGATGACAATCTGGGTATCATTGGCATAGGAGGTAAGCGAGAAACCAAAGCTTCTTATCAAATCTGCCAATGGGGAGACATAAATGTTGGAAAGGGTGGGACTCAGCGAAGAACCCTGCGGACTCTTTACCCCTGCTAAACAGTGCTAAAGTGCTTGTTCTTGCTCCTTCAAACATGGTTAAAATTGGACTACACCTAGTTGCCACATTTAATTTACTTTTAAGTCAACAGCAAATGGTACTACATGTACCCAGGTCCCGTAAATTAGCCACTGCAGCCAGTAGTGCAGGTTTAAACTGCCATTTCAAACTGGCAATATAAACTGTGAAGAGCACAAACTTTGGGATTTTGTATCTTCGTCTTGTGATGGAGCATTTACTGATGCCAGCTAAGGGTCCAGGACTTGGGGGGGACCTCTTGCAGATCAGGACTCACTCCTGCAGAGGCTAACTGCAGGGGTCAGTAAGGTCCCGGCATATTCAGTTTGTGCTGGTCAGCTGGCAGTTACCAGGGAGGACTCTAGAAGCTTGTTGTGTCCATTTAGCTCATACAGGCGGTCTGGCAAGTGACCCTTGGAGTCACTCTGGGTCGCTTGGGAACAAGGCAAGCAGGTCCAATCTTCCTTATTCAGACACCAAGGCATTCCTTTGAGCAACAGGGCAGTCCCTCCGGCAGTAGGGCAGTCCTTCTGTCCTTCTCCTGAATCTTCCACAGATCCAGGAGTGTTCTCGAGAATGGTTCTGAAAGTCCTCCTTTAATACGTGGTGCCAGCTTTTGTGTGGTGGAATTCCCTGACCTACACCAAAACTGGCTCTGGCCAGTTCTTTCCCTTCTCCTATTTTTGCCTCCAAGCAGTCTAGGGGGACGAAGGCAAGCGCAGGCCTGGTGTCAGGTTTCTTTGAGTTCGTTGTGGGAAAGGTCCTTTGAACTGCAATCTGGGCAGGGTACAGCTCCCCCCCCCCCACCATCCTGCCACGACGACCCTCTCCCAGCAACAACCAGGTCCCATTGTTCACTGTCTGGGCCCAATACATATTCTTGAAAGTCTGATGTTAGATTATAATTACCATAATATCTCTTTTAAAATATTGGCATTATCCTGCCTCAAGTTTCTGAGGCCTTTCTAGAAGTTTCCAGCTGCCTGGGCTTGTGTCCCCTATTAACAAGCCCAGGCAGCTGGAAACATCTAGAACGGCCTCAGAAACTTGAGACAGGCAAATGCCAATGGTTTAAAAGTGACATTATCGTAATTACAATCTAACATCAGATTTTACCAATAAAGAGGATTTTAAATTACAATTCAGAGTGTAAATATCATTTCTCTATCTGTTCAAATCTGAAGTTAGCACTTATAAGTTGAAAAAGGGTAACCCAGTCTATGTAAGAGATAAGTCTTACAATAGTGATAAACGACTTTTCAGAGTTCACACTCGACCTGAACTTCGCCCTACAGCTATGACGGAACGCAGTGACTGCCAACTCGAATCTCCAGTTACAACCTGGTCTTCGGGCTACAGCACCGACCGCCCTCAACACTTGACCTGCACATCATGCTCCTCCTCTCGGGCTCATCCAATGTGAATGGAAATGTTTATGTTGGACATCAGAAGGTAAATCTTCAGTGGGATTAACCTGGTTTATTTATCTGACCCACGCTTCACCTCGGTTGGCCTGAATGTGTGAGTTATCCCATGTCTAGTGCCACCAGATAACCATTAGTGATACTTTATGATTCTTGGCACTATTTTTTACTAAAAACTAAAAAGTCATATCTCCGGTTCTACTGACTGAATTTTTATTATTATGATATCAATATATTTATTGAAATTTACTCTATCGTTCTGACTTAGTTTGGGATTTTTTTCCTGTTGTATTCTCTCTTTATTACTCTTTGTGTACTGCTTTATACATTACCTCTAAGTTAAGCAAAACGGGGCTGTGCGAAGCCACCAGAGGGTTAAGTTCAGGTTGATTTAGCGACTTTTGTGGTTCACCCTGACGAGGACTGTGGTTGTTGCTTGAGTGGAGCTTCAATCCGTCTCAACTAATAACCCAGTTTCTTACAGCATGTACACTTTGTCAATACTTGAACCACATTATTATCAAGTTTACCATTTTCTTGCATTTGATCCAAATTCAGAGTACTTTTCTACTTAAGGATAGTTGTGTACGCATCACATGATTCAGAAACACTCTGAGGTCTCACCCCAATCCTCTACTACCGAATTAAGTTCAATATTTCTCTTTTCCTTAGACACATGTAGTTCATTTATGCCTACTGTATGTTAAAGAAGCAAAAGCGCCTACAAACCCAAGATATCTGAATGTATCCCACGAATAACAGGTATATTAGTGCTGGGTTATGCTACCTTTTTTGTAGGTACACAAAGAGGTATAAAATCATTTCTTACACTTTGTTTTTGTTGCTGGGCATACAATCTCTAACACACATTATGCTTCTTCAATGTAATATATAATCTCTCCAATGAGGTGTCATCAGTGATGTTACTAGTGTCACATCATCTGTCATCAGTTATGTCATGCATTAAGTCATGAGCTGTGCTTGGTGTGCTTGGCAGAAGAGTGATTCATAGTTTACACAGCTTAAGTTAATAGGTAAATATCATTAGTTTTATGTTTGCTTAGTAATAATATTACCACTTTAACTGTGTTTTGTTTACTGCATTTGTGAGGTTTAAAAAATATCCTAATGTATTATAAACAAATGATTCAAAACTTACCCTTAGCAAAGCATTTAAAGTGAATTTTGTAGCTCTTTAATGATATATTATAGTAGTCCTTCAAGCATAGATAATCAACTTCATAGAGTTTTTGACTGTGTATTCTTATGGCTACAATCAACTTGGTGGATGCAGGATTAGCATGGCAATGAGAAAGTTTCGGCAGCGCTGATGCAGTGGATTCAACCATTTGGATAACATATAAACACGTAGAAGAATACAGAGCTGGGGCGAAGATTCAGGACATGAATGGGAGAGCTAGTTAAGTTGTTCAACAGGACGTGATATCTATTTTTATACCAATTTCAAGTTACAGTTTTTTCATTGATTACATTATTTGAATAAGGAAAGAGGCTAATCTTAATGTTGATCAAAATATAACCAGTCTAAGACACAGAATGAGTTACGAGTTCAGCAGGCCCTATCTCTTAAAAATGATGATCCTTCTGATGGCTGATGTAAAATGCATTGAAAAGGTTGATGAGACCAGTAGGAGAATAAAGTATCAACCTGCTAGCAGTTGAAGTAACCAACAACACACTTGGGGTTAGTTATGTCCAAAGACAAGACATCAATAACTACCTGAAGAAACAATTGATTTATTACCTTGGGCAGTACACAATCAAAAGTGTAAGCATACATTTGGGATGAATGGACTGAAAGATCTGTAAAAGTTCACATGACAATGGCAGCAACACAACTAGCAAAGCAGTCAGTGGGGATATCAGCTTGAAACATGCATGCATTAACAGGGACAGAACCTGCTGTGTCAAAGGAAGATGCTAGGATGTGGTAAGATTAGAAATTCAAATATGTATCTCTATTACTATGCAGACAAGGTGTAAGGCACATCAGCTACTGGAGGAAGTGCAACTTTATATGTCTCAGTAGATCAAAAACTGAAATCTTAAGCTTGAGGAGCCACGACATCCGGGAAATTACCTTCAACTCGTCTGCAGAGCTGGGCACTGTTCCAGTACTAGTTTAGATGTATCGTTCAATCAAACTTTCTCCTTTGATCTCCAAATATTTATTTTTGTGAAGTATATTTTCTCTTGGTGGGTTTTAGAAAGATCCTCCGATTGCTCCTACCGAACCTTAAGATAAATTTGACTAGAGCCCTAATCCTACCATGCCTATACTTTATTTGGGTGCCGCAAAGAAAGCAATCTCCAAATTCCAAAGTATTTAAAACCAAGCAGCAGGAATGTTTGAATTGAAAAGGATAGGGACAATTGACTCCTGGATCAAGACAATTTCATTGGCTCTCAACTTCAAGGTACTTTTCACAAATCATTTGGCAGAGAGATCTCTATCTACCTTCATAATTAAAACCATCAATCAAAACATACAGAACAAAAAGGTGACAAAATAGGGACTAGCAGTTGTAAAAAGAAAACATATAAATAAGGCAAGAAGACACTATTTTTGGCTTGCTGTGATCAGAATCTGTGTAAATGGGTGGTCAAAGGCTGCAGAGAGATGCAAAGGTTTAAACCCTATTGGTTGGCCAGAGTCTTCGCCCATCTACAGTTTATCAAGAACCACTCACTGCAATTTCTTAGAAACAATACCTGGTCAAAAGCCCATCTGAGTGATATTCAGAATATAAAGATTTCTAGTGGATAGCAAACTAGTGTGCCAGCAACATCTTAACCATTTAAACAAGAGCTGGAAGAAGGAAAATGGGATGGTAGTTGACTGAACCCATTGTTTCATTGTGAACCTTATTCAAGTGGGGCATACAAACTCCATATTTCACTTACAAGATAACAACTCTAAAGGCATGAGAAGCATTCAGAGTGCCTGCAACAGGCTGTACAGTTGTCAAGCAAAAGGCTTGAAAGACTGACAAATTGAGGTGTCATCCAGAAACCCAGATTTTATAGACATGAGAAGCAAACAAATTTCATATTCTTAGATGGTAGGGAAATGTACGACCAGGTCCTTCCCAGAATCATATGAGCTAGAAAGAGGGGCATCATTAGGCATGTAGTTGATCAACAAGATATTCTCATAAATCAATCAATTCTTCTCAAAAAGGCCTGGAAAGGTGGAGTAAGTATTTATAGACTGTTAGGGGTGGCAAAACATCAAAAACAGCAAAGCCTTCCCAGAAAGGGTTGGCATGCTCTCATTTATCGTTGTTAAAAAAGGTGGTTTCGGCCGGAAATAGGCAAGCCTTGTAACATCTAAGTCATTTCCTCTTTTCTTTGTCGGAGTCCACATGGTATGATCTGCTGCATTTGTGTTCAGCATGTTATTCTGCCTTAAGTAAATGTGTAAACCAAGGGGTCTGATGTCTTCGAAGAGGTGGGTATTTGGCTGCTGATAAGAACAGCAAGGTCAATTGAGGAAGAAAAAAATACAATTAAAGGCCTGAAGGTTAAGGCAATGAGCCAAAGTTGCTACTGTTAAGAATCAAAGGGGTATATGTACAAGCCCCTATCGCCACAGTAATGTCACTTTTAGGACGTTCCTGTTGCGATAGGGGCTTTACCTTATTTACAAGGCAGCACTAAACCACTTAACGTGGCTTAACGCTGCTTTGTAAATAAGGCACTCTTTCATGCTATGCTTAGTGTGAAAGGGGTGGGCAGTGGGTGTTGTGGTGGGCGTTCCACCGCAACACCCATTGATTTTGGCGCTGCCCCCTATTTATAAGGGTGGCGTAAATAGGAGGCAGCGCCAAAATTAAGACCAGGGAAAACCTGATCTTAACTTGGCGAAACGAGGAGAAATGCTTTATTTCTTTTTATTCGTTTTTGCATTTTCCATGTGTGCTGCCTTGTGCAGCACATATGGAAACACCTTGATTGTTTATGTGTAGGAAGGTGTTCCTTCCTGCCCATAAACAATCTTAAAGAAAAAGACATTTTGTAACCTCCATGTGTGCTGCATTAAGCAGCACACATAGAAGTGACAAAACGGCATTTAAAGGTTGTTTATGTGCAGGAAGGGACACCTTCCTACACATAAACAATCTTCCCCTGCATGCAGACACCCTTTTACTATGGTACAAGGGTGCCTGCGTCGGCGATAGGCAGCTAAGTGTAGCGCCAGGGCAGGGGGAAACACAAGGCTGCACCATATGCTTGTAAATATGGTGCAGCCTTGCGTTTCTGAAGTGACGGAGTGAGGCGTTAAGCCATCACGGCTAACGCCTCACTCCGCCACCTCTTTGTACATATGTCCCAAAGTTCCTCAAACTTGCAAAATGCCATTCTATGTCCACTTTGCAAGTATTCTGCGTAGTGAGAGATGATGGGGAAAAGGGATGCAGCAGGGACAGAGCTATCGAATTTCCCCCAAGGAATAGTGTATTAAGTCTCATTGAGGGTCTGAATGTTGTGTACTTGTTCCTGACTAAGTAGAACACAAATTAGGCAAAGCGTAAAACTGTCTTCGTGTGCAGCCGCTTAAACAATTTTTGGAAGCTCACAGGGTGAGAAATCTTATGCCAAAAAAATATTTGGCCTACAGCGTGGTGCTTATCCCAAATATAAAACACCAGAGCATTATAATGAGCATAGGGCCACATGAATCAAACTGTGCATTTGCGATTTTTATGAAATGGCAATTTAGGAATCGCAAATGCTTATTCATGTAGGCATCGCAAAAAAAATTGCCTAGAGGCCCATAGGAATCAATGGGAATTGCAAGCGCAATTTGCGAGTACCAAATAGGTACTCGCAAATTGCACATGCAATTTCAAGGGTGCAACGGTGCCATAGGACACCCTGATGCACCCCTTAAATTACAATTTCAACACATGTTGCACACACACATGCCCCAAGGACATGTATGTGTGCAACATAGAACTGTGAAAAATGCACTTTTGTGCATTTTTCAAAGTTCTCGCAAATTACCATCAACTTTGAATTGATGGTAATTTGCGTTTCTGAATTGCGAAATCGCAAATTTTTTTGTTTTTTGATTTGCATTTAGGGAATCGCAATTTGTGATTCCCTAAATGCAATCGCAATTTAAGTAATCGCAAATTTAGTGATTACTGAAATAGCGATTTTTGCATTTGGGATGATGCATCCCAAATGCAAAAATTGCGGTCGCAAAGGGGCAGATTTTGCAAACGCAATTTACAATGATGCATGTGGCCCATGGATTCCAGTGTTATCCACCCACTAGACTAATTGGCTTGTCAAAGTTTCAAAAAAACCTCGAAAAATGCTTCGAAAATCATACATTTTATAACTGTAACGGCATGTTCCTAAAATTATGCAAAAGCAATAGATTTTAAAGGCAATTAAAAAAATCTGGGAACACGATTTGACATGACAAATCATTTGTAAATTGCACAGAGCAACATTTTCCTTTTCTACATTACCACTCGGTACAATTTTCCATCCTATCTTTTCACATATGTTCCTAGTCATATCCTATGACTGAAAACCATCCATGAAAGGGCAGGGGTGAGAAGTGAAACATTACACCGAACGCAAAATTTCCAGAAAGAGACCCCACAGCGAGACAGACTCAAACAGGAAAAATACAACTCAGGTTACAGAAAACCTACAGCTTCAGAAAAGGTAAATCCGCATTAGAGGACCAGGTTTCAACCAGGGCCGGACTGGCCGTAGCGGGCACCGGGCGTTTTCCCGGTGGGCCCCTAGGGTGGGGGCCGGTTTTGGGTCCCTAGGGGCCGGTTTTGTTACTGGGGGACGGCAATATCGGCCCCCTGTAACAAAATCGGCCGAATCCTGCCCTCGCAAACAGCTCGGCTGCACCCCCCCCCCCCTACCCCCAGGGGGGGGCGGCCGAGCAGTTTGCCAGGGCCGGTTTCGGTTCCCAGTCTGGTCCTGGTTTCAACGAACAGTGTGATAACAAGCATTACCAGCATAGATAATAAAATGCTTCCATGAGAGCAAATGCCATTTGACATCAACATTGTCAATAAGCGCCCTGAACTCTGCATGAATTATCACATGAATATCAGCTTTTGAAATGCAATTATTTTGTCCCAAGCCTGAGCTTGCCAGTTTCAGAGCTTACACATACTGTGCTACCAAGCACAAGCGTTTCCTTTTAGATAATAAAACTGTATTATCTTAGGTAAAACCCTTTCATTTGCAGAAATAAAACATATTTTTCACCTTGAGATGTTGGCTTTTTTATTTTTATTAAATACATATTTGGTGCCCAAACGTCAGCTTCCTGTGTTTGTAAAATTATTGTTTGTTTTACTGCTACACATAAGCTTTTTCAGCCTTGTCTGCATTACCAGCACACTAGGAGTGGCCATCGTATATAAAGGATTTCCATCATTATGTTTGGGTAGTCCAAATTTTATAAGGAACGCCAGAAATTTGCTCCATCTTTCAAGTGCCACCTTTAGGCCAATAATTGGCTCCATAATGCGAAGGATGTTAATGAAGGCCAGCAGTGTCATGCCAAATAAGCCCACAATAAGTCTTGAATGATAAGCTTTAAACCAGAGATATGGTCTATTATGGAAGTAATGCCCATAGACTGTCAAGAGTGTACAGCATTAAATCATGGGTAGCAGTATGCCAGGGATGGGATCCTTAACAATGTCCACAACATTTCAAGTATGTATAGCATTATTGTTATGTTCCGAAGGGGCATGCTCACATTAGATTCCAAACGAATGTTTCAGATCATGGCAGTTGAGACGGGATCTGGAACAGTCAAGAGGATCACTGTCTGTGTTTTATTAAGAATAAATGTTCAAAACCCAGTACTGAATTCAAGTCTTGTGTTATTCAATGTAACACGCTTTGACGACTAGTGGAACTTAAACCAAAGCTTCACGAATGGAACCAGGACGGCATGATGATGACACGATCATACTTCAGCCCTTGGTGGGAGAATTGACGATCGGCGTGCGCTGTTTGCCAAACTTGAGTGCAATGGTTTAACAGCTGCCGCGGTCTCTAAAGAAAGACCGCTAGGTCTCTCAGAATGCATCTTGAAACGTGAGAAGACAATACAAAAGCGTGCTGTAAAACGAGTGTGCCAAGATGCCTGCATCCACAATTGAAGCACCCCTACTAGGAGCAGAGCTGTGGTTGGTTGTCAGACTGTTGTTGAGAGGAAGACACTCCTCATGCGAACTGTCACCTGGGTGGGTGCTGGGCAGGGCAAGGGCTGCTGAGAGAATGCCGGACTGGAAAGATGTGCATCACAAAATAGAGGAGCTTCAGAGAAAGAATAAAGCGAGATATAATGCACTGAACAGTGTGAACCATGTACAGCTCACAGGGGAGATGAGGTGAAAATCAAAAGGCTGCATGGTCAAAGGAAAAGAGGGTCAAAGCTCTTCCCTGCTACACTGGTGGTGAAGGTGTCCAAACATGCATTATTAGTGGAGAATGGAAAGAGGTCAAATAAGAGGAGTGCAGCCTTGATCAACAAGCATTTGCAATGCAATCGGTCTCGCCTTTGGGACCTTATAAGTATTTAGCTATGCATCATATTACCCATTGGACCACCTGCACTCACTTTTTAGTTAAAGCCCATTGCTATCAAACACCCCGTCTTGTCAAGCACTAACTCCGGACGTCAGGCCAACCTATCGCCCACTTTTGCTACTATTGTCCACCTTACCACTGCATCTCCCACAAAACATTAGGCCAACCGGCTCTCCTGCTGAAGTCACTTCCCTACCACCATCACCATTTACTAATCCCACAGTAAATACTTTGTCAACAGTCTCTCCTGTTCAAATCACACTCCTGCCGCATCCCCACCCTAAGCACTAGGCCAACAGCCTCTCATGCGGACGCCACTCCCCTGTTATCAATATTCCTCATCACGCTAAACCCATAGCAATAGCAACTTTGCTCACGTTACTTCCTTGGCATCACTAATGCCTAAGCTACTCCATGCCAACAATCTATTCTGCTGACGTCACTCCCTGCCATGGCCACTGCCACCCTGCATGCTACTACACCTTGTAGCCACTTCCCTTACTTCACTCCTAGCCCTCCGTACTGTGCAGGTTTGTATCATTGAACCCCATGAAGGTAGCATACAGACCCCAGCCCTCCCATTTTATACCCCAGTTCACGTTTATAAAGAACTGCTGTTCCTGGTATGGGCTCATACCCGATATCACATCACCCGATGTCACAATAATGGAGAAAGCTTGCAATCCTGGGGAATCTCACACACTGCTAGGGGAGCTCAGGCTACTGGAGGAAGCTAAAACTGCAGGAAAAAGCTTGCAATGCAAGGGGAATCTCACACTGCTCTACTGGAGCAAGTTCAGAATGCCTTGGAAAGCTCATACAGCCAAGAGAATCTTACACTTATGGGGACATTTTACACTCATGGGGGAATTGTACACTCATGGAGGGAATCTCAAGCAACTGGGGGAAGCTTGCACTGCTGGAGAAGCTTGCACTGCTGGAGAAGCTTGCACTGCTGGGGGAAGCTCGCAATGCTGGGAGAATCTCACACACTGCTGGAGAAAGCTTGCAATGCTTATGGAATCTCACACTGCTCTGCTAGAGGACATTCATTCTGCTGGGAAGCTCATACTGCTAGAAGAAGCTTGTAGCGCTCACAGTTTCTCTCAGTGCTGCAGGAAAAGGACCATGCTGGAGAAACTCCCATTGTGGGAGCCCAAGAGTAATGACAGAGGGAACTTGTGCTGCTGGGTGAAGCTTGCGCTGCTGGATGAAGCTCGCGCTGCTGGATGAAGCTCGCGCTGCTGGATGAAGCTCGCATTATTGGAGTCGAAGAGCAATGGCAGACGAAACTCGCACTGCTGAAGGAATCTCACACTGATAGAGGAAGCTTGCAATGCTCGGGGAATCTCGCACATTGCTAGGGACGCTCAGGCTACCGGAGGAAGCTGGCACTGCTGGAGAAAGCTTGCAATGCGGGAAGAATCTACTATTGTGCAGGAGACAGTTTAAACTGCCTTGGGAATATCGCACAGTGCCGAATGAAGCTTGCAATGCTTGGGGGTGCTCACACTGCTCTGCTAGAGTGAGTTCAGATCGCTGTGGGTAGCTCATGCAGCCGGGGTCTCACACTTAACACCCGACATGCAGTGAAGAGCCTGGCTGGGGGTGGAGAAGAAAGGAGAGAAGAAACCCGCAACAGATGCAGAGAACACAGGGAGAAGGTTGTGATAAAAGGAGCGAGATAAAAAGTCACGAATCAGAGAAAAGAATATAAAGCAAGAAAGAGAAAAGGCAAGACAGAATGAAAGGTACAGCCAGAAGACTAGGAGAAGAAAGGAGAGGAGAAGACAGCAGCAGAGGCAGAGAGAGGTACAGCACTGTGAGAAAGCGGCGAGAGAAAGATACAAAGGGAAGTGAAAGAAGCTGAAATAGAGAGAAATAATGGAAATAGAGGATGGGGAAAGAGAGGCAAAAATGTTGAAAGTGAGGCAGAGATGTAGGAAATGAGGCAGAGAGAGGAAAAATAGGACGTAGAGAGGGATGTGATTTTGGTTTTGTTGCTGTGCAGTGTGAAGTTTGTAATAAAGAAAAGTGATCCAGGCATCTGCGTGTGCGGACATCAAATTTCCATTGTAGTCACAAAAAATATGCATGTTAGAACTGTTTCGTTTTTTGAAGATGTTTTTGATTGTTTATTTTTGATATTTTCCCAATGCCGTCGGTCATTTTGTCAGGACACTCTGCAGCGTTGAATGAGGGGCAATTAAAAGCAGCTTCCTGTTAGAAAGTGTGCAGTGCTGCTCCTTGCTTTGTACTACAGTCCCCCAGACCTCTGCACGTGCACAACCAATATTATACCAATGTTAGTGAACATTGGGACTGCAGAAAGAGACCGGATCCGATTTCACATAGAGAGCTGGGGGTTGTTGTTTGTTGTGCAATCCGAAACAAACCACAACTAGCTGAGTCTGTTTCCACAAAGAAGACCTTATTGTCACTAAGGATAGAACCGTGGGCAGCACAAGAAGAACTTACCGTCACTGACAACAATGCTCTTTCTTACCAGCCACAGTGTCTGGTCTTTTTTGGCTGCGGATGTCACTGGCAGTAAGACACAATGGGGTGCGGGACATTTACAGGTGATGCACCGTCTCCATTAGCGCCCACCCCCTTCCATCGCCGCCATTGTATAAAAGCAGTCGCTCTGTTGAGAGTCAGATGTTTAGCGCTTCACATCTCCCTAAATCACGATACTCGTTGATTCCCGACGTGCCGAAGATCACACAGATAACCCTACAGACAGGAGGACAATTCCCAGGTGACACCGTGAGGAGAAAAGTCGGACAGAATGCACAGTGTGGCTCATTAATTTCTGCAGAAGGGGTGTGTGCAAAGGGTCAGACGGCAACTATCTGTGCGACATCAGGAGTTGTTTGGGGCATTTGGAGCCAGTGCGGTCTTCACAAAAATAAAGTACGCAACAGAGTGCTGATATGAGAGGGAAAGTGAAAAGTTTCTTCCATTTTTGTAAGAGAAAAAAAACAGAACGAGGGAGGCCGCTGAACCGAATCATTTCATTCCGCATTTGTTTTGCTTGCAGATTGGCGGTCTGACAGCAGGGTGACTGTACCATAGTTTAATTAGCTTTATTTTACGCAGCTAATTTCCGGCGCACGGGAATCGGCTCGAGTTTTTATGGTGGAACAGTTGCCTTTTTCATTACGACCCTACATTATGACTCGCTTTTGCAGTTATTTTCCTTTATACCCATTCACATAGAAACCGAGAAACTCATTTACAGTAGCAATAATAACATCCTTTTTTTCCCTTCGTATTTTGAAGTTTTTGGGTCGGAGTGGTGATTGTTCGCCTGAAGTGCATCATTACCTCGCTCACGATTTTTAAAGCTTAAAATGTATAGCCCACTTACCCGAGCCCGGTTCTTGCTCACGGGACTGAAGATATCCACCACCAGCACGGCTTGCAGGGGCAGCTCCTCTTCCTGCTGAGCTCCAGCCGGCCCCGGTACTTGTGCGCTTCCCTCTCCGTCTTGGTACAGTGGCCGCCATGTCTAGCTGAAGACGTAGGCCACGCGCGATGACGTCAAAGAGTATCTGCTGTCAGTGACAGGGTGCCGTGGACAAGGAAAAGAGACTACAGCATACAGACATCAAAGCAAAAACGTCTGTATTGCGCATGTGTTTTGCATATTGCCATGTTTTGGTCAGGCACAATGTCGCGCGACACCAAAAAAGAGTGCGATCACCCAGCCAATCCCACAACAAACAAGCATTTCTTAATGCAATAGGACTCGTATTTACGCGAGACCTATTGCATTGGAAATGGGAGGGTGGGGGTCCAGGAAGGCACGAACGGCAGTGGGAGGGGCTGAGGGGGGGGCGAAAAGTCACGGACTGCGGGAGGGGGCGGGGGGGACACAGGGCCAGAAATAATTTTGGAGTAAAGGGGCCAATAGCCAGGGAAGGATATAAATGACAACATGGCCGTCAGGAGGAGGGACTAACAAGCCGAAAACGAATCAAAATGCAGCATTTATGATTCAAGCCAATGAAAAGCATGGTCGGAAAGTGGGCGGAGCTTCCCCCCACTATACTGTATACTGCATGTCTCGCAAAGCGAACAGCGCGTTGCGCTGCAACGCTATGCGAGACCTAAAAAGGGTGGTAGAGCTGTCAGTGAAGCTTCTGCTGCAAATACGTGTGTTGTGGGAGGTTGGTGACTTGAGAACGAGTGTGCAGTGGAAGACTCAGCCTTGAGGCAGGTGACCAGGGCAAGATTCATGGCGGAGGAGACACCAGTGCACAAGCTGTCTCTTCTAGTACTAGTGTGCATGTTGTGTCTCATAAGGATGCTTCCTGTGCTATGCAAGACAACGGTGAAGACAATAATACTCCAATGTTTCCTCTAGAAGCGTGGCCAGAAGGGACACAAGCTGCCCTAGGTATCTACAATATTATATTTTGGATTAATGATTAAGGTGTTCATGTTGCATATTGTTTTGCAGATTTTATGCATTTGCTTTTCATGTTCTGTCACAACAGTTGTTGATTAAGGTGTTCATGATGGAAATTGTTTGCTGACTGTATGCATTTGCTTTTCATGTTCTGTCCCAACAGTTGCTGCATGTAGCATCCTGTTATCTTTCTTCAGATGATCTGTTCATTTTTGTATTATCCTCTTTTATGCATTTCCTTGTTCAGGTTTTGGTTGTGTCATTGTAACTGTTTTGTTAAGGGGGAAGATGTGTTATGTTATGAACTGGAATTGTTACTTTAGATTCCATTTGAATGTTCCAGGTCACAGCAGTTGAGATGGGATCGGGAACAGTCAAGAGAATTGCTGTGTGCTCTCCGTGTTTCATTAAGAATAGATCTACAAAACCCAGAATTGGATTCAAGTCTCGTGTTATTCAATGTAACACTTAGGTTAGCTTTGGGCACCTTCATGTCAAGAATGCCCATAATATGGCATGAATTGCCACACTTGTTCTAAAGATAACTTTCTGTGGTGGTGGGCATCATGTCTAGGGTACGTTTAATATAAAACACACACATAGCCACATGCAGTTTCAGCTGAAATTCTCTATCAGAACCCCCTATCTACCTCCCATAAAAATCCAACAGTGGTTTCACTACTTCCATAGGGGACTGCCACTGACATCTTGAGGTCTGAAACCAGCCTTCTGACTGCGAAATCATTGGAGGTATACCTTACCGCCAAAATGGTCAGTTCACCATTCCTCGCTGATTTTTAATTTTGGTGCAGCATCATAAAAAAAACATGTGATATTGTCATGAGTTTGCTCTTAAATGAGGTCACACAGCTCCATTCTGCAGCTCCATACAACTGCGGAATGGGACTTTGCACCCTATAGAACAGAAAAATATGCTGTCATCAGCTGTGTATTCACTAGGAAACTCTGAGAGTGAGTGCATACATTAAGTTCAGCATGTGAGCAGAACAAAAACCACAAGGAGGGTGCAAAGGGAAAAAATACTGTAATGATGCCAGTATACTTAAAAGTTTCAGAATCAAGAATTCTGTCGAAGGTAGAAAGTTTGCATGATTAGAAGATACGAATTTCTGGAAAAATGCTAATCAATATTGGCTAGATTCAGTAAGGTACTCGGAAAGAAAACTCAGTAAATGAGTTGGTTTGTAAATGGACTGATCAAGTGTTTTGGTATCGAAACAGAATGGCAACTGAAACTTTTTCTTGGATACTCGAGAAGCAGACAGTGGCGGCTGGCAAGGATCACGGCTGGGGGGCGGGGGCTGAAGCGGGGGGTAGTAAAATAAAATAAAAAAATGTACCTTATCGCCGCGTCTCTCGTTGTCCCTCTGCTCTGTCAGGAAGCACCCAGGCTCCCCATAGCCAATCACAATGCTGCAATGCAGTGTTGTGATTGGTAAGCACTGAAGCTCCCCTGAGCCAATCACAACGCTACAGTGCAGTGTTGTAGTTGGTCTCAGTGACGTTTTTCGGCGCTCAGCCTCAGACTGGGGGCTTGGGCATGTGCTCCAGCCAGCCTTTAATGCAGCCTGGGTGGAGAACATGCAAAGTGTGCATGACTGTTTGGCCGGCCTGAGAGGGCTGGCCAAACAGTCAACACACCAGATAACAGTGTATACCTCTCTCTGTGGGTGCCTGTTATCCCCCCAGGCCCCGCCCCACGGTTCATTATCATTTTATTTTTATTTTATCTTTGGCTGCTGGAAGGGGGGGGCAACGCTCCTCCACCATAGTGGAGGAGCAGCCGATGGAAGCAGAAGGTGCCTAGATGAACTGCCAAGCTGATACTTGCTCTCCACTCCATGTTACAAAGGCCACCTGAACATAAACACAGTGCTGAAAGTGAACCACCACTCTATACTTCTGAGGATGCATTCCTGCACTCCTTTGTGAAATTTGTGAATGTGTTTCTGCAGCCAGAGAAATGTCTTGCTTAATTTATAGGCCCCAATTACAACTATGGCAGCTAGTTCTGTTTATAGTGAAAACTCGCATGTGTGTCTGTAATAGTTGAGACCTAGTTATACATGTGAAAATTGCTTGCAGTGTAATATTTTCTGACCAGTTTAAGGCAGTAGGATATGAATAGAATATTGTTGGACAAAGCACAAAATTCTAATTGGGGCACCCTAAAATGTATTACACAGTACTCAAACTGTTATTTTAACATACTAAAAGTTTAGGGCCTGAGTCACAAAGGTAAACTCACACTTTTGTGTAAGTGTTTCGACTGTTTACTATTCACAAATATATTTTACTAGTAATATCTTTACCATTGCTGAGTCTCTGCACATAAAAAGATTTTTTTAAGACTGTAAAAAATGCAGAACAGCCTTTGCTATCTTTTTATTATCTAAATCGAAAATATTCAGGCAGAATTTCTACTCCCTGGTGGGCCCATCCTCAACTTGCCATTCAACAAGCTCAGGCAGGTCACCCAGAGTGGCACTGTCCTGCTCGGTAGGCTTAGGAGCATCCTCTTCATGTGCCCCATCAACCTTGCCCTTACTCTTCTTAGCAGCTGCCTGGGCCATTTCTTCCAGGCTCCCTTGACTCCTTTCCTGGGCAGTTATGGTCCTTGTAGTCGTTCAGACCCATTCAGGCAATTCCAACATCTCCAAGTGTGACTTGCGCTCTACCTCTTTCTAGATTTTGTTCTCCAGGTCATTGCCCAACAGATGATCTACAGGCATGGCAGGGCTCACAGCTACTTCTAGGGAACCTGAGACACCCCCCACACTCAAAAAAGAAACTGAGCCACCCGTGGATGGCTCTTGCAGTTGTCTGCAACTATGACTGGGTGGAATGTGATATGGAAGACCTGCTCTGAGATACCAGCTGACACCTTAAAGGACACATGCTGGCTCCTGTGTACCTCAGAGCCTACATCCATTGTCAATTTATGGTGACCCACTTCCTATACTTAGATGTATTGTCTCCTTCAGACACTGAGTGTATGCTGCCACCATTGCTACTGGACTCTGGATGTATGGCTTTAAAGTCCAGCTCTCTGAGGCTCCTCTCATGAGCCAATTTCTTCTCCTCCAGAGCCAATTCCCTTTTCTTCATCTTGAGTTGGGCTATCTATAGCCGAAATTCCCTCTCTGCATTCCTGTCCGAAAGCTCCTCTGGGAATAGGCTATGCGAGGGTACACTGCTTCTGGTCTGACAGAGAATTCAAGCTCAGGAAATGTGTCATCCTCCTCTTCCGAGGGCTGTGTTTCAGGGATGATGTCTAGGTCTTGATCCTGCTCCTCCACATTCTCCTTCTCATTTCCATCCTCTGTGGCTGTTGTTAATTGGTGGACCTCTGTCCAGGCCCTTGGAGCTTTCTGAAGCTTCAACTTCTTGTTGCCCTTGTTCATTTGCAGTCCCCTTTCCTTACAGAACTTTTAGAGTTCAACCACAGTGGAAAAAGCAACAGAGCTAATCAAGGAGAATTTTAAAAACTCAAAATAGTCTCAAATTATTTATATGGGATGGTAATGTAACACAAAAAATTTCTATATGGCACTACACAAACACTGATCCTCATCGCTGATTACCAATGTAAGAAATTGAGTTACTGATTGATGAGTGTAAAACCATGTTCAAGCAGAAACCACAATTCTTGTCAGGCTGAAATCATAAGGAAACCCAAAATGAACCTGTGCTCAACCCTCTGGTAGCTTGGCACCAAGCAGTCAGGCTTAACTTAGAGGCAATGTGTAGAATATTTATGCAGTATTTTTAAAAGGAATAAAGTGAAAAAACCACACAAGAAACATCCCGCACCAATTTAGATAAATAGCGTCAATTTTTAGTAAATAAATCAAGACCAAAACAACAAAATTCTAATCAGTAGAACCAGAGATATGCAATTTTAAAGATGTTAGTGAAAACAGTGCCAAAAAGCACTAAATACCAACTGTGAAATTTTGGTTCCAGGACAAAGTCACAAGTTGAGGCCGACCACGATGGAGCGCAGGCCAACTGCAGGGATCCATTTGGGCCCACTCAACAAGAGTAAAAAGAACAATTGAAGGACAGAATGCTGCACAATGCCAAACATTCACCCCAGTACAGAGATCTGGGCCTAAATCCATCGTTTTTTTGCTCCCCATGCCTTAAAGTTCAGACCCAGCCATATGCAAATCATTCTTGACCCTGTTCTCCATGGGAACAGTCCAGCCCGAACTGCCAGGCCAGGTCCTCCATGGACTGGAAACAAGCAACCTGGGAACGGTTTCGGGGCATCACCCCTCATCAGCCAGGCTAGCTTGAGTTCAGTGGCATGGAGAGCACGGGACCCATGTCTGGGCATATCCGTCTCACTCGGGGTGACGAATGCAAAAAGAACAATTGATGGACAGAATGCTGCACAATGTCAAACATTCACCCCAGTACAAGGATCTGGGCCTAAATCCATCGTTTTTTTGCTCCCCATGTCTTTCAAGTTCAGACCCAGCCATATGCAAATCAATCTTGGCCCTGTTCCCCATGGGAACAGTCTAGCCCGAACTGCCAGGCCAGGTCCTTCTTGGACTGGAAACAAGCATCCTGGGACTGGTTTTGGGGCATCACCCCTCATCAGCCAGGCTAGCTTTACTCCAGTGGCATGGAGTGCACAGGACCCATGTCTGGGCATACCCACCCCACTCGGGGTGACAAATGCAAAAAGAACAATTGATGGACAGAATGCGGCACAATGTCAAACATTCAGCCCAGTACAGAGATCTGGGCCAAAATCCAATGTTTTTTTGCTCCCCATGTCTTTCCAGTTCAGACCCAGCCATATGCAAATCAATCTTGACCCTGTTCCCCCTGGGAACAGTCCAGCCCGAACTGCCAAGCCAGGTCCTCCTTGGACTGGAAACAAGCATCCTGGGTGCGGTTTCTGGGCATCACCCCATATCAGCCAGACTAGCTTGACTCCAGTGGCATGGAGAGTACCTTAAATCTTGGTTGTGGAGTGCTGCGAGGTCCCACGTCTAGGATGCATTATGCAGCCGAGGCATCGGTTTGAAGGAGCTGCGAGGCTGTCATGCAAAATCCAGCATCAGAGACGGATCAAGCAGCTGAGGCATTGTGTCAGTTTTGAGGAACTGTGAGGCTGAGATTCAAGGTCCTATGTTGTCAACGCTCCGGGCGGCAAGGGATTGCAATGCAAAGTTGGGCATCAAGGTTGTGTAACGCACCTAAGGTGATATATTAGTTCCAATGGGCTATGAGGCTGCGAAATGGAGTCCTGGTGCTGGGAAAAGGCTTGGGGTTGCGCCACACAGCAGAGGAGATGCGTCAGTTCTGCCAGATCCTCTGGTGTGCTAGCAGAGCACCTTCAGGCTCACTTAGTAGGGTCCAGGGCTGGGGTGCCACAACTTAGGATAGGACTCCGAGTTGCAGAGTCCAGGTGCTATTTGCAAGAGACCTGGCTCTTGGAGTCCCTCCGGTGGTCCTGCGTACAGATTGCAGGTCCAGTTCTTTTCACCCAGGCAGGAGGGCAGCAAGCCAGCAGGACAGCAGGTCAGCACAGCAGGGCAGACAGTCCTTCAGGGCAGCAGACCAGCAGAATGGAAGTCCTTGCAGCAGCATAGTAGTCATTCTTCCTGGCAATATTCCACAAGTCCAGAAGTGCACTACAGCGTTGGTGTCTCAAGTCCAATATTTATACCTGGTACCTCTTTTGAAGTGAGAGAAGCTTCTAGAGGTTTGCCTTTGAGGGGCACAGGTTTCCTGCCTCCTCTGCTCTGGGTCCAGACTAACTACAGAGGTATGCAATCCTTTGTGTGAAGGCAGGACACAGCCTATTCTGGTGTAAGTGGGGCTATGCCTAACTCTGACCTCCCATCCTGCCAGTGATGGCCCATCCAGGCACACCTAAGCTCTCTATTGTGTGTGGCTGTCTAGAAGGATACATATAGTCCAACTGCCAACTGCGCCCAGTCATGTGGCCCAGAGGCAGGCTGCAGGCACTGAATGGCTAGGGCAGGAAATTGCCAACCTTCTAAAAGTGACACTGTTTACCTGTTTCCACATGGAATTTACAGCTTACTAAATGGAATAAGGTAACTCCAATGTTATCCTAGGGGGAAGGCAGCCCTGGCAGTAGTGAAAAATGAATTTAAGATTTTTTCACTTCCAGGACATGTAAAACTTAAATTTACATGTCCTTATTTTTAAATACATTGCAACATGCCCTGTGGGCTGTTTCGGTCCTACCCTGGGGATGACATATGTATTTAGAAAACGGGGTTGGACTTGGCAAAAGGTTTGTTTAACAGGTCGTAATGGCAATTTTAGGCCTGAGACATGTTGAAAGGGCACTTAAGTAGGTGGCACAGTCAGTTATACAGGCCCACTGGTAGCATTTAATTCACAGGCCCTAGGCATAGATATTTCCATTTTACTAGGGACTTTCAAGTAAATTAAATCAACCATTTGGGGAGAAACCAATGTTACAGTGTTTTAAGGAGCGAGCACACCGACTTTAGCACTGGTTAGCAGTGGTAAAGTGCACAGAGTTCTAAGGCCAACAAAACAAGATGAGAGCACATATGGAGGAGTAAGGCAAAACGTTTGGGAGAAGGTCACCCTAGGGCTGAAAGGTATAATAACAAACAATCCTGCTTTTCTGTAATACAGCTAGTAGTGGGATGGCAGCTGGCTTATTGTAATTCATTTAACTTAGGTCTTTTGTTGCATTTGTTGCACAGGCTTATGGCTGTAAGAACTTTGCCTCTCTGTATTTTGTTAGGTCTTTCTTTCCGAACTCAGATGTCTGTTCACTTGAAAAACTGCATTGCAACCTCACACTGAAACAAGCCCTATTCTAAAGCTTGTGTACTTGCACAAAATACTGCAAAATGAAGGCCCTGAATTCATTTGTAAGTAATATTCTTCTTACCAGCTGACACAACATCTTTGATCGTCACTAGCCTTTCTTTGCTATGTCCCTAAGGTCATGAAATCATGCCTAGGTGCCCGTTCCTTTACTGACATAGTGGCCAGTGACAAGAACTTTCCCCCTTCATCTCTGCATTCCTGAACCAATTACTTGGTATTCAGGTAGAATGAAAAAACTTTGGGGCTCATTTATGAAGAAGTCACGCAGTGCAGCACAGCAAGTCATCTTGCTGCAATGCATGACTGGGAACAGGTAGGAATGTTCTGTATTTAAGGCAATATTGTGCATTCCTGTACTTTCCCATGTGCTGGCACCCCTTTGACTGCCTAGAACCAACACAGTCACCCCTGCACCATGGAATAAGGATGCCTGTGTTGCATGCTGTATAGTTTTTGTGTAGAAAGGGGCACCTTCCTGCACAAAACCAATCCAGGGAGGCATAGTCCTCTTTCTATGTGTGCTGCAGAATGCACCTCACATAGAAAGAGAAAGAAGCGAGGAGAAATAGAGATATTTCTTCTCGTTATGCCTCCCCAGGGAAGGTGTAAGACTTTGGTGCAATCCCAGGTTTACAAGTTCTTTTAAATATGGGAATGCATCAAAATCCATCAGAGATGCATGGTACCACCCACACAACACCCATGGAATGCCTTCCCAGGACAGAGTAATGCAACACAGTGATTTGCGCTGCATTGCGTTACTCCAGATTTATGAAGCCACTCTGAGCCACGCCAAGTGGCTTTGCATGGATTCAAAATACAGACTTAGAGGTTTGCGGCATGAATTACCACAATGTGTGGTGCAAAAGTGACCCAAGCCTCTCATAAATATGCCCTTTTGTGTTTTGCCAGTAAATAATCTTGATCTCTTCTTCAGTTTGTCACAATACAAGGATATCCTAACCAGTAACTGTGTGCTTCATAATAATAATAAATACATGAAATGCATATCTGCTTACTAATAGCTGTGAGAGGGAAGTTTAAGACTTATTACTAAAGACTGAAAAGAGGAAGAGGGCACATGGTGTTATTAGTGCTTAAAAATCAAAGGTAACCTATTTCATTCTCCTAAGCGCAAGTAAAGAAAATTGTGTGTGCATGTGTGCGCATGTGAGTGTGTGGGGGAAGTACTCAAGTCTTGCTTCTTCAGGTTAGCACCGTTACTTTTGAGTGAAGGTCTGAGACTGTTACTGTGAAGCATTCAAGGGAGAACAACTGTATGGTTCGGTTAAATGTTAAGTATTATCTACAGAAAAGTCATCTCTTCTCGTTCACTCTTATAGGTCTGATGGTTTACTGCTAATGTAAAGCACCCTTGTATTTGAGTGAAGGTGTTTGTCGGTTACTCTGTGAAGCATTTTAGTCTGAGCAACTGTTGGAAGTTTAGCACCTTTGAAGATTGCCAATATATGTGAAGCCTATGTGAGAAAATTTCTTGTAAAGTGAAACTGACTTTAAATTTGAGAGAAAAATATAAACAATTCAATGAGAAGTACTGCATGTTTAAGAAAGTAAATGGGAATTTAAGAGCTCAACATTTGAACATCTTTTATTCTAAATCTGCCTAGTCAGAGCGCAACCACACCTCCTCTTCAAATATTTGTTTGGATCGGTTGCATATCTGAGTATAATCTACAGAAATTTCATCTGACATAAATATTAAACCTTAAATATTGTTACAATATAGCATCCAATGGGCGAAGATATTATACTATAAATTCCAATAGTATGAACATTTTGTAAACAATATTTAGGACACGATATTTATGTTAGACCATATTCTGATGATTTCCTGTGAGCACATTGCCTTGGTTTGATGGTTTACTGAAGAAAAAGAAACGATGATGATTGGTATGCTGGCAAAAGTTTCAACCACTCTCTATTGTGTTAGCTGCCTTCTAACTCATCATATTTCATCCATTATGCCTCTTCCAACAGAGATAATCCACATGCAATTCAGCATTGTTTCTGCTCCAAGAAGAACAGTCCAGACCAATTTCAAAACACAGGATGCCTATGAATGGGAAGACAAGCTACCCCAAACAGTGTTTCGCCAAGCTAGCCCTCAACAGTGATATATAGCCTGAGGCTGTAGCACAGTTGTCAACGGACCCACGTCTGGGCATATCTATCACTCTTAGGGCACTGCACTGAGAAAAACACAAAGGTCATGGGTGCAATGTTTGCAAAAGACTCAATCACTATTGCTCACTTTGGGGTGCATTCCAGTCCACCCTTTCTTTACCCAAATACCACTTCAGAGAGAACCCAGTCATATGTAAATCAGCCTTGATCTTGCACATATAGGAACAATCAAAGCCTACATTGCCAGACCAGAACGCCTCTGAACAAGAATAAAGGAAACACCAAAATTCATTATAACCTAATGGGGCCTCAGCCATGAGGAAATGACCAAATGGGACTATCTGGACATATCTGTTTCACACAGGGAGTTACCGATGGACCAGAAATCCAATTCTGCCATGTGCTGCCCCTTCTGCTGGTACTGGTGAAGAGAAAATTGCCCCTATGACTGCAGCTATCATCTTGAAACACCTAGCCATAGCCGAGCCATTATTGTTCGCTTTGTTTGGTTCTGGCGACTCATGCACTGTCAGGGTTACTGAAACAGCCACTGAATGCCTAGATATATTTGATCAACTAACACATACTAAAACAATGCTAATGATTGAATCAATATATTATATTTGTGTCTCCTAAAGTAGGTGAAGTAAGCTGGGATTCAACTGCAGGAGAACATATAACAGCAACAACAGATAACCAAATTTGCTCATGTAGACACTCTTCTTTTTCAAGATGTGTTTGTTTTGCCTTGGTTGAGAAATCTTATCTCATACTTTAACTAACAAACCTTCCATTTTAGCTGTCATCTAAATATTATTGTATAATTATTGTTGATACAAAACAGGTACAAGAATTAAAGCAGATCCATCTATGTGAATACTAGATAAGTGCAAAATCTACGTACATGTATGGCATTGTTCTGGGTCAATAAATATTTTAATTAGACCACAGAACCTAATATTTGCAGAATACATGATATAGTTCTTAATAATGGATTGAATTAAGACATTTGTTTCACCATACTGTGTTCCCATTTTTTAGCAAATGTCAGCAGTAACCCATATGCACTGTAGGTCTGATTTTCTAAACAGTTTCCCTAGCACAAGACAGACAGAAAACTATCCTAAGCCAAACATCTTGGAAAAGACTTACAGAAGTTTGTCCTTGGGCAAAGACTATTCTAAAACTGTGTTAGATCAGAAGCAGGCTTTAGATTTTTGAAGGATCTTCCCTGGCTTCAGAGTGTGCCAAATGCAAAAACAACAGTTGATGGACAGAATGCAGAACAATGCAGAACAATGTCATACATTCACCCCAGTACAGAGATATGGACATAAATCCATAGTTTTTTTGCTCACCATGCCGTGCCAAAGCCATCTGAAGCCGGAAAAAGGTTCCTGGTTCAAAGGTCATTTTTCAATTGTAATAAAAGCTTGAATCTATCTTTATTAGTTTAAAACACTGCAGGGTATCAGGCTTTTTTGTAAAATGTTTTCTCTGGCTCAAATTAGCCTTTTTCCATGGTTTATCACAATTTTAAGAGTGGCATAAAATAGGGAACGTCTTTGGAAATCCGGTCCATCTTTCTTTCCAAAAAACAGGCTTAATCAACAACCAATACATTGTTAGATTAGTTTTAAATTTGGCAGTCTTAATGTCTATTAAGCTAGGAATTACGGGGCATATTAGCAAGACCCACGTTAAAATTATCGCCGTTTTAGCGGCAGGAAACTGCCGCTAAAACGGCGATAATGGGCTTGCTAATATGCGTTATGGAATTCCAATAGAAGCCCAGGTTAGATGTCCTGCACATCTAACCTGGGCTTCTATTGGAATTCTATAACGCATATTAGCAAGCCCATTATCACCGTTTTAGCGGCAGTTTCCTGCCGCTAAAA
This sequence comes from Calotriton arnoldi, assembly GCA_963921515.1. Lineage (NCBI taxonomy): Eukaryota > Metazoa > Chordata > Amphibia > Caudata > Salamandridae > Calotriton > Calotriton arnoldi. Next base: position 360,722 of record CAWUFW010001414.1, read on the forward strand.
CGGCGATAATTTTATCGCCGGTCTTGCTAATATGCCCCTACATCTTTAAGACAGTCTTAAGCAAGGACAAATTCTTCCATGAACCAGGGCAATAAATCTTTGTATATGAGATTCTCAAACTAGGGTTTACTTTATTGAATTAATGACTATACAGTAATCTACCCTCTAATTCTATTAAGAGATACGCACAATACATTTTACTATTTACAGACTAATTTTTCCCACATACATGTGGTGTTTCAAAGTATTTTGTATTCAATTCTCGAGTTGCATATCACTGGATCAGGGTTGACCATGTGGCCAGCATAAAAGATTGTTTAACATGTGGTATGATTTCTGAGAATACATTTGATGCCTTTTGGTTTAGTTGGTGCACTTCAAACCAACACCAGCAGTGTTTTCTATGAAGAACAGTTATTTTGTTCTGAAAGTCAAAAACACAGAGGGTCTTTGTTAGACCTGGCATCCTTGGCATGGGTCTCCCTTCCATTTTTTTCATAATGCCTCCACTGTTGCCGATATGTTTTTGCTGGACTAGATGCTCATGGGCACTTTGCCACTGCTAATCAGTGCCAAAGTGCAAGTGCTCCCTATTGTAAATTGTGATGTGAATTAGTGACTCCATGTTTGGCTTATTTGAATTACTGTCAGACCCTAGTACAGTGCACTGAGTGTGCCCAGGGCTTGTAAATCAAATGCTGCTGGTGGGCTTGCAGCACTGGTTGTGCCACCCACAGAAGTAGCTTGTAAAGTGTGTCTCAGGCCTGCCATTGCAGAGCCTGTGTGCAGTCTGTGACTGCCATGTCGACTTGGTAAGTGCACCCACCTACCAGTCCCCAAACCTTCCCTTTTCTTCCTATCAGACACCCCTATGGTAGGCCTACGGGCAGGGTGCATTGTAAGGATAAGGTGGGACGTGCCTGGTGTGTGTGGCATGTCCTAATAGTGAATTACAGCCATTTTCGTTTTTTCACTATTGCAAGGCTACCTGTTCCCCATAGGCCAGAATGGGCAGTTTGATTATAACATCTTATAATCCTAAACTGACTCAGGGAACTAGATAGAAATTCGAGTTTAGTATGCCTGAACTCACAATGATGAAATACATCTTTTAGTGAAGTTGGTTTTAACATTCTGTGTTTGAAAATACCACTTTTAGAAAGTGGGTATTTTCTTGCCTAACTATCCAGCCTGCCTCTGCCAGCTTGTGTATTGTGTGTCTGGTTTGTGCGTGACAGGGGCTGGGGATGGCCACAGGAGACAGGGTGAGGCAGCCCAGGGCTGAATAGAGAGATCTGCATCCAGAGTGGAGGGAGGAGTCACATCTGGGTCTGAATAGGGCTGTGCCTGCCTGCCACAATGCTGGCTCCACCCTCTGCCGGGCATCTGAGTACCCTGCCCCACATTTTGAAAGGAAAAGAAGGAGACATGTACACAGAGTGCTCCAAAGCTGCACAGAACTGGTTTAACCTAGGCAAAGGCCTCTCTGCCTTCAGAGAACAAAGAGAAAAGGAGTATAAGTACTGGGGCCCAAACCCAGGAACTTTAGATCACTTTTGGGAACAAGAAGAAACCTTTGCGGAGGAGCGGAACCAAGAAGAAACTGAGGAGAGACTATCCCTAAGCCTGAAGTGCTGCTTGGGGGATTGGCCTGCAGTGGTTTGCCTGACTGCCAAAGAAAGGAGGAAGGAACTTTTGCTTTGTTGTGACTTTCATCAACTTGTGAAGGATCTCCAAGGGCTTGGAAGAGAGCTTGCCCCCTGATCGAAGTCCCAGGACCATTGGACTTCACCCCTTTGTGAATTGCTGCTGGAAACTCTGTTTCAGTGGCTACAGAGGTAGGGAGCTGTGACCGACTCTCCCGACCGGCTCGGTGCCCTGCTGGCACCGCATCGAGCAACGCCTGCATCTTGCAACGCACAGCCTTGGTCTCACCGACTCCGTCAACGAGCCGCTGCCTGCACCGTAACCTGTGAGCACCGCACCTTGCAACGCCTCGCTACACCGAATCCATCTGGTCCGACCGACACGGTCACTGCTGCTGAGTTCGAGTCCTGTGACCGCACCGGAGTTGGGCACCTCTCGCACCCTTCGCGACGCACCGCCCGACTCACACCGCTGTCCGGACTGATCGACGCCAGCTCCTGAATCCGGCTCCGTCGCCGCACCGCAACCTGCCAGCATCGCATCGAAGCACCGTCTCGCCCCGCAACGCACGGCCTTGGTCTCACCGACTCCGTCTCGACGACGGTAACGAGCCGCAGCCTGCACCGCCTCGAGGGACAACGCGTCCTGCAACGCTTCCATTTTTGCAACGCAACCGCGACGAACGGCCATCCGGCTCGCACGCCCGTGCCTGCCGCTTCAAGTAAAGGTACTGTGACCGAGTCCGTCTACGCTGTGTTGGCCCGTCTCGACGCGGTCAGCTGGATTTGATAGACTCTGTTTGTTCTCTACATCGCAGTAGCCGGAGAAGGCTACAGACTCGCACAAAACCTTGATTTAAGCATTTTTAACAAGAACTCTTGATTTTTAATAGTATTGTGGATTATTTTTGTCGTTTATGGTCTTGTGGTGAATCTATATATAAAAGATACTTATTTTTATAAATATACAACCTGTGTGGTGTCCATTTGTAGTGTTGTCACTTGATTACTGTATGTGTTCACAAATGCTTTACACACTGCCTCTGAACTAAGCCTGTCTGCTCGTGCCAAGCTACCAAGAGGGTGAGCAGGGGTTATTTTAGGAGTGTACCTACTTTCCCTGACTAGACTCAAGGGTCCCTATTTGGACAAAGGTACCTACCTCTGCCAACTAGAGACCCCCACATCTAACATTGGTGGTCAGCGGTGAGGATTCTGGACTTGCATTTGTGACTCATGTACAGTGATTGGTGAACACTACTTAGTGAGTGCAGACCAAAACGCAACCACATACTTTTATAGCATTTCTTCTGGGATTTCCTATTTTTGCAACTGCCAAGTTTAATCACCATGGAGAAACCAGCATCAGTAGCCTCTGTTGAGTGTGATTGGGAAGAGGAGAGGCTAGAATGCTACACCCTCAAGCAGCTCAAGCATTTCTGCAAAAAGTTTAAAGTGTCCATGACCGGGCTCTCCAGGAAGGAGGACCTCCAAAAGGCGCTGAGGGCCTGGGTCGAATCAAGGAGTGCCCCTGTGGAGGGGGCTGAGAATGCAGAAGGGCAGCTGGAGGGGCTATTGGGTCTAGGGGCTGGAAGACCACCTTCCCCAGTAGGTAGGTGTGTTTCTGCCAGAGGACTGTCTCCAGAAGAGTTGGAGGACAGGAAAGAGAGTAGGATGCACGAAATGGAGCTGACCAAGCTCAAGCTGATTGGGCAGTTAGAATTTGAAATGCAAACTAGGAAATTAGCCCTAGAGGAAAAGAAAATCCAGTTTGAAGATGAGAAAGTTTTGAGGGAGTTGGAATTGAAGGCCAAAAGGTTAGAGATTACTCCCTCTGGTGGCAGTGTACCGCCTGTGCCTGTTGAAGCTAGGGTGTATATTCCCAAAGATGTGGTGAAGGAGTTTTTTAAAAATGATGACATTGGGCAGTGGTTCAAAGCCTATGAGGTAGCCATGTCTTCCCACCGGGTCCCTGAGAAGGATTGGGGAGGGATACCTTGTTGGATTTGCCCTCTGAAGTCTATAATTCATACAGCCACATGAAAGATGCATTGATGACTAGATATGGTTTAACCCCTGAGCTTTATAGGCAGAGGTTCAGGAACTGTAAGAAGATTGAAGGCAGTACCTGGGTTGAATATGTGACCTTCTTTTGCAGAGCCTTGGATGGTTGGGTAAAGGGTAGCAAAGCGACTGAATTTCAGGCGCTCTTTGATTGATTGCCTGGGAGCACTTGTCCAGTAATTGTTTTCCTGAGCTACGCCAGCACCTGATTGATAGTAAGCTGACTAACCCTAGGCAGCTTGCTGAGGAGGCGGACCGCTGGGTGAGTACCCGGGTCCACAAGGGTCACGTGGGAGACTCCGCCAAGGGTGGGCAGGGTCCCCAGCAGAAGAGTGGGGGACAAGGGTAAACAGAGGGAGTTCCAGAAAGGGCCCCAAAGTAGACCCCAAGGGATCCAAGGGAAAGGTTCCCAGCCTCCCACTGAGAAGAAGCCAGTGGCCCTGACAGGCCCCCTGTTCACCAGGGACCACTGGTGTGTTACAAGTGTGGCGCCCCTGGCCACAAGGCAAATGATCCTCATTGCCCTTTGCATGGAAAACCAGCACCCACTGATGCAGTCCCCCGGCAGTTGGCTAGTGTAGCCCTGGGGGAGGAGTGGGGTGCCCAAGGTGGGGGGGATCCCACAGTGTTTTCCCTTGTCTCATTAGGAGACTCTGAGATGGTCCCTAGGATCCAGCTGCCTGATAACACTAAAAAATACAGGCAGTGGGTGACCATCAATGGCCATAGGGTGGAGGCTCTGAGAGACACAGGAGCCAGTGTGACAGCTGTCAAGTGTCACCTGGTGTCTAAAGAGCAGGTTGTCCCTGATGCATTCTATCCGGTTGTTGCCGCTGACAACACAGAGAGTCACTGCAAGGTGGCTCAGGTTCCCTTTGAGTGGGGGGGGTCTCGGGTACTCTTCAAGTAGCTGTGAGGCCAGCCATGCCTGTTGACTGTTTGTTAGGGAACGATTTGGAGAGCTCACCTTGGGCTAAGGTGGAGTGGAGTGCGCATTTAGAAATGTTGGGCTTGCCTGATTGGGCATGTGTGACCACCCGGTCAATGGCAGCTAAAGGTGTTCAAGAGGACCTGGAGCCTGAGAGGGAGGCCCAGGTGCCTGCCGGAGAGAGAGGAGGCAGGGGGCGCGGGAAACCGGCCCCCAAAGTTCCCACGGTCCAGGAGGAGGTAGACCCTGAGGGGGATACCCTGGAGCCTACAGGGGAACAGGTAGCTGAACTGGGGGACCTACCTGAGCTGACCCATTGGCAGCAAGAAGGAGGACCCTCCAGGGAGGAGTTCTGCGAGGAGCAGAACACATGCCCTTCTCTCGTGGGTCTGAGGCAACAGGCCACAGACCAGGCAGCAGGTGATCAGTCTGGATCACATTGGATTTACTGGGAGAATGGTCTCCTGTATTCAGAGCCTAAGGTTGCTGAGCCTGGGTCAGCCCGTGTGCTGGTGGTACCCCAGCGCTTCAGAGCCTTCCTACTGGGGTTGGCTCATGATGTACCGTTAGCAGGACATCTGGGGCAGGACAAGACCTTTGAAAGGCTTGTCACCCATTTCTATTGGCCCCAGATGCGCAGGAGTGCCGCCACTCACTGCAGGACATGTCAGACTTGCCAGGCAAGTGGAAAGAGTGGGAGGAAGCACAAGGCTCCTCTCCAGCCATTCCCTGTGGTCAGCACCCCCTTTGAACGGGTGGGAATTGACATTGTGGGGCCACTGGACCCCAAGACAGCCATGGGCAACAGGTTTATCCTGATCTTGGTGGACCATGCCACCCGGTACCCTGAAGCCATCCCTCTGAGGACAATGACGGCCCCCGTGGTGGGACGGGCACTGATGGGAATTTTCTCACGTGTAGGATTCCCTCAAGAGGTGGTGTCTGACAGAGGTACCAACTTTGTGTCCAAGTACATGAAGTCCCTGTGGCAGGAGTGCGGTGTAACTTACAAGTTCACCACTCCTTACCACCCTCAAGGAAATGGGCTGGTTGAGAGATTCAACCGGACCCTAAAAGGCATGATTATGGGTCTGGAAGAACCCATGAGGCGTAAATGGGACGTCCTCTTACCTTGCCTATTGTTTGCATACCGGGAGGTGCCACAGAAGTCTCTAGGGTTCAGCCCCTTTGAGCTCCTCTATGGACACCCAGTGCGAGGACCTCTGAGTTTGGTCAAGGAAGGCTGGGAGCAATCTCCCAGGAAACCTCCCCAGGATGTATACAGTTACATACTGGCCTTCAGGAACCAGACTAGGCATTTCAGAGAACTTGCTGAGGCAAATCTGGAAGCAAGCCAGGAGGAGATGAAGCGGTGGTACGACCAGAATGCCACTCTGGTAGAGCTTCAGCCTGGTCAGAAAGTGCGGGTCATGGCCCCTGTGGAGCCTTGTGCGCTCCAGGACAGGTGGACCGGCCCTTTCACGGTGGTGGAGCGCAAGAGTCCAGTTACCTACTTGGTGGACTTGCAGTCTCCCAGGAACCCCTTGCGGGTCCTGCATGTGAACCACCTAAACTAAAGCCCCACTTGGAGAGGTCCCAAGTGGGCATGCTCTTAGCTACAGATGATGGGATGGAGGAGGAGACCGAGCCTCTTCCTGACCTCCTGTCAGCCTGAGAGCAAGATGGATCAGTGGAGGGAGTAAACCTCTCTACCTCCCTCACACCTGAGCAGCACGGTGACTGTCGCCAGCTGTTGGGACAGTTCCCTGACCTGTTCTCCCTGGTTCCCAGTGTCACTCATTGGTGCGTCCATGATGTGGACACTGGGGACAGTCTTCCTGTGAAGCACAAGGCTTACAGGGTGACTGGCAGGGTCAGAGCCTGCATCAAGGAGGAGGTCTCCAAGATGTTTGCGCTAGGGGTGATTGAGTCCTCTAACAGCCCTTGGGCCAGCCCAGTGGTCTTGGTTCCAAAGGCTGCCGCGCTTGGTGCCACACCAGAACTCCGGTTCTGTGTGGACTACAGGGGACTCAATTCCATCACCAGGACTGACGCCCACCCCATCCCCAGAGCTGATGAGCTCATAGATCGGTTAGGGGCTGCGCGGTACCTCAGCACGTTTGACTTAACGTCTGGGTACTAGCAGATCGCCTTGACTGATGGGGCAAAATAGAGGTCAGCATTCTCCACACCAGATGGGCACTACCAGTTCCGGGTGATGCCCTTTGGGATGAAGAATGCCCCTGCCACCTTTCAGAGGTTGGTCAACCAGGTGTTGGTTGGACTGGAGGATTTCAGTGCCGCCTACCTGGATGACATCGCAGTGTTCAGTGCCAGGTGGGAGGAACATCTGCGCCACCTCTGGGAAGTGTTGATGGCGCTGCGGAGGGCAGGCCTCACAATCAAGGCAAGTAAGTGCCAGATTGGGCAGGGTTCTGTGGTGTACTTGGGACACCAGGTTGGGAGCGGCCAACCGAAAATTGATACCATTCTGGCTTGGGAGCCCCCCAAGACCCAGACAGAGGTGAGAGCCTTCCTAGGACTCACCGGGTATTACAGGAGATTCGTCAAGGGGTATGGCAGCATTGTTTCCCCCTTGACAGAGCTGACTTCCAAGAAGCAGCCCAGGAAAGTGATTTGGACTGACGCCTGTCAAAAAGCTTTTGACACCTTGAAGACTGCCATGTGCACGACGCCTGTGCTCCAGGCACCCAACTTCTCCAATGAGTTCATTGTTCAGACGTACACTTCAGAGCATGGTGTAGGGGCTGTTCTATCACAGATCAATGAGGAGGGCCTAGACCAACCTGTAGCCTTCATCAGTAGGAGGTTACTTCCCTGGGAACAGAGATGGAGTGCTATTGAGCGTGAGGCATTTTCTGTGGTCTGGGCACTGAAGAAGCTGAGACCATACCTGTTTGGGACTCACTTCCGGGTTCAGACAGAGCACAGGCCCCTCAGATGGTTGATGCAGATGAGGGGTGAGAATCCAAAGCTGTTGAGGTGGTCCATTTCCCTACAGGGAATGGACTTTACGGTGGAACACCGCCCTGGTACAGAACACGCCAATGCTGATGGTCTGTCCAGATTTTTCCGCCTTAGTGATGAGAACTCCCTAGGGGTAGGATAGTTCTCCCCACATTTCAGCTGGAGGAGACACGTGTTAGACCTGGCATCCTTGGCATGGGTCTCCCTTCCATTTTTTTCATAATGCCTCCACTGTTGCCGATATGTTTTTGCTGGACTAGATGCTCATGGGCACTTTGCCACTGCTAATCAGTGCCAAAGTGCAAGTGCTCCCTATTGTAAATTGTGATGTGAATTAGTGACTCCATGTTTGGCTTATTTGAATTACTGTCAGACCCTAGTACAGTGCACTGAGTGTGCCCAGGGCTTATACATCAAATGCTGCTGGTGGGCTTGCAGCACTGGTTGTGCCACCCACAGAAGTAGCTTGTAAAGTGTGTCTCAGGCCTGCCATTGCAGAGCCTGTGTGCAGTCTGTGACTGCCATGTCGACTTGGTAAGTGCACCCACCTACCAGTCCCCAAACCTTCCCTTTTCTTCATATCAGACACCCCTATGGTAGGCCTACGGGCAGGGTGCATTGTAAGGATAAGGTGGGACATGCCTGGTGTGTGTGGCATGTCCTAATAGTGAATTACAGCCATTTTCGTTTTTTCACTATTGCAAGGCTACCTGTTCCCCATAGGCCAGAATGGGCAGTTTGATTATAACATCTTATAATCCTAAACTGACTCAGGGAACTAGGTAGAAATTCGAGTTTAGTATGCCTGAACTCACAATGATAAAATACATCTTTTAGTGAAGTTGGTTTTAACATTCTGTGTTTGAAAATACCACTTTTAGAAAGTGGGTATTTTCTTGCCTAACTATCCAGCCTGCCTCTGCCAGCTTGTGTATTGTGTGTCTGGTTTGTGCGTGACAGGGGCTGGGGGTGGCCACAGGAGACAGGGTGAGGCAGCCCAGGGCTGAATAGAGAGATCTGCATCCAGAGTGGAGGGAGGAGTCACATCTGGGTCTGAATAGGGCTGTGCCTGCCTGCCACAATGCTGGCTCCACCCCCTGCCGGGCGTCTGAGTACCCTGCCCCACATTTTGAAAGGAAAAGAAGGAGACATGTACACAGAGTGCTCCAAAGCTGCACAGAACTGGTTTAACCTAGGCAAAGGCCTCTCTACCTTCAGAGAACAAAGAGAAAAGGAGTATAAGTACTGGGGCCCAAACCCAGGAACTTTAGATCACTTTTGGGAACAAGAAGAAACCTTTGCGGAGGAGCGGAACCAAGAAGAAACTGAGGAGAGACTATCCCTAAGCCTGAAGTGCTGCTTGGGGGATTGGCCTGCAGTGGTTTGCCTGACTGCCAAAGAAAGGAGGAAGGAACTTTTGCTGTGTTGTGACTTTCATCAACTTGTGAAGGATCTCCAAGGGCTTGGAAGAGAGCTTGCCCCCTGATCGAAGTCCCAGGACCATTGGACTTCACCCCCTTTGTGAATTGCTGCTGGAAACTCTGTTTCAGTGGTTACAGAGGTAGGGAGCTGTGACCGACTCTCCCGACCGGCTCGGTGTCCTGTTGGCACCGCATCGAGCAACGCCTGCATCTTGCAACGCACGGCCTTGGTCTCACCGACTCCGTCAACGAGCCGCTGCCTGCACCGTAACCTGTGAGCACCGCACCTTGCAACGCCTCGCTACACCGAATCCATCTGGTCCGACCGACACGGTCACTGCTGCTGAGTTCGAGTCCTGTGACCGCACTGGAGTTGGGCACTGCTCGCACCCTTCGCGACGCACCGCCCGACTCGCACCGCTGTCCGGACTGATCGACGCCAGCTCCTGAATCCGGCTCCGTCGCCGCACTGCAACCTGCCAGCACCGCATCGAAGCACCGTCTCGCCCCGCAACGCACGGCCTTGGTCTCACCGACTCCGTCTCGACGACGTCAACGAGCCGCAGCCTGCACCGCCTCGAGGGACAACGCGTCCTGCAACGCTTCCATTTTTGCAACGCAACCGCAGCGAACGGCCATCCGGCTCACACGCCCGTGCCTGCCGCTTCAAGTAAAAGGTACTGTGACCGAGTCCGTCTACGCTGTGTTGGCCCGTCTCGACGCGGTCAGCTGGATTTGATAGACTCTGTTTGTTCTCTACATCACAGTAGCCGGAGAAGGCTACCGACTTGCACAGAACCTTGATTTAAGCATTTTTAACAAGAACTCTTGATTTTTAATAGTATTGTGGATTATTTTTGTCGTTTATGGTCTTGTGGTAAATCTATATATAAAAGATACTTATTTTTATGAATATACAACCTGTGTGGTGTCCATTTGTAGTGTTGTCACTTGATTACTGTATGTGTTCACAAATGCTTTACACACTGCCTCTGAACTAAGCCTGTCTGCTCGTGCCAAGCTACCAAGAGGGTGAGCAGGGGTTATTTTAGGAGTGTACCTACTTTCCCTGACTAGACTCAAGGGTCCCTATTTGGACAAAGGTACCTACCTCTGCCAACTAGAGACCCCCACATCTAACAGTCTTAATTAGAGATTGTTGGCCAACATACTCCATCAAAACGCGACGGATATCCCGGCTGCTAAATTTAAATTGCTATGGGCTGTAACGCACTTGTATTACAGTGGACGGAACATCTGTTATGTTTGTGGTGGAGCATCCCATCTGCCAAACTCTAAATAAGACTGATTGTCTTCTCTGGGTCTCTGATGGGACATGTAAATATGGAACAGGAGGCATGATTCGCCTGCTTAAAAATTGTGAGCAAATTTAAGAAATGTCACATTTAAGAAATGTGATCTGACTTTTATCAGGAATTACGCTTTTGGGCTTCTTAATTGCATGACATGGATTGCAAATTTACCTAAGGAAGAAAAGCCATGCCAAAATCTCTGGCTTGACTTTACTGAGACTCGTAAATGTATCGATTTTTACAATGTTACTAGGTATTATTCAATATCTGTTTTCATTATCTATGCATTTATTTATATTGATTTGACCTAACCAGCCTGCTCCCTTTTCACCACACGGGGTTTTCTCAATGCAACAAAATAAAACAGTTTTTTGCGAAACAGAGGATGATTTTAAGTGTTTGAAAAGTGCGACTGCTCGAATTCCAATGTTGAGTCACCTCGATATGCAATGTCACTCTTTTTGAAAACTCGTGTTTCATGTTTTTGTCTTACCCAGTTCTGATTCAACAAGAAGATAAAGGACACAAGAGTGCTTATATCTGACAGAAGTAAGCGAGGCATTTTGTTTCTGCTCTTTGTTTCCTGCAGAGAAGAATTGTTCATGTTTAACAAATAACTCCTGGATTTTAAAAAGCTTTGAAACATTGGTGTAATGTTCTGAAGGGAGCATGTTTCTTCTAATGCATTGTTAATGAAACATGAACATACGCAAAATCAGCAAAATGCTCACTGTGCTAAGCAGCAATGTATTGTCTTTGACTATATTTTGTTTGAAAATGAGTTTACAGCCTGAAATACAATAGAAGGTGGAAGATGTTCAAACAAATACAATAGAAGGAGGAATATGTTCAAACATGTTATTCTGAGCAAACTAAATCTCGACAAGAACTTGATTATATGTTTTTATCTTTTTAATCTACAATAGCTGACACTGATGTGAAGGTTTTGTCCTGCTCGCTGAGGATGTAATGTGAAACTCAGAACAATATTGGTTTATAGTGTGTCTGTTAAAAAAAGTAGGACAATGGTGATGTCAGAATACTCTTTTTTTGCTTACACTGGTTATGCTTTCATTGGCAGATATATTTTCTTCGTTACATTTTCTTTCTATATAACTAAATTAAAAGGGCAGTGAACTACACCTTAAGACTGTCAATCATAACGTTAAATATTAATGCGAACTCACTAAATATAATAGGAAGCCTTCACCAGGGTAATCTACCATTACTACCCGCCCACTTCTACGAATTTACATTTCTACGCATCTTTTTTTACGCAGGAACTTTTATAACGGATGCTTTTACTTCGCAGGAACTGTTATAACGCATCCTTTTACTTCGCATGCTTCTAGTACGCATATACCGTTACTTCGCCAATACATTGTAAGTAATGGTTTTAAAAAAAAATACTCAAGTATTTTTGGGAGTATTATAAAGTTTTAAAAATATAAAATTATATTATATATTTTGTTTGCATATATTTATAGTGTATTTAGAGTAAGCGACATGATGAAATATATTTTAAAAATGCAGAAAAATACTTGAGTATTAATTGAGAGGGTGGATGATGTGGAGAACACCGAGAGAATCAGGAAGGACGAGCCCAGTGACTGCTGCCGGGTGCCTGGGCAGAGACCTCCGGGGCTGACTGCTGGCGCGGGCCGCACCGGTGTGACTGGATTACCCCTGCTGCCGGCCCTGGTATGCGATGACTCCCCCACTCTCTGTGTGCATTAATTAATTATTAATTATTAATTATTAATTATTTTCCCACGGTTTTACATTTGTTTCAATGGAAACAATTGTCCGTTTTCAACGTCAATACGTCATACAGTGGAATGGCGAGCGGAGGAAGAGAAGCATGCAACATAGCTGTATAGGTAAGGGAAAAAAAAGAATATTTACTAATGTTAGTTGAAGAAATAAATTATGTTAATTGTGAAGAGGGAGGATATTTGACATAGTTGAGTGTATATAAGAAAAATATTTAAAAGTGTATAATATAAAAAGAAAGGAAGCGAGAGAAAGGACATAGTCGTTTAGTTTAACAATTAATCTATAAATATAAAGCAGAAATAATGTAAAATTAGTAAAAAAAATACTCAGGTATTTATTTTAATACCCGAGTATTAATTTATTACTCGAATATTGAAAATACTCCCCCACCCAAAACCCCTATTTCCCTGGCATCCCGTCCCAGGGGATAGGTTACTGTTTGGAATAATTTATAATTATAAGGAGCCAAAAACAAGTTGTAGTGGTATGCGTAGTAATTTTCTGCGGAGTAAAAGCATTTTTAGTAGATTACTATGCATTTGTGAACTAAAAGCATTCGCAGTAAAAACTTGCGAAGTAATGGTATTTGCGATGTAAAAACATCGCACTAAAAACATGCTAAGAAATGGTTTGCGTAGTAACGACATAGATTCCTTCACCAGTGCTTGTAGATGTCAAGATTCCACTCACCTGAAATGCTGGAATCCACAGGAGCGAAGACGATTGTTGCAGCGGAATGTTTGGGCCCATTTGTTTTTCTCTACTCTCATCATAGGTTTAATTTCTTCTGACACTCATTTGATCCTCTGATGGATCTTGCATTGTGCCATTGAGAGGTTGGATATAAGAGATCTAGCATCTGGATATCCAATGAGGATCAGGAATTGGATAACCGATTCACAAATTAACAATTAGATTAATGTATATGACTCTCAATATCAGACTATATAAATAAAGTATCATTCCTGCTATTCCGAATCTTCTAAAGAAATTTAGCTGGACTAAGATCATGCAAACCAATAGTTTGGTTAAGGCAGTACAAAATAATAACATTAGTACCTGATGGTTAGAGATCTCTCTATACTGATCTTCCCCTGTTATTAATCCATCAATTGGAATGCACAACCAACTTTAGGGGACAAGACATGACATGATTTAGTTAAAGGTAAATTTTATCAAAGATATTTAAAGAGTAGTACATCATTAATGATCGTTTAGGATCAAAAGAGTGCTAGTCAATTTAATTAGTTTAGGGTTGCCAATGGGTGACAAAAAGCTCAAGAAAGTTCACTAAGGACATGATCCATGACAGCTCATAAGCAGTGTCCCATCAAGAAAGAGTCCACGAATAGCGAACACAGCGTATGCGTCAGTCCAAAAGGAAAGCACGTAGAGGCTGCAAATTTTCCTAAATGCAATTTCGGGGACCAGGTCTGGTTCGGGTCGGGAAATTCAGAGTGAACCAGTAAGTCAGTTCATCACCAACGCAATCCAATAATCTTCCTCGACTTCTTCAAATCAATGTAGATTATAATCCTCCAGTTCTGGTGGTGACACCTCATTAGACTAGACAATTAAACCCATGCTCTAGCAACCCAGTCCAAAGACCATAGCTGAGATCCAGGAAAAACTCACTGAATACAAGGAGGTGGCAAAGCCTGGACTCAAGTACTTAGACAAATATGCCACAGCACACAGGTACGTGACAGTTAATGCCCTGGTAAGTTAGTGACAGATCTTATCCACATTCCACGGGCATCCAATGAAATCACACAGCTTATTTATTTACACGTGAGATACAGCCTATAAATCCAAACACATACTTACAGAGTTCTCCTCCTATTACTCTCATCTGTAATTCTACAGCCTCTAGCCTCTTCTTCTAATGATAGTCCAGGCCTTGTTAGACAATCCCCATCAGTGATTCCTTGACCTTCCCATCATGGTAGAGGAGATTGATACAATCATATCCAGCTTGCCGATTTACAAGGCTCTGGGCAACAACAGCCTCCGCAGTGAATTCTATAAAGAATTATCTCATGTATTTGCTCCCAAACTACTCATGCTATATAAGGAAGCATATTCAAAGGGGACAGTCCCTCTTTTATTTAGGGAGGCCTTGTTTGTTACTCTTCTGAAACAAGGAAAACCATCAGACCAATGTTAATCCTATAGATGTCTCTCCCTAATCAATATAGATATCAAAATACTGACCAAAATCCTTGCCAACAGGCTCCTGCTGCTGCTATCCAAACTATTCATACCCAACCTTTCTGTTTTAAACCAAGAAGATCAATGTTTCATAATTACGCACCATATTCTCCCTTATACACCAACACAACCCTCAAATAGCAGACTTTTTAGATGCCACCAAAACATTTGATATGCTTGAGTGGGACTTCCATTTTGCTACCCCTGAACAAATGGGCATTCCAAAAGGCTTTTTCAAGTGAGTAAATCTACTAGAATTTGACTCAATGGTCTGCTATTACCTCCCTTTTCATTGGCCAGGGGCACCAGACACAGTTGCCTACTATCCCTGATACTTTTTGCTATTGTCCTTGAATCTCTAGTCTGCAAAATAATACAACTACATCCAAGAAAGGCATTCTATTTTACATCCCACAACTTGCTCACCTCCCTATAAACAGTTGTCATCTTGTTCTTTTTCAGAAACCTCCACAATAATTTATCACCAACTGTCCGGAGAAGTATTCGACTTTGGGCATGCATTAGGCCTTCCCATAAACTGAAATAAAACCCTCATCTTCCCACTTAGACTGAACACACCCAGACACACTTTAGAATTTCCACTCCTGTGGTGTACTGCATCAGTGAATTACTTGGGTGTCTGAATCAGTCTAAAAAAGAGCATGCTGTTCCTTGAAAATTAGGGAACTACCACGCCCAAAATTGAAAATCAGATCAAATGATGGGTCACCCACCTGCTCTCCTTGGCTGGAAGCGTTAGCCTGTTGAAAAAGATCATTCTTCCCAAACCATAATACCTTTTTGACATTATATCTCAATCAATCATTTCTTTCCTTTCTCAAATCACTCATTGTAACTCTGGTGTGGCCACGTGGTAGGACCAGAATTCAATGGCATATCCTAACACTCCCATATGACCAAGGAGGTTTTGCAGAACCAGACTTTGAGAATTCTTTTATGCCTGCACTAAGACCCAAATCACACATTATTGGTACAACCCCGACCATATATTATCGATGAAAGACGAGGTGACATCTACCTGTGGCATGTGCTTAAGACAATGCAAGACTCAAATCACACATTATTGGTACAACCCCGACCATATATTATCGATGAAAGACGAGGTGACATCTATCTGCGGCATGTGCTTAAGACAATGCGCCTTCTTAGGAGGATTTTAAAGTGGCTTCCTCTGGCCTTTCGGAAGACCCTCAACCAGGCCCTGATAATCAGTCGCCTGGACTACAGATATACATTTTTTGTGGCATCAAATGCATCTCTTCATTCTAAGATGCAGATGGTACAAAATACGGTAGCCCGACTTGTTATCAAACAACCAGCCACCGGGCACACCTTCAGCCCCTCTGCTCAAAGCCCTGCCTTGGCTCCCCAGAAAGAAAATAACAATTTTTAAACTCCTCTTCCTGACGTCCAAAGCCCTGTCAGGAAATGGATCCAAATACCTACAGGACAAACTGGTTCCCTATCTCCCTGATAGAAACCTTAGATCAACGAGCCAACTTCTTTGTCCCCGGCGTACTCGCACTTCTAAGTATGGTGGACAGGACTTCACATATCTTGCTCCCTATCACTGAAACAAGCTCCCTCTCTTTATTAGGGCCTGCACCAAATTTTAAAAAACATCTCAAACCCTGGCTGCTCTGATGGCTGCTTCCTGACCTCTCTGTTGCCTCAGCACCGAGATGTCCCTACGGGGCGAGTCATTGAGCTATATCAAGCATCCATTAACATAACATAACATACATGGCCGGTTGTTAGAACTGGGATTTCTGGTTGGCTAAGGCTTGCGCCAAAGCCAGGCAGAAACCACCACTCTAGTCAGGGCAAGGGAGTTACACACCCAAGATAACCCCTGCTCACCCCCTTGGTAGCTTGGCACGAGCAGTCAGGCCTATCCCGGAGGCAATGTGTAAAGCGTTTGCGCAACACACACACACAGCAGCAACACACTAGGCACACCACAAAAGGAACTCCACACAAGGTTATATAAAAAATAGCCTTTGTATTTTCATAAATACATTAGAAACAGAATCACACACTTACACTGTGCCAACTGGCACGGGCAATATTCACAGGGGAATTATATACAGGACCAGGCCAATCGGGCCATGGTCAGAACCATCAGATCAGGTAAGTAAATGCAAATATAAAACACAACCAGTAACTACTGGTACCATAATGACCTCAGCATTATCACATTAGGCATAAACCCACATTAGACCCAAACCTCATCAGCATAAACACATTACGCAATGGGCCTCACCAGCATAAACACATTATGCAATAACCTCATAAGCATAAACACATTACGCAAATAGGCATTACCCCAAGACATCATAACATGACATTAGGCATAACCATATTAGGCCAAAACCTCATTAGCATAGACACCCTCCTAAGCATAAACACATTACGCATTAGGCCTCACCAGCATAAACACATTATGCGATAACCTCATGAGCATAAACATCATTAGAGGCATAAACCATGGTGCACAATCACATTTGGCACATAATACATATCAGGCAGGAACTCAGTAGTGCACCACAGTAACACCACTACCAGGCGCATACATCACCTTAGGGCCTTGCACCCTCTCACCATCCTACCTATGACCCCAGGCCAACTGGCCTTCTCGCAGGGCTCAAATGCCCTATGTCCATCACAGTCAGGGTTCAGCTGCCAATGCAGCAATCTCCAAAGTGTGCCTTTCACCAGCCTAAACGTAGCAGCTGCCCACTAATTGCTGGGCAGCTGGGAACATCACTGGCAAGGCACGCACTGTGCCCTCGGCTATCCCACCACTGCCACCAATGTTAGAACTGGGATTTCTGGTTGGCTAAGGCTTGCGCCAAAGCCAGGCAGAAACCGCCACTCTAGTCAGGGCAAGGAAATTACACACCCAAGATAACCCCTGCTCACCCCCTTGGTAGCTTGGCACGAGCAGTCAGGCCTATCCTGGAGGCAATGTGTAAAGCGTTTGCGCAACACTCACACACAGCAGCAACACACTAGGCACACCACAGGGGGGGGAGCCAGCATTGTGCAGGGCAGGCACCATCCTATTCAGAGTCAGGGGATTACTCCTCCCACTACTCCCAGCCCAGAGGTCCTATTCAGCCCAGCGCTGACTCACCCTGCCCCTCCTGGAGCCACACACACCTCCCAGCCCCTGTCACTCACAAGCCAGACATGCAATTCACATCAGGCAGGCAGACACATAGCACACAGAAATGCCAACTTCTAAAAGTGGCATTTCAAAAATAGTTATAATACATCTGCGCACACCATTGCGCAGCATTTATTATCACTATTCCAAATATACCAAACTTGAACACGCTGCGCCTCTCATATCAGGAATTACCACTGAAACACTTATCAGGGAATCCCCAATGCATTCCTATGGGAGGGCAGCCCCACAGTAGTGAGAAACCAAAATGGCTGTTTGTCACTACCAGGACATGTCACACACTTAAGGTACATGTCCTATCTTTTACCTACAATGCACCCTGCCCATAGGGATAGCTAGGGCCTACCTTAGGGGTGACTGACATGTAGTAAAAGGGGGGTCACGGACATGGCACACACTTTAGGTGCCACGTCACAGCGGCAGTAACACTGCGCGCACAGGCCCTGCAATGGCAGAGGCCTGAGATAGGTTTGAAAGGCTACTTTGGTGGGTGGCGCAATCAGCGCTGTAAGCCCACCAGTAGCATTTAATCTACCAGCCCTGGGTATATGGGAAAACACTTTACAAGGGACTGACAGGTAAATTAAATAGGCCAAACAGGTGTAGACCAATCTTACCACATTTATCACACAGAGCACACGCACTTTACAGTGAACAGCAGTGCTAAAGTGCCCAGAGTCCTAAAACCACCAACACCATGTCAGAAAAAAGGCTAGGAGAAAGGCAAAAAGTTTAGGGATGACCCTGCAAAAAGGCCAAGTCCAACACCGGTTTTGCCTTTGAGGCTGAAAATGACTCCTCTATTCCTCTCACATCCCTGCTGGAGAGACCCACTCTTGCACATCCCAAATCATCCAACCCATACGATGTACGCTCCTGGCCTGAGATGTATTTCACAGCAGAACATCACATGCTAAATTATATACCCCAAAACAACCACTTGGACACCATTTGTACCTCTACTCATGCATGAAAGAAAAACTCTAATACAGCTGAAGAATCTAACCCTGCTAATAATGGGGGATCTATTTTCTAATGGTCTATTCCTTGATTTAACCCACATCACGAATAGAGTCAGCCATATGACCCTTGATATCTTCCTCTGTTACAGAATTAGTCATGCATATAAGGTGGCTTTTCAGTCCTTACATTAGCTTTGCCTTATAGCATAAAACACTGTCACTTCTCCTGAACACGAACCCTTTCATAAAATACAATCTACTGTTAACCTCTTGTTACCTAATCAAAACAAACAATGGGGCGACTCTGTGTCCCTCAGAACCTGGGTATTTTATAAAGAAAAACAATGGTTCTGTTGGGTGAGCGACAAATTTCTTGTACAGTTTAACTAAATTATCTTATCACTTTTATACAAAAACAATTTCAGCCGAAAGGAACACACGAAAAATAGATTAATGGGTAACAATTTGTTTTTTATATAAATTGCATCATTTATAAATTACCCATATTTGAATATAAGGCTGTCAAAAAGTGAAATTATAAAGTGACGAGTGACCAAGTGACATATTGTGTTCAGTGAAACAGTTGAGTGAATGATATGTACAAAGTGATTTAAATATGTACAAAGGAGGGAAAAGGAAGGCCAGTCTAAGGACAATAACTCTGCTATTAATCCAATTCTAATTCTTCAAGCAGAGCCTTGATCTGGACCAAGAGGTAGCGTCGACGTTTCAACCCTATCTACGCACTATTGAGTAGTCATTACGGGTCTTCATCAGGACAGGAGAGATGGCAGCCTGTGAATTTGGACAGAACGTGGGTTAAGCATATTGCATTGCATTGGAGTGTGTTCCAGACCGCAATATACAAAGGCTCTAGACTCACCTAATATATCCAGAGTTAATCAGTAGTAGGAGGGCAAGGGGCTCAGGTCCGCGTGCTCAAGGCCCCTATCAGATAAATTCTGAGGATGAAGGATTGGGATTTGTATTAAACTAATATTCACATAATATACTCAATAGTTATAACTTGATTATGAGGGTAACACTCACCCAATAAAAATGCAGGGAATCAGGAATTAATAGGTAAATCCTCTCTCCCAATTGACAGAGGCACACAGTATCGGGCTCAGAGTAGAGGTCAATTCTGTGGAAAAAGGCTCAGGTCAGCGTTGTCAAGGCACTCTCAAAGGATTGGTATTTATCTAATAAAAAACGATATACTGAATAGTTATAACTAGATTAAAACGGGGGAAAGAACTCACCCAGTAGAATGACATGAGAGAGGGAAGCAATGGGTTAAATCCGCATTCCCGAATAATAAAGGCACATAAAGTCCGGTTTAAGGAAGTAAATTCTGTCGAAAAAGTAGAAACGGGAAGAGAAGTCAGTATATGACCCGTTTGTATAGCTATTAGTTAAACCATCTAAATGCCTAAAACGGTGCTTACCTAATCAATGTGAATCCGTGACAAGTACGGATGGTCGATTTCAAGAGGCGGTGGCAGGCAAACGTCCTGTCAACCCGCTATAATGTATTAGCCTGCCTCCCCGTGATCGGCTCGCCTTAAATGAGGCAGATGCCGGGCGTTCGCGTGCACAGCGGCTCGCGTGTGCAGCAGCGGGATGCTAGCAACATCAGTTGCCTAGCAACCGCGCTTTACTGTTTAAACCCAATGTCACGTCAATTACAGAGAAGGGGATTTTGGGATTTATACGACTGCCCCATTTTGTGCACATTTTAAAGTTACAACATGCATAGTAACGTTCCAAGAACAATGTTTACAGCGTAAGTAAGAACGGATGGTACCGCATTTAGTATTAAAAAATCTTGCACAATTGGACAGAGGCAAGAGATACCATACATTAATTAAGTAAGTTGAATAAAATAATTAAAAGACATCTCGTGTATATCCGTGATGCGCTCACAACATTAAGATACATGGTCACTTTTACAATAGATTATCAGAGATACCACGTTTTTGAAAATTACAAGATACACATAAGAATTCGTTTGACCATAAAAACAAGATAACCAAAACAATCTCAGCGATTGCAATAACACATTTGTATCGTACATGCATGCAACTGCATCCCGTATGATTTAGATAAGCCTACAGACAATAGATGGTCAAACATAAGTACAATTAGTAGTGATCCCAATGGTTGTAGTATGACGTAAATAATCTTAATTCAAATGTGTGTAGGGCCTACATCAATGTTAAAGTGGCCCATTCGTCTTGCTGCTGACCTATACAGTGCATGCAACTGCATCCTGTGTGATTTAGATAAGCCTACCGACAATAGATGGTCAACCATAAGTACAAGCTGGGGGTCGCGTAGCTATTAGTAGTGATCCCAATGGTTGTAATATGACGTAAATAATCTTAATTCATATGTGTGTAGAGCCTACATCAATATTAAAGATGGACATTTGTCTTGCTGCTGGTCTATACAGTGTAGATCATATTAGTTTGTGTGTGTGGTGAACACACATCCTGGCTAAAGTTGGCCCATTTGTTTTGAAGTCTCCTCAAACTCATTCAATCCCACCATTACAGTGTTAAGAGAATGGATCCACCTACACTCCTTACGGTTGAGGGCCACTGATAGCGAACCCCCTCTTGGATGGGGACAGATTTTCTCGATAACCCACCATTTCATACTCTCTGGGGGATGATTATGTGTGACAAAGTGATCAACTAATGGAGCTCCCTGCACTCTACATCTCACTCTGCTCATGTGTTGCAATATCCTAGTCTTGACTTTCTGAGTGGTTTGTCCCACATAAAGTAAATCGCATGGACAGCGAATGGTATATATCACATTATTGCTGTTGCAGTTGGTGAATTGTGACAATTTGTGTGTTCTATTGATGTGTGTAAATGTGGATCCTTCAATGGTCAATGAACAGGCTTTACATTGGCCACATTTACGATGGCCAATTATGGGTGGTAGGCCCAAATGACTTCGAATATTCATAGGTTTAGGAGGCTCAAGATACGCTTTGACAACATTGTCCTTTATGTTTCTGCCCCTCTTGAAGGCAAACAGGGGATCTGCAGATGTGTTCAATTCACTTGCAACAAGATTCCAATACTTCTTCACAATCTTTTTTATACTGTTGCTCTTGGTGTTAAATGTAGTCACACAGACGATCTTTTCCGTCCTTTCCGGTTTCTGTTTGACCTGCAGTAGTTGGTCACGTGGACAGTACCAGGCACGTTTGCGCGCCCGTTTCAACAGCCCTGTCGGATAACCTCTCTCTTTTAGGCGAGTAGTTAAAGTTTCTGTCTCCTTAAAAAAGTCCGTCCTTCTTGTACAGTTCCTCCTAAGTCTGAGGTACTGGCCATACGGCAGATTGTCCCTCAAATTACGCGGGTGATGTGATTCATATTTGAGGAGTGTATTCCTTTCGGTTGGTTTGCGATAAAGGTCACAAAACAAACAGCCCTCTTCCACTTTGAACGTGAGGACCAGAAAGTCAATGGATTCATTGTTGTTGGTCATGGTAAACTGGATATCTCTTGTTCTGGTGTTCAGCCAATCCTGAAATTTCTTGAGTTCATTTTCGGTGCCCGACCAAATCATTATAACGTCATCTATGTAACGCTTCCACACATCAATCTTGTTTATGTAGGGGTTGTCAAGGCTGTACAAGTATTCCTCCTCGTAATCATCCATGAAGATGTTCGCCAGACTCGGTGCGTAAGTAGCACCCATGGCAACCCCCTTGCACTGATAATAGAATTGGTTCTTAAAGATGAAATAATTCCGCTTCATCGCAATCTCCAACAGGCCACTCACAAAATCAGTAGGTGTCCAATGCGGTCTAGGTCGTTTGTCCAGTGTAGCTCGGACTACGTCCAGCGCCTTTCCTTGGGGGATGGAGGTATACAAAGAAGATACATCGAACGTTACAAGTAGTTGAGTTTGTGAGTCATATGGTTGACCCTCCAACAACTGAATAATATGCATTGTATCTCTGACGAATGGTCGTTTGTCCAGTGTAGCTCGGACTACGTCCGACGCCTTTCCTTGGGGGATGGAGGTATGCATAAACAAGATTGATGTGTTCAAAGTGGAAGAGGGCTGTTTGTTTTGTGACCTTTATCGCAAACCAACCGAAAGGAATACACTCCTCAAATATGAATCACATCACCCGCGTAATTTGAGGGACAATCTGCCGTATGGCCAGTACCTCAGACTTAGGAGGAACTGTACAAGAAGGACAGACTTTATTAAGGAGACAGAAACTTTAACTACTCGCCTAAAAGAGAGAGGTTATCCGACAGGGCTGTTGAAACGGGCGCGCAAACGTGCCTGGTACTGTCCACGTTACCAACTACTGCAGGTCAAACAGAAACCGGAAAGGACGGAAAAGATCGTCTGTGTGACTACATTTAACACCAAGAGCAACAGTATAAAAAGATTGTGAAGAAGTATTGGAATCTTGTTGCAAGTGAATTGAACACATCTGCAGATCCCCTGTTTGCCTTCAAGAGGGGCAGAAACATAAAGGACAATGTTGTCAAAGCGTATCTTGAGCCTCCTAAACCTATGAATATTCGAAGTCATTTGGGCCTACCACCCATAATTGGCCATCGTAAATGTGGCCAATGTAAAGCCTGCCCATTGACCATTGAAGGATCCACATTTACACACATCAATAGAACACACAAATTGTCACAATTCACCAACTGCAACAGCAATAATGTGATATATACCATTCGTTGTCCATGCGATTTACTTTATGTGGGACAAACCACTCAGAAAGTCAAGACTAGGATATTGCAACACATGAGCAGAGTGAGATGTAGAGTGCAGGGAGCTCCATTAGTTGATCACTTTGTCACACATAATCATCCCCCAGAGAGTATGAAATGGTGGGTTATCGAGAAAATCTGTCCCCATCCAAGAGGGGGTTCGCTATCAGTGGCCCTCAACCGTAAGGAGTGTAGGTGGATCCATTCTCTTAACACTGTAATGGTGGGATTGAATGAGTTTGAGGAGACTTCAAAACAAATGGGCCAACTTTAGCCAGGATGTGTGTTCACCACACACACAAACTAAGATGATTTACACTGTATAGGCCAGCAGCAAGACGAATGTCCATCTTTAATATTGATGTAGGCTCTACACACATTTGAATTAAGATTATTTACGTCATATTACAACCATTGGGATCACTACTAATAGCTACGCGACCCCCAGCTTGTACTTATGGTTGACCATCTATTGTCTGTAGGCTTATCTAAATCACACATGATGCAGTTGCATGCACTGTATAGGTCAGCAGCAAGACGAATGGGCCCACTTTAACATTGATGTAGGCCCTACACACATTTGAATTAAGATTATTTACGCCATACTACAACCATTGGGATCACTACTAATTGTACTTATGTTTGACCATCTATTGTCTGTAGGCTTATCTAAATCATATGGGATGCAGTTGCATGCATGTACGATACAAATGTGTTATTGCAATCGCTGAGATTGTTTTGGTTATCTTGTTTTTATGGTCAAACGAATTCTTATGTGTATCTTGTAATTTTCAAAAACGTGGTATCTCTGATAATCTATTGTAAAAGTGACCATGTGACCATGTATCTTAATGTTGTGAGCGCATCACGGATATACACGAGATGTCTTTTAATTATTTTATTCAACTTACTTAATTAATGTATGGTATCTCTTGCCTCTGTCCAATTGTGCAAGATTTTTTAATACTAAATGCGGTACCATCCGTTCTTACTTACGCTGTAAACATTGTTCTTGGAACGTTACTATGCATGTTGTAACTTTAAAATGTGCACAAAATGGGGCAGTCGTATAAATAAATCCCCTTCTCTGTAATTGACGTGACATTGGGTTTAAACAGTAAAGCGCGGTTGCTAGGCAACTGATGTTGCTAGCATCCCGCTGCTGCACACGCGAGCGCGCTGTGCACGCGAACGCCGGCATCTGCCTCATTTAAGGCGAGCCGATCACGGGGAGGCTGGCTAATACATCATAGCGGGTTGACAGGACGTTTGCCTGCTACCGCCTCTTGAAATCGACCATCCGTACTTGTCACGGATTCACATTGATTAGGTAAGCACCGTTTTAGGCATTTAGATGGTTTAACTAATAGCTATACAAATGGGTCATATACTGACTTCTCTTCCCGTTTCTACTTTTTCAACAGAATTTACTTCCTTAAACCGGACTTTATGTGCCTTTATTATTCGGGAATGAGGATTTAACCCATTGCTTCCTCTCTCATGTCATTCTACTGGGTGAGTTCTTTCCCCCGTTTTAATCTAGTTATAACTATTCAGTATATCGTTTTTTATTAGATAAATACCAATCCTTTGAGAGTGCCTTGACCACGCTGACCTGAGCCTTTTTCCACAGAATTGACCTCTACTCTGAGCCCGATACTGTGTGCCTCTGTCAATTGGGAAAGAGGATTTACCTATTAATTCCTGATTCCCTGCATTTTTATTGGGTGAGTGTTACCCTCATAATCAAGTTATAACTATTGAGTATATTATGTGAATATTAGTTTAATACAAATCCCAATCCTTCCTCCTCAGAATTTATCTGATAGGGGCCTTGAGCACGCGGACCTGAGCCCCTTGCCCTCCTACTACTGATTAACTCTGGATACATTAGGTGAGTCTAGAGCCTTTGTATATTGCGGTCTGGAACACACTCCAATGCAATGCAATATGCTTAACCCATGTTCTGTCCAAATTCACAGGCTGCCATCTCTCCTGTCCTGATGAAGACCCGTAATGACTACTCAATAGTGCGTAGATAGGGTTGAAACGTCGACGCTACCTCTTGGTCCAGATCAAGGCTCTGCTTGAAGAATTAGAATTGGATTAATAGCAGAGTTATTGTCCTTAGTCTGGCCTTCCTTTTCCCTCCTTTGTACATATTTTAATCACTTTGTACATATCATTCACTCAACTGTTTCACTGAGCACAATATGTCACTTGGTCACTCGTCACCTTATAATTTCACTTTTTGACAGCCTTATATTCAAATATGGGTAATTTATAAATGATGCAATTTATATAAAAACAACTTGTTACCCATTAATCTGTTTTTCGTGTGTTCCTTTCGGCTGAAATTGTTTTTGTATAAAAGTGATAAGATAATTTAGTTAAACTGTACAAGAAATTTGTCGCTCACCCAACAGAACCATTGTTTTTTCTTTATAAAATACCCAGGTTCTGAGGGACACAGGGTCGCCCCATTGTTTGTTTTGATTAATTGGTGCAGGTAGTTACCTGCGAGGGTTTCACTCTCATTCATTGTTTTTTTGTAAAAATTTCTAGATTATGTCTGATAAGGAAATTGTCATATAGTGAGGAGTACATAACTAAGCTTATACAAGAGCAGAGCGCATCCAACTTCCTGCTCGGTTCAGATAGATTGTCTGTGGATGCTAGTTTAAACGAGAAATTAGCAAAGATTGAAAGGTTGGAGAAGAAATTGATTCGCTCACGCCTGCATGGACATGTATTGACCAAGTACTTACAATCCAACATAATTCCTAAGGGATTGCAAGTTCGTAATGAGCCTGCGATTTTCATAGACGTACCTAAATTCAGAGAAGGGTTTAGCTACGTTGCCAACAACTGCTCCCGGCACTAGATGGTGCTGGGAGTGGAAACGGCAATTGAATACGTCAAAAACTCACTCAGGAAATTGTTGATCTTAAGAGGGAATTGCTTGAGGATAGTGCCCTTTCTAACGCAAAAGAAGCCCTAGAGCGAGCTGAAAAGACACTAGCAGATTTTAACACAATAACCCTGAATAGAAAATTGGACAAACTATCGAAGGACGTGAGGAACTACGATAAGAAATTCACTTACCCCTATTTGGCTGACGATTACTACCAGCAGGACAGCCAGGGTTTCTTCACAAATAGGAGTAGGCAGGGACCTAGAAGATTCAATACCTTCTCTGACTCCTCAGTGGGTAGTGGCTCTGATTCAGAATCTGATAGACCATCCACCAGCCGACAGGGAAACCAAGGTCCCCCTTTTTTTAGGGGAATGTTATCGACAGTCCAACAGGGGGGGCGGTTCAGAGCAGAATTGGGAACGGGCAAGGGGATGGAACAAGGGCAGGAATACACAACAGGCCAACTCCCGTGTCCGTTTTTACCAGCCAGAAACACATGGGGAAATTTCAACACGCAGGCAGACTTACAGATGGTGAAAATGCACATTTCACCACCTATTAATGTTTACCCATCAATTGTTGGCACTAGCGTAGATCGAGAGACCCAAGACATGGCCCAAACTCGAATATCACAAGTCAATGACGCGCAACCCAGCACGAGTACTGTTGTGACATTGTGTACTGACCCCATGGTTCCTTGTAACCCACGACGTGACAGCCCCTCAGAGTTAAGATGTATGGACTCAGGAATTAACCATCATGACCTCCGTGAACTAAGATGTATGGACCCAAAAATCAATCTTTCGAATTATACGATGACATCAGCAGAAAAAGAGGTCCTCTCTAAAGGGCTGTCGTTTGTTCCTACGACTGCACCGGATTCGTTCAATGTCAAACTT
The DNA here is from genome assembly GCA_963921515.1 of Calotriton arnoldi. Taxonomy (NCBI): domain Eukaryota; kingdom Metazoa; phylum Chordata; class Amphibia; order Caudata; family Salamandridae; genus Calotriton; species Calotriton arnoldi. The sequence continues at coordinate 387,821 of CAWUFW010001414.1, forward strand.
GAACTGCAAAGGTTCTTTAGAAAAATTAGGCTCAAGTACTACTTTAATAAAAACACTTACAATCCCATGTCAGTCGCCACACCTTTTAGACCGCCATCAACTTTTACACCGGGCTCATATCTGATGAGCGAGAAAATATTGGCCTATGAAAAGATTGTCTTGCAGGAGACCATGGAGTTGTTGGAGGAAAGGCGGTATATAAAATACAACATCAGTAAAGAAGAGAGATCAGCGTTATCCTCATTGGGAACCAACGATACCATTGTGATTAAGGCTGCAGACAAAGGCGGAGCTGTAGTCTTACAGAATACCAGTGATTACGTGGAAGAAATAGAATTGCAGTTAGGAGTCATGGACAGTTACCACCCCATACCCAGGGATCCGACCACTGAGATAAAATCTTTGATTGAGAAGCTAACTGAAGATGGACTAGCACAAGGATTTTTGAGTCAATCTGAAAGTGACTTTTTGAATAAGAAAGAACCTAGGATCCCAACAATCTATACTTTACCAAAGGTGCACAAGCGGATGGACAAGCCGCCTGGAAGACCTATCGTGTCCGGATGTGGGTCGATTTTGGAGCCACTCAATCAATTTATCGACTATTTTCTGCAACCCTGGGTGCAAGAAACCAAATCATTCGTCAGAGATACAATGCATATTATTCAGTTGTTGGAGGGTCAACCATATGACTCACAAACTCAACTACTTGTAACGTTCGATGTATCTTCTTTGTATACCTCCATCCCCCAAGGAAAGGCGCTGGACGTAGTCCGAGCTACACTGGACAAACGACCTAGACCGCATTGGACACCTACTGATTTTGTGAGTGGCCTGTTGGAGATTGCGATGAAGCGGAATTATTTCATCTTTAAGAACCAATTCTATTATCAGTGCAAGGGGTTGCCATGGGTGCTACTTACGCACCGAGTCTGGCGAACATCTTCATGGATGATTACGAGGAGGAATACTTGTACAGCCTTGACAACCCCTACATAAACAAGATTGATGTGTGGAAGCGTTACATAGATGACGTTATAATGATTTGGTCGGGCACCGAAAATGAACTCAAGAAATTTCAGGATTGGCTGAACACCAGAACAAGAGATATCCAGTTTACCATGACCAACAACAATGAATCCATTGACTTTCTGGACCTCACGTTCAAAGTGGAAGAGGGCTGTTTGTTTTGTGACCTTTATCGCAAACCAACCGAAAGGAATACACTCCTCAAATATGAATCACATCACCCGCGTAATTTGAGGGACAATCTGCCGTATGGCCAGTACTTCAGACTTAGGAGGAACTGTACAAGAAGGACGGACTTTTTTAAGGAGACAGAAACTTTAACTACTCGCCTAAAAGAGAGAGGTTATCCGACAGGGCTGTTGAAACGGGCGCGCAAACGTGCCTGGTACTGTCCATGTGACCAACTACTGCAGGTCAAACAGAAACCGGAAAGGACGGAAAAGATCGTCTGTGTGACTACATTTAACACCAAGAGCAACAGTATAAAAAAGATTGTGAAGAAGTATTGGAATCTTGTTGCAAGTGAATTGAACACATCTGCAGATCCCCTGTTTGCCTTCAAGAGGGGCAGAAACATAAAGGACAATGTTGTCAAAGCGTATCTTGAGCCTCCTAAACCTATGAATATTCGAAGTCATTTGGGCCTACCACCCATAATTGGCCATCGTAAATGTGGCCAATGTAAAGCTTGCCCATTGACCATTGAAGGATCCACATTTACACACATCAATAGAACACACAAATTGTCACAATTCACCAACTGCAACAGCAATAATGTGATATATACCATTCGTTGTCCATGCGATTTACTTTATGTGGGACAAACCACTCAGAAAGTCAAGACTAGGATATTGCAACACATGAGCAGAGTGAGATGTAGAGTGAGGGAGCTCCATTAGTTGATCACTTTGTCACACATAATCATCCCCCAGAAAGTATGAAATGGTGGGTTATCGAGAAAATCTGTCCCCATCCAAGAGGGGGTTCGCTATCAGTGGCCCTCAACCGTAAGGAGTGTAGGTGGATCCATTCTCTTAACACTGTAATGGTGGGATTGAATGAGTTTGAGGAGACTTCAAAACAAATGGGCCAACTTTAGCCAGGATGTGTGTTCACCACACACACAAACTAAGATGATCTACACTGTATAGGCCAGCAGCAAGACGAATGTCCATCTTTAATATTGATGTAGGCTCTACACACATTTGAATTAAGATTATTTACGTCATATTACAACCATTGGGATCACTACTAATAGCTACGCGACCCCCAGCTTGTACTTATGGTTGACAATCTATTGTCTGTAGGCTTATCTAAATCACACAGGATGCAGTTGCATGCACTGTATAGGTCAGCAGCAAGACGAATGGGCCCACTTTAACATTGATGTAGGCCCTACACACATTTGAATTAAGATTATTTACGCCATACTACAACCATTGGGATCACTACTAATTGTACTTATGTTTGACCATCTATTGTCTGTAGGCTTATCTAAATCATACGGGATGCAGTTGCATGCATGTACGATACAAATGTGTTATTGCAATCGCTGAGATTGTTTTGGTTATCTTGTTTTTATGGTCAAACGAATTCTTATGTGTATCTTGTAATTTTCAAAAACGTGGTATCTCTGATAATCTATTGTAAAAGTGACCATGTGACCATGTATCTTAATGTTGTGAGCGTCACGGATATACACGAGATGTCTTTTAATTATTTTATTCAACTTACTTAATTAATGATTGGTATCTCTTGCCTCTATCCAATTGTGCAAGATTTTTTAATACTAAATGCGGTACCATCCATTCTTACTTACGCTGTAAACATTGTTCTTGGAACGTTACTATGCATGTTGTAACTTTAAAATGTGCACAAAATGGGGCAGTCGTATAAATCCCAAAATCCCCTTCTCTGTAATTGACGTGACATTGGGTTTAAACAGTAAAGCGCGGTTGCTAGGCAACTGATGTTGCTAGCATCCTGCTGCTGCACACGCGAGCGCGCTGTGCACGCGAACGCCGGCATCTGCCTCATTTAAGGCGAGCCGATCACGGGGAGGCTGGCTAATACATCATAGCGGGTTGACAGGACGTTTGCCTGCCACCGCCTCTTGAAATCGACCATCCGTACTTGTCACGGATTCACATTGATTAGGTAAGCACCGTTTTAGGCATTTAGATGGTTTAACTAATAGCTATACAAACGGGTCATATACTGACTTCTCTTCCCGTTTCTACTTTTTCGACAGAATTTACTTCCTTAAACCGGACTTTATGTGCCTTTATTATTCGGGAATGCAGATTTAACCCATTGCTTCCCTCTCTCATGTCATTCTACTGGGTGAGTTCTTTCCCCCGTTTTAATCTAGTTATAACTATTCAGTATATCGTTTTTTATTAGATAAATACCAATCCTTTGAGAGTGCCTTGACCACGCTGACCTGAGCCTTTTTCCACAGAATTGACCTCTACTCTGAGCCCGATACTGTGTGCCTCTGTCAATTGGGAAAGAGGATTTACCTATTAATTCCTGATTCCCTGCATTTTTATTGGGTGAGTGTTACCCTCTTAATCAAGTTATAACTATTGAGTATATTATGTGAATATTAGTTTAATACAAATCCCAATCCTTCCTCCTCAGAATTTATCTGATAGGGGCCTTGAGCACGCGGACCTGAGCCCCTTGCCCTCCTACTACTGATTAACTCTGGATACATTAGGTGAGTCTAGAGCCGTTGTATATTGCGGTCTGGAACACACTCCAATGCAATGCAATATGCTTAACCCACGTTCTGTCCAAATTCACAGGCTGCCATCTCTCCTGTCCTGATGAAGACCCGTAATGACTACTCAATAGTGCGTAGATAGGGTTGAAACGTCGACGCTACCTCTTGGTCCAGATCAAGGCTCTGCTTGAAGAATTAGAATTGGATTAATAGCAGAGTTATTGTCCTTAGTCTGGCCTTCCTTTTCCCTCCTTTGTACATATTTTAATCACTTTGTACATATCATTCACTCAACTGTTTCACTGAGCACAATATGTCACTTGGTCACTCGTCACCTTATAATTTCACTTTTTGACAGCCTTATATTCAAATATGGGTAATTTATAAATGATGCAATTTATATAAAAAACAACTTGTTACCCATTAATCTGTTTTTCGTGGTGTTCCTTTCGGCTGAAATTGTTTTTGTATAAAAGTGATAAGATAATTTAGTTAAACTGTACAAGAAATTTGTCGCTCACCCAACAGAACCATTGTTTTTCTTAACCTCTTGTTACCTGGCACATGCAGTTGGTCCTCCGATGGATCTTGCTCTGTGCTGAAAGGGGTTGCATAGGATGGACAGGTACCCAATGAGGACCAGGAATAGGATAACTGTATCTTCAAATCAAATTCATTTCAATTAGATAAAGCTCTCTAATGACTGTTTTCCTAAGTTACCCACAACCAATAAATTACTCTCAAGGAATGATGAGTTACCACAGCAGATCCAGTTTAAGAATTTAAAGTTTAGTTATTCATTCTATAGGTAAAGAACATTTGCATTCAAATAAAATAGCATACAGCCCTAATAATCAGTTAGTAAAGGATTTAATGAAATACACCAATCCTCTGAGATTCAGGGAGAATTTGATGGATGAACAGGAAGATCTTCCTCAGCCGAGTCATTTTTGGACTCATACAGCAAGTGTGTCAATAGGAATGGGAAGCCAGGTGATCCTTGTAAAGACTTTCATGAAAGTTCAGCAAAGTTCCAAGTAGCAGGCTCCATTTCGTCAAGACAGCAGTCTGTCTCAGTCTATCACTGTAACCACAAGGGCCACACCAGCATGATGAGAACCCTTCATCCGAAAGGTTAAATCTGCGTCAGGACACCGGTCAGCAGCAACAAGTCCTAGTCCCAGTAGCAAAAATGTAATCTGAATCAAAAATCAGAGAACCCATGTCTCGAAAGGCAGCCTCGCACACTTTTCCCAAAGTTGAGCAATTATATTCGACAGGTTTCCGGGGTGACAACCTCTGGCATCACCAAATTGTCAGACCACTCAGTTCAATTGGTGAGTCCAAAGTAAGATGAAGGTGATGTAGCAGGAAAGAAGATACAAATCTGGAAAAGTAAAGTAAATTGATTACGCAGTTTCTTGTGTCATGTAAGTTAAAGACACATTGAACAATGAAACTTTGAAGATGATAACATGAGGGTTGAAAAAGTTCAGTTCTCACTCAGCTGTTCCAGAGTGTAACAAAATTTGTTGCGAAAACGCTATTCAGTCCTTGTCCCGTTTATTTACCTCTATATTTTGGTAGTGGCCAGATAGATAACCTTACCTCCAATAACAGATTACGTCGAACCACTTCAAGTTATTACACCATGCACTCATTTGTCATTATTCAAATATGGGTTTATGGCTGATTTTGCCTTTGGGAGATGTCGGAACCAAAGGCAGATTTCCTGCATTTGGCATGGATGTGGACCTAGATACCAACATTCTGGAAAGATATTTTTGCCCAAATGTTTGACATAGTTTCCACCACTATACGTCCTTCCCCCTTTATCACACTTCTAGGGTATGTTAAAGACATTCATCCAAGTATTAGAACATTACTTTCTTTTGCACTATTACTAGCTGTGAGAAGTTGGCCTGGTGTATGCCATCCACTAATTAAAGTGGGCACCTTGTACCAGTCCAAACAACCCTTATGGTGCTTTAAGAGGTCAAAGATAACCTTAGAAAGCTATCCAAGTGGTAGCTGTGTAGAGCAGCCTTCAGGCTTAGTCTTGAAGGAATGTTAAGCAGCTTGTTGTACCAGAATGTAACCTTATAGTATTGGTTAAATGAAAGGAGAACCACACAGTAGTTATAAAAATATGCATTTATTGATATAACACTCTCTAGTACGACACAGTATGTTCTACACGAAGATACTCACAAAGCACACAATAATGTAGCACAGAAACAATAGTAAATAGCACTAATACACAGTGGCTCCAGGGGGAGACCAAACCATATACTAAAATAGTGGTATAAGAACCGCGACTCGAGTCAAGACAGCGTCTGAGGATGTAGATTCGCTGGGACCCCAAGGAACCACCCAAGGTCAGTAAGTAGGGACCCCACGGAGGACGGGTGCAGTGTGGGAACACGACCGCATGCTCCGTACAATTCTATGGGGAAGTCGCGGTTGAAGTTTTAAAGTTTAAGGACCCTTCCCAATGGACTTCGAAGAAACCCCGTGGACCTTAGGAGGTTGGAGAGCCACCCCACCCGTGGACACCGTAGTACCAGAGTTAACTATCCCAGGGAAGCCGGGTGCATAGGTCTGAAGTGGCGTCGGAAACTGCTGTCGAACCCAATAGAGGACTTCGAAGAAGAGCCGCTATTGGAAGGAAGAAAAGTGTCAGTTGGAATCCAAGGGTGGACTCTTGTTCAAGAGTACCTGAAAGCAGAGGGGACAGAGTCTGGGTCACTCAGGAGTGACCAGGGGCTCGGTAGACAAAAGCCCACCGATGTTGGGTGCTTTAGGTACGTTGAGGGGGTTCTTGACTGTGCAGCCACAGGGACCAGGAGATGTTGAGGACAACCAGGAGCCGGATGTGAGCTGTCCCACAAAGGATGTCAAGTGCTGAGGGGTCGGTGTCCAGCAGGAGCACCAACAAGCCTTGGCAACGGCAACCCATGCAGAAGGTCAAAGAAAGTTATGGTTCGGACCAGCAAGGTCCAGGAGACTCACCAAACACAGGGAAGTCAGGGCAAGCCTAGAGTAACCAGGGGAGCCCAAGAAAAGCAAAGTTGACCCTACAAATGGACTCACAGTCCCGGAGGCACAGGAGTCGCGAGAGGACCTCGATCAATTTCACCAAACAGCAGCCCACGGAGCACTTGGAGTGTGGAGGCTGGAGTTCCTGGTAAGAAATGGTGCCAAAGGTTGGGGCTACTTGGAGCTCAATGCACTTGCTCGGAAAATGCCAACAAGCATATGCACTTGCAAATGAATGCGGTGCACAGGGGTACAAGTATTGCAGCCCCCACAAAGGATTCTGCCCTTAAACTTGGTAAGAAGGCAGCTCGGACCTTGAGGGACATTGAAATTTACCTCTTGTGTTGCTGGAGCCTTTGGAGTCCATAGGAGCTCAGGATCAGCAGACCAGTCAGTTGTGATGTGGTGCCTGTGGTTGCAGGGGAGTGACTCCTTCACTCCAAGGGAGATATCTTTTGTTGTACTTGATGCTCCATAGGTCCTGCATGGAGCCTATATGGTGCAGGGGTACAGACAATGCTCCAGACTGAGAGGGAGAAGAAGTCAGGCCCAAACAAAGTCCAGCGAAGTCCAGAGTGTCCAGACGGTTGAAGCTCAGTGTTTTCTGGTTCAGAATCTTCTCCTCACCGAACCTAGAGTCCGACAGCCAGGTAATCCCTTTTGTACCCACAGAAGAGGGTTGGACAGATTCAGGGGGCCCTCCCAGGGGAGGGCCTGGACAGTGGGGAGGTTACTCCCATGTCCTTTGTCCAGTTTCATGCCAGAGCAGGAGCCAACGGCTCCCAGGACTGGTTTGAACTGGACTATGCACAGGGACACCAAATGTGCCCCTCATGCAGACTTTCGGTCGCTGGCAAGCGCACCTACCCAGCCCTAATACACTAAATCCTGTCTGGGAGGTGGCCACACCTCCCTGTGACAGGATGCCTATTGTTCCACCTTCCTCTGCTCGAGCTTGGCTCAGCAGCAGAAGGGCAGAAATGGTCTCTGATCGGCATGATTGATTGAGGGTAAATGGGTGGCCACACACTTCTGCTTAAAGGCTCCTGAGAGCCTGACCCGCACTCTGCTCGTTCACTTGAAAGGAAGGAACAATGGTGTGAAATACAGTGGCACTTTATTAAGCAATTCAATAACACAGAAAGCTGTTCATTTAAAGCTGCCCATTAACACATGAGCAGGATAAAAGCATCGACAATGTTATAAATCAGTTGTTCAAAATGGAGCAAAAATATATGTAGATATTATTTAATACACAGCTGCCTAAAGGGCAACCCTGAATTCAGAAATGATGAATAGGCAGGCGCCTAGAAGGCAAATTTTACATGAGAAAACAAAACCATCCAAGGCTACACAATTTAAACTAAAACAAATGCAATGGCTTGGGTTTGGATGAGCTAAATTAGAGAGGCTGACAAAGCCAATAGGCTCGTAATTAGAAAAGAGCATTACCACCTTGGGAGTAGAAGTTCTAGGCCCAGTCAGGATAACGATCGATCGGGAACCCTCACCATGCAACTAGGCAGTGGTTTGAAGAGTTCGGGGCGTTGGCCTAGGTGTAGACCTTTTATATGGCTTAATGCAGAAGTCCTACCCACGTCTGACGTGGGTCCTGACGTGGGCCCTTGACCGCACGCTTACAGTAACAGTGGAAAGTTTTATGGAAAATTTGAGAAGAGGTACCATGGTGAAACTAGGGGCTTTTTAGCAGGTGGTTGGTGCTCTTCACCGCAAACAATAAACACACATAAACAAAGGATAACTTTTACCGTAAAATGCTCAGAAATTAATATTTTATATATTATTTCTCTGTCATAGGAACAGGGGTGGGAGCACACCGCTTCACCTCCCAGCAAGGTTCGCCCCTGGCATTCTGGTAAATGCAGTCTCTTGTTGCTTGCTTTGCTCTAGAATTCAGAGTGTTTCGCCAGAGTTGGCGCAGATAGTGCTGATCTCTAGACACGTGTTTCTGGTTCTTTAACCGTCATTAGTAGAGAATACAGACTTCAAATTTGGGGTTTGCCGAGTAGGCTGCCAAACATTGCATCAGGTCAAGTACCTCTCACTGGCGCGCGGGTGCTTCTTCCACGAGCTCGTCAGCTCAATGACTCACTGGAGTACTTTTAAACAGGAACAGGGGTGGGAGCACACCGCTTCACCTCCCAGCAAGGTTCGCCCCTGGCATTCTGGTAAATGCAGTCTCTTGTTGCTTGCTTTGCTCTAGTATTCAGAGTGTTTCGCCAGAGTTGGCGCAGATAGTGCTGATCTCTAGACACGTGTTTCTGGTTCTTTAACCGTCATCAGTGGAGAATACAGACTTCAAATTTGGGGTTTGCCGAGTAGGCTGCCAAACATTGCATCAGGTCAAGTACCTCTCACTGGCGCGCGGGTGCTTCTTCCACGAGCTCGTCAGCTCAATGACTCACTGGAGTACTTTTAAACAGGAACAGGGGTGGGAGCACACCGCTTCACCTCCCAGCAAGGTTCGTCCCTGGCATTCTGGTAAATGCAGTCTCTTGTTGCTTGCTTTGCTCTAGTATTCAGAGTGTTTCGCCAGAGTTGGCGCAGATAGTGCTGATCTCTAGACACGTGTTTCTGGTTCTTTAACCGTCATCAGTAGAGAATACAGACTTCAAATTTGGGGTTTGCCGAGTAGGCTGCCAAACATTGCATCAGGTCAAGTACCTCTCACTGGCGCGCGGGTGCTTCTTCCACGAGCTCGTCAGCTCAATGACTCACTGGAGTACTTTTAACCAGGAACAGGGGTGGGAGCACACCGCTTCACCTCCGAGCAAGGTTTGCCCCTGGCATTCTGGTAAATGCAGTCTCTTGTTGCTTGCTTTGCTCTAGTATTCAGAGTGTTTCGCCAGAGTTGGCGCAGATAGTGCTGATCTCTAGACGCGCGTTTCTGGTTCTTTAACCGTCATCAGTAGAGAATACAGACTTCAAATTTGGGGTTTGCCGAGTAGGCTGCCAAACATTGCATCAGGTCAAGTACCTCTCACTGGCGCGCTGGTGCTTTTCCACGAGCTCGTCAGCTCAATGACTCACTGGAGTACTTTTAAACAGGAACAGGGGTGGGAGTACACCGCTCACCTCCCAGCAAGGTTCGCCCCTGGCATTCTGGTAAATGCAGTCTCTTGTTGCTTGCTTTGCTCTAGTATTCAGAGTGTTTCGCCAGAGTTGGCGCAGATAGTGCTGATCTCTAGACACGTGTTTCTGGTTCTTTAACCGTCATCAGTAGAGAATACAGACTTCAAATTTGGGGTTGCCGAGTAGGCTGCCAAACATTGCATCAGGTCAAGTACCTCTCACTGGCGCGCGGGTGCTTCTTCCACGAGCTCGTCAGCTCAATGACTCACTGGAGTACTTTTAAACAGGAACAGGGGTGGGAGCACACCGCTTCACCTCCCAGCAAGGTTCGCCCCTGGCATTCTGGAAAATGCAGTCTCTTGTTGCTTGCTTTGCTCTAGTATTCAGAGTGTTTCGCCAGAGTTGGCGCAGATAGTGCTGATCTCTAGACACGTGTTTCTGGTTCTTTAACCGTCATCAGTAGAGAATACAGACTTCAAATTTGGGGTTTGCCGAGTAGGCTGCCAAACATTGCATCAGGTCAAGTACCTCTCACTGGCACGCGGGTGCATCTTCCACGAGCTCGTCAGCTCAATGACTCACTGGAGTACTTTTAAACAGGAACAGGGGTGGGAGCACACCGCTTCACCTCAGCAGGTTCGCCCCTGGCATTCTGGTAAATGCAGTCTCTTGTTGCTTGCTTTGCTCTAGTATTCAGAGTGTTTCGCCAGAGTTGGCGCAGATAGTGCCGATCTCTAGATACGTGTTTCTGGTTCTTTAACCGTCTTCAGTAGAGAATACAGACTTCAAATTTGGGGTTTGCCGAGTAGGCTGCCAAACATTGCATCAGGTCAAGTACCTCTCACTGGCACGCGGGTGCTTCTTCCACGAGCTCGTCAGCTCAATGACTCACTGGAGTACTTTTAAACAGGAACAGGGGTGGGAGCACACCGCTTCACCTCCCAGCAAGGTTCGGCCCTGGCATTCTGGTAAATGCAGTCTCTTGTTGCTTGCTTTGCTCTAGTATTCAGAGTGTTTCGCCAGAGTTGGCGCAGATAGTGCCGATCTCTAGACATGTGTTTCTGGTTCTTTAACCGTCATCAGTAGAGAATACAGACTTCAAATTTGGGGTTTGCCGAGTTGGCTGCCAAACATTGCATCAGGTCAAGTACCTCTCACTGGCGCGTGGGTGTTTCTTCCACGAGCTCGTCAGCTCAATGACTCACGGGCGTACTTTTAAACAGGAACAGGGGTGGGAGCACACCGCTTCACCTCCCAGCAAGGTTCGCCCCTGGCATTCTGGTAAATGCAGTCTCTTGTTGCTTGCTTTGCTCTAGTATTCAGAGTGTTTCGCCAGAGTTGGCGCAGATAGTGCTGATCTCTAGACACGTGTTTCTGGTTCTTTAACCGTCATCAGTAGAGAATACAGACTGTCCCTGTCCCTGTTTAAAAGTACTCCCGTGAGTCATTGAGCTGACGAGCTCGTGTAAGAAGCACCCGCGCGCTAGTGAGAGGTACTTGACCTGATGCAATGTTTGGCAGCCTACTCAGCAAACCCCAAATTTGAAGCCTGTAATCTCTACTGATGACGGTTAAAGAACCAGAAACACGTGTCTAGAGATCAGCACTATCTGTGCCAACTCTGGCGAAACACTCGGAAAACTTTAGTAAAGCAAGCAACATGAGACTGCATTTACCAGAATGCCAGGGGCGAACCTTGCTGGGGGGTGAAGCGGTGTGCTCCCACCCCTGTTCCTGTTTAAAAGTACTCCCATGAGTCATTGAGCTGACGAGCTCGTGGAAGAAGCACCCGCGCCAGTGAGAGGTACTTGACCTGATGCAATGTTTGGCAGCCTACTCAGCAAACCCCAAATTTGAAGCCTGTAATCTCTACTGATGACGGTTAAAGAACCAGAAACACGTGTCTAGAGATCAGCACTATCTGCGCCAACTCTGGCGAAACACTCGGAAAAACTTTAGTAAAGCAAGCAACATGAGACTGCATTTACCAGAATGCCAGGGGCGAACCTTGCTGGGGGTGAAGCAGTGTGCTCCCACCCCTGTTCCTGTTTAAAAGTACTCCCGCGAGTCATTGAGCTGACGAGCTCGTGGAAGAAGCACCCGCGCGCCAGAGAGAGGTACTTGACCTGATGCAATGTTTGGCAGCCTACTCAGCAAAACCCCAAATTTGAAGCCTGTAATCTCTACTGATGACGGTTAAAGAACCAGAAACACGTGTCTAGAGATCAGCACTATCTGCGCCAACTCTGGCGAAACACTCGGAAAACTTTAGTAAAGCAAGCAACATGAGACTGCATTTACCAGAATGCCAGGGGCGAACCTTGCTGGGGGTGAAGCGGTGTGCTCCCACCCCTGTTCCTGTTTAAAAGTACTCCCGTGAGTCATTGAGCTGACGAGCTCGTGGAAGAAGCACCCGCGCGCCAGTGAGAGGTACTTGACCTGATGCAATGTTTGGCAGCCTACTCAGCAAACCCCAAATTTGAAGCCTGTAATCTCTACTGATGACGGTTAAAGCACCAGAAACACGTGTCTAGAGATCAGCACTATCTGCGCCAACTCTGGCGAAACACTCGGAAAACTTTAGTAAAGCAAGCAACATGAGACTGCATTTACCAGAATGCCAGGGGCGAACCTTGCTGGGGAGTGAAGCGGTGTGCTCCCACCCCTGTTCCTGTTTAAAAGTACTCCAGTGAGTCATTGAGCTGACGAGCTCGTGGAAGAAGCACCCGCGCGCCAGTGAGAGGTACTTGACCTGATGCAATGTGTGGCAGCCTACTCAGCAAACCCCAAATTTGAAGCCTGTAATCTCTACTGATGACGGTTAAAGAACCAGAAACACGTGTCTAGAGATCAGCACTATCTGCGCCAACTCTGGCGAAACACTCGGAAAACTTTAGTAAAGCAAGCAACATGAGACTGCATTTGCCAGGGGCGAACCTTGCTGGGGGGTGAAGCGGTGTGCTCCCACCCCTGTTCCTGTTTAAAAGTACTCCCCTGAGTCATTGAGCTGACGAGCTCGTGGAAGAAGCACCCGCGCGCCAGTGAGAGGTACTTGACCTGATGCAATGTTTGGCAGCCTACTCAGCAAACCCCAAATTTGAAGCCTGTAATCTCTACTGATGACGGTTAAAGAACCAGAAACACGTGTCTAGAGATCAGCACTATCTGCGCCAACTCTGGCGAAACACTCGGAAAACTTTAGTAAAGCAAGCAACATGAGACTGCATTTACCAGAATGCCAGGGGCGAACCTTGCTGGGGGGTGAAGCGGTGTGCTCCCACCCCTGTTCCTGTTTAAAAGTACTCCCTTGAGTCATTGAGCTGACGAGCTCGTGGAAGAAGCACCCGCGCGCCAGTGAGAGGTACTTGACCTGATGCAATGTTTGGCAGCCTACTCAGCAAACCCCAAATTTGAAGCCTGTAATCTCTACTGATGACAGTTAAAGAACCAGAAACACGTATCTAGAGATCAGCACTATCTGCGCCAACTCTGGCGAAACACTCGGAAAACTTTAGTAAAGCAAGCAACATGAGACTGCATTTACCAGAATGCCTGGGGCGAACCTTGCTGGGGGTGAAGCGGTGTGCTCCCACCCCTGTTCCTGTTTAAAAGTACTCCCGTGAGTCATTGAGCTGACGAGCTCGTGGAAGAAGCACCCGCGCGCCAGTGAGAGGTACTTGACCTGATGCAATGTTTGGCAGCCTACTCAGCAAACCCCAAATTTGAAGCCTGTAATCTCTACTGATGACGGTTAAAGAACCAGAAACACGTGTCTAGAGATCAGCACTATCTGCGCCAACTATGGCGAAACACTCGGAAAACTTTAGTAAAGCAAGCAACATGAGACTGCATTTACCAGAATGCCAGGGGCGAACCTTGCTGGGGGGTGAAGCGGTGTGCTCCCACCCCTATTCCTGTTTAAAAGTACTCCCGTGAGTCATTGAGCTGACGAGCTCGTGGAAGAAGCACCCGCGCGCCAGTGAGAGGTACTTGACCTGATGCAATGTTTGGCAGCCTACTCAGCAAACCCCAAATTTGAAGCCTGTAATCTCTACTGATGACGGTTAAAGAACCAGAAACACGTGTCTAGAGATCAGCACTATCTGCGCCAACTCTGGCGAAACACTCGGAAAACTTGAGTAAAGCAAGCAACATGAGACTGCATTTACCAGAATGCCAGGGGCGAACCTTGCTGGGGGGTGAAGTGGTGTGCTCCCACCCCTGTTCCTGTTTAAAAGTACTCCCGTGAGTCATGGAGCTGACGAGCTCGTGGAAGAATTACCCGCGCGCCAGTGAGAGGTACTTGACCTGATGCAATGTTTGGCAGCCTACTCAGCAAACCCCAAATTTGAAGCCTGTAATCTCTACTGATGACGGTTAAAGAACCAGAAACACGTGTCTAGAGATCAGCACTATCTGCGCCAACTCTGGCGAAACACTCGGAAAACTTTAGTAAAGCAAGCAACATGAGACTGCATTTACCAGAATGCCAGGGGCGAACCTTGCTGGGGGTGAAGCGGTGTGCTCCCTCCCCTGTTCCTGTTTAAAAGTACTCCCGTGAGTCATTGAGCTGACGAGCTCGTGGAAGAAGCACCCGCGCGCCAGTGAGAGGTACTTGACCTGATGCAATGTTTGGCAGCCTACTCAGCAAACCCCAAATTTGAAGCCTGGAATCTCTACTGATGACGGTGAAAGAACCAGAAACACGTGTCTAGAGATCAGCACTATCTGCGCCAACTCTGGCGAAACACTCGGAAAACTTTAGTAAAGCAAGCAACATGAGACTGCATTTACCAGAATGCCAGGGGCGAACCTTGCTGGGGGGTGAAGCGGTGTGCTCCCACCCCTGTTCCTGTTTAAAAGTACTCCCGTGAGTCATTGAGCTGACGAGCTCGTGGAAGAAGCACCCGCGCGCCAGTGAGAGGTACTGGACCTGATGCAATGTTTGGCAGCCTACTCAGCAAACCCCAAATTTGAAGCCTGTAATCTCTACTGATGACGGTTAAAGAACCAGAAACACGTGTCTAGAGATCAGCACTATCTGCGCCAACTCTGGCGAAACACTCTGAAAACTTTAGTAAAGCAAGCAACATGGGACTGCATTTACCAGAATGCCAGGGGCGAACCTTGCTGGGATGTGAAGCGGTGTGCTCCCACCCCTGTTCCTGTTTAAAAGTACTCCCGTGAGTCATTGAGCTGACGAGCTCGTGGAAGAAGCAACCGCGCGCCAGTGAGAGGTACTTGACCTGATGCAATGTTTGGCAGCCTACTCAGCAAACCCCAAATTTAAAGCCTGTAATCTCTACTGATGACGGTTAAAGAACCAGAAACACGTGTCTAGAGATCAGCACTATCTGCGCCAACTCTGGCGAAACACTCGGAAAACTTTAGTAAAGCAAGCAACATGAGACTGCATTTACCAGAATGCCAGGGGCGAACCTTGCTGGGGGTGAAGCGGTGTGCTCCCTCCCCTGTTCCTGTTTAAAAGTACTCCCGTGAGTCATTGAGCTGACGAGCTTGTGGAAGAAGCACCCGCGCGCCATTGAGAGGTACTTGACCTGATGCAATGTTTGGCAGCCTACTCAGCAAACCCCAAATTTGAAGCCTGTAATCTCTACTGATGACGGTTAAAGAACCAGAAACACGGGTCTAGAGATCAGCACTATCTGCGCCAACTCTGGCGAAACACTCGGAAAACTTTAGTAAAGCAAGCAACATGAGACTGCATTTACCAGAATGCCAGGGGCGAACCTTGCTGGGGGGTGAAGTGGTGTGCTCCCACCCCTGTTCCTGTTTAAAAGTACTCCCGTGAGTCATTGAGCTGACGAGCTCGTGGAAGAATTACCCGCGCGCCAGTGAGAGGTACTTGACCTGATGCAATGTTTGGCAGCCTAATCAGCAAACCCCAAATTTGAAGCCTGTAATCTCTACTGATGACGGTTAAAGAACCAGAAACACATGTGTAGAGATCAGCACTAACTGCGCCAACTCTGGCGAAACACTAGGAAAACTTTAGTAAAGCAAGCAACATGAGACTGCATTTACCAGAATGCCAGGGGCGAACCTTGCTGGGGGGTGAAGCGGTGTGCTCCCACCCCTGTTCCTGTTTAAAAGTACTCCCGTGAGTCATTGAGCTGACGAGCTCGTGGAAGAAGCACCCGCGCGCCAGTGAGAGGTACTTGACCTGATGCAATGTTTGGCAGCCTACTCAGCAAACCCCAAATTTGAAGCCTGTAATCTCTACTGATGACGGTTAAAGAACCAGAAACACGTGTCTAGAGATCAGCACTATCTGCGCCAACTCTGGCGAAACACTCGGAAAACTTTAGTAAAGCAAGCAACATGAGACTGCATTTACCAGAATGCCAGGGGCGAACCTTGCTGGGATGTGAAGCGGTGTGCTCCCACCCCTGTTCCTGTTTAAAAGTACTCCCGTGAGTCATTGAGCTGACGAGCTCGTGGAAGAAGCACCCGCGCGCCAGTGAGAGGTACTTGGCCTGATGCAATGTTTGGCAGCCTACTCAGCAAACCCCAAATTTAAAGCCTGTAATCTCTACTGATGACGGTTAAAGAACCAGAAACACGTGTCTAGAGATCAGCACTATCTGCGCCAACTCTGGCGAAACACTCGGAAAACTTTAGTAAAGCAAGCAACATGAGACTGCATTTACCAGAATGCCAGGGGCGAACCTTGCTGGGGGGTGAAGCGGTGTGCTCCCTCCCCTGTTCCTGTTTAAAAGTACTCCCGTGAGTCATTGAGCTGACGAGCTCGTGGAAGAAGCACCCGCGCGCCAGTGAGAGGTACTTGACCTGATGCAATGTTTGGCAGCCTACTCAGCAAACCCCAAATTTGAAGCCTGGAATCTCTACTGATGACGGTTAAAGAACCAGAAACACGTGTCTAGAGATCAGCACTATCTGCGCCAACTCTGGCGAAACACTCGGAAAACTTTTGTAAAGCAAGCAGCATGAGACTGCATTTACCAGAATGCCAGGGGCGAACCTTGCTGGGGGGTGAAGCGGTGTGCTCCCACCCCTGTTCCTGTTTAAAAGTACTCCCGTGAGTCATTGAGCTGACGAGCTCGTGGAAGAAGCACCCTCGCGCCTGTGAAAGGTACTTGACCTGATGCAATGTTTGGCAGCCTACTCCGCAAACCCCAAATTTGAAGCCTGTAATCTCTACTGATGACGGTTAAAGAACCAGAAACACGTGTCTAGAGATCAGCACTATCTGCGCCAACTCTGGCGAAACACTCTGAAAACTTTAGTAAAGCAAGCAACATGAGACTGCTTTTACCAGAATGCCAGGGGCGAACCTTGCTGGGATGTGAAGCGGTGTGCTCCCACCCCTGTTCCTGTTTAAAAGTACTCCCGTGAGTCATTGAGCTGACGAGCTCGTGGAAGAAGCACCCGCGCGCCAGTGAGAGGTACTTGACCTGATGCAATGTTTGGCAGCCTACTCAGCAAACCCCAAATTTAAAGCCTGTAATCTCTACTGATGACGGTTAAAGAACCAGAAACACGTGTCTAGAGATCAGCACTATCTGCGCCAACTCTGGCGAAACACTCGGAAAACTTTAGTAAAGCAAGCAACATGAGACTGCATTTACCAGAATGCCAGGGGCGAACCTTGCTGGGGGGTGAAGCGGTGTGCTCCCACCCCTGTTCCTGTTTAAAAGTACTCCTGTGAGTCATTGAGCTGACGAGCTCGTGGAAGAAGCACCCGCGTGCCAGTGAGAGGTACTTGACCTGATGCAATGTTTGGCAGCCTACTCAGCAAACCCCAAATTTGAAGCCTGTAATCTCTACTGCTGACGGTTAAAGAACCAGAAACACGTGTCTAGAGATCAGCACTATCTGCGCCAACTCTGGCGAAACACTCGGAAAACTTTAGTAAAGCAAGCAACATGAGACTGCATTTACCAGAATGCCAGGGGCGAACCTTGCTGGGGGGTGAAGCGGTGTGCTCCCACCCCTGTTCCTGTTTAAAAGTACTCCCGTGAGTCATTGAGCTGACGAGCTCGTGGAAGAAGCACCCGCGTGCCAGTGAGAGGTACTTGACCTGATGCAATGCTTGGCAGCCTACTCAGCAAACCCCATATTTGAAGCCTGTAATCTCTACTGATGACGGTTAAAGAACCAGAAACACGTGTCTAGAGATCAGCAATATCTGTGCCAACTCTGGCGAAACACTCGGAAAACTTTAGTAAAGCAATCAATATGAGACTGCATTTACCAGAATGCCAGGGGCGAACCTTGCTGGGGGGTGAAGCGGTGTGCTCCCACCCCTGTTCCTCTTTAAAAGTACTCCCGTGAGTCATTGAGCTGACGAGCTCGTGGAAGAAGCACCCGCGCGCCAGTGAGAGGTACTTGACCTGATGCAATGTTTGGCAGCCTACTCAGCAAACCCCAAATTTGAAGCCTGTAATCTCTACTGATGACGGTTAGAGTAACCAGAAACACGTGTCTAGAGATCAGCACTATCTGCGCCAACTCTGGCGAAACACTCGGAAAACTTTAGTAAAGCAAGCAACATGAGACTGCATTTACCAGAATGCCAGGGGCGAACCTTGCTGGGGGGTGAAGCGGTGTGCTCCCACCCCTGTTCCTGTTTAAAAGTACTCCCGTGAGTCATTGAGCTGACGAGCTCGTGGAAGAAGCACCCGCGCGCCAGTGAGAGGTACTTGACCTGATGCAATGTTTGGCAGCCTACTCAGCAAACCCCAAATTTGAAGCCTGTAATCTCTACTGATGACGGTTAAAGAACCAGAAACACGTGTCTAGAGATCAGCACTATCTGCGCCAACTCTGGCGAAACACTCGGAAAACTTTAGTAAAGCAAGCAACATGAGACTGCATTTACCAGAATGCCAGGGGCGAACTTTGCTGGGGGGTGAAACGGTGTGCTCCCACCCCTGTTCCTGTTTAAAAGTACTCCCGTGAGTCATTGAGCTGACGAGCTCGTGGAAGAAGCACCCGCGCGCCAGTGAGAGGTACTTGACCTGATGCAATGTTTGGCAGTCTACTCAGCAAACCCCAAATTTGAAGCCTGTAATCTCTACTGATGACGGTTAAAGAACCAGAAACTCGTGTCTAGAGATCAGCACTATCTGCGCAAACTCTGGCGAAACACTCGGAAAACTTTAGTAAAGCAAGCAACATGAGACTGCATTTACCAGAATGCCAGGGGCAAACCTTGCTGGGGGGTGAAGCGGTGTGCTCCCACCCCTGTTCCTGTTTAAAAGTACTCCCGTGAGTCATTGAGCTGACGAGCTCGTGGAAGAAGCACCCGCGCGCCAGTGAGAGGTACTTGACCTCATGCAATGTTTGGCAGCCTACTCAGCAAACCCCAAATTTGAAGCCTGTAATCTCTACTGATGACGGTTAAAGAACCAGAAACACGTGTCTAGAGATCAGCACTATCTGCGCCAACTCTGGCGAAACTCTCGGAAAACTTTAGTAAAGCAAGCAACATGAGACTGCATTTACCAGAATGCCAGGGGCAAACCTTGCTGGGGGGTGAAGCGGTGTGCTCCCACCCCTGTTCCTGTTTAAAAGTACTCCCGTGAGTCATTGAGCTGACGAGCTCGTGGAAGAAATCCCCCGCGTGCCAGTGAGAGGTACTTGACCTGATGCAATGTTTGGCAGCCTACTCAGCAAACCCCAAATTTGAAGCCTGTAATCTCTACTGATGACGGTTAAAGAACCAGAAACACGTGTCTAGAGATCAGCACTATCTGCGCCAACTCTGGCGAAACACTCGGAAAACTTTAGTAAAGCAAGCAACATGAGACTGCATTTACCAGAATGCCAGGGGCGAACCTTGCTGGGGGTGAAGAGGTGTGCTCCCACCCATGTTCCTGTTTAAAAGTACTTCCGTGAGTCATTGAGCTGACGAGCTCGTGGAAGAAGCACCCGCGCGCCAGTGAGAGGTACTTGACCTGATGCAATGTTTGGCAGCCTACTCAGCAAACCCCAAATTTGAAGCCTGTAATCTCTACTGATGACGGTTAAAGAACCAGAAACACGTGTCTAGAGATCAGCACTATCTGCGCCAACTCTGGCGAAACACTCGGAAAACTTTAGTAAAGCAAGCAACATGAGACTGCATTTACCAGAATGCCAGGGGCGAACCTTGCTGGGGGGTGAAGCGGTGTGCTCCCACCCCTGTTCCTGTTTAAAAGTACTCCCGTGAGTCATTGAGCTGACGAGCTCGTGGAAGAAGCACCCGCGCGCCAGTGAGAGGTACTTGACCTGATGCAATGTTTGGCAGCCTACTCAGCAAACCCCAAATTTGAAGCCTGTAATCTCTACTGATGACGGTTAAAGAACCAGAAACACGTGTCTAGAGATCAGCACTATCTGCGCCAACTCTGGCGAAACACTCGGAAAACTTTAGTAAAGCAAGCAACATGAGACTGCATTTACTAGAATGCCAGGGGCGAACCTTGCTGAGGGGTGAAGCGGTGTGCTCCCACCCCTGTTCCTGTTTAAAAGTACTCCCGTGAGTCGTTGAGCTGACGAGCTCGTGGAAGAAGCACCCGCGCGCCAGTGAGAGGTACTTGACCTGATGCAATGTTTGGCAGCCTACTCAGCAAACCCCAAAATTGAAGCCTGTAATCTCTACTGATGACGGTTAAAGAACCAGAAACACGTGTCTAGAGATCAGCACTATCTGCGCCAACTCTGGCGAAACACTCGGAAAACTTTAGTAAAGCAAGCAACATGAGACTGCATTTACCAGAATGCCAGGGGCGAACCTTGCTGGGGGGTGAAGCGGTGTGCTCCCACCCCTGTTCCTGTTTAAAAGTACTCCCGTGAGTCATTGAGCTGACGAGCTCGTGGAAGAAGCACCCGCGCGCCAGTGAGAGGTACTTGAACTGATGCAATGTTTGGCAGCCTACTCAGCAAATCCCAAATTTGAAGCCTGTAATCTCTACTGATGACGGTTAAAGAACCAGAAACACATGTCTAGAGATCAGCACTATCTGCGCCAACTCTGGCGAAACACTCGGAAAACTTTAGTAAAGCAAGCAACATGAGACTGCATTTACCAGAATGCCAGGGGCGAACCTTGCTGGAGGGTGAAGCGGTGTGCTCCCACCCATGTTCCTGTTTAAAAGTACTCCTGTGAGTCATTGAGCTGACGAGCTCGTGGAAGAAGCACCCGCGCGCCAGTGAGAGGTACTTGACCTGATGCAATGTTTGGCAGCCTACTCAGCAAACCCCAAATTTGAAGCCTGTAATCTCTACTGATGACGGTTAAAGAACCAGAAACTCGTGTCTAGAGATCAGCACTATCTGCGCCAACTCTGGCGAAACACTCGGAAAACTTTAGTAAAGCAAGCAACATGAGACTGCATTTACCAGAATGCCTGGGGCGAACCTTGCTGGGGGGTGAAGCGGTGTGCTCCCAACCCTGTTCCTGTTTAAAAGTACTCCCGTGAGTCATTGAGCTGACGAGCTCGTGGAAGAAGCACCCGCGCGCCAGTGAGAGGTACTTGACCTGATGCAATGTTTGGCAGGCTACTCAGCAAACCCCAAATTTGAAGCCTGTAATCTCTACTGATGACGGTTAAAGAACCAGAAACACGTGTCTAGAGATCAGGCACTATCTGCGCCAACTCTGGCGAAACTCTCGGAAAACTTTAGTAAAGCAAGCAACATGAGACTGCATTTACCAGAATGCCAGGGGCAAACCTTGCTGGGGGGTGAAGCGGTGTGCTCCCACCACTGTTCCTGTTTAAAAGTACTCCCGTGAGTCATTGAGCTGACGAGCTCGTGGAAGAAATCACCCGCGTGCCAGTGAGAGGTACTTGACCTGATGCAATGTTTGGCAGCCTACTCAGCAAACCCCAAATTTGAAGCCTGTAATCTCTACTGATGACGGTTAAAGAACCAGAAACACGTGTCTAGAGATCAGCACTATCTGCGCCAACTCTGGCGAAACACTCGGAAAACTTTAGTAAAGCAAGCAACATGAGACTGCATTTACCAGAATGCCAGGGGCGAACCTTGCTGGGGGGTGAAGCGGTGTGCTCCCACCCCTGTTCCTGTTTAAAAGTACTTCCGTGAGTCATTGAGCTGACGAGCTCGTGGAAGAAGCACCCGCGCGCCAGTGAGAGGTACTTGACCTGATGCAATGTTTGGCAGCCTACTCAGCAAACCCCAAATTTGAAGCCTGTAATCTCTACTGATGACGGTTAAAGAACCAGAAACACGTGTCTAGAGATCAGCACTATCTGCGACAACTCTGGCGAAACACTCGGAAAACTTTAGTAAAGCAAGCAACATGAGACTGCATTTACCAGAATGCCAGGGGCGAACCTTGCTGAGGGGTGAAGCGGTGTGCTCCCACCCCTGTTCCTGTTTAAAAGTATTCCCGTGAGTCATTGAGCTGACGAGCTCGTGGAAGAAGCACCCGCGCGCCAGTGAGAGGTACTTGACCTGATGCAATGTTTGGCAGACTACTCAGCAAACCCCAAATTTGAAGCCTGTAATCTCTACTGATGACGGTTAAAGAACCAGAAACACGTGTCTAGAGATCAGCACTATCTGCGCCAACTCTGGCGAAACACTCGGAAAACTTTAGTAAAGCAAGCAACATGAGACTGCATTTACCAGAATGCCAGGGGCGAACCTTACTGGGGGTGAAGCGGTGTGCTCCCACCCCTGTTCCTGTTTAAAAGTACTCCCGTGAGTCATTGAGCTGACGAGCTCGTGGAAGAAGCACCCGCGCGCCAGTGAGAGGTACTTGACCTGATGCAATGTTTGGCAGCCTACTCAGCAAACCCCAAATTTGAAGCCTGTAATCTCTACTGATGACGGTTAAAGAACCAGAAACACGTGTCTAGAGATCAGCACTATCTGCGCCAACTCTGGCGAAACACTCGGAAAACTTTAGTAAAGCAAGCAACATGAGACTGCATTTACCAGAATGCCAGGGGCGAACCTTGCTGGAGGGTGAAGCGGTGTGCTCCCACCCCTGTTCCTGTTTAAAAGTACTCCTGTGAGTCATTGAGCTGACGAGCTCGTGGAAGAAGCACCCGCGCGCCAGTGAGAGGTACTTGACCTGATGCAATGTTTGGCAGCCTACTCAGCAAACCCCAAATTTGAAGCCTGTAATCTCTACTGATGACGGTTAAAGAACCAGAAACACGTGTCTAGAGATCAGCACTATCTGCGCCAACTCTGGCGAAACACTCGGAAAACTTTAGTAAAGCAAGCAACATGAGACTGCATTTACCAGAATGCCAGGGGCGAACCTTGCTGGGGGTGAAGCGGTGTGCTCCCACCCCTGTTCCTGTTTAAAAGTACTCCCGTGAGTCATTGAGCTGACGAGCTCGTGGAAGAAGCACCCGCGCGCCAGTGAGAGGTACTTGACCTGATGCAATGTTTGGCAGCCTACTCAGCAAACCCCAAATTTGAAGCCTGTAATCTCTACTGATGACGGTTAAAGAACCAGAAACACGTGTCTAGAGATCAGCACTATCTGCGCCAACTCTGGCGAAACACTCTGAAAACTTTAGTAAAGCAAGCAACATGAGACTGCATTTACCAGAATGCCAGGGGCGAACCTTGCTGGGGGTGAAGCGGTGTGCTCCCACCCCTGTTCCTGTTTAAAAGTACTCCAGTGAGTCATTGAGCTGACGAGCTCGTGGAAGAAGCACCCGCGCGCCAGTGAGAGGTACTTGACCTGATGCAATGTTTGGCAGCCTACTCAGCAAACCCCAAATTTGAAGCCTGTAATCTCTACTGATGACGGTTAAAGAACCAGAAACACCTGTCTAGAGATCAGCACTATCTACGCCAACTCTGGAGAAACACTCGGAAAACTTTAGTAAAGCAAGCAACATGAGACTGCATTTACCAGAATGCCAGGGGCGAACCTTGCTGGGGGGTGAAGCGGTGTGCTCCCACCCCTGTTCCTGTTTAAAAGTACTTCCGTGAGTCATTGAACTGACGAGCTCGTGGAAGAAGCACCCGCGCGCCAGTGAGAGGTACTTGACCTGATGCAATGTTTGGCAGCCTACTCAGCAAACCCCAAATTTGAAGCCTGTAATCTCTACTGATGACGGTTAAAGAACCAGAAATACGTGTCTAGAGATCAGCACTATCTGCGCCAACTCTGGCGAAACACTCGGAAAACTTTAGTAAAGCAAGCAACATGAGACTGCATTTACCAGAATGCCAGGGGCGAACCTTGCTGAGGGGTGAAGCGGTGTGCTCCCACCCCTGTTCCTGTTTAAAAGTACTCCCGTGAGTCATTGAGCTGACGAGCTCGTGGAAGAAGCACCCGCGTGCCAGTGAGAGGTACTTGACCTGATGCAATGTTTGGCAGCCTACTCAGCAAACCCCAAATTTGAAGCCTGTAATCTCTACTGATGACGGTTAAAGAACCAGAAACACGTGTCAAGAGATCAGCACTATCTGCGCCAACTCTGGCGAAACACTCGGAAAACTTTAGTAAAGCAAGCAACATGAGACTGCATTTACCAGAATGCCAGGGGCGAACCTTACTGGGGGGTGAAGCGGTGTGCTCCCACCCCTGTTCCTGTTTAAAAGTACTCCCGTGAGTCATTGAGCTGACGAGCTCGTGGAAGAAGCACCCGCGCGCCAGTGAGAGGTACTTGAACTGATGCAATGTTTGGCAGCCTACTCAGCAAACCCCAAATTTGAAGCCTGTAATCTCTACTGATGACGGTTAAAGAACCAGAAACACGTGTCTAGAGATCAGCACTATCTGCGCCAACTCTGGCGAAACACTCGGAAAACTTTAGTAAAGCAAGCAACATGAGACTGCATTTACCAGAATGCCAGGGGCGAACCTTGCTGGAGGGTGAAGCGGTGTGCTCCCACCCCTGTTCCTGTTTAAAAGTACTCCTGTGAGTCATTGAGCTGACGAGCTCGTGGAAGAAGCACCCGCGCGCCAGTGAGAGGTACTTGACCTGATGCAATGTTTGGCAGCCTACTCAGCAAACCCCAAATTTGAAGCCTGTAATCTCTACTGATGACGGTTAAAGAACCAGAAACACGTGTCTAGAGATCAGCACTATCTGCGCCAACTCTGGCGAAACACTCGGAAAACTTTAGTAAAGCAAGCAACATGAGACTGCATTTACCAGAATGCCAGGGGCG
Organism: Calotriton arnoldi; assembly: GCA_963921515.1. NCBI lineage: Eukaryota > Metazoa > Chordata > Amphibia > Caudata > Salamandridae > Calotriton > Calotriton arnoldi. The sequence continues at coordinate 412,848 of CAWUFW010001414.1, forward strand.
AACCTTGCTGGGGGGTGAAGCGGTGTGCTCCCACCCCTGTTCCTGTTTAAAAGTACTCCAGTGAGTCATTGAGCTGACGAGCTCGTGGAAGAAGCACCCGCGCGCCAGTGAGAGGTACTTGACCTGATGCAATGTTTGGCAGCCTACTCAGCAAACCCCAAATTTGAAGCCTGTAATCTCTACTGATGACGGTTAAAGAACCAGAAACACGTGTCTAGAGATCAGCACTATCTGCGCCAACTCTGGCGAAACACTCGGAAAACTTTAGTAAAGCAAGCAACATGAGACTGCATTTACCAGAATGCCAGGGGCGAACCTTGCTGGGGGGTGAAGCGGTGTGCTCCCACCCCTGTTCCTGTTTAAAAGTACTCCCGTGAGTCATTGAGCTGACGAGCTCGTGGAAGAAGCACCCGCGCGCCAGTGAGAGGTACTTGACCTGATGCAATGTTTGGCAGCCTACTCAGCAAACCCCAAATTTGAAGCCTGGAATCTCTACTGATGATGGTTAAAGAACCAGAAACACGTGTCTAGAGATCAGCACTATCTGCGCCAACTCTGGCGAAACACTCGGAAAACTTTAGTAAAGCAAGCAACATGAGACTGCATTTACCAGAATGCCAGGGGCGGACCTTGCTGGGGGGTGAAGCGGTGTGCTCCCACCCCTGTTCCTGTTTAAAAGTACTCCCGTGAGTCATTGAGCTGACGAGCTCGTGGAAGAAATCACCCGCGTGCCAGTGAGAGGTACTTGACCTGATGCAATGTTTGGCAGCCTACTCAGCAAACCCCAAATTTGAAGCCTGTAATCTCTACTGATGACGGTTAAAGAACCAGAAACACGTGTCTAGAGATCAGCACTATCTGCGCCAACTCTGGCGAAACACTCGGAAAACTTTAGTAAAGCAAGCAACATGAGACTGCATTTACCAGAATGCCAGGGGCGAACCTTGCTGGGGGGTGAAGCGGTGTGCTCCCACCCCTGTTCCTGTTTAAAAGTACTCCCGTGAGTCATTGAGCTGACGAGCTCGTGGAAGAAGCACCCGCGCGCCAGTGAGAGGTACTTGACCTGATGCAATGTTTGGCAGCCTACTCAGCAAACCCCAAATTTGAAGCCTGTAATCTCTACTGATGACGGTTAAAGAACCAGAAACACGTGTCTAGAGATCAGCACTATCTGCGCCAACTCTGGCGAAACACTCGGAAAACTTTAGTAAAGCAAGCAACATGAGACTGCATTTACTAGAATGCCAGGGGCGAACCTTGCTGAGGGGTGAAGCGGTGTGCTCCCACCCCTGTTCCTGTTTAAAAGTACTCCCGTGAGTCATTGAGCTGACGAGCTCGTGGAAGAAGCACCCGCGCGCCAGTGAGAGGTACTTGACCTGATGCAATGTTTGGCAGCCTACTCAGCAAACCCCAAATTTGAAGCCTGTAATCTCTACTGATGACGGTTAAAGAACCAGAAACACGTGTCTAGAGATCAGCACTATCTGCGCCAACTCTGGCGAAACACTCGGAAAACTTTAGTAAAGCAAGCAACATGAGACTGCATTTACCAGAATGCCAGGGGCGAACCTTGCTGGGGGTGAAGCGGTGTGCTCCCACCCCTGTTCCTGTTTAAAAGTACTCCCGTGAGTCATTGAGCTGACGAGCTCGTGGAAGAAGCACCCGCGCGCCAGTGAGAGGTACTTGAACTGATGCAATGTTTGGCAGCCTACTCAGCAAACCCCAAATTTGAAGCCTGTAATCTCTACTGATGACGGTTAAAGAACCAGAAACACGTGTCTAGAGATCAGCACTATCTGCGCCAACTCTGGCGAAACACTCGGAAAACTTTAGTAAAGCAAGCAACATGAGACTGCATTTACCCGAATGCCAGGGGCGAACCTTGCTGGAGGGTGAAGCGGTGTGCTCCCACCCCTGTTCCTGTTTAAAAGTACTCCTGTGAGTCATTGAGCTGACGAGCTCGTGGAAGAAGCACCCGCGCGCCAGTGAGAGGTACTTGACCTGATGCAATGTTTGGCAGCCTACTCAGCAAACCCCAAATTTGAAGCCTGTAATCTCTACTGATGACGGTTAAAGAACCAGAAACACGTGTCTAGAGATCAGCACTATCTGCGCCAACTCTGGCGAAACACTCGGAAAACTTTAGTAAAGCAAGCAACATGAGACTGCATTTACCAGAATGCCAGGGGCGAACCTTGCTGGGGGGTGAAGCGGTGTGCTCCCACCCCTGTTCCTGTTTAAAAGTACTCCCGTGAGTCATTGAGCTGACGAGCTCGTGGAAGAAGCACCCGCGCGCCAGTGAGAGGTACTTGACCTGATGCAATGTTTGGCAGCCTACTCAGCAAACCCCAAATTTGAAGCCTGTAATCTCTACTGATGACGGTTAAAGAACCAGAAACACGTGTCTAGAGATCAGCACTATCTGCGCCAACTCTGGCGAAACACTCTGAAAACTTTAGTAAAGCAAGCAACATGAGACTGCATTTACCAGAATGCCAGGGGCGAACCTTGCTGGGGGGTGAAGCGGTGTGCTCCCACCCCTGTTCCTGTTTAAAAGTACTCCAGTGAGTCATTGAGCTGACGAGCTCGTGGAAGAAGCACCCGCGCGCCAGTGAGAGGTACTTGACCTGATGCAATGTTTGGCAGCCTACTCAGCAAACCCCAAATTTGAAGCCTGTAATCTCTACTGATGACGGTTAAAGAACCAGAAACACCTGTCTAGAGATCAGCACTATCTGCGCCAACTCTGGAGAAACACTCGGAAAACTTTAGTAAAGCAAGCAACATGAGACTGCATTTACCAGAATGCCAGGGACGAACCTTACTGGGGGGTGAAGCGGTGTGCTCCCACCCCTCTTCCTGTTTAAAAGTACTGCCGTGAGTCATTGAGCTGACGAGCTCGTGGAAGAAGCACCCGCGCGCCAGTGAGAGGTACTTGACCTGATGCAATGTTTGGCAGCCTACTCAGCAAACCCCAAATTTGAAGCCTGTAATCTCTACTGATGACGGTTAAAGAACCAGAAACACGTGTCTAGAGATCAGCACTATCTGCGCCAACTCTGGCGAAACACTCGGAAAACTTTAGTAAAGCATGCAACATGAGACTGCATTTACCAGAATGCCAGGGGCGAACCTTGCTGGGGGGTGAAGCGGTGTGCTCCCACCCCTGTTCCTGTTTAAAAGTACTCCCGTGAGTCATTGAGCTGACGAGCTCGTGGAAGAAGCGCCCGCGCGCCAGTGAGAGGTACTTGACCTGATGCAATGTTTGGCAGCCTACTCAGCAAACCCCAAATTTGAAGCCTGGAATCTCTACTGATGATGGTTAAAGAACCAGAAACACGTGTCTAGAGATCAGCACTATCTGCGCCAACTCTGGCGAAACACTCGGAAAACTTTAGTAAAGCAAGCAACATGAGACTGCATTTACCAGAATGCCAGGGGCGAACCTTGCTGGGGGGTGAAGCGGTGTGCTCCCACCCCTGTTCCTGTTTAAAAGTACTCCCGTGAGTCATTGAGCTGACGAGCTCGTGGAAGAAGCACCCGCGCGCCAGTGAGAGGTACTTGACCTGATGCAATGTTTGGCAGCCTACTCAGCAAACCCCAAATTTGAAGCCTGTAATCTCTACTGATGACGGTTAAAGAACCAGAAACACGTGTCTAGAGATCAGCACTATCTGCGCCAACTCTGGCGAAACACTCGGAAAACTTTTGTAAAGCAAGCAACATGAGACTGCATTTACCAGAATGCCAGGGGCGAACCTTGCTGGGGGGTGAAGCGGTGTGCTCCCTCCCCTGTTCCTGTTTAAAAGTACTCCCGTGAGTCATTGAGCTGACGAGCTCGTGGAAGAAGCACCCGCTTGCCATTGAGAGGTACTTGACCTGATGCAATGTTTGGCAGCCTACTCAGCAAACCCCAAATTTGAAGCCTGTAATCTCTACTGATGACGGTTAAAGAACCAGAAACACGTGTCTAGAGATCAGCACTATCTGCGCCAACTCTGGCGAAACACTCGGAAAACTTTAGTAAAGCAAGCAACATGAGACTGCATTTACCAGAATGCCAGGGGCGAACCTTGCTGGGGGTGAAGCGGTGTGCTCCCACCCCTGTTCCTGTTTAAAAGTACTCCCGTGAGTCATTGAGCTGACGAGCTCATGGAAGAAGCACCCGCGCGCCAGTGAGAGGTACTTGACCTGATGCAATGTTTGGCAGCCTACTCAGCAAACCCCAAATTTGAAGCCTGTAATCTCTACTGATGACGGTTAAAGAACCAGAAACACGTGTCTAGAGATCAGCACTATCTGCGCCAACTCTGGCGAAACACTCGGAAAACTTTAGTAAAGCAAGCAACATGAGACTGCATTTACCAGAATGCCAGGGGCGAACCTTGCTGGGGGGTGAAGCGGTATGCTCCCACCCCTGTTCCTGTTTAAAAGTACTCCCTTGAGTCATTGAGCTGACGAGCTCGTGGAAGAAGGACCCGCGCACCAGTGAGAGGTACTTGACCTGATGCAATGTTTGGCAGCCTACTCAGCAAACCCCAAATTTGAAGCCTGTAATCTCTACTGATGACAGTTAAAGAACCAGAAACACGTGTCTAGAGATCAGCACTATCTGCGCCAACTCTGGCGAAACACTCGGAAAACTTGAGTAAAGCAAGCAACATGAGACTGCATTTACCAGAATGCCAGGGGCGAACCTTGCTGGGGGGTGAAGCGGTGTGCTCCCACCCCTGTTCCTGTTTAAAAGTACTCCCGTGAGTCATTGAGCTGACGAGCTCGTGGAAGAAGCACCCGCGCGCCAGTGAGAGGTACTTGACCTGATGCAATGTTTGGCAGCCTACTCAGCAAACCCCAAATTTGAAGCCTGTAATCTCTACTGATGACGGTTAAAGAACCAGAAACACGTGTCTAGAGATCAGCACTATCTGCGCCAACTCTGGCGAAACACTCGGAAAACTTTAGTAAAGCAAGCAACATGAGACTGCATTTACCAGAATGCCAGGGGCGGACGTTGCTGGGGGTGAAGCGGTGTGCTCCCACCCCTAGTTCCTGTTTAAAAGTACTCCCGTGAGTCATTGAGCTGACGAGCTCGTGGAAGAAGCACCCGCGCGCCAGTGAGAGGTACTTGGCCTGATGCAATGTTTGGCAGCCTACTCAGCAAACCCCAAATTTAAAGCCTGTAATCTCTACTGATGACGGTTAAAGAACCAGAAACACGTGTCTAGAGATCAGCACTATCTGCGCCAACTCTGGCGAAACACTCGGAAAACTTTAGTAAAGCAAGCAACATGAGACTGCATTTACCAGAATGCCAGGGGCGAACCTTGCTGGGGGGTGAAGCGGTGTGCTCCCTCCCCTGTTCCTGTTTAAAAGTACTCCCGTGAGTCATTGAGCTGACGAGCTCGTGGAAGAAGCACCCGCGCGCCAGTGAGAGGTACTTGACCTGATGCAATGTTTGGCAGCCTACTCAGCAAACCCCAAATTTGAAGCCTGGAATCTCTACTGACGACGGTTAAAGAACCAGAAACACGTGTCTAGAGATCAGCACTATCTGCGCCAACTCTGGCGAAACACTCGGAAAACTTTAGTAAAGCAAGCAACATGAGACTGCATTTACCAGAATGCCAGGGGCGAACCTTGCTGGGGGGTGAAGCGGTGTGCTCCCACCCCTGTTCCTGTTTAAAAGTACTCCTGTGAGTCATTGAGCTGACGAGCTCGTGGAAGAAGCACCCTCGCGCCCGTGAGAGGTACTTGACCTGATGCAATGTTTGGCAGCCTACTCCGCAAACCCCAAATTTGAAGCCTGTAATCTCTACTGATGACGGTTAAAGAACCAGAAACCTGTGTCTAGAGATCAGCACTATCTGCGCCAACTCTGGCGAAACACTCTGAAAACTTTAGTAAAGCAAGCAACATGAGACTGCATTTACCAGAATGCCAGGGGCGAACCTTGCTGGGATGTGAAGCGGTGTGCTCCCACCCCTGTTCCTGTTTAAAAGTACTCCCGTGAGTCATTGAGCTGACGAGCTCGTGGAAGAAGCACCCGCGCGCCAGTGAGAGGTACTTGACCTGATGCAATGTTTGGCAGCCTACTCAGCAAACCCCAAATTTAAAGCCTGTAATCTCTACTGATGACGGTTAAAGAACCAGAAACACGTGTCTAGAGATCAGCACTATCTGCGCCAACTCTGGCGAAACACTCGGAAAACTTTAGTAAAGCAAGCAACATGGGACTGCATTTACCAGAATGCCAGGGGCGAACCTTGCTGGGGGGTGAAGCGGTGTGCTCCCACCCCTGTTCCTGTTTAAAAGTACTCCCATGAGTCATTGAGCTGACGAGCTCGTGAAAGAAGCACCCGCGCGCCAGTGAGAGGTACTTGACCTGATGCAATGTTTGGCAGCCTACTCAGCAAACCCCAAATTTGAAGCCTGTAATCTCTACTGATGACGGTTAAAGAACCAGAAACACGTGTCTAGAGATCAGCACTATCTGCGCCAACTCTGGCGAAACACTCGGAAAACTTTAGTAAAGCAAGCAACATGAGACTGCATTTACCAGAATGCCAGGGGCGAACCTTGCTGGGGGTGAAGCGGTGTGCTCCCACCCCTGTTCCTGTTTAAAAGTACTCCCGTGAGTCATTGAGCTGACGAGCTCGTGGAAGAAGCACCCGCGCGCCAGTGAGAGGTACTTGACCTGATGCAATGTTTGGCAGCCTACTCAGCAAACCCCAAATTTGAAGCCTGTAATCTCTACTGATGACGGTTAAAGAACCAGAAACACGTGTCTAGAGATCAGCACTATCTGCGCCAACTCTGGCGAAACACTCGGAAAACTTTAGTAAAGCAAGCAACATGAGACTGCATTTACCAGAATGCCAGGGGCGAACCTTGCTGGAGGGTGAAGCGGTGTGCTCCCACCCCTGTTCCTGTTTAAAAGTACTCCTGTGAGTCATTGAGCTGACGAGCTCGTGGAAGAAGCACCCGCGCGCCAGTGAGAGGTACTTGACCTGATGCAATGTTTGGCAGCCTACTCAGCAAACCCCAAATTTGAAGCCTGTAATCTCTACTGATGACGGTTAAAGAACCAGAAACACGTGTCTAGAGATCAGCACTATCTGCGCCAACTCTGGCGAAACACTCGGAAAACTTTAGTAAAGCAAGCAACATGAGACTGCATTTACCAGAATGCCAGGGGCGAACCTTGCTGGGGGGTGAAGCGGTGTGCTCCCACCCCTGTTCCTGTTTAAAAGTACTCCCGTGAGTCATTGAGCTGACGAGCTCGTGGAAGAAGCACCCGCGCGCCAGTGAGAGGTACTTGACCTGATGCAATGTTTGGCAGCCTACTCAGCAAACCCCAAATTTGAAGCCTGTAATCTCTACTGATGACGGTTAAAGAACCAGAAACACGTGTCTAGAGATCAGCACTATCTGCGCCAACTCTGGCGAAACACTCGGAAAACTTTAGTAAAGCAAGCAACATGAGACTGCATTTACCAGAATGCCAGGGGCGAACCTTGCTGAAGGGTGAAGCGGTGTGCTCCCACCCCTGTTTAAAAGTACTCCCCTGAGTCATTGAGCTGACGAGCTCGTGGAAGAAGCACCCGCGCGCCAGTGAGAGGTACTTGACCTGATGCAATGTTTGGCAGCCTACTCAGCAAACCCCAAATTTGAAGCCTGTAATCTCTACTGATGACGGTTAAAGAACCAGAAACACGTGTCTAGAGATCAGCACTATCTGCGCCAACTCTGGCGAAACACTCGGAAAACTTTAGTAAAGCAAGCAACATGAGACTGCATTTACCAGAATGCCAGGGGCGAACCTTGTTGGGGGGTCAAGCGGTGTGCTCCCACCCCTGTTCCTGTTTAAAAGTACTCCCGTGAGTCATTGAGCTGACGAGCTCGTGGAAGAAGCACCCGCGCGCCAGTGAGAGGTACTTGACCTGATGCCATGTTTGGCAGCCTACTCAGCAAACCCCAAATTTGAAGCCTGTAATATCTACTGATGATGGTTAAAGAACCAGAAACTCGTGTCTAGAGATCAGCACTATCTGCGCCAACTCTGGCGAAACACTCGGAAAACTTTAGTAAAGCAAGCAACATGAGACTGCATTTACCAGAATGCCAGGGGCGAACCTTGCTGGGGGGTGAAGCGGTGTGCTCCCACCCCTGTTCCTGTTTAAAAGTACTCCCGTGAGTCATTGAGCTGACGAGCTCATGGAAGAAGCACCCGCGCGCCAGTGAGAGGTACTTGACCTGATGCAATGTTTGGCAGCCTACTCAGCAAACCCCAAATTTGAAGCCTGTAATCTCTACTGATGACGGTTAAAGAACCAGAAACACGTGTCTAGAGATCAGCACTATCTGCGCCAACTCTGGCGAAACACTCGGAAAACTTTAGTAAAGCAAGCAACATGAGACTGCATTTACCAGAATGCCAGGGGCGAACCTTGCTGGGGGGTGAAGCGGTGTGCTCCCACCCCTGTTCCTGTTTAAAAGTACTCCCGTGAGTCATTGAGCTGACGAGCTCGTGGAAGAAGCACCCGCGCGCCAGTGAGAGGTACTTGACCTGATGCAATGTTTGGCAGCCTACTCAGCAAACCCCAAATTTGAAGCCTGTAATCTCTACTGATGACGGTTAAAGAACCAGAAACACGTGTCTAGAGATCAGCACTATCTGCGCCAACTCTGGCGAAACACTCGGAAAACTTTAGTAAAGCAAGCAACATGAGACTGCATTTACCAGAATGCCAGGGGCGGACCTTGCTGGGGGGCGAAGCGGTGTGCTCCCACCCCTGTTCCTGTTTAAAAGTACTCCCGTGAGTCATTGAGCTGACGAGCTCGTGGAAGAAGCACCCGCGCGCCAGTGAGAGGTACTTGACCTGATACAATGTTTGGCAGCCTACTCAGCAAACCCCAAATTTGAAGCCTGTAATCTCTACTGATGACAGTTAAAGAACCAGAAACACGTGTCTAGAGATCAGCACTATCTGCGCCAACTCTGGCGAAACACTCGGAAAACTTTAGTAAAGCAAGCAACATGAGACTGCATTTACCAGAATGCCAGGGGCGAACCTTGCTGGGGGGTGAAGCGGTGTGCTCCCACCCCTGTTCCTGTTTAAAAGTACTCCCGTGAGTCATTGAGCTGACGAGCTCGTGGAAGAAGCACCCGCGCGCCAGTGAGAGGTACTTGACCTGATGCAATGTTTGGCAGCCTACTCAGCAAACCCCAAATTTGAAGCCTGTAATCTCTACTGATGACGGTTAAAGAACCAGAAACACGTGTCTAGAGATCAGCACTATCTGCGCCAACTCTGGCGAAACACTCGGAAAACTTTAGTAAAGCAAGCAACATGAGACTGCATTTACCAGAATGCCAGGGGCGAACCTTGCTGGGGGGTGAAGCGGTGTGCTCCCACCCCTGTTCCTGTTTAAAAGTACTCCCGTGAGTCATTGAGCTGACGAGCTCGTGGAAGAAGCACCCGCGCGCCAGTGAGAGGTACTTGACCTGATACAATGTTTGGCAGCCTACTCAGCAAACCCCAAATTTGAAGCCTGTAATCTCTACTGATGACGGTTAAAGAACCAGAAACACGTGTCTAGAGATCAGCACTATCTGCGCCAACTCTGGCGAAACACTCGGAAAACTTGAGTAAAGCAAGCAACATGAGACTGCATTTACCAGAATGCCAGGGGCGAACCTTGCTGGGGGGTGAAGCGGTGTGCTCCCACCCCTGTTCCTGTTTAAAAGTACTCCCGTGAGTCATTGAGCTGACGAGCTCGTGGAAGAAGCACCCGCGCGCCAGTGAGAGGTACTTGACCTGATGCAATGTTTGGCAGCCTACTCAGCAAACCCCAAATTTGAAGCCTGTAATCTCTACTGATGACGGTTAAAGAACCAGAAACACGTGTGTAGAGATCAGCACTATCTGCGCCAACTCTGGCGAAACACTCGGAAAACTTTAGTAAAGCAAGCAACATGAGACTGCATTTACCAGAATGCCAGGGGCGAACCTTGCTGGGGGGTGAAGCGGTGTGCTCACACCCCTGTTCCTGTTTAAAAGTACTCCCGTGAGTCATTGAGCTGACGAGCTCGTGGAAGAAGCACCCGCGCGCCAGTGAGAGGTACTTGACCTGATGCAATGTTTGGCAGCCTACTCAGCAAACCCCAAATTTGAAGCCTGTAATCTCTACTGATGACGGTTAAAGAACCAGAAACACGTGTCTAGAGATCAGCACTATCTGCGCCAACTCTGGCGAAACACTCGGAAAACTTTAGTAAAGCAAGCAACATGAGACTGCATTTACCAGAATGCCAGGGGCGAACCTTGCTGGGGGGTGAAGCGGTGTGCTCCCACCCCTGTTCCTGTTTAAAAGTACTCCCGTGAGTCATTGAGCTGACGAGCTCGTGGAAGAAGCACCCGCGCGCCAGTGAGAGGTACTTGACCTGATGCAATGTTTGGCAGCCTACTCAGCAAACCCCAAATTTGAAGCCTGTAATCTCTACTGATGACAGTTAAAGAACCAGAAACACGTGTCTAGAGATCAGCACTATCTGCGCCAACTCTGGCGAAACACTCGGAAAACTTTAGTAAAGCAAGCAACATGAGACTGCATTTACCAGAATGCCAGGGGCGAACCTTGCTGGGGGGTGAAGCGGTGTGCTCCCACCCCTGTTCCTGTTTAAAAGTACTCCCGTGAGTCATTGAGCTGACGAGCTCGTGGAAGAAGCACCCGCGCGCCAGTGAGAGGTACTTGACCTGATACAATGTTTGGCAGCGTACTCAGCAAACCCCAAATTTGAAGCCTGTAATCTCTACTGATGATGGTTAAAGAACCAGAAACACGTGTCTAGAGATCAGCACTATCTGCGCCAACTCTGGCGAAACACTCTGAAAACTTTAGTAAAGCAAGCAACATGAGACTGCATTTACCAGAATGCCAGGGGCGGACCTTGCTGGGGGGTGAAGCGGTGTGCTCCCACCCCTGTTCCTGTTTAAAAGTACTCCCGTGAGTCATTGAGCTGACGAGCTCGTGGAAGAAGCACCAGCGCGCCAGTGAGAGGTACTTGACCTGATGCAATGTTTGGCAGCCTACTCAGCAAACCCCAAATTTGAAGCCTGTAATCTCTACTGATGACGGTTAAAGAACCAGAAACACGTGTCTAGAGATCAGCACTATCTGCGCCAACTCTGGCGAAACACTCGGAAAACTTTAGTAAAGCAAGCAACATGAGACTGCATTTACCAGAATGCCAGGGGCGGACCTTGCTGGGGGGTGAAGCGGTGTGCTCCCACCCCTGTTCCTGTTTAAAAGTACTCCCGTGAGTCATTGAGCTGACGAGCTCGTGGAAGAAGCACCCGCGCGCCAGTGAGAGGTACTTGACCTGATGCAATGTTTGGCAGCCTACTCAGCAAACCCCAAATTTGAAGCCTGTAATCTCTACTGATGACGGTTAAAGAACCAGAAACACGTGTCTAGAGATCAGCACTATCTGCGCCAACTCTGGCGAAACACTCGGAAAACTTTAGCAAAGCAAGCAACATGAGACTGCATTTACCAGAATGCCAGGGGCGAACCTTGCTGGGGGGTGAAGCGGTGTGCTCCCACCCCTGTTCCTGTTTAAAAGTACTCCCGTGAGTCATTGAGCTGACGAGCTCGTGGAAGAAGCACCCGCGCGCCAGTGAGAGGTACTTGACCTGATGCAATGTTTGGCAGCCTACTCAGCAAACCCCAAATTTGAAGCCTGTAATCTCTACTGATGACGGTTAAAGAACCAGAAACACGTGTCTAGAGATCAGCACTATCTGCGCCAACTCTGGCGAAACACTCGGAAAACTTTAGTAAAGCAAGCAACATGAGACTGCATTTACCAGAATGCCAGGGGCGAACCTTGCTGGGGGGTGAAGCGGTGTGCTCCCACCCCTGTTCCTGTTTAAAAGTACTCCCGTGAGTCATTGAGCTGACGAGCTCGTGGAAGAAGCACCCGCGCGCCAGTGAGAGGTACTTGACCTGATGCAATGTTTGGCAGCCTACTCAGCAAACCCCAAATTTGAAGCCTGTAATCTCTACTGATGACGGTTAAAGAACCAGAAACACGTGTCTAGAGATCAGCACTATCTGCGCCAACTCTGGCGAAACACTCGGAAAACTTTAGTAAAGCAAGCAACATGAGACTGCATTTACCAGAATGCCAGGGGCGAACCTTGCTGGGGGGTGAAGCGGTGTGCTCCCACCCCTGTTCCTGTTTAAAAGTACTCCCGTGAGTCATTGAGCTGACGAGCTCGTGGAAGAAGCACCCGCGCGCCAGTGAGAGGTACTTGACCTGATGCAATGTTTGGCAGCCTACTCAGCAAACCCCAAATTTGAAGCCTGTAATCTCTACTGATGACGGTTAAAGAACCAGAAACACGTGTCTAGAGATCAGCACTATCTGCGCCAACTCTGGCGAAACACTCTGAAAACTTTAGTAAAGCAAGCAACATGAGACTGCATTTACCAGAATGCCAGGGGCGAACCTTGCTGGGGTGTGAAGCGGTGTGCTCCCACCCCTGTTCCTGTTTAAAAGTACTCCCGTGAGTCATTGAGCTGACGAGCTCGTGGAAGAAGCACCCGCGCGCCAGTGAGAGGTACTTGACCTGATACAATGTTTGGCAGCCTACTCAGCAAACCCCAAATTTGAAGCCTGTAATCTCTACTGATGACGGTTAAAGAACCAGAAACACGTGTCTAGAGATCAGCACTATCTGCGCCAACTCTGGCGAAACACTCGGAAAACTTTAGTAAAGCAAGCAACATGAGACTGCATTTACCAGAATGCCAGGGGCGGACCTTGCTGGGGGGTGAAGCGGTGTGCTCCCACCCCTGTTCCTGTTTAAAAGTACTCCCGTGAGTCATTGAGCTGACGAGCTCGTGGAAGAAGCACCCGCGCGCCAGTGAGAGGTACTTGACCTGATGCAATGTTTGGCAGCCTACTCAGCAAACCCCAAATTTGAAGCCTGTAATCTCTACTGATGACGGTTAAAGAACCAGAAACACGTGTCTAGAGATCAGCACTATCTGCGCCAACTCTGGCGAAACACTCGGAAAACTTTAGTAAAGCAAGCAACATGAGACTGCATTTACCAGAATGCCAGGGGCGAACCTTGCTGGGGGGTGAAGCGGTGTGCTCCCACCCCTGTTCCTGTTTAAAAGTACTCCCGTGAGTCATTGAGCTGACGAGCTCGTGGAAGAAGCACCCGCGCGCCAGTGAGAGGTACTTGACCTGATGCAATGTTTGGCAGCCTACTCAGCAAACCCCAAATTTGAAGCCTGTAATCTCTACTGATGACGGTTAAAGAACCAGAAACACGTGTCTAGAGATCAGCACTATCTGCGCCAACTCTGGCGAAACACTCGGAAAACTTTAGTAAAGCAAGCAACATGAGACTGCATTTACCAGAATGCCAGGGGCGAACCTTGCTGGGGGGTGAAGCGGTGTGCTCCCACCCCTGTTCCTGTTTAAAAGTACTCCCGTGAGTCATTGAGCTGACGAGCTCGTGGAAGAAGCACCCGCGCGCCAGTGAGAGGTACTTGACCTGATGCAATGTTTGGCAGCCTACTCAGCAAACCCCAAATTTGAAGCCTGTAATCTCTACTGATGACGGTTAAAGAACCAGAAACACGTGTCTAGAGATCAGCACTATCTGCGCCAACTCTGGCGAAACACTCGGAAAACTTTAGTAAAGCAAGCAACATGAGACTGCATTTACCAGAATGCCAGGGGCGGACCTTGCTGGGGGTGAAGCGGTGTGCTCCCACCCCTGTTCCTGTTTAAAAGTACTCCCGTGAGTCATTGAGCTGACGAGCTCGTGGAAGAAGCACCCGCGCGCCAGTGAGAGGTACTTGACCTGATGCAATGTTTGGCAGCCTACTCAGCAAACCCCAAATTTGAAGCCTGTAATCTCTACTGATGACGGTTAAAGAACCAGAAACACGTGTCTAGAGATCAGCACTATCTGCGCCAACTCTGGCGAAACACTCTGAAAACTTTAGTAAAGCAAGCAACATGAGACTGCATTTACCAGAATGCCAGGGGCGAACCTTGCTGGGATGTGAAGCGGTGTGCTCCCACCCCTGTTCCTGTTTAAAAGTACTCCCGTGAGTTATTGAGCTGACGAGCTCGTGGAAGAAGCACCCGCGCGCCAGTGAGAGGTACTTGACCTGATACAATGTTTGGCAGCCTACTCAGCAAACCCCAAATTTGAAGCCTGTAATCTCTACTGATGACGGTTAAAGAACCAGAAACACGTGTCTAGAGATCAGCACTATCTGCGCCAACTCTGGCGAAACACTCGGAAAACTTTAGTAAAGCAAGCAACATGAGACTGCATTTACCAGAATGCCAGGGGCGGACCTTGCTGGGGGGTGAAGCGGTGTGCTCCCACCCCTGTTCCTGTTTAAAAGTACTCCCGTGAGTCATTGAGCTGACGAGCTCGTGGAAGAAGCACCCGCGCGCCAGTGAGAGGTACTTGACCTGATGCAATGTTTGGCAGCCTACTCAGCAAACCCCAAATTTGAAGCCTGTAATCTCTACTGATGACGGTTAAAGAACCAGAAACACGTGTCTAGAGATCAGCACTATCTGCGCCAACTCTGGCGAAACACTCGGAAAACTTTAGTAAAGCAAGCAACATGAGACTGCATTTACCAGAATGCCAGGGGCGAACCTTGCTGGGGGGTGAAGCGGTGTGCTCCCACCCCTGTTCCTGTTTAAAAGTACTCCCGTGAGTCATTGAGCTGACGAGCTCGTGGAAGAAGCACCCGCGCGCCAGTGAGAGGTACTTGACCTGATGCAATGTTTGGCAGCCTACTCAGCAAACCCCAAATTTGAAGCCTGTAATCTCTACTGATGACGGTTAAAGAACCAGAAACACGTGTCTAGAGATCAGCACTATCTGCGCCAACTCTGGCGAAACACTCGGAAAACTTTAGTAAAGCAAGCAACATGAGACTGCATTTACCAGAATGCCAGGGGCGGACCTTGCTGGGGGGTGAAGCGGTGTGCTCCAACCCCTGTTCCTGTTTAAAAGTACTCCCATGAGTCATTGAGCTGACGAGCTCGTGGAAGAAGCACCCGCGCGCCAGTGAGAGGTACTTGACCTGATACAATGTTTGGCAGCCTACTCAGCAAACCCCAAATTTGAAGCCTGTAATCTCTACTGATGACGGTTAAAGAACCAGAAACACGTGTCTAGAGATCAGCACTATCTGCGCCAACTCTGGCAAAACACTCGGAAACCTTTAGTAAAGCAAGCAACATGAGACTGCATTTACCAGAATGCCAGGGGCGGACCTTGCTGGGGGGTGAAGCGGTGTGCTCCCACCCCTGTTCCTGTTTAAAAGTACTCCCGTGAGTCATTGAGCTGACGAGCTCGTGGAAGAAGCACCCGCGCGCCAGTGAGAGGTACTTGACCTGATACAATGTTTGGCAGCCTACTCAGCAAACCCCAAATTTGAAGCCTGTAATCTCTACTGATGACGGTTAAAGAACCAGAAACACGTGTCTAGAGATCAGCACTATCTGCGCCAACTCTGGCGAAACACTCGGAAAACTTTAGTAAAGCAAGCAACATGAGACTGCATTTACCAGAATGCCAGGGGCGGACCTTGCTGGGGGGTGAAGCGGTGTGCTCCCACCCCTGTTCCTGTTTAAAAGTACTCCCGTGAGTCATTGAGCTGACGAGCTCGTGGAAGAAGCACCCGCGCGCCAGTGAGAGGTACTTGACCTGATACAATGTTTGGCAGCCTACTCAGCAAACCCCAAATTTGAAGCCTGTAATCTCTACTGATGACGGTTAAAGAACCAGAAACACGTGTCTAGAGATCAGCACTATCTGCGCCAACTCTGGCGAAACACTCGGAAAACTTTAGTAAAGCAAGCAACATGAGACTGCATTTACCAGAATGCCAGGGGCGGACCTTGCTGGGGGGTGAAGCGGTGTGCTCCCACCCCTGTTCCTGTTTAAAAGTACTCCCGTGAGTCATTGAGCTGACGAGCTCGTGGAAGAAGCACCCGCGCGCCAGTGAGAGGTACTTGACCTGATACAATGTTTGGCAGCCTACTCAGCAAACCCCAAATTTGAAGCCTGTAATCTCTACTGATGACGGTTAAAGAACCAGAAACACGTGTCTAGAGATCAGCACTATCTGCGCCAACTCTGGCGAAACACTCGGAAAACTTTAGTAAAGCAAGCAACATGAGACTGCATTTACCAGAATGCCAGGGGCGGACCTTGCTGGGGGGTGAAGCGGTGTGCTCCCACCCCTGTTCCTGTTTAAAAGTACTCCTGTGAGTCATTGAGCTGACGAGCTCGTGGAAGAAGCACCCGCGCGCCAGTGAGAGGTACTTGACCTGATGCAATGTTTGGCAGCCTACTCAGCAAACCCCAAATTTGAAGCCTGTAATCTCTACTGATGACGGTTAAAGAACCAGAAACACGTGTCTAGAGATCAGCACTATCTGCGCCAACTCTGGCGAAACACTCGGAAAACTTTAGTAAAGCAAGCAACATGAGACTGCATTTACCAGAATGCCAGGGGCGGACCTTGCTGGGGGTGAAGCGGTGTGCTCCCACCCCTGTTCCTGTTTAAAAGTACTCCCGTGAGTCATTGAGCTGACGAGCTCGTGGAAGAAGCACCCGCGCGCCAGTGAGAGGTACTTGACCTGATGCAATGTTTGGCAGCCTACTCAGCAAACCCCAAATTTGAAGCCTGTAATCTCTACTGATGACGGTTAAAGAACCAGAAACACGTGTCTAGAGATCAGCACTATCTGCGCCAACTCTGGCGAAACACTCGGAAAACTTTAGTAAAGCAAGCAACATGAGACTGCATTTACCAGAATGCCAGGGGCGAACCTTGCTGGGGGGTGAAGCGGTGTGCTCCCACCCCTGTTCCTGTTTAAAAGTACTCCCGTGAGTCATTGAGCTGACGAGCTCGTGGAAGAAGCACCCGCGCGCCAGTGAGAGGTACTTGACCTGATGCAATGTTTGGCAGCCTACTCAGCAAACCCCAAATTTGAAGCCTGTAATCTCTACTGATGACGGTTAAAGAACCAGAAACACGTGTCTAGAGATCAGCACTATCTGCGCCAACTCTGGCGAAACACTCGGAAAACTTTAGTAAAGCAAGCAACATGAGACTGCATTTACCAGAATGCCAGGGGCGAACCTTGCTGGGGGGTGAAGCGGTGTGCTCCCACCCCTGTTCCTGTTTAAAAGTACTCCCGTGAGTCATTGAGCTGACGAGCTCGTGGAAGAAGCACCCGCGCGCCAGTGAGAGGTACTTGACCTGATGCAATGTTTGGCAGCCTACTCAGCAAACCCCAAATTTGAAGCCTGTAATCTCTACTGATGACGGTTAAAGAACCAGAAACACGTGTCTAGAGATCAGCACTATCTGCGCCAACTCTGGCGAAACACTCGGAAAACTTTAGTAAAGCAAGCAACATGAGACTGCATTTACCAGAATGCCAGGGGCGAACCTTGCTGGGGGGTGAAGCGGTGTGCTCCCACCCCTGTTCCTGTTTAAAAGTACTCCCGTGAGTCATTGAGCTGACGAGCTCGTGGAAGAAGCACCCGCGCGCCAGTGAGAGGTACTTGACCTGATGCAATGTTTGGCAGCCTACTCAGCAAACCCCAAATTTGAAGCCTGTAATCTCTACTGATGACGGTTAAAGAACCAGAAACACGTGTCTAGAGATCAGCACTATCTGCGCCAACTCTGGCGAAACACTCGGAAAACTTTAGTAAAGCAAGCAACATGAGACTGCATTTACCAGAATGCCAGGGGCGAACCTTGCTGGGGGGTGAAGCGGTGTGCTCCCACCCCTGTTCCTGTTTAAAAGTACTCCCGTGAGTCATTGAGCTGACGAGCTCGTGGAAGAAGCACCCGCGCGCCAGTGAGAGGTACTTGACCTGATGCAATGTTTGGCAGCCTACTCAGCAAACCCCAAATTTGAAGCCTGTAATCTCTACTGATGACGGTTAAAGAACCAGAAACACGTGTCTAGAGATCAGCACTATCTGCGCCAACTCTGGCGAAACACTCGGAAAACTTTAGTAAAGCAAGCAACATGAGACTGCATTTACCAGAATGCCAGGGGCGAACCTTGCTGGGGGGTGAAGCGGTGTGCTCCCACCCCTGTTCCTGTTTAAAAGTACTCCCGTGAGTCATTGAGCTGACGAGCTCGTGGAAGAAGCACCCGCGCGCCAGTGAGAGGTACTTGACCTGATGCAATGTTTGGCAGCCTACTCAGCAAACCCCAAATTTGAAGCCTGTAATCTCTACTGATGACGGTTAAAGAACCAGAAACACGTGTCTAGAGATCAGCACTATCTGCGCCAACTCTGGCGAAACACTCGGAAAACTTTAGTAAAGCAAGCAACATGAGACTGCATTTACCAGAATGCCAGGGGCGAACCTTGCTGGGGGGTGAAGCGGTGTGCTCCCACCCCTGTTCCTGTTTAAAAGTACTCCCGTGAGTCATTGAGCTGACGAGCTCGTGGAAGAAGCACCCGCGCGCCAGTGAGAGGTACTTGACCTGATGCAATGTTTGGCAGCCTACTCAGCAAACCCCAAATTTGAAGCCTGTAATCTCTACTGATGACGGTTAAAGAACCAGAAACACGTGTCTAGAGATCAGCACTATCTGCGCCAACTCTGGCGAAACACTCGGAAAACTTTAGTAAAGCAAGCAACATGAGACTGCATTTACCAGAATGCCAGGGGCGAACCTTGCTGGGGGGTGAAGCGGTGTGCTCCCACCCCTGTTCCTGTTTAAAAGTACTCCCGTGAGTCATTGAGCTGACGAGCTCGTGGAAGAAGCACCCGCGCGCCAGTGAGAGGTACTTGACCTGATGCAATGTTTGGCAGCCTACTCAGCAAACCCCAAATTTGAAGCCTGTAATCTCTACTGATGACGGTTAAAGAACCAGAAACACGTGTCTAGAGATCAGCACTATCTGCGCCAACTCTGGCGAAACACTCGGAAAACTTTAGTAAAGCAAGCAACATGAGACTGCATTTACCAGAATGCCAGGGGCGAACCTTGCTGGGGGGTGAAGCGGTGTGCTCCCACCCCTGTTCCTGTTTAAAAGTACTCCCGTGAGTCATTGAGCTGACGAGCTCGTGGAAGAAGCACCCGCGCGCCAGTGAGAGGTACTTGACCTGATGCAATGTTTGGCAGCCTACTCAGCAAACCCCAAATTTGAAGCCTGTAATCTCTACTGATGACGGTTAAAGAACCAGAAACACGTGTCTAGAGATCAGCACTATCTGCGCCAACTCTGGCGAAACACTCGGAAAACTTTAGTAAAGCAAGCAACATGAGACTGCATTTACCAGAATGCCAGGGGCGAACCTTGCTGGGGGGTGAAGCGGTGTGCTCCCACCCCTGTTCCTGTTTAAAAGTACTCCCGTGAGTCATTGAGCTGACGAGCTCGTGGAAGAAGCACCCGCGCGCCAGTGAGAGGTACTTGACCTGATGCAATGTTTGGCAGCCTACTCAGCAAACCCCAAATTTGAAGCCTGTAATCTCTACTGATGACGGTTAAAGAACCAGAAACACGTGTCTAGAGATCAGCACTATCTGCGCCAACTCTGGCGAAACACTCGGAAAACTTTAGTAAAGCAAGCAACATGAGACTGCATTTACCAGAATGCCAGGGGCGAACCTTGCTGGGGGTGAAGCGGTGTGCTCCCACCCCTGTTCCTGTTTAAAAGTACTCCCGTGAGTCATTGAGCTGACGAGCTCGTGGAAGAAGCACCCGCGCGCCAGTGAGAGGTACTTGACCTGATGCAATGTTTGGCAGCCTACTCAGCAAACCCCAAATTTGAAGCCTGTAATCTCTACTGATGACGGTTAAAGAACCAGAAACACGTGTCTAGAGATCAGCACTATCTGCGCCAACTCTGGCGAAACACTCGGAAAACTTTAGTAAAGCAAGCAACATGAGACTGCATTTACCAGAATGCCAGGGGCGAACCTTGCTGGGGGGTGAAGCGGTGTGCTCCCACCCCTGTTCCTGTTTAAAAGTACTCCCGTGAGTCATTGAGCTGACGAGCTCGTGGAAGAAGCACCCGCGCGCCAGTGAGAGGTACTTGACCTGATGCAATGTTTGGCAGCCTACTCAGCAAACCCCAAATTTGAAGCCTGTAATCTCTACTGATGACGGTTAAAGAACCAGAAACACGTGTCTAGAGATCAGCACTATCTGCGCCAACTCTGGCGAAACACTCGGAAAACTTTAGTAAAGCAAGCAACATGAGACTGCATTTACCAGAATGCCAGGGGCGAACCTTGCTGGGGGGTGAAGCGGTGTGCTCCCACCCCTGTTCCTGTTTAAAAGTACTCCCGTGAGTCATTGAGCTGACGAGCTCGTGGAAGAAGCACCCGCGCGCCAGTGAGAGGTACTTGACCTGATGCAATGTTTGGCAGCCTACTCAGCAAACCCCAAATTTGAAGCCTGTAATCTCTACTGATGACGGTTAAAGAACCAGAAACACGTGTCTAGAGATCAGCACTATCTGCGCCAACTCTGGCGAAACACTCGGAAAACTTTAGTAAAGCAAGCAACATGAGACTGCATTTACCAGAATGCCAGGGGCGAACCTTGCTGGGGGTGAAGCGGTGTGCTCCCACCCCTGTTCCTGTTTAAAAGTACTCCCGTGAGTCATTGAGCTGACGAGCTCGTGGAAGAAGCACCCGCGCGCCAGTGAGAGGTACTTGACCTGATGCAATGTTTGGCAGCCTACTCAGCAAACCCCAAATTTGAAGCCTGTAATCTCTACTGATGACGGTTAAAGAACCAGAAACACGTGTCTAGAGATCAGCACTATCTGCGCCAACTCTGGCGAAACACTCGGAAAACTTTAGTAAAGCAAGCAACATGAGACTGCATTTACCAGAATGCCAGGGGCGAACCTTGCTGGGGGGTGAAGCGGTGTGCTCCCACCCCTGTTCCTGTTTAAAAGTACTCCCGTGAGTCATTGAGCTGACGAGCTCGTGGAAGAAGCACCCGCGCGCCAGTGAGAGGTACTTGACCTGATGCAATGTTTGGCAGCCTACTCAGCAAACCCCAAATTTGAAGCCTGTAATCTCTACTGATGACGGTTAAAGAACCAGAAACACGTGTCTAGAGATCAGCACTATCTGCGCCAACTCTGGCGAAACACTCGGAAAACTTTAGTAAAGCAAGCAACATGAGACTGCATTTACCAGAATGCCAGGGGCGAACCTTGCTGGGGGGTGAAGCGGTGTGCTCCCACCCCTGTTCCTGTTTAAAAGTACTCCCGTGAGTCATTGAGCTGACGAGCTCGTGGAAGAAGCACCCGCGCGCCAGTGAGAGGTACTTGACCTGATGCAATGTTTGGCAGCCTACTCAGCAAACCCCAAATTTGAAGCCTGTAATCTCTACTGATGACGGTTAAAGAACCAGAAACACGTGTCTAGAGATCAGCACTATCTGCGCCAACTCTGGCGAAACACTCGGAAAACTTTAGTAAAGCAAGCAACATGAGACTGCATTTACCAGAATGCCAGGGGCGAACCTTGCTGGGGGGTGAAGCGGTGTGCTCCCACCCCTGTTCCTGTTTAAAAGTACTCCCGTGAGTCATTGAGCTGACGAGCTCGTGGAAGAAGCACCCGCGCGCCAGTGAGAGGTACTTGACCTGATGCAATGTTTGGCAGCCTACTCAGCAAACCCCAAATTTGAAGCCTGTAATCTCTACTGATGACGGTTAAAGAACCAGAAACACGTGTCTAGAGATCAGCACTATCTGCGCCAACTCTGGCGAAACACTCGGAAAACTTTAGTAAAGCAAGCAACATGAGACTGCATTTACCAGAATGCCAGGGGCGAACCTTGCTGGGGGGTGAAGCGGTGTGCTCCCACCCCTGTTCCTGTTTAAAAGTACTCCCGTGAGTCATTGAGCTGACGAGCTCGTGGAAGAAGCACCCGCGCGCCAGTGAGAGGTACTTGACCTGATGCAATGTTTGGCAGCCTACTCAGCAAACCCCAAATTTGAAGCCTGTAATCTCTACTGATGACGGTTAAAGAACCAGAA
Organism: Calotriton arnoldi; assembly: GCA_963921515.1. Classification (NCBI taxonomy): domain Eukaryota; kingdom Metazoa; phylum Chordata; class Amphibia; order Caudata; family Salamandridae; genus Calotriton; species Calotriton arnoldi. The sequence goes on from CAWUFW010001414.1 coordinate 434,952, forward strand.
ACACGTGTCTAGAGATCAGCACTATCTGCGCCAACTCTGGCGAAACACTCGGAAAACTTTAGTAAAGCAAGCAACATGAGACTGCATTTACCAGAATGCCAGGGGCGAACCTTGCTGGGGGGTGAAGCGGTGTGCTCCCACCCCTGTTCCTGTTTAAAAGTACTCCCGTGAGTCATTGAGCTGACGAGCTCGTGGAAGAAGCACCCGCGCGCCAGTGAGAGGTACTTGACCTGATGCAATGTTTGGCAGCCTACTCAGCAAACCCCAAATTTGAAGCCTGTAATCTCTACTGATGACGGTTAAAGAACCAGAAACACGTGTCTAGAGATCAGCACTATCTGCGCCAACTCTGGCGAAACACTCGGAAAACTTTAGTAAAGCAAGCAACATGAGACTGCATTTACCAGAATGCCAGGGGCGAACCTTGCTGGGGGTGAAGCGGTGTGCTCCCACCCCTGTTCCTGTTTAAAAGTACTCCCGTGAGTCATTGAGCTGACGAGCTCGTGGAAGAAGCACCCGCGCGCCAGTGAGAGGTACTTGACCTGATGCAATGTTTGGCAGCCTACTCAGCAAACCCCAAATTTGAAGCCTGTAATCTCTACTGATGACGGTTAAAGAACCAGAAACACGTGTCTAGAGATCAGCACTATCTGCGCCAACTCTGGCGAAACACTCGGAAAACTTTAGTAAAGCAAGCAACATGAGACTGCATTTACCAGAATGCCAGGGGCGAACCTTGCTGGGGGGTGAAGCGGTGTGCTCCCACCCCTGTTCCTGTTTAAAAGTACTCCCGTGAGTCATTGAGCTGACGAGCTCGTGGAAGAAGCACCCGCGCGCCAGTGAGAGGTACTTGACCTGATGCAATGTTTGGCAGCCTACTCAGCAAACCCCAAATTTGAAGCCTGTAATCTCTACTGATGACGGTTAAAGAACCAGAAACACGTGTCTAGAGATCAGCACTATCTGCGCCAACTCTGGCGAAACACTCGGAAAACTTTAGTAAAGCAAGCAACATGAGACTGCATTTACCAGAATGCCAGGGGCGAACCTTGCTGGGGGGTGAAGCGGTGTGCTCCCACCCCTGTTCCTGTTTAAAAGTACTCCCGTGAGTCATTGAGCTGACGAGCTCGTGGAAGAAGCACCCGCGCGCCAGTGAGAGGTACTTGACCTGATGCAATGTTTGGCAGCCTACTCAGCAAACCCCAAATTTGAAGCCTGTAATCTCTACTGATGACGGTTAAAGAACCAGAAACACGTGTCTAGAGATCAGCACTATCTGCGCCAACTCTGGCGAAACACTCGGAAAACTTTAGTAAAGCAAGCAACATGAGACTGCATTTACCAGAATGCCAGGGGCGAACCTTGCTGGGGGGTGAAGCGGTGTGCTCCCACCCCTGTTCCTGTTTAAAAGTACTCCCGTGAGTCATTGAGCTGACGAGCTCGTGGAAGAAGCACCCGCGCGCCAGTGAGAGGTACTTGACCTGATGCAATGTTTGGCAGCCTACTCAGCAAACCCCAAATTTGAAGCCTGTAATCTCTACTGATGACGGTTAAAGAACCAGAAACACGTGTCTAGAGATCAGCACTATCTGCGCCAACTCTGGCGAAACACTCGGAAAACTTTAGTAAAGCAAGCAACATGAGACTGCATTTACCAGAATGCCAGGGGCGAACCTTGCTGGGGGGTGAAGCGGTGTGCTCCCACCCCTGTTCCTGTTTAAAAGTACTCCCGTGAGTCATTGAGCTGACGAGCTCGTGGAAGAAGCACCCGCGCGCCAGTGAGAGGTACTTGACCTGATGCAATGTTTGGCAGCCTACTCAGCAAACCCCAAATTTGAAGCCTGTAATCTCTACTGATGACGGTTAAAGAACCAGAAACACGTGTCTAGAGATCAGCACTATCTGCGCCAACTCTGGCGAAACACTCGGAAAACTTTAGTAAAGCAAGCAACATGAGACTGCATTTACCAGAATGCCAGGGGCGAACCTTGCTGGGGGGTGAAGCGGTGTGCTCCCACCCCTGTTCCTGTTTAAAAGTACTCCCGTGAGTCATTGAGCTGACGAGCTCGTGGAAGAAGCACCCGCGCGCCAGTGAGAGGTACTTGACCTGATGCAATGTTTGGCAGCCTACTCAGCAAACCCCAAATTTGAAGCCTGTAATCTCTACTGATGACGGTTAAAGAACCAGAAACACGTGTCTAGAGATCAGCACTATCTGCGCCAACTCTGGCGAAACACTCGGAAAACTTTAGTAAAGCAAGCAACATGAGACTGCATTTACCAGAATGCCAGGGGCGAACCTTGCTGGGGGGTGAAGCGGTGTGCTCCCACCCCTGTTCCTGTTTAAAAGTACTCCCGTGAGTCATTGAGCTGACGAGCTCGTGGAAGAAGCACCCGCGCGCCAGTGAGAGGTACTTGACCTGATGCAATGTTTGGCAGCCTACTCAGCAAACCCCAAATTTGAAGCCTGTAATCTCTACTGATGACGGTTAAAGAACCAGAAACACGTGTCTAGAGATCAGCACTATCTGCGCCAACTCTGGCGAAACACTCGGAAAACTTTAGTAAAGCAAGCAACATGAGACTGCATTTACCAGAATGCCAGGGGCGAACCTTGCTGGGGGGTGAAGCGGTGTGCTCCCACCCCTGTTCCTGTTTAAAAGTACTCCCGTGAGTCATTGAGCTGACGAGCTCGTGGAAGAAGCACCCGCGCGCCAGTGAGAGGTACTTGACCTGATGCAATGTTTGGCAGCCTACTCAGCAAACCCCAAATTTGAAGCCTGTAATCTCTACTGATGACGGTTAAAGAACCAGAAACACGTGTCTAGAGATCAGCACTATCTGCGCCAACTCTGGCGAAACACTCGGAAAACTTTAGTAAAGCAAGCAACATGAGACTGCATTTACCAGAATGCCAGGGGCGAACCTTGCTGGGGGTGAAGCGGTGTGCTCCCACCCCTGTTCCTGTTTAAAAGTACTCCCGTGAGTCATTGAGCTGACGAGCTCGTGGAAGAAGCACCCGCGCGCCAGTGAGAGGTACTTGACCTGATGCAATGTTTGGCAGCCTACTCAGCAAACCCCAAATTTGAAGCCTGTAATCTCTACTGATGACGGTTAAAGAACCAGAAACACGTGTCTAGAGATCAGCACTATCTGCGCCAACTCTGGCGAAACACTCGGAAAACTTTAGTAAAGCAAGCAACATGAGACTGCATTTACCAGAATGCCAGGGGCGAACCTTGCTGGGGGGTGAAGCGGTGTGCTCCCACCCCTGTTCCTGTTTAAAAGTACTCCCGTGAGTCATTGAGCTGACGAGCTCGTGGAAGAAGCACCCGCGCGCCAGTGAGAGGTACTTGACCTGATGCAATGTTTGGCAGCCTACTCAGCAAACCCCAAATTTGAAGCCTGTAATCTCTACTGATGACGGTTAAAGAACCAGAAACACGTGTCTAGAGATCAGCACTATCTGCGCCAACTCTGGCGAAACACTCGGAAAACTTTAGTAAAGCAAGCAACATGAGACTGCATTTACCAGAATGCCAGGGGCGAACCTTGCTGGGGGGTGAAGCGGTGTGCTCCCACCCCTGTTCCTGTTTAAAAGTACTCCCGTGAGTCATTGAGCTGACGAGCTCGTGGAAGAAGCACCCGCGCGCCAGTGAGAGGTACTTGACCTGATGCAATGTTTGGCAGCCTACTCAGCAAACCCCAAATTTGAAGCCTGTAATCTCTACTGATGACGGTTAAAGAACCAGAAACACGTGTCTAGAGATCAGCACTATCTGCGCCAACTCTGGCGAAACACTCGGAAAACTTTAGTAAAGCAAGCAACATGAGACTGCATTTACCAGAATGCCAGGGGCGAACCTTGCTGGGGGGTGAAGCGGTGTGCTCCCACCCCTGTTCCTGTTTAAAAGTACTCCCGTGAGTCATTGAGCTGACGAGCTCGTGGAAGAAGCACCCGCGCGCCAGTGAGAGGTACTTGACCTGATGCAATGTTTGGCAGCCTACTCAGCAAACCCCAAATTTGAAGCCTGTAATCTCTACTGATGACGGTTAAAGAACCAGAAACACGTGTCTAGAGATCAGCACTATCTGCGCCAACTCTGGCGAAACACTCGGAAAACTTTAGTAAAGCAAGCAACATGAGACTGCATTTACCAGAATGCCAGGGGCGAACCTTGCTGGGGGGTGAAGCGGTGTGCTCCCACCCCTGTTCCTGTTTAAAAGTACTCCCGTGAGTCATTGAGCTGACGAGCTCGTGGAAGAAGCACCCGCGCGCCAGTGAGAGGTACTTGACCTGATGCAATGTTTGGCAGCCTACTCAGCAAACCCCAAATTTGAAGCCTGTAATCTCTACTGATGACGGTTAAAGAACCAGAAACACGTGTCTAGAGATCAGCACTATCTGCGCCAACTCTGGCGAAACACTCGGAAAACTTTAGTAAAGCAAGCAACATGAGACTGCATTTACCAGAATGCCAGGGGCGAACCTTGCTGGGGGTGAAGCGGTGTGCTCCCACCCCTGTTCCTGTTTAAAAGTACTCCCGTGAGTCATTGAGCTGACGAGCTCGTGGAAGAAGCACCCGCGCGCCAGTGAGAGGTACTTGACCTGATGCAATGTTTGGCAGCCTACTCAGCAAACCCCAAATTTGAAGCCTGTAATCTCTACTGATGACGGTTAAAGAACCAGAAACACGTGTCTAGAGATCAGCACTATCTGCGCCAACTCTGGCGAAACACTCGGAAAACTTTAGTAAAGCAAGCAACATGAGACTGCATTTACCAGAATGCCAGGGGCGAACCTTGCTGGGGGGTGAAGCGGTGTGCTCCCACCCCTGTTCCTGTTTAAAAGTACTCCCGTGAGTCATTGAGCTGACGAGCTCGTGGAAGAAGCACCCGCGCGCCAGTGAGAGGTACTTGACCTGATGCAATGTTTGGCAGCCTACTCAGCAAACCCCAAATTTGAAGCCTGTAATCTCTACTGATGACGGTTAAAGAACCAGAAACACGTGTCTAGAGATCAGCACTATCTGCGCCAACTCTGGCGAAACACTCGGAAAACTTTAGTAAAGCAAGCAACATGAGACTGCATTTACCAGAATGCCAGGGGCGAACCTTGCTGGGGGGTGAAGCGGTGTGCTCCCACCCCTGTTCCTGTTTAAAAGTACTCCCGTGAGTCATTGAGCTGACGAGCTCGTGGAAGAAGCACCCGCGCGCCAGTGAGAGGTACTTGACCTGATGCAATGTTTGGCAGCCTACTCAGCAAACCCCAAATTTGAAGCCTGTAATCTCTACTGATGACGGTTAAAGAACCAGAAACACGTGTCTAGAGATCAGCACTATCTGCGCCAACTCTGGCGAAACACTCGGAAAACTTTAGTAAAGCAAGCAACATGAGACTGCATTTACCAGAATGCCAGGGGCGAACCTTGCTGGGGGGTGAAGCGGTGTGCTCCCACCCCTGTTCCTGTTTAAAAGTACTCCCGTGAGTCATTGAGCTGACGAGCTCGTGGAAGAAGCACCCGCGCGCCAGTGAGAGGTACTTGACCTGATGCAATGTTTGGCAGCCTACTCAGCAAACCCCAAATTTGAAGCCTGTAATCTCTACTGATGACGGTTAAAGAACCAGAAACACGTGTCTAGAGATCAGCACTATCTGCGCCAACTCTGGCGAAACACTCGGAAAACTTTAGTAAAGCAAGCAACATGAGACTGCATTTACCAGAATGCCAGGGGCGAACCTTGCTGGGGGGTGAAGCGGTGTGCTCCCACCCCTGTTCCTGTTTAAAAGTACTCCCGTGAGTCATTGAGCTGACGAGCTCGTGGAAGAAGCACCCGCGCGCCAGTGAGAGGTACTTGACCTGATGCAATGTTTGGCAGCCTACTCAGCAAACCCCAAATTTGAAGCCTGTAATCTCTACTGATGACGGTTAAAGAACCAGAAACACGTGTCTAGAGATCAGCACTATCTGCGCCAACTCTGGCGAAACACTCGGAAAACTTTAGTAAAGCAAGCAACATGAGACTGCATTTACCAGAATGCCAGGGGCGAACCTTGCTGGGGGGTGAAGCGGTGTGCTCCCACCCCTGTTCCTGTTTAAAAGTACTCCCGTGAGTCATTGAGCTGACGAGCTCGTGGAAGAAGCACCCGCGCGCCAGTGAGAGGTACTTGACCTGATGCAATGTTTGGCAGCCTACTCAGCAAACCCCAAATTTGAAGCCTGTAATCTCTACTGATGACGGTTAAAGAACCAGAAACACGTGTCTAGAGATCAGCACTATCTGCGCCAACTCTGGCGAAACACTCGGAAAACTTTAGTAAAGCAAGCAACATGAGACTGCATTTACCAGAATGCCAGGGGCGAACCTTGCTGGGGGGTGAAGCGGTGTGCTCCCACCCCTGTTCCTGTTTAAAAGTACTCCCGTGAGTCATTGAGCTGACGAGCTCGTGGAAGAAGCACCCGCGCGCCAGTGAGAGGTACTTGACCTGATGCAATGTTTGGCAGCCTACTCAGCAAACCCCAAATTTGAAGCCTGTAATCTCTACTGATGACGGTTAAAGAACCAGAAACACGTGTCTAGAGATCAGCACTATCTGCGCCAACTCTGGCGAAACACTCGGAAAACTTTAGTAAAGCAAGCAACATGAGACTGCATTTACCAGAATGCCAGGGGCGAACCTTGCTGGGGGGTGAAGCGGTGTGCTCCCACCCCTGTTCCTGTTTAAAAGTACTCCCGTGAGTCATTGAGCTGACGAGCTCGTGGAAGAAGCACCCGCGCGCCAGTGAGAGGTACTTGACCTGATGCAATGTTTGGCAGCCTACTCAGCAAACCCCAAATTTGAAGCCTGTAATCTCTACTGATGACGGTTAAAGAACCAGAAACACGTGTCTAGAGATCAGCACTATCTGCGCCAACTCTGGCGAAACACTCGGAAAACTTTAGTAAAGCAAGCAACATGAGACTGCATTTACCAGAATGCCAGGGGCGAACCTTGCTGGGGGGTGAAGCGGTGTGCTCCCACCCCTGTTCCTGTTTAAAAGTACTCCCGTGAGTCATTGAGCTGACGAGCTCGTGGAAGAAGCACCCGCGCGCCAGTGAGAGGTACTTGACCTGATGCAATGTTTGGCAGCCTACTCAGCAAACCCCAAATTTGAAGCCTGTAATCTCTACTGATGACGGTTAAAGAACCAGAAACACGTGTCTAGAGATCAGCACTATCTGCGCCAACTCTGGCGAAACACTCGGAAAACTTTAGTAAAGCAAGCAACATGAGACTGCATTTACCAGAATGCCAGGGGCGAACCTTGCTGGGGGGTGAAGCGGTGTGCTCCCACCCCTGTTCCTGTTTAAAAGTACTCCCGTGAGTCATTGAGCTGACGAGCTCGTGGAAGAAGCACCCGCGCGCCAGTGAGAGGTACTTGACCTGATGCAATGTTTGGCAGCCTACTCAGCAAACCCCAAATTTGAAGCCTGTAATCTCTACTGATGACGGTTAAAGAACCAGAAACACGTGTCTAGAGATCAGCACTATCTGCGCCAACTCTGGCGAAACACTCGGAAAACTTTAGTAAAGCAAGCAACATGAGACTGCATTTACCAGAATGCCAGGGGCGAACCTTGCTGGGGGGTGAAGCGGTGTGCTCCCACCCCTGTTCCTGTTTAAAAGTACTCCCGTGAGTCATTGAGCTGACGAGCTCGTGGAAGAAGCACCCGCGCGCCAGTGAGAGGTACTTGACCTGATGCAATGTTTGGCAGCCTACTCAGCAAACCCCAAATTTGAAGCCTGTAATCTCTACTGATGACGGTTAAAGAACCAGAAACACGTGTCTAGAGATCAGCACTATCTGCGCCAACTCTGGCGAAACACTCGGAAAACTTTAGTAAAGCAAGCAACATGAGACTGCATTTACCAGAATGCCAGGGGCGAACCTTGCTGGGGGGTGAAGCGGTGTGCTCCCACCCCTGTTCCTGTTTAAAAGTACTCCCGTGAGTCATTGAGCTGACGAGCTCGTGGAAGAAGCACCCGCGCGCCAGTGAGAGGTACTTGACCTGATGCAATGTTTGGCAGCCTACTCAGCAAACCCCAAATTTGAAGCCTGTAATCTCTACTGATGACGGTTAAAGAACCAGAAACACGTGTCTAGAGATCAGCACTATCTGCGCCAACTCTGGCGAAACACTCGGAAAACTTTAGTAAAGCAAGCAACATGAGACTGCATTTACCAGAATGCCAGGGGCGAACCTTGCTGGGGGGTGAAGCGGTGTGCTCCCACCCCTGTTCCTGTTTAAAAGTACTCCCGTGAGTCATTGAGCTGACGAGCTCGTGGAAGAAGCACCCGCGCGCCAGTGAGAGGTACTTGACCTGATGCAATGTTTGGCAGCCTACTCAGCAAACCCCAAATTTGAAGCCTGTAATCTCTACTGATGACGGTTAAAGAACCAGAAACACGTGTCTAGAGATCAGCACTATCTGCGCCAACTCTGGCGAAACACTCGGAAAACTTTAGTAAAGCAAGCAACATGAGACTGCATTTACCAGAATGCCAGGGGCGAACCTTGCTGGGGGGTGAAGCGGTGTGCTCCCACCCCTGTTCCTGTTTAAAAGTACTCCCGTGAGTCATTGAGCTGACGAGCTCGTGGAAGAAGCACCCGCGCGCCAGTGAGAGGTACTTGACCTGATGCAATGTTTGGCAGCCTACTCAGCAAACCCCAAATTTGAAGCCTGTAATCTCTACTGATGACGGTTAAAGAACCAGAAACACGTGTCTAGAGATCAGCACTATCTGCGCCAACTCTGGCGAAACACTCGGAAAACTTTAGTAAAGCAAGCAACATGAGACTGCATTTACCAGAATGCCAGGGGCGAACCTTGCTGGGGGGTGAAGCGGTGTGCTCCCACCCCTGTTCCTGTTTAAAAGTACTCCCGTGAGTCATTGAGCTGACGAGCTCGTGGAAGAAGCACCCGCGCGCCAGTGAGAGGTACTTGACCTGATGCAATGTTTGGCAGCCTACTCAGCAAACCCCAAATTTGAAGCCTGTAATCTCTACTGATGACGGTTAAAGAACCAGAAACACGTGTCTAGAGATCAGCACTATCTGCGCCAACTCTGGCGAAACACTCGGAAAACTTTAGTAAAGCAAGCAACATGAGACTGCATTTACCAGAATGCCAGGGGCGAACCTTGCTGGGGGGTGAAGCGGTGTGCTCCCACCCCTGTTCCTGTTTAAAAGTACTCCCGTGAGTCATTGAGCTGACGAGCTCGTGGAAGAAGCACCCGCGCGCCAGTGAGAGGTACTTGACCTGATGCAATGTTTGGCAGCCTACTCAGCAAACCCCAAATTTGAAGCCTGTAATCTCTACTGATGACGGTTAAAGAACCAGAAACACGTGTCTAGAGATCAGCACTATCTGCGCCAACTCTGGCGAAACACTCGGAAAACTTTAGTAAAGCAAGCAACATGAGACTGCATTTACCAGAATGCCAGGGGCGAACCTTGCTGGGGGGTGAAGCGGTGTGCTCCCACCCCTGTTCCTGTTTAAAAGTACTCCCGTGAGTCATTGAGCTGACGAGCTCGTGGAAGAAGCACCCGCGCGCCAGTGAGAGGTACTTGACCTGATGCAATGTTTGGCAGCCTACTCAGCAAACCCCAAATTTGAAGCCTGTAATCTCTACTGATGACGGTTAAAGAACCAGAAACACGTGTCTAGAGATCAGCACTATCTGCGCCAACTCTGGCGAAACACTCGGAAAACTTTAGTAAAGCAAGCAACATGAGACTGCATTTACCAGAATGCCAGGGGCGAACCTTGCTGGGGGGTGAAGCGGTGTGCTCCCACCCCTGTTCCTGTTTAAAAGTACTCCCGTGAGTCATTGAGCTGACGAGCTCGTGGAAGAAGCACCCGCGCGCCAGTGAGAGGTACTTGACCTGATGCAATGTTTGGCAGCCTACTCAGCAAACCCCAAATTTGAAGCCTGTAATCTCTACTGATGACGGTTAAAGAACCAGAAACACGTGTCTAGAGATCAGCACTATCTGCGCCAACTCTGGCGAAACACTCGGAAAACTTTAGTAAAGCAAGCAACATGAGACTGCATTTACCAGAATGCCAGGGGCGAACCTTGCTGGGGGGTGAAGCGGTGTGCTCCCACCCCTGTTCCTGTTTAAAAGTACTCCCGTGAGTCATTGAGCTGACGAGCTCGTGGAAGAAGCACCCGCGCGCCAGTGAGAGGTACTTGACCTGATGCAATGTTTGGCAGCCTACTCAGCAAACCCCAAATTTGAAGCCTGTAATCTCTACTGATGACGGTTAAAGAACCAGAAACACGTGTCTAGAGATCAGCACTATCTGCGCCAACTCTGGCGAAACACTCGGAAAACTTTAGTAAAGCAAGCAACATGAGACTGCATTTACCAGAATGCCAGGGGCGAACCTTGCTGGGGGGTGAAGCGGTGTGCTCCCACCCCTGTTCCTGTTTAAAAGTACTCCCGTGAGTCATTGAGCTGACGAGCTCGTGGAAGAAGCACCCGCGCGCCAGTGAGAGGTACTTGACCTGATGCAATGTTTGGCAGCCTACTCAGCAAACCCCAAATTTGAAGCCTGTAATCTCTACTGATGACGGTTAAAGAACCAGAAACACGTGTCTAGAGATCAGCACTATCTGCGCCAACTCTGGCGAAACACTCGGAAAACTTTAGTAAAGCAAGCAACATGAGACTGCATTTACCAGAATGCCAGGGGCGAACCTTGCTGGGGGGTGAAGCGGTGTGCTCCCACCCCTGTTCCTGTTTAAAAGTACTCCCGTGAGTCATTGAGCTGACGAGCTCGTGGAAGAAGCACCCGCGCGCCAGTGAGAGGTACTTGACCTGATGCAATGTTTGGCAGCCTACTCAGCAAACCCCAAATTTGAAGCCTGTAATCTCTACTGATGACGGTTAAAGAACCAGAAACACGTGTCTAGAGATCAGCACTATCTGCGCCAACTCTGGCGAAACACTCGGAAAACTTTAGTAAAGCAAGCAACATGAGACTGCATTTACCAGAATGCCAGGGGCGAACCTTGCTGGGGGGTGAAGCGGTGTGCTCCCACCCCTGTTCCTGTTTAAAAGTACTCCCGTGAGTCATTGAGCTGACGAGCTCGTGGAAGAAGCACCCGCGCGCCAGTGAGAGGTACTTGACCTGATGCAATGTTTGGCAGCCTACTCAGCAAACCCCAAATTTGAAGCCTGTAATCTCTACTGATGACGGTTAAAGAACCAGAAACACGTGTCTAGAGATCAGCACTATCTGCGCCAACTCTGGCGAAACACTCGGAAAACTTTAGTAAAGCAAGCAACATGAGACTGCATTTACCAGAATGCCAGGGGCGAACCTTGCTGGGGGGTGAAGCGGTGTGCTCCCACCCCTGTTCCTGTTTAAAAGTACTCCCGTGAGTCATTGAGCTGACGAGCTCGTGGAAGAAGCACCCGCGCGCCAGTGAGAGGTACTTGACCTGATGCAATGTTTGGCAGCCTACTCAGCAAACCCCAAATTTGAAGCCTGTAATCTCTACTGATGACGGTTAAAGAACCAGAAACACGTGTCTAGAGATCAGCACTATCTGCGCCAACTCTGGCGAAACACTCGGAAAACTTTAGTAAAGCAAGCAACATGAGACTGCATTTACCAGAATGCCAGGGGCGAACCTTGCTGGGGGGTGAAGCGGTGTGCTCCCACCCCTGTTCCTGTTTAAAAGTACTCCCGTGAGTCATTGAGCTGACGAGCTCGTGGAAGAAGCACCCGCGCGCCAGTGAGAGGTACTTGACCTGATGCAATGTTTGGCAGCCTACTCAGCAAACCCCAAATTTGAAGCCTGTAATCTCTACTGATGACGGTTAAAGAACCAGAAACACGTGTCTAGAGATCAGCACTATCTGCGCCAACTCTGGCGAAACACTCGGAAAACTTTAGTAAAGCAAGCAACATGAGACTGCATTTACCAGAATGCCAGGGGCGAACCTTGCTGGGGGTGAAGCGGTGTGCTCCCACCCCTGTTCCTGTTTAAAAGTACTCCCGTGAGTCATTGAGCTGACGAGCTCGTGGAAGAAGCACCCGCGCGCCAGTGAGAGGTACTTGACCTGATGCAATGTTTGGCAGCCTACTCAGCAAACCCCAAATTTGAAGCCTGTAATCTCTACTGATGACGGTTAAAGAACCAGAAACACGTGTCTAGAGATCAGCACTATCTGCGCCAACTCTGGCGAAACACTCGGAAAACTTTAGTAAAGCAAGCAACATGAGACTGCATTTACCAGAATGCCAGGGGCGAACCTTGCTGGGGGGTGAAGCGGTGTGCTCCCACCCCTGTTCCTGTTTAAAAGTACTCCCGTGAGTCATTGAGCTGACGAGCTCGTGGAAGAAGCACCCGCGCGCCAGTGAGAGGTACTTGACCTGATGCAATGTTTGGCAGCCTACTCAGCAAACCCCAAATTTGAAGCCTGTAATCTCTACTGATGACGGTTAAAGAACCAGAAACACGTGTCTAGAGATCAGCACTATCTGCGCCAACTCTGGCGAAACACTCGGAAAACTTTAGTAAAGCAAGCAACATGAGACTGCATTTACCAGAATGCCAGGGGCGAACCTTGCTGGGGGGTGAAGCGGTGTGCTCCCACCCCTGTTCCTGTTTAAAAGTACTCCCGTGAGTCATTGAGCTGACGAGCTCGTGGAAGAAGCACCCGCGCGCCAGTGAGAGGTACTTGACCTGATGCAATGTTTGGCAGCCTACTCAGCAAACCCCAAATTTGAAGCCTGTAATCTCTACTGATGACGGTTAAAGAACCAGAAACACGTGTCTAGAGATCAGCACTATCTGCGCCAACTCTGGCGAAACACTCGGAAAACTTTAGTAAAGCAAGCAACATGAGACTGCATTTACCAGAATGCCAGGGGCGAACCTTGCTGGGGGGTGAAGCGGTGTGCTCCCACCCCTGTTCCTGTTTAAAAGTACTCCCGTGAGTCATTGAGCTGACGAGCTCGTGGAAGAAGCACCCGCGCGCCAGTGAGAGGTACTTGACCTGATGCAATGTTTGGCAGCCTACTCAGCAAACCCCAAATTTGAAGCCTGTAATCTCTACTGATGACGGTTAAAGAACCAGAAACACGTGTCTAGAGATCAGCACTATCTGCGCCAACTCTGGCGAAACACTCGGAAAACTTTAGTAAAGCAAGCAACATGAGACTGCATTTACCAGAATGCCAGGGGCGAACCTTGCTGGGGGGTGAAGCGGTGTGCTCCCACCCCTGTTCCTGTTTAAAAGTACTCCCGTGAGTCATTGAGCTGACGAGCTCGTGGAAGAAGCACCCGCGCGCCAGTGAGAGGTACTTGACCTGATGCAATGTTTGGCAGCCTACTCAGCAAACCCCAAATTTGAAGCCTGTAATCTCTACTGATGACGGTTAAAGAACCAGAAACACGTGTCTAGAGATCAGCACTATCTGCGCCAACTCTGGCGAAACACTCGGAAAACTTTAGTAAAGCAAGCAACATGAGACTGCATTTACCAGAATGCCAGGGGCGAACCTTGCTGGGGGGTGAAGCGGTGTGCTCCCACCCCTGTTCCTGTTTAAAAGTACTCCCGTGAGTCATTGAGCTGACGAGCTCGTGGAAGAAGCACCCGCGCGCCAGTGAGAGGTACTTGACCTGATGCAATGTTTGGCAGCCTACTCAGCAAACCCCAAATTTGAAGCCTGTAATCTCTACTGATGACGGTTAAAGAACCAGAAACACGTGTCTAGAGATCAGCACTATCTGCGCCAACTCTGGCGAAACACTCGGAAAACTTTAGTAAAGCAAGCAACATGAGACTGCATTTACCAGAATGCCAGGGGCGAACCTTGCTGGGGGGTGAAGCGGTGTGCTCCCACCCCTGTTCCTGTTTAAAAGTACTCCCGTGAGTCATTGAGCTGACGAGCTCGTGGAAGAAGCACCCGCGCGCCAGTGAGAGGTACTTGACCTGATGCAATGTTTGGCAGCCTACTCAGCAAACCCCAAATTTGAAGCCTGTAATCTCTACTGATGACGGTTAAAGAACCAGAAACACGTGTCTAGAGATCAGCACTATCTGCGCCAACTCTGGCGAAACACTCGGAAAACTTTAGTAAAGCAAGCAACATGAGACTGCATTTACCAGAATGCCAGGGGCGAACCTTGCTGGGGGGTGAAGCGGTGTGCTCCCACCCCTGTTCCTGTTTAAAAGTACTCCCGTGAGTCATTGAGCTGACGAGCTCGTGGAAGAAGCACCCGCGCGCCAGTGAGAGGTACTTGACCTGATGCAATGTTTGGCAGCCTACTCAGCAAACCCCAAATTTGAAGCCTGTAATCTCTACTGATGACGGTTAAAGAACCAGAAACACGTGTCTAGAGATCAGCACTATCTGCGCCAACTCTGGCGAAACACTCGGAAAACTTTAGTAAAGCAAGCAACATGAGACTGCATTTACCAGAATGCCAGGGGCGAACCTTGCTGGGGGGTGAAGCGGTGTGCTCCCACCCCTGTTCCTGTTTAAAAGTACTCCCGTGAGTCATTGAGCTGACGAGCTCGTGGAAGAAGCACCCGCGCGCCAGTGAGAGGTACTTGACCTGATGCAATGTTTGGCAGCCTACTCAGCAAACCCCAAATTTGAAGCCTGTAATCTCTACTGATGACGGTTAAAGAACCAGAAACACGTGTCTAGAGATCAGCACTATCTGCGCCAACTCTGGCGAAACACTCGGAAAACTTTAGTAAAGCAAGCAACATGAGACTGCATTTACCAGAATGCCAGGGGCGAACCTTGCTGGGGGGTGAAGCGGTGTGCTCCCACCCCTGTTCCTGTTTAAAAGTACTCCCGTGAGTCATTGAGCTGACGAGCTCGTGGAAGAAGCACCCGCGCGCCAGTGAGAGGTACTTGACCTGATGCAATGTTTGGCAGCCTACTCAGCAAACCCCAAATTTGAAGCCTGTAATCTCTACTGATGACGGTTAAAGAACCAGAAACACGTGTCTAGAGATCAGCACTATCTGCGCCAACTCTGGCGAAACACTCGGAAAACTTTAGTAAAGCAAGCAACATGAGACTGCATTTACCAGAATGCCAGGGGCGAACCTTGCTGGGGGGTGAAGCGGTGTGCTCCCACCCCTGTTCCTGTTTAAAAGTACTCCCGTGAGTCATTGAGCTGACGAGCTCGTGGAAGAAGCACCCGCGCGCCAGTGAGAGGTACTTGACCTGATGCAATGTTTGGCAGCCTACTCAGCAAACCCCAAATTTGAAGCCTGTAATCTCTACTGATGACGGTTAAAGAACCAGAAACACGTGTCTAGAGATCAGCACTATCTGCGCCAACTCTGGCGAAACACTCGGAAAACTTTAGTAAAGCAAGCAACATGAGACTGCATTTACCAGAATGCCAGGGGCGAACCTTGCTGGGGGGTGAAGCGGTGTGCTCCCACCCCTGTTCCTGTTTAAAAGTACTCCCGTGAGTCATTGAGCTGACGAGCTCGTGGAAGAAGCACCCGCGCGCCAGTGAGAGGTACTTGACCTGATGCAATGTTTGGCAGCCTACTCAGCAAACCCCAAATTTGAAGCCTGTAATCTCTACTGATGACGGTTAAAGAACCAGAAACACGTGTCTAGAGATCAGCACTATCTGCGCCAACTCTGGCGAAACACTCGGAAAACTTTAGTAAAGCAAGCAACATGAGACTGCATTTACCAGAATGCCAGGGGCGAACCTTGCTGGGGGGTGAAGCGGTGTGCTCCCACCCCTGTTCCTGTTTAAAAGTACTCCCGTGAGTCATTGAGCTGACGAGCTCGTGGAAGAAGCACCCGCGCGCCAGTGAGAGGTACTTGACCTGATGCAATGTTTGGCAGCCTACTCAGCAAACCCCAAATTTGAAGCCTGTAATCTCTACTGATGACGGTTAAAGAACCAGAAACACGTGTCTAGAGATCAGCACTATCTGCGCCAACTCTGGCGAAACACTCGGAAAACTTTAGTAAAGCAAGCAACATGAGACTGCATTTACCAGAATGCCAGGGGCGAACCTTGCTGGGGGTGAAGCGGTGTGCTCCCACCCCTGTTCCTGTTTAAAAGTACTCCCGTGAGTCATTGAGCTGACGAGCTCGTGGAAGAAGCACCCGCGCGCCAGTGAGAGGTACTTGACCTGATGCAATGTTTGGCAGCCTACTCAGCAAACCCCAAATTTGAAGCCTGTAATCTCTACTGATGACGGTTAAAGAACCAGAAACACGTGTCTAGAGATCAGCACTATCTGCGCCAACTCTGGCGAAACACTCGGAAAACTTTAGTAAAGCAAGCAACATGAGACTGCATTTACCAGAATGCCAGGGGCGAACCTTGCTGGGGGGTGAAGCGGTGTGCTCCCACCCCTGTTCCTGTTTAAAAGTACTCCCGTGAGTCATTGAGCTGACGAGCTCGTGGAAGAAGCACCCGCGCGCCAGTGAGAGGTACTTGACCTGATGCAATGTTTGGCAGCCTACTCAGCAAACCCCAAATTTGAAGCCTGTAATCTCTACTGATGACGGTTAAAGAACCAGAAACACGTGTCTAGAGATCAGCACTATCTGCGCCAACTCTGGCGAAACACTCGGAAAACTTTAGTAAAGCAAGCAACATGAGACTGCATTTACCAGAATGCCAGGGGCGAACCTTGCTGGGGGGTGAAGCGGTGTGCTCCCACCCCTGTTCCTGTTTAAAAGTACTCCCGTGAGTCATTGAGCTGACGAGCTCGTGGAAGAAGCACCCGCGCGCCAGTGAGAGGTACTTGACCTGATGCAATGTTTGGCAGCCTACTCAGCAAACCCCAAATTTGAAGCCTGTAATCTCTACTGATGACGGTTAAAGAACCAGAAACACGTGTCTAGAGATCAGCACTATCTGCGCCAACTCTGGCGAAACACTCGGAAAACTTTAGTAAAGCAAGCAACATGAGACTGCATTTACCAGAATGCCAGGGGCGAACCTTGCTGGGGGGTGAAGCGGTGTGCTCCCACCCCTGTTCCTGTTTAAAAGTACTCCCGTGAGTCATTGAGCTGACGAGCTCGTGGAAGAAGCACCCGCGCGCCAGTGAGAGGTACTTGACCTGATGCAATGTTTGGCAGCCTACTCAGCAAACCCCAAATTTGAAGCCTGTAATCTCTACTGATGACGGTTAAAGAACCAGAAACACGTGTCTAGAGATCAGCACTATCTGCGCCAACTCTGGCGAAACACTCGGAAAACTTTAGTAAAGCAAGCAACATGAGACTGCATTTACCAGAATGCCAGGGGCGAACCTTGCTGGGGGGTGAAGCGGTGTGCTCCCACCCCTGTTCCTGTTTAAAAGTACTCCCGTGAGTCATTGAGCTGACGAGCTCGTGGAAGAAGCACCCGCGCGCCAGTGAGAGGTACTTGACCTGATGCAATGTTTGGCAGCCTACTCAGCAAACCCCAAATTTGAAGCCTGTAATCTCTACTGATGACGGTTAAAGAACCAGAAACACGTGTCTAGAGATCAGCACTATCTGCGCCAACTCTGGCGAAACACTCGGAAAACTTTAGTAAAGCAAGCAACATGAGACTGCATTTACCAGAATGCCAGGGGCGAACCTTGCTGGGGGGTGAAGCGGTGTGCTCCCACCCCTGTTCCTGTTTAAAAGTACTCCCGTGAGTCATTGAGCTGACGAGCTCGTGGAAGAAGCACCCGCGCGCCAGTGAGAGGTACTTGACCTGATGCAATGTTTGGCAGCCTACTCAGCAAACCCCAAATTTGAAGCCTGTAATCTCTACTGATGACGGTTAAAGAACCAGAAACACGTGTCTAGAGATCAGCACTATCTGCGCCAACTCTGGCGAAACACTCGGAAAACTTTAGTAAAGCAAGCAACATGAGACTGCATTTACCAGAATGCCAGGGGCGAACCTTGCTGGGGGGTGAAGCGGTGTGCTCCCACCCCTGTTCCTGTTTAAAAGTACTCCCGTGAGTCATTGAGCTGACGAGCTCGTGGAAGAAGCACCCGCGCGCCAGTGAGAGGTACTTGACCTGATGCAATGTTTGGCAGCCTACTCAGCAAACCCCAAATTTGAAGCCTGTAATCTCTACTGATGACGGTTAAAGAACCAGAAACACGTGTCTAGAGATCAGCACTATCTGCGCCAACTCTGGCGAAACACTCGGAAAACTTTAGTAAAGCAAGCAACATGAGACTGCATTTACCAGAATGCCAGGGGCGAACCTTGCTGGGGGGTGAAGCGGTGTGCTCCCACCCCTGTTCCTGTTTAAAAGTACTCCCGTGAGTCATTGAGCTGACGAGCTCGTGGAAGAAGCACCCGCGCGCCAGTGAGAGGTACTTGACCTGATGCAATGTTTGGCAGCCTACTCAGCAAACCCCAAATTTGAAGCCTGTAATCTCTACTGATGACGGTTAAAGAACCAGAAACACGTGTCTAGAGATCAGCACTATCTGCGCCAACTCTGGCGAAACACTCGGAAAACTTTAGTAAAGCAAGCAACATGAGACTGCATTTACCAGAATGCCAGGGGCGAACCTTGCTGGGGGGTGAAGCGGTGTGCTCCCACCCCTGTTCCTGTTTAAAAGTACTCCCGTGAGTCATTGAGCTGACGAGCTCGTGGAAGAAGCACCCGCGCGCCAGTGAGAGGTACTTGACCTGATGCAATGTTTGGCAGCCTACTCAGCAAACCCCAAATTTGAAGCCTGTAATCTCTACTGATGACGGTTAAAGAACCAGAAACACGTGTCTAGAGATCAGCACTATCTGCGCCAACTCTGGCGAAACACTCGGAAAACTTTAGTAAAGCAAGCAACATGAGACTGCATTTACCAGAATGCCAGGGGCGAACCTTGCTGGGGGGTGAAGCGGTGTGCTCCCACCCCTGTTCCTGTTTAAAAGTACTCCCGTGAGTCATTGAGCTGACGAGCTCGTGGAAGAAGCACCCGCGCGCCAGTGAGAGGTACTTGACCTGATGCAATGTTTGGCAGCCTACTCAGCAAACCCCAAATTTGAAGCCTGTAATCTCTACTGATGACGGTTAAAGAACCAGAAACACGTGTCTAGAGATCAGCACTATCTGCGCCAACTCTGGCGAAACACTCGGAAAACTTTAGTAAAGCAAGCAACATGAGACTGCATTTACCAGAATGCCAGGGGCGAACCTTGCTGGGGGGTGAAGCGGTGTGCTCCCACCCCTGTTCCTGTTTAAAAGTACTCCCGTGAGTCATTGAGCTGACGAGCTCGTGGAAGAAGCACCCGCGCGCCAGTGAGAGGTACTTGACCTGATGCAATGTTTGGCAGCCTACTCAGCAAACCCCAAATTTGAAGCCTGTAATCTCTACTGATGACGGTTAAAGAACCAGAAACACGTGTCTAGAGATCAGCACTATCTGCGCCAACTCTGGCGAAACACTCGGAAAACTTTAGTAAAGCAAGCAACATGAGACTGCATTTACCAGAATGCCAGGGGCGAACCTTGCTGGGGGGTGAAGCGGTGTGCTCCCACCCCTGTTCCTGTTTAAAAGTACTCCCGTGAGTCATTGAGCTGACGAGCTCGTGGAAGAAGCACCCGCGCGCCAGTGAGAGGTACTTGACCTGATGCAATGTTTGGCAGCCTACTCAGCAAACCCCAAATTTGAAGCCTGTAATCTCTACTGATGACGGTTAAAGAACCAGAAACACGTGTCTAGAGATCAGCACTATCTGCGCCAACTCTGGCGAAACACTCGGAAAACTTTAGTAAAGCAAGCAACATGAGACTGCATTTACCAGAATGCCAGGGGCGAACCTTGCTGGGGGGTGAAGCGGTGTGCTCCCACCCCTGTTCCTGTTTAAAAGTACTCCCGTGAGTCATTGAGCTGACGAGCTCGTGGAAGAAGCACCCGCGCGCCAGTGAGAGGTACTTGACCTGATGCAATGTTTGGCAGCCTACTCAGCAAACCCCAAATTTGAAGCCTGTAATCTCTACTGATGACGGTTAAAGAACCAGAAACACGTGTCTAGAGATCAGCACTATCTGCGCCAACTCTGGCGAAACACTCGGAAAACTTTAGTAAAGCAAGCAACATGAGACTGCATTTACCAGAATGCCAGGGGCGAACCTTGCTGGGGGGTGAAGCGGTGTGCTCCCACCCCTGTTCCTGTTTAAAAGTACTCCCGTGAGTCATTGAGCTGACGAGCTCGTGGAAGAAGCACCCGCGCGCCAGTGAGAGGTACTTGACCTGATGCAATGTTTGGCAGCCTACTCAGCAAACCCCAAATTTGAAGCCTGTAATCTCTACTGATGACGGTTAAAGAACCAGAAACACGTGTCTAGAGATCAGCACTATCTGCGCCAACTCTGGCGAAACACTCGGAAAACTTTAGTAAAGCAAGCAACATGAGACTGCATTTACCAGAATGCCAGGGGCGAACCTTGCTGGGGGGTGAAGCGGTGTGCTCCCACCCCTGTTCCTGTTTAAAAGTACTCCCGTGAGTCATTGAGCTGACGAGCTCGTGGAAGAAGCACCCGCGCGCCAGTGAGAGGTACTTGACCTGATGCAATGTTTGGCAGCCTACTCAGCAAACCCCAAATTTGAAGCCTGTAATCTCTACTGATGACGGTTAAAGAACCAGAAACACGTGTCTAGAGATCAGCACTATCTGCGCCAACTCTGGCGAAACACTCGGAAAACTTTAGTAAAGCAAGCAACATGAGACTGCATTTACCAGAATGCCAGGGGCGAACCTTGCTGGGGGGTGAAGCGGTGTGCTCCCACCCCTGTTCCTGTTTAAAAGTACTCCCGTGAGTCATTGAGCTGACGAGCTCGTGGAAGAAGCACCCGCGCGCCAGTGAGAGGTACTTGACCTGATGCAATGTTTGGCAGCCTACTCAGCAAACCCCAAATTTGAAGCCTGTAATCTCTACTGATGACGGTTAAAGAACCAGAAACACGTGTCTAGAGATCAGCACTATCTGCGCCAACTCTGGCGAAACACTCGGAAAACTTTAGTAAAGCAAGCAACATGAGACTGCATTTACCAGAATGCCAGGGGCGAACCTTGCTGGGGGTGAAGCGGTGTGCTCCCACCCCTGTTCCTGTTTAAAAGTACTCCCGTGAGTCATTGAGCTGACGAGCTCGTGGAAGAAGCACCCGCGCGCCAGTGAGAGGTACTTGACCTGATGCAATGTTTGGCAGCCTACTCAGCAAACCCCAAATTTGAAGCCTGTAATCTCTACTGATGACGGTTAAAGAACCAGAAACACGTGTCTAGAGATCAGCACTATCTGCGCCAACTCTGGCGAAACACTCGGAAAACTTTAGTAAAGCAAGCAACATGAGACTGCATTTACCAGAATGCCAGGGGCGAACCTTGCTGGGGGGTGAAGCGGTGTGCTCCCACCCCTGTTCCTGTTTAAAAGTACTCCCGTGAGTCATTGAGCTGACGAGCTCGTGGAAGAAGCACCCGCGCGCCAGTGAGAGGTACTTGACCTGATGCAATGTTTGGCAGCCTACTCAGCAAACCCCAAATTTGAAGCCTGTAATCTCTACTGATGACGGTTAAAGAACCAGAAACACGTGTCTAGAGATCAGCACTATCTGCGCCAACTCTGGCGAAACACTCGGAAAACTTTAGTAAAGCAAGCAACATGAGACTGCATTTACCAGAATGCCAGGGGCGAACCTTGCTGGGGGGTGAAGCGGTGTGCTCCCACCCCTGTTCCTGTTTAAAAGTACTCCCGTGAGTCATTGAGCTGACGAGCTCGTGGAAGAAGCACCCGCGCGCCAGTGAGAGGTACTTGACCTGATGCAATGTTTGGCAGCCTACTCAGCAAACCCCAAATTTGAAGCCTGTAATCTCTACTGATGACGGTTAAAGAACCAGAAACACGTGTCTAGAGATCAGCACTATCTGCGCCAACTCTGGCGAAACACTCGGAAAACTTTAGTAAAGCAAGCAACATGAGACTGCATTTACCAGAATGCCAGGGGCGAACCTTGCTGGGGGGTGAAGCGGTGTGCTCCCACCCCTGTTCCTGTTTAAAAGTACTCCCGTGAGTCATTGAGCTGACGAGCTCGTGGAAGAAGCACCCGCGCGCCAGTGAGAGGTACTTGACCTGATGCAATGTTTGGCAGCCTACTCAGCAAACCCCAAATTTGAAGCCTGTAATCTCTACTGATGACGGTTAAAGAACCAGAAACACGTGTCTAGAGATCAGCACTATCTGCGCCAACTCTGGCGAAACACTCGGAAAACTTTAGTAAAGCAAGCAACATGAGACTGCATTTACCAGAATGCCAGGGGCGAACCTTGCTGGGGGGTGAAGCGGTGTGCTCCCACCCCTGTTCCTGTTTAAAAGTACTCCCGTGAGTCATTGAGCTGACGAGCTCGTGGAAGAAGCACCCGCGCGCCAGTGAGAGGTACTTGACCTGATGCAATGTTTGGCAGCCTACTCAGCAAACCCCAAATTTGAAGCCTGTAATCTCTACTGATGACGGTTAAAGAACCAGAAACACGTGTCTAGAGATCAGCACTATCTGCGCCAACTCTGGCGAAACACTCGGAAAACTTTAGTAAAGCAAGCAACATGAGACTGCATTTACCAGAATGCCAGGGGCGAACCTTGCTGGGGGGTGAAGCGGTGTGCTCCCACCCCTGTTCCTGTTTAAAAGTACTCCCGTGAGTCATTGAGCTGACGAGCTCGTGGAAGAAGCACCCGCGCGCCAGTGAGAGGTACTTGACCTGATGCAATGTTTGGCAGCCTACTCAGCAAACCCCAAATTTGAAGCCTGTAATCTCTACTGATGACGGTTAAAGAACCAGAAACACGTGTCTAGAGATCAGCACTATCTGCGCCAACTCTGGCGAAACACTCGGAAAACTTTAGTAAAGCAAGCAACATGAGACTGCATTTACCAGAATGCCAGGGGCGAACCTTGCTGGGGGGTGAAGCGGTGTGCTCCCACCCCTGTTCCTGTTTAAAAGTACTCCCGTGAGTCATTGAGCTGACGAGCTCGTGGAAGAAGCACCCGCGCGCCAGTGAGAGGTACTTGACCTGATGCAATGTTTGGCAGCCTACTCAGCAAACCCCAAATTTGAAGCCTGTAATCTCTACTGATGACGGTTAAAGAACCAGAAACACGTGTCTAGAGATCAGCACTATCTGCGCCAACTCTGGCGAAACACTCGGAAAACTTTAGTAAAGCAAGCAACATGAGACTGCATTTACCAGAATGCCAGGGGCGAACCTTGCTGGGGGTGAAGCGGTGTGCTCCCACCCCTGTTCCTGTTTAAAAGTACTCCCGTGAGTCATTGAGCTGACGAGCTCGTGGAAGAAGCACCCGCGCGCCAGTGAGAGGTACTTGACCTGATGCAATGTTTGGCAGCCTACTCAGCAAACCCCAAATTTGAAGCCTGTAATCTCTACTGATGACGGTTAAAGAACCAGAAACACGTGTCTAGAGATCAGCACTATCTGCGCCAACTCTGGCGAAACACTCGGAAAACTTTAGTAAAGCAAGCAACATGAGACTGCATTTACCAGAATGCCAGGGGCGAACCTTGCTGGGGGTGAAGCGGTGTGCTCCCACCCCTGTTCCTGTTTAAAAGTACTCCCGTGAGTCATTGAGCTGACGAGCTCGTGGAAGAAGCACCCGCGCGCCAGTGAGAGGTACTTGACCTGATGCAATGTTTGGCAGCCTACTCAGCAAACCCCAAATTTGAAGCCTGTAATCTCTACTGATGACGGTTAAAGAACCAGAAACACGTGTCTAGAGATCAGCACTATCTGCGCCAACTCTGGCGAAACACTCGGAAAACTTTAGTAAAGCAAGCAACATGAGACTGCATTTACCAGAATGCCAGGGGCGAACCTTGCTGGGGGGTGAAGCGGTGTGCTCCCACCCCTGTTCCTGTTTAAAAGTACTCCCGTGAGTCATTGAGCTGACGAGCTCGTGGAAGAAGCACCCGCGCGCCAGTGAGAGGTACTTGACCTGATGCAATGTTTGGCAGCCTACTCAGCAAACCCCAAATTTGAAGCCTGTAATCTCTACTGATGACGGTTAAAGAACCAGAAACACGTGTCTAGAGATCAGCACTATCTGCGCCAACTCTGGCGAAACACTCGGAAAACTTTAGTAAAGCAAGCAACATGAGACTGCATTTACCAGAATGCCAGGGGCGAACCTTGCTGGGGGGTGAAGCGGTGTGCTCCCACCCCTGTTCCTGTTTAAAAGTACTCCCGTGAGTCATTGAGCTGACGAGCTCGTGGAAGAAGCACCCGCGCGCCAGTGAGAGGTACTTGACCTGATGCAATGTTTGGCAGCCTACTCAGCAAACCCCAAATTTGAAGCCTGTAATCTCTACTGATGACGGTTAAAGAACCAGAAACACGTGTCTAGAGATCAGCACTATCTGCGCCAACTCTGGCGAAACACTCGGAAAACTTTAGTAAAGCAAGCAACATGAGACTGCATTTACCAGAATGCCAGGGGCGAACCTTGCTGGGGGGTGAAGCGGTGTGCTCCCACCCCTGTTCCTGTTTAAAAGTACTCCCGTGAGTCATTGAGCTGACGAGCTCGTGGAAGAAGCACCCGCGCGCCAGTGAGAGGTACTTGACCTGATGCAATGTTTGGCAGCCTACTCAGCAAACCCCAAATTTGAAGCCTGTAATCTCTACTGATGACGGTTAAAGAACCAGAAACACGTGTCTAGAGATCAGCACTATCTGCGCCAACTCTGGCGAAACACTCGGAAAACTTTAGTAAAGCAAGCAACATGAGACTGCATTTACCAGAATGCCAGGGGCGAACCTTGCTGGGGGGTGAAGCGGTGTGCTCCCACCCCTGTTCCTGTTTAAAAGTACTCCCGTGAGTCATTGAGCTGACGAGCTCGTGGAAGAAGCACCCGCGCGCCAGTGAGAGGTACTTGACCTGATGCAATGTTTGGCAGCCTACTCAGCAAACCCCAAATTTGAAGCCTGTAATCTCTACTGATGACGGTTAAAGAACCAGAAACACGTGTCTAGAGATCAGCACTATCTGCGCCAACTCTGGCGAAACACTCGGAAAACTTTAGTAAAGCAAGCAACATGAGACTGCATTTACCAGAATGCCAGGGGCGAACCTTGCTGGGGGTGAAGCGGTGTGCTCCCACCCCTGTTCCTGTTTAAAAGTACTCCCGTGAGTCATTGAGCTGACGAGCTCGTGGAAGAAGCACCCGCGCGCCAGTGAGAGGTACTTGACCTGATGCAATGTTTGGCAGCCTACTCAGCAAACCCCAAATTTGAAGCCTGTAATCTCTACTGATGACGGTTAAAGAACCAGAAACACGTGTCTAGAGATCAGCACTATCTGCGCCAACTCTGGCGAAACACTCGGAAAACTTTAGTAAAGCAAGCAACATGAGACTGCATTTACCAGAATGCCAGGGGCGAACCTTGCTGGGGGGTGAAGCGGTGTGCTCCCACCCCTGTTCCTGTTTAAAAGTACTCCCGTGAGTCATTGAGCTGACGAGCTCGTGGAAGAAGCACCCGCGCGCCAGTGAGAGGTACTTGACCTGATGCAATGTTTGGCAGCCTACTCAGCAAACCCCAAATTTGAAGCCTGTAATCTCTACTGATGACGGTTAAAGAACCAGAAACACGTGTCTAGAGATCAGCACTATCTGCGCCAACTCTGGCGAAACACTCGGAAAACTTTAGTAAAGCAAGCAACATGAGACTACATTTACCAGAATGCCAGGGGCGAACCTTGCTGGAGGGTGAAGCGGTGTGCTCCCACCCCTGTTCCTGTTTAAAAGTACTCCCGTGAGTCATTGAGCTGACGAGCTCGTGGAAGAAGCACCCGCGCGCCAGTGAGATGTACTTGACCTGATGCAATGTTTGGCAGCCTACTCAGCAAACCCCAAATTTGAAGCCTATAATCTCTACTGATGACGGTTAAAGAACCAAAAACACGTGTCTAGAGATCAGCACTATCTGCGCCAACTCTGGCGAAACACTCGGAAAACTTTAGTAAAGCAAGCAACATGAGACTGCATTTACCAGAATGCCAGGGGCGAACCTTGCTGGGGGGTGAAGCGGTGTGCTCCCACCCCTGTTCCTGTTTAAAAGTTCTCCCGTGAGTCATTGAGCTGACGAACTCGTGGAAGAAGCACCCGCGCGCCAGTGAGAGGTACTTGACCTGATGCAATGTTTGGCAGCCTACTCAGCAAACCCCAAATTTGAAGCCTGTAATCTCTACTGATGACGGTTAAAGAACCAGAAACACGTGTCTAGAGATCAGCACTATCTGCGCCAACTCTGGCGAAACACTCGGAAAACTTTAGTAAAGCAAGCAACATGAGACTGCATTTACCAGAATGCCAGGGGCGAACCTTGCTGGAGGGTGAAGAGGTGTGCTCCCACC
The DNA here is from genome assembly GCA_963921515.1 of Calotriton arnoldi. NCBI lineage: Eukaryota > Metazoa > Chordata > Amphibia > Caudata > Salamandridae > Calotriton > Calotriton arnoldi. The sequence continues at coordinate 461,377 of CAWUFW010001414.1, forward strand.
CCTGTTCCTGTTTAAAAGTACTCCCGTGAGTCATTGAGCTGACGAGCTCGTGGAAGAAGCACCCGCGCGCCAGTGAGAGGTACTTGACCTGATGCAATGTTTGGCAGCCTACTCAGCAAACCCCAAATGTGAAGCCTGTAATCTCTACTGATGACGGTTAAAGAACCAGAAACACGTGTCTAGAGATCAGCACTATCTGCGCCAACTCTGGCGAAACACTCGGAAAACTTTAGTAAAGCAAGCAACATGAGACTGCATTTACCAGAATGCCAGGGGCGAACCTTGCTGGGGGGTGAAGCGGTGTGCTCCCATCCCTGTTCCTGTTTAAAAGTACTCCCGTGAGTCATTGAGCTGACGAGCTCGTGGAAGAAGCACCCGCGCGCCAGTGAGAGGTACTTGACCTGATGCAATGTTTGGCAGCCTACTCAGCAAACCCCAAATGTGAAGCCTGTAATCTCTACTGATGACGGTTAAAGAACCAGAAACACGTGTCTAGAGATCAGCACTATCTGCGCCAACTCTGGCGAAACACTCGGAAAACTTTAGTAAAGCAAGCAACATGAGACTGCATTTACCAGAATGCCAGGGGCGAACCTTGCTGGGGGTGAAGCGGTGTGCTCCCACCCCTGTTCCTGTTTAAAAGTACTCCCGTGAGTCATTGAGCTGACGAGCTCGTGGAAGAAGCACCCGCGCGCCAGTGAGAGGTACTTGACCTGATGCAATGTTTGGCAGCCTACTCAGCAAACCCCAAATGTGAAGCCTGTAATCTCTACTGATGACGGTTAAAGAACCAGAAACACGTGTCTAGAGATCAGCACTATCTGCGCCAACTCTGGCGAAACACTCGGAAAACTTTAGTAAAGCAAGCAACATGAGACTGCATTTACCAGAATGCCAGGGGCGAACCTTGCTGGGGGGTGAAGCGGTGTGCTCCCACCCCTGTTCCTGTTTAAAAGTACTCCCGTGAGTCATTGAGCTGACGAGCTCGTGGAAGAAGCACCCGCGCGCCAGTGAGAGGTACTTGACCTGATGCACTGCTTGGCAGCCTACTCAGCAAACCCCAAATTTGAAGCCTGTAATCTCTACTGATGACGGTTAAAGAACCAGAAACACGTGTCTAGAGATCAGCACTATCTGCGCCAACTCTGGCGAAACACTCGGAAAACTTTAGTAAAGCAAGCAACATGAGACTGCATTTACCAGAATGCCAGGGGCGAACCTTGCTGGAGGGTGAAGAGGTGTGCTCCCACCCCTGTTCCTGTTTAAAAGTACTCCCGTGAGTCATTGAGCTGACGAGCTCGTGGAAGAAGCACCCGCGCGCCAGTGAGAGTTACTTGACCTGATGCAATGTTTGGCAGCCTACTCAGCAAACCCCAAATGTGAAGCCTGTAATCTCTACTGATGACGGTTAAAGAACCAGAAACACGTGTCTAGAGATCAGCACTATCTGCGCCAACTCTGGCGAAACACTCGGAAAACTTTAGTAAAGCAAGCAACATGAGACTGCATTTACCAGAATGCCAGGGGCGAACCTTGCTGGGGGGTGAAGCGGTGTGCTCCCACCCCTGTTCCTGTTTAAAAGTACTCACGTGAGTCATTGAGCTGACGAGCTCGTGGAAGAAGCACCCGCGCGCCAGTGAGAGGTACTTGACCTGATGCACTGCTTGGCAGCCTACTCAGCAAACCCCAAATTTGAAGCCTGTAATCTCTACTGATGACGGTTAAAGAACCAGAAACACGTGTCTAGAGATCAGCACTATCTGTGCCAACTCTGGCGAAACACTCGGAAAACTTTAGTAAAGCAAGCAACATGAGACTGCATTTACCAGAATGCCAGGGGCGAACCTTGCTGGGGGGTGAAGCGGTGTGCTCCCACCCCTGTTCCTATTTCTCTGTCATGTTGCTGTCTTTCCAGTTTCAGTTAAGCAAGCGCGGAAATTTTCATAAGTAAAAACATTGCAACCATTGTTTGTGAAACAGCCAGATGTACCAGCAGAATGTCACGTACGCAGTGACTGTGGAAATTTCCAAAGGGGGGCTAGTGTCGCGGTGGATGGCACAGGTCCCTGCTGTCAGATCAGTGAAGCCTACGATACTTGGGCCTACTAAGTGGGTAATAGCTAAGAAGGCACTGGGCTTTGGGCCTACATGTGTGTGCATCTAAGAAGGTGGCGCACTTGGGCCTACATGTGGTGCATCTAAGAAGGTGGGCTTCTTGTGGCACGTGCTAAGGGGCGGAAGGAAAGTGGACAACTTAAGACATCTATCAGGGCCTGACTGGTGGGGCCTATTTGGGAGTGTCATGCTGCCTGAGCAGAGCAGGATGGTACTTTGGGGTTTCTGTTATATAGTAGAACAAGGACCCTCGTACAATTCCCTCCTCTTGTTCATTTTTTGAACAAACTCTCACATAGTATCTTGCTGGTCCTTCTTCTGTTTGGTACCTACAGAGAGGGTCATTTACGTAGATGCACTTAGTCTGATCGGACAAGCTTGGTGTCAAGGTAATATACTGTCCCTCATCAGTGCTGGGTAGCTGTTCATATTTGTGAGGAGCATGTTCCTCCCTGATACTGTATCTATGTGGTGGGAGTGGGGGAACTGTCGGTGTGCTGGGAGATGTGGCAGGGGCTGCTATTTCTGGGAGTTCTATGTGTGTTGGCTCATTCTCATCCCCAGGAACACTGTTCATGACCTGGTAATGTGCATTCGGGTGCACTCCTGTGTGAGCGTAATTCATCCCTACCACCTTGGTGCTACATCTGTTGACACATCTTATTATGACCTGTGCACCGCAACACACTAACATCAACACACAACAAATAGGTAACACAATTTTCAAGATAGCAGATAGCCATGAAGGCATCCAGTCCAAGTTGAACCAGTCCGTAATAGGATCTGCGGCAGCACCTCCCTCCTCACACATCTTCTTTCCCAATTTGTCCAAGTCCTCTATGGCCTTAGCGAGTGACTCGTTAGCGGCATCATTTGATGGTATGAAAGTACAGCAGCTTTTCCCTATGGAAGCGCATACCCCACCCTGCATAGCTGTGAGCTGATCTAGAACATATCTATGCTCTAGAACCATAAGCCTTAAAGGCCGTAACACTTCCTGTATTGCGTTGAACCCATCTCGGGTGTTATTTATCAGAGTCATTAGTTCGTAGCGTGTGACCTGCAGCCATCGGGCATTAGCTGATGTTTGCCAGATGGGCCACAGGCCCCCAAAGAATTCCTGGGCGCCATTGAACAGGCGAAATTCATCAGGAACTTCGCTAAAGGCGTCGTTAGCAAAATATTGAGCACTCCTTCGGTGCCGGTGGAGCAGGGTGACATCACCTGTCATGGGGTGATCAAGCACTTGGGAAATGTTGGATGCCGGGACAACGAGATGCAGCTCGTACACAGTGACCATCGTGCATAGGCCGTTCCATTGAGGAGGCAATTGGAGATAGAGGCGTTCTCCGCATGCCCAAAAGATGTCCATGAGGCCGGAGGTGCCGTCTTGGAGGTCCAAATTAAAGATAGTGTGGTTACAGTTGGTGTTGCGACCCACAGGACGAGTACCGTTACCTAGGAAGCAAAGAACGGGATGCTTTAGCTTGTATGCCTGTTTCCATCTGTATGTAGTATCTTTACCAAAGGTATACCTTCTAGTTTGCTGTGCCCACACCTGCTTGCACTGAGTCTCAACATCCCAATCAATATTGTGGTGATAGTCTGTATCTACGAATGGGGCTCCTAGGGAGGCTGCCTTGCAGGTGAGGTTGTGTGGACCATGCCATCTATTTTTGAAATAAATATTGGCCTGAACCTGTAGTGCAGTTCTGAGATCACAGGGGTATTGGGACCTGCGTGAAGTGTCGTTGAGAATTCGCCTGCTCTCTTTTGCTTGGCATATTGGGGAGGGTGTGGTAAAGAGGAAATACCCAACTTCCTTGAAGAAATCCTCATAACCCTGTATCATTATCATAGGTGCTTCAGCCGTGTAATCGTGTTCTAACTCCCTCTGGAATTCTCGTGCGTCAGTCACAACCTTATGTGAGATGTACTTATAATCCCACGCTGTAGTGTTTACAAACACAGCGTCTAGTTCTGCTGACAAAAGCTGGATAAGTCCCTGTATGCGGCAGAGGAACAAATGGAGGAGACATTGGGCAGTTGGTGGTGGTATTTCTCGGGGAAAAATCATTTTGTCTGCTCCTACTGCATGAGGAATGTGGGAGCACACGTAGCACAATTCTTTTGTTACCTTTTTCCCTATTTCGGTCATGTGCCTAATGTTGTCTAACAGGGCATTATGGGCTCCATGGTCCTCAGCTAAGTTGTCTGGACGTGTGGAATGGAAATCGGGCATGGGATAGTGGTGTGCGATGTGAACCAGTGTGTTTTGAAGAGCTGTGGCCCACTCTTTTTGACCTCAGATTTTTTGCTTGGTCTGCGGGTCCTCCAATACCTTGGCCTACCCCTTCTGAATCTGCGGGTGTTGCGGGAGTTGGGGCGGCGGGGCACTAGAGGACCTATTGTTATATCCAGGACATCATCATCCGGGCTAGCAGTTGGGGAAGTGGGAGGTGTACTAGTGGGTGTGCTGTCAGTGGTACAGTCAGGGAGTATTGGCCCTTCGGTGTGGTGTGACAAATGTGGGCGAGCATATGTGACTGCTGGTACACGGGGTTGTGCTTTAAAAGGCGTGGTAGTATTTGCAGGATAGTACAGCCTAATTGTTGTAAGGTAAAACATATACCAGGTAAAGGTGGCTAGAGCCACTGTAGCAATAATACAGGATGTTAGAAGAGTAACAATACATATCTTAGCATTGCCATTATGGTCTTCATCAATGAACACGTGAGTGTCGTCGTCTTCTTCATCAGAGGAGGATGGAAACCCGCTGTCTCCGTGGAGCAGCACCATTGGAATGTCTCTTCCCTCCAACGTCTGACGTTTTTCCGGACAAAGATCAGCGTCCCGGGACGGATTGGTGGGAGCTCAGGATCGGTGGGGCCCTTTTCTTTCCTCTTGGATACCTGGGTAGAAAGGAACTGCGCTGCACTGGTTAGTTGACACAGATATTGGTAAAGCTCAGCCCTAACTATTTCGGAAGATGATTCACTATCTGTTTTAGGGCGTGTGGACGGAACTGTTACATTTATGGATCGTCCAGTGACACGCTGATGGGGCGTGAGGTGGTGATCCGAACTTGGGGAGTTTCTTAGTGCAAAGAGTGCTATGGGTAGGCAATAAAGCCATTTCTTTCCTATTGTGGCACTTATTTTACTTATTTTATTTTTGAGCAAGCCGTTGAGGCGCTCACAAATGCCGTTGCTTTGTGGGTGATAAGCTGATGTCAGTTTGTGTTTAATGCCTAGCATTGTGGTCAGGGAGGAAAAGATGGCGTTTGAAAAATGACTTCCGTTATCGGACCGGATGGCGTCCGGGACGCCCCAGCGAGTAATGACATCACGGAGTAGGAATGTGGCTGCTGCTTTGGCATCGCATTGGACGCAGGGTCCAGCTTCGATCCTGCGTGAAAATGGACACACTACTACAATGAGATAGCGGTAATTTTGGCAGCGATCAATCATGTTGACATAGTCAATGTGTAGCTCTTTGAAGGGGCCTGATGGTCTAGGAATTGTGGAAGCAACAGTTTTGAGAGTCGGGTTTGGGGAATATTGTTGACAAATGAGACATTTATTAACGAAAAGCAGTATCTGTTCATGGGCATTGGGAATGAACCAGTCTGTCTGCAAGGTGGTGGACATGTTATCTCGGGTGACATGTGTAGGAAGGTGGAGTTGGTCCAACGCCACTTGCAATAAAGCCTGTGGCATCACAGGCTTCCCTGTTATTGTCTGTCTGTAAATGAAGTCGGCGGAGTCCTGTTGTACTCCCCTCTTCTTCCACAACTCTTTCTCTTGATCTGGGGCACTTTCTTGCATTTCTCTGAGGTGTAATTGTGCAGTGTGATCATATTGCTGTGTTGTGTCAATGTCAAATGGGGTTGGTAATTGGGATGGTGTTTTTGAAGTACCTTCATTGCTGTTCTCATGCTCTGTTGGAGGTAGCGTTTGGGAAAGTAGGATGGGGGCAAATGGAACTTCTGGTGTCGTTTGAGGTGGGGGGCCTGTTACTGGGGGGCCTCTGGCTGCAGCCTTAGCTGCCCAATATGCCAGGGCGTTACCTCTGGAGACAAAATCTTGGCCATTGGTGTGCGCTGCGCATTTGACTACGGCTACTTCAGCTGGTAGTGTAAGGGCCTCAATAAGTTCCTCTAGTAACTTCTTGTGAATGACAGGTGTACCATCTGATTTAAGGAAGCCACGCCTCATCCAGCGAAGGATGCTGGAGTGTGTTGTTGTGGTGACGTATGCAGAATCTGAGTAAATTGTAATGCGGTCATCAGCTTCAATATTTAAGGCAGCTATCAGTGCTACTAGTTCAGCTGCCTGGGCCGAGTAATGTGATGGTAATGTAAGCTGCTGTGCAATGTCTAGGGAATCAGAGGAATCATTCTGCTGTGCTCTAATTACTGCAGCTCCTGTGTATCTTATTCCTGTTTCTTGATCAATGGTAGAGGAGCCATCAACAAAATATACAGTACTGTTTGGCAAGGGGTCCTCTTTTGCTGCTCCTGACTCATCTGGTGAATATGTGGCACAATCATGGGGGTCATCATCTGATGTGGCAATGGGATGGGCAAAAAATGTGGCAGGGTTTACTGTGTGGCATTTGACAATTTTCAGAGAAGGCAATGACAGTATGACTTCGTAACCTGACACTCTTTGTGTGGTTAAGGTTGTCTTGGCTTTTTGTATTATTGCAAAGACAGCATGTTCGGTGTACATAGTCAGTGGGGAACCCATTACAATGGGGGTGCTTTTCTCAACAGCAAACGCTGCGGCAGCAAGGGCCTGCTCGCAGGGGTAATGACCTTTCATGACAGCGTCCAGCATGCCGCTGAAGTAGGCAATGGGCTTATGGCCCATGGGGTATTTCTGGGTGAGTACTGCAGTCATGACTAGACCATCACAGTGGGTGAATAGGTAGAATTCTTTTGTGTAATCAGGTGATCCTAACACTGGTGCATTTGTTATCTCATCTTTGAGCTGGGTGTAGGCTGTTCTCATTTCAGGTGTCCATTCTATTTTGTTGTGTCTGTCTTTGCCGATTTTCACTGCTTTCAGCAATGGGGCAGTTATTGTTGCGAAATCAAAGACCCACTGACGGACATAGTTCACCAGGCCGAGGAATTTTTGCATGTCTTTAACAGTTTGGGGTTCAGGGGTGCATTTTATTGCCTCAACTCGACCTGGAGTGACTCGTCTGCCGGATGCTGATAGTAGCTGACCTAGGTAGTGTACCTCTTTTTGGCAATATTGTAACTTTTGTTTGTCAACTTTGTATCCTCTTTGCGCTAAAGTTGTCAGTAAGAAGATGGTGTCTTTCCTGCATTGTTGTTCTGTGGGGCTGCAAAGCAGTATGTCATCGACATATTGCAGTAGGGTGCTGTCACATTGAAAATTAGACAAATCTTGTTTGACAACCCTGTTAAAGACGCTAGGGGACTCACAGTACCCCTGAGCCAGTCTTCGGTATGTTAATTGCACATTTCGGAATGTAAAAGCCAATAGGTATTGGCTGTCTGGGTGCAGGGGAATGCTGAAAAAGCATTTTTCAGGTCGATGACAGAAAAGTACTGTGCATCGGGGGGACGTTCGTGAGGATGACAGAGGGGTCTGGGACGATGGGGAACTCGGGTACAACTATGTTATTAACGGCGCGAAGATCATGAACTAGCCTCCATTGATTTGTTTTCCCCTTGCGCACAGGAAAAAGGGCCGTATTGCAAGGAGAGATACAAGGATATATTACTCCTTGATCCAGCAATGCTTGTATGGTAGGGGCAATACCCTCCTCTGCGGCCTTGGACAAGGGATACTGTTTTATTCTTGGCAGGATCGCGCCTTGTTTGAGAGTTATCTTAAATGGCGTGGCAGAGCTGATAAGGCCTACATCGTTTGGGCCTGTTGTCCAAAGATGTGCTGGTACTTGAGCCAAATCTGCCTCTCAGACAGAGTCATAACTGGGGGTGACTGTTGGTGTTCTAATTTCCACTGTCACCGAGATGGGCACATTATTATCATAGATAATCTCAGTTTTAGAGTGTTCTTCAGGGGATCCAAATAGCTGGGCATCTGAAATGTTTCTAACTAACCCTTTAGGTTCAATGAAAATGACACAAGCCCAAGTATGAGCGTTGTCATCGCATGCCAGGAATGCGCCGTAGGTGGGAGTTATCTCAAGGGCGCATATGTCAAGGGTCAAGTTTTTGTCTACTACCTGTGAGCCTGATGCTTGGGGTCTGAAAAGAAATTCTTTTGGTAACTGAACAGTGCGGCCTTGCAATTCGGGGGTGGTGGCGACAATAGTGTGGACAGCTGCAGCGAAGGCATGCTCATCCACTGGACGTGCTCTGACCTGGCTGTTTAAGGAAGAATGTGCAGTGACTGCCATTATCCGAGTTAGTGGGGTACCTGGTATTGAGCAAATCATTGTTCCGTTCTCATCAAAGTGGATAGTCATGTTTAGTTTGGCCATGAGGTCACGTCCTAAGAGATTGACTGGGGACCTGGGTGAATAGAGCAGTGGCTGTTCCCCTACATGGCCTCCTATCTCAATTGATACTGGCTTGGTGAAGGGGACCCTTGCTATCGCCCCAGAAAATCCTTGTGTGTTCGCTATTTGATCAGAAATGGGCAGAGGGCCACCTGTAATGCAGGAGTATGTGGCACCTGTGTCAACAAGAAAGCTATATGTTTTGTTATTTATCGTGACACAAGCAATCGGGTCCTCTTCAGTATTGCTAGTGCACGACAAAATTGGACACACAAGAGTTGTCTGTGGGCTGTCCTAGCCAGTGTATCCTCCAGTCTGATATTGCTGGATGGTGCCCTGGGTAAAGGGGTTGTTGGAGGCAACAATCGTTCCTCCTAGGGGTACATTGTTTTGGGTTTGGGGGACCACTTGATAAGCAAGTAGTTGCTGTGGCTGTGGCTGTTGCATTGGAACCTGCACCTGTTGGACAGATGGCTGAACTTGAGCCATTATGGGTGCTTGGAGCTGCACTTGTTGCTGCTGTGCTGGTTGGGCATAAGAGTATAGTATTTGGGGTTGTTGAAGGTGTTGTTGCGTGCGCTGCTGTTGTTGGAATGGTGCTGGTGCTTGGTAACCGGAACCCATGTACTGCTGTCCCACATCTCGCATTTTAGTGCGGCACTCTCTTTGCATGTGTCCTACTTTCTGACAATAATAGCAGATGATGGGTGATCCTGGCTGCTGTGGAAACCTTGGCTGTCCCATCCCTCGCCCTCTTCCCTGTATACCTGTGTTCCTGATCATGCTCTGTCTGTTATTGTAGTAGGGCTGTATGTCGGTACTGTAAGCAGGTGGTGCTGGCATGTATTGTACCATTGGCGGTGGTTGTGGCTGAGCATACTGTATGATAGGCGGGGGTTGGGCTTGTATGTATTGTACGGCAGGTTGTGCTTGAACCTGTTGTGGGGCAGGTTGGGCGTTGCCTGCAAGAGCATTCATGGCAGCCTGGGGGAAGGATGTTACTGCCGTCATCTGAGAGACCGGTGCTGCAAACATGACTGTGTCTGTATTGTCTTTTTTCTTATTAAGTTTCTGCTGTACCAATTTGGCAGGGGCATTCTCTATGGCCAACTGTCTATTCTTTTCCTGTTCCTGCCTCTTCTTGCAGTAATGTATAATGTGGTCTTGTATCTCAGGCCATGGCTTACATTCCATTGCTACTATGACATCTAATTCTTCCTGTACTTCAGTGGGCAGACCCTTTTTTATTGTGTGATAAAATAGCCTTCCGTACCCTCCTGCTGCATCCCATCGTTGCCCTAACTCCTGATGCCATTTCTCTTTTATTCTGGAGAGATAGTTGGCAGGGTCTTCATTGGGTTGCATGGTCTGTGACAACAGAGCCCCAATATCGGGAACATCAGAGAATTTTCTGCGCAACTCAGACCATGCTAGAGTTCTGATCTCATTAAAGGAAACACCATCATGTTTGGTGTTTGTTTTTGTAAGATTGGCATGGACACGTGTGAAGAGATCTTCTGCGTCTTCACCGATGAGGGAGATCAGCAGGCTTTTCACATCTCCTATAGCTATGTTGTCACCTGTGGTGTAATTTTCAAAAGCCGCAATCCATTTTCCCGCACCCTCGGTAAGGGGTGGGAGATGTTTTTTGAGATTTTCTTTGTCTAGTGTAGACCACGGAATATAGATGGGGGGATCAGTGACATTTTTGTACAGCAGTGGCATCTGGCGCATCACTCCTGTGCGTCGCACTGTAGGTCCTGTAGAGTCATGCTGGCGGGCATATTTTTGCCAGACCTTTAAACTCTCTCGCCTGTACTCATAGACCCAATCCTCATCTCCTAATCCTTTTAGGATACATTCAACTGCTGTTGCCATATACTGAGGCTCAAAAGAACCTTCTCTTGGCCAAGGGAGCATTTGCGGTGCTAAGGGTTCTGACCAGCCTGCCAAGTCATCTGAGAAGGGGTTAACTGCATAGTCTGAGCCTTCCCCTAATGTCACTATCTCATTGGGAGTGAGATCATTGCTAGTTTGTGGTACGCGTGGTCTACTGAGAGACATGTTGTGTCTATTTTTCATCCTAACGGTACGCAAGGAAGCAGAGCCCGAGACGTCATATAGTATGTTGTCTGGGCGTCCATGTGTCCCCAAGACTTTAAGTTTCTGTGCTTCGGTGGGCCTGACCTTCCTTCCTACAACTGGGTATTCTGTCTGCAGGTGCTCAGTAAATAAGGGAAGCTCACCAAATAAGGGATTGTGACCTTCTTGTACCAGTGGTGGTGTCCTTTCAGGCCTTAATGCTGTTGGTGATTGGTAGGTTTGGTGTGTGTTGGTGACTGTTTGTGTTATTCCAGAGGCGGCAGCGTCATAGTGGTGGGGGTGCTCATTATGGGGAGATTGTGTAATCCCTTCCCCATTCCCATGGATACTTGTCTGTGGGTGGTCCTGCATGCGCTGGGGCGGTGTGGACCGTGGTGGTGGTACTGGAGTGCCAGTCTTACTGAGCAGGTCCGACAATGTTTTCTGCATGTCTTCTAATTTTGCTGACATGCGTCTCATTTTGAGCATCTGTTCTACGTGGCTGGGCAGCTGATGCATGTGCTCTGGTGAGATGCTTTCCAGGCTCAGGCTTTTGCTCAAATCTACATTTGGTCTCCAGTTCTCGTATGGGGTGGGGAGATCTGTGAGGGGGGCAAGCTGTCCCTCAGTCATGCACAGCAATGGTGGGTTGTGGAACTCATTGAGCTGCTGCTGGGCTGTCATAAGGCCAGATCCTTGTCCCTCACCCAAGGGTGCAGTGGGAGTGAAAGGCAGGCTAGTTTGGGGTGGGAGGCACAAACTTGGGAACAGTTGCGTGCCGGTGTCAAGGAAGGGGTTGGTGACAGCGGCTTGTTTAATGCCGGTGTCACGGAAGGCATTGCTGGGCGTACATGAGTGGCGAGATGATGCTTGAGAGGCAGAGTCAGAGTCTTCTTCATCCTCTTCACCTGGGCGTGGTTGTGCAGTATTGACAGTTGGTGTAAATTTCAGTGACAGTTGTGCATCTATAAGGCCTGGGAGACCTGATACTGCTGTCTCCATTACTGTACCATGGGTGACAGGCATGTGTGTGTTGTGAAGTTCTGTCAGGTGCGGATACACACCACCATGGGGCATGGGTGGGGACTGTGATCCGTCCATGCGGTGATACGGGTGACTGGGTGATGTGTGGGAAGTCTGGAATTCATCCGTGTGTGTGATGTCTGTGTCTGGACCAGGGTGTGGTGAGGGAGATGCATTGCTTGGTAGTGGTGGTAACTGGTAAATCTGGTTGTTCCTTCTGAGTGCGTTCGGTATACATACCGCTGAAGTGGTATGGCGGAGGAGGCGAGGGAGCATTAGGTATGGCTGGGTGTGTCAAGTCAGAGTGTGTTTGAGCCTTGTCTTTGAAAATGCGCCAAAGATCTAAAGTAGCCTTCCTCTTCTGTAACTTAGTGCCGGAGTACTTAGTGTCTAGGAAGGTGGTGGCATGCTCTAATATGATTGGATCAAAACTCCCTTCTGATGGCCAGGGATGGCTCATCTTGGAGGTACCCTTATGCAATTCTCTGCAGTGTTTTAGTATATGTTGTTCTTGCCCTCCGAATGTTTTTAAAACATGTTGCAGTGGAGTGGCCCTGTTGGTGTGTCTAACGCAGGGCGCTATAGGCAAGGCCTGAATTAGAGAAGGTGTTGATATTGAGGGGTGCGTGTTATGTGTAATTGCGTGTTTCAGGTGCTAGGGACAATGTCTCTGATGAGTTCTTGCGCTACTGCCTGAATGACAATATCATACACACCGTCCTGTAAGTCTCGCTCTTGTGCTAGAGTATAAAGAGGGAAGCGAAGCTGGCCGTCAAAGCAAGCTTCAGCAATATAACTCTGGAGTGGGTGCCTTGGCCACGTGCTAGACAGTATGGCAGTGAGTAGTGATCCGGGGGGACGTATGATAAAAAATATGTGAAAGTGAGTGGACGTTTTATACACTGTAGAGCTCAATATGCCATTCATGAAGAATTATTTTAAAACACAGCGCTTTGAGGGTGAATGTCGCTAGTTTAGAAAGGGATACAATTAGGTGTCAGGCGAGGGTTGAGTGTCCGGAGAAGTGGGAAGGACGTCTTTTACTAGTTCCTCACCTATGGCGCTAATAATAATGTGGTATAATGTTTTTCTTAAGTCCAGTACCTGTGGTCCGGTGTATATTCCGGTAGGGGAGAAGTCGGGGAATTGGAGCTGGTTACGAGAGAGAGCAGCAATGATCTTGCTTTGTAGCGGGTTGCATGGGTAGGATGTGGTTAATGTGGTGGGTATCTCCAAGCCTGGGGATATCAAGCGGATCCGTATGTAAATGCAATTCGGTGTTTTATGAACAGAGGTAATAAATGAGGGACAAGAGTGTTCCCTGAAATGTCAGTGCTTGCAAGGTTTTGGTTTTTTGACTTTGGTGGCAATGGGGTGCGGAAAGGACGGTGCTAGTGAGAGCGTTATCTGGGGAGCATGGGTATAATCAATCCCTAAAACTTGAAATATGGTGAGAAGGACAGTACTTGCTAAAGGTGTAACGTGGACAAAGGACGATGGGTGACCAGTGGAAAGACCTACAACGTGATTATTGACTAGATATACAAAAATGTGAGATACTGTGCTGTCAGGGGAAGGATCAAACATTCCCTACAGTGACTGGAAGTGCGGAGGTGGGCAGGCAGGGGGAGGCACAATGAGGATGTCTGGTGCAGGGTCCAGCAGGTCCACTGAATAGTCCTGCAGGAGTGCCGCGAGGAATGGGGATACGTCACCAGGAGACGGTGGTTGGTGGAGAGCACTGCTAGAGGCTGATGCTGATACTGTGGGAGAGGCAGGGGTGGCAAGATGAGGGAGCGTTGCCTCTTCAGAGGATGTCGTGGAACAGTCTGTAGTAGACTCACCGTGTATGGGAATGACAATGGGAGAATCAGCAAAATACACAGAGGAGCTCAAGGATGGTGCAGAACGAGAGGAACAGTTAGAGGAGTGGTCAGGCCAAAGCAGCTCAGGGCGAGTGGTGTCTGGACGTGGCGGAGACTGGGAAGGAGTACGAGCAGAGGGAGGTAAGTCTGTGAGGGATAAAAGGGACAGGCGGATTTCAGTAGTAGGCGTAAAGGTGACCCCTAAGATATCCCAAGCGGCAGCAAGGATGTCGCTTTGATGGCGAGTGAGAGGACAATAACGATTAAGGGCGGGGTGGTAGACTGTGGTGGGTGTTTCATGCGCTGAGTGAATGAGAAGATTAAGGATGTGCGGGGGAGCAAGGGACATACCGGAGGGAGGGGGTAAGGGAGCTGACAGGAGGAATGGAGGTATAAGCCTCCACCCCCCTTTGGATACCAATTGGCCTGGACAAATTGGTAGGCAAAAAATGTGAGAGACAGCAAAAGAGGCGCAATGAGGGCGCAAGGGGAGTGTGAGCACGGAGCTACCTGGCGGGGCTGCTGAAGCTAAAGGTGACCGAAGTGAAGCAACCCAGACAACAGCTACCTGGCGGAGTCGCCGCTAGTAAGGAGGGGAGGGCAACTCAGACAACAGCAATAACTGGCAGCCCTGTCACTCGGCTAGTGACTGTAGAGTTGGCAGGGCAGCAACAGATGGGAACGGGGCTGGGGGCACCTGCAGGGGGTGGGGGCAGCAGGGCAGACAAATGCTTAAGGACCAAAAGCACAAAAAACAGAAGCAATAGACAACAAATAAACAATGATTAAATAAACGTAATGCATGTTTAAAAATAGTAACGATCAGAATGAGAACTGTTGATCAAGACCAGTCTATGAGGACAGAGAAAGGAGGGGCGAGGGGGAGCTGCGAAGGGGAGAGGTGCACTTCCTCGTTCTGCGAGCGCAGTGAGCAGAAGAAGGCGGGGGAATCTCTGAAGGGCCCAGATGTTCCGAGAGAGCTAGTTCCTCTTTTCGGAGTGGCGCAGGTAAAAATCGAGAGATGCGCCTGTCAGAGAGAGAAATTAACTTGAGAGATAAGAAGAAGAAAACACCCAAGCCATGCAGAACGGAATCAGAGAGGGACACGGCAGAAAGGGAGAAGAAAGAATGTGTGAAAGTAGTGGAAAGTAACCTGAAAAAGTAAAGGCGCATTTAAAAGGGCACCCTCTCAAGAAGTACACATGAGAGACGAAATGAAAAGCGGGTGCGCGGGTGTGGCACGGACCAAATAGGAAACACAATAAAGCACCAAATAGGAAACACAATAAATGAACAACTGGTGTAGAGAACGACCGACAAACCGAAATTTAATAATATCAAAACCACTGTAAAATGTAACCACTGTCATACAGTATGGTGCAGAGAAGCCGCTCAGGACTGAAAAGTGGCACAAGATAAATAGCACAATACAGGAGGATCCCACCCTGGAGTCAGCAATAATAATTTAGACACGTGTGCCACCGGTGCACAGTGTCAAGGACGACAGCATGGACAGTATCAAGGATTCCCAACCTGTGTCAGAATTTAGCCAGCCACATGCTGGAGCAAGGACTTCAAGCCTGTGAGGGGGTTTAGACACCGTTAAGCAGTGTCAAGGACGTCCAACCTCTATAGGATTTTAGATAGCCATGTGTACAGGAGTCAAACCGCAACCTATGTATGCATCATCATTTCTTCAAATCAAGAACGTCAACTTAAAACGCAATCAAAACATACGCATAGTATATATGAAGGCAGAAAGCACTACAAACCAATACTGAGAAATGCCAAGAGAAACCAAGCAGGAGGAAGCCAAGAAGTGGTCGATGAAAGCAGAGCGGAAAGCACCGAATAACCTCGGCAAGATGTGACCAGCCACAGAGGACGTCGTGGCAAGACAGCAGACCACAGAGGGACAAAGGAGCAGACACAAGGGAGACCCTGGAGGGCTGAAGCAGCCAGACATACCCCTCGACACACACCACACCCTGAGGTAAATTCAAGGAAGAAAAAATAAAACTATCCCTGACTCACCCAGGAGGCCGTGAGGAAAGGAGAGTCTGGGGACAGCCGCAGGTGTATCCCAGGTATGTGTCCTATGTCCGCACCGTAGACGACCCGCCAACCGAGACCTTCTTCGTGGTCGCCAGCTGATTGATTGAGGGTAAATGGGTGGCCACACCCTTCTGCTTACCGGCTCCTGAGAGCCTGACCCGCACTCTGCTCGTTCACTTGAAAGGAAGGAACAACGGTGTGAAATACAGTGGCACTTTATTAAGCAATTCAATAACACAGAACACTGTTCATTTAAAGCTGCCCATTAACACATGAGCAGGATAAAAGCATCGACAATGTTATAAATCAGTTGTTCAAAATGGAGCAAAAATATATGTAGATATTATTTAATGCACAGCTGCCTAAAGGGCAACCCTGAATTCAGAAATGATGAATAGGCAGGCGCCTAGAAGGCAAATTTTACATGAGAAAACAAAACCATCCAAGGCTACACAATTTAAACTAAAACAAATGCAATGGCTTGGGTTTGGATGAGCTAAATTAGAGAGGCTGACAAAGCCAATAGGCTAGTAAATAGAAAAGAGCATTACCACCTTGGGAGTAGAAGTTCTAGGCCCAGTCAGGATAACGATCGATCGGGAACCCTCACCATGCGACTAGGCAATGGTTTGAAGAGTTCGGGGCGTTGGCCTAGGTGTAGACCTTTTATATGGCTTAATGCAGAAGTCCTACCCATGTCTGACATGGGTCCTGACGTGGGCCCTTGACCGCACGCTTATAGTAACAGTGGAAAGTTTTACGGAAAATTTGAGAAGAGGTACCATGGTGAAACTAGGGGCTTTTTTAGCAGGTGGTTGGTGCTCTTGACCGCAAACAATAAACACACATAAACAAAGGATAACTTTTACCGTAAAATGCTCAGAAATTAATATTTTATATATTATTTCTCTGTCATGTTGCCGTCTTTCCAGTTTCAGTTAAGCAAGCGCGGAAAGTTTCATAAGTAAAAACATTGCAACCATTGCTTGTGAAACAGCCAGATGTACCAGCAGAATGTCACGTACGCAGTGACAGTGGAAATTTCCAAAGGGGGGCTAGTGTCGCGGTGGATGGCCCAGGTCCCTGCTGTCAGATCAGTGAAGCCTACGAGATCTGTTTTATTAAAAAATAATAGCAAGAGGCACTGGGCTTTTAGCCTATGTGTATGTATCTAAAGTGGCATACTTGGGCCTACATGTGGGTATCTAAGAAGGTGGGCTTGGGCCTACATGTGTGTGCATCTAAGAAGGTGGGCTTGGGCCTACATGTGTGTGCATCTAAGAAGGTGGGCTTCTTGTGGCACGTGCTAAGGGGCAGAAGGAAAGTGGACAACTTAAGACATCTATCAGGGCCTGACTGGTGGGGCCTATTTGGCAGTGTCATGCTGCCTGAGCAGAGCAGGATGGTACTTTGGGGTTTCTGTTATATAGTAGAACGGGACCCTCGTACAGGCAGCAACCATTTTGTGCTGCCCAGGACTAGAAGGCTGGTACCGGGAACACCAGGGGCCCAACGAAGCTCGCTCTGAGGGGTGGAATCATACCTCCCACACAGGTTACCGGTGTGGGGGTATGATTCCACAATATTTGACACCAAACACGATAGGGTTACTTTCAGCCGTTTTAGAGTTGGTCATCACGCGGTCGCATAATGCCACTCTATATGTTGTAAATTGCTGCTGCACTAACAACCCGGGAGAATGGACTCCGTAGGCTGCAGGGGTGTCCTGCTCAAGCAGTGGCACCCTCTCACTTAGAACCAAGCACCCTGCCTTCAGGATTGCTAAGGCCTGCTATAGGGGTGACTTATAGGGTTTAGGTGTAGTGACTCTTAGATATAGTAAACCTATATCTTGAGTAAGTGGTGCATGCACCAACTTACACAGGCTGCAATGGCAGGCTTGTAGGTTCCATTTTGCATGGCCTCTCATGGGTGGCATAATACATGCTTCAGCCCATAGGAGTCCTCTGGAGTACCTATGCCCTGGGTACATGGGTACCATATACTAGGGACTGAAAAGGGTACCCCAGTATCCGATCTGGAGTGTACCTAAGTACATGACATAACACTTTAGGGAGAAAGCAGATAGACTGGGGTCCTGATTAGCAGGATCCCAGTCAGACTAGTCAAAAACAGTATCACATGAAGCAAAAAGTGGGGGTAACCATAAGAAGCAGATCCTACTTTCCTACACTAGCTAAGTGCCAAATAACATGCATGTGGCACTGTGGCTGCTCCCCTACTGTCAAGGACTGGATTAAAAATACAATAAACTGAAACATGCAGCTCAACATACACCATTCTACACTTCCACTTGCTTCAAGGCGCAAAGATATATGGGGACCCTGCAGGCCTTCCTCCTGAATCCCATTGCTGATATCCTCATGCACAGAACTCTACATCAGTGACTAACATCAGATCTGCCCCTCTCTGGGTGACACTTTATAAATTACTGACACCATGTTTGCTATCCAGATGTGCACCAAGAATATCATTCCTTTGTCAACTCCCCCCAACTCACCTATTATCCCCATAATGTCCAGTGCTACATCTCCCTGAAGATCAGATGTAAGAAAGCAGAATTTTTGCAGGCTTCCCCCCCAATTTGTGCCCCCATTTGAGCTATGAACTGCTGGTTTTCAACTCTGAAAGTGCACTGAAGCCTTCCCACCAGGCCCCTGTGCTACTGCTCTCTCCCTAAATATGATAAATGTGAATTGGTAACCCCAATTGGCAAGGACTTTAACCCCCTTATATGTCCCTAGTAAGTGGTATCCATTACATGGGAGTTAAAGGGATCAGCAGGTCCTGAAGCACTTATTGTGCCACCCTGAGTGACCCAAGTAAACAGATGACAGAA
Organism: Calotriton arnoldi; assembly: GCA_963921515.1. NCBI lineage: Eukaryota > Metazoa > Chordata > Amphibia > Caudata > Salamandridae > Calotriton > Calotriton arnoldi. The sequence goes on from CAWUFW010001414.1 coordinate 479,881, forward strand.
GGTCTGCCATAGCAGACTCCATGAGCAGTGCAAACTGCTCAAACTTGACTTTGCCGTCCCATGAGTGGCAAGAGGCAGGGTGTATTATATTAAAGGTTTTGACATATAAGTGCAAGCTGATATGTCCCTATTTTAGCCTCCTTCCATTAAGGCCTACTATAAGTGTTCAGGGCACCATAGAATAACATGGGCTGGCACCAGGGCACCATGAGGATGCCAGCTCCATTATGGTCCCACTGACAAGTGTCATGTTTAGTATCAAACAACATGACTCATCAAATCCAACTTTTTCCCAAAGCCATATTTAATGTGACATGCACCCATGTGGCCACCTTAGAGGTTGTCCACTTGGTTGCCCCAGCCTTTCCTGTGCCCTGGCTGACAGCCTGTAGCTCCTGCCACCAAGACAAGATTCTGACCCCCTGCCAGGATGTGTAAAAATCTTCCAGGAGTCAGATGCAAAGGCCTGCCTGGGAGGGTGGTGTTACCTCCCACCCAAGAGGATAACTAGTGAAGTGGCACATCAAGGCGGTGAGCTTCAAAGCTCTCACAGGCTCTGATATGCAACCAGGTTGCCAAAAGAGGAAACAGCCAAACACCCTGGCTCAGGCACATTTTCACCCGGACAGGTGGGAAAATTAAGTAGGCAGGAGGCGTACACCCCCAGAATACTAATCACATTCCAGGGTGGGCTACCTGGTCTGTACAGGGGAGGATGGGTCCAGCCATTATTGAAAGTGGCGGAATAAAGTGTTCTGGGTAAAAAAGATGGCACCCCCCTCTCCAGGATGTGGTCACCTCAGGGGTAGATTAGCTACTGGGGCTAGCAGCCCATTATCTACTTGCACCCTCACACCTAACACCCCAATTCTAGGATTTAAGAGGCACCCCTGGCACCAAAACCTCACATCTGATTTGATTCGCAACCAGGGACAACAAAGAGATACAGATCTGTGACTTTAGGACCTGCACAAAGCAAAGGCGCAATACCCTGCACCTGTGGCAACCACACTGCAACTGCATGACTGCAACTCATCCCAGACCAGAGACCTGTTCCACAGGAAAAAGAAACCCCCCTGAGAGCCAAAGGCAAATCCAGAACTCCCTTAGACTATAGGTAATAATCCCATGCAGCCCACAGGTAGAGCACGCTATCGGAACCAAAGAATGACTGCCCATCGAGCCCCCCGAATGATTGTCCAAAAGTAAATGGCCTAGTGCATTCTGGGAAATGTAGTCCTGACCTCCAGCATTTTTCAAGCAGCTACCATTGCCCCCAGACTCCAAGATGTCTAAGTAACTCAAGGGTGGTAAGCTTGCCGCATCCAAGGCTTGGTGGTGAACTCAACCTGCAAGTGACCGATTGTCACCAGTGTTTTTCACCATTGACTGCAATGTTAAAGTTTTGCAATAGTGAAATGCACTGATTTATTTTTGCTTTGAAAATCCAAAAGTCCAGATATATTCATCCGATTGTCTTAGTTTTAGTGTCTAAATTCATAGAAGAATTTGCTTTATTATTATAAGTTGATATCTAATTTATTTCAAGTTGTGTCCATTACTTATTATCAATTTTGTAACTCTGAAATGCTTAACACATAATCCTCTAGTAAAGCCTGACTGCTCTGTGCCACACTACTAGGACTGAGCTAGAGATTTATTAGTGTGAATCCAAAGGAACTATTTGGGGTATTGTGAGAGTATTGCATAGTGAACCTGCTTCACAACAGAATACTTCACTATCCTACATTAGATGTACCTCCATTCCGTTTGGTTTTAATTGGGTTTCCTGATATACCTGTGCAGTATGGGTATTGCTATACTTATCATGGTACTGCTTTTGTTCTTCTATTTATATATTCCTGTTGTATGTTGAAACATCAAAAAATAAAATAAGTTAATGAAAATCATTTGAACCTTGAGCTGCATTTACTTAACTTATTATGCCATGTTCTCTTCTTGTCCTACTTCGTGACTCATACTTGCTCTTGGTATCCGTTTGAAGTGAGACATGTTCCTTGTTATGGGCTTCACTAAATCAGTTGCATACAGCGTGATATGGTTCGAAGTGTTCTTCCAAATATTAGCTCCGATATAATTTTTCTAGTGAAGAAATATGGAGCATGATAATCAAGTAGTGTGTGACACAACGCCTGATGCAAGGTTATTTGTAATAGTTTTACTCTTTGACTAGTCTCTTTTATGGTCATAAACCTTGCAGTACTATTTACCTGAATTTTTCAATGGCATGAATTTCTGATTATCGATCCCCAGTTATTTTGTGAACCTCTGAAATTTTGCCCAATTAATGTGTGGCCCATTACCAGTGTCACAGTGGAAGTGGAAGGCCCCCCCTATCTGCAGGAAACCATGAATATTTATCTTTGATGAAATGCAAGTAATGGCTCAGCTTCATAGAAATTAACAACTACTGAGCTCCACACATTTTCTGAAAGTTGAGGTATTATTCATTTTGCAGGTGAGTCCAACAGTTTACAATGACACAACTGCATGGGGTCTTCCGCAAACTATTCTAAACTGGAAACCCAAGCTTTTGCTTTCATTAATTTCCATGCTGATATAATGCCCAAGAGACTCTCACGAGGAATAGTAACTGTTCGCTTCTGTAAAGTCTGTGGTACAACTCTACTCACGCATGATAACATTCTTTTTTGGTTACTGTCGATTCAATTTGTATTAATCTGTAAGTATACCTTTCACTCTGTTTACTCATTGTGGAAACTTTGTTGCAGAACTCACATCTGTTTGATGGTTCTGTTCAAATTATTTCTTGTGTGGTTGCATCTCCTCGAGTAGCTTTTCATAGCTCATCAGTTGGTATCTTTTCTGGGGGTGATTATCTTATACTGAAACTATGTACATATTCTTCTGCCAGTGAGTAACTTTGGTGCTTAAGAATAGGTATTGATGTCATGAAATATAGTCTGCTGGATAGTATACCTTACCTCTCTTGTGTATTATTTGGAGTCATAATCCATGAGCCTCATTCTCTACTATTTGCTTGTCAGTGGTGTTAAAAATGGGGTTTCTGGTTGGCAGAGTCTGCACTCGATCGAAGCAGGAACCACAATCCTACTCAGGGTAAGTCATTACAGAGCCTAAATCATCCTGTGCTCACCCTCTGGTATCTTAGCACAGAGAAGTTAGGCTCAAATTAAGAGGAAATGTGTAGAGTATTTGTGTACACTTAACCAGTAAAACAGTGAAAACACCACAAACAAAACTCCACAACAGTTTAGAAAAACAAAGGATGACTTTATAAATAAAGCAAGACAAAAATGAGGAAAATTCAATATATAGAAGTTGAGATATAAAACCTGGAGTAATAAATGTCATAGTAGCATTTAGAAGCAAATAGTACTGCCGGACCTGAATATCCAAATTTCCCTGCTAACGACCTTTTTAGGTGCCTGAGAAATAAAGAGGAGTTAGTAACATTCAAACATTCAAATTAAAGTGTAACTCATTGGGCTACACAGTGAGGACCCAAAAGTTAAAAAGAATTGATTAAATGTAGGTTTATTACAAATTAAAATCTCAAACTGATGTATACCAGTCTCAGGAATATGGGAGTTAATTGGTCGCGCCGGACTGGTACAAAGTCAAGAGATCATGCTGACTGCAAGGGAGCATGGGCCGGATACATGGACTCTCTTGGGCCCACTGAACAGAAGTACCTTGATCCTAGCTTCACGCCGACAGAGGTGGGGCACAGCAGAGCGAAGCTTTGGTAATCCCCAATGCAGCAGTGGTGATGTGATGAGGGCTGTGAGCTAAGCGTAGGTCCTGGAGTGTGGCATGTCCGAGTGTGATGTGGGGGTTCAGAGTGCAATGCGCTGATCCCATTCCAGCGGCAGCAGGTGATACATAGATAATACTGAGACAGATACTCCTAGGTCCACATCCAAGGGTCCTGGACTGGGTTGACACCTCTTGGCAGGACATACTCACCAGCAGATGAGCCCAAGGGTGGGAAAAGGAGAGTTCTAAGTCTTTTGTGTCCCTGCAACTTAGGCAAGAAAAGACAAACCAGCAAGCCATTGAAGTCACTCTTGGTTCAAATGATGCAGGTCCAGTCCTTTCTCACCCCAGCAGAGAGGGAGCAGCAGTGCAACCTAGCAAGCAAGAGTTCAGCAAACAGCTCATCCAGCAGAGTTTAGTCCTTTAGCAGTGCAGGGGTTACTCTTCTCCCTGGCAGAGTGGTCAAAGGTCCAGAAGTGCAGTAATTGGGCAGAGACCCAGTACTTATACCCAAATGTGCTTTTGCAGTGGGGGTGACTTCAAAGAAGTGTCTTTGAAGTGGACATGGTCATTTCCTCTCAACCCCGTCTCCTGACTATCAGTAGGGTGTAATCAGCCCTTTGTGTGGGGTCAGGCCACTACCTATTAATGCTTAAGTGTCTGTCCTGTCTTCCTATCAGAATGCAAATGTATGTGGATGGGTACTCAGACATAACTAGCCTTCCTGTGCCTAGACGTAATGCACAAAGTGTACCTGTCACCTACCCCAAATGTGTATTGGAGGGAGGCTGCAAGGCACACAGAGCTAAGACCAGAGAAATGCCTACTTTCTAAAAGTGGCACTTCTAAAATAGAAATGTTATATCCAACGTTACCAGTAAAGAGGATTTATGATTACCATTCCAAAGATATAAACCATAATGCAGCTACTCCTTTCTGATCAAGAATTACAGTGTAAAAGTGTATTAAGGAATTTCCAATGGTACCTAAGAGAGGAGTAGGCCTCACAGTAGTGAAAACGATGGAGCTGTTTGTCACTACCAGGACAAGTAAACGTTAGGAGTACATGTCCTACCTTTTTCTTGCAGAGCACCCTGCCCATAGGGCTACCTAGAGCCTACCTTAGGGGTGACTTAGGTGTAATAAAAGGGGAGTTTAAAGCTTGGCAATCAGGTTTAAAAGCCAAGTCGAATTTCCAATGAACTGCACACACAGACCCTGCAATGGCAGGCCTGAAACATGGTTAAGGGGCTAGCATTTAATTTACAGGCCCAGGGCACATGTAGTGCACTGTACTAGGACGTATAAATAAATCAAATATGCTAATTGCGGATGAACCAATATTAGCATGTTTAGGGGAGAGAGCACAAGGACTTCAGCACTGTTTAGGAGTGGTAAATTGTGCAGAGTCCTAAAGCCAGCAAAAACAGGGTCAGTAAAATGGAGGGAGGGAGGCAAAAAGTTGGGGGAAGACCACCCTAAGGCTGTCAGGTCTAAAATGTAGCATTCTTGCCTTTGGATTACCATAGCTTGAAATGAGTGTTCGATGGTCTGTAATTATTGTGAATGTTTTTTAATATAATAGTAAACGGTGATGTTCACAAGCTCAGACAATAGGCAAGCACCTTTTCTTTTTGCTTGAGAGTAAGCTTGTTAGACTCAACAGGCATAAGAAGCTATGTACTGCAGTGAATGCTTTCTAGTATTGTTACAAGTATTGCCCTTGTTCCAACTGGACTTGCATCTACTTAATTTAGTAGACAGTTTTTGGTCAAAATAGGCCATGTTCTCTGAAGACAAAAACATTTTGTTTATTTCGTTGAGTGCTTTGTCACATCATTCAGACCATTTAAATGTATGATCCTTCTTTGTCAGTTCTCGCAATGGTGAGCTGATTGTTGCAAATCCTGCTATATAGCGTGCATATTATCTCACCATACATAGACAGAAAGGAACATACCTCTGATACATCTTGAGGCTGCTTGGTCTTGTGAATGGTCTCCACTTTATTGGGATCTGGTTTCATACTATTTTTTTAAAAACGCATGTCCAAAAAAAGACAGTTCTGTTTTATTGAGTTTGCTTCTTTGAAGCCTACTTCAATGAACTGACCACACACTTTCTGCAATGACTTGTCATGGTCTTCTTGTGTTTTTCCAAATATTAAAATGACACTGAGGGTCTTTTGAATTACCTATGCACCTTTGACTATTTCTGCTGAAGGATTTATTCTGAAATTGAGTCTATTAAATTTAGGCTTTCCTGTTTTAGGTTTAAACCTATAATAACTGATAAAAGCCCACCAAAAAGGACATAGCCCTCACCAGTGTAACATATAAACATTGAAAAAACAACTGCACAACCACAAACTAAATGTCATTTAACGAAAGGAAAAGGAGAGTGAAAGAGTCATTTTTATTTCTTCCTGAAGGGGCCAATACATTATAACTTTGTTATGCAAGGTAGCAGCAAGAAAGTCTGGGCTAACATTAGTCTTCTTGAGTTTTGTTGTTTAGGGATGTCATTATACTATTGTTTGTTCTTCCTTTTGTTTTGTTTTTCTGTTTTGTGATCTTTAGTCTAAAGATGCAGGGTTTAGAATCATGTTTTAGGTTGTATTTAATTATTTTATGAACTGTAGAGAATCAGGAAATATCAAAATCATATTTGATATTTTGACTATGTTTAATTCTTTCACTGATAGGTAAAATTACTAGTTTCATAAGAATCTTTCCCAATATGCACCATTACATTTACCCAGAGACAGAGAATGGGTGAAACCATTTGATACATGAGCTACCTTTTCTAGCTAGTCAGTATTGATAGTAGGTGAATTGCCAAACACTCCAGGCTTTAAGCATTCAACGCAAGGTGTAGTGACAGGTATATGTAAAAAGAGTGTGGCCACCAAGCATCTGGGATAGTTGTGAAAACATGATACCAGCCTTTTGGAAAACATGGAATGCAGTGTCACTTGGAATGCTGCTGCAAAACGTTCTTACCAAGTCAAAGAAATATTAGAATAATATTGTTTGTATTTGCAGTGATTCAGTTACATATATATGAAAAAGTTGTGTGATGACCCGTCAAAATCGATACCTGAGCTCAAGTACTTCCCTGTAAGAGATCCTTGCCATTTGCTAGATGGTATGGTAAAACCATCTTTACAATCTTCAGAGTTAATGAAGAATGCTATTGACTTTGTAGTCCATTCTGGTGCACTGTTTCGTTATCCACGGGAACTAAAACGGAAATATTTCTCATTTTGTGCTTTGTGTGACATCAAAGATAGAGTCATTCTAACTGTGCCATTTAGCCAGTAGTTCTCTGTCCTTGAGGACGTGAGTGCTATATTATTCATGTGGCAACTGTTTACAGAATTTTTGCTTAGTGATGATGCCAAAGGCAAGAAATGTGAGGATCTTTGTTCACATATTTATAGTTATGTGAAAAAAGTACACTCTACTGCATTTTTAGATTTTTACCGGAAAACATGACTGCTCTAGTGGACATAATCAAAAAACTAGAATTGAAAATACCCCTGTCTACCAAGAGTTCAATGTAGTTGGTGTAGGTTTGAAACATCTCATTGAGAGTAGGCTGAGAGACACTTTTAGTGACTTTAGCACTGCAGCATGTTCCATGTTAGAATGCTTGCCACTTGGAAAGCAAAGAAATGTTGAGTTGCAATTCATCAAATTGTATTTTACAATGCATGAGAAATGCCTTCCAATAATGCATAGACATGTTCCTTCACCAACCATGACATATGAAGTCAATGGAGCCTCACTGAGGTACTCTGCACAAGTTCTAGATCCCTTCCATAAAGGGGAATTTTCTCCGGACTTTGAAAAGCACTGCTTCATTTTTAACTGCTTCAAGAACTCTGAGGGCATATGCACCCAGTTCAATGCATATGTTGTAGAATCGTTCCCAGAGAATCACAATCTTCAGGTGCATGAGTATTGGCATGGAAAGCTATGTCAGTGGCCAGAGTTGCCCATCTCAAGTGCCAATGTTGAGAGGGCCTTTTCACAGATAAACATTTACATGGAAAGGAAAGACTAAGCGAACGTGGCCAAAGACTCACTGAAGAAGTATTGTATGGTGTACTACAATAAGTTTGATTTGTACAAATGTATTTGGACCTCATATACACTGTACATACACTCTCTGTATGCCATGCACTATCAGTGCAGAAAGCATGTAATTATAAAAGCAAAACCTTCCATAAACACCGGAAGAACACTGTTTCTGTTGTTTTTAATGGTGCGAAAATGTGCAACCACTGATAACCACTGTTTTTTAAGGTATTGAAAACACTGAAAAAACCCCACCAGAATTTATCAAAAATAGAAACTGAAAACAGGAAAGCCTAATTATATTATTAGAGCTCCATAAGCTTTGAAGAAAACAGTGATGTATTGTGATTGTTTGTCCATTTCAAGCTGCTGGTGTCCTTAACAAAAATCCTATTTCGAGAAAACCACCACTCCATTCAGGCAATTTAACATATCTATAGCAATGGTCTCGGGTGCCTCTCTCATTCAGTTGTAGTAGTTGCCATGCACACGTAGACACATGCAAATTTTGGCTGTTTCTTACTAGGGCACCATCCTAGAGTAGTTTTTGTGATGACTCTAGAGTCATCTCATTTAAATATTTATTCCTTTTTGGCTTGGGCTGCTACAATTAAAAACACCAAAGGTGTTGGTCCACTTACAGGTTCTATTATGTCATGTTCTAAAAGACTTTGAATTTCTTCTTCCACATTCTTTGAAGGTGGATTGGCACTTCCCTATGGCTATGTGTTGCCATACATGCAATTAATGAAATTCAGTTTTTTATCTTGATTCTGTCCAAGAAATTGTTTTCTTCTTTGTCTTCCATCATGTTTAGACACTCTATATTTTATGTTTCTTGTGACGTGTCACTTGCTTCTTCTAGATCCTCATTTTCCATTTGTCTGACATACAGATTAGTTTTCCTAGCACCTTTTCAACCTAATATTTTTCTTTACTCTCTCTGTTCTCGGACTTGGGCCCAGATTCTGAAAGGTGTCACACAAACACAGCGCAGCACCCAAAGAGGCTGCACTGCGTTGCGTGACAGGGAGAGAGCAGGAGAGCACCATATTCACAGAGATATTGCTCTCTCCTCCCTTTCTCCCTAGCGCAGGCGCCGATTTAAGCTGCTGTGTGCCAGGCACACACCTTAGCGCCATACTGTAAGGGGCAGATTTACAAGCCCACTGCGACACATTTGCGCCGCCATTGCATTGCTTCTGTGACGCAGCGTCGTTGTAAACAATGCGCTACGTTGCGACATATTTACAATGTGACGCATCTAGGGAGATGCGTCACGTTGTAAAGCCCTGCGCTACATTATACCTGCGTCAGGTATAATGTATGCAGGGTGGACGTTCCGTCGCAAGAAAGCCTTGTAAAAGTGACGCAGTGAAATCTACAAGATTTCACTGAGTCACTTTTACGACGCAGCTGCGTCAAAACCGTACACCTGCTTGAAGCAGGCATAAGGAGTGACGCAGCACAGTAAGTATAGGCCTCCCCTGAGCATTGCTGGAGTTGCGTCGCGTTTGCGACACGACTCCAGCAATGCGCTGCCCTTACGACAAAAGATGCAACACACATCTGTCTATCCTTGCGCCATGGTGCGCCGCATTGTAAATGCGACGCATCGGTGGTGGCGCAAGGGTATTTTTGCGTGTCGCGTCTTTACTGGCGCCTCCCTGCTAATATGCAGAGATGCGCCAGTCCTTGTAAATCTGCCCCTTAGTGTGGAGTCTACCATAGGTTTTCTACCAGACGGGTACCCTTCTGTGCAAAATACTATGGCTGGACAAGTTTAAAACCTTTTCCTTCTTTGTATGTGTGCTGCACAGTGCAGCACGCATGCAAAGTAGGAACAGAAAGTAGAAATGGAAACATTTCTTCTTTTAACGCCTGCTTTCCAGTGGCATTATTTTTGGTGCTAAACCCTGTCTACTAATGTTAGTAGATAGGGTTTAGTATCAAAAAGAAGGGATGGTTGCATGGGAACGCCCATGTACCACCCCTGTAACGCCACCTTAACGCAAAGCAGCATTTTGCACTGCTTTGCATTACTTTTCTATACAAACCAACACTAATACCAATTAGCATTGGTTTGTTAACCCCCAAATAGGTAGCGCCAGGTTAGCGTTACAAAAGAAACGCGAACCCGACGCTAAACCTTTGTAAATCTTGTCCCCAGTTTTGTAAACAGATGCAAAATAGTTGTGATTTCTGCATTTATAACATTTTTGAGATTGCACTGGCTATAATAAACGTGGAAATATTTTTCTACATTGGTACATATTTTAGTTTCTATTTTTCCCTTCTTTACAGTTTTCCATAGAACTTCAATTTTTTCTGTTAACTTCATCTGTCACATCTGTTCTATAATCGTGTTTCTTCCTGCCTCCATTCTGGTCGCATGTGTTTCCACCCTTACTTCAGTTCTCACCAATTCTAATATTTTCAGCAAATCCACTGGTTCTTTTAATAACTTGACCCTAAATTCAGTTGAATGACATCCATTTATGAGAAGCAGTCTTATACCCTCCATGTTATTAAATCTCTGAAAATCACAACAAGTTATTATGTTCATAGTCATATCCCAAAGACATTCATCATTTTGGCCTCTCTTTGTCAGCTAGTTTTAAATATGTATCTTTAGTAATCAGTGTTTCTGTAAGGGTCAAACCGTTCATTCAGATATTCGACTATTCATTCTATCTCTCTCTGTTCTGTGGGATATTACTCTTAGAGTTACTGTACATCATCATCTCCTACTAGATTTTAAAAAAGATCTTGCACTTGCTTATCAGTTGTTATTTTGCATGTTGTTGTAAATAATGCTTCAATATGTGTAGCTACTTTTCCCACCATGCTCCTAAGGTTAATGTTCCAAACACGTTGAATGGTGGTTATCTTATGAAAATCACACTTGTTATGTTTGCATCTTCATTCAGCCTTATAACTCTATATGTTTTTGTTTCTATTTATGACACTGACCCAGGTAATGCAGCCATTGTTTTCATATGCATGGTTTCCTTTTCTATTATGCTTTTATTGCTTATTTAGTAAGTGAGGTTTACATATAAATTTGAAACAATTGGTTTTTTACCAAATGTGTTTGTTTAGGTTATATATTTCCAGTTTCCTTTACTATGTCATTTGATGTGGTTCCCTTTTTGCTTTTAGTTTATTTCCTTGTTTTAAATATTATTTGGCACCCTCTTTTTGCTGTGCTGTGTATTTCCTTTCCTGTTTGTCATTGTTTCTTGTCCTCTTATGATCACAGTGTTTATTTTGGCACTGTTTTGCTTCCGTTACTAAGCACACACTGTTATACACTTGTCTTTTCTTGATGACGTGTCTTCCTGCTGTTCCAGGGGAAAATGGGCCCTTTTTCATATCTGATTTATTTTATATGACTTAGCTTTCAACACTCACTTGACCCTCCACTGGATCTTGTTTCGTGCCAATGAGGGGTTGGTTGGATATAGGAGATCCAATTTTTGGATATCCAATGAGGGCCAGGGATTGGACAACTGACTGACAAGCGAATAATTAAGTTCTTGTATCTGAGTCTCAAAACCAGACTATACAAGTAAAGAATTATCAATGCTAGTCCGAACCTTCTGAAGAAATTTAGTCGGACCAAAATCATGCAAACCAATACTCACTATTCTGCTACGGCCATACAAAACAATACCATTAGTACCTGATGCTCAGAGATTTCTCTACGCTGGTCTCTCCTTGACATTAATACATTAATTTAGAATGCACAATCAACTTCAAAGAGACAAGACATAAACAATAGACTCAGGTTTCTACTTAGATTTTAGTTTATCAAAGATTTCAAATAAAGGTCATCACATTATTAGTAAACATTTCTTGCCTAATAGAGTACAGGATAGTCTAGTTAGTTTGGGCTTGCAATAAGGGACAAAAGGATTAGGAGAGTTCAACAAGGACATGAGCAACGATAGCTCATAGGCAGTGTCCTATTGAGAAGGAGTTCAAGTATGGTGCACACAGCGTTTATGTCAGTCTAAAGGGAGGTAGCTCGTAGAGTCTGCAAAAGTAACGTGCATAAGCAAAGTCAGCAAATAATTCCCAACAGAAAGATGCAGGAAATCAAAGCAGTCTCCATGCATTAGACGAAATCAACAGCAGCCCCAGCTGCAGCAGCTCTTCATCCATCAAATCAAGGTATAATATAGTCCTCTCATTTCGGGGAGAGAGCTCCTCAGTAACCTCATCGTGTCAGACCACTCGGTCCATTGGTCAGTTCATATAAGATAATTGTCATGAGGCAAAAATTAAGACACATATTATAGAAAAAGGAGGTACTAATCATGTAATTTGTAGGGTCATCCGGCACACGTAAACCTCCAAACAATGATCCTTTTGCAGTAGGCAAATGAGTGAGTTCGAGAGGACAGTTTACCATAGCAAATGTTCCCAAAGCATCGTCTTTTTTTGCAAGCATTCCTTCTAAGCGAGTGAGAACTCCTTCTGGGAAGCAACAGTTTGGCTTCACATTGTAAGTTAGGAAAGCTTCTCACAAGTATAAGTGTCAGAAAACGGGTTTCTGGTTGGCTAGGGTATACACCTAAGCCAGGCAGAACCCACCGCTCTAGTCAGGGCAAGGGAGTTAAACACCCAAGATAACCCCTGCTCACCCCCTTGGTAGCTTGGCAGAGCAGTCAGGCTTATCCCATAGGCAATGTGTAAAGCGTTTGCGCAACACACACTCACTAGTGACACACTAGGCACACCACAAAAGAGACTGCACACAAAGGTATATCAAAAATATCCTTTGTATTATTTACACATAACACACATTAGACCATAAATCACTGCATAGCATGGAAAACACATCTAGACCACAAAACATAAATCACTGTGCCACTAGGCCCTTTTCATAAGGATGCAGGTAAACCACATGGGACCTGTAATCACATAAAACACTGCGCCGCTAGGCACTGGTCATTAGGAAAGCCCATAACACATTAGACCCCACTGCACCAGGCGCTTATTAGGAAATCATATAATCCATTTAATCATTTTCAATGTGAGATCACATAAACCAATATGTCATTTTCCAATATAACTTTTAATTGAACCGGACCCCACTAAGAGTACATCATATATGCATCATGATCACTTTGTCACCATTGGGCCATATTCCCCAGGGAGTATCACCATAGTAACACCTCGTAGGTCATAACCCACTTTGCCATAGTAGGGCACGTACTTGGCAAAACACAAGGTCACCTTGCCCCCAGGTAAATATCCAAGCCAAGGAGGGAGGGTGGACCTCCCCCGGCTCTCCAATATGCCATGCAGCAGCCCCCGATTGCACTGAGGGGCTGCTGCTGCAGGTAGACCACCGAACAAAGATGGCCACCATTGGTAAGGAGACCCCACTAGGTCCCCCTCACGACAATGACAAGGGGGTTGCTCGCCCTCAACAGATATATTCACTGGGGAGGCCCTGCTGGGCCCTTCCCTACTTGCACCACCATTTCCGTGGCTACCCGTGAGTCCGCAGCACAGCCAGAACGGAATCTGGCAGCCCGGCCCCAGTTGCGGCTGCTTTGGCTGGTCTTGAGCCTTCGCCAGGCTCAGGGCTCACCCGCACCTCTCCGTGTCTCCGGTGCCTCTCTTCTGGTCTCGGGGGCGGGAGGCATGAGGTGCCGGGCAGCAGGATGTCAGCCTGCTGGCCTGGTGCGGCTGGGGCGTCACAGGGCAAGGCGTCAGCTTCTGCTTCCGGGCATCTAGGCGGCTCTGGCGGCCGCATAGCCTTTGGCTCTCCCGGGTAGTGGCAACAGGTCAGTTGTGGCGATATAGGGGCAACCCACTCTCTCCCAGTCTGCATTCGGTCCTGGAGGAGCAACTGCTCACTCGAACCCGTGAAGCTCTGTCACACCCTGAGTGGTCCTGGAACTTTGGCATCTCTCCTCCTCTCTGCTACACACACCGCCGGGACACCAAAGGAATTCTTCCATGTTTCCCCACAACAAAGGGGAAGATTTCCTGGACCAACAACAAGCACTCCTTCCATGCTTTCCCCCACAACACAGAGGAGAAATTAATGCGCTTCCTGGGCTCCTTCCCCACATTCCCCGCAACGGAGGGAAAAATCACTGCGCTTCCTGGGGTCCAACACCAAGCGCTCCTTTATAAGGAAAGGGTGAAGGACACAGCCCTGTGGCAGAGCCAGGCACACAGCGCACTGGCAATAGTAGCGCACAGCACATGGAAACTTCCAGTAAGGCAGGGAGTTCCAGGAAGGAAAAAAAAAGCACAAGGAAACTCCAAATAAGAAAAGTACAGTGCCTGGAAGACTTTGATGACCCTGAGTCTTCCACACCAGGAGGCCAGCACACACAGGCCCTTGGAGACTCCTCTCAAGCAGGGGGACACAGCACACAGCAAAGTTGTTATATCCTGATTGTATTAGTATATGTTTCCCAGCCTAGCTGTCTCCCTGCTGCTTAGCCAGAGTGAGAGTTGGTATTGGAATGTTGGTGTTGCTGTGATGCATGGAATGCTTGGGTGCCTGTGTGGATGAGTGGTGACAGTTGGAGATGGGCTGAGCAGCAGGCAGGCTGCTCCTGGTGGGGCTGGCGTATGAACTGAAGAAGCTGGAGTATAAGGATAACCAGACTTGTAGACTGATGTATATATTTACCATCCTGCACCTAAGAAGTTAATAAAAATAATACATGAAAGACAACTCGGCTACCTGTGGTAAGATACAACATATTTTGGCGACGAGGATGGGATACGAACCCACGTGTGCAAAGCACAGCATATTTTGGCGACGACCAGGACCAAGACTCAAGCTTGCTTCAAGATACAAGATTGCAAGAACATGAACATGATATGGACATGATGAACCAGAACCCAAAGAAACCAAGAGAAACAAAGATTCAAGCGTCAAGAATGGAGTTCCAGGCAAGCCTGCCCCACCAGTGTCCTTGTCAACGGATATCCCCAGCCTGGACATGCTCCATTGGACTCTTAAAAATGACTGTGATCCATGTGGGTAAGTGGTGTGAGCCTCACTACTTCCACATATTAATTGTGGTACATTCTACTTTAATTTGGTTGCAGAACACATTGACATTCTCATTGCATTTGGAGCTTTCTGTCAAGCTGTACCACTCTGCTGTAAACTCACAAGTACTTTTTGGGTACTTTCTACATACGGAGGGATCAACTGGTGTGGTGCTTTCCTCAATCTCGAAGGGCTTTTAAAGAATGTACTACTGGTTTAAACGTGGTGCTGCATTTCTCTAGTGTCCTCAATAATGGTGTAGCTTAAATGGGAGACAAGACTATCTAGCGTTATTTCTGGTTACAAGGCACATGGATCACATGGCACAAGGATTGTTTTTTGATAAGTATGCTGCACGCTGTCCATTATGTTGTCTTTATTTGCCTGTCATGTTCATCGTTGGAGCAACAATACTATTGATGCTGTGGTCGGATTTACAAGGCTTTTATGGCACTTGCGAGACATGCATGAGTACATGACAGTGATTACTACTTCTTAAAGTGTTTTACGACGAGGGGACATTTGCCAGACTCCGGCTTCCGCTGGTTTGTCTTTTGGGGGTGTGCCAAGTCTTGTTTTACTGTGCTTCCTGGTCACTGGCACCCCCCCCCCTGGACAAGTGTCAGTTTAACCGCTGCTCTGCAGTTTGAAAAAGCGGCACATGTCGTTTTCAGCGCTCGCAATCTTACCTGCATCTCGGGGTCCTGCAGTTCCTTCGTGGGATCCTCTCTGATGTCGTGGATTCTTCGCAGCCTTGGGCTGCTGAGGGACGCTCTGCTGCATAAACGTGCCGAGAGCCATCCGGCCGGCGTCAAATCTGCGTGCCGCCATCTTGTGTTTGGCGGCAGCACTCAACTTCCTTGGTTGTTCCCGGTGCCATCCAACGCGCTTCACGGATGTTTGCCGTCTTCCACAAATGTGTTTCTGCACGAATGTAGCGGGGTAAGGTTTGCCTAGTAATGGATATCTGGTTCAGCACGCAAGACTGGGAAGATGTTGCGATTAAGACGTCATTCACGCATTGTAACTTGTGACTAAGCTCGGAGTTGTGGTTATGGCAAGGGGCATAGAAGTAAGATCTTGTGCGGCGCAGGAGAGCTCAGGACTGTGAGCTGTGTAGCGGACACTTTGTCTTTCCGTTTTGCAGCGCAATTATAGTGCATGGCTAACACTGTGGTTTGGGTGTCATATTTGTGCATATCCCTGTTGCGCCTGTTGGGGGTGCCTGCAGCTAAGGTATTTCACCAGACGGAATGGCAGAAGATTTATTAAAAAAAAAAAAAAGTGCATTTATTTATTTTTGACTGTCGGCGGTCCTCTTGGGTGTTCCAGAATCCAGTTTTGGATGTGACCTTTTATGTCTCATGCTCTTATTTGGGGGTTATACTCATCACTGTCTTGTGTATTTGCGATGCCAAAGTATTACATGTTTCATTTGTTTTGGTTAACAAGTTTCAGGTGGGGTGCACAAGACGAGTGTGTGCGCAGAGTTCTTCTACTCGGGTGAGAGGTCGCTCACGGGTGATGGGTTACAGGTTTAAATTACAAGAGGAATAGTTAAAGAATTTTTGAAGTATGTTTCTTCTATAGCATGTCGTTTAGGTGATGCCACAGTTTAGGTTTCCTTACACAAGGAAGCTTTTTGTGTTTTAGTGGGTGGTGGTCACATTACACTCCCTTACATGAGGGATGGATATGGTTTCCGGTTCTATTTTACACTGCTCTCCCTTACGCAAGGGCGGTCCTAGTCTTTGTGGGTGGTTTCCCATTTCTCTGAGTTTTAGTTTCACTATGTCACATATTATGTTTTGTGATGTGTGTAAGTCGTCATGCGCTACACGTCTCTTCTTGTCAGTGTATAAGTCGCCTTGCGCTTCACCTCTTGTTTGTCTAGTGTGCAAGTCGCCATTCGCTACATTTCCTGTTTGTTTTGTGTGTAAGTCGCCCTGCGCCACACGTGTTGTCTAGTGTGTAAGCCGCCTTGTGCCTCACGTGTTCTTGTTGGGTGTATAAGTCGCCTCGCACTTCATGTCTTGTACTCTTTAGTGTTTAAGTCACATGTTACTTGGCGTGTACATTGGTCTCACTCTACACAGGGTTGGTCTTTTGGGTCTCGACCCTTACACATTTGGTTTCACCCATAGTTGTGGTCATGGGCGTTCGTCTAAGAGTGGGTCTACCCTTTTCTTCTTATGTTTTTCAGAAGTGTTTTGTTGGGGAGGATGGGTTTATTATTGCTTGCCAATTTGTTTACCTTTCCTTTCTGATTTCTTAGTGTTCAGACTCTTGCGAAGTTGTATTTTAGTTTGCTTCCCTGAGTCTTGAACTTTTTCTCCGCTTATGTATATGCTTGTTTATAGTTCCTCCTATGTTTTGTTGTTCTTTTCATTTTTCATTTAAAAGGAGGGGGATATGTTATATCCTGATTGTATTAGTATATGTTTCCCTGCTGCTCAGCCAGAGTGAGAGTTGGTATTGGAATGTTGGTGTGACTGTGATGCATGGAATGCTTGGGTGCCTGTGTGGAGGAGTGGTGACAGTTGGAGATGGACTGAGCAGCAGACAGGCTGCTCCTGGTGGGGCTGGCGTATGAACTGAAGAAGTTGGAGTATAAGGATAACCAGACTTGTAGACTGATGTATATATATATATATTCACAGAAAAAACCATAGGTTTCAGACACGTTATTGTTAGAAATTAGCATTTAAAAAACCTTTGAAATTCACTGAAAAAACCATAGGTTTTAGGGACAGTTATAGTTAGTTGGACATTTCACTCGTACAAAACCCGTGAAATTCCCCCGTTATAGTTAGTTCAGCTAACTATAACTCGCGCCCCGCAATGCACTGCTGATGACGTCACATATTACATCACTCATGACATGGTCAGTGACATCACTGATGACATCACTGATGACATCTCAAATGACATCACTGTTGACATCATGCAGTGACTGTGTGTTTCTGTAAAGTTTAAATATTTTTAATATATATAGGAAAAGACGTATTGAAGAATGAGTGGGTGTATAAGTGTCTGTATGGATGATTTAGTAGGTGCGTGACTGACTCTATAAGTGAGTGATTTAACGTATCTTACTTAATGCATGGGTTAGTGACTAAACTGGGTGAATGTCTGTATGCGTCTGTCTGTTGCTGTGTAAGTGGCTGCATGTGTTTGTGAATAGCTACATGAGTGTGTATATGAGTTATTGAATGGTTGTCTGAGTATCTGTATGGGTGCCTGAGTGTTTGTGTGGGAGGGGTGTGTGCGACTCTGTGCATAGATGTGTGAGTGGGTGATTCACTGGGTGGATGGTTTCAAGAGTGCATCTGTGATAGACTGTATGGGTGGGTAAGTGTGTGTAAGAGTGTGTTAGTGAGTGAATGTATGTCCCAGTGGTACATGTGTGAGTAACTACATATGTGAAAGGCAGTATATATGTGTGTTGGAGTATATAAATAGCTATTAGCGAGAGTGAGTGATTGTGATAGTGGCTGTATGGATGAGTGTGTGCTTGTATCAGTGATTGTATAAGAGCGTAACAATGTGCTAGTATTTGTATGATTAAGTGAGCTGGTGTGTGTATAACTGTATAGGTGAGTAAATGGCAGTGTGTTTAATTATTTGCATGACTGACTAGGTGTGTGAGTACCTCTATGGATGAGTGGTGGTGTTTGAGTGTCTATATAGGAGTAAGAGTGCATATGATAGTCCTGTACTGAGTGACCATAAGTATGAGTGACTGTACGGGTGAGTGAGTGGATGTGTGTGTGTAGACCTAAGAATCAGTGAGTGGTTATGTAGTTATTGGTGTTGGAGTGTCTATGGTTTTGCGAATGGCAGTCTGTAATTTAGAGTGGGTGTATCAAAGGTTATATTAGGGTGTGAGGAGGTGCATCAGATTATCACGTGGATGATGTCATCAGTGATGTCATCAGTGATGTCATTTGAGATGTCATCAGTGATGTCATCAGTGATGCCACTGACCATGTCATGAGTGATGTAATATGTGACGTCATCAGCAGTGCATTGCGGGGCGCGAGTTATAGTTAGCTGAACTAACTATAACGGGGGAATTTCACGGGTTTTGTACGAGTGAAATGTCCAACTAACTATAACTGTCCCTAAAACCTATGGTTTTTTCAGTGAATTTCAAAGGTTTTTTAAATGCTAATTTCTAACTATAACGTGTCTGAAACCTATGGTTTTTTCAGTGAATTTCAAAGGTTTTTTAAATGCTAATTTCTAACTATAACGTGCCTGAAACCTATGGTTTTTTCAGTGAATTTCAAAGGTTTTTTAAATGCTAATTTCTAACTATAACGCCCTAAAACCTATGGTTTTTTCAGTGAATTTCAAAGGTTTTGTAAATGACAATTTTTAAATGTATTAATTGTTATATTTATTTCTTTGATACTGATTTACTACATTTTTTAAAACTATTTATTTTTAGATATTTTATTTATTAAATTACATTGTAATTACATTATACATTACATTACAAAATATACTTTCTCTGAATGAATTACTTTAGTTTAAATAGTTTGCAAATAGGCAATAGAGTTTTAAGTACAGTAGTTACAGTTGTTGCAATGGGCAACACAATTTCAAACACAATGCAACATTGAGCTGAATGTGAATTTCTAGTTAAATGCAATTAGTTACTTTATGGATTACTTTTCTAACCACAGGACTGGATCCTAGATTCAGTCCTGGGACATCTCCTGTAAACAGTTGAGTAAAAGCGTTTTGGTTACAGTAGTGATTTTTAAGGAATATTATTGTATTTTAAAAGTTGACACTTAGAAACTTTTTCACATAGAATCACCAATGTTATCCTATGGGAGGAAATTCACTTAGCAGGTAAGTAGTGTTATCGTTACTTTTTCTTACTCAGTGTTGGATCCTGGATCCAGCACTGGTGCATCTCCTGTAAACAGTTGAAAGAATGCGTTTAAGTCATACAGGCGATTTTTAAGGAATATTTGTAATTTGTGAAAATCGACACTTTGAAACTTTTCTGCTGAAAACCAGACAATGGATTCCTATGCAAGGAAATATAAGTTACTGGTAAGTACGGTTAGAATTACTTTTCAGGGTCAGTGCTGGGCTAAAAGATGCAGCACTGGGTTCTCTCCTGATAACAGGTGAGTAAATCGGAATTCGTAGTTCGGTTGATTTTAGAGGAATATTATAAAGTTCCAAAACTCCACACTTAGAAGAATTTCCAAGTGAAACCAGTCAATGTTAGCCTATGGAAGGAAATTCAAGTTGCTGGTAAGTACGGTTAAAATTACTTTTCAGGATCAGTACTGGGCTGAAAGATGCAGCACTGAGGTCTCTCCTGATAACAGGTGAGTAAATCGGAATTCGTAGTTCGGCTGATTTTAGAGGAATATTTGTATGTTTCAAAAATCAACACTTAGAAACTTTTTCAGCAAAAAGCAGGCAATGATATCCTATGGAAGGAAATTCAAGTTACTGGTAAGTACGGTTAAAATTACTTTTCAGGATTAGTGCTGGGCTAAAAGATGCAGCACTGGGTTCTCTCCTGATAACAGGTGAGTAAATCTGAATTCGTAGTTCGGCTGATTTTAGAGGAATATTTGCACAATGGTGAAGGGAGGGGGCGGGGCCTGAGGTGACATCTGTGCAAACGCGCCCCGTGGCGCGTTTTAAGTTGGGGGATTAAGTCCCCTTGAATCATGAGGGTCCCTGGGGGCCAACTAGCCCACCAGGAACCTCCAGTATGCCCCAGGGGCTGCGTTGCAGAGACGTGTACAGAGGCCACACCCCTTTACACCTCTCTGCAACGCAGCTCTGTGGCGCTTTCTGGACGTACCTGTTGGGCTAGTTGGCCCCCAGGGACCCTCAGGATTGAAGGGGATTTAATTCCCCATCTTAAAACACGCCACGGGGCCTGTTTGCACACGTCACCTGAAGCCCCGCCCCTCCCTTCACCACTGTGCAAACGCACCCCGTGGCACGTTTTAAGTTGGGGGATTAAGTCCCCTTGAATCCTGAGGGTCCCTGGAGTCCAACTAGCCCACCATGTACTTCCAAAAAGCGCCACAGAGCTGCATTGCAGAGAGGTGTAAAAAGGGGCGTGGCCTCTTTACACCTCTCTGCAACACAGCCCCCTGGCGCATACTGGAGGTTCCTGGTGGGCTAGTTGGCCCCCAGGGACCCCCAGTATTCAAGGGGAATTACTTCCCTTCTTAAAACGCGCCAGGGGGCGCGCTTGCAGAGTACTGCTGGGAGGGGGCGGGGCCTCCGGCACGATGCCGGTCGTTTTTTTTTTTTTTATGGGATGGGGGCTGCGTGGCCCCCTTCCCTTGGCCACTTTTGGCCCCGGGGACCCCATCCCCGGGGCCTGAGCATTTTATTTTATTTTTTTAATAAAAAAAAACAGGAAGGGGGCCGCGTGGCCCCCTTCCCTGGGCCTGTATTGGCCCCGGGACCCCATCCCCCGGGGCATGCCCTCGATTTTTATTTTTAAATTTGGAGGGGGCTGCGTGGCCCCCCTCCTCAGGCCATTTAAGGCCCGGGGACCCCATCCCCCGGGGCCGGCCTTGCCCTTTTTTTATTTTTTTTATTTGTTTTTTAATTTGGGGAGGGGGGCTGCGTGGCCCCCCTCCCTGGCCACTTATGGCCCCGGGGACCCCATCCCCCGGGGCCTGGCCTCTGGTTGGGGACTGTGGGGGGGTCCCCAATCCCCCCACAGTCCCAGCCGGCTCCCCGCGTCCTAGGGAGCCAGCATTGCTTTTCCACATGGGGAGCAGCTAACATGCTGCTCCCCATGTCGAAAGCAATTGAGTTTGCATTTTGAAAGAGAGAGCAGGTTTCCTGCCTCTCTTTCAAAATGCAAACCAAGTTTGCTATGACAGGACGGGAGCCGCGAGGCTCCCGTCCTGTCATAGCAAACTACAGTGTCCCGGGGGTAGGCACCCCGGGACACTGCAGGAGCCGGCCCTGGGGGTGGCGGTCCCCAGGGCCATCAAGGGCTCCAGGAGGGGGCCGCGCGGCCCCCTCCCATCCAGTGCACAGCCCCGGGAGGTGGAGGTCCCCGGGCTTTGGGGTCCGTAACGGACCCCCATATTCAAATCTTTAGTGCCCCGGGAGGTGGCGGTCCTCGGGCGTGTGGGGGCTGGAGCCCCCACACAGGTCAAAAAATTTAAAAAGAAGCCCCGGGAGGTGGCGGTCCTCGGGGCAGCGGGAGGGCAAAGAGCCCTCCCGCACCATTATTTTTTTTAAGCCCCGGGGGGTGATGGTCCCCGGGGCTTGGGAGGGCCCTAGAGGCCCCCCACATATTAAAATGAAACCCTGCATGCCCCCGGGACTTGGCCCACCCGGGGGCCAATTAACAACGAAGCGCGGGAGACCGCGTTTTTTTTTTTTTTTTCCTCGGCGGGATCCGCGCACCCTGAGCGCATCCCGCCGATTATTTTTTTTTTTTAAATGCTTTTTTCTGCCCAGGGGGTCCTTGAGGGACCCCCTGAGCAGACCTAGGGGGTCAGGGTGTTTCTACCCTGCCCCCTTTGTGCATTTTGCACACTTGTTTCTTCTGGTTTTTTTTTCTAATCGGCAGGATCCACGCACCCTGAGCGCATCCTGCCGATTTAAAAAAAAAAAAAGGCTTTTTTCTGCCCAGGGGGTCCTTGTGGGACCCCCTGAGCAGACCTAGGGGGTCAGGGTGTTTCTACCCTGACCCCTTTTTGCGCTTTGCGCACTTGTTTCTGTCCCTCGGTGATACCGAGGGACAAAATGGCTGCCAACACTTCCTGATTTGGAGTGTTGACAGCCAATTAGCATGCAGCTCGTGATCGGGAGGGTGCGCGAATCCGACGCGGCCATAGATATATATGTGATTTTCCTTTTGATTTTCTCAGGAACTACTGAACGGATTTACACCATTTAACAAAAAGGGTTCTTTCTGAACCAAGAACTACCTCTTTGCCAAATTTGGTGTAATTCCGTTCAGCAGTTCGGGCTGTAGCCGTGTCTAAAGTTTCCTATGGGAAAATGAATGGGGAAAACACGTTTTGGGACCCCCCTTTTTTCTCGGCCCCCGCTTAACGAATCACCCCGAAACGTTCAGGGTAGGAGCGGACCGGAGCGGGCCATAAAGTTTGAAAATTTCGCGAAGATTCGTCAACCGGCAAGAGAGTTATTTCAAATAGAATGTCGCGGATTTCCTATGGAAAATAGGTCCTAACTATAACTATCTACTGGCGACCGCCAGTAGATAATATATATATATATATATGAGACAATTCCTCGCTCACATCTGTTGCTCCAAACAAACGAGAGTGGACCCAGGTATTGTGCATATTGTGTTTTATTCACGCACAAACAGTCTCGCCATTACGCGTTTCGGCAGATCCCTGCCTTGATCACATGACGCATATATATATTTTTTTCCCATTCAATTAACTTTATTTTTTTTTATATATTTATTATTTTATTAAGTTTTTATTATAAAACAAAACATGGTACATACAGTGCAGTAAAGAAGCCAACCACAGTGCGCTTGTACATTATCTGAGTCAATAGCATATACATCACAGTCATACATTGCGGCTCTGATAGGTGGTACATTGCTCCCTTTGAGCTCGCAAACATCTCCCTCTAGGACACGGGGTTTGCTGCACAGTAATCAAATTTTACATCATTGAAACACATACATCGCTTCCACTTGTGCAAGCCGTGTTACGCCGGCAATTCCTTGTCCATTTCGCCCATCCCTTCCACCTCCCCTGTTTCTTTTCCCACCATGTACTGCTGATACAAACCCCAAAAGTTCTTGGGACGATTCCGCGGAGGCAGCAGATCACTATACAATTCTGACTGCGTATTGCAGTAAATCATATCCCTGGACCAGTCAGAAATGGTAGGTATCGGGCCTCTCGCCCATTGAATAGCAATTCTTCGTTTGGCTAGTAGTAGCCCTATATCAATCAATCTACGTACATCTTTGGGCAATCTGCCTGTATAGCCAGTCAGTGGGTTTAGCGTGAGTTCCAGACCACCGATTTCGCTCAGTGATTGAAAAATTAGCTCCCAATGCTTGGCTATGCGCGAGCACTCCCAGGCCAAGTGCAGGAAGCCAGCAGGGTCTGCTCCACACCTTTCACAAGCAGACGAATCGCGCAGCCCATATCCAAGTAGCCTCTCAGGAGTATAATAGACTCTTTGGAGGAATTTAAAATGAAGTAGTCTATGTCTACCATTCAGTGACACTTTTTTAGTTATCTCGCAACAATATCCCCACACACTATCCTCTAGTGCTACTCCTAAGTCTGCCTGCCATTCTAGTCTTGCTTTCGAATAATGATGTCGTCGGTCAACTTGCAATGTAGAGTATGTGATGGAGACCATCTTCCTGGGGACTTGCATCCTATAATATGGGTGAGAGCCCTAAGCTCAGGGGGCTCCTGTAGCTCAGCACTCAGCAGCTCACACATCTCGTGCCTCACTCTGTAAAACTGAAAACGTACCAAACAGTGTGGGGGGTCCTTCCGCTACCGACAATTCGTCCCAGTTACGAGCCTTCACCTCCTCAAACAAGTCCCCGATAGTGGAAATCCCTAATTTAGCTAGGGCTAGGACTACCCCTTTCTCTCGACTTATTGGCATCCAATCGCACCACTTGATTGGGGTCATTGGAGAGTACAGAATAGCTCTGCCCTGTCTTTTCAACAGATTGTGCCAGGCGTGAGCCACAAAGTTTATAGAGTCAAGAACTCCAGTTATTCTTATCGGGGCTCTAAACAGCATCACCGGCAAGAGCTCCGGAGCCATGGCAACTTTTTCTATAAATAGATGCGGAGGTCACATTTTCTTATGTAGCCAGTGATATGCATGGGAACTCTGAACTGCCCTATAATAGAGCTCCAAGTCCGGGGCACCAAGACCCCCCCATTGAATACGGAAGTATCAAGGTATTCCAACTGACCCTCGGCTGCTTCCCAGTCCAGGCAAGTCTAATGAGCAGCGCGCGAATTGTCTTAAAAATGTGCATGGGCAGTACAATAGGTATATTTAAAAAAGGAACAGAAATCTGGGCAGTACTACCATTTTCATGAGGGATATACGTCCCAATATCGATAGAGGTAGCTGAATCCATCTTTCAACATCGTCCTCTAGTCTGGAGAGGAGTCTGCCATAATTATCTTTTATTACCAAGGCTGAGTCGGTGTGGACCCGAATTCCAAGGTACCTTATTGCCTCTGTTGACCACTGTAAAGGATAGCCCAGCTCAATCGGCAGCATAGTGGGAGTTAAGGGAAATATTGTCGACTTAGCCCAATTCATTTTTAAGCCCGGTCTATCACCGTATCTTACCACTTCGTCAAGAATTGGGCAGAGATTAACCTCAGGGTCCCTGACATACAACAGCGTGCCATCCATGTATGCTAAAACAATGAGATTATATCCAGGGAATCTGATCCCTCTATGGCTGTGGTATTCTCTGAGAGCACAGGCAAGTGGTTCGGCTACTAGAGCTTAAAGCAGTGGGGATAAAGGGCAACCCTGTCACGTGCCACGCAATATTTTGATGGGGGCAGTGACTATGTCACCAACTCGTATTCGGGCCGTGGGAGAGCTGTATAAGACACTAACCAAGCAGATAAAAATGTCGCCCACCCCCATGCGTCTCAGAACTGCATACATGAACGACCACTCCACTGATTCAAAAGTCTTTTCGGCATCTAAGAAAATTGCTGCCGCCCTTATCTCAGGTCTGATGTGCTGTATTGCACCAAATAACGTTCGCAAATTGTACAATAGGTTATGCTCTGGAACAAATCCAGCCTGCTCTGAACCTACCAGCTGAGGGACCAGAGGGTAAGGCGATTAGCAAGGACCTTCGCGAACAATTTAGTGTCAACATTGAGGAATGATAATGGTCGGAAAGATGAGCATTCGTCCGCAGGCATACCAGGTCTCAAGATAGTCACTATGAGCGCTTCTCTCATGGAATCCGGCATCGTCCCCTCCTCACCCATCTGCTCAAATAGTAAGCACAAGTGTGGCATTAGGAGATCCTTAAATTCCTTATAAAATGCCATGGTGAGGCCGTCCGATCCGGGGGCACTCCCCGATCTCATCGAGCTCAATGCAACCAATATCTTCTGCGCATCCAGTGCCCTCATAAGATATTCCCTGTGCTCATTAGAGAGCCAGGGCATCTGTATATATTCTAAATAGTCTGCAATGTCTGCCTCATCCGAGGGGACCCTCTTACTATATAGGTCAGAGTAGTATTGAGTGAATCTGTTTACAATATCTATGGTGTTAGTCAGTAACTCTTCATCCGCTGCCCGTATTTCCATCACATTAGCTGCCTCTCTCCTACCACATTGTAAAGCAGCCAGCACCACTCCTGGTCTGTCACGCTTTCCGTACGTTCTAGCCACAGCATACTTCCCCCAGTGCTTAATTTTGCAATCTGCAGTCTCATGATATTCAATCAACGTCTCTTTCAGATTATCCGCTACAGCTGGGCAGTTCTTCTCTCTAGCTTCCCTCTCCAGTTCGGCTAGCCTATTTTCTAGATGTGACAAACGCTGGCGAATAGTACGCAGTACCCCTGAGTGCTTGGACATCACTATCCCCTGATGTAGACTTTAAACGCTTCCCAGACACGGTAGAGAACTCCTGGACAGAACCTATGTTGGTATCAAAGAAGCTCTCAATAACTTCGCCAAGTTCAGACCAGAAGACAGTATCCAGCAATGAATATGGTGGGAAGCGCCACGTAAAGGGTGCAGGTTTTCTCTTTAAGTTATCTATATCTAGCAATATTGGAGAATAATCTGAAAAAGACCGGGGAAGCACCCTACAGTCCTGCATGTGCTGAATCAAGCCTCTCGATATAAACCAGTAGTCTATTCTGGTATGCAACTGATGAGGGGCCGAGTAGTGTGTAAACCCTCCCACCCCTGGGGAACGTTCTCTCCACACATCCAGTAGCTCCAACTGCACAGCTATACCCTTAACGACCCTGGCTGCAGCCGATGGATGTCTCACCGGCCCCCAGAGCGGTCCAGCAAAGGGTCCAACACACAGTTGAGATCCCCACCCCATATGATAGGCAAGTCCCCCCCGCTATCATGCGATCCAGCAAGTTTTGAAAAAACTGCGGGCAATCATTGTTAGGCCCATAAACATTAACAGTGAGCCAATCTATTCCCTTGCCTGTGCACCTAGAAATAGCATATATGCCAGAAGCATCAGCTTCAATCGCTTGTAATTTGATACCTGATTTGGGGTTAACCCATGTAAGCACTCCCCTTACATGGGAGGTAAAACCAGCAGCGTGTGACCAGTCAGGCTCCTATGCTTAAGCATATTACTACCCACAGGTAGGTGGGTCTCCTGGACTAATGCAATATCAATCTCATGTCGCACAAAATATGCGACCATTTTGCGTATCTTTCTATGGTCATTTAGACCCCTAATATTCCATGTCAATAATCGAATTGTATCACCCCTTCCCACCATCTATAATCAGTATCACTGCCACCTTCTGAGCATACACATGTGTGGAATTACACAAATTCCTGAACACAAACATCAGTGACTGTAGAGCTTCGAAAAAACATTCCCCCCACCCACGTCATGCCACTCCCAACTGGGCACGATCGATTCAATCCGTCCCTCCCCAACACACATAACAACGCCATATCTACTTGAAAAGCAAATAAAACACTTATTTCCAGTTTCAAAATAAGTAGTGGGTAACACTCAGGGGCGGATGTTACCGACTTAGCCTCCAAAAAGTACTGTGTGACTTTGAGGTTAAGAAAAACACAGCCATCAGCCTCTATTATGCAATTCCCACCCACTTGCCAGTAAGACAAAAAAGTAAATAGGTCCCCAAAAGCATTTTTCAAATTAACACCCAGAGCATTGCAAACGTAGTTTAGTTCCCCTCCACTCTAGCATGCGATCAGGCTCGTGAAGAGTCTCTTTAGAGGCCCCTGGAGCCAGCAAAGGTTCAGTCAGCAGATATTGCCAGTCTCTCAAAAACAGACCCAGCTCTCCGGGCAGGCCCAGGGCACCTCTTAGTCCTCTGGGTCAGGAATTCAACTGTGACTTAGCTTTTGTTACCTTTTACCAACTGTTCATCTCACGCAATCAAGAAAGCTATTCTTCCAGGACTTCTCCTGTCGCCCCCGATTGCTCCGTGGCCATAGTCCCCTGTCCTCCAGGTTTTTTACAGTCCTTTAGGGCCTTTTGTAGTGACTTTGGGTCAACAAATATTTTCGAAGTACCGTTCATCATGACCCTGAGTCTGGCTGGATAGAGCATTGCATAGTCGAACCCAAGATCTCTCAATGTTCGCTTCATCGGGGCAAACTGTCTCCTGGCTTCCTGAACTTTAATGGTAAAATCAGGAAAAAGAGAAATGGATGAGCCCTCATACTGCAAGTCTTTCAGCTCCCTGGATTGCTTCAGAGAAGCATCTCTGTCTCTATAGTTCAATAATTTCGCGATCACTGGGCGAGGTGGAGCACCCGGTGGCGGTCTAGGGCCCAGTGACCAATGAGCGCGCTCCACAATGAACATCTAGGAGAACTTTTCCCGGCCCAACAATGTGATCAGTAGCTTTTCAGTGAAGACCTCCATATTCCCCATCGGTGGAGTCTCAGGCAATCCATCAATTCGTATATTGCTACGTCTGGACCTAGCTTCTAAGTCTTCCGCTTTATCCTGTAGGGTCGTGAGCAATTTCCCCATTTGCTTCTGTGAGTTGTGGGTTTCCATTTGAGCTTCTTCGACATCAGCGACCCTCCTCTCTGTCATGTCTATATGTTCCGCGTGCTTATCTATCCGCTCTGACATTCTGTCCATCCTGTAGGCCAGAGAGTCTATCGTCAGGCTTTTTTGCATTGCTGACAATATCTGTCAGAGGTCTCCCTCCGATTCTTCCGATATGGGCTGCTGATCCGTCTCCACCCATTCCCCCTCCTCCTCCCTGTGGTGAGACTTGCGCTGCTCAAACTGCAGCTTCTGTTGCGTTTTATCAACTTTGCCCATGTTTGCAGGGGGGGGGGGTGGCCGGGTCTACACTTGCCTGCTGTGCACCGACCCCGGCTCCGGAGTGGAGGAATCCTCTGCAGTTAAAATAATCCCTGACAGGGATATTAGCCCTACAGTCAGTTCTGTATCGCTGAGTAAAAGGGCGGTCAGCGCAAAATCAAACTCCTTCAACGTAAGGCCAGACCAGTCACCCACATCAAACGCTCTCTAGTAGGGAATAGTAATACACAGTCACAGCAAGATATATGCATCAGCAATGGGGATGGGGTGCGAATGTAATCCTTGGGGAACAGAGAGAGTCTCAGCGCTTTTCTTGCGTCCAACACACGTGCCCCCCTCAACCTGCAAGCGATTTTGTCTTGATCAATGGCTAAAGTCACTATGTTCTGGGCAAAGCATCAGAGAGCACGCTCCCGAGACCTACAGTACACAATATGTATCCACCAGGAAGACAGCACTATCCAGCTCCAGAGAGTACTTGGAAATATAGCAGGGCCCCGATGAGCCCTATATAGCCTTGGGTCTGTTTCTCATGCCGCTGCAGGCCCACCGCCGCAGAAAGCCTTCTTATCGCGCATTTGTGCCATCCATTTCAGGGCTACAGGAGGCCTCCTGACCACTCTGGTCCCCGCAGGAAGTGATCGTAATCAAAGCAGGGCAGACGCCTCAGGGCCAGTCTAGACTCGCTATCTATGCCGCGTTACCTGCTAGCAGCGTTCGTTGCCTCTGTTCCAGTCCAAGGAGTGGCGCCTCCCCGGCCAGTCCCGCCCTCAGGTTGTTCGCACAGCCGGGCACTCGGGTAACGTGCGCATCGCCCGTACCTGCCGACCGTGCTCCTTCTTTGGGTGCGCAAGCGGTTTCAGGGCAGCGTTCTCCCGGTCTGCGCAGGGTGCCTCACATCCGAACGGCCCGATCTCCACCAATGCGTGGTAGGGGGATTCAAGCTGCAGGCCTCACCTCTCGAGTCCCGAGGGCCGCATGACGTCTCTTTTCGTTGCGGTAGTTAGGGTAGACCAATTTTTGTCAGACTGGGCTCAAACGGTAGTCTATGTTTTCCCGTTGCGTCTGCTGCAGTAACAGGAGCACCAGGTTGTAGAAGTGCAAGGATAACTGTCGGATATTTTTGATGGCTGACGGAGCTCTCTTACTCCACGGCCATCTTTGAGCCAGGCAAGCTCCGCCCCCCCAACTGATGCTTATATTTACCATCCTGCAAATTAGAAGTTAATAAAAATAATACATGAAAGACAACTCGGCTACCTGTGTCTTTGTCCTTTCCTTGGCAGAATCAGCTACTGCAGGCCAACCCCAGACAGCACACAGCAAAGGGGCAGTACTCCTCCTCCAGTTTCTCCAGCTCTTCTCCTTGGCAAAGGTTCCTCTTGATTCCTGAAGTAGTTTAACATTCTGGAGTCCGGGCCCCAATACTTATACAGCAAAATCCTTTGTTCTCTGTTGGCAGAGAAGCCCTGTGCCCAGTCAAAACCAGTTCTGTCCTCTCTGGTGCAGCGTCCTGGCAGGAGGTGGAGACAGCTTTGTGGAAGGCAGACCAGGCCCATTCAGGTGAAAGGAAATCTCCACCCCCTTCTCTAAATGCAACCCAGGTTTATTCAGCCCAGCCCTGACTCATCCAGACTCTCTGGAGCCACTGCACCTCCCCAGTCACCCCAAAGCCAGACAGTCAATACACATCCTAGCTGAGGCACACTGGATGGCTAAGCAAGAAAATACCTACTTTTTAAAAATGGTATTTTCAAACACAGAATGTAAAAATCACCTTCACTAAAAGACGCATTTTAACATTCTGAGTTCAGGCCAATCAAACTTTATTTTCCTATCTTGTTCCCAGGGGTAGTTAGGCTTATAAGATATTATAAGCAAACTCCCCATTCTATCGTATGGGGACGGATAGCCTTGTAATAGTGAAAAACGAAATACACTGTATTTCACTATCAGAACATGTCACATACATTAGTACATGTCCTACCTTTCACATACACTGCGCCCTGCCCATGAGGGTACCCTGGGCCTACTTTAGGGGTGCCTTACATGAAAGAAAAGGGAAGGTTCGGGCCTGACACATGGCAGTTCACAACTGCGCGTGCATACACTACAGTGGTAGGTCTGAGGTGTATTTACAGGGCTACTCATGTGGGTGGCACAACCAGTGCTGCAAGTCCACTTGTAGCATTTGATTTACCGGCCCTGGCACACACTGTGCACTTTATTAGGGACTTACCAGTAAATCAAATATGCCAATCATGGATAACCAATCATATCACAATTTACACAGAGAGCATATGCACTTTAGCACTGACCAGCAGTGGTAAAGTGTCCAGAATCCTATAGCCAACAAAAACAGGGTCAGAAAAATAGGAGGCAAAAGGCAAAAAGTTTGGGGATAAACCTGTCAAAAGGGCCAGGTCTAACAATAAGACAATGCTGACCCTTCCAGGCCCGCTCTATCAACATAAAGAAGTATCTAAATGGTCCTGGCTGCTAGTAAGAGGGGAGCCTCTACAGACACCAATGGAGGAGCCCTGGAGAAGAGACCTGCCCTTGACCAACATAACATTTTTATCGCAAGTATCGATGTGCACCTTATGGAGTGTTGTTAAAGCTGCCCCTCTTAGGAGAAACCATCTGTTTACACTCCAGAGAGCATACTGGACTCCTAAGAGGCTTGCAAAGCTGGGAGGTGAAGGCGTAAAGGTCTGTCTGAAGTGCGCCTCGGTGAATGTGGATGACCTGCATATGTTTCGGCAGTGTCCCCAGATCTAGGGCTTCTGGAAAGACGTTAGTAAGGCCATCTCAGAGGTTTTGGGGCAAGAAATTGAGGTAAGATCTGTTTTGGTTATCTTTGGAATCCTCCCAGAGGAGAGTGTCTGCTGTAAGCTCTCTAAACTTCAAACCTCTTTATTATTTATTTTAATTCTTCTGGCAAGAGAAATTTGTTTTAAATGGGTATCACCACAGCCTCCAGTGTTTTTGGAATGGGTTGCCTCAGTTAAAAGGGTTATTAATTTGGATCATGGCTGTCTCTCGAGAAAAAGAGCCAGATTTTGGGTGGCTTGGGAGGATTGGGCCAATAACTCTTATAATATAACATCTTAAAATGGTCCAATGATTATAAAATAAGTGAGATTACGAGAAAGAGGTTGAACCTTGGGAAGGTTGCCACGCTCCTCCTCTTCCTTGTCCAGGAGTCTTGCGGTGGGCCCTTTTAGGATTCCTTGGAGGTGGTAAAGTAACAGAAGAGGCCGTGACCTCTCTCCGTAGGAGCCAGGAAGGAGCCGACACCCGCTTAAAGACATTCTGCTTATTTATGAATGAGGATAAAAAAATAAAAAAAATAAGACAATGCTGAATAGTAAAATGCAGGCGTAGAATTAAGGCAGTTTAAGAATATTCACATATTCCAGTTTAGTAGAGCCTGAAAAAGATGTGTCTGTGTTTTTAATAAATGTAACTACATTACAATTACATTCACTCTTTTCTTTGACTGTTCATTCTGAGCATTACTCTGACACATTCATGGGAAGTTTCAGTAGCCACCTGTATTTCGTGATCATGGCTCATTCGAAAATGCAGTTAGAGGAGTAAACAGTAACCTTGTTTGTGTCCAGACTAGGGTCTTCCTTTCTAAATATTCCATGGTTATTTTCCAATTTGATGACGTGTTGTATTTTGTTTCAGTATGTTAGTATTTCTATTTTTTCTTTGGACATACCTTGATCATCACCACTCTAAGCAGAACTCTCTGCTCTGCCAATCAGTACTTCATATTGTGAGCAGGCTCAGCAAGAAAAAATGCGTTCTCTGCACGTGATTAGTCTTAGGCATGTGCTTCTAAAGTAATGTAACTGTGCTGTTTCTTAATCCATTCAATTGTCAAAACATCATGTCCAGAATTTTCCTAGTAAGATCAAATAATAACCACATGATCTGTCATCGGGTATACCACAGAGCATGTAAAGTAGAATATCAGGATAAAACATTTAGATAATTTAAAATTCCAATTTAAAGGATGGAGGAGCCTGTTCACATTAATGCCTTTCCGTAATTAACATATCCTGAAACAATTTATTAAAAAGATCATAATTTGGATAACACATATTAGTTTACATGATAAAACTATAGAACAGTGTACAGCGATTCTCTAATGCAATCTAAAAGTTACAAAGAGAATCAACTGTTAATCAGTGATTTAAAAGAGAATCTCAGGTATGGGTAGAGACTGACCCCTCATTGTAACTCATTTCAAGGTCCTAAACTACTCTTCCAGAGGACTACATTTTTACTTTTCGTGACATGGCATGTTCTTGCATCTAAGTCGGCATGTGTATAACAAATAATATCTTGATAGGGCAAAAATCAACCATGCAGTTGTATTGCTTCTAAGGATTCTAATGGTAGGCCTCATTTTCCTTACAGACAAGATGCGGCAAATCGGAAGTAGCCAAGATTTCCTATTTGCAGCGTATACTCCAGACCCCCGAACAGTATGTATAGAAAGATGGAAAATAGGTGAGAATGACTCTAAAAGAGTTACAATTATGTTACTGCAAGAAAGAATGGCTCTGGCTTCACTTGTGCTGAATGAGTAACCATAGCTGGTGTCCTTCACAGCTATAAACATATGACATTTGTCCAGGCCTAGTTGAATGTTACTCCACTGTGGGTCTCAGGCAAAGGACAGCTCATGTGTCAGTAGTAGCCTCACACAGACTCCGCTCCTCCATGGTAAGTTTGGTGCTCTGAGGGGTCGTCATACGAACATCTCTGGGAGCAGATGTGTCAGCAGTATTTGCAGCCCTTAGTGCACTGTGTATACTCATGTGCCGGGAGCTCCAAGGATGGATGTGACAGGGCACCAGGTGGAATCATTTTTAGGATACTTTTACTCTGGGTTCTCGCCACACAAAGTGGTCTGAAATGTATGTATGGAAAATGTGGCCCCTCAAAATAACTGATACCAGGAAGGCTTTTCAGTGGACTGGTCCAAATAAGAGTGCCACTGGCAAGTCAGTACCTCAAGTGGGGATGCCCCATTACCTGCTTTATATACGCTGCACTGTGGTCTGATCCAACATTTGAATGATACTCCAGCAGTGCAGGTGCTTAAGCAGTTTGACCCAAAGCCCCTCTAAAATATTAATATCTTATGTAATATGTATTAACTTAAAGAGATCTGGCAAGTCATCAAATAAAGATGCCTCGTCCTCCCCACCTACGTCTGACCTGCTGTCTTGCATGTTGTTTGTCTGAAGCCTAGGGACACGTGAATGATTGAAAATGACTTTGGCCTCATTCTCTGGTTATCATGGATGATGACGATGATGATAAGTGGATAGTGAGGATAACACATTTCCTTTGGGGAGTTTTTGCATTCTAAGTTATCCTAAGCCAGAACTCTGTAGGAATGATATTATCCAAACGTAAATGCTTACATTGGATCTCAAGAGGTCTCTGCGCAAAAATCCACTGAAGCCTTTGTGAGAATTATTTTTTATTGCTCATGGGTGGGATATCTATGTACAAAAAGCTCATTTTAATCTGAAAATGATGTTGGACGCATTTGCTTTGAGTAGAAAACACAAAATGTATAACAGGCACCAAATAATATTCCTTTATGTCTCATGTTCTTTCTGTTTTGTCTTGAATAAATATTTCAGAAAATGTTATCCAAGTGTTACAGTCCATGTCATGAATCTCTTTTGGTGAATATTGGTCTATATTTCTCCAAGTTACAGACTTATGCATGCAAATTCACTGGACTGCAGTGGTGGTGTAATGTGTACCCTGATGTTTTGCAGTGAAAATGAAGATAAACTAAATTGCAGTAGAGGGATAAATCGAGCACAGCCTGAGTAACTGCAGAATACAATTCTTTCCCATACCCTTCAGCTGAATGGAATAATAGGAACTGTTAATTTATTGGCAACCTGGACATAATAATCATAGATGAGACCTGTAAATATTTGGCTGGGACTTGCGAGTTTGGGAAATCTAATTTATCAGCAAGCCCTGCTGAAGTGACGGGGGTCATGAAAGAAAAGAACACATGATGACAGTGGGCCTGATTCACAGAACTAACTTACGTCAAAATCCTAAACTTACAACAATTTTGGTATTTACAGAATGAACTTACACATTTGGGTATTCACAGAATGAACTTACACATTTGGCTATTCACAGAATGAACTTACACATTTGGGTATTCACAGAATGAACTTACAACAATTTTGGTATTCACAGAATGAACTTACACATTTGGGTATTCACAGAATGAACTTACAACAATTTTGGTATTCACAGAATGAACTTACTCATCCTAACTTTATGTCCGCCACCGGGCCGGAAATTCCGTCCCGAGTGCGGACATAAGGTTAGGATGAGTAAGTTCATTCTGTGAATACCCAAATGTGTAAGTTCATTCTGTGAATACCAAAATTGTTGTAAGTTCATTCTGTGAATACCCAAATGTGTAAGTTCATTCTGTGAATTCCAAAATGGTTGTAAGTTCATTCTGTGAATACCCAAATGTGTAAGTTCATTCTGTGAATACCAAAATTGTTGTAAGTTCATTCTGTGAATACCCAAATGTGTAAGTTCATTCTGTGAATACCAAAATTGTTGTAAGTTTAGGATTTTGACGTAAGTTAGTTCTGTGAATCAGGCCCTATATATTTAAGAACAAGAAAAATTATTACTATCAAAGAGATTCAGGACATACACTGTCACCCTTTGCTAACATATTTTGAAATATCTACCCGAGGCCAAAACTGAAAGTATCAGAGCCATTAAGCAATCGAATCATTATAGATAAAAAAAACAATCTTGTAATTTAAAATGTATTCTTAAACCCTTTCGGAGGCATACCTTAACTAGAAGAGCGCCATAGGTTTGGGTCAATTCCTTAGATCTCCAAACAGGACAGCCCAGATTTACTAACATTTGATTCAGGGTTGCATCACTTTTTAGATGCAGCCCCAAAGCAAAATGTATTTCAGGATTTACTAAGCCAACCAAAACCTGATTCGCAGGGCTTTGCCTGACTTAGTGAAACAAAAAGTAATGAGAGGCAACACATAGCACTGCCTTCCTTTACTTTGCGTTAAGGAAGCGTTTAATGGGTGGAGCATGTACTTTTGCCATGCCTCCACTCTTGGTTTTTGACACAAACCCAGGCTTACTAAAGTCAGTAAACCTGGGTTTGTGCCAAAATGGTGAGCCTACCTGAGAGAAGTGTAAGGAGGGGAAATATCTTTATTTCTCCTTGTTACTTCCTCTTTTTGTAGCACACATACAAAGAGGAATAAGTCTCTAAGGATTTTTTTTATGCAGGAAGGTATCCCTTCCTGTACAAAAACAATCCTGCCTGTAATACACGCACCTTTGTGCCATGGCACAAGAGGGCCTGCAGTAGCGCTAGGCAGCCACAAATGTGTCAGTTCAAGGAGAGAGCTGAACTGCACCACATCTTTGTAAATATGGTGCAGTTCAGCTCTCTCCCTTTTACGCAAGGCAGAGCAGCAACTTCCTTTTCTGTTCTGCATTGTGTTAAAACGTATTTCCTCTCCCAAATCATCTATACGGGTAAATAGACACCACCTTAAGACAATTTATTACACATCCTGGAAAGCAATATAATTGGTGATTTCCTCAACCTCTTTTTCTTTCCTGACTCTGCTTGTTAATAGTAAACACGTTACTAATCAAGGTCAGACCTCTTGCATACAAGGAAAACTTTAAATTTGTGCTGCCAATCATTACCATAAAGCCTGGAAAAAATTAAAACATTTTCTAAAGTGTGAAAAATGAGTTTAATCATCCTAGCTGACACACTAGATGTGCCTTTATATGCTGATTCACAAGTAACTTTAAAAAAAAAAAAACTGCTTAGGAGCTGCGCACACAAAAATATTTTGATCAGGCTTTGAAATAAAACCGTTTATTAATTAGAAAGATATAATATTATAAAGGTATATTATAATTTTTATTTTTATTATTACTATTATTATTATTATTTTTATTATCATCATTATTATTATTATTATTCTTTTTATTATTATTCACAATTCTTTACTCGGTTTTTGAGAACCATAAAAGTACATAAAACGATGCAACACTGACAAAACACAAGTACATTAAAATATCCAATCACATTGTAGAAAAGACAATCAGGGAATCATAGTTGCCCATGCCATAATGAGTTAAAAACAGTTTTTGAAAACCCATAAAACATCTAATACAATACAAATTGATGTATAAAGTCACAATGGATAAAAAGAAGCCATAATAGCTCTCATATTAATTACCAAAATAGCATGCCAGGATCTGTGCGAGACGCCTAATCTCAAAAGCAACCCCATTAACAAACAAGTATCAATGTTAAAAATACATGTCAAGGTATGGGCGGTAATATTATTACTGATGTAGTTATTTTTTATTATATTTGGTGTTAGAATGCGTGAATACGATGTCAATTGATACCATGATATGTTCAGGTCTGACAATGACAATACCAATAAATGCAATGTCAATGTATGTCATAACCTGTGCCCGCATAACCATGCCAATACCCGTCTATGCAATGTCAATGTATACCATAACCTGTGCCCGCACAGCAGTGTCGACATCGGCAGTAACTATGTCAATGTATTCCATAATCCATCCGCAAATTACAATGTTGCTATCAGTAAGAACAATGTCAATGTACGTTATGACGTATGCAAGCATAACCATGTCAATACCGTTAAGGACAATATCTATGTACTCTATGACAACTGTATGCACAATGTTAAGAATGTCAATAAAAAGGATACCAGTAACTGCCATATTATTTCCAGGAGTTCTAATAAGCTCACATCATTGCTGCAGATTCACCCAAGGTGAATTTCCCATCAACCCTGAGTCAGAGATTCATAGTTAGGCAGGTCCTATGAGCCACAGCCACGCCTATCAAATGCCAGGTGACAGGTGCGGCCTCTCTTAACCCAAAGTCAATCACGCGCCATGGAAAACCCTGATGAATCCCACAGATAGATAGTTGCACCACAAACAGGTTTGAGGCAAATTGCCCCAATAAAACACATTTGGCCAAAGGATCATGTTCCCCAAAAATACTACAAAGCTAGTTACCACATGTAGATAGAAACACTCAGCCAATCAGAACACGACATGCACACCACATGTAATGATCACATGCTCATCATGCCGGACACCTGAACACATATACACTGGCCCACACTAGCTCTCTCCAAGGTCGAGAGCTATCTGTGTCCTTATCAGATGCCAGCTCTAGTTCATTTATGACTGAGATGCTTTTTTGGAATGTAGAAATTGTTTTATTGTACCGCATGAACTGTATACAATGATCACCAAAACTTTGTACACCAAGAGACTTTGAGTAGACGCACTCCGTCGAGGTTCTCCTGCCTGCAGCGTTTAATTGAAACAACTTGATCCCGTTTTGCCAAATGCCTCTTATCTTTTAATTCATTTAAGGTAAATTCATATCCAAGCAACAATGGTAAAATTGATCACTAACAATAATGACATGACTTTGTGCTGCAGATTATAAATGGTATGGATTGTGCGATCACTGATGCTAAAATCTCCTGATACAAAACATTTTCCACTCTCTGTTACATGAACGAGTTTACAGATAGTGGCAGTATAATGTAAACTTGCATTGGTATTCTGATGAATATTTTTATCAGTCATTGACAGAATGTAGGACCTTATTCAATCAGAGCAATTTAGACTGAAGCTAATGAAATGTTTTTGCCTCCTCTAGATGGCAATGTTTGTGATGCAGATGGACCAAATAAATTATGCATTTCTTGCATATTGGCTTTGAATTTTAAATTAGGTGTGTTAAGGGTTATTTTCTTTTGTTATATTTCTCTTGTTACCTTGCTCTCAAAATTGTATCTCTTCAAGTACATCGTGATCACCCAAACTTTTTTTTGCAATAAGCATTAGAGAGACCAAAGAAGTAAACTTCCTGCTTTGGTGACCTACAGCAGCTTCAAAACTTGTATTAAGGAAATAATAGGAGCAGAGCACTCAAAATTATAGTTCCTTATGGCTTTTGTCATATGAGTCATTTGACATTCTCCGATAGGTCCATTTAGGATAAGTGTATTTTTGTTGCCATCTTCAATTTTGTGACTGCATATCAATAGTTGCCTTTTGGGAAACCTTATGTTACATACAGTAGGCATGAGTTGGTTATGGTGACAAGTCAATGATAAAGGTTATATATATGACTGGTTCACTTGGAAATTTTAAGTTAATAGTCAAATGCCTGATCTGAATAAAGGCAACAGGGCCGACCTATTTATAGTGGAAACACATTAAAGACAATAGGCCTTTAATGGTGACTGCACTGTATTAAAGCCTGTAGACATGTATTTTTCTAAATGCTATCTCAAAGGTTTCCATAGTAGGCACAGCTTTTTAAATGGGTTACCCCACTCACAGATTCTAAAATTAGTAGATTGGCACTGTGATAATCCTTGTCAGGCCCTCTAATAAGGACTTGTATATTTTTTGTTAGCTGTAAGTACAAATGTGTAATTCTATGACTAGTGCTTTGGGTTATTTTGACAGTGAAAAACAAAGGCTATGAGCCCACATTAGTTCATTAGGGAACGTTATGTCTAATGCCATCATCTAATCTGTTTATAATGAAAAGTTATGACACAGGATTCAATTTTTTGAAAAGCATGTGCTAAAGCCAATAGGCTACAAATGGTGAATTGAAATTACCTGTGTTAAAGCCATTAAACAGGTATTTTGTCAAATTGAATCTCAGTGATTACTGTAGTAAGCAAGAAATGTTGTGTATCTTCCCCATGACAAACTCTGAGAGTAGACTTTGATCATTGTGATAATCCTTGTTAGGCCATTTGAAGTGGGTTTGTATATTTTTTCCAGCTGGTATTTTGTATATATTTGTCATTATAAGACTGTATGCATGATGGTTGCTTTGTGGGAAAAGTTTAAGGTCAATCGAGTGGTACTGAGGTTTGTTAAGGTAACACATCAATGACAGAGGCCATAGGTCTGATTGGTTCCTTGGAATCATTAAGTTAGCTGCTATAGTTTTGATCTCCGTTTTATAGAAAGCTAAGGCACAAGCAGGAAGCCTGACTTATTTATTGTGAGAAGTATATGTTAAAGCAAATAGGTCTTTGGAGGTGGTTTATTATTACACTGTGA
The DNA here is from genome assembly GCA_963921515.1 of Calotriton arnoldi. Lineage (NCBI taxonomy): Eukaryota > Metazoa > Chordata > Amphibia > Caudata > Salamandridae > Calotriton > Calotriton arnoldi. The sequence continues at coordinate 520,039 of CAWUFW010001414.1, forward strand.
TAAAGCCTGTAGCCATGTATTTTTTGACATTGCGATATTCCTCGTTAGGCCCACTTAGGAGTGGTTTTGTATATGTTTGCCAAATATAATTTTTTTTTATATTTGTGATTTTTATGCCTGATGGCTGCCTTGTGGGATGTTTATGCTCAATACAGTAGGTCTGCATTGGTTATGGTGACAAGCCAATGATAGGGTATACTAGTCTGAGTAGATCATAGGGAAAATGTTGTCAGACCCCTATAGGTCATATCTATTTATTATGAAAGCATATGACAAAGGCATTATGCCTGACTTCTTTTTTTATGAAAAGCTTATCTTAAAGCCAATTGGTCTTTTAGGGTGGATTGGTATTTTACTCCAGTAAAGTATATATGAGCCCTTAATTGCATATAGTCTTACAGATTACTGTAGGAGGCAAGTGTTTTGGTGTTGGTTATCAACTCCAACAAGCCATCATGGTAGAAGACTTCCACAGAGTGCATCTTTTTCAGGCCCCCCTAGATGAGGCTGTAAATTGTTTTGCCAACTTTAACTTTGTACATATGTGTAATGTTATGCATTTATTGATGATGGTTACCTAGTGGCAAAGCTTATGCTCAATACATTAGATATTGGTTGTATTGACTTTACTAGTTAATTTGAAACTTTTATGTCAGATATTTTATATGTGATCTGATTATTAAGAACATTATGTCAACAGCAGTAGAACTGACTTATTTATAGTAAAAAGTGAGATCTAAGGTTTTATGGGTGAATTATTATTACACTGTGTTAAAGCCTTTAGACTGGAATTTTGTTACAGGGAAACTGACAGATTATTGTTGTAGGCAAGGAGTGTGGTGTTTGTTATACCTTCTAATAAACCATAGGGCTACAAGATTTGAGAATCCTTGTTGGGCCTCATAGGAAGGGTAATGTATTGTTTTACCAACATACATATTTATAATTTTATTTAAGCTTTTAGTGGTGTGGGTATTAAAATACATCTGAGAAACAGACTAACACATTTAGCTGTCTGCTAGGAGCTTGTAATTAAATATAACAATGGTTGGCTATTGGCACAGTTGGGCTGGCCTATGAAGCAATCAGGCAGTGTCTAATGGACCAGTCTGCAAGATCAGTTTTTGGGCCATGTTCTATAATGGTTATGGGCTTTTTTTACGGTCTGCTGTGCTCTTTTTTTTTACTGTTGATTATTCTGATATTGAAACAAACATTGCCTGCAGCAAGCTCACATCTGTGCAATTTTCCATACCTTGCAAAACACTTATACAGCATGTCTTTCCAAGTTGAAAACTGCCCCAATTTGCAAACATGAACACTTTTTATTAGCTATCTGATTCACTAATGGGGTTCACTCTTATTTTAGCGCTTGGGTTTATTTTCTGTCCCAGTATGACCCTGCCTCAGTGTTATTCACTTTATCTCTGCTCATTACAGCATATAGCTTGGTGCAACGAGTCAGCCTGCTGCAGTCATTCACTCTAGTGGCTTTTGAGTGATGTTAATTTGTTTGATTACATGTGCACATCTTCCTGAAATTGAAAGTGCTTCAATGAAAGTCCTTGGGCACCAATCATTTTATTTTATTGGATAAATAATTAATTCAGCCACTATTTGCAATAACAAAAGAACGGATAATTGGAAGTCAAATAGTGCATGCCTGTATACCTCCGGTACCAATGAAAAACAGTTGGAGGGACATTTTAAATGTAGCACATGTGGTTGTTGTCATCAGACTCTGGAGGGTATGGTGTTCCAGCACAAACATGCTCAATGGATTCATAAAACATTTTCCAATTGCAAGACTAAAAAGGTTGTATATGCAGCTAAGTGTCCTTGTAAACAATTGTATATTGGCAAAACCAACCAAGAGATTCGCCAAATGATCATGCAACATAAATGGTGCATCAGGCTCAAAGTGTTAATTGCCCCCCTTGTGAGACACTGGATTGAAACCATCACACTGAAGCAGATGTGCGATGGACAGTACTAGCAACAATAGAACCCGACCCTCGAGGAGGTAACATTGATGTAAAACTGAATCGACCGGAGGCTTACCTCATACTACATTTTAATACTGTTTCTAATGTCAGAGATGAAACACCTGCCAGTTTAATATGGAGCTCACTGCAGATTGTATATCTTCTCCACTGTTCATTTAGTTGTTATTAGTAGCGAATTTAACATTGCATACCTCAGGATCTTTTTATTTTCCAATATTGTAATTAATGAAATAAGAAAATTCCCGCTGGTTTTAATATGGAGTTCATTGGAATTCTTTAAGTTCCTGTGGAGTTCACTTTGGTGTGATCACTAGCGATTTCAACACTACATATCCCATGATTCCTCTCTCAGGGACCAAACATTACAGGATATGTCGGTGGGACAGTGAGCCAAATGGAAGTCGTTTTATATAGATTGGATTGCGGTGCTTCCGGTTTCAAGCAGCCCATCAGTACTGAGCCATTGACAAAGAGCTATGTGGGAAAACTGCAATTAAAGATGAATAAGTAAGATTTGTCTCTCTTCCCACACAGACACATGATTTGCACCTGTTGAGAATGAGTGGCAAGCCAGTCTTCCGCCTTTTGAAAATGTCTACTGACAACAATAGTCAGTATAAATGTGTCTGAACCTTCACGCAATGATCTTCTGGGTGTGCATTTGTTTGGCTAACTGAGCTAAGGAAATTACGAGCATGTTTTAGGTATCGGAATGTATTTTTTGTTATATTTTTGGTATAGATTAATTCTTCTTGCTTGAACGTGGAGTTGGAATTTAACCAGGAACCACGATATGAAGGAGGGGTGTGAGTCCCTTTGTAGTGAGTATAAAAAATTACCACACTGTGGATTTTTTCCATCGGTTGCATTGGAGTAAATTGGTTATGTGACAGATATATACACATATGTTTTTCAGACAAAAGAATTTGATCATTGTGTTGGTGCCAATGCTCCAAGTTTCATGAGGTAATTATGGTGTTAGTGCTGAGGTGCTTTTGGCCCACCATATCACTATGTACATAGTAATTTGTAATATATTGTTTTTGTTGATTTTGTGCTGTAGAGTAGATAGCAGTTCTGTGTCCTGAGGAGAACCCCAAAACATTCTGTAGTAGGGTCGAAACGCGTAGACAAGCATCTGTGCGCCCAACGACCAAAAAAGAGTGACACTGAGAAGCAGGGAAACTAACAATTATAAAGTGAAAGATTTTTGCCTGGATACAGTAGTCTTTTTGTGTTAGGGGTGCACTTTCCATGAGTAAGAGCTTATGAATTGAGTGTAGTATCATGCATATTCTATTGATGTTCAGCTCTTTTTTTGGACATTGAAAAAATTGGAACTGATTCATTATTGCATTTAATTTGTGTTTTTGTTTATTTGTTTGTGTATTTCTTGTTTGTATCCACTGTTGTGTATTAAATTATGTAGGTGGGAGGGAAGAACATTGATGATTTGTTTTGCATTGATCTTTTGTGTGTGACAAAAAACAAAAGTATTTTTATGATGTTCAAAAAATAAATGCTGATCACTTTTATTGAATATAGTGGTCATGAATAAACTGAGGTTGAAAAGGTGCAGTCAGTTTTGGCATTGTATGTTTGTGCTAATAACTTTATTTTACCATTTTCCTCCTTGTATAGGTCCATCTTTTTTCTTTTCTACTCTTTTTTTTATTTGGTTTGTTTGCTTTTTTTGATGCACCGAGCAGTTCCTTAGACAATGTTACCAGGCTGATTGTTTACTGCTCTTTTAATCTGTAGTGCACCACATACTATGTTGCCACTGCTTCTAAAATGGGTGGCCATCATGGGGGGTATTGTCCATTGAGTACTATTGTTTTTCCATTTCAGGATGACTACTACATTTAGAAGCAATGAGTCAGCCATCTTGGATTGGTACGGCAATTCTTCACAGTATAATATACAATTCCAAGATAACCCCTCACTGCTATGTTTATTTTCTACTTCTTCCGAGTTGAAGTGCACATGCCTACCACATGTGGTATACTTTTTCTTTTTTTACTTGTATTCCTTATATTTAACTTGCATATGCTTGTTGAGGTTGTGAGTGTGTGTGTGTGTGTGTGGGTGTGTTATTGTGGTTGGATGAGTGGATGGATGGAAGAATATGTCAGTGGTTGGGTGACTAGGTGCGCAAGAGCAAGGATCAGTTATACAGCATGTCTACGATGTGGTATTTTGTATTAAAACTCACCAGTAATTAAAGATACATTTTTAGTTTAAGCCATACCAATTGGCAATGCTAATGCTTGTTTTTCAGAAGTGGTGTGCAAGGTATAAAGCTTTTGAAAAAGAGGACTACTTAATATGAAGGATGCACGGTCGTTACTGGTGACCACAAACGTTTATATTATATTTATATATTGTATCCATCATTAAGACATTTAAGCATAGGGAAAATTAATATTTTTGAGTGCTTCATTAAATTGTTAATAACAAATAACAATACATAAAATGGAAACTTGGGGCATGATCTTTCACTGGAACAGTAAACAACTGCATGTTTAACCTATTTATAGGTATAACTATGCTAAAGTTTAAACATATGTTAAATGGTCATTTCTTTTAAGCAGCATTAAGTGAATCTAATTACATAAACACAATCTATTTCTAATTACAATTAAAAACTAATCAGTTACATTGTCTGTGGGTGGGTGTGTGTGGGTGGTAATTATGTAAATTTCACCAAACACAAAATGATTTATCATACATTGTTCACTATGCTTGTTACAAATAGAATAATGAAAAAGTACAATGCAGGCAAAAATATATTTATTAGTTATGGCCATAGGAATCAAGAGAAACACACAGGTGTCAATCTTGGTTTGTTTAATACATTTCACTTTCAGGTCAGGACTAGCATACATATTCACTTTTGTAGATACTGTACAGGACACAAAAAGGCATTTCTGCTGGTTAAGTTAAACAATTATCCATCATCGAATAACAGCAAAATACCAATATAAATTTAAAATTTAGGAAGGTCCTTGATGAAGGAAAATTACACTTGTACCGGCCCCTCCCGTATCTTCTATTCATGATCTAACCTATCCATAGCCTAATGAACCCTAGCCCAGGTTTTGGCCGAAAGTTCAGCTTAACTAACTGTGCATCACTCTATCACTAACCCAGGAACTGACATTAAAATATTTAAATATATGCCTGAAGTGAGTACATTTCTTTTCTCTTTTCTTTAAAACATCCTGCTGTTCCTGTCAGAGGCCAGACACAGAAGGACTGCAAGAAACAGACCTAGCAGGCATTAGGCAACCAGCTGCACTGGGCCACGATTGAGGTCATTGAGGAGAAAGAGAAGGAATTTAATTTTCATTTTTGTATGCGGCTGCTGGTGACCATCACAGTCAGTTGGCTGCAACATTCCTGTCACCACCCCAGTAAGCATTTCCTTCAAAAACCTCAACCACACATCAACGGAGGTCCTGCTCCACAAAGTCCTCCAGTGCCTAGAGGACTTAAAGAAGGAGCAGAATAAACTAAGAATACATAAAAAGATCATTTGAAGGATAATTGTTTCCCCCTAGTGTGGGGCCAGGTATGTTGCAGGTGATGTGGTTAGAAACAGATGGGGAAGGGGTAGGATTTTATTTAGTAATGTAATGGTTTGCTTTGGTTCTGGCAGGGAATTGTCCCTCTAGTGTGGGTGGTGAGATTTGGGGAAAGGGTGGAAGTATTAGTATTTTGTAGAGTTTAGGGAGGGACAATATCTGATGAGGGTCTACTGGGTAGCTTTTTAAACAAAATTAAATACTTTAGTGTTAAAACTTTTATTTATTTTTAAAAATAGCTTACACTAATTAGTTGTTTACTTTATTGTAGTATGACTGTTAGTTAAAGTCAGAACACTCCCTTACTTACAGACAGAGATTGAGCCGCAAACCTGGCCCATCACAAATAAATTGTCCTTTCCCATCATTCTTTTTCTAGTCTCTCTCTCTTTCTCTCTCTCTTTCTCTGTCTCTCTCTCTATCTGAGCTCACTTACCAGGCTACCTCGTCCAGCCCACCCTCCTACAATCAGTATTAGAAAAAAGCCCATTCTCAACTTTTGCCACACCCTTCATGACTTTATGTCACTTGAGCATTGAGCACCCACCCTCTGTTTAGTAACAGCTGTGTGCTGCCCTACACTCTGCAGTCACTCACCACTACGAAATACAATACACAAACCACAGCTGTCACATTATGCATGCTGCCAACTTTGAGCCCACCCACTCCCTCCTTCCAGTTCTAACCTGAGCAGAAATGTATTGTCTACTGGTGTTTTGCAAAAAGGACCTAACTACCTGAGGCCCTAACAGGCCCAAAGAGGGAAGACATGCCATGAAAAACATGTTTATTCTTTTTGAGCGGAGAAGGTGAAGCAGTAAAAAGATTCTCATTCTGTAACATGACACTTAAAATAGAATTTGAGTGAGAGGAAAATCCAAGACCAACAAATCAAAGATATCAGCATAAATCAACACAGAATACAGAGTCATTTACTAAACCAAATGTAATGAAAATTCAAGTCTCTGGCGGGAGTTACTTCGGCAAGATTGTTTTTTCAGGTAGGTATATTGATTATCTTCTGTGGCATGGATTGTAAAAAAAGTACAAACTACCTATCATTAACCTACCATTCTTATAATTTGTTTCCTATAATGTTATTCTCTGAACTGAGTAAGTGGGGTCGAGTGGGTTAGTTAAAAAAAAATTGCAACATCTCCCTGTAACAGTTAACCATTGCTTACACCACATCCACACCAACAAGTGTGAGATCTATTGAAGATGAAAAAAGATAACACATTAGATCCCACAATTTAGGAGAAGAGTGCTATAGGATCTAGATGTAATGGATGGGTGGCATATGGGTCAAAGAAAGCATTCATTTAACTTTATGAGCACAGCACACCTGGCATGGAAGGAAGATTACAGTTCAGTTAATCTTTTCAAACAGTCTTTTGGCAGCCAACAGACTTTCAACCTAGTTATAGTTATCTATAAGTATAAATTGGTGAGGAGGACAATCACAGGTAAAAAATATTTTAAAATATATAATATTAAATAATCTACAATAAAATGAAAAGTTAAGAAAAATAATACTGTATGCCAATGATATAACAGCATAAACTGGTGTACCAATAACTATGGGCCAATCTAGTAACCTAAGGATGCCAAATAAGTAGACAACTAGCTGCATGTACACTGATTGATTGATCACCCAAACAATTAAAATGTTTAAGTGTACCCATCATGTTCACAATATTTACAATTGTGTAAGATATGCCACTCAATCCACTCTTCTGAATCATTCTAAATAAATCGCCTCATCTTCTCTACAGGGGCAGATCTCTTTGAGTCTTAGAAATAGATAGGCATTGGTCCTTCTCCCAGATATTGTTGGAAGGACTTGCAGATGTCAATTCTTTCAAAAAGAAACAGTCCTATTGAATTTGGAAAAAACAATCTTAGTCTGGTCAAAGTAATCTGAGAGTTCTCAGAAGAACCCAAAGATGCTGGAGTGCAGTTAACAAAAGGCTAATCAAGTAACACTCCTTGTTGTCAAGATTCCACTCACCTAATCCTTGATCCACGGTGATTCACAGGTGCTGGCAGCAAATCCCCATCTGAAGGGTTGTTGGGATTAAACAAGATAAAAGATAGAGGAAACCTCGGCCTCACTTCTAGCGTCACTGGTGAGATTCGCTCATCTTCACAGGTTGTGATTTGTCATACAGGATTGTTTTTTGGCAGTGTCACATTGTAAAGTGCAGGCTCACACTTGGGGAACACATTAGGAGGCTGACTAGAGTTCACCAAGGATCCCACTTCCTCCCAATATCACCAGCAATCCAAATATATAAACAGCAGGCCATGGGAGTAGCCCTTTACATTGTCGAGTTCTGGGGCCATAAGGATGTGGCCAATTTGATAATAGTGGAAAATCGATTCCCACGCCAACTCAGGGGTCTTGCAATCAGTACTCCACAGCTTCCCCTTAGGCTTGATATGGGGCTCAGGTCTATTTCTGAGGAGGTGGGAGCAAGACCAATTCTATACTGGAAATGTATCTGGGCCACACATGAGCTTAGCTCCTATCCAGAGAGGCTGAAAGAAGTCTTAGGAATGCCTGGCATAGGCGAAGAAACCATGGAACAAATATATAAGAGAGACTTTGGGAAAGATAGGTTGTGGGCACATATGGGATGATCTGCAGACAACCGCCGTAATTAATAAAACAACTTTAAAGACAAACTATGCTCAGTATTAGTATTTTCTGTATTTGCATAAGTTAATTAAAACCATTGCATAACAGATAAAATAAGAATAATAAAACAAAACATGATACTAAACCACAAAAATATGTTCATTAGCTAAAATACTCCAATTGCTTTCATGGCCAGTAAAAAAGGTTTTAACATAAAACATAGCAGAGGGCCCTTCCATCAAAGTTCAAGAAAGGTAGAGTTGTTTCAGATAATGTCCAAGAAGACTTACTTTCCCCGGAGGTGGACCCATGCAAACAGTATCCCCAGAATTCTATCCCTTTAGTTCTCCGGCTCTGTAGCCTTCAACCTTTAGCAGCATGTATTTGGCCCGAGGGCCAGTTCTCCTGTAAAGTGCATGTGCTCTGTGCAATACCCTGAAGCTTATAGCATCCCTTTACTCGGTGAGTCCGACCACCAAGGCCGTCCGCCTTCCGGTTCTTCTTCCCTTTCCTTTTGGCAGTGCCTGTAGTCGCCATTGATCTCTGTTCTTTATTGAAAGTGCTTGTGGGACCTGAAACTGGTTTTTGTAGAGTTTGGTCCTTAGTGAGCCCCAAACACTGAGGTTCACAATCCGAAGATAAATAGATCTTGTTGAAGTGCTGTGGGTTCTCTATCCCTAAATAAATAGATCTTGTCGGAGTGCTGTGGGCTCTGTCCATGACGTGGCTTAGCTGGTGTAAGGAGGTGGTCTCATAATTTCATTTTAGTTCTGCAAAAGGACCAGACCCAGATTTTTATTTGAAGTAGTCCAGTCCACTTTGAGTGGGCGTTGAAGAGTACCAAGACGAGGCTGGAAAGCATCTCTGAGGGTTTGTACAAATCTCGCACAGCGAGCCAAGGTGGAGGGGTCCTTTTGAGTAAGGCATATGGACGAGGCCTCTAGGCAAGTACTTACTCTTTCCCTTAAGTAGAGAACCCTAAGAAGGGTTCTCCTTGCATGGGCTATGGCAGGACAACAACATAAAAGATGTAGCCATGATTCATGTTGATAATTACAGAGCCTACAAGCTCCTCCAGGTGTGTAGTTGGCCCCGGCCCGGTTGAAATCCGCAATCGGTAGGGCCAGAGGTCGCATATGCAGTATCTCTCTTCTGACTTTAGGGTTGAGATAGGCTGAGTGGTAAGGTTGCGGCTTGGAAGCCAGATATAAGGCATTTAATGGTGCCAGGAAAGGAGAGGTTTTTAATGAGGCCTGGTCTTGCTGGAAGGAGGCTGATTGCACTTGTCTATTAATGGTCTTTTTCCAGGTTACATAGGAAATACAAGGCAAAACAAGTGCAGATTGATTTATCTCCAAAGTGACAAGAGCTTTCTTGAGCTGGGTGTTTCACGGGGAGCCGGTTTTTTCAAATATAACTCTAAGGCGGCTCTTTGGAGATTTTTCAGGTGACTTCAGAATACGAATATAGTATTTAAGAAAATCAGCCTCGATGGTTAGGGCTTGTTTGGCCACTCCAAATTCCAGCCTAAGTCTGGCCCTAAGCAGATGTTTTGGAAGTCGGAAAATCTTTTTATATCCCACACACTGAGCCCGCTCCAAACAGTCAGTGCAGGCTCCCGGAAATACTTGATGTCCGTAGGAGAGTGCCGGGAGAAGAGATGCTTGGATGACTTTCCTTATTTCATCGGCTGATGGACTTTGTAGGTTGTTGTTAAGTTTAGTTAAACCGTAGGTGATGGCCGTTGCTTTCTTTACTAAGTTGTTTTTGTGGGCTGAGGCTTGGGCAGATTCTGTGGACCAGACCCCCAGGTATTTATACTTCGAAGCAGACGAGATGGACGTGGGTCCAATAGAGCATACCACTTGTTTTGTATGCTTGTGCCTCCCGAATACAGTGATTTAGGTTTTGTCGGGATTGATGGCAAGATAATTATTTACACTGTAGTTGTGTAGTCTGGTCAAGGCACTTTGGAGTCCCACTTTGGTGTGTTCCAAATTGAGTATGTCGTCTGCAAATTGAAGAATGTGCAGAGGGCTACGGCCTAAGCGGGGCAGAACCAGACAGCAATTCGCAAAAGCTTTCCCCAAATCTGCTGTATATAAGTTAAAAAGTAGGGGCACCAACACACAGCCTTGTTTCAGACCCTCAGTGGTGCAAATTTTAGCAGATAGACATGTAGGGTCTGTTTTCACTCGCACCCAGGTGTCAGAATAGAGAGAGACTATGGCCGTCAGGAGAGGTGAATGTGTTTCCCAGCTTGCAAGTTTCTTCCAGAGGGTGTGTCTATTCGCCTTATGCGATGATACCAATAAAACTGCAGAACTGCAGAACAATGGGAGTTGATTCTGTTGAGTTGTTTGATGGCATAGCGCAGATAATGCTGTCATATTATCAGTTGTGGCAGCTCCTGCGTGGAAGCCAGTTTCGAAAAAGGGGAGCACCTTGTTTTCTTCTGCCCAGCTTTCCAATTTTTTCAGTAGTGTTCGGGAAAATGCTTTAGCTTCCAGATCTAATCATGCTATTAAACGATAATTGCTTGGTTTTAGGGGTTCTCCTTTCATACAGATCGGACATAATATTGATCCTCTCCAGGCTGCCGGAGTTTTGCCAGAGTGTAGGCGGTATTAAAGAGAGGGGTTAGTAGCCCTGACCAGTCCTCTGGGGCACATTGGAAGATCCCGGCTGGGAGCCCGTTTGGGTGAGGTTAGGTCTTGGTCTTCTTCTGGTTTCAACAGATAAGACAGCTTACAGTGTGTGGGCTTGATGGCAAGAAATAGTCTGCTGACATGGTTCTCCCAGTCCAATGCTGAAACCCCATTTGCCCGTGAGGTCCAAAGTGATTTTAGGTTGTTCACATTCCTCCAAAACCTGGCTAGTGATCTTTCTTTGAGCATAGTAAATATTTTTTTCCATTTCTCCTCCTGTTGGGCTGATTTCAAGGTCCAGATGGCTTTTTTGTGGGTTTTCTGTGCTTTTTTAAAAGTTTCTAAGTTTCTGGACGTCGGATTGAGCTTCCACCGGCTAGTGCTACTCCTTACATTCCTCCGCGTGTGATTGATGTTCCGTTGAGATAGGAGTTTCTTTGGCTGGCATTGTGTCTGCAATGAGCGCTTAGGGTAACCCTTTTGCACCTGAAGTGATTCTACAAGGGCTCTAGTCATGGAATCCCAGTTTGTAAGCAGGAGATCGCCTGGTTGGTCCATGTGCCAGAGTCTCCCTTCGCGAAGCCATTTGCCCACCTGAGGCAAAAGGAAGGGTTCCCACTTAATTCTCCTGACCAAAGTGTGGTTTTCAGCTCCTGTTGAACGACCCAGCTCCTGGACTTTCTCTGCAATCCAATGATTTAAGCCCAGGCTTATGAATAAAGGGTTATGATCACTTTCTTCGCGGATATAATGTCAAGACTCCGAAGACGAGTTGCCAAGTGATTTGACATAAAAATGTAGTCAATTGTGGAAAATTCTTGAATGTGTCTTGCCTCTTTTTACCAGGGCACTTCTGAATCTGATCTGCTGACTGTAAGCCGAATGGCGTAAGAAGGTCATTGAGTTCTTCCTTTTCCTTGCTCTTTTGCAAGACATTGTAGTGGCTGCCAAGGGATTTAATGTTAAAGTCCCCTGCTAGTATAACTTTATGAGAAGGATGGGATTCAATGATTCCTTTTATGCTAGCGCACAAGAAACTCACGGCGCGAGCTCTTTGGGTATTGCGAGGGTTGAAGTAGCAATTGATAAAGAGCAAAGGGAAGGCCTTCTTGCCAATTTTTAGACCTTCTATGACAAAGGCTTGCAGATCCCTATGGGTTTGTAAAGGTGAGGAGTGCGAGAATATTGCTGATTGCCTAAGGAAAGTCGAGAGACCCCCTGAGGGCCGGCCAAAAAGGCTTGTTTGCACTGCTGGTTGAAACACTTCGTGAAATCCATATATTACCGTGGAGTTCAGTGACCACGTCTCCTGAAGGCATAAAGGGCCAGATGTACGATGGATTTTTGCATGTGCAAATGGGTTTTATACCCGTTTGCGCATGCAAAAAACCTGTGGGCCATGTCCTAACCCTATTTTGTGAGTCGCAAATAATTTGAGACTCGCAAAATAGTGTTTAGTGACTCGCTATTAGGAAGGGGCGTTCCCTTCCTAATAGGGACCCCAAAAGCTATGTAAGAATGTTTTGCGACCGCAATTGCTGTCGCAAAACACTCACAGTTTACCACCCTTCTCAGAAGCGTGGTAAAGCACTCGTAAACGGGAAGGGGTCCCCAGGGGACCCCTTCCCCTTTGGGAATGCATGTGCAAAACTTTTTAAGGGCAGGCAGTGGTCCCAGGGACCACTGCCTGCCCTTAAAAAAAGAAAATGAAAAGTTACATTTTTATTTTTTATATGCATCCCGTTTTCCTTCAAGCAAAACGGGCTGCATTTACAAAAAAAACTGCTTTATTTAAAAGCAGTCCCAGACATGGAGGTCTGCTGACCGCAGCAGGCCACCATTCCTGGGAGTGCCAGCCATTCCCAATGGGGTCGCAAATTGTGACAGCCTCATTAAATATTCATGAGGCATGCAATTTGCGACCCCATTGGGAATCGCAAACAGTGTCTCAGACACTGTTGTACATTGACATTTGCGACTCCCAAATTGCGACTCACAATTTGTCACAATTTGCGAGTCGCAAAAGTCAATGGCTGTACATCTGGCCCAAAATGTTGTGACTTGTAAGGAATTTGCGACCAGCCTGGGATCATAGCTTTGAAGCCAAACCGCCACATTCCAAGAGATGATAGAAATCTGATTTATTAATGCCTGCTTTCTCAGCTGTAGGCACAAATGGGCTAAAGAGGAGGGTGATTCCGTTTTGCTAGGTGGAAGAATGAAAATTGCTGCCCCTGAAGCCTGTCGTCAGAGTTCTCCCCTCGTGGTGGTTAGCTGCTATTTGGCAGCTGATAGTCCTATTCTTGGTCCTGCAGTGGACGGTTAGGGGGTTGGAGGTCTTCGTGGTCCTTACCAGCCAATCATGGGTTGCACCCCACGCTCCCTTCAATATGGATCCCCTTGGGTGTGTGATATTGTCTCCCAGTAGGACATACGGGTATTTCCGTGGCCGGGTGAGTTGTAACTCAATGCCTCATTCCTCAAAGGTGGGGGTAGTTGCTGTGGAGTCCCAGTTGGTAATTGTAGATTCTGAAGTCCCTGTCCCTGACGTATGATCAAATTTTACTGAGGTGAGTTCCGTTGAGGTTAGATGTTTCAAGGTTGGTATATGCTGAAATAATCGTAAAAGATTCCCTCTGTTTAAGATATTCAAAGGGCCGTTTGAGGCATAGTGGGGGATGAATACTAATCCTGCTCCGTGAAGATCTACCCCCCTCTGTCCAGCCTCGTTTAGGCGGGATTGTGTTAATTCGCCTGATTGCTGATTAGGTGGATCAACGCAATCTCTTGCTGGCAGGTCTTTTTTATTGATATTTCCGGACGCCATGGCCCTTTGCCCTTGCTTATATTCAGTCCTCACATGGTTGTGTTGCGGGGGTCTGCTGCTGTTCCCCTTGTTTACACATCCCCAGTAGCAGGCTTATAGTGCAGGTATAGGGTAATTGCTTGTTCGTCCTAAGGGAATGGACCCTGTGGGGTGACTTTAATAAATTCCACAGTGTTCATACTCCCGCTAATCTGGTTTTTCTGGGTCCGATCCTCATGTCTTCCAGAGACGGCAATGCTGTCCTTCGAGATTGCATATTGGAAGGCTGTTTGTATGGCCGTCCCAGGTCCCGTTGGAGTGCAGAGCTGGGGAGTGATGGTGGTAATGATTCCGTTTGTTGGAGCCAGGTGGAATGAATTGGAGGTAGGGACGATGGTAGTGGTTGGGGCTGTATGTAGGTGCGAGCTGAAGCCTTCTGGTTCCCCCTGTTTGGGTTGTCATATTCCTTAAACAGGGCTCGTGCATAATTACTTGTTCCGCATTGTGCCATGTGATTTCCTTTGTACAGGGGGGGGCAGGCAACATAGCACTTGGGTTACCTTGGGCTTGGTTTGTTGTGGTTTGTATCAATTGTTCGGCTTTTTTTCCCCTTGACTCAAGAGTATGTTGTGTTGTCAGGAAGCAGGCCCCCCGGTGTGTTTCAGCTATGTGATTTCCCTTAAAGTTACTTTTTCCTTTGAAACTTTGGTTGAAAATTGGGAAAAATTTAACTGACTTTCTTTGTTGATTGAGAGTGTCTGCTTTCAAGGCTGGAGCCTATTGCCGCCAAGTGCCTCTTTTGCAGGCGCTTTTTTCTTTTAGAGCTTTTTCAATTTCTTTTTTGCTCTTCGAGAGAGAGCAGGTTCTTTCAAGGTAAGGGAAGTGGGACTGTGCTATGTAGGGTTTCGTTGAGACTGAGAGATTATGTGGGGAATTGTGTTTGCATTAGAATCTCGGTTGGCTTCCGAATTGTCATCCCAGCTAAGAGTTACTGGGTTCACTGCTGGATCCTCTGTTGTTGTAAGGTTGCAAGCTGCCAATAATTGTTTGATCTTTGGTATAAGGTTTTCTTTTTGCGTTGTCGAGTAGGGCCCAAAAGATTTCTGGTAGTGAGATCAGCTTGTCAATTAATTTAGTGCAAGAGCAGAATTGTCCCACTTCTATTTGACCTAGTTTATGTTCAGGCAAAGACAGCCTAGATCCTAGGTCCACTAGGCTTGTAGCAATCGACTGTATTAGGACAATCTGGAGCTCCATTTTTTGTGATTGCCAAAGAAGAGCTTTGGCTGTTGTATCCTGCTTGAATGAAGACTGATCCCAGTTCGGGGTAACTGAGCTTGCCGGACTTGCTGGTCTAACTGAGCCTCTATCAGCTTCGTGGGATTGGTGCGGAGAGTTCAGAATATTAGAAGCACTCTTAAATAGTGGCATTAGAGCCAGAGAAGCTTCCATTTGTGTGTCTATCTGGGCTTCAAGTGATGCTAAAAACTGGTCTGAAAAGGGCCCCTGCTCAGGGTCTAGTATGCTGTGCCGTCTTTGCCCCTTAAGAGGAGATGGTAGCTCCAATGGTGTTGGAGAGCTTAGCTGAGATTCAGTTCCCTGAGGAGGGGAAGTCGTGTGGATTTGCGCTGTTGTTGTAAAACAATTGTTTTGAAAGGTCCTCGTGCTTGGGTCACGTTTTGATGGAGTGTAAGATGGGAGTTTACACGCCTGAGTTTGCCCTCCATGGGCTCAGCAGGCACTGGGCTCATAAGAGCCAACCTGGATAGGGAAAGTGATCGCCTTATGGTTGCCTTTGGGCTTTTCGCGAGGTCTCGCAGTTTGTGTAATTTTTTTAAAGTAGCTTTGAAATCTACCCCGTGTTCATGATATTCGGACCTTCCTTTGTAGGGCTGTTCATCAGGTGAGTTCCTGGTTCCATCCCAGGATAAGTTTGAAGTTCCGTTTGAGCCGCACCCGAGGTCTTGGTTTCCTTACTGTCCCGGTTCCCCTCGTTCATTCCTTCAGATTCTGGGCTCAGCTGCGGACTCTGCTGCAAGCTCTACCGGTGCGGGCAGGACCTCTTAGGAGGGGTGTCTGTTTGTCTGTTTCTGGTCAGATTTCTGGCTGGATTTCTTTTTTTGACCATGCTGCTAACCGTGCTGCTGGGCCAAGGGTGGAGTTTTGCGCTGCTGTGTTTATTTTTGGCACTATTTTCCCGGTGGCTGAATTGAAGCCTTCAAGCCTTGGGACTATCTGGGGAATTAGGTT
The DNA here is from genome assembly GCA_963921515.1 of Calotriton arnoldi. Taxonomy (NCBI): domain Eukaryota; kingdom Metazoa; phylum Chordata; class Amphibia; order Caudata; family Salamandridae; genus Calotriton; species Calotriton arnoldi. Next base: position 535,977 of record CAWUFW010001414.1, read on the forward strand.
CGGAGACCGAATGACTGCGGCTGAGAAGGGAAGGGAGGCTGAGGGGTGTGGTGGGCAGGAGAGATGGTTTGAAGATAGACTGGGGGGTGAGATGAAGCTCTTGAATCTTAAACAGAGCTTCCCCCCATCAGACACACTCTCCCTTGGCACTCTTTTTAACACTCCCTAGGCACTCTTTCTTACAGTCAGGTGTGTTATGTGCAGTCGGGTGTGCTGTGGTCAAACCCTTCCAGGTGATGGCCAGTCACCTACCTCTTAGTTTCCTGGTTGTAGGGTCGGCTGGAACTAAACCTGGGGTACACTGGCTCGCAGTCCTTATGCCTTTGAGCAGGATACCGGCCCTCTTGGAGTACAGGAGCGCAGGTGAAGCTTCCACTAGAGCGGCCCAATAATTTCTGTTGGTTTCCGCCGCAAGTGCTGGCACTGATCCTGGCACTGTTACTGGGGCTTACAGATCTTTTGCCTCCCTGAGCGGGGAACGAAGGCAGGTGCCTGTGCCCAAAGCAACCACTAGCGCTCAGCTGGCTCTGGTAAGGCTTCAATGGGCTCCGAAGTTTCCTGGTGTAGGCTAGGAGATGGGAGCGGCAAAAATCAGGGTGAGCAGCCTGATAGTTTAGGGCCAAAAGTGAGTGGGGCCAAGCACGCGACCGCAGGCTGCACCCGTGACTAACCGGGCAGCCTCTGCGGCCGCATGTGGTGCATGCTCTGCAGCCGCTGTCTGACGGCAGCCACACTCACCTGGTGATTAGCCTACCCCCTCCTGCAAATCCTCCTGCTGGAAGCAGGCAGGGGGGAGGCCAGATTCAGCGGTCGTTGGCAGGTCCGAGTGGCGGAGCTGCTCGGGGTGCAAGGATGCGGGGTAGAGCCTGGTGGAGCCGGGTAGTGTTGCTGTCAGAACTAGTCCAGGAGCCAATCTCCTGTGTAGCTCTTCCTCCTCGCGTTTGCGCTTGCCGTCTCTTATACTCAGTATAAGATGAGTTTCTTGCAGGATCAACCCTCTTCTGGCACCTTCACTGACTCCTTTCTTTTGGCAAAGGATGAACTTAATTTTGAGCACTTCCTTGATGGGATCAAACCCCCATTAACAAGGAAGTTGTACCCTCAGTTTAGTTATAGTACACTACCGCTTGCCTCATTCACTGCCAAATGAGCCAGCGTGTCAGAGCCAGGTAGATCAGCCTGTCCTCTATGCGAGATCACCAGGAAAACAGAAGAGCACACTCTGTTCTTCTGCCCAGTCTACCTGATTGGAAGGAAGAAATGGTTAGTTCCTGTCTTCGGAATTTAGGCGTTACACAATATACAGAGGCCCTTCGAAGTCTAAAAAGTGATGTGAGGCAAAGTTTGGTTTTTGCTGTCCCCCACTGTCTGTTATCCATGTGGAGGATTAGGCAAAAGATGACCTTCAACTCAAACTCCATGGAGGTATAGGGCTTTTCCTGTTTCATACACTCATGAAACACCTTTCCTTTCAGGCCAAATAAAAATTGTGTGCATTAATTTTACTGAGGTGGTGTGTCTTGTAATATTAAGCTAGCTATGAATTTTAGCTGTTTTAACGAATCATGGGGCATATTAGCAAGACCCACGTTAAAATTATCGCCGTTTTAGCGGCAGGAAACTGCCGCTAAAACGGCTATAATGGGCTTGCTAATATGCGTTATGGAATTCAATAGAAGCCCAGGTTAGATGTCCTGCACATCTAACCTGGGCTTCTATTGGAATTCTATAACGCATATTAGCAAGCCTATTATCGCCGTTTTAGCGGCAGTTTCCTGCCGCTAAAACGGCGATAATTTTAACGTGGGTCTTGCTAATATGCCCCCATGTAATTGTTTATTGATTACTGTTTTAACGATGTAATTTCGACCTGTATTTTAAAATGTGCTTTTATGGCAGATTCCGGAAAGACGTTTTAAGGACACTCTTCCAGGAAAATGGTTTCAATTACATGGGTGAGTATCTGTTTAATTATCTGTTCCATACTCTATTTTTAACATCCATCTCCTTGTTTCGTTTGAGTGCAAATTTTGCAAACAGTTCATATGAACACATCTCCCCTCCATGCTTGTCATGTAATAATATCTAGTATTGTTTGTACATTGTGTAAAGTCCTGATCATAAGAAATGGGCTTGTTTACACACTTCAAGGATTCATTCCTTATTGTTCTCAATTCTGACCATCCCTATTTCAAATCCAAAAGATTTAGGGGCGTATTTACAAGGGGATTGCGCCACCGGAACTTCACTTTTACTGATGTTCCGGTGGTGCAATGCCCTACACCATATTTACATAGTGGTGTTAAGCCACCTTTTGTGGCTTAATGAAGGTTTGTAAATATGGTACCCTTTCACACAGGAATCTGCTTGAAAGGGGCGTGCAATGGGTGTTGCTATGAGCGTTCCAACACAACACCCATTGCTTTTTGATGCTGCATCAGATTTACAAAAGTCTGTATATCTGAGGCAGCACCAAAAACTAACGTCATGCAATAGCAGGCATTAGAATGATGCACCAAGGAGAAATACCTCTATTTCTCATAATTTTTTGCTTTTTCCATGTGTGCTGCGTTCTGCAGCACACTTAGACAGAGCAAAACATCATTAATTAATGTTTTTGTGCAGGATGGTGTCCCTTCCTGCACATAAACAATCATTAAATAATGACGATTTGCTACTCTGTGTGTGTGCTGCAAAATGCATCACACATAGAAGTAGCACATCACCATTATTGATTGTTTATGTGCAGGAAGGTACACCTTGCTGCACATAAACAATCATTCCCTGCAATGCAGGCACCTTTGCACTATGCTGCAAGGGTGTCTGTGTTGGCGCTAGGCAGCTATTTTCAGCACCAGCGATAGGGAAAACACAGGAGTGTGCAGTATTGTTGTAAATACGGCGCATCGCTGGGTTTTGGAAATGGGGGAACGCGGCGCTGCAAAATTTAACTGGGGGAGAATGTTTGCATTGTCAGCATTCCGTCCATCATTTGTTTGCTGTAACACTTTTCGCCCTAAGTGGGATGAGTATGCCCAGACGTGGGTCCCTTGCTCACTGTGCCACTGGATTCAAGCTAGCCTGGCTGAAGAAGGGTGACATACCCTGCAACCGGTCCCAGGATGCTTGTTTCCGGTCCAGGGAGGACCTGGCCTGGCAGTTCGGTCTGGACTGTTCCCATGGGGCACAGGTTCAAGAGTGATTTGCATATGGCTGGGTCCAAACGGGGTGGCGTAGTGGGCAAAAGAACGATCGATTTAACCCAGATCTTTTGACTGGGGGAGAATGTTTGCATTGTCAGCATTCCGTCCATCATTTGTTTGCTGTAACACTTTTTGCCCTAAGTGGGATGGGTATGCCCAGACGTGGGTCCCTTGCTCACTGTGCCACTCGATTCGAGCTAGTCTGGCTGAAGAAGGGTGACATACCCTGAAACCGGTCCCAGGATGCTTGTTTCCGGTCCAGGGAGGACCTGGCCTGGCACTTCGGTCTGGAATGTTCCCATGGGGCACAGAGTCAAGACTGATTTGCATATGGCTGGGTCCAAACTGGGGTGGCATAGTGGGCAAAAGAATGATGGATTTAACCCAGATCTCTTGACTGGGGGAGAATGTTTGCATTGTCAGCATTCCGTCCATCATTTGTTTGCTGTAACACTTTTCGCCCTAAGTGGGATGGGTATGCCCAGACGTGGGTCCCTTGCTCACTGTGCCACTGGATTAAAGCTAGCCTGGCTGAAGAAGGGTGACATACCCTGAAACCGGTCCCAGGATGCTTGTTTCTGGTCCAGGGAGGACCTGGCCTGGCAGTTCGGTCTGGACCGTTCCCATGGGCCACAGGGTCAAGACTAATTTGCATATGGCTGGGTCCAAACTGGGGTGGCGTAGTGTGCAAAATAACGATGGATTTAACCCAGATCTTTTGACTGGGGGAGAATGTTTGCATTGTCAGCATTCCGTCCATCATTTGTTTGCTGTAACACTTTTCGCCCTAAGTGGGATGGGTATGCCCAGACGTGGGTCCCTTGCTCACTGTGCCACTGGATTCAAGCTAGCCTGGCTGAAGAAGGGTGACATACCCAGAAACCAGTCCCAGGATGCTTGTTTCCGGTCCAGGGAGGACCTGGCCTGGCAGTTCGGTCTGGACCGTTCCCATGGGCCACAGGGTCAAGACTGATTTGCATATGGCTGGGTCCAAACTGGGGTGGTATAGTGGGCAAAAGAACGATGGATTTAACCCAGATTTTTTGAGTGGGGGAGAATGTTTGCTTTGTCAGCATTCCATCCGTCATTTGTTTGCTGTAACACTTTTCACCCTAAGTGGGATGGGTTTGCCCAGACGTGGGTCCCTTGCTCACTGTGCCACTGGATTCAAGCTAGCCTGGCTGAAGAAGGGTGACATACTCTGAAACCGTACCCAGGATGCTTGTTTCAGGTCCATGCAAGACCTGGCCTGGCAGTTAGGTCTGGACTGTTCCCATGGGGCACAGGGTCAAGACTGATTTGCATATGGCTGGGTCCAAACTGGGGTGGCGTAGTGTGCAAAATAACGATGGATTTAACCCAGATCTTTTGACTGGGGGAGAATGTTTGCATTGTCAGCATTCCGTCCATCATTTGTTTGATGTAACACTTTTCGGCCTAAGTGGGATGGGTATGCCCAGACGTGGGTAACTTGCTCACTGTGCCACTGGATTCAAGCTAGCCTGGCTGAAGAAGGGTGACATACCCTAAAACCGGTCCCAGGATGCTTTTTTCCGGTCCAGGGAGGACCTGGCCTGGCAGTTCGGTCTGGACTGTTCCCATGGGGCACAGGGTCAAGACTGATTTGCATATGGCTGGGTGCAAACTGGGGTGGCGTAGTGGGCAAAAGATTGATGGATTTAACCCAGATCTTTTGACTGGGGGAGAATGTTTGCATTGTCAGCATTCCGTCCATCATTTGTTTGCTGTAACACTTTTCACCCTAAGTGGGATGGGTATGCCCAGACGTGGGTCCCTTGCTCACAGTGCCACTGGAATCAAACTAGCCTGGCTGAAGAAGGGTGACATACCCTGAAACCGGTCCCAGGATGCTTGTTTCCGGTCCAGGGAGGACCTGGCCTGGCAGTTCGGTCTGGACTGTTCCCATGGGGCACAGGGGCAAGACTGATTTGCTTATGACTGGGTCCAAACTGGGGTGGCGTAGTGGGCAAAAGAACAATGGATTTAACCCAGATCTTTTGACTGGAGGAGAATGTTTGCATTGTCAGCATTCCGTCCATCATTTGTTTGCTGTAACCCTTTTCGCCCTAAGTGGGATGGGTACGCCCAGACGTGGGTCCCTTGCTCACTGTGCCACTGGATTCAAGCTAGCCTGGCTGAAGAAGGGTGACATACCCTGAAACCGGTCCCAGGATGCTTGTTTCCAGTCCAGGGAGGACCTGGCCTGGCAGTTCGGTCTGGACTGTTCCCATGGGGCACAGGGTCAAGACTGATTTTCATATGGCTGGGTCCACACTGGGGTGGTGTAGTGGGCAAAAGAACGATGGATTTAACCTAGATCTTTTGACTGGGGGAGAATGTTTGCATTGTCAGCATTCCGTCCATCATTTGCTTGCTGTAACACTTTTCGCCGTAAGTGGGATGGGTATGCCCAGACGTGGGTCCTTTGCTCACTGTGCCACTGGATTCAAGCTAGCCTGGCTGAAAAAGGGTGACATACCCTAAAAACTTTCCCAGAATGCTTGTTTCCGGTCCAGGGAGGACCTGGCCTTGCAGTTCGGTCTGGACTGTTCTAATGGGGCACAGGGTCAAGACTGATTTGCATATGGCTGGGTCCAAACTGGGGTGGCGTAGTGGGCAAAAGAACGATGGATTTAACCCAGATCTTTTGACTGGGGGAGAATGTTTGCATTGTCAGCATTCCGTCCATCATTTGATTGCTGTAACACTTTTCGCCCTAAGTGGGATGGGTATGCCCAGACGTGGGTCCCTTGCTCACTGTGCAACTGGATTCAAGTTAGCCTGGTGGAAGAAGGGTGACATACCCTGAAACTGGTCCCAGGATGCTTGTTTCCGGTCCAGGGAGGACCTGGCCTGGCAGTTCGTTCTGGACTGTTCCCATGTGGCACAGGGTCAAGACTGATTTGCATATGGCTGTGTCCAAACTGGTGTGGCGTAGCGGGCAAAAGAACAATGGATTTAACCCAGATCTTTTGACTGGGGGAGAATGTTTGCATTGTCAGCATTCCGTCCATCATTTGTTTGCTGTAACACCTTTCGCCCTAAGTGAGATGGGTATGCCCAGACGTGGGTCCCTTGCTCACTGTGCCACTGGATTAAAGCTAGCCTGGCTGAAGAAGGGTGACACACCCTGAAACCGGTCCCAGGATGCTTGTTTCTGGTCCAAGGAGGACCTGGCCTGGCAGTTCGGTCTGGACTGTTCCCATGGGGCACAGGGTCAAGACTGATTTGCATATGGCTGGGTCCAAACTGGGGTGGCGTAGTGGGCAAAAGAACGATGGATTTAACCCAGATCTTTTGACTGGGGGAGAATGTTTGCATTGTCAACATTCCGTCCATCATTTGTTTGCTGTAACACTTTTCGCCCTAAGTGGGGTGGGTATGCCCAGACGTGGGTCCCTTGCTCACTGTGCCACTGGATTCAAGCTAGCCTGGCAGAAGAAGGGTGACATACCCTGAAACCGGTCCCAGGATGCTTTTTTCCGGTCCAGGGAGGACCTGGCCTGGCAGTTCGGTCTGGACTGTTCCCATGGGGCACAGGGTCAAGACTGATTTGCATATGGCTGGGTCCAAACTGGGGTGGCGTAGTGGGCAAAAGATTGATGGATTTAACCCAGATCTTTTGACTGGGGGAGAATGTTTGCATTGTCAGCATTCCGTCCATCATTTGTTTGCTGTAACACTTTTCTCCCTAAGTGGGATGGGTATGCCCAGACGTGGGTCCCTTGCTCACAGTGCCACTGGAATAAAACTAGCCTGGCTGAAGAAGGGTGACATACCCTGAAACCGGTCCCAGGATGCTTGTTTCCGGTCCAGGGAGGACCTGGCCTGGCAGTTCGGTCTGGACTGTTCCCATGGGGCACAGGGGCAAGACTGATTTGCTTATGACTGGGTCCAAACTGGGGTGGCGTAGTGGGCAAAAGAACGATGGATTTAACCGAGATCTTTTGACTGGGGGAGAATGTTTGCATTGTCAGCATTCCGTCCATCATTTGTTTGCTGTAACTTTTTTCGCCTTAAGTGTGGATGGGTATGCCCAGAAGTGGGTCCCTTGCTCACTGTGCCACTGGATTCAAGATAGCCTGGCTGAAGAAGGGTGACATACCCTGATACCGGTCGCAGGATGCTTGTTTCCGGTCCAGGGGGACCTGGTCTGGCAGTTCGGTCTGGACTGTTCCCATGGGGCACAGGGTCAAGACTGATTTGCATATGGCTGGGTCCAAACTGGGGTGGCGTAGTGGGCAAAAGAACGATGGATTTAAACCAGATCTTTTGACTGGGGTGAATGTTTGCATTGTCAGCATTCCGTCCATCATTTGTTTGCTGTAACACTTTTTGCCCTAAGTGGGATGGGAATGCCCAGACGTGGGTCCCTTGCTCACTGTGCCACTGGATTCAAGCTAGCCTGGCTGAAGAAGGGTGACATACCCTGAAACCGTTCCCAGGATGCTTGTTTCCGGTCCAGGGAGGACCTGGCCTGGCAGTTCGGTCTGGACCGTTCCAATGGGCCACAGGGTCAAGACTGATTTGCATATGGCTGGGTCCAAACTGGGGTGGTGTAGTGGGCAAAAGAATGATGGATTTAACCCAGATCTTTTGACTGGGGGAGAATGTTTGCATTGTCAGAATTCTGTCCATCATGTGTTTGCTGTAACACTTTTCGCCCTAAGTGGGATGGGTATGCCCAGACGTGGGTCCCTTGCTCACTGTGCCACTGGATTCAAGCTAGCCTGTCTGAAGAAGGGTGACAAACCCTGAAACCGGTCCCAGGATGCTTGTTTCCGATCCAGGGAGGACCTGGCCTGGCAGTTCGGTCTGGACTGTTCCTATGGGGCACAGGGTCAAGACTGATTTGCATATGGCTGGGTCCAAACTGGGGTGGCGTAGTGGGCAAAAGAACGATGGTTTTAACCCAGATTTTTTGAGTGGGGGAGACTGTTTGCATTGTCAGCATTCCGTCCGTCATTTGTTTGCTGTAACACTTTTCACCCTAAGTGGGAAGGGTATGCCCAGATGTGGGTCCCTTGCTCACTGTTCCACTGGATTCAAGCTAGCCTGGCTGAAGAAGGGTGACATACTCTGAAACCGGTCCCAGGATGCTTGTTTCCGGTCCATGCAAGACCTGGCCTGGCAGTTCGGTCTGGACTGTTCCCATGGGGCACAGGGTTAAGACTGATTTGCATATGGCTGGGTCCAAACTGGGGTAGCGTAGTGTGCAAAATAACGATGGATTTAACCGAGATCTTTTGACTGGAGGAGAATGTTTGCATTGTCAGCATTCCGTCCATCATTTGTTTGCTGTAACACTTTTCGCCCTAAGTGGGATGGGTATGCCCAGACGTGGGTCCCTTGCTCACTGTGCCACTGGATTCAAGCTAGCCTGGCTGAAGAAGGGTGACATACTGTGAAACCGGTCCCAGGATGCTTGTTTCCAGTCCAGGGAGGACCTGGCCTGGCAGTTCGATCTGGACTGTTCCCATGGGGCACAGGGTCAAGACTGATTTGCATATGGCTGGGTCCACACTAGGGTGGCGTAGTGGGCAAAAGAACGATGGATTTAACCTAGATTTTTTGACTGGGGGAGAATGTTTGCATTGTCAGCATTCCGTCCATCATTTGCTTGCTGTAACACTTTTTGCCGTAAGTGGGATGGGTATGCCCAGACGTGGTTCCTTTGCTCACTGTGCCACTGGATTAAAGCTAGCCTGGCTGAAGAAGGGTGACATACCCTAAAACCGGTCCCAGGATGCTTGTTTCCGGTCCAGGGAGGACCTGGCCTTGTAGTTCGGTCTGGACTGTTCTAATGGGGCACAGGGTCAAGACTGGGGTGGCGTAGTGGGCAAAAGAATGATGGATTTAACCCAGATCTTTTGACTGGGGGAGAATGTTTGCATTGTCAGCATTCCGTCCATCATTTGTTTGCTGTAACACTTTTCGCCCTAAGTGGGATGGGTATGCCCAGACGTGGGTCCCTTGCTCACTATGCCACTGGATTAAAGCTAGCCTGGCTGAAGAAGGGTGACATACCCTGAAACCGGTCCCAGGATGCTTGTTTCTGGTCTAAGGAGGACCTGGCCTGGCAGTTCGGTCTGCACTGTTCCCATGGGGCACAGGGTCAAGACTGATTTGCATATGGCTGGGTCCAAACTGGGGTGGCGCAGTGGGCAAAAGAACGATGGATTTAACTCAGATCTTTTGACTGGGGGAGAATGTTTGCATTATCAGCATTCCGTCCATCATTTGTTTGCTGTAACACTTTTCGCCCTAAGTGGGATGGGTATGCCCAGACGTGGGTCCCTTGCTCACTGTGCCACTGGATTCAAGCTGGCCTGGCTGAAGAAGGGTGACATACCCTGAAACCGGTCCCAGGATGCTTGTTTTTCAGTCCAGTGAGGACCTGGTCTGGCACTTCGGTCTGGACTGTTCCCATGGGGCACAGGGTCAAGACTGATTTGCATATGGCTGGGTCCAAACTGGGGTGGTGTAGTGGGCAAAAGAACGATGGATTTAACCCAGATCTTTTGACTGGGGGAGAATGTTTGCATTGTCAACATTCCGTCCATCATTTGTTTGCTGTAACACTTTTCGCCCTAAGTGGGGTGGGTATGCCCAGACATGGGTCCCTTGCTCACTGTGCCACTGGATTCAAGCTAGCCTGGCAGAAGAAGGGTGACATACCCTGAAACCGGTCCCAGGATGCTTTTTTCCGGTCCAGGGAGGACCTGGCCTGGCAGTTTGGTCTGGACTGTTCCCATGGGGCACAGGGTCAAGACTGATTTGCATATGGCTGGGTCCAAACTGGGGTGGCGTAGTGGGCAAAAGATTGATGGATTTAACCCAGATCTTTTGACTGGGGGAGAATGTTTGCATTGTCAGCATTCCGTCCATCATTTGTTTGCTGTAACACTTTTCTCCCTAAGTGGGATGGGTATGCCCAGACGTGGGTCCCTTGCTCACAGTGCCACTGGAATAAAACTAGCCTGGCTGAAGAAGGGTGACACACCCTGAAACCGGTCGCAGGATGCTTGTTTCCGGTCCAGGGAGGACCTGGCCTGGCAGTTCGGTCTGGACTGTTCCCATGGGGCACAGGGGCAAGACTGATTTGCTTATGACTGGGTCCAAACTGGGGTGGCGTAGTGGGCAAAAGAACGATGGATTTAACCGAGATCTTTTGACTGGGGGAGAATTTTTGCAATGTCAGCATTCCGTCCATCATTTGTTTGCTGTAACTTTTTTCGCCCTAAGTGTTGATGGGTATGCCCAGAAGTGGGTCCCTTGCTCACTGTGCCACTGGATTCAAGATAGCCTGGCTGAAGAAGGGTGACATACCCTGAAACCGGTCGCAGGATGCTTGTTTCCGGTCCAGGGAGGACCTGGTCTGGCAGTTCGGTCTGGACTGTTCCCATGGGGCACAGGGTCAAGACTGATTTGCATATGGCTGGGTCCAAACTGGGGTGGCGTAGTGGGCAAAAGAACGATGGATTTAAAACAAGATCTTTTGACTGGGGGTGAATGTTTGCATTGTCAGCATTCCGTCCATCATTTGTTTGCTGTAACACTTTTTGCCCTAAGTGGGATGGGTATGCCCAGACGTGGGTCCCTTGCTCACTGTGCCACTGGATTCAAGCTAGCCTGGCTGAAGAAGGGTGACATACCCTGAAACCGGTCCCAGGATGCTTGTTTCCGGTCCAGGGAGGACCTGGCCTGGCAGTTCGGTCTGGACCGTTCCAATGGGCCACAGGGTCAAGACTGATTTGCATATGGCTGGGTCCAAACTGGGGTGGTGAGGTGGGCAAAAGAATGATGGATTTAACCCAGATCTTTTGACTGGGGGAGAATGTTTGCATTGTCAGCATTCTGTCCATCATGTGTTTGCTGTAACACTTTTCGCCCTAAGTGGGATGGGTATGCCCAGACTTGGGTCCCTTGCTCACTGTGCCACTGGATTCAAGCTAGCCTGTCTGAAGAAGGGTGACATACCCTGAAACCGGTCCCAGGATGCTTGTTTCCGATCCAGGGAGGACCTGGCCTGGCAGTTCGTTCTGGACTGTTCCTATGGGGCACAGGGTCAAGACTGATTTGCATATGGCTGGGTCCAAACTGGGGTGGCGTAGTGGGCAAAAGAACGATGGTTTTAACCCAGATTTTTTGAGTGGGGGAGAATGTTTGCATTGTCAGCATTCCGTCCGTCATTTGTTTGCTGTAACACTTTTCACCCTAAGTGGGAAGGGTATGCCCAGATGTGGGTCCCTTGCTCACTGTGCCACTGGATTCAAGCTAGCCTGGCTGAAGAAGGGTGACATACTCTGAAACCGGTCCCAGGATGCTTGTTTCCGGTCCATGCAAGAGCTGGCCTGGCAGTTCGGTCTGGACTGTTCCCATGGGGCACAGGGTCAAGACTGATTTGCATATGGCTGGGTCCAAACTGGGGTGGCGTAGTGTGCAAAATAACGATGGATTTAACCCAGATCTTTTGACTGGAGGAGAATGTTTGCATTGTCAGCATTCCGTCCATCATTTGCTTGCTGTAACACTTTTCGCCGTAAGTGGGATGGGTATGCCCAGACGTGGGTCCTTTGCTCACTGTGCCACTGGATTAAAGCTAGCCTGGCTGAAGAAGGGTGACATACCCTAAAACCGGTCCCAGGATGCTTGTTTCCGGTCCAGGGAGGACCTGGCCTTGCAGTTCGGCCTGGACTGTTCTAATGGGGCACAGGGTCAAGACTGGGGTGGCGTAGTGGGCAAAAGAACGATGGATTTAACCCAGATCTTTTGACTGGGGGAGAATGTTTGCATTGTCAGCATTCCGTCCATCATTTGTTTGCTGTAACACTTTTCGCCCTAAGTGGGATGGGTATGCCCAGACGTGGGTCCCTTGCTCACTGTGCCACTGGATTCAAGCTGGCCTGGCTGAAGAAGGGTGAAATACCCTGAAACCGGTCCCAGGATGCTTGTTTCCAGTCCAGGGAGGACCTGGTCTGGCACTTCGGTCTGGACTGTTCCCATGGGGCACAGGGTCAAGACTGATTTGCATATGGCTGGGTCCAAACTGGGGTGGCGTAGTGGGCAAAAGAACGATGGATTTAACCCAGATCTTTTGACTGGGGAGAATGTTTGCATTGTCAGCATTCCGTCCATCATTTGTTTGCTGTAACACTTTTCACCCTAAGTGGGTTGGGTATGCCCAGACGTGGGTCCCTTGCTCACTGTGCCACTGGATTCAAGCTAGCCTGGCTGAAGAAGGGTGCCCTACTCTGAAACCGGTCCCCGGATGCTTGTTTCTGGTCCAGGGAGGACCTGGCCTGGCAGTTCGGTCTGGACTGTTCCCATGGGGCACAGGGTCAAGACTGATTTGCATATGGCTGGGTCCAAACTGGGGTGGCGTAGTGGGCAAAAGAACGATGGATTTAACCCAGATCTTTTGCGTGGGGGAGAATGTTTGCATTGTCAGCATTCCGTCCATCATTTGTTTGCTGTAGCAAAATTTGCCACAGCACCACAATCTGCCATTTCCTTGTACATATGCTCCTCATTTTCGATTGCACCTTGCATGTCTGTTTATTTCAGTTTAAGTCCAGGCCTGTCTTAATATATTTACATATCAGATTTCCCCAAAAAAAACCTCGGGCGGATTTAACACTATGCCAACAGTGTAGAATTCTTTTATATTTTTTGAAAACTATCTTTGTTAGATTCAATTCTAGTCTAAGTATAAATGTTAGAGATCTACGTGGTAAACCCATCCATTTTTTCCAATTGTTTTAGACTAAAGGTGTAGTTCTTCTTTCTCGCTGAGAATTTCACTTTCATATACCAGGATACTGACATTTTTGTTTTATTAGTAAATTTCTGCATCTCAATGAATTTATAAGCTAACTTGGCATCTAATTTACTGAATGCACTGGCTTTTGTTAATGCTTGAGTAGCTATATTCACTACATGTTGCTTAAAATTAAGATTCCATGAAAAGGTAATGCCCAAATAGATGGAAATTTGGCCCTCCTCCAAAATTATTTGATCCAATCTCCATTTAAATTTACACTTGTTGTTTTCAAATACCATGATCTTCATCTTTAATATATTGATACTTAAATAGTTATCTGTACAAAATTAGGAGAAAAAGTGTCCAATGATCTTTGCAGACTTATTGTGTTGTATCTAGAAGTACAGTATAGTCTTTGTAAAAGATACTTTGGATATGTTGCATCTCCATTTTGTGGGAAAAAGATCTCTTCCATGGAAGGTATACTGGAGCATCAGATGTATAGATTGATCACAGTAATGGGGTTGGTATACTCCCTTGTCTTAGGTCATTCATGTATTTTGTTACTGTATCATTTGTACTCAGTTGTATCTGTGCTCGTGTTCCCATTATATAATTTAATTATTAACTTGAGTAACTTCTCTGGGTTTCCCCATACTTCTGTTTTTTTCCATAATCTGTTTCTGGAAATTAAACTAAAGGCAGTAGTTTGAACAATAACTGCACCATAAAGCTCTCCTCCATTGAGTTGTACATTAGTTTCTGCAATAAGTTGAAGCACTACAGATCCATCCAATCTGGAATGCCTGTGTCTAAATCCTAGTTGGTTAAATGGTAGAAAGCTCTTAGCTTCCACCCAATTTTCTAAGTATTGGAGTAGAAGTTTACTGAATATTTTGCCACATATATTCATTTGGGCAATCATCCTATACTTCCTGGATTTTCCCGATCACCTTTTTTGGACAATGGTATTTTGATGTTGCCATTCTGGGTATCAGGAATTTTACATTGCTGTATCACTGCGTGATATAGTGGTTGGAGTAATTTAGACAAGGATTCTGTAATTTGCTTTATGATATCTGGAATTGTACAATTTGGCCCTTGAACATGTGATAGTGTTAACCTTTTTATATATTGTTCTATTCTCTTTTAGTTGGAGCTACAGTTCCCTTTTCTAGTGCTAAAGTTATATTATCACATCCTTTATTGCCATCTATTATAGTTGAGTCAATAAGCTTATCTATTCCACATTCCACTTCTGCCTGATTTTCATTTAAACTATATAGCTCATTAACACATTTTGACCACGTCTTTTCACTATTTTGGGATTAATGTTATTGTTCTTTTGCTCCTCAGATTTTCCTCAATTATGAGGCTCATTACGGTGGCGGTCCCACCGCCATCGGAGCCACCAATACCGCCCGCCACATAATGATGGCGGGCGGATGCTTATCGGTCGGAGAGACCGACCGCCACGGATCCGACGGGCTCAGGGAGCCTGTCGAACCATCGGAGGGACTTGTATTCATACAACAGTGGCGGTGCACCACCGTAGGGATTACAATGTCCCTTTACGCCATCTGTTTCATAGCGGTTAATCTGCCATGAAAAGGAGATGGAAAGGGACTTTGGGGGCCCTTAGCGGGCCCCCCTTCCCTTCTTGCCCTCATCCTTGGGTTCTGGGGGGCAACTATGATGCCCTCCTACATATCCCTGCACCACTTGAGCTTCAAAAAAGCAATAATGAAAGTCACAAAAATGATCTCAATTAAAGACAAAGAAACACTGGGCAGAAAGGGCCCACGGATTGTTTGTACTTAACGATTACACAGCCGTCAATCAATCAATCAATCAATCAATCAGGCATTTGTTAAGCGCGACTACTCACCCGTAAGGGTCTCAAGGCACTGGGGGTAGGGGGGGTGCAGGTTCCAGTCCATCAAGGAGGGGGTCTGTCGAAGAGCCAGGTTTTGAGGTTTTTCGCAAAGATGGGAAGCGATGTTGTCTGTCGGAGGTGGAGCGGAAGGGCGTTCCAGGCTCTGTCCGCGAGGAAGGAGAAGGAGCGGCCTCCCGATCTGGTCTTTCTGGTGCGGGGAACCACGGCATAGGAGAGCTGGGCTGATCGTAGGGTCCTTTGGGGTGCATGGAAATTGAGTTGGCTGGTCAGGTATGCTGGTCCGGTGTCGTGGAGGACCTTGTGTGCGTGGGTGAGCATCTTGAAGGTGACTCTGGCCTCGATGGGGAGCCAGTGGAGTGTGCGCAGGTGCTGGGAGATGTGGCAGTGTCTTGGCAGGTTGAGGACCAGTCTTGCGGCGGCGTTCTGGATGTTCTGTAGCTTGCGGGTGAGGTTTTTATTTATTCCGGCGTAGAGTGCTTTGTCGTAGTAGAGTCTGATGGTGACCAGGGCGTGAGTGACGGTCTTCCTGTGTTCGAGGGGGATCCATTTGAAGGTCTTATGTAGGAGGCAGAGGGTGTGGAAGCAGGAGGACGAGACGGAGTTGATCTGGCGGTCCATTTTGAGCTCGGAGTCCAGCATGATTCCCAGGTTGCGTGCATGGTCCATGGGGGTGGGCGGGTTTCCGAGGGCGGGGGGCCACCAGATGTCGTTCCAGGCGTCTGGGTTTGGGCCCATGATGAGTACTTCTGTCTTGTTGGTGTTTAGTTGTAGGCAGCTGTTTTTCATCCATTTGGCGACGGCTTCCATGCCTTCTCGAAAGTTGTGTCTGGCGGTGTTGGGTTCATTGGATAGGGAGAGGATGAGTTGGGTGTTGTCTGCGTATGACACGATGTTGAGTCCGTAGCCGTCAAACCACAACCATATTTAAGTGTAGGAGTCAATATAACATTGAAGGAGAAATTCTTAAGACAGTGTCTAGGCATACCTCTGATTCTCCCTCACCTACCTCCCTGGAAGCAGAAACCTGGAGCCAAAATCAGCAGCCTTTGCGGCAAAGGAAGTGAAGATCTTCTGCATATAATCTGCATTTGCACTAGCCTAATGGACGTCCGATGTTCAATGCTTCGTCCCATCTTTAATCAAAAAGGCATCCGGTCCTGTAGGCAGGTAGTGAAGTCCTGCTTCGACCCAAGCGCAACCCAATTAAACTGTCGCTTCACAGGATTCATTAACATAGTAGAAAGGAGACTTGCCAAATCTTCAACTTGCAACGAAATAGCAAGCGAGTAAATCAACAAATTGACCCTGCGCATCGTAACTCCAATTGGCACACTCCGCTACTCTGAACCAATACAGGCTGTCATACCTACTCTGAATTCCTCGAGAACTCTGTCACTTTACGTACTACACACGTCGCACTTTCACCCAGCAAACCTCCTAATGCTGTCAAATCTGGCAAACTATACTATAAAAAAGACGATCCCAAATAGGTCTTTTGACAAAAACTGCTGTCACAGTTCCTAACTAACTGCTTGAAATCTCAAAGGCCTAATATTTATGACTGTTTCAACTTTTTATTAACTTGATTTGTGTAATGCAAAAGAAATTGTATAATGATACGTCTATGCAATGGTATTAATTAATCATGCAAAATAAACTTCTTCTTCTGGCTTAATCCAAACACAACTGCTCCTCCAGCCCGGAACAAAAGATCGTGGAAATTAAAAAGACTCAACCAAGATGGCCACTGCTGAGGACTAATATCTTTAACAGTTTGCCATTTTTTAAATGCACTTTTAACACCCTTGGACAGAAATCAAACTGCTGTCCTCTTAAATGTGCCATTTTTATAAACTGACATTTTTGTATCTGCTTATTTGCACAGCAAAGCTCACACATCAATGATCACAACAGTCAAAGGCTGATGAAGACACTTGTTACATTATTTTGCAACTAAGTACTTATTAACTTTTTAGTTGAATTTTACAATGCCCTAATATCCCATCTGCTTTTTAAAATTGTATGTTTTTTCCCAGCGCTGGAGGTTTAAAGATATAGAGCCCAAACAGCTGCCCTCTATGGATCTGAGCTATGGGGCGGGGAAAATCTGACCCCATTCATTTTTATCGGAAAATAAAATAATGCAGATGTTTACATCTCTTCCCCAAAATAATCCTTTGATCCCCTTGTTCTATGACATTGGCATTAAGAGACTAGAGCATCTAGCAATACTGAGACCCCTACTAAATTGAATTGAATATATGTCATTACATCAAATGCGCTACAACGCATTCCATTACAACGCAGTCTTTACAACGACTGCGTTGTTACAACGCGAACCATTACATCTCAAGTCGTTACAACGACTTGCTGTAGGGGGCATGCTGGACTTAGGAATAGTATTTTTTACTATTCCTACTCCAGTTTGTGCAACAGCAGGGAAGGTATTGGATTGTCCGCCCCCTACAGCAAGTCATTGTAACGACTTGCGATGTAATGGTTCGCGTTGTAACAACGTGGTCCTTGTAACAACGCGGTCGTTGTAACGACCGCGTTGTAATGGAATGCGTTGTAGCGCATTCGATGTAAACGATGTCTCCCTATCGAATTAGGTTGTGGGTTACGAAAGAGTTAAAATCATATAGACAAGGGCTGAGAGAATTATTGGAACTTGATGGCCAATCTACATTTCCATGGTTTAGTCACTTGAGAAACTGGTTTTGTAAGCTGGGTCTAAATAAATATTGGATAGATCCTACCTCGCTGACAGTAGATTCTAAAAAAGAGTTAAAGAGCATTTATAGGAATTATGTCTTGAATAAGGTGACATTAGATCCTACAGCGGGAAGACTTACCACACAGTTTTTATCTTTTAAGTCGAGCCCAAGCTTTGAATTTTTTTGGGATGAAATTCAACCCCAATTAGCAAACATCTTCTACATGAAATTCCGTTATGAGATTCTCCAGAATAATTATTTTATAGTTAAGTGGTCACCTGAACATGTAGTAGGGAAGGAACTCAAATGTACTCTATGTGGGTTAGATGCTGAAGAAGATATTGCACATATCTTATTTTTCTGTCCAGAATGTGCTAGTTCCAGAAGGAAATGGATAAAACCATTGTGCTGGAGGTTGACGACTAGGAAATATTTGGAGGCCTTAAGAATACTGAAAACTGACAGCTCACGAATATTTGTATTTGGTATCAGTAGATTTTTACTTGCCGTGAGCTACCTAGGGAAAAAGAGAGGTCTAAAATGTTAACATTTTTAGATCACACTATGTTATACTGATTATGAATTGCATAAATATTATATTGTAACATGATTCAACCATTAACTGTTATGACAAAACTGACTTATGCTATAGTATAAGATGATGTTTTTTAGGGCAATGCCAATTAATTAAATAACTCTGACTGTATTATACATATAAGCAACATGCACTTTATGTACATAATTTTGGATAAAATGGACTGAGAATTTAATCCTGGATACGGTGCACGACACAGAGGGCCGATGATAGACTGCAACAAGATGTACATAGAAACAAACTACCTATCGTTTATAAACTACCATTTTATTAGGGAAATGTATTCAGCACTTTATATCTGTATACTTGTGCATACTTCGTCCTACTTTTAGTATCATTAATTTATTATGGAATTGTATTGTGATTTTATCTTGATGTTCTTACTATGTATTTTTATGGTTCTTTGAACTAAAATAAAGTTAGAATGAATGAATAGTTTTATTGTTCGCACATTGTGGTTGTTTTAATTAACTACATACAATCAAGATTACTTACTTACCTCTCATGATTAACTGACATCTCCTCTCAGCAGTCTTTTCCTCCTTCTCCTCCTATTCTTCCTGCTCTGCAATTGCACTCCCACAACCATCCACAGAACCAGAGCTCTTCGTCCAATGACTCACTTCAACAGTTTGGAATAGCTGGCCAAGCTTTCAATCACTGCTCCATAGAGTTCCTGAATTCACATTCACCTAGCCCTCTCAATTACTCTTCTCTTCCCAAGTCCCCATCTTCCAAACTCTTCTCTGATACCCCTACGATCCTCTTCTAACTGTCCCTCATCAAAGGATTTTTTTTTTCTTGCAATCCAACTTTCTCCATTGAATCTAAAATTGACAGCATCATTACCTTAATTGAATCCCTCAAGGGAGATGGTAGTGCGCTGTAACCAAGATTGCCATTGCACTGTGGGTTCCATCACATACCCTCTGACACAACAATCTTCAGATGATGTGGGGGGAACTTTCTGCTTTTTCCTTCATGGTGACTTGTTGCCTGTGTCACTAGTAGCATTTTGTAGAGTCTCTGAGCTTCTTCGGTAACTTGTGAGGTGAATACAGGGACTCTGATTGACGCCTTCATTTGAACAGCCTCACAAAGTGACCCCATCTTGTCAGGAAAGAGTTGGTAACTCGGAAACGCACTCTTTTTAAAAAATAACTCTTTGACTTCCTCTTAAAGGGATCATCTTTGTTGAATTATTTTTGACAGATAGTAAGCACTGCTTTCTCAGAAGAAACACAGGATTATTATCTTTTGCTGTCATTTTGCTTAACAACTTCAGATACAAAGTAAGTAAGGTGAAAGCAGAGAAGACCTTCTGAAATACTTTTTCCTCCAAAACTCAGTACATATTCTGATTATTATAGTTAATCTTTTGCTTCTCACTACCCATATAACTGATACCTGATATTCTACTGGCTAGCGTCTACAGACATTCTTAAATAAAAAGTGAAAGCAGTGAAGAGTTTTTTGAAATAATAGTGTCTGTTTTTGTCAGAGACCAAGTATATATTCTAGTCATTATAGTTAAGCCCCTGCTGTTCATAACCTATGTAACCAATCCCTGGTATATTACTAGCAAAGTTCTAGAGATATTCCTATTTAAAAATATGGGAGCAAAATTATTGTCTTCCCATCCAAATAAATGGAAGCAAACTGCTTCCCCCCTCCCACTACATCTAAAGTGTCACAAGAATTATCATTAACTAAGATCCTGGGAGAAATATAGGTAATAACAATGAATACTAACTCCATATGCCCGGATATAAAGCACATTCAAAGTGCCATTGTCTCTCTCTCTCTCTCTCTCTCTCTCTCTCTCTCTCATTTCAATTTCCAACAATGCTCTAATCTCCCTTACTCTAATTTCACATGATACGTATTCACTCAAAAATAGATGGAGAATGAGCACTGATATAGTACTAAATCAAGCAAACTCTACAAAGATTCCAAATGCTATTAGAGATTATTTTATAAATAATAAACCACATGAGACCTATAAAATTGTATACTAGGAAGGGTGTGTCCAGGAGGCTAGGATGGCTGATGCGTAGTCCTGAGCCTCTGTAAATACAATAACCATCTGTGCTAATCCTCGAATACTGAAGGCCAAGGAGGCCACAAAACTCAGTCTTCACTGACCCCAGCTGCTCCACTGGTGATATTAGTGCTAGAGCGGTGAGACAAGGTGGGAGAAAGAACTACCAAGGGCAGGAGTGAAGAGTCTGAGTTCCCCAAGATGGCTCCTGGGATGTGGTGGGCCTGGTGCTGAAACTGCAGCAAGGGAAATTGGCACAGGAGAGGACCTGCATTCTCAGGCCGAATGCCCCACAGAAACAATTCGAGCATCACCTCTGCCTCCAACCTGGGTAGAGGAGAAAGATGAGGGGGCAGGTACACCGGCACCATGGGCAAAGGACTATGCCCCAAAGGACACCATCAGGGGCAAGAGAGCCCTGCCTGCAGTGGGATAAGGAGGCCAAGCCACATTGGTGATTTCGGCAGGTCCACCACAGAAAGGCTGTTAGAAAAGGGAAAACTCTTCCACTGAAAGTGAACTTCCTGAGATGACTGTGCTGAAGCAGCTGGCCCCCCTCGGGCATTAGCCAGGAAGGGGAGAGTCTGACTGCGAGGAGGTTGGATCTTCTGGTTGTGCGGTGCTGGCATGTCACCCAGGGTCCCTCCCGACCTCCTGCCCTGGCCCTTGGGGGAGAGCTGGGAATGGACTGACAACATAGTCAGAGAGTGGGTAGCACCCCCGAAGTAGTCCAGAGGGGCATGGGGCAGTGAATGGTACCCCTGGAATGGACCAGCAGCAAGACAAGAACCCAGAGATCCTTACATTCCCTGGCATTGAAGACCACAATAGGACTACCCGCTGCAGAAGGGTTCTGCCATAAAGTGCCAGATATACCTCATGCATTCTGGACCTTGCCCCCCAGGGGGATGAGAGAGAGTCGTAAAAACAACTAAGCCGATGGGTCCCCAATTAAATACCCTCAAGGTGACTCCGAGATCATCCATCATACAAGGCAAAAGGGTGGCACCGCTGAGCCCTCTGCCATGGGAAATGATAGAGTGACACAATCCCAGGTGAAGATTAAAGGATGAACTAAGAATCAAAAAAGTACGGGGTAATGAAGGGGGAACACCAAACCACGAAATCCCTTACCTGACCTGCGGGGGTTAATGCAAAGAGTGGAACTCACCCTACAAGCCATACTAGACTCTATGGTCAACCTGGAGGTCAAACTGGAAGAAATACAACCTGACATGAGACTGATCCGATAAGACCTCAAAAAGACCTCTGTGAGGGTCTCGGAAGCAGAAATGAGAATCTCAGCAGTAGAAGATGCATAATGAGCAAGGAAATCCAATAACTCACAGAGATCTCAAGACGACCCTAAGAAAGGGTTGAAGATGTGGAGAGTAGAGCACATAGAAACAATGTCTGCATCGTTGGTATCCCCGAAGCAGCCGAAGGTTCCTCAATGATCCTATTCCTATAGAAATTACTGACATTGTAGATCTCTCAGGTAAAGTTTTGCCAATGCTGTGTTATCGAATGATCACACAGAGCCTTGGAGCTTTTCGCAGGGGTGCTGCCTAGACCCATCATTGTCTGCTTCCTGAACTACATGGACATAGACATGACAGTGTAGGAATTTAGAGCCAAAGGCAAAATCTACTTCAAAAACAAGAAAGTCAAGCACTTTCAGGACTACTCCCACCTCATCCAGCAACAACAAACAAAAACTAATTTTGATGGGTCACCACTACACCCTAAAGTTTCCAGCCAAGCTGAGAGTCAGCTTTCAAAGCAATGTCTTTTTTTCGAGACCA
Source organism: Calotriton arnoldi (assembly GCA_963921515.1). Classification (NCBI taxonomy): domain Eukaryota; kingdom Metazoa; phylum Chordata; class Amphibia; order Caudata; family Salamandridae; genus Calotriton; species Calotriton arnoldi. The sequence continues at coordinate 558,019 of CAWUFW010001414.1, forward strand.
CAGAGGAGGCATGGGATTAGGTGAAGGAATGAGAATCCCAAAGGACAAATGGATGGAACCATAAACCCCAGGAGATGCCAGGAAGACACACCGGCCTATAAGAGACATGGAGGGGACTGGCCACCAAAGGTAATATGCAAGGGACCCACCTTGGGATGCACACATTCCAAAGATGCAGAGGACCCTCCGGACTGCCCCTCGACTCATCCTCCATCCGCAAAGACATAACATAAGAGACACTACACATACAAACATATTGGGATACACACATTCCAAAGATGCAGAGGGCCCTCCGCACTGCCCCTCGACTCATCCTCCACCAGCAGAGTCCTAACATAAGAATCTATTCAAATACAGATATAAAGCTCTTTGGACAGTGGAGACTTTGGAACATTGAAGAGTTAATGACACCACAGCAGGAGACATTGGATGTATAGCAACCACTCACCTACAAACTAATGAATGGGTAAGTATATTGTAACTGCTGGGGCAACAAACACTTGACACATAGGGGTAGCCGCCGAGTGGAAAACATACTCCCCCACAAAGTTGTGTTAAGAGTTTCAAAGGAACTGGAGGGATGCTTCTAGGGAGGTAGTACAGGCAGGAGGCTTAGGTGAGCTACACAGTTGTTGGGATAACACTTTATGTAGACAAACACCAGACATAGCCCTCCTGGAGGAGACACACTTAGTGGGCGAATACAGTACATGCCTGAACAGGGCACAATATGTCATGCAGATACATTCAGGTTTCACCCGGGGTTCCAGAGGAGTGGCAATCCTGGTAAAGAAAAACCTGCACTTTCAGATCACAAAGTCTTGGGTAGACCCAGGGGGGACTTATGCAGGGTACCGGAGGTCTAGGGAAAGAGTCCCATGTTTGTCCTAAACATATAAGCCCAACCAGCGGTGCAGCAGAGAGTCCAAAACAAGGTGGGGCATCTACTCCTTGAAGGGGATGCACAGATGCATATCCTAGTGGGCAACTTCAAAAACATTATGGACAACTCCCTAGACAGATCAAAATCCACACAGACACACCTCAGACGCACTACCAGACTAGCAAGTTTCGCAAAGCAATGGGCTTGACCAATGTGTGGTGCATGAAGCACCCCACAGCCAAACAATATTTCAAAATCCTTCTCAGGACTGGACTATATAATTATCCTAGCAGATACAGGATCCAGCATCTACATGGCAGAGAACAAGGATTGAGGTATAGCAGACCATTCCCCATTAATGATAAAGGTGGGATTCACTAAAAGAAACAGCGGTATAACATGGAGACCAGATAGTTGGGAATTACAGCACCATTAAGTGGTTGCAGGCTCAGGGACAACACATCACAATACTTCGCTGAAAAAGCCCAATCGGTAGCTTCACCGACAGTGGTATGGAAAGCATGCAAAATTGTACTGAGAGACAGTGCCCAAAACAATACATAAATGCAAAGACAAGCAAATAGCGGAAATTGAGGTCGAGCAGTTTGCAGTGGAACAAAAATACATTGACACAATATTAGATTGGGTGATGGGTCAGTTGGAGGCTTTAAGGGAGGAATAACATGCAGCCACACATGACATAGCTAAACAAATGCATGGGACAGTGCAACACAAACTATATTCTGCAGGAGACAAAACAAGGCACTGCTAGCTGTGCTGACACATTGGGAACAAGAGGGGTGATGGGTAGGAGAACTTCAACGGTCAGACGGCAGGACTATAGACAATTATCAAGACATAGCCAACCACTTTGCAAGCTACCAGGAGTCTATTTCTCATCAATAACTAGCACTACAGAAGAGGACACTGAATCGGGGCATATTTACAAGAAGTGACGCATCACTGCATTGCGACGGTGATACATCAAAAAACGTGCACGGCAGAATACTACGCCATGGAAATGTCATATCAATAATACAGCACACCATGGCATAAGGCTTCAGGCTGCATTAAAAAAAATTATGCTTCAGTATGTGCCATGTTGAATAAAATCTGATGCTTCTGCTGCAAAAGTGATGCAGGGCTAACTTGCGGCTCGTAAAGTGAGCTAATTGTACCTGCGTCACTTTTGAGGGCAAAATGCATCAAAAAAAGTTTTAAAAATGATGCTTCATCCAAAAAAAAAAATAGCACACTTCAGAGAAGGCAGCCATGGGCCTGGGAACAGGCATCAGAAGAATGGGCAACAACCCCAGCACCAGCCAGGATGTCCAGACAGACTCCCAGGGAAAGAGTAAGTCTAACTCCAGTGAGGAGGAGAATGATATCTTGATCACTGAGGTGACAGAGAACCAACATCAGCTCTTTGTCACCTCAAGATTGCCACTAAGGGGGAAAGAGGCCATTTGGCAGTCCGTAGTGGAGAAGGTTAGCAATGTGGGACAAGCAAAGAGGACCATCACAGACTTGAAGAAATGTGGGCAAAAAGGTCATGTTCTGCAGTCCTGCAACCAATGTCCTAGAGCTCCACTGTGCTGTGTGCACGGCAAAGGCCAGGGAACTGGATCATGTCCCATTAAGTAGCTCTGAAATGTCTGTCACACTGCCCATTTATATGTTACACAGCTCGGTCATCGTCCGTCATGTTTCACCATTACGTGTGTGAAGTGTAGCACCAGTCCAGGTCCTCCTTTGTTTACTTGCACTTGCAGTTGAATGCCCAACAAGAGTCAACAGAACTACAAGTCCCACAATACATGGTAAAAACACATGTGGGCCCAATCACAAGGTAGGAGGCACAGGGTAGTGCTGCCAGTCACCTTACCATGGAAAGTGGAGTAATGGCCTGTACCTACAACATAATGTCCATTCCTGTGTACTCCCCCTGTGCAGGGGGCACACTGGACTGCCTAGTGCCGATGCACGCACCCTTGCCTCATGTTGAAAGAATGCCTGCGTCACAGACAGCATTGTCCCTGTGCAGGGACAACTCCATTCACAAAAACAATCATGTCAGGCTTTGTCCTCATCCCATGTGTACTGCATGATGCAGCACAGATAGAATGCCATAAAAAAAGAAGACAATAAGATACATCTCCTACATAAGAATTGTTTGCATCTCCCGGGCAACAGATCCTTGTATATCAGGGAATATGACAAAACGCATGGCTGTTGCATTTAAAAACCCATCCCAATGCCCAAGGCATGGCCCCCTGATGCCAAGTAAGGCAACGGCGCAACTTGCTCTGCATTGCCTTACTTCGTATCTAAAATGCCATGAAATGCCATGCAAACTAACTTTAAGTGACCTTATGGGTTTGGGTCAGCAGCCTGCTTTGCTGGTGTGTGTCACAAAAAGAGATGCTCTGTCAGCAGAAGATTTAGTAAACTATGCCCCATGTACGGGAAAAACACATCATGCATGTACACCTGAACCCTATACAACTTGAGGGTGACAATGCAGGCCACCGTGCACCATGAGGCTACTGTGTCATACATGGGCCCATGCACACAAATCTGCATGAGCAAGAAAACAATAGCATGTGCCTGTCTGAGGAGAAACAGCCACCTGAGAGGGGGGTCACCTGTGGTGCATATGAAGTATCAACACATATGAACGTGCCAAGATCCATGTGTATATCAACTGGCATTACAAGACATAGCACACAGCTGTCTTCATGTGCTTTTGTGGGACCACACAGGTGGTCACTGCCATGGTACAGACCACCAGAATCCCTGCCATGTATACAAAGTTACTGGGTCAGGTTTAATGCAAGTGATGCACATCAGAGGACCATGAGTGTTGAAACCAAAGATGATATATGGCCCTGGTGGGCCCACGGTTGTGCAGTTCATTGCAAGTGCTGGCTGAGTCAGTTGAACTGCCACTGTGTCTGAATGGTGAGACATTGCATAGCAAGGAGGTCCAAATGGATATGTGTCTTGCAAAGTAGGCCAAATATTACACATGTACACATGCATACTTGTGTTGCAACTGGGAAGGGATGACAGAGAAGAGGCCATTGGGGTACAACATCCTACATGTGATGTGGTCCTGTGTGATGATATAGCATGTGGCAGGGAGAGATCTAAATGGAAATTGTCTCACCATGCCACATATGGAGGATGTGAAATAGGGAACTGTCAAGGGATGTGATAAACTAGGCTACCACCACAAAGGGTCGGAGTCAGTGATGGTTGGAGACTTAGACAGATGTGCCCAATAATGCTGCAAACCAGGGTAGAGACATGTGACCAATATCATGTGGGGTACCGCTTGACCCATAGCCCTCAATAACAGCCAGACATGGCAGTACATTGGATATGGTCTCACATATAGTTGTTGTTGTAGGCACATGAGAGTCAATGTATGATCTGGGTTTCCAACACAGTGTTTTTGCCCGCACAAGGACTTGCCAGCACTCAGAATGGGGTGGGACTTCATTCCCCAGACTGCAACAAGGAGAAAGGCAGGGCCAAAGGAAAGATCAGGTGCTGGACAAGCTTTTAAGCGTTTTTTGCGGTCCCGAAGCATGGGTTTCCAACACACTGCTTATGCCTGCACAAGGACTTGCCAGTACTCAGCCTGGGTGGGAATTCGCCTCCCAGATTGCAACGAGGAGAAAAGGGGGGGCCAAAGGAGAGACCAGATACCAGACACCCTCTTAGGCACTTAAGCAGTTCTGCAGCACAGGTTTCCAGGCACATGAGAGTCAATGTATGATCTGGGGGCCCAATTCACAAAAGTAATCCGAGACAAAAACCTAACTTTACGACTTTCGGTATTTACAAAGGCATTTAGTAGTAGTAAAGTTAGGATTTTGTCTTAAGTTTTGGTCTTAAGTTAAACTTGAGTTAAACTTAAGTTAGGATTTTGTCTTAAGACCAAAACTTAAGACAAACTTAAGACAAAATCCTAAGTTAAATTTATGTTAAATTTAAGTTAAACTTAAGTTAAACTTAAGTTAAACTTAAGTTAAACTTAAGTTAGGATTTTGTCTTAAGACCAAAACTTAAGACAAACTTAAGACAAAATCCTGACTTTACTACTACTAAATGCCCTTTGTGAATACCGAAAGTCGTAAAGTTAGGATTTTGTCTCAGATTTCTTTTGTGAATCGGGCCCTGGGTTTCCAACATGCTGTTTTTGCCCACACAAGGGCTTGCCAGCACTCAGCCTGGGGTGGGACTTCATCCCCCAGACTGAAACGAAGAGAAAGGAGGGGCCAGAGGAGAGACCAGGCGCCGGACGCAATTTTAAGTGCTTTAGCTTTCCCGCAGTACGGGTTTCCAACACACTGTTTTTGCCCACACAAGGACTTGCCAGTACTCAGCATGGGGTGGGATTTCGTCTCTCAGACTGCAACGAGGAGAAAGGTGGGGCCAAAGAAGAGACCAGGTGCTGGACATGCTTTTAAGTGCTCTAGCCATCCTGCAGCATGGGAATCTCGCGGGACATGCCCGGGCAAAGGGCTGGTCCATCAGCGCCTGTCCACAGCCCAATGAGACTGGGCTGGGCCACCCCTCTTTGATCCTAGTAGGAAGTGGACTTAGCGGATCTGTGTTGTACTCGAACAATTCACAGTGAGACTTTAACTTTTATTATTCCCAAAAGCCCAACTATGGGGAAGCGCACATTTGCCGGGCGTGCCCCTCCCACACGCCCTTCTGTCTCTATTGACAGTATGCTTGACTTACCGTATGACAATACACATGCCAGCAATTGTGTTTACATAGTCGACACTATTACGGTTGAGTCCGAGCTGGGCAATCCTCCTAACTCACAGTCAGCCCCAAGCTTAGTGCTCAAGCGGAAAAGATTGCCAGGGAAGACCATGGATCCAAAACCGAAACAGCCCCCTCTCGTCTAAGTAGTAAATGTCAGTTGCTCTATTGGGTCCAGCCACTACTGCAATCCCTAACACAGTCTTCCGCAAGCCAGACACGTGATACTATGCCAGACCCCTTACTATTGGGTGCTCTATGTGAGAAATTCTGTAATATTCTTGTGGAGAAAATTAAACCACTAACGGAGCGACTGGACAGGATGGAGGGTCTCTTGGTTAATTTTCAACCATTCAAGTTCTGAGTCCATGGTAAACAAGGGCAGTGGCCCATCCAGGGGCAACACAACACACTTGCAAAATTTACAGTGCATTAATTTCTAAACAGTGAACAAGAGTCTGTGTGCGAATACTCTGGCTGACCAGAGACAAGTTTCTTTTTCAAGTGGCGGAGGCTTGGACAGTGTGAAACTTACAGCTCCAAGTACCAATGTTCAATCTACCTCAGCTCACCCCCACCTTTCACCCCCCCACATTCATCTTTTCAGGCTAGTGCCAGCCCTGCTCCCGCCCACTGTCATGACATTTTGAATCGCCACCCAACAGCCTGTTCATACGTTTTAATCTTGGCTGGGGTTCCACCTCTCATGGCTGGTCGGCAGAAGTCATGGCATCAGCTTTTGAAATTTCATTAAAAGCAATGACATTGATATGTTCCAGGAAATCTGAGACACATTGCTTCCCAATAGTCCCAATAGGGACTTCTTCAAGGCTCTAATTTGAGTTCAAGGTGTATATTCACTTTAGGAATTCTATATCAGCAATTTAGCTCTTGAGACACATACCAATAGAAATGTCAGTGTAGTCACCAAAGAAGTAGCACTGTAGCCAGTCAGAATCGTCTCAGCGTCTGCTTCAATTGGTTTGTGTCTCAAGAGCTAAATTGCTGATATAGAATTCCTAAAGTGAATATACACCTTGAACTCAAATTAGAGCCTTGAAGAAGTCCCTATTGGGACGAAACGCGTCGGCTAATGGATTGTGAATATTGGATTTTATCAGCTTGATGTATTCGTCATTTTCAATAAAGAATAAATGTCATAAGAAAATAAGAACACAACGACTTGAAAATTTCTTCAGATCATCTCCAGTAATTTGTGTCTAACTGATTTTGAATGGACATATAACTTATGTTGTGCGGAATTCCAATCTTTTTGCCCACTCTAATTGAGTCAGCATCTCCGCAATATTAGGGAGAGGGTATTTGTCAATGATGACAGCACGATTGAGAGCACGAAGGTCCACACACAGCCTTACCTCACCAGAGGCCTTACGGGCGAGAACCACAGGAGCCAACCACTCACTCGCTTCAGTCTCAACAATAATCCTTTCTTTCTTCAACTTTCCAGCTCATGGTGCATAGGTTCCCTCAGGGCTAAGGGTACACTACGCACTTTGCACGCGACTGGGGTGACGCCAGCTCTAAGGGTGATCCTGTGTGTATAGTCTGATAAACAACCTAACTTTTCACTGAAGACTTGTTCAAATTCACTATGTAAGTCACCCACCTGATCAATTTAATAGGTTCAGAGGTATCAACACCACTTGAAAATGACAGAGGGAGACTGTCTTTTGGAACAATACATGGATCCCCACCTGGAATCAGAATCTCTCCAAGATCAGCTTGGTGAATCCAGGTCACAATACTGTCTCCTCTGGAAGAGATATAGATCTTCCCAGCAGTAATCCTCCCTTTATACTCTATATCGCCCACAAAGTAACCAAATAATTTTATGGGTTGACCACCATATGCAAGTGGTTTGATATCTGGTTTGAAAATCTTCACTTTGTCACACAAGTATGTGTCATAAAAACTTTTTGGGACCAAGGTAATTTTCGCTCCAGAATCAAAGAGCATTTTAACAGAATGACCGTTCACCTGAACATGGTCTATGGGACTCCTACTTTTGTTCTGGGAAACGTGAACTAAAACCTCACCACAGTGTAGATCATCAGGGTCAGAGTCAGTTTCATTTTCTATCCAAACTTCTTTCACACGTTTGTTTTTTTTGTATTTTTGTGTCCTACAAGCTTTAGCCACATTACCTACTTTCCCACACTTATGGCACTTTGAAGTTAGAGCAGGACATGACTTGTCATTAGCTAAGTGGCCAACCATGTCACAGCGAAAACACTTTACAATAAAATTCTTCTTGGTTTTTAAAGAGAGGGGTTCACCTTGCTTGGATACTTTTGTTTTAGTTACACTTTGTACTTTTTCTCCAGTAGAACCATTCTCTTTCTTAATAACCTCAACGCAAGCAAGGGAGTGTTCAATGCGTTTTGCAATCAGGATGACCTCATCTAATTTGGGGTCATCTTTCTGCCACAATTCATCCTTAACCTTTTTTATGTTGCAACCCAACATAAATTGGTTGCGAATGCGTTCATCAAGAGAACCTTCAAATTTACATGTTGAAGCTAGTTTTCGTAAATCTGTAACATACACTTCAACAGACTCTTGAGCCAGTTGTATACTCTTTCCAAAGTGGTATCTCTCTAAAATGGTGCTCACTTTAAGGAGGTAATGTTTGTCTAGTTTTTTTAAACAAATTTCGAACTCATTAAGGTTATCAGATTTGGTATCACACAGATCAGGTAAGTGTTCAAAAACCTCTTGTCCCTCAGAGCCCAAACAGTGTAAGAGCAAAGCAGACTTTCTCTCAGCACTTAGTGAAACACCACATATTCTTGCGTAATTAAGAAAAACATTTTTCCACTTGGACCAACGAATGGATGGTTCACCTGGATTAGAGAGAAAAAAAGGAGGTGGAGTGACATTCTGCATAGTTAAAATAAGGGGTGCCAGAAGAGAAAGTGTGTTTTCCTTCAAACAAAATGAGACAAGCTTTTGTCATAACGTGATGGAGGCACTTGTGGAGGTAACGGGTGTGCCTACAACCGTAGAAGGTAAGTCCTATATTGGAATATAGGGGTAGAGAAAGCACCTTTGACTTGTAGTGTGCTTATCACTGTTAGAGATGAGCTTTTACACTATAAAGAAGTTTATAGTGAAGAGTGGAGGCACTTTAATTCGTATTGTGCCTATCACTGTTGTAGATAAAATTTGTTCCACCGTAGATAACGAAGGCACTTTAATTTGTAGTGTACCTATCACTGCTGAAGAAAACCGTTTTCATGCCTTTTAAACGGAAGTATATATGACTGTGCTCATCAGTGAAGAAAGGCACTCAGCATTGTAGACAAATCACAGACCAACGTATTGGAGAGTCAAAACAAGCAGGAGAGTCAGCATGCTGGAAGCGTAACAGAAACGCTGGAGATTTGACTTGAAAGTACAGCGATATGCGTGCAGCAGCGCTGGTGTGAACAAAGCAGGGTGGTTGTCTAGACAACTGTTGGAGACAACGTGATGCGTGCCGTGATGTTGAAGAACTCCAGACGTTGCCACAGCGACGCCGTGAAGCAAGGAGATGAGTGCAGTGACGCAAACGTAATGTTGTGAAACAATGCGAAGAACGCAGCAGCGCTGAGGAGAGGCGGGGTTGCCTGGGAATGCTGTTACGATGATGACCCCTTTGATAAGCGTGAGTCTGAACAGGCGTGAGGGGTAACGGTAGGCCTTTGAAGTAAAATTGATCCTTTAAAATTGGGAAAAGTAACTTTTAAAGGATCAAGTGTGTGCCGATACCCCGAAGCTAGCGCAAACAGTACCTCAAACTTCAAAGTTGTCGGCAAAGAAGAGTAGAGTCGTCGTGTACACAGCCGTGTTAGGACGTTTCTATGTGTTGAAAGTAGATGTCTCTGGGTCCTTTTCTTTTCGCCAGATCGTCGCCAGTGTAACGAAGTAGGTTGAAACACGTAGGAAGGTTAATGAAGTCTTCATTATTGAAGCTACACATCTACAGGATAAAACGTCCTATCCACACAGCGCCAGCAGCAACTGACACGGTAGTGTTCAACAACTACTCAAGCTATATGAACACTCTGGAATAAAGAACATTAGCAAAGAACGTGGGGAACAGGACATGCTGGTCATTACAGTTTGGCATGAGTTTGCATATTGTAAATTTCTATAATAATGATTTCAATAGCATCCTGAATAAGAAGTTCCCTCCACTATTCAGTTTCATTTCTAAAATAGTAGATGATCTGACACTGTCAGGGTGTACAGTGTAGCTTTGTTTGGCTGGTGATTTTAATGTACGGCTCCCCCTAACAAATCTAGTGCTTGGAGCGATGGCCAGCTCCAATCTGCCTGCTATGATCCATGCAGTGTAGAATTTGTCTCATTTCTTACCCACTCTTGATTTGGTTAATGCATTTGTAGCTGTAGGGCCAACTGAATGCAAAGTCCGCACCTTTCGCTGTAGAGGTAGTTCTGCTACAATAGACTACGTGTTTGTCACCAGCAGTTTAGAGGGCTTACTTACTCATGGCACTGTGGTCTCATCCTCCTATAGTGACCATACTCCCATTGAAATGTCACTATCTCTTTGCTCAAAGGAATGGTTTAGGATGGATATTAGTGCCCATGACTTACAGCTCTCAACTGATAATCTGAGGCTGGTGTCGACATGGGTTATCCAGTCCAATTTTTTAATACTATAATTAGGGCAAAACAGGGGTTGGTGTCATAGTGACTAACTGAAGAGACTGATGATGGCCTGGTGGTAGATGCCTTCATTACATTATGCAACAATATTAGGAAGGCTCTTTTAAAGCCCCCTCATCCTACGCAGAATTCTTCAAGATGGTTTAGTACTGAATGTTCTGCTGCAAATAGGACGCTGCGTTAAGACCAGGCATCTGAGCCAAGGGATCATGTTCTGGTGCACCTCTTGCATAATGAATGTAAAAATGGACTTGTGAGTCAATGGGACACATTAGTGCAGGCATCACAGTTGAATAATAGTAAATCCTTCTGGCTCAGGGTATCTGAGTTGAAGAGTAGAAATAGGCCCCTTAGCCAGATTTCATGTCACATTGCTAGTGAATCATGGGAGGAGCACTTTAGTAAAATATTTGCTGCACTGCTAGCTTCCAACACCTTTTCTATAGACCTCAGTCTTGTTTTACGATTTTGGGTAACTCTGATAGAAGTTGAAGATGCTATCAGCCAAAGTGTTGGTGGCAAGGCGCCAGGTCCTGATAGCATCCCTATTGCTTTGTCAAAAAGTATATTATTTTTTGGGCCCCACTTCATACTAATGTATTTAATAACCTTGCACATTCCCCACTCCCAGTTATGTGGGAAACATTCATTATTGTGCCCATTTTCAAAAAAGCGGACAATCACTCCTGGGTTGCTATCGGCCGATCTTGTTAATTGACACTATGGCCAAAATCCTGAGAAGTGTAATCTATAATAGGATCAAAGAATTGGCAGGTGATGAGTCAGTGTTATTCCCCTGTCAGTATGGGTTAGGCACAAAGTGGGAACTATGGAGCACTGTCCCCTCTTATTTTAGCATTTATGGATCTCTCATCAGCCTTCGACTGTGTGAACCCGTCAAAATTATGGCCGTTGCTCATACATCAGGGCTTGGACTTGGCACTAGTCCATTTCTTGGCATACCTACACAAGGACATGAGGGCAAGGGTCCATATCAGAAAACAGGGAGCGGTATCTGGGGATAAAGGCAGACACCGGGCGTAAGACAAGGGTGCGTGCTGGCTTCCCTCTTATCCTCTTATTCATTCTGTAAATTACAGAGCTTCATCCGTTTTTTAGCATGTTCCATGCATGATGTTCTGAGAATAAAGGGCAAGCCTCTGGCTACACTCTTTTACACTGACGATGCAGTGCTCATGGCATGCAGCCCCAGGACACTGCGGCAGTTAGTATATGCTTTTGTAGTATTCATGGTCCCACTCGATCTGCAGACTAATTTTACAAAGTCCTATATTATGGTTTGTAGCCCTAAGTGTAAATCTCTCTCAAACATGACCATTGACTCTCAGGGGGATATTATCAACGCTTCGCGTTAAACATCGCAAATCACGCTTAGCGCGATTTTGAATATTGCCGCCTATCGCTGGTTTACATCGCTGAGTTAGCTGCGTATTTACAACGTCTTGCTCACAGGCGATGTCCAAACCTGCGATAGACGGCGATATTCATCATTAGCGTGTGAAATCAAGCGATGATTTCACACGCTAATGAAAAGCTTGATAATAGGGGAGTGCGGACGTAACCAAATAATCAACCTCCCATTCAAACCATGCCTAAGTCAAGTTTTGACCAGGCGTTAAGGATCCTGCGAAAACCGCGGTTAGCGCGGCTTTCATCATCGCTTCGTGGTTCCGGGGCCACGTTGTAAATAACGCGATGTCCTGTTCGCGACCTTTTGTCATGGTGTTACAGGAAGGAACGCCTACTTTGCATCTCATTAGCGATGTATATCGCTAAGATGCGTGGCGTTACAAAAACGGCAGCTAACATGCGCTAATGCATGTTAGCGCCGCCTTGCTAATAGGGCGATGAAATTATCGCCGCTTCAGCGGCAAAAAGTGCCGCTAAAGCGGTGATAATGCCCTTGTAAATATGCCCCTCAGAGTTTGAGGAGCACTAGCACTTTTCTATATCTTGGTGTGATTTTTTTCGGCCCCAGGGTCCTGGTCCTCTAACATTGTGCACAGCTGTACACAATTTTCCATGGCAAATGGGCCTTTATGTAGCCTCCCTCAACTAGCGGGGGCTGTTTTGCACCCCTCTTACAAATGTTATAATGCACAATGCTTACCCATTGCTATGTACGATTCTGAGGTATAGGGCATTTTCTAATTGTAAGGACATTCAGCAAGAAGAGAACAGACTCTGTAGGAAACTTCTGTCCGTCCTTATATCAGCTTTGCATCTTATCTGCCACAATGAACTTGCCATCCTTATTTAGAAGAATGATTTAAGGTGCAGCCAGTCTTGCTGTGGCTTGCAATATGGAGGAACTCCGAGGCTGCCCTATCCAAAGATATTATATTCGACTGTCTTTCACTGCACAGAGGGTTACTTATCCCTCGGCTGGAGTATGTGAAAGAAGAATGGGCCCGATTCACAGAACTAACTTAAGACAAAATCCTAAACTTACTACCATTTTGGTATTCACAGAAGGCACTTACTCATTTTGGTATTCACAGAAGGCACTTACTCATTTCGGTATTCACAGAAGTTAGGAGTCCTAACTTTAGGACTCCTAAATGCCTTCTGTGAATACCGAAAGTCTTAAAGTTAGAATTTTTCTCAGTTTAGGAGTAGTAAAGTTAGGAGTCCTAACTTTACTACTCCTAAACTGAGAAAAATCCTAACTTTAAGACTTTCGGTATTCACAGAAGGCATTTAGGAGTCCTAGAGTTAGGAGTCCTAACTTTACTACTCCTAAACTGAGAAAAATCCTAACTTTAAGACTTTCGGTATTCACAGAAGGCATTTAGGAGTCCTAAAGTTAGGAGTCCTAACAGTTGAACAAGCAGAAAGCAATTCTGGTATTCTACTGACCTCTACTGGTCGTTTTCTATCAAGATAGTTAAATAAAGGCAGTTAAACAGAAAAAAAGTCCCTGAGCGGAAGCAGACAAGTCCTAGGGCTGATCTCCAGAGCCCACTAAGTACATACACATATAAGTATATACTAAAGTATATAGAAGAGGTCTCGAATGCTCGACCTAAATATAAAAGTATCCATATAGGTGGGTTTCATTAATTTTCATTACAAATTATATACATGTGCATTACACATAATTCAAATTAAATTAATTTAATGTAGAAAATTACATTAATTTAATGTAGAAATTAATTGAATGAATTCATTTATTAACTGAATTAATTTATTTAATGTAGAAATTAAATTGTAGAATTCAATGTAGAAATTAAATTAATTTAATGTTGAAATTGCACTAGACAAGGCAAAACGTTTGTTTTTCAATAAATATAAATTCAATGTTAGTTATAAACTTAAAAAATCTTATATGTATATAATATTGTCACAGTTCCCCTTGTCTACTGCATTTTCTGTAAATATACAAATTAATGTTATTAATATATTTTTAAGGTGCAATGCATATGTGTTTACTTTTTTATCACTTAAACACATTTTTTAAATTCTTTTTTTGGTGTAAGTGTCCATTATCATGATGAATGCTTGCACCCAAAGCTCTATGGGGCTTATTTACGAGCCCCTTGCACCACTGATACATCACTTTTTTCCATGTTAAAAGTGATGCATTGGCGGCGCAAGTGGCTTGTAAATAAGCCCCTATGTTTATTACATTTTATTATCAGTAATGTTTGTACTGTCCAACTATGTTACCTAAATAAGTTCTAGTCTTTACTGTCATAAATCTCAGTAATATTATGTATCTCACATTTTCAACATGAACATTGTTGATCATCATTGAATTTAAAATAAATAATATCAGGACAAACTTTATCAAAATCAAAAACATTTTATTAGTAAATGAGATACTTCTCTCATATAAAATATCTTTATTTACAAAACATAAAACAGGTAAAAAAATAAAACTTGTGCAGCACCACAGCATGTTGGACTGTTGCTCAAAACCTGCCTCCTAAACAGACTGTCAAGGGGGGAACCACATGAGGAAGGGGCATCTAGTGCGCAAAGAGCAGGCATCTCTAGGATGGTTCTTAAAAAGGGGTAGGTTTTGGTTTTACAGGGGTTAGGGACAGTTAAGTGGTAAATTCTTCCGGAGGGGTAAGGGTAGGATGGAAGGGAGAGGATTGCGTTTGGGAGGTAGAGGGAGCTGCAGTGGGTGATGTGCATGTGTCTTGGTTTTTCACTTGCATGTGGGTCTGGTGAATGTTATTTTCACAAACCTGCCAATCCTGGCGATCTTGGGGTCTGGAGCCAGCAATGCATTTCTTGTCCACACTGTACTAACCGGACGTCAGGCTGAGGGGAGGGGCCAAGGACCTCCGTGTGACGCTGTAAAGCCGGAAGGAAGTGGGCGGTGTTGTTCATCAGCAATGCCAAGAACAGGAGGAAGAGAGAATGAAGGGACATATGTCAGAGGACCGGAGGAGGAAACGGCTGGTGAAGCAGTTTCTAAGGTTTGTATGAAGAATTTCCAGTCTCTGTAGAATATAAACCAAGTAAGGGTATATAAACTTAACCAACTAATTAGTGATATATACAGGGTATGTACTCATAGGTTAATGATGCATAATCTATCAATTACAGAGAATTATACGGAGACTGGAAATTCTTTTTACAAAACATTGGGGGAACGAACTACACACAAGGGAATTTTACATGAGGAGATAAGGTGTTTGAATAAGGTAATCAGATTACTATCTCAATAATGAAAGATTTAAAAAGGATGTTTTAAAATAATGGTCAGGGTACATAGGGGTCACTGCTGCAAAACAAAGAGTTTGAACTACGTAAAGCTGGAAATTATTTGTATAATTTTTTTAAATTGATCTCCTGGGTAATGTTGTGTAGAGAAAACATTATTGTGGAAATATGAGAGATGTGGTATCTACTGAACTAAGGGGCTTATTACAATGGCGGTCGGTCGGTCGGAAGACTGACCACGTGACACAGAGTTGGAGGTCCCACCTGCCGTAATATGATAGGACTGCCATCACGGTGGTCGGAATGTGCTCAATAACACTGCGGCTTTAGCTGCAGCCCTATAAAATGGCTACAGCACAAGCCGCAGTGTTCTTGAGGACTTTATGCACATTCATGCACCCTGTGCCAGGCACCATGTGGTGCCTGGCACATGGTGCATAAATGTTTATGGGGGTACTACATGTGCCCCCAGGGCCACATTCAGTGGCCCATGGGGGACAGGGTTCCTATTTGGGGCTCCCAAAGTTCCTTTCTGTCTGCCTTTCCATGGTGATGGGACCGTCGTGAAAAGCCAGTCAGAAACGGACATCCTAATCCCTATGGTGGTGCCTGTACAGACAGTACCTCCATTGTAGGGATAGGAGTCCAACCGCTTCCCCGACGGAATCCTAGATCCTGTCAGAGGAGGCGGTCTTTCCCCCACCCTCTGTGCTCTGACTGCCGGTATCATAATCTGGCGGTAGGACTGTTGCCCTGGCTATCAGGTGGACCGCCACTGAAGGCCTGTCGGTGGTGGTCTACCAGACATCATACTGAGGGCATAAGTTCATAATAACTTGCTTTGTGTTTGCACTATTGGGTAATTGTGCAATAAACAGTTTAAATTATTTAATTTGTATTCAGCTACTTTTATTATTGTACTGATTGGATATTTTCTATGTCTGTAACAGCACCGAAGAGGCACAATGTGTGCAAAACATGTGTTGGTTGTAATAAGAAATTAACCACTTGAATGACTAAAGAAATCTTCACAAGCCTATCCGTTTTATGATACTGTTATTTTCTCAGTATTGTTTTTTCATATATTATACTTACTTCACTGGTTGGGTACCAGTGTACTGAGAGTTTAGCACTGGACAATATTCCTGTTACCCACAATCATTGTTGCATTATATATAAATATGTATATATATTCACTGAAAAAAACCAAAGGATACAGGGAAATTATAGGTAGGAAATAACGTTAAAAAGCCTTTGAAATTCACAGAAAAAACAAAGGTTACAGGGACATATAGTTAGGGAATAGAATTTAAAAAACTTAGAAATTAACTATGTCTATGGGAGAACAGTGCCAAGTTTCTTGAAATAGACATATGTCATACTGATCAATAAATGATTCCCAATCTGGGTTACCAAGTTTAGGGCCAATTCCCACCACATTCCATGATACTATCCTCATGATAGGTTTTCTCTAAATTGTCTGGCTAACTATGGGCTCTCCTGTGTTTACTACTGAAGCATTTAATGGATTACAGATTTGAGAAATTCCACTCTTACTATATTCAAACATGTTTGGTCTAGAGTGGGGGAAATCACATGATTTTGCAAGAAAAGAAGAGAAAGCATGACTTTCCAAATATGTATCACTATCAAGATTATCAGACAGTTGATTCCACACTGGCACGATTTGGTGATCATTTCCTTGTGGGCCAGTATGTTCTTCCCTGTAAAGATGGACCTCCTGTAATGAATGGGATAAAAAGCCACTCACACCCCCACTCACTCACCCATACAGCCTCTCAATAGAGCCACTCACTCACCCATACAACCAGTCATACACCGACTCACACACCCACACAACCACTTGTATACCCATTCACACATCCACACAAGCACTCACAAGACCACTCACTCACCCATACAGCTACTCACACACACACTCACTCTCCAAACAGTCACTCACACACCCACTCAGGTAACCAAACACCCACTCAATCAGCCACGCACTCACCCATATAGCCACTTACATACCCAGTCACTAACCCATACAGCCACTCACATAGCTACTCAGTCACCCATACAGCCACTCACAGACCCACTCACTCACTGATATAGCCACTCACACAGATACTAATTAACCCAAACAGCTACTCGCACACCCACTTATTCTCCCATGCAGCTAGTCATACATCCAATTATTCCCCATACAGCCACTCATACACCCACTTACACACCCATATAACTACTCACACACCCACTAACACATTGATACAGACAATAACAGAACCACTCAGATCAGATATGTTAGAAATAGTATCACTCATTAGTAGTACAGAAAGAATAGTAATTTAACTTATGCAGTATCTTGTCTCAGAAACATTTACAAAAAGCTTACAAACAGTAAGTGAGTAGCTCTGTATCTAGGTGTGTGAGTGAGTCTGTGAGTGCATGTTTGAGTGTTGGAGGGGATGGGAAAATATCTGTATGAGTGTCAGAGTAGGTGTGAGAGTTTCTTTATGGGTGTCACAGTGGATGTGAGAGTGCTTATGTGTTTGACTGAGTGTGAGAGGTTGTGTATGGGTGTAAGAGTGGGTGTGAGAGTGTCTGTATGGATATGTGAGTGGGTGTGAGATTGTCTGTATGGGTATGTGAGTGGGTGTGAGAGTGTCTGTATGGGTGTCTGAGTGGGTGTGAGTGTGTCTGTGTATGTGACTGGGTATGAGAGGGTCTGTATGAGTGTAAGAGTGGGTGTGAGAGTGTCAGTATGGGTATGTCAGTGGGCGTGAGAATATCTGATTGTGTATGTCAGAGGGTGTGAGATTATCTCTATGAGGGTAAGAGTAGGTGTAAAAGTAGATATATATATATTTTTGTGTGTCACGCTTACCGCCGATCCATCACAGGGATACAAGGGGGACCTTGCTGAGCCCCCCGAGGGGTGTGCAGATCTTGTGAGTGAGAAAATAACATTTTGGGATTTTTGACGCCAGGACACATGCTTGACCCTCATTTATTACATGCACAAGGAGTCAGGGAAGTTCTCACTTGACCCCTTTGAATAGTATGCAAGCCACTTTTCAGCCCTGAGGACCACTTCCTGAGATATAAAATGGTGTCCACAACTTTTCTGTGAAGGAGCAGCCAGCCAATCAGAACCCTGCTTTGGCGGGTGGACTTGCGGATCCACCACGGGTCCCCGGGGCCATCTAGGGCTCCATGAGCAGGGCCATGCGGCTCCCCTCCTTTCTTTATATTTCTTTATATTTGCCCCATGGAGGTGGTGGTCCTATGGCTGCGGGGGCCGTGTACACCCCGCATTCTTGTTTGTTAATGCCCCATGGAGGTGGCAGTCCTGGGGCGGTGGGGATACTCAAACAGACACTCAAACAACCTTAGAGGTGCTCAGACAACCAATCACTCACCCAAACAGAAACTCACATAACCACTCACACACCCATATAGCCACTTAGACACAACCAGTCACTCACCTATACATTCACAGAAATGACATAATCACTCACTTATACAGTCAGTCATGCATCTACTGAATCATCCAAAGAGGCACTCATACTCCCACTGATTCAGCAATACACCTTGGTATATATATTTAACACACATAAACTTTTTTAAAACACTCAGTCACTGAATGAAGTCATCAGTGATGTCATCAGTGATGTTACTGACCATGTCATGAGTGATGTAATATGTGAGGTCATAAGCAGTGCATTTCGGGGGCATGAGTTATAGTTAGCAGGACATCCGACAAGCTCTCTGGAATTCCACTGTGTAGGACTTACAGCAAGTACCAGGTGGGCTCCTTGGCCCCCACGGTCCCTCCGGAGTAAAGTGGACTTCATCCCCCAACCAGTAGTACACCAGGAGCCGCATTTGCAGAGTGGTGGAGAAAGGGGGCGTGGCCTCCAAAGACCTCTTCGCAATCCCACTATGTGGGACTTACTGGGCATAACAGGAGGGGTAGTTGTCACCCAAGGATATCCTTGGGTGCCAACCACCCCTCCTGTTGCCTCCAGTAAGTCCCACACAGCAGGATTGCTAAGACCTGGTAGGAGGCCACATCCCCTTTCACCACCACTCTGCAAACCCCTTGGCTATTGAGGGTTCTTGGAGCCAACTTCCCCTCCTGTTACCTCCAGCAAGTCCCACAAATTGGGTTTGCTGAGAGGTATTTGGTGGGCACGCCCCCTTTTTCCACCACTCTGCAAACAAGCCTCCTGGCGCACTACTAGTTGGGGGATAAAGTCCCCTTGACTCTTGATTGTTCTTGGGTGCCGACTAGCCTTCTTATTACCTCCAGTAAGACCCACACAGCTGGATTGCTAAGAGGTCATCAGAAGCCACGCCCCCCTTCATCCACCACTCTGCAAATGCACCTCCTGGTGCACTGCTGCTTGGGGGATGAAGTCCACTTTAGGCCTGAGGCCCTCATGGGGCAAGGGGACCTCATCTCCCCACCAGCAATGCACCAAGAGGCGCATTTGCAGGGTGGTGGAGAAAGAGGGCGTGGCCTCTGATGACCTCTCAGCAATCCCACTGTCTGCGGCTTACTGGCGGTAACAGGAGGTCTTCTAGGCCCCTAAGGACCCATGGCAGCCAAGGGGGCTTCATCCTCCAACAAGCAGCATGACAGGAGGTGTGCTTGCAGAGTGGTGGAGAAAGGGGGATGGGTGTCCAGAAATTTGCCGGCTTTTCATTCATTTTTTCTCTGTCTTTGTAGGAAGGGGGCCGCATGGTCCCCCTTACTTTAACTGTTTTGGACCCCAGGTACCCCAGCCCCAGGACCTAAACGGTCAGTATTCTTTAATGCTCCCAGCAAAGTTGCAACTTATACATGAATAACATACTCACTTCTTTTTGGACCCAGAGTCAGCCTGGGATTGGGTGGATACTCACTTTGAGGGGGAGCTGCCATCTGCTGTGGATTAACAATCAAGCATAGTGGCATGGGTGGTGAGGGGGCCAAGGTAATGCTACTCACAATAAGCCTAGGGATACTAAACGATTACCTTTCCCAAACAAGTTGCGACATAGTCAAAAATCTGCTTTAGAAGCTGCTTATGGTGTGCATCGTGCCAAGCCCTCACGCAGCACCGACTCAAGTTGAGCTACAATTGATGACAACATAACTTCTGTGGGTTTGGAACATGGGGGACTTTTGTTTGGCCAGATTGTTATGCCACAGGCAGCAGAAGGCTTGATATAATACTCGATTTTCTAAGTTTCACGGGCTAACAAAAGATATCCTGTCAAGTATATTGTATTAATGCATACGCATGTAATATGATTTTCAGATCTGCTGGTTGTCATCCCCCCTCTGTGTTTCATCACTACACTGAGAATTGTAACTTTCCCAATTTTGAGAGTAGGCTTTAAACACACATGTTTGGGCGCGCAGCTATTGCCGGCAGGCTCTGGTTTATGTTAGATTGTTATTGATTGAACCTCATATTCCCTATTAGGCACAAGCAATACAGATTCACACTCATGAACAAATGCAACTGGGTGGATGGAACATGGGGGGGAGGGGGGCTGTTTACCCCACAGACAATGGCATCATAGTTCGCCAGCATCGTACTAGATTTTTTACCTTAAATGTGCAGGGACTGCCCTGAGCACATCATCAATATTCCATACATGCATACATTAAACATCAGCAGGCGCATATTTGTTTTTTGCAAGAGACTCATCTCAT
This sequence comes from Calotriton arnoldi, assembly GCA_963921515.1. Classification (NCBI taxonomy): domain Eukaryota; kingdom Metazoa; phylum Chordata; class Amphibia; order Caudata; family Salamandridae; genus Calotriton; species Calotriton arnoldi. Next base: position 578,790 of record CAWUFW010001414.1, read on the forward strand.
TGACTGTGAACTTCAGCAGCTCAGTAAGTGCTGGCTGGGCCAAGTTTATGGTACAATATACTCTTCTTAATGACGGGGAGCCTTATTATGGCTCCGTCCAGGATTGCCCTTTCAGTGTCTCTGAAAGGAGGTTGACAGGGAAGGTTGATACGTGTTTGTAGAAGGCTGTCAAGATGTTCAAGTATTTTTGGGTATATGTCTCTACACATCACACTCAGAGCAAGGGAGATTTTGGACTACAATGTCCGGGGTCCTTGTGCAATGGGTGGGTATCCCATGGATATGGGGGAGAGACTTTAATAACATCTTCGATCTTCCTCTGGATCGCTCACACCCTCTGCTTCTCTGTGCCCCAGCCTATCAGTATTCACAACAGTTAACTCAATGGACCCAGCAGTGGTCCCTTTTAGATGCGTGTGTCTATATTCACATTACTCAGCTCCACATGACTTAAATGTTCATTTAGACCTTTTTCTCTGTTCTCCAAAACTTATCCCTCTGGTTATGCATTCTGATTATCTAGGGCAGTTGATATCTGATCACGCTGCCTACTCCGTAGACATTAGATGGGATGCGCCACATCCCCCAGTTCCTTTCTGATGACTCGCAAAAGATATATTAGATAATGCTGCTTTTCGAGTGGTACAGTGCATACATATTACCAACTACTTTGGAGATAATCATGCTACAGCAGCAACTAGTGCCATAGAATGGGACTCCTTCAAGGTGGTAACCAGGGTTTTTTGTATGCAGAATATAGCTGGAGTTCTCAGGAAGTTGGATCGGGACTTGAAAGCCACGGAAGAGGAGGTTACGAACATGAACAATCGCTATTCCCCAGATGAGACAACCCGCCACGCACATTCTGACACAAAAGCATGTTATGCTGCACTGTTAGAACTTGTCCACTGCTATAATTATACAGAACACACTGCTCAAATTAATGCAAAGGGGCGACAAACCTAGGTGCTTGCTTACTTGGCGGGTTTGCCAAGAGATGCAATGTCTACCAATGATCTAGAGCACACTCAGCTAGGTATATTGCATGTGTTTTGCACCTACTACAATGAGTTCTATCGGGCACTCCCTGTGCCTCCTGCTGAGGCTATACAGCAGTTTCTGGAACCTTTATCCTTACCATCCATCACTGCTATTATACGACAGGAGCTTGACGACTTGATCACCGTGAAAGAAGTGAAGAATGCAATACATAATTTGGCCAGAGATAAGACTCCAGGCTTGGAAGGATTACCGTTAGAATACTAGGATCGATTTTCCACCCTCCTAGCCCCCAAATAAGTAGAAATTTATAATGAGGCTCTCGTCACAGGCTCAGTTCCAACTTTTCTTCAAGAGTCTCTTCTAGTTCCTCTGCTTAAATCAGATAAAGATCCTGCTCGCCTTACTACGTACAGGCCAGTAGCTATATTAAGAGCAGACTATAAGATCCTCTGGAAGGTACTAGCAGAGCGTTATGCGCAATTGCTGCCTACACTGATCCATCCAGATCAGAATGCAATTGTCCCGGGGCTTAATGCGTTATAATATTATCATATTATTTTTCTATGTAATGGATCAGGGCTCGCTCCACTACCCTACTATTAGATATTAGATCTGGGACTACCTGTTTGGTGTTCTGAGAGCCATGGGATTGGGGCGGCGACTCGTAGCATATACAAAGCTATTTTATACAAACCCTACTTCACAAGTGTGTGCAGGGAAGCTAATCTCAAATGTATTTCCTCTAGGTCATGGGACGCAGCAGGGGTGTCCTCTTTCACCTATCCTGTTTACTCTAGCGATGGAAGCTTTAGCGCAGAGACTACGATTAAGAGGTAGATGGTGCAGCATCCTACTGAATGATGAGGTGCACGTAGTGTCCCTATATGCGGATGATATGTTTCTACATCTTCATGATGCAATGAGCGATATGGCCCCATCTCGGTGGCATCCGGAAAGCTTGAGTAGGTATCGGGGTTACGGGTAAACTGGTGAAAATCGTGCGTTTTCTCACTTAGTCGCAAAGTCTTACCGCATGTAATATGCTTAGGTGGGGAAGCACTAACTGGGTCGACAGCAGCTGTTAGATATCTTGGGGTCCGGCTTCATCATACTAAGGAAGACCTATTTGAGGACAACCTTCAGCGGGCTGCTACATCCCTCAAAATCTCAGATGCGCCTTTGACAGCGGTTAACACTAGCTCTGGCAGGCACAGTTGCTCTTTCTAAAATGGTTATCCTCCCCTGGCTACTATACTTCTTTGTCAATGTTCCAGTATTTCCCAAATGTCACATTGTCATTGACCTGGATCAGGCACTAGGGGATTTTCTCTGGAACAACAGGAGATGTAGAGTAGCCTTAAACCAGCTTCAATTGCCTGTGAGAGACGGAGGATTAGGGGTACCATCTTTGAGACCTAATATTTTGCTCACAGCTTCATGAAACTAGCATAGTGGATGGTCTCCTCCCTTTGCATGTAATACAGCTATTTTTACATCCCACAGTGAAACTGAGCCGTTCATGGACAGTCGATTGTGTGGCTGTCTCGGAGATGTGTGACAAGAGTGTTGCAATTCACAAAATACATTCTTCCCTATTCACCTGTCACACCACTTCAGAGTTTATCTTGCCCACCGGGGCACTTTAGTCCTGATCTGTTGACTAGCTGGCATGAGCACTCCATTGACACAGTTGGGAATTTGTTACAGGGCACACAATTTACTGCAGTTTGACCAAATTTGCCTGGATTAAAGCATTCCACCAAATCAGTTTCTTTTGCATCCACAGTTGCTGGGAGCGCTCAGAATACTGTGGAGTGTGATTGATGTAGAGTCACCCACCCATGCAGTAATGCATACACTGCACACCATGGGAGAAGTACGACATTTTATTACTTGGTTTCATAGAACAATTAGGGAGCATACTGGGGTCTCGCCAGAAAAATGCAAGATTTAAAAATATACAGTTATCCTACTCCATAGGGCATATCTTACACCATTATTTGTAAATCACATGTATACATTGGCCATCCTTACTTGTCCCAGATGTCAATTGCTTTCAGCAGATTTTCAACATATACTTTGGTCTTGCTTTAGAGTAACGGAATACTGGCATTCTATATATACTGTGCTGGCCACTGTCACAGAGCTCACTACATTCATATCATGGGAAGCTACAGCATTAGTCATATTCCCCAAGAGGAAGAGTCATAGGGTGAGGGTGTGCTTTCTGAATCTGGCCCTTCTTTTGGGAAAACGCTTATGGGCTGTGCATCGGCCAGCACAGAAGCCATCGACTTTTACCCAGTGGTGCAGGGCTCTGCATCACTGGAGTGATGAAGAAAGTACTGCGCTGCACTGGTAATAGGCACGTAGAATCCAGAAGTGCTCCACTGCAGCAGCCTGGGACACTATGTTATTACAATTCAAAGAACTCTCGGCTGAAAAGCCACCAGCATCTTATGCATCCTGTGCGATCCCTTATGGTTTGCCTGGACCTTCCCCTAATTCCTAACCATTCTATTCCAGGTGGTTGATGTGAAGATCAGTTTGTATTTGGACTTACCCCCTGCCCAGGAAATCCCTCCTGACCATTTACCCGCCTATTTACCTGCCTACTCTACATATTAAATGCTTGTGCACTCCTTTTTCTTTCCCCTTTCCAAGTTGAAATTGCCTATCATTATATACCTGGTGTGTAATCAGCAAAATATGGGAGACTAAAAGCTTTAGGATAATAGTTTGAGTGATTATAAGGGAATACAACTTTATATTTATTAACATGTTTGCCTATTAAAGAACACTTACGATGACAAGTGAATGCAACTTTATATTTATTAACGGTTGCCTATTGTAGAGTGTTCACTGTGGAGTGATGCTTATTGAATTGAATTACAATGCATAACAGCATTAGTTAATTATAAAACCCAATAAAAAAAAATTGAAACAGGAAGAGTAAGCCAAAAGTCATGTGACAAAACATAACTGCTTCATGAAGCATTAAACATATTGCATATCATCATTGTCTACTGTTAAACATTCACCAATAATCCCCAATGGGGCCTTCACATGTCTGCAACAGAACTGTGCACATCGTCAATTCAGAAAAGTTAAATTTGCACTACATAAAGATTTTCATGACATTTCATGTCAAATACCACCAACTGTGGTGTACTGTGCACTGCGCTCATTTGGGCTATATGCACAGTTATGCACTACACAGATGATGTTTTGTACTGGACATAACATGTGTAGGGTTTTTTCAAATCTAAACATATTACGACTCATTTGTAGTGGTAGTGACGCACATAACAGTCGCAAGTACAGTATTTCCTACCGCTAAAATTGAGGATGCATGACCTCGCATATAGGAGAGTTGGGCTGACCGCCACCGGCAGACGTTGACTGCACTGTTGACACCATGGCGGACACAGCCATAGGCTAATGTTGGTGACAGTGACAGCTGCGGTTCAATTGCTGTGTGCTTCTACACTGATGACCGCATATGTGGCGTAAATGTACGCCGCAGTTTAAAAAATACCTCACTTGCCTCCTGGCACTGCTGCTATCAAAACCTCCTCCACTTTAGCTGCCAGCCCAAGCAGGTGAGAGGGCACGTCCCTTCACTCCAGAGGAGCTTGAGACCCTGGTTGAACAGGTCCTTCCCCTGTATGATACACACAGAAATTTACCAAAAGGGTCCTGAGGAAAGTTTTAAGACCTGCAAAGGATTATATCCCCAATCATATACAACAAAAAACACAATCAAACCTTGGGTCTATTACAAAAGAAGAAGAAGACACTGACTATATCTCACAGACATAACTGTGGGATGATCCCCTTTCAGGACGAAAAACCTTCCCCTGTATGGCCAGCTCTATGGCTCACCAGAGGAACAGGTAACTATCTCAAATACAGCTTTTTACTCTGTTCAACGTCTTCTTTTCAATTCTCATAGGCTATAATGTGCCTCTGAGTCCCAGAGTGTAACCTTATTGTGTGTGTTGTTTGGTGAAATGGAGTGGTCCCTAAACAGGACAATCGTTTAATGGATTATGAGGCACTGTACTTTTTGGAGTGAAAATCAGCATTGTAATGTGTGATAATCCCTATATTCTACTTGTGTTACATGCATAGATGTATGTATGTCTACATTTCATTGTACCTGTGATGATTTCCCACATCACATCATAGTATATGTGCAAAGATAGGTATAGGATTTACACCATGAGATGTGTCTGTATACTGATAGGAGCATTTGAGGATGATGTTAGCCATGTGTACAGTGCCACAGGTCACTCAGCCCACATAAGGCATAGCAAAGCTGTTGTCTGGGAGGTAGCTATACCTCACAGACCCCTTCAGAGTGCCACACAACCATATGGTCACATATTATTAGATGGGCAGAAAATTCAGTTTTTTGTATTGAATTGCTAGAAATGTGAGGTTCATGTGAGATCAGTATGCTCAGCCTGCCGAGAGCAAGGCCTGACAATAAGTTGTGGGCAGTCTCAGCCATGGCCCAGGCTGGGGAACAATTACTATGGCAAGACAACTGATACACAGAGTAATCTCCCTGTAGACCTGCAGATCCATGGATGTTCCCAATATGAGTTTTCTTTCCCACTAGTAGCCCTGATAGCTGTTACATGGACTATATTTGGAAGGTGACTGAGGTAAACCCCTGACCTGACACTTCTTTCCATTGACCCATATTGTCAATGTGTGTCTTTCACTTATGGTAGTTCCATTACTCACACAGGTCTGTAGTCACTTTTTTTTATAAATCATGCTTCCACTGTACAAGCCTATTGCACATCTGACACATGAACAGAGTAGATAGTTGGTTACTTTTGAGTAGATTTTGAAATGTGATTCATCAGCTCTGTGACATTAAATCCAATCACAAAACACATACAATGGTATGTTGAATGTCATCCCTGTTACAGTGCCACAAATGGCAAAGGGAGTGTCCTGTGATGACAGTACATACCACACAAACTTATTCTGACATAGTATGATATCCCAATATGTGGTCCACATGTCCACACATCCCCCTGAGAGGAAGCTCTCAGTGACACACATGACAGCCCTTTCATTGTGACTTTAGGCTTAGAATGGTTGGTATACTATGGTGGCTCTATGAACCATCTGCATCTGGTCAATGGGCCTGGCAGTAAAAGTGTCTGTACAGTCATGCAAAAATAGTTTACCCTTCAGAAGGTTAAAATGGTGTGTTGTGTGTATTGGTTCCTTACATCATGTTCCATGTAGGATGGCCCTGGGCTACATGATGTTAGTGGGCTGGCTCAGTCAATTTAGGTCATGACCAGGGTTGAGGTGAGTCAGCAGATGACCACAAAAGTGTGTATTCATGCTTTAGCAGTGCTTAGCATGTGACATTTACACATGTATAGTGTTGACTCTTAATGAATGTTTGTACTAGATGTCAACAAAATGTGTATCAACCATACAGATATCCTAAAACTTCCAGTTACAATCTGTTTCTACATCTATTGCATTCACACAGGTCAATGCCCAACAGCAGAAAATCATTTAGAGAGCCATCACCCGGAAGGTGCGGACCCTGGGGGCCTTCAACTGGTATAGCATCCACTGCAGGAAGAGGTTTTTGGACCTGAGGTCCAGCTGTGGAAGTCCTTCCAACGTGGAAGGGGCGCGCCCCAGACCCTGACCCCCCTAATGGCCCGCATACTGGTGATGGCATCCCCGGAGCTTGATCGGCAGTTGAGGGCCAAACAGCTGCAAAAGGGGTGAGTCCTGGCCAGAGTCATACATGTTACTTTGTCAACTTTGTGTGTTACAGGCAGGCATTTCTCAAACAATATTTGTGGTGGCCCATGTGCCACACACAAGATGAGTTATTGTTTGTGTAGGTCTGGTGGTAGTAGACTGCTGCTGTGCTGTGCCTATTGTCTGTCTGACCAGGAACACAGCAGAGTCCTGTCCACATCCAATTTTCTTTTTTGAATGGACACTTAGCTGAGTGAAGTGAGTGATGCTCTCATGTGATGGAGGCCAAATTACATATGATATGACATAGAGTTCACAGTTCATTTGTAAGTACTGGTAATATAGAGAAACGAGTATACAAACATCACTGGTGTCATCAGCATTAGTGCCTACCTGTTGACCAATGTACATTTGCCAGTTGATGTTTCATTTGCAATAGTGATCAAAATACTCATTCACTGACTGGTGATATGCATTAGGGAGTGAGATGTCGAGCTGTAGATATCATATGTGAGTGTTTACACTCATCCTTACAAGGGAATCTGAGTTTGCAATGCCAAAGAGTGCTGTGATGAGCTATCGCATTGGGACTCTAGTGATGCCACATCTTCATGTCATAGATATTCAGGGTCACCCAAAAACCTTCAAAGCTGTATTGGCTTGTAGGTATACAATCTATTTATGGTGTTATCACTTGTTACCAAGCAGGATTGGGGATGTTCATATGGCTATATGAAGTCTTGTGCTGTGTGAATTCTGAGCATTTATCTCCCAAATGTTTGGACCTCAACGTTATAAAGCACTTTTATATGTTGCATGTGATTCCAGAGTCTCATCAGTGTGCAATGAGCATTTACATGAGGTCTGCCACAACACTAATTGATGGTACATTGGGGTTTCACTTGACCTCTGGGCCTTGTGTGAGCATTGTGTAAATTTCAAAATCGTATAGATCCTATTTGATTACATCATTTTACAATGGTATACTACAAGTGCTGAAGTATGCAAGGTGATCAACTATCCTAGTATGGACATAAGGCTGGAGTGTAGACAACTCTATCAATGCATTTGGGCCTGTCTGGGGTAATGACATTACTGGAACCTACTGTTTGCAGGTTATGTGGCATGCATGTATGTGCCCCTGCTAAATTTGAAAGGGCAGATTTACAAGCCCCTTGCGTGACTTTTGCGCTCCCCTGCTAAATTTGAAGGGGCAGATTTACAAGCCCCTTGCGTGACTTTTGCGCTGCAGTTGCGTCACTTTTTTGACGCAACAGCGGCGCAAACAATGCGGCCTATTTACAACGTGACGCATCTAGGGAGATGCGTCACGTTGAAAAGCCCTGCGTCACATTATACCTGCGTCAGGTATAATGTATGCAGGGTGGGCGTTCCCACGCAGTAAGGCCTCGCAAAAGTGACGCAGTGAAATCTACAACATTTCACTCCGTCACTTTCAGGACGCCACTGCGTCAAAACCTTATGCCTGCTTGAAGCAGGCGTAAGGAGTGACGCAGTGTATTGGTAATAGGCCTCAACACGCATTGCTGGAGTTGCGTCGTGCTTGCGACACGACTCCAGCAATGCGTGACTTCTTCGCCAACAGATGCGTCAGAATTTCTGACGCATCTGTCAATCCTTGCGCCATAGTGCGCCGTATTGTAAATACGGCGCATCTATGGTGGCGCAAGGGTTTCTAAGGGTGGCGCAGGGAAAGTGACGCATCTATACAGATGCGTCACTTTCTTGTAAATCTGCCCCGAAGTCTATAGAGTAAACCATGAAGCTGGTGTGATATGTGTACTTCATCAATGTTTTCTGTTCATTAGTGATGGTCAGGTGTGGAAACGCAGTTGCAATAAACCCATGTTACATATCATTTCAGATAAATCCAGGACAAGTGAAGAAGAAGGGGCCAATGTATTTGGGAACACAACTGGTCACAGTGGTTCCAGACGTGAGACCTCAGACATTGAGGGACCCAGTTACCAGGAGGATGTGGGGAGTGCCACGGAGGATGGCACCTCAAGTTCATCTTCATCCAAGTCATCCTGCGGTGTAAACTCCTGAGTGGTGGCGGACCCCACAGGATCAGTACCACCTCCAATCTTGTCCACCACCCACATTTCCATCGCCACCCTCTCTGTTTCCCCCCAACCAGTTGTTTGGACCTGCTCCCCTAAGGGGAGAACAGTCTCCTTCGCTCCAAGCACCTCCGCTGCTGCCCCTGTTACCCCCACTGCCCTGAGTGAGGAGGCTATTGAGCTGCTGAGGACCATCTCTGTGGGTCAGATTTCAGTCTGCAATGCCATCCAGGGGCAAGGCAACCAGTTGACACAGATGGTGGCTTACCTGGAAGGCATTCACACTGCAATGTCTCCACTACAGAGGTCTTTTCAGGCTCTGGCCTCTTCCCTCACTGCAGCCTTCCACCCATCCCAACTTTGCACCCACCTCCTGCCCCTTCCCCATCCAAATTCCCTATTCCCATTCCTGTCGCAAGTACACACTCGCCTAAGCAAGCACACACTTCATCAGACACAAGCACCACACACAAACAAACAAAAAACACAAACATGCAAGCCCTGAGCACACACTCACCCCCTCACCCCCTCACCATCCCAACCACACCCCCAGGTACCAAAGCAACAATCACAGACCCCTCCACACCCATATGCATACCCCCAGACACCACACCAACGGGAACAGATCCCCCCGCCCCCACATGCAGGCCCCAAGACACCACACCAACAGGCACAGACCCCTTCTCAACAATATGCATACCCCCAGACATCACACAGGAAAAAAACGCAAATGCTCACAGTCACCTATACAACAGACACCGACACAACACACAGTTCAGACAGCACACACAGCTCACACATCCACTCCCTCTGCCTCCCAACTCCATCCCAAACATCCTACCCATTTTCCTTGTGAAGATGTGTGGTTTGCCCTTGCCCCTAACCCTGTGAAGCCCGATCCCCCAACTCAACTACACCTAGCCCAAAAAGACAAAAAAACGCTTCCAAAGACCAACCCATTCCTTCCACATCCCCCTCCGTCCCTGAGAAACCGGATCCCCATCCCATTGAACCCAGGCCACAACCCCAAAAAACTAAGAAAACCCCTCCCAAAACAAAACCCACCCTTCCCTAAATCGCAGTCCCCCCAAGTAACATCTTTGAGGTGCCTGCTATGCCCAATGGACGCAGGAGATTTTCTGGCAGTGTCAGTAAGGATACGTTTGGTGGCACCTCACTGTGCTGTGGCACATAGATCCACAATGGACTGGCTATTGACCTTTGTTTTGCTACCTGTTGTGACATACTGTCATTAAAATCTTGTCATAGTTTTGAAGATATTGGTCCTGCCATAACTTTTCTAACTATTTGATGTTCTTGTATAGTAGTGATGTGTGCCTACAGTTGTATTTGTTTCATCCCTGATTGCTGATCCATTTGAAGTGGTTAGTATGGTGTGACCTTGGACCCAGTGCTGGAGGTACACAGGAAAAGGGGAAATGTTGAATGGATGTCTATGTGGAATGAAATCCAAATGGACCAGACATTGCATTGGGTGGCATGTTATATAGTAAGTATTTCAGCTTGGCCTGGCCACTGTCAACATCATTTAGTTTGCACTTCTCCCTATGATGTAGGTTGGACATGTGATTGATGTGTACACGTTAGATTCACACATGGAGGGTGTTAATAGTCATGCCTTTGTGGAGTTTTGTATGGACATGTGTCAATTTTCCTTTGTGGACTTTACACCTACTTTATCTGGAAGTGTGACAAATGCTGTTAGTGCTTTGATTGATTTTGTGGCTTGCACTTACACATTACGTACACATGCATGGCACTTGGTGATGCTATTGGTTGTGCCTGATATACTTCAATTCCCAGGTCCAGTGCACATTGAGCTTTTCAGGCATGTTCAAAATGTACTGTGCCTCAGGGCCCCAGCTTTTCAGGGTTCCCCCTGATAGAGGCATTCCTATTCAGAAGAGAGTGCTTCCATTGTGCCTTCAGAATGCTTATGGCACTGCTTATTTGTAATCTCATTTACTGACAGTGCCGTTTCATGTGGGTGTTAGACCTGGCTTTTTCAGCGGGTTTATCCCCAGACTTTTTGATATTTGGCATCCTGTTTTTAAACCTGTTTTTGTTGGTGTTATGACTCTAGGCACTTTACCACTGCTGATGACTGCTAAAGTGAATATGCTCTCCCTGTAAATTGTGTTGATGGATTTGTTTTTCCATGATTGGCTTATTTGACTTACTGCTAAGTCCCTAGTACAGTGCACTGTGTGTGCTCAGGGCCTGTAAGTCAAATGCTGCTAGTCGGCCTGCAGCGCTGATTGTGCCAGTTTCAGACAATATATGTACCTTTAGTAGTAGTAAAGAAAGAGCATTGAGCTGTAAAGGACGAGAACCCTCATTCACCTGAAGGTGACATGCTTCATCATAGGGCTCCCTCCTCACACAAGGACCGCAAGGAACCTTGTGTGGGCTACAACTCAAATATATATTGGGAGGAGCTGAGGTGTTTTAGATGAGCATGATGGTAGAGTTGGTGGGTGAGGGGCAGAGTGCAATAAAAAAAGAGAACGTAACAGTGATTCAAATTATCTCCCGGTGGGCAAAACTTTGGATAGAGCTAAAATGGTGAAGACAGGGGGTAACAACTACCCTACCTCAATGGGTCAACATGTTTCTGCCCCTTAGTGACTGTATAAGTTCATGGGAATTTGTCAGGACCAGAGATAGACTGTCACTCTGCTTCAACAATAAAGAAACATTTTTAAATCGTCCATACATTCAACCTGGTGATTTCCTGGGTGTATTAATCTCATCCTCTGGTTTCACGCATGGTACTGAAAGAGACAAGGAAAACAAAACAAAACAGCAAATGTTCAATGGTACTTCAATTACCAATTCGATCCACCAAGTTTTAGGTAGTGTAATGTGCGGCTAAATTGACCATCACCATCAAACACACTAGTGCTAAGGTAGTGCAGTGGATAATGGTGAATACAATTTTAAAAAGGGGAAGTATTCTTACCCAAATGTATTGCATCCAAATCCATAATTTACTTATCTGATCCGTATATACAGAGCTTGAATAAAAGCAATATTAGCGAAACAGAGAGAATAGCAAAGTGAGTGTTTGTTTCAAATATATATGCGCATTTGTTCATCAACTAATCACCTTTATATCGCCTTGTCATTTATTATACTCTCTAGCTCATTAAACATTCGCCTATCTCTAATAACCATCTGTTGCTTAAAGATGAGTATTAAGGTTTATAAATTTACTTGTTAAAATTTTTTAAAGTGATCGAAACTATTCATCATACCAAAAGGTAAATGTATCCAGTACAACTGTCGGTCAACAGTATGACTGAGTACTAAGGGTCGTGCAATATGGTGATTGACATCCTCAAAAAGGAAAACAAAAGACAAACATGTCACGATACGGAGGGTAAGTCAGAGCGCGGGTCACACTACACCCCCATTCTCCAATCTCAATGCCTGCTGAGCTGACGAGCTTCCTAAATCTAGAGATACTTTCTGAATATTGCAGTATGTCTCCATATATGAGGGTCAGTAACTCATATGCCCTCTTAGGCATTTGTGTGTTCTCATCCATATGAACCGGAAGCACAAGGAATGTTGGGAGAAGTAGTTCCTCGTTATTGCAGTGTATATTATGCAGTATCTTACACTTCGATTGGGCAGTAATTAAAATGTTCTGATATCTTTTATGATTGTGATGTGTCAAAAAACTGGTCATACTAGGTCGAAAAACTTTACTTATCTTTCTTAACAATTATAATGAAAAATACCTTGATTGATGGACTAATCTAAACCATGAGGCGTAAGTGAAACGTCCTGTGTATGTTGATACTTATAGGCTGAGAATGGATATTGTCACAGGTAATAACACATAATATAATATATTTAGCTCGAATACCTCATCTTCGAGCTATTTAGGTGCTACATTTTTATTGAACCTATCCATGCGATGATTTTCATAAGTGAATGGACAGGTATATCCGAGTTTATTTTAGTGTATTATGCAAGGGTCATTATTTCATGATGTGTATCACAGGGATGGCTTCGATTTTCAGTGAATATTTTCATTTTCATAATCATATCAAAGGGATGACCAAGTGATATCATAATTGAACCCTTTAAGATGACTCTTAAGTCTAAATGTCCAGCGTTGTTCTCAGCGAAAGAGCAGTGTATCCAACTTGCCCATTTGTGTAGTGTAGTATGGTTTGTCTAACATTATCCACTTGATGTCATTTTCTGAATGTCTCTGCTCCAAAAAATGTTTTGGTCAATTTAGTGTTGCTTTTCTTACATCTAATGGTGCTCTTAAACGTTCCACTTGTTCTTACTTTGCAAGTGGTCATAACTACTTACTGTAATCCACATGGGCATGTGATCAAGTAGATTACACCTGATGAGTTACAATTCATATGTTTGTGCAATAGCCATGGTGCTTTCAGTCCAATTTTGACCTGTGCCATGGGATGCCTTAGGACGCAGACCGAACACGCAATCGCCAATGCCATGTCGACCTGGCAAGTGTACCCACTTGCCAGGCCCTAACCTTCCCTTTTATTACATTGAGTCACCCCTAAGGTAGGCCCAAGGTACCCCTATGGGCAGGGTGCAGTGTATGTGAAAGGTAGGACTTGTACTGATGTGTGTTACATGTCCTGATAGTGAAATACAGTGTATTTCGTTATTCACTACTGAAAGGCTATCTGTCCCAAAGGATAGAATGGGAGTTTCTTTATAACAGCTTATAAGGATAACATCCCATTGGGACAATATAGAAAGTTGGAGTTTAGTATGCCTGAACTCAGAATATAAAAATGCACCTTTTAGTCAGGATGATTTTTATATTGTGTGTTGAAAAATACCACTTTTAGAAAGTGGGTATTTTCTTGCTTAGTCATCCTGTGTGCCTCTACTGGTTTGTGGATTGACTCTCTGGCTTTGGAGCGACAAGGGCTGGTGATGTGCATTCACTGTAGACAGCCACTGGGGGGGTTGAGGTGTGTCCTGCCTTTCCTGGATGAGTCAGGGCTGGGCTGAATAGACCTGGGCTGCATTTAGAGTAGGGGGAGGAGATTCCCTTCCACCTGAATGGGTCTGGTTTGCCTTACATAATGCTGTCACCACCTCCTGCCGGGAAGCTGGACCAGAGAGGACAGAACAGGTTTTGACTGAGCACAGAGCCTCTCTGCCAGCAGTGTACAAAGAGAAATAATGGGATATAAATCTTGGGGCCCAGACCCCAGAACTTTAGAATACTTCAGGACTCAAGAGGAACCTCTGCCAAGGGGAAGAACAGCCCATTTGCTGTGTGCTGTCTAGGGTTGGCCTGCAGTGGCTGTTTCTGCCAGGGAGAGGATAAAGACTTTGCTGTGTGCTGTGTATCCTGCTTGAAGAAGATCTCAAGGGCTTGAAGTAAAGCTTGCCTCCTCTTCTGAAGTCTCAGAGACACAAAGACTTCACCACCAGCTCCCCTGAACTACCTTGCTGGGAGTTCTGACCTGTCAAGAGGTGCCTGTTACTGTGCTGGACCTCTGGAGGTGGTTCCTGCTGCCGGGAGCTGGAAAAAAGATACAACTAAAGAAGCGCGACACATCCGCACTGATTTCTGACTCATGGCTGTCGTGCAGCTGAAGAAACCGAACCAGCACCTGCCTGCGGTTGGAGAAATCGCCACACGCCGAATCCTGTGCACTGATCTCCGAAGTCCGAGATCACCGCACCGATTCAGACGCAGGCCCCGCTATGTGACTGCAGTAACCGACACATCGTGGGACAGCGGCTAGAGACATCAACACAGCGCAGTTGCCGCCACCCCTTCATTGAGAACCGGCGCATCCCCAAACCGCCACGCATCGTACAGGGATGCCAAGTCTACAGCAATGCTGAGGCCGCAAAAGGAAACTGACGCATCACCTCACCGCACAGTAAGAAACCGACGCATCACCTCCTCTTCAGTAATGAACCGACGCATCACCTCCCCTGCGTGACAGTAAGGAACCGATGCATCACCTCCCCTGGAGTAAGGAACTGTCGTATCACCTTCCCTGGGCAAAAGGAACCAACGCATCACCTTCCCTGCGGCTGTTTTTGTTTATGATTTTGACTCATCCAAGGTACTTTGCGTTGAAAGTGTTGCACCTATATTTTGCTATGGACAGAACTCTTTTTACCTTCTAAAAGTCATATATTGATTATAGTATGTTGGATTTCTTTTGTCGTTTTGGTCTTGTTTGACTTAGGTAAAGATTACTTCTTTTTCTAAACTGGTGTGGTGTCCATTTGTAGTGTTTTCACTGTATTACTGTATGTGTGCACAAATGCTTTACACACTGCCTCTGAGATAAGCCTATCTGCTCCTGCCAAGCTACCAAGGGGGTGAGCAGGGGATATTTTAGAATTGCATCCCCCTTACCCTGACTAGGAAAAAGGGTCCCTACATGGACAAAGGTGCAAACCATTGCCAACTAGAGACCCCAATTTCTAACAGTGGGTGAGAGTGCAGTACAGAGTTGTAGCAGAGAAGGTGTGTTTCACTTTAATTAGTATTTTCTTTTTATTCTGCATGTTTATTTAATAATTGTATTGTTGTAAGTTACACTTTTTATTGTATTGTATTGTGTAATATTGCATTTAATTTAAAGTATATATTTTAATGTTTGTAAATTATAACATGTTTTCTATATTTTTACATTATTTTTATATAATTTTTTTAATTATTTCTTCAAGTTAATATATTTTTAAAGTTAATGACATTTTTAATGTTTGCAATTTGATATACTTATCTTTTTTAATGATATATTGGTCATCTACATTTTTATAGTCAATATTTTTTACTTTACATACAAACAGGCCAAGTGGCCCCCTAAATAGATAAGGGGCCTAAACGAACCATGGTAGTCGGTTGCGGGAGGGCGCCATTAAACCAAACACGGTGTTGCCAAGCCGTGAGCGGTATTTCAAGAGTAGTATACGGTCGATAGACAGCGGGAACGTTAGTGGGTTCATATTCATGGAACAGATTATCATTCGCTTCCACCGCTGGAAAAGTGATCCAATAGTAGAACACCTCAAAATGGAAAGCCGGATCCGCTTGAACCACAAAGACTAGATCAACTCCCTTGTCGGGCACTCCATACACCCGTAAGTGATCCCGGAGTGCTGTGCGGCTATGCGCCGCTATGTCTATACCCGCCATTACTAACGCAATTATTCGACAACCTTACAAGAGGCAGCCCAAAAATGTTATGTTTAAGAAACCTTTTTTAACAACTTCAAGCTTGAAAGAACCTTCAAAAACTTCAATATAGGAGGTATCACCATCACACACGCTTCCGGAAGCGTATGTGAGGGTATTGTGGACAAGCACAAGTACTACTCAAGCGTCCCGCAGATAAGCTGCCCCACTCGTTGGTCGCGCCATGTTATTTTAGCGCTGTCTGCATTTTCTGTCTCTCACCTTTTCTCCTGTTCGATTTGGGCTCATACTGCACAACATGTAAAAGGTCGAATAACAGCATCTCCTTGTTCTTGCTGATTTGGCCTGTTATCACACTATTAACAAGCTGCAGCTAACGGGCCTTAGCGTGAGTTTTCTAGCAATAGCGGCCGTTTTTTTTTACCTCTAAGCATGTCAGCGATATATATCGCTAATGACATGGAAAGTAGGCGTTCCTGACTAAAACTCCATTGAAACAGTCGCAAACACAACTTCCCCCTATTATCAATGCCCGCGATAAGAAAAGTCCCGCTAACCGCGCTTATCGCTGGAATTTAACGCCTGAAAAAAACTTGCCTTAACCATCTTGTCAATGGGGGGTGGATTGTTGGGTTAAGTATACACTTGCCTATTAGCAAGCTTTTCATTAGCGCTGTCAATTTAGCGCTGGAATTCTCATGCTATTGCTGGTTTTACACGCTATCGCTGGATTTCCTATCGCCTTTGCGATACGCGTTGATAATATTTACACTCATCTTTATATGTACATATAAAGGGCCCGATTCACAAAGGTAAACTGAGATATTTACAAAGGGCATTTACGAGTAGTAAAGTTAGACTTTTGTTTGGTCGTTAGCGTTAGCGGCACTTTTCTGCATTGATAATACCGCGCTATCACGGCGAGAAAATCCAGCAATAGCCGGCGATAAAAAAAACAGCGCTAAGCGCTTTGCGATAATTATCGCAGATCGTTGATAATATGCCCCTTAGATTCTTCTCTGTTTCCAGGGCCACGGAGAGTGACCCTGTGTGGCACAACAGTTGAGGTTTTGGGGTCCTATTAAATTAAAGGACCTTTGAACTATTATTAATTAAAAAGAACTGGAGGGGAATTTTATGAAACAAAATAAAAATAAAAGCAAGATGTTACAGCTAAATAAATTGTGGGGTGCATTCCTTAAGCTACCTTATCATCATAAAGTAAGGCAATCAGGCATCTCTAATACTCTTCGACTTACCACAGCACATTAAAGAGTATTTTCACTGGTACTACGTTTTAATAACCCATTCCATCTTCTACAACCAAAGTAGGTGGAAGTCTATTGGTTTTGCTGCCAACTTTGGAAATTGTGTTATTCAGTGCAGATCAAAATGGGCTAAATTCACAAAGACTGGTGCATGAATAAGTGTGAATTTCACTTGTAGAATTCCTGGCTTAATCATGATTTTAAGAAATAAACCATGAATAGCCCTAGGCTCGTATTATGTAAATAGCACATTTTCTTTGTTTGCGCTGGGCGCACCTTTTAAAAGGTGTACCCAGCGCAAACAATGAAAATGCGCCACATTATGGAGAATGCGTTGCCCCAGGGCAGCGCATTCCTGTGAAATACAGAGCAGCTGCTTTGAAGCCGGTCGGTGTTTTCACTGTGAAGGCGGCACACGCCTGCACTTTCAAAGGTGATTAGAGATCCTATTGCAGGCCGGTGCAGTCAGTGCCCCATGCAAATGAGGGAATCCCTTTGCCTCTGTGTCTGCGCCGTACTACCAAAGTAGGCGCAGAGGCAAAGAAGCCCTCAGGAGGCACACTGACAGTGCGCCATCTAAAAGGTGGCTCACTGTCAGTGCGCCTCCTGAGAGCAGCCCTCTGCAGAGGGTAAAGGGGGGCCCCTGGAAACCCCAGACACCACCTTGCAGGAGGGTGCAGTCACTGACTGCACCCGCCTGCAAGGGGAGCTCTATCCCCCTTTAAAAGTGCAGGCGGGTTGCCACCTGCACAGTGAAACATGGAGCGGCTCAATATTTCACGTGAATGAGCTGCCCACAGGGCAGCACGAGTTCGCGGCTGCCCTGGGGGCAGCGCATTCCCCATAATGCGGCACACTTTCCTTCATTGCGCCGGGCACACCTTTTTAAAGGTGCGCCCAGCGCAATGAAGGAACATGCGCCGCATGTGGAATGCGGCCCCAGGACGTGACATCCTATTCCCTGCTTGTCAATATTTTCATGCACATATTGGTCCAAATAAACAAGCGAAGGGAATGTCTATTCCTGATTTGCATAGCTGATTCTCAGATCAAGATTTTTGTAGAAAAGAAAGTACACCATGCAAATATCAGAAATTCAGAAAATCATTCTATACCTATTGAGGATAGTGGACACAATATTAATAACACTAGTGATAACACAGGTAGATTTAAATAATCAGTTTAGTAAATTGGTAAAACAAACCAAATTATAGACACACAAATAAATTCATTGAACGGCCAATGCATTTTTTTATTGATCAAGTTTTATTGAAGATTACTTGCTATGATTATTTATTATGCCATATATGAACATCCTCAGAGTAACTTAAACAAAGAGCCATTACAAGTTGAAAATGAAAAGATTACACATACAGTAATTCCAGAAAAACCATGCTTGATGCCCTACTTCAAGGATACTGACAAATCAGCATATAAGTAATTAACTGGGGTTATGGGTTTCTCTTGTGAATACTTAGGTAAGTGTCATGTGTTTTTTGGGAAAAGGGATTGGGGAGCATGGAGAAAATGGAAAATGGAGGAGTCGCACTCAGAATGTAAAAAGAAAACAATTATAATAAGTGTATATGAATCGTTCCCCATTGGTGGGAGTCATTGTAACCTCCCTCTGATAGCACATTGTTAGGCTACTTTTCGGAGGATCTAAGTCTGGCATGGAGAGTCATGTCAGGGGTTGAGATATTGAGGGTTTTGCCAAAAATGGTGCTCTGTGAAAGACCCGGGTTACAAGGCTGCTGGGCTGGAAATGTGTCTTAATTCGAATCTATACGAGGGAGTCAGCAGAGGGCTAGGTGTGGTCTCCCCAGTTCTGAAGAGTGGCACTGGGGATGATATGGTTGGGGAGAAATGGTCACTAATCAGGAGGTCAAGCACGTAAAACGAAACTTTAATCGGATGGTGTACTGTTCAACCTGGTTAAATGGGTGGCCAATGCTTGATGCCCATGATAGGTATGGTAGACTGGGCTGACTCTCAGAAAGCGGGGGTCGTAGACTACCTGGTCACGCAGTATATGGAAGATCACAAACCGCTAAGAGAAGATATAAAAGAGCTCCTGAAGGTAAATAATATAGGGAACACATCAAGGTGTGCAGAGACAGTGGTTCATCATGCGGAGGTAGGTGCAAATATCCATGAGTAGATGATCCACTTTGATTACGGAAACATGAAAGAGAGGTCTGGCTCTGTGTGCTCGTTTGTTAAGGGGCAACTGTAATAATTGCACATATCCCCTACAAGGGATTCTGGGTAACAGAACTTGGTGAGAGACACACAAATCACCCCATTCTGGATTTTCCTGGGTGTCTAGTTTTAAAAAATGCATAGGTTTGCTAGGTTTCCCTAGGTGTCATCAGAGCAAGGGTATGAAATCCACAGCTAGGCACATTGCAAAAAAAGGGTCAGTTTTCACTGGAAAAATGTGATGGGTCCACATTGTGTTTTGGGCCGTTTCCTGTACCGGGCACCAGGTTTACCCACACAAGTAAGAAACCATTTTTATCGCGACTTTGGGGTATGCTAAGTTGGTGGAAGTTTGTGGTTCCACGCAGATTCTAGAACTTTCCATCACAGAAATGTTAGGAGAATGTGTTTTTTTGACAAAGTTTGAGGTTTGCAAGGGATTCTGGGTAACAGAACCTGGTGAGAGCCACACAAGTCACCCTATCATGGATTCCCCTGGATGTCTACTTTTCAAAAATGTATAGGTTTGCTAGGTTTCCCTAGGTGCTGGCAGAGCTAAGGTTCAAAATCCACAGCTAGGCAAATTGCAAAAAAACGGTCAGTTTTCACTGGAAAAATGTGATGGGTCCTTGTTCCGTTTTGGGCCGTTTCCTGTTGCGGGCACTAGGCCTACTCACACAAGTGAGGTACCATTTTTATTGGAAGACTTTGTGGAATGGTGAGTGGGTGAAAGTTTGTTGATCCACGCAGATTCCAGAACTTTCCATCACAGAAATGTGAGGAAAATGTGCTTTTTTTTTTACAAAGTTTGAGGTTTGCAAGGGATTCTGGGTGCCGGAACCTGGTGAGAGCCACACAAGTCATCCCATCCTGGATTCCCCTGGTTGTCTACTTCTCAAAAATGTATAGGTTTTCTAGGTTTCCCAAGGTGCCGGCAGAGCAAGGATTCGAAATCCACAGCTAGGCACATTACAAAAAAAGGGTCAGTTTTCACTGGAAAAATTTGATGTGTCCACGTTGCGTTTTGGGCCGTTTCCTACTGCGGGCACTAGGCCTACCCACACAAGTGAGGGTACCATTTTTATCGGGAGACTTTGGGGAATGGTGGGTGGGTGGAAGTTTGTTGATCCATGCAGATTCCAGAACTTTCCATCACAGAAATATGAGCAAAATGTGTTTTTTAAGACAAAGTTTGAGGTTTGCAAGGGATTCTGGGTAATAGAACTTGGTGGGAGCCACACAAGTCACCCACCCCATTCTGGATTCCCCTGGGTGTCTAGTTTTCAAAAAGGAATACGTTTGCTAGGTTTCCCTAGGTGCCGGCAGAGCTAGGGTCCTAAGTCCACAGCTAGGCACATTGCAATAAAAGGGTCAGTTTTCACTGCAAAAAATGTGATTGGTCCACGTTGTGTTTTGGGCCATTTCCTGTCATAAACACTAGGCCTACCCACACAAGAAGTGAAGTATCATTTTTATTGGGAGACTTTGGGGAATGCTGGATGGCTGGAAGTTTGTGGGCCAACGCAGATTCCAGAAATTTCCATCACAGAAATATGAGGAAAATGTGTATTTTTTTACAAAGTTCAAGGTTTGCAAGGGATTATGGGTAACATAACCTGGTGAGAGCCACACTAGTCACCCCCCCTGGGTTTTCCTGGGTGTCTAGTTGTAAAAAATGTATAGGTTTGCTAGGTTTCCCGAGGTGCAGGCAGAGCTAGGGTTCAAAATCCACAGCTAGGCATATTGCAAAAAAAGGGTCGGTTTTCACTGGTAAAATGTGATGGGTCCACGTTGCGTGTTGGGCCATATCCTGTCGCAGGAACTAGGCCTACCCACACAAGTGAGGTAGCATTTATATCAGGAGACTTAGGGGAACACAGAATAGTAGAACAAGTGTTATTACCAATTGACTTTCTTTACATGTCTGCTTTCCAAATGTAAGGCAGTTTGAAAAAAATAGGTCATTTTATAAAATAACCTCTAATTCACATGCTTGTATGGGTACCCACAAATTTGGAGATGTGCAAATAACCACTGCTTCTAAACTCTATAGTTTGTTCCCATTTCGGAAATATATAGGTTTCCTTGGTAACTATTTTTCACTCTTTATATTTTACCAAATGAATTGCTATATACCCGGTACACAATGAAAAACCATTGCAAGACACAGCTCAGATATTGGCTCTGGGTTCCTCGGGTTCTTAGTGAACCTACAAGTGCTATATATCCCCGCAACCAGAAGGGCTCAGCAAATGTAACGGTATATAGCTTTTAAAAATCTGTCACTTTTAGAAGAAGTTACAGGTGAAAACGTTGGCACAAAAGGCTGTTTTTTCAACTCAATTTAAATATTTTTTGGTTTCTATTAAAAAACCTTGAAGGATCTACACAAATGACCCCTTGCTGAATTTAGAATTTTGTCTATGTTTCATAAATGTATAGCTTTCCAGGATTTATTATTGCTTTCCACCTCTAACTGGAAGGAGGTTGAAAGCACAAAAAATTGCGAAAATAGGCTATGTCCCAGAAGAATGCAAAACTGTGTGGAAAATGTTGTTTTTCTGACAAAAGTCTGCCTGTCCCTGAAAGCTGAGACGATGGAGACAGACACTTTCTTCTGCAGCACTTTTTTCCCATTTAAAAAAAAAAAAGTCTGGGTCCCCTCCAGGGGAATCCACAAACCCAGGGAACCTTTAGAATCCTCAAGATGTTGGAAGAAAAGGATGCAAATTTGGTGTGGATACCTTATGGGGACAAAAAGTTGCAGTGGCCTAAGCGCGAACTACCCCAAATAGCCAAAAAGAGGCTTAGCACGGGGGGAGAAAGGCCTATCAGCGAAGGGGTAAACTGCAGACAGTATGGAATGTTCCAAAAATTGTTGGCACAACCTCCCTAATGAGTAGGTGGTAACTATCCCGGAGTGCTGAGACTGGGAATAACAAGGGTCTGGTCTGCTTGCCTTAATTCCCGCTGTGAAATTTAAAAAATGAGCATACCAACCAGTTGGGTCCACTGGCCACAATAACCATCTGCTTGGGTTTGGAGTTGAATGTACTATTCTGCACCATACTATTGAGCTGTTCTTCACCATAATTTGTTAAATATTGCCAATTGTCAAATCGGGAAATGAAAGGAATATTAGGTGAAATCATGTCTGTAATTCTGGCAAGTCATAGACATGTATTCCATTGGACTGTGTCATTTAGAATAATAATTTGTGTTGGAATCAAGCACACTCTAAATAGGTGGTTTGTTCCCTGAATTTGCCAATGTTTGGTACCCCAAATTGATTTTATTTCAATAGTGTCTTTCTAATACTCATAGCCTTTTAATGCTAATTGTGTGACTAACAAATCTCTATATATGAGCTTGGCTTGCATCAGCATTTCATTTTTTAGTGGTGTCGGGCATGTTTAAGATAGAAAGACTTTGGGTCTGATGAGTCATGGGCAAAAGATATGTGAATTCATCCCTACATTTTGCTGATCTCCCTTTCAGGGGAGTTGGACAATGTTGTGTAATTAAAAGTGTGCATTGGACACTAGCTCCATCTAAATAGTGATATGCGTAATGATGATAACAAAACAGTTCACAATAATTAGCAGAATTAAGGGACAAGTCCTCACTTTCAAAAACAGTATAATATTACAGCTCCGAGAGCATGGAGTTAACAGTGTCAACATCCCAGTCATCCGAATGTAACCCAGGGACAGGCCTCTCTTCAATTTATGTTAACCAGAGTGTGGTTTTAACACCTCATCCACCAGTTCTGTGGCAGAGCATTCTGGAAGGAAATGGTCATTTGCTAAGAGGAAGAAACAGTCACAAATCTAAACCAAAGAAAGAGGAACACCAAGTGTCTTGTAGTTACTAGGAGCCCCAAGGACCTGCACATTTTGGATGACCTAAACTGAGGGCTTGGTGTGCAGACAGACTCTGGACACCCCCACAGGATGAGTCAGCCGTTAGACCAGCTAGCTCTACAGTGCCACTACCACCCCCCTGTATTCTACAGCGGTGTAGATAGTTTCTGGCAACCACTGAACATGACAACCCTGATTTCTAAGGTAAATAACGTCAAACCCTGTGCACACGCATGAAATAATTATAATACAGAAAGTAGAAATGAAGACAAAGTGTTCTTGCTTCAGGTGTAGGTTTAATGTTGTGTTGCTTCACAAGCCAGCCAACACGTGTTTCGTCTTTGGGTATTAACCCTAGACTTCTTCAGGGCTGGAATTAAACATAAAATGGCTTGTATCACGAGATGTTGATTAAAATCTAACATATCTTAGGTGTTACACAGGTGGGACAAAGTGAGTATAATAGTGAAAATTGTATGACATTAAAATTTATCATTATTTGAGGGAAACATCATACCGTTGGATATGACAATGATAAAGAGAAAAGTCACGAGGACATCAATTTGAATTCATTAGTCTAATACTAAAAACCTGTAAGTGAAAATAATGTCAGATCCAGGCAGTGCAGTAACCGTGATCTGTATGGTGAAGCTGCAGTGCGCTAATGAGCACCATATACAATTGCCAATATTCAATCCGAGTTATAAGGACCAAATTTGGACAAAAATATGTCCATGATAGTGCAACAAAAGAAGACCGCACAATGTGAGACCCAATTGAGTAGATATGGGTGATGTGTCTATATGAAAGATGATAAAACCGGATGCTGGTGATTGGGTGACAGAACAGTGAAATCCGCATCTAAAATAGTGAAGAGATCAGAAAATCAGCCTACCTCAAAATTATTTAATCATTCTTTGGACCTAGAATGTAAACAAGAAGAACAGGCACCCAAATCAATAAAGGCCCGTCACGGTGGCAAAACAAGATAAGTTATATAACATCTATTCAATCTGGATAATACTCCAAGTATCGCTCACCTTCCAGCTGGTGATAATTCCGACCCAGCAGGTCCTAATATTCACAGTGGTGCATGGACTCTCTTTTCGCAGTCGATTAAATCTGTGTAATAATGACTATCATGAGTATGTATATATACTCAACTTACATATTTACCTCTAACATACCCATAACTTTTTATCTCTAAATATATGAACCAAATCTACAGCTTACCTTTTATACAGGAATACAATTCTGGTTCTATTGTTGTTATTGTGAAATTTTGATCATCAATTGTGTTAGTCCAAATAACGCGCTCATGCGTCTCCTTTGGATAGACAGAAAATAGCGTGGCACCATCCGCCACAAATCACTGTAATAAGGATTAACAAAATATCATGTCACCAGCAGACGTTAAACAACGTCTCCAAGCCTTGAAAGGTGGAGACCCAAAGTTTCTGCACTCCTACAGTATCATGATCGCTTACCTCCAGCGAGTACGCTAGGTGAACTACTCGTCTCCGTTTTCAAACGAAAGTGAAAACAAGAGACCCGGAAGTGATTAAATAGTCGCACGCCGTGAGGAAAACACAACAACTAGAACGTCTGCTTCAGTCCTAAGACGCCCCGAAACGTGCGTGGTGATTGGTTGAGCTTGCAGTGTTTTGTTGCACTACCAAATCATTGAGATAAAACGTTCGAATATTGGATTTCACAATCTGCTAAACAAGGTTGGCGTCAAAATTGAGACAAATAACAGTTATAAAGTCATAGCAAAGACATAATTCATAGTTTTTCAAGATACCACGTATTATATATTAAGCAATGCTGCTGAAATCAAGTGAGAATTTGTTAAAATTTGACCAACAGTACGGACGCATCCTTTCAGAGCATAATGGTGCCATGTTATGGTACAAAATTCAAATTTAAAAATAAAAAGGCATGAGTATAGAAAACATAGTAAATCTAAATTAAAGATTATTGCAATCTATCTCATAGACATTAAAAAACTTTTTTGAAATAGCAAAGCAGTAAGAGTAACTAAAGTGTTCATTGAATAACACATAATTCTATTGGGGATTGTTTTAGGATATAAAAGGCAAAAGGAGAGAAAAGGCAGATCAGTAAGATACATTAGTTCATACAATAGTGAGACACTTAGTAGTAACAACTAATATACAAGGTCCTAGTCTCCTAGAAAATAGTGCATCTCTCGGTCGCTGTTGAAACCATATTCATAGGATTTCAAACGCATGATCCAAAGGGCCTCAGAACGTCTTAGCCGTAGCTCTCTGTTCCCCCCCCTAGGGCTTGGAGCAGTGATGTCAATTCCATAGAAATGGAAGCTTTTGTGTGTACCTTGGGATGGACACTCCCACATGTGTATTGCCATAGGATATCTGGGGTCCTGTTGTTTAAGGGCTCTCACATGTTCGCTTATTCTTTCCCTAAGGGTCCTTATTGTACTGCCCACATATTTTCCACCGCAGGTGCATTCCAATACATAAACAACAAACTTTGTATTACAGTTTATGTTGGATCTGATGTCATAAGTTCGGTCTGGACCAGTGAAGGTTTTCTTTTGGTCGGAAGCCCACCTACAAATTCCACATGAACCACATTTGTAAAAGCCCCGGGCGCGTAAAGATAGCCACGACTCTTTGGTTTCTGTTTTTGGATAACTTGGACTCAGTCTACTTCTAAGCGTTTTGCCTCTTCTGTAGGTAATCTGTGGATGTTTATTGATATGTTGTGCTAACGCTGAATCATTGGTAAGCAATTTCCAATGTTTGTTTAGACTCTTTGACAATGCCCCGCTAAAGTCATTGAAGTCTGTAATCAGTCTCACTGTACTTGTATCAGTTATGTGAATTTTGTCGCGAATTGTTTCTTCCCGGCCTGTACGTCTGATTCTAGTTTCAGCTTTTCTGAGGTTCTGATGTGTGTAACCCCGGTGTACAAATCTATTTTTCATGGACAAAAGGCAACTTTCAAATTCATGATCACTACTACAATTTCTTCTAGCCCTGGTGAATTCACCAAAAGGAATTGCACGGATTTGATGTTGGGGATGAGCACTATGAGCATGAAGAATCGAATTACATGCTGTATCTTTGCGAAAAAGGCGGGTCTGTAAGGTATTCTGGCTGATGAAGATTTCAATGTCTAAAAAGGTGATACTTAGGTTACTCTTGTGATATGTGAAGCGCATATCATATGTGTTTGTGTTCAAGTAAGAGCAAAGGCATCAAGTTTTGCTTGTGGTCCTGTCCATATTAGAAGGCAGTCGTCAATATAACGACCCCAAAAGATGATTGAGTTGTTAAACTGATTACCCTTAAGACCCCAAATCCAGTCTTCTTCTAAGCGACCCATAAAGAGGTTGGCAAAGCTGGGTGAAAATTTAGAGCCCATGGCTACGCCTCTTTTTGTTTGTACCAGTTCTTTTCAAAAAGAAAAACATTGTTGTCCAAGATCAAATTGATCATGGCCAACAACATGTTAGTGTGTTCCCATTGTGAAGCAGAATGCTTAATATGTGCTTAGTATCCCTTATGTATGATGGAAGGTTCCGGACCAAAGGTCCAAGAAAGAGCTCAACATATTCCGCCAGACGTTCAGTAGGTCCCCCTATACCTGAGACAATAGGTCTTCCAGGGGGAAACGGTAAGTGCTTGTGCACTTTGGGAAGTGTGTATAGGCAAGGATAGTGTGGTCGAAAAACTCTCATGTATGTGTGTTCGTCATCATTAATCAGCCCAATGAACGTCTGGCGGAATATGTTGAGCTCTTTCTTGGACCTTTGGTCCGGAACCTTCCATCATACATAAGGGATACTAAGCACATATTAAGCATTCTGGCTGACTTTACGTGGGAAGACAACATGACCCTTGTGACCCTAGATGTAGTTTCACTCTATACCAGCATCAAGCCAGATTTGGGTATAAAAGCCATCACACACTTTCTTAATAGAAGATCTGCTTCACAATGGGAACACACTAACATGTTGTTGGCCATGATCAATTTGATCTTGGACAACAATGTTTTTCTTTTTGAAAAGAACTGGTACAAACAAAAAAGAGGCGTAGCCATGGGCTCTAAATTTTCACCCAGCTTTGCCAACCTCTTTATGGGTCGCTTAGAAGAAGACTGGATTTGGGGTCTTAAGGGTAATCAGTTTAACAACTCAATCATCTTTTGGGGTCGTTATATTGACGACTGCCTTCTAATATGGACAGGACCACAAGCAAAACTTGATGCCTTTTGCTCTTACTTGAACACAAACACATATGATATGCGCTTCACATATCACAAGAGTAACCTAAGTATCACCTTTTTAGACATTGAAATCTTCATCAGCCAGAATACCTTACAGACCCGCCTTTTTCGCAAAGATACAGCATGTAATTCGATTCTTCATGCTCATAGTGCTCATCCCCAACATCAAATCCGTGCAATTCCTTTTGGTGAATTCACCAGGGCTAGAAGAAATTGTAGTAGTGATCATGAATTTGAAAGTTGCCTTTTGTCCATGAAAAATAGATTTGTACACCGGGGTTACACACATCAGAACCTCAGAAAAGCTGAAACTAGAATCAGACGTACAGGCCGGGAAGAAACAATTCGCGACAAAATTCACATAACTGATACAAGTACAGTGAGACTGATTACAGACTTCAATGACTTTAGCGGGGCATTGTCAAAGAGTCTAAACAAACATTGGAAATTGCTTACCAATGATTCAGCGTTAGCACAACATATCAATAAACATCCACAGATTACCTACAGAAGAGGCAAAACGCTTAGAAGTAGACTGAGTCCAAGTTATCCAAAAACAGAAACCAAAGAGTCGTGGCTATCTTTACGCGCCCGGGGCTTTTACAAATGTGGTTCATGTGGAATTTGTAGGTGGGCTTCCGACCAAAAGAAAACCTTCACTGGTCCAGACCGAACTTATGACATCAGATCCAACATAAACTGTAATACAAAGTTTGTTGTTTATGTATTGGAATGCACCTGCGGTGGAAAATATGTGGGCAGTACAATAAGGACCCTTAGGGAAAGAATAAGCGAACATGTGAGAGCCCTTAAACAACAGGACCCCAGATATCCTATGGCAATACACATGTGGGAGTGTCCATCCCAAGGTACACACAAAAGCTTCCATTTCTATGGAATTGACATCACTGCTCCAAGCCCTAGGGGGAACAGAGAGCTACGGCTAAGACGTTCTGAGGCCCTTTGGATCATGCGTTTGAAATCCTATGAATATGGTTTCAACAGCGACCGAGAGATGCACTATTTTCTAGGAGACTAGGACCTTGTATATTAGTTGTTACTACTAAGTGTCTCACTATTGTATGAACTAATGTATCTTACTGATCTGCCTTTTCTCTCCTTTTGCCTTTTATATCCTAAAACAATCCCCAATAGAATTATGTGTTATTCAATGAACACTTTAGTTACTCTTACTGCTTTGCTATTTCAAAAAAGTTTTTTAATGTCTATGAGATAGATTGCAATAATCTTTAATTTAGATTTACTATGTTTTCTATACTCATGCCTTTTTATTTTTAAATTTGAATTTTGTACCATAACATGGCACCATTATGCTCTGAAAGGATGCGTCCGTACTGTTGGTCAAATTTTAACAAATTCTCACTTGATTTCAGCAGCATTGCTTAATATATAATACGTGGTATCTTGAAAAACTATGAATTATGTCTTTGCTATGACTTTATAACTGTTATTTGTCTCAATTTTGACGCCAACCTTGTTTAGCAGATTGTGAAATCCAATATTCGAACGTTTTATCTCAATGATTTGGTAGTGCAACAAAACACTGCAAGCTCAACCAATCACCACGCACGTTTCAGGGCGTCTTAGGACTGAAGCAGACGTTCTAGTTGTTGTGTTTTCTCACGGCGTGCGACTATTTAATCACTTCCGGGTCTCTTGTTTTCACTTTCGTTTGAAAACGGAGACGAGTAGTTCACCTAGCGTACTCGCTGGAGGTAAGCGATCATGATACTGTAGGAGTGCAGAAACTTTGGGTCTCCACCTTTCAAGGCTTGGAGACGTTGTTTAACGTCTGCTGGTGACATGATATTTTGTTAATCCTTATTACAGTGATTTGTGGCGGATGGTGCCACGCTATTTTCTGTCTATCCAAAGGAGACGCATGAGCGCGTTATTTGGACTAACACAATTGATGATCAAAATTTCACAATAACAACAATAGAACCAGAATTGTATTCCTGTATAAAAGGTAAGCTGTAGATTTGGTTCATATATTTAGAGATAAAAAGTTATGGGTATGTTAGAGGTAAATATGTAAGTTGAGTATATATACATACTCATGATAGTCATTATTACACAGATTTAATCGACTGCGAAAAGAGAGTCCATGCACCACTGTGAATATTAGGACCTGCTGGGTCGGAATTATCACCAGCTGGAAGGTGAGCGATACTTGGAGTATTATCCAGATTGAATAGATGTTATATAACTTATCTTGTTTTGCCACCGTGACGGGCCTTTATTGATTTGGGTGCCTGTTCTTCTTGTTTACATTCTAGGTCCAAAGAATGATTAAATAATTTTGAGGTAGGCTGATTTTCTGATCTCTTCACTATTTTAGATGCGGATTTCACTGTTCTGTCACCCAATCACCAGCATCCGGTTTTATCATCTTTCATATAGACACATCACCCATATCTACTCAATTGGGTCTCACATTGTGCGGTCTTCTTTTGTTGCACTATCATGGACATATTTTTGTCCAAATTTGGTCCTTATAACTCGGATTGAATATTGGCAATTGTATATGGTGCTCATTAGCGCACTGCAGCTTCACCATACAGATCACGGTTACTGCACTGCCTGGATCTGACATTATTTTCACTTACAGGTTTTTAGTATTAGACTAATGAATTCAAATTGATGTCCTCGTGACTTTTCTCTTTATCATTGTCATATCCAACGGTATGATGTTTCCCTCAAATAATGATAAATTTTAATGTCATACAATTTTCACTATTATACTCACTTTGTCCCACCTGTGTAACACCTAAGATATGTTAGATTTTAATCAACATCTCGTGATACAAGCCATTTTATGTTTAATTCCAGCCCTGAAGAAGTCTAGGGTTAATACCCAAAGACGAAACACGTGTTGGCTGGCTTGTGAAGCAACACAACATTAAACCTACACCTGAAGCAAGAACACTTTGTCTTCATTTCTACTTTCTGTATTATAATTATTTCATGCGTGTGCACAGGGTTTGACGTTATTTACTTAGACAGACTTGTGTCTGTAACTGAGGGCTTAGGGGTTTTCCCTCACCTGTTGCACCGTACAGATATCTCTTCGTTTTACTTCTACGATATTGGGCAAGCGCCAATCCACACCCTGTGATAACCAATACCCCCCTTTCGCTTTTTCTGATTTCTAAGGTATCGTGGAAAACAATACGGTATCTTTCGCTCAGTCACTTATGCTTATTTTTCTCAGAATACACACAGAATGACGATTGGAACAGTTTCAATAATTATTTATTGATCAAGGGTCAGTGTAGCATGAAACATATTCGCTGCGACAATCAAAAGACAGGAGCAGACAAATGTGATCGCTAGCCCCAATATCGTAAATAGTAGATACATTTCTACCATAGTGCTAATAAGATGAGTAAAAGCAGATTATATAAAACAATAGCTTTGGCGTACTCCTACGATGCGTATCCTACCTAAATGTACCTATCCTAGATATGTAGGTGAAGCACGTGTATGCAAGTGCTAGGATATATCCTAATGGAACCAAGAATCCCCCGGTTAAGTGCTAACCTCTCACCTGATGGTTCTGAATGAAGGACCCCGTCTCTGCGTCGAGGATGGCACCCCGCAAGGGATGTCTGCTCTCTGCCTGTCGAAGGATCAGCCTGCAGAGTCTCGGTCCAGCCTGGAAGGAATTATCCTCTGTTTTGTAAGGGGGAGTGAGGGTCTTTTATACTAAAGTGGTCGCTCCAGGGTTTCTTCTAGAATCAATATATTTGAAAACATTTGCTAATCCTTTGCTAATCCTTTTCTAAACAAAAATGATCATGCACAGCTGGCTGTTGGCCATGGATGAAAAAAGTGGTGACCCTTATACAGAATAAATCTGCTGTGCCTGGGGACATGTTTATGTATGTCAGGTACAGTGATTAAGATATGGTACCGAGAGCCTGGTGTCGAATAGACCGAAGTAAGCTACTAGGTAAAAGATCACCTGTGTAGGACCGTTATGTCATGTGGATTGGATAAAATGTATGTAATTGGTATGTACATGATGGGACTATCCTAAAGGACATGACACCCGCTCCTCATCAAAGGGTCAACAGGGTCAGCTAGGTAATGATAGTCAATGCTAAAAAAGGCATATAAAGTCATGTATATCAAAACATACTAAAAAGCACTGTAAAAAGTCTTAAAAATGTCCATAAACGCAAGGTCTATAGTAAACGCATTCTTCTCTAAAAAAGCGTTCATAAAAGGTCCTTTATATGTTTGAATATTTTGACATTGTTTTTGTGAACACTTTGAAAGCCACAATGTTCTGATTGAGCACAGAAGAATAAAACAAAAGTCAGTTCAACCTTCAATTTGGTACATGTTTAAAAAAATTGCCAAACGGTTCCCAGCACAGGATAGGCCAGATTGTTTAAGAATCCTGTGCTGAAGACTCAACATCACTGAACATGGCATCTGCAGGAGGCAGTCACTCCAGTACTTCCAGTATGATATCAAATGAGCAGAGGTGGTCATCTCTGGTTCCCATGGCAGGCGTCGGCGAAGAATTTGATGCCTGTGGGCCTGAGACTGATGCCTGCACATCCTTGGTGGTGCCGATCTCTATTCCAACAGGAGCTGAAGTGTCCAGTGGAGGCTCTAGGAACTCCATCATCAACATGGGAATATGCTGTGGACAACTGTGCACATGGGCCCGCAAAGACGCCAGGAGCATGTCTCTGTCCGGCGGCGCAACCGATGAAAGTGTCAGACAGAGGTCCAACACGCGTCCGAATCTGCAAAAGAGGCAGCGGAATACTTGAAGAATGCAGTCAAGCCTGGCCAGTCTGAAGGACAGGAACCAATGCTCACTCAGCTCTCGAAGCTGAAGTATAGCCACGAAGAACACCAATCGCTCACGACAACGTCGCTCCAGCAGTGTTCTCTCCATGTCTCGAGTGATGTTGACATCCATTGCAAAGCAATAGAATTAAAACCAGGATGCCCGCCACTGAAAGCAGGACCAAAGGAAGCCCTCCAAAAACGCTTCCAAGTACAGAGTGTATGAATGAAGGAATCACTCCGAAAATGGTTTGAAAGGTGGTTGACAGACCTGATCCAATGATCTTAAATAAGTATACTTTCCTCCACGTATCAGACATGTTACAGATACGATGGACCATTTCTCCAAAATGGAGCGGAATGTTTGTACGGACCAGAGCCTGTATCTCTGCCGAGGACCTTGCAACTTGGAGATCAAAGATCTCTTGGGCTGAAGTTAAGGCCACATTTTGCTGAAACAGCATGGCTTTCAGTCTGCTCAGAGAATCAAAACCTATGTTGGAAACATTCAGTGAAGGCCACAGTGGTGCCTCCCTAACTGTGTGAGCTGGGGGAAAAAATACTTGCTTACAACAAATAACCCTGGAGTTTACAGTCACTAGATAAGCGATGCCTGGCGTCATTCCACAACAGCCTTAGTCATTCAGCATCAAGTAACTTCCATTGGAAAGTAACTCAAACCTGGATGAATTATAGCAGCTGGCGAACCCTTCAGGTAGCAGGACAAGTTTGCTATTGATGCATTACACGCTCCATGATGCGACACTTCTTTACACACTAAAGACCCACTCAAGGCCTTTCTGCAGTTTAAACCACTCAAGAAAACCTCCTTGTCCTTTTTCCTGCACCTATATGTGTATGGCAACTCCCAGGTTTCTCATATGTACCCTTCGCCCAACGCTTCATACCTGCCTAGTGGGTAATATTTCAGGCAGTACTGGAATTGGAATGTTGTCATTGGCAGTGTGATATAGCCATGGATTAACCATTCCGTAGATGATGACTCTGCTACAGTGACAGGTAACTTCTCTAGTTTTTCAATGAGCAGCATAGTGTACTTCGCATCTCTGCGTGCCATGATTATTTGTCTGTTGGTTAGATTGGAAGCCGAAAACAGGTTTGTGCCATTAATGTATCGCCATGGAACGTGGCCAAAACGCAATGATTGAAACATTCAGCTTAAAAGCATAATAGCGTGCAGCTGAGATTGCCCATGTTGTAGACTGGACAAATCTTGTTCCATTATGTCGATAGCGGAGGACACAATCTTGCCCAGTGAATAAATACGAGACGTGAGTGTGGTCATGCCGTTGTCTACCACAGCTAAGGCCTTTTCTAAGTTAATTCTATCGATTTCACGAAGTCTCCCAGCAGTTTCCTGTTGGGAGACTTTCCAGACTTCATTGTAGATGGTATATAAGAAGCGTTTCCAACGTGGTTTCTTGGGCCCTAACAAGAAATCCCTAAGTTCCATGTTGTCTGACAGAAGGGACACGTGTTGTTTCACCTGTGATAGTGTTGAGGTCTTTAGCCAATCTAGGCACAACTTCCCGACACGATAGGAAGTCACTTCCCCTGGGTCATCTGTGTGTACATAGCGTTGGTCGGGCCTATGGATACTAAACCCTTCGGTGGTACCCTTGAATCTTGAGTTACACATATTCGTGTCCACAGGCCAAACTAACCAACTCTTCCAATCTGGAGATGTTGAATTGTATGTACTTAAACCATGTGTCCCCTCACTTGTTAGTGTGTTATTTGAGATACCCTTAATAGGTGTGGGTGAGGGAATGCTCGGTGTTCTCAGGTCTTTAATTTTAGCAAGCCCAAAACAGGTAGTCTGTTGCACTGTTCTGTTCTGGAAAATCATCTGTAATGGTATAAGGCAAGCTCTGAATAAAGCCTCAGTTCCCTGAACCTGCCACTCTCTTGTCCCCCAGATAGATTTTGTGTCTATGGTGTCTCTCCAGTAGTCGAAACCCTGTAAAGACAGTTGGGAGATAAGAGGTGCTGAATATATCATCTTAGTATTAGTCAGTATAATCTTCTTCGTTGTTGCATTAGTCTGTGCAAGTTTGTAGTAAAATGATTCTGGGTCTGATGTATTGAACCCTGTAAAGTATGCGAATTTCTGTGCAAATGTGGCAGAACTACCCTTTGGTGGTGTCGGGCAATGTTCTCATTGATGGTAAGTGTTAGCAGTGCGTGGTACGCTTGCTCTATGCAAAAAATGATGACCATAATGCTGGTAACAAAAGATGGTATCGTAATCAGTTGTATCTTCATACATACATAATTCCCTGTAAGAAAATGCAGCAGACTGTTCTAAATCTGAAAGCATAGTATTTACAGTTTCAATGTCCCAATCATCAGAGAGTGTACTGGGGGAATGAAATTATTTTAAGAAATTTTAAACATATGTGGAATTTTAAATGTTCAGTAGGACCAAATACATCATATGAAACTCCATCCCAAACTATACCATCTAGTACTGGAATTGCTGTAATGTTCACCAGGGGCAAGTCTCTTTCTTCACTGTGTGATGACGTATGTGGTTTCAGGACCAAGTTCACAGATTGTACCCCAGAGCATTCTGGGAGATAATGTCCGTTCAGAAGCAGAAAAAAGACAGTCACTGTGCCAATCCAAAGTAATAGGTATACTACCCCTATTGCAAACCAAATATACAACCAAGGTGACACTAAGTAAGTCTTTTTGAGCAAAAGATAGAATTGTAGAAGTTCCTCTTTCTTTGAAATGGGTGGCGTTTGATCAGGTTCACTTGGATCTGAGGAGAAATCATCGAAGTTGATGAAGTAGACAGACGCAGTTCAATCTATCATTTGTAGCTCTGTAGGTTTTGTAGAAATGGCGGATGTGTCGTTTGAAGGCACATTAATGTAGATATCATTGTTGAACCGAATTGCAACTTGCATTGTTGTTTCTTCTTGATGTTTTTCAATTTCAACTGGAATGATTTGTGCTCCATTATTTGGTACTCCTTCACTTTGTGTAGTGGAGTCTTGAAAGGTTAGTAGTCTTGCCATCTGAACTTCCTGTATAGTAGCAAGAGGACATCTGCGGCTACTCAGGACCCCACGGGGCCTACTGTTGAGCATCAGCCACATGATGCAGTTTGATCAGATCAATGGAGACAAATCTTTTCTCTTTTTTGCCGGCAAGAGGCGGAAGAAGTACTGTTCTCATTCTCACAACTGCTAGGACAGGTACAGGTGCTCTGCAAGATGGCCCAAACTCTCTTCTGTCCACGATCTTTTCCCTGACCAGGTCCCCAATCTGCGGGACCCAGGAAGGTCTTGCTGGAACTGTTTTCACTTTCCCAGTGGTGGTGCATTTGACTTGCACCTTGCTTTGTAACGCCCGGAATTCATTGAGTTCCTGTAAAACAGCCAAACGTTCATTCAGTTCAAATGGTTTTGCATCCACCACTGTGCTGGCACAATCGACATCAAGTGCCCACATTCTTGTCCCAAACAGGATTTCATAAGGGGTACGAATTCCAAGGATTTTCTTGGCATAATATTGAGTGCTCTCTGGACCCCGTATAGGTGATTGACCCAACTACCACCCGCACCTAATACCCTAGCTTTTAAGGATTTCTTTAGGTCCCTGTTTTTCCTCTCCACCACCAAATTTCCCTCGGGATGGTAGGGGGAGGAGTATGGCAAGGGCACGCCCATACTTTCCATGGCTTCCTTATAAGCCTGAGAGGTAAATGCAGGGCCTCGGTCCGAATGTAACGTGCCAATTGCGTATGTCCCGATGAAGACTCGCAAATCCTTTATAACAGTTCGAGCGTCAGCCGAGCTCTGGAGCCAAACCCATAGGAATCTAGAGCATGAATCCATTGCCACCAAGATGTACTTGTAAGCCCCGTCTGAATTTAAGGGGCCGCCGTCGTCCAAATAGACGCATGCGAGAGGCCTGTCTGAAATCAGTAATGGTGTTTGTGGTGGCCTGTGAATGGTGGAACCCTTCAACTGCTGGCAAATATTGCACTTCAGGACGTAGTCCTTTGTTTGTT
Source organism: Calotriton arnoldi (assembly GCA_963921515.1). Lineage (NCBI taxonomy): Eukaryota > Metazoa > Chordata > Amphibia > Caudata > Salamandridae > Calotriton > Calotriton arnoldi. The sequence goes on from CAWUFW010001414.1 coordinate 615,305, forward strand.
TTGTCAGCTCCGACCACCAGTAACGCTGCTTCAATAATTACATTTTTACAGTGACTCCTGTGTGTGCAGAGCCCAGACCCTTGTGTGCAGCAAGAATTAAACCTAAGTGCGATCTTTGTTTGGTATTACTTTATCCCCCACTCCTGGAATTTGAGCATACGGTGTGTTTTGCGCATCTAACTTGTAGGAGTACTTGAGCGGGAAGCCTTTTGGCAGTACAGCAGAGCCATTCTTTGTGGCATTGATAGCTACTAGTATATCTCTGTCCATTCTCGTGTGTGAACGAGTAATTGCAGCAACTGCAGCAGTTTGCACTGTTGCCTTGGTGGCTTCATCAGCCAGTGAATTCCCTTCAAAGTGTATGCCAACACACTTATGACTAAGGGTGTGAATAACTTGAGCCCGTGGCAGGCATGCTTTCAACTTTGCCACTTGTTCCCATAACAATTTATGTTTTATCGTGCCACCCTTGGTGTCTTTAAATCCATTCTGGCCCCAGTAGTGAAGATATTCATTGTAAGATTGCACACAGTAAAATGAATCGCACACAATCAGTGTGGGGAATTCCCGATCCGTATACTGTAGTGCTAGTATCAGGGCTTTCAGTTCTGCCAGCTGCACTGTACAATCTCCCAGAGATTGCGTAGTCGTATTGCTGGGATGGAACTCACCATCCCGCATACGACCTTTCAATATAGCACATGCAGCGCTATATTACTGTTTACATCCAATGGCAGGTTGAGCAGAACTGTCAGTGTAGATGATGTATTCATACTGATCAAGATTTCATTAGGGAGTGGGTATTGTTGTTCATACTGCAGAAATGCTTGTGTTCTCAGTCTAGGATCGCATCTATATTTTACATCTGTTGCAGTGAGAGAATTAGCCCATTGTCTACAACGTGGATGCACTGCCTTTGCATTTGGAATGCTGGCTTTAGTTACCGCTTCTAAAGTCGGTATCAGGGTTACAACGATGATGCGTTTCCCCTGTGCTAGTGCTCTTTCTCTCCCTACAGCAGTCTGTACTGCCGTCAGTATTTTTTCTGTAGCTGCAAATCGATTTTCAGCATTCGTGTACAAATGAGATTTGTATGCGATTGGAACTGTCTCACCTTGATTGAACGTGATGTAGGTATACCCTGATAATCCGGGGATGACCCGTATTACCAGGTTGTGGACGTTTACTCGTGTCTGCAAGTGTTTTGAAGCTATCATGTCAGCTTGAACTGAACGTAGAGTGTCTGTATGTTTTTGAGTCCACTTGTTCGCTTTGTTATCTGGTCTGATTAGGTCGTAGAAAGGTTTGACTCTTTCTGCGTAGTCTTGAATGTATGTTCTGCCGAAATTTAAAGAAATCCTAAAATAGATTGTAAACCCTTCAGAGTCTTTGGAGGCTGCATAAGTGCACATTTTTCTAAATAATTTGTGGCCAGGCTTTTCCCTTCATTTGACAGCTCATATCCCAAAAATAGGATGCTGAGATGGGCAATTTTTGATTTTTGTAGTTACATTTGTAGCCCAAATTGGCAAAACCAACAATTATGTTGTTCACCCTGCAAAAGTGTTCAAGTAATTCATTCTCCGTCAGATAAACATCATCTCCGTAGGACACTGCCTCCTCATCGCAAGTTTGTAATAGCTCTGACACTCTTGCCAAGAACAGCCCGGGGCTGTTCTTATAGCCTTGGGGCAGACGCCATAATTGACGCTGAGTGCTGAGGGCAGAAAATCCTGTCAAATATCTGCTTTCAGGAGCTATAATTTGGCCAAAGAATCCATTCGAGATATCTAGTGTTGTTTTGTATTTCTTCCGCACAATGTTATTCATTAATGCGGCACTATGTGCGTTCTGAACTGCAAATATTTTTGTGCATGTGTTCAAATGTCTGTAATCTAAAACCAAATGATATCTGTTGTCAGGTTTCATGACTGGTTGTTCATTGGTGGGGTGCAAGTTTGAATCACACCTTGGTATTCAAGTTGGCCTAAGATTTCTTTGACCTGTTTCTTCGCCTCATTTTTAATAGGGCATTGTCTCTGTGGAGTTGGAGTAGCTTTTAATGGGATCTTGTGGTCTTTGGACTCCATGTCCCACCCTACATGGTTGCGGTATACTGCCGCAGATAGCGCTTGCGCCCACTCCTGCGTGTATGAGTGTTCTAAGGAAACAGGAATGAGGTAGGAAAAGGCAGGCAAAATGACGCTTTCACCTTTTGGGCAATCCATTACAAATTCAGGCAGCCAATCTTTTTCTGCTAACAGGATGTCATATCCAAATGTCAAATTTTCCCAAAAGAGACCTTTAATTTTTCTTGAGATGTCCCCCTCTATTTAGAGATTAATTTCATGTCGATGGTGTGGGACACTCACTCTTGTATCCGGTGTTTCCACCATGATGTTTTCATTCAATACTGCTGTCACCAGAAATTCCTTCAGATCCTGGCGAGCTATTGTTACGTCTGCCGTGCTGTCTAGCATCATCAGAGCCCATGTCCAGTTCAGAAGCTCAGTCCTCAGTAACCTGGGCATGTCTGATTTTTAATCCAGCTACTTTCTTCTTTTAGAATTGAGTCTTTGCTTTAGGTTGCTCTTCCTGTTTGATAATGAAATATGAATTGCGATGTGTTTCCCTTTTTCCCTTTGGTCAACCTTCAGTCTTTTGTTCTGGCCGTCCTTCCCTCTCTGAGTTTTTTAATGATTCCTGAAAGGAACGAAAGGAACGTGTATCAGTATCCTGATACCTGTCAGGTTTCCTATGTTATCACGATTCCTAAGGTTTTACCTCTTTTCAGAGGACTCCCGTTGGGGAGACCCACCCCTTGATAGTGAAGTGTTTCTTTTATTGTTTTTTTTTTTAAAACAATTTTTATTGAGAAAGAAAAAGACAGGGTACAGTGCATTGGTAAAACAATATATGAGTCCACCGTAAAAACACGACAATACAGCTCATAAAGTGCGTCATATGCATAGTCCTCCACCCCACTTCCCATCAAAAATGTGAGGAGCATAACAACTTGGCAGTAACCTGCATTCGGACATAATGTTGTACTTAGTAAGAGTCCTCCCCCCTCGGCTACGTACAATAGGGCAGGCATATCACTCCCATCAGGGTGGGAGTGTGTCCTCAAAGCCAGAGACCTCCAATATGAGGCGTCGATCTCGCTGCAATTCAATGGTAGGGGATACACACAAGTCGCCTCTGTACTTGTTCCACCTCCCCCACATATGTTCCCATTTTTTGGGGCACCCTCTGTGTTTGAAGATGTCTTTCTCGGCAATCATTGCCCTGTCCATGTCGATCGCCCAGTCCCTCAGGCAGGGGGCCATCTCCACCCCCCATTTCTGCGCTATATTTCGTTTTGCGATGGACCACCCAGTTGAAGCCCATGTCTGTTCTGCCTGAGTAAGATCCGTGGCTTCCCACATGTTGAGGAGACAGAGCTGGGGGGGTAGCCTTCAAAGATTTACCACACGCCCTCTCCATCTGCTTCGTAATTTTCCCCCAGTATGTTTGCATTTTGGGGCACTCCCACAGTACATGAAAGAAAGTGCCCAGCAAGTTACAATGCCGGAGGCACAGAGGGTCGGGTCGTCTACCCATTTTAAACAGGGTGCGTGCGTCGAAATAGACGCGGTGCAGGATTTTCAACTGGACCAGGCGCAGGCGCAGTGGAATGGCCACCTCTTTAGGGGATGCCAGGGCATCGCGCCAGTCCTCATTCTCAATTTCTCCCAGGGCCACCCCCCAGCGCTGGTGCAATCGGGTCATGGGGTCAGGCTGGTTGTTTAATAGTTTCTTGTATGTGAGGGATATGGCTTTTGTAGGCATAAGGTCGAGTAACAGTCTATCCTCCAGCAGGGTGGATGCAGCCAATGGGCCGTCTCTAGGTAGGGCGGCGGCAATCGCGTGACTAATCTGTAGGTACCTGTAAGCCTCCATCTGATCCAATTGATATTTAGCCTGAATGTCTTCAAATGTTACCAATTGACCTCTCACCCACATGTCCCCTAATTTTATTGTTATTTTTGAATTGATTTTGATTGTTTTCCCATTTCTTTTTGGAAGAAATGGGTGCTTGTTTTGAGTTATACTTATCAGAATTACTCACCACATGTGATTTCTCTGGTTTAGCTCCCAAACTATCTCTACCTAGTGAAGCATAGGTTTCCTCGATAATTTTTGGTAATGCACGCTCCTGATTTTTAGGAGCTATTTCCCTTAAGCGTTGGCGTATAGCCACCACTGCTGCTTCCCCCTTGATGTTACTCAGCATAATTGCCAAGACTTGGTCAAAGTTACCCATCAGTTTCATCCCCAAGTCCAGGGCAGGTCCTGCCCTGTACTCATTTTGTATCTGTTTCAATACTTCAGGAATAACTGATATGGTTGGGGTACCGTGTATTCTAATGTTTACTGCAGCAAAGATTGTTCCCCATGTGGTACAATCCTCAAGTGAGGGAACCATTCCCATTGGCAAGCAAACTGTTAACATTCTGTGCTTTTCCTGTGGACCCATATGGGGAAATACTGCTTCCAACTGTGCTATTTTTTGAGCGATCCAGAATGGTACTTGATCCCTCTTTGATGGGAACGCACCCATTATTGCTTTTAGTGTTTGTGGACTAATTGTTGGTGTGTGTTGGGTCTGGACTGTTTCAGGTGGAGCAGATCTCGCAGGATGTAATGTGAGTGTTCGCATGACGAACTGGACAATATGTCTATATAGCCTGACTACTTCTTTGTAAAGTGCATGCACTTCCCCTACTTGGAGTATGTCTATCTCAGGATGTGGAGTGTAAGTCGCTAAGACCAGCCATGTCGCTCCTCCTATGCTGAGCGGACCAAGTCTTACGACTGAAGTTGTGTGAGTTAGGGTGCCTTAAACCAGTTCTTATGTTGCTGGTAAGTTAACGGGACTTCAATGTCCACGTATGGGATGTATTCTTCCGGTGGATCCACTTCAATGTATTTGAGGAATAAATGTGTCTGTGGATCTGCAGGTGGGAATTTCACGCAAGAATTGATTACCTCTGATCCGAACACCTTGTGTGCCTCAATCACAAAAGTAACATGGCCACCTGTTACAGGTACGCCATGTTCTAACAATCTCAGAGTTACTGCCTGTCTGTAGTTCTCTGTGATATTTAGAGTGTTAGCAAATTTGTCTCCTTCCGCGCTTCCATTGCTACTCGCAGATTCAGTCATTTTGCAAGGAGGAGAAAGTAAATGTTTAAGAGGTATCGTTAGCACAATATGGGAACCTTTAATCCTTAAAAGCTTGTCTAATCCTTCAGCCAATACACAGGGTGTACCTGCTCAGCTATGGCGGATTTTCCTTCCCACTTCAGACGTCTCCGAAAAGTGTGAGTAGGGCTGTCTGAGAAAGCATGACTGAACTACTCAGATTTTACTGTCAATATAAGAACCAAACCAACATTGTTGGTGCCATGTCGTGTAGTTCCTAGGACACCCCAGGACTTGCGCGTTTTGTATGACCTAAACTGAGGGCTTGGTGTGCAGACAGACTCTGGACACCCCCACAGGATGAGTCAGCCGTTGGACCAGCTAGCTCTACAGTGCCACTACCACCCCCTTGTATTCTACAGTGGTGTAGGTAGTTTCTGGCAACCACTGAACATGACAACCCTGATTCCTCAGGTATCGTGGAAAATAACACTGTATCTTTCGCTCAGTCACTCGTGCTTACTTTTCTCAGAATACACATAGAATGACGATTGGAATGGTTTCAATAATTATTTATTGATCAAGCGTCAGTCTAGTATGAAACATATTCTCTGCGACAATTAAAATACAGGAGCAGACAAATGTGATCGCTAGCACCAATATTGTAAATAGTAGATACATTTCTACCATAGTGCTAATAATATGAGTAAAAGCAGATTATATAAAACAATAGCATTAGCGTACTCCTACGATGCGTAGCCTACCTAAATGTACCTAGCCTAGATATGTAGGTGAAGCATGCGTATGTAAGTGCTAGGATATATCCTAATGGAGCCAAGAATCCCCCGGGAAAGTGCTAACCCCTCACCTGATGGTTCTGAATGAAGGACCACCGTCTCTGCGTCAAGGATGGCACCCCACAAGGGATGTCAGGTCTCTGCCTGTCGAAGGATCAGCCTGCAGAGTCTTGGTCCAGCCTGGAAAGAATTCACCTCTGTTTTATAAGGGGGAGTGAGGGTATTTTATACTAAAGTGGTCACTCCAGGGTTTCTTCTAGAATCGATATGTTTTGAAAACATTTGCTAATCCTTTGCTAAACAAAAATGATCATGCACAGCTGGCTGTTGGCCATGGATTTAAAAAATGGTGACCCTTATACAGAATGAATCTGCTGTGCCTGGGGACATGTTTATGTACATCAGGTACAGGGATTAGGATAGGGTACCGAGAGTCTGGTGTTGAATAGACAGAAGTAAGCTACTAGGTCAAAGGGCACCTGTGTAGGACCATTATGTCGTGTGGATGGGATAGCATGTATGTAATTGGTAAGTACATGATGGGACTATCCTACAGGACATGACACAAGGAAAGTGCTATCCAAACATATGTCCAAGGAGGGACCAGGTAAGTGCGTTTTAGCCATGAAAAGAAAACACAGGCCCATGTAGGCAGAGTGTCTAGAATGGTGGAACTATCAAAAGAGTGAACAATGAAAAAACACCTGTTCCCACAAAATAACTAGAAGCAGTTTGTTGAAAAACAGGAGCCCCAGGCATATTAAAAGAACTGGTAAATTCCATGAGAGGTGGATCAGTATAAATTACATAATCTGCAGGAGATGCAGTAGTAAGCACAGTATTCACTTCCATCATATGACTGGCATTTGTAGCAGCATCAGAAATGTCATCCACTGCCCCCCAGATGGGGGGAACCAGCTTTGATGTTGTTCACAAGCTGTAGAGGAAAATCCTGTGTAGTAGTGAGAGGAGTTAGGGAATTACCATGGAGTCCTGGCGGCCTACTATTTAGAATCGGCCACATGATGTAACTTCAAGTAGTCGATGGAGGCAAAACGAGTGTCTCTATAGCCAGCAAGTGGTGGCAATATTACGTTTCTGGTAACTTGTACACAGAAGCCTGGGACCGGTGCACGGCATGATGGGCCAAATTCCTTCTTCACTTCAATTTTATCACGAACGAGATCCCCAACTTGTGGAATTCATCTGGAAGGCGCTGGCTGCTCCTTGATTAGGGGAGAGGAAGAAGTCTTCAACTGTTCATTAGCTTGACCATTGGTGAACTTTTATATATCCTGTAAGACAGCACAATGATAATTTACATCAAAGGGCGTCGCTGCTGGACTTTCAAGGTTTGGAACATACATTTTGATGCCAAAGAGAACCTTGTATGGGGTCTGGCCAAACAGAGATCACGTTGGGAGATTATTGAGCGCTCTTTGTACTCCATATAAGTGATGGATCCAGCTATGTCCTGAACCTAATACTCTAGCTGTTAGGGATTGCTTTAAGTCACAGTTCATCCTCTCCACCACTTGATTTCCCTCAGGATGATAGAGGGAGTAGTAATGCACCTCTACACCCAGGGAAGTCATGTTATCCCTAAGTGCTTTCAAGGCGAAGCAGAGCCCTTGTCCGAGTGTTGTGCATGCATATGTTCCAATAAATACTTGCAAATCTTTAATAACAGTGTGAGCATCAGCCGGACATTTAGCCCACACCCAGAGGAACCTTGAGCAAGAATCAACTGCATGTAGCATAAATTTAAAAGCACCATCCAAATTAACCTCTTCGGTGCTCATGACGGAATGGTTCCGTCATTAGCACCAGTGCTCCTGTGCTCATGACAGAACCATTCCATCATGAGGACAGGGGAACTAAATCCCTCTGCTGCAAACAGCAGATGGATTTCCTTTTTGGGAGGGGCCTCGGGAGGTGGGGAAAAGCTTCCCCAACCTCCCGAGGCCCTTTGCTGATTTTCAATGAAATGACGATCACGCGCATGGCGCGCTGTCGTCATTACATTGAAAACGAAACTGAAACTTAGTTTCAGTTTCAATGTTTCGGTGCTAGTGGGGCTATCTCAGACCCCCGAGCACCGAAACACTTGGGAGAGGTATCATTGGAAAGGGGAGTGATTATTTCAGCTAAATCTGAGGTTTGCAGGGGATTCTGGGTAGGTAAACGTTGGAAGATCCACACAAGCCATACCTCATTGGACTCCCCAGGGTGTCTAGTTTTTAGAAATGTGTACGTTTGGTAGGTTTCCCTAGATGGCCGCGAGCCCGGGGCCAAAAATCAGGTGCCCCCTGCAAAACCAGGTTGTGTTATGATAGGTAATGTTGAAGTCTCCACAGTACGATTTGGGCCATTTCCTGTTGCAGCCACTATGCCTACCCACACAAGTGAGGTACAATTTATATCGGGAGACCTGGCGGAATGCTAGGTGGTAGGAAATTTGAGTCAGCCCGGTGGTCCTATAACTTTCCCACACAGAAATTTCAGAACAATTTGATTTTTTTCTGCAAAATTTGAGGTTTGCAGGGGATTCTGGGTAGGGAAATGTTGGGGGATCGACGCAAGCCATACCTCCCTGGACTTCCCCGGGTCTCTAGTTTTCAGAAATGTGTGGGTTTGGTAGGTTTCCCTAGATGGTCGCCAAGCCCGGGACCAAAAGCTCATGTGACCCACCCCTTGGGGATCCACGCAAGCCATACCTCCCTGGAATCCCCAGGCTGTCTAGTTTTCAGAAATGTGTAGATTTGGTAGGATTCCCTAGATGGCCGTTGGGCCAGGTGCCAAAAACCCAGGTCCCCCCCCCCAATTTTGATGTCTCCACAATACGTTTTGGGCCGTTGCCTGTCGCTCGTACTTGACCCACCCACACGAATGAGGTATCATTTTTATTGGAGGACTTTGGGAAATACGGGGTGGGTGAAATTTTGTTTGATCCACGCAGATTCCAGAACTTTCCATCATAGAAATGTGAGGAAAATGTGTTTTTTTGACAACGTTTGATGTTTGCAAGGGATTCTGGGTAAGAGAACCTGGTGAGAGCCAGACAAGTCACACTATTCCTGGATTCTCCTGGATGTCTAAATTTTAAAAACGTATAGGTTTACTAGGTTTCCCTGGGTGCTGGCAGAGCAAGGGTTCAAAATCTACAGCTAGGCACTTTGCAAAAAAGGGTCAGTTTTCGCTGTTAAAATGTGGTGTGTCCATGTTGCGTTTTGCGCCGTTTCCTGTTGCGGGCACTTGGCCTACCAACACAAGTGAGGTACCATTTTTCTCGCAAGACTTTGGGGAATGCAGGGTGAGAGAAATGTTGTTGATCCACACAGATTCCAGAACTTTCCATCACAGAAATGTGAGGAAAATGTGTTTGTTTTGGTCTTACCGTATTTTTCTGCTTGATAAAGATACCGCTATTTTCATCCATCAATGTGGTGTCCATTTGTGGTGTTATCACTGTGTCACTGGGAGTGTGGTTGCAAATACTTTACACCTTGCCTTGAAGATAAGCCTGGCTGCTCGTGCCAAGCTACCAGGGGGTGAGCAGGGGTTATCAACGAAGGTGTCCCTCTTTTCCCTAACTAGAAGCAAGGGTCCCTATTTGGACTAAGGTAACTGCCTCAGCTAACTAGAGACCCCCAATTCTAACATTTCCCTAGGTGCCGGCAGAGCTAGGGTTCAAAATCTACAGCTAGGCACTTTGCAAAAAAGGGGTCAGTTTTCACTGTGAAATTGTGGTGTGTCCACATTGCGTTTTGGGCCATTTCCTGTTGCGGGCACTACACCTACCCACACAAGTGATGTACCATTTTTATCGAGAGACTTAGGGGAACACAGAATTGTAGAACAAGTGTTATTGCCTATTAACTTTCAATGCATTTCCGCTTTCCAAATGTAAGACAATGTGTAAAAAAGAAGTCACTTTGAAAAATGTCCTATAATTCACATGCTGGTATGGGTACCCACAATTTTGGAGATGTGCAAATAGCTACTGTTTCTAAACTCTATATTTTGTTCACATTTCAGAAATACATAGGTGTCTTTCATACTGATTTTTCCCTGTTTATAGTTTCCCAAATGAATTGCTATATACCCGGTACACAATAAAAAACCATTGCAAGACTTATTGGCTCAGGTTCTTGGTGAACCTACAAGTCCTATATGTCCCCACAACCAGAAGGGTACAGCACATGTAGTGGTATATTGCTTTAAAAAATCTGTCATACTTAGAAGAAGTTACAGGTGAAAACGTTGGCACAAATGGCTGTTTTTTTTAACTCATTTTTTATTTTTCCTATATTCAACTGCTAGTTTCTATAAGAAAACCTTGAAGGATCTACACAAATGACCCCTTGATTAATTCAAAATTCTGTCTACTTTTCAGAAATGCATAGCTTCCCAGGATCCATCATTGCTTTTTTACCCATTTTTACCATTAACTGGAAGGAGGTTGAAAGCACAAAAAATAGCAAAAATAGGGTATGTTCCAGTAAAATGCAAAAACTGTGTAAAAATCTTTGGTTTTTTGGCAAAAGTCTGGTTGTCCCTGAAAGCTGGGAAGATGGTGATTTCAGCACCACAAATCCTTTGTTGATGCCCTGTGCAGGGAGAACACCAGACGCTTTCATCTGTAGCCCTTTTTCCCATTTAAAAAAAAAAAGCTGTATTTTGGATAATTTCTGGGTCCCCTCTAGGGGAATCCACAAACCCTGGGTACCTTTGAAATCCCCATGATGTTGGAAAAAAAGGACGTAAATTTGGCGTGGATACCTCATGTGGTCAAAAAGTTACAGGGGCCTAAGTACGAACTACCCCAAATAGCCAAAAAAAAGGCTTAGCACGGGAGGTGAAAGGCCTAGCAGCGAAGGGGTTAAGAGGAACACAATGGTCTAAATAAATGGAGCAGAACAATTTGTTGGAAATCAACAGGTGTATCTGCAGTGGGCGAATGATGGTGGAACTCTTAATTTGTTGATAAATGTCACATGAAAGGTCATATGTCTTGGCCTGTTTGTACAAACCATGCCACCAATAACGCTGTTGTAATAAAGAAATTGTGGCTGCCGCACCTGTATGTGCAGAAGCAGCACCTTCATTAGCAGCTATTACTAAGGCTTGTCTGTGGTTTTGGTTGGAGTCACACGATCACCAACACCTGCAATTGTAGCAAAGGGAACATTTTGGTCACTTAAATGATAAGTATATTTAGCTGGAAAGCCCCTAGGCAAAGGGGTGCAGTTGTGTGTAGCATGAACGGCAGCTAGTATAGCCTCATTTAACCTCGTATGAGAACAACTAATCATAGAAACTATTGCAGTCGAAACTGCAGTCTTGTCAGCTTCATCGGCCACAGAATTCCCAACAATGTATATTCCAACATGCTGATGACTCAATGTATGTCCAAAATGTCCGATGGAGAAGGAGCACCTCCAGCGAGCTCCTGAGGTAAGGGATAGCCATCGGCGTTAATCCCTGCTAAACCTAGCCCATCGTGCCAAACAAACGAACCAAGCAACAAGCAAAAGGAATTTAACATTTCTGTACCTTTGGCCTGGATTGTTACAACGCAGAGGTCTCTGGATACGACGACCCTGTCTCTGGTCTCCATCAGCTGTTCAAGGAAGGACCTGCTCCACAGAAGACCCCGTCTCCGGTCTCCATCAGCTGTTCAAGGACCTGCACCACAGAAGACCCCGTCTCCGGTCCCTACCTGCCGATTCCCCCGAGGCTGCTCCCTCTCCCAGGCTAGGCGAACGGACACCGGCGCCACCACCCTCGTCCCTCTTCATCGCAACCGATCTGCTGCCTCTCGCGGAGGTGAGCCCCGGTTGGATATCAGTCCCGGACGTTGCCTCTCTGCCCTCCACTACTAGCCCGGAGACTCCGCCGGCCTCCCCTTCCAGCCCGAAGACCCCACGGGCGGGCGATCTGCCGTGTCCCACGCAAAGCTGGGGGGCCGCCATCGTCCCCCTGGAGAGTCACGAGGACCCTTCCGGTAAAGGCTTGTGCTCCCCCAGACTTGATTGCTGCCCCATGCATCGATAGGCCCCGGGGAAGTGAGTTAGGCCCGAGGGGGCCTTCCATGCCGGAGACTCCACGGGCGAAGGACTTGCCGTGGTTCGGCCCGCAGCGCAGCAGAGGGGACTCTCTCGGCCTCGCTCTCTGGCCTGTGCTGCGCCAGGATTGCTGCCTCTTGCATCGGTGGGCCCCTGGAGAGCAAGTCTTGCATGAGGACGCCCGCCAAGCTCAGCGCCATCCGCAGTCTGGAGGCAGCTCACGGTGCATATGGACAACGACATCAACGCAACTGGAAGCGCATCATGAGGTATGTGGGGGCGATTCGCACACCGTGATCCACTGACCACGTTGTACCGCTCCCCTGGTGAGGCGCCCTTCCTCCCGCATATTCTTCCCGCCGCCCACTTCCCACCACCGTCCTCAACCCCCGCTCAGCCACTGACTCCAGGCGCTAGAAGAGTCAATCTCTGCACCGCACCTCGCCAGCTGATGCCGGCCCGGCCCCAAACGAGGAGATAAAACTCCGGTCATCAAAAGAGGCTACAAAGCATTTTAGACACGCTCTGACCTGCATGCCAGCTTCTCAGCACATGTACCGGTAGGACCACGCAGCTCTATCATCCTGCCACACTTCTTCCAACAGCCTCCCCTCTCAACACGGCGCCTAACCCCCCCCAAAGTGGCGAAAACTTCTAGGGACTACAAGCGATTTAGACACGCTCTTATTCAAGGGATCCCATGCCAAATGCCAGTTGTCTACGCCTATCAAGTGACATCTGGGATTTTAGGGATACCACTCGTTAATTTAGGTCGTGTTTACACTCTCGCTACACCGGACTGTACTGGGAAAGTAAATAAAAAATTAAAAAATAAAAATTTACATCTGCCATTTCCCCACAAACCATTACTGCCCTAACTTCTATGCTTTCAAAATGGCTGACCCTAATAACTGCAAGAGCAAAAAAGGACTAATCAGATCCTAACAGTTGCCATCTTGTAACGGCTCCTACTTAACGGCAGCCATCTTGTAACGGCTCCCTACTTTCGGCAGTCATCTTGTAACGGCTAATTTTACAATATCAAAAACGGCAGCCATCTTGTAACGGCTAATTCCATATAATCAAAACAGCAGCCATCCTGTAACGGCTGAATCTTTTCAACTTCAATGCAAAAGGTTACCTATGCTCCCCACATTCGGCAGCCATCTCATAACGGCTAACCCTACAAAATAAAAAACGGCAGCCATCTTGTAACGGCTAACTCCTATATAATCAAAACGGCAGCCATCTTGTAACGGCTGAATCTCTTAAATCGCAAAGCAAAAAGGTTACCCAATGCCAATTAACACATCTACTAAGTCAAAGTAGACTGAATCTTATAAAACCTTAAACCAAAGGGATCTTTCCAGCTTCCGAACACTATTTCTACTAAAGACACACGCAAAGGAGGCAGCCATCTTACAACGACTCCAACAAAGCGGCAGCCAGCTTCTATGGCTCCCTCCTTCTACCAATCTGCCCCCCCGACCCAGAAGGAGTATTACTACACAGAACAAGGACTTCCCATATCATGGCTGGACCACACATGATTCCTGAAGGAAACAGCGCATACTCTATTCATTACCTCCCCAATCTATCTAAAAGTGCCTCTTAACCTTCAAACATAACCTTCTCAGGAAAAACCCCGAAATCCTGTTCCTGGACCCCTCATTCAATGCCAAGAAAGGTGTTATAATCAATAACCTCATATTCTTCACAAGAAGAATAGCCAAATGGCGATCTGCCTTCTCAAAGCTGCTAACCATCCACGGCCATAAAAATATTCCCTACGGATACAGGATAACAACGACACCCACACCAAACCTCAGAGCCACCCTGAACATAACATCCTACAAAAATGGCACCATTCTTATTCAAGCAGCTAACAAGGACCTAGAACTATTCGACAAATACTTTCTCACCTTAAAAACACACACCATCTCCACACCCAGCGCTCCACTGGACCTATCCTCGCCTCCCACCCCAGCATCCCTTGAAGGTCAGAGACCCCCACCCCCGTCATCTCCACCCTCCGCCACCCCCCCTATCCCCTCTACCCTCACTCTCCTCCACAACCCTCTACCGACCTCTGATGATACCCACTACGACAAGGCCACTCTAGCGACTCAGACTAAAGCCGCCAGTCAGAACATACCCATCCCATTATCTACCTCCCCGCTCCCAGCCACCCATACCCACCACACCGCCGCCCCCACATACATCAGACCCCACAGCAGCAATACTACTCCCAGCCCTGCCTGCTCTCCGATCCTATCTCCCCTCCCCATCACCCCTCTGAACAAAACTCTCTCAAAACCCAGTCTTACCTCACTACCAAACTACAAAACGTTATCCTAGAAATCAAAAGTATCCTACAACTAGCTGAGAACTCTCTCTCCAAACTTACCCATCTTCATCACTCTCTAACGGCAGTCAACAACGTGATTAAAACCATCCCCCTGCCTCTGAACAATCGACTACTACGCATACGCAAACTCCCCAACTACCTAACGGACCTGGAAATACAAACCCTTTTACGACTATACAATACTCCTACTTGCCCCTCCACAAATGAAGAAGATTGCAACTACCTAACAGACCAAGAAATACAAACCCTTCTACTGTCATACGAAACCCCTACCTGCCACATCGCAGATGAAGAAGAATTCTCTATTCTCCCAGTCCCTATCAACCCAAATAGAACATCCCATCCAACCCACAGAGGAATAAACCTGAACAACCTCCAATCCTTAACTCCTTACCCCGAAACTCAGGAGACAACTTTAAAGCACTCCTCAAAACCGATCTCCTGCCTCCTTCTAAACTGCCGCTCAGCCATAAAACACGCCTCTGACATCGCCGACCTCACCCTGAACTTGAAAACGGACATAACCATCCTCACGGAAACTTGGCTCAATGAATCGTCCTCGCCGTGCCTAGACCTTCTTGTCCCCCCAGACTACAACATTATCAGACTAGACAGACCTCACAAAAAGGGCAGAGGAATAGACGGACCTCACAAAAAGGGCGGAGGAATAGCCTGCATACATCGATCCGACATCACCATCTCGAAGTTTCACTCCGAACCCCTGGACTCCTGTGAATACCTAGGGATCGCGGTCATGTCTTCAGATAACCAATCCCACAAACTACATATCTTCTACCATCCACCAGATGTGAATGCAATATTCACAGACCAACTTATGGAAATCATTACTACAAATTCTTCACCCCATTCCAACGACATATTCCTTGGCGACTTCAATCTCCACTGGGAAAACCCCCTAGACAAGCATGTCAACACCCTCAAAACCTTCCTAGCAGACCATTCCCTGATACAACCTATCTCTAAGCCCACTCACTCTAAGGGTTCCACTCTTGACTGGCTCATCTCCAAACACAATACGATTGATTCTATCTCGATGACCCCATGTGACTGGTTAGACCATCACATCATCACCTTCCAAATTCCCTCCGCTAACAAGAAAACATTCCCGCAGCAAAACAAGCCTAAAAAATGGATAAGAGACACGAAAAACCTTAACTGGAACAACTTAGCCTCCCAATGTGAGAAAGCTCTCATCCCCCCAACAACATGTCAGATGTCAATGACCTCACCGCTCATTACAACTCCACGATGACTAAAATCTTGGATCAAGTTGCCCCACCAAAACTCAAAAGAATTCCGGACAAAGACAAAAACCCATGGTTCAACGGAGCCCTAAATGAAGAAAGACGTAAACTTAGATCTTCGGAACGGAAATGGAGACAACATCCCTCCCCCTCCATCTTAAACTACTGCGGAAAGCCAGAAACTCCTATAACAAAAGTATTCTAAAATCCAAAAAGACTTCTTCAAATCTGAGCTAGACAATGCCAAAAATAGACCAAAGAAACTCTTTGAAATTCTTAAAGAACAATCTAACAAATTGGCCAAATCCACACTCTTGACCGCGAAATCATAGCTTAGTAGTGAAGAATTCTCCTCATTCTTCACAGCAAAAACGAACTCCCTCCAACTCGAGCTCAGCACAGCTGCAATTAACTCAGCCACCCCAAAGACCACTCAAGTTGTAAACCTAGATCAACTTGAACTACCTCTGCCCAAAAATGACTCTCACTGGTCCTCTTTCAAACTGTATGATCTCAATGACATCACCAAAACCTTAACAACTATCAAACCCAACAACCACTTCAACGATCCAGTCCCCTCAAATTGCCTTCCCCACATCTACCAAGTCATCTCACCTCTCTGGACCAAAATCACCAACGCCTCACTAGCACAAGGTCACATCCCGGATTGCCTAAAAACTGGCCAAGTCACCCCTATACTAAAGAAACCAACAGCAAACAACGCTGACCCCAATAACTTCCGACCCATAACCAACATTCCCATGCTAGCTAAGGTCTTGGAAAAATGTGTTCAGCAACAACTGAACCAACACATCACGGACTTCAATCTTCTGAACATCCACCAATCGGGATTCAGACCTGGCCATAGCACAGAAACAGCCATTCTGCATATAGTTGACGACGCCCTCCTAGCTCTTGACCGCAACGAAACATGCCTACTAGTCCTGCTCGACCTCTCCTCTGCATTCGACACGGTCAATCACGACAAAATGCTGAGCAGACTGAAAAACAGGATGGGTCTATCAGGCACAGTCCTTAAATGGTTCAAATCCTTTCTAGAAAACAGAACGCAATCATTCATGGTGAACAAAAATCTTTCTCTCTCCTCACCGAACCCTCTAGGAGTACCACAAGGTTCTACCTTATCCCCCACCCTATTCAACCTGTATGTCGAACCACTAACCGAACTACTACAGCAGGCAAACATCGCCTACCACATGTACGCGGACGACACTCAACTTTACATCAAGATTTCATCCATAGAAGACATAAAGACGATGAATCTAGCACTCGAAAAGACTGTCCACTGGCTATCGACCAACTTCCTCAAGCTAAATTCGCAAAAACAGAATTTCTTCTAATCCCCCCCACAATAATTCCCAGGAGACAAAGGAATGGAACAAGCTGATCACTGCTCTAAACTGCAAGCCAACCTTGGTGGACTCCACCAAATCACTTGGAATTACTCTAGATAAGAACCTTAACATGCTAACACACATTAACCTGTTAGCTAAAAACGCACGCTTTCACCTCAGCTATCTTAGAAAATTGAAACCTTTCATCGAGAACCCGGACCTCAAAAATGCAGTTCAGTCCTTAGTCATCTCAAGGCTGGAGTACGGATGCACCACCCTCTCGGGGCTACCCAAAATTTCAACCGCCCCATTAAAAGCCTGTCTCAACGCCGCAGCAAGACTCCTAACTGGATCCAGGAAATATGACCACATATCACCACACCTGAAAGCACTCAACTGGCTACCTTATGACGCTCGAATCCACCTAAAAATGGCATGCATCACTCACAAAGCGCTACACCACAATTCCCCCCAGTACCTATCCCAAAAACTTACCCTATCTGGGGGACTTAGACACTCAAGGAGCACCGATAACCTACTCCTGAAACCCTCGCGTTTCAGCAAGAAAAAAACCTATGACCGAGCATTCTCCGGAGCAGCACCAAGAATATGGAACTCGCTTCCCGCATACATCAGAAAAATCTCTTCTACTCCCCTATTCAAAAGGGAAGCAAAATCATTCCTGATGTGTAATTCCTCCCATAAACTCTCACATGGACCATTCCAGTTCTACACTCCAGTTCCACATCTTCAAACTCACCTCCTCTATCCCAATAAGGATACCCTTGCCTCTCGACCTGTGCCTAGGGCTCAGAACTATGCTACGACCCTCCGAACTTTATCAAAACATGTTATGTTGATTCTTTGTATGCTATGCTTTGCTAACTGTATCATTCGTGCTGTGCTCTCATTGTAAAGCGCTCTGATACCCTACCCTGGTCCGCGCTATAGAAAACTCTAAAAAATAAAATAAAATAAATAAAGTATGAATAACATGCGACTACGGTAACCTATCTTTGAGGTCTGCTACCTTCATCCAAAGCAGCCTATGCTTTATAGTGTTTTCTTTAGAATCTCTGAAATCATTTGGCCACCAATAATGCAAATTGCCATTAAAAGACTGGACATAGTAATGCGACTCACATATTATGAGAGTGGGGAATTCAGAATACATATTTTCCAGAGCATGCAGCAATGCTTTCAGTTCAGCAAACTGCGCAGTACAGTCACCTAAGGACTGCATGGGAGTTTTTTGTAGTTGGAATTTACCAACCAACATAACACCATGAATGTAGGCGCATGCCGTCGAATATTGGTCCTTGGTCCCTACAGCAGGTTGAGCTGAACCATCAGTATAAGCAAGATATTTATACTGTTTAAGAGGCAAAATATTATTAGCAATAAGATAGGCATGCACATTTTGCAGAAACTGTAACTGTTAAAGATGTTGCCCAGTGTATCAAAAGGAGATGTAGTTCTTTAGCATTAGGAATGCTTGCTTTTGTAACAGCCTCTAAGGCTGGAATTGGAGTAACGACAATAACGCATTTCCCTTTGCAAGTGGCCTTTCTTTAATGACAGCCATCTGAACTGCAGCCAGTATTTTTTCAGTGGATGCAAATCACATTTCTGCTTTGGAATATAAATGTGATTTATATGCTATCGACACTGTCTCACCTTCAATAAAGGTGATATATGTAAAGCCAATGGCACCCACAATTATACGGATGACCGGGTTTGAGGTATTGACACGTGTATGTAAGTGTTGTGTAGTGAGCAAGTCAGGTTGTAATGATATGAGTATGTCTGTATGATCTGATTTCTAATGTAAGTTGGAAAAGTCAGGATGAATGAGCTCATATAATGGTTTAATGCGTTGTACATAATCAGGAATGTAGGTTCTACCAAAAGTTTGGAATCCTGGTACGGATTGCAGTTTCTTAAGTGTATTTGGTGGTTGAAGCATAGCACACTTCTCTACTAAGTGTGGTGCAAGGTTCTTTCCCTCATGGGTAAGTTTGTATCCAAGAAACATGACACTTAGAAATGCTGTATAAGATTTCTTATAGTTTAATTTGTAGTCATAGTCAGCAAACCCCAATAATATGCAATCCACTGTGGCTAAAAGTGTATCAGCTGTGAGGTAGATATAATCTACGTAGGACAATGTGTCTGGGTCAAGATCATGTAGACTGTTTAAATGTCTATAGTCTAAGACTATATGGTATGAGTGGTCTGGCTTTGCCACTGGAAAAAGAAGTGTATTCATTTGGGAGATGCAGGGTTCAATGATACCCAGGTTTTCTAATTATGAGAGTATTTTTCTAACAGGAGCTTTAGCATCCTGTTTTAGTTGATATTGTATTTGCACTTGTGGGCTGGACCATTTGGGTATTATATGATAGCAGAGTCCTCATCCCAGCCAACATGAATGCGGTACAATGCCGGGGATTGCGCAAGAGCCCAATCAGATGTGTAGGCTTGTTAGACTCCATCAGGGACAAGCCAATAAAATGATGGTATTATCACATCCTCACCTAGGTGCGTACATAATCCGGGAGCCAATCGATCTTCGCTAAGAGAATGTCACACGATAACTTTCATTTTCCCAAAATATCACTTGTATGGTGTGCTGTATGTCACCCTAAATTTGTATATCCAAATCATATAATCGATCTGGAGAACCTACTGGCCAGTCTGAGTTTTAACTGTAATATAATTATCAGTTGCTTTTGCCGCCATAAACTCCTGGAGATTCCTGCTCACTGTAGTGATCTCTGTTGCGCTGTCAAGGAGAGTCACTGTCCACCTCCTGTTCAGGAGGAGAGTTTTCAGTGTAAATGGGATATTTTGTGGTAAGTGCAGCAACTTTCTTTTTTTTAAACTGGGGTTGAAAGTGAGGACGCTTCTCTTCCTTCTTCATCTTCACATCCCACGAGTGTTGTGAGTCCTTTTTAGTTTCACGTACTCCTCCTGTCTACGCTCAGAATGCCCTCCTCTCTTATATTGTTTATCGGGTGAGTCCCGAAAGGAACGAGAAGGATGAGGTAGCAGAATACTGATACCTATCAGGTGGCTTCAATTGTGTGCAGTCATGTAAATTATAGCATCTCGCGGAGATCTCCTGTCCTGTTGAGGAGAGCCACCTCAAGACCTATTTTTTCCTTAGGTTTGGGTTATTGTTTTTTAATATACTCTGGGTTCTGCTTGGCAGTGCCCTGTTGAAACCAGATTTGCAAAGATGTGGTTTATTTGGTCTGGCCCTCAAATTATTGTGACCTGTGGAGGTATATATCTCAGCAATATTTATAGGTAGCTCACGTTCCTGGTCGACTGCTGCGAACAACGCAAGACCTTGGCATATAGTCAAAGACACTGTTTTGCTTTTAATGTTGGCTAGAAACATCGTGGACACAACGTTAAAGTTTCCCATTTATTTTGTCCCCAAGTCCAGGACAGAAGCTGCCAGTGTTCCTTTTGTATCTGTTTTAAGACCTCCGGCAAGACTGCTATAGATGGAGTACTATGCGTGATGGTATAGACTGCAGCAAAGACTGTCCCCAAAGTACAGCAGTCACCTAATCCGTTGACCATCCCAAAGAGTAAGCACATAGCTAATATACTATGTTTATCTTGTGGTCCCGTAAGGAGAAACACAGCTTCAATCTGAATTATTCGTTGAGCTATCCAAAATGGAATTGCATCACATTTAATGGCAATTTTCCCCATAATTGCACTAATAATTAGTGGGCTTATTTGTGGTATAGCAGGCAACTGTGGTTGTCGTGCTAGAGCTGCCTGTGCCAAGACAGCTATCAAGGTGCGCAAAACATATTGAGTTAAGCGTCTAAATAGTCTCACTAGACCATTGTATAATGGTACTAGCTCATTAGCATTGAGATTTTGTACATTAGTGTAGGGTGTATAGCCAGCTAATGCTGGCCACGCGGCACCCTCATTTGTAAAGGGTTGTGGACTAGGGCACATCAGAACTAATTTTGATGTTCCCAGACAGGGGTATTTCTAACTGTTGGTATGCTCTGTCTTAAGCCGGGGGTGCAGCATTAGTGTATGTATGAAATGTTTGTGTGTTAGCATCCACAGCTGGAAAATTGACCCAAGAATAATAGACTTTCAATCTATAGGCATCTTGGGCTTTAACCACAAAGGTTACATCACCACCGACATTGCCAAGTCCATAAGTCCATGTAAAGCAAGATGTGCATAGACTGCAGGTCTGCAATTATGAGAAATAGGTATAGGCTGTGGCACCGCCATTACTAATAAAGTAAAGGAAACAGAGCAGAAACACTCAAATGGATATCCTTTTAAAGGTTTAAGCTCGAACAACCAACAGACAAAATGCAGGTACTTCCTGAAAATTCTGTGGAGTAATAATCCCTAACACCACACACGTCCCTGATAAAGGTGTATAAGGTATTAAGGGCACACACAAGTACTACTCAGGAGACCTGTTAAATAAGTACCTGACCAAAGTTGGTAGCGCCATGTTGCATGGATTCTGCTTCAAATGCAGATTTGTGTATTTGGATGAGAGAACGTCAGAATGTAGAGACTGAGTCACTGTAATGTAATGTAATGTAATGTAATGTCGGCCCATCCCTGGGTAGCTCAAAGTGCCTCACCTGAACTGCTCGAACATGATCATCTAGTCCCCAAGAGAGCCATTGAAACAGATCCTCCCCTTGTGTTACTCACTTAGGGGCATATCAGCAAGGGACGGCGATAATTATCGCAAAGCGCGCTTAGCGCTAGGATAATTATCGCCGTCTATCTCTGGAATTTATCGCCCTGGTAGCGCGTTATTAACCACGCGTTACTCCAGGGCGATAAGAATTCCAGCGATAGCGGGAAATCGCCGTTTGCAGGGAACATCGCTGGTTTTCCAGCGATGTTCCCTGCAAACGGCGATAACCTTGCTGATACAACCCTGTGGTCGTATCAGCAGAATCCATCTCCCATGAAAAGTATGCTTAAGTCAGGAATTTAACAGACGTTAAATTCCTGAGTTAAAGCTGAGGTAGCGCGATTTTTTTATCGCTGCACCCCTTGTTAATATCGCGAAGCTGCCTTCGCGATATTAACATGTGTTGTTTTCACAGCCACGCCTTCTTTGCATCTCATTAGCGATGCAAGGCGAGGCTGTGAGAACGGGCTCTACATCAAGGAAACACGCGCTAGCGTGTCCTTGATGATATTGCGATATAATTATCGCCGCTTTTCGCCCAAAAACGGACGCTAAAGCGGCGATAATTATATCGCCAGCCCTTGATAATATGCCCCTAACTCTCTTACTCTCTCATGCATGCCCATAGTAATCATAAGAAAGACACAAAGGAAGTTTACAATACATTTATAGAAACTATCATAGCTATTATGAAGCAAATGTGCTGCGATTATTAGGCAGATGCAACCGAACAAAGTAATTAGCATTACTAACAAACTGTATAGGACAAACATCCCAGCAAAGATTCGAGGCCCCCTGCTACTAATGAGAAGTTCACCTAAGCAGGGAAATACATACTGTAAAGTTCCTAGGGCAACTTCAAACACATGTTTAAAAATACATAATAAGATTATATTCAAGAGAAGAGACCATCACTCAATATTAGAAAAATACAAATATATATTTTATTAAATACTCTCTTCAATAATTATGCAATATTTAGATTTTTATGACAGAGAAATCACCATTTCAATCTACATACATACTGCATTCATCCATTTACACATACATACAATTCACATACTTGATTGGCTTCTTTTAAATGGTCTATACATCTGATATGCAATAATTGCAAACAGGCAACAATACAATATACTAGTTATAATGACATGATGTGTATTATTCATATATCCAAGCGAGGGATGCACCAATGAGAGATGTGGCAATTGTTCATCTTTCTATGCACGTTTCGGCAGAAACCTGCCTTCTTCAGGAATGTCTCACCTTCCTAGAAAGTTTCCCCGACATGCTGACAGAGAGCATCATGTCAAAAAGCTCTATAACTATTCTAGGCGACCTCAACATCCACCTAGATAAAAAGGATGATCCTATTACCTCTAGATTCATCCAAGACATGGATGCTATGCAGTTGAGTTTAAAGGTACATGTAGCAACACACGATAAAGGACACATTTTAGATGCGATATTTACTAACGATCCCATACTCACAGTAGCCTCCCCCTCGCCACTGCCCTGGACAGACAATTTCTTTATCCCTTTCTCCTTAAGCAATACACACCCCCAGAATACAAGACACGTCTCCTCTAATCTGAGCAGGAAATGGACAAGAACAATTCCAGAAAAACTAATATAAACCCTAAAAGAAGGTACTCCTACGATAGGTGGGGAAGTAGAGAGCGCCGGCAGGAGATGGGACAACTGGCTCACTAAAGCGGCAGAACAGAGGGAACAAAAAGGGAGAACTAGATCTAACCGCCCTCGAAAGGGACCAGCATGGTTCAACAGCCACCTGGCAGCCTTAAAGAAAGCCTGTAAAAAAACCAGAAAGGAAATGGAGGAGGTCCTACGACAATTCACTAAAAAAACAATACAAAACAGAGATTAGACTTTATCATAATGAAGTTAAAATCGCTCAAGCCAAGCACCTGCAGGAGAAAATTGAGGCAGCCACTAATTCCTCATGAGAACTTTTCAAAATTGTAAAATCCCTCACAACATTAGCACCGGAGGTTCCTACGATACCCCCATCTATAGAAAGATGTAACGAACTAGCTATCTACTTTAAAAATAAGATTGACACCATCTACAACTCCATGTCAGAGAATGTTTACATCCGAAACCTGCAGGGTAACTCAGCGGACACGGAGACCTGGGGGAAACCCACCCTCGTGGCCTTCCCTGAATTGCATCTAGACATTACTTCCAAGATCCTACAAGGAATAAAATCTGGCTCCCCTCTGGATCCCATACCCCCCCACATACTGGCACAGGTGGGGGACATAGTCATGAAACCTGCTACAACACTACTCAACCTCTCCCTCAGCCAGGGTACAGTACCAAAAACCTGGAAACATGCCATAGTACGTCCGTTAATAAAAAAACCACATCTAGATCCAACAGACCTGGCGAACTTTCGCCCTATTTCACTCCTCCCCACGCTAGGTAAGATAGCTGAAAAACATGTAAACTCCTCACTGTCCCAGTTTCTAGAGGAGAATGCGATCCTCCATCTGACCCAAATGGGTTTCAGACAAGCACACAGTACCGAATCCGCCCTACTGCTGGTAACAGAAAAATTGAAGGGCATTCTAGACCTTGGGGGTGAGGCCGCTGTCCTTCTGCTAGACCTGAGCGCAGCGTTCGATACTGTGGACCATGCGACGCTCGCACCCAGGCTTGAAAGGGCTGGGATTCAAGGTCAGGCCCTAAAATGGATCGTATCATTTCTGAATGACCGGTCCTTTCAAATCGCCGAAGGAGGATTTCTGTCAGACAACTTTAAAGTCACATGTGGGGTTCCACAGGGCTCTTCCCTGAGCCCCACACTGTTTAACCTGTATATGCAGCCGCTAGCTGACATTGTCCAGGAATATGGGCTGTCAATAATTACCTACGCAGATGACACCCAATTGGTAATCTCTGTGGCAAAGGATACCGAATCGAAAAACAACTCGGTAGCCCCGTGCTTGGAAAAAATAGCCAGCTGGATGACCTACAGCAGGCTAAAACTTAATGGGGACAAGACAGAACTCATGTTTTTGGGCAACAAAATAAATCCACAAATTTCCTTGAACTGGCCAGAAGAACTAGGGCACCCACCAGGACATAAGAACTCCATAAAAAACCTGGGAGTATGGTTAGATCACAACCTCACAATGGAAACTCAAGCCAGCAAACGTGCTGTCACCTGTTTCGGAATCCTGAGGATGCTCCGAAAAATCATGGACCTCATCCCAGAGAAAGCGCAGAGAACCGTAGTTCAGGCAGTAGTGGTGTCACACCTGAACTATGGGAACATTCTCTTCCTGGGGTCACCTAAATACGTTCTTAAGAAGACTGCAGGTGGTACAAAACTCGGCTGTCAGACTTCTCCGAAAAATTCCTCGGCATGAATCCACCAAGCCAGCCCTGAAATCATTACACTGGCTGCCCGTGCATGCAAGGATTAAGTTTAAAGCGCTATGCATAGCACATAGGATCCTAAAGGGAAAAGGCCCAACTTTGCTGAAAACCTTGATCACTCCATACACACCAGACAGAACTCTGAGATCCTCCTCGGAACATCTTGCCACAACAACCAGAATAAGGAGATCCAGATGGGGGAAGATCCTTCTCACATCTGGCACCGAAATTATGGAACTCAATGCCATCAGAGCTAAGAGTGACCACTGAGGAACGTACATTCAGAAAGAAACTAAAGACCTGGCTATTCCCAGGCTGAGAGTCTTCCGCACTTACTCCTGTTCCGCAGCACTGGGAGGCCCACGGGCAGCTATGCGCTATACAAAACCCACAAACATAAACACACACACACACAATGCCACTTCCAAAATGATTTCTCTGTGAAATAAAATTACATTGATTGACTTGAGTGAGTGTCTCTTCTCACAAAATGGGCCATTAGCCTCAGTCAACATATATAGACTACATGGACTCCCCACATTAAAATAACTGGAACTTAGAATACCAGTCAGAAGATCAAGAGGACATAAGCAAAAAAAAGGAAAGGAAAAGATCCAACTTACCCCAAGCGAAATTGTGAAGAATTAGTAGTGAGAAGATGTGAATACTATTCTAACTTAAATTAAAACCATAAAAATACACCAATACCTCAAATTGTGTCAGGTGATGTCATACCATCTCTATATTGTTAAAAGTCTAGTATTTTGACCGTGGCTCTAACCACAGCTGCTCTAACCTTCTATGGATAGCTTACCAAGTAGTGCTTGGCACAAAGAGTGAAGGGGATTGTCCTCAATGTAAGGCAATCAATTCATGCGAGAGTTCCCTTGTGTGGATATAATGGGATCCTGCATTAATGAATAAAAATGCTATATTAACGATTGATCAGCAAACTGTCACCAAGCAGATGTCCTATCTAAGGATAACCAAAGAAATGAAGTTATTGGTTACCTGCCTACTACTTCTAAATACCCTATTCCTCGTACTTGCTTTGCAAAGAAAATAACGGCCAAAAGTTGAAGATACTCATACTCCAAATAATATATACATATCTTCTATGGATGTTAATATGGCTCGGGGCATACTGAGTATAAAATTCAATGTAAGCAACAAGATTATGCAAATGGTATATTGGCTTACCGATATATAATATATCCATGGAGATCAAAAATTCTCTTGGTTCGTGATATGGCGAAGTTTAGTTAAAGAAATCTTTATGTGAACTGGTTCTATGATAACAAATTGAACGAAAGTCATAGGGTTACTTGGGATATGAAAGCATTGGCTACACAAAGTGATTTAAAAAGATGAAGGTTTGCATACCTACATGGACTGTATTTTCCATAAGCTGACGAGCTGTAAGTCCATGCCCTAAAAACTCGCTCTACATAGAAGATGATGGACCTGCAAAATTAAGCTTCATATTAGTGGGTCTGATATGCGTAATAATGTGATTAACCAATATTGGTTTTCATAACTTTGCGCATTAAGATTTATGCGTAAGTGAAATGTGTAAAAGGTAGGGGTCACATACGGGTTCGCCACATAAGCAGCGACGGCATGTAAATAATAATCCTTAAAAACTCGCGCCTCCGGTATCTCTGTTTTTCGGCATTTGGGCCCAATTCCTATCTTTAAATGCACCGTAGTGGCACGAGCTGATGTTACAGTGTCTCTTCCTGGAGGTAAGCGCTCTTATCCCACGTTTTCTGTCATACATTGCTTTTTCAATTTCCTGGTCTTATTTGATTTCTTGCATTTTAACATCTTACGCAGTCCCGGCTCCAGGACTTAGTGGCGCAAGATTACAATCTATGCGAGCATTGTTACAATTTCTTTTGTGTGACTTGTAGATAATTATCATCAGTAGACAAGCCACAATCCATTGTATTGAAAACAGCAGATATCAAAACAATCAATAAAGGCAAACCATTCCGGAGACGTAAGTTTTGAACTCATTCCTGCAATATTCCATGATATCAATGTGCCCCTTTTAGAAGTATGACAAATATTTGATGGTTCTTTTGGGTTTGCTAGGGAAATACATCTAGACTCATGCTGGCACACTATTTGGGATGGAGGCGAGAATAACATTTGATTGGGCGTTGTAGGCCCGTTATTGTCTATACAATTAGAAATCATTAATGGGTAGCTACCTTTAGAGAATATTAGGTCACCAGTACTACCAGGATACAATTCCGGCTCTCCTGCCAGTCAATCATTGCATTCTACTGTAGAGTTTCCCATCCGACCAGCAACCGGCTGCTCATGGTGGTAACTAAGCTGGCTAACAGGCGGAAGCTGCCGGAACTGAATAGATGAGAAATCAGGGGAACAAGTTCTGAATTCAAGTGCTAATAAATTTTCTGCCAACTCCTCCCTCTGGAAAGTTAGTTCAATACAGTCTAAAAGATTAGTGGAGGATGTAAGCCTACGCACCTTAGTGATGTCTTCTCTAATCACAGAACGACAGCCCCTTACATACCGTATCCAGTGAATGGCCTTGTTGGTCAGTGAATCTACACCTTCTATTTTGTTGGGATCCAACTTGGAACATTCACCATATATATTCTATGGGTATTTTGTGTCCTGACAAAATTCTGATCCCCCCTCCCTTCTTGAGTACTATATTGCTTATTTGTAGATGTACGAGTATTAATACTCCTACCGTGCAATGGGTGCCTTCTTAATATATCTGTACTTTGAAGCCCAGGGGTATTTATAGCGTTAGGAGGTGCATTTTTTCCAATAGGGATCACTAGTGTAGGTTTTTTCTGGTTAACCACCTCACTAAACAAGGGGGTGGCTTTGCTCTGTTCATCAATTTTACGAGGGGCGGATGATTTTAGCTGAACAGTGGGTTGGCTAGGTGGAGGAGGATTGATAGCGCTATGTGTTGCACAATCTATGCATGAAGACCCTCCTTGTGACAAAAGCCTAACCATAGTTGTTAGATTCTCAATCATTACCCTCATGGTCCCTATTTCGGCCCGAAGTGAGTGGACCACAAGGATCACGTCCTGCGTAACCGCTATATGATTTGCAACCGACTCTATAGTATTGTCTAAAGGTAGTTCTGGTAGCTGGGTGCTTCCCTCACCCTGGATGTTTGACAATATAGCATATCTATTTGTGCAAGTTACTATAGGATCATAAATTTGAGAATGACTACCATCTATTTCAGAGGGACTAGGGGTGCTATCAATAGATTCTGCCATCCCTGCTAGATTCGAATGGCTCTCTCCCCTAATGACTTTAGAACCTTTTTTTTGCTTACAAAACATAGCAGGGATGACAGAGCGATTATTTGAACTTCCCCTCGTAGAATGTACTGTACTAATGGGGGGCTTGTCCGTATCCAAATGCAGATTTGGCTCAGCTACTAATAAGTCCTCGCATTCCTCAATTAGTGTATCTATACGATCCAGTACACAATTGTCACCAGGGTGCTTAATTGCCTTCCTAGCTTTTTTCCCTTTGCGGGTTCTACCAACAATGCCACCTTCCCCTCCAACTCCCCCGCCTTCCATAGTCTTTCTTTTCCCCATGTCTGTGGAATAGTTGTACTTCTCAGGGAACCTTCACAAGTTTGCTCAGCTGGACTGCAAACAATTATCGAATTTCCACTACATACAAGTAGGGAAGACAAGCAAACAGTACCTCTATAACCAGTATTGGGTCCTTGTAGCAGTCCTACTCTGTGTAGCACACAGAAGAAGGGTGGCCCTGCCCTGCCTCTTCCTGGCAATGACGGGCAAGGATGGGCGCCGCGGGGGGAGAGGCAGTGCTTTAAGCGCGATGGCAGACCTCCCCCTCACTAGCGGCAGCAGCGGATAGCGCACTGCTCCCTGGGACTTGGAGTCCCCTCCACCAATGATCAGCGCCGGAAAGAACAGGGACAGTCAGCGTTCCGGGACTCCGGTCCCACCAAGGCTCACAGGCAGACAAACGAAGCCCCGCAAGCAAAGGGGCACCGAGGCAACCAGTCAAGTGAGTAAATAGATGTCCCGCGCCGCGGGGGGGAGGCAGCGCTTTAAGCGCGATGGCAGACCTCCCCCTCACTAGCGACCCACTAATATGAAGCTTAATTTTGCAGGTCCATCATCTTCTATGTAGAGCGCGTTTTTAGGGCATGTACTTACAGCTCGTCGGCTTATGGAAAATACAGTCCATGTAGGTATGCAAACATTCATCTTTTTAAATCACTTTGTTCAGCCAGTGCTTTCATATCCCAAGTAACCCTATGACTTTCGTTCAATTTGTTATCATAGGACCAGTTCACATAAAGATTTCTTTAACTAAACTTCGCCATATCACGAACCAAGAGCATTTTTGATCTCCATGGATATATTATATATCGGTAAGCCAATATACCATTTGCATAATCTTGTTGCTTACATTGAATTTTATACTCAGCATGCCCAGAGCCATATTAACATCCATAGAAGATGTGTATATATTATTTGGAGTATGAGTATCTCCAACTTTTGGCCGTTATTTTCTTTGCAAAGCAAGTACGAGGAATAGGGTATTTAGAAGTAGCCGGCAGGTAACCAATAATAGTTCATTTCTTTGGTTATCCTTAGATAGGACATCTGCTTGGTGACAGTTTGCTGATCAATCGTTAATATAGCATTTTTATTCATTAATGCAGGATCCCATTATATCCACACAAGGGAACTCTCCCATGAATTGATTGCCTTACATTGAGGACAATCCCCTTCACTCTTTGTGCCAAGCACTACTTGGTAAGCTATCCATAGAAGGTTAGAGCAGCTGTGGTTAGAGCCACGGTCAAAATACTAGACTTTTAACAATATAGAGATGGTATGACATCACCTGACACAATTTGAGGTATTGGTGTATTTTTATGGTTTTAATTTAAGTTAGAATAGTATTCACATCTTCTCA
Organism: Calotriton arnoldi; assembly: GCA_963921515.1. NCBI lineage: Eukaryota > Metazoa > Chordata > Amphibia > Caudata > Salamandridae > Calotriton > Calotriton arnoldi. The sequence continues at coordinate 645,426 of CAWUFW010001414.1, forward strand.
CTACTAATTCTTCACAATTTCGCTTGGGGTAAGTTGGATCTTTTCCTTTCCTTTTTTTTGCTTATGTCCTCTTGATCTTCTGACTGGTATTCTAAGTTCCAGTTATTTTAATGTGGGGAGTCCATGTAGTCTATATATGTTGACTGAGGCTAATTGCCCATTTTGTGAGAAGAGACACTCACTCATGTCAATCAATGTAATTTTATTTCACAGAGAAATCATTTTGGAAGTGGCATTCCTGAAGAAGGCAGGTTTCTGCCGAAACGCGCGTAGAAAGATGAACAATTGCCACATCTCTCATTGGTGCATCCCTCGCTTGGATATATGAATAATACACATCATGTCATTATAACTAGTATATTGTATTGTTGCCTGTTTGCAATTATTGCATATCAGATGTATAGACCATTTAGAAGAAGCCAATCAAGTATGTGAATTGTATGTATGTGTAAATGGATGAATGCAGTATGTATGTAGATTGAAATGGTGATTTCTCTGTCATAAAAATCAAAATATTGCATAATTATTGAAGAGAGTATTTAATAAAATATATATTTGTATATTTTTCTAACATTGAGTGATGGTCTCTTCTCTTGAATTTAATCTTATGTATTTTTAAACATGTGTTTGAAGTTGCCCTAGGAACTTTACAGTAGGACAAACATCCCAACCATGGCAAATTATATATCTGTCTAAGTCTACTCTTACTATATGAGCACAGGAATATATATGCGATCTCTGGGATTTGCTTAGGACCTTATGCCGTGTATGCTGTGAGATGGTCCGCATCAAGAGTGTAAACTTAGTTTACACAGGGCTGCATTTCGGGCACTGCTGTTGTTCCAATACAGTCGTCTCTGGTGGAATTCTCCTCTCTGGCCCCCAAAGGGACGGACACAGTTTATATGATAAAACTATTGTGCTGAAGATGTAACTGTGAGACCGTGTTATGTCTAAATGTTAAAAACTGTTGCTGAACGAGCAAAGAAAACAGTACACTACGTTGTTATGTATTCCCTGCAAGCATGTATAAAATGTTTAGATGAAATCCCCAAAAGAGTCCCTGAATAACAAACATGTACAGTGTATTCTCAAAATACTGTTGCAAAAACAAATGTGTTATCTGTGACTATGCAAATCGAGCAGAGGCAGTGTAAAATGCAAGACTAAAGGAGAACCAAAGTGGGCCCAGAAGGGAATCACCAAAGAATATGTTGAAAGCACACATAAAGGCTCTGGAAGGGGCCATCCAAATCCACCAAGCTGGTGGTAAATTATGGACTGAATTCTCCCTCAGGCACGCCCCTGAAGGGATGGTTTGATCCTCTCCCAGCCTTATCCAAGGGGCCCTTTGGCATGCCTCAAATGTACTTTATGTGGGAAGAGAATAGTCATGTGCATCCCTCCAGGGACTGCTATTTGTCAGCCATGTGTCATAAGGAGACACATTCAAGCACCGAGCTATACAGAGCAGTTCCATTTAAATCATTTGTGTGCAGGATTTTCACATTCATTATTACTGTTCAGGGTCACAATGACACTTCTATAATATCAACGAGCTGGGACACAGAAAATGTGCGGCAACTCTGTCGAAATTGTTGGTTTTGCAACACTGTGTGTGCCCACCCATAGCTGAATTTGCAATGTAGTGATGTAGCCACATCACTCTGCCTGTTTTTTGTTTATCTCAAGACTGCGCACCACTCTCCACTAACACACACTATGCATTTAGATTTTTCCATACTGCCTGAGTTGATCCAGTGTGATTCGATTATGTGAGAGAAATGCCATAGCTTAAATGTTCTCTCCTTGCTGGGAAAGAAACAAATTAGACTGCACATGAGGAAAGGGAACAATTGAGTTGATAATGAGATTGACCCTCACATGGGCACACTTTCCGCGGAACAACTCGAGAAGGACACACAAAAAAATACATAGAGAGAAAACACGAAGGTTCATTCCAGGGTCACGGGCTGTAAATAAAGAGAATGGCGAATTGTCTATTGTTAGTAAAGCGTTGCTGCAGCAAAAGCATAAATGAATAGGCTATGCTGGGAGACCTTGTTTACTGTTATCTTAAGGTATTCTAATTTCTTCTAGTAAGCTATTGTTTCCAGTTGTATACTATTTCTTCCAGGTACCTTTACACAAGTGAAAATTATACTGAAATCGACAGCAGTTTATTTAACAAGGGCATCGCTTTATAATGGAGAAAAAAACAGCAGCTATTGCCTGTGGAAATTGAACATACAAGGCCTTTGTGGATAATTGCTTACCATTCTGAGTTTCAGTACAAATTCTTTTGGAAAAAAGGCTTTTTTTGAATTTTCCAATTGAATTAGCAAAACCGTGCCATTTTTCAAATTAGCATAGTAAAACAGAGTCAACTTTCCGAGATGTGTGCATGTAAGGAGTTTGTTTGTGGTTCACGGAAAACTTACATTAACTATGGTCAATGGGGCGCTTTACTAAAACGTGTATGCTTTTAAACAGTTAAAAATAAGATTAGGATGAAGTGGGACCTCAGGTCTAGCTGTGAGAGAATCTTAAGTTTTAAATCGGACTGGTTCTTCATTAAAATATGTTCATTGAGAAATGCTGTTCTTCTTTCCCTTATCTGTTCAAATGCACGCTATCAAATACAATTTAACACCTCCTCTCCGTTAAGATTTGACATGACTGCTCTTTGATTTGTTAGATTTTTGAAAAACTGTTTAGTCTGCGTGATTAACTGTGGACTTGTTTTGTTTCATTTTTTTTTTTTTAACCGAGGTTCTGTAGCTGGTTACATAAATGTTTACTGTCATGGTGTTAGTGAAGGACCACGATACGTCCTGTGTGGTGGCCTCGAACTATGTTTAAAAGTGAAATGCCTTTGCCTCCTTGGCGACTTCAATATTCTCCGTCTTATGGCATTAGAGTCCCCACAACGGTATCATGAACATGCACTCATGTGCAGAACTGAGACATGCACACATTTTTATTAACTTACACTGTCTACAATATGTTATCTTAACCCAAAACCAGGGCTTTAAGTGGGTATGAGGATCTTGTCAGTGTTCAGACCCGGTGTTAATTAAAACATTTACTTTGAAACGGGTCCCTACTAAACACAATATACAACTCCTTTACTTTATAGCAGTGCTTAATTTGTGAAATAAGAAGTGGAGGTGCTCAAATGTTTTCGTAGGAGGCCACCACCCACTTCCCTGGCTCCACCCACATCCACCATTGGCTCCATCCACTTCCACCATTGGTTCCAGTGATATGGACCCCATAATGTGGCCTAGATAATGACTGATGGAGCAACATAAGCTAGCTAATAAGGCTAATAAGTCAAAGGCAAGTGAGATTTTTGTGCAGCACACATTCTAAACTGAAGGTGCTCTCAAAGTAAAAATTAACAAAAAGGTGATGTGCTCCGTGAAATACAGTATTTACCTATGATCACACCATTTGGTCAAGCTTGAAAGCCGGAATTGACCCTAGATTCTCCACTTTCACACTCCGCAATTCACCAATTATAATTAGATGTGTATTTCTTTCTGATATCAAGGTTAACCCTTTGTCCTTAATCCATGGGGACATAAGATTAGTGCAGAGGTGGCAAACAGTATCCACATTTTATTTTTTGCAGGTTTACATGGTGTGAACCCTGAGGTGGACATACAGAGGAGCACTTCACAACAAGCACACACAAATTACGTTACACTTATTCAAAGGATGCTGCTGAGCCCAGTGATTCAAACCTGCTTCCCTATGTCTCATCCTTGCAAGCTCCTTGGAATTTCAGCAGCTCACCCTCCTCTATCGCAAGCACACACACAAAAATAAGCAGCAAGGACCCAGCACCGACAATGGTCTATCTTTGCCTAAGATCACATGATTTGGTTTAGCAGGAAAGCTGGGATTCATCACCCAGAACGATTCTCCAGTTTTGCACTGTGCAGTTCAGCCGTAATGATTAGATGGGCATACCTTTCTGACTTCAAGGTTTAACGCTTTGTCCATAATTAATGGAGGATGAGATTGGACATTTAAAAGTGTTTTATAAGAGGTGTGCCGTGTTGGAAATCCTTAATTGATAAGCTGATGACCTCTATTTAAAACGATTTTGTGCCAGTAGAGACGTCTTACGTATAGTAATTCATGCGGTGGCATGCTACAATTGAACATTCTATATATTAGCAGCAGCACAAAATAGGTAAAAAGGGTCCAAAAGGGTAAAAAAAGAAGACACTGGAGTCTGAGCAGAAAAGTGATTTCAACAATAATACTGAGATAAATATGCTATACAGACTAAGGTATATCATATACCAATTTGGGATCCAGCACTAAATTATATAACATAAGCGGGGCAATCATCTCATCTCCGGGATTATTTTTTCAAGGACTTCAATTTCAAATAACTATATCCTAATTTTTATAGTAAGCACTTTACATGGGACTTCAACGCTCACACTCCACATAGTCCACATGGCTCTTTCCCAGGGACTGAACCATCCCTTAATCAGCCTGCCTCGATCAATCTGCTCACGGCCATATATCCATCTACAGCTGATTTGAGCACATGTTTGACAGCGCCAGGATACCCTTTGGGCGACAGTGCGCTTTACAAGTGCTTAATACAATACAATACAATACAATAATAAAGCATGAAGACTAGAGCACAGAAAATGGCCCTGATGCAGGACTTAATAGATACCACTTAAAGTAATGAGAGAAATGGGAGGCATGGGAAGGCATATACCTCAACTAGCTCAAGAAGAAAGTAAGACGAAGCAACAAAAAATAATATCCTGCTTTGCTCTTCACCAATAGACAAGTTCACCCACACCTACCGTTATTTCGTCTTCTTGTGCTATAAAAGTGGCCTCACAGCTGAAGAATTCCATGTTGATAACAACTCAAATAAACATGCCCATGGCTTCTCAGGTACTCCTTTTAGTTGACCTAGAGTCAGCTAATGAACCAGTTTCTGGAAGGCAAGACATTTTGGAAGACAACCTAACCTCCTTTCAGTTTGATCTTCATGTGCCACGAATTACTGAAAACTTCGTCTTGCGCTTGTGCTGTTCTAGCCTGTCTCACCGTAGCTCAGCCACAATTTTCCAATCAGAATGACTAAAGTTAATTAATGATGTTGGTCTTCATGACAGGCTGCTATGCTGTCTTCACTAACGTGATGATTCACATTGATCGTGCCTGGACTTCGGTGGGCCAGCCTGTGAAAACATGCCAGTAGCCACCCGAAGGACAGGTACATTAATTTTTTAATAATTATCAGGCCCACTGCAGATGGGAAAAAAATGTCATTGCCCCGATCCTGTGAAATAAGTACCGTGCTGAGCACCAGAAACCACCGGCCCAAATTAAGCACTGCTTTATAGACAGAATGACCGATCAATTTATTAAGAATGACTGCAAAACCATTAAGGTAGGAATCTATGACATTACAATGCAAACAATTACAACGCATACTTTTACATCGCAGTTTTTACAACACTACTACCATTACATCGCATGATTTTACAACGCATACCATTACAATGCATTTTTAAAAACTACCATTACAACGCATTCCATTACAACGCATTCCATTACAACGCATACCATTACAACGCATAATATTTTTCTCTGCAACAGAACGGTAAGTGTTGGATAGCGTTGGGGAAAAAATTACTATTCCCACTCCAGTGAGTGCAACAGTAGTGAAAGTGTTGGATAGCGTAGGGGTAAAAATTACTATTCCCACTCCAGTGAGTGCAACAGTAGGGAAAGTGTTGGATATCGTAGGGGTAAACATTACTATTCCCAACTACCTCAAAACCCATACCCACCCTAAAACTTAAAATTCTCCATTACTAACCTTACAATGCGTTGTGATGGCATGCGTTGTAATGGCATGCGTTGTAATGGCCATGCGTTTTAATGACATGCGTTGTAATGTCATGCGTTGTAATGGCATGCAATGTAAAGGCATTTACGTTGTAAAAGTTGCGTTGTAAAGGCATTGCGATGTAATGCCTGCGTTGTAAAGGACGTTTCCCTTAAGGTAGTCCCTGCCAGTGATATTGTCCCAGTCTCTATTTCCCAAGTTTTACTTCATCTTGCATTATCTAAGAACGTTTGCAGTTTCCAGATGTTGTGCTTCTGTAGGTTTATTGGGACAACATATGATTCTTCATTGTCCATGAAGGGGCATGATTGAGAGCTCTAGAAAAGAGACTGAAAGCAGTGTGAGTTCTCACAGTGCTTGTCAGAGGATCATAAAAACTAAACGCTCATCCAGTCCATCACCTTTCTGCATAGATCACATATGTGCTAACTGTAATTACTTCTTTATGTGAAAGTATGAGAAGGATACATGCACAGCTATTGAAATATTGACAGTGTCTAAGGAAAAGACACGCTGGGGCTTATTTATGAAAGCCCTGCATCACTTTTGCACCACGTAAGGTGGCTCTCATAAAGATTTATGAAGCCACGCAAAGCTACCCTACATGGCTTTGAGTGGCCTCATAAATCATGAGTAAGGCAACACAGCGCAAATTGCTGTGCACCTTACTTTGCACCCGGGAGGCGTTCCATGGGCGTTGCGATGGGTTTTACCAGGCAACACCTATGGAATTTTACGCTGTCCCAGATTTACAAAGTTTTGCAAATCTGGGGAAGCATCAAATCCGTTCGCCTGATGAGATGAGGCATAACGAGGTGAAATATGTTCATTCTGCAGCACACATAGAAAAAGAAAATCGCCTCGTATGATTGTTTTTGTGCAGGAAGGAGCCCCTTCCTGCACAAAAACAATTCTGCCTGCAATGGAGGCACCCTTGCACCATGGTTCAAGGGTGCCTACATTGGTGCTAGGCTGCCAAAACCGCGCCAGCGCAGGCAGAAAGGACAGGAATGCACCATATTGGTTAAATACAGTGTGTTCCTACCCTTTCACTTTGGCTTAGGGCAGCACAGCAAGGTGCCTTGCTGCACTGCCCTACGCTAAAATGCCATAAATGAGCCCTGCTGTGTTTATAAGTGAGGAGAGAGAGAGAGTGTGTGTGTGTGTGTGTGTGAGAGGGAGCGAGAGAGGGAGGGAGCGAGAGAGGGAGGGAGCGAGAGAGAGAGGTGGCATGGTGAAGGAGCAGTGATTCAAAGAACTATATGCAAAAGGACAGAGTGAATGTACAGTGATAAAAATGAAGGAGATAGCACGTGAGACATGCAGATTTAGGATTTCAAAAGATTTGGTGAGACAAACGATGTAGGTTTCTAACAGAGTGAGAGAGTGCTGAGGAAAGGGAGTGAATGAGACACTGCAAAGACAAGAACTCATTCCACAGACCTTAATAATGTTTAAATCACAGTGTCATATTTTCAGAATTGAAATATTTCCATTTCTGATTATTGTCACATCATTGTTATTATTATTTTTTTGATACTGCTAGCAACCCTTGGTAAGGCTAGTAGGCACGTAGGCTGTCTTTGTTTTTGCTGTATGTTTGCTGATGTATATGTGGAGGCTATAACGGAGAACTCGGAGAAATGCACCCAAACAATGGTCAGGTGGCACTCTGTGTGAAGCACATGTTTCTAAGGGAAATGTGTTTACCAACACCCATAATTACATAGGCCACACCACTTGAAAAGGATTCCTACTTATGTGTGTTTGGCAAGAGACCCCCCACCTTTTGCATCCCACAAGCACTGCCTAAAACACTATCAGTTAGTGCATGATTTGCAGATGACACAGCTGGGAAATAAATAGTACAATTACAATTAAAAAGTAGTAAGGAAAATAAAGCGATTGTGCCTTGACTCCATATCATGAAAGACAGTTTTTCCAGCAAGAAATTCTGTGTGCTGCATCTGTCTGCAGGGACCAATGTCTGGTGCTCTGGTAGGCAGCTGCAGCACACAAGTTCCCATGCTTGGAAAGTTGCTTAGAAGAGAGCTATCAGGGGCCAGCTAGTGCACTTAACTTAAAGTAATTATTATTAAGGTGCTTACATTTTCCGGCTTCTGACAGAGCTGAACAGCACACAACTTACTTCTTCAATGCATTCCTCACAGTATGGAATGGTGAGTTATTGATCTGCATGACCTTTCACCTGAATTCCTCTTCTGTTCAATCCAGGGTAAAGTGGAAGGAGAGGCAACAGAATTACCCTCAGTTTTATATGCATTTACTACAGATTGAATTCTCTCTCTCTCTTTCTCTCTCTCTCGCTCTTTCTCTCTCTCTCCCGCTCCCTCTCTCTCTCTCTCTCTCTCTCTCTGTCTCTCTCCTTCTCGGACCTGAAGAACTGGGTTCGAGTCTCGGCAGCGACGCTCAACATCCTGTGATTCTGGGCAAATCACTTAATATCCATTTGCCAAACAAAACAAGCATTGGCATAGCCAAAAGGTCCCAAAGGCGAGACCTATTGGCTATGCCAATGCTTGTTTTGTTTGGTAAATGGATATTAAGTGATTTGCCCAGAATCACAGGATGTTGAGCGTCGCTGCCGAGACTCGAACCAGGGTCTCGCCTTTGGGACCTTATAAATGTTTAGCCAGAGATATTGACTTTGCCAATGTTTTTAAGCTATGCTGTAGAGAAGTGTGACTGCTGTGCATCAGGCTGAAAAGTTATATTAAAAAGTGTCAGAAGCATTTTTGTTACCTTAAATATGACCAAGAAGACATTATATACAACTGACCAACCCTAATAAAAAAGTATTTACAATAAAAAATTTCTTCACTTTTCTTTTGTCCTTGCAATGCTGGCAACTTCTCTCTGCCTATTCCAATGGTTGTTTGTTATAGCTTTTTTGGTTGTTATGGGAGGGCATAAACAACGGGAGGGTGAAGGTTGGGAAATAGTACCTGTATTATAACACTAGCAGCGGATGGATGCTAGGGGAGAATCAACAGATGCCAGATTCCGAGAGCAGACTGAGGTGGTGCTGAGTGATGTTGAGGTGGTGGTGGTGGTGGTGACTGGTGCAGAGGTGATGCTCAGGTGATGCTGAATGATACTCAGGTCTTGCTGAGTGATGCTGAGGTGGTGGTGTACTGGTGCAGAGGCGATGCTGAGTGATACTGAGGTGGTGCTGAGTGATGCCGAGGTGGTGCTGACTGATGCTGTGGTGGAACTGAGTGATGCTGTGGTGGCACTGAGTGATGCTGTGGTGGCGCTGAGTGATGCTCTGTTGGCGCTCAGTGATGCTGTGGTGCTGCTGAGTGATGCTAAGGTGGTACTGAGTGATGCTGTGGTTGCACTGAGTGATGCTGTGGTACCGCTGAGTGATGCTTTCTGGCACTAAGGTGGCACTGAGTGATGCTGTGGTGATGCTGAGTGATGCTGAGCTGGTGCTGAGTGATGCTGAGGTGGCGCTGAGTGATGCTGTCATGCTGCTGAGTGATGTTGTGGAGGCGCTGAGTGATGCTGAGGTGGTGCTGAGTGATGCTGAGGTGGTGCTGAGTGATGCTAAAGTGGCGCTGAGAGATGCTGTTGTGACGCTGAGTGATGCTGTGGTGACGCTGAGTAATGCTGTGGTGCCACTAAGTGATGATGAGGTGGCGCTGAGGGATACTGTGGTGGCGCTGAGTGATGCTGAGGTGGCGCTGAGTGATGGAGTCATGCTGTGGTGGCACTGAGTGATGCTGTGTAATTGTGAACTATAATGAGGGCAGATCATGATAATGTTAATAAATGTTTTATCTTAGTATATATTCCTAAAAATGAGTTCACCTCTGTACACGTGTCACTTAGTTCGGTGTTCTCCATCTTCTGTAAATAATGAAATGTTCCTCAAGTCTTAGAAAATAGATATGAGAAAGAAGAGAATGAATGCGGTAACCAATTAGACACCACAGAGAAGGAAAATAAATGTGCTGTTCCTTCTTATCAAACCGAGTTAATGATGTACCACGCTGGGGTATTGGATGAAGAAACCGACGAGAAAGAGACAATTGGGGATGAAATACTGGAAAGCACTAAGAAAAAGAAATGGGAAGAGAACAAGAAAGTAACAAACAAAGAAGAACGGGAGGAAGAGATGCAAAAAAACAATGGAGCATGACAGATGATGAGAAATAGGGAAATGGAGAAAGGAAAGGAAAGGAAAGGAAAGGAAGGGAAGGGAAGGGAAAGGACAGGAAAAGAAAGGAAAGGAAAGGAAAGGAAAGGAAAGGAAAGGAAAGGAAAATAGGTAGATGACTGAAAGGAAAAGAATGACAGAAGGAAGATAGGTAGATGAAGGAAAGGAAAGGAAAGGAAAGGAAGATAGGTAGATGACTGAAAGGAAAAGAATGACAAGGGAGATAGGTAGATAGAGGAAAAAGAAAGGAAAGGAATTGTAAGGAAAGGAAAGGAAAGGAAAGGAAAGGAAAGGAAAGGAAAGGAAACGGAAAGAAAATGTAAGGTAAGGAAAGGAAACTAAAGAACCAAACAATGAAGGAGAAAACCTAGGTTGATGGTGGGAAAGAAAGAGAGAAAGAAAGAAAGAAAGAAAAAAAGAAAGAAAGAAAGAAAGAAAGAAAAGAAATAGATAAATCCAACAAAGGGGAGACTCACAGGCGGATGAGAGTTGCAATGTTAGTGTTCTTTTAACTAACATTATCTTTCCATTCGCGTTTAGCATGTTATTTACTGCCTGCACATCACCTATGATGAACCGCCTGCTAAAAATCGTATCCATTTGAGAGATGTGAGGTGTTAACGGATCGCTAAGTTTCCCAGAGATCCCCGAATGCTTTGGTGAATCGGGTGAGAGCAGGACACAAGAACACAGCCTGTGCAGCGGACTCGGGTTTCTGTCATCTAGAAACTCTTCCTATTCCCGGCTCCTGGAGATGTAGAACACGCTAATAATGATCTATAGCTCCCCACGTTGATTTGACTGGTCATTGGCGCTATCCGGCGGCGGCGCGCACAGGCCACACCGTGTGCTGGGGGTTCATTAAAGAGTGAGTGTGAAGGTTGGAGTCTCGGAGCTCCCCGTGGAGGCCTCCATGGCCTCCCTCGGTGTGTCATCTTTACGCCTCGCCCTGTGAGGTGTGACTGCCTCTAGGCACTGCCCTGACACATGTGCGCACATTTGGCAGGGGACAGCAGCATGTACAAACCAGCGGAGACACAAAGCACAATGAGCCGTGTTCACCAGTGCTGCGTGCAGTGCAGGTGTGCACAACCAACGCTGCAGGCTGGGAGGGGTGTGGGGGCTGTGTGGCGAGGTCCCCAGCCCTGAAGACACCCACGGAGAAGCGGCCACCACTGGCCCCGGGGCTCGTGCAGCTGTCACAACAGAGAAGCTTTCGGCCGGCGACACGCAGGGCTCGGCCAGCCCCACTACAAACTGTACATAGTGTCGCCTGTAAGTACACAGTGTGCGTGGGAGAGGGACGAGTTGCGTCATGGCTTGAGAAACGTGCTTTGTCGTGGCGCACTCTGCGTGCGGTTATTTTGTGTGTTTTGTTTTGTGTCGGGTTTTATGTTATTGTGTTAAACTGTCAGCTCACCTCCCACCTCCACCCTCGTTTCTCTCTCCTCACATTCTATTCTCTCATCTATCTATCTATCTATCTATCTATCTATCTATCTATCTATCTATCTATCTATCTATCTATCTATCTATCTATCTGTCTGTCTGTCTGTCTGTCTGTCTGTCTGTCTGTCTGTCTGTCTGTCTGTCTGTCTGTCTGTCTATCTGCCTACCTGCCTGCCTGCCTGCCTGCCTGCCTATCTGTATGGTCGTCTATCTTCCTGTCAGCCGGTAGATCGGTCGCTCTATCTTTCTGCCTGTCTTATCTATTTTCTGTGTAGGTAGGTATGTGTGTTTGTATCATGCTTCTGTCTGTACGGCCCATGTAAATTTGCCACCTTGGCCTCTCTGAGTCCAGCCTTTTGTTTGATTTCTTTCTTCTCTGTCTCTTGATATATTCCGTTTGTATCTGTTCCTTTCGCCATTTCCCCTCTTCGTGAACCCACTCCTTCTCAGAAAAGTATGATCCCCCTCCCCCCTGCCCCCCTAGTAGTTTCAATAGTCACTGCGTCATATAGAACACAGAGAACACGCAATGTATGCACCACAGCCATTGGCCCCATAGAGTACACGGTGATCGACCTTATACAGAGATAACGCAGTGAATGCACAGCAGGCCTTGGTGCTGCTGAGTACACTGTGGCCGCCCTCATACAGTGGGAGCAGAGAGCACAAGTGCACACAGTGAATGCACAACAAACCCGAGTGATACAGAGTACACTATGGCCGCCCTCATACATTGGGAGTAGAGAGCACAAGAGCACACAGTGAATGCACAACAGACCCTAGTGATGCAGAGTACACTGTGGCCGCCCTTACAGGCTGGAAGCACAGAGCACAAGAGCACATGGTGAATGCAGAACAGGCCTTAGTGCAGCATAGTACAAGGAGCCAACCTCATACAGTGGGAGCAGAGAGCACAAGAGCACACAGTGAATGCACCACAGGCCTTGGTGCTGCAGAGTACACTGTGGCCACACTCATACAGTGGGAGCAGAGAGCACAAGAGCACACAATGAATGCACAACAGACCACTGTGATACGGAGTACACTGTGGTCGCCCTCATACAGAGGGAGCAGAGAGCACAAGAGCACACGGTGAATGCACAACAGACCACTGTGATGCGGAGTACACAGTGGCCACCCTCATGCCGTGTGAGCAGAGAGAACACATTGAATTCACAACAGGCCTTAGTGCAGCAGTGGCCACCATCATAAAGTGGGAACAGAGAGCACACAGTGAATGCACAACAGACCTTAGTGCAGCAGAGTACACTGTGTGACAGCTCTCATAGAGTGGGAGCAGAGAGCAAAAGCGCACACAGTGAATGTACAACAGGCCCTAATGATACAGAGTACACTGTGTGACCACCCTCATACTGTGGAAGCCGAGAGCACACAGTCAAATGCATAAAACGCCTTAGTGCAGCATAGTACATAGAGCCACCCTCAGACAGTGGGAGAAGAGAGCACAGGAGCACACAGTGAATGCAAAACAGGCATTAGTGCCTCAGAGTGCACGGTGACCGCCCTCATACAGTGGGAGCAGAGAGCACAGGAGAACACATTGAATGCACAACAGACCCTAGTGATGCAGAGTTCACTGTGGCCGCCCTCATACAGTGGGATCACAGAGCACAAGAGCACACTGTACGTGCATGCATGCATGTGATTATGTCTGTGCGCATTTATGCGTTTTTGAAAGCATGTATGCATGCATGTAGGTGTATCTGTTCTTACAAGCATACATGTGTTTACCTGTGTTTGTAAACACGTTTACTGCATGCATGTAAACAGGAATGTGTGTAAGTGTGTCTTTGAATACACGCATGTTATTGCTGAATACATATGCATCTCACTACCAGCCACCCAGTTTCCCTTCCATGATTCACCTGAGAATACTCTGTAAACGCGCAGCATTGCACCGGGTTTTAGTGCAGACTTCGAACATGCATCATGTATTTGGTGATATGCCCAACACGCCCATGCTTGTGAAACCCCCTCCCATGGTTCTGCGCCCAGTTACAAATTCCTTTTGACCAGTTTCGAGTGGATTCTGCTGGAATCGGGTAAGGACATATGTAATTTTGAACTTTAATGAAATGTCCTGTAGAAACATTCCAGTCGATACCGCTGGTTTCGTGTGACTGGTTCTTTCTGCCCAGGGAGGTCTTTCCCCCGTCGTTGGTGTTTTTATTTCATTGGCGAATTTTGCCTGATGTTTCTTCCCACCTGCTGCGCGCAACACAACGTCCAAAAGCATATTGGTCCCTGGAAGATTCAGGGGAAAACACTTGTAAATGGCCATTTCAACTGGGATTGTAGATTATATTCACTAACATGACTCCTGCTTGTATTAATATGTGCTTTATGACTGAATTGTTTTATGTGTTTTGAAATGTGCTTTTATGGTATTACATTGGACCGAATAAAGATCTTTGATGAAAATGACTACAGAACACATTAGAATGGTTGTTTTTTACGGCTGGTATATTTGTAATTCTATCACTCCAGAACGCAATTGTTACAATTGAAACTGCAATAATAAAATAATTGTCACAACTGAAACTACACGAATATAATAATAATATTAGTAATAATAATGATAATAGCAATAGCCAAAAACAGCTGACATGCTTTCGTCATTACAGTGCATTTTGCTGGGGTGTGCGCCTCTATTATTATTTTTTTTTTTATATATTGTCTTAATTTGTTCAAACTGGGTCGAACAATTGCCCTGAATTTCTATGGTCAGTTTTTATTTTTGGTACCAAAAAGGCTTTTTGACTTCCAACCTTGTAAATAAAAGTTCTTCTAGTGAATTTTACCAGGGACATAGAATGTACCCTGCCCGGCTCCTCCACTCAGACTGGGCATGGAAGTGCGCGCGTTGCTCTGAAGACCACGCGCAGCTTGGGTCATATAAACACAAATAAAACATGGCGGCTGAATGGTTTCACTTCGGTCCGCGCTGCCCGGCTACAGTGCTCCCTGGATGGTCATCTCCCCTTTTCAATAAGGCGCTGCATTGGAATGTGAAGGAATCCGCACTGTTGACCTGATTCATAGCCCACAGAAGCCCGTGCGTTTAGCAGTAGGCACACCGGCTTTGCGCACAGCTCTGTGCTCCTGTGTGAATATTGGTGGGGTACCTGCATGTCCCCCCCAAACACACCCCTGCTATGAAGCGTTAAACCAGGGGGCGGGGCAGGACTGGACTGTCTCCAATCAACAGGCCGGCTTGGCAGCAGGTTGGCCTCTTTTATTCCGGGTCAGCGCGGTGGAATTCACCGGGATCTCTGCGCTTTTTTTGAAACCCATCCAATTAAGTTTTGAAGATAAAACGCGCAAAGGCCTGCGTGAGATATAATGGCCTCGGCGTTTTGTCAGTTGCTCAAGGAAGTCACTGTGCCGTTGCGTCTGTGCGAGGAAGTCACTGTAGCGTTGTGTATGTTCAAAGACAGGGCTAAGGCGGTTTTTCTGCTCCATAAAATGATCCCGCTCTTTCAAATGCATGTCAAATTGCTGCACCCTTGACTCATGTTTCTTTTTATTATTATCCTTCACAGGCACCCCCGCCCGTCCCCCACCAGGATCAGTATTGACACAACAGTTTTGGTGCAGAAAACAAAGCGCCCGGCGCCCTCTACCCACCCCTGGTGCCAGAGGTGCTTTCGAAACCCTCGGCTGCACGTAACAGCGCAGCACTTTCTCTGATGAAGGATGTGGGATTCTGAATTTAAAAAAATCTGAAAAAGCTCTGTTAAGATGAGTTTGCGTAAAGTTTCCAGACTGAGCACGTCTCCGAGCTGAGATACTGTAGAGGGGGTGGCACGCGCTTCAGGCATAAGAAGACCGCCTTGCTTTGTCGGCAGCTGATCCCTAACCTAGCATTATTTTTATGGAGGGGATGTTGATGCAGCGCCAAGAAGGACTATTGGCAGACCGCTAGCGCTTAGTATGTAACAACAAACATTTGCAATGCAATAGGACTCGCATTTACGCGAGACCTATTGCATTGCAAACGTCCGTACAGTGTAACACTTGAAGTAAAGGGGCCAGTAGCCACAAATGACGACATGGCATAATAAGGCGGGACTTAACAAGCCTCATTATTTTGTAACTTTGCGAAAACGCAGTTTCCCCTTTTCTTACTAGTCTGAGATATTCAAGTGCATAAAAAATGCTTTGTGCTTCGGCACCTTGGTAATTTCACTTTGGTTTCTTATTGAAATATTTTCAAAATATTTACTATGTAATGAATATTTACTGAACGAGATTCACTTTTTTATGAACATTTTCAAGTTCTCTTTAAGGCATATATATATACTAATGCCCCACCTAATGTTATCTTTTTCCTCACTGAATGCACACCTAATATTGATGCCATTTATAATTTACCATTTAAATTTCAAATTAGGTATTACTGTCTCTTATGTTTGGATGGCTTACGGCTAAAGATTTCTGCTGGGAGCATCAGAGCTAAAATAACACTTAAATCGCCCCCAAGACAGACACTTGCATACAGTTCTGCAGAGGGTAAGACAACTCCGGATTTGCAGGGCTTAAGGGACACACTGAACACCCACAGAGGAATATATCGTCTACTTGTAATTTTAAAGGTTTCCCAGTTATTTTGTAATCAATATCGACTTCCTCTAAAGGAAATGCAGAGGAAGACGTTTAATAAAAGTTCCATCAAGCTCATGGTATGAGGACGGTCAGGCGCTCAACACCCATTGGGCTCAAAGGGCTTCAGCCCCCCCCCCTCCCCCCCGTCGTTTGTGGCAGCCGGGCTGAGACAGCTTCCCGGGCACACACACAGCCGCACCCGAGTACTTCACAGGCCTTTAAAAGACCATTTGATTGTTAATGAGGCTTTGTTGTTTTTTCACCCCTTCTAGAGCCCCTGCATCTCCACTCTGTCTATTGTTGGAACAATTAGCCCCCCCTCCGAAATTGTTTCTTAGCTCCCCCCGAAATTTGGCTCTAGTTGCGCCTCTGTGGACGGTAATGGTCTCCTGGTCATTGAATCACCCTAGATCCTCTGTCAACCAACTCACTTGCTGATCCTGTATGTGCACGGACCCTGTCCAGCAGTCAACTGTATTTCAACAATCTGTTTATCTTGCATGCATCAATGCATCTGATGAAATAGAAGCATAGCGCTGAAACGCACTTCGAGATTAATACAAAACTCGGCGGACAGGCTCACCATCAACCTCCCATCCTGCACTAACATCATGCCGCACCTCAAAGAGCTCCACTGGCTCCCGATCCACATTTGACCACTTTTCAAACTCCTCGTGCACACGTGCAAAGCATTACATAACATTTACCCCACGAACCGCAACAATGGCATAGACTTCCAAAAACCTACCAGACACCTCCACTTAGCCGGATTCCTGTTTGCACACAGCCCCTGCATACGCAGAACCAGATCCAGCTATTGTGCCTTCTCCTACCTAACGACTAGAGCGCTCTGCCCCAGCACATCAAAGCCACCCCCTCAGTTCTTGAATCCCACAAGAAAGTGAAGACCTGGCTCTTCACATAATCCCGGCCCTGGCTCACGCTATGTAGCTCCTACTTTCAGGGCCCGGAAACCCGTCTGAGTAAGTCGTTAGTGATACAAAAACACACAACATAACAACATTGCATCGCATAGCATAACATAACATATAACAATTGTGAAGGATTTGCAATAAATGTAATATAAATCTTATCTGTTCTTCCCCTCTTCACTGTATATACACTCCCTGGAATCAAGCTCCTACATGGCTCACCGCCAGGGCGATAGCATTGGCACATTAATTACCTTGAATCAGATTACACGAAGAACGAATTTCCTACTTAGAGAGAGGTTTGAGCTTCTTTTTAGGCCATAACTAGTGGAATTAGTTGGCAATTAGGTAAGAAGGCAAGCAACGTGGCCACATTGAAAAATCTCAAACCACAGCTGAATACGCTTTTTGGGAGAGAGAAATGTAGATCTTATTACTCAGCACTTTTTGGCCCTAATGGGAGGATGGTTAGTATATTTGTTCATTTCATCAAAAAGTGTACATGCTTTTTGGAAGAACAAATTAATTCTTACTGTAATTATAATTCAGTTTCCCATGAAGTGGTCAATCTAATGGGTTTAAAAGTGCCAGGTAAGGTTACAGAAGGGCCCAAGAGTGCAGCATGCATTTGCACCTGCTTTTTGTTATCTCAGGGCACTTTCGTATTATAATTGATTTTTCACGTCCCATCTGTGATACCTTTTGTGCAGTCAAAAATTTTGCACGTGATAGTGACATAATCGAATTTACAGGAGGAAGGGAATTATTTTTCCCCAGTTCTAAGAAAACAATCCTGACTGACTGACCCTCCATAGTGTTATGTGGAGAATTCTAGCTCAGGAAAGTAAGGATGTGGAGTGGCTTTTGTGTTCCCTCAATTCCTGTCTAACCACTGCAGTTTCAGGTGGAATTTCCTTTAGTGGTAAACGTGGACTTTTTGATGACAGGGCTGCTTCTCAGGGTTCCATCACTTCAGAAGATACTTCTCCTGTGGATGCTGTTGACATGAGGGAACAGGTAGCAGTTACCCGTGAATACTATGCATCCGAATTTGCTATCAGAGCTTGATCCTACACTGCCTACAAAGTTGAGGATGTTCTTAATAATTTTCAGACTCTAGCATGGAAAATGCACTAAGGAGCAAATTGTTCTTCTTTACTGTCCATGAGGAAAAAGCAAGTTTGATGCCTATCTGACATCTCATTTGCCTGACCTTGTCTTTCGACAGAAGCTCCGAGTTTATCAAACAATTACATTATGTCGCCATAATACCTATTGGAAAACTGATGGATCCCAGAAGACATTTCTGAGTCATCTCCAATACACTGGTCCTATGCCTTTTAGAACTGAGCAGGAAGATCTCATCAACAACTTACAAGAAAACTGTAAGCTTACGACTCCTCTTTGTCTTCAAGCTATGGGTGAATTTTCTTCAGGCTATGTATCAAGGCTTTTTAGCTTTGGCACTCAACTGGAGGAACTCATAAACAACTCAGCTGAAAACTATAAGCTTATGACTTTGTCTTCAAGATAGGAGTGGATTATCTTTAGGCTAGGGATCAAGACTTTTGAGTTTGCAGATTTTCTTGTTCTCCCGCTCCGTCTTCCAGAGGGTCTGAGTTAGACCTGGAATCCTTGGCATGGTTTCCCTTCACTTGTTGCCTTCTGATCTCTTGTTTTGGTGACTTCATTTTTGCTGTCTTTGGAATTCTGAGTGCTTTACCACTGCTAACCAGTGTGAAAGTGCATATGCTCTGTACTCAAAACAAGGTAACATTGGCTTAGCCATAATTGGCATAATTAATTTACTTGTATGTCCCTAAAAAGTGCACTATATGTGCCCAGGGCCTGCAAATTAAATGCTACTATTGGGCTTGCAGCACGGATGGTGCCACCCACTTGAGTAACCTTTAAACATGTCTCAGGCCTGCCACTGCAGAGCCTATGTGTGCAGCTTAAACTGCCTTTTCGACCTAGCAAGCTAGCCTATTTGCAGGCCCAAACCTTTCCTTTTATTACATATCAGTCACCCCTAAGATAGGCCCTAGGCAGCCCAATGGCAGGGTGCAGTGTAATTAAAAGGTAGGACATGCACTTTTGTGTTTTACATGTCCTGATAGTGAAAACTGCAAAATGTGTTTTTCACTAATGCAAGGCCTATCTGTCCCATAGGTTAATATTGGGATTACCTTAAAACAACTTTTAAGTGTTCTTTCTGATAGGGAAGAGATAGAGATTTGGAGTTTGGTACCTCTGGACTCAAAATTTGAAATCACAACTTATGGTGAAGTTTGGTTTTAAATTATAAGTCTGAAAATGCCACTTTTAGAAAGTTGTCTTTCGCGACGGGGAGTGATCCTGTTTAGGTAATAGAGGGCTGGGAACATGCAAAACTGTCCTGAAGGGAAGGGTACCCCCTATACCATAGATCGCTGTGTGGTTCTAAACTTGATACGTCTCTCATTCATATCAGTAAAGTGCGAATAAGGTTTGAATTCTACTTTTCTTTACCCTTTGGGTACCCAGCCGTCAATTTTGCATCAAACCTTCTACACCATCATTATACATGAGTATTAAGGCTGGGCGTAGTTCGCGAAGTAGTGCTTCGCGAAGCTACGCAAAGTGCAGTTCGCACTACGCGAGCTTCGCGTAGCACTACGTGAACTGCGTAGTGCACTGTTCGCAATGATTGCACAGTGCCGGATGCTTGTCCGCACTGTGCAATCATTGAAAACGGCAACTTGCACAGTGCGAGCTGTCTTTTACTGCCGCTCGAGTAGATTTTTACTCGAGCGGCAGCTTTCTCAACGCGGACTGGTAGTTTCTCATCGCGAGCGGTCGCGAGCATACGCGACCACTCGCAATGAGAAACCTGACCTCCCGCGTTGAGAATCTCGCCGGAGGTTTATTTTCCACGCTCGCGATCGGCAACTTGATGTTGCTGATCGCGAACGAGGAAAAAGTCTCGCCGGATGTCATTTTGCTTGCTCACGGTCGCCAACTTGACGTTGAGGACCGCGAGCAAGCAAAAAATGACCGCGGCACTACGCTACGCGTGTTTGCACTGTGCTACGTGCAATTCGCGTTGTGCGAAGTAGCGCAAGCTTCGCAAACTACGCGAGCGTAGCGTAGCACTTCGCCCAGGGTTAATGAGTATGCAAGCCTGGCACGTATACAACAAAAGGATGAATTGTATCTGGTTTTGGTAATTTTACTTTACAACAGCATCCGCAAAGTCTTAAATCTTATGCAATTCACCCATATCGCATACATAGAAATAATTAATAACATACAATTAACATCACACTTAGTTTGGATACAGCATACACAATGGATCGTGATAACGATACATTAATGAAACATATATAGTCACAAATACATTAGAAAGTGTCCAATGTTGGGAGCCATTCAAGGATGTCTGTTCATTTTGGCTGGGAACATAATATGGCCCTCAGAAGAATTGTAGGGTTTACAAAATAATCAGTGGCCCTTTTTGGTGGTCATTTAAAGCTCAATAGGTTATAAAGGCGTCATTTCTCTATTCGCCTTCATATATCTGTTACTTTCATTTGTTTATAAGTGGTTGTATCCTGGCCACTACAATGTGTACACTGACGCGTTTTGACCTTCATTTAGGGCCTGTGGGTTATGGGTGAAGGTCTTCCTCAGGGCAGGAATCAGTGGTCAAGGGGACACGTTTCGTATTCGGTCACATTGGAGGGCCTCATGTATAAGGTTCTTATTTTCGGTAAAGCTGGGGATATTGAGTCTCCCTACATCCAGGAAATTCAATCACTGCTGAATTTTAGGGCAGTTCCTTCATGGGTGTAAGAGTAAGTCGTAGACCGAGGGACTGTTCGTGCCTGGAGCCATGTCCTCTGTGTAATCTCACCCGGATTTGATCCCAGTCGGGGCCATGTCCAGACACGGCAATGTCCTTGTCTGGACATGGCTCCAGACAAGGGCATTGCCTCAGTCTAAGACTTACCCTGCCTCTACCAACTCCTGCCTGAGAGCAACTCACAGCGACCAACGTGGTCAATAACCCCGCTTCTGTGTCCCTCCATCACCAAGCCTTGGCTGCGTCAAATGTAGTCTTTGGATACTTTGACAAATGAAGGCCGACAGGAGTGGACTAGTGGCTCAAAACTTGACATGAGCTATGCTACCACTCCAGGCTTGCAGGACACCACTTCTCTTTGGGCTTACTCTCGAAATGCCCAGAGGTTCACAATTCTTGTGATGCAGCATATCAATACTTCTGCTGGTTGCAGGTGACTGGTTCCACCAGTCAGAACAGTCTGTTTCAGATTTCTGGTATCCACTGGAGTCTCTCCTCCTGGGAGCAATGAGCTTTTACCATGGGCACACGTTGATACTTTGGTTCAGTATATGGTCTCTTCAGGGTGCTTAGGTGTCCTCTGTTTGCGCAGTGGCAGAGCCCAAAGTCCTGTCTTCAGTGATGGCGTCTTCTTTGTGTTCTTTTTTCAGATTCCAAAATAGATCTGAAGTTTTGGTGCCAGGGATGCCCCTTAAATCCTTGTTTAGGGGCGTTAAGGACATGAGGGGCAGTGCCCAATGGGCTACCGGTCCCTCTGTCTAACCAGCCCCTGTAGTGACAACATCCTGTGGGCGTACAACACTGTGCTGCCCAGAATACTCTATATTAGCATCTGTCAAAATGGCAGAACCCTTACTTGACTGTACAGACCTCTTAGCCTACCCTAAAGGTGTGGTCAAACTTTTGGGGGTGAACACCTCCTGATAGCTAGTTTTTCCGCCTGCCGACTGGACAGGACAGCAAGGGCTTTATCCTCGAGTGGGGAACAAGAGATTACATACCAAGGGTGGAGAAAGCCTTTGAGGCTTGCTGCCTTGATCACTGTAAACACTAGCCATCCTGGGAGGGTCGAGGTGTGACCTCCTTCCTGCCCAGGCTTTTGTCTCCATCCTGGAGAAGTGTGAGCACATCCCACCAGGAAATTAGGAAATTAGACTCTTATCTTCATGGCAAATGGCTTTGGGAAAACTGCGAAGGCTTTGGAGCTTTGTTTGTAGCCTAGGGTAATACCCACGTAGGATGGCACCCCTGTGCATGCCAGCTCACCTGAGAAATAAGAATTGTGTTGGGGTGAAAAAACATAGCATTTGATGCCAAACATGACACAATTAACTCGTTCCATAATGGAGCAAGCTATCCCGAGTTTCCTTGGTAGCCAGCCCACGTTACTCCACGGACTGCTAGTCACTTAGAGTAAAACGTTGGTCTACAGGGTTACTGTAGAGTTACATATTTATAACATGTATATCTACACCTTTAATCACTGAACTGTCGGTCTCTGACAAAGCATCATGCCGAGATATTCGATCTACTAACAGAAGAGTCTCTGGACGGATTATTCCTGACCGAGACCTGGCTAATGTAGGATTCCGTTGCAGAATCTTGGCTTGCACTCCCCCAAGGCTATATTATGAAACAACTTAACAGAACCGGAAAAAGAGGTGGAGGTATTGCATTAATCCATAGGGAGCTATATTCCTGCAGCCTCATTAAGGAGAATATCCCGGAGTGCGAAAGCGCACTCTTCAAAATCACCCTTAACTACAATCTTACGGTTTCTGGACTTCTTATTTATCGACCACCAGGGCCATCTAAAGTCTTCAGGGAAGAATTAGTAAATAAAGCTGTTTTGCTTGCTAGTAAGGTAGCAAATTTTACCATCTTAGGAGACCTCAACTTGCATCTAGAAGATAGCGGCAAGACGGGCATTGCCAATTTTCTAGCCGACCTAGAGACATGTCAGTTAGCACAATGGGTCTCTAATACTACACATGCAGCAGGTCACCTGTTAGATCCCATATTTTCTAACTTAGGCTCTCTAATAACTGAGCCTCCGATCCCCATGGCCTGGACGGACCATTTTCTTGTCCCTTTTTCCCTTTTCTGGCAAGGCAAGCCAGCCCTGAACCGTCCTTTATTGGTGTCCACACGACCTTGGCATGAATTAGAGGTTAATAAATTCTCTGTTTGATTGTCAAACCACACCCCACAGCTGTCATCAAACATAGAGCTAGCTAATACATGCTTCCAGGACTGGCTGACTCAAGCTCTGGACAGCTGTATTCCTGCTAAATTTAGTTTTAAACAAAAAAGAGGACAGTCGAACCCCTGGTTCAATGAATCCTTGATTAACACTAAGAAAAAATGTAAACAACTTGAGCGGGCCTGGAGGCGCGTGTATGATACCGAAGCAAAAAATAAATACCGCGAATCCATTAAAGCATATCATAAGCTGGTCCGGAGAGCTAGAGCGGAGTATATTGCTGGTAAAATCTCGGAGAGCAATAATTCCCCCAAAACGATCTTCTCTCTTCTTAAAGTCATGAAATGTGCAAACCTGAAAGCCGACTCACCTGTCACTTCCAATAATCAGTGCGATGAGTTGGCCGGATATTTTGTTGATAAGGTGGATAAAATTTATAAGAGCTTTCCACCAGTCACTATTAATATCGACCAGAGGGAAGGGCACAAGGACAGGGGACTCACTATGGATAAAACACTGTGTTCCTTTCCCCAACTATCCCTTATTGAGACTGAGTATCTCTGCCTGAAAATTAAATCAGGCTCTCCAGCTGATTCCCTGAGACCAGCTCAATTCTGCCAATTTCGCAACCCTATTCTACTAGTGGCCAGGGAATTGATTAATCTATCCCTGACCTCAGCGCGCCTACCATCAGTTCGGAAGCACGCTAAAGTGACACCTCTTCTGAAGAAAGCATCGTTAGACCCATCTGAACCGGGTAACTATCTCCCCATTTCTCAGCTCCCTTTTCTAGCCAAGGTTACTGAATCCCATGTCAATACTATTCTGACAAAGTTTATAGAGGAAAACGCCATCCTGGACTCCTCGCAAAATGGCTTCAGAGCCCGTCACAGTACTGAGTCGGCTCTGTTGGCAGTGACGGAGGAAATTTGTAGTAGCTTAGACGACGGAAATTCCGCGGCCTTAATTCTGTTGGATTTAAGTGCCGCTTTAGACACTGTCTCGCATGAAATATTACTGTGCAGGCTACAGGAGATAGGGATTGAGGGTTCGGCCTTGGTCTAGTTTCGCTCCTTCTTAGAGGGCAGAACTTTCCAGGTCATAGTGCCACCCTATCACTCCCAGGAGTTGGTGATCAGACATGGGGTTCCACAAGGATCAATACTGAGCCCTGTGCTCTTTAACATCTATGTACAACCCTTGGCAGTGGTGGCAAAACGCAGAGGGCTGTCATTGGTTTCCTATGCGGATGACACCCAATTAGTCATCGCCTTTTCCAAGAAATGTAAAAATAATCTTATCAAATTCAAGGAGGACTTGCTGGCAATCGCCAACTGGCTGACAACAAACTGCTTGCAGCTAAATGCCAGTAAGTCGGAAATTCTGCTGTTCGGAAGAGATAGCGATATGTGGTCAGAACAATGGTGGCCAGACCAACTAAAACCAGCACCCTTGCCGAAGGAGGCGGTCAAGAACCTGGGCTTTTGGATTGATAGAGGTCTCTCTTTTGACGCCCAATCCAAAGTAGTCGCAGGGACCTGCTTCGGGCTCCTGAGAGGGTTAAAACACCTACTTGGCTTTTTCGAGCCCAAAGTCCGGCAGACTATCGTACAGGCCACAATCTTATCTAGATTGGATTATGGCAATTCCCTTTATTTAGGTGCCAACAAATCCTGTATTCAGCGCCTTCAGAGAATACAAAATGCAGCAGCCTGCACTCTACTGGGGCTTCCGAAAACATGTTCTATGTCTAGGTCTCTACCCAAACTACACTGGCTACCGGTAGAGAAAAGAATTCAGTTCAAGACACTATGCGTCGCTCACAAAATCTTGACTCAACAAGCTCCCCCGGTCCTATCAGACTTGCTAACACCGTATGTTCCGAGCCGTCGCCTGCGGTCAGCTGACCAAGGGCTGGCATGCACCCCCAGAGTTTTAAGAGCCAGAGCTGGTGGTCGTTCTTTTAAAGTTCTGGCGGCCAAACTCTGGAACTCCCTTCTGACTGCTATTAGAGGGCTCCAAGATCACCTAGCTTTTCGGAAAGCCATAAAGACCTGGCTTTTCCCAGCGTAACTTTCTCTCCTTCTCCCGGGCCGTCACTACTTACGGGTATTGTTGGGTAGCGCTGGGGTGCCCCGTTGCTGGGGCAGCTGTGCGCTGTAGAAATCTGATAATAATAATAATAATGCACTCTACCACTTGGGTTTAGGAGGACAATCTTAATAGTTACTTACTTACATTAAGTCAGTGGTGTGGCTCTGCAGCACATGGTGTGTGCAGAGTAACTCTCGAGCCAGTAGGCTGCTCGTGCAGGGTTGCAATGGCAGACCTGCAGACGTACCTTCACTAGGGTCACCCAGGGTGGCACAATAAAGTGCTGCAACCCTATTGACCCCTATTACCACCCTTGCTCGGGGTACCACTAGTACCATTTACTAGGCACTTACAAGGAGTGATAAATGTTTGGCAATTTGGTGAACCAATTCAACAGTTACAGTTTAAGGGGAAAAGCACTGGCGCCTGGTTATCAGGTCCCAGTGCACTTCAAGACCTAAAAACACAGCATCTAGAGCAAAAAGTGGGGGGTGACCATGACAAAAAGAGTACTTTTGAACACACATGTACTCGCACACTCATGCACCCACTCACACATCCAATCAGAGACTTAGACACTCACTCACAGACCCACTCAGACACTCATACACCCAGTCACAAATCCACTCAGATCCTCATGCACCCATTCACACAGTCACTCAGAGAATCTCGCACATTCTCTCAGACCTACTTAGACACTCATCTACCCACTCACAGACCCACTCAGAGACTCATCCACCCACTCACAGATCTACTCTGAGACTCACACACCCACTGACTGACCCTCTTAGACACTCAGTCACCCACTCACAGACCCAGTCAGAGACTCACACAACCATTCACAAACCCACTCTGACATTCACACACCCACTCACTCACCCACTCAGAGACTCATTCATCCACTCACAGACCCAGTCAGAGACTCATGCACTGACTCACAGACCCATTCACATACTCACACACCCACTCACAAATCCACACAGGCACCCCTACACCCACTTACACAGCTATGTACACATCCATACAATCACTCACACACCCAATCACGGACCCATACAGCCACTCACATACCCACGATCCCTTTCACACACCTACTCAGAGCACCATACAGCCACTCACACACCCACTCACCTACCTATACAGCCACTCACACACCCACTCTCAAAGGTTACAGGTTACAGTTAGGAAATAAAATTTAAAAGAACGTTGAAATTCACTGAAAAACCAAAGGTTACAGGGGCGTTATACTTAGGAAATAGAATTGAAAAACATAGAAATTCACTGAAAAACCATACAGCTACTCACACACCCACTTATTCACCCATACAGTCATTCAGACATCCACTCCCACATTGATACAGACAGTCACAGTGCCACTCAGATGACATATATTAGATACAGTATCACTCATTAGGAGTAAAAAAAGAATAGTAATTTAACTTATGCCGTACCTTAGTATATATTTTTAACTCTCAGAAAGTTTTATGAAACACTTACACTCACTTGATGATGTCATCAGTGATGTCATTTGAGATGACATCAGTGATGTCATCAGTGAAGTCACTGACCATGTCAAGAGTGATGTAATATGTGAGGTCATAAGCAGTGCATTGCTGGGGCATTCGTTATAGTGGGCTCAGGTAACTAGAACTGCTGATTTTCACTAGTTTTGTACAAGTGAAGTCTGAGCCTAACTATAGCATCTCTGCAACCTTTGTTTTTTTCAGTGAATTTCTAAGTTTTTTTAATTCTATCTCCTAACTATAAAGTTCCTGTAACCTTTGATTGTTTAAGTGAATTTGTATGTTTTTTCAAATTCTATTTCCTAACTATAATGTCCCTGTAAACTTTGTTTTTTTTCAGTGATTTTCTTTGTTATTTTTAACTAGTTGCAGTGTTTGCAGAGTGGTGGAGAAAGGGGGAGGAGCTTCTGGCCAGCTCTCAGGAATCCTACTGTGTCGGACTTACTGGAGGTAACAGGAGGGCTTCTTGGCCCCCAAGGACCTTCAGCATCCAAGCAAACTTCATACACCAACAAGTAGTGTGCCAGGAGGAATATTTGCAGAGTGGTGGAGAAAGGGGGTGGGGCCTCTGACTAGCTCTCAGTAATTGTGCTGTATGGTACTTACTGGAGGTAACAGGAGGGCTTGATAGCCCTCATGAATTCCCACCAACCAGCAGAGCGCCAGGAGGCCCATTTGCAGAGTGGTGTAGAAAGGGGGTGGCCTCCAAAGACCTCTCAGCAATCGCGCTGAGTGGGATTTACTGAAGGTAATAGGAGGGCTTGTTGGCCCTCAAGGACCCTCTGGAGACAAGGGGACTTCATCCCCCAACCAGAAGCGCACCAGGAGGCATGTATGCAGAGTGGTGGAGAAAACGGGCAAGGCCTACCGTAATTTGCTGGGCGTTTTTTTTTATTTTCTTTTTTTAGGGAAGAGAGGCTGCATAGCCTCTCTTTCCTGGGCTGATATCAGCCCCAGGGATCCCATTCACCGGGGCCTTTGGTCTGGGTGCCCTGGTCTGACCCAGGGCACCCAGACCCTTTGTTGGGGACTGCAGGAGGAGACTGAAGGCCCCCACAGTGTCTTCCGGCTCCCCGCATCCTGCAGGAGCGGGCATTGCTTTTGGACAGAGGGAGCTGCTGACCATGTAGCTCCTTCTGTCCAAAAGTAATTCTGCACCACTTTCAGCAAGCAAAAGTATTTTTAATGCCCTCGCTTGCTGAAGGCAAAGCAGTGTGTGCTATGGCTTAGCTGGAGCAGTAATGCTCCCGCCAAGCCATAGCAAACAGCTATGTCCCAGGGGTGCGCACCCTGGAGCATAGCAGGAGCCGGCCCTGGGGAGTAACGGTCCCCAGGGCCATCTTTGGCCCCAGGCGGGGGAGTTGTGCACCCCCCTGCATTCTTTTTGGATAAAGCCCCGGGGAGGTGGCAATCCCTGGGACTGCGGAGGGTTCATGCGGCACCTGTATTATTAATATTTAAAGCCCCAGGGAGGTGACAGCACCCAGGGCTGCAGGGGGTCCGTGCGCCCGCTTTCTTTACACATAAGGCCAGGGAAGGTGGTGGTCTCCAGGGCTGGGGGCCCAAGAGGCCCCCCATTTTTAAAAATAAAATCCCCAGAGAGGTGTTAGTCCCAGGGGCATTAGTAAGGCCCAGGAGAGGGGGCATGCACTCCCCCTCCTATAATATGCAAATGCCCCCGGGAGTTGGCCCACCCGGGGGCCAATTAATAATGAAGCAGGGATTGCTCTTCGTTTTTAAAAAAAAAACTTCAGCTGGAGAAAAATGCCTCTTTGGCCCTGGGGGGTCCCTGTGACGGTGGCCTAGGAGGTCATGGTATTTCTACCCTGCCCTCTTTTCCTTTATTTACATTTTTTTGGGACTCAGCTTCAAGCAGAGTCCCAAGTTGGTTTCCAATGCTTCCTGGTTGAAGTGCTGGCAGGCAATAAAATTTGAGTAGGATTTCAGTAGGGTTTTGGGCTTCCAGATATCTATATTTGTTAAACTTAGATATCTCTGAAACTACAGACCAGATTTACACCAAATCACAAAAGACACTCTTTCTGGACCAACATCTATCTTTCTGCCAGATTTGGTGTCATTCCATCTTTCCGTTCAGCAGTTTGGGCTGTAGTCATGTTCAAAAAATGAAAAATATATATATAAATATATAGATTAAAATTCTGGAGCTGGAAATGAGTAAAATGGCCAAATCGGAAGTTATGCAAAGTTTGAAAAAGATCTGGAAATCAAACTAAAGAAACATGAACAAACAATCAGAGAGAGAAAAGCCACAAAGTTTATGAGGGACAGGCTAGATTATCAGAGAGGCCAAATTTATACCTTCGCTCGACGCTTTGATACCATACAGAGACAAAGGCTATCAAATTACACGGGTCCAGACAAGAGAGACCATGAGCAAAGGGTAACAATGGAAACTAGCTCGGAACTGAGCTCTGAGCTAGACACGGACCAAGAAGATGGAGCCGGGCTTCCAAACAAAGGTAGAGACACTGAAGAGCCCCCCTCAGTCAATGAAGAGTTGTGTTTTTTACGCATAGACAGGACAATGAATGCCAAACAAAGACCTCAAAGGAGAGGAAAAAACTATCAAGGAACCGCAAAAAGCAAAGGGTAAGGCATGGAGTTACGCTCAGGGGCCAGAACCAAGGAGCCCCATTATCGCAAGTAAGCCTGAGCTCAGCGACTGTAATAAATCTAACAGACTTGGAACTCTCTGACGATGAAGACAAAATACTATCACTCAGGCTTTCGTAATGTACCAGAACGAATTTTAACTATGGCCAAACTCGCATTGACTTTTTCAAATTTATTAGAAAGTTAAAATTTTAAAAATACTTACACAATAGAGTTGAACAACCAGCAATGAAACCATCTGACACAGGAACACCAGCCTCAAATCTGGTAGTAGGGGACCTGAATTTGTTACATGATTTGGAGCAACTAGAAAAGGAATACCAAGGTACCGAACCATCTGGATCACTTAAAGAGACTGCCGAAATGTTGGGATTGGGCATCTACGACAGCACAAAAACACCGTTTAGACCCAAGTCCACTTTTGTCCCCTAATCTACCCAAAGACTCAATAGATGTGTTCTCTGATCTTGTTATTATATATTTAAAAGCTTTGTCTGTGTCATCGAGTGAGGAATTCCTAAAAGGTAATAGCCAACATGCAAGGAAATATGAGCAAGTGATAAATAAAATCAAAGGTAAAAAGGACATAGTTGTCCGCCAATCAGATAAAGGAGGTAATGTGGTTTTGTGGCCACTAAGTATGTACAACAGTGAGGCCAAATTCCAGTTAAAAGATACTAAGTGTTACCAAAATGTCCCACAGAGCAACCTGGGGGAGGTAAAAAAACAAATTTTACAAGGATCTAGCTAGATGGAGAGGACTAGGTATGATCACACAGGAAGAGTACTGTACCTTGAAGTGGATGATCCTATCATACCCATATTGTATCAGATCCCAAAGATCCATAAAAATCAAGAGGCCCCACCCGGAAGACCCATCATATCAGCGAATGGTAGTCTGTTTGAGGCAACCTCAAGATACATAGATTACTTCTTGCAGGAATTTGTGAAGGGTCTTCTGGCATACATATAGGACACAAGAGACCTTTTGAGGCATATGCACATCACCTGGGACGACTCTTTCCTCCTAATCACGCTAGACGTGGCCTCGTTATATACGAGCATAGCACACTGTTAGAATAAAAATTATGCCTTCGTATTGCTTCACATAAGTTAGCATTTGCGGCGCCATTTTGTGTACCGGCACCATTTTGTATTATGATCGAAACTAATTCTCTGCCATTTCTCGGAAATGGCCTTCTCTAGGTTATGTTTCTTTGGAACTGAGTTTTGCTACACTAATGAATGCACTGTTCTTATTAGCGCATACCTTTCCATGACTGTCAGCCTTCTCCCACTCATCGAGTTGCGGGCACAGGCAGAATGGCTTTGACTTATTGATAATGTGTACCCGGCTTCAGAACCGAAACTTACTCCTTTGTAATTTACTGTCCAGCTGCGTCTCTCTGGAAAATTCCATGGTGGGCGTGCTTTCATTGATTCTGAAATGTACATAATGTATCGTTATGCTTGTTGAACTCAGACTCTCTCTGCAGCACTCTTAGCGACTGGGCAGACAGGGCTCCGCTCTGAGCGAACTTTCAATAAACTGTTATTGGTTTGTATTCTCTACTGTCTGACAACTCTTCATTTCGTAGAAGGCAGAGAGGTGGTCGTGAGTGACCCGAGTGACCCGAATCGGGCCACTTCCTTCAGTTGGCGCCCGAACAGGGACTACTTCGGGTGAGTGACCCATCCCCTTCCACGGACGGGGGGGGTCGAGGCTACTGTCTGGTCGGACTGATGGATCAGGGATCCCTATATGAGGAGCATTGATTGCTCGCAGCTGCCCCTTCTGTCCTGCCGGACGGTGCCTCGCCCAGTGGTCATCCCGACTGGAGTCCTGAACGGCGAAACCCTTGGATCTGACCATTTGGTCTGAAGAGTCGGCAGGGGAGAATAGATTTGATTTGACCTGCATATATCAGGTGAGTTTGTTTTGGTTCTTTGTGGATATGGTACCATTTTGGTTTGTATTTGGTATGGTCTAAGGATCATCTTTGGGACAAAAACAATTGAAATTGTTTTGCTAGGCATAGGATAGTGAGCCTGTTCTATTTTTGAAAATGCCTGGCTTTAGTAAAATATTCGTTTTGTGCTGTCGTTGTTGTTCTACTGATGCTCGATTAAAAGAAAGTCAGCCAGCACCTCCAGAAGGCACTCCGAACTTTGATATGTACGTGAAGCATGATCTTGGCCCTATTATGTTTAGTACACTATGGCACAAATATATGAGGGACAATGCCGAATTGCAGTGGACGTTGATGGGCACTTTTGATGAACAGAAGATTGAGTATTTACAAGAACAGTTGTTTAAGAAAAGAAGTAGGCAGTCTATGTTTGATTCCCTCACAACGTGGCAAAAAGCAGCTAAGCAGACACGAATGAAAGCAGAGAAAGAGGCCCGGAAAGGGAGAATGCAGACGCTGACTCAGAAGGCTGTAGCATATGACAAGGAAAAACAGGAGAAGGGTATTGATTACATATTGACAAATCATATGTGGCTCAGGAGGAAAATGATACTTTTGTGGAAGAATTGTTGGATACACGACCCCCGTCCCCATATGCCCCACAGAGAATATATCCCACTGTTCTGGTCCCCTCACAGTCGCCCGTTACAGTTGTGCCTACTGTTTCTGCCCCTGTGTCCACTGTTGTTTCGTCAATAGCTGTGGCTTCGGCTCCTCCTCCTCCTCTTTCTTCTGTTTCTCTGCTGTCTGTGGCCCCTGTGACTGTTAGTACTCCTGCTGCACCTATTGTCTCAGCATCCCTTTCGCCAACTCTTTCCCCTGCGACACAACCCCCAGTGACGATAGTGCCTGTTACTTCTGTTGCCTCTCCCACTGTGGTTTTTCATCCTCTGACATTAGTGAGTAGTGGGACGCCGGTGCGTGGATTTGAGGATAGGGATTGGACAAAGTTTAAGGAACGCATGGGACCATTAGTGAGGTCTGATGTGGGAGAAGATGAGAAGCAGGTAATAGCAAATCAGGCTTCGCAGTGGGCCCGTAACCCTATTTATAGTGTAGAGGATGTTTGGGCGACTATGAGAGATTTTGAGCCTTTTATACAGCAGCATGCCCTTAAGCACATGTAGACTACTTTGATTGGTCTTTGGCAGCAGTATTTTGGAGCGGAGGCGCCTCAAATTTTATATAATATTAGAGACCGAGTGTATATTAGTGAATTGGGGCCAGATCAAGTCTTTGCTAATGTTACGACAATCATAGCTTACAGGGGCCGATTGCATGAGGAAAGTCCCAGGTCGGTGTCTCAGTTTCCGATGAGAGAGGTTCATCCTATATATCACCCAGAGATACCAGAGTTAACGGATGGGCGAGGTAATGTGACTCGGTTTTAAGACTAATGGGTTTATACTCCATGGAAAAGAAGTGAGGTTTTATCTCTTAAAACTCAATTGCCTGATCCTAGGAAGAATCCTACTGCTTATTATAAAGAGTTGACCGAAGCTGCTTCTTCGACGGTAATGACTCTAGCTGACATTGAAATGTTCTTTGGTCTTCTGGTTCCAGTTGATATTTGGAGGCAGGTCCATACTCAAGATCATGTTCCAGAGTTGGGTGGTACTTGGGATCAAATTAAGGTTTTGGATCAGGAAAGAAAGCCAGGTGACAAGCCTCAGGCAGAGATACTTGCTTTGCCAGGCCGCATTATTACGTACATGCATTCTCTTATCCCACCGAGAAAGGTGGATTGGGACAAATTGTCAGCTTGTCGACAGAAGAAAGATGAGAGTGTGTCTGATTTTTTCACTCGATTTGAATGTAGATTTTTGAATTACAGTGGGCAGGATTTGTCTATTGAGGGAGGTGTTCGGTTGTTTGTTAATAGATTTGTCTCTAATTTGCTTCCCGAAATAGTGACTTGATTGCAGGCTTCTGAAAGTACTTGGTCTACCTCTTCTCCTTCTGTTATTTTGAACATGGCACAATATTATGAGCATTGGGATAATGAGGAAAAGGAGAGGACAGAGAAGAGGCATAAGGATTTAAAGACAAAGGTGTTGTTACAGCAGGCTTTTAGAGGGAATGGGAGAAGACGTGGTGGCCCTGCTCGACAGCTTCCACGCACTAGTAGGCAGCCAATAACTACGCCTTTGGGTCCGAATCAGTGTGCGTATTGTAAGGAGGAGGGACATTGGCGTAGTGAGTGTCCTGTGCTTTTGCAGAAAGTAGCGGCCCGAGAGGACGGGGTTCTCGTGGGCGGGGTCGTGGAGCTGGTGGGGCTGATAGGGCACAGACTGCTCCACTCTCGCAGGGTCGTTCTGATAATAATTATTTTGATGACCCTCGAGAAGGACAGTACTACCATGATGATTATGATATGTTTGAAGTGACAGGAATGTCTTATAGCTAGGACAGCCAGGGACAGAGTGGGGGACCAGTTCAGATACCTGTAGACCAGCATGGCCCTTATGTAACATCAGAATTGCAAGGTTCAACTAAGGAGTTATTGGTAGACACAGGTGCGACGAAAAGTTCTGTTGCTCAAAATATGGTCCCTGGGGCGGCTCTGTCTGCACATAATAATGAGTTGGTTGGTTTCTCTGGTGTACCGGTTGTAAGCCCCATTTCAAAACCTCTTCCATTGACTATTGGTCCTTTCACTGTGGATTCGCCATTCTTGTTGACATCTAATTGTGGTGAAAATTTGATGGGTTTGTATTTGTTGAAAAAATTGCATGCACAATTTATTGTTCTCCTGTAGGTGTCTAAATGATAATGGGTCCAGATGTAGCACGTGCTAGGCAGTGTTTGTCCAAAGACGCACCCCTTCATGTTGAGTTTGAAGATGTGCCACCCACTCTGTGGGCGACAGGTGACACAGATGTGGAATTGTTGCAGATATCGCCGGTTTTGATACAGGTTAAGGATGG
Organism: Calotriton arnoldi; assembly: GCA_963921515.1. Classification (NCBI taxonomy): domain Eukaryota; kingdom Metazoa; phylum Chordata; class Amphibia; order Caudata; family Salamandridae; genus Calotriton; species Calotriton arnoldi. Next base: position 679,710 of record CAWUFW010001414.1, read on the forward strand.
TGCTATTTTGCCTCGTATCCCTCAGTAATAAAATACCGCAGGCAGGGGAGCGAGCTTTATTGCAAATTATACAGGATTTGATTAGGAAGGGAGTGGTTGAGGAGACAACTGCTAATATTTGCAATAGCCCTATTCTTCCAATTCCTAAAACGGCACCCTCTGATTCTTCTAATGACCATGAAGATGTTTATCGTTTTGTGATTGATTTGCGCGAAGTTAATAAAGTAGTTTTCAGTGGTTCCTGACATTGCTACTCTTTTGACGATGATTCCTTCTACTGCTAAATTATTTCCTGTTATCGACTTGAAAAATGCATTCTTTAGTATTCCTATTCATCCGGATAGTAGGTATTTGTTTGGTTTTACCCTAGCTGGCAGTAGTTTCAGATTCTGTCGAGCTCCTCAGGGCTATACGGAAAGTCTGAGCATTTCATTGAAGAGCTAATTGGATTCCCTTTCACTTCCCCCAGGTAATGTATTAGTGCAGTATGTTGATGACTTGCTCATCGCTTCTGACACAGAACAAGGTCGTAGGGACAGTACAGTTGTTGTTGTTGCATTTGGCACACCACGGACATAAAGTTTCCCTTTCTAAATTTCAGTATTGTCGCCAGGAGGTCACCTATTTAGGTTGCTTACTGTCGAAGGAGGGTAGGAGATTGACCCATGAGTGCATTAGTATCATTGTTAAAATGCCCGTTCTGCAAACTCAGAAAGATGAGCGCACTTTCATAGGTATCACTTCCTATTGCCGGCAGTGGATACATAGCTACTCGCATTAATCAAACCCCTGCTTGCTCTAACATTAAAAGATGTGCATGAACCCCTGCCTTGGACACCTGAATGGCAGCAGTCTTTTTGAGCAATTGAAAACTGCGCTTTGTTCGGCTCCAGTACTCGGCACCCCCAACTATACTAAACCGTTTGTGTTGTATGTCCATGAGATGGCCGGTTGCAGGCTTCCTGTTTTAACACAAAAATTTGGAGATAGGCAACAGTCATGTGCTTATTTCTCTGCAGTCCTTGATCCTGTTGCACGAGCCCTCCAGAGCTGTCTAAGAGCGGTCGCAGCTGTGGCTGTCTCGATAAGACAATCGGCTGGACTCGTACTTGATACTGACCTCCGAGTCATGGTACCCCATGCTGTGGATATACTTTTGAATAAGACAAAGGCACAGCACCTCACCAGTGCACGTCTGACAGGGTATGAATTAACACTGTTCGCAAAACCCATCATGATCAAAAGATGTGCCACTCTGAACCCAGGCACGTTACTGCCCCTCCCTTCTGAGAATGATGAGATTGATAAACATGATTGTATCTTCCGGACGGAAGAAGAGATGAAAGGACGGGTAGACTTGACTGATGTTCCCTTATCAGACCCCCAAGGGGAACTATATGTCGATGGCTCTTGTTTTAAATTACCAGATGGCACTACAACTGCTGCGTATGCTGTCACTACGCTGCGTACAGTAGTTGAGACATCGCGAGTTTCCTATCAATCAGCCCAAGCTGCCGAGCTTGTTGCCCTAATCTGAACTTGCGTATTAAGTGAGGGACTGGTTGTCAATATTTATACTGACAGCCAATATGCCTTTGGAGTCGCGCATAAGTTTGGGCGACTCTGGGCAGAGAGGGGGTTCCTTATTTCACATGGGACTAGGATTCAGCATGGGCACCTCATATTGAGGCTTTTGTTTACTTTGACACTCCTCAAGAAATTGGCAATAGTGAACTGTAGTGCCCTATCTGAAAGTCACTGATGACGTAGGTAGGGGAAATGCTTTTGCAGATCAGACAGCTAATGAAACAGCTCGGACCAAAATGAAAAGAATGTTTGTAGCAGGTCCTGCTAGGTGGGTGCCTGTGGTTACTATGTTCAAAGACACACTTGAGAATGTGAAGGAGATTCAAAGTGAGGCCACAACAGAAGAGTTAGCAGTGTGGCGAGAAAGCACAGCATAATTGAACGATGAGGGATGTTGGATTGACAAGTCAGGGAAGCAGAGATGGATGTTGCCAGATGCATATGTTCTCCCTGTAGTTACAATGGCCCATGGTCCAGCCCATATTAGTGCTAAGGGTATTTGCAAATTGTTAGATCCTGTATGGCAGAATGATAACATTTCGAAGACTGCTGCACACAAGTGAAGTATTGTATGGTGTGGATGATACACAATCCAGAAAAAGGTACTCCTACCCTGCCCGGCAACTTTGCGCCACACACTTTCCCTTTTGAGGTTCTTCAGATGGATTAACTAGAATTAGATAGGTGCAATAATTTGAAGTATGTTTTGGTGGTTGTTTGTGCCTTCAGTAAATGGGTTGAAGCTTATCCCACTAAAGACAATACAGCTGTTACGACTGCAAAGGTACTCCTGAAGGAGTTTTTTCCTCATTTCGGCTTGCCCCATTTGATTTGGAGTGATAACGGAAGTCATTTTAATGCCAAGGTCATTCAGTTAATTTGTGATGGTTTGCACATAAAGCAGAAGTTTCATGCTGCATACCACCCGCAGTCAGCAGGTTTGGTTGAGAAGTACAACGGTACTCTCAAACTGAAATTGGCAAAGATACAAGAGACAACAGGGTTACAGTGGCCAGATGCTTTACCATTAGCTCTTTTGTCAACGAGAACAACAGCACATTCTAGGACAGGATTTTCACTGTACGAGGGAATGTTTGGACGCCCACCAAATGTCTGGGGCGTCCCGCGCCCCCCATAGGTTCTCTGATATTAAATACCCGTTATTGATTGACTACCTTTGTCAGTTAACTGAAAATTTGCGTTCTATTCACCAACAGGTCCGTGAGTCCCTGCCAGCTACACCCGAGGGACCCGGACACGACATTCAGCCCTGAGACTATGTGTTAATTAGGAATTTTCAGCGGAAGAAGAGTTTGGAGCTGCGCTGGAAGGGACGGGAACAGGTCCTTCTGGCTACACGTACTGCTATCAAGGTCGCTGGCCGAAAGAATTGGGTGCATGGCACTCATTGTAAAAGGGTGCCCCTGCCTTTGCCTTATGACCAATGGATTAAAGAGGGAGTAGGGGATAATGAGTGTGAGACGGTGCCTCAGTTTCTCCCCTTTAGTGACACCAGGCTGACCTGGACCAAAACGGATGAGGAGAATGATGAAGTGCTGAATGCAGCAGTTCCACCGGATATACGAGCTCTCCAGGAACCCCTTTACATTGATCCTTCTGTGCCTGGGGTTACCAGGTATAATCTGCAACCTCGGCTGAGGAATAGTGCAGAAAAGGAGAAGTCAGATTAGACAGGGATGGACTGTGCAAGTCAGGATGTACTTTGCTGTAGTACCAACGGAGTTAGTTTAGGGTGATGTCAGATTTGTGCACTGTTTGACATTGGACAGGATAGATCCAACGTGCTCCCTTGGAAGGGGTTACATTATCCTGATCAGCGTGGGATTCATTGTGAGCTTAGGACAGAGCAAGCTCCACCTCCGGTGCTCAAGAGCGCCAACGTTTGATGAACAAAAGAAGCCTGTACCAGTGAGGCTCAGACGGACACTGGGAACTTGTAAACTTCTCTTGCTGGCAATTCTCCCCCTTGCTTTATCATTTGCTATGCAATCTTTTGGCAGAATGGTTGCTGACGAGGAGCAGCCAGTAATTCCTCTTGTTCATGTACGGAAATTTTAGTCTACCAAACAAAAAGTACTTTGTGCTGTTCTTGTGTTGTTGCTTTTGATTTTGGGTGGGGTGTCTTGGGTTTTGGAGTGTGATCACAATGTACCATCATGTACTACACATAAGATTGTTTCTCAAGTTCGTACAAAAAGGACAATCCCAAGCAATGTATTTCTAGACACACGTAAGAAATTCTTTGGGGAAGGGACAGCTTGCTACCCTACTGAATCTGTCACAAGTTTATGGACTGCTTACCCATTGTCACTGGTTAATTATACATACGTTCGCCCAACCCAATTCATGGAGGTATAGGGTGAGTTTGGGATGGGATACCCTGGACCTTGTTTGTATTACAGAAAGCCACGAGGGAAGGGATATCCAGGTTGCACACTAATATATACTATAATAATTTGTATATGGAAGAGCAAAATATTACCTCAGTGGGCTGGCATTATCAAGATCTGACAGTTAATCGAGAGGCAGGGTATTATCCTGCATTTTGTCCGATAGTAAACAGCACTGACGCTTTTCTATACGTAAATTGTTCTGGAATAATATTGTTTAAAAATACAATGTCTTTATTGAAAAAGAAGAACCTGAGTACAGTAGGAATGAACACCAGATATGCTCCTGTAGACTATCAAGGTCCACTTTATGCACACACAGGATTTTACTTTCTGTCCAATGGTATTTACTTGAATGTTTATAATGGTACCGAATATGTTGCTTTAGGAATGGTGCTTCCTCTTGGCGTGCCTTGTAAGTATAGTAAGACAAATATAGGATGGGTTAAAAGGACTTTGACCAAGGAATTTTGCGACGGAGTGACAGACCTTGACGTCAATAATTATAGTAATGGTATCACTTTTGGGTATATTCTTTCCTCCATTATTACTTTTGTGGTACCGCTATGGCCAGGGGTGAAAGGGCCAGGGAATATTTTGGATGTAAGCTGCAGATACTTTCTAATTCCACAGTAGCAGCTCTGCGTGACATCACCACCCAATTGGAAAGTATGCGGATATATACCGAGAAAACAAGATATGCTGTTGATTTCATCCTAGCTAAGAGCGGTGGTGTATGCCGCAGTAGTAGGAGACCAGTGTGTAGTCTGGATCACTAATATGGAAAATAACATTACCCAGCACATTTTAGATATCTTGGAAAATATCAAGGGAATGGAGAGTGGAAATTGGAGTTGGCCCCTCTTTGGTGGATGGGGTTGGATTCTTGAGAGGGTGCTCTATTTTATTGTGATTCTGATTGCTTGCTGTGTTCTAGTACAGTGTCTTTCAAACACTTTTTCACCTAGCGCATGAGCAATCGTCAGTTGTAGAAAGAACAAGAATTGATGTTGTGGTGTGCAGGCCCAGTTTGTGTAAGCAATGCACTGGCATTGACCCTGGTGTTGTTACAGAGGTGGTTCTCGTGCTCGGGATCCAACGTGATTTAAATTTTTGAAATAATGCATTTGTACACTTGATTTCACCTGATGGTATACACAAATACATATATATTTTTTATGTATATTTTTGTATATATGTTTTTTACATTGATATCAAATAATATTGTTACAGCACTTGCACTTTATTTCAATCAGTGAAACCATTAAATAACGCTGTATTGGATTGGTTCCACAGAGATACTGTTACCAGCTCAAACTAACACTCCTCCATGTTTATTCGGTGTATTACAAGAATTATAAAACAGAAAATAAGTAAGGAGCATGTTTAGAAATGTATTGGGTCCATTTGTAAGAGTAAAGGTGTTTTATTCTCCTTAAAACTTCCTATTATCTGACTTGTCTGAAGTATATTTTCTATGTCTGTTGCAACAAAAATCATGTGACTTGTAGTTCTTGCATTTATTGTTTGGAAAGTGGTGACGCTCATTGTGTGAGCAAGGCAGAGATGCCGAAACGCAACAGCAAGAAAATAAAAACGTGAGAAATTACAATCAAGCCTTGGTGTCTGGTTTCTACTGGGGAACTGGAGCTGGTATAGTATATATATATATATATATATATATATATATATATATATATATATATATATATATATATATATATATATATATATATATATATATATATCAAAACAATACCCTTTCAGGCATAGAGTGACACATAAATTATGCAAAAACGAAGCAGAGAACTCTGGGTAGTTCTCAAGTTTAGGTGGAAAGCAGCACCTGTATAGAGGACCCTCAACACCAGCGACACTCTAAATTTCCTCACCTCAAATATCTGCTTTTCTATCAAAGTCTTTAAGCATAGGATTAGCACAGTGCCATCCACGCCTAGATAGAAAGGGGCAAAGTCTTTTGCCATTCGTACAGAAAAGTCTTTAAGCATAGGATTAGCACCAATCCTATCCATGCCGAGCTGTAAAATGGCCAAAGTCTTTTACCACTCCGGGTACAGTATTTCAGCTTTGGATTGGTAAAATACCATCCAAGCCAACCTGAAATGAATAAAAGCAACCCCTGACTACCCAGAGCTTGCTAAACGAGGTCCGCGCATGGCAGAACCATGGGAAAGTAAGCCTACAGTCAAGTTCTAAAAGCTCCTTCAGACCTTGCTTATAGGGGCTTAGTTCTTCCGTGACCCAGAGTCTTTTCCAAAATAATAAGGGTCTCAAAACAGCTAGATGCTCTAGTCTCTCGATACCAATATCATTAAATAATGAAATCAGGGGTGTTTTTGGGGGGAGACACAACAACATCCGTATTATTTTGTTCTCTCCTACCTAAAGAGAACTCACATTTTCCCCTCCCCACAATCCCACCCCATAGGTGGCTGCTGCTTGGGCCCTACATCTATAAACCTCTATTGCAGGTGGCACTGCCTTGGAATTGTTAGCCTGGTGCTCTTTTACAATTGGCATGGAATTTTGAATTTTGAAGCAATGCTGCATTTGTTTTATTGGTGTGATTTCCATGACTGTTTTGCATCAATTGTAAATTCAAAGGTAGCTAAAGTTTGGCACATGTTCTAATACATTTTGGTCGGTGGAAATATTTTCTTTGAAGCCCTTATGCGGTCTAATAGCCATATACTTCTTCTTACTTCTTACTATATTATATATATATATATATATATATATATATATATATATATATATTCACTGAAAAAACCATAGGTTTCAGACACGTTATAGTTACAAATTAGCATTTAAAAAACCTTTGAAATTCACTGAAAAAACCATAGGTTTTAGGGACAGTTATAGTTACTTGGACATTGCACTCGTACAAAACCCGTGAAATTCCCCCGTTATAGTTAGTTCAGCTAACTATAACTCGCGCCCCCGCAATGCACTGCTGATGACGTCACATATTACATCACTCATGACATGGTCAGTGACATCACTGATGACATCACAGATGACATCTCAAATGGTCCCCAATCCCCCCACAGTCCCGCCGGCTCCCCGCGTCCCTTGGGAGCCGGCATTGCTTTTCCACATGGGGAGCTGCTAAGATGCATATGCCTTTATGACGGATGCCTTTACCACATCCTGCATCCTGAAGTTGGTGTTGTCGAGTGTGCGAGAAAGCATCTTTGGCATGACCAGCCCCCAGTGATTGACAGTTGCCAGCTGCCTCTGCCATCGGAGCCACCGAGTAAAGTAGTAGAAATCCAGCTGTTCCACCCAATTTCAGGGACCCCAAAGACCTCTATTTTTTAAGGGGAAGAGTGCAATTTCATCGAAAAACTGTGGTTTTTCCAAGTGCTGCACTTTTGACACCTCCCATGGATCCCGTCAGCACCAAGACAGCCAAGTAACTTCTGCACCCGGACTCCCAGGGCAAGATAACGAAGTAGTGACTGTTGAGTCTTGTTCTAGGACCCCGCAGAACCTTAACCACAAGAGGGTTCTCCCATTGACTTTAATGGTGAACATTTGACAGCTTTCATTGTATTTATCACAATACTTTGAAAATTGATATCTCCGGTTATCCACAATGTATCAAGTTCGTTTTGGTGTCAATATTAATATAAAAACACAATCTATTTTTATAAATTGGTGTCAAGATTGTTTTAAGTCATGTCACTTACTTATTGCCAATGTTGGTACTGTGAAATGCTTACACATGTTCCTCTGAGCACGTTTGGCTGCTCTGTGCCTCTCTACCAGGACCGAGCTAGGGATGCTAAGGGTGAATCCAAGGTCCAGTTTTGTGTATTGTGTTAGAATTACATGATAAGGCCCACCAGCCATATCGCATAATATTTCCACCTTGCAACTGTGTGTGAGTCTCTGATTGGGTCTGTGAGTATGTATGTGAGTCTCTCAGTAGGTCTGTGTGTGGGTGAATACATGCTTGAATGGATATGTGAGTGGGCGCATGAGTGTCTGAGTGTGTCTGTCAGTGGGTGCATAAGTCAGTGGGTCTATGGGTGGGTGCATGAGTGAGTCTGTGAGTGGGTGCGTGAGTGTATGAGTGGGTCTGTGAGTGGATGCGAGGTATAAAAAGTAGGGGGGCACACAGGAGCAGGTACTCGTGCTAGGTCCCCCGTGACAATCCTCCTGTCCAGCTTGACTGGCAGTCCGCTACCCCCTGCTGCCTTCAGTTTTGTGTCTCCTCTGCTCAATTTCTGCTAATTTTTCTTCCTCTTCTCTGGTCGCTCCTGCCCTCCATGTTGCCTCTTTCTGCTCATTCTGCCATTTATTTTGCCTCTTGCTGGTCATTTCTTATCTCTGTTTTGCCTCTTTCTGCTTGTTTCTGACCTTTATTTTGCCTCTTTCTGCTCGCCTCTGACCTTTATTCTGCCTCTTGCTGATCGTTTCTTACCTCTGTTTTGCCTCTTTCTGCTCGATTCTGACCCTTATCTTGCCTCTTTCTGCCCATTTTTCTGCATCCTCTCCTCTCTTTCTGCTTGTTATTTTTCCTCTTGCTGCTCATTTCTGACCTCTATTTTCCCTCTTTCTGCTCATTCTGCTAGTTATTCTGCCTTTTCTGCTCACTTCTGACCCTTACTTTGCCTATTTCTGCTCTTTTCTGACCTTTATTCTGCCTCTTTATGCTCCCTTGAGGCCTTTATTCTGTCTCTTGCCGCTCATTTCTCACCTTTATTGTGCCTCTTGCTGCTCGTTGCGAAGTGAGCTAAAGAACGATGGTGGATTCAACCCAGATCTGTGACGGGGGGCTGAGTGTCTTAAAAGTTTCAGCACTCTGTCGATCATCTCCTTGTGTTTGCTTTGTTCACCCTAAGTTGACAGGGTATGCCCAGACGTGGGTCCCTTGCTCACTTTGCCACTGGATTCAAGCTAGCTTGGCTGATTAGGGGCGTTACCCCAAAACCGGTCCCAGGATGCTAGTGTCCCATCCAGGGAAGACCTAGCTTGGTAGTTCAGTCTGGACTGTTCCCATGAGGAACAGGGTAAGACTGATTTGCACATGGCTGGGTCTTAACTGGGGTGGCGAAATGAGCTAAAGAACAATGGTGAGTTCGACCCAGAGCTGTGATTGGTGGTGAGTGTCTGAAAAGCTTCAGCACTCTGTCCATCATCTCCTTGTGTTTGCTATGATAATTGTGTCTGCATGTTTTTGCTTTGCTGCAGGGAAATGCTTGATAAGGAAAACAATGTGACACTACATCCCTGAAAGATTATCTGCTGGCGTGTGAGTGTAATATGTAAACAGATATGAAGTGCTGGTGATCGAGGTATTTGTGAAGAGAGGGAATTCCAGCTATACCTTCTACTATTAGATTGTGGATGTAAACAGAATGCTGTGTTGATGATCAGCCATTTATGAAAGCAGTCGAGAGATTGAGGGTGGCTGGGGTGGGGGTGAAGTTTCGGCTGTGGAGATGTTTCTAAAGGGTGCTGGATTTGTGCATTCCTTTTTCGTAAGCAATGGCTTTAGTGTGAGGTGAGGTATCTATCTATCATTTTCAGCTGCATCATAATAACTTTTCTTCTCAGAATTAGCACTTCCAGAAGTGACAGAATCATTTTTTTGTGGAAAATTTGCATTTCCATGATTGACATAATATTTTTAATAGCATTATTTACACTCCTAGGAATTATATAATCATTTTTGAGGTGTCACTTGCGTTAATCAGAAGCGAGCGCATATGAATGTGATTTAAAAAATAGGATTGTATCTGGTATTGGGGTCATTACTCATTGTCGTCTAGGAAGTAGGTGTTTGTGCAAGTCCTGGGCATTGAAAAGTTAAGTTCATTTTTTCTGTAAGTAAATATTTATTGTATCAATTAAACAAACATGATTGCAATACAAAACACTCAAAGTAATCTTTACTCAATATTATAGTTACACAAATTGTTTAAGTTACCCCACATTTGACTGAAGCAAAAATAATAAACGGGTCTTTAAAATTCCCATGAAGAGAGAAAATATACTGCCCGCGAGAATCATTGTTCTCTCATAAAACTTCAATCAAGCACAACAAACCTGACCATCTTTAGGACAGACACAATTTCGTTGGGAGCCGAGGGGTATTCAACTGGAATCTTCCCCTAATCATTGGTATCATAAAATTACCAATCATGTCTAGTCCTGAAATGTCCATCTATAAACCAATATACCTTTTGTAAACACATTCAATTACCAGTTACACCCGGTTACTACCACCCCTTATATCTAAAAGGTTGTATATAAAGAAAAAAGTGTGAAGGAAAGAAAGCACCTCACGTAAGCGTCACCAGGGGAGCTGCTGGTAGGTACTCACCAGTTTGCCCACTTGCTCATCATCGGTAGCTTTCTTATCCGTGAAGAGAAAGAAAAAAGTGTCCAGTGTAAAACGTAGAAAGTGAATGAATGAATAGAATAGAATGTGCACAGAAACGTCTTGTGTCAAAAAAGACCCCGTCAGTGAGAAAGGGCTACCCCTTTTCTCCACTTAAAATAGAGTTATGACTCACACAATTCTATTTTATTCCCTGGTGTGAACCTACTCAAATTTAAAACCATACTGCATGTATCAGACCACTTTAAGATGGGCCATAAAACTTGCCTGCTTCAATGAATAGTATGAACATGACGGTACTGACTTGTAGACACGATAACTAAAAAGACCTTATGAATCAAGTCATTGTTAGTCTACCCACATTTTGCTCTAAATAAACATCTTCAGTGAGGCATAAAAATAAAGAGTAACGGAGTCACAAGCCTTTACTAACAAAAAGTTAAATATTTTGGGTGCTAAAAACGATTAGACACGGGCTGCCCAATAATAAACGCAGAAAAATCAGTTAGCCGCTCAGTTTTTCTCTATATAATTTGAAAATAGATTATTTTTTTTTTAACAGAAAATATTTCGTTTTTGAAACATTCTCTTGAGGGAAGTGAGCCGATGGAAAAAAATTATTTGTGGCAAATGATGAAGAATGAAAAAATAGTGATCTAATCAAAAGTAATACCATATGAAACTGTATACGACTGAATCAACTGAGACTGTTCCCGAATAAATAGGGCATCCGATAGGGAAGGGACATTTCCATGTCTATTGAAAGGCAGAGCTGTGCTTGAAGTATGTTGTATACACAATTATCTTTGAAGAATGGGATGCATGTGTCACAGAGCTTTTTATTAGATTGCTACAAATTGAAGCAATTCTATTTATCATGGTGTGGTCCTAAGCATTGGCGTTGACAGCAATGAAAAACTCTAGGCTTGACTAACAACTACATTTTGCAGTACTCACGTGATACTTTCTTCAAAATGTAATACACAATCTTTCGGCCACACAACTCTGTTGGTCTCTGCATCTCTTGACCTTTCTCTGCCTTGTGGGGGTGGATCATTACACATGCTGATGTACACTTTTGTGATAAATGTGATAGGGATGAAGGGTAGTGGTTTGAAATTGGACTGTTGGGTGCTGTAATGTGGTTTTGGAAGCTGAGCTATGTTTTGCTTGCATGGATGTTGTCAGGTCTGCTCACTCTGAAATTATTTGGATGCGTACTTACTGGCTTCTTTGCTTCTAGGAAAGTACAGAACTAAGGTTGTCTCCTTTCAGGTAGTTACGTGAACCAGGTTAGTTCAACTGAGTGTTGCAAATCCATCTTTTCTTTTTTGTGTTCTATACCTTATGAAGTGTTCTTGGCTATTGCTGTCCTTCCCATACCTAATGAACAGTACAACTCTGCAGCAGATGGAGGTTTAGCATGGAAAGGGATCAGATGATTGTCTGCTCCTTGGCAGCAATATTCATCGGATGCAGGACTTGGAACACAGTGACACTGTGCCTACAGAAGACCCCAAGATTGTCACTCTACACATACATTTACAGATCCGTATGAGCTTTTATGCTTTGTTGTGATTCGTTTCAATGGTGCAGCAGCGAACCACCAAACGATGGGCTATTATTGGGGCTGGGTGAAATATGAGCCCATTTCCCAGCACTTACTCAAATTGGACTGGCGGCCTGTGGACAAAAGATTTATCTCTAAACTACTCTTTGGATCTCCGGAAGGGCTGAGTACAACCCTTCCAGCTCAGGAGAGCAACATCCTGCCCCATACCCAAGGCTTTTTTGTCCGCATATTTGGAAGGAATACACAAAACTCCATAGGAGAGCCATTCACAGTCATGTGACCCTAGACACTGTCAGAAATGAACATTTGGTTTCAGAAGAAAAATGCCAGCTTTCTAAAAGTAGCGTGTTCGGAATAGTACCTTAAACTCTGCTGCCTTTACCATTAATTACAATGCATTTGAGTAGAATAAGCAATTCTCTATCAGTTCCAAACTTACGTTATCACTTGTTAAGTGTAATAAGGTAACCCAGTGCTATTCTATGGAAGAGATAGCCTTACAACAATGAAAAACTACTTTAGCGAGTTTTCACTGTCAGGAATCGTAAACCTTAAACACACATGTCCTAACTATAGTATATCATGCACCCTTCCCTATGAGCCTTTGGGGCCCGCCTTAAGGGTGACGTACAAGTATTTATAGGGAGGGTTTAGGCCTGGCAAACACTTGCCAGGGTAAAATGTCAGTTTAAATCTGCACTACAGGCATCAGTGGCAGGCCTGACTCTTGTTGTACAGTGCTACTGTTGTGGGTGGCACAATAAGTGCTGCAGTCCCCTAATAGCATTTCATTTACAGGCCCTGGATACATGTAGTACCATATACTAGGGTCTTACAAGTAAGTTACATGTATAACTCAGCTGTAGGCCAATTTGACCAAGTTTAAAATGGAGAGCAAAAGCGCTTTACCACTGGTTTGTAGGAGTAAAGTGCACAGAGTCCTAGAAGTAAAAAAAACAAAAGGGATCATCAAAGGGAGGCAAAATTCTGGGGTGACCCTCCAGAAAGGGCCAGGTCCAACAGAAGTTCATTGAGTCTGGTGGTTTGGGGGGTGGTCGCAGGCTGGTGTACATTGCTTCAGGGCCTGTGTCACCCAAATATTTAACAGGGCCAATTTAGAGTGCCAAAGACTGTCACACTTAAGTGTGTTTTGTTCCAGGTGTAAATGACTGAGTGGTTTTGCCCTGAGAAGGATTCTTTGAAAGGGAAGGTCTGTGAACATGTGACCGCACATGTCAACAGCATCTAAGTAAACTAAATTCAGTTTGACTACATTAACACCACCAAAATAATATTACCGAACATATAATCTTGGATGTCTCGTTGACATGAACTCTCACAGCTGAAGGAAGTAATGAACTGCAGTTGATGCGTTGAAGCCACTCCTCCCTGCCCCAGTAGCGCCCGTGGTGGGAGTGCTGCTGGGCGGTGACGTGGGGCAGGAGAGGGGCAGGGTGGGGGGTAGTAAAGTACGGAATACGGCCGTCTAGAGGTAAGTAGACATATAAATAAATAAAACGAATTTCGTTGCGCGCACTGCATCGCCAAATGCAATGCAGCGCGCGCAACAAAATTCGTTTTATTTATTTATATGTCTACTTACCTCTATACGGCAGTATTCCGTACTTTACTACCCCCCACCCTGCCCCTCCCCCGCCCCACGTCACTGCCCGGCAGCACTCCCACCACGGGCCGCTAATGCCCTGCCACCCCCACCCGCCTGCGAAAGCCAACTTAGCCTAACAACCTGCTGAGGTTGCTAAATTCAGTACCATATACTGAGCAACATTAACGCCTACTTTACAGAGCTACATAAAAACATTTTATCATTATTCACCAATTGTGTGTCCACTTGCTGGCACACAGAAGTAAAAATACAATGGAGAATATTAATACAGTCATACAATTTATTGCAGGGTGCGGGAGGAAAACAGTGTCATCAGCTAGGCTTAGTAATTCGTTTTAAAAAAGTTCACCAAGGCAACACGAATACATATTATCTGTTTTTAAAAATATAAAACGGCGTCTTGAACAGTACGAATGCATCATGGCAGAGCAATTTCGAAATTTACACAGACGTTCAAGTACACCTCAGGCTGAAAGCAAGTTGTTTACCTAAGCAAGGCTCCCAGGAGAATGTCGGCAGGTTGACAGCTTAGAAAACTGCAAATGTTGACTGGAGTAAGAACATGGTTACAGTGTAAACGGTCCAACGAACATTCACTTGTTTAGCTAGCCAATTTCTGCAATGCATGCAGCGTAATACGATAATCACATTGTTAGCCATCCTGTGATTACGGAAACTAGGAAGTCATTGTTTAGTTTCAACAGGACACAATTTATTGGGTGGCGTACACATGCCAATCCTTGCACTGTACGATGTTCGGGGAAAAAAAGCCATTTTTGACAAACATTAAATGTACAAATTATGCCCCTGATATTCGTTTAAATGCAGCTTTCACTTTCCAGAATAAAATAAAATAATGGGGGATAATTTTTTAGAACAGTTGGAACACAGTGTCTCAGTTTGATATTTTTCCAGCACCGTGCTGAATTAAATAAGCATAGTCCTTAATTTAACGCACTCCGTAGAAACACGGGGTCGTGCGGTTCCAAGAACAGCTTTAAGCTAAAAAACAGGAGGAATACGGGTTGTGTTCATCTAAGGCATGAAGAAAAATACAATAATGAGTTGTTATTGAAAATGTATTTTCTTTTTTTGAATCCTGAAACTTGTTTATGCTGTTTGTTTCAGATCGGCAAACTTTTGAATATGTATGAATGAACCTTATCAGATTAGGATTAAAAAATGAGTAGTAGATTTTCTACAGCGTCTACTAGCAATCTTTTATCATCAGAAGGATATAGCGTGTGATATTATTTTGTTTATACTAGCCTATGCTCTAGGCATAAAGCCTGTGTGAATCACTGGGAAGATAGGGGCATATTAACAACGGCCAGCGATAATTATCGCTGGCCGTGCTTAGCGTGAGGAATCCTATCGCCGGCTATCGCTGGAAATTATCGCCATGCTAGCGCTGTATTAACAACGCTTAGCGCAAAGGCGATAATTTTCCAGTGATAGCGATGTTTTCCATGGAACATCGCTGGTTTTCCAGCGATGTCCCATGGAAAACGGCGATATACTTGGCGATAGGGCCTGTGGTCTTAGCCACACAATCCACCCCCATGTTAGGTATGCCTTAGTCAGGAATTTAGCAGACGTTAAATTCCTGCGTTAAGGCATACTTAACGCAATTTAAAATATCGCTAACCCACGTTGCTAATATGGCGAAACCTGGGTTAGCGATATTTCCCTGTTGTATTCACAGGCACGCCCCCTTTGCATCTCATTAGCGATGCGATGGGAGGCGTGCAGAAAACGGACGCTAGGTCAGGAATCACGCGCTAGCGTGTCCTTGTTAATTCGGCGATAAAATTATCGCCGCTTTTCGTCCGAAAACGGACGCTAAAGCGGCGATAATTCATTAACGCCGCCTTGTTAATATGCCCCATAGTATCCTTCTGGCCCAGTGCTTCATAACTCCAGATGCTGCTTCTAGTCCAGAATGTATTTTTACATAGAGCAGATCTTTGGGCACTGGTGCTTGGGGCTAAGGGTAGCAGCAGCTTATGGTTCCCAAGTGAGTGCATCACAGTCAAGCAGTCACAGTTTACTATTAAGGCTGAAATTTGATGCTACTGGGTACTAGGGCACCAGAATTTGTTATCCCTGCACCGAATTCTGGTGATTGCCAGTTTTCTCCAGAATGAGGAATAACTGCTCAGACCCAGAGATTCATAGGGGCATAATATCAAGAACGGCGTTAAAATTATCGCCGCTTTAGCGGCAGAAAACTGCAGCTAAAGCGGCGATAATGGGCTTGATAATATGCCCTGGAGAATTCCAATAGAAGCCCACGTTGACACCAGAAGATGGGCTTCTATTGGAATTCTCCAGGGCATATTATCAAGCCCATTATCGCCGCTTTAGCGGCAGTTTTCTGCCGCTAAAGCGGCGATAATTTTAACGCCGTTCTTGATAATATGCCCCAAAGTCCTTTACTAGGCAGTGTTTTCCAATTCCTCTGAAAACCCCTCTGACATTTTCTGCCTGCTCTTAACAGGCAGAAAGTGTCATTGTGTGGCCCGTGGTGGGTGAGGAAGTGAAGGTGAGGGATGTGGGCTATCTTCTTTTAGTCCAGAGGGGGCATTGCCGACCCTATCCATCGTGCTGCAGGGGTCACTTGGCTACCAGATTATGCTGCTGCCTACAGCCCCTACTTCTACAGTAGCAAAGTCAGGTTCAGAGTCTCGAGGCCTATAATGGTTCGATCCAGATTTTCTGACCCGATAATTTTGGACCTGGAGAAACTTGTAATGCCGAGTTGTGGGATTGCACCCAGATTTATCGCTCTGGTTGAAACACCTGAACTGGTATTGAAAGCCTAAGTGCTTTAATAAGCAGAACTTTGGTAGTATTTAATAAAATATATTTTGCGAATGCCACATGGCAAATATGTTTGATATTTTACTCTTTGACCCTTGTCTTTCTTCAAAATCCGCATAAAATATTAAAAGCCACCGATACATTTTGGTAATCAATCAGTCAACCACTCAGTCAGGATCAGATGATCAGGAATGGACTCCTAACTAGTATCTGAGTGTCATTTATTATTCTAATGGTTCAAAAGAACCCACGATAATCACAGAGTAAGAATTGATCAGTGCCACTAAATCTCCCCAGTTAAAAGCACTAGTTTATTATAATATTTCTATACCCTAAATCTGTGTTAAGCTTAGGAAGCAAGTTATTCCTGGCACCTACGCATGCCAATATATGTTTTGCAATCCACATATGTGAATGTATCATGTTTGCAAACACAATTGTGAAAAATCCAGAAATAAAAACAAGACATTATTCTTCCTATACGTAACAACTTAAAAAAAAAAAAATGAAAATGCTTGTTTGAATTTGATCAATTATCAAAAATACGTACATTCAAATTAGCTCCATGTGTAACAAAATCGTGACTACTCCCAATCTAGGCCACGTGATAGAAACATATGTTTTTTCTGTAGCATAAACTGCAGATACTTTCTCAGCGATCCAGGATGTAATGACCAGGAGTGCACTCCGAACAAGCATGTATCCTTAGTGACCACATGTGCCTTCCCTGCAGATTGCACATACCTGAATTAGAAGGAAATGTGAATACAACAGATATGTCTACTGCAAAGACATTTCACTGTACATTATACATTAGCGTAACAAAGCACTTCATACGATATTAACTAAAATGAAGCTGGCCAAAGATCAGAAAGTTAAAACAGAGTATATGGAAAATGGTGCTCTTGATGACATATATTAGAGTTATTTGTGGGCCTAGAATTCTGGACCTGGTTATGATGCAGGTCGGATGAGATAGCGGAAGCAGGACTGCCCGACTAGAAGTCGGTGGTCCCACTGCCCTAATTACGATGCGACTGCCTTCATGGTGTGTCGTAGGGATTCTGCACATACACAGAGCTATGCACAGGATTATAGGACCTCGGAATATAGTGGTGAGCCTACCATAAACCTTAGCACCTAAAACCCTAACCGACTAGCTGTAGCGTCTATTAGCAACAAAGCTACCAATGATTAGACAACCCAGAACACGGTATCTCTCTCTCTCTCTCAGGACTCGCAGTAGCAAGAACACCCTTTCATAACTCACTCATACTTGTCCACAACGCGCGTAAAAAGAGACACTGTATAGTTTAAAATGTTTATTTCAACTAACGTGCTCTAAGATACAGTACACGTGCCAGTACTATCAGCATAATGCATAATGATAAAATAAGCAGCATAGTTACAACTCCATAGAATACAAACGGGGAAAGCATTTCATAAAGCAGTGGATATAAGGCTAAATGACCTTACCACCCTCCCCGTGCTAGTAGCTAATTTATTATAAAAATAGAAGACCTCTGGGCTTTGACTAGCGAACCCCCATACCTCAATATCTAGATGCAAAGTTTACATCATCAGATACAAACAGCTCTTCTCTCTGGAAAGGTTGTTCTCCAAGTGTCCTCAATCAGTGAAAAACACAATATTAAAAGCACAAGAATTCCTCCAAGGCAGCTGTAAATAGAGTGTTATGTTTAAGTGCGAGGGACTGGCCAAATCAGCAGGAACAAGGGACGTTGTTTGTCGACCTTGTACATGGTGTGCAGACAGTAGCCCAAAAGGGAACAGGAGAAAAGGTGAAAGACAGAAATGCATACAGCGCTAAAATAGCCGGGCAGAATCAGAGGCTTGATAAACAACAGCACAAAGTAACGTGTGCAAAAAGGCCTCATGGCAGCCAGGCCTAAGCCACCGTAGGAAGGCAGACCAGGAAGCCACAAACTACACGACACCCTCCCCTGGTCAGTCCATCGTCCAAGAAGATGACAGAGTCCAAATAAACTGAGCAGAACAGCAAGGAATCCCAGGAAGGACAACGAAGGGGAGAAGGGAACAGGAAAAAAAATGGATACATATATATATTTATATCCAGCGAGGCAGGTCGCAGAAAGTGAAAGCCCTCTCAGTCCAACAGAGTGTAAGTGCAGAAAAACGCCACACCTTCCAAAAGGACATCATTGGAATCGTCGGAAAAAAGCGACGCCATCCAGTCAAGTAAATCAAAGCTGCAGTCATGTTCCTCACAAGAGGGAGCAGCGAACAGCATTGCGGGACAACTTGCGTGATACTCAATATAACTCTGTTGTAGGAGATTCTGAGCAGCCGCCCAGATATCCCATTGTGCCAAAATCCCCAGTGCAGCCGCACGCGCCATGTAGCCTGCAGCGGAACAGTCCCGTTCATGGGCCTCTAGGGGACCCACCAACTGAACAAAATCCGGAACAGACAAAGACGTATTGGAGAGGCAAAAATCCATGGCCCACGAGAATGGACATCTGATGCAAGACATCACAGGTTGCACGCAAGTGAAATACACAAAGCGAAAAGAAAGTGTATAGGACACACTCATTGTCGCCAACGGCAGGACGCCGAAGCCAGCGAGGAGGCGTTCCCGGAGCATCAGGAGCCAACCTGGCTCGAGAAGGGCCCATGGAGGTGCAGCCATTGCGTAGTATACAGACCAACAGCAGGACACCAGCCGCCAAGGCGAGGATCAGTGGAAAGCCACCAAAGACGCTGGAAAAGATGGAATGAATAAAAGCCGGTATTACACCAAAAATAGTCTGAAAAGAGGTCACAAGGCCAGAGCCCACAACTTTAAAAAAGTGCACTAGACCTTCAGTGCGGGACGCATTAAAAACACGGTGAATCAGTTCACCGAAATGTTGTGGGAGGTTAGTGTTCAAAGGGCCTGTATTTCACTGTGGGTACTTGCCACCTGGAGAATGAAAGTCTCCCGGGCAGATGTGAGCATAACCTCCTGGTTCAATAATAGTGCCTTTATTCTGCTCAATTTATTGAAATCCGCCCTCACAGTGTGGTGGTGAGCCTCAACAAGGCCTACCAGTGCTTAGGGGTTCTCCCTTTCTGCACAGAGTCCTCAGACCAATAGGAAGAAGTTGGCACAGAAACTGGAATAGAAAAGACAGAGTTTATTAAACCTCATGAGGTGGAACTACATTCACACAGCACCCTTCGGTAATGCATGAAGTAGCACACCGAATGGAAGGACCTTGGTCCTTTTATACCCACACAGGGGCTCAAATGAAGGCGGTACAAACACAAAATGCTGGTTTTAGGTACATATAAGGTCATACAAAAAATGCACAGTCGACAAGTGGGTGGCGCTAACAGTTTCTACTTCTAGTAGACACATCCTGACATTTATAAACTCGGAACAGCTGCATAGACAGCTGCGAGCTCAACTGAGCATGTGTAAAGCAAAAAAGACTAAATATAACTCGTCTCTAGGCAGATTTCAAGAGCAGTTAACAGGAAGGTAGGACAGAGCACATGACGAGCACATGGCAACCAAAATGGCTGCCAGAAATATAAAATGGATTCCACAAAGCGGACAATTTAGTCTCTGAATACAGGATGTCTTCGGCTAATGCTTAACTTAAGTGCTGCCAAATTACAACAGACGACCCTTTCAGCATTAGCTGAAGACATTCGTTTATCTGGGGTAATCTAAATATTCATCCCGTACATCTATTAACATTATTTCAGCCACCTCTTTATTCAACATTTGTTGGGCCTTTGTTTCAGCAACGTTCCTTTTGGCAGGTATACAAGCAGAGATGCAAATGGAGCAAAGCATTGGACCACATTGGATACATACACAGCATGTAAAAAGTATTATAATCATTACACACAGGATAGTCAGTAGCTTCCAGCCCCAAGCAGAAACAAGAGTCCAAAACCATCCAGCAAAAGTCCAAGTACCAGTCTCTGGATGAATTTCTGCAGCAATCTTATGCAGTTTTGATATTGCGCCATATACTGAAGGTGAGTGATCCGGTATGAATACGCAACAGCTGCTACCGATGATGTGACATGCACCACCTCGATCAGCCAAAATCACGTCTAACACCATCCTATTCTGGAGTGCTACAATCCTTGCAATCTGTAGTTCCTCTGTAATGTTCCCAAGTGCCATAGCTGTCTGATTGGTAACAGCTTCCACAACACGAGTCAATCGCCTGATCTTTCTACTGTTCAATGCAGCACCCACAAAGAAAAATAAGCCCAAGTTGAAATCAAAATATTGTTGTAGGGTAGTGTCGGTTTGGTCAACTTCATCCATACTTATTGTCCTCTTATTTCTGTTTTTGGAAATATCATTGTACAGTTTAAAATCACGGTGATATAATGCAGGTGCCAGAAACACAGGGGGCAACAGAAAAGATACATAGCAGATTCCTGACCACCCAACAGGTAATTGATAATATCCGTTATTTCCACACACAAAATACGTATTATGCGAGGCTGTGAAAGTGCTGTTATTGGCACCTTCAATGGTCAGGATTACAGTACACTCGCTCCTCCCCACTGGAATTCTTCCAACTCTACAGATACACAAATCTGCTTTAGTTTTTGTCACAGAAATCACAAAAGGTCCAATGTTCTTTATTATTCTCACATTTGTGAAGGCATATGGTGTTGAAATATTGTCCGGTTGATACTCTTCCCATTCCCATTTAGTCCCTTTGGCTTGTGGATAACCTTCTTTATTTTGATAACACACTTTATTAAGTTGAAAAATAATCCCAGCTACTGAAGGCTTTCCAAATGCAAACAAAAGCGCATACCAAGCTTGACAAGAACCATTGTGAGAAAATGGAAGAGGAATAAAAGGTGTTCCTCCTTTCTTTTGATGTGCAGGTATCATCCCACACACCCAACAGTTGGTAGTATTTGTAGCATTGTGAGTATGGTGCAACATCTGGATAAAGGTATTGTTTAGATAGGATTGTCGATGCTTCTGCTCATGGTAGGGAAGAGTGAAGTAGTAGTGTTCCACTGGTACTGGCGTAGTGGCAACAAAAAGCTGTCGAACAGGAGCCACCTTCTCGATGTACCACGTAATTGCTGCCATAGCCACCATAGCAACAACAAACCCTACAGCACAAATGATTCTTTTGTTATTCATTTCAGCAACAGTAATGATTGATCTTTCTAAAAACTTATTGAAAACAATCGTTGGAGCTCTTCTCCCTGGGCAGTCGTTGATTTCTTCACCATGGGCCAAGGCGGGTGTCACTACACTAATGCAGGGCTGATCCCCCTCCCCTTGCCACATCGGCTCTCCGTTTCACTAACCCAGGGCAGTAGATCAACCAGTCTTTTCAAAACTGCAGATTCTTTCCTCGGTCTCAATTGATATCTGGATACTCCAATGATCGTGTGGTCCGGGAAGACTTCCGCAGATTCGTCAGGTGAGATAGCTTGGCCTTTCTCCGTCTCCAGAATCTCTCGATGGTCGGTCAACACAGCAGGTTCCACCAAGGCAGGCGACACGCGTTTGCAGTGTGTGCTGTGGATCCAATTCTTTCTGTTTGTCACTCGAACTGCTGTCCTTGTCGCAAGGAGCACCTGCTCTGGTCCTCGCCACCTCGGCTCCAAGCTGTTTGATCTGTCGAAGACCTTGACCATTACGTGATCACCAGGACGGAGTTCGTGGGCCTCACCTGTAGATCTGTCTGGAAGAGCTTCTCGAACCTGTTGATGAACAGAAATCAAAATGTCGGTTAACTGTGCCAAATAATCATTCATCAGAACACAAGGAACATAATGTATGGGGCGTGGCTTAGGAATTCCCCAAATGTTCATCGGTCTCCCAAACACCACCTCATAGGGGGTAAGACCTGATCGTGAATGTGGCACCGATCTTATGGACAACAATGCCAAGGGTAGTGCATCTGGCCACTTTAGAGACGTGGAAGCCAGTATTTTCGTCAATTTTAATTTTAAAGTAGCGGTATACCTTTCCACCAATCCTGCTGATTGCGGGTGGAAAACTGTATGGAATTTCTGTTTGATCCCTAATCCTTTCAGTACATGCTCAACAACTTGCCCAATAAAATGAGGTCCATTGTCACTCCACAAAAGTTTGCAAACACCGTATCTAGGGAAAAACTCCTTTAGAAGCACCTTTGCTGTGGTGAGAGCAGTATTATCCTTTGTAGGGTATGCCTCTATCCACTTACTGAAGGCACATACCACCACTAGGACATATTTCAGATTATTGCAGCGTTCGAGTTGGATGTAATCCATCTGCAAAACTTCAAAAGGTGCGGTTGGTGTAGCAAACCCTCCTGTAGGAGTTTGTGTCCCTTTTCCAGGATTATACTGCCAACAGATCAAACAGGACTGTACTACTCTTTTGGCTGTGCTAGCAATTTCAGGATGCTCCCAAACTTGTGTAAGCAATTTAGTTATTGCTAGAGCTCCAACATGTGCCAGCCCATGTGCCATTTGAACCATAGGTTGTAAATAGGCTGCAGGCAATTTCCACTTATTCATTTCTTTGTTACGCCAACAACCCTCATCATCTAACATTCCTTCTTTAGACCATTGCTCAAACTCTTCCACGGAAGCAGATCTCTGTATATCCAATACTTCCTCTCTAGCATCATGCCAACGCTCAGCTTGTGATTTCACTACGTACATGGATGTAGTGCTTCGCTGCATCGCAGTTTCACGGGCTACGCGGTCTGCAAAGGCATTGCCTTGTCCTATTTTGTCAGTCACTTTCTTGTGTGCGCTACACTTCATAATAGCAACTCTCTTTGGGTATGTAAGTGCAGTCAAGAGATTATGCACTAACTCTCCGTGCATTATCTGCATCCCATGGGATGTAAGAAAGCCTCTTTCCTTCCAGAGTAGGCCAAAATCATGAACCACTCCAAAAGCATAGCGGCTATCCGTGTAAATGTTCACACACAAGTCAGTGCTAAGCTCACACGCTCGTGTCAAAGCTATTAGTTCAGCTGCTTGAGCTGACTTCTGAGGTATGCGAGCTGTTTCCACTACTGTCTCAAGCGTGGTAATTGCATAAGCAGCTGAATTCGTGCCATCTGGTAACTTCAGACAGGACTCATCAACCCACAGTTCCCCATCTACATCTGGAAGGGGCATATCTTGCAAATCGATGCGACCCTTTGTCTGCTCCTCAGTAGGGAATATGCAATCGTGAGGCTCCTTTGACTGAGACTGAGTCGCAGGATATGGCAACAAAGTGGCTGGGTTCAGTGTCGCACATCTCTTCAAGGTAATATGAGGTGCCAGCAGTGTCAATTCGTATCCTGTCAAACGAGCACTAGTTAAGTGCTGAGTCTTAGTCTGATTCAAAAGGGCATCTACTGCATGGGGTACTAGCACCAACAGTTTGTGTGACAAAACTATCCCTTCACTCTGACGTATGGACACAGCCGTCGCTGCAACTGAACGGAAGCACCCAGGTAATGCACGAGCAACAGGATCAAGAACCGCAGAAAGGTATGCGCAAGGACGCTGTTTGTCCCCGTGTGTCTGTACTAAAACTGACAATGCACATCCTTCTTTCTCATGTACATAGAGTGTAAAAGCCTTCGTGTAATCTGGTGTGCCTAACACTGGTGCAGAGCAAAGAGCTTGTCTCAACTGACAAAAAGCATTTTGACATTCATCTGTCCATGGAAGGGGGATCGGAGTGTTTTTAGTCAAAAGTGCTAGCAAGGGTTTAACAATGTGTGAAAAACCTAATATCCATTGCCTGCAAAACGAAGTCAGACCAATGAATGCACGGACATCTTTCTGCGTGGAAGGTACTGGGGTGTCTAAAATTGCTTGAATGCGATCTGGTATTAGTGCACGGCCCTCCTTAGACAGAAGGTGTCCTAAATAGGTCACCTTCGGTCTACAATATTGCAATTTCTTCCGTGATACTTTATGGTGGTGTGTAGCAAGAAAAGAAAGCAAGGACAAAGTGCATTTCTCACACTGCTCAGGTGTATCAGCTGCCAACAAGATGTCATCGACATATTGTATGAGAGCCACTCCTTTAGGCAAGGTAAAGGAATCAAGCTGTCTCTTCAATGCTTGACTGTAAATACTAGGACTCTCAGTATAGCCTTGAGGAACTCTACAAAATCTGTATGATCTATTATTCAAAGTGAAACCGAACAAATATCGGCTATCAGGATGAATAAGAATCGAGAAGAAAGCATTCTTCAGATCAATTACAGAAAATGTAGTTGCTGTTGGAGGGACCAAGGTAAGCAATGTCGTTATGTCAGATACTACAGGGTACTGTGGTACTACAATCTTGTTAACTTCTCTCAAATCGATGATAAATCTATAGATCCTAGTTGTAGGAGAGTAGGATCTGCTTCACATGGGTACCCCCATTTTTTGCTGATGCTTCACTGTTTTTCGACCTTAGTCTGGCTGGGGCCCTGCTAATCAGAACCCCAGCCTAGCTGCTTCCTCTCTAAAATGGTTTCCATGTGCCTTAGGCACATCTCTGATTAGAATCTGGAGTGTCCTTATAAGTCCCTAGTATATGGTATACTATGTACCAAGGGCATAGGTACCTCAGAGGCCTACCAGGGGCTGCAGCATGTATTGTGCCACCCCTGGAAGGCCATCCAAACTGACACCACAGGTCTGCTACTGCAGCCTGGGTAAGGTGGTGCATGCACCCCTTACTGTGATATAGGTTACCTATATCACTATATACATACACACATATAAACCTATAAGTCACTCCTATGGCAGGCCTTATCAATCCTGAAGGCAGAGTGCGTGGTTCCTATGTGAGAGGGTGCCCCTGCATGAGCAGGGCCCCTCTGCAGCGTTCGGAGACCCTTCTCTGATGCTGTTTGTAGTGCAGCCTGACCATATACTCTTAAGCGCATTATAACCTTGCGTTAAATGCTAACTTTGGAATGGCTGCACCGAAACATGTCGTGTTTGGTGTCAAACATCTTGGAATACTACGCCCCCGCCAATTCTGGCGGCGGGGTAGCATTCCACCCTTCTAGAGGGAGAGACATGTTAACCCTGGCCTGGCCGGTAACTTCTTTCTAAAGCCCTGGCATCACAAAATGGATGCTGCTGCCACAGACACAAGTCTGGCCTCCTGCTGCTGGACGAAACTCCGGCAGGGGAGGCCTGGACAATAGGTTTCCTGTCCCAGGGAGGTGTGACCACCTCCCCAGACAGGATAGTGTGTATCGGGGCTGGGCGGGAGCACTTTCGGGTGCTTTGAAGTCCTGCACTGGGGGCACACTTGGTGTCCCTGTGCATACCCCAGTTCAAACCGGATCAGGGGCTAGCAGCCCCTGCTTTGGCGTGAACTGGACAAAGGGAAAGGGGTGTAGCCACCCCTCTGCCCTGACCCACCCATATGTGGGGCCACGGAGTAGTCCAACCCCTAAACTTAGTATAAGTATAGGTACCCAGTCCTTAGGACTTTAGATTATCCCTGGACGAAACTCTGACACAGAATCCTGGACCTTCGACGCTCTACTCAAGACTAGAGGACAGAAGAATCTCCCTTGGGGTCAAGGAGTGACTCCCCTGCTTGGCAGGCACCAAAGAAGCAATTGTCCGGTCTGCATCGCCTATGCTCCCGTTGGACTCCAAAGTCTTTGCATCACCAGAGGTGGATTTCCAGACTTCCCCAAGGCTGCCCTGAGTCCCCAGCAAAGCTGAGGCCCGTAGCTGTCGTGGGTAACGTGGAACCGTGACCCCTGGACACCGCACGTATTTGCTAGTGCATCCTCTTCTGGGTCTCCCACGAAGTCGTGCTTTGGGCTCCGAGTAGCCCTAGCCTCCAGCACCAACTGCACCGAAGATCACTGGCCTCCACTCCACGAGTGTCCTGTGAGCCAGCTCCACGTGCACCGTCTTGAGGCTCCTTCGCGGTCGCTAGCCTGTTGGCTAGTAGCCCTTCACGAAAGCCAATCCTTTTCTTCTTGAGCTTCCTGATTGCTCCAGGCTTGCCCTCACTTACCCTTTCTGGGTGAGTTCCTCAGACCTTGCTGGTCTGCATCATCGTCATTCTTCATCTACATCGAGACTTGCCGTTGCCAAGGCTTGTTGGGTCCAATCCGGTCGCCGACACCTCAGCACTCGACAGACATCATGTACCAGTCCGAATCCTGCTCCTGGTTGCCGACAACGGCTCCTGGACCTCGTGGCTGAAGAGTCAAGAGACTGTCAACCTACCTGAAGCACTCGACATCGGTGGGCATCCGCTCATCGCCTTCCTGGTCACTGGCTAGTGACCCAGACTCTGTCCCCTCTGCTTTCAGGTTCTTCAGATCTCCGATCCACTCTTGGATCCACCCGGACACTTTCCACTTGGTCGCCAGCAGCACTTTGCAGCAGATCGCCATTCAAATCGACGACGAAACCCGACCCCGAAAGGCACCTATGCACCCGGCTTCCCTGGGTGAGGTAACAAGAGTACTCCGGTGCTCCCGTGGGTAGAGACTCTAGAACGACCTAGTTCTCAAAGGGTTTGCTCCAAGTCCTCCTTTAAGTGTCCCTTTTCTTTAATTTCCAAACCGCGACTTTCTCCATAGAAGTTAACGGCGTTTCGCGGCTGTGTATTTACACTGCACGCGTCCCCCGTGGGTCCCCTGTGTCACTACCTTGGGTGGTTCCTTGTGGTCCAAGCACTTCTAGAGGCTCTAGGCCTAGTGTCTAGCTCAGTCGTGGTTCTTATACCACTTTATTGGTATATGGTTTGGTACGCCCTAGGGCCCAAACGTGTATTTGTGCTATTACTGTGTTTAAATAACTTATATCTTATGTACTTCGAACTCTAGCCTCATAAAGAGACTAGAGGGGTGTGTTTAGCAATAAATACATATATTTTGAATATATACCTGGTGTGGTGCTCTTTCATTTGGTCACTCAAGAGATTATAGACTGGTAAAGCAAGCTGCTTTACATTCCTTCAAGACTTAGCCTGAAGGCTGCTCTCCATAGCTACCACTAGGATAGCTTTCAATAAAGGTTGTCTTTAACCTATCTCCAATAAGGGGTTGTTTGGACTGGTGCAAGGTGCCCACTATAATTAGTGGACAGCATATGCCAGGCCAACTTCTCACATTGGTGTGCAGCGTGTGGGATTCCAGCTTGCTATTGTTTTACCAGATAATCTCAATTGAATTGATCAACTAAAAACCACTAAAGGTACCTAAGGTACATATAAATTAAGCTTAGAATACAGTAAGTTCTACTGAAGTTAGAGTTGTGTGTTAAGGGATAGCACACCCTTTCTACAACTCAAGAGAGTTTAGTAGGCCACACTAGAGTAGGTAGTGCATACACCACACCTCACTAGTGATGTCTTCAAAGCCAGGACCCAGTGAGTCCTTGCCAGAAGCCCCTGGGCTTCTTCCCTCCAAGTATGATACACTCCCATTCTTGGAATTGAGAGCATTATGTAACTTGAGGAAACTGAAGACAGGCCAAAGTCCCACCACCCAACATCTTAGAGAGATGTTGGAGGCTTATGATCTCAGCAGGCCCTTAGGGACTGAAGGGGTAGGAGCAGAGGGTGGGGCAGAAGATGAGGATGGGGCCAGGGGTAGCAACACCCCCAGCCCCCTCTGGAACTGACCAGGAGGGTGACAATGACCCTGACCTGGATAACCCAATTCCTCCTGTGGATGAGGAGGAGGCTCAAGATGACCTCCACTTTGTCCCCCAGGAAGGATTGTGAGTGTGCCCAGAAGGTCTAGGTCTCCTTCTCAGGAGTCTAACCACTCTGACACCTCAATAGGGACATCTGTCTCCTCTCATAGGAGGGAATCCTCTCATGAGAGGAGAAAGAGGCTGATTCAATATGAGGAAGCTCAGCTTGAACTCAGAAAACAGCAACTGGCTATAGACAGGGAGTCCCTAGATCTCTACAGAGAGAGAAGAAAGTTGGGACTAGAGTCCCATGGTGGCAGCCATGTCCCTAGAGATAGGGAAAGGTCTTATGACCATAGAAACCTGAGCAAGATTGTCCCTCCCTACCAGAGTGGGGATGACATCCACAAATGGATAACTGCTCTAGAGAGGGCCTGTAAAGTACAGAAGGTCCCTCAGGAGCAGTGGGCAGCAATCTTGTGGCTCTCCTTTGCAGACAAAGGTAGAGACAAGCTCCTCACTGTAAGAGAAGAGGATGCTGATAATTACAAGGTCTTGAAGAGTGCTCTTATTGATGGGTTTGGCCTAACAACTGAACAATACCGGTTGAAGTTCAGAGATACCCAAAAGCACAGACTCAAGACTGGGTAGACTATGTGGATTGTTCTGCTAAGGCTCTGGAAGGCTGGTTGATGGGCAGTAAGGTGTGTGACTTCACAGGATTGTACAATCTGATAATGAGGGAGCAGATTCTTAATAACTGTCAAAATCAGCTGTTGCATCAGTACCTGGTGGACTCTGATCTGACCTCTCCCCAAGAATTGGGAAAGAAGGCAGACAAATGGGTCAGAACCAGGGTGAGGCAGAAGGTACAGAACCAAGGTGGTGACCCTAAGAAGCAAGATTCTAAGAACTCTGATAAGGGTGGGGAGAAGGGTAAAGATCAAAAGTCTTCACCAGGCCCCCAAAAATCTTCTTCAGGTGGGGATTCACAGTCTACCAAAGGGAAAGGCCAAAGAAAACCATGGTGCAAGGTCTGTAAGCAAAAGACCCACTGGACCAGTGATTGCACCAAGTCCAAAGACTCAAGTCCAGCCCCCACCAATGCCCCTAAGGCACCTGTTCCCCCTAGTACAGTTACAGTTGGTGGTGGGAGTACTACAGCCAAGGGTTTAGTAGGGTTGACCCTGGGTACTGAGGTGGGCTCTGACCTAGTCAGAGAACTCACTCAGGCTGTGTTAGTCTGTGATGGAGGCATGGATGTGACCTCCTCTGTGAGTCCCAGTAATCTGGGCAAGTACAGACAACAGCCTTTAATCAATGGACGAGAGGCTTTGGCATTTAGGGACACAGGGGCAAGTGTCACCATGGTGACACAAGACCTTGTGAATCCTGGGCAAGTTATACTTGGTGAGATGTACCAAGTGACCAATGCTAGCAACGTCAGAACAGACCATACTCTGGCAGTTGTTAACTTCTCCTGGGGAGGGGTAACTGGCCTTAAGAAGGTTGTGGTGAGTGCAAACCTACCAGTCGAATGCTTGCTTGGCAATGACTTAGAAACTTCAGCTTGGGCAGAAGTGGAGCTCAGGACCCATGCAGAAATGCTGGGGATCCCTGCAGATGTGTTTGCTGTGACCAGGTCACAAGCCAAAATGTCTAGCACTGAACAGGCCTTGGATTCTGGAATAATGGACCAAGTGCCTTCCAAGAGGAGGAGTAGTAGGGTAAAGGCAGTGCCTTCCCCTTGGCTCAGAAGGAAGATCAGTCCCTTGAGGGGGATGATCTCAGTCCTGAGGAAGGAACTGTCCCAGAGGAGCTTGAACCTGACCAGGTTGAGTTCTTGGGGACAGGGGGACCTTCCAGGGCAGATCTGAGCCAGGAGCAGCAGAGCTGCCCTCTCTTGAACCCCTCAGACAGCAAGCTGCTGCTGAGGCTGCTGGGAAAGCTAGTGGTCCCCATACTGTGTATTGGGATGATGGACTCTTGTACTCAGAGTGTAGAGACCCCAAGCCTGGTGCTACCAGGAGGTTGGTTATACCTCTGAAGTTCAGGGGCTTCCTATTGACCCTAGCCCATGATATACCCTTAGCAGGTCACCTGGGCCAGAACAAGACTTGGGACAGAATTGTCCCTCACTTTCACTGGCCCCACATGTCTGAAGACACCAAGGAGTTTTGTCGCTCCTGTGTAACCTGCCAGGCCAGTGGCAAGGCAGGTGGCACTACAAAGGCCCCCTGATACCACTACCTGTGGTGGGGGTTCCCTTTGAAAGGGTGGGGATTGGCATTGTTGGTCCCATGGATCCCCAAACAGCATCTGGGCACAGGTTTATCCTGGTGGTAGTGGATCATGCCACCAGGTACCCAGAGGCTATTCCCCTTAGGACCACTACAGCACCTGTGGTGGCAAGGGCCCTCCTGGGAATTTTCTCAAGAGTGGGCTTTCCTAAGGAGGTTGTATCAGACAGGGGTGCTAACTTTATGTCTGGATACTTAAAAGCAATGTGGAAGGAGTGTGGAGTGACTTACAAGTTCACCACACCCTATCACCCACAATGCAATGGTTTAGTTGAGAGATTCAACAAAACCTTGAAGGGCATGATTAAAGGGCTCCCAGAAAAGCTTAGGCGAAGATGGGACATACTCTTGCCCTGCCTTTTATTTGCATATAGGAGGTGCCTCAGAAGGGGGTTGGTTACAGCCCTTTTGAACTTTTGTTTGGCCACCCTGTCAGGGGTCCACTGTGCTTGGTGAAGGAAGGATGGGAGTTACCTCTCAAGCCCCCAAAGCAAGACATAGTGGACTATGTACTTGGTCTCCGCTCCCGGATGGCTGAGTATATGAAAAAGGCAACTAAAAACCTTGAGGCTAGCCAGGAACTTCAAAAGGCCTGGCATGACCAAAAGGCTGTACTGACTGTTTATCAGCCAGGACAGAAGGTGTGGGTGCTGGAGCCAGTGGCCCCAGCAGCTCTCCAAGTCAAATGGAGTGGACCCCACACTATTGTTGAGCAGAAGGGTGAGGTTACCTACTTAGTAGACCTAGGAACACCCAGGAGTCCCCACAGGGTTCTCCATGTCAACAGGTTAAAACCATATGTGGACAGGGCAGACATGGGCTTGCTCATGGCTACTGATGAAGGGCAGGAGGAAGAGAGTGACCCTCCCTGACCTGCTCTCACAGAACCCTGACGATGGGTCAGTAGATGGTGTAGCCTTGGCAGGCAGCCTCACTACCCAGCAGCAAACTGATTGTAGACAGGTGCTCAATCAGTTTAGACACATGTTTTCACTGACACCCAGTCAGACCACCTGGTGCACTCATGAAGTGGACACTGGGGACAGTCTGCCTATTAAAAATAAGATTTATAGGCAACCTGACCATGTCAGGGACTGTATCAGGACTGAAGTCCAGAAAATGTTGGAGTTGGGAGTTATTGAACCCTCAGATAGCCCTTGTGCTAGTCCAGTGGTCCTTGTGCCAAAACCTCACACCAGTGGTGGAAAAAGAGAGATGAGGTTTTGTGTGGACTACAGGGGTCTCAATGCAGTCACTAGGACTGATGCCCATCCAATACCAAGGGCAGATGAGCTAATAGACACTTTGGCCTCAGCCAAGTATCTAAGCACATTTGACTTGACAGCTGGCTACTGGCAGATCAGGCTAGCTGATGCTGCAAAGCCAAAAACAGCATTCTCAACCCCTAGTGGGCATTATCAATTTGTGGTGATGCCCTTTGGTCTGAAGAATGCACCTGCCACTTTTCAGAGGTTGGTGAATACAGTCCTCACAGGTCTGAAGCCTATAGTGCAGCATATCTAGATGATATTGCTGTCTTTAGCTCCACCTGGGAGGATCACCTGGTCCACCTCAGGAATGTTTTACAGGCCCTGCAAAAGGCAGGCCTGACTATCAAGGCCACTAAGTGCCAGATAGGGCAGAGTCAGGTTGTGTACCTGGGCCACTTGTGGGTGGAGGCCAGGTTCAACCTTTGCAGAGCAAGATCCAGACCATCATGGACTGGACTGCTCCAACTACCCAGACTCAGGTGAGAGCCTTCTTAGGCCTGACTGGGTACTATAGGAGATTTGTCAAGGGGTATGGATCAATAGTGACACCCCTGAATGACTTAACTTCCAAGAAAATGCCCAAAAGGTTCAGTGGACAGTTAGCTGTCAAAAGGCATTTGATGACCTGAAGCAGGCCATGTGCACTGCTCCCATTCTACAGAGTCCTGATTACTCCAAGAAGTTCATTGTTCAAACTGATGCATCTGAATTGGGGGTAGGGGCTGTACTGTCACAATTGAATGAAGAAGGTCAGGATCAGCCAGTAGCTTTCATTAGCAGAAGGCTGACCCCTAGAGAGAAACGTTGGTCAGCCATTGAGAGGGAGGCCTTTGCTGTGGTCTGGGCTCTGAAGAAGTTGAGGCCATACTTGTTTGGTACTCACTTCCTTGTTCAAACAGACCATAAGCCCCTCTTATGGCTAAAACAAATGAAGGGTGAAAACCCCAAACTGCTTAGGTGGTCCATTTCCTACAGGGGATGGACTTCACAGTGGAACATAGACCTGGGAGTAACCATGCCAATGCAGATGGACTCTCTAGGTACTTCCACTTAGAACATGAAGACTTAACTGGGCAAGGTTAGTTTAATGTCCCTACGTTTGGGGGTTGTGTAGGAGAGTAGGATCTGCTTCACATGGGTACCCCTACTTTTTGCTGATGCTTCACTGTTTTTCGACCTTAGTCTGGCTGGGGCACTGCTAATCAGAACCCCAGCCTAGCTGCTTCCTCTCTAAAATGGTTTCCATGTGCCTTAGGCACATCTCTGATTGGAATCTGGAGTGCCCTTATAAGTCCCTAGTATATGGTATACTATGTACCAAGGGCATAGGTACCTCAGAGGCCTACCAGGGGCTGCAGCATGTATTGTGCCACCCCTGGAAGGCCATCCAAACTGACACCACAGGTCTGCTACTGCAGCCTGGGTAAGGTGGTTCATGCACTCCTTACTGTGATATAGGTTACCTATATCACTATATACATACACACATATAAACCTATAAGTCACTCCTATGGCAGGCCTTATCAATCCTGAAGGCAGAGTGCGTGGTTCCTACGTGAGAGGGTGCCCCTGCATGAGCAGGGCCCCTCTGCAGCGTTCGGAGACCCTTCTCTGAAGCTGTTTGTAGTGCAGCCTGACCATATACTCTTAAGCGCATTATAACCTTGCGTTAAATGCTAACTTTGGAATGGCTGCCCCGAAACATGTCGTGTTTGGTGTCAAACATCTTGGAATACTACCCCCCCGCCAATTCTGGCGGCGGGGGTAGCATTCCACCCTTCTGGAGGGAGAGACATGTTAACCCTGGCCTGGCCGGTAACTTCTTTCTAAAGCCCTGGCATCACAAAATGGATGCTGCTGCCACAGACACAAGTCTGGCCTCCTGCTGCTGGACGAAACTCCGGCAGGGGAGGCCTGGACAATAGGTTTCCTGTCCCAGGGAGGTGTGACCACCTCCCCAGACAGGATAGTGTGTATTGGGGCTGGGCGGGAGCACTTTCGGGTGCTTTGAAGTCCTGCACTGGGGGCACACTTGGTGTCCCTGTGCATACCCCAGTTCAAACCGGATCAGGGCTTGCAGCCCCTGCTTTGGCGCGAACTGGACAAAGGGAAAGGGGTGTAGCCACCCTCTGCCCTGACCCACCCATAGGTGGGGCCACACAGTAGTCCAACCCCTAAACTTAGTATAAGTATAGGAACCCAGTCCTTAGGACTTTAGATTATCCCTGGATGAAACTCTGACACAGAATCCTGGACCTTCGACGCTCTACTCAAGACTAGAGGACAGAAGAATCTCCCTTGGGGTCAAGGAGTGACTCCCCTGCTTGGCAGGCACCAAAGAAGCAATTGTCCGGTCTGCATCGCCTAAGCTCCCATCGGACGCCGAAGTCTTTGCATCACCAGAGGTGGATTTCCAGACTTCCCCGAGGCTGCCCTGAGTCCCCAGCAAAGCTGAGGCCCGTAGCTGTCGTGGGTAATGTGGAACCATGACCCCTGGACACTGCACGTATTTGCTAGTGCATCCTCTTCTGGGTCTCCCACGAAGTCGTGCTTTGGGCTCCGAGTAGCCCTAGCCTCCAGCACCAACTGCACTGAAGATCACTGGCCTCCACTCAACGAGTGTCCTGTGAGCCAGCTCCACGTGCACCGTCTTGAGGCTCCTTTGCGGTCGCTAGCTCGTTGGCTAGTAGCCCTTCACGAAGGCCAATCCTTTTTTTCTTGGGCTCCCTGGTTGCTCAAGGCTTGCCCTCACTAACCCTTGCTGGGTGAGTTCCTCAGACCTTGCTGGTCTGCATCATTGTCATTCTTCATCTACAACGAGACTTGCCGTTGCCAAGGCTTGTTGGGTCCAATCCAGTCGCTGACACCTCAGCACTCGACAGACATTATGTACCAGCCGGAATCCTGCTCCTAGTTGCCGACAACGCCTCCTGGACCTCGTGGCTGTAGAGTCAAGACGACCATCAACCTACCTGAAGCACTCGACATCGGTGGGCATCCGCTCATCGCCTTCCTGGTCACTGGCTAGTGACCCAGACTCTATCCCCTCTGCTTTCAGGTTCTTCAGATCTCCGATCCACTCTTGGATCCACCCGGACACTTTCCACTTGGTCGCCAGCAGCACTTTGCAGCAGATCGCCATTCAAATCGACGACGAAACCCGACCCCGAAAGGCACCTATGCACCCGACTTCCCTGGGTGAGGTAACAAGAGTACTCCGGTGCTCCCGTCGGTAGAGACTCTAGAACGACCTAGTTCTCAAAGGGTTTGCTCCAAGTCCTCCTTTAAGTGTCCCTTTTCTTTAATTTCCAAACCGCGACTTTCTCCATAGAAGTTAACGGCGTTTCGCGGCTGTGTATTTGCACTGCACGCGTCCCCCGTGGGTCCCCTGTGTCACTACCTTGGGTGGTTCCTTGTGGTCCAAGCACTTCTAGAGGCTCTAGGCCTAGTGTCTAGCTCAGTCGTGGTTCTTATACCACTTTATTGGTATATGGTTTGGTACGCCCCTAGGGCCCAAACGTGTATTTGTGCTATTACTGTGTTTAAATAACTTATATCTTATGTACTTCGAACTCTAGCCTCATAAAGAGACTAGAGGGGTGTGTTTAGCAATAAATACATATATTTTGAATATATACCTGGTGTGGTGCTCTTTCATTTGGTCACTCAAGAGATTATAGACTGGTAAAACAAGCTGCTTTACATTCCTTCAAGACTTAGCCTGAAGGCTGCTCTCCATAGCTACCACTAGGATAGCTTTCAATAAAGGTTGTCTTTAACCTATCTCCAATAAGGGGTTGTTTGGACTGGTGCAAGGTGCCCACTATAATTAGTGGACAGCATATGCCAGGCCAACTTCTCACACTAGTGTCAGTATCTTTTTTCAAAATGGGAAGAATCGGACTATTGCAAACATTGTAAGGAACTTCTTCCACAACCCCCACCTTAATTAAATCATGTACAATACGTGTGAGTGCTTCTTCTCCTTCTCGAGAAATTTTATACTGAGGCAGTCTTGGCAATAAAGCGCCCTCCTTGACACTAATATGTACTGGTGGAATAACCATTTGTCCTACATTAGTGTCCGAAGTAGCCCACAAAGTACTAGGGAGTGAGGCTAGTGCAATGTCCTCTTTAACAATACAAGATCTCTCAATCACAGGGTAGTTGTCATTCAAAATAACCCGTACTCCTTCCGGAGAACACCGTATCGTAGCCCAGAAATATTTAAGCATATCAAGACCCACAATATTGTCTGGTGTGTTTGGAGAAAGCAAAACGGACATGGAGCAGTAAACTTATCAACATCGAATGCAAGTGGTTGTGACAATGGGCTAAGGGAAGGTGTTCCATCGAAACCTATCGATGTGATGGTTAAGCCAGACAGGGGAGCCCTTGGAACCAATTGTTTAGACAAGGCGCTACGAGTAGCTCCTGTATCAACCAGAAACTGATCAGTAGAGCCCAAAACATGTGCTGTAACAAAGGGACCCCTCTGATCTACTGGAACTTCAACCGATTCCTTACCCCATCCTAGGCAATCCTATGCATAAGCAGAATCTTGAAAATCAGAGGGCACATAGTCAGACACTTGATATTGGTTCCTTCTATCAAAAGTGTTAAACCCATCCTGCCCACGTGTATTAGCATCAAACCGAGCACGATCATACGCGCTTCCTCTAGGCCCTGGATATCCTGAACGATTTCTCATTTGTCACCGACCACGTAGATTCTGCTGAGCACGCAGTACTGGACAATCAGAAAGCCAATGTCCAAATTTTTTGCAGTACGCACACTGATCAACAGACAAATTCGAACGAGTATAGGAAGGAAAGGACGAACCATAAGATCCACGTCCGCCTCTATCATGACCTCTAGAAGGCGGACCATAAGCTTGAGCCAACATAACCTTTGTTTTCAACTCTTTAGACTTTTTGTCCTCATTACCTTTAGTTTCTAATTCTTGTCGCTCATAATACTGAGCCATAGTTAAAAGAGAAACCGGAGAAGAGGTAGTCCATGAACTCTCACTGGCCTTTAAGCGACTAGCTATCCCTGGGAAAAGGTTTGTGACATATTTATCAACAAACAGATGCCTACCCATGTCATCTATCAATGACTGGCCACTAAAATCGTGGAATGCCTCTTCAAAGCGTGTGAAAAAGTCAGAAACTGATTCATCTACCTTTTGCTTGCAAGACGCTAACACTGTCCAATCTATCTTTTTAGGGGAATGATCGTCTTTAACTTAACTAATATAGCTGCCGGAAGATTTAAAATTAACTGACATGGTTTCTGTGCAGGTTCCCTATCTTCATCTAACCGCTCTAAATCTTTCCACAATGCTCCAAATGTCGCATTATCATCAATTTTACGCACAGTTCTCCACATATCAGGCGGTAATATTAATCCAAAAAACAAATCAATATCAGACAAAGTCATAGTACAAGAGCTAATTGCACCCTCAACTTCCTCATAAAAGGCTGCTGGATTCTTTCGCGGGTCAGGCAATGCATTTTTAAGGGCCATAACATCTGCTCTATTCCAAGGAGTGTAAACCCAATTATAAATAAAGTACCCTTTCGCATTAAGAGAAGTCTTATCATCATCTGCACCCGTTCCTTTAGGAGGAACATATAAAGGCGCGGCTTCCCGCATGGGTTTCACATGAATTACAACATTCTTGTCTGTTTCAGGAGTAGAAGTTCGTGCCATGCTGATCTGAGATGCTAGTGCAGCTGCTTCTGCTGCCTTTTTCTCCTCTCGCAAACGGGCTGCTTCAACACGCAGTTTAACCAAGCGTCTGATCGTGTCAGCCACCTGGGAGAAGACAAAAAGACCGTCACGTAATTGTTTACAATCAGCTGCTACATCATCGGGCTCCATTTCTACCGAATGCTTCCTAAATCGTTCAATAACCTCTACAGCAAATGTATCGGTAAAATATATTTGCTCCCTTTCCTGCCATCCTTTTATACTATCTAAAAGTTCAGAAGCAGTGGTAGTACTACGAACGGCTTTACGCGCAGCAGATCTAATGTCAGATGCACGCCCAGTAGATAACATTGAACGAGTTTCTCGAGCTTTGTCCTGGTCTGAAAAAGAGTCCTCATCTGACTCATGAGGAGCGGAAGAAAAAATATACGGAGGTGGAGAACGATCTAATAACAAGAAATCATCTTGCGGTTTATTAAGGATAGGATAAAGGGGCTGCCTAACAGCGTATTGGCCAGTTACCTGTAAATGGTGTTCCCTATCTTCCCTCTCTTTAATTTCTTTCATCTCCTTGTTTTTTTAACTCTAATGCTTTCGCATAAATGGTCTTTCGCTGTTCTTTGTCAATCAAGGCTTGCTCACGCTTCATTCGCTCACACACTTCTTTCTCCCACATTCGCACACAATCAAACATATCTTGCCTAGTCTTTCGTTTAAACATACATTGTTCCACATACTGAATCTTTCGCAAATCAAATGACCCATACATCGGCCAACGCAACTCAGGATCTTTACTAGTATATTTATTCCATAACGTGCAGTACATTATAGAAGAAATACCATACTTAATATACATATCCCTATTAGGCGTCCCCTCCGGGAGCTGGTTGTGCTTACGTCAAGTCTCAAATTGGTACCACTACAAAAGCAACACATCCTACAAAGTGTGCTGAAAACAGGCATGCCAAAAAAAATAGTGCAGAATATGCAGTATTATAATCAAAGTAGCGCTTAAGGTACTCTTCGTACGTTGCGCTGTTCAAACAATTTTAAATAGAGAAAATTCTCCTCATTACCTGCCTATATGTATTGCAATACATATATAATTACAAAACAGATTCCAAAATTGGCCAATCATACAAACAAAGCCGCAGTAAGTGTTACTAAACTACCTTATCAATCAAAGGCATCAAACCAACAGCAAGTGCCGCAAAACGGCTCTTACCAATCAAATGGTGTCCAGGTTCCAACTGCCAAGGTCTCAAAATCGACCAAATGGTCACTGCACAGCGAATCAACAGAAGAGATCTCAGTCGAGGACCGGCGCCGCCGGGATGGTCAGATCAGAAAGAAAGGAAAAACGCTGTGGGTGCCAAGACTCGGGTCTCCTCAGGCAGCGATCGCGTCCAAAAGCGAGATTCCAATCCTTCGTCTCGACCAATCCTTCGGGCATCCGAGTCGCCGATGAGCCCCACGTTGGAAGCGCCAATTTGTGGTGGTGAGCCTCAACAAGGCCTACCAGTGCTTAGGGGTTCTCCCTTTCTGCACAGAGTCCTCAGACCAATAGGAAGAAGTTGGCACAGAAACTGGAATAGAAAAGACAGAGTTTATTAAACCTCATGAGGTGGAACTACATTCACACAGCACCCTTCGGTAATGCATGAAGTAGCACACCGAATGGAAGGACCTTGGTCCTTTTATACCCACACAGGGGCTCAAATGAAGGAGGTACAAACACAAAATGCTGGTTTTAGGTACATATAAGGTCATACAAAAAATGCACAGTCGACAAGTGGGTGGAGCTAACAGTTCCTACTTCTAATAGACACATCCTGACATTTATAAACTCGGAACAGCTGCATAGACAGCTGCGAGCTCAACTGAGCATGTGTAAAGCAAAAAAGACTAAATATAACTCGTCTCTAGGCAGATTTTAAGAGCAGTTAACAGGAAGGTAGGACAGAGCACATGACGAGCACATGGCAACCAAAATGGCTGCCAGAAATATAAAATGGATTCCACAAAGCGGACAATTTAGTCTCTGAATACAGGATGTCTTCGGCTAATGCTTAACTTAAGTGCTGCCAAATTACAACAACAGTAGGAATGGAAGGCCACACAGAACTATCTATAATGTCGTGCGGGGGAGGAAAAAGCACATTTTTGCAGCAGACAACCCTGTGGGAAACGGTAACAATATATGGTATGCCGGCCAGCAGGCCACAGCAGTTTTGGTTATTTAAAAGCAAATAGCTACCATTAGCAAGCACAGTGAAAGTAGGAGAAATAGCAGGAGCTGGAATACTCTTTAACACACAAGCAAGATTCGGAGCCGAAACGTTTCAAGCTCCGTGCAACTTAATGTGTTTGCAAATAAGGGAATGACCCACAGTAGAATCGCACGACTCCCCCGTGAGAAAAACCTCCCTCCCGTCTCTAAGGCATTTAAACATGAATGGCAGGGACCAAAGTTCATGCAGGAAGGCACTGCCCAAAGGCTGGAAAAGGCCTACAGGATAATGCTTCATGCACAAACTAAATTCAAACAATGAAAAAGGCAAAGCGATAACCCCGTGTACTAGCCACACAGCAGAATCCAATTCAGCAATAGAGAATGGTAAGGGCTCTATCTTTTCAATATGTAACAGAGTATATGCTGTATCTTTCATGGACATGAACCGCTGTTTCTCAGTCAAATTAAAAGGTGAAAATAAGGC
Organism: Calotriton arnoldi; assembly: GCA_963921515.1. Taxonomy (NCBI): domain Eukaryota; kingdom Metazoa; phylum Chordata; class Amphibia; order Caudata; family Salamandridae; genus Calotriton; species Calotriton arnoldi. Next base: position 719,747 of record CAWUFW010001414.1, read on the forward strand.
AGAGGTGTTCAAAAATTGCCAAGGAACCTTCCTCATTTTAAGTGTTTGCAAAGTCCATGCAAACTGCATTACTGAACGCAATTGATTTTGACCATGCTACAACACAGAAACATCATCTTGCACAATATCAACAACAGAGGAAATAATATTCTCTAATGTGTAAATGCGGGAAGACAGGGTATTAATACTATTGTCAACAACAGCAAGCACCTTTTCCAAATTTGCTTGATCTATTTCCCGCAGACGGGAAGCAGCTTCAATTTGCGAAAGCTTCCAGAGTTCATTATAAGTTTCATAAAGGAATCTCTTAGGTCGAGGACCACGAGGCCCCAGAACAAAATCGGACAGATCAATGTTGCCTGATAGGAGCGATAAATGTTGTTTAACAGAATCTAGGGAAGAGTGTTGCAACCACTGTTTACATAATTTACCAACAGAATATGTTGTCACAGTACGAGAGTCAGAAAACCGTGGATCAGGCCTATCCTGTTTGTAACCAGGAAGGGAGTCATGAAAACGCAATTGGCAGGCATTAGATGCAATGGGCCAAGCCAACCAGGGTGATTGAACCAACGTAGAGACATTAAACGAATTGTTCAGAAACAAAACCTGCAATCCGGAAAGGGACATATTAAAGTATAAGCTTTTGTTTGGAGTGGAGGACAACACAGGAAAGGATGGGGCATTCAATTGTTTGGACGTAGCCAAGCCCCAACATGTCGTTTGATAGACGGTCTGATTTAAAAACAGAATTTGGGCTGGGATGAGGCAAGCACGGTGCAAGGCTTCTGTGCCCTGCACCTGCCATGCTTTTGTGCCCCAAATAGATTTTAAATCTATGGTGTCCCGCCAGTGTTCATACCCACCGACAGCCAAGGCGCTTAAAAAGGAGCCTGAATATAGCAATTTTGTATGGGTCAACATGATTTTCTGTGTAGAGGAAGTGTTTAATTTAAAGAAATAGGACCCAGGGTTCGATCTGTTAAAATCTGTAAAATAAGTAAACTTATTTCTAAGCGTTTGGGATCTACCTGGCAAAGGAGTCGGACAATGTTCCCACTGGGTGTAATTAAAAAGACCCCAAAGGGTACTGGGTTTATGGAGAAAATGGTTGCCCCAATGCTGGTAACAATACAAATCAGCATAATTTGCAGAATTCATGTACAGATCTTCAGCATGAAAAGCAGCATAATACTTCAAATCAGTAAATAATGCTTCAACTGCATGTATATCCCAATCATCAGAATGAATACTACTTTTTACGACATCACCCATTGAAACACGAAGGACATTTGGTACATTAATAATTTCAGTCGGACCATGAATTTGGAAGTTTACCGCATCCCAAACGATGCCATCAGCAACCGGAAAAGCTGAAATGTTCACAAATATGTGATCTCGCTTCATGATGTGAGATGAAGAATGTGGAGCCAAAGTTCCAGCGACAAAGTTCACCGCAGAGCGTTCTGGCAAATAGTGTCCATTGATGAGCAGAAAAAACACTGTGACAAAGCCAATAGACATGAACAAAAAAATTAGGAAAAGTACCAACCAAATGTATGTCCATGGGGGGATCAAAAAATTGTCTCTGAACTAGGACACAAAAATACTGATTTTGGACGGGACAAGTGATGGAGTGGAATCAGAGTCAAAGGAATAACGTATTGGGCTCAGTGGCGTTGTTGGTAGATGAGCCACGGACTCGGTTGCGGGGTAGATATACTCGGGCTCCTCGTTACAGGGAGAATCCGGGTAGGCGTGCAGAGTATCAGGCAAATCAACCATCTCGATAGCAACATCAGGGACCGTTCGTGCAGGAGTGCCACGAACATTCGTCCGGTAAATGACAGGACAAGAGACCGCTGGTGTAACACTATTCAGGATCGGCCAGATGTTGTAGCTTGACATTTTCCACTGAGATGTATCTGTTCTCTTTGCGACCAGGAAGCGGAGGTAAGATGACTGTACGAGTTCCCTTCAAGCCAAGGACTGGAACCGGTGCACGATAAGAGGGCCGAATTCTTTTTGTTCTCCACCTTCTCTCGAACCAGATCTCCAATCTTCGGAAGCCAGCCGGCAACCGGAATCTGCAATGCAGCGTCTGTGGCTGAAGGTAAATGTGCAATCGCAAGTTTGTCTCGGGCTTCTTGTAAGTCCTGTAACATAGTAGAATGGTTATCTACATCAAAGATGGCAGATTGCGCCGCCATGTCTAGACCATCAAGGTCAGGCACAAACATTCTTATGCCAAAGAGCATTTCGTAAGGGGTCCGCCCACCCAGAGGTCTTCTCTGGAAATTATTAAGTGCACGTTGTACGGTATACAAATGGGCCAGCCAGTTCCTGCCAGTACCTAAGACTCTAGCTGTCAAGGATTGCTTTAAGTCACGGTTCAATCGTTCAACAATCGAATTGCCCTCAGGCCGATACGGTGACGAAAATTTCACCCGCACCCCCAGTGAACCCATTGCGTCCTTGTAAGCCTTAGAGGCAAACGCTGGACCTTGGTCAGAATGGAAGGTGCCACAGGCAAAAATTCCCACAAAGACACGCAAATCCCTTATGACATTTCGAGCGTCAGCACTCCGTTGTGGCCAGACCCAGATGAAACATGTGCACGAATCCACTGCAACTAAGATATATTTATATGCAGTGTCTGAAGAGAATGGACCGCAGTGATCCAGGTAAACACACCCAAAAGGTCTGTTCGAAATACAGAGCGAAGTCTGCGGTGGCCGTGTAACTGTGGAAGGCTTAATCTGCTGACAAACGTCACAAGAAAGCACATAAGTACGGGTTTGTTTGTATAAACCACGCCACCAGTAACGCTGCTGCAAGATGGAAACTGTCGCAGACACTCCAGCATGAGCCGAAGCCATGCCTTCGTGTGCTGCAGTAATCAAGGAAAGTCTGCGGTCCGCGTTGGGAATCAGCTGATCCCCAACGTCTGGAATTCTTACATAAGGAGCCTGTTCGGGACCTAATTGATAAGAGTATTTTGAAGGGAAACCCCTAGGGTAATTAGCACCTTCCTTTCTCGCAGCAATAGCTGCTAGAATATCAGAGTCTATTTTAGACATGGATCTGGTAACTGCTGCGACTGAGCACGTGGCTACTGCTGATTTGGCAGCTTCGTCTGCCAAACCGTTACTGACAGTGTGTGCGCCCACACGCTGGTGGCCAAGGGTGTGAACCACCTGTGTGAGGGGCAGACGCTGTTGCAAATCTGCCACTCGAACCCAAAGCATTTTATGCTTGATTGTGTTGCCTTTTGCATCTCTATAGTCATTTTGTGACCAAAAGAATAGATTGTCATTGTAAGACTGAACACAGTAGTAGGAATCGCATACAATAAGAGTGGTCACAACCGGATTAGCGAACTCTAGTGCTAGCACCAAGGCACGCAGCTCGGCCAACTGTGCAGTACTGTCTCCCAGTGCTTGAGTATGCACTACAGTAGATTTAAATTTTCCGTTCACAAAGGAACCTGCAACAATAGCACATGCTGCTGAATAAGCATGCTTGGAGCCCGTGGCAGGCTGTGCTGAACCATCGGTATAGATAATACATTCGTAAAGACAGAGGAGGAGGATGAACGAATTCATACTGCAAAAACTCCTGAGTCTGAAGAGATGAATCAAAGATGAAAGTGACATCCGGAGACGTCAAAGATGCTGCCCATTGTATCCAACGGGGGTGCAAAGCTTTAGAGTTCGGAACACTTGCTTTCGTCACCGCCTCTAGGGCAGGATAGGGTGTTACCACCAAAATGCGCTTTCCCTGTGCCAGTGCGCGTTCCTTTAGAATCGCCATTTGCACTGCAGTCAAAACTTTTTCCACAGATGAAAAATGCATTTCTGCGGAAGTGTAAAGATGTGACTTGTATGCGATGGGTACTGTGTCACCTTCGTTAAAGGTTAAGTACGTGAAACCCACTGCCCCTGGAATGATTCTAATCACCAGGTTGGTGTGGTTGTCACGAGTCAATAGGTATTTAGATTCAAGTAGGTCTGTCTGCAAAGACTGCAGAATGGAGGAATGCTCCGGAAGCCAGCATGACTTCGAAAAGTTAGGTTGTATCAAAGCATACAGTGGCTTGATATGCTGGGCATATTCGGGAATGTAAGTACGCCCGAAATTCAGAAAACCCAGTAAAGACTGAAGTTTCTTCAGAGTGGTTGGAGGGCACAAAAGTGCACATTTCTCCAGAAAATGGGGGGCTAAGCCCTTACCTTCATTGTTGAGCTCATAACCCAAAAACAAAACGGTAAATTCAGCAATGTGAGATTTGGCAAAATTAAATTTGTAACCTAGAACCGCAAATTCTAGAATAATGCGGTCCACTCGGGAAATATGCGGGAATAATTTGTCGTCTGTCAGATAGATATCATCGACGTACGAACATGCATCTGGGTCTATGCCGTCTAACAAAGAGACAACACGTGCAGCGAATACGCCCGGACTGTTCTTGTAGCCCATAGGTAAACGCCTGAATTTGAATAATTTACCACTGGAGGTAAAAGCGCTCCATTGGCTACTCTCCGGGGCCAAGTTGTGCGTGTAGAATCCATTGGACAGGTCAAGTGTAGTTTTATATTTTTTACGAACAAGACTGTCTACTAGCGCAGAACTATGTGTGTTTTGCACCGCAAAGGTCCGACAATGAGAGTTCAAATGCTGGTAATCCAATACTAAGCGGTACGATCCATCGGGTTTAGAAACCGCGAAAAGGGGATTATTCATCGGTGACTCGCATGTTTCAATCACTCCCTGATATTCCAACTGGGTCAGAATTTTGGAAACGGGACCTTTAGCTTCCCGTTTGATGGGATATTGGGGTTTTGGCTGTGGTAGGGACCGCAGAGGTATTTCATGGGGTGGTGATTCTTCATCCCAACCCACATGGTTGCGGTATAACGCCGGAGCCAGGGACACAGCCCATTCAGCTGCAAGAGCCTCTGCTTTGTCTTTTGGGACATGTCGAGAAAAGCTCGGAAGGATTACCTCCTCCCCTTTCCGCGCAGCAAGTACGAATGGGGGCGGCCAATCCGCCTCCGCTAACAAAATGTCATACGAAGAGGTCAGATTTTCCCAAAAAATCCCTTTTATAACACGCTGTATATCACCTTCGATTTGAATTACAATATTATATAGTCTGTCAGGGGGAGCCACTCTGGTGTCAGCTGTCTCGACAGTAATGAATGTGTCAGTTGCTGTCGCCTCCACATGAGGACGTAGCGCCTCCCGCACTATGGTAACTTCCGCGGCGCTGTCTAGGAGGGTCACTGCCCACGTCCAATCCAGGAGTCTCGTTCTCACCGTCTGTGGCATATCTCGCTGTTACAGCGGCAACTTTTTTCTTCTGAAATTCTGGGCGAGAACGTTGAAAATCATCTGGTTTCCCTCTGACTTGTTGTCGAGGTTGGTCTCTTCCCTGTGGATCCTCTCGACCACTTCCTCTATCCTGGCGATCTCCTCCACCAGCCTGCAAAGATGTTGGTGCCTGTGAAGAACGAGGAGAACGCGAATCAGGGACTTGAAATCTCTCTGGAGATTTAATTCTCGCCCTATCACGCAAATCATAAGTGCGTTCAGAAGAGACAGAAACAGGGGATGCACCTCGCGACCCCGGCTTCTTCTGTTGCTTACCCTGTTTTTTCAACCTCCAGCTCTTTTTAGTAAAAACTGGCTTCTCATCTTTCTCAGATTGAGTTTTAGGTTGTTGTTGCGATTGTGTTTGCGATTTAGCAAAAGGCTTAACACCCAGGCTATTACGACCAATGGTTTTGTAAGCCTGAGCAATAATTTTCGGTAATTCGCGAGGCCTGTCCAATTCTGGGACTAAAGCCAAAGCATTAGCTACTTGAAAGTTCACTGCATCGCCCTTGACATTCGCAAGGATCAACTCAGCTACTACGTCAAACACTCCCACCAGTCTCATCCCTAATTCCACAGCCGCTTCAGGGCCATGTTCATCCTGTACTCGTTTAATCACAGAGGGGAGAACTGTCATGGAAGGAGTACCGAAACACTTTGCATATACTGCAGCGAATACCCGACCCCAGTTGTTGCATTCTGCCAACTCGGGTACTAAGTCTTTCGGCAAACTAATCGTCAAAATCCTATGTTTTTCCACGGGAGATGTATTAGGAAAAACTGCCTCCAGCTGGTCAAATTTTTCTGCAAGCCAATAAGGAAAATCATCCTTATTTTGTGGGCGCTTGCCCATCACCGAATTCACCATGACAGGACTTATGGTTACACCGCCTGCACCAGCTGGATGGGCCGCAACTCCAGGCGGGGCTCCCTGGATGTTGCCTGTAACATATTGTACTAAAGCTCTATGTACTCGTATCAAAGACGAATGCATATGTCGCAATTCAGCGACTGTCACCATCATATAACGCGGATGTGGTGTATACCCGGCCAAGACAGGCCAAGTGGCCCCATCAATTGATAAGGGGCCTAAACGAACCGCGGTAACCGGTTGGGGGAGGGCGCCATCAAACCAAACACGGTGTTGCCAAGCCGTGAGCGGTACTTCAAGATTCATATACGGTCTATAGTGATTAGGAACAACGGTGGCTTCATATTCATGGAACAAATTATCAGCCCCATCCACCGCCGGAAAGGTGACCCAAGAGTAAAACACCTCAAAGTGGTAAGCTGGATCCGCTTGTACCACAAAGATTAAGTCGACACCCGCGTCAGGCACTCCATACACTGTTAAGTGAGCCCGGAGCGCTGCGCGGCTATGTGCCGCTATTTGAACAACCATTTCAGGCTAAAAGTTCTGGACAACCTAATGTGTGGCAGCACAATAGAGGGTAGTGTTTAAGAAACCTTTTAACAACTTCAAGCTTGAAAGAACCTATAAAAACGTCAATATAGGAGGTACCACCGACACACACGCTTCCGGAAGCGCCTGTGAAGGGAGTTGTGGACAAGCACAAATATTACTCAAGCGTCCAGCAGATAAGCGGCCCCACTCGTTGGTTGCGCCATGTCGTAGGGATTCTGCACATACACAGAGCTATGCACAGGATTATAGGACCTCGGAATATAGTGGTGTGCCTACCATAAACCTTAGCACCTAAAACCCTAACCAGACTAGCTGTAGTGTCTCATTAGCAACAAAGCTACCAATGATTAGACAACCCAGAACACGGTATCTCTCTCTCTCTCTCAGGACTCGCAGTAGCAAGAACACCCTTTCATAACTCACTCATACTTGTCCACAACGCGCGTAAAAAGAGACACTGTATAGTTTAAAATGTTTATTTCAACTAACGTGCTCTAAGATAGAGTACACGTGCCAGTACTATCAGCATAATGCATAATGATAAAATAAGCAGCATAGTTACAACTCCATAGAATACAAACGGGGAAAGCATTTCATAAAGCAGTGGATATAAGGCTAAATGACCTTACCACCCTCCCCGTGCTAGTAGCTAATTTATTATAAAAATAGAAGACCTCTGGGCTTTGACTAGCGAACCCCCCTACCTCAATATCTAGATGCAAAGTTTACATCATCAGATACAAACAGCTCTTCTCTCTGGAAAGGTTGTTCTCCAAGTGTCCTCAATCAGTGAAAAACACAATATTAAAAGCAAACGAATTCCTCCAAGGCAGCTGTAAATAGAGTGTTATGTCTAAGTGCGAGGGACTGGCCAAATCAGCAGGAACAAGGGACGTTGTTTGTCGACCTTGTACATGGTGTGCAGACAGTAGCCCAAAAGGGAACAGGAGAAAAGGTGAAAGACAGAAATGCATACAGCGCTAAAATAGCCGGGCAGAATCAGAGGCTTGATAAACAACGGCACAAAGTAACGTGTGCAAAAAGGCCTCATGGCAGCCAAGCCTAAGCCACCGTAGCAAGGTAGACCAGGAAGCCACAAACCACACGACAGGTGGTCACAATGTGTATATTTTCTATTGCTACGTGTGCTGCGGGCTGCAGCACACACCCCAATAGAAAATAAACGCATTAAAAACATCCCTGCACTATGTGGCAAGCACTATGTGGTGCCTGCCACATGGTGCAGGGATGGCACCATAGCGGAGGGCCAGGGGGCCCCTGCTAGGGGTCTCTAAAGTCACTTTCCGCCTGCCTTTTCTTAGCGGGTGAACCGCCATGAAAGGGTAGGCAGAAAGGGACATTGCAATCCTTACGGCAGTGCCTAAGCAGGCACCATCCTCATTGTAGGGATTACAGACCCTCCGACCCACCAACAAGCTCCTTGAGCCCATCGGAAGTGCAGCAGACGGTCCCTCCGCCAGATGCCATCTCCCGCCGCATCGTAATGAGGTGGGCAGACCGCAGGGGCAGAGGTTTGTGGGTGCGACACCGACAAGCCATGGGTGTTGGAGCCACCCACATTGTAAATCAGGAGCTAAGTTATTTGCAGATGGATAAGACTGAAATATTCACAAAAAATAATAATTCAGAATTTCTTTTTATATTAAGTACAAATGCAAACCATTTATTTTTGTGTGCGTTTGTTTTGACCCAGCTAGAAATTTATGGCCATCTTAGTTTTTACCGTTAATAGGCAATCAATATAACTTTTAATTTCATAGCTAGGCAATTATCATCCTTTACCTTGCCCTGGATACAGCAATCAAAAAAGGTCCTCACTGTTTGTTTAAACCAACAAAGGTCAACTGATTGCCAAATAAAAGGACAGTAGTATGCTAGCTTATTTTATTGAGATTTTTGACATTTGTCTTCAAGCCTAGCACACACCAATTGATGCAAAAAAATAATGCTAGTCAGCAGGCCTCACTACTGAACTTTGTCTGGCAGAACTCTTTGGGATCTCTGGGGCTGCTGTAACACCTGTCGCATTCCTGCTGCCAGTGCCATTGGTCCATTTGGCAAGACTGTACAAAAGGTGCAGGATAGTAAAAAAATCATAATTGGTGAGTTCCAAATACAAGTGCATGCCCTGGGTATCCAAAGTCACGAGTGTGAGGCACTACTAAACAAATATGATCTTAAATGCTTTACCAATGAGGAGCTCACAACCAATATTCGAGAAATTATAAAAAACTGGTAGAGGTCCATCACAGCAAGTTCCCTAATGCCAACAAAAAAGATGCCTTACAGGCCAGTCTTCTTGTTGAATCAGTGAATGGATTACCTGGTATGGTCTCATCCTCTATGAAACCTATGGGGGAAACAGCTGGCACAGTAGGTGAGCAGTGTAGCATCCACCCCAGCTGGGTACATGCAAGTGATCATGACACACACGGAACTTGGCATTACACGTCTTTATTTTTTAGAAGGTAACCATCAACTGAACATTCTACATCAAGAATTCTATTACCCACACGCAAGCACCTATGTCACTGTTCTACAGAGTCCATCAGCAATAAAAAGGGCCCCGTCACTGCTAGCTCACAAGACACTACATCTCCCCTTTTGTTAAATAAAAAGTACAAATAATACATATATGCATCACAACTCTTCAATAAGTTGTTTGAGTACTTTAATCAATTGCCCAGACCTGGTCATGTGAGGTTGCAGAGATACAGGAGAAGTGTCCATGGCTGGCCCTGGTGACAGAGACACTGGTATAGTCATTTGACTCTCTGGATTCTCAGGTGGATATGTCTCACTTCTGACATCTGGAGCTAGCAAAGGTCGAGCAGGTACTTGAACTGCAAAGAACCTCACGTAATGGACTTCCCAGGACAGTGAGCAATCACCTTGGGTCCTTTTCTAATCACAACCCTCAGTGGGTCAGCTTTAAAACGAGCATCAGACTTGTGCTTCCGTTTATGCTTGACCATAACTTGGTCTCGTCTTATGAAGATAGCGCTTCGAGCACAGCAGTGTCTATCCACATAGGTCTTTATTTTTGAGAGATGAACCAGTAGTGTGAAGTTTACCACTGTCAATAAATATCTCATTGGTCCATTGTGGCAGTTTGGGTACTATGGTTCTCACAAACATTAAGGTGGCAGGGCTTTCACCCTTGGTAGAATGGGGAATTGACATGTATGTATGAAGCGTAGCCTGAAGAACAAATTTGAGTTCAAACTTTTCCAGCGCAGCATGCTGAACGGTCTTCTTGAGGGTGCTCATAAATCTCACGACCACACCATTCACCTGTGGCCAGAGAGGTGTACGTTTCTGATACTGGACATTTAGATGAGTGACAAAATCTTGAAATCCTCGACGATTGAAAGGCAGGCCATTTTCAGGTTTCAAAATTGAAGGAACATCCCATGTTGCAAAAATATTTTCCAATTTCTCAATGACTCTGTCATGAGCAGTTGACAACACATCTTCCACAAGGGGAAAACGGGAATATATGTATGTATGTATGTCTGTTGTCAAGGGATCCAAAGAAATCAATTGCAATCTTGTACCGTTCATGCTTTGGAAGACCAGACACATTTAACGGATGTGGGTGTATTTTGGATGACAAGTAGTTGCACAAATGACATGCCTTTAACTCTTTTTCAACTTTTTCATCAAGGCGAGGGAACCACCCTCGGTCCTGTAGAGCTTGTTTAGTAGCAACAACTCCACGATGTCCCTCTTAAGCCAGTTAAATAACTTGTTGTCTCAGACTCTCGGGTATGACAATTTTCGACCCTCGTAAGATGATGACTTCTGGGGTAACTAAAAGTTGCTCCTGCACATTTTTGAATTCCTGATATTCAAGGTCATCATGAAGAGGTCGAGTATGTTTTCGCCATGATCGATGTGTAATAATGTCTTTGAGTATTAGCAAATCTCGGTCAGTGCTCGCAGCAGTAATGATTTGTTCCACCGAAATGGCAGCTGGGGTACTTGATTTAACAATGAAGTTAAAATAAGCATCAGTCACTTTAAAAGTAGTACCATGAAACTATATTGGCACATGTGAGAAGTAGACAGCAGGGTTTTGATCTTTTCCTGGACGATGCACTATTGTATAATCATACTCCTGCAATTGCTACCCCCACCTCTCTATGTGAGGGGGCATTTTAGCCTTAGAATTACCAAATATAGTGAGCAATGCTTTGTGATCTGTGGCAACTGTAAAATACTTTCCATACAGAAACATATGAAAATGCTCACAAGCCCACGATATAGTGAAGCTTTCTATTTCAGATTGTGATTAGGCACATTTAGTCGATGATAAACTTCGGCTAGCATAAACCACAATGTGCCTTGGAGCATTGGGACATCCAGTGTGTGGGGCAAGGATGGCACCTAACCCAACTGGACTTGCATCAACAACAACCTCCGTCTTTAATTTTGTATCAAAGTATACCATTTCAGTGGCGTTCTCAAATGCATACTTGACTCTCTTGAATCTTTGCTCACATTTGCTTAACCATTGAAATGGGATATTTTCTTTCATTAAGTCTCATAATGGGGCACTTACAGTGGCAAAGTCATGTATATACCTTGAACTGTAACTGGCCATACCAAGAAAGGATCGCAGCATAGGTACATCTTGTGGGGGAGAAGTGGATGACAAGGCATGTACTTTACTTGGATCTGGAGTCATTATCTCTTCAGAAAAGACATGACCGAAAAACTTGAGTTTGGTTTGCTGAAACTCATACAGTGCCGCATTTAAAGTGAGACCTGGATCAGAAAGTATACAACACACTTGGCTAAGAGCTTTATCATGTTCCTTTTGCGTGGCTCCAAAAACTAGTATGTCATCACTGTAATTGAAAGCATTTGTGACTGGATGTATTAAAAGACGAATGACATCCTAAAAAAGTTCTGCAGCTGATGGTACTTCAAAACCTAGCCTTTTATATCCAAATAAACTAAAATGAGTCGAAAAGGTAGTAATGTACCTGCAATACTCTTCCAGTTTGAGCTGGTGATACCCTTTGATCAAATCAAGGCAGGAAACGACATTAGCTCCTTTCAGCTGCGTAATCATGTCAGCCATGTGCGGACCTGGATGTCGCTCTCTTTCAATAGCCTGGTTCACTTTGCTCATATCAATGCTGATGCGAACGGCTCCTCCACTATCATTTTTCGGCACTACTGCTATGGGTGATACCCATGGCAGTGGATCGCTCAATGATAATGTGCTTTAAGAGTGACTCAAGTTCTTTCTCAACAGCCTCTTGTAAATGAAATGTAATTTGACAATGTCGTTGAGCAATAGGACAAATGTCCTCATAAATGTAAAGTGGCACTTTCATAGTCGTAAGTCTTCCAAGTCCATGAAACAATCATGGAAACTGATTCAGTATCTCATGATAGGCACTGGCATTGTTATTTACAGAAATCAGCCTGATGTCAGTAGCAGTACTAAAACTGAGTAAACATGCACGTGATGACGTGCCTGGCAAGACTTGAATTGATGCTTGTACTTTTGTATTTTTATGCTTCACAGTCGCTATGAATGAACCTTGACTTTGCAGTGGCATCGAAGCAGCTCACATATACACTTTTATTTCCTATTGGGTCAAATGGGGCACTGGAGACAGTTCATTGTACTTTTCCTCTGGCATAATGTTTATCGATGCTCCACTGTCTATGATAAACGGTATGGGGGCACCCATTCACTTTCAGTATGATCTTGGGACAGTGTCCAAATGAATTTTGCACTTGTCGTCCTAGCTTCGACCGGCATTCTTCCTTGCAAGAAGCTAATTCTATCTGCACACGTCATCCAGCAGTTGACATTGACATAACACACCCATCTTCCCACACCCATCTTCCTCACTGTTGCGTGACAATGACAGAGGTATACTTTTAGATGAGGAATTGGGTTGACAATCAACATTGTTCAGTTTCTACTTGCCTAAACTCTTTTAGTCGCTTGGCCTTGTGGAGCGCATAGAGCATCGCGTCTGCAACATTCTGGCATCCATTTTGTTTTCTTGATCTTTCCTCCATTTTGTTTTCCTGATGTGATGCACTTGATCTTTCCAATGCTTTCCAAACCATTACAAAATGGTTTTCTTTCCCCCAGCCTTTGCATATCTGCCCAATGGCTGGACATTTACCTTCATTGGGAAATGAAAATCCACATCAACAACACAACTTTGTTTTCTTTGGAGACATTACTTTGTGGCCTTCTACCTTGTATTTTGACTTACTTTTCACACTCAGCGCTAATTGTTTTGGGTCGTTTCAACCTCCATGTTAGCTGCTTGTTTGTCAACTCTTTCCTCCACTTTGGCAGCCATGAGTACTCAATCTAAGCTGAGTCTCTTTCAGCATTCGCCATCTGAAGGAATCAGACAGATAACCATCTATTACTCTGAGACACATGGCCTCTTCTTCGTTAACTAGTTGAACTTGCAATGTTTGATAAGAGAATCGAGTCTTTCTACAAACTCATCCATCATTTCACTAGCTCTCTGCCTTTCCGGACTGAAAATGTACCTTTCATAGCTGACATTCGGCATTGGACTGAACTTTGTGCCTAATGCCTCTTTGATTTGATGGTACATCACCTCTTTACCTTGTAGTATTTTCTTTATCACTTTTTTACTCCTTCACTCGCTAATTTTTAAAAATATTTAATGATATTTTTGTCATTTGCTTCTTCCAGTGCATCAATGAAATCAATAAAGGTTTTGATCCAAGCTGTCTATCTGTCACCAATATCTTGCTTTTTGGCAGTATCGAAGGGAGGCAGTGGTTTTAGGAATGTGGCAGCAATATAACCTGTGGAACTTTCTGCAGCATCTGCTGCCCACCTGTACCAGCACCTTCTTCAAGCTGTAACCGAGTGCTACCACCAGGTCATCTTGCCTGCTCTGTAGCTGTGAGGAGCTGTCTTCTTCTTTAGCTGTGAGTTGCAGATTTGTTTCTTGCATGAGTTATTCACCCTCCTCGCCTATTTGCATTGTGTTTGTTTTCTGCTGCCTTTAGCGTTTCTTTGCATCAGAAATGTTTTTACTTTTAGCACTTCCTTGCACACAGCTATCACTGTCTTTAGCGCTTCTTTGTGCCTGGTTGTTGCTGCCTTTAGCGTTGTCGTACTGTTTGAATGACAGCTCTGTGTTAGGCTGTGGGGTAGTATCTCTTGTCTCAACTTTACGAACAATTTCTAAACAATGACAAACAAACTTTCTGTAAGACCTTCACTTTCTTCACAGGCATTGCACTAGCTGGAGTGGCACTTTGACTCCACATACACCAACCATCAATTTTAACTTCGACTGAGGCTCACATGGCATGCACAAGCAGTTTGCTGGACCACAGCAAGCACTTCCGGAGAGCATTCTCCGTTCTTCGGCTCGCAGGGTTTATGAAGTCCCCTATCTTGTTGCCAGTTGTAGCACCCTCCCCAGCTCGGGTACATGTAAATAATCATGCCACACCTGAAGCATGGTATTACACATCTTTATTCCTTAGCGGATAACCATAACTGAATAGTCTATATCATGAATTTTATTACCCGCACCCAAGAATTTTTACCTCTGTTCTACGGAGTCCACCAGGAACCAAAAGGGTCCTATCATCGCTAACTCACAAGACACTACAAGTAGGATGCTAATGTTCAGGGCAACATACACCACAGTATATCCATTCTAAACTCACGGAAGCGTGCTAAGTAAATTGCCTAATCACAATCCGTATGCCGTTTTTTAAATAGGTGCTGAATCTACAATATAATGGCAAACATGTGATACCACTATGTGTATACTAACAGAACAACTGTTTTGTAAATGACAGTGTCCTCAAACATGCATTCTGAACATATGTGAAGCTAATGCTTTATAAAGCTTCTCCCAAAAACTCCACCGAGGGGCTAGTCTTAACCGAATACAACCTGGCACACACATCGCCATTATCAACTGCGGCTAGTTGCCACCAATACACATTAACTTTTACTGCAGGCAGAATTGCAATGCTAATTCGAAAGAGATGGGGAGATGGTGCTACAGGCCCTAATGGCATACCGGCATCAATTTATAAACATGAAATCGAATTTTGGTCTGGGATACTGCAAAAACTATTCAAGAGTTGCATAGAGCGGCACACAGTGCCCCCTTCCTGGCAAGGCTCGATTCTCCACCCCATATACAAAAAAGGCCCTGTCTCTCTTCCAGACAGCTACAGACACATTGAATTATTGGACATTGAGGCAAAGTATTTTGCCTTGCTACTACTTGAGGATTTACAAGACTGGGCAAAGTCAAATAACTTGCTTAGCCCCAATCAAACTGGGTTTAGAACAGCAGCGGGCACCACCGACAATCTGGTAGCCATGAGGATGCTTGTCAGCCGACAAATTCAAAAAAAGGAAAAACTCTATTGCTGCTTTATTGACTACAGCAAAGCTTTTGTCCGAGTAAATTGTCATCTACTGTGGGCTAAACTCACAGCTTGGAAAATACCAGAACCTTTATTGCAAGGTATCTGAAGCATTCCTGATGTAAGAGGCTTACCACAGGAAGACTGTTAAAGTAGGTTTATTCCATAAGAAGATCCCATCCATCAAGATACAGATTACAGCTTCAACTGAAGCACAGCTCAAGTAATCACAAGTTATTCATGACATACATAGAGTTCCAATATGACATGAGTACAACCTACTAAAAGAAACCATGACATCAGCTGATTCCAAACTTTGCAGATGTCATCTAAAGAGACACACCACACACCTCCCTTCCTTAACCAACAACATAAGTGACCATAAAAAAAACAAATGTAAACATAATCAGTAAGATAACCAGGACGTTTGATTGCCCTAGAAGAGCAATGAGTGTTTCTAAATACCTTACTATTTTTATCCATTTTTTTAAATGAACCAGCAGGAGTAGAAATTGCATTGTCTAAATTTGAATCCATTTTTCCTTTAACCACCACAACTCTGTTTAGATTCCAAATGTGATGATCCTGGGTTTTGATAGCATTCTTGAAAACTTTAATGACCATAAGAGGTTTAATGAATTTAGAAATAGAATTACCACCCAGACCAGGCCGTTTAATCATGACCCAATCACCAACCTTCACCAAAGTTCTTTTTACAGCATTCTTTATATCAAAATAACATTTCCTTTTATTTGCTTTCATATCTTCCCTCTTTTGTATGTCATTACCATCACACACACTTTCTTTTCCCTTGACTAACTCTTTTTTATTTACCCAAGAAGGTTCTACAAATGTGTTGGGTACTCTACCACGGAATAATATAAAAGGGGTTTTCCCCGTGGTACCATGAGGAGACATTCTGTACTCCTCCACTTTTTTCAGAACTTCACTTTTCCAATCCAAGGACAACGACTTTGCCAAGGTAATAGTTACCTTAAGTACTCTATTAAATCTTTCAACCATTCCGTTGGATTCCGGATGATATAGAGCACAAGTTTTGTGAACAATACCTTTCAAGGTTAAAAACTCCTCCATTTCTCTAGAAGTAAGCTGAACACCATTGTCAGTTAAGATAGACTCAGGCATACCCTCCTTTGAAAACAATTCTTTCAAACACTTAATTACATGAGCTGAATCTATCGTAGACAAAAAAAAAATTCTGGCCAACGAGAATACATATCAATTACCACCAAAAGAAATATTTGCATACCACCATGATGAACTGGTCCAAGTATGTCCAAAGCAATGTCCTGCCAAGGTTGAGAGGGACGCCTTCTTATGATCATAGGTTGCACACGTGGACATTTGGATTTATCACTCAACGTGCAAGGAACACAATACCGCACCACATGCTCTACAGGCTTATCCATGCCGGGCCACCAATATGACATGCATAACCTTTCTTTGCTTTTAGTAAGACCCGCATGGGTTGCATGAACCAAATCCACTAATTCATTCCTGAGACTACATGGAGGAATTAATCGAGTGCCTCTAAACAACAACCGATTCTCAACAGACAACTCATTTCGTATAATCCAACATGGTCTCGTAAGATCAGAGCCTGCCTTCCTGTTTGTCCAACCCTTTTGAACAAACGACATCACTTCTGTCAAAGTTGAATCATTGGCCAACTCCTCCATCCACCTTTTCTCTGAAATTATTTCATGATCCACCACACACACCCATTCATTGGAATCATCAGACTCCTCACTCACAGTGGATCCTCTAGGGATGAGACGTGATAACACATCAGCAACGCCATTGTCAATTCCTGGAATATATTTAAGTGAGAAACTATATTCTTGCAAACCAATGACCCATCTAGTGATCCTACTTGAAATTAAATCAAGACCCTTTTTATTGAATATCTCCACTAATGGCTTATGGTCAGTGCGAACCTCAAAATTAATACCCCACAGAAATTTCTTTAATTTTTTTATTGCCCAAAAAACCGCAAAGGATTCCCTTTCAACCACCGAATATCGTGTTTCAGGATCTCTCAAACTTCTGGAAAGAAACATAACAGTTTGCACACCAGATGGACCATTCTGTTGTAAAACAGCCCCCAGCCCTTTCTCACTAGCATCAGTAACTAGAATAGATTTAATAGTGGGATCAAAGCTCTTGAGGGAAGGAGCAGAATTGAGTTTTTCCTTAACACTATTGAATTCACTTTCGCATAACTCCGACCATTCAAAATCAACACCTTTACGTAATAAAGACCTCATATTCACAGTTAAATCGACAAAACTCTTCACAAATTTTGCGTAATATTCCACCATACCTAAGAATTTCATCAACTCACTCTTATTAGTGGGAGAGCTCATGTTATGAATAGTATTAATCAAGTCACTCTTGGGTTTAACTCCATCACCAGTTATATTGTGTCCTTGGTAATTTATCGAATCAGCTCTGAATCTACATTTCTCCATTTTAATAGTAAGATTGCACTCACACAATCTTTCTAACACCATCCTTAATCAAGAATCATGTTGCTCCACATCATCACCAAAAATGAGGATATCATCTTGGTATATACATACCCCTTGAACATCTCTAAGTATATTTTCCATGGCTCGTTGAAAAACAGATGAAGCGGATACTAAGCCAAACGGCATTCTAATGAATCTAAATGTACCAAAAGGTGTTATAAATGATGTAAAATCCCTACATGATTCTTCCAACTCAACCTGATGATAAGAGGAGGTAAGATCGATTGTGCTAAACACCTTTGCGCCACCTAGTAAAACCAACAATTCAGTGATGTTTGGCAAAGGATAACGATCTACAATCACACATTTGTTTAGTTGTCTCAAGTCAATGCAGAGACGCAAGTCACCGTTGCGACCACTGGGGCCAACCATTCTGTTCCCTCTACCTCTTCAATAATTCCACAACTCTTGAGTTTAGAAATCTCTTTTTGCATGTCATCTTTTACAGATAGAGGTACATTTCATACTTTGCAACATACCAGTACAGAACGTTCTTTCAATTTGATTTTGTGTTGATAACCCTTTAAGCAACCCAACTCATGTTTGAAGACACCAGGAAATTCTTTCTTGAGATCATGCAAAAATTCATTGTCGTCAGATTTCATCACTGAATACACTTTATCCTTAATTTGAATTGGAGGATCAGCGTTAGGATCAAGAAACACACCTAAGTCACCTTGATGTAACCAACTGATAACACTATCACCTTTTTTGATACATATATCTTTCCAGATACAAATCTGTTTTTATATTCTATGAGACCAATAAAATACCCATGCAATTTTATAGGCTCCCCACCATAGGCCAAAGGTTTGATGTCAGGCTTTATAAGTGAAATCTTGTCTTTCAATTTAGAATAATAAAAATCATTAGATACAATGCTAATCTTTGCACCCGAGTCGAATAAGACACAAGTGATTTCCGCTTCAACAGTAATATTGTCAAAAGGGCATGATTTCTTATTAGTTTCACTCTGAACCTGAATAACAATTTGTCCACATTCAAAATCATCAGCACCCACCTCACAGTTGTCGGCTTCATAAACCTCCACAGTTTTAACTTTTGGTACTGATTTACTTTTACACATTGAAGCAGAATGACCTTTTCTTTTACACTTTGTGCAGGTCTGACCCAATGCAGGACACTTTCGATCGTTTGCGAGATGGCCCACTCTACTACATCTGTAACATCTTCGCTGCTCAACAATTTTTCCTTTAAATTCATCCTTACTAATAGGGGCATTATATTTACTTTTTTCAACTCTATTTTGGTTTTTATCTTTAACCTCTTGTACTTTTACATCTTTCTCAATGTTCTTTTTTATAACTTCAACACATTTCAAGGAATGTTCTATTCTCTTAGCTACATTGAGAACCTCATCTAAAGTGGGTTCATCGCGTAACCAAAGTTCTTCCCTAACCTTTTCCATGTTGCACCCAAACATGAACTGATCACGAATACGCTCATCAGTTAAATTTTCAAACTTACATGAAGAGGCAAGTTTTCGTAAATCAGTAACATACCCTTCAATAGTTTCTTCTTCCCTTTGCGTTCTTTTTGCAAAATGATATCTCTCTAAGATTGTACTAATCTTGGGTAAATAGTGTTTATCTAACTTTTGAATACAGATCTCATAATCATTCAAATCTCTTGCTTCCGCAGGTGGAAGATCAGATAGATAATCAAACACATCCTGGCCTTCTGAGCCCAAACAATGGAGAAGTAACGACGACTTTCTCTCAGCACTAAGAGATGGACCACAAACTCTGGAATACCTTTCAAACACTACTTTCCATTTTTTTCGTTGTATGGGTGGAACCCCTGGACTAGAAAGAAAGAAAGGTGCTGCCGTAACGTTTTGCATGTTGACTTGTAAAAATTTCTAATTATTAGCAAATTATATCTATGAGAAATATTAGTTGAAAGCAATGTACGAAGCAATATAAAATATCTATAACATTATTGTGACTGCAAGCAATAACAATAAGATATTTCAAAGAAAATTCGTAGCACAATGTAATGAAAAGTTCCAGCAATAAAGAATTCCAGAGATGAATGTGTGTGTGCGTATCACAGTTGATGTAGCACGCAAATTTTCCGATGTTTAAAACCTGTAAATTGAATGACTATTACAGACCAACCAGAAAAAAAATAAAAATTATATCTGTAAAAATAAACATTAGGTTCAGTAGATAGTGTGTGTGTCACTGGAACAACACGCTTGAATATACATAGGATTTGGTACCTTAGCATGATGTCCTTAAAATGTATAGCGATAAAAACGAAGTCCTCCGAAATGCGTCTTATTACGTTGCTAAGCAACGATTATAATCTGACGCCACAAATTGCTCAAAATGGCTGTTGTGCACTTTCAGGCTGCGTGCTGAAAACGCCAGACGTAGAAATCTTGACTCAAACAGTGAAGCGCACACCTAATGACGCAAACAGTGAAACGCACACAGAGCAAAGATGACGTATCAATGGAGACAACGAAGAGAATGCTCAAGAGATGCAGATCTCCGTTCAACTTGAAATAACCGGTAAGTTTACTTTTAAATGACGCCGTTTTGGTTCGTTGCTAAGTTGACACGTGCTGGAGTTTGAAACACGCAATTAATATCAACAATGCATTTCCATGCAGCCCCGTTACCAAAACAATGTCGAGCCGGTAATAAAACAATGCTAATGCGGATATATCACATCAAGGCTCTCTTCTTTTCTCCCAATAATACCAGAATCAGGGATGAGCCTGCATCGAAGATACAACTCTCAAAATGCGGAGAAGCTCCCAATCCCACACAATACACGCACCAAAATCCAAAATTAATTGATTAGGGATGAGCCCGCATCGATACAACTATCTCCCAACCCCAACAGCCATCGATAGGGTGAGCATGCGGTGAAGCTCCCAATCCCAAATATTCTAAATGAATTTAAATCTGTGAAAGGTTTCACCACCTTATAGAATAAGTCAAATTTGAAGTCCAATAAATTTGAAATGACTTCTAGAGTTGTTATAAAACCAATCCAAATTTCCCAAGATGAGAGGATATTCAATAAAAAGGATTAAAATGTCCCTCGCCAAATCCTTTGTGTTGAGATCTTCTTTTTGGCATCCTGCCGACTACGCCAGTGAAGCATTCCTGATGTAAGAGGCTGACCACAGGAAGACTGTTAAAGTAGGTTTATTCCATAAGAAGATCCCATCCATCAAGATACAGGTTACAGCTTCAACTGAAGCACAGCTCAAGTCATCACAAGTTATTCATGACATACATAGAGTTCCAATATGACATGAGTACAACCTACTAAAAGAAACCATGACATCCGCTGATTCCAAACTTTGCAGATGTCATCTAAAGAGACACACCACAGTATCATATTGCTCTACTCCAACACGTGTGCAAGAGTAAAACTAGGACGAAATACGGCTGTCTCCGAGAAAATCAACATGGGACAAGGGGTTAAACAGGGGTGCGTATTAGCACCCACCCTTTTTAATTTGTATATGTGTGATTTGGTTCCTGCCCTAAATCAAGTCAATAGTCATGCTCCCAAACTCGCGAATCAACACATCTCCTCTCTGTTGTATGCCGACGACGTCGTCTTGCTCAGCCAGATGCCGGTAGGGCTTCAAAGACTGCTAGACGCCCTAGCCACGCACTGTCTGGCAAATGATATGCAGATTAACTATAAAAAAACAAACATAGTCAACTTTGGCCGGAAAAAGAGAAAACCACATCAATGGTATCTCGATAACCATCGTCTGACCAACGCAAATCAATATAAATATTTGGGCTGCTGGCTGGATAATAAAGGTGGGCACCTACTACATCTGAATTAATTAAAACCAAAATTAGCCTCGCTGCAAGGCGCTTTTCGAACAATATTCAAGGGCACAAACAAGTTCTCTTTTGAGGCATCGTTGAAAATAGTCTCTGCTAAACTAGTGCTAACACTGTCATATGGTTCAGAAGCCTACCCGGAAAACTGGTGACTTTCTTAAACAGGGCACAGAGTGCGGTGTTCAGGTCTATATTTCGACTGCCAGGCAATACCCCGCCTGCTTAAATCAGGCTGGAATTCACACTTCAGGATCAACTGCTTGTGCAAAGGGCCTGCATAATAAAATGCTTGCATTCTACAAGATCTGCTGAGCAAGGATCATTAAAACAGCTCATCTGGCAGGAAACTGTGTGTCATGACAGCACGAATCACATGAATCCCTGGTTGCAAGCCCTAGACGAAGCACTGATGCATACAGGTTCAAGGGAGCTCTGGAATTCAAAATCACCACATTTTCTGTTTAAAACAGCCCTGAACAGAAATAAAAAAAGAATATCAAGGAAATCTGATCTAAGAGCATTTGTAAAAAGAAAACATGCTACTCTGGTGCTGGGCAGCCATGACAGAAAAGGCCCACAAACATACATCAATTAAACATTTTCCTCTCACTATAAGATGAAATTTCTGCAGCTTCGTATGGGCTCTTTTGTGTCATTAGATCTGTCACTACCATGGGTGGACATACCTGAGTCAAAACTATGCTGTCTATGCAATTTTTCGCAGGAGTCACTAACTCATCTGTTTTGCATATGCCCTATACTATTGGCAGACCGCAGAAGATTGCTTAGGTCCCTATGGATCAAGGAGGGATTACTGACACTACCATTAGCTGTCAGTTTCTTATTGAGCAATGAGCAGCCGCAAGTGATCACAAAACTGGTAACATTTCTAGGGTGCGCGGAGAAGCAACTCAAATTAATTTCAAAAGCTCAAAACGAAGAAGGGGCGGATCTGTGAATACCAGCAGTCCTAAAAACAAATAGCTTCAATCAGATGGACTGTACTGCTTCTCTTTTTTTTCTTAATCAAAGGCACTTTTATCAAGTTGTTAGCCGTTTATTGAATAGTATTTTAATCCATTTTTACCTGTGAGAAACACAGAGGTTGAATTATGAATTGTCTACAGAATGATTGAGAGCTGGGAAAAATTGGGATAACAGCTATTAATCTAATTTGTAATTTTAGGCACTTTGACAGACTTTATTGTCTAAATAAAGTATTTTCTGATTGATTGAAGCTAATGGGTTTGAATGTCACCTACATTGTGCAATCTCTTTCATTCATCTGTAAACGAGGTGTCTCTGCTGCATTTGGTAACGTGAGCACAAGACTAAGGGACTTATTTAGTGCTTTTCAGACAGCATACACTGACAAAATGTGACATATATCCTGTGTTATAGTCTATAAAGCACTTGTAATATGACAGACGGACACCCTATGTTTGTGGCAGAGTATCCCATCTGCCAAACTATAAATAAGGCCCTAAATTCTATAGCCAATAATGCCATACACAGACTGCTAAAACTTTATAATGCAACTTCTGAGGCACAAAATCCTCTTGAGATGTGCCTTACCAAGATCTCAGCGATACAGTTTTTAGCTTACACATTAAATACGTTTTTCAAATGAGTCGAAAGGTGAGATAAGGATGGGGTAGAACATCCTACTGTAGCCTCCCCTCAATGAATCACAGTGTACTTATATCGTGCATCATTATGAGTTGTCCACTTGGAAAAAATGTCTCTGTATTTATTATTAATAAATTTAAGTGACAAGACAAGATCAAAGGAGGCATCAATGCAGTTTTTGCTGAAATGTAAGGGAGAGAAACTCAAGTTTGTATTAGGCGGCCACTGATATAAGTGACAGTCCATGCTCATTTGAAATCAACACAGTAAATATTAAACAGCAATGTATACATTTTTCGCTATTCTCTATGGGATAAAGTACCCCAGTCATACATTATAAGAATATTGCAAGTCACTGAGGAGTTCCTTTATAGGGTGATGGAACTCCAAGGTTACTTGCAATATTCTTATAATCTACGGCAGGGGGGTAACTTATTCCTTATTATACATGGTCACACTATTAGGTTTCCCAGAAACCACCTAAATCCTTTGTGTGTAGCTCTAACATATGAGAGAGAGAGAGCATGTTTGCAAACATGAAGAATGAAATTAAAATATCCGATGCAAAATTAAACACTTCGATGGTTGCAAAAAGATTTCAGAATCCATATAGCGCAAGTCAGTTTTTTTTTTTAAGGTGCAGCAGTTCGAAATGTTTAGAAACTTGAAAAAAGATTCAAACTTTTCTCTAATTGCCAAATGAATACAAAAAAATAAACATATTGCCATATATATCTCCTTTCTTCCTGTCCCTGTACAGCAGGAAAACAGAGCAAAAGTAGGAAAAGCAACGTTTCAAACAGCTACTTTAATTATGCCCTGTGACCTGACCTGCCTTTCCCCTATGCTGCTGGCTCTGGCAGTTGGCATTGTGAGTCTGAACTCAACTGTGATGAGCTTTTACATTTTAGTGGCTACTCATTTCTTTATAATAGGTGACCTGGTGCATCTCAAGTTGTCGATTAATAAGAAATTAGAAACAGTTTTTAATACAAGGAATACAGAATCACATGTATTATATTAATCTTTTAGGACAGTTGTTTTTGGTCAAAGCTGCTAAATATCCCAAAAATTGATGATTGTGAAACTTATATACTGAATCTTCTGACCACATTTTAGCTGTACATCAAATCAGGTTCCAGGGAAGAAAAACATATTTCAGGATATTATATAACCAAGCAGGTTATGGGACAGTATCTTCAGCTATAACTGTGTGTTATAATGGAGCAACAAACATAATCACTCTTACATAAACTTGATTGAAACTCATCTTATCATTTGTTTACAAAGAAAATATTTCTTATTTGATGATATAGTGTTCAGTATAATGGTGTAATTTTGCCTTTGTGAATATTTGTCACTCAATAAATGTATTCGATGCCACAATTGATTGTTTAAAAATTCTTTACATTGTGAGGCCTAGTTTGGATCAGAATACATTAATACATTGCACATTAATTTTAGAGTGATATTTAACATGTTACTATATTTATCCCCATTCTTATTTGTTGTAAAACATTAGCTTTATCTATATAATAACATATGTATTACTCTTGTACTTTTATAACATGAGCAAGTGAGAATGAAGCCTTTACGGAAGCTACCCTAGATCTTCAAGACACCACTCCATCTGAAACACATCCTTAACCTCATGAGTTGCAGCAGGAGGTGGCAGGACCAAATGCAACACACAGTGAGACACATCTATGACATTGTTCTCAATCATACATTCCCTTGATTCGATGAGCAAAATATTACCCAGCAACATTTCTATGCCTTAGAAAAAGATTTCTTGTGTGTATAGAGACAGCAGCTGTGTGCTCACAATTTCATGTCATGGATTTTAAGAAACCTGATAACAGCACCCAGAAATGTGTTAGCCACTATAACTTGCATCTTGATTAGACTCAAAGTCAGGCTTCATGAGGAATTTTTTAAAGGAAACAATGATCTGAGTGGGGGATTATATCCAGGAACCCACTCTAGAGTACTAGCAGATCAAAGTTCTGTATGGAGTGACATTGGTTGCAATTTCATTTATGTGTATCAAGGTATGATTCCATTTTCAGCTCATGAATGCAGTGGATTATTAAATTCAATAAATGCAATAAACGCAATTAACAAATCTTGTGAGAAAGTGGATTATTAATTGTGGTAAATGGGAGTCAACTACAAGCAATAAAGCAACAAACCTGTTCATATAAAACACAGTGGAATAAATTAAACGGTGACTGAACACCCTGGTAGCTATGACACAGAGCAGACAGGCTTTTATTAGAAATATGTTAATAGTATTTAGCTCTAACAAAACAGTTAAAAAATTAAAACAAAACAAACAAATCCCACCACCAATTTAGAAAACTAAAGCAAATTCCATTAAAAGGAACAGGAGATATGATTTTTTTTAAACTTAAGCAAAAAACGCCAAGAAAAAGTAAAAAGCCTGCCAGTAGTCCATCTTCACTGTTGACGGGGTCCTAGGTGCAGTTTCATGCCGACCACAATGGAGCACATGTTGAATACAGCAAGCAGGATTGCCAAAGATTTTAACTTCTAACTTTGTATCTGTAATGGTATTCGAGTTCCTGCAGTGGGTCAAGGTTGCCGACTGTATCTGCTTCACTCTTCTCAAAGCCAGAAAGCCACTGGATGGCATTAGAGCAGGAGAAATTCAAAGTCCGCAGCTGCCGAAATCCTCCCATTGGCAGATACTTTTGCGCCTTCTCCGGGTCAAGATTTGTATCATGGAACTTAGGACCAGATGTTTTAATATTGGAAGTAGCAATTATCAAATTGTGTTTTTCTCTGAATTACAATTACAAAATCACTATGACTAATGTATTAAACTTTAATTTCATACCTAGTGGGTCGAAAATTGACCTAACTGAATAATATTAATGAGGAATATAACAGTATGGACCCATTCAAAATGATAGCAACCACAGAGATCATCAGACCACCATGTCTGTAATTAAGTTTTGTAAAAGGCAGCCCATTTTCCTTACAGGGAAACAGGATGCATTTTTTAAAAAAACTATGAAATGTTTAACTTACATTTTTTTAAAGTAGGCTGTGGACCATTGAACCACCGCACAAGCTTAAAAAATATTTTTACCAACATTCACAAAGGGGAAGCAGTCCCTACTGGAACTCTTCTCATAGGAACCCCTTCCAGCTTGTGAATGGCTTACCACATCCTTTGAGGAAGTGGTGTAAAGGATTAGTGATTAATTCGGTTTTAAAGCACTAATACATACCAATCCAATTTGGTATTTGGATAGGATACTATAAACATGCCCATTCCAAATACCGAATTGGAATTTGATTGTAAACCCAAATTGTGATTGGGTAATGTGTCACTGACTTGCAATTTGGGTTTCATGCATCAGAAAAAAAGTTATGTGGTTGCAAATAGCCTGATTCTGAGGATTGGGCAATTTAGCACTGCAAAAAGGCTTTGTACATCTGGTCCTTAGTCTTTTATATTGAGCTCAAGATTTTCCAGCAGGGCAAGCCTGGATCTGTATCCAGCAAAGTGCTCTTGAACACTGGCACCTGGTGAATTTTCGAACTTATGGGACATGAAACCTGTGGATATAAGAGTGGTTCAGGGTGGGAGGGTTCTCTCACTAAGAACATTCTGACAAAAGAGGAGCAAATGGCACATTTTTCAACCTATTTTTTGTAAATAATTTAGGGGCATATTAGCAAGACCGGCGATAAAATTATCGCCGTTTTAGCGGCAGGAAACTGCCGCTAAAACGACGATAATGGGCTTGCTAATATGCGTTAAGAATTCCAATAGAAGCCCAGGTTAGATGTGCAGGACATCTAACCTGGGCTTCTATTGAATTCCATAACGCATATTAGCAAGCCCATTATCGCCGCTTTAGCGGCAGTTTCCTGCCGCTAAAACGGCGATAATTTTATCGCCGGTCTTGCTAATATGCCCCTTAGTAACAAAAGCAATAAGATTTATAAAGCAATTTGGAAGGTGTAGCCTTGAACTATCTAAAAACCTAAGTGTTAAAATGTCCGGCGAAAATCTTGAAGAGCGCCCAATATCTTGCGATGTTAAATATTTTCAACTCTTACATGCTGCCTGTGCTTTGCAGGAGGTCATTACCCCTCTGCTATTTTATGATAAGTGAAAGACGTGACTAGACTGCACATATATCTCACCATCAAGTCCATTAATCATCAAAAGTATTTCTGTGTGTTAGAAAAGTGACATCTTTAGGGTTGGAAGTTGAACCCCCCATGTGGTTCTCCCAATGCACCTTAAGACACTAAAGGATGGAATCTAAATGCTAGTCTATCACTACACACAAACCCATGCAAGTTGGGAATGCCACGGCACTCAGCCAGAGCTCCTTTACCCCCCATGGACCATGGCTCTCTACCCAGCTCTGCCATTAGAGATGGCGCAGCATTCCAAGGACACACACATGCAGTGCCGGATCCTAAATACAGCTCAGCCTGTTCTTCTCAAGTGTTTAATCCTTGGGATGATTAAAATAAAGGACAGTTCTAAAATAGCACAAAGAAGGCAGGTCTACCAAACATCGTTGCATACATTTAAAAAATATCATTTGCTTTGTGGCATTAATCATCATCATTTGCTTGTAAGAGACAGATAGACAGCTTTTGGCTCAATACGCAATGTCTTACCAGGAAAACTGTGATCAAGTCCTAGGTTTCCCACTGTACCAGATTGTGTGATCCTCATGCAAATTACTTTACTTCACTGTGCCTCATTTTAATTTATTATGAAATTCAAAGTCATCTTGGAAAAAATTCAAATTGTGTACTGTATAAAAGAATGATATAATAGTTTAACATAGGCGTTCAAGAAATAATCTGCTTTGGCTCAGCTATCATTTTGATTTTCTTCGCTTGTCTATATGGAATAAAATAAATAGCCTCTGTGTTGGAGGCACTGATGTCCCTGTACATATTCGTAATGCAGAAAAGTAAGGGAATAATAAGAATAATAAGTTTGTCAGATGTAAATAAGACCTCCTACTGTCTCATCACAAGGGGTATGTAAAGCAACTTAAAGTTGCTCCATCTCAAAATATTAATTTATTTTGGTATCTGCTGTAGGGCGCAGGAAAAGGGTGAAAAATATTCTGTGGGACACTACAGCCACCCAAAGCGCAAAGAGATTTTTGTAGGGAATTAGGGGAACTAATGTAGGAGAGTAGACAGCTTGAAAACTGTAATGGGCCAGGTGTTAGACCTGTCAGTCGTAGGGTGGTCTTTCTCCAAACTCTTTGCCTTTTTCCCTCCACTTTTTGGTGAATTAATTTTTGTTGGCCTTAACACTGCTAACCAGTGCTAAAGTGCTTGTGCTCACTCACCTAGAAATGGTTTAGTTGTATTACACCTGATCGGCATAATAATTTACTTATAAGTCTCTTGTAGTGTGGTAAACCATGTACTCTGGGCCTGTAAATTAAATGATAATAGTGGACCTGCAGCATGTATTGTGCCACCCACTTAAGTAGCACCTTAAAACATGTCCCAGACCTGCCATTGCAACCTGAATGCAAGTTTTGACTTTGCAACATAGCCCCTTGCCAAGACGTAAACTCCCCTTTAATCCCATATGTCATCCCTAAGGTAGGCCCTAGACAGCACATAGGGCAGGTATCATTGTAGGTGATAGGTTGGACATATACACTTAAGTTTTACATGCCCTGGTAGTGAAAAACTCCAACAATCATTTTTCGCCACTATGAGCCCTGCCTGTCCCATAGGGTTACTTTGCTTATTTACTTACTTATGCCTACTACCCTTCCTGTGGTATAGGCCATCAACCAGTACTCTCCAGCCATCTCTGTCCCGGACATTTCTTTCAATCTGACTCCAAGTGCAATCCATCTCCTTGTAGTCAGCCTCGAGGCCTCAACACCAGGTGTTTCTTGGACTTCCTCTTTTCTTTATCCCTTGAGCGTTCCAGGCCAGGGCTTTGTTGGCGGTTTTTGATGTGGGCTTGTGGAGGGTGTGACCTATCCAGAACTAGCGTCTTTTCATCATTTCTTCATGAGCAGAGAGTTGGAAAGTTTGATGCCATAGGTCATTTTGCTGATGGTGTTTGGCCAGCGGATTTGGAAGATATTCCTCAGACAGGTGTTGATGAAGGTCTGAACTTCTTTGGTGGTGGTCATTGTTATCGTCCAAGTTTCTGCTCCATACAGAAGGACCTACATTGTGTTAAAAATCCTAAACTTGGTTTGCAGCGTTGGGTCCTTGGAGCTCCAGATCTTATTTAGCTGAATGAAGGCAGCCCTTGCTTTGCCAATTCTTGCCTTGACATCGGCGTCTGTGCTGCCCTGCCTGTCTATGACAGTGATCAGGTAGGTGAAAGCCTCAACCTCCTCCAGTGCATGGACTGAAAGAGTGACTGCAGTTGTGCTGGCTGTGTTAGCCTTCAAGATCTTGTTTTTCCCCTGTGGATTTTGAGGCCAAGTTGTGCTGATGTGACTGCCACATTGTTGGTCTTCTCTTGCATCTGCAGATGGGTATGGGAGAGTAGGGCCAGGTCACCTGCAAAGTCTAAGTCATCGAGCTGTGTACAAGGTTTCCATTGGATCCCATTTCTTCTCCTTGCTTTGGATGTCTTCATGATCCAGTCCATGGCCAGCAGGAAGAGAAAATGTGAGACCAAAGAACCCTGGCGAACTCCAATCCTCACCTGTAAGGCTTCTGTGACTGTCCTCTGTGTACTATATTGCAGGTAATTACCTTGTAAGAGTTCTAGATGATTCTTATAGGCTTATCTGGCACACCATAGTGGCAGAGGAGTTTCCAAAGGACCTCTCTGCCACTTTGTCGAATGCGTTCTCATAGTCAGTGAATTTGAAATAGAGGGTAGAGTTCCATTCCATCGACTGCTCATGATGATGCGCAGTATTGCAATCTGATCTGTGCAGGATCAATCTTTGCATAAGCCAGCTTGCCAATCTTGCAACTGAACGTTTACTTATTACTTCATTCTGTTCAAGGTGACTCTGTTGAAAACTTTGCATGGGGTTAATAGAAGAGTTATCCCTCTTTAGTTTGCGCAATTACTCATGTCACCTTTCCTGGGGATATTGATGAGATATTCCTCCTTCCAGACTGATGACTACTTTTCCTCTTCCCAGACCCTTCCAAACATGGAGTAGAGCTTGCCACCTGATGTTTCAATGTCTACCTTCAGTGACCTCTGCAGGAATGTTGTCAGCTCCTGCTGCATTCCCATTTCTCAGATGTTTGATGGCTTGCCGTATTTTTTCCTTGGTTGGTCTGTTGCAGTCAATTGGCAAGTCTTTGTCAGCTGGCTGTATGACTGGTGGAGACTGTGGCACGGGCTGGTTCAGCAGTTCTTCAAAGTGCTCCATCCATCTTTGCTGTTGGCCTTCGTTACCCATGACAGTCTTCCCAGCTTTCTCTTTAAGATATCTTTCTGGCTTATGTTACCTGACGGAGAGTTTTCTTGTTATGTCGTAGAGTTCTTTCAAGTATTCATGGCTTGCTGCTTCCTGGAATTCTGTGGCCAGACCACTGATGAATCTTCACTTGTCTGCTCTGAAGTTTCTCTATGTTTCTTTGTTGGTTTTGGTGTATTTTCCTTGAGCTTTCACTTTTTCTGCTCTTGTTTGGCTGGTCCTGACTGCAGCTTTCTTTTTCTTTCTCTCTTGGATTTTGCGGACAGTCTCAGTGGAGATGCATTCTTTATACTGGTGGTTCTTGGAACCTAGTACTTCCTGGCAGGTTGATGTCACAGTTTCTTTGATCTTCTCCCACTGGCTTTCTACTGTCATTCTCTAGTTCTTGCAGGACTTAAAGCTTGTTATTGAGTGTGAATGAGTATTCACTCCGTGTCTGTGCATCTTTGATGAGGGTGGTGTTATATCGATGGCGTTGGTTTATTTGTTCCATCCATGCTTTTTTCAGCTTTAGCTTTAGCCCTGCCATGACCAGGTGATGGTCTGATGCCATGTTCGCTCCTCTCATCACTCTCACATTCTGCAGGGACCTCCGGAACTTCTTTGCAATGCAGACAAGGTTGATCTGATTCTCTGATGAATGGTCGGGTAACACCCACGATGCTTTGTGCACTCTATTGTGTGGGAATACACTAACGCCTATCATCAGGGTGCCGAGATCTTTGAGCTTTTCACCATTCTCGTTCATGTTACCAAGGCCATGGTTGCCCATGACTTCTTGGTACCCAGTGTTGTTACTTCCAATCTTGGCATTGACGCCCCCCATCAGTATGGTGATGTCTCTCTCAAGGCATTTCTACAGGATGGACTGGAGTCTGTTGTAAAATTGTTTTTTTTCCTCTTCTTTGCTGTCATTTGTAGGTGCATAGCACTGGATAACATTCATGTTGATCCTTTTTTTCTTTGTGTGGAAGGTCGCTGTGATGATTCTGTGACAATGGGCTTTCTGTTCAGTCAGAGCTCTGTGAGCTGCTGGCGTTAGCATCAGTGCTACTCGCTGAGTATGTGGTGCATTCTCTTCCTAGTGTACAGAATACAGCAGCATTCTCCCCTTTTCTGTCTTGACTTTATCCATCTGGTTTGGCTGATGCCAAGCAGGGCAAGGCTGTATTTTTCAACTCCGCTGCCACTTAAGCTGTCTTGCTTTTCTCGTACTTGACCCTCACATTCCATGCCTCGATGCTGATGGTCTTGGTGCACAAAAGACACTAAATTAACTGGTGGTTAATCCTCTGGTAGTTTGGCACAAAAGCAGTCATAATTTGACACAAATTAATGTTTACATTTTGATTGAAAAATACTGCCTAAATGAAGAAAGTGCCCACCACAGGCCTCTAGTTGCTCTAAACTGGGGCAAAGTCAAATGTTATTGCCAACCGCCAAGGAGCGCAGTTAAATACATGAAGTGGAATGGGCCAGGTCTCGACTTACCTTTGGACTTAGAAGAAATGTGAAGGAAAATTTGCTGAAAAGGTAAAGTTCAGCAGGACAAGGCAGCCTGCAGTGTCTGAGAAGGTGGTGTAATCGGGGAGCCATTGGATGAAGTTGTGGTGAAGATTTCTATGTTCAGACTCTCTTTTATGGAAGTTGAACAGATCCAGCGGGACGAAGCTGCAGGCTATAGCCAATTTGTATTCCATGAGGCCTCATATCATTCCTAAGAGGAGCTGCTGAACAGGATTTGCTACTGTGGAGAATAATGTAGCTGGAGCTTCTGCAAAGTCAAGTGATCCAGGTATACAACTAAATATATCCGATTTCTCTGAAATAATTCATGAATGATGTGGCAAATAGTAGGTAACAATCATGTAAACTGAGGAGGCTGTTTAAAATAAAGGTGCCAAAAATAATGAGTGTGAGGATAATAACCCCAATTACAGTAAAAACAGTTACATGGAATTTCAATTTAATAATTTGTTATGAGAATATGCAGCTATCTTGTCAGTGCTTTGATGTAGTCTACATCTTTAGTGGGCTTTCTCAGGATAGAATGTGGTTATCATTTCAATTCAATTCAATTCAATAAACTTTATTTGATCTAGTTGAATGCCATAGATCATAAAAGTATACAAGTTTAAAAAGGCAATTTAGACATCCTTTTGTAAAATTAATAAAAGTTAGTAATTGAGGCAAACCATGACGGCTCCAACACAGTAGATTTAAAGGTATAGTAAAAAGCATTAATTGATCATGCAACAGACCTTGCCCAGCCCATTACCACTAAATTAATAATAAACACTCTAAAAAGGGGATAACTTAAAATGTACACATTGCTCCCTCATAAAAGACGTCTTCTACGTAGACAGGCCCACAAAACAGATGCTACGCAGAGACAGACATAAGGGTCACAGAGCTTCTTCATAAAAAATAAAGCAGTATGACATTGGTTAAAATTGTGCCACCTTAAAAGAGGTACTAGATATCTAGATCTCTGATCCTTGTAGTATTGACAGAAGAAAAAGAGGTGAAGGTCAGATTTCATTGACAAATTATCACAGGGACATTGTGCCAAGTCGCTGAAAGAGTACTTTTTTGCTGGAAAGCCCAACATCAAGGGTATTAAGTTAGTGCGAAATCTTAAAAGAATAAATGTATGCTGTAAATTTTTTACACCCTCCAAATACGAGTATTCACCTTCGGTTATGGGAGGGATCTGCTGATAAAATGTTGCTACTGTTTTTGTTTGATGTATCTCCTTCATTACATAGTCAGCCTTGGCCAAAAATAGGGACTTAAGTTTCTTTTTAGGGAATTTGGAACAAAAGCTCGGGTTTGTATACAGTTCCGGGACGCCTAAGGAGTGTAACGTGGATTTGACATACTCTAACCAAGCAATTTTATGGGCATTATCTAATGACAAACAATTTCGTATTATGGCCTGATTGACATCCACAGTGTTTCTTCTTCAAATTGAATGCCACAGCATAATCGGAGCAAGTCTTACTATGTCCGTTATATAGGGTAAACCCAATTCTAGGTGACAGACATAGTTAGAGAATGAGGCAGGAAGAGAGGCGACCCTTTTTAAAAAACCATCCTCTATCTTCTGCATGGAATCTATCGGTACCATTTCCCTCAACCCAGCCCCATATGTTGCTGCCGAAATCGTTTTTGCATTATAGATCTCGGTGTTTATCATTCAACATTTGAGATCTTAATTGGGGAATGGTTCATGTGATACAACAAATTAAATTATCTAACCATTATTTGTCTAAAATTTAGACATCAAATAAAATACACCCCCAGAAGGATTCAGAAACAAATACTTTCCACTAGCCCAGGAGCACATAGGATGGAAAGTTAGAAGGAATCCCAAAATGAACCATGTCAATATACCATGGCTTAACAATACATAACAATGAGATGCATTACGCTATAGTCAGCTGGGAATAAACACAAGAGGAAATTAAAGGGCAATGCTTACCTTCTGCAGAAGAGTGAGAAAGAAATACACCAGAGGTGCACTTTTTCAAGGAATGTATTAATTGACCTCATCCATGAGCTACACCCATTAAAGAAACATAAGAAAGCGATCACTAGAAAAAATGTAGAAGTACTACAAATAGTACATATACTATCGATGGGCCATATAAATCCTAAGTTGTCAAGGCAGATAGGAAGTCAGAGAGTGGTCTCTCAATTGATCCATCACAGCCATGTTTACATGCGTCAAAAGAAACATTAATTTCTGAGTGACATTTGCTGAGTTACTGAGTCTAATGCAAATGTTCTAATACTGCACACTTGCCCAAGGTGATTAGAACACATATACTTGTCTATGACCGACATCTGCCACACAACACATATATATTTTTGCACAAGGACAGAATTTGCAGATCCTTTAAGATGAAAGCTACTTCATACCAAATAAAGTGGCATAGTATCCTGGTAACACACTTGCAGCAAAGTTATTCAAACAGAGTACTTTGCATCAGTGACTATAATTAGTAAGCTTGGTGATGGGTGTCTCCTTGGTACAGCGACACAAGTGCATGGTCAAAAATTTACACACAATAATTCTACAGAACACATCACTGTGAATTCAACCACCTGTATAAGTAATCCCTTTATGGGCAAAGTGAGAAATTGGATTACTTGTTGAG
The DNA here is from genome assembly GCA_963921515.1 of Calotriton arnoldi. Classification (NCBI taxonomy): domain Eukaryota; kingdom Metazoa; phylum Chordata; class Amphibia; order Caudata; family Salamandridae; genus Calotriton; species Calotriton arnoldi. The sequence continues at coordinate 754,616 of CAWUFW010001414.1, forward strand.
GGGGTGAAACCCTGCTCAAGCAGCAACCACAATCCTTGTCAAAGTGAGACACAAGTAAATGTTTCAGCACAAACAGGCCCATTCTCACGCACAAAGAACCCAACAACTTCAATAAAGCTCCCCTGAGGCCACACCAAGGGTCCAGGACCTGAGGGGCTCTATTTGGTGGTCCGGGGCTTTCTACAGCTGGATCTGGATACTAGTTCAGGTGTTTGGGAGCCTGTTTAGAGCCTGAGACTCTGAATAAGAGGCCAGCAGACTAGCCCTTGGAGTCATCCTGGGAATCCTTGGTTCAGGTGCAGGTCCAAATCCCTCTGGCTCAGGCAGAAGGGCAACATGGCAGAAAACCAGCAAGGCAGTAATCCAGCAGAGCAGTAGTCCACCAGAGTGGCAGTCTTTCCAACAGCACATCAATCCTTCATCCTAGCAGAATCACCACAGGTCCAGATGTATACTTAATAGTTGGTGTCTGAGGTCCAATATCTATACGTGGTGTCTCCTTTGAAGTGGGAGAAGCTTCGAGAGGTTTCCCTTTGAAGTACACAGGTTTCCTATCTCCCCTGCCCTGGCTCCGGAGTAACTACAGGGGGTGTGCAGCCCTTTGTCTGGAGGCAGGACAAAGCCTGTTTAGGTGTAAGTAGGGCTGTGCCCAGCACCGCCCTCCCATCCTGCCAGTGATGGCCCATCGAGGCACACCTAAGCTGTCTATTGTGTGTGGTGGTCTAAGAGGAATACAAAAAGCCAAAATGTCAGCGACACCCAGTCATGTGACCCAGAGATAGGCTGCAGGCACTAAATGGATAAGGCAGGAAAATGCCAACTTTCTAAAAGTGTCATTTTCAAAATTGTGATTTTAAATCCTACTTTACCATAAGAGAGGATTTTTCATCACAATTCTAAAGACACCACACATGAACTGTTTACCTGTGTGTAGTTCCTATATTACCTATACAGGATCTGCGTGTTTGGATAACATAAACTGTGGGATTGGTGACGGACTGATTCCGTGCACCCCCACCGGATACGTTAGCCTGTCTGCATTAGCTAGCTTACAGTGCCACTATAATCTCCTCTTATCACGGAGAGAATAGATTCTGGCAACCTCAGAACATGACAACCCTGATCCCTCAGAATCGTGGAAACAATATACTACCTTTCGCTCAGTCACTCGTGCTCACTTAGTTTGTCTCAGAGAGTTACACAGAATAAACCGGCTGGGCGTTTTCAATAAGTATTTATTGAACAGTTGTTATTCTAGTGTAGAATAGATGAGCTGCAACAACCATTAGACAGTAGCAGAGATATATGATTAGCAGTACTACGAAAGTAAAGGGATGGTATAGTTCTACCATCTTGCATAAATCATGAATATATACAAGTACATAAAACACATGATAAAAAGTGCGTACTCCTACAATGCCTCCCTAACTAGATGTACCTAAATGTACCTGGCATCAGTGTAGGTGTTATGCCAAGAATCCCTCTAGGATCTAGTCAACCCCATTACCTGAGAATGAGAGAATATGGGACCCCGTCCTGGTCTCGAGTTGGACACCCCGCGAGGGATGTTAGACCACTGCGATCTGGAGCGTCTGCATGCAGGTACCTCAGCGTCTCTGGTCAGTGTGTCAGCCGGGAAGTCTCGGTCTCCTCTGTCTTTCTAAGCAAGATGTGTTGTATATATACCCATAGGTCTCCCCAGGGGTCCTACCTTGCTGTGTTACTGTGTCGGCCTAAAGCATGATGTCAGGCCTGAACTTTATACAGAGATATTATACAGGAGATGTTCGTACTGCTGTTTGTCCTGCTGTGCTTCCAAGAAGCCTCATACATAATGTATGAGATTCGAACTAGGGGGAAACCCATGTTCTGAATGCAGTGTAGTATCGAGGTAAAAGGTCAGTCCCTAAGAACCGTTATGTATGTAATGTAGGGAAGAATATAGGTGAAAGGTTGCAATGTTACCTGCGCCTATGTAGGGTACCTATATGGAATATAACAATAGCTCCAATGTTTTCTTATGGGAGAGGTAGGCCTTGCAGTAGCAAAAAACAAGAGTTCACGACCAGATCATGTAAAACATGTAAAACTTAAAAGTACATTTAGAGCTTTTTAAATACACTGCACCCTGCCAGCTGGGCTCTCCAGGGCCAACGTAGGGGTGGCTTATATGCATTAAAAAGGAAGGTTTGGGCCTGGCAAGAGGTTTATCTTGCCAGGTCAAAATGGTAGTTTAAACAAACTACATATACAGGCTTCAAAGGCAGACCTGAGGCATGTTTAAAGGGCTACTTAAGTGGGTGGCATGTTCAGTGCTGCAGGCCCACTTAAGTAGCATTTAATTTACAGGCCCTAGACACAGGTATTGCCACTTAACTAGGGATTTTCAAGTAAATTAAACATGCAATTGGGAATAAGCCAATTCTACCATGTTTAAAGGTAGAAGCACAAGCACATTAGCACTGGTTAGCCGTGGTAAAGCAAAAACCCAGTCAAACAAAACCATGCCAAGAATGCCAGGTCTAACACATAACAATCACCGATGATCATTGATTAGCTGTTGACAAAGACCCCATTGTGATCAAGAAAAGGAGTTGGGGCACAGATTCTCTGGTGTCCCTTTTAACTAAAACGGTCTCTGATAAAATCATCCAATGACTGCATAAAGCCATCTAACCTTTGAAATAAAGAAAAATAATTTTGTCCCAGAGCAGCCCTCTCAAACATTTTAAAGCAATAATTCTACTCATCAAAGTTGAATGTATCATCTGCTTCAGGGGAGATTACCATAACATCCTATGGTTCAGTTCTAACTTGATAACGTAAATGCAAAAGAGTTTTGTAGATGATTCCTCGATGAAGAACCAGGTTTAAAACTTAGCTGTGTGTCATATACAAGGTCTGGAATCACTTAGCTAAGTCTATTTCCCAAGGAATTGACTACAATTTAGTGTCAATATTAATACACAATACCAGGTAGTAACTGCTGCAATGCAATGTGTTTTTCCCATGTTTGAGGATCTGAAATATTGTATCCTATTAATATCAGGGTGTATGAAGTCAAAGTTTCTAGCATATTTGATAGCATTGTACAGCATTTATGCTAGCTCTGATTTGTCTATCTTGTACAATTAATGCTGAGTGATTTACCCTCAGGCACATTATCGAGCAAATATTTACTCCCCTTCCAGGCGTTCCCTAGCCTCACATTTAGCCTGGTCATCAGGGGTTTAGTTCCATATTTCAAAGGATAAAACTGGTATTAGGAGGCTTATTGTACCTTATGTAGTTGAGCATGTGAATGAGCTAGCAGCCACACATGCTGGTGGAGACATTATTAATGAAAAGAAACGAGCGACACAAGTAAGTTTGCAATGGGGGTGGCAGAGCAAGAAGCCTGAAATCTAGAAAGAGTTGAACTACAGCCCACTTGATAAGGAATATCTGGTGTCGCCTCATCCTGAGTAGATGTCCAGGAGATGAGACTATTTTATGTATGCCAGAACTTGCACCAGATTGAGTGCTATTATTTGTTGTAAACTAAAATTCCAAATCATCGGATGCTTATCATGAGTGCGTATGCTGCTTGAACTGTGAACTATATATTCTCTAGTGCTAGCTCTACTTCCATTGTCATTGTCATTACTATTTATACAGCATATATTCTGAGGCAAGAATTATTTAAGAACGGATAAAGCAATGAATGTCTTGCTAATACCTGTTGAAATCAATGATTCAGGTTATTACAGGTGGGTTTTAGTGGTACAGAGTTATGAATAAACATAGAACGTTTTCTTCAAGCTCTATTATTGGCTTTTTAGATGCTATATGTATGTTTAAATAGAGGCTTATGATTCCATGGATAAAATGTTAAAATAAAGATAGAATGCCAGGAGAGTGTTTTGGAGTTTAAGTTCCATATTTAATACAGTATTCTAAAAATTTTACTTCCGTTTTCCCTAGAAAAACTGGGTATTGTAGTTCTTACAGATAATGCTATCATAGTGCTTATAGTGAATAAAAAATGGCATAAAGAACCCAGAAAATGTCTAGAACCAAAATATCATAAATTCATTAAATTCCAATTCCAGTCTTTTCTGATCACGTTATTCAGTTTAGAAAGTGTCTGTAGCCTATTAACAATAACGCATGGGATTTATTTTTCATTGATCGTGATGCTACAAATTTTGCTTATTCACACTTATTCATGAGAAGAAATTAAAGTGAATGTTTGAACTAACCCTGGGCGGTGAACTACGCTCCGCTCGCTGAGTTTTCTGCACTCCGCGTTACGCGGATCTCGCAGAGTGCAGAGAAAATCTGCTACGCGTAGCGGACATTTTTGCTCGCTCAGGTTCCTCAACGTCAAGTTGGCGACCGCGAGCGAGCAAAATCAACATCCCGGCGAGATTTTCCCTCGTTCGCGATCGGCAACATCAAGTTGGCGAGCGTGGAAAATAAACCTCCCGGCGAGATTTCTCAACGCGGGGGGGTCAGGTTTCTCATTGCGAGTGGTCGCGTATGCTCGCGACCGCTCGCAATGAGAAACTGCCCGTTTGTGTTGAGAAAGCTGCTGCTCGAGTAAAAATCTACTCGAGTGGCAGAAAACGACTGCTTGCACTGTGCATGATGCCGTTTGCAATGATTGCACAGTGCGGACAAGCATCCGGCACTGTGCAATCACCGCGAACAGCATTTTCCTATCGCACTACGCTGATCGCATAGCTCCGCGTAGTGCGGCGCAGTTGTTTTATCGCTTCGCGTAGCTTCGCGTAGCGCAACTCCGTGCCCAGGGTTAGTTTGAACCACTGTGAGACTGGAAATGGAAATTGTGGCGTGTAATAAATAAGGAAGAAACAGGTAAACCATATGCACATTAGCAGTGCATGATCAGAGCGCAAATTATATTTACGTTAGGGCTTGAGTTACAGGTACCAGAGCTAACTATAACTGGTGAATATTTGGTTTTGTACATTTGAAACGTTACGTTGTCATTGAAATTCTCATCTAACTATAATGTTACTTTAACATTTGTTTTGTCTGCAAATTTCTAGTTTTTTTTTGCGTAAAGTAATATTTTCCTACCATACGTAAAGCCATCCCCCTGCCACGCATGGTGGGGGGGTTGCCTGCAGGGCCAGCGGCCAGGCCCTGCTTCCAACCTCCCACAGGCAGCAACCCCACACTGCACATGACCTTTAGTCTGTGGTCAGGCCCTGTGGCCATCACACTAGGAAGTAGGCAACCCTATGTGTATCCCTCCTCCCTGAGCCTTAATAGGCCCCCAGGACCCAATGCCCTGGTGCTGAATTCCATTAAAAAGAAAAGGGGGTGGAATGGCACCCTCCCTAAGCCTATTTAAGTCTAGGGGACCTCGTTCATTCGGTGCAGTGGACACCATACCCCAGGGCCAAATTCAATTGTAAAGGGTAAGGGTCAGTGGGGCACCTCTACCCAAGCATTATTTGGCCCCAAAGACCTCATCCCCGGGGCTGAATTGAACTAAAAAGGGAAAGGTGCTGCGGGGGCCCTCTCCCGAGCTTTTTTGGGCCCATTCCCCCAGGTCAAGAAGTGGGTGTCCCAGTGCCCACCCAGAGCACCTGCAAACCATACATTGGGACCTGCGGGGGCGGCCCAAGGCTCCCCTGGCCCAAGTCAGCTCCTTCATGCTGGGGAGCCACATTGCTGCCGTCCAGAGGGAACAGCTGTCCTTGCATGCTCCCTTAGGGCTGGATCAATATATGTTGTGTGTCCCTGCCTGCAGGAGTGCGGACAGGAAAACAGAACAGAAGTCTGCTCCAAGCCGACAGGAGCATGTTTAAATCTCCCGCCGGGTGTGAACAGACTTGCCTTCGCTGCCTGCACTCCTGCAGGCAGGGAAGGCATATTTGCTGCCATCTGGAGGAGATTTAAAAATGCTCCCGCCAAGTGGATGCAAAGATATGTATCCTTGCCTGCACCAGCTTTTTAAAAAAATATGCCCCAGATTCATAGATCCTTTGCGAATTTGCAGCAACATTTTTAAAAAATACATTGTTGGCCCCAGACCCCCTCTGGAACCCCACCACCAGGCCTAGCGGGTCAGGGTAACCCTACCTTGAATGGATATGAAGTATAACTAAGAAGCTGTGGTGGCTGTGATTTTGAGAATCCTTGAGGAGCTATCCGATATACTATTTGAGTTTTTATGACCATATTCAATTAGGAAGGGAATTAAACTATAATGCTGCAAGAATTAATAGATGTAATCCCTTGCTTGTTATGTTTTGGGAGTGTGTTGCAGTACATGTGACTGTCCTTGTGTGGTGCTGAACCCACTCCAAGACTGAGTTGGAGTACATTTACTACTGCTGTTTTGCGTGTTTTTGGGCTACAGTGACTTTAGAAGTATAGTTTGAGAATAACAATGGGCTTACTCTTTTGTGAGAGGTTGTTTGTATTTGCATGCCCCTTCCTAAACCCCTCCTTACCGCTCTCTAAGTCCCTCCTTATGCCTCCCCAACCCCATCCCAGTTAGTACTAAGTAAACCCCATTGTCCAGCTTTCCACTTAGGCTACTCCCACATTTACTACAGAAATGTATACCGACGTGCTCTGAAATCTTCGCTTGCGGCGATCTCCGCACATAAAAGATAGGAGAGGCCGAGGTCCCCTCAGTAGGTTTGTGAATAGCATTTGGTAGTACTTAAGCAATACTATTGTAATGCTACTAAAACTACTTCGAAGTGCAATTTGTGAACAGGCCCCATAGTGTGTATCGTACATTTGCTATTCAAACCTAGCTTGCAATAGGTGATAATATATAGGCGGCGAAGGGGAGAGTTTCTCATTGTTTTTCTAAGAACACTGTCCCCTTTGCTTTACCCGGGTTTCCTCATTTTGAAATTTAGAATACCCTGCAATGTACAGAAGTTTTTTTCCCAAACATGAGTCCGAATTTTTTTTAGTCAATTAGCATTCCCTTGCTACTCAATGGTGCTCAATCTCAATTTCGATGATGCAAAAATCAGCCTACAAATCATCAAGATGTGCATCATACATATAAAGAATATAACAAGCGGATATGCAGAATGCTTGTTTAGAATGAACATTGCTGTATGCGTGTATGCACAAGCCTGCCAAATGACTCTTTTCGGAGCTTCATTTGTATGCAGGTGTTGTATCCAGAATTGTGTAATGTCTCTTTAACAAGTCGTACGTTAAATAGCTTACTTCCCGCGCAAGTAGATGTTTGCCTATTGATTTGGGCCCACAGAAAAAAGTTATTATTTTATTTTTACTCAACTTTACTGTACAGTAACATTTTCATGTGGATGAGCACCTTGTCATTTAGTTCCTGCTCAGTTCATTTTGAACATATGGCTGAGTGGGTTTGCAGTACCCACCTACCAATTACTCTGAGAGTTGTACGCTCATTCTGTAATGTGTGCAGCTTCACATTCAGTAGAGCCTATTTTTAGAAGCAATAGGCTTTATAATCCCAGCCTACGAATATGAATAAAATACGAAATGGAGGGTACTTTACATTAAACAGCAAGTATTAGTTGAATATTTGTAACACTGTCGCAGTGTTATAAATTAAGAATTACGGGCATTTAAACACGTGCTGATTTAACTTAATATTATCTGTCCTTCAGCATCAGTGGCACATTTGCAGTATGTTAGTGGGTATATATTGGTGCGGGCAATAGCATACCATTTTTGAAGAATAAAATTTTCAGCATATTTTGGAACAAAAGATTTACACAAGACACAAGGTAGATGACAACATCGCGCTGATGCCCAAAAGTGAGGCCGCATTGCAGCGGCAGCGGACATAGGTAAGCGTGGTAGGGCAGTGGGGTGGGGCAGGGCACAGCAGGGGGGAAGCCGACAGACAATCGAATAGGTATTATTTATTTATTTAATAATACCTATTCCATCGCCTGTCGACTTACCCCCTCCCACCCGCTTCACCACATTTACCTGTGCCAGCCGCCGCTGCCGCATTGTGCAAATACATGAAGAAATCAAAGCAAGTAATAAGCATTTGTTTTGAAAGGCTGTCTAACCTAACTTTCATGAGCAAGAAAGGGTTAGCAGCACATACTACTGGTTCTAGAGCAATTTTCAGAGTATGGGTTCTTCCATCAATGATACATCTATGAACTCAAAGAGATTGTGAAAAATCCAAGCATCACATAAAGAAGAAGTTTAGCAAAGAAGCCACACCCATTGTTGTGTTTCATATAGGAACCCCGATATAGGCTCAGGTAGTAACCAGACCTTTCACCTATATTTCCCCTGCTATTACACTACATAACGGTTCTTGGGACTGACCTTTTACCTAGTTATGGTACTGCTTACAAGACCTGGGGTTTTCTCCAAAATCTAGCCTCATTCATTATGCATGACGATTCTTGGAATCTCAGCAGGACTAAAATCTCCTGCATAATAACTATGTTTAAGGGTCATTCCTTCCATCATCCTAAGTCTGACATGACACAGCAAGGGTGATCTCCTGAGGGTACCACTTTGGGTATATAAACACCACATCTTTGCTGAGGCAGGGAGAGGAGAAAAAGGACTTCCATGCTGACTCGCTAACGCAAGACGCTGAGGTTCCTGCATGCAGGCACTCCTGCTCGCAGTGGTCTGACATCCCTCGCGGGGTGTCCATCTCGAGACCAAGATGGGGTCCCACAGTCTCTTACTTCAGGTAATGGGGTTGACTTCATCCGAGGGATTCTTGGCTCTACACCTACATACATGCTAGGTACACTTAGGTACATCTAGTTAGGGTTGCATCGTAGGAGTACGCATTATTACTGTCATGTATCATGTATTTATATACCTGCCTGTATTCATTGTTTTAGCACTATGGTAGGAATCTACCATCCTTTAACTCTGTTGTTGCTTATAATCATTTATATCTGTTTCAGTCTTATGGTTGTATCAGCACACGTATTTTACACTAGAATGACGCTGATTCAATAAATGCTTATTGAAAACGTCCCCACCGTTTACTCTGTGTATATCTCTGAGACAAAGTGAGCATGAGTGACTGAGCGAAAGTACTGTACTGTTTCAACGATCCCTGATGGGACAGAGTTGTCATGTTCGATAGTTGCCAAGAACTATTCTCTCCTTGGTAAGAGGAGTTTACAGTGGCACTGTGAGCTAGCTGGTATACAGGCGAACATACCCGGTGGGGGTGTATGGAATCAGTCTGGACACCAATCCCACAGACTATGTTGTCTAAACGCACAGATCCTATATAGGTTTATGGGAACTACACAACACCATTAGGCAAGAGAGTGGTAAGAGTGTAGTATGTAACTTGTGGTTCAGTTTGGAGCACACTGTCGCAAATATATCACTGAAGCATGGAGTGTTAGCACAGTGTTGAATACAGACAACACATTCTTCAATGAAATGGTCACTTAATTTGCAACAGCATACATTCTTACTGAGAAAACTATATAGTGCACAAATGATATTGTGTCAAATCAGGTTTCCGTGAATATTTGTCATTTGCGCATCCCCAAGTAAAATGGATTGATTTGATTTTTACAAAAAGCTGTGCCTAATTTGCTCTTTCCTAACCGCTGATGTGTTTTAAAATATTTGTACAGTTCATTTATTGGGACTTACCCTTTGTTGTGTGTTAAAAAAAAATGACATCCTGAAGCCTTTCTTTCAACACTAGCAACACTGTCATAGTTCATTTGAAAAAAATACCCCCATTTTGCAGTCTGAGAAAGAAAAGTAAACACCAATTTCCAAGGTTAAAAGAATAAGCAGCAATTTGTCAGATGACATAGAGCCTGATTACGATCTTGGCGGATGGGATACTTTCTCACAAATGTGACGGATATCCCATCCGCAAAACTACAAGTTCCATTGGGTATAATGGAATTATAATTTGGTGGATGGGATATCTGTCACATTTGTGATGGAGTAATACTGCCCGCCAAGATCGTAATCCGGTCCATAGTCTGACATTTGACTCCTGTATTTGATCACTCAGCAACAAGATAAAAAAATATGTAATTTAAGGATAACTCTAGCATGGCTATTTTTGGTGTTGCAGCACTCAACCCGCCCACACCCATACTTTTACTACCCAGGGGCGGTTTCTCGGTTTCTCCCCGAGGGCATCGGGGCTCCGCCCCTGTTACCAAAAGTGCTTGATCATATTTTATTTATTAAAAACAAATATCCGTTTTTTTTACTTCTAAATAATATAATTTAGTCTCCATTAGTGAACACAGCCAGGCTGTCAGGAGTGATCAGGCTAGAGCTTCCCAACTTCAAGGTAGCAGCCTAACTAGACGTCTGCTAGCATTTCCAATGTATGGGAGACTTCGCCAAGTCATTTCTTTGACTCTGGTCTCACTGTGGATCCAAATCCTTCTTGGTTCACGGCCGCGGAATTCCAAGATGGCCGCCGTGAACCGATTTTGGGGTTAGCAGTCTAGTTGTTTACTCGCGAGCGATCGCAGCTGTTTTAGCACTCGCTCGCGATTTCTGTGGCGCACTTCAACTGAACTTCTGAGGGACAGGCAGCGTTTGAGGAGAGCTTGTTTGAAATTCGTGAAGACTCGTAGTTTTGGCACCGGAGAGTCAGAGAAGCCGAAAGCTAAGTAAAATTAGCAATATTAAATATTACCAGGTGTAAATAAATATTTGACAGCATACTTCCTAGAGATTCGTAAATATCCTATTAGGCTTTGGGTGACAGTGTGGGAGATTGCTGTCGGCACATTGAGCATTCCAAGCCAGTGACATTCTAGCAAATTAGATAGAGAATAAAGGTGACATTGTAATTTCTGACAGCGGAGAGAAGAAGTCAAGATTCAGTCTCCCCTTTAAAAGAACTCAAAATAAAAGAATTAGTATTGGAGAACTCATTTCCTCAGAACTTGGCAACTACAGAATCTACAAGTGATAGTACGTAGATATAATTATATATATATATATAATTGTACTTACCAACGCAGCGGTCTCTACATTACCTGCTGTAAGACAAAGAAGAAAAAGATATCAGGACTGTTCCTACTAATCAGCAGATAAGACAACTTGTTTCAATATATTAAGGAGGAAAACAAGAGAAGCATCACAAGGTTCAGGTTAAGAAAGGTAACTAAGGAACAATAGGGAGGTAGGGAGTATTTTAGTATTAGAAGTTACATTGCGTTTGTGTTTCAGGGTCCTACCAGCATATCCCTACAACTGACCAGAACCGAATTGATATTGACCAAGAGGTGTAAATCCGTACTTACATAAGAGAGCAGCAACCACTGTAGAAAAGACAGGTATTTAAAAGTAGTGATATTGAATACCGTAGGGAGGCAGTGAAGATTCTGTGGTTATATGTTATCATTTATTACAGGATTCAACACGAAGAATTGTAGAGTCCAGTCAGAAGAAGACGAAGCAGTGCAGTCTCTCTTTTTCATCCCAATCCTCTTTCCCCCTCACTTCTGCTAGTGAGCATTGTAGCTCACTGTAGTGGAGTCGGGGATTGAGGAAATTTGCATCGGCTCCTGCGGAAGCTACAGTTTTGGTGTTGGTACTTGACAGATTGAAGTGCCTCTACCCAAACTTCCGCCCGAGCAGGATGACACAAGAAATAGATGTTAAGGCTTTGGCATCGGTTTTATATGGCTTACAGAAGCAATTGAGTGACACCATGGAGGAGAATAAGTCTCTTAGGGCAGAAGTGAGGAAATCTAGTCAGGAGGCCCTATTCTTGCGCCAACAATTTGAGGAATTCTCCTCAAGTTCCCCCTCGGGTTCCACGGAAGGCAAGGCTCAGTCCTTCTCCCCTGCACCATCAGTTACAGAATTGACTACTCAGGTCATACATGCAATCTCTCCCACGATTCCTCTTGGAGCTCCGGAAATAATTAGTGGGGATCCTCATAAGGCCCAGATATTTTTTACGCAGTGTTCATTACACTTCCTGTGTAGACCCATATTATTCAAAGAGGATCAATCTAAAGTGGCCTTCATATTGTCCTACCTGAGCGGAGATGCTGCGGCTTGGTGGATGCCTTTGGTGAACAACAACGATTCCATTTTGTATGACTTTGAGGCCTTCAAGAAGGAATTCTTACGCATCTTTGACCGAAGATCCATATCTCAAACCACAGACAACGAACTTTTGGATTTAAAGCAGGGTAATCGAGACTTAGTAGCATACCTGGCTCAATTTAATAAATTGATTGTCGAGACTAACTGGCCAGAAGCTAAGAGGGCCGCAATCTTTTATAGAGGTTTGATAGACGAGTTGAAGGATAGATTGGCGCAGATTCCTAAGCGGCCTACTGAAGTGTCTGAATTAAGTGATTTAGTCCTGCAAATTGACCAGCGTCAATGCGAGAGGAAGAATGAGAGACGCAAGGAGGTGAGATATGTTCCTCCGCGATTCGACAGAATAAGGTCAGAATTTTCCAAACCCAAGGAAGGAATAAGTGAAGAAGAACCAATGCAAATCGGGTCAGTGCGGGGACCTTTATCAAAGGAAGAAAGAGAGAAGAGAAGAGTAGGCAAGCTTTGCATGTATTGTGGAAACTCCAGACATTTTGTCAGAGATTGCCCTAAGAAGCCCAAAAATAATCTTTGGGTAAAAGACAGGCTCCACCAGTAGGAGGGGTTGCTCTGGTAGAAGCGGTTGATAAGTCAACTCCGGATTCTCAATTCATTGCTAACACTCTACAATCGTCTGCCCCGCATTTGATAATCTCCGTGCAAATTAGGTTTGGAGACACAGAAATACATAAGATTTCGGTTATGATTGATTCTGGGGCAACCGGAAACTTCTGTGATATCAGATTTGCTCAGTCCTTGAAGATCCACTTTCTAAAGAAGGATAAGCCAGAAGTTGTGCGGGCTGTGGACGGTACTAACCTTTCCTCTGGCCCTATTGTGTATGACACGGAAGAAATTTCCTTGAGAGGCCCTGGGAATCATCTCAGCATCCTGAAATTTAGTCTTATAGATGCACCCCAGTTTCAACTCATTTTGGGGCTGCCTTGGCTAACGGAGCACAATCCAAGGATTGACTGGGCCAAAAGGTCCATAGAAATGGATTCAGACTATTGTAAGCAACATTGTCATGGAAAGGAACGTGTGAACCATCAGACAACTCCATCTTTGAGTTTGGCTAGTCTGACGCAGTCCATTTGTGCATTGGAGATTCCAAAGATTCCCCCTGAATACCAGGATTTGGCCGCAGTTTTCGATGAGCAAGAAGCAAAGAAACTACCGCCGCATCGAGAGTATGATTGTCGGATAGAGTTGGAGCCAGGTGCTTCGTTGCCTTGTAGCAGAGAATATATGCGCTTTCTGAAGCTGAAAATGTACATCTAAAAGAGTATGTGGATCAATATCTGGCCAACGGGTTTATCCGTCCTTCCCAATCTCCAGTCTCATCTCCCCTTTTTTTTATTCCAAAGAAGGATGGCAAGCTTAGAATGTGTATCGATTATCGGGCCCTAAATCTGGTCACTAAGAAGAATCAATACCCTTTGCCGTTGATTTCAGAACTGCTTGATCAGGTAAAAGAGGCAAGAGTGTATACCAAACTGGATTTAAGAGGAGCTTATCATTTGGTACGCGTGGCCGAAGGAGATGAATGGAAGACAGCTTTTCGAACCCGGCTGGGTTTGTTTGAGTACCAAGTTATGCCTTTCGGGCTGTGCAACGCTCCGGCTGCCTTCCAACACTTTGTCAACGATGTGTTGAGGGAGTTTTTGGACCGTTTCGCAGTTGTCTACATTGACGACATTCTCATCTTTTCAGCCAACCAAGAGGAACACATTCAACATGTACGTGCCATCTTAAACAGATTATTGGAAAATCAACTGTTTGTCAAGTTGGAGAAATGCGTGTTCCATGCCAATCAAGTAGAGTTCTTGGGGTTTGTTTTGTCATCTGACGGTGTCGCTATGGATGAGGCCAAGGTAAAGGCAATAAAGGATTGGCCTTCCCCACAAAGTGTAAAAGAGGTGCAGAGCTTTATTGGCTTTGCCAATTTTTACAGGCGTTTCATTCCCCAATTTTCTGAAAAGGTTTGTCCTCTGACTCGCTTGCTTAAGAAGGGGGTCAAATGTGAATGGAATGTTAATCTTGAGAAGGCCTTTGTGGAATTCAAGCAGATTTTTGTCACGGCGCCAGTGCCTCAGCATCCAAATCCTGAAGAGCCTTTCTACATGGAAGCTGATGCGTCAAATTTGGCCATTGGAGGAGTCCTGTCACAAAGACACAAAGTTACTGGGCAACTTCATCCGGTGGCTTACAGATCACGTAAATTATCTGCAGCAGAAATTAATTATTCCATTGCTGACAAAGAGTTGCTTGCAGTAAAAGACGCATTTCAAGTATGGCAACACTACCTATTAGGAGCAAAGCATGAAGTGACGGTTTTCACTGATCATCGGAATTTGCAATTTTTAAAGTCAGCTCGGACCCTCACCCCCAGGCAACTGAGATGGTCTTTGTTTTTTGCTGACTATAATTTTGTGTTAACTTATAGACCCGGCTCTGCAAATGGAAAGGCTGATGCCTTATCTCGTCTCCACTCAGGAGAAGAAGAAAGCAAGACCAAGGAGGGTTTGATTATCCCTCAAGAGAAGATAATCAGTGTCATTTCATATCCAGAATTTGAACACAAGTTAAAAAATTCCCTGTCAAAAGAAGAGCTGAGAAATTGGGTTAAGGAAGGGACTGGAAGAAAGATCAAGGATGGGAAGCCCTATTATCTGGAGAACCTTTTTGTACCCAATGATGATCTCCGATTGGAAGTAATACGACACTGTCATGATGACTTGCTGGCCGGTCACAAGGGAGTCAAGAAGACCGTGGAGTTAATTCAACAGGAATTCTGGTGGCCCGCCATGGAAGCTCAGGTGAGACAATATGTGGCATCCTGTGAGCAGTGCGTAAAGGGAAAATCTTCTAGGTCTGCCCCACAGGGATTGTTACAGCCTTTGCCCCCTGCTCCTTATCCTTGGCACACGATTTCCATGGACTTCATTGTTGATCTCCCCTCGAGTCAGGGTTACTCTACAATTTGGGTGGTGGTAGATCACTTCACTAAGATGAGTCACTTTATCCCTCTAAAGTCCATCCCTACTGCAACTCAGTTGTCTTCCTTGTTCACATTGCATGTAGTCAGGGCGCATGGAATTCCAAGGGTGGTCATTTCTGACAGGGGCCCTCAGTTCGTTTCTCATTTCTGGAGGGCCTTCCTTAAGAGATTGGAGATTGATTCTCGTTTGTCCACTAGTTTCCATCCTGAGACTGATGGACAGACAGAAAGAGTCAATCAAGAACTGGAGCAATATTTGCGCTTGTTCTTGATGGATCAGGAGGGCGAATGGCCAAGTTTAATTTGGGCGGCAGAATTTGCTTACAACAATGCTGAACATACCTCCACCGGGTTTTCTCCTTTCTATCTAAATTCTGGGAGGCACCCAAACACCTTAGTGGGCAAACATGAGAGTGAGGTTCCGGCAGTTGAAGCAGTGGTTCAGAGTATACAAGAGGCCTATCAGGTAGCTACTGACAATTTGATTAAAGCTAAGTGTTCCTATAAGAAACAGGCAGACAAGAAGAGACGTGCTAATCCCGTTTATGAATCAGGTGACAAGGTGTGGATTTCGACTCGAAATATGCGCCTAAAGGGAAACCGTAAATTTCAACCACGATTTGTGGGTCCTTTTCAAGTAGAGAGAATGGTGAATCCAGTGAGTGTGAAGGTTCGACTTCCGCCCAGATTACGGTTACATCCGGTTTTTCATGTCTCTTTGCTGAAAAGGAACCCCTCACAACTGAGAGTTAGAGGTCCACCAGCTTCAGTCCAAATTCAGTCCTCGGAAGAGTTTGAAGTAAAGAGAATCATTGATTCCAAGATCAAGAAAGGGAAGTTGTTCTACCTGGTAGATTGGAAAGGCTATGGCCCAGAAGAAAGGACCTGGGAACCTAGGGACAATTTGCACGCCCCAAGATTGGTGAAAGAATTTCATAGTACCCATCCTTGTAAGCCAAAAGAGACTGAGAAGGGGGCCTTGGTGGGAGGTACTGTCAGGAGTGATTAGGCTAGAGCTTCCCAACTTCAAGGTAGCAGCCTAACTAGACGTCTGCTAGCATTTCCAATGTATGGGAGACTTCACCGAGTCATTTCTTTGACTCTGGTCTCACTGTGGATCCAAATCCTTCTTGGTTCACGGCCGCGGAATTCCAAGATGGCCGCCATGAACCGATTTTGGGGTTAGCAGTCTAGTTGTTTACTGGCGAGCGATCGCAGCTGTTTTAGCGCTCGCTCGCGATTTCTGTGGCGCACTTCAACTGAACTTCTGAGGGACAGGCAGCGTTTGAGGATAGCTTGTTCGAAATTCATGAAGACTCGTAGTTTTGGCACCGGAGAGTCAGAGAAGCCGAAAGCTAAGTAAAATTAGCAATATTAAATATTACCAGGTGTAAATAAATATTTGACAGCATACTGCCTAGAGATTCGTAAATATCCTATTAGGCTTTGGGTGACAGTGTGGGAGATTGCTGTCGGCACATTGAGCATTTCAAGCCAGTGACATTCTAGCAAATTAGATAGAGAATAAAGGTGACATTGTAATTTCTGACAGCGGAGAGAAGAAGTCAAGATTCAGTCTCCCCTTTAAAAGAACTCAAAATAAAAGAATTAGTATTGGAGAACTCATTTCCTCAGAACTTGGCAACTACAGAATCTACAAGTGATAGTACGTAGATATAATTATATATATATAATTGTACTTACCAACGCAGCGGTCTCTACATCACCTGCTGTAAGACAAAGAAGAAAAAGATATCAGGACTGTTCCTACTAATCAGCAGATAAGACAACTTGTTTCAATTTATTAAGGAGGAAAACAAGAGAAGCATCACAAGGTTCAGGTTAAGAAAGGTAACTAAGGAACAATAGGGAGGTAGGGAGTATTTTAGTATTAGAAGTTACATTGCGTTTGTGTTTCAGGGTTCTACCAGCATATCCCTACAACTGACCAGAACCGAATTGAGATTGACCAAGAGGTGTAAATCCGTACTTACATAAGAGAGCAGCACTGTAGAAAAGACAGGTATTTAAAAGTAGTGATATTGAATACCGTAGGGAGGCAGTGAAGATTCTGTGGTGATATGTTATCATTTATTACAGGATTCAACACGAAGAATTGTAGAGTCCAGTCAGAAGAAGACGAAGCAGTGCAGTCTCTCTTTTTCATCCCAATCCCCTTTCCCCCTCACTTCTGCTAGTGAGCATTGTAGCTCACTGTAGTGGAGTCGGGGATTGAGGAAATTCGCATCGGCTCCTGCGGAAGCTACAGTTTTGGTGTTGGTACTTGACACAGGCACTGTCTGCCCGAGCAGCCCCACTTACCGATACCGCCGCCATGACTGGAAGCATGTCATGTGAAGTGACTGACTCCCCTTGCGGGCCCAAAGAAGCCTAAGTGGTTGCCGGGCTGACAACCTCACAGCCCTGAAGGCTGTGATGTCATCAGCTCGGCAAAGACCTAGCTTCAGGCTCAGTCTCCACGCGGGGCGTTTTAAGTCGAAGCCCAGTATTGCTAACCCTCCACATCAATCAGAGAGTGGAGACTGTCACCCAGCCCTTTCCCAACTCATTACAGGGCGTGGTGATGAGTTGGGAAAGGGGTGTGGCAGGCTGGAAGCCAAGGATTCGAGTCTGCGGAGAGTAGCGTCTGGATTGGTCTAAGGGTCAGGAGTCTGGGAGCCTGGGCTCGGCAGAGGAGCTGAGCACCGAGACGGAGAGGCAGCAGGTAAGTTTTATTTTATTTTTTTCATGGACGCTGTCAGTGAGGGGAAGGTAGGGGTTGCATACAGTGTGTAAGAGTGACCGGGCTTGTGCAACGTGTTCCTGCAGTGTTAAACTAAAATTGTTGTGGGAACTGCTTCTTAATGAAAGATCGCCTTTTCCGCTCCATAGTTATTCACACTGTACTGAATTGCGTGGTCACTATTTGAGTTTATGTTCGTCTCGATTCATTGGTGTATTGTTTCGGAGGGAGGCTCGATTCATTGGTGTATTGTTTCGGAGGGAGGCTCGATTCAATGGTGTATTGTTTTGGAGGGAGGCTCGATTCATTGGTGTATTGTTTCGGAGGGAGGCTCAATTCATTGGTGTATTGTTTCGGAGGGAGGCGAGTATGCATATTTCAGTTTCCTAAGAATTTCCCTCCATGTATATAAACTAGGGGTGGGCGGAATTTGCGTAGTCGCGCTACGCAAAGCTCCGCGAAATGGTAAAAAATCTTCGCGAGCACGCAGAGTTCCGCGAACACGCGGAATTGCTTGTTCTGCCCGTTCGCGATGCTTTTTTCCTGTTCGCAAACGCTGTTTGCGTGCTCGGGGTGAAATATCTCGCGAACACGCATTTTGAAAGCGCGAACAAGCAAAAAATTCTGCGAAGCAGCGGATCGCGGAATTTTGGGCAATTCCGCGTTCTCCTCGGAATGCGAAATTACCCAAATTCCGCAAATTCCGCGAGCGGAACGGAATTTACCGCCCAGGCCTAATATAAACGCAATCCCCCTACTTAAGTGCGAAATTTCCAGTTTCGGTGAACACGTATAACTTTTTGCTTCTGCCTTGCAAAATACCACTCAGTGTAACGGAAGTCGATTTACAAACAAACGCACACAATTCTCGGATGGTCCTTTTTGTCTGTGACCTCTCCCCTCACAGCCAGACAGCAGCCCTCCTTCAGGCCCTCGAGATTTGTTTGGAGTTGGTTACTCAAGCCACTGCCTAACACACATTCCACAACTTCTCAAGGCGCTGCTTTCATGGAACCCATACACACATGCCCCTGCTTTGGGCTTTCTCGTCTCTGCCAAGGTGAACAGGCTTTTGTTTCTCGCTGTATGAGTTCACTGGATTTAGTTACTCTCTGTATGAGTTGACAGGCTTTTCTTTCTCGCTGTATGAGTTCACTGGATTTAGTTACTCTTTCATAACAATGCATTTTCAGCTCAGTGCATGACAAATAACATGTGCACTTCCATTTTCTTTGACGAAATCTCGTGGGAAAGAAATAACTATTTGTTTACTTTTGGGGTTTGACTACAAATCCAATCACAGGCTTTGCTCTACTTTTAATAGTATTTGTCAGAGAAATGCAGATGTCAACTTTGCGTTGGTCCTACCGGGGTTCCTGCAGTATTCTATTCTTTAAAGAGTAGTTTCTTTGTTTATTTCTCACATCACCACAATATTTAACTACACTTTATCCTAATGTATTCCCTTATTCTCACCCACGCATTTTCCAAAGCTGCGGTGCTGGGGGGAAGTGGCAAGTATATACCCCGAAAGGTTACACACACAACTGCAGCTGTGCCCACAAACCTGCGGGCCTGCAGCACGAAGGATAGGATTAAGAAAAGGTTTGTAGACTTCACACTGTTATTGAGCAAACTTGGTCCAAGGGCATTAGAGCGCTGAACCTGAGAACCAGTTACATGACATATTTCAAGTGACTCACCCATAATCTGACCCGACACTCGAAACTGGGTTCTTAGTTTCAAAGTTGGCAGTTTTTGCTGTTCACCACATCTCCTCCCCAGGTCTCTGGCCAGATCCTTTCTACTAGCCTCCGATAATCAGATTTATCCCGCTCCATTTGTAGGTAATCATCTGAAAAAGCAAAGGACTACATAGCAACATGCATAGGAGGGTCTTCTATTCCATTACACCGTTCAGATAACGTCCACTTACAACAGTTTTTGAGCCTTTGCAGTTCATGCCAGTTTGTGTTCTACCCCAGTGGCAGGAAGCTCAAACAAGCTTTAGAAGGTGGGATTATAGCTCACGGTCACTGCTTGCAAGCATAAGGATCGTCAGCGCACTTTAATCTCTGCATTTCTATAGCTTTGCCTGATTTGATGGTGCCTGATTTGATGGTGTTTGTTGCTTTGGCACAAATTTATCATATTGTTTTCCTTCATTGTAAAAGAGACATTCTTTGGGGAGGATTCAGTACAAAAAAACTATTGGGTCTCCAGAGCTGCCAAAGCACATTTCCCAATCATGTGCAGATATAATGAGCGTTACAGGAACTTAGGCCTTCGCAGTGGTCAACTACATTTCCAAAAGGCACATATATATACACATCTATACACAGCATGGCAGGAAGTTAGAGTCATTTCCTATTCAAGCACACCTCACACTCGTTTGCTCCACAGGGCTTGCTGCTCTTTGGTGCATTGTATCCTGACAACTGTATTCTGGTTTTCCTAGATCCAGACCTTTCATATATCTTTAAATTGCTTGTGGTTTGAAAGCTTGCTTGACTGTAGACTGTTGCACTAACAGGAATTCACCTTTCTGAGGATTTACACAAATAGGGTAGGAAAGAAAAGGAGGGAGTTTATGGATGGAAAGTTTTAATATTTATTAAAATCTTAATCGCTGCCTTTGTACTAGGAGACTGATAAAAGTAAAAAGGGGAAGGACTCAAACTCACCTCCGCAATAATTCTTTACAGACTTAGTGGAAATGTAGAGGGAAATATGACATCCCTTTATTAATATAATAACTGCACTTTACCATTGCTTTATTAACCTTCTTGCTTCTCAAATTTGCTTGTAAATGCACCATTAACCCACTCTTTTTTCACAATTTTCTCTGTGGGGAGAACCCCCCCGAATCCCCCTTAAGATGTTCGGGCTCGCTCGCTCGCCATGGTGCACTCCGACAGAAAGTTTACACCCCACCACTTTCAAATGTCACCAGCCATCACTGTTAGTACCTATGGAACAAACCCAGTACTTAAACATGACTTCAGAACAACTTGTCTTGGCACAAAGAAATAAACTCAAATGTATGAGTATGTTAGGACTGTGGGAAAATCTACAGAATGTTTAAAATCCGCAAAGAGAGGTAACTGATTTAGATATCACTTACCTCCTCCTTTACAGGCTATGCAGTCACTACCATTTTGTGGAGCAAATTAGTGTGTGTGTGGTGGTCATTTTGTTTTCCAGGCCTCTTTCTCTATTTACCATGTGGTGAATGGGCTAGCTGCTACCATTTTGTGCAGCTTGAGTGTGTTTCAATTCTATTACTTTTAAAAGCCACTTTCAGAGGACATTGATAGAAGACACAAGCACATTTTTGTGCATTTGTTTGCTGTGCTTGTAGCTTGTTTTAGCACACAGTTGTTTTTGATTATTTTATTCAAATTGTTGCCTTCCTACTCAACCTCGTACAGGGGCCCCTGGGGCCTAGAAAGACACCAATCAAGCTTTTCCTGTGTACTGTCTAGTACAAAAAGTTAGTTTATGCATGGGTGCACTTTTGCTAAGCATTTGTGATGATGATGATGATGATCACTTTTATTACATTGGTTACATTCCCCAAGTCTCACTGACTTCCAGTTTCATTTTTCATTGCCTACAGGTGCATGGGGCATCGCATCACACACCATACTGAGATAGAGAGAAGTCTGTAAATTGGCTGACAGCAACACCATAGTCCTTTGCTAAGTGCTTCTGCTTGTGTTAAGTGCTAACTCATAAAATAAGTTAAAAAAACGCAACCAAAGAAGGAGGATCCTTCCAGGAAAGTGGTGAGTGAGGAGAAGACATTGGTTGCAAGTGCCACCACGGGCATCAAGCCATCCTAAATTTTCTGGAAACAGTGTACCTTCTGCACCCCCCTGTGCACATGAAGTGGATGGGAGGAAGATCACCCTTGGATCAACAGCACCACTATCAAAACCAAAGCATATGTCTCTCAGTGCACAGAGACTACAGTCATGGAGAGCAGTGAGTCTGAAATTGAATTGTCCCAGCATCTAACCAAATCTTCACAGGAAAGTCAACAACAGGAACCACAACCTGCAACAAATGATCTCAAGAAGCAGAGCAGGAATAGGAGCTTGCTGAAGAGAAGGATTTTGTTAGGACTGCTCTTCAATGGGACACATCAGTTTCAAGATCCCTACCAAGGTAAAGAAAGAGCACTCCCACATCTTCACCAAGCCCCCCCTCAAATGATCTTGACTTGAATTGAAACTCAACTGAGATCCACTACGCGAAATGAGAGAAAAGAAAGTTTCCTTAGAGTCTTGAAAGTGCGGTAGGTGGTGATGAGCGGCTGAGTGATAGAGTGGAAAGTGGTAACAAAGGAAGTTACATTTCATCTCTATTTCACTTCATTACTGTAGAAACCTTATTGCATGATTTGTTAAAAACCCTTACAAACACTGCAGATAAAAATGTTACAATGTTTAAATTTGATAAAAAACCCCGGTTCCTGTAGGTAAAAGCGTCCCACAACCCAATTTATAAAACTCTCTTATGGGTGCACTGTCCATAGTTCCTATAATGCTGTTCACTTAAAGAAAAAACTATAGTCCTTGTTTAAAATAGCGTATGAAACCCAGATTAGCTGACCTATAGGCTGCTCCCCTTCTGCTGACCATTCTATTTTTTTTTTTATTTTAAACTGTCCATGTGCCTAACTGCTCAAAGAAGGAGTTTGTCCAACAGCTATTACGGTAAGCAGGGGGTCTGAGTCACAGGTTGGGGTAGCGTTGAACAGTTCCCCTCCGCCAGTTTTTTTGCAGCGCGATCCATGAACCTAACCAGTGCACAATTTAGGATGGTGTTCCGGGGATCAAAACAGGCCAACACTGCGCCTCTACACGATCTGACCTCCTTGTCGATCCATCCCCTTCGTAGAAGAGCCCTTCTTTCTTTCATGAGGTTAGTACACAAACACAGTACATGCAGTAGATCTTCCCTATATTGGCCGCAAAGTCGGCATGATTCAGGGTACAGTCTCTTTTCCATTTGGGCAGATGGCAAATCAATGGAATCACCCCCATTCTCAATTTTAGAAAGCGGAGCTTGGTGCGTGCACTGAAAGTGAGGGTTAAATAACTCTGAGGTTTAAGCTGTGCATAGGTGCTGAGAGACATCCAACCATGACTTCTAGCTGAGAGGCTAGTCCTGTCTTTTACTGAGGAAAGCCTTTTCGCGCTGAGTTTTGCTAGCCTCTTGAATTCATTTTGGCTTACGTGGAAGTCCCAGAGCTCACTCAGGCCAAGGATGCTGAGACCACTGGACAAATAGCGGTATGCCGCTGGCCATCGTTTCGTGTTCAGCTGTGCCCATAGGTGGTGAGCCAGGCTGCCCTCCTTTGATGCCCTCAGCTTGTGACAGCTCATTAAAAAAGTCATCCTTCGGCCCATTGACTGTTTGCAGATGCCGAATTCCAGCCTGATTTGTGCTGGAGAGGTGTGGGACGGTAGCTGGAAGGTCGTTCTGAACATTTTTGCGACTATTTTGTCTAGTTGGCCGCAGTCTAGACCTTTTAGCACCTCATTTCCATACGTTAGAGTTGGAATAACTTTTGCCTGGGCCGCCTGAAGGGTTGGAGCGAAGGTCGGGCCAAATAATTTCTTGTGTATGGAACTGAGTGCAAATGCTAACGCAGTTCTTTCTTTTTTTGTTCATCCAATTGGCTCTTGTATCTGCCATTGTTGTTGAAGAAGACTCCTAAGTACTTGTGACAGTTGGTTTCTTCAATTCTTTCCGAGTTTAAGACCCATGCCAGCTTCTTGGGCCTTCCTGAGCGAACCGCCAGGATTTTAGTTTTCTTGTTATTGATCTGAAGCCCATTCCTGTTTGAGTATGCAGCGGTTGCATCCAGAAGCCGTTGTAGGCCGATCTTTGTGTGGCTTAAAAGAACCACATCATCGGCATACAATAAATTTGACATGTGGAGACTACCTAGTTTGGGTGAGTGTGAGTTGGCTAAATTAAGGGCTTCCGGGGGATCCGATAAAAATAAGTTAAAAAGTGAGGGGGCCAGAACACACCCTTGCTTGAGGCCTTGCGTTGTCGAAATTGGTTGTGACAGTCTGGAGCCGTCTCCAATATTGATCCTGGCCCATGTATCCTGATGCAAAATCAGCACAGCTCTCAATAAGCTGTTTGGAATGTTTAATAAAGAAAGCTTCTGCCACAGCTTTGACCTGTTGACCTTGTCAAACGCCGATTTGTAATCAATAAACCCCATATAGATCGGACTGGTACTGACCTCTGCCTGGTCAATTAAAAAGGAAAGTGCCATAAGATTGACCGTGGTGCCAGTATTACTTGTAAATCCGGTTTGGTTTGGTGGAATTATTGAGCATGCCTCGGCCCATGCCCGGAGTGAGTTTAGCAGTGTCCCGGCGAAGTACTTCGCTTCGTTGTCAATTAAGGCAACCAGCCGATAGTTGCCTGGGGATTTTTTATCTCCTCCTTTAAATATTGGGGCGAGGATCGATCCATTCCATGAAGGCGGAATGGTGTTCCTTTCAAGAATGGTGGAATAGAGCGGAGCTAGCTGAGAAGCCCAGAAAGCAGGATCCTCCTTAAACAGGGCTGGAGGGATGCCTCCTGGTCCTGTGGCCCCATCTTTTCGTCCTTTTCCAATCTGCTTTTGGACTTGGACCTCCAGGGCTTTGCTGCCCTCTATACCAGTAACCTGATTGTAACGTTCAATTTGCCTTTCTATTGCTGGTGCTTTATAGAAGTGCTCTGGCGGTCGGTTTCCCTTAGTCCAAGGTTGAGCCTCCGGAGCTTTGCTGCCCTCTGTGCCAGAAACTTGTTTATCGATGTGGTCTTGTGGGTCATTAAAATGGCTATACAGGAAAAGGTACCACTCAGATTCCAATATATTAGACGAGGCAACCTTGGGGATTCTGCCCCCTGAACTATTTATTGTGCGCCAAAACCTCGCAGAATTGTTTGAACTTATATCGTGGTAAAGTCTGGCCCAGAAGGAATTCCAATAAGCCCTTCGTTGTTCCCGTTTAGCAGCCTTCAAGTGGCCTCGGGCAACTCTTAATTTGGTTATTATTAGTGGGTCCATTGGCTTCCTCTTAAGTTCCCGCCATTGTCGGTTCATGCTGCGTTTGGCAGATCGTATTACAGGGTCCCAGGGGGTCGGGAGTTGCGACCCGGTCGCTTTTATGTGTTTTGATGGTTTTGCATGCCTGACTATCAAGTCTCTTGAGAAACTTATCCAGTTTGCGATTGGGTCTTCCGTTGTCCTGCTGGTATTCTCGATCATGTGCTTTGCTTCTGTGGCTAGGAGCTGAAGGTTGTTAACTGAACACTTAATGCGTTTTAAGTTGATAGTGGAGCTTTCAAAGGCTTGTGCCACTGCCTGATCGTGTTGCATCAGCCTAATGCTGAGGGAAATTTCTTGAGGGCTGTGATCACTTTCTAGTCTATTGCCAAACCCGAAGACAGAGACATGATTCAAGAGGGAAAGGCTGACAAAGGAGTAGTCGATCAGAGATGCGCCCGTTTTAGATAAAAATTAGAGACCGGGCGACTTATCAGGAAGAAAACGCCCGTTGAGTGCTCTAAGGCCAAGATGTTCCAAATTGCCTTGGAGGACGCGGCCCTTTGGGTCCTCCTTGCTCCATCCAGGACGGTCCTGCGGTGGTATGGCCCAGTCACTTTCCTGCAGCTTAATTACCTCGTTCTTTTGTAGGTCAGACATCAGCCACATGTTGAAGTCTCCAGATAATATGATGTCTGCATTCGGGAACCCAGATCTCATGTTTAATACTGTCGTGATCACCTCGTCGGATAGGGATAGCCTAGACGCTGAGTTAGGACGGATATACATGTTCAATAAAATTACGGTCCTGAACTGACCTTTGAAAGTTCTGAGTGAGATGCCCACTAACTGAAGAACCTGGGAGCAGCATGCTAGATCCCATGAAGTGATTGCGCTGTTAGCTGATATATAGATAGCTAAGAAGCCGCTACATCGTCCGGGGGATTTCAATTTAGTTGCTGGATGGTGATGAATTTTAAACCCTTCGAGGTGCTGCGGCTCTGCCAGCCATGTCTCTTGTAATAGAATAATCTCGAAGGACCGTAAGTAGAAAACCGTGGCCTCATCCCCCAGTTTGTTTGCTATCCCATTAATGTTCCAGGAACATATCCTTAGTGGGCTGCCTTCATGAGCCTTTTGGCCATTGTTTTGTCATCGTAGCAGTCTGGTTGTGTTTAGTGACCCTGCCAACCATGACCATGTACTGGCCTGTTACGGTCCTATATTTTGTATGTGCTGACTGTCGCTTGCTTTTTTTGAGCTAGAGGTGGGGGTTTTGCCCAGGGCACTCCTCAGAACCGAGTAGACTGGTTTTGGTCCTTTGCATGGGCGCTCCGCGGCCCGGGTGATGTGAAGAACGTGTGGGTAGCCTGGTTTCTTACCAGGGGTTATGGAAATGCCCCACTGTTTAAAGATTTCCATATGCCTCAAGATTTTGTTTGATGCCTCCGCAGAGCGCCAGGTGACCTTGGTGGATTTGTTTATTTGTCCCTGGCCTGGTGCAATAAATTCTATTGAGATGATGTCTTGTGATGTAACTTTGTTTGACAGGCCTATGGCTTCTATTAGTTTCATGATATTTCCACGATTTAGTATGTCACAGCTGCCTTTGGACTTGTGCTCTGGATAAAAAAGAGTGAAAGTTGTAGTTGCTTGAGATGGCCTAGTAGTCTGAAGGCCTTCATGTTTGGTTGCAGAGTGGATGTTCTCTTGGTCACAGTTAGTAAGGTTACTTTGGCTCAGATCCCTGTAGCGAGAACCCTGCCCAGGGGGTGCATCAGGATGACCAGCCCTAGTCTCTGTCCCCAGCATACCATGCATAGCGAAGTTTCCTGCACAGGTTCCGGGGACTACATCCTTAGTTACTTTTTGGACTAATGAAGGATTAGACCTATTCGGTACTCTAGGGCTCTTTTGGGCTGCACCGCGGCCGACTTGCGCCCCGCTGTCATGAACCTGATTGGGTGAATTGATGCCGCCCAAGTGTTCTATTTGCCGGCTGCTGACTTGAGCCTGCTTAGGTGTTTTAGTGCTGCCCAAATGTTCTGTATGCCAAGTGCGCTTTGAGCCCTCTACCCAAGGCAAAGATGTGGGGTCCGAGAGTTGCCGTTGGCTGTTGTCAGATGGCCCTGTTTTTCCTCTTTTTCCCGTAGGCTCAAGGTCTTCCTCGGCGGGAGCCTTCTCCTCATTAGCGTGTAGGGAACCAGTCTGTTGCTCTTTGACGATGCCATATGAAGTAATTGGTTTCTCCTCTTCCTTAACTACCTCTTCGGTTCTTTTTGTATCCTTATGTCCTTTTTGGGCTGCTCTTGTGTGAGTGTTGAACAATGGGTAAAGACTCGAGTCGTGCGTAATTCGGCGGATCTTGTTATGGCCCTTTCGCTTTCTTTGCTTTTTTCCCTTACAGTTGAAATCCTCCGTGTCCTGGTCTAATGGAGGTGTTGAAGTGGACACTACTTTTCCAGCAACTAGGGACTCTTGTTGGTTGGTCCTTTCACTGCTTGTGGCTGGTGTTTCCGGGGGCAATGGCGTAGCCCTGGCCTCGTCCCCCCTAGCCCCTGGTGTCTTGTGGATTGTTACCTGCCTTGTTATGTTGGCCTAGGCCTGGCTGCCATGCTGCTTTTCTTTGCGCACGTTACACTGAGCCGGGCCTTCCCTCGCCCTTTGCTCGTGCCAAGTTCTTTTGCACTGTCTGCATCTTCTGTTGTTCACCTTTTTGGGCTCAGTCTGCACAAACATGTACAAGGTCGCATAACAATGTATTTTGGTTCTTCCTGATATGGCCAGTCTCGCGCACCCAGACATAACATTATGTGCAATTGCCATGAAGAATTTGATATGCTTTTAATGCTGTGGTTTACTAGCGCTTAACACACTTGGAGAAATCCCTTTCAGTGAGAAGAGCTATGATGTCCTGCTGATGTAATTCTGCATCTAGAGACTGAGGTATGGGGGTTCGCTAGTCAAAGCCCAGAGGTCTTCTATTACTATAATAAACTATCTTACTGCAAGGGGAGGGTGGTAATGTTATTTATACGTTTATCCACTGAGCTCTGAGATGCTTTCCCCGTTTGTATTCTATGGAATTGTAACCATGCTGCTTATATTAGTAATATGCATTATGCTATTAGTACTGACACGTGTACTGTACATTAGAGCACGTAAGTTGGAATAAACATTTTAACCTATCCAGTGTCTCTTCCTACGCACCTTGTGGACAAGTACGAGTGAGTGGCGAAAGAGTGTTCTTGCTTCTGTGAGTCCTGAGATAAAGATACCGTGTTCTGGGTTGTCCAAACATTAGTACTTGGGTGCTAATGGGATGCTAAGCTAGTTGGGTTGGGGTTTTTGGGTGCTACGGTATATGGTGGCAAACCACTGTATTCCGGGGTCCCATTTTCCTGTGCATAGCTCTGTGTATGTGCAGAAACCTTATGACATGGCGCGACCACCGTGGGGCAGCTTATCTGCGAGACGCTTGAGTAGTACTTGTGCTTGTCCACAAACCCCTCGCGTACGCTTCCGGAGGCGTATGTGACGGTGATACCTCCTATATTGAATGTTTTATAGGTTCTTTCAAGCTTGATATTATTAAAAAAGGTTAGTTAATAGACCCATTTTTGTGCTCCCTGTTAGGTTGTCGAATATAATTGTTTAGTCATGGCTGGTGTGGCGATAGCTGCACATAGTCGAGGAGCACTCCGAGACCACTTAGCTGTGTATGGAGTGCCCGATACTGGGGTCGAGTTGGTCTTTGTGGTACAAGCCGATCCGGCTTATCACTTTGAAGTGTTTTACACTTGGATCACTTTTGAAGCGGTGGATGCAGGTGATAAGCTGTTTCATGAATATAAGCCCACCGCTGTTCCTGCTGCCTATCGACCCTATACTGCTCTTGAAGTACCTCTCACGGCTTGGCAGCACCGTGTTTGGTTTAATGGCGCCCTACCACAACCAAATACCGCAGTTCGTTTAGGCCCCTTATCCATTGAGGGGGCCACTTGGCCTGTATTGGCCGGGTATACCCCGCATCCAAATTATCTGGCATTAACGCTTGCGGAACTGCGCACTATGCATACCGAATTGGTGCGAGTGCATCGAGCCTTGGTGACATATGTTACAGGTAGCCTCCATGGGGCTGCTCCTGTAGTCGCAGGCCAACCAGCTATTGCAGCTGGAGTGACCATAAGTCCTGTCATGGTAAATTCTGTGATGGGCAAACGTCCACAAAATAAGGACGACTATCCTTACTGGCTTGCAGAAAAGTTCGATCAGATAGAAGCAGTGTTTCCACATACATCCCCAGTAGATAAACACCGCATCCTCACGATAAGTTTGCCAAAAGACATAATCCCCGATTTGACATCATGTGAAAACTGGGGTAAGGTATTCGCAGCAGTTTATTCAAAATGTTTTGGAACTCCTTCCATGACGGTTCTACCCTCTGTAATTAAAAAGTACAGGATGAACATGGCCCTGAAGCGGCTGTGGAATTAGGGATGAGACTAGTGGGAGTGTTTGATGTAGTAGCTGAGCTGATCCTTGGAAATGTCAAGGGCGATGCTATGAACTTTCAAGTAGCGAATGCTTTGGCTTTGGTCCCAGAGTTGGACAGGCCTCGCGAATTACCGAAAATAATAGCCCGGGCTTATAAAACAATTGGAAGAAATAGCCTAGGCAACAAGCCTTTTGTAAAAATGCAAACTCAATCGCAAACACAAGTTATACAAACAAAAAGTGCATCTGAGAAAGATGATAAACCGGTCTTCACTAAAAAGAGTTGGAGACAGAAAAAGCAGGGTAAGCAACAAAAGAAGCCGGGGTCGAGAGGCGCTTCCCCAGTTTCGGTTTCTTCTGAACGTACTTATGATTTACGTGATAGGTCAAGGATTAAATCACCAGAAAGGTTTCAGAGCTCTGATACGCGTTCTCCTCGTTCTTCACAGGCCCAGACGTCGTCACAGGCTGGTGGAGGAGGACGGCAAGATAGAGGAAGGGGCCGAGAGGCTCCCCAGGAGCGAGACCAACCTCGACAACAAGTCAGAGGGAAAGCAGAAGACTTTCATCTTCCTCGACCGCAATTTCAGAAGAAAAAGTTGCCGCTGTCACAGCGAAATATGCCTCAGACCGTGAGAACGAGACTCCAGAATTGGACGTGGGCAGTGACCCTCCTAGACAGCGTTGCGGAAGTTACCATAGTGCGGGAGGCGCTACGTCCTCATATGGAGGCGACAGCAACTGAAACATTCGTTACTGTAGAGACAGCTGACACGAGAGTGGCACCCCCTGACAGACTATATAATCTAGTCATACAAATTGAAGGTGACATACCGCGTGAAATAAAAGGGATTTTTGGGAAAATCTAACCTCTTCATATGACATTTTGTTAGCAGAGGTGGATTGGCCACCCCCATTCGTTTTAGCTGCACAAAAAGGAGAGGAGGTAATCCTTCCAAGCTTTTCAAGGCATGTCCCAAAAGACAAAGCTGAAGCACTTGCAGCTGAGTGGGCTGTGTACCTGGCACCAGCGTTATACCGCAACCATGTGGGATGGGATGAAGAATCACCTCCTCATGCAATACCTTTGCGGTCACTACCGCAGCCACAACCCCAATATCCCATCAAACGGCAGGCAAAAGGCCCCGTCTCCGAAATTCTGACACAGTTGGAATATCAGGGAGTAATTGAACCATGCGTATCACCTATGAACAATCCCCTTTTCGTGGTTTCTAAACCCGATGGATCGTACCGCTTAGTTTTGGATTACCGGCATTTAAATACTCATTGTCGGAACTTTGCGGTGCAAAATACACACAGTTCTGCGCTTGTAGACAGTCTTGTTCGTAAAAAATACAAAACGATACTTGACCTTTCAAACGGTTTCTACACGCACAACTTAGCCCCGGAGAGTGGTCAATGGACCGCATTCACATCCGGTGGTAAATTATTCCAGTTCCGGCGATTACCCATGGGCTATAAAAATAGTCCGGGTATATTCGCCGCCCGTGTTGTTTCTTTGTTAAATAACATTGATCAAGACGCATGTTCGATGCGTTGATGACATCTATCTGACAGACGACGAGTTATATCAGCATCTGTCCCGTGTGGACCGCATTATTCTTGAATTTGCGGAGCAGGGTTACAAATTTAACTTTGCTAAGTCACACATTGCTGAATTTACCGTTCTGTTCTTGGGCTATGAGCTCAATAACGAAGGTAAGGGCTTAGCCCCCATTTCTTGGAAAAATGTGCACATTTGTGCCCCCAAATACTCTGAAGAAGCTTCAGTCTTTGCTGGGTTTCCTGAACTTCGGGCGTACTTACATTCCCGAATATGCCCAGCGTATCAAGCCTTTGTATGCTTTGATACAACCTACTTATTCAAGGTCTTGCTGGCTGCCTGAGCATACCTCAATTCTGCAGTCTTTGCAGACAGACCTTTTGGAGTCTAAATATCTTTTGACTCGTGATAACCACACAAACCTGGTGATTAGAATAATTCCGGGGGCGGTGGGATTCACCTATTTAACCTTTAATGAAGGTGATACAGTACCTATCGCATACAAGTCACATCTGTACACTTCCGCTGAATTGCGCTTTACATCTGTTGAAAAAGTTCTGACTGCAGTGCAAATGGCGATTCTAAAAGAACGCGCACTGGCACAGGGTAAGCGGATTCTGGTGGTAACACCCTGTCCTGCCCTGGAGGCAGTAACAAAGGCAAGTGTACCGAACTCTAAAGCAATGCATCCCCGTTGGATACAATGGGTTACATCTTTGACGTCTTCGGACGTCACTTTTGTTTTTGATTCTTCTCTTCAGACTCAGGAGTTTTTGCAGTATGAATTCGTTCATCCTCCTCCTTTGTTTTTACTACCGCTTGAGGATTACAAATGTGTGATCTACACCGATGGTTCGGCGCAACCGGCCACTGGGTCCAAGCACGCTTATTCAGCTGCATGTGCTATTGTTGCGGGTTCCTTTGTGAATGGAACGTTCAAATCCTCTGTAGTGCACACTCGCACACTTGGAGATAGTACCGCACAATTGGCCGAGCTGCATGCATTGCTACTTGCACTTGAGTTCGCTTCACAGGATGAGACCACTCTTATTGTATGTGATTCTTTTTACTGTGTACAATCTTACAATGACAATCTGTTTTTCTGGTCGAAAAACGACTACAAGAGACGCAAAAGGGAGCACAATTAAGCATAAAATGCTTTGGGTTCGAGTGGCAGAATTGCAACAACGTCTGCCCCTCACACAGGTGGTTCACACCTTAGGCCATCAGCGGGTGGGCGCACACGCTATTGGTAACGATCTGGCAGATGAGGCTGCCCGTTCAGCAGTAGTCACGTGTTCAGTAGCAGCGGTTACTAGGTCCATGTCTAAAATAGACCCTGTTATTCTAGCAGCTATTGCTGCAACCAAGGAAGGTGACAATTACCCTACAGGTTTCCCTTCCAAGTATTCTTACAAATTAAGTCCCGATCAGGTTCCTTATGTAACTATACCTGACGTTGGAGATCGGCTGATCCCCAACGCGGACCGCAGAGTGCCTTGATATTAGCTGCACACGAAGGCATGGCTTCGGCACATGCAGGTGTGTCAGCTACGGTTTCCATCTTGCAGCAGCGTTATTGGTGGCGTGGGTTATATAAAGACACCCGTGCTTTTGTGCTTTCTTGCGACGTTTGTCAACAGATTAAGCCTTCCACGGTAACACGTCCACCACAAACACCGCTCTGCATTGCTAACAGACCCTTTGGGTGTGTTTACTTGGATCACTGCGGTCCATTCTCATCAGACACTGCTTATAAATACATCTTAGTGGCAGTGGACTCGTGCACACGGTTTCTCTGGGTCTGGCCACAACGGAGTGCTGACGCCCGAAATGTGATCAGGGATTTGCGTGTCTTTGTGGGAATTTTCGCATGCGGCACCTTCCATTCGGACCAAGGTCCAGCGTTTGCCTCTAGGGCTTACAAGGATGCAATGGCTTCGCTTGGGGTGCGGGTGAAATTTTCGTCTCCGTATAGGCCTGAGGGCAACTCTATCGTTGAACGAATGAACCGTGACTTAAAGCAATCCTTAACAGCTAGGGTTTTAGGTACTGGCAGGAACTGGCTGGCCCATTTGTATACCGTTCAGCGTGCACTTAATAATCTCCCTAGAAGACCTCTGGG
This sequence comes from Calotriton arnoldi, assembly GCA_963921515.1. Classification (NCBI taxonomy): domain Eukaryota; kingdom Metazoa; phylum Chordata; class Amphibia; order Caudata; family Salamandridae; genus Calotriton; species Calotriton arnoldi. Next base: position 787,687 of record CAWUFW010001414.1, read on the forward strand.
TGGGCGGACCCCATACGAAATGCTCTTTGGCATAAGAATGTTTGTGCCTGACCTTGAGGGTCCAGACATCGCGGCGCAATCCGCCAAGTTTGATGTAGATAACCATTCTGCTATGTTACAGGACTTACAAGAAGCCCGAGACAAACTTGCAACTATACATTTGCCTTCAGCCACAGATCCTGCGTTGCAGATTCCGGTAGCCGGCTGGCTTCCGAAAGTTGGAGAACTGGTTCGAGAGAAGGTTGAAAACAAAAAAGAATTTGGCCCCTCTTTTCGTGCACCGGTTCCAGTTCTTGGCCTGAAGGGAACACGTACAGTCATTTTACCACCGCTTCCTGGTCGCAAAGAAAACAGATACATCTCAGTTGAAAATGTCAAGCTACAGCGCCTGGCCGATCCTGAATAGTGTCACACCAGCGGTCTCTTGTCCTGCCATTTATCGGACATATGTTCATAGTCCATCTGCACGAACGATCGCTGATGCTGTAATTGAGATGGTTGATTTGCCTGAAACTACCTAATGTCCTTCGTGTTTCAATGGGTGATGTAGTACAAAATAATATTCATTCTGATGATTGGGATGTGCATGCCGTTGAAGCATTGTTTGCCGATGTAAAATATTATGCATCTTTTAATGCTGAAGATTTATATATGAATTCTGCTAATTATGCCGATTTGTATTGTTACCAACATTGGGGTAATCATCTTCTCCATAAGCCCAGTGCCCTGCGTAGTTCTGTTAACTATACCCAATGGGAACATTGTCCAAACCCCTTGCCAGGTAGCTCTCAAACTCTTCGAAATAAGTTTAATTATTTCACTGATTTTAATCGGTCGAACCCTGCATCCTATTATTTTAGACTAAATAACACATCAACTCAGAAAATTATGTTAACACACACCAAATTGCTTTATTCAGGTTCCTTTCTAAGTGCCTTAGCTGTGGGTGGTTATGAGTACTGGGATAATACAGTGGATTTAAAATCTATTTGGGGCTCCAAGCCATGGCAGGTACAGGGAACCGAGGCGTTGCATCGTGCGTGCCTCATCCCTACCCAAATTATGTTCCTAAATGCTTCCATCTATCAGACTACATGTTGGGGCTTAGCAACCACTAAACAATTGAATACGCCATCAATACCATCCCTGTCGAGTTTTCCAAATGAAAGCTCACGATTCAATATGTCCCTCGTGTCCCTGCAGGCAATGTTACAAACTAATTCGTTTAATGTTTCTGAGCTGGTTCAGTCACCCTGGTTAATATGGCCTATATCATCTAATGCATGTCAAATGCGTTTTCATGATACTGGTGCTAGCTACACACAGAATAGGCCTGATCCGAGGTTTACTGATGCCCGTACTGTCACTACATACTCTGTTGGTAAATTATGCAAACAATGGCTGCAACATTCGTCCCTTGATTCTGTTAAACAACATTTGTCCCTCCTTACAGGCAATATTGATCTGTCCGACTTTGTTTTGGGACCTCGTGGTCCCCGACCTAAGGGATCATTTATGAAACGTATAATGAACTCTGGAAGCTATCACAAATGGAAGCTGCTTCCCGTCTTCGGGAAATAGATCAAGCAAATATGGAAAAGGTGCTTGCTGTTGTTGACAATAGTATTAATACCCTGTCTTCTCGCATTTACACTTTAGAGAATATTGTGTCCTCTGTTGTCGATATTGTACAAGATGATGTTTCTGTGTTATATCATGGTCAGAATCAATTGCGCTCAGTTATGCAGTTTGCATGGACTTTACAGACGCTTAAGTTAGGTAAAGTGCCTTGGCATTTTTTGAACACCTCTGCCTTATTTCTACCTTTTAACTTAACTGACAAACAGCAATTTATGTCCATGAAGGATGCAACTTACACTCTATTACATATCGAAAAGGTGGATCCTTTGCCGTTCTCTGTTGCAGAACTCGATTCTGCTGTATGGCTAGTCCATGGGGTTATAGCTTTACCATTTTCCTTGTTTGAATTTGACTCGTGCATGAAACATTATCCTGTGGGCCGTTACCGGCCATTGGGCAGTGCTTTCCTGCATGAACTCTGGTCCTTGCCTTTCATGTATAAATGCCTTCGGGACGGCAAGGAAGTCTTTCTCACGGGGGAGTACTGCGACTCGACTATAGGTCATTCGCTTATTTGTAAACACATTAAATTGCATGGCTCATGTAGCGTTTCCTCTCCTAATCTTGCTTGTGTGCTGAAAGGTATTCCTGCTCCTGTTATTTCTCCTACTTTCACTCTCCTTTCCAATGGTAGTTATTTACTTTTAAATAACGAAAACTGTTGTGGCCTGCAGGCTGGCATTCCTTACATTGTAACAGTTTCACACAGGGTTGTCTGCTGCAAAAATGTGCTTTTTCCTCCCCCTCATGGCAAGGTTGATATCTCTATTTGGCCTTCCATCCCTACCATGGAAGCAGATTTCAATAGACTGAGCAGAATAAAGGCACTGTTATTAAACGAGGAAGTTATGCTCACGTCCGCCCGGGAGACATTCATTCTCCAGGTGGCGAGTACCCACAGTGAAATACAGGCCCTTTTAAACACTAATCTCCCCCAACATTTTGGGGAGTTAATACATCGTATTTTTAACGCATCTAACACTGAAGGCCTAGTACACTTTTTTAAGGTCGTTGGGTCGGGCTTGGTGTCCTCCTTCCAAACTATTTTTGGTGTCATCCCGGCTTTCATACATTCTATATTTTCCAGTGTCTTTGGCGGTTTCCCATTGATCCTCGCTTTAGCGGCTGGTGTCTTGCTCTTAATTTGCTTTCTGCGCAATGGCTGCTCCCCGATGGGACCTGCTCGATCCAGAACGACTCCAGCTGCTCCGTGAGCGCCTTTTGGCCGGTTTTGGCGTCTTGCCATTGGCGACACTGAGTGTGTCATATACTCTTTCATTTCGCTTTGCGTATTTCACTTGCGTGCAACCTGTGATGACTTGTGTCCGCTGTCCTTTCACCTGGACTCTGGATTATTGCCTCTCCAATTCGTCATTGTCTGTTCCGGATTTTGTTCAGTTGATGGGTCCCTTAGAGGCCCATGAGCAGGACTGTTCCGTCGCTGGCTGTATGGCGCGAAAGCTCTGAGATGCTTTCCCCGTTTGTATTCTATGGAATTGTAACCATGCTGCTTATATTAGTAATATGCATTATGCTATTAGTACTGACACGTGTACTGTACATTAGAGCACGTAAGTTGGAATAAACATTTTAACCTATCCAGTGTCTCTTCCTACGCACCTTGTGGACAAGTACGAGTGAGTGGCGAAAGAGTGTTCTTGCTTCAGTGAGTCCTGAGATAAAGATACCGTGTTCTGGGTTGTCCAAACATTAGTACTTGGGTGCTAATGGGATGCTAAGCTAGTTGGGTTGGGGTTTTTGGGTGCTACGGTATATGGTGGCAAACCACTGTATTCCGGGGTCCCATTTTCCTGTGCATAGCTCTGTGTATGTGCAGAAACCTTATGACATGGCGCGACCACCGTGGGGCAGCTTATCTGCGAGACGCTTGAGTAGTACTTGTGCTTGTCCACAAACCCCTCGCGTACGCTTCCGGAGGCGTATGTGACGGTGATACCTCCTATATTGAATGTTTTATAGGTTCTTTCAAGCTTGATATTATTAAAAAAGGTTAGTTAATAGACCCATTTTTGTGCTCCCTGTTAGGTTGTCGAATATAATTGTTTAGTCATGGCTGGTGTGGCGATAGCTGCACATAGTCGAGGAGCACTCCGAGACCACTTAGCTGTGTATGGAGTGCCCGATACTGGGGTCGAGTTGGTCTTTGTGGTACAAGCCGATCCGGCTTATCACTTTGAAGTGTTTTACACTTGGATCACTTTTGAAGCGGTGGATGCAGGTGATAAGCTGTTTCATGAATATAAGCCCACCGCTGTTCCTGCTGCCTATCGACCCTATACTGCTCTTGAAGTACCTCTCACGGCTTGGCAGCACCGTGTTTGGTTTAATGGCGCCCTACCACAACCAAATACCGCAGTTCGTTTAGGCCCCTTATCCATTGAGGGGGCCAATTGGCCTGTATTGGCCGGGTATACCCCGCATCCAAATTATCTGGCATTAACGCTTGCGGAACTGCGCACTATGCATACCGAATTGGTGCGAGTGCATCGAGCCTTGGTGACATATGTTACAGGTAGCCTCCATGGGGCTGCTCCTGTAGTCGCAGGCCAACCAGCTATTGCAGCTGGAGTGACCATAAGTCCTGTCATGGTAAATTCTGTGATGGGCAAACGTCCACAAAATAAGGACGACTATCCTTACTGGCTTGCAGAAAAGTTCGATCAGATAGAAGCAGTGTTTCCACATACATCCCCAGTAGATAAACACCGCATCCTCACGATAAGTTTGCCAAAAGACATAATCCCCGATTTGACATCATGTGAAAACTGGGGTAAGGTATTCGCAGCAGTTTATTCAAAATGTTTTGGAACTCCTTCCATGACGGTTCTACCCTCTGTAATTAAAAAGTACAGGATGAACATGGCCCTGAAGCGGCTGTGGAATTAGGGATGAGACTAGTGGGAGTGTTTGATGTAGTAGCTGAGCTGATCCTTGGAAATGTCAAGGGCGATGCTATGAACTTTCAAGTAGCGAATGCTTTGGCTTTGGTCCCAGAGTTGGACAGGCCTCGCGAATTACCGAAAATAATAGCCCGGGCTTATAAAACAATTGGAAGAAATAGCCTAGGCAACAAGCCTTTTGTAAAAATGCAAACTCAATCGCAAACACAAGTTATACAAACAAAAAGTGCATCTGAGAAAGATGATAAACCGGTCTTCACTAAAAAGAGTTGGAGACAGAAAAAGCAGGGTAAGCAACAAAAGAAGCCGGGGTCGAGAGGCGCTTCCCCAGTTTCGGTTTCTTCTGAACGTACTTATGATTTACGTGATAGGTCAAGGATTAAATCACCAGAAAGGTTTCAGAGCTCTGATACGCGTTCTCCTCGTTCTTCACAGGCCCAGACGTCGTCACAGGCTGGTGGAGGAGGACGGCAAGATAGAGGAAGGGGCCGAGAGGCTCCCCAGGAGCGAGACCAACCTCGACAACAAGTCAGAGGGAAAGCAGAAGACTTTCATCTTCCTCGACCGCAATTTCAGAAGAAAAAGTTGCCGCTGTCACAGCGAAATATGCCTCAGACCGTGAGAACGAGACTCCAGAATTGGACATGGGCAGTGACCCTCCTAGACAGCGCCGCGGAAGTTACCATAGTGCGGGAGGCGCTACGTCCTCATATGGAGGCGACAGCAACTGAAACATTCGTTACTGTAGAGACAGCTGACACGAGAGTGGCACCCCTGACAGACTATATAATCTAGTCATACAAATTGAAGGTGACATACCGCGTGAAATAAAAGGGATTTTTTGGGAAAATCTAACCTCTTCATATGACATTTTGTTAGCAGAGGTGGATTGGCCACCCCCATTCGTTTTAGCTGCACAAAAAGGAGAGGAGGTAATCCTTCCAAGCTTTTCAAGGCATGTCCCAAAAGACAAAGCTGAAGCACTTGCAGCTGAGTGGGCTGTGTACCTGGCACCAGCGTTATACCGCAACCATGTGGGATGGGATGAAGAATCACCTCCTCATGCAATACCTTTGCGGTCACTACCGCAGCCACAACCCCAATATCCCATCAAACGGCAGGCAAAAGGCCCCGTCTCCGAAATTCTGACACAGTTGGAATATCAGGGAGTAATTGAACCATGCGTATCACCTATGAACAATCCCCTTTTCGTGGTTTCTAAACCCGATGGATCGTACCGCTTAGTTTTGGATTACCGGCATTTAAATACTCATTGTCGGAACTTTGCGGTGCAAAATACACACAGTTCTGCGCTTGTAGACAGTCTTGTTCGTAAAAAATACAAAACGACACTTGACCTTTCAAACGGTTTCTACACGCACAACTTAGCCCCGGAGAGTGGTCAATGGACCGCATTCACATCCGGTGGTAAATTATTCCAGTTCCGGCGATTACCCATGGGCTATAAAAATAGTCCGGGTATATTCGCCGCCCGTGTTGTTTCTTTGTTAAATAACATTGATCAAGACGCATGTTCGTACGTTGATGACATCTATCTGACAGACGACGAGTTATATCAGCATCTGTCCCGTGTGGACCGCATTATTCTTGAATTTGCGGAGCAGGGTTACAAATTTAACTTTGCTAAGTCACACATTGCTGAATTTACCGTTCTGTTCTTGGGCTATGAGCTCAATAACGAAGGTAAGGGCTTAGCCCCCATTTCTTGGAAAAATGTGCACATTTGTGCCCCCAAATACTCTGAAGAAGCTTCAGTCTTTGCTGGGTTTCCTGAACTTCGGGCGTACTTACATTCCCGAATATGCCCAGCGTATCAAGCCTTTGTATGCTTTGATACAACCTACTTATTCAAGGTCTTGCTGGCTGCCTGAGCATACCTCAATTCTGCAGTCTTTGCAGACAGACCTTTTGGAGTCTAAATATCTTTTGACTCGTGATAACCACACAAACCTGGTGATTAGAATAATTCCGGGGGCGGTGGGATTCACCTATTTAACCTTTAATGAAGGTGATACAGTACCTATCGCATACAAGTCACATCTGTACACTTCCGCTGAATTGCGCTTTACATCTGTTGAAAAAGTTCTGACTGCAGTGCAAATGGCGATTCTAAAAGAACGCGCACTGGCACAGGGTAAGCGGATTCTGGTGGTAACACCCTGTCCTGCCCTGGAGGCAGTAACAAAGGCAAGTGTACCGAACTCTAAAGCAATGCATCCCCGTTGGATACAATGGGCTACATCTTTGACGTCTTCGGACGTCACTTTTGTTTTTGATTCTTCTCTTCAGACTCAGGAGTTTTTGCAGTATGAATTCGTTCATCCTCCTCCTTTGTTTTTACTACCGCTTGAGGATTACAAATGTGTGATCTACACCGATGGTTCGGCGCAACCGGCCACTGGGTCCAAGCACGCTTATTCAGCTGCATGTGCTATTGTTGCGGGTTCCTTTGTGAATGGAACGTTCAAATCCTCTGTAGTGCACACTCGCACACTTGGAGATAGTACCGCACAATTGGCCGAGCTGCATGCATTGCTACTTGCACTTGAGTTCGCTTCACAGGATGAGACCACTCTTATTGTATGTGATTCTTTTTACTGTGTACAATCTTACAATGACAATCTGTTTTTCTGGTCGAAAAACGACTACAAGGACGCAAAGGGAGCACAATTAAGCATAAAATGCTTTGGGTTCGAGTGGCAGAATTGCAACAACGTCTGCCCCTCACACAGGTGGTTCACACCTTAGGCCATCAGCGGGTGGGCGCACACGCTATTGGTAACGATCTGGCAGATGAGGCTGCCCGTTCAGCAGTAGTCACGTGTTCAGTAGCAGCGGTTACTAGGTCCATGTCTAAAATAGACCCTGTTATTCTAGCAGCTATTGCTGCAACCAAGGAAGGTGACAATTACCCTACAGGTTTCCCTTCCAAGTATTCTTACAAATTAAGTCCCGATCAGGTTCCTTATGTAACTATACCTGACGTTGGAGATCGGCTGATCCCCAACGCGGACCGCAGGAGTGCCTTGATATTAGCTGCACACGAAGGCATGGCTTCGGCACATGCAGGTGTGTCAGCTACGGTTTCCATCTTGCAGCAGCGTTATTGGTGGCGTGGGTTATATAAAGACACCCGTGCTTTTGTGCTTTCTTGCGACGTTTGTCAACAGATTAAGCCTTCCACGGTAACACGTCCACCACAAACACCGCTCTGCATTGCTAACAGACCCTTTGGGTGTGTTTACTTGGATCACTGCGGTCCATTCTCATCAGACACTGCTTATAAATACATCTTAGTGGCAGTGGACTCGTGCACACGGTTTCTCTGGGTCTGGCCACAACGGAGTGCTGACGCCCGAAATGTGATCAGGGATTTGCGTGTCTTTGTGGGAATTTTCGCATGCGGCACCTTCCATTCGGACCAAGGTCCAGCGTTTGCCTCTAGGGCTTACAAGGATGCAATGGCTTCGCTTGGGGTGCGGGTGAAATTTTCGTCTCCGTATAGGCCTGAGGGCAACTCTATCGTTGAACGAATGAACCGTGACTTAAAGCAATCCTTAACAGCTAGGGTTTTAGGTACTGGCAGGAACTGGCTGGCCCATTTGTATACCGTTCAGCGTGCACTTAATAATCTCCCTAGAAGACCTCTGGGTGGGCGGACCCCATACGAAATGCTCTTTGGCATAAGAATGTTTGTGCCTGACCTTGAGGGTCCAGACATCGCGGCGCAATCCGCCAAGTTTGATGTAGATAACCATTCTGCTATGTTACAGGACTTACAAGAAGCCCGAGACAAACTTGCAACTACACATTTGCCTTCAGCCACAGATCCTGCGTTGCAGATTCCGGTAGCCGGCTGGCTTCCAAAGGTTGGAGAACTGGTTCGAGAAAAGGTTGAAAACAAAAAAGAATTCGGCCCCTCTTTTCGTGCACCGGTTCCAGTTCTTGGCCTGAAGGGAACACGTACAGTCATTTTACCACCGCTTCCTGGTCGCAAAGAAAACAGATACATCTCAGTTGAAAATGTCAAGCTACAGCGCCTGGCCGATCCTGAATAGTGTCACACCAGCGGTCTCTTGTCCTGCCATTTATCGGACATATGTTCATAGTCCATCTGCACGAACGATCGCTGATGCTGTAATTGAGATGGTTGATTTGCCTGAAACTACGATTGATCCCCAACTCTCCACCAATATCGACGAGGACGAGTATACTTATCCTGCATCAGAATCGGTGGCACATCAACCAACAACGCCACTAAGCCCGACTCGTTATTCCTTTGATTCGGATTCCACATCTTCAAAAGTTCCATCCAAGTTCAGTATTTTTATATCCTGGTTTAGAGACAATTTTTTGATTCCCCCTGGACATACATCTGGTTGGTACTTTTCTTGATATTTTTGTTCATGTCCATTGGCTTTGTCACAGTGTTTTTTCTACTAATCAATGGTCACTATTTACCTGAACGCTCTGCTGTAGACTATGTTTCTGGAACTTTGGCTCCTCATTCCTCGTCTCACATCATGAAGCGTGACCACACATTTGTGAACATTTCAGCCTTCCCAGTTGCTGATGGCATCGTATGGGATGCAGTGAACTATCAAATCCATGGTCCGACGGAAATTATTAATGTACCTAATGTCCTTCGTGTTTCAATGGGTGATGTAGTACAAAATAATATTCATTCTGATGATTGGGATGTGCATGCCGTTGAAGCATTGTTTGCCGATTTAAAATATTATGCATCTTTTAATGCTGAAGATTTATATATGAATTCTGCTAATTATGCCGATTTGTATTGTTACCAACATTGGGGTAATCATTTTCTCCATAAGCCCAGTGCCCTGCGTAGTTCTGTTAACTATACCCAATGGGAACATTGTCCAAACCCCTTGCCAGGTAGCTCTCAAACTCTTCGAAATAAGTTTAATTATTTCACTGATTTTAATCGGTCGAACCCTGCATCCTATTATTTTAGACTAAATAACACATCAACTCAGAAAATTATGTTAACACACACCAAATTGCTTTATTCAGGTTCCTTTCTAAGTGCCTTAGCTGTGGGTGGTTATGAGTACTGGGATAATACAGTGGATTTAAAATCTATTTGGGGCTCCAAGCCATGGCAGGTACAGGGAACCGAGGCGTTGCATCGTGCGTGCCTCATCCCTACCCAAATTATGTTCCTAAATGCTTCCATCTATCAGACTACATGTTGGGGCTTAGCAACCACTAAACAATTGAATACGCCATCAATACCATCCCTGTCGAGTTTTCCAAATGAAAGCTCACGATTCAATATGTCCCTCGTGTCCCTGCAGGCAATGTTACAAAATAATTCGTTTAATGTTTCTGAGCTGGTTCAGTCACCCTGGTTAATATGGCCTATATCATCTAATGCATGTCAAATGCGTTTTCATGATACTGGTGCTAGCTACACACAGAATAGGCCTGATCCGAGGTTTACTGATGCCCGTACTGTCACTACATACTCTGTTGGTAAATTATGCAAACAATGGCTGCAACATTCGTCCCTTGATTCTGTTAAACAACATTTGTCCCTCCTTACAGGCAATATTGATCTGTCCGACTTTGTTTTGGGACCTCGTGGTCCCCGACCTAAGAGATTCATTTATGAAACGTATAATGAACTCTGGAAGCTATCACAAATGGAAGCTGCTTCCCGTCTTCGGGAAATAGATCAAGCAAATATGGAAAAGGTGCTTGCTGTTGTTGACAATAGTATTAATACCCTGTCTTCTCGCATTTACACTTTAGAGAATATTGTGTCCTCTGTTGTCGATATTGTACAAGATGATGTTTCTGTGTTATATCATGGTCAGAATCAATTGCGCTCAGTTATGCAGTTTGCATGGACTTTACAGACGCTTAAGTTAGGTAAAGTGCCTTGGCATTTTTGAACACCTCTGCCTTATTTCTACCTTTTAACTTAACTGACAAACAGCAATTTATGTCCATGAAGGATGCAACTTACACTCTATTACATATCGAAAAGGTGGATCCTTTGCCGTTCTCTGTTGCAGAACTCGATTCTGCTGTATGGCTAGTCCATGGGGTTATAGCTTTACCATTTTCCTTGTTTGAATTTGACTCGTGCATGAAACATTATCCTGTGGGCCGTTACCGGCCATTGGGCAGTGCTTTCCTGCATGAACTCTGGTCCTTGCCTTTCATGTATAAATGCCTTCGGGACGGCAAGGAAGTCTTTCTCACGGGGGAGTACTGCGACTCGACTATAGGTCATTCGCTTATTTGTAAACACATTAAATTGCATGGCTCATGTAGCGTTTCCTCTCCTAATCTTGCTTGTGTGCTGAAAGGTATTCCTGCTCCTGTTATTTCTCCTACTTTCACTCTCCTTTCCAATGGTAGTTATTTACTTTTAAATAACGAAAACTGTTGTGGCCTGCAGGCTGGCATTCCTTACATTGTAACAGTTTCACACAGGGTTGTCTGCTGCAAAAATGTGCTTTTTCCTCCCCCTCATGGCAAGGTTGATATCTCTATTTGGCCTTCCATCCCTACCATGGAAGCAGATTTCAATAGACTGAGCAGAATAAAGGCACTGTTATTAAACGAGGAAGTTATGCTCACGTCCGCCCGGGAGACATTCATTCTCCAGGTGGCGAGTACCCACAGTGAAATACAGGCCCTTTTAAACACTAATCTCCCCCAACATTTTGGGGAGTTAATACATCGTATTTTTAACGCATCTAACACTGAAGGCCTAGTACACTTTTTTAAGGTCGTTGGGTCGGGCTTGGTGTCCTCCTTCCAAACTATTTTTGGTGTCATCCCGGCTTTCATACATTCTATATTTTCCAGTGTCTTTGGCGGTTTCCCATTGATCCTCGCTTTAGCGGCTGGTGTCTTGCTCTTAATTTGCTTTCTGCGCAATGGCTGCTCCCCGATGGGACCTGCTCGATCCATTGTCATTGTAAGATTGTACACAGTAAAAAGAATCACATACAATAAGAGTGGTCTCATCCTGTGAAGCGAACTCAAGTGCAAGTAGCAATGCATGCAGCTCGGCCAATTGTGCGGTACTATCTCCAAGTGTGCGACTGTGCACTACAGAGGATTTGAACGTTCCATTCACAAAGGAACCCGCAACAATAGCACATGCAGCTGAATAAGCGTGCTTGGACCCAGTGGCCGGTTGCGCCGAACCATCGGTGTAGATCACACATTTGTAATCCTCAAGCGGTAGTAAAAACAAAGGAGGAGGATGAACGAATTCATACTGCAAAAACTCCTCAGTCTGAAGAGAAGAATCAAAAACAAAAGTGACGTCCGAAGACGTCAAAGATGTAGCCCATTGTATCCAACGGGGATGCATTGCTTTAGAGTTCGGTACACTTGCCTTTGTTACTGCCTCCAGGGCAGGACAAGCTGTTACCACCAGAATCCGCTTACCCTGTGCCAGTGCGCGTTCTTTTAGAATCGCCATTTGCACTGCAGTCAGAACTTTTTCAACAGATGTAAAGCGCAATTCAGCGGAAGTGTACAGATGTGACTTGTATGCGATAGGTACTTTATCACCTTCATTAAAGGTTAAATAGGTGAATCCCACCGCCCCCGGAATTATTCTAATCACCAGTTTTGTATAGTTATCACCAGTCAAAAGATATTTAGACTCCAAAAGGTCTGTCTGCAAAGACTGCAGAATTGAGGTATGCTCAGGCAGCCAGCAAGACCTTGAATAAGTAGGTTGTATCAAATCATACAAAGGCTTGATACGCTGGGCATATTCGGGAATGTAAGTACGCCCGAAGTTCAGGAAACCCAGCAAAGACTGAAGCTTCTTCAGAGTATTTGGGGGGCACAAATGTGCACATTTTTCCAAGAAATGGGGGCTAAGCCCTTACCTTCGTTATTGAGCTCATAGCCCAAGAACAGAACGGTAAATTCAGCAATGTGTGACTTAGCAAAGTTAAATTTGTAACCCTGCTCCGCAAATTCAAGAATAATGCGGTCCACACGGGACAGATGCTGATATAACTCGTCGTCTGTCAGATAGATGTCATCAACGTACGAACATGCGTCTTGATCAATGTTATTTAACAAAGAAACAACACGGGCGGCGAATATACCCGGACTATTTTTATAGCCCATGGGTAATCGCCGGAACTGGAATAATTTACCACCGGATGTGAAACCATCCATTCACAAAGGAACCCGCAACAATAGCACATGCAGCTGAATAAGCGTGCTTGGACCCAGTGGCCGGTTGCGCCGAACCATCGGTGTAGATCACACATTTGTAATCCTCAAGCGGTAGTAAAAACAAAGGAGGAGGATGAACGAATTCATACTGCAAAAACTCCTGAGTCTGAAGAGAAGAATCAAAAACAAAAGTGACGTCCGAAGACGTCAAAGATGTAGCCCATTGTATCCAACGGGGATGCATTGCTTTAGAGTTCGGTACACTTGCCTTTGTTACTGCCTCCAGGGCAGGACAGGGTGTTACCACCATAATCCGCTTACCCTGTGCCAGTGCGCGTTCTTTTAGAATCGCCATTTGCACTGCAGTCAGAACTTTTTCAACAGATGTAAAGCTCAATTCAGCGGAAGTGTACAGATGTGACTTGTATGCGATAGGTACTGTATTACCTTCATTAAAGGATAAATAGGTGAATCCCACCGCCCCCGGAATTATTCTAATCACCATGTTTGTGTGGGTATCACTAGTCAAAAGATATTTAGACTCCAAAAGGTCTGTCTGCAAAGACTGCAGAATTGAGGTATGCTCAGGCAGCCAGCAAGACCTTGAATAAGTAGGTTGTATCAAAGCATACAAAGGCTTGATACGCTGGGCATATTCGGGAATGTAAGTACGCCCGAAGTTCAGGAAACCCAGCAAAGACTGAAGCTTCTTCAGAGTATTTGGGGGGCACAAATGTGCACATTTTTCCAAGAAATGGGGGCTAAGCCCTTACCTTCGTTATTGAGCTCATAGCCCAAGAACAGAACGGTAAATTCAGCAATGTGTGACTTAGCAAAGTTAAATTTGTAACCCTGCTCCGCAAATTCAAGAATAATGCGGTCCACACGGGACAGATGCTGATATAACTCGTCGTCTGTCAGATAGATGTCATCAACGTACGAACATGCGTCTTGATCAATGTTATTTAACAAAGAAACAACACGGGCGGCGAATATACCCGGACTATTTTTATGTCATAAGGTTTCTGCACATACACAACTATACATTTGCCTTCAGCCACAGATCCTGCGTTGCAGATTCCGGTAGCCGGCTGGCTTCCGAAAGTTGGAGAACTGGTTCGAGAGAAGGTTGAAAACAAAAAGAATTTGGCCCCTCTTTTCGTGCACCGGTTCCAGTTCTTGGCCTGAAGGGAACACGTACAGTCATTTTACCACCGCTTCCTGGTCGCAAAGAAAACAGATACATCTCAGTTGAAAATGTCAAGCTACAGCGCCTGGCCGATCCTGAATAGTGTCACACCAGCGGTCTCTTGTCCTGCCATTTATCGGACATATGTTCATAGTCCATCTGCACGAACGATCGCTGATGCTGTAATTGAGATGGTTGATTTGCCTGAAACTACGATTGATCCCCAACTCTCCACCAATATCGACGAGGACGAGTATACTTATCCTGCATCAGAATCGGTGGCACATCAACCAACAACGCCACTAAGCCCGACTCGTTATTCCTTTGATTCGGATTCCACATCTTCAAAAGTTCCATCCAAGTTCAGTATTTTTATATCCTGGTTTAGAGACAATTTTTTGATTCCCCCTGGACATACATCTGGTTGGTACTTTTCTTGATATTTTTGTTCATGTCCATTGGCTTTGTCACAGTGTTTTTTCTACTAATCAATGGTCACTATTTACCTGAACGCTCTGCTGTAGCCTATGTTTCTGGAACTTTGGCTCCTCATTCCTCGTCTCACATCATGAAGCGTGACCACACATTTGTGAACTTTCAGCCTTCCCAGTTGCTGATGGCATCGTATGGGATGCAGTGAACTATCAAATCCATGGTCCGACGGAAATTATTAATGTACCTAATGTCCTTCGTGTTTCAATGGGTGATGTAGTACAAAATAATATTCATTCTGATGATTGGGATGTGCATGCCGTTGAAGCATTGTTTGCCGATTTAAAATATTATGCATCTTTTAATGCTGAAGATTTATATATGAATTCTGCTAATTATGCCGATTTGTATTGTTACCAACATTGGGGTAATCATCTTCTCCATAAGCCCAGTGCCCTGCGTAGTTCTGTTAACTATACCCAATGGGAACATTGTCCAAACCCCTTGCCAGGTAGCTCTCAAACTCTTCGAAATAAGTTTAATTATTTCACTGATTTTAATCGGTCGAACCCTGCATCCTATTATTTTAGACTAAATAACACATCAACTCAGAAAATTATGTTAACACACACCAAATTGCTTTATTCAGGTTCCTTTCTAAGTGCCTTAGCTGTGGGTGGTTATGAGTACTGGGATAATACAGTGGATTTAAAATCTATTTGGGGCTCCAAGCCATGGCAGGTACAGGGAACCGAGGCGTTGCATCGTGCGTGCCTCATCCCTACCCAAATTATGTTCCTAAATGCTTCCATCTATCAGACTACATGTTGGGGCTTAGCAACCACTAAACAATTGAATACGCCATCAATACCATCCCTGTCGAGTTTTCCAAATGAAAGCTCACGATTCAATATGTCCCTCGTGTCCCTGCAGGCAATGTTACAAAATAATTCGTTTAATGTTTCTGAGCTGGTTCAGTCACCCTGGTTAATATGGCCTATATCATCTAATGCATGTCAAATGCGTTTTCATGATACTGGTGCTAGCTACACACAGAATAGGCCTGATCCGAGGTTTACTGATGCCCGTACTGTCACTACATACTCTGTTGGTAAATTATGCAAACAATGGCTGCAACATTCGTCCCTTGATTCTGTTAAACAACATTTGTCCCTCCTTACAGGCAATATTGATCTGTCCGACTTTGTTTTGGGACCTCGTGGTCCCCGACCTAAGAGATTCATTTATGAAACGTATAATGAACTCTGGAAGCTATCACAAATGGAAGCTGCTTCCCGTCTTCGGGAAATAGATCAAGCAAATATGGAAAAGGTGCTTGCTGTTGTTGACAATAGTATTAATACCCTGTCTTCTCGCATTTACACTTTAGAGAATATTGTGTCCTCTGTTGTCGATATTGTACAAGATGATGTTTCTGTGTTATATCATGGTCAGAATCAATTGCGCTCAGTTATGCAGTTTGCATGGACTTTACAGACGCTTAAGTTAGGTAAAGTGCCTTGGCATTTTTTGAACACCTCTGCCTTATTTGTACCTTTTAACTTAACTGACAAACAGCAATTTATGTCCATGAAGGATGCAACTTACACTCTATTACATATCGAAAAGGTGGATCCTTTGCCGTTCTCTGTTGCAGAACTCGATTCTGCTGTATGGCTAGTCCATGGGGTTATAGCTTTACCATTTTCCTTGTTTGAATTTGACTCGTGCATGAAACATTATCCTGTGGGCCGTTACCGGCCATTGGGCAGTGCTTTCCTGCATGAACTCTGGTCCTTGCCTTTCATGTATAAATGCCTTCGGGACGGCAAGGAAGTCTTTCTCACGGGGGAGTACTGCGACTCGACTATAGGTCATTCGCTTATTTGTAAACACATTAAATTGCATGGCTCATGTAGCGTTTCCTCTCCTAATCTTGCTTGTGTGCTGAAAGGTATTCCTGCTCCTGTTATTTCTCCTACTTTCACTCTCCTTTCCAATGGTAGTTATTTACTTTTAAATAACGAAAACTGTTGTGGCCTGCAGGCTGGCATTCCTTACATTGTAACAGTTTCACACAGGGTTGTCTGCTGCAAAAATGTGCTTTTTCCTCCCCCTCATGGCAAGGTTGATATCTCTATTTGGCCTTCCATCCCTACCATGGAAGCAGATTTCAATAGACTGAGCAGAATAAAGGCACTGTTATTAAACGAGGAAGTTATGCTCACGTCCGCCCGGGAGACATTCATTCTCCAGGTGGCGAGTACCCACAGTGAAATACAGGCCCTTTTAAACACTAATCTCCCCCAACATTTTGGGGAGTTAATACATCGTATTTTTAACGCATCTAACACTGAAGGCCTAGTACACTTTTTTAAGGTCGTTGGGTCGGGCTTGGTGTCCTCCTTCCAAACTATTTTTGGTGTCATCCCGGCTTTCATACATTCTATATTTTCCAGTGTCTTTGGCGGTTTCCCATTGATCCTCGCTTTAGCGGCTGGTGTCTTGCTCTTAATTTGCTTTCTGCGCAATGGCTGCTCCCCGATGGGACCTGCTCGATCCAGAACGACTCCAGCTGCTCCGTGAGCGCCTTTTGGCCGGTTTTGGCGTCTTGCCATTGGCGACACTGAGTGTGTCATATACTCTTTCATTTCGCTTTGCGTATTTCACTTGCGTGCAACCTGTGATGACTTGTGTCCGCTGTCCTTTCACCTGGACTCTGGATTATTGCCTCTCCAATTCGTCATTGTCTGTTCCGGATTTTGTTCAGTTGATGGGTCCCTTAGAGGCCCATGAGCAGGACTGTTCCGTCGCTGGCTGTATGGCGCGTGCGGCTGCACTGGGGATTTTGGCGCAATGGGATATCTGGGCGGCTGCCCAGGATCTCCTACAACGAAGCTGTTTCAATTATCACGCAAGCTGTCCCGCATTGCTTCTGGATGCTCCCTTTGCTGAGGAGCATTCCTGCTCTTTTGAACTCATGGATTGGATGGCATCTATGTTTTTTGACGATTCCAATGATGAACTCTTGGAGGGTATGGCTTTCTTCTGCACTTTCACTTTCATGGATTGACCTGCCCTTCGCCGTTTGGGCGCTCCCTGTGCTCCGACGGCTATTTCTCTCCTCTGCTGGGCCTCTGTCCTGGCCGCCGGACTGTCCAGGGGAGGGTGTCTTGTGGATTGTTACCTGCCTTGTTATGTTGGCCTAGGCCTGGCTGCCATGCTGCTTTTCTTTGCGCACGTTACACTGAGCCGGGCCTTCCTCGCCCTTTGCTCGTGCCAAGTTCTTTTGCACTGTCTGCATCTTCTGTTGTTCACGTTTTTGGGCTCAGTCTGCACAAACATGTACAAGGTCGCATAACAATGTATTTTGGTTCTTCCTGATATGGCCAGTCTCGCGCACCCAGACATAACATTATGTGCAATTGCCATGAAGAATTTGATATGCTTTTAATGCTGTGGTTTACTAGCGCTTAACACACTTGGAGAAATCCCTTTCAGTGAGAAGAGCTATGATGTCCTGCTGATGTAATTCTGCATCTAGAGACTGAGGTATGGGGGTTCGCTAGTCAAAGCCCAGAGGTCTTCTATTACTATAATAAACTATCTTACTGCAAGGGGAGGGTGGTAATGTTATTTATACGTTTATCCACTGAGCTCTGAGATGCTTTCCCCGTTTGTATTCTATGGAATTGTAACCATGCTGCTTATATTAGTAATATGCATTATGCTATTAGTACTGACACGTGTACTGTACATTAGAGCACGTAAGTTGGAATAAACATTTTAACCTATCCAGTGTCTCTTCCTACGCACCTTGTGGACAAGTACGAGTGAGTGGCGAAAGAGTGTTCTTGCTTCTGTGAGTCCTGAGATAAAGATACCGTGTTCTGGGTTGTCCAAACATTAGTACTTGGGTGCTAATGGGATGCTAAGCTAGTTGGGTTGGGGTTTTTGGGTGCTACGGTATATGGTGGCAAACCACTGTATTCCGGGGTCCCATTTTCCTGTGCATAGCTCTGTGTATGTGCAGAAACCTTATGACACTGGGTTTGCCACCTCTTTAGCGCTGTTGGCAGGGTTTGTAGCGCCGACTCCTTTGCTTGAAGGGAAAAGCTTTGCCTTGGTGATTTCTTTTAGGTCCACCACCAGTTTTGCCATCATCTCCGGGAGCGTACTTAGTTTGCCTATTATTGGTGAACAGTCGCAGCCTTGTCGCGGGAGATCAGCATCCGCTTAGGCCCTCCTAATCAGATTGTTTAGATTTGTGATTTTATCGTCTATATTAGCAACGTACACCGCCAGTGTGTTTAGTAGGCTGATTTGTATATCCATTTTATTAGCTTGGTATGTCATGGCATCGGCTGACCTTTGTAGAATGTCCAAAGCTGTGGCCCATACCGATTCTTGTTTGAATTCCTCCTCCTTCCCCCCCGTTTCGGACCGGTGAGGGCGTGGGGTGGTTAGGGGCGTCTTCGCCATATGATGAAAGCATGTTTTCCCATTCTTTTGATTGAATGAAGGAGAGATCTCTCTCCAATACGCAAGCATCCTCAGCGTATGGCATAGGCTGAATCCGACCCTGCCCCTTAGGTGTACACGGTGCGAGCTCACTCGCACCGTCCCCGCTTTGTAGTTGATACACTTTCGGTACGTAAGGTGAGTTAGCGGAAGTTTCCACGCTTTCTTCTGTTTTAGTGCTAAAACGGCCCTGTGTGCCCAGTTTTGTTGATGAATTAATAAACTCAGACATGCGGTCCGAGCTAGCAGGGGCAATGACTACGGGAGTGGCTGCGCAATTGTTCGTTGTCTCTGGGGGATTTGGTGTGTTCTTTGCTTTGTTTCACCCTTCTTCCCCAGGGCTGCTGGTAGGACCCCTGAACTGCCCGGCGAGGTTGTATTAGTATCTCCCCCCCGTGGGGTGTATCTGGCTCCTCGAAATTACTAGTGGCTGTGGCTGTTTGATTTACCAAATTACCAGGCTTTATGATGGCATCAGGGCTCCGCTTGCCGATGGTCACGATGGGACTCAGAGGAACAGGTAAGCCCTTGATACCCATATTACCAGAGAAAACGACTGACCCTGCGTCTTTCAGAAAGGCAAATTTGGACGTTATTTTTGGTTGCGTGCCAAATGACTTGTAGCCCGTAGGTCCAGCTTTCAGTGTGAGCGGATGGAGGGTGTTGTCTGTAGTGCTTTCTGGTGTGTTTTGCAGCAGGTCAAGTAACTGGTCTGTGTCTACAGTGTCTACAGTAGATGTAGGTGTAGGTGTCCTATGTACTGCTCTCTGCTTCTTTTTCCTTGGTGGGGCCGTGCCCCTCTGCTTCCCTGATCGCATGCTTCACTGTGATCCGGTGACCAGGTAAATTGCAAGAAGCCAAAAGCTCCGGCTTTGGCCTTTGAACTTGTCTGTGTAGGCAGTCTGAGCAGCACGAGCAGCGCGACCCGCACGAGCAGGCTGGGAAGCAGTGGGAAGGAGGAAGAGAGCAGGGCTCGCTGCTGAGCTGCAAGCCGCACTCAGCCTAGCTGGGCCGCTTCCGCAGACTCACTGGGCACGCACTTCGCAGTCACCCCTAACGGTGACCACGCTCTCTTTCCTTGTCCCTAGTCCTGCTTCAAGCTGCAGGTAGCTGACCTCTCATTGTTGGGTGCAGCTGTTTGCTGCCAAATGCTGAGTGCTAGGAGCTGTTGAAGGCTAAAGGCTTCTCCCCCTAGTTTTCTTTGATGGCTTTTGCGCCCTCCCTCCTGCCTGCCCTCGTTGCCTGGAGGATAAAAGGAAGGAATGGCAAATGACAAGTGGGGTTGCGGGGGAGCAAGGAGCCTGTCTTATGCTGTCTTACGCTCCGTCTTGTGCTCTGTCCACTCCAGCTGCCTTCAAGACCTCTTTAAGACCTCTTTGGTTGCGGTACTGTTGCGGCGAAGTTGTAGCTCACCTCACCCAACCAGGAGGCCGGGGAGATCCTGCGGCGGCCGCCGCTGCTGCATGGGAGACCGGGAGGGCCGGAACGCTCCGGCCGCCGCTGCCAATTACGGCACAATCGTGGCGAAGTAGTGGTGCAGTTATGGCGAAGTTATGGCTCACACCGGGAAACCGGGAAGCTCCTGCGGCGGCCTGCTGCTGCACGCCTGCCTGCTTGCTCAGACACAACGAAAACACAATGAAAACACAGACTGGAATTTCACTTGCTCTGAGTCATGTAGTTCCATCAACACCAGCTGCTTCCATCGTTTCAAAACGTGCAGCAACCACCACCACCCCAATTGCAGTCAGAGCCTACCCTACAGAAAGGCCAGCAGAACTGAGTAGCTCCACTTCAACAGTTCTTCAGGCTTTGGTGCAAAAAGAATGCTCTTTTTCCCTATTTTTAATTTTGTTACACTCAGGCTGCATTAGGAGAAAGTCACAGACTATCAGAAAAAAGTTAATTGTGGTAAGCCAGGTGTCAATTATGGTACCAGGGACCAACTGACCCATCTGAAAAATCAGCACACAATTGAGTGGGCAGAGCACCTCAAAAATATAGCTGCAGGTGGTGAAAGAGAAGAACTTTAACGAATAGAAGGAGGTTGTGGTGAGGAAGAAGAGGATGGAAGCCTCATGTGAAGCAGTCCTGTGGCTGATGCTCATAGCATGCAGTCATCACCCGCAGCAACCTCAGAATGGTACAAGGAATAGGGGGATACAGACATCCAAAAGCACCCAAGCAGCCTATCTGCTCCCTGTAGGTCACTAGTGGAGGTATCACAAAGAAAACAGTAAAATAACTAACAGTCAAGACTATGTCCACCCTGAAGCAGCAATACTACTGAACACATGAGAAAGTCCATTTATCCAATGGAAAGCTTGTCAAAATGTTAGCACTTGAAAACTCCTCCTGATTTCTTTTATTGAAGGAGATTGATTTCTTTAATTTGTTGAGTCCGCCTGCCCAAAATGATGGGTTCCAAGCAGGACCTGTTTTTTCTTTGTTGCTTTGCCAGCACTGCACTATTAAGTGTTTCTAATGGTTGGAAACGAATAGAAGGAGGTTGTGGTGAGGAAGAAGAGGATGGCAGCATCATGTGAAGTAGTCCTGTGGCTGATGCTCATAGCATGCAGTCATCACCCGCAGGAACCTCAGAATGGTACAAGGAATAGGGGGATACAGTCATCCAAAAGCACCCAAGCAGCCTATCTGCTCCCTGTAGGTCACTAGTGGAGGTATCACAAAGAAAACAGTAAAATAACTAACAGTCAAGACTATGTCCACCCTGAAGCAGCAATACTACTGAACACATGAGAAAGTCCATTTATCCAATGGAAAGCTTGTCAAAATGTTAGCACTTGAAAACTCCTCCTGTTTTCTTTTATTGAAGGAGATTGATATCTTTAATTTGTTGAGTCCGCCTGCCCAAAATGATGGGTTCCAAGCAGGACCTGTTTTTTCTTTGTTGCTTTGCCAGCACTGCACTATTAAGTGTTGCTAATGGTTGGAGACGCTATGAAGGAGACCACTGTTCAGTCCATCCTCATGTGGAAAAGTTGTCAAGCAACAGTTTACATGTGCATCACTGCACAGTGGATCTCCTTCAAGGAGTGAAGAACGGCTAAGTGCTGGACACACCACTGATAATGCTTTTTGGGGCATTTGGCATGCATCATAGCTCCCATATGTCTGTCTCTTATCTATTAACCTCACCAATAAGGCGTCACTTCTCTATCCTTGGAGAAATGTTCAGAGTTCATTGATACAAGTGTTTCCTCACACTTTTGTTGAAACATATATTTAATGCCATTGCCTAACTGAATTTGCAATTAGGTATTATTCTTCCAGTCTTGTATTTTTTCCTCTTTTTCTTCTTTTTTATAAACATGCACTAGTAATTACTTTTTGAGACCTCAGGTTGAGATTTTGCTCATGGAAACGTGTGGTGTCATATCTAACAGCGATTTTTGTTTCTTTTCAGTGAATATCGAATTTAATTCTGATGTACAGCACACCTTGATTCATCCTGCTTAACTGCACATGTTGTGAATTTTCTTTGCTATGTGAGTATTTCTATACATGTTATGTGAATGAACTTTTCTGTTCATTATATAAAAATATTGAAAAAACTAATTCTCTGTAATCATGTTAAATGATGTGTTCTCAATTGAATTTTCAGATGGTCTCTGAAATTAAGAACATTTATTTTTGGAAAGTCTTCATGAATATTGAGATCGCATACATTTTTGTGGTATGATAATTATCCAACTTTTAACATCTTATTCTATATGGGTTTTCTAACCTTTGTGGCCTAATGCATGTTGCATCCTTTCTTTTTCCGTTTTCTCCTCCACAGTTTGAATATATGATTCAAATATCTTCCATTTTTCTTCTTACTAGTTTATTGGCCTAATAGGTCATTCTGCACATGGAACCTGGGCCCATGCTTGGTAATAATTTCACCTTACAGATTCTTTTACCTCTCTACTCTTGTCTCCCTTTTTCAGATTGTAGCCTCTGCCTTACCATGTGATAATGTCTTACAAAAAGTTTTTGACAGTTAATCGAGGAATTAATTTGTGTTTTTTTCCTTTTTTCAATCCTATTTTTTATCTGTTTCTGTTCTGATTTATCACCACCTTTGATGTGTACAAAATTCAGTTACGGATTGGCCCTGAAGAAGCGACGTGTGTTGTGAAACACGTATTGGCCCTGGATGTTGATTTTGTTTTCAGAAAATAATAAAAATGAATCTGAAGACCTTTCATCATAAACTGGCAGATGTTTATTGAATTATTCATAAGACCTCAAAACCCAGTACTTGAGGGAGTGTCCTGCACCCACTTTTTAAGCTGTGTCAAACCTTTGAAAGATCCTATGTCTCCCTCTAGCTTTTTAGATGGGGGATAGTGGCCTGATCCAAATGCTACTCTCTTTTCAGATTCTGAACCAGGAAGTCTCAAGGAGCAGAGTACAATGAGCCAAGCAATCTCGTCATTGCACTTGCTTCAGGAACATTTGCAAAAGGTGGAAAAACATTTAGCAATATCAATGAAGAATCAGCTGCCTTGTCAACAGCTTAGTAGCTTATTTGAATTTTAATAAAATCCTACTACTGTTACCTTATCCACAGTTCAAAAACGCACTGGCTGTCACTTTCATTACTGATGTTTCAATTTAGAAAGACGTGGATTGCCAGGAAAGTGGGTGATCTAGAAGAAAAACAACTGTAATTTCAAAGCCAGGGCAGAACTGAAGTTCAGCCTTCAACATCCAGAGAGAACACCTTTGCCTGCTATTCTAGACCCATAGCAACAACAGCTTCAAGTTCACTGCCTAGCCACTGAAGTGGCTTGTTTTCATTGGGTAGGATTTAAATCAAGCTTAATAAAACACAGGTACAGCAAGTGGGAGCAACAAGACAATTGAGAACATGGTCCAAGATTATCTGGATGACTCAATAAAGGAGTACCCGAATCAAGACCCAATGACCTTTTGGCACCTACAGGTCTGCCCCCAGTAGACCGGCTGTGCAGGTACACAATGCACACTTGACCTGTCCAAAAAAACCTTACTGAGAGGCCTAAACCCGCCTTTTAAATATTAATGTCACCCCTAAGTAAGCCTTAAGTAGCCATAAGACGGGTTGCATGAAATGTAAGAGTACGACAAGTAAACGTTTAAAGTACAGCATCACCTTACAGTAAAAAGGCATACAAAACTATTTTCGCTCTACAAGGGTTAGCTGTTCCATAGGAAAGCATAGGAAGTTAATGTTCAAATTTAATAATAAGAAATGTTATCTATGCCTAGGAAACAGATAAAAAGCTACTTCTTAGACTTTTAAAAATATTTATTACAAATCCAATTCACTGGTAAAGTCGGATTTGTAATAAATATTTTACCAAATGTACTTTAAAATAGTTACATTTAGCCTGCCCAATGTCTCAAGAAGCCTATTTACATGAGCTTACAGCTGTCACCCAAGAGCTGACTAGCTCCTTGAAGTGGTTCCGAGTGCTGAGAGAAAGGGGAAGAAGAGATGTTGACCTTCCCATGACAGGATGCTCATCTGTGCTAAGTCCAGGATTTTTAATGAACTTCAAAGGATACCTATCCTGTCACTGGCAGATGTAGCTCACACCTGGACCTGTCCCTCTATACTTCTTCCAGCCAGCCAGCCCCTAGACCCCGTTTTGAGTGCCACAAGGGAGTGTTTGTTCATTTGCCTGGCCAGACCTCTAATGTTGGCACAGGAGCTCTGCACATGGGAAGAAAGGTTCTGCCATCTAGGTTTTAGGTAGAGAGGGGCAATGCAGGAGGGCACACAGAAATAGTTGTAAAAGTGGGTAAGATTACCTCTGGGAACTTTTTCCCTTTTGGTCGGCATTGCTTGATCTGTGAAAGACAAAAGAGGGACTGCACCTGTTGTTGTGACCTGTGAGGAGAACCCAAAGGTCTGAACCTGCTTCCATTTATATCCAAGAATTGGACTCCAAGGGTCAGTTGTCTGACCTCCTGTTAAGCTACAGGGACAAAAAAACTACAAGTCCATTTTCCTGCGAGAACTCACCTGACTGTTATGTTTCATATAGGTACCCCGATATAGGCTCAGGTAGTAACCAGACCTTTCACCTATATCTCTCCTGCCATTACACTTTATAACGGTTCTTGGGTCTGACCTTTTACCTAGTTACGGTACTGCTAACAGGACATGTAGTTTTCCATGAAAACTAGCCTCATTCATTATGCATGAGGATACTTGGAAACTCAGCAGGACTACTATTTCCTGCATAATAACTATGTATAAGTGTCATTCCTTCCGTCATCCGAAGTCTGACATGACACAGCAAGATAGATCCCCTGAGGGTACCACTTTGGGTATATAAACACCACATCTTTGCTGAGGCAGGAAGAGGAAAAAAAGGACTTCCATGCTGACACAATGACGCAAGACACTGAGGTTCCTGCAAGCAGACACTCCAGCTCACATTGGTCTGACATCCCTCGGGGGGTGTCCATCTCGAGACCAAGACGGGGTCCCACAGTCTCTCACTTCAGGTAATGGGGTTGACTTTATCCTAGAGAGATTCTTGGCTCTACACCTACAGACATGCTAGGTACACTTAGGTACATCTAGTTAGGGTTGCATCGTAGGAGTACGCATTATTACTGTCATGTATTTTTACACCTGCCTGTATTCATTGTTTTAGCACCATGGCAGAAATCTACCATCCTTTTACTCTCTTGGTGCTTATAATCATTTATATCTGTTTCTGTCTAATGGTTGTTTCAGCACATCTATTTTACACTAGAATTACGCTGGTTCAACAAATGCTTATTGAAAACGTCCCCACCGTTTATTCTGTGTATCTCTCTGAGACAAAGTGAGCACGAGTGACTAAGCGAAAAGTACTGTACTGTTTCCACAATCTCTGATGGGACAGAGGTTCGATAGTTGCCAAGAACTATTCTCTCCTTGGTAAGAGGGGTTTCTAGTGGCACTGTGAGCTAGCTGGTATATAGGCAAACATACCCAGTGGGGGTGTCTGGAATCAGTCTGGACACCAATCCCACAGTCTATGTTGTCTAAATGCGCAGATCCTTTATAGGGTTATAGGAACTACACGACATGACCTGTTACAAGTGGACATGCCTTGGACCCTAGTTGTAGCTTCTGTGGGGAGTCTTGACTCACAAGTGCTGTTCCAGAGGTCTTGGATTCCTTTACCAATGTCAGACTGTACTTCTCCTGTCTAACACTAAAACCTGAGATTTAGAAGTTTTTTCAAGGTTTTTTGCCTGAAGAATTAACAGAAGACCAGGAGCAACCTTCTAAGCCAATCTGGCAGGGGTGCATCACCAGTGGGCCTGACTTGGCCACACCTTCCGCTATGTTCTTCTCTGCAGAATCAAATTCAATTCAGCGGGCCTGATACTAACTGACATCCGATGGTGTTGAACCCTCTACGGCTACAGCCTGCAGCCATGCCCCGCTGAAGGAATCTTATTTCCAGGAAAGAGACTAAGTCCAAAGGTAGAAATCTTTGCAGGACCAGACGTCAAGCAGCGTCCAATTGACACCCTTCCTGGGTGCAAACTCAGGACTTCTCCCACTCTAAACATTTCCCTCCTTTGTCGATGGCTTCACTAAGACCTCGTCCTTTGGCACCCCGTTGTTGACGACCCATCTTCGGATGAAGCTTGCTGCCTGGCCCCGTTGAGGACTCTACCTTCTTAGTAGGTAACTCTTTGACTAGGACCAAACCAATTCCTGTATCCTACCTGTGCTCCTTAAAGGTCTTAAAGGCCTTACAATTTACCTTTATCCCAGTTTAGCATGACCAGTTGCCCGCGGTTGGCATTTTGCACTATTTTTTTTTTTACTTTAAAAATTCACATCTCCTGTTACCTTATTAGATTATTGTCATTTTAATGTCAATTTGCTCATTAAGATATTCTCTATTTTTAAATTTTGGATTAGGATTTTTATTGTCCTGTGTTTACAACATTTTAACTGTTTTGCCACTACTAAATGCTTTACACATTTTCTTAACCTTAGCGTGTCTGATCTGTGCTATAGCTAACAGGGATTGAGCTCAGGTTTAAATTACTGGAACCTTTCCTTGAACAAGAATAGTGACATTATTACTTATGGTGAACACTCATCCATCCCAGCCAATGATGCACTTTTTTACTAAGACATACTGTTTGTCCTTATTTATTTTGCAATAACTTTACTGTCTAAACTGACTGCAGACTACTGTAAGGTCAGGCAGATGAAGGGATAAAATCCAAAACATCTGAGATGGATCAAATCACAGTGTGGTATAACCAAATAAGTGTTATTAGCTCTGCTTGGCATTTGATTTCATTAAGCAAGAACACTAAACTTGAGCAAGGAGTGGTTTAAGTTGTCTACAATTCTTAGGAAATGATGTGCCAAAACCACCCTTAATCCTCACCTCCTCTAATAATATGCTTAGAATAGGAAGAAAATGGGAAGTAGCAGCATCTTCATCTCACGCAGGCACTAGATCATCAGTGAAAGCGTTACCAATCTGATGAAATGACCAGAGATGGAAATGCTTCCCTTTGTTGCTTATGTGAAGGATGTTGGAACCCTAGTAAGGAATTCAACATGATGCACCCAACCAGGGTGCATTGGTCAAGCACTGATCCTCACCACTGCAGTAGTATCTATTCATGATCTACCTAATAGCTTGTTAAACCCCAGAATTGTCCAATTTGCAGACATCCTTGTAGGAATTTGGGTTGTTGATCGAGAGGGGTGAAGAAAGAAAAGTCTTTAAACTAACCATTGCTTAACTCTCTAGTAGCTTGGCATGAAAACAGTCAGGCTTAACTTAGAGGCAATGTGTAAGATTTGTATGCAGCACAAAACAAGTAATAAAGTGAAAACTAAATCCCAAAACTATATGGAGAGTATTTAAAAAAATTAAATGATACCAGAACAACAAAAATATAATCAGGAGAACCGAAGATATACAATTATTAAAGTTTTAGGGAAGTATAGCGCCTAAAATCCCAAAGCGCCACTTGTGGTCATTTGGTCGTGCTAGACCAGGGTAAAGGCACAAGTTTGGATACAGAGACCAGGTTAGTCCTGCTGAAAAAGTTACCTTTTCAATGTCCAGTTTGCGGTGGAGGAGGCCGAAGGAAGCGAAGACAGCATCGCGGATGGTCGTCAATGTAGCATGAAGAGCAAGCCTGGCATTGCGGACGGTTGTCACTGTAGCTCAAAGATCCAGTCAGGCATCACAAATGGTCATTGATGGAGCTTTGTATTGGTGGTCACTGTGGGCTGTCGCTGCTGCACATCTTGGGTTGCCAGTTGTTGCTGTCAGTCACTGTAGCATGAAGAGTCAGGTTTGTAGGAACTTCGCATTGGCGGTCATTGTGGGCCGCAGTTTCGGCGTGAATGGGTTGTGAAGAGCCCAAAACATCAGGATTCTTCTTTTTTACCTAGAGGAGTGCACTCTGATGCCAGCCAGGTGTCCGGGACCTGGAGAGGCACCTCTGGGAGATTTGGGACTCACTCTAGCAGAAGCCCGCAGGTGAAGTTGCAGGTACAGGCAGGTCCAGTTGCAGCAGGCCAAGAAGGCAGCTGCAGGGAGGCCTCTGAGAATGCGGATCCCTGTGGCTCAGAACAGGAAGTCAGTCAACTCACCCTTAGAGTCACTCAGGTCTTCCTGGGAGAATGGAGATCTTACCCTCTCCTTCAAGCAGAAAGGCAGAACTCAAGCAGCAGGACTGTCCTCTGAGGAAAAAGGCAGGCCTCAGGCCGCAGGTAAGTCCTCTAATAGCAGCAGGGCAGTTCTCTGAGAAACAAGGCAGGCCTCAAGCAGCAGGGCAGTCCGCTGATTATAAGGAACTTATTCTGAATTCTTCCACAGGTCTGGGGTTATACTAAATAGCTGGTCTGAGGGTTCAATGTTTATACAAGGTGTCAGCCTTTGAAGTAGGAAAAACTTCTAGATTTTCCCTGACATCTGGGTTTTGAAATGACCTTCCTCCCCTACCCAGGCACTAAGAAGTCTAGGGTGTAAATAGACTGGTGTCAAGTTATTTGCAATCATGTCTGAGACAGCCTCTTTGAAACCTATGTTGGGCAGGTAATGGCACCGCCTCTTGTATCCTGGCAATATGGCCCACCCTGTCAACATCTAGTCCCCTTTGTCTCACTGTCTAGGAGGAATACACAAAGGTCAATTCCCAACTATTCACAGTCATGTAACCCAAGACACAGCCTGCAGGCACCAAATGGTAAAAACAAAAAAATTCCAACTTTCTCAAATTGACATTTTCAGAAGCGTGATTTAAATCTGGCTTTACCATTAAAGATGACTTTAAAATACAAGTCTTTTGACTCCAAACATGGCCTTTCTACCTGCTCCCAATCAAATGGTAGCACCATTTGAATGTAATAAGGTACCCCCAATTATATCATATGGGAGACGTAGGCCTCATAGGAGTAAAAAATGAGTTTTGGAGGTTTTCACTAGCAGGACATATAACTTTTTAAATACACAGCACCCAGCCCTATGGGCTGTTTGGGCTTACCCTAGGGGTTACTTATATGTAATAAAAATGAAAGGTATAGGCCTGTCAAAGGGTTATTTTGCCAGGTAAAATTCGTAGTATAAAACTGCACACACATTTTATAGTGCTACTTAAGTGGGTGGCACAATAAGTGTTGCAGGCCCACAAGTAGCATTTAATTTACAGGCCCTGGGTACAAGTTGTACCACTTTACAAGGACCTTATGAGTAAGGACGCAAAATTTGGACTGTGGAGATCTTGGTGACGGCAGCTTGCGGCAGATAGGGACTCGGTGTCCCAACATTCAGGCAGAGAGGGAGGAGCCCACACTCAGCTAACCAGTGCTGCGTGCTGAAAAGGCGTTGATCACCTCACGCAGTGCAGGACAGCCATGGGCCGCGCTAGGGTGATGCCTGGGCCAAGGGCAGGCCCGTCTGTGCCTGTCAGAGACCGGAGGAGGCTGGGCTGGGCCCCCCTCTTGGTTTTCTTGGTTTTCTGTCTATTGCTTTTGGGACTCAGGTCACTTGCCATTCGTCATCCATTTTCAACGTTGAGTCATCATCTTCACCTAGAAACGATTTGGGAGCAGGGGGTCCTCTAAGTAATGTTGGGGAGAGCTGCATTATGATTAAGATCTGGACTATTAGGGCTATCAGGACTATCATTTGGAGCACCCGAGTGTTGGGCTCTTAGTAGGCATTCCTGTGCAGGTAAGAGCCCTTTTTATTCATCTAATGAGCATTCTTGGCTCCATGTATGAATTTGTGGGAGCAGCGGCCTGCGCCTTTTTTTCTTCCTCCCTGTCTCCCTGTTATCATAGTGCTGCTGGATACACCCACTTTGTTGTATTGCCACCACAGTGGTCACCTTTTCTTTTGTGAGCCTCCACAGTCCTCAACTGCATAGCTTGTTGGATACAGTTGGCTATCTTTACAGAGCCGCTGGGGGATGCTACCATGGAGAAATGTAGGCCTATGGGACCCACTGATAAGAAGCCTGTGAACACGGTGTCTACTATGGACGCTTTCCTGCAGCGAGCCGTTGGAGTCCTGGACAAGGAAATTGAGTTGGCCACTCGGCGACTATTCTGATCTCCCATTCCTCCCCCACACCCAGAGTTCCTCCGCACCCTTACAACCAGGATCTCCGGTACAAGTCTCCCTTGCTGGCTCGGTAGATGCAGTACCAGATTTGACTGAGGGTGCTTGTTTGTTTTCCCCTACTCCCCTTCACAGGTTAACGCTCAGCCACTAGTGCCTCGGATAGTGTGTATAGCCCCTGGTATGGGCCCTGGTGTGGGGAAGGGACCGGGAGCAAAGAGGAAGTGTACTTCGATTGGGGGTCATGCGAAGTGCTGGCAGAGTATCAGTTTGCACTCTAATCCCTCAGATTCTCCAGCAGAGCCCAGTCCAGACATGATGTTTCTGCTGGACACTCTCAAGGTAGCCCTGCTATCAGCTCTGGATCTTAAACTAGACCCCATTTTACATCGTCTTTCTGCAATCGAGAACAACTTGAACAAGCTGACTGCTTCACTGCAAAGCGACCACACAATACCGCTCACCTGTCCTCCGGTTCCAACAGTCCCAACCCCTAGCACTTGTGGTAATGTGCCGGAGCCTGGCTCCAGGTCCTTACATAGGCCAGTGTCTGAGGTAGTAACCCAGCGGACATGTCATTCAGTACCTACAGCTTGTCCAACTATATCGGCCCCATCACTGAACAGAACTTTACTACCCACACTGGCAGTTAATCGCAAGGATGGGGTTCCACACATCCGGAGCAGCACCAGAACTGAGAATTTGAAGCAGGCAGGTTTAACAGGATCCCTGATGGAAGGCTAGGAGGGATGCACCCTGGGGAATCCAGTAATTCTACCCAGAGTTTGTGTACTGGACACCTGCCACCTAAGTTGACTCCACTTGTAGTGGTTTTAGCCAACGTCCCTCGACTTGCCACAGGTGTAAAGGAAGATTTTGACCAACTGAAGAATAAAGTTGTGCATTGGTTAAATTTAAGTACTGCCTCAAGGTTGCGGGTGGAAAATCATATCATCGTGGTGTGCAGAGCATCATGGGTGGGTAGTGCCAATAAAGACTGGGTTGGGGACTGTGTTATTATTAATTTTAACAGCCCTTTTCTGGTAAATAGTATTTTATGCTCAGTCGCACAATTTAATCACAGGGGTCGTAACTCAGCCATCGTGGCACTCCCGCTGGGCTATTTTTACAGACCTTTGATCCACCTACTGCCTTTATTTGGAAACATACAGGGGTGGCGCTTAGATGTGAGTTACAGGAACCAGCAGGAGGTAATGCCAGGCATAAGTACATCAAATAGGTTAACGCCCCTGAGCTCATTAGAATGTTGTTATTGACTGGGTGCTGGTTCGTCCGAGTCAGATGCCCATTCACCACAGGGTTTGGTTGGGCCAATGGGTTCGGGCTTTTAAGACTGTAAGGGGTGAAGGTTTATTTCTTGGAACATCGCAGGGCTTGCAAGCAAGTTTGATGACCCAGACTGGGTGCTGTTTGTTAAAGGCTTTGATGTGATCTGCCTCCAGGAGACATGGGCTGTGGAAAATAGATTTTATATGGAAGGCTATAAAACCCTCTTTGTGCCAGCTACCCCCTCAATGGTAGGTAGAGCTAAGGGGGGGTCTGGTAACTTTTCTTTCTCTCGCAGTCCCAGGCAGCTCCGTTATGCTGCCCCACATTTCTCCTGCTTTACAGGTGATGTTATTATCCACTGGGACGAGCAAACTATTGCTTTTAAAATTTTACAACACTGTAGCCTGCCCGATGGAAGCATGCAATACTACATGGCTGGGTTCTTTCCTGAGGAATATGACCCAGAGCAGGCAGAACTATACTACGTCCTTATTGCAGGAGACTTTAATGTTCATATATGCGGGATCTCAGGCGTGGGGGTGGTTAAAGATACAGGTTGTGCGTGCCATGCCGGCTTACATATGATACATACTCTTCAGGGCTCTATACTTAATGCTATCTTGTATGAATTTGACTTAATATCTGCCATGAACAAGTTGCCCCCGGACAAAACTGACGTTGCTCCCACCTTCACTGGGAGAGGGTGTGAGTCTTTTATCGATTTTATTCTTGTCTTCACACCTATTTATTTTTACATTGTGAATTTCTCCATCAAGGAGAGTGCACATAGTGATCATAATCCGGTGTGTGTTTTGACTGGATGGCCTTGGGTAGAAAAGTTAATTAAGGATGGAGTAATGGGTTCCCTGAAAGCTGTGGAAAGGGGAGGAGAATGAAGTAGGGTCAGATTGTTCCGGATCAGTTTTTTTAGTCCCTTTTTACACAGCGTAATAGGGAGTTTGCTATCTGCCTAGATAGTGCGGCAAATCCATCAGACAACCTAGAGGCTTTTGGAAGTATGTCTGGAGCTATAGTGAACCTATTACGGGCCCCAGTAAGGTGCTTGCCTCACTTAGGACTGATATGGTTTGACTCCGAGTGCTCCCGTGCCTCCAGGAGACTGAAGGAGGTCTTGAGTGCTTCACCTCGAGACCCACTGGCTGTCAAGAGCCATCGTAGATATTACAAGGCCGCCCTAGCAAAGTGCAATTCTGCCCTGAAAGAGGAGGCCTGGTCAGATTTGTTAGAGGCTAGCACCTTGGGCAACACCACCAAGTTCTGTAGTATTATCAGTAGTCACTTTTTGGCAGGTGACAGCACCAATCTACTGGATGCCCATACCTCAGATATGCCCATATCTCAGCCATTTTGATGGTATGTTTCAGTCTGATCCAACTTCCAGGGAAGGACAAGGAAAGCTTGTAGGGTAAATATGAGGTCATATTCACAGCTCAGGAAGTAAGAGCAGGTATCATGGGGTTGTCTAAAAATAAGGCCCCAGGCCCTGATGGGATTCCGCCAGACCTTTATATCTCAAACGTGGACATCTGGGTACCTGTACTCATGTCAATCATCAATGCGTCGGTCACGACTGGCCACCCGGATTCATGGGCCTTATTGTCCATTGTCCCTGTCTTCAAAAAGGGAGATCGAGACAGAACTCGTTGCTACAGGCCCATCTCCCTCTTGGATTCTTTGGTAAAGGTGGTGGGTCGTATGGTATTAGATAGGTTTATGACTTGGGCTGATGATAATAATATTCTGGCTGAGGTGCAATATGGTTTACGCCCTGATCGTTGAACTGTGGACCAATGTTTATATTTACACATGGTCTTGGAAAAGTGAACCGTGGCCTGTTCTGGCTCCATCTACCTAGCTTTTATGGATCTGTATTCTGCGTTTGATCCCATTATCAGATCGAAGCTATGCAGATGATGCTTTCCTTTGGTATTGACAATGACATTGTCCAGTCTCTAAGGGATCTCCATAAAGATACTAAAGCTGTAGTCTGTTACTCTAAAGATCTGAAAGTGACCCGTGAGTTTCCCATCCAGAGAGGGGTGCGTCAAGGGTGTATTTTGGCTCCTTTCCTTTTTAACCTGCATAGCAACAATCTGGAGAAGGTCCTCTTGAATTTAAAAACTGACTGCCCCCAGATTGGTAAGCGTAATCTGTCGGTCCTCCCGTATGCAGACGATGCTGTCCTCATGGCGAGGACAGCTAGGGGTCTACAACTCTTGTTAAACTCCTTTGTACATTTCATGGAGGACTTGGACTTGTTGGTCAATCATATTAAATCGTTTGTAATGCAGGTGGGTCCTCAAACAGCTAAGCCCTACACATTTAGGGTAGGGACCATGCCGATTCCCAAGACAGATGTTTTTTCATACCTGGGAGTAGTGTTCAATGACGCCTTGAGTTGGCGCCCTTTGATTATTCTATCGAAAGGGGATCTGCCAAGAGCAACCACTGCTGTTTTTAATTTCGCATCTAGACTGGCTGGTAAACCGATCGGGGCACTTTTGCACATCTATAGAGCTAAATGTATCGCGAAGGTCATTTATGGGAGTGAGATATGGGGCTACATTGGGCAGGATGGACTGCAAATTGTTGAACCTACTTTCCTGCGACGGGTACTCTGCTTACCGCAAAGCATTCAGTCATATGTAGCGCATGAAGAATTGGGGATGGCCTTCCTATCAGATGTGTTGGCTTTTCACCCCTTAGCTTTGTGGATGAAAATTTGGAACAAGAATGAAAATGCCATTAGTAAGGATATTTTAAGTGACTGTCTTTCCCTTAACCATGTTAACCGTATCTGCTGGTTAAAGTATGTTAGATATTGTTTTTGCAGTCTGGGAAGAGCAGATTTATTTGAGAATCCAGACGCAATCTGTACTAGGGATCTAATTTGGGTAAAGGAGTGTTTTTTCAAAAAACATATTTGGGCCAGAGATGAAGTGGAGTTAAGAAAGCCCAGTGTGCGTAGGTATATTTTACTGAAAACGGTGTCATCTATTGAACCCTATCTTTTATGGTTTAGAAGTAATCATGATCGTTTTTTATTGACCAGATTTCGACTTGACCTTTTTCATTATCTTTTGGCCCATCCGCTCATACCCTGTGGCTGCGTCGGTAAGTCTCCACAGGATATGATGCACTTTTCATTGTTTTGCAGTTTCTATGAGGCTCCTAGAAAGTCTTTTATTATCTCTATTCTTCAAAAAGCACGTTTTAAGCAGGTTAGACCTGTTTTTATCTTTTTACCACTTCTTTCAAGCTACTCAGTATTGTACATGCTTAGCTTTCTAAGAGCCGCTCTCAGGCTTAGGTCCAGTTGCGATTAACCCTGATGGAGATACATTAGTCACTACATCCAAATGAATTGGGCTTTAATATGGTTCAGGCTTATATTTTTTTACGGGGCTGTTTTGGGATGGTTTTACTGTCTTTGATATAGTTTGTATCATTACATCTGTATTTTATGGTGTTTTGATGATGATATTCCTCATTATGGATCATTTGTTCTGATTGGTGCTTGCCTTTCTCAACTTTGTTATTATGGGCCCTTGATGGTCTTATCACACTGTCTTTTTGTACATATGATGGAGCTTTTTATCTATGTTTGTTTGACTTTTATGGTTTTCTCTGTAAAAACCGAATAAAGTATAATGATGATGATCAGTAAGGAAAATGTGCCAATCAGGTGTAGGTCAATTATACCATGTTTTAAGGAGTATGCACAAGCACTTTAGCACTGGTTAGGAATGGTAAAGTACACCGAATCCTAATGTCAACAAAAATATAATTAAACAAACAGGAGGGGATAAGACAAAACGTTTGGGTGAAACCACACCAAAGGCTGTCAGATCTAACAAGCCTGCTCTCTCTTTCTGGGTAAATTAATTGTCATGCTATACCCAATAATAACCCACTCTATAATATTCTTATATGAGCACCTCCATCTTGGCTATGGTGCAGATGGGAAGCTTTTTATTTGAATAGCGCTTACATTTTTTTTTTTTTTGGGAGTTTTATATAGCGCTTACATGACCTGAGGGGTATCAGAGCGCTTTACAGCTGCATACATGTATAGAAACATAAACATTAGAATACAGTGACTAACATCTAGAGTACTGGAGGTCACATAGATCGCGGTCATTGACCAGATGCATAGTGATGAAGCTTGAGGAGAAATTCTTTTAGTTGTCTCTTGAAGTTCGTGAAGGAGGGATTAGTCCTGATGTGGGTAGGGAGAGAGTTCCAGATTTTTGGGGCATTCCCTGAGAAAGAGCGGGAGAGGGCTTTTTGTTTATGTCTTTTTGGGGGATTAAGAGGAGCGAGTTGGAGCTTCTTAGGTTTCTTGATTGTCCCACTTTTGTGAGTTTGGCTGCGAGGTAGTCGGGTTTGCCTGTGTGTAAGGCTTTATGGGTGAGACAGGCAGTTTTGAAAACCCAGCGTGCTTCGATGGGTAGCCATTTTAGTTCCTGTAGTGCAGGGGTGATGTGGTCGTATTTCTTGGTGCCTGTGACCATTCTTGCTGCTGCGTTTAGGGTGGTTCTCATGGGGGCTATGTGTGTTTTAGCAGTCCCAGTTAGTGTGGCGTTTCCATAGTCAAGTCTGGACAGAACTAAAGATTGGGTTGCGACTTTTAGGTCATTGGGGGGTATGAAAGGTTTGATTTTGTTGAGGAGTTTTAGGTTGTAGAGGGTGCCTTTTGCTGTGGAGTTTATGTGGGAGCTCATGTTGAGACTTGAGTCTAGAGAGATCCCTAGAGATTTAGCTGAGATTGCTGAAGTAAGTTTGCAGTTTAGAGAGTCAAGGTTGTTTATCTATTCTTGGAGTTGAGGGGGTTGTTCGTGATTGGAGAAAAGAAGGATTTCGTTTTTTTCTTGGTTGAGTTTGAGGTGGTTGAGTGTTAGCCAAATTTCTACTTTTGATAGTGTGGAGTTGAGTCGGAGGATGTCATTGAGAGAGGATATCTCGAGGTACAGCTGGGTGTCGTCAGCATAGAGGTGGTAGGCGATGTTTGCTTGTTTTAGAATGGTGGTGAGCGGTTCCATGTAAATGTTGAAGAGTGTGGGGGAGAGGGCTGAGCCTTGGTGGACACCCCGAGTTGAGGGGGAGGTGTTGGACATCGAGTTTTTGATTTTTATGAATTGGGAGCGGTTATGTAGAAATGAGGAGAACCATTTTAGGACATTGCCATCTGCTCCGATACGCTTTTGTAGGGCGTCTAAGAGTAGCTTGTGGTCTACCGTGTCAAAAGCAGCTGATAGGTCGAGGAGGACAAGTAGGCAGCATCTGTTAGAGTCAAGGGAGTTGTGAATGTCATTGGTTATACTCAGTATAGCGGTTTCTGTGCTGCATCCCTTTCTGAACCCGGATTGGTGTGAGTCAAGTAGGTTGTTAGATTCCAGGTGTTGGTTCAGTTGGGCGAGAACACATTTCTCCAGGATTTTAGCAAGGAAAGGAAGGTTGGTGATGGGCCTGAAGTTTTTGAGGTCATTCGGGTCAGCATCTGTTTTTTTAGAAGGGGGTGACTTGGCCTTGTTTGAGGCAGTCGGGCATCAGTCCGTTATTTAGGGAGCTGTTGACGATCTTTGTCCACAGTGGGGTTAGGGTGAGGTTGAGGTTCTTAGCCAGGGAGGCAGGTAGAGGGTCTGCATAGCGGTTGGAGGGTTTGGAGTTGGCAATCACATTGGAAATGTCCTCTTCGGAGAGAGGTTTGAAGTCCTTCCAACACTTGGGGGAAGAAGGTGGTCTAGGGTGTAGGCTTATTTTAGTGGTTGACAGAAGAGGGGTCTCGTCTTCGGGGAGCATGTCGTGAACTGGGGTTGGGTTAGGTATGGTTATGGGTGAGGATTTGCTGTGTTGTGGTTGAGGGTGCTGGTCTAGGGAGAGCTCAATGTTGATGATTTTGTCATTGAAGAATTTGGCCAGGTTGTTACATTGAAGTTTGGAGGCGGGGGGTTTGCTTTGGTGGGCTTGGAGGTCTGTTTCTGGATGATGTTGAAAAGTTCTTTGGGGAGGTTTTTGGCTTTGTCTAGTGCACTCCGGAAGAAGGAGGCTTTTTCCTTGATTATGTGTTTTTTGTAATTGCTGCGTTCTTTTCTGAGCTGGAGGAGGTTGGTTGTGGATGGGTTTCCTCTCCAGAGTCTCTCAGCGGGTCTAACTTTTCTTCTTTCGGAGTTGAGGTCTTTGTTGAACCAGGCTCTGGAGGGGATGTCTCTGACTCTTTTCAGTTTCAGGGGGGCTAGTTGGTCAAGAGCAGTTGTCATTGTCCTGTTGTACAGTGTAGTGAGCTCGACCGTGTTGAGGTTGTCTGTGGAGGGTGGGAGAAGTGAAGTTATGGTTTCTTCGAGGACAGGGTGGAGAATGGCATTGAGGTTTCTGCTCCTTTGAGGGGTAATATGTGTTTTTTGACTGGGAGAGCTGCAGTTTGATTGATGTTGAATATAATGATGTGGTGGTCTGACCAGTCGATTGGGAGGATGTTAGTGATGGTTATTGTTTCATTTTTGGCTATAATTGCATCAAGGGTAGAGCCTTTGTTGTGGGTTTGACCCTTGCAGTGTTGGGTGAGCTCAATTGTGAGAAGGAGTTCATTTAGTGACTGTATAACAGTGTCCTTTTCGTTATTCCAGGGGAGGTTGAAGTCACCCAGGATGATGTTGTCGGTGTTGGCTTGGGAGCAATGTGTAAGACGTGGGTCCCTTGCTCACTTTGCCACTGGATTCAAGCTAGCCTGGCTGATGAGGGCTGTTAGTCCGAAACCGGTCCCAGGATGCTTGTTTCCGGTCCATGGAAGACATGGCTTGGCAGTTCGGGCTGGACTGTTCCCATGAGGCACAGGGTCAAGACTGATTTGAATATAGCTGTGTCTGAACTGGGGTGGCGAAGTGATCTAAAGAACGATGATGGATTCAACCCAGATCTGTGACTGGGGGTGAGTGTCTGAAATGTTTCAGCGCTCCGTCCATCATCTCCTTGTGTTTGCTTTGTTCGCCCTAAGTTGGCAGGGTTTGCCCAGACGTGGGTCCCTTGCTCACTTTGCCACTGGATTCAAGCTAGCCTGGCTGATGAGGGCTGTTAGCCTGAAACCGGTCCCAGGATGCTTGTTTCCGGTCCAGGGAAGACATGGCTTGGCAGTTCGGGCTGGACTGTTCCCATGAGGCACAGGATCAAGACCGATTTGCATATAGCTGTGTCTGAACTGGGGTGGCGAAGTGATCTAAAGAACGATGATGGATTCAACCCAGATCTGTGACTGGGGGTGAGTGTCTGAAAAGTTTCAGCGCTCCGTCCATCATCTCCTTGTGTTTGCTCATATTTGTTCTCAGAGTGCAGGGGAATTTCCTGGGGGGTGGTAGATGAGATGGCATTTTGTTACTTTGTTGTTTTGGCTTACATCGATTGCACTTCACATGTTTGTTCTCCAAAGTCTTAAGAGAAACTAAACAAAACATACTTCACTTCCCCAAGTTGGGCCTACAATATATGTTAAAGTGTTGTAATGTTTCCAGGCTTGGCCTGTCTTAGTGTACAGCTATCCATAAGTTGCTAATCTGACTATTAACAACTTGCAAAGTTTCTATTTCCAAGCACTTGTGAAGCTGCAGGAGCATACCAAACACTTCCTAGGAAGAAGGGAGTTCAGCTTTTGCTTCCCTCCAACCCAGAGATGCAGGGCGCGCTGACCCTAAAAACAGTATAACAAAATGCTGCAGACACTTAACCCACTTCAGTTTAACCTTGCTTAGTTACCCTAGTTTAACGTTCTCTATACATCAACACCATGCATCAAAATTATTGCTGAGAGAGCTCCTCACCTCCAATTTTAAAAAAGGACCTCCTTATTATATATTACACATCCTCAGGTCTTCATCCTACCTAAAACTGCAGTTGTCCACTCTAAAATTGCCTTCTACTGCACTAGTGAAATTCATATTCCATTGTCCTAACCCAGCTTCCCACAAATCCTTGCAATCCAGCCTTTGCTCACCTTTCTGAGCTCTGAATACTGCACCAAATATCACCCTTCATAAGCCTACTAACCTTCCACAAAAACTATAACCTGCTTCAGGTCTTTTGTTGCTTCTCCTGCCTTAAAACCAATTCCTCCATAATACATTAAAAAACCCACACACATACACCATTATTAGTTCCCATACCAGTCTACCGGTCCCTGCATCTTCGGCGTCTTACCCCCTCTGTTCCTGCTGATCGTGTCAAGTCTTGTATTTGTTGAGCCTATCCTTCATGCAATCCAGCCTATTTTTGAGGGTTACAATCGTGGAGTCAATTGGGTGAGGGCTGTGTTTCATTTCCAGTAGTCATTTTTTTATGTCTTAGTCTGTGACAGGCTCATAGTCCTGCCCATCCCGTGAGGGCTCGCTGCCAGCCATGATGCTGGTGGACTTAGCAGAGCACTTCTTTTTGAAGGACAGCTTGGGTTGACCTCTTTCTAGTCCTCAGGTAGGCACAGTTGGTGGAGTACTACCATTGCAGACCCTGCTACTCCCGGCCAAGGGAAGGAAATGGTGCGGGGGTACAAACAGACTCGGCCTCGCAGGCCACCACCTGTTTGCAAGTTGGGCGACAGTCCAGAAAGTGCAGGGCTGCCAATCCTGAGTCTGACCATCTGACTCGGGGTCACTGTGGCATTGGCAGTGCTGGTCCAGACTCACCCGAGTCCCACTTGGGGGCACAAGAAGACTGGACCTGTTAGCAGCAAGTATGCAACCAGTCAGGGAGACCTGCAATAGGCTGGGTGGCCTATTGCAGGTCCTCTCTAAGGGGGAATTCCAGGGCCCCCAGCCGGCCGGACAAAGTACCAGATTCAGACAGACACTCACACATAGGCACACCCCTGCAGCATTCTGAATATGTTTGTGGATATCTGGCACAGTGCTTTAAGTGTCTGAGACTGCACAAGAGATTGCACTTCTAAGCATGCTGCATATATGAAATAATGAATTGGTATGTGCTAGAAATGGGATTCCTGGTTGGCTGTCCAGGCCAGACAGGAACCAGCACTCTAGTCAGCGTAAGCTACATTCTCAATAAGATAAGTCAGGCTTATCTACAAAGGCAGTGTGTAAAGTATTTGTGCAGCACACATACACAGTAACACAATAAATATACCACAGAGGGACTCCACACAGGTTTAAAACCATAGATTATATTTTATGAATAATACAAGAACAAAATGACAAAAATCCAATAAGTAGAACCAAAGTTAAGAGTTTTTCAAGAAAAAAACAAAAACAGTGTTTAGAAGTCAATAGCGCTAAAAGGTTACTTTAGGTCACACTAGGTAAATCCAAAGTTCAGGCTGACCACAATGGAGCATGGGTCGGAAACAGTTCCAAACAGGTCCAGCTGAAATTGTACTTTCTCAAGCTGAGCCAAGAGTCATGTTCACAGGTGCAAAGGTTCGGCCGGGAGTCATGGACAGCAGACAGGACCTTGCGGTCACGGGACACGATGCTTGCTGTATGAGGAGAGAATGTTGCGGCGGCTCGTGCTGGTCCTTTGATCAAGCGGTGTGTCCCATTGTGAACAGGCCTGTTTGCAGTTGCACAGACCCCATTGATTGATTTCAGGAGCCTAGGAGCTGTAGGTAAAGTAAACAGCTGCAGAACCCACTTCTGAGGCCCAGAGCTTGGAAGGGGCATCTCATAGAAGGCAGAGTCCAGCAAACCCAGCAGAATTGTAAGAAGTCTTTGTGTCTCTGAGACTTCAGAAAGCAGGAGGCAAGCCAGTAAGCCCTTGGAGATCAATTGGAGGGAAAGGAGGGTCCAGCTCTCCTTCCAGCAGTGTCAGGGAGCAGCAGGCAGCAGAGCACCAAGTGGAAAAGCAGTCCTTCTGACAGAGGTTCAGTTCAGGATTGAGAACTTTTTGATTTCAGGTGGTCAGAGACCCAGTACTTATACCCAAAAGTGTCTTTAATGTAGAGGATGACTTCACACGAACTATCTGAAGTGCACAAGAATCCCTTTCAACACAGTCCTGTCTGCCAGGCTAACTCTGGGGGGTTAATCTGTGCTTTGTGTGAGGACAGGGCACAGCCTATTCAGATGTAAGTGTGAGATACCTCTTCCCCTTCCTGCCCAGGAAGGCTGTCAGAATACAGATGAATGCAGATGAGTCCTCTGTCATACCCAGCCCTTCCTCTGTTTGTGATTGTCTTTCTGTGTTCAGCCTGGATAATCAAAGGCAAATAATTTATGGAAATATGACTTTCACACACAAACAAAAAAAAGGCAGGAGCTCTGTTCCGACAAGCTTAATCATGTGAGTATCACAACTAACAGCTACAATTCCATTTATAATGAATGAGCCTGTTTCACTGAGCTGCACTTTCTTGATTTCCTTTCAGTGAGCCAAATTCACAAGCCAAAAGGCGACTGAAGACTCAAGTGTGTCCTAAAAAATACAAAAATAAGTAAGTCAAATATGAGAGGAGCTTTTCAAGAAACTATTTCGTACCACATTCATGCCACTCACTATGTCCCTTTCTTCAATTACAGTGTCACCCAGTTCATGGTCCTGAGGAGAACCCTTACGGTCTGGTTTGAAACACGTCACCAATTTAAATTTTAGGGAGTTGGTAAAAAAACTATGAGACAAAGGGAATCTGATGAAAATAGAATAAAACCTTGATCCCTGCTTTAAAGCCCATACAAAGGCAGTTTAACCAACCCCTAGTTTTTTGTGTAGGTGTACAGAGAAAAGTAATAAAAACGTTCCCCTTGAATATTAGAATTATGAAATGGGGCAACATCAAAATTGCCAATACTCATGTGATGTTTTAATCCAAAAAGAATCATTTGTATCTATATTGTTATGATTTGAATTTATGATTTGATTGTTAGTTATTGTTTATGCAAGCGTGTTCATTGTTGTGTTGGCCTTGCGAAGAGCCTACCTGAGTTTCACTATTGGTTTTGGGTTCCAAAGTCTATGACATGTTGATTTTGAATGCAATTGTTACATACTTGAGAAAAATGTAAGAGAATAAAAATGTGGCTACGCTAATTAAGTTTCATGCCCACTAAACTGAATCAAATGTGTTGTTAATTAATGTCAGTAAAGGTAAATCTTATAATATAGTGGCCTAACTTTACTGACAAAATAAAGGCCCAATCCCTTAGGAGTTAAACTTTCTTAAAGTGGCATTTCAACAACAGGAATGTTAAATCCAATTTCACCAGTAAGGGGGATTTATTATTATCATTCCAAACATATATCAAACATGAAAACGCTACTCCTCTCTGATCAGGAATTGCAGCTTAAAAGTTTATTAATGAATTCCCAAAGCTGGCCTATGAGAGGGGTAGGCCTCACAGTAGTGAAAAACAAAATAGGCTGTTTGTCACTACCAGGACATGCAAAACATACCAGTACATGTCCTACCTTTTGCTTACCTGGCACCCTGCCCTTAGGGTTACTTAGAGCCTACCTTAGGGGTGGCATATTTAATAAAAGGGAGTTTACAGCTTGGCAAATAGTTTCAAATGCCAAGTCAAATTATCAGTAAACTTCACACACAGGCACTGCAGTGACAGGCCTGAGACAGTTTTGAAAGGCTACTAATGTGGGTGGCACAATCAGTGCTACAGGCCCACTAGTAGC
Organism: Calotriton arnoldi; assembly: GCA_963921515.1. Taxonomy (NCBI): domain Eukaryota; kingdom Metazoa; phylum Chordata; class Amphibia; order Caudata; family Salamandridae; genus Calotriton; species Calotriton arnoldi. Next base: position 831,138 of record CAWUFW010001414.1, read on the forward strand.
ATTTAATGTACAGGCCCTGGGTATATGATATAACACTTTACAAGGGACTTGCAAGTAAATCAAACATATCAAATTGGTGTAAACCAATTATACCATGTTTAGAGGAGAAGCACATGCACGTTAGTACTGGTTAGTGGTAGTAAAGTGATTAGAGTCCAAAGTCCAACAAAAAGGTCAGAAAAATAGGAGGAGAAAGGCAAAGATTCGGGGTGACCCTTCATAGAAGGCCCTTTTCCAATACAACCTCCTCCAAGCTTTAAGTCAGGGTAGCCTAATCAATACCTTGATTGACTTCCCTGCTTAAGGTGATAGAACATAGACAATTGCCTATTACTGCAGGGGTGCTTGCCAGTTCTACGACTCTCTGAACCCAGTTGGATCCCTCTGTCTATGCTCTCCAGGATCATTGAACTGAGATAACCCATGGGGAATCCTTCTCCTTACCTGTGGACCCCACCTGTGCAGCACCTAACCTTAACTTGCTCACAGATGCATCCCAGTAGGCAAACAGTACCACCAAGGGCAACATAGTGGTGTGGCCCATTCCACCCTTGGGTCTGACTCCTGTTCCTAACCCAAGGAAAACTCTGTGCACAAGGGCAGCAACCAACAGAGGCCACTCATAGCAGCCAGGCCCCAGGCCATCTCGGGGTCTCTCTCCTCTGTGGTTTCTCAGAGTAGGGGACTGTAGCCCCAGGTGCCTTGCATCCTTTCTCCATTCCACATCCAGGTCAGGGGTAATATCCTTAACCTGATTCTTCAACCAAGGGTCTATACCCTCAGGCTGAACATGTGCCTGGCAAGCCAGGACTTCAAGGGAGTACACCTATCCCCCCAAGGGAAACACATTCTTTATGTGTTGTACAAGAGTCTGCCTGGCACAGGGCTCCCGACCACTGTTCTTGTGTCAAAGCATGGAACCCCCCAGACCAGAGGTGGCCTCACCAGGGTCCGTCTTAGGGTGCTCTTATCTTAGAGCTGATAACCCCTGACCCACTGGTCTTCCCACTGGGGACTGTCTCCCCCTTACCCCTTCATCTGGGCTTCTGCACCCTCCACTGTGGAGTGGTATTGCCAGAAACCAGAACTGGTTGGATGTGGGCAGCCCCCCCTCAAGTTCTTCTGACACTCTGCCCCCCCAGTGGATGGTCTCTAGCTACAGACTAGGCTCCCTTGCAGTTACTCCCTGTAAGAGCGAACGTTCTTCCTCAGGGTCTGGACGTGAAGACACAATGGACACACTTCTCGACACCTCCAACTCTGAGAAGTATTATACTACAGAGTATTGGAGTGATCAAGCGGGTAGAAGGGAATTAGGAAGGGAACAGCAGGGAAGGAGATCTGTAGAACAAAAGATTAAGCAAACAACAAAAATACAAACAATAAGATAATAATCCAATGCAATGCTAATAATCAGCAATTTGACTAATTGTATATTGTTCCAAATCATAAATCTCTCCCTTTGGATTACCTCATATACATCTACTTATCTAAGATCAATGTTTCATTTTACTTACAAAGAGGAAATCAATGCACTCCTTAATAATAAAAAAAGGTATGTGGCTTTGAAGATTTCTTTGAGAACCAAGAATGTAATAGTGTACTCGGTATTAATAGTAATCATGAATGACTATGATCGTTATTGTCAAAATCAAACTGTCATTGCTCGTCATTATCAAATCAAATAAACATGTTTGTACTCTTTAAAATCGTACTGAACAGTTCTAGAGACTGTTCGAGAATGTCTTAAATCAACTTATTAATTATTCACTCAATGCGCGATACCGTAACATGTGCAAAATGACAAGTTTGTTTTGTTACTCATACTCTCTTTAGAATCACGCTACACTCGTACTTCTTACTGTACAGAGCACGTCCTACTCTGTCGGTGTTTGAGCTGAGAACTCAACTCATACCTGAAGGATCACAGGAATCACTGCGGGAGCTAGCCGGACGGACCAACATGGAAGTGAGATACTCACACGATTACTGTGGGAGCCGGCTGCTCGGATTGAGAGACGAAGCAGCGAAGCACAAACAAGACTCTCCCTGAGTCAACAAAACCCACAGAAACCGGAACAGGACCGGAAGGAAGAGCTCCTTCTCGATGAATAGAGAAGTGAATAGTGAGCGCTGAACTTAGGGTGTGGCAGATTTTATGGATGTTGCCACACCCAAGATGGCCTCTCTCAGGCATCATGGGACATATAGTCCCAAATGATTCAGCTCCTGTAAAACAATGGGAAGCCCACAATAAGACCCCCAAACAGTTTAACACATCTTGCTACACATGAGGGCACACTACTGTCAACAGTGTAAACAGCACCACAATATGCAAAAGTTATGCATATGTCACAAAGCCAAATCATGATGACTCAATAGCGATAAGAACAAAAAGTCAACCACTGAGCAGCTGGAGCTGCCTCGTGTGCCTTACCACACTGTGGTTTAGCACAGAGAGGTAATGGTACACTAACATTGCGCACCACAGAGATGCGTGGGGCAGGCCCTGGACCGCGCACTGCCCTAATCCTGACACTCCCTCTGGGATCTATCCAAGCACTGGGACTGGGAATAGGGCACTCTGGTTCTCTGCCCAACCCCAACACTCCTTCTACTCTGAAAAGGGACATGAGACCCTTTGCCCCGCCCACTACAGTGGGACCTGTCTTGGTGACTGCGAACCTCCCCTGCCCTGGGTTGGGTGGAACCTGAGCAAATCCCTTCAGGATTACTCCCAAATGCCTTTTCAGACACTCTAGTACTCACCCAGAGGTCTGCCTCCTGTGCAAGGTCCCTGGGATAGAGAACTTACACTCAACCAGGTGTTGGCTTAGCTCTGGAAAACAATAACTGAACATGTGCTTTCTGGCAATCAGATTGTACGGCCCTTCAAAAGTGTTTACCATGCTATCCTTCACCCAACCGTCCAGAGCCTTGCAAATGTAACCCACAAAATCCTCGGAGGACCGGTGAAATACATTCTGACTGCTCCTGAACCTCAACCTACACTTTTCTGGGGTGAGTCCATACTTCCTTACTCCTTCATGAGGTTATACCTCAACCTGTCACTCACTTCTAGGGCCAGTAGGGTATCCCTCCCAACACCAAGAATATGACTCCTTATGCCAGCTCTGCAATCCTCCTCAGGGATTTTGTGCACCTCTAGAGCTACCTCATATACCTGAAACCACTGGTGTGTGTCATCCCCTTCCTTGATGTTAGGCACCAAGTCTCTGGGTATGTGCACAGTGACTTCAGCACTGGACACAGCAGTTTTACTGCTACCAATATTTTTGTTGCTGGACCCTATCTGCAGGGCTCTGATTTCTAGCTCCTTGAGACTACAAGACCTTATTTTTACTCCAAAGCTCTCTCAGCCTCAGCTTTACTCTCCTCTACAGACATCTAGGCTAGCTGCAGCCTCAGGTGCCTCTCAGCCGGTCTGTCATTGACCTCCTCAGGGGACAGGGTTTGGAAGTCGACACTGCTCCCATCATAGGATCTAGTAAGGGACTCCCTCTTTGTGGGTTTGCCTCTCTCCTATGGAGCCTTTGCCCAGCCTTTGTTCTGCTCTTTTCCCTCCTTCCCAGGGTCACTGCCCTCTTGGAGCCCTGATTCTGAGGGCAGGTACGACCAGGGTTCAACATTCTCAAGATTTCTGAAGTAGTCCTCTTCCTTGCACATCCTCTCATGCTCTAAGGGCAAACTGGCACTCCAACTTGATTCAGGAATGAGGGTGTAAGTATATGTTCCTCTTCTTCAAACAGTTAGTAAGATTCGATGGAGTAATTCCTATTTTTAAACACAACACAAGAGTCCAAGAATAGTATTTGGTGATGGTAGATATTTTATTTTCAAATGCCACTGTGTGGATCCATTTCACTCTTTTTTTATCATCTTTTTTTCATAAAAGAGAAGGAATCGGAGACAGCCGACACGTGTTTCGCCCTATTTGGCACATTGAGCCAGGGCTTTCTCAAGGCTTTAAAATAAAAGAGTACAATAAGCACTAAAGAAAAAGAGGGGACAGGGAATCCCAAGAGAAAAACACCGACTGGGTGCACTAGTGAAAGAAAAAGAGAGAATTAAAAAAATTTCTTTATTTTATTAATACCTAAAAAGGGATACCAATATGGAGTATATTGGAAAGGCAAGTGTAAAAGGAGTGTAAAAAAGAGGAAGTGAAAATGCGAGAACAAGAAGAACCGAGAAACAAGGATTATCAGCAACTATTCTTAATGCATGCGTTGTGAATCAATGTATAGAAGAAAAACGGAATCAAGTGCTGGCAAAAGGGCCTCGGGTCCCTGCTACTTAGTACCACTATACTTCCTACTTTATACGGAGTCACAGTCCATTTGCACTCGTGGCTCCGCCAGCTAAAGCACTCTTTCAATCTTCTCTATGTCTTAATGCTCAAAATACTCACGTGCAACTGCTGTCCTGAACCCTCTCTTTCGGTTGGCTGCGTGCCATATGCCACCACTCCTGAAATAAAGCATGCTTAAATCTGGGTCCCCAATGTCAAGTACCATCAGATTTTCCATACCACACGGAGGAGCATCACATTTGAATATATGGCGTAATTAGATCTATTCTTAGTTCACTCGATTACCTGTTTTTATTTTGCTGCTTTGCTCAAGTAGAATGCTCAACACTCACGTGTATATGCAGCCGCAAATTCACCTCTCTGCTGTCCTGTGTGTGTAACATGCTACCATCTCTGAAGCAACGTATGCTAAACCTGTTGTAATTTAAAAATAATTGCTCTTCTTCCCATATTTTAATAATACTTTGTAATCTCAGATGCATTTTGACATCGTGCCGCCTACATAGTACAGAGTTAACTTTGTATACATTTTCATCATAACATGTCTTTGGTACTCCTCCAAAAGTGCTTGCATTTCTGTGAAAAAATGTAGGAAATTACTGTATAGACCACAATCTGATAGACTCTTTTAGCTTTCTACATCTGTACTGTACTACTGTTCTAGACCTTAACTTTGTCTTAAAAATAACGTTTGTTTTTCCCAGACATTGGATGGTTTAATTAACATCGTGAAGCATTTTTTTGGAATGTATCTCTCCTCTGATTTGAATCTATGACCCTTGAACACTACAACTAGGTATTGTACTTGACTACTTTCACAGATAATCTTCCCATATGGCATGCCTGATGTTGTATGTACTTACTTGAGCCTGTACATGAAGCTTATTTCTGTACTGAGTAGAAGGAGGCTTTCTCCTCTTCAACCTAACTACCATCTATAGACCTTTTCTATTTCACCGTTCACTGCCATTTAGAATACTAACTCTGGTCAAAATGCCCTTTTGCCAGCACTTGATTCCGTTTTTCTTCTATACATTGATTCACAACGCATGCATTAAGAATAGTTGCTGATAATCCTTGTTTCTCGGTTCTTCTTGTTCTCGCATTTTCACTTCCTCTTTTTTACACTCCTTTTACACTTGCCTTTCCAAAATACTCCATATTGGTATCCCTTTTTAGGTATTAATAAAATAAAGAAATTTTTTTAATTCTCTCTTTTTCTTTCACTAGTGCACCCAGTCGGTGTTTTTCTCTTGGGATTCCCTGTCCCCTCTTTTTCTTTAGTACTTATTGTACTCTTTTATTTTACAGCCTTGAGAAAGCCCTGGCTCAATGTGCCAAATAGGGCGAAACACGGGTCGGCTGTCTCCGCTTCCTTCTCTTTTATGAAAAAAAGATGATAAAAAAAGAGTGAAATGGATCCACACAGTGGCATTTGAAAATAAAATATCTACCATCACCAAATACTATTCTTGGACTCTTGTGTTGTGTTTAAAAATAGGAATTACTCCATCGAATCTAACTAACTGTTTGAAGAAGAGGAACATATACTTACACCCTCATTCCTACTTATTTATACGAGGCTGAAAGGTCCAGAGCCTTGAGTGATGTTCCTCCTGTATCTCTAGGAATTTATATCCAGCAACAGGATCTCTGGACCTTTGTTTACCTTTTGAATCCTCCAACTCGATTCACCCTTTAGGTTTCTAAGTCCCCTCTCTCTGCACTACCTCCTCAGCTCACCCTTGCTGTAGCTCTCAATGTTGTTGATGTCCAACACCATATGTGTCAGGCGCCTGGTATATACACTGCATCCTCCCCTCAGCTCAGGGTTATCATCCTCTGTTGTTTCTTGTAGCCTCCTGCCTTCCTCACAGGCTCTGCTGGCTATCTGTATGTCTGTTGTGGGAGCTTTCCTGCCCACATTCAGGCCCCTGCCCTTGCTGAACTCCCTCAACTCACTCCCAGTACAGTATGCTAGGCAGTTGAGATCAATGAACACCATGTCAAGGTAACACAAAGAGTCCCAAATTGATGAAGGTGAATCAGGAGGCAAATTTAGAACAAGCATTGGAAAAGCCAATCGGCATCGGCAATGGGAGAGCTATTGGTTTTGTCAATGGCAAAATCTTTTAGCCATGTTATGTAGTCGTGTGGAATATAAACTTACATTTATAGTTCTCAGTTAACATATTATGGGTAAACTGCTGTGAAATGTTCGCAGAGTGTAGTTGAGTGCCGTAGAGTGAAGTAGATAGAGTGGAGTGGCATGGAGAAGAGAAAAGTAGAGTGAAGTGGATTAGAGTAGAGTGGATTTAAGTGGATTAGAGTGTAGTGGATTGGAATTGAGTGGAGTGGATTGTAGTGGATTAAAGTGGATTGAAGTGGATTAGAGTACAGGGGATTGGAGTGGAATGGAGTTTATTCGAGTGGAGTGGATTGGAGTAGAGTGGAGTGGCTTGGAGTGGCGTGGATTGAAATGGAGTGGATTGGAGTCGATTAGAGTGGACTGCCCAGGATCACTCCAAGCAGGGAAAACCAGACCTCGGCTTTTGCTAGTGTGAGTCTGCATGCCCAAGCAAAGTCAGTGACAGACCAGTGGTGCTTTTAATCTCAGTGCTGGGTGCCATGACACCAAAGTTACCGCCCTGTAGATTGTGGTCACACAAAAGTGCCATAAATTCAGGCGAAACCATAAGAATGTCTACCAAGCAATAAGAAAAAAGAAAGAGTAAAAGTTATTTTATTTAAATAATTGAATGCAAGTTTGAAAACTGCACATTAAAAAACCCAAAAATCACATGAGCACTTTATTCTTATGATATTGTTAGGAGTAAGCAGGAATTTGGGGAGTAAAGTTGCAAGGAATGGAGTGGAAGAAGAGGGATGCCATCCAACCCCCTTCAGTGGTGAAAAGAAGGGAGACTTGGAATTACTGCCACCTATGTGGTGGAAGACAAAGGTAATGTGCCTTATGCAGCCACCTCTGGGATGGAAGAAAGAGTGAGATCCAAAAATGCCCCCTCTGTGAAATAGGGGGACTGCAGCATGCAGTCACAACTGGTGTAAATGTAATGAACAGGGACAGATAGGCTCCTCATAACCGTCAGGCATTCTTGGGATGAAGGAAATAGATACTAAGAAAACCAGCAATCTTTGGTGTGGGAGAAGAGGGACTGGAAACATCCTACAGCTGAAGTGGGCAAAACAGGGGTCTGAAAAATGCCGCCAGTTATGCTGTGGAAGATGCATTCAGCTCTGGAGTGAAATAAAGTGGTAAAGAGGCATGAAGAAAGCTAGACTGGAAACTTCAAGCATATCTGGGATGCTGCACAAACATGGGTGAAAAGCGGGTAGTTAAAACCTGCAGCCCTTTCTGTGGGGAAAAGAGAAAACTTGGGTCTTCAGTCACTTCTGGGGTGGCATGCAGTTCAACACATGATAAACTCACTTCTGAGAAAAAATGAAGAAGTGTTCGACTAGGCATCCACTGCGGGATAGAATAAATGCAGACAAGGGTGCACAATGCTTGCTGAGATAGAATGTGGCATGGGTTTGTAAAATGCAGCCACCTAAGGGGTGGAAGAAAGGCGAGAGTTCTAACAAGCTGTCATCTGATCATTGGATGGAAAATTGGGATTGACGTGGAAAAGAACAAGATTGGGACAAAAAAAAAATCCCCCAGTAGGGTGAAAAAAAGAAGGTAGGAAGCATACCTAGACATCTATGTTTGAAGAAAATGCTATGGGAACATGCAGGCAACTCCAGGGTTGGGAAAAAAGGTGTGTTTTGGACAAGCAGCCATCACTGGGTGAAAGAAAGGATTTTAATATGCTGCACCTCTTGTGTGAAACAAAGAGCATTTGAACATGGGTTTGAACATGCAGACCAATAGGGGCGGAAGAAAGAATGAAAGTTGCAGCCACCACTGGGAGGGGACATCAATTTGCAGACACCAAAATAAGACCCGAATCTGGAGATAGCTCCAAGGCGAAAGGGACCGAGGAACACGAAGACACTCAGGGGTGAAACAAAGGGGTATATTCACAAGAACGTGTGATAACTACCGCAAGAGTAGCGTAACGCAACTTTCAATATCGCAGCCTAGCGCGGGAAAATAACCCTGTGTCAACGTGGAATTCACAACAAGGCGGTAGCATGCGATAGTCACCAGATAACGTGTCAAAAGTAATCGTGAAAATCAACGCCACGCCGAAAAAATGCGAAACGCGAACGCGAGAAATCATGCGATGAGGCCAATCGCGGTACAAAAAGTAGCGAAAAGCAGCCACAGGCCTGCAAATCCCACGCATCTGGTGGGAAATTGCACCATAAAAACTACAGAAACAACACACCAGAAACAAGCCAAAGCACGTAGCAACATGGATGCACCCTGATCCAGTGCAGAGGTCAATGCGAACCCCACAACCCCCACAGACCACCAGCAAGGAACAACGGGGTTGGGGAAGGCCAAGGAGAAAAGGGAGAGGAAGACGGGGTGCAGACCGTAGGAAAACAATACCAGCGCCACGGAGTCACAGAACACTACCAGCAACTGACCCACAAGCAGACCACCTGGAATGCAGTCAGAGTGCCGAGGAGGCCAATCCAGGAGGCCAAGAGGCGCCGCCAGGACGTGACAACCTAAACCAGGCACAAACCCGCTGCCAACAAGAAGGCAGCCACGGCGACAGGAGGTGGCAGTCCAGCGCCACAGGAGGAGCTGGAGGAAACCCAGGCCACAGTCATCAGTGTGGAGACGGTGCAAGGAGGTGGGAGTACGGACACAGCCCGACAGGACCCGCCACAACAACAACAGGGTAAGGATCCAACAGGGACTGGGGGGACGGGGGTGATGGGCACAATGGCACACATGCAAAACAAGGTGTAGCACACTGCACACCCACAATTACCCAGGGACATGTCCCCCATCCCCGTGGCACACTGCAGCACAAACACATAGCAATCACAGCACATACCATGACAATGTGGCACAAAGTGCAACACCCACACTGCAGAACAGGGGACCCAACTGGGTCCGCCCAGGCGCAGAAACAGAACAATCACACTGGACAGAGCAGGGAACTGTGAGATGCATATCTACGGCTACAACCCCACATCAGCCATGTAGGCCAAATGTCCACTGTCCCAACTCAAATAGCCACCACCACCCAAACAGTCACAATGTACATTGTCACACAGTCTGCATGTCGACAAGAACAAGGCGCCAACACAATGCCAACATGCACCTCCCTTCACAATGCAGAGGGACAAACAACACCTCCAGCAGGTCAGAACAGACAACCCATCAGTGATGCCCGAGACGAACACCACACCTTCGACACCGACGCCCTACAACAGCCCATGGACATCCCACACAACCCACCACCAGGACCAGGGCAGACAAGCTAATCAGAGGAAAACCCAGCCCCTGCAACAGACCACACAGCATGAAGCACCCGCAATCACGGCTGACTCACAACACTTCACCGACCCACACATGGCACCCCAATGCCAGGTTGCAGAACGCCAAAAGGAGGTGGCCCAACAGGTGCGGGTGTTGCCAAACCCATGGAATGCGAACTAGAACACATACGTGGGTGTCCAATACCCTTCAGGGACCACCTACACCCCACAAAGGAGACCCACACTGCCATGGAGACACATGCAGATGCACATACCCAGTACAGAACCACGCCCAGGGGCACGCACATATCAGTCACACACCCACGTTGGCTCTGCGTACGACGGCACAGTCCACTCCCCTTATGAATTGAGTACGTGACGACAAAGCTACATGTCCAGGTTCTAGCCCGCTGCCTGCGGTGACATGTCTGCGTCCGCTGCACACAGCACAATGTAATGTCATAGGGCCCAGGGCCGCCATGCATACAAGACCACAGGGACACATGCACATATCATGTTGAACTGGCTACAGGCACGTGCGCCCGGCCCCTTTATTGGCAGGGCCACATGTACAGTGACGCCTGTGCTGGATGTGTGTGTGGTGAGTATAAGCCAGCCCTCACGGAGTGCTTGGTGCTGGCAACAACCTGAACAGTGGACACCAGTGTAATGGAAACAGAAAACACCAGCATAACAGAGTCAACTGCAGAGCAACATGGAGGGATCCGGAGTAAGGACAGAGGTCACCCAATATTCAGTCAGGAGGTTCCGTGAGTTGCAGTGCACTGAGGTAGGGGCACTAGAGAAGAGCGCGCTCATGTGAAGAAATTGCTAGGATTGTGTCCCTTCGGGTTAGTCCTGATGCAGATGCAGTGGGGTGTGTTACACCTGCATCAACTTCCTCATCAACGTCCTAGGTCTCCCACACTGCCTGAGGTGACAGTTGCGTCCGCAGTCCACAGCGCAATACCCAGTAATAGATCCGGGTGTGTAGCTTGACTACCACCACCAGTCTGCATTCCTGCCTTGGGGCTGTTGCATCCTGCCCTCCCATTGTCTGTGCCTTCTCCCGTCCGCACACTTGACACATCTTCCTCATCATAGTCCCAGGTCTTCCCCACTGCATGAGGTGACATTGCTGCGCAACCTCACAACAGCACAAAACTCAATCAGTAACGGACAATGGCTTGCGGTGCACTGAGTCACTGGCACCTGCAGTGCTGAGCAGGGTATCAGGCCGATGATGGCATCCACGACAGGTCTGAGCAACTCCGTAGGTCTGTCAGGACCACTGTTTCGACTCTGGCAGATGGCAGTTGGAGGTGGTCCTTGCGGTGGTGGCGTGTGCCTCCTGCAGTGATGCGACGTCCGGGCCGGTCAAGACTCGATGCTATGTGTGGGCCCTGGTGGCCCGCAGTTGAGACCGGAGGATGCGGACAGCGCAGGGCCACAGACACATGGCGTTGATGACCCCAAGACCATCGCTACAGAGGCTATTCAATGTCTCAGAAGAAGGGGTCCCAGGCCTGAGCAGCACAGAGTTAGTGGCCCCGGATGCACTGTGGCCAGCGCAGGCACCCAGCCACGGGACGGTGACTTGCGGTGCAGTCAGATGGGCCATGCGACCTGAGCGGGTCCCCATCAATTTCCGAGGTGTATGTTGCGGAGGGTTGCGGGGAACAGTGGAAGGTGTCCTCCAGGGCATGATGCGGAAGGTCTGATGTTACCTGGAAGCAGCAAATGGAGGAGTGGAAAGCGCAACCCTCGTTTTCACCAACAATTCGGTATCAGCTACATGAGGATGAAAACTAGCCCCTATTCCATAGACTCAAACGCCACCAATGTACGACCAGTGAGTGTCCATGAATGTCGGGGAACACACTTAGTGGCACAGGTGCTGAGAGGGGATGCAGTCTGCGATGATGCCGGTACACAGATGTGAACCCCAACATTGCCAAATCAAGACTCTGTGACCTACTGGACCGCAGTGTAGGCCGGAGGCAGCGGTCAGCATGGGCCCACAGACACGTGTCGTGTGCTTGTGATGCATTCGTTTGCTTCACTGATAGCATGGAGTTTCGTGATATCACCCCTGCAGTAGACATCTGGTCACTGCCATTCATGACTCAGGACACAGTTTCACACATGGGACCTACTGGTCCGACGAGTGGGCCGAAGGCGGCAGTAGAGTGCGTCAATGAGAAAGGAGTAAGGCGGGCCTGTGTTGTGGAGGCCGTGATGGTCTGAGGAGGCTGCCAAGGTCACGGGCCTCTGGCTTGGAGCTTGCGCTGGCACGTGGTGGGCCCTCCTTGACATACGCCGGTGTCGGCAGGTGATCAGTGTGGCCTGGCTGCGCAGGGGCGGGCCTGGCGGGTTCGTGGTCCAGCGTGCCGGGGTCCGGCAGGCGCACAGCATCGCAGGCAACTCCGCTCACGAGGACGGCGTCGGCCTCGTGGCGGGGTGGGAGGTGTCGCCCTGGCAGAGACGTGGGTCTTTCCGGAAGAGGACCATGCCCAGGCCTACGTGCTTTTTATTCACACCCCTACGCTGGCGTGGCGTACGCCGGGTCATCCCACTCCGGTGACGCCTAGGGGGGGGCGTAACAGGCAACATTTCCGCGAGGTCCCCCACTGGCTGGGGTGACATGGTGGCGTCCACTGTCCACTACACTCCATACGCCAGCGGTGTATGTCGCCATGGATATGGGTGTGTTCTGCATACTGCAGTGTGTCCAGCACATCTCCGACACTCTTGGCATTGTGTTCTTTCCCAATCATGGTTCTACTGCATCCTTCACACATGCCTGGTTGCCACCTCTCCACACATTCGGCTATTATGTGGCTGAGGTGCCATGCCGTTGCTGGCTCATGTTCAGGGCTTGCCCATGTGAACATTGTAAGTTGTTCTGTCGTGTCTGGTGGGTGGGCATGTTGTTGTGCCTGTTGTATGTGATTTTGTGACGTGTGCATTGCCAGAGTTGTGAGTTGCATGGTTGTGGAGTTGAGGTGTGTGGGGTGTTCATTTGGATATTGTCAAGGGGCTGTGCATTTCCCTTGTTGCCATCCTGGGAATGCTGGTTGATGATGGACTGTCGGAGGATGAAGGTATCATGCACACTGGCTGTGTATTTGAAGGCAACATTGTTGGGGGTTCCACAGTGTTATGTTGTTGCCTGCACATTGATGTGAGACGTGTGCTTCCTGTTGCGGTGATTGTGTGCTGTGTCACCAGGGGGCACAGGTAGTACATGTGTGCTGTGTATTGCCCCCAACACATGCGTGCATCCTGCTTGGGCGTATGGTCCTTGCTTGGTCTCCAGCGGATCCTGCGCATTGTGTTGTACGTATGGGGACTGGGGTACCAGGGTGATGGTGATGTCCGGGACAGGTGTGGGGGACTTGGATGTGGCTGGCTGTGAGACTCCTCCGACTCTGGCGGGTGTTGGTTGGGGGGTAACAGGGGCCAACAGGTGCAGGCAAGCCAGCAGCTTTGTGTGGAGTGGGGTGGGATGTTGGTTGTCCGCTGTGTTGGTGCCGTAGGCCTGTTAGGCGATGATGGTCAGGATGCGTAGGATGGTTGTCCCTTTCAGCCTGTAGTGGACAGTGACATTGTCAGATGTTGGGTCTGTGCGGCTGGCACATTTCCTGGGGGTCCGCTGTCTTTGTCTGCGCTGCGTCTGTGGTGGTCCGGGGGGGGGTGTTCCGGGTGTGGGTTGGGATCCTGGGGTGGTGGCGGTGGGTGTTGTGACCCTCTTGGGTGTCCGGGCCGCATGATGAGTGGCTCCATGGCATCTGTTGCCCTTCGGATGTGTCCCTGGGCTGTGCTCCCTTTTGTGGTGCTGGCTGCCGTCCGACTTTACACCAGGTCAGAGCAGGTGTAAATTTCCTGGTGCTAACGCGCCTTATCGCCTGTTTTCTGTTTTTATCGCCGATGTGGCTGGTGGTTGAGAATGTTGAGGTGTGATGTTGTCTCGGCTTTTGGCACGGGAACGCCTACTCTGCATCTCATTAGTAATATTTGCGGGGGTCCTCTGTGGCGATGTTTTTTGAGGCTGCTATCGCGGGTAAACTGGTGCTGTGGGCTGTTATCACCGGCTTGTGAATGGGGAGGTAAATTTATCACGACTTTGGCTGCGATAAAGTGCCTTTAATTTGGCGATAGCTCCTTGTGAATATGCCCCAAAGAGTGGACATTTATGTGTAAATTGTATTTGTATTTAAATAGCGCTTACTGGCAAGGCATTGAAGTGCTTTTTAGTGAGTAGCACACTACTCCAAAATCCAAAAAGGATTAGTGGTGGGTCAGTATAGTGAAATATGTGGTAATTTAATTGGTGGACATGTGAGTTTGTTAGTTAGATTGAATAGTATAAGTGAGGGATAGAAGAGGAAGAGTCTAGAAAGTATTATTTGGGAGATCATAGTAGTTAGATGAGGCTTGGGATGAGTAAAACAAGAGCTGGAGGAGGAACAAGGGATTAGGGAAATCAAAGTAGCAAAATGAGATTTGGGATGCATGAGGAAATATTTTACAAAGGGTTGCTTGGGAGATCATAGTAGTACAATAGTAGGCCAATATCCTCACTGAGGACGACTATGAAAAAATGTATAATTTCTTCTTACAAACAACCAAGAAAATATCCCAGCCATGGCCAGTTTGGATTGGCTGATATGGAGGTTAAGATTTAAGTTTTTGACATGCTATCGTACTGGCATATCAAATGAGGTGTCTCTTATTGTGCCAGAAATAGAAACATGGAATTGAAAGTCATTATCCTTCATCCAAGCTATCTAAAATCTGTCTCATCTACTCACCTAACTATTGACACAAGTGTTTGGAGTGGGCACCTTTACTTATATCCCATCAAGGATTTGAAACCAGCTCCTTTAGTGAAACGGGAGCCCCTTCTTTTACAAAAGCCTCTTATGCACTGCACAATTCCTAACGACTATGGAACCCATAAAATCATTCAGAAAAAGACACTGGAATGTTAGTACTGGTTTATAACAGAGTGTGATCTCATGGCTGTGGATCAAAGAACCCTATAAAGAATGCTAAAAGTATCCATGTGTCTAAAAATTAAATAGGTTTTTAAAAAGAAAAATAAGTAGGATTTATCTGGATTCCTTCCTATATCATGAGCTGTTTACAGCTATAAGCCTGGGTGTATATTGAATAGTACAGGACCTCTCAGGTCAAACTGCTTGTATTATTCAGTGTTGCCCGATATTATCTTATATATCAAACCCACATATAGTACAATTTATTCAGTATATAATGTTGCATCAACATTCAAATTCTTCACCTTTCTAGCCATGATTAGCAATGTGAATGGTTTTGCATATTCATTAAAACTCTTGAAAGACGTCTCATGTTCCTTTTCGAAAGGTGCTCCTCATATGCAGGGCCATAACACCCACAAAGGGATAGGAATTGTAAGTGCAACTTCTGATGGCAGAACTTCTGCTTCCTGGCCACTCATTAGAGACCTTTTTTTGGCTCTCCACAACCAAAGGTTAGGTGACAAAAAGCAAGGAGAGATACTAAAAGGATGCATACAGTTTTAAAAACTGAAAAACAGAAAAGGAATGGGGATCAGGAAGCAATCAAGGAGGAAAAGAATGTAAAGGGTAAATTGAGAAAGAGAATATGTTGGAAAATTTAAGATTGGTACAAGGTTCTCTCCGCAGGAGCTTAGTGACGTGGACGCTAGTGCTAGATGCCAGTGTGCAGTGATGTTACACACCGAAACACCAGTGAGGCTTTGTATGAACCTTGTCTTCCGGCTCCAGGTTCTTGATTGCCTGGACTCTTGCGAGGCTCCCATGAGACACAGCATGGCGGTTGAGCCCAAAGGCAGGAGTTGAGGGCAGGAGCTGAGGGCAGGAGCTGAGTTTTTCCAGATTTTTGAGGCGTGGGCAAGGGTGATACTGCCGATTGCGGGTGGGGATAGGACCATGGCCTTTCCCTAGCAGACATGGAAGCAGTCAAAATTAGGCCTGTGCGGCTTGCTCCTCTTGGGGGGGCACACACCGCAATCCTCCTTATAGCTGCCTCTCTCATGGTGAGTGTGATGCAGTAGAGGAGAGGATTGGAATTGACGAGGGGCATAGGGGCACTGGGATGTTACGGGGATTGTGCGGCAGCGAGGTTTATTGGAGCGGGTTTGCTCCCCCTGTTGTGTAGTTCCATTCGCTCCTCCATTGTGCAGTGGCTGTAGAGGCTGTCCTGCCCCCCAACCCCTCCACCATTGTGTCCCCTAATGTTAACTGTTAGGAGATTGTGAGCCTTGTTTTTTAGACTTTTGAGAGCTCTCCTTTCCCAGCTATTGAAAAGCCAGCTGGGGTTTGAAGTGTGGTCCCTCCTGAGGCTGTGAACGCCATATTGGGCTATAGAGGCTGGCCTCTCATACACCTTATTATTGCTTTTGATGTCTGAGCCTAACTTTGGAAATTTTGAAAATCTTGAAACACCCCGGAGAAAATCAAAGTTGTCTAGTAGTGAAGTTGTGAAGTCTTCTTTCTTGTGGAAAATGTTTCAGAGATCCAGAATAAAAGTAAATAATGACAGCAATAAAGCTGAGATCAGCTCATTTGCTCCAGGGCAGAGCCTGTGCAAAGACTAAATCAAACCCTCCACGGAACAAAGATATCCCTGTTACGATGCTGAAAGGGAAAAATCAGATATTAATTTAATGGGAAAATGAAAGGGAGAAAGAGAAACCACCCCAAGTGGAACCAAATGTATTGATTGAATTGAATGAGGGGGTCTAACACTAATACCAATATGTTTGTTAATGCTAATGCTACTGTCAATTTGCATCCTATGGAACCTGATGTTAAGGGGGTGATTGCCTATATTACAGAAGGGTCTCGTATGGTGTTCTGGAGGCATATATAACCCACCCTACCACCCGTCCTCTTTAGGTCCCCCTCAATCAGTGTTAGTGTTGGTAATTGATAATCCACATGTAATTCTTCAAGAAGCTCCCTATCCTCTGATAGTAGCAAATGCTACCCGGGATGGGGATTTTACCATACCAGATTTGGACATAGACCTCTGTAGGAGATATGACTTACAGGATATTAGTAAAACTATTGGTACACCAGCTGCGATAGTTCCTGTGGGAATGAAATTGTTCAATAGTACTCCTTCAAATAATTCCTCCGTGATGTCATCTCTCTGTGACCCCTAATTTTGTTATAAGTGACATCCAACCCAGTCACCCTCCAAATTAAGAGGTAAAAGTATTAGATTATTTAGTGTGCTTTGAAAGGTTATTATCTTCTATTCTAAAGCTATTAGAAACATTTTTGGGTGGTTCTGACTGCATTTTGGATACAGAGACACAAATATTAAAGAAGTTGATAAGAAATTAAAAGGGAAAGGAAATCGGTCCGACTGAACCAGTAGAAATAGAAGGGGTTTTGATGTCCTGTAAAGGGAATGCTCAGACCTATGTTGGTTGTTAAGTTGATGTTTGGGCTCAAGCTGGTAACCCACAATGTAAGAAGCTGGTTAAAAAAGTTCCAAATTCAGAAAGTTTACTTGAACCCACACTTGAACCTATACAATTTATTCCAAATACTACTCCTACTCCTAATAGAAAGAACCTGGATGGTACATCTAGAAGGGTTGAACAGAAAGTGTTTCCGATCTTTAAAACCCAGTTTAGTCATTAAATAAATGTTGGTGGTTTATGTGCTCTACGGGCAAAGGATAAAGAGAGGAAGGAAAAGCAAAGAGGAAAGAAGAAAAAACCTATGCATAGATTTGCTAAAAAGAGACAAAGGAGACTACACTTTAGAGAAGTCATTGATGCCACAGAGGCTATATCTAGTACAGAGAGTTTAACTCAACCCCCATAAGTATCTCATCAAGTTATTGACCCCAAAAGTGGTCATGTTAACTTATCGGTGAGGAGTTTGCAGTGGAGTCAATGGTGGTGCATGGGGCATGTCCCCTTTTCATATCACCTCCAATGAATCTAACAGTCCCTGAAATTGATCATGCTAATATTCTGGCTGAGAAGTTTATGGTGTTGCCAATTGTAGATCAAAGGGCGTCCCTCTTTTATATGCCATCTTTGTTGAACCCAATGGTGGCTTCTTTCTCAGATTCTGGTAAAAAGAAAGGCCCTTCAGAGCTAGAAGGGTTAGAACCTTTTTGGTGTAACATGTTGGATTTTATTCCTATGTTTGATGGAGATTTAATTTTAAATAGGGCCTTGCTGCTTAAATGTTTTTTGAAGATTGAGAATCTGAAGCTTATCCAAGGTGGTGACATTAGTTTAGATTCACTTTTACCCTTTGAAGCCTGTTATAATCAATGGTAACTTTTAATTCTAAGACTACTGTAAATTTGATATTAAGATTGTCTGAAGGTTTACAAAGTAGGGGTATTGATGTTGTTCCAATTTTAGAATAGGATGAATACTGTGCTGTGGATAAAAAGTCTCTGCCATAATAATTCCTATCTTTCTGTAAGGGGTCACTAAGTGATGTAAAAGGGATAAAAATCCATATAGATAAACAAGGCAGACAAGTGTCAATTAGTGAAATTCCCTGCTTTGCCCTCACAGCGAAACTCTAAAGATGAGAATCTTAAGTGAAATTGGCTACCCGGCACATTATCTCGTGTTTCCCAGAGTAACCACCTGCAATGTCCCTTCTATCTGCAATGAGCTAAAAATCATATCCTCTAAAGCAACAGGAATAAAGAATAGTAGAGAGAAGTGGGAGACCTGCTGTGTGTATACTGATTTGTGATGATTTTATCATTTTAGACTGTAAACATCTTCAAGGAGGGGACATGCAAAGGGGTGGGGGCATATCTACTGTCTAATAAACTTCAATGGAGATATGGATGTTATAAAGATCTGAGTAATTTATTCTTGGCAGTAACTTTGTTTAATCCTGATGGAAATCAGAGAACACTTCTTATGATGTTATTTTAAGTGAGTTTTTTTCTTATATTAAAAAGCGTATGATAAGGAGTTTCCTCCACACAAAAGTTTGGTTGGGGATTTGAACTGTAAAATATCTAATTCTGCCTTAGGTCAACTAGACAGAAAGAAAAAGAGGAAGCCATGCGGATACCACAAGCTCTTTTTCCCCCAGAATAAAAACTAATAAAAGAGGGGAAATCTTAGCGGCTGGTCTGAGAAAGGTTGATGGTGTTATAGTGAATGGAAGGTTACCTTCTGACTCTCCCGCAGCTTATGCACAAGGCACTCCAGGGGGAGAGTCTATTTTGGACTATGTGTTGGTAAGATGTGCTTCAGGTTAAAGGTTACTGATTTCCTTCTTACTGATCATAAGCTTCTTACTTTTCTTGTAAATTTCATTTTTTGTCTCTCATTAGTTCTTGGTGGTTGGATGGCCAGTGTGACAGGTTTAATAAGAAAACAGGGAGAAGTCATTGGTATTATAGGGCAATTGTAGGGTTTAGAGGTACCTTAGGCTTCTCTAAACAAACTTTCCGGTTGCGCAAGAAAAGAAATTGAAAGTTGTAATACTTTCTCGGGTTAAATCGTGAAATAAAGGCTGTGGTTAGCGAACAATATCTGGATTATACCCCTGAAAGATATACTAGAGTGTTGTTATTAAAAAGTAGGAGGAGTCGGTTGAAGGTTTGTCTAAAAAAAGATGAAGAAGATAGATTTTGGATAAAACTTAGGGAAGCAGTATTAAAAGGCCAGACAAGGATTTTTTGTTAATTTTACACAAAATCTTTTATCTTAGTGACTGGGCCAAAGGTGAAGAAAGCTCCATCGTTTTACATAGCGGGCCAGAGAGTGGCTCAGACAGATATATTTTTTTATTTAGGGTTGACATTTGACAGTGCTCTATCATGGTCCCATATGGTGAGAAACAGAGGTTTAATGCTAGAAAAAAAGTATTGGCACCCTACTCTCCTTCATCAAAAAGTTAGGCTCAAAACCCCTAGATGTTGTAAAAAAGGTATATTCAGTTAAGTCAACTGCTGTAGCTTCTTATGGAGCTGGTGTGTGGGGACATACTAAGCATGCAACACTGCAAACAGTGGACAATATATTATGGAAGAATTTGGTGGGCCTCCCCAAAATTAGTTCTAACTACAATTGCCATATTGAGTTGAAAGTTCCTTATATATCAGACCAGATATCCTTGGCTCCAATCCTTCTATGGCATTCCATATGGAGAAGGGATTCTGATGATTTAACCCAGCAGTTCCTGGTGGTCTGCCTCGCTTTGAAACATGCACAAGAGATCTCATGGCTATTGTATGTTAAAATTAATCTGATTTCCCTAGGCCTAGAAACTATCTTTGAAACAACAAGGTCTTTCCAGACTATCTAAAAAAAAGCAATTAAAGAGCGCTTTTCAAATTATAAGGCAGAAAAAAGGAACGGACTCAACAGTTCTAAATATATGGTCCGAGAATATCATGAGGGACTGTCCCTAATTGAGGGGCAATTTTCTTCTTTGACGGCTGTGACAAACTCACGCCACAGATTTATTCTGTTGAGGTTTAGGTTAAACCTAATTCCCTATATGTTGGGTTACCCATCCAGTATTTTCTCATTACAAGCTCTACTGTCCTGCCCCTGCGATGGGGTGTTCCCACAATCCGACATACATATTTTATTCTTTTGTAAGTTTTATCTGGAACACCGCAAAAGGTTTATTCTGCCATTCATGCGCAAACAAAATTTTAGAAAATGTCGTCTTGGTTTGTTGTTCTTAAAAATGCTGCCAGATTACTATGTTTGTTATCGTGCTACATCTTTTTGATGCTTTTCCCTAAAAACCAGACGATTGCATAGTTGTTCGGAATGAGCTTTTCTTTTAATGTTTTTATGATAATTTTTTACTGTTTTTTACATTTTTATGAAACTACAGATGAATTATGTATTTATTCATGAACTTTTATGATCTGTAAACACAGCTCGAATAAGTAATTTCTGATTCTGAAATATTTTGTGATATAATTTTTTACTTTTTTCATTGTTTTCAAAAATTATATTAAGGTACACTAGTTTGTAAGTTTTAGAGGCTGATAGTGTTTCCTATTTGGGAATTTTATGCTCTTATGTATGAATCATTTGTATTGTTTTATTGTAACTATGTGGTTCTAAATCTATGCAATTTTTACCCCTGGGCGTAAAATTCTGCTCCGCTGGCGGAGTTTGCGGAGTTTTGGCAACTCCACGTTCCGCGTAGAATGCTGAAAAACTCTGCACTCTGCAACAGAGCTGAGGTTTTTTGTGTTCGTGTGCCCAAAGTGCATTTTTACGCGTGCTGGAGCGACTTACCGGGTGCCTGCGATCGCCGACGAGATTGTCCCGAGCCGTTTGCGAGCGCCACAAGATTTGCTAGGCAGCTGCATGGTCCTGCGAGAGTTTGCGATAGCAAACATGTCATTCAGGCGTGCCATCGGACTTCCGGTGGAAGTTTTGTGAAGAACGCAACCCTGAACGCGCAGAATCTACTGCGACTGCAATGTGGAGAAGGTTCTCTACCCGAGCAGCATCAAAACCTTCTCGAAATGATGATTTGGATTAAAAAAACTCCTCAAATTGACATTTGGCTGTACTTTTTTGTGCAAGGAGTCCTTTTTCTTATTTTACTTTTTTTTAAAGAGGAAGGAAGTGCCCCAAAGTCTCCAACTTCCTGTTCCTCGCCAGCAGGCTCCTCTAAGTACATTGTCCATCTCCTGGTCTCTTTTCATTTGGATTGGAAGCCTGAAGGATCACTCTTTGTGTCTACTGCATCATATATCATTGGATTTGAGGACTTTTGAATTTGAGATTTCACAAGTAAGTTGGAAAATTGGTGTTGTTTGATTGGGGCCATGCACCTAGATTTATTTGTATTTTTCATCATTTATTCTTTTAGAAAGGAAACATGTTGCACAGTTCACTACGGGCCATATGTTCGATGGCCAAAATAGCGCCTTGCAAATTGCGAGTCTTTTGCGACTCGCAATTTGCGAGGCGCTATTTTGGATGTACAACAGTGTGTAACACACTGTTAGCGATTCCCAATGGGGTCGCAAATAGAGAGGCTCATGAATATTAATGAGCCTCTCGCAATTTGCGACCCCATTGGGAATGGCAGGCCTTCCAGGTATGGTGGCCTGCTGGGCTGAACCACAACAATGCTACGTTTCACTGATGTTCTTCTTGCTTCTTTGCTTTTATGTGCACAAAAGAGGAGGAGACAACATCACCCATTGTACTGCCAGACAGAAGGCCTGCTGCGCACAACGTCACTTGACGTGTGACCACAGACATCTCTTCTACTTGTGCCACTGCATGCTGACATCTTCAAGATGGCCCCAAAGAAAGGTACCAGGTCCAGTATCAAGAAAGTTGCCAGTGAGAAGAAGAAGGCACTGCCACTTACCACCACCGGCATGTCGCCCAAGACCTTTTTTGGGAATCCAAAAATTGCACCTGCAGCAGTGGTGTCTGGGGAGCAATTTGGGAGCAGCGCCCTCGCATCAGTGGACCCACCCCACCAACCTAGGCCCAAACCCATATCTGTCGCAGAGGCAGCCAGTCTGATAATGACAACGCCGATGAGCAGTGATGTTGAAATTGACTTATCGTTATAGCAAAGTAGTACCCAATCAATGCAGGAAACTCAGATAAGTGGGCAACAACAGCCGCAACCACCCCAATAGTAGTTGTTCCTCACGAAGATGGGGCAGTTCAGGAGATCGAGCTTCCTGCTGAGGAAGAAGAAGAGCAAGCCACTCTTTCAGAAGATCCATTGTCTTCCAGATCCCCAGCAAAGAAAAGGAGGGTTAGTCCATCAACTTATTCCGCAAGCCCCCCTTCTGATGATTCAGACGCCACTTAGAACCCACCTCAGTCTGAGAGTGAGACACGCCGCGCGAGGCAAGGGAAAAGTAAGGTTCCAGAAAGCCTTAAAGTTATGGAGCTAGATGTAGAAGAGGAGGATGATGATGACGAGCCAGTCATCATGGTCGTTAGCCCTGCCCCAGTGGGGACTGACATTACCCCATCCCAAATTGCTGTGAGGGATGTGGCATGGATACCACCTATCCAGATAACACCAACACCACCTACAGCTGCCATATTTACAAAGTCCTGGCAGTGACCTACATCCACCACAACAACCACCTCAATAGAAGTAGGTACTGCGGAGAGTCAAACGTCAAGCCCACCTACCAGTTCATCCGACATTGCAAGTGGCACCAGCAGCGTCAGAAAGTTGACCTCCCCAGTTTGGGACTTCTTTTTGGTTAGCAGGAAGGAGGTGAACATTGCTATATGCTCCATTTGTGGAGCAAGTGTTAGTCGGGGTAAGCTTGGTACAAACTATGTTACCAGAGGCCAAACAACCCATCTGATAAAACACCACTTGATCCAATGAAAGGCGCATCTTAGCGGCCAAAAAACTGCAAGTGTTGCTGGTGGAGGGGATGACAAAGATCTAATCACGGTGGAAGGTGAACAAGAGAGAGACATTTTTTCTGGTACACAAAGCAGCCCTCTCCCCAGCAGTGCAGTGGTACCGCCCACATCATCATCAACAACATTGCAATGGCACAAGAGACACCAAGGGGTTCAAGGCAATAGAGTACCACAACGAAAAATTGCACACTAAGCCTAACAATATCTGGTCTCAAGAAGTCAACTGCATCAGTTGCACCACATAATAAAAATATCAGCATGTTTAGGTCGGAGGGGCAGTACAAACGCAACCACCCAATGGCACGTTTGTACAATGTGAAACTGGCTAAAATGTTAGTGTTGGACCTCCTCTCTTTTTCTTTTGTGGAAGAAGTGGGTTTTCTTGAATTTGTGGCAGCCATCTGCCTGAAATGGAAGGTTCCCAGCCAGTCCTATTTCGCTAGAGTTGCTGTTCCAGCACTACATCACAACAGGACGGAATTGCTTGGACAAGCATTGCAGCAGACTGCTGTTCATACTATCCACCTGACAACAGACATGTGGAACAATTGCCAAGCCACTGATTACATGTGCCTGACTGCACACTGGATCTCTTTTGTGGGGGTTAGAATAAAGATATCTGCTGCAGGTGTTGTTGACACTGCTGACATTTTTAATGGTGCTCGGAAGCATGCTACAAGTGGCCATGTTCACCATGGAGAAATCCCATACTGCTACAAACAGTTTGGAAGACTTTAACACTAAGGTCTTTGAATGGCTGCGACCAAGAGGGCTGAACATTGGTTTTGTTGCCACAGACAATGGCAGTAATATAGTTAAGGCCATGGCTGATGATGGCTATTTCAGGGTCCTGTGTTTGGCAAACTGCATTGACATCATTGTGTCAATGTTGTCTTTCTGAAAAAAGAAGACAGAGTCAGCAACTTACTGACCACATGCAGCAGTATCTGCACACATTTCAGCCATTCTTTTGAAGCCCGGAAGCAGCTGGGGATCATTCAAAGTGATAATAGAATACCAGTTAAAGCACTCATCTAGGAGGTGCCAACATGTTGGAACTCAACTTATTACATGCTTGAACGTCTGTTTGAGCAGTACCGACCGATCAATAAGTATGTCATGGAAAGAGGGGATGCTACTGTGAAAGGCATGATCATTGAGATGGACCAATGGGGCCTAGTTAAATGCCTGACAGAGATGTTGCTTCCTTCCGGGATCTTCACACGTGAAGTCAGCAAGGAGGACTGTACCATGGGCCAAGCTATCCCATTGTTGAACATGCTACAGGAACAGCTAAAGGAGGTGTCTGCAATGTGCGCAGGTGTGGAGGAAAAAAAGAATCATATGAGTTTGTGGCGAGCTTAATTCTTCGTTATTTGAAAATAAAAGGGCACAAAGAGGCATTGTGTCATCCAACCATTACATTTGTGCCACAATTCTTGATCCATGGTACAAACCATTACTGGACACTTTCATTCCTTTTTCAGATGGGGATGTTGCCAACTACAAAACTTGGATAGCTGTGCAAGCCAGTCAGCTAGAAAAAGAACGCCCGGGAATTAGAGGCCCGCTCCTCCAGGGCACAACAAGTACTGCAGGGCAGCCTTCAAGTTCAACTTCAGAGTCTGAGGGCAGTGCGGTTGGCTCACAGTAGCCAAAACCACCAACAACACCAAGAACAACATCAACAACAAGAACAGGAGCATCAGCCCCAAAATCGGCACAGGAATGGTTTTTACAGGCAGGGCTTAAGTCCAGTGTTGAGGCAAAGGCAAAAGAGGCCGA
Organism: Calotriton arnoldi; assembly: GCA_963921515.1. Taxonomy (NCBI): domain Eukaryota; kingdom Metazoa; phylum Chordata; class Amphibia; order Caudata; family Salamandridae; genus Calotriton; species Calotriton arnoldi. Next base: position 856,088 of record CAWUFW010001414.1, read on the forward strand.
GCAAAGTGGAGCACTATGACCATTGAGCATATGGTCCAGGCCTATCTGGATGACCCAACAGAGGTCTACTTTGATCAAAACCCATTGCTGTATTGGTATGGAAAAAGGCGCCAATGGCCAGTGCTCAGCAGGCTGGCAATAAACTATCTGGCTTGCCCCGTAGCAAGTGTCTCTGCTGAGCGAGTTTTCAGTGCTATTGGTGCCGTTCTGACAGAGAGAAGGACCAGTCTCTCACCCCAAAACATGGAGAGATTAACCATGATCAAAATGAATCAGCACTTTATACCACAGGATTACACCATACCTGAAGTAGCACAGCAGGAAGATGATGACGCCGACTAAGGTCATGGAAAGAGTGTGTTAGGTGACTTACTTCTGGGCGAACCACCAGAGTTTGAGAACAAGCTCTACTTCACTGACAACTAGGCTTTAGTTGATCTAGTTACTTTTTTCTTTCTTTGTTTGACAGTCAAAAAAAAACCCTAAAAATAATATTGCTAAGGAACATTATTTACTTTATCATTTGTGTGTGTCTGTCTCTGGTTCACAAATCCATCCCCAACTTCTTACTCTTTTATTGCTGGATTGGAGTTGCAACTGTGTCTACTGTGCAGTCAGTGAAGAAGTAAGTCCTGACTCCAGAGTCCAGACTCGCCCTAAAGCTATTTCCCTCAAGCCAGACATTGGATGGAGAATAAAAACAAACAAATGTGCGCCTGCCTCCAACCCTGGGCCCTGACTATCTATCTCTCCTCACCTAACCTAGAGGGACTGCCCCGGAAGAACAGGTAAATGATGGCATGCATTGCACCCTGATTTATTGTTCTTTGTTGTGAATGATGTCTACTATTCTTGTTCTCCACACATAAAAGTGACTCCAGTCCATCAAGTCAATCTTTCCCTTCTTGTTGTTCAATAACAAAATTGCACTACTACAGGCCAATCCATTGCATTTGAGTCGGGACGAGTCTGGACTTACTCGGGACACTGTTGGTACGGAGTTGGACACCATGCTCAGAGTCAGAGTCAGGAGGATCAGAGATGATTGATGGAACAATTTAGGGCATGGGCGTGAGCATGACTACTTCGATAAATGCCACCAGAGGAAGATGCAAGTTTTCCAATTCACTGAAACCAACCGATTTGGATGATGATGATGACTTTGAAGTGGCCTAAAGGTAAACAACAACCTAAATGTCTCTGTAGTGGTGGTGGTGATGACTGTGGTGTGACTGACAGCGGTGCAATGATTTAATTTTTAATTCATTTGGAAAATGCTATGTTGCTGTGTGTGTGTGTGCTTGCTAATTCACTGTGGTCTGGCTCAAATTCGAAGCTAAGTGGAGGTTGGGTGTGGGGCCTGTTGTTGGAGGTGAGTGCTGGAAAGAGACATGATTTAGCCATGCTGCCTCTACAACTCTTCTTGTTGCACTCCTCCTTATGCCGTTTAACATGTTTTTTTTCCTCCTTGATTTTTTAATATCCTTTTTGTTTTTCCATCTATAGGCCCTTTCCCCTGCGCCATAGTGGAAAAACAACTCACACTTACCTTACCAAACCGCATTCGCAAGGCACCCAGGATTGACGGACGGACAGTTCAAAAGGTATGCAGAGATGCAACTCCCAATTTGGCAATACATACAGTATCTTTTCTTACTCTTCAATCATTAAGACTACAGATATTTTAATTTTATTCGCTATCTTTCAAAGCCTGGTACAACAAAAGATAATGTATGTAACTTGGGTCTCTCTGGGGGCAGACAGACAATTGGATAATTAATATACTGCCTTGTACTAGTCTACCACTACTCCTCATCATGCATGCATTTCCTTTTCCTCCCATAACAGATTTATGATGGTCGGCTCCCAACTTCCAAGATGAATTTGTTGTCCATCGTGCTTGTGTTGTATTCCTCTTAGGGTGTCCGTATATAGGTTTTCCTGTATCATGTCCTTATATAGGCACAATTTGCCCTGCCCTTATATAGGCATAGAATCCCAGTCCTTATTTAGGCATTAAACCGTGCACTCCAAATACAGGCATGGTCTCCGACATCCGTCCACCCTAACGTCACAACGAGTTCTTGAAGAACAGACCCTTAGGCTTCAGGAGTTTCCCTAGCACAGGACTATTGATTTCTTCAAGGACTCATTTATTATGCATGAACCGTTATACCTTAGGGGTTCATTCATGACGTCTTCCGCTGTCCGATCCACGTCAATGCTAACATTCTAAGGCACCTCTCAGGTATAAATATACCTTCCCTAGCCCTTGTAAACCAGAGGAGACCTCGACTTCAGAGGAGCCCGTTTCCCGGCCTGATGCACTGAGAAGACGCTGTCATCCCTGCACGCAGAGAATCCAGCTTCCAGTGATCTGACTTCCCTTGCGGGGTGTTGGAGTTCGAGTCTGGCAAGAGATTCCTACCTCTCTCATTCTCAAGGTATGGAGCTGACTAGAACCTAGAGGGACTCTTGGCATACTAGGCATACTAGGCTTAACATACTCTTAGTATACCATAGTAAGGAATACTTCACCTACTTCATACCTCTCCATACACCTAGGTTAGGTTAGGAACATTGGGGTAGAACTAGCTTAGAAACGCATCGTATGAGTACTCGCATTTTTAGTCTGTGTTATTTATGTAAATGAATAGCTGCTAAAGATCATGCTAGCACAGTATTATTTATTCCTACTGCTTACGCTGTACATTATTTATCTTGCATACTGTCTTGTGATCGTAACAGCACATATTACTTACACAAGAAACAAGACTGTTCAATAAATCTTTTATTGAAACGCCAGTCTATTCTTTCTGTGTAACTTTGAGGAAAACTAAGTATGCACGAGTGAGCTGAGTGAAATAGTTATCTATTGTTTCCACGACTCTGGGACACGTTCTGATTCTAAAGGGAAACAAAGTGGTCATGTTTTGCGGCTGCCAGAAACTACTCCCTTCTTGTTTGACAAGGAGTTTCTAGTGGCCTCTGAGCTAGCTGGCACAAGTAATTAAGTTTAATATACTCGATATTAACATACTGACCTTAGTCCTTTGTCAAACCTATAGGGGATATTATTCCAATGCGCAGAGCCTATTAGGGAAATAGGAGCTACACTACACTTGTCTTTGTTAAAACTTTCCCTTCAATCCCCCTTCCCATCCATTCATCGAACCCCTAACCCTCTTCCCCCGAGCTGTGTGATTTATTGGTGTGACTAAATTAAATTTACAGCATTAATTCATCACACACTTGGTGTGGCGGATGTGCTTAAAGCAACACCAACTCATGGGCGGGCAGGGTGACGATCTTAAGTTCTGCTCTAAGTACTGTACAACTAATTATAGGCCACACTGCCATATATTAGATTGCCCACCCATGCACAGACAGTATTCGATATAATTTTTTTTTTCAGAGGAACATAATCCATCATAATTGCCATCATCATCATTCTTAACCCATCATAATTGCCAGCATCATCATTCTTAATCCATCATAATTGCCAGCATCATCATTCTTCCAGCACTTAGGTTACGCTTGTCCACTTCAAAAGTTCATAGCTCGAGTCGACTTCAGTTTGTAACTTGTACTTGTACTTGTTTTATTGCTTATCATGATTTCTCATTTGGCAGTCTTTTTTGTGTACTGTACTTCTACTAGTTGTTCTCTACACTTCCTCAGATGACTTTTTCATTTTCTTTTTTTGCAACTTCTACTGTCTCTACTACTACCATCTACCACCACCATGGCACTTTGGGAAACCAAACCATCACCATGCAACCATCGCTTTGCCTAATCATCAATCATAGGTAAGAGAAGAGGTTTGGGGGATGCAATAATGTATATACTATGGAAATTAATTAATTCACACACCCACACCCCTTCTGAGTCCATAGGGGTTTTAGTTGCAGACTGCATAAACTAGGACGAGAGACTAACAGTCATAGGACAAGTGAGGGTACCGCATCTATATGTTGATGTGTTACACTATCCACAGATTTCAAAAACTGGCTGCGGCCCTGCAGCAAATGAAACAGTGCAAAGTAAGAGTGACCCCCCCAAAAAAATTACATCATATGTAAAACTATAAATGATGTATTCCCATAACAAATATAAACTAGAATGAAACCCACAACACCTGACCCACCCCTCTCCTTCAACCCAACCAATGTCCATAAAGCAAGTCCCAAAAAATTGTCCATTAAAGCAAATGTCAATAAAAAAACTGAACCCCAACTCCCGCATTCCCACCCTCTCCCCAACAAGTCCCACCCACCCAAAAAAAGATTTAAAAAGGGGCAAGGGTGAAGACTGAGGTCTAGCGGCGGGCTTGCCGGATCTTGCGCTCTAGGGCATGGAAGCGCTCCTCCACCCTGGCCTCTAGGCGCGCCATCCGGAGGAGCATGACATTTTTTGCAAGAAAAACAGGGGTGGGCAGCAGAGTTTAAATTGTGGCTGGCGGCTGCCAGACCATGGTGCAGTATCACCGTAGGCTCAGGGGGGCATGGGTGGGGCCCGGGGCATTGGTGGCTGCAGCTCTTGCCTCCTCCTCCTCCTCCTCTGCCAGAGCCACCAGCCGCCGATATTCATCCCGGATGGCCTCCAGCTTCCGTTGCTGGATTCTGGCTGCTATCTCCTGCCTGTTGGGTTGGGAAGGAGTAGCTAAATCAAGAAAGAAAAAAGACAATTGTGACCAATACTCTTCGCAAAACAGTAACACAAAATTATATACATAAAATTATAGTGGCACAGTAGCACTAGCAGTACATAACATTTGTGGTATCCTCACTTCCTCGGCCCCTAAAATTTGGATGTGATTAGAGTTTCAGGCATTAGGCACTATGGAGTAGGCAAGTATTCTTCTTCTTCTCTCTCTTGTTTAGCTAAATTAATCTTGTAGGCATGCCAGCTCAGTCAGCTTGCGCCCTAGACAGACATACTCATGTCACGTTACTTTACTACGGTCTGCAGGTGGGGCAGCTGTACTACACAATTATCTATTTTTCTATTATGGCCATACTCTGTTAAATCAATGGCAAATGCTCAATTTCACTTTCACCCTGACTACTACAACAAGGCAGATGATATGATTTCTAATATGAATGATGATATACGTCACAACGTCACGTGATGATGACATGAGGTACTACTACTATTGTTTGATTGTTGTAACCATGCAGCCGATAGGCCACCCATGGCTGACACGGTCAAAATGACATGGGGAGGGAACGGGAGTGGTCCTCGGAGTCGGAGGGAGGTGATTTATGATGGGTGGGTACATACACAATATATATATATTGTGCTTGCAAACTACTGTGAGTCTAGGGAGTATTCTGAAATACAACCTCCCTTTGAATCAAAAACCTTGAGAAAAAAAAGTCCTTGTTTATTCTTCTTCCCAGGGATTTTTCCATTTATCATTGCATTGCTCTTTTAGCATTATTTTTATTCTTCACCCTTGGCTTTGCTACTCTGGCACGATTTAATTTTCTTTTACATTCTCTTCATCCAGTCTCCACCTATGATGATTGAGTACCATCCAGGCATCCATCCATCCAAACATGGCTATCATTCTCAATCTCTGAACAAACCTTTCGCCAACTACATACATTTATCATTTAACCACCACCCATTCATCCTTGCTTGCCTTTGAGTTTGATCAATCAACCACCCCAACAGGATTCCTTTCACCCATACAGTTTCACCCACCCACCCAGGCAGGCATCCTTTCTTTCACCTTTCTCCCATCCTTCAACCACCCATGCATCCTCTCAGCCACTTATATGCATCCCAAGCCCCCTTCCTTCACCCACGCATCCTTCTCTGCCAGTCATATATTACATGTCACCCGTCCTTCCTCCTTCCATCCTTCTTTCCCTTTTCCATCAAGCCATCAAGGTCGTCTGGCTCTTAGTCTTCTTCATAAAACTTTCTCTGCTGAGTTGGAGATAGAAGAGGCCATTAGTGACTGTCTCCCGCTAATGCTAATGCTAAGTAAAGGGTGTCTTCTTTAACTGTACACAACAACTTAGTCTCAACCGTACAGTGTACACCCTTGCAGCAAGTGTATTGTCAATAAGTAAGGAATATGACTTACCACCACCCGCCACTGCTGCTGGCACACCCCCTGCAGCTGCCACATCAGCTCCCTCCTGACTGGCGTCACCTTCACCGCTGGCCCCAGCACTGGTGGTCGGTACGCCTAGAAAAAACATTTCACACTTTTTAGATGCCATATACGCCTCCCCCTATTTATTTTTTTCACTAGCAAGATTGAAAATACAATACATACACCACACACGTCACTACAATTCGGGTGCTAAAGTAGAGTAGACAGTATTTCCTATCAAAAATAACAAAATATCGGGTTTTTGAAAAGCCTCTCAAGAAGAGGACAACCCAAAGGACTGGACTCAGAGGCTAGAGCTATTGGAGAATCTGAGATTTTAAAAAGAAAAAGAGTGGCCATCTGGGCGAACAATCGGACATGAGGTCTCTCTTTGTTGGAAAATATAATGGTGCCGTCCTCCTCTTCCTCCTCATAATTCCTTCTTCCTGAACATCAGAAAAGTCTCACAAACGGGCAGAGCAAGCAACTCCTCCTGCTCGCGGAACTCCTCGTAGCATTGCAGAGTTTTTTTACTACTTCGCGAAGTTCCATGTAGCGCAGCTACGCCAACTCTGCCCAGGCTTAGTAATTTTGCGATTTTATGTGGACCTCTTCGGAGTTCTGTAATCATAAATAAAATAAACATGAAACATGAAACTACAGGGTGCCCAAGTCATACCCTATAGTAATGATACAGCACCAGCAGAATTTGCTAGACAAACAGTCAGAGTACCTAAATCACACACTATTGCTAGAAGATAGTACCAGTATGCTTCTGGAGGCAAAGTGATTAAGGATACCCAATGCATACCCTTTATTTATTTATTTATATAGCGCCTGAATCGACCCCCGAAGGGGTATCTCTGCGGTTTGAATGGGCAGCATGGATAAAGTGCAACTACAGCTGGATCAAGAACAGAAAAGGGTAGTCTTGAGCATCTTCCTGAAATGCAAATGATCAGGGCATTGTCTCAAGAGTATAGGGAGTTCGTTCCAGTAACGGGGGCCAAGATGAGAAAGGGCATTTCCTCCTAATCTAGCCTTCCTAACTCGGGGAACCACAAGAAGATGTTTAGAACCTGAACGAAGGGGTCTGGGAGGTAGGTACGGTGTGAATTTCTCTGAGAGGTAAGTAGGGCCTAGATCAAACAACGCCTTATTGGATGTTGCAGCAAACTTTAAATCTTACCCGTTGGCGAATAGGAAGCCAATGAAGTTGCAAGAGAAGAGGGCGGGAGGGAGTCCTAGGAGGGGCATTAAGGACCAGTCGCGCCGCCGTGTTCTGGACTACCTGTAGTCTGCTGAGCGAGGCCTCATTGGCGGAGATCAGCAGCCCATTGCAGTAGTCCAGACGGCTTAATACAAGTGCCTGCGTCAGAGTTTTCCGAGTTGAATCGGGAAGCAGAGGAAAGACTCGACGGAGCAGGCCCATTGTGTGGAAACAGGAGTCAGCTGTCTGAGCAGTATGCTCCTTCAGAGTAAGGGCTTGATCCAATCGGATGCCCAAGTTCTTCACAATAGATTTGGGGGCAGGATAGGCACCCAAATCGACCGGGCACCACTCCGGCGTCCACAGAGCAGGGGCCTCTCCGAAGAGCAGAATCTCTGTTTTCCCCACATTACACTGGAGGAAATTACTCTTCATCCAGTGTGAAATGGCTCTCATACCAGAAGAGAAGGTCGACTGTACGGATGGAGTGAATTTATCAAATGGAAAGAGCAGCTGAGTATCGTCTGCATAGGATATGGGGGTGAACCCATAAGTCCTCAGGAGATTGGCCAAGGGAGCAACATAGATGTTAAACAATGTGGGGCTCAAACAGGAGCCCTGAGGTACTCCCTTGGACAGTTCCATAGGTGCCGAACGATACGGGCCTAAGTTGACAGTCTGGGAGCGAGCAGATAGAAAGCTCGTCATCCACCGTAAGTCAGAGTTCCTTAGTCCGATCTCCTTTAGTCTTCTGAGCAGTATCCGATGTGACACCGTGTCAAACGCGGCAGATAGGTCCAGCAGCACCAATATCGTAGAATGGCCCTTATCTAGGTTCATCCTGATGTTATCTGTGACCGCTAGCAGAGCTGATTCGGTGCTGTATTTGGGTCTAAAGCCGGACTGGGAAGAATCTAAACACCCAGTAAGTTCGACATTGTTGGAGAGATGGTTGTTAATGTGTTTCTCCAGTAGTTTGCTCAGAAACGGAAGAAGCGAGATGGGGTGGAGATTGGTAAGATCCGTCAAAGGGACTTTAGGGTTCTTACGGATAGGCCTAACCTGTGCCGCTTTCCATTCTGATGGTACATGGCCTTCTCTCAGAGAGAGATTGAGGAGAGATTCGATCGAAGGGGACAATTGATTGGCTAGGGAAGTGACCACTTTGGCCGGAATAAGGTCCAAAGGGGATCCTGATTTTATCTTATGAATCAATGACTCCACCTCTGCCGATGTCAGTGTGGGGAAGCACTCTAACAGCTGAGGGGTTGCCTGTTCAGGTTGGTCAAATGTCATTGGGGCCAAAGGCTGGTGTCCTGGTGAAACAATTTTTTCATAAATAAGCTCTATTTTTTGTGAAAAGTATAGAGCAATATCGTTGCATAACGTTTGCGTGGGTGCCTCAGAGTTTTCAAAGGCCTTTGGGTTGATAAAGGACTGGAGAATGTGATGTAAAGTTTTGGGGGCGTTACCAGCCTGGGCTAATTGCAATGCTGTATAGGATTTTCGCGCAATTTTTATGTTTTTATGATAGCTGGACAGGGTGGCGAGAAATCGATCTTTGTCCTTTTCGTCATGAGTGGTGCGCCAGCTTCTCTCATATTTCCTGCAGAGTTGTTTCTGTACTCGCAGTTGAGGAGAGAACCAGGCAGTCTGTGGGCGTTTAGAGTGATTTGGGAGCGATTTTAGCGGTGCAAGATGATCAATGGCCATGGAAACAGCGGAATTGTATTTTGCCAAGGCTTCTTCTATATTGTCAGGTGCAATATTCCAAGGCATTGAGAAGGAGGCTTGAAAGCTCTCCGGGGCAATTTTTTTCCACTGCCTACGGATGTGAAGTGTGACAGGATTGGATTTCTTCAACTCCCTTGGGCCTTGGATAAAAAATTCGATTAACGAATGGTCAGACCAAGTTAATTGTTGGGGGGGTTCACACTGAATCCTAGGAGAGTTGGAGAAGACTATGTCTAGTGTGTGACCAGCTATATGAGTCGGACCTTCATTAAGTTTAGACAAGCCCAAGAGGTCTAGGTCTGCCAGAAGTGTCTGTGCATCAGCATTGGAGGGGCATTCGCTGTGAATATTAAATACCCTTTTGCTAGACAATAGTACCAGATGTGCATGGCTACCTTGAGATAGGTACGGTTGTCTTTTGATTTATTTTGGTGTCTGAGAGAGGAACGCAAGGCAGCGCAAATCACAACCTTGCATTATTCTGTGGCAGAGAGAAATGCCATCGGTGGGGAGTGGCTGTTCACATGCATCCACTCACGCATTCTGACACATTACCAGATTTTCAAACAGTGGTAGACATGGGAATGCATCAGAATTGTACGCCTTCACTGCAGCACACTCTTTCTAAGTGTGTGCATTGTGCAGCACACGTGGTAAGAGGAAAATGCCTCAGAGGATTATTTTTCTGCAGAAAGGTCTCCCTTCCTGCACAAAAACAATCCTGCCTACAATGCAGGCACCCTTGCACCATGGTGCAAAGATGCCTGCATTGGTGCTAGGCAGAATATGGTGCGCCAGCGCAGGCAGGGAAGGCGAATAGGAATATTCAGTACAATGTTAAATATGGCACATTCCTGCCCTCTCCCTTTCACGCAGCCCAGCGCTGCAAGATGGCTTGCTGTATTGCATGAAATATTGATAAATATGGGCCAAGGTGTGGGGAAAAAATCAGATTGAGATGGACTTTAAGTCAGAAGTTTCTGAAATATTGGCATTTACATGTTTTTTGATTGATGGCTGCCTCTTTTAAGTTATTATCTATGTAAAATGGTTAATAATACTGTGAAGGAATGCTTCATCATTTATCAATAATTGTGTTTTTTATGCCATTTGTCTGATAACCACAGGATCATTTTCTTGCTGTTTGGAATTTACTGTCACTACTAACTCTTTTTGAATATTGGTTAAAATATCATGCAAGTTTTAATTAGATTCCGAAAGAGATATACAATAAATACTGCTTCTACATAGGTGCATATTTTTTTAAGAACTATGAATTGGTTATCTGCCCAACTAAGGTTAGATGAAATCATATGAAATTAGGTTGTGCCGCTGTTAAATATGACATTCTTGGCGTGCTACTCATTAAACATTATAACTTCATCCCTCCTGTTTTGCTGAATTTGTTTCTGTTGGCTTTAGAACTCTCTGCACTTTACCACTTTTAACCAGTGCTGAAGTGCTTTTATCTCTACATGGTAAAATTTGATTACACACAATTGGCACATCAATTTACTTGTAAGTTCCAGGTAAATGGTACTCAATGTCCCCAGGGCCCGTAAATTAAATGCTACTAGTTGGACTGCAGCACTCATTGTGCCACTGACCAACGTAGCACTTTAAAACAGCCTCAAGCCTCCCACTGCAGCCATTAGTGAAATTTGAGACTGTCATTTTCACCTGGCAAAACATATCTTTTGCAAGACTTAAACCGTCCTTTTTAATATTTATAAGTCATCCCTAAAGTAAGCCCTGAAGGCTCATATGGCAATGTGCATTGTATTTAAAATATAGGACATGTGTACTTAAATTTTATGTGTCCTGATAGTGGAAACCACCTAAATTCATTTTTCACTGCTGTAAGGCCAAGATCTCCTTCTGCCATGGAAATATATTTTCTATTATTCAGTTTAACCCTTGACTTACAAAAGATGGTCACCAACTCCGCACCTTGTTCTTCTTCAGGTCGACTGGATTTTTGCTACTGTTTTAGAATGAAGCATAAGTCAATAACAAATTTAAACACCACTTAATATGTTCAGTCAATAATGAGAGTTTAGAATAATTTTTAAACATTTATTCATCCTTTAAAGTTTAGCATTTTAGTTTGTGATCTCTTTATTAGGATTAGAAATTAGATAAGTCAGTTTATAGAAATATCAAGAAAAAAAATGGTTAGCAATAATCAGAAACATTACAGCATGTTCCATAAAGGAAAAGTTAACCAAGACCATATTCTCCTCTGATAGATACTAGCCTACCGGAACCCATTAAGAGTCCTTTTCGAAAAAGAGCGAGAATTTTAAAAAGCATTTAAAATAGAATTAGATTAGTCCCAGCAGTAGCTATATTCTTCAAAGAATTTAGAAAACAGCATCAGCAGTAGCTCACAGTGTAAGAGGCAAAAGCCAGGAAAAGGATAGTCACAGAACAATTAGGGGCTCATTACGATGTCGGGCCGAAAGCCTCCACCTGAAACCGTCTGGGAATCGGGACCGACCGACTTGCGGTCAGCGGTTCTGACCGACAGATTACGATGCGACCAAACACTGTTCGGTTGGATTTCCATTGTTTCCTATGGGAGGCCGTGTTATTCCAGAGAACAGGCCATAACACAGGCTCCTATGGGAAATGAGGTGTTTGCGGAAAACCCTGCACCCTGTCGCAGGCATCCCATGGTGCCTGCCACACAGTGCAGGGTTTTACAGGGGGGTCCGTTAGGTACCCCCTCGGCCATCAACCGTAGACTGTGTGGCCCTGCTAACAGCCTTCCCATGTCGGACAGGCCGAGTCGGAAAGGCTGTTGGAAATCGACATCGTAACCGCGGTGGTGGAAATGCTGTCCACAAGGGTGTACGATGCGGTTCTGACCAACACAGATACTCCGCAAGTCGCTCGGAACTGATTTCGAATGACCGACCGGTTAAAGTTCCGACTGCGAACATCATAATCTGGCGGTCGGAATGTAAACTGACCGAGTCGGTCAAAAGGGCTCCAATGCAGTCGAAGAGATTCCGACTGTCAGAAGGAGGTTTTCCGCCCGACATCGTAATCAGCCCCTTAGTCTGGACAGCATAAAGCTCTCAGAGCATGCTCTAAGGAAAAGGGTGGTGGAAGAGCTCTGAAGCCTCCTAACTAGGAATACATATATTAATCACAAAAACACATGTATCCATCTTCTCTGGTGTTAGGTTATCTTAGCCCAATGGTAAAAGGATCATCTGATGATGTGCTACATCCTTCTTCATTCCCACGGTAACAATACGAAGGTGGCATATCATTATCTGCAAGTAGTCTGCTAAGTTGCAAATTTTCAAGGGCTTTAGTTTTACTCTGACGTCCCACGAGAACCCTGCTGTTTAGTCTACTAGCTATTCAGAAGTCCACTGCATGAAAATGAACTAGTCTAAAGCTGAAACATTCTAGTTGTAACTTCTATGGAATTAAGTCATGAGCTTTGCATTTTCCTTCATACACTATTGTTTTAAGAAACTATTGGTATTCATTATTGTGAATAAATGCCAGCTAAAATCTAACCAAATACAATGAGAACATGTAGCTTAGGAAGGAAAGAAATACATTTTTAAGTCAGCACATTCTACAAAGATGACATGTCTAATGAAGCCAATGTGAATTATTTACTGTATACTGCACCGTTCAGCATCTTGCTAAAAACGTATTTATTTAAGATAAGTTGAAATAAAGGCAATGCAGAAAATAAAGAAATAAATGAGGCCTAATTTAGCTTCACAGTGTACATGCAATAGAAATGGATGCCTACTACAAAACAAATCATGCTTTCATGCTATATGTTAATTTGTACGTTTTAGGAAAGACAGATTCTCTATTTGTTCACTCTTTAGGCATTCTCATGTTAATATTTTTACAAGTTAAAACGCATATTTATAAGCTAAATTTTCCTGCATCATCAAATCCCTCCATCTGATGGTTTCTAAAACCATCACACTAGTTGATTTCCCTTGTGAGTTCGAATTCAGAGGGCACTCTCATCATCATCAACAGTGAATCTTGTCTCTTTCGTTTCAAACCCCTAAATTTCAGTGATTTAATGTAATCATCCTTCATTATCCCTGTCAATCCTAAATCCCTCTGCATTCTATCTTGTCTTTTGCATAAAATATATCTACAGCTCATGAACAAAGTGTAAAGAAATATTAAGCTCAGTCCTATTATTATTATTGGCATTAGTATAGCCTTCAGAATTCCTTTCCCTGCCATGTAAAACCAATTTCCAATCATTTGCACTCCCTTCCCAGAATTCTCAAAAACACTTGGGGCCCGATTACCATGTCAGTCGGAGTTGCCTTCGACCGACACCGTCTCGGGACCGACCGACCTCCGGTCGGCGGTTCCGACCACCTAATTACGATGTGAACGAACACTGTTCAGTCAGATACTCACATTTCTCTATAGGAGCTAGTGTTACGGCCGTAAAGCAGCCGTAATACAGACTCTCATAATGAAATGGGGGTGTGTGTAAAACCCTGCACCCTGTGGCAGGCACCCCATGGTGCCTGCCACACAGTGCATGGATTTACAGTGGGCGCCCTAGGTACCCCCTCGGCCACCAACCCTAGGCCATAGAGGCAAGGGGTCCCTGCTAGGGGCCCCCAAAGCCATTTTCTGACAGCCTTTTTATGTCCGAAAGGCCAGCACGGAAAGGCTGTGGGAAACCGACATCGTATTTCCAAATTCGGAAACGCTGTCCATAGAGGATTACTGTGCGGTTCTGACTGACCGGCCGGTTCACGCTTCGACCGCCAACATCATAATTTGGTGGTCGGACCGCAAACCGACCGTGCGGGTCGGAAAGTCTTTCCAACCGACATCGAAATCGGCCTCTTGGGGTTTCCAATTTATGTAGTTCGGATTCTAAACCTGAAATGTTCTTTGCATAGTCTTCTATTTCCTTACATCCATCAGGTATGTATGTGCAGAAATACGTTAATTTAGGCATTTTGCAGACCCCTCCATTCTTGGCCAGTAAGATGTCTAGTGCAAGTCAGTCTTGGAGTACCACAGACCTTATATCAATTAGCTCAGTGTTAATTATAAGCAAAGCTCCAGATGTGCTAATTGCCATTTTGTCAAGAACAGTAGCTAACTTCCTCATCTTTTCACCATTTAAAATGATGCCTACAGGTGTAATGATTGCTCTAAATATGTCTCTTGTTAATCCGGCTGCAGCATTTCGTTTTTGTCTGTGTAATAGAGTCATTGTTAATGTGTCTAATCTTTTCACATAATACATTTTAGGAATTAGTATGTCTAGGTAATAAATACCTTCACAGTCAGTTGGCAACAAGAAATAAGCATTTAAACCACAAATACATTTGCCATGATTGCCCAATTAGTTTAAATTTGTGTTTGCACCTACTGATTCCTACGTGTCTAGTCCGCTTAGGTGTTCTCCTTCTGCAAATGTAAAGTTTCCCTTTGTGTTGGCTTTCAAATCTAAATTTAGGATAGACCATCTTCTTTCTAAATTAATGTTGTTCTTTCTTCCAAGCATTTTCTAAAACATCACTACTCTTATTACTAGTTCTGTTTATGTTAGTGTATCTTTCTTCTAAAGCCATTATGCATATCTTTTCCACTGGCATCATTGAACAGGTTATGTTATTCTGGTAAGCTTGTACGCTATCTATAGGCCTATGCGGAAGAAATAATACAATGCAGTATCTATTTCTTTTGCTTGCAGGTGTAAATTCGTGCTTTCTATCATTTGAATACTAGAAAGTATTAGATCATAGAATAAAAGTATTAAAATGTCCACTTCTGTACACTGAAAAAAGTAGAATGCTACATGAAACAGCATAAAAGCATGTGCTAGTGTGTTACTTCTTCTGAAACTGATGTAGGTAAGTGTGCACAGAGATAGCAGTATATAGCGCCCATAGCATTAATGTATTCCTGAACTAATCTAGAGTATATATGTAGAGAAACCATCTTTCCTATGACTCACAAATGAATATCTAACTTGATTTTCTAAGCTAAGTTACGTAAGGAGTTTAGTAGAGTTCTTAGTGCTGTTTTCTGTCTCAGGTGTTAAATAAGATCCTATTAGTACTATGTTAACCATTATTACTAAAATTGAACACATAATAAATGTACACTTAATTTTAATGCACCACATTTCTCTGAGTCAGTTTCATGCTTCTTGAGTTCAATATTTTGTTTCTTCTTGTATTTATTAGTCTTTTTAAAGTTTGGCTACTAAGTAGACAATCCTTAAGCCTACTCCGTGTTCTAAAATGTTATCAGTATTCTTCTGCTGCTCACTCACTGTTAGGTTGATCTTCGGTAAGATAAAAGATTACAATAATAATAGTCTAATTGAACAATTTGTCTTGTCAATAAGTTCCTAACAGTTTCTTCTTTTTGCTTTTTAAATTCTTTTTCTTGGCAAGCTTTTCAGATTGTTCTCAAGGGGGAACTAGCAGTTCAGGGTTTACTTTGCACAAGTCCTCCAAAGTGTCATTCAATGCTGTGTTCACATAGTATGACACTTCATGTGCTGAATACCTGCGACAAGGCACCCTTGCTCTTATGTATTTTCTCAGAGATATTTCCTTTTGTTCTATACCACTTTCATTAATGGACTCGGTTTCTTCAAGTATAGTCTCTGGTATTCATGCTATTGATGAGCTTCTCTCTGGGCTTTGTGGTCATAGCTTTGTGGCCATCCAGATTGTTGATTTACTCTTTTTGATCCGGTACATGTTCCCTCACCTGCATCTTCTGTTTGAGCAGATACAGTTTCAGTGCCGCTTCTGTGTTGAGGAGAAGTCTTTGCTTCATTTTTGTTAGAGACTTAAATTGCACTTAGTGTGGTTTCAGACTGTTGTATTTCTTGTTCAGTTGGTTGATCTTCACCCCTCTCTTACTCCTGCTGTTGCTCAGGCAATGGTGCTGCTGGTCTGGGTGGTCTCTTAGGAATTGATGAAGTCACCAATGCTTTTCTTTTAGGATCATAGACCACAAGTTCATCAACTGGGTTTCTCAGCTTCTTGGTGTGTGAAGCATGAATATAGTTTGCAATTCCAGCACACTTAACACCAGTATTTGTTGTCAAAATCATCTGGGCTCTAAACAAATCTTCCTAACGTGCTTCTTGATCATGACACAGTCACCAGGGGTGAGGTTGTGGCACTGTTCTTAATGCGGATCTTGAGTGGTTGCTGAAACCTGATGAGAAATACAACAGAACACTTAGGCAAACCTTTGGAGTAATCCAAGATAATGTTGTCAGTGACATTCAAAAGAGCATTTGCAGGGACAGCTGGCAATCTCATGGCCCTTCCCATCAGAATCTCATGTGGGGATAGACCTGCCTTTCTGTCTGGAGTACTTTGAATACTCATTAACACCAAAGGCAAAGCATCTGGCCATTTCAAAGAAGCTGAAGCACAAGCCTTTACTAATCGGGATTTGATAGTCCCATTCACCTGTTCAACTATTCTGGAAGCTTTAGGTCTGTAAGTGCAGTGTAGTTTTTGCTCAATTTGTAAAGCAATGCAGATTATTTTTGAACTTCCTTGTTGAAATGGGTTCATCTATCTGACTCAAGAGAAATCGTCTTTCCGTACCTAGGGATAAGTTCTTGTAATAATAGCTTGGCTACTGTCAGACTGTCTCCAAGTTGGTTAGGCTTCCACCCATCTTCGAGAAAATGCACATAATGACCAGGACATATCTCAGCCCATTGCAAACTGGCATTTTGATAAAATGTATCGGCATCTTGTTAAAAGGTCCACCTGATCCCCCTATGTGTGTCACTGTAACATGTGTTCTCTTTCCTGCATTCATTTGTTGACAAATGACACGCCTATGACAAATTACTTCAGAAAATAGTCAGAATCTTGGATTAAACCAACTTTGCTTATTAAAAGCCTCACATGCAGAACAACAAGCTAGCGGTCAAAACTAGTTTACCATCAGCCAACATACAAATGTTGTTTGCATTTTCTCACAGCCTGCTTTTATCCATCAATGTTATTCTGCTTCTGGAACATTTTCTTGGACTCTTTTTAATCCATCCCAGGTGTCTGTGACTTTCATCAGCATAGTGAATGAACTCTCCTCTTCGGACTCACATGGGAAATTTCCATTAAATTTGCAGGCCAACAAAGCACAATACCATGCCACTAAATCTGAGTATATATTGCCCATGGCAATATATCCATTCCCACTCTGGTGAGCTGCACACTTAACCACTGCTATTTCCCTGGGCAACCGCAAAGCTTCCAATAGATTTTTATGATGATCTCTGTTCTGAATGGGAGTGCCTGAAGAGGTTAGAAAAGCCCTTTGAGACCACAACTGTCCAAAATCATGGACCACACTAATCCCATACTGACTGTCTGTAAAAACAGTGATTCTCATTTGTGCAGTTAAACTGCAGACTCTGGTAAGAGCAATTATTTTGTCAACTTGGGCTGAGGTATCTCTTTGAAGCCAGGAAGCTTCAATAACATAATTTACAGTACAAACTGCATATGCTACTCTTAGTGTAACATCATTACCTCTTAATCATGAGCAGTATACAAACAGTACATGTTCAAGATCAATTAGGGGTTCATCCTTAATATCAGGTCTTGGTTTGGTGCATAGGTCCATAACATTTAGACAATCATGTTCGATTTCATCAAAGTAAATATCATTCATAGGTGATAAAGTTGAAGGGTTCAGCACACTGCATCTTTCGAGAACTACATTATCACAAGACAAAACAGTTTGTTCGTATTTGCCATTATGAGTTAGGTACTGAGTTTTGTTTTTTGTTAACAATAGCTCCACAAAGTGAGGGACCTTAACAGTTAAAGGGTATCCCATAACTATGCTGTCTCTCTTTTCCAGACTAGTGGTTACTGCGGCTACCACTGTTAGGCAACCAGGAAGACCTGCAGCTATGGGGTCAAGTGTTGTTGAGACGTATACTACAGGTTTTTGGGCAACACCATGAACCTATGTCAACACTGAAAGAGCACGCCCATTTCTTTCACTGCAAAATAATGTGAATAGTGTGAATTCTTTTGGGCGTAACACAATTTGTCTTTCAACTTTAGGAACACCTTTGAGCATTCGTTGTTCCATGGTATTGGATCTGACACATATTTACGTGTCAACCTCACTAAAGGGTTTGCCATTATGGAAAATGTTTGGAATCCACTGTCTGCAGTACCAACCATTCCTGAAAACATTCTGACTTCCTTTTGAGTTTGCAGTGGTTTCATCTGTAATATGGCTTCCACTTTCTCTAGTGACACCTTTCTAGCTCCCTTCTCAATCATGTATCCCAGATATTGAACTTCTTTTTGACAGTACTACAGTTTTCCTGGAGACACTTTGTGTCCATTCTCAGCCAGGTGGTTTAACAAAGCAATGGAATCTTTTTTTACAAGCCTCCCAAAATGATGATGCCACAAGCAAATCATCTATGTATTGAAGAAGAGTAGACTTGTTAGGTATGTCTATGGTTTTCTGACTTCTTTTCAGAATCTGGTTAAAGATAGATGGAATCTCTGTATTCCCTTGTGGGACACAGCACCATGCTAATAACATCTGTTCAAACATGAAGGAAAAAAAGGTACTGTCTTTCTTCATGCAATGGCACTGAGAAGAAAGCCTGGTGCAAGTCAATGACTGTAAACTATTCTGCAGGCATTGGGATATGAAAGAATATGGTGGCTGGATTCGGTAGCACAGGACAACATGGAACAATGATTTAATTAATTTTTCTTAAATACTTTGTTAGAATGGTGAATATGATGTTGATATATACCATGATGCGTGCAGGCCAGATAACGGCAATACCAATAAAAGCAAGTCAACGTATGCCATAACCTATGCCCGCACAACAATGTCAATAATCATAAATGCAATGTCAATCGATGCCATTAACTCTGCAATTAACAGTGTTGATACTCATAAATGCAACTCAATTTGTGTCATAATCCATGCACCCTTAACAATGTCGATACCAGTAGAAACAATGTCAATGTACTCCATGATAAAGACATGCATAACAATGTCAATATCATTAAAGACAATATTAATGTACGGTATGACAATTTTACGCACAATATTGAGGATGTCGGTGAAAATGGTATCAACGGCTGCTGCATTATTTGTAGGAGTTCTAATGAACTCGTATCATTGCTGTCCGATTCACCCAAGATGACCTCCCCATCAACCCCTAGTCAGAGATACGTGGTCAGACAGGCCCTGTGACACAAACCCACGGTTATTGAGTTACAGGTCACTGGTGGGGTCTCGCTTAGCCCAAAGACAAACAGGCACCCAGGAAAAACCCTGATCGTTCCCACAGATAGACAGTTGCACCACAAAAAGATTAGAGGAAGTTGGCACCAATAAAACATGTTTGGCCAGAGGGGCCATTCCCCAAAAATACCACAAAGCTAGATGGCACATGTAGATAGAAACACTCAGCCAACCAGGACATAACGTGCACACCGCACAAGGTGATCAAGCACTCCCCACACTAGACATCTGGACACATACACACTAGCCCACACTAGCTCTTCCTGTGGACAAGAGCCATGCGTGTCCCTTATCAGATGACTACAATTGTTATTTATGACTCTGATGCCTTTGAAGGAATGTTAAAGTGGTTTATTGTACCCACAAAAATGTATTTATGTGCAGCCCAAACTTCTGTACTTTGAGACTGTCTTCAGACGAGCCTCTGTTGATAGTCTCCCAGCTGCTGCATTTAATAAAACCAACTTGTTCCTGTTTTGCCAAACACCTCTTGTCTTTTCATTTATTTAAGGTAAAATCATATTCAAGCAACACCTGCACTATTCTAAATTTCCCATTGGGTTTCTCTAAATCCATGATTGGAGAGTTACATGGACTCCCAATCAATTCCCTCAGTATTCCTTTCTCCGGCATATCTTCCATGACTGGAATTTCTCCTGCAATGGCTTCTGATGTCAAATTTTAACGGGGTGTTTTAGAAAAGACTGTGTTTGGTTTTATTGTTACTCAGAATGGTTCCACACCTTTTATGAGTCCGATATTTTTTCCTGTTAAATCCCAGATTTCTGAATTCACTGTCTCTTTTTCAAATCATCAGGTAGTTGTTCAATGGTGAATAAAGGAAATACTCCTATTTCATTTCTCTATTTAATCAATTTGTGATCTACATCCCTGTTATGGATTTGGAAAGCAACACCATCTGTCATGCAGTAAATGGTGCACTATAACTTGCTCAGCAAATCACCCCCTATCAGATTTACAAGGCTTGAATCACAAACAATGAACTTGTGTCTTTCTTCAAATGAGCCTATTTTTACTGGTACCTTTTCTGAAATAGGATTTCTGAATTATTTATTTGTAACTCCCACAACTTGGATTGTTTTCCCCAAGAGAGGTAGATCCAGAACTTCCACTGTTCTTACTGTACATCTAGTAGCTCCGGTATCAATTAAAAATGATACTGGATGGCCACATACTTCACCATCTACATATTGACCACTTTAGTCTACTTCTAAGACTGTGCCAAGTACGCGATATTCCTCCTTTCTCAGGCACCGTTATTGGGAATTATCAGAATGTGACCCCATCAATTTTGAAAAATTGATATTGCTGTAATGCATTCGGGTTTGAATTTTGGAATTGTGGCATGGAATTTTGAAAAGAGTTTGTGTTTATTTTTGGCAACTTGTTTAAATCAAAAAGCGGGTTTCCCATATTTTTTTTATTTATTTGAGCTGGTAGGGTGGGTGTCATTGGAGCCTGACCTTGCATAAACATTTGAATCTGTGGTGTGGGCACATTTGGCATTTGCATTCCTTTTGGCATCTGTACATTTTCAACATTATTATTAGGATTATACCTGCATTCTCTTATCCAGTGTTCAATTTTATGACAGAAATGACATTGTGTAATCTTTTTCATTGCAGCAATATCTGTTCCAGATACTGTCCCCAGAGGAACACCTTTACCTTGAGACATGTTAAAGCCTGCTTGATTTCCCTGAAAAACAACCTGTAAAATGGCAACTCCTTGCATGTTCCCTTGATGTCCTGTAAGAGAAGGATTTTGAAAACCTTTCTGAGCCAACTTCGTTTGTGCCAACATAAACTTTTTCTTGATCTTTTTGTGCTTCTTGTCTAATCTCAAAATTTTGTCTAGCGACTTGTTCTGTCAACAGATCACGCTATGAGTTATGTGTGTACAAATCTCTGGTTTTAATCTCAAAACAAACTGTGACACGAAAATCCCCATATCCTTTTCCTCAGGATATTCTCGTCCACTGTGCTGCTAAAACACCTGCAACAACCATTCATAATATTCATGTACGGTCTCTTTCGGCTCTTGGGTAGTTCTTTAAAATTTAAGCCAGTCCAAATCTCTTGGTGGCACTCTACCCTTCAAGAAAGTTATCACTGCCTCATACTTCTCCATTATTACAGGAGAAGGTGCTTTTATTCTAGTCTCTCTTACTGGTTCTCCTTTTGGCCACTGTACTGCAGTCTTACATTCAGCCCACAAATCAGAAGGTACTACTGTGTCAAAAACCGTATTCAAATCTGTCCACAACATCTTCGAAATCTTAATGAACCTCTCAACTTGTGCATACCATTGCACCAGTTTGTGTCTTAATTAGGGAAAATTGCTTGTGAATGCTGCCAAATCACCTCTACTCCAAGAAACATGTACATATATTCCTCCTGCTATTTTTCTGAGTGGAAATGCTGTTGTCTCTCCCTCCCTTCCCTCATCTTGTTTCCTTGCTATGGCTTCCTCTCTATTTTTCTTTTCATATTTTTTTGCCCATTTTATTTCTAATTTCTCAGTTTCTCTCCATTTCCGAATGCATTTGAAACTCTCACATTTTCTAATGCTGGGTCATCTAAGTGAACTTCATAGCTTCTCCGTGAGTGAAAAAGTTTCTCGAGATCCATCTTGTATTTCTGGGCCACTTCTGCCAGCTTATCGTACACTATAGCTGCTCTCCGTGTGATTTCTTTACACCGGTATATTAATTCCTTTCTTTGGTATCGTTCAATATGTTCAAATTCTAAGCATTCCCTTATTATTTGTTCTAATTCCATTGTCATCTGGGCTACATTTAATGTTTTTTCTCTTTCCATGTCTTGCTGTACTCCTACTTTGATGCTATCCATCTTTCTAATCCCTGCAGCTTCTTCTAACCAAGTCAGTACATTCCCCTCTGCAGAAGCATTTACATCGCCAGGTGCTATAGGGGTTGGGAGGACTAAGGTCCCTACATGTATTGGTGCTTGTACTGTCTGTGGATGTCTCAACACAACAATTTAAGAATTTTGTAACGTCAGGACCAATCCTGTGGTAGGCACACCTAAAATGACTTGAGGAGCTTCTGGCCTTAAATCCACATTTGAAAGAGCTGTTGCAATAACTCTGGGCATTTACAGGTGTTATCTAGGCTGTAGTATGTATGCCAGTCATATTGGTCACCGTTGGAACTGCAACCTGGGGTCGAGCCACAGCTGCTGGGACAATTTGGAGTATCTGTACAGGTCTTTCAATCTGGGCTAAATCCGGATCTGCAGGAGTAGTTGCCTTAGTGGCACTCGTATCAGTACTAGGGTCTCTGTGAATAATAGTAGTCATTTATGGTGGAGGTCTTGAAGCTAACATGTGTTCTAAAATGTAATCTCCTGAATCTGTGTCTGAATCATCACCATCTTTCTTTTGGTGATCTTACTCACTTCCCTGCTGAGCTGCTTCCGTAGTAATAGCTGGATATAATCTGGTTCCCTCTATGATAGCCTACCTCCATCTACGCTGTTCTTCAACCCATCGAGCATCCGCATCATTCTGCACTGCTCACGTTGTTCTTTCCTTATATTTTTCTCTCACATTCTCCCTTGCAGCCTTCTCCCATGCATTAAAAGCTTCATATTGAGTAGGTCTAGGTGGTATCCTCATCTCGTGCAATTTTCCTTTTAAATTTTCAATAATATTAGTTTTAAATGTCCAGTATCTAGGAAAACTGAATGCACCCTCTGTCTCAGTGATTCTAATCCACTGGCAAAGCCAAGAACAAGTGTGTAACCCATGCTCAGTTTTCATAATATAAGCAGGCGTACCCTCAGGAGGTGCCTCTCTGCCTTTCCATACTAGAATAGTAACATCCCCTCTGACTAAACTCTTAAATTCTTCAAACCACTTCACTTTTGCAATACAATGAGACAAGAAATTACAGTCACAATATTATCGTTTTGTTCCATATACATCAATTTCTCAATAAACCAATACAATTTAAGCTAATACTTTACCCGATTTTCATTGTCAGATCCAATTTTATTCACTTTTAAAAATCCAGTCCCAGCTCCACACTGTGGCATCACCAGGCAATCCCAGGGTGAAAGCACACCAACCGACCAATCCCAGTGTGAAAGCACATCATCCAACCAATCCCAGGGCAAAACAATATGACGGTATACCTCACTCCTTGCAGCAGTTCACCCTCCTTTACAATTTTCCTCGCATTCACTCAACTTCAGTAATAAACTTCTAAACTTCTTCTTGTTTACTTTCACTAAAGAAATAATAGTATCGCAATCTCTCAAGAATATTTTCCACAACAGCAAGTGAAATCTCGACCAGCACAAAATCACTCAAATCAATGCAGCTTCACCCGTTTGCACTATTAGGTTCCACCAACACTGATTAATGTTAATCAATCACTACAATGCTTAGTCTCCCTAAGTCAATGGTATAGGTGATGGAACCTCACACAGTAGACCGTATAATGCAAACAAGTCTTCTTATTCAATTTATGTATGTATACCCCAGGGTCTTCCGACTGCAATAAAGCCTGAATTCTTCAGTCACTTATCTTCAACAACTTCTTAATACTTCTTTTCCACTCACGCATTCATACTCGCCATACAGCAATTTAAACCAAAACATATCCATCATGAACAACACATGGCCCTCTTGATTCTAACACCTTCAAAACCACAACCGTCTTCTAGTACCACCTTGTCAGATCTTCAAGTTCTGGACACTGGATTCGGGAAACAGGAATTTTATTCTGACTTGGGAAATTATTTTATTTTAAGGCTCCATTCATATCTATGTTACCAGAAACTGCTGGTGTGGAAATATACTTTCTATAAATCATTTTAACCCTTGACTTACAAAAGTGGTCTTCAACTTCCTGCCTTGTTCTTCTTCAGGTCAACTGGATCGTTGCCACCATTTTAGGTTTTACTTTGTTTTATTGACCTCATTAGCATGTATACAGTTTTCATAGCCACCTCACAATGCGCATTGTGTACCAGAGACCAAAGGCATGAATTACATCCTTTGCAATTCACAGCGTCCGTAATTCTTGGTGTTTCAGTCTATGTGACCGATACCAGTGAAAGAGCTGTCTGCCTGATTTCTAGTGTGACCGCATCCAGCACATGTTGTAATATTCAGTGGATTGGCAGCTCGTCCATCTAGCCAGGATTCTCCTTTTTGGCAGCTCAAAGGTCTAGAGGTTATAAGAGAAGATCTCTCACCTCGTTTCTTTCAACATATTCAGCGGACTTATATATTCCGTCCTCGTATGAGAAGTAAATACGCAAATTGGGGATTGCTGGCTCTACCTCCTTTTTAGGTATTCATCATCTACCATCATATTGGGTTTGAACCTGGATATTCTCATATTTATTTACCCTACATCTTCTCCTGTGGAAATTTTTACCACTCTGGTAAGAGGAGTCCTTTTGCTTTCTCTTGAAGAGTACAACATTCGGTGGTGGAACTCCTGAGGAAGGCAGTGTTCTGCCGAAACGCGCGTAGAGATAATCTGGAAACCACCCTAATAATCATGTTTTCATTGAAATATTACATTATATTAATTTTGACCTAATTGTGATTCGCATAATTTCCAAATAGATTATATATATCGATATGAATAATAGAGTGTAGTATGAATGTATGATGGATGTGTGTAGTTAGGATGTTGTTCAAACTAAGGTCTCTGTAGGATTAGATTTATCATGTTTTTATATCTTTAACAGTATCATGAACTTTAAATAAATTACTTTTGTATTTTTCTAAACACTAGTGTCATGATTTTCTATTCTGACATGTTCTGAGATTCTCACTGTTTTGGAAGTTGCCCTAGATTATTTACAAAAAATTACATCATTTGCTATTACCTGCGAAGGTGCAATCCAACATATTCCCCAATATGTTTGTGAGGCGTACAAAATGCTGATAAAGTTACGACATAGTAACAAGAAAGAACAATACTCAACATAGTCAAAAGGTATGCAAACAAGCCCCCCCTCCCTCCCCACCCTCCCCCAAACTAGGATGCGCAATGACTATTCCGGTTTTAAAATTGGTGTGCAGAGAGAGCTCCATAGCAATTTTCAAGGTCTTGTGGTCGGCTCCTCAAGTGCCGTGAGCCGGAGAAGGCGGAGATACTTTGGGCATGTGATCTCATTAAATTCTGTGGACAGAAGAGATATAAGCGGCTGCCACACATCTTTGAATCCAGATGCTGTGTTTGTAAGGGAAGCCTGTATCCGTTCCATCCCCAAGATATGCCATAATCTGTGAAGCCATCCTGTGTGCGTCAGGATCGTTTGTGTCCCCCAATGCGATAAGATATTCTGAAGTGCCGCCCCCAGAGCTAGACCCATCTGTTTCCCTTTGCGAGACTTCAGAGGGAACGTTAAGGGATTGGGTAGTCCCAATACTACATAAGCTGGGAATCTTGGGATCTCTGTCTCAAATTGCGGCTCTATTTCGTCCAATATCTTGGGCCAGTATGTGGCCAGAACCGGGCAGTCCCACAGCAAATGTAGTAATGTCCCCTCCACCCCGCATCCCCACCAGCAAGTAGGGCTGCGGTCTGGGTTCCCTTTATTAAGGCGCACCGGAGTCAGGTACCAATACGTGGCAATTTTAAAAGCTGTTTCCTTGCTGGCCGTGTTTCGCGCTGTATGTTTGGCCCTGTAATAGATCTCCCCCCACTCCTTCCTCGTGAGCTCCCTTCCTATTTCTTTTGCCCAGCGTTTCTGGCTGGCAGTAGGCTGCGTGGGAATTGGCGGACGTAACATGTCATAAAGCTCGGAAATCAGCTTCCTATCGGTTAGCTTCGTCACCAGTCACTTCTCGTATTTCGTCAGTTTTCTGTTTACTTTCAGGTGAACGTCCGGATGGAGTAGCCAATATCTTATTTGTAAATAGTGGAACCTTTCCGTCTCTGGGAGCGTATAGTCCTGTCTTAGTTGTGAAAACAGTATGATCCCCTCGGTATCAAATAGATGGCCTATCGCCTTGCAAGCCGAAGCTTGCCAAGTTGAAAACGCCTTTCCATCGAGCCCCGGAGTAAACTCCTTGTTTTCAAATAGAGTCATCGGGGAAGGGAAAGTCATAAGTTCCCTTCTACTGGCCACCCCGTTCCAAACCTGCAGCACTGTTTTCGTGATAGGTGAGCCCTGAAGATTCTGTGGCAAGTCCGCCCTCTTCAGAAAGGTAACCTTCCACAGGGAGAGTTTCACTAATGCCCTGTCTTGAAATAGCCATCTCTTCTCTGATTCTGTTCTACTCCATTCCACCAGGTATCGTAATTGGGCAGCCCTAAAATAATCTAGCAAATTCGGGATCCCCAAGCCTCCCTCTTCTGGTCTCAGATGCCCCAGCTCCACCGCATGCGTGGGCGCGCCCCTGCCCAGACAAAATGGAGTATCTCCTTTTGCAGAGTGTTAAGTGTCCCCTTTGGCGGCCAGACCGGCAACGTCTGGAACAGGTATAATGCTTTGGGGAGAATAGACATCTTGACCGCAGCAACTCGTCCCAGCAGCTATTGATAATTGATGCTACTTCCAGCTCAGCAGCTCCCTCGTAATCTGTCGGACTAGTTTAGTGTAATTTAGCGTGATCGTCTGCTGGATAGACAGGGCCAGTTTAATCCCCAAATATGGGATGGACTCCATTATCCTAATCTCTGAGAAACTATTGTCTCCCGTCTTTGGATCTGCCCGTTTCGCATCCAGGCGGAGGATCATTGACTTCCCAATGTTTCCCCGGAATTTGGAGACCTGGCTGAAGGACTCCAGTTCCCTTAAGAATGCCGGGACCGATCGATCCGGGAACTCCAGAGAGGCAAGGATATCGTCCACGTAGAGGCTTATTGTGTGTCTGTCCCCCCCAAAGGGAACGCCCAGGATGTCCGGGTTGTCCCTGATCTTCTGGGCCAGTGGCTCGATGTATAAGGCAAACAAGAGGGGCGACAGTGGGCATCCCTGCCTTGTCCCTCGTTGGATGGCGAAAGGCCGAGACGATATTCCATTGACCCTTATAGAAGCGGTGGGCGAGCTATAACAACTCGTCACCCACGCTCTGAATCGGTCTCCCAAACTGAAGTGAATCAAGGTTTGGTCTAGGAAGTCCCAGTCCACCTGGTCAAACGCCTTCTCTGCGTCGACCGTTAAAAACAGGGCGTCCATATGCGTGCGGTGAGCCTTATCGACCAGATGGAGAATCCGTTTGGTATTGTCACTGCTCTGTCTATTTTGAATGAATCCCACTTGATCTGGCTCTATTATACCTGGCATCAAGGGTCCTAGTCTTGCCGCTAAGATGCTGGTAAACAGTTTAAGATCCACATTGAGGAGGGACACCGGGCAATAGGAGCCACACAGGGTTTTATCTTTCCCCGGTTTGGGCAGGACTACTATAGATGCTGCCAGCATGTCAGGAGGAATCGACCCCGGCCCCGCAAAGAAGTTAAACAATCTCATCATGATTGGTGCTAAGATATGGCAAAAGGATTTGTAGAAACCCGCCGAGAATCCATCTGGTCCCGGCGATTTCATAAGCTTGAGGCGTGATATCGCCCCTATAACGTCTTCTATCTGGATCGGAGCGTCCAACAGTTCCGCTTGATCTCTAACTATCGTGGACGTGTTTGCCCCTTGTAAATATGCCGTCACTTGCGGTCCTGGGGTGGTCTCCCGTCCGTATGGATCTGCGTAATAATCCCGAAATGTTTTTGCTATCTTATCGTCCTCAGTAGCTACCTCCCCCTTGTCGCTCACAATTGATTGGTCTCTCGTCTGTTGAGTTCGGGCCCTAAATTTACTCGCCAGCATGCGCCCTGTCTTGTCTCCTCCCACATAATAGGAGTGCTTGAGGTGCAGCGCTGCGTATTCGGCTCTGTCGAGATCTAGCCCTGCCAATTGTGCTCGTGCCGCCTTCAACTGTCGCCAGACCCTAGGTGCCCCCGTCCGACTGTGAACCCGCTCCAGTTCTAACACTTGTGCTGTGAGATGTTCCCTCTTTTCCCTGTGCTCTTTATTCTCTGCAGCGGAGATGGCTATCATTTCCCCCTTACTACCACTTTCAGGGCCCCCATAAAGTGGGCAAGGAAATGTCAGGGGAGTCATTGATCTCTAAGTAGTCCTTAATGCATTTGTGTATCTGTCGTGTCACTGCCTCTTTGTAAAGCATGCTTTCCCGGAGTCGCCAACATCCCGGCTGACTTCGTATCGGGGGTAACCGAAGGGAGACAGTCACTGCGTTGTGGTCAGAAAGTGCTGCCGGTGTAATATCCACTTCCCCCACCATTGCATTTATTTCTGTTGTGCCTATCAAATGATCCAGGCGTGCATATGTACTGTGTGCATGGGAGTAAAAAGAGAACTGTGTTGCCAGCCCCCTGGATTGAAGCCACTCCTTCCCCTCTATAGACAGCTCTCCCGATTGAGTGAATTGGTTACCTGACCGGTCTTTAGTCGCATCCATGACGATATTGAGATCCCTCCCACAATTGTCCTCCGCTCCTGTTTGCCCCAGACCTCAGAGAGAGCCGCTTTCAGGAATTTCTCCTGCCCCGAGTTGGGGGCATATATCGACCCCACCGCTAGTGTGTGCCCCC
Organism: Calotriton arnoldi; assembly: GCA_963921515.1. Lineage (NCBI taxonomy): Eukaryota > Metazoa > Chordata > Amphibia > Caudata > Salamandridae > Calotriton > Calotriton arnoldi. Next base: position 885,068 of record CAWUFW010001414.1, read on the forward strand.
CGACCTGAAATGTGTAAGCCAAGAGGCGTCCTTTGACTTCAGCTATCTTATCCCCCAATGTCCCTGGAAAACGTTTAGCGACCAATATAGCCACCCCCGCTTTTTTATCCGAAGGGAAGGAGAAAAACTGATGGGGGAAGGATCATGACCTCATCCGGTGCCAGTCCTTTGAGAGAAAGTGAGTCTCCTGGAGGAGACACACATCTGCACCCATGTTCTCCAAATATGAAAGAATGGATTTCTGCTTAATGGGATTATTAAGGCCCTTCACATTTAGGGTTACCACTTTCACTGTAGAATATGACATGGTATGAGATTATGGTGGACCCTTCGTTCCCTTGGACTTGTGAGCCATCGTTCTGTCCGTGTACCCCCCTGCCGCTTTGCCTGTCCCCTCCGGAGCAATCTCTGCCTCTGCAACACCAACACCCAAAATACCAGCTCCCTCCCTCCCTCCCCCTCCGTAACCCTAACTGGAAACCCCATAAAGCCCCATACTGTCCAGAGCCCGCATTTCGGGTTCGCGTGCCCCTGGAAAAAAGAAATGAGAGGTGCATAATGTGGTCCAAGCCCCGTATTCTCCCCGCTCCCAACTACCGCCCCCTCCAGTTCCGCTTAGATCTGTCTTCTTTAGTTATCCCCTAAGATTTCAGGAGCCATCTTGGGAAGATGTGTCTTTGAGCAAAGTCTCGAGAACCGACTGCCTCTCCTGCGCCATGGTTGTGGGATCTGGTCTCAGCATATGCTCTGTCTCCCCCGGACTCTCTGCCATCATTCCCAGGGGGAATTGCGACCGTTGCTGTCTGTCTCCTCCTGGCTCGGTTGCTCTAGGCACAGCACCCTGCATGCTTCTTGCAGTGATTTGATTTGGTAGAGTTTGCCTTGCCACTTGAATATCAATCGGAAATGGTGGCCCCAGGAGTATGCCACCCCCTGGTCCTGAAGGTGTGTTGTCGCCACCCGAAACTCCCGTCATTTTTGTAAGGTTATCAAAGCCAGGTCTTGGTAGAGGGCCACTGGGTGATCCCGATATTTGAGCGGTTGCTTTGCCCTGGCCTCTCGTAGAATACGTTCTTTGAGGGGGAAATCTGGAAGGTAGGCCAGGATATCTGGCGGGGGTGCTGGTGCCTTTCTTTGCAAACCCACCCTATGTGCTCGGTCTATTCTGATGTCAAAGTCCGGTGGGACCCCCAATATTCTCCGGAACAGCCCCTGCAGGTAGCAAACGATGTCCGAGCCTTCTTCCTCCAATGGAATTCCCTTAACACGTATGTTGTTCCGCCTGGAGCGAATCACCAGGTCTTCTGTGTGTGCCTGGAGATCGATCTGCTGAGCCCGTAGCCGTATCACCTCCTGCTGAAGCTGCTCTCCTTCCTCATCCCTGGCCTTCTCTTGCTCTTCAATGCTTCCCGCTCGCTCTCCCACTGCATCCACATCCCGCCTGATTTCTTTCACATCCCTCGCAAGTTCACTCTTTAGTGTTTGGAAATCTTTCCTTAGTGTGTTAAATAGCATCTCTAGGAAGGTACGGGTGACAGAGGCTTCCGCTCCCTTCGCCTCGTGCTCTAGTTGTGTAGTTGGGGACACTCTGCACTACCCTCCGCTGGTCTGCGGAGTTTTGGTTAACATGTCCTTCAGGGTCCGATCTTTCTTTCCTCTCAGCGAGGACATGACAGCTGTGCTGCCAGCTGGACCTTCTTCTACGTCCGCCCCACACGTTTCTAGCTGTTGTGTTTAGCAGGGGACCCTGTAGCTTGCACTCCTCAAAATCCGTGCCCCCTAGATGACAGCCCCTTCTGGTCACCTCTTCGTTCTTGCGCGGTATCCAACCTGGATCAAGTGTCTTGCACTCTGCTGGCAACCCAGGGGCTCTTCCGTTCTGTTTGTTTGACAAACCCGGTCATCCGATCTCTCACTCCCTGGTCTCCGGGCCCCCTTCCTCACGGGCCAGCCCCACTTGGCCTGTCTCATTCGTTGGCTCTACTAATGCCCTCAGGAGGATCTTGCTTGGTTGGACCGGTTGGCTCCTGCCCCTCCCCTGGCCCTGATACAGGGGGCCTCCAGTCACTCCTCCCGTCGTGGCCTCTGCTGGTGCCTGCTCTGTGGTTGTCTGCCCCCGGGCAGGCCAGTCTATGGCGGCGTCCTTTACTCTGTTATTCCTGGTGCTACCCTCGTGGAACTGGCTGCTGTCTTCCGTTCCTCTTCACGCTACTGTCCGGGCAATTCCCCGGAGCGCCCGGGGGGAAGGGCAGGCTCCCCGGTGATCCCCTTTGCGCTCCCCCACCTCGGTGTATGCCTTCCGGCTAGGGACCGCCTGATCTCCTCTCACACTCGGTATGTTGGCCTATTGCTCTCGGGGCCTTGCCGCTCTTCCCTTCAGACACACTCCGAGTCGCCGTCGGCCGAGCGTGTTGACCGTCGTGCTATAGCCGCTGCTTGGGCATCCCTACTCCCCGGCAGCTCTTACTCCTACTGGGACGTCCTGATTCTCGGGGCAAGGTTCGCGGCCACCTCTGGGTCCCTCCGTAAGGTGCTGATTTTGGGGCCCTGTCCGTCTCAGGGACCTCTCTCCCTTATCTGCTGGGCTCCTCACCTGGAATCTGCCACCTCCGGCACCCGGACAGCACCGATGACTCAGCTACCCACCGGTGCGCGCCGTTTCCTCAATGCCCTGGTTTCCCCCGTTGCTCACTCAAGGATGCCTCCTCTGCCTTTAGGCTTCCTTTGCTGCTCCTGATGCCGCCGCCATTTTCTTCCTATGGGCCTTCTCCGCTTCACTGGATGCTTCCCGATGAGGGACCGCCTGAACTCCTCCCTCACTTGGTACGTTGGCCTATTGCTCTCGAGGCCTTGTCTATCTGCCCACCGGTCACACTCCGAGTCTCCACCAGCTGAGCGTGCTGACCGTTGTGCTGCATCTGCTTCCTGGTCGCTCTTCTCCCAGCTGGGACGTCCCGCCTCTCGTGGCAAGGTTCGCGGGCGCCTATGAGTCCCTCCGTTCGCACCTCTTTCGGGGCCCTGTCCGTCCCGCGGGCCTCTCTCCCTTCTATGCTGGGCTCCTCACCTGGAGTTAACCGCCTCCGATACTCGGACAGCACCAAAGACTCAGCTGCCCACCGGTGCGTACCCATTCCTCGGTGCCGTGCTTTCCCCCGCTGCTCACTCCGGGGTGCCTCCTCTGCAATCAGGCCTTCTGCGCTCCGCCTGGCGTTGCTGCCATTTTCTGCCACCAGGCCCGCTCCGCTTCCCTGGCCTCATTCACTTTTCGGCAGACCCTGGTGTCTGATATCCAGTCCCACTGGTGCACGATCACCCCTGGAGCTCTCGCTGTCCCCAGATTGAGCGTTTCGGGGGATTTTCAGCACTATAGGAGCTGGAAAAGGGCAAACGGGAGCGGGGAGATGAGAGCAACACGTCTTACCCGCTGGCCATCTTGGCCACGCCCCTGTTGCCACCATTTTAGAATGAAACATTAGTCAATATCAAATTTAAACACCACTTATTATGTTCAGTCAATATTAAGAGTTCAGAATCATTTTAAAACCTTATTCATCACTTAAAGTTTGCTATTTTAGTTTGTGATCTCTTCATTAGGATAAGAAATGAGATAAGTCAGTATACAGAAATATCAAGAAAAATAATGGTTAGCCACAATCATGAATATTAGAGTGTGTTCCATAAAGGAAAGTTAACTAAGTCCCTATTCTACTCTAATAGATCCTAACCTACCAGAACCCATAAAGAGTTGTTATCAGAAAAGAGCTAACATTTTAAGGAGCATTTAGAATAGAATTTGATTTTTAATTTAATTCCTTATGAAGAGCAGGTCTGGAAACTCGTCTGCGGTTCCTCTCTCAATTTAGAAGTTAGTGGCAGCAGTAGCTGTATTCTTAAAAGAATTTAGAAAACACTATCAGCAGTAGCCCACAGTGTAAATGTCAAAAGTCAGGAAAAGGTTAGTCACAGAACAATTAGCCAGGACCAATCTGGACAGCAAAAAGTTCACAGAGCATGCTCTAAGGAAAAGGGTGGTGGAAAAGCTCTGAAGTCTCCTAACTAGGAGCCTGTATATTAAAACAAAAACACATGTTTCCATCTTTTACGGTGTTAAGTCATCTTAGTCCAATGGTAAAAGGATCATCCGATGGTCTGCTACATCCTTCTTCATTCCCTCGGTAAACATAGGAAGTCAGCAAAGCATTATCTGCAAGCAGTCTACTAAGATGCAAATGTTCATGTGTGTTAGTTTCACTCTGAGTTCTTATGAGAACCCTGCAGTTTACTCTATTAGCTATTTAGAACTTCACTGCATGACAATGAACTAGTCTAATGAAGAAAGATTCCAGTTGTAACTTCAATGGAATTAAGTCATGAGTGTGTATTTTCCTGCACACACAGTTGTTTTAATATACTGTTGATATTCATTATTATAGCTAAAATCTAACCAGATACAATAATAACATGTAGCTTAGGAAGGAAAGAAATACATTTTTAAGTCAGCACATTCTACAAAGAAGACATGTCTAATGAAGTCAACGTGAATTATTTATTTTATCCTGCACCATTCAGCATCTTGCTAAAACACTTATTTATTTAAGAAAAGTTGAAATAAAGGCAATGCAGAAAATGAAGAAGTAGATGAGGCCTAGTTTAGCTTGACAGTGTAAATATGATAGTAATGGTGCGTACTACAAAAAAAATCATGATATCATGCTATACGTTAAATTGCATGTTTGAGGAAAGGCTCATTCTCTATTTGTTCACTCTTTAGGCATTCTTATGTATGTATTTATAAGCCAAATTTTCCTGCTTCATCACTCCCATTGACTAACACTGGGTTACCTTATTACATTTAATAAGTGCTAACCTTAGATTAGGAACAGGGAGGGATGTGTTAATTGCACTCAAATTAATTGCAATTTAAAGTTCCTTTAATGGTTTAAGTTACAATCTGAAAGTGTTACTTTTAGAAAGTTGGCATTTTCTTATCCCAACCATCTGTGCCATCTGCCGGGGTAACATGACTGTGAGTACCTCTGCTGTTGGGGTTTGTGTATTGCTTCCAGACAGTAACACAAAGGGAGCTTAGATATGGACAGAATGGGATTTACCCAGCCCGCTCCACACAAAGGCTAGCACCAGGAAAAAATATTGAACATCTAGAGCCTCTCAACAGAACAGTCCTGGACCTATGGAAGTTACAGAAGAAGCACTTCCCTTCTGCTAGAGGACTTCCCTGCTGCTAGAAGGACTGTCTTGATGTGTGAGGAGGAAGATTGGATCTGCTTTCCTTCATCCCAGGCTAACCAGAGTGTCTCCCAGTGTCAGATGGTTGACCTCCTGTGTGACCTACAGGAATACGAAAAGCTTCAGAGGCCTCTCTTCAACTGCCCAGCACCTGCTGCAACTGGACCTTACTGGACCTGGAAATGGACCTACCTGAACCCTGCTACTGGCCTCTGCTGGAGGGGGTCCTGACCCCCCAAAAGGTGTCCTCCAGGTCCTAGACACTTGACTGACATCAGAAGGAACTTCCCCTTGCCTCTCTCATGGTTCATCAAATCTGGCATGAAGCAACACCAAGCCCTGCAAAGCATCGCTGCACAGCTGACAGCTTCACTGGAACCGACACCAAGTGACTCTTAGCCCCACATAGCCTAGCGGCCCAGTTTAAAGCTTCACTGGAACCCATGCTGACCAAAGGAAAGCCTCACAAAGCCTCACCACACAGCTGAGAACTTAACTGGAACTGATGCAGAGTGACACAAAGCACAACATAACCTCACGGCATAGCTGAAAGCTTCATCAGGGCCAACGCACAGTGACACAAAGAAATGCTGTGCAGACTGCGCATCCAAGACTTACAGTACAACTCCCCGCAGGCCGAACTCTAGCCTGTGCCTGACCTGTGCTCCTCTTCGTTAGTCCCAAATTTGTGACATTGTCATGGTCCAGTATGACCAGATACCCATAGTTGGCACTTTCTGCTTCTTGGCACTTTTTGTATTGGAATCTTTAAAAGTCAATGACTCCAGTTCTACTGATATCATGTTATTTATTCAAATGTATTCAATTTTTCCAAATTGGTTTTGGATTTTTCTTGTGGTGTGTTTAATTACGGTTTGTGTGCTGCATTAATACTTAAAACTTTGCCTCTTATGTAAACCTGACTGCTTTTGTGCCAAGCTATAAGAGGACTAAGCAGAGGTTAATCACACTTGACTCGGACAAAGTCAAAGTTTGAGGCCAACCGTGAGGGAGCCCTGGTCAGATGCACTAAGAGGGAGGCCTTGATCAAAAGTTTACCTTGGCACTTAGAAACCTTTCCGGAGAATTTTCACTCAACATCGAGCGGACCTCTTCACCATGCTGAGTTTGGAGTGGACAACGGTGGCTTGGCCCGGCATGATGCTTTGGTCAACTCCTGGAACTCTTCTCGACAATAAAGGTTTCCGGAGCTTGCAGCAGAGCAAACCTGGATTTCAGGCCGAGTCGCGGTTCGACGTTGTCGACCTGGATCTCGTGGACGGGCCGGTCACCATGTGGAGCTTTTTCCAAAAAGTTCACCAAAATTCTCAAAACTTCTTGATCTTCTTCTAAAAGGTCTCCTTGAGGGTCCAAAGTCTCAACCACACCAATCCTGGGGTCTAGAATCTCTGAGATGGTCCTTGGGATGTTGGGACTACAATTCCCACAATGCACCTGGACAAATGCTTAAAAGTGCAATGGACGCAATCCAGGATGGGGACTTCTAGGTGGAGATGATGCAGGTGGGCTCTGTTAACCTGTAGCATGCAGGAGCCCACTCCTAATCATTCCTGGAGCACGGCAAAGTCTTTAGGGCTGTAGTCCCAGAATGTGTAAGAGGTGCAGTCCTTCAGAGTGTAGACCTTTGCGGTGTAAATCACATTTCCAGCAGGGCAGTCCTTCTTCTCCTTATAGTTCAGGCAGCAGATCTGAGTTGCTTCTTCCATATTTATGCAGTGATCCAGGGTAATTAAGCATGGGGGCATCCTAACCAATTGAGTGCACGGTGCCACCCTCAGGTATGACCACTTCCTCCAAAGTGTGGCATATTCTTGTCCCAGAAAGCACTATTCTTCCCAAATCCAAAATGGAGAAAGTCTCTCCGTGGAGGTTAGATCTGGCTAAGCCAACCCACTTGTGGGGCTAAGATTCCCTAACACTCTTCTTCCAGCCCTCTCACTAATCTAATTACAGGGGCTCCTGTGTGGCTGGTGGTGCAGGATGTGGGGGCGAGCCTGAGCTGTCCTAATGTGTCATTCTCCCTTTGAAGTCAAGTTTGGCTACCTCTCCCTCATCCTGCCTTCTGATTCTGCAGATAACATTCTCCACCCACAGGAAATCCATTGTCTCTCTAGAAGACCAATTCACACCTCATTAAAACAGCTTGCCTCAGCCTGGCAGAGGCTAGCCAATCAGAGAAGGGCTGCTGGAAAGCTGGATTTTGGCTTACAGAAAAGAAAGTTTGATAACTTTTTTCTGAGATAGTTATTATAAATCTTACAGTGGCAAGTTGTTGGATTTATCCTTACTTTCATGTTAAGTCCTTAAATGACATTTTTAGATCGCTCCTGCCAATATTTATACTTACATAAAAGATTCCAATGTTAGCCTATGGAGCAAATTATGTACAATGGGGAATAATGAAATTGGCAAGCTTTCCCTCACCAGGGCTTCTAAAACATCTTGTTATAATGTCCCTGTTTATAGTTACATGGTACCCCACCCCTGGGGCAACTCTGGGAGACCTTAGGGATGACTTATAATTAAAAAAAGGTAGATTTATTCTTGGGAAGTACTTGCCTTTTTATATCCTAGGGAATTACATGGGGTCTGTCGTTGTTAATTGTAATTATACCTACCACCATATACCTTTAAAGCAGAGCGCTGGCCCTGGGTCTGGTAAGCAGAGCCCAGGGCACATCTTAGAATCAGTTACTGCCAGTATCAATAAAGAAACATGGGGGTGATCAGTGCCAAAAGGATGAATTTCTCACATCCCATAAAGGACCTTTATTATGGAAGCGGCCACTAATCACAACTTGAGTGTTGTGTGCGCTGCTCTGCAATGAACAGTCTCATATTTTGATCTGTGCCTTACTATCTATTTAGCTATACATAATTTCTAGTATCTTTCTGAACCCCTTTGTAATTCTATTGTATTAAATAGTAAAGAAATATTCAGATAAAATATTGGGGCATATTAGCAAGAACCTCGATAAAATTATCGCCGTTTTAGCGGCAGGAAACTGCCGCTAAAACGGCGATAATGGGCTTGCTAATATGCGTTGTGGAATTCCAATAGAAGCCCAGGTTAGATGTGCAGGACATCTAACCTGGGCTTCTATTGGAATTCTATAACGCATATTAGCAAGCCCATTATCGCCGTTTTAGCGGCAGTTTCCTGCCGCTAAAGCGGCGATAATTTTAACGAGCTTCTTGCTAATATGCCCCACTGTTTTTTCTATTTGAAATACGATGCCGTTTTTTCAAATGTTTCTGTTTTATAAAGTCTACCTTTGAAATCGTTGGCACTCTTCACTAAGCAATATGAAACTGTATTATGAAGTATGTACTTTATAATTACCTGTGTATTTTATGTAACTTATTTGACATTTAATTTCCCTTCTATTCAATATGCATTTCGTTACACATGGTGACACATGTCACATCCACAATCTGTGTTAGTAGCTGACAATGTAATTATATGACTTGTACATGCCTAGATAGTGTGCTGTAGTCACTACATTTAAAATGTTTTCAGTATTACATTCTTGCAGTTTAAAATGACATGACAAAATGGAAAGAGATTCTGTCACCATCTCAAATTGAACTCCTGAACTTCCTCCAAATGAGCGAATTATATGCAGTGTAAACACAAAACATAGGTTGGGTATGTCTTCCTTAGGAAACTGTTATCATGGCCACTAAAAGTTTGTAGTAATTTAGTAATAAGTAATGATTTGCGGTAAAGTAAGGACTTTAGGGGAAAACATTCTATTTGGCACATTCTGCCTGCAGTGGCAAATTATGCTGCTCATTGGGATATATGACTTTCTAATTACTTTGATTTTTAACATCCATTGATACAAAGGAGATCCCAGTACCACAGAGCATTAACAAGGCTTCTTAAGAAAGAAAAGTATACACGTTTCCTATATCAGATCCAGAATATGTTACTCAAAAAGAGTTTGTGATTCTGTTTGCCTGTTGATGCACAGGGATGTCAGTATAATAAAGCAGGCCTTGCTACCTCACCCGGTATAATTATTTGCATTAACAGTTATATAATGTTTCTTCAGATTTTCACTCTGAAAGCTGAAATAAATGCCAGGACAGAAGCTACATTGAGGCAGAGGGAAGGAGATCAGCTTTTGTTTTTCATTAATACATTGGATGTGCTGATATTTTTTTCAAGTTTGTGAATGAATCGGGTGTAGGCCCTAAAGAATTGTGGTCAGTGGAAGTAAACAATGGGCCCGATTTACTAATATTTCTCACAATGCAGCAAAGCATCCAAATTTGATGTGCTGAGTTGTGCCAGGGGGGAAACCTAGTGCAGAGCCATATCTAATAAAATTGGCCTGTGCTAGATGTGTCCACTGAGCTGGCACTTAAACAAGGCTCACATCATGTTGCAAAGGTGACTGTGCACTATATAGCATAGGATTTGTACTGGTGACACACCCCTCCAATACAGATTCTTATGCATAGACAAGCATAGAAGATCCCCTTTCATTGGATGTGTGCTGTGCACTGCAGCACGCATGCAATACATAGCTTTCTCAGAAAAATGAATACATTTCCCTGTATGTGCACCTCTTTCAAGTAGATGTTAGTTTTTATCACATACAGTCTGGCTAACTTAGTAGCTCAGACTTTTCATTAAGACGCGTGGGTCATTGTGTTAATATGCCCATCTAATTCACCCTTAACGCATGACTGAAAGTCATACCAATTTTTTTTACTATGAAACATTTACCTTTCAAACTCAAGTCACCATTTGTGCTGGGTAGTAAATAGCACGTGCCATGCTGCATCACAATGCACCACCCTCTAATCTGCCTTTTTTAAAGTTTCTTTTCATTTTTAATTTCTCTTTTAGTGTTGACTACATGGTAAAATATGATATGGTATAGGTATATTATGTTACCCATGTATTTATTTCTACAACTCAGCCACACCTGTGGGGCTTTTTCAGTTGCCACCCCCAAGAGACAGCAGTGTGGGTAATTTTGAACTGTACAATTAAAGCTGCACTGTGTGAAGCAATCTGGACATTTTTCTGTTTTCATGTCAAGAGAGTTGAGTCACTAGTACTGAATTATTTCTTCGGGTTACAGACTTCTTAATCCCTTTGAGCTCTCCTTAATTCTTTTTAGTAGATCCTTTGAAACTGAATTATACATATAATTTCATACTGTTTTGCCTCTTATCTAACGCAATTTATGTTTGTGGCTCACTCCTTTCCAAAATAAAAGTGCATAAATCAAGATAGTACACACACACACACGCACACACAATCTCTCTCTCTCCCACAACCCCACCCACACACACACACGCACAAACACGCATACACACAAACACCATTGTTGAGCATCTAAGCAATCAAAGCAAAAATTCTCTGGGCATGAAATAGAGGTGATTGTTTATTAGATCTCCAGGGCCCCAACAGTTTGGAGATAAAGCTCATAAAGCATCTCTGTCTATAAAAAAAATGCTAACTGGAACAATAGCCTGGTGAATGTTGCTGCAGTGGATAGTATAAAGAGAAACAAGGGGATTGCCAGAAAAAAACGTTACAGCATAAATCACCAGAACAAGAGTCCAGATTCGGAAAACTAATGTTAATGAGCACATGAATACTTTTTTGTTTGTCTCCATTCAGTGTTGTTATACATTTTAGAGGAGCCATTAAAAACAAAGTTCTCCTCTTCATTAGGCCCATAGACCATGTAGGGCCTGATTATGAGTTTGGAGGACCATGGGACCGCCGAACTCTTGGTGGCGGTCCGATGAACTCTGCACTGCGGAACCGCCCATAGTATTACAACTGCGGTGGTCACATCCCCAAGAGACTGCCGGCACCGCTGGGCCCGCTGGATCCCGCTGCCAGGAATATGCTGGTGGTGCCGCAGCGGGCGAGCATATTACGAGTTGCCTCACCGCCACCCTTTTCATGGCACTGTGATCGCCATGAAAATGGTGGCGGTGAGGCAACAAAGGGCCTCTGGGCCTCTGGGCCTGGGGGTGCATGCTGGGGAGCACATGTAGTGTCCCCCATGAATATGCACCCCCAGTTTGTGCACAGTGTGGCATGTATGCCGCACCGTGCTGAAAGGTGCAGGCGGTGCTCTGAGAACGGCGGTTTGCCTGTTAGGCCTTTTATGAGCCAGACAGAATGCCGCTCTTAGATCACCGCAGGACTCCCCCCACCAGACCAGAGTAAAACTCCTGATCTGGTGGGCGGTCACACACCGCGGGTTTGGTGGTCCCACAGCGGATGGCCTATTGCACCATCCGTTGTGGGACTGCCAAACTCGTAATCAGGCCCTAAGTGTAGTTATTTCTGTTCAGATGGGCAGAGGGGGTGTCAAGGAAAATGTAATTTTGTTTGGGGACAGCCTCAGAGGAGCAATAAGATTGTTTTTTTGCTTTTAGTATTTATGATGGCTTTGAGATATAGAGTTTAAACAACTTTTCATGTCCCTTACCCTTAAAAGCAGTTGTGTCTGGTGTTAAATTCTCTAATATGGTGAAAAAATTACAATACAAAATTACACACTGCCTTGGGCAAAATCTTCTTTCGGTTGATATCTACAAAGGGAAAAGAATGGGAATATTCATATAAAATGAGTACAAATACAAAGTACTGTGCCCCCATTACACTATTGCTGATAGGTAGTTGGAAGTTGTAGGGCTGATTCATAAAGGCATGTAGGAGAATTTAAAAGAGTACCCATGTATTACTACTTTCTTTACTCATAAATGCTTTTGTGAATTGCCCCTGCTGTATGTAAATGTTCCACCACTCCCATAACACGATTAGTTATTTAAAATAGCCCCATAACCTTTAGATCCACAAATTCTTCAATAGCATTGACAATGGCAACCACTTTTCAGAGATAGTGCACCCTTTAGTTCTAAGAAAAACTGCAACTAATCATTAGAAATTCTCAATTTATCAGTATTAATTACAGACAAATACCACAATTGCAGAACTGGCTCTATCAAAATAAGGCAACCATTATTTTCATATAGCTCTAGGTATATCAGTACATATCTTCCTCCAGTTTTTCAGTAGATAAAATCTCAAACATTCGTCAAGTCACTAAACTCATTACAGCAGGTTATAATTATCAACCACGATACCTACACAAAAACATTTATACAAATGTGTAAGTCACGATTCAGCCTTCTGACAATAACTTGTATCTCTTCATAACCATCATTAGCTTCCTACAAAGTTTAAAAGTACCAATTAGGCCTTCCAATCATGCAGCTACTATAGGTCTACTTAATTTGTTAGAAGATATCTCTGAACACTTTTCATCCTTGACACACATGAACTCTATGCCTCATGATGTCACAGATGAAGATACTATCATATTAATCAGCACTGTAGTCAATTGTCCAACTCAAACCCAATTAAATTATTGATCTGTGGACTACTCATCTTACACATGCATACATCCTATACCCGACTCCAGGTCTCCAAATGCCAGATCACTCCCCTCTTCTAACCTCCTTTCAAATACCATTTGTCTACGGTACTGTCAACACACAACATCAGGCATTATGCTCACTGTCAGATGCTAAAAAGACACTTGAGTAGTCTTTCAGCTCTTGCACGCCTTTACAGGGTTACTGGCCTTTTGCCACGTATCAGATATACACCAACATCAGATTTCAGAACGCAATACTCACCAAACCTCACATTACCTCCCAAAATGGAAGACTCGTACAATCAACTCCACTATTTAGTTGGATGCATCTCTCATTGCTGACGTAGAGAGACACTCCTACAAGTGGACAGAGTTGCCAGCCATCTACTTTAGTTTAATGAAGCCCTGTAACTATTTTCAAATGCATCCTTCTTACAACAAATCAGATATAACTCCTCTTTTATTGCTCTCTACACCACCTACACCCAAACCAATGCCACCCGTGCTCGATGAAGTTCAATGTGAGGACTTGGCAATGTTCTTTATTGGCAAAGTAGAGAAGATCTACTCAGAACTAAATGCAGTAACAACTAATGCGGAGCAGCAAACGAAGAGCGCTTCCTCCACATTAGGTTGTGCAACTCCACAAGGGACCCATAGCATGGTGCCAACCAACACGATAAATAATTGGATGCCGTTGGACATCCCGTCCTTCAGTCTCATCTTAAATAGCCTTAAATCTGGTTCACCTAACGATCCTCTTCCCATCCCCATTATCCAAAAACTAGAGCCTACTTCACTGAAACTTATCATGGAGTTACTTAATGCGTCATTGAGGGAAGCAATCTTACCATCCACGTGGAAACATGCCATGGTCCTTCCCCTTCTGAAAAAACCCAATGCGGACCTGGCTGAACCCTCGAATTTCCGCCCGATTTCATTACTTCCTGCTTTTTCCAAAATTTTGGAAAAGCACGTTAATCAACAACTTACGCAGTTTGTGGAATCTCAAAAATTTTTACATGCGTCACAATCGGGCTTTAGACAGGGTACTCTACAGAAACCACGCTCTTGGGAGTTACTGAAGCACTGCGCCAACATCTTGACAGGGGTGAAACGGTGGCACTCATTTTGCTTGATTTGAGTGCCGCTTTTGACACTGTGTCACACACTGCCCTATTTAAAGTACTTCAATCTCTGGGCATAGTCAGTTCTGCTTTTAAATGGATTAAGGATTTTTTGACTGTTCGGACTTTTCAGGTTTTTCGCCGTCTTCTAGCTCTAAGACCCACGCTTCTACTTATGGAGTACCGCAGGGCTCGATACTTAGTCCATTGTTGTTTAATCTCTATGTTAGCCCTCTAGCTACAATAGCGGAAGAGGCTGGGCTGTCTATCTTTTCATATGCTGATGACACCCAGCTAATCTTCTCCTTATCCTCCAACGAGACATCCATGGTGTCATCTCTCCAGGTAGGGCTGCAAAAGATAGCTAGCTGGATGCACACTAATTGGTTAAAATTAAACGTGGAAAGACTGAGGTTCTGATCCTGGGGAAAAACAAAGATCTCTGGGGCCCCCGTCATTGGCCTCCCCAATTGGGCGATCTGCCTCAACCAGTACAAACAGCACGCAATCTAGGCGTAGTCATAGATGATCAGCTATCTATGAGGCAGCAAGCAGTCATGGTCGCCTCAACCTGTTTCACCATCCTAAAATGGCTCCGAAAAGTACTCTGGATGCTGCCTAGTCCCACACAAAGAACTGTGATCCAGGCCTTGATTATGTCCAGGCTGGACTATGGCAACGTCCTGTACCTAGGAGCAAATAAGGAGGTGGTTTGAAAATTGCAAGTAGTTCAGAACTCTGCGTCTAGACTGCTCTGCCATGTGCCGAAAAAGTCCTCCATCTCAGGTTCTCTCCGTGACCTCCATTGGCTTAGGATAGAGAATCATACTAAATTTAAGGCCCTATGTTATATGCATAAGATCAAGCTGGGCACTGCACCTCAATATTTGAGTGCCTTAGCCCATTCATATCTTCCAACACGCCTGCTTCGATCCTCTTCTCAGGCCAAATTTCTAGTTCCCAGGTTTAAACTGACACGTATGGGTGGCCGGTCCTTCTCTTATCTGGCCCCTTCATTGTGGAATTCGCTACCCGCGTCGCTCCGGCACGAAACCAGCTATATAAATTTTGTAAGGGCCTAAAAACTTGGCTATTTGACCAGTAGATGTTATTTCTTTCTTTCACACTGTGTTCGATGGCGCCGGGAAACCTCCGGATAGCTGTGCGCCGTATAAATTTAATTTAATAATAATAATAATAATAATCTCCTCATATGCTGAAAATACTACAGCTGTTCAAAGCTCCCTTACTCTGTGGAACTGGGCACAATAGAAATTACTTCATCATTTACATTTGACAACTCCAATCACACTATATGCTGACCTTATATGTCATAACTAAGAACACATAATGGATCCCAATTTAATACACACAAACAAAACGCCAAGTAGCACTAGCAAAAATCAAAGAATTGTCTGTTATGCTAATTCAAGGAGTATAAAATGTACTATACACAAGGCTTAGGTTTGATAGAACACCTACCTAAAGTATTCACCTATAATCTGCGGATGCGCAACTGTTAACCTCTCTGCACTTTCTGCAATACTCCATAATAAACTCAATAATTCACTGATTGCTTACAGTCTCACAAATGCACCACATTACCAGAAGGATATAATAAGCTGCAGAAGTATAGACCAATCAGAAAAATTGGCTGTAGTGCAATCATCTACAAAGGTAACCTCCTTGCAAAATGATTAGCTCACAAACCTTATCCTCTTTGTGATATATTTCCTCTGAATTATGTCTTCAATATAAGATGTCTACCATATTACATGTTATTTATCACCCATCCAGTCAGAAAACACATTCACCAAAAACTTCACTGAGTTCAGTTCTGAACTTTGTCACAAAACCTCTCTTTAATGTATTTCCACATTTATATACTCAAATTAACAATCTCAATAGATTACCTTTTATTTACCACCCGTTCAGTTAAGAAAAACATTCATCAAGGACTTCATTAAGTTCATCACTGAATAATTGTCAGCTCCAATTCACTATATAATCATAGGAAACTTCACCCTACCATGATCAAATCCCAATGATACAGACTCTCTGAGGAAATACATCATTTTTGTAGTGGTCCCCACATTTTATTTCTGTCTGGTTTTCGTGACTTTATTACACTGTGTGAATCACTTTTGCAAAATAGTATTAATGAGCCTGTTGATCCCCCTAAAACAGGTGCTGTGCACTAGAATTCCCTATATGGCTTATTTGTCTTGTCTTTGAGTCCAGTACAATTGGTACATTAATGCACCCATGACATCGAAAGTTAAATGTGTTATGTGGATTACAGTTTGACCTCACAATACCCACATATATGACACAGAAAGGCCTAGCTGCCAGAAGCACCACTGAGCTCCGGTGGGCTGCAGTTTAAATGCACCACTGTAGCACATGGTAGAGAAAAGTGATTTTGCAAACTACATAGGACTATCTGTACATATCCTAAAGTCACCTCCAGAGTGTTCCCTGTAAGGCCACAGGACACAGTGCTGTTATATAAAAATAGATGACAGTACATATTGGGGCATATTCCCAAGAACGCGTGATAACCACCGCAAATTTAGCTGAACGCAACTTTGCATATCGCAGTCTATCGCGGGAAATTAACGCCTTGTTAACCAAGTATTCACAACACGGCGGTACCATGCGATAGTCCCCAGATAACGCGTCAACTGACCGCGTTAAAATCAATGCCACGCCGCAAAAATGCGAAACACTAACGCAAAAAAGCTGCGATGAGGCCATTCGCGATACGAAAATCAGCGAAACCCAGCTACAGGCCTGCAATCCACAGGCGTCAGGCGGGAACAATCACCATAAAAGTAGAAAAAAAACAGACAAACAAATGCCAAACAACAGCGAAGCACAATGGACGTTGCCGGAGCAAGTAGGGAGGACAGCCAGAACCCCACAAGCCCCCCGGAGCACCATCCTGGAACTTCGGGGTCAGGGAAGGGCAAGGACAAGAAGAAGAGGAAGACGAAGTTCAGTCCGCAGGAAAACAGGATCCTGATAATGGAGGTGACAGAACACCATCAACAACTGTTCGTCACCTCCACTGTGTCATTGGCAACAAAAAATACAATATGGCAGTCCATCGTGGACAAGGTGAATGCAGTCGGAGTGCTGGAGAGGACAATGGACAAGGTCAAGAGGCGCTGGAATGATGTCAAGCGCAAAACCAAGCTGAAACTCGCCAACAACCTGAAGGCAGCAATGCAGACTGGAGGTGGGAGCCCAGCGCAACAGGAGGAGCTGGACGACATGGAGGAAATGGTGTCCACAGTCATCAGTGAGGAGACGGTGGCAGGAGTTGGGGGCCCGGACACTGCTCAACAGGACCTGACACAACAGCAACAAGGTGAGTAACGACCAGGGCCTGGGGAGACGGGGGGAGATGGGCACAATGGCACACATGCACAATTAAGTTGAGCACATCTTCGGACAAACCATGCCCCAGACCACCAACTCCCACCAAGAGACCAACGTACCAAAGTATGCAACATGTCAACACTGTACAAGCACAGAAGTCAAAGGCACACCTCATGAAAGTGATAAGGGGCAGCAAAATCTGAGCTGCAGGGGCGACTCCCCCAAAATGCAGCACACACATCACATGCAGAGCACATCTACATTGACAACGATGTGACACAATCTGCAAAACACCTACAACAGAACACAGGACACAACTGGTGCCGCTTGGGTGCAGACACTGGCCAATCACAATTGGCATTGCAGGGAAATGTGCGTTGATAATGTACAAGTACAAACACACACGTCTGTTGTCGAAATGTCCACTGTCCCCATCAAATAGGCAGCTCCTCCCAAACAGCCACAATGTACCCAGTCATGCTGTCTGTATGTAAACATGTACAATGCAACAACATACATGTGGACACATTGTTAAACTGCATCTCCCCTTCACATTGCAGAGGGAGAATCAACACCTCCTGCAGAGCAGCCCGACCCTCTCTTCTCTGGAGACGAAGAGGACGACCACAGCTTCGACTCTGATGCCCTCCAACTGCTCGTGGACAGCCTACGCAGCCCACTTCCAGGAGCTGGGCAGCCCAGCTGCTACGAGGAGACCCCACCCCCTGCACAGACCACACAGCAGGCAGCATCCACCACCACTGCTGCCTCCCAGGGCCCCCACGGAGAACACATGGCCTTCCAGTGCCGTGTTTTGGGGTGCCAGGAGAATCTGGCTGAACAGGTGCGGGTGGGCTTCTACCGCATGGCAGACAAACTAGATGCCATACGTGGGTGTCTCAGTCCCATCAGGGACCACTCACGGTCCCTAACGGACACCCACAGTCCGCTCCATGCTCTCCAACGGACCATGGCTGACATCGCTGGAGCCCTGACTCAGAGAATAGTACAACTGTCCAGTCCGAGTGGCTCTAGCAATGTCACACGGGAGTTGGGAAACATGCAGAGGTTAATGGAGAACATGGAGCGGGCGAATGCGGAACGAGCGGCTGCCACGGCTGCACACCAGCAAGAGGTAGCTGGGTTCCTCAATGACCTCAGGACCCTCCTCATGGCATTGCTGCCACAAGGCTTGGCGTGGATGCATGCTGCTGCCACCACTCCATCCACATCTCCGCCCCCTGAAGTGTCAGTGCCACACAGTGCAGCAGACCTTCCACCACCGGCCACTGATGTGTCACTGCCACACAGTGCTGGAGACAGAACACCACCACCCACACGTGAGGCACATGAAACAGCAGAGAACGAAGATGCGGATGATTCTGCCCTCGTGGTAAGAAGGACGCAGCAGCATGCATCTCATCCATAGGTCCGGCTTCAGCTTGATACTGCCATCTGCATCATCACCTTCCACTGTCCCCCGATGCACTCTGCGACACTCACCTTGGACCTCGACATGGACTGCCATATGCTGTTTGATCGCCATTGACACAGCAATCAGACTGCGGACTGAACTCTTCCTCTTCCTTTGGGCTTGTCATTCCCTGAAGGACCCTGGCTGGCCCTCCACGGGACAACATCGTCATGTGGAGTTTGCATGGCCCTGTACTGCTCCAGCTGCAACACTCCACTGAATGTGCATTAAACATTCATATTCACACAGATGTGTCATGTCTATGGTCTTTCAAGTGTGGAAGTATGGATGAATGTAGGTTCACTGGACTCTTCTTACGTCCGTGTGGCTCATGTCGTAGAACAGGGATCACAGGGTGACACATTGCCCAATGCGGTCCGGGTGGCGCTGACACAACAGGGACACACGCATGAGTTACTTCCTTGTCCAGCCCAGTACGGAACCACTCCCAGGGCCCCGGGGTCATATACAAACCCTTACGCTGGACTAGCATACGCCAGGCCAGCCCACTCTGCTTACGCTCACAGGGGGGGACGGCAACACTACATGTCCCCTGTCTTTCCTGTAGTGATCTGCTGCTCACAGGTCTAGTTGTCAGCATGCCACAGCCACTCCCTCATGGCTGGTTTACATCCACACCACACCCATCCAGCACACGCGTCACGGGACATGTGACGCTGCCAATGAAAAGGGCCGGGCGCACGTGCTCCACGCCATTTCCACTCTCTATCTTGGTGCATCCGTGTGGTGTTAATGTAGGCATGAAGGCCTCGGGCCCTGCAACATCACATTCCCCAGGACCGGAGGTGACATGATGGCTTCCGCAACACGATACCCAATCATACAGGGTCCATGACTTTGGGACACAGACTTGGTGGCACCGGAAACATTGCGGCCGGCACAGGCACACCGCCACGGGACGGTCACTTTGGGTGCACTGAGGTAGGGGCACCTTAAGTGCTGAGCGGGTGTGCAGCCTGCGATGATGCCCCGTCCCGGCCGTCCAGACTGCTCAGGATTTGTGTGCCCTCCTGGACCGCAGTGTAGGCCAGTGCCAGCGGGCAGCGCAGGCCTACCGCCACTTGGCGTCGCATCCCGGTTCACAGAGTTAATGGCACCTCAAGGGCTGAGCGGGTGTGCAGCCTGCGATGATGCCCGGTGCACTGGTATGTCCTCTGCCATGGCGAAATCAAGACCCAGAATCATATGTGAGACCTGGTGGCCTGCGGAGCGGGGCTGCATGATGTGGAGGGTGCCATGTCCGCGGGCCCCTGGCATGTGGCTTGCAGCGGCACGTGGTGGGCCATCATTACTACACGCCAAGGGCGGAAGGTGAGCAGTGAGGACTGGGTGCGCAGGGGCAGGCATGCACCGCTGGGCGGCGGGAGGGGCTGGGGTACATCTGCCTGGGTGCGCAGGGGCGGACAGGCGATGATGTCTTGTGCAATTGTATGTACTTTGCCATTCATGTGTCTGGACTCTCTTTCAGATGACGGATCTGTTTCAGATGTGTGACCTGGTGAACTGCACTACATACAGGCACATGGTTAGAAACACACCTGTGGCAGCAGGTGGGCAGTGTGGCCTGGGTGCGCATTGTCGGCACTCTCTCTCCCTGTCCATCTCTTCTGTTATCTGTGTCTCGCTCCCCCTCTCTGTCCGTCTCTCTCACTCCCCCTCTCTGTCCTTCTCTCTCACTCCCCTCTCTGTCCGTCTTTCTCTCGCTCCCTCTCTCTGTCCGTCTTTCTCTCGCTCCCTCTCTTTCTCTCTCTCTCTCCTTCGCTCTCTCTCTGTCCTTTGATGTGCGCAAGACACACCTTCTCATCATGATTTTTGTCTTGCAGGCTGTGACCTACGGATTGTCCCGAGGGGAGTGGTGGCGGTGGGTGCTGTGGCCCTGTTGGGGCTCCGATCTGCATGATCAGTGGCTCCATGGCATCTGTTGCCCTTCAGGTGTGGCTCTGGGCTGGGCTCCATTTTGTGGTTCAGGCTGTGGTCCGACTTTGCACCAGGTCAGAGCAGGTGTTAGTTTCCTGCTGCTAACAGGCCTTATCGCCTGTTTTGTGGTCTTTTCGCCGATCTGGCTGGTCTTTGAGAATGTTGTGGAGTGGTGTTTTCGCTGCTTTTTGCATGGGTACGCCTACTTTGCATCTCATTAGCGATAGTTGTGGGGGTCATCTGTGGCGATGTTTTTTGCGGCTGCTATCACAGGTAAAATGGTGTTATGGGCTGTTAACACCAGCTTGTGAATGGTGCGATAAATTTATCGCCACTTTGGCTGCGATAAAGTGCCACTAGCTAGGCGATGTTGATCCAGCGGTGTACTAACAGCAGATACTCCACTATCATATACTCACCTGGGCCCATATAACTACTTCCACAAAACAGCAAGTAGACCGCTGGAAACTTTAGTTTATGATTTTCATACTTCAAGATCTAGTTATTTCTTTCCCTAATTAAACCTTTCACTGATCAATTAGTTCTTATCTCTGGTCAATGGACCATTAGTTGGAACTAGTTGATGGTGATAAGTTAACATAACTTATTAAACATTTCTCGATTAAAATGAAATAATCACAGACTCGGGAAGTTTTAAAATCTTTATCTAAATTAGTTGCGTGTGAATCATCTCAACCGTTTCAGTACAAACACCCTCATTCGCAGGAGTGTCAATTCAATACACTCAAGTTTCAAAAGACAATATCAATTCAGATCCACATAATAACTATGCTCAGAAAGATGAGGACAGAGAGAGAAGAACATCTATCAATACGATGAATTTATAATTACCAAGTATGGTGTGAAGACCAACCCCCTGGCCAAAGGGCTGGTAAGGTCCCCCGGGATAGATCAGGAGACAAAGACTTCAGGACAGGAATCAGGACAGGATACTTCACCTCTCTAGATACCGACGACTGCATCACACCCCTCTCTGACACTCTCTACCTCCTCGTGGTTCTTCTGCGATCTTCTTTCTAACCCAATTAAGTTAAATAGATGGTTCTGCATTCGATTTCTTCATCAGCGTCTCACTGCATTAGCACCACCCCCAGCACTGACAGCATCAAGCTCCATGTCAGCTCCCAATAAACTCTGTGTCAGCTCTCGAATCATCCGCAAGACTCCCGTAAAGCTCTCTCTTAACTAACTGAAACTACCTCAATTATACCTTTCCATAACCATGTACCACCCATTAATGTTTCAATTTTACAAAATACTAACTCTGATTGGACAGGCGAGGGGGGGATGATCGTCACACCATGCTTACATTTCACTTATTTCATTAAACCATTGTTTCAAACCCCTCCCC
Organism: Calotriton arnoldi; assembly: GCA_963921515.1. Classification (NCBI taxonomy): domain Eukaryota; kingdom Metazoa; phylum Chordata; class Amphibia; order Caudata; family Salamandridae; genus Calotriton; species Calotriton arnoldi. The sequence continues at coordinate 907,052 of CAWUFW010001414.1, forward strand.
TCAAACTTTTATTAAATCATTTCCTTTCCCATACATCTCCAAACTTTATTAATACAAAATGTTGCGATGTCATGAATAAAGCTCCTTCATATGAACTCTTCACCCTCATGCTCCCAGGGCACATCTTCGCTGGCCTTGGACGCGTGACAAGTCCTTACTCATCTTTCTTTATTCTGTCTCTGGTGCGCATGCGTAGGGTCAAGTCAGTCAGCTTGATTCAGACAAGTGTAGAGGGCCCAAATGCGCATTAATAATAAAGTCAAAAGAAGAAATGTTATTTTCAAAAATAAATGGTTTTACTGTACACCACCAACCTCTACTCTAACCCGTTCTATTTATTATTACCCTTTTCTGCTTTTGCGTTAGTATAAAACTTATTTCCTAATTCAGCCAAGCAGGTGCCATGCATGTGAGCTTTCAAGCGGCCATTTTATCGTCTATTGCGCAGGCGCAAAGTTTTCCCTCCAAGCATTAGTACGTCATACTACGTAGATGTAGTAGACGCATGCGCAGTAAAGATCCCTTGTTAAAGTGCGTTTTAGTCCGTTCAAGTTATTGCCGTTAGTAAACACATAGGCAAGCTTCACTGTCCCACGTGTCTTTTTCTAAATGCGAATTATTAATTATAAACACGTCGTTAGTAATTCGTTAATGAGTTAAAACGAAAGGATTGCTTCTGAGCAAGTCTCATTTACGAGTCCTTGCTCCATCAATCCCCTCTCTGATGGCATCTTAAGCCATCACAAAATTACCCATCCCATCCCAGATAGCAACTTTAGCACTTCTCAGTTTTTCTCTATTTCTCCTCTCAAATTTTCATCAATCAACTCGTTTCCTTCTAAATCCCTCATCTTCTTGTATATTCTGCCTTTCATTTCTTCCAGCTGTATTTCATCATATTTTCTTTTTCGTTTCTGTCCCTTTCCTTTTCTTTCAAAATGTACTTTCTCTTTCCTTCCTCTTCTACAACATTATATGTAATCATTATTATCATTACTACTGTTATTATCATAACTAATGGTATTATTATTTGACCTAGAAAACCTTTCCCAAAATTAACAAACCATTTCCCTATTGATGTCATACTTTTTGTTAGTCTTCCCCACACACTGTCAACCTCCAGTTGGGTCAAGTGTTTATGCATTCTTGTAATGTTTTCAATATATCCTTTAATTTCTCTGCTCTTGTCCGGAATATAAGTGCTGCAATGTTGAATTTTCAACATGCCACAGACTCCACCTTCTTTTGCTAACAATATATCAAGAGCAAGACGGTTCTGTAAAACCATAGACCTGATTGCAACCATTTCTGTGTTAATCATTAAGAATCCTCCTGCAGTGTCTGTAGAAAGACGATCAACTATGGTTGATAACTTACACATTTTCTGTGATTTAAGAACGACTCCAACTGAAGGTATCAGTGCACTAAAAATGTCTCCTACAATTTCAGAAAAACTAGCTCTTCTTCTACGTGTTAGTCCATTATATTTTCCATTGGTTCCACTGATTTTATCTACATGATAAATCTTTGGAAAAACTATTCCAAAATAGCAGCTCCCATACCATCTTGTGGGTAACCTATAATAGGCGTTGCTCCCACAAACATAATACACTCCTGGAAACACAGGATCAGTTCCCCCTTTTAGTCCCCAGCCTCCCAAAATCAGGAAGTTGTGTTCACATTCACTGGAACCAATGTAATTATTGTTATAATCTGTCTTTAATATATGGAGGCAGAATTTTCCCCTTTTCACAAAATCCAGGGACATCACAGCATGAGCCTTGCCACTAGCATAGATTCCCTCCTTCCCAACCCATGGAGGTACATGGGTTTTCTGTTCAGTTGCCTTCTTTATTAAATCCTGTCTCCTTTCTTCTACCAAACCCAAAACATCTTTTTCTTCTTTTCTTAATGTACATGTTAAATTATCTTTATGTGCCTGAACTAAATATATTGAACTCATTGTTAAGAAAAATTCACCCATAAACTGCATTTTTACTACTAACTACTGGATTCATATTCTTTCTAATAGGTAATTCTGAAAATACTACATCTATATCTGAATAAAAATATTGAAGTTTCCCTGTAGCATAAAAATAAACTTGACAAAATACTACATGACACACCATACGTTAAAGGTATATGGTGATATGTCATCCCTTCTGATACTGATGAGGGTAACTTCATACACACGTAACAGTTATTAATCTCCATAGTACTAACATATTGAAATAACAATTTGATAAACACATTAGAAGACGTATTATAGTCTGATTCATTATGATAGTTTGCTTCATCTTCTACCCCTATTTCTATTTCAGTTTCTTTTATTCTATCCACTTTAACATTAGTATCTGTATTATTCTTGTCACTTGTTTTCATTAACAAAGGTACTCCTACTGTTAGGAATAACCATACTAATGCTACTAATAATATACTACAAAATCTAAAGCACTTTCTTTTTAATCCATATTTTGGTTTTCCGGTTACTTTAATTTCTGCCATTTTACTCCTGAGAAAATTTCTTTTCTCTTATCTTTTCTTTGTCAGTTTGATTTTCCTTTTAGTTTTTAAGGAGGCCTCAATTTGCTTTCATCAATCTGGACAATATGAATTTCTTCTGTTTCATCAGTCAGATCTAGGGATTCAAATTCCTCGACTATGACGCAAGTACATTCAGGAGCCTTGTATCTCCTGTTTAAATTTCTCAATCTTGGACTTCTTCGAGTTATCTTTGCCAAAGTTTGTTTAGATTGTGTTTGACTTGTGACTTCGTTTACTTGTTCTGGTCTCTTTTCAGATTTTCTCAAGTGATATTTTAGTTTCTTTACTCCAGTTGGCCAATTGTCTCCCTTTAGGACTCTTTTGATTTGCACTGCGTTTTCACCTTCTTTATCTCCTTGTAAAGTTCTTTTTATTTCATTTATTCTAGGCACAATCTGTTCTGATTCTCTGTTTTCTGTGCTTGTACCTTCTTTTGCTTCCACCTGCTCAGGTCTTACCGTATTTTGTTCTTCTTCTTCCTGAGCTCGTTCTTCTAATTCTATCTGACCCTGTTCAGGTCTTACTTCAAACCTTTCTTCTTCTGCCTGAACGTGTTCTTCTATTTTTCCCTCCTCAGGTTCGTGAAAGTCTTTTTTATTTTCCACCTGAGTGTGTTCTTCTTCCCCTGTCTCTTCCTGACTACTTTCCTGTCTTTTCAGTTCTGTTCTTCTTCTTGTTTCAATAACTGGTATCCACTCTTCCTGACTTGTACTTGGCTGTTCGTCATATGGTTGTCTTTCAGAATCTATCACTCTAGATTCTTCAATTTCACAGCTTACAACTCCTGACGCTTCAGCCTGTTCAGTGAGTGGTTGCTCTGATGGGCTCGGAACTCTTCTGGTATGGCTGGCATGAATCCAATTGGGCAAACCTGCACACTTCACTGCTGTGGTAGTGACTAGTATGACTTGCCGCGGTTTGTCCCACCTTGGTGCTAGGCACGACTTTCTTGCGTGTTTCTTCACTAGCACCCAATCTCCAGGATTCAAATCATGCGCTTGGTCTTGCTGTCTTTTGACTGCGTCTTCTCCAACCTGGTGAGAGACAGAACGCATCATTTCAGCCAATCCTTTGCAATAGTCCAATACCAGATCATCAGTTATACTCATTAGTTTATTTCCAGGAATAAATGCCTGTCTCATGGCTCTTCCCATGAGAATCTCATGTGGGCTCATTCCTGTTTTTCTGTCTGGAATACTTCTGAGACCCATCAATACAAGAGGTAATGCATCTGGCCATTTCAGCTTTGTTGATGCACACACCTTTCCCAATCTTGACTTGATTGTGCCATTCATTTGCTCAACAATTCCAGAAGCCTCTGGACGATAAGCACAGTGCAGTTTTTGTTCAATGTTAAATGCAGCACAGATTAATCGAATTATTTCATTATTAAAATGAGGGCCTCTATCTGATTCCAAAGTGACTGGAAAACCAAATCGCGGAACTAACTCCCTCAACAACAATTTTGCAACTGTAAGGCTGTCATTTCTTCGAGTGGGATAGGCTTCCACCCATCTTGAGAAAAGGCATACTATGACAAGTATATATTTCAATCCATTGCATGGGGGCAATTCAATAAAATCTAACTGTAATCTAGTGAAGGGTCCTTCTGCCTTTCCAATCTTTCCCCAGCTTACCACTGTCTTTCTACCTGGATTTTGCTGCTGACAGGTTAAGCATCTTTGGCAAAGGCTTTCTGCGACTACCCTGAACTTCAGATTGTACCAACTCTGTCTGAATAGCCTGATCATTGAGTCTCTCCCTATGTGTGTTGCTCCATGATACACTCTTGCCATTTTTGAAAGTAAACAATCTGGTATGACTGGTCTTCCATCTAAATACACCCATACCTCATCATGTGGTCTTTTTGTGCAGGCTGCCTTTATCCAAATTTCCTTTTCCTTTTCCTCAACTTCTTCCTGCAATTGTCTAATCTCGTCCCAGGTTTCTGGTACTGAGAAAAACATAAGTTGGCATCTGGTTTCACCCGTTTCAATTTTTCTGTTTATGGCCACTGTATTTTTGGCACAGTATTTGGCCACTTGATCAGCATAATTATTGCCAGCAGTCACATAGTCATTTCCTGACCGATGCGCAGCACATTTTACAACTGCTATCTCCTTTGGCAATTGTAATGCTTCCAACAACTCCTTCACATTTTTGCTGTTTCTGATAGGAGATCCTGAGGAAGTCAGAAATCCCCTCTGCATCCAGAGCTGGCCGAAGTCGTGCACAACCCCGAACCCATATTGACTGTCCGTAAATATGGTTACTCTCCAATTTTTCCCCTTTTACATGCCATTGTTAAAGCAACCAATTCAGCTACTTGTGCAGACTTGACCCCAGGTAAACAGGATGCTTCAATTACCCCAGATATTTTACAAACAGCATATGCAGGACTTAGTCCTCCTTCTTGTGTTCTGAGGCAGGAACCGTCTACAAATAACTCATGGTCAGCCTCTTTCAAAGGTGTCTCTTTTATGTCCGGCCAGGGCTTCGTGCATAATTCAGTCACGTCCAAACAATCATGATCACTCTCATATCTCACTTCTTCATCGCAGGGGTCTGGCAATAGGGTAGCTGGGTTCCTAATCGTACACCTTATCACAGCCACGTTCTCAGCTCCCAGAATCACTCTTTCATACTTAGTCAATCGACTAGGAGTGAGATGCTGTGTTCTTGTTCTTGTCAAAAGAATCTCAACCGAGTGTGGAACAAAAACTTTTACCGGATGTCCCATCACTATCGACTCACTTTGCTCCAGACTCATACAAGTAGCAGCTACTGCTTTTAAGCAGCCAGGCAATGTGAAGCCACTGGGTCCAATGTAGCTGAAAAATATGCCACTGGACGTCGACTCAATCCATGTCTCTGTGTTAAGACTGAAAGTGCACAATTTTCTCTCTCACAGCAAAACAAAGCAAAATCTTTTGAATAATCAGGCATCCCCAAAGCAGGAGCCTCACACAAACAATTTCTTAATTTCACAAATGCCTCTATGCAGTCATCATTCCAATCAATCAGATATTTTGCTCTTTTCCGGATCATCTGTATTAATGGCTTTGCTAATATCGAAAAACCATTAATCCATTGCCTACAGTATCCAACCACTCCTAGAAACATTCTCATTTCTCTCTGGGTCTGTGGCAATTGCATTTCTTTGATTATTTTTATTCTTTCCGGTGTCACTTTTCTAACTCCTCTTTCTATTTTATGCCCTAAATATCTAACTTCTCATTGACAGAATTGCAATTTTTCTGGAGACACCTTGTGTCCTCCTTCAGCCAAATGGTTCAGCAATGCAATTGTGTCTGTGACACAATCTTCTCGTGTTTTTGATGCCACCAATAGGTCATCAATGTACTGGACCAAGACAGATTTCCCAGGCATAATGAATGATTCTAGCCACTTTTTCAAAATCTGATAAAAAATTGAAGGACTCTCTGTGTACCCTTGAGGAACTCGACACCGTGCGTAAATATGATCCTCAAACTTAAACGTAAAAAGATACTGGCTGTCTGGATGCAGAGGAATAGAAAAGAACGCTTGGCATAAATCAATTACTGTAAAACAACCTGCATTCCAAGGTATCTGATAAAGAATCACTGCTGAATTTGGCACTATTGGACAGCATGGCACTACAATTTTATTTATTTTCCGTAAATCCTGCACTATTCTGTACTTTCCGCTAGGCTTTTTCAGTCCCATTATTGGCGAATTGCAGGGACTACCCATCACTTCTTTTAAAATACCTTGTTTAACCATTCGTTCAATTTCTGGAATAATTCCTGCTTTTACTTCTGGACTCATCTTGTACTGTCGGGTGTTTGGATACACTGCACCTTCTTTCACTGTCACTTTAACTGGGTCTATATTTGTCATTAGCCCAATGTCTTTTCCTGTACAATACCACACTTCTGGATTAACTGTGGTTCTCAACTCTTCTGGTAATTCATTCTCAGTTATTAGTGAAAACATTTAATCTACTTCTGTTCCCTGTTTGGCTAGCATCATCTTGTATACCACGTCTTCATCAGGGGTTTGGAAAGCGACACCATCCGGTGTACAATAGATCGTGCAATTCATCTTGCACAAAAGATCTCTTCCCATCAGATTTACAGGACTGGAATCGCAAACTACGAACCAATGCATTTCCTTAAAATCTCCAATGTGCACCTCCATTGGTTTGGTGATTGGGGTTCTAATCTGTTGGTTTGACACGCCTACAACTTGGATTGATTCTCCCGAGAGGGGTAGGTTCGGGATGTCTGCTGTTCTCACAGTAGACCTGGTAGCACCAGTATCCAATAGGAAAGTAATGTCTTTACCTTCTACTCTCCCATCAACAAATGGACCTGACTGATCTACCGGCAAGGATGAGCCAAGCATGAACTCCTCTTCCTTCCCCCTCAGGCACCGTCATTGTGTGACATCTGAATGTTCCTCATCATTCTGTAAAAAATATTGTGAAATTATTCTATTATTCTTACCACTTTCTCCTTGAAATCCGGTGTTCGCACTGAAACATTGATGATTCACAAAATTTGGCCTAGGAGCTGGTGGCACCTGATATTGTGGTGTAACTACCTGCTGCTGCTGATTCATAAGTACTTCATTCTGCATCTGTGGGATTAAATTTTGATTTGGCCCATTATTACTCTTATTATTCTGAGTACTCTTACACTCGTTCTTCCAGTGTCCAAGCTTTCCGCACGCATGACAAGGAAACTTCTTTTTCGCTTCTTCTCTGTCCATTCGTCCCCTATATTTAATACCATTCGCTCCTTGATTATTCTGACTCTGTTCTGTCACTTGATTATTATTTTGGTCATTTGTTTTCTCTTCTTGCTGTTCTGCCAATTTAACTTGTGCCCACATCATTTTCTCTTTTAGCTTCCTACGCCTGGCTTCAATGCCATCTCCGCAATATTTCGCATACTTTAAAATCTCATCCACTGTCTTGCTTTGCCAACACAACATGTGCTGCTCTATCATCTGACTGATTTCTGGTTTTAAACCATATACAAACCGATACACAAAATGTCCCATATCCTTGTCACCGATATTCTCAAAGCCACTATACTGCTTAAACACCTGTAACAACCTTTCATAATATGCATGTTCAGATTCATTTGGTTCTCGTGTTGTTCTATCTATTTTTACCCAATCTGTTTCTTTAGGAGGAATTTTCCCTTTCAAATACGTAATCACTTGGTGATACTTTTTCATCACCTCCTCCGAGGGTGCCCCTGTCTTTGCATCTCTAGGGTACTCCTCATTAGGCCAATCAATTGTAATTTTACATTCTGTCCATAAATCAGCAGGTACCACTATATCAAATAGACCATCCAAATCTTTCAATAAAACCTTTGAAACCTTCACAAATCTCTCTACCTGTTTGTACCATTCAACTGGTTTTTCTCTCAGCTTTGGAAAATCATTTGTAAATGACAAAATATCTTGTCTACTCCAAGGAACATGAACATATCCACCTCCAGGAACCTCTCTCATTGGACACAATTTTTCCACTTTGCTTGATTCTCTTACTGGAAATGCAGCTGCTGCTTCTCTCGCTTGTACTTCCTCTTTCTTTCTTATCCATCTAATTCTCCATTTATCAAGGTCTCCCCATTTTGGCAAAATGTTAATTAATTCCTTTATCTGTAGTCTCTTTCCAGAAGCATTTACACTCTCTAAATCTTAATCAGTAAAGTCCACTCGATATGGTTTCTGTAACAACTTTGATTTCCCTATGTCTATTCCAATCTCTGAAGCAACTTCAGTCAATCTCTCATGAAATACTCTTGCCCTTCTGGTTATACTCTTACATAAAAATAATAATTCCTCATCATTGTAAGCGTTCAATCTTTCTGTACCCACACATCCTGTCATCATCTCTTCCAATTCCACTTTCAATCTGCTGATGTCTAAAATCCTTGGTGTTGGGTTTTGATTATCTCTTTCCTGTGCCCATCTTTCTATTTCTTCAGAGGTGACTACTGTTGCGCCTCCAGTTCCAGTATGAACCAAAGTTCTTCTTTCTCTCAAATTCATGGGTGTAACTCTCTTTGGAGTTTCCGTCAAAGGTTACACATTAGGGAGATCCATTAATGAAATAATTGACTCACTTTCGCTAACCTGATCATCTGTAATTATTATTTATTTTCTAGGACTATTTAATGGAATTGTCACAGGTTGTGGTTTTTGGCAAATCTTATTATCTCCATACAATGGGATTACCGGACCAATAGTCACTGGTACTGTCAAGGCTTCAGTATTCAAATTTAATTGACTTATCTTTTGAACTAGTTCTTCTCTAGTTTTATTCAAAGCATCTCTTTCATTATCCTGCAACACTCTGTTGTATGACGTCTCATGTAAAATCTGTGGGGTTAATGGCATTCCCATTATTAGTGCACTTGGGGTAACCTTACTAGCTGCTTCTTGATACGGTGGTGGATTTTTAATTAAAATGTCCTCTAACAACTCGTCATCTGATTCCCCATATCCTGCTGAGTTCATGTGTTTCGTTTTCTCCTTACACTTTCCTCCAGACTGTTCCTCAGCCATTAATACTGGATATAAACCTTCTGATACCATAGCTCTCCTCCATTGTTTCATCTGCCCTTCGCGTAACTCATGCAAGTGTCTGGGAAAGAATCCTCTATATCTTCACCTCTGCATTTCTCTCGTTCATATGACTCAGTCTCCCATTCATCCAAAGCCTCATATTGAGTTAACCTAGGTCTATGTTCCAAATCATTCATTTTCAAAGTCAAATACTGAAGAATCCTCCCATTAAACATACCATCTTTAGGAAATGCTAGCACTCCATCATCCTTTGTATATTCTATCCAATTTTCCAACCACGCGCAAGTATGATATCCTCTTTCCATCATCATAAAAGATGCTGGTGTCTTCGGTGGCGGAATAGGAATTCCCTCTCTAGTCAACACCGGCTTATCCTTTACAAAGAAATTCTTAATTTTCTTTAAAAATGACATTTTTCTTTTCTCTCCATACATCCTTTTGGAACGATGTAGGAAATTGTATTCTGCAAACCCTTGAAATCTTCTACCTGCACGTCTTGCACTAACAGTCAAATCAAAGTCCTGCATACAATCTCTCTCTCCACCAATCCTAGCGCGTCTTCTAACTAGCCAACCAATCAAATCAGGCTCACGCCCGTGATCTGACCAATGCCAGCGCGGCCTTTTCCTAATGTCAGTTCTGCTCCTTCCTACTGACCCCTCCTTTACAAAGCTGCTCCTGTCACACGCCCGCTGTTTCTACCAATCCCAGCACAGCTCACTGCGACGTCAGTACCACTCCGGTAACTGACCCTCCCTTCACAAGGTAATACGAAAATTTTATTTTTCGATATTTTCTTTAAAATTCTTTGTTATTAACGACATAAAAACATTTGCTACTCTGTCTGTTCCGCTAAATCAAAGGATAGTTTATTTCTTTCTACCACAAGTAAAACCTTTCACTTACTCTTCATATAAGCTCCAGAGAACCTGCTACTCCTCCGGTGTCACTCGTTTGGGAAATTTGAGACCAAAGTTTCACCAGCGAACTCCTTTTGCTGTCAATCTAGCTTGGAAGAACCTGCTACTCCTTCAGGGTTACCCTTTCTAGGTGATATAACGCCTAAAGTTTCACTAGCAAACTTCTTTGCTATCAATCACTCTCACTTTTACACAGAAAATAGACCCTACTTTAACACTGCCAGCCCTACCTAGCTTCTCAGTGTTATTCCAACAGACAAGTAACCTCACTGCAGTGTGGTTTCTATCGCCACCTGCTATTCCTTCCCCGGGAATTTTCCAGACAACATAAAACAAGGACGCTAATTCTTTTTGTTAAACATAAATCAATAATCAATAATCTATACTTATCACCAAACTAGTCAATAATAACCATAACTCTGCTACCAGAAAACTGATCCAGCGGTGTACTAACAGCAGATACTCCACTACCATATACTCACCTGGGCCCATATAACTACTTCCACAAAACAGCAAGTAGACCACTGGAAACTTTAGTTTATGATTTTCATACTTCAAGATCTAGTTATTTCTTTCCCTAATTAAACCTTTCACTGATCAATTAGTTCTTTCCTCTGGTCAATGGACCATTAGTTGGAACTAGTTGATGGTGATAATTTAACATAACTTATTAAACATTTCTCGATTAAAATGAAATAATCACAGACTCAGGAAGTTTTAAAATCTTTATCTAAATTAGTTGCCTGTGAACCATCTCAACCGTTTCAGTACAAACACCCTCATTCGCAGGAGTGTCAATTCAATTCAATCAAGTTTCAAAAGACAATATCAATTCAGATCCACACAATAACTATGCTCAGAAAGAAGAAGACAGAGAGAGAAGAACATCTATCAATACGATGAATTTATTATTACCAAGTATGGTGTGAAGACCAACCCCCTGGCCAAAGGGCTGGTAAGGGTCCCCTGGGATAGATCAGGAGACAAAGACTTCAGGACAGGAATCAGGACAGGATACTTCACCTCTCTAGATACCGATGACTGCGTCGCACCCCTTTCTGACTCTCTCTTCCTCCTCGTGGTTCTTCCGCCATCTTCTTTCTAACCCAATTAAGTTAAATAGATGGTTCTGCATTCGATTTCTTCATCAGCGTCTCACTGCATCAGCACCACCCCCAGCACCGACAGCATCAAGCTCCGTGTCAGCTCCCAATAAACTCTGTGTCAGCTCTCGAATCATCAGCAAGACTCCCGTAAAGCTCTCTCTTAACTAACTGAAACTACCTCAATTGTACCTTTCCATAACCATGTACCACCCATTAATGTTTAAATTTTACAAAATACTAACACTGATTGGACAGGCGAGGGGGGATGATCGTCACACCATGCTTACATTTCACTTATTTCATTAAACCACTGTTTCAAACCCCTCCCCTCGAACTTTTATTAAATCATTTCCTTTCCCATACATCTCCAAACTTTATTAATACAAAATGTTGCGATGTCATGAATAAAGCTCCTTCATATGAACTCTTCACCCTCATGTTCCCAGGGCACATCTTCGCTGGCCTTGGACGCGTGACAAGTCCTTACTCATCTTTCTTTATTCTCTCTCTGGTGCGCATGCGTAGGGTCAAGTCAGTCAGCTTGATTCAGACAAGTTTAGAGGGCCCAAATGCGCACTAATAATAAAGTCAAAAGAAGAAATGTTATTTTCAAAAATAAATGGTTTCACTGTATACCACCAACCTCTACTCTAACCCATTCTATTTATTATTACCCTTTTCTGCATTTGCGTTAGTATAAAACGTATTTCCTAATTCAGCCAAGCATGTGCCATGCATGTGAGCTTTCAAGTGGCCATTTTATCGTCTATTGCGCAGGCGCAAGATTTTCCCTCCAAGCATTAGTACGTCATACTACGTAGATGTAGTAGACGCATGCGCAGTAAAGATCCCTTTTTAAAGTGCGTTTTAGTCCTTCGTTCATGTTATTGCCGTTAGTAAACACATAGGTAAGCTGCACTGTACCACGTGTCTTTTTCTAAATGCGAATTATTAATTACAAACACGTCGTTAGTAATTCGTTAATGAGTTAAACCGAAAGGATTGCTTCCGAGCACGTCTCATTTACGAGTCCTTGCTCCATCAATGTGTCCTTGAGAATATGCCCCATTGAGTCAAGTGTGCCCTCACAGTGAAATGAAGCATAAAGGCCAGCTTCACTATGCAGGATGTCCTAGAATTGTCCATGATCAGGGCTAGGTTTGAAAAAATATATATATCAGAATTGGAAAATCCTAGAAAATATTTTTTTAATTATCGCTCACTTAATTGTCAAAGTTTGGTTTAATGGTGAAATCAGATTTTTGATAGCTTTAGTGAAAAATAAATTTTAATAGTATCTACTTTGTGCTCCCTGAGTCACAACTTGCTTAAAATTGGTATTACAGTCATCATACCTCCAGAGCTGTAGTATATATCCTTGGCCATGAGAATTAATGACTCTGGCTCTGGAAACAATGGCCTGCCTTTGAGCCCAAAAATGACAAGGTGGTGTTAAATGCTGTTGACTTAACATAGAATAGCTTTCTGGGAGTGGACAGGAACAGCAGGCAGAAGACAGACGTTACACTTTTCCATTCATTTGGAGATGGAAGAGAAGAATTCTCCTATTCACCCAAAGGCCCTCTTAGACAACTAGGCTCCAGTCACAATGTGAGAGGCGACTATTTTGGACCCTGTCAGGGGACAAGGAAGTTTATTTAAAATAGTGGAGTGGCTAAGGGGCTGAAGAGATGTCTGTCTTGTGGTAGATGTTTCTGGTGTTTTGAAATAGGGGGTCCAGTGTAATTTACTTTAAGGCAAAAAGGAAGTGCTGCAAAAGGATTTAGGCACAGGGCAAGGAAGCAGACAGTATTGGGCAGGGATAATTCTACCCTCTGGGTAGTGCATAGATAAGGCTGACACCTCACACCACCTCCTCTGGAAGACTCCATGTGATGAAGACAGCCCTGCTGGCCCTGCTGAAAGAAAGAAGACTCCTGCTGGAAGAAGGGGACTCAGTCAAGGACTCAAGAACTCGAGGACTTCTGCTAGCACCCAAGGACCGTAACCCCTCTCTGAAGGTCAAGAGGTTTGATTCTTGCTTGCTTGCTTTACGGACATAAAAAGGAAAAGGACATCTGACTCCCAAACATCTTAGTTGATCACAGAGGATTGAACCCAGCAGGAGACCAGGCTGGAGAGTTCTGGTTATATAAAGCAGGTCCTGAGGCACAAGGTGCTGCAGACTGACAGCCAGCACTTTAAAAAAAGATGGATTAATAATTTTTTCCACTTCTGAAACACCTGGACAAGGTGATGCGGCTTGCCTATGGAGGGTGCACCCAAGACAGGTAAAGAAAACTAGGTTGCTCCTGCTCAGTGCTTTTGCCACACTGAAAACTGGCTTGGTATGACCTTGCATTGAAAGTGCCAGACCTCTTGGAGAGCTGCCTGGCAACAGCTTCAAGCCTTGTCCCACTAGGGGAATTTAACTTCTAAAATAGTTATTAGGTCTGTAGGTAAAACATTGGACTGGGGTGAGTAGTAAATCTATCCAGTTCACAAAGCGACCACAGAGGCTACAACATTAATGTTTGTGCTGCTAAGAGTCTTTGGTGTCAAAATTAACAGCTTTTGGAGGGAGCTCATTAAAGATGTATCTGACTTTCAAGGACCTTGGCCAGCCAGAGCCTTAAACCTTGCCCTACCTCTGATTTCCATCTCAGACACTAAAGGCCTGATTAAGAGTTTGTCAAACAGGGTACTCCATCGCAAAGGTGATGGAGTGTGCTGTCCGCCAAACACATGATCTGTCCACCTCATTCAGAGATGGAAAACTTTTTCTGATGGCTTAACGGAGTTGGGATGTCAGAAGAAAGGTAATACACCACTCACCCTATTTGGGTGGACAGTGTAATGTCCTCTTTTCTATCTCAATCACCACCAATTAAAACCAGTGTTAAGTGTTTAATAATGAACACCAACAGCCTAGGAGAAACTCCCAGGGTGTGGGAGGTAATTATATTTTTGTTTTTCAGAATCAAACTCCCATTTTAGAAATTGGTTTCCAAAAAACAAAAACTCTGAAAACGTTTGGTGAATGGCCTTCAAAATCTACGACAGCCGTCTATCAAACATTTTTTCCTTGGAATCAGTAATGCAGGGGTGCTGCAGCACCCCCCACAAGAACATACAGGAATTCAGAAGCAGAATCAGCAATAATGATGTTTTGGCATTTTTTGTTTATCTTGTGGCATTAGCTGTGAGTTCAAAGATGGAGGCTACCAAACCATGCTTTAATCACATATTTGTGACAATGCTTAGCAAAATGTACCACTCGTGTACACTAGTAACCCACAAGATTCCTTTGGAAAGGGCATGTTTCTATTGCTGCACTTGTTCTTTATCTAATTCTTTAATTTTTCACAACTATGTGACTTAACTTTAATGGCAACCCCTATACTCTGAAAATTGTTGCAGCACCACTGCTTGAAAGGAACTGCTGTGACAGCAGTTCTTTTCAATGCGCAGAGTTTACTGCTGGGCCGGTGGCCATTTCCAAATTTGGCAGATGGCAGTCCATTATGGCGGCATAGGTAATGCCCTTTGTTACCCTGACAGACTGTACTCTGTCCACCAAACCCTAAATCACGCCCTTAGTCTGAGAATAAACTTTGACCAGGATGATCTACTGGGTGTACTCGACCTCCGCTAAATTGTGGTCAGACTGAAATCACAGCTAGATCCTGGTCAACCTCAAAAAGTAACTTTATATTGGCCCTTTACTTTGTCTTTTTGCCTTAAAAGTATAAGAAATACAATTTGCGGTCCTCTTTAATCTATTTTAATGACCTTTATGACTTTCTGGGCCAGATGTACAAACCTTTTTTGCAGCCGCAAACAGGAGATCCTCAAGCTTGCGACCGCAAAAAAGGGTAATGGCATGTACAAATGCTATTTTGAGAGTCACGGACTCGCAAAATAGCATTTGCGACTCCCGTAAATTAGGAAGGGGCGTCCCTTCCTAATAGCGAGTCACCATTCCACGTACAATTGTTTTGTGACCGCATTTGCGGCCGCAAAACACTCACAGTTTATCACCTACTTAAAGTAGGTGGTAAACCACTCGCAAACAGGAGGGGTCCCAGGGGACCCCTTCCCGTTTGTGAGTATGTGAGAAAATATTTTTAAGTGCAGGCAGTGCTCCCAGGGACCACTGCCTGCCCTTAAAAAAATGAAACTGAAAAGTTTCATTTTTCTTTTTTAAATGCATCCCGTTTTCCTTTAAGGAAAACGGGCTGCATTTACAAAAAAAACAAGACTGCTTTATTTAAAAGCAGTCCCAGACATGGTGGTCTGCTGACCCCAGCAGGCCACCATCCCTGGGAGTGCTAGCCATTCCTAATGGGATCGCAAATTGCACCTGCCTCATTAATAATAATGAGGCATGCAATTTGCAACCCCATTAGGAATCGCAAACAGTGTCTGAGACACTGTTGTGCATCCCAATTTGCGAGTCGCAAATTGCGAGTCGCAAATGCGATGCAATTTGCGAGTCGCAAATTGGTGGGTCGTACATCTGGCCCTCTGTTCATTACATTTGCCTCTATTTTTCTAAATTGGCTTGGGAATTAGATTGTGCCGTGTTTTTACTGCGACATTGTTGGCAATAGAAAATCTTGCAGAACTGTGATTAGACCTAACCAGAGTGTTTAAATATTAAGTTGGTAGAGGCACCCCTCTCTGCCAGTCTGGCATTATGGACCAAGCTTTTGGTATAAAGCATTCCCCATTCCTAAACAAATGAAACCAGCTTCAATCAACAATGGATTTCTATGTCTGTGTTAGTCTTGCCATCCAACTTAATTCAGTTCTAGCCCAATTTCCAGTGAGCAACAAGTGAATCATTTTCATTAGTCCCAGAAGAATCCAGATTTGTTCTATTTTAGACCACAGGATACCTTTATCGAGTGAATGGAAAGTGGTCTGAAAGACAAAAAGCAAGCTGCACAGCTGTCCGTTTTGCTATATTTACTTCTGTTCCAGAAACCACAAAGTGAAGACTTGATCAGAAACATTACATCCATAATATATATCCAGTGAGTAATCAGCACTGAATTTAAATAATCATATTATCTGATGAATGGCAGAAAGAATGAAATGTGTCAGAATATTTCCAGGATTAAATGAGGAAGTATTCAATTGCTAAAAGAATTGAAATGTAAGTACGCTGAATTGCAAACATAACTGAATTGTGGGTAAATGTAACTTCAGCTATCGTAATGCACTGCATGAGGAAAGGTGGAGTATGCAAAAGTATAAAAACACTGTGTATTGTAAGCTGCTTCTGAGGAGGAGGAATTCACATTTGGATATCGGAGCTAGTGGGACGCTCCACTGATCATTTGGTAATTAAAGGTAGTAATGCAAACAGAACCCCAGAATGGAAAAAACACCCTTCTCTGATGAATGACAAAAAAGGTTTTAAGGAGATTAACTGGAGTGACATATCAAATATTTTCCTGATGCTATAATAGACATATCAGTGAGCTGAACTCAAAAATGAATGAATGAATAAATAGGGCATTTATTGAGCACACTGTCACTCGTAGTTGAGCATCCTGGTGCAGTACTGAGTAGCATTGCGAGTCTTGTCATGGACCTAAATGGGACAGTTTTTTAAAAATTATTATTTGTATTGAGATTTTGCACATATACACCATAGAGAACAAATGGCAAGCAAAAAAGAAAGTGCAGCACTCAATCACAGATTATTTGGATTAGAACTGACGGGATATCTTGTGTCATTCACGGTCACATCACACTTCCGCAGTATAATCCATTTCTCACGCATTACCTCCTTTGTCATTACAACATGTAGGTTCCCCCCACCCTCACCACTTGAGAGGGAACAGAAGGGTACTTATACAATGCAATACCCAATACCCTCCTGGTAGGGCAACTGCACCCCAGAGGGAACAAAAAACAGCAATTCTATGATGCTAAGTAGGGGAAGTCTATTTGCAATGCGAATGTCACTATGGAGGCGGAGCCAAGCAGTGAATGGACCCCATATATCCTTAGGTCTGGACCTAAGTGGCATAAGCTCCCAGAAGGTGGATAATTGTTCCTGACAATATGTGACGTCGTGCAGCCAAGTTTTAGTATCGGCATGCCCTCCTGCCCCAATGTACAGCCACTCAGCGCTTAGCTAGATGGAGCAACTTGGCGATTAGTCATCGATTAGCAGGTGGGACGTCCCAATATCCCAATAGGGCCACTAATGGGGGCAGCTCAACACCTGACCAGTTATGTCTGCAATGTATTGAAACACCTCTGCCCAGAATCCAGCGATCCGTGGGCACATTCAGGCCAGGTGCAGAAATGTAGCCTGAGGGGCCCTGAAGCTCAAGCATGCATCATCGGGGCGTAGCCCCATCTGTCGCAGCTGCACCGGGGTGCGGTATACGCGATGTAAAAATGTAAAGTGGATCAGTCTCAGTTGATATTTCAGGGACAGGTGTTGAAGCTGGACACAGCAAAACGACTGTTGAGTTTCTGTGATGGGAGGGTCTAACTCAGCTGTCCAGTCATCTAGGGATCTAGAAGTGGCCACTGGGGATGCATTGGGTAGTGGTGCAAAGGCACGGTATTATCTTGCGAGCAGAAGAGTCTGTAAGCATGTGCTCTAGAGCAGGTAGGGGCTGGGGTGGGGACGGGAATGTGTCATGTAATGCGCAGCAGGTTGCACGCAGATAGAAACAGTAGTGTGTCCAGGAATGTTATTTGGGAGGACTCAGCAAATTGCAATAGGGGGAGGAATTGGCCGTCAGGGTGTAAGTTAGAGAACGTGTTGATGCAATGTTTGCGAATGCACGTCCAGCCGCGCCCTTGTCCAGTAGCAGGGGGATTTGGGAGTTGTTGGCCAGTGGGACTGATGGTGCATCTAGAAGAGTAAGTTTTGCTCTTTTTTGCAGCCCCTCCCCCGCCCATGTGAGACCGTGTGAATTTCGCATCTAGGGTTCTGGTACCTATGATAAAGGGCGGTGGTTAAAGGGTAAGGGGCGGCCCGGACCTTCTCTATTGCCACATGGGGTTGGAATGGTGTTGGGTATAACCAAAAGTGCAGAAATTGGGCTTGTGAGCAGTACGCATAAAGAGTGAGGTCTGAGGCCCCCAGTCCGCCCTGCGCCAACAGGAGGGTGAGGAGTTCCCAGGATACTCTGGGTTGTTTGCCCGTCCACACCAGACTTATCATGGCAGATTTTAGATGCTTGAAAAATTGTAAGGTGAGCGGCATAGGGATGTTAGCGAAAAGACACAGCAGCTTGGGCAGGATTATCATTTTTGTGATTGCTATTCGCCCTGTAAGAGTTAAAGGCAGTTTGGATCAGATGTGTATTTTCTCCTCTATCCAAGTTATCACCCTGCCATAATTTGCATTCCACAGTTCTTGTGTATCCCTACTGATCCAGATGCCCAGGTAGCGCACCGGGCAGTCCGCCCACTCAATTGAAATTCTGTATCAAATTTGTGTGTGCCATCATTGAGTGGGAATAAGATGGATTTAGCCCAATTTATTTGAATTACAGACATACCTCCAAAGCGCAGCAGTTCATGTGTCACTGGAGCAAGATTCACCGCCGGCTCACTGACATATAGTGTAATATCGTTCACATACATGGAGACTATCAGCCATCTGGTGGTGAATCCTATGCCCCTATCAGGATGTTGTTGGCACAGACAGGCTGCCAAGGGTACCATCATGATATAAAAAAAAGAGGGGAGACAAAGCACACCCTTGGCGCATGCCCTGGGAGATAGGAATAGGGTCAGAAATCAACTCGTTGACCCGCACCTGAGCAGTGGGGGAGGCATAGAGAAGTCATATCCGTCGTATGAAAGTGGGGCTGAGACCCAGCCAGGTTAGTAGTGTGAAGAGGAATTTCCACTCCAGGGATTCGAATGCCTTTGTGGCATCCAACAAAGCAGCTCTAGGACATGAGGAGCGAGATGGTGCATTAGGGCAAATATGGTGTGCAGCTTGTGTGACTTAGAGCGCCCGGGTACGAATCCTGACTGGTCGTGTCTCACAATAAGTGGGAGAAGCGGCTGCAGTCTATTTGCCAATAGCTTGATGAATATTTTATTACCTGTGTTTATCAATGACAACGGACGGCATGAGTTGCATAGGGTAGCAGGTTTACCTGGTTTCAGGAGTGTTATAATGGTGGCTTCCCGCATTGAGGGTGGTAGGGTCCCGGATTCTAGAGATTCTTGATATACGACCAGGAGATGAGAGGCGAGCATTGTAGTATACTCTTTGTAGAAGGACGAGGTTAGTCCATCCAGACCTGGAGCTTTATTGCCTGATAGACTTTGAATAACCTGAATGATCTCTTCAGTGGTTAATGGTTCGTCTAAATAAGTGCAGTGTGCTCTGTCTAACCAAAGTAATTGAAGTGTATCTAAATATTCTAACAACTCCGGGCCCGATTCACAGACTAAATCTAGTAGTAGTAAAGTTAGATTTTTGGTCTAAATTAGACTTTTGGTCTAACTTTACTGCTCGTAAATGCCCTTTGTGAATACCAAAAGTCGTAAAGTTAGACTTTCGTCTCAGATTACTTCTGTGAATCCGGCCCTCTGCCTCCGCAGGCTGTGTTGCAGAGGAGTACAGCTGGGCATAGAATGCAGTCATGGTGCCCATTAGGGCGGTCGGGGAATGCACCAGTGTGGTATCTGCACCCTGCAGTCCAGTAATATATGAGTATGTCCTAGGAGGTCGAATCACGTTAGCCAGTGTTTTGCTAGGGCGGTCGCCCTCGCCATATTGTCAGGCTTGGGCGTGGCGATGGAGGAATCTCACCTCCCGGGCTGCCTCCTCCTGCAACTCAGAGAGTTTCTCTCTAATGCGAGCCAAGAGAGTAGGGTCCTGAGATTGAAAATATTGTCTTTCCAGACACTGAAGGTCTCTCTCCAGGCTCTCAAGGGAATGCCATAAAGCCTTCAGCACTCTTGACTGTTTAGCATTGCATACACCTCTAATCACACTTTGAAAGCCTCCCACAGCATTGTGGGTGACTTCACAGAGTGTGTATTAAATTCAAAGTATTCGAGTATACTCCTGCGAACTTCAGTCCTGAATTCAGCATCTAGCAATGCCGTCGGCGGAAGTCGCCAGGCAAAGGAGCGAGGAATGGTTAGCGGGAATTGTAATGTAATCATGACTGGTGCGTGGTCTGAAAGTGTGCATGGTAGGTGTTTTACTGATATTGTCCAAGTGTGCATATCCCGAGATGTCAGCCAAAAGTCCAATCTTTTCCAGGCCCTGTGTTGCGTTGCTGTACAGGTGTCCTCTCATAAGGTGGGATGCATCTGCCTCCAAGCATCTACTAAATAGTTATCTTAGGTAAGGGCTTAGAGCATGGCCATTGCTTGGGATTGATGGCTGCGGGAGGTACCCACCCTGTCCATGTGTTCTTCCATAATTGCATTGAAGTCTCCACCCCAGAGTATCGTGGAGTTGCCCAGAGATTCTATTTTTGACCAAATGTGGAGAAAAAACTCCATTGGTGTTGGGACCGTAAATGGCTGCAATAGTGGTCTGTCTCCCATACAGTGTGCCCCCTAGGAGGATGTATCATCCCTCTGGGTCCGACAGGGCTTGGGGTGTCTTCCATGGGAGTCCCCTTCAAGTTATTACTGCCACCCCCCTGAGTACTTAGAGTAAGTGGATGTGTAGATGTCTCCCCACCAGTGCACTCTCAGCCTGACGGCTAGGCATCCTTTAGGTGCGTCTCCTGTAGGAGGCAGATGTCCACCTTGTGCCTGACCAAATATGAATGGACCAGGTGACTTTTTCTGCAGTCAATAATCTGCGAATGTTCCAGTTTAAGCATGTCACGGTGGCCATATTATGTATCAAGGAGGGGCTTAGCATGAAGCCAAGTGATTTGAGGAGCGCAGATCCATGCTATACTAGTCAGATAGTGCAAGAGGCGCTGTATATATGATGACGTGTCATCAGTGTGTGTTGTGACCTATCCCAGTTTGCTTCATATGTAGCAGTTGCTGCAAGCATTATCTCAACATTACAAGACTCATCAAACATCAACAGTTTCCCAGCCTGCCCACCACCCACACCAACCCACCAATCAGGTTGTGTCATGTACCAACCCAAAAATCTCAAAAGAGAAAGAGAGGTCTAATAGCCAAAAGGATAAAGGGGAGTTATCCCTGGGGGACTAGGAGTTGCCAGCATACAGCCCTGCCAAGTACGGCTGGGTGGCCATGATTTGTGTTCTAAAGGGGCACCAAACAGAGTAGGAAACATTATGGTAGGTGCACCACAAAGACTGTTGTGAGGTTTGCGCCCAACTGGTCAGTTACCTTAAGCAATGAAGTTAACATCTACATCAAAAAAATAAAGAATCTGTAAGCTGAGAGCCAGCCTGGCCCTAAAAGCTGCGCCATGTCCATCTGGTAGTACAGTTAATCATTATCCCTCAGTCTGGCCTCAGCAGGGGAATGTTCATAAGCCACCGGGGATCGGCGAGGCCCCTAATGTGTTTGGCGAACTTGAGTGCGGACTTGGCATCGGTGAAGAAATGCATTTTGCCATCGAAGGTGACCTGCAGTTTGGCTGGATATAGGAGTGCGTGCGGCATGCAAGTTTGCTGCAGTATTCACTTGAACAGGACGAACTCTTGCCGCGCTGCCTGTACAAGCAGGGTGAAGTCTGCGTAGAAGGAGATATTGTTCCCATGGTGCTGTATTGAGCCGCATTCTCGAGCCAGTTTTAGAACCGCATCGCGGTCTCGATAGTTCAAAAGCCCTGCCACGATAGGTCGAGGGGTGGCGCCCAAAGGCGGTTTGGTCCCAAGGGAGCAGTGGGCATGATCCACAATGAACACAGACAACAGATCTGAGCTGAAGAGGTCGCGTAGTGATGATTCAACAAAGTCCTCCATTTTAGAGATGGCTGTGGTTTCAGGTATCCCTGTAATATGAAGATTGTTGCGCCTTGATTGGGTCTCCAGGTCCTCATTTTTAGCCTTGATATTATTTAGCACCTTGTCCATTTGTAATAGCTGTTCTTTAGATTCTGCTTGGGGATCTTCCACATCCGATACTCTGTTTTCAAGCGCCAGGTCTAGCCGGGTTTCATGTTTGTCCATGCTTTGCTTTACATGGTCCAGGCGATATGTGAGAAGGTCTAGTTTAGAGTCTATGGTTTTTAGGCTGGTTTTCACATCCATAAGTATCGTGCGGATGTCATCATCTTGCGACGTTGTTTCCTCCGAGTCTGTTGCAGCAGGATTAGCTATAGAGCTGTGGTCAAGCTGTCGAGTGACTGCTTGCTTTGCATTGTGCTTTCCCATTTTGGTGTGTCAGCGGGCTGGAGCTATAGTTCGCACGTATAGATCCAGGCAGAATCGGTGTTGCACCACACAGGGGGGTGAGGGCATGTCCAACATCATTAAGCAGAGGGGGTTCTGTCTCCAGCTGGAGTGCAGCAATTTGTATATAATTTATTTGAGCACTGCAATGTATCCCAAGACCGAGGGCAGGCAATCCAAAAGTGGTGCAGATGTTCAAGCTCACCCCCCGGAGCAGTGGCAGGCACAGGTGTAGGCCCTGTCGGGTGCCCGGCACCCACGCTGGTAGGTCAGTGCAGTCCCAAAGTGTCCTGCCATGAGCGGCCGATCCTACCCCCCAGTGAGCGCCACCAATCTTCCTCACCAGATGCACTCCTTATTCTGGAAGTTTGGCCCCTGTATGGATCGGCGAATAAGTGCCAGTTGGAGTGGGACGCTCACCGTTTGGGCCCTGTTTCAAGGCCGTGCTTTCACAGCTCTGCAGTTAAGGTGCCCACCATGAGGCTCAGTGTTTTCAGACCACCTTTGCAGCCCTGCAGATTTGAGGGCGAGCCTGTTCACTGGCTTCACCCCCTGGTGGGGGCTGCTACTGCAAGCGTGCACCCAGGCCTGCATCAGGACGGCCCCACACGGGAGGAGGTCCACACTGAGTCACCAACTTGACCCCCAGCAGCCCCCGTGCAGGCCTCCCCTCCAACTCTCCCGGGCAGCAGGTCCCAGCAGCAGCGAGGCACTTTCTGAGGTCTGGCAGCTTAGCATGACAACACGCCGACCTGGGCAGAGGCAGCCCGGACGTCGCAGTTCCACTCAGCAGAACCCGCTGCAGGCCCGAGATGGAACCAGGGGCTGCCAGCAGCACATGCTGCAGGTCGATGGGGCGGTGTCTATCTGGGGTCCCTGTGTCTCTCCTCCCTCAGCCGCTCCTTACTGTTATGCGGTCCCAGCCTGCCCTCCAGCAGCACCAGAGCAGGAGCTGTCAGTGGGCATGGGGGCTAGCCACCATGACTCAGGCAGCCCCAACGCCTGCAGGCCTCACTGCTGGATCCGCAGCTCCAGGTAAGACAGGATTGATTCGGGGAGCCCACAGTGCGGGGTGATCAGGAGTCTCACAGCGTGTCAGCCATCACCTCCGCAAGCCCAGAGTGGGCCTGGAGCATCTCCGCCATCTACTCACCGCTCGGTGACTGCTGTAGGCATCAGATAGGGATCAGCTGGTGCAAGCGGGATTTATGCAGGTGCACCGGCATTTTCATTGATGTGTCCCCCTTTTAATAGCAGATTAATTTAGGACATTGTACTCGGCCAGCAGAGCCCTCCTAGTGAGTGGCTATCTTGATGCACGGCGAAGCCACGTTCTCCACACCTAAATGGGACAGTTAGATTAGGGTGTGACAGAGTGCATCAGGCGCTTGGAAAAGCTGTGTCTTCAGAGTTTTTTTAAGTGCATCTTCCGTGACTATAGATTGAAGGTGCGTAGGCAGTTGATTCCAAGCTTTGATGCCTTGTACCATGAAGGACTTTCCACCTTCGGGTTCTTAGCCTGAAGCACAGGGGCTTCAGTAGATTAGCTTTGGTAGATTTCAGTGTTCTTAGGGTATTGCGATGGCTAAACCTTGCCATCAGGTAGTTTGGACCCGTAGCCTTGAATGCTCTAAAGACTATCAACAGGGTCTTAAACAAGATTCTGTTGTGCATAGGAAGCCGTGAAGTCTATTTAAAGTGGCTGAGGGAGAGGTCCATCTAAGGAACTGTAGCACCAGTCTAGCTTTGTGAATTAGCTTTTTTAAACAGCCTGCATATATGATCTTGCAATAGTGTGCGGAGGGAATTGGAATCTTCCAGAAAGGTGGTAGGTTGCTGATTCACAGTTTTCTCCAGAATTTTGTCTAGTATGGACAGCAGGGACTTAGGCCTGAGGTTTGACAAACTAGTGGGGTTCAATAGGGGCTTTTTTGTAGAGGCCTGACAACAGTCAGTCTCCACGCTAATGGTGCTTTGGCTGTAGCTAAGGACGTACTGATGATTTGATTTACAAGAAGATTTACTACGTCAATAGCCTCAAGAAAAATTAATGGTGGACACGGATCATGGGGCGAGCCTGATGTACATAAAAGGATAGTTTGCTGTGCTACTGACAGGGAAATGTCCTAAAATGCAGCCAAACTGGCATTGATACTATTGCGGGGGGTTCTGGAGGCTGGGTCACCTAAAGAATTAGTCATGGAGGTGGCTGTGAATCCCTGTTGTATTCCTCAGGGAAGTTTGAGATCCGGACACAAAGGTCCTGAGAGCAGGGGATCTCTCTTAAGAGAGTTTTAGGCTGCAGAAACATTTTTGGTATGTTAAAGATAGTTTTGGGGTCCAGGTGTGCCTCTTAAATTTTAGTGGTAAAAACTGATTTTTTTGTTTAGTTGTGTTAATCAATTTATGGTTTATTTGCTGGCCTCTCTAAAACAAAACAAGTCATCTTTACATTCATAGAGTTTTAATTGGTGCTTCTGTTTAAGTAGAGTCGGGGAGAACCAGGGCTGGGAGTGTTTATGCCAGCCATTATTAGGACAAATGGGTGGTGCAAGATCTAACACTGTGTCAGTATTCCAGGCATTGAAGGAATCTATATCTTCTGCCAATTTCCCTTTAAGGATCAGGGCAGTGGTGGATAGGCATGGAAGCAGCATTGTATTGGATTTCATTGCTCCCCATTTCCGGTGAGTGGAGGGTAAGGGATCTGTTTTGCAAAGGAAAGAGTTCTGGGGTGCAATAGTTATGTTGAATGGGACCGGCAGTGATCCGTCCAGGATTGAGTAATGGGTGGGCCTGGAGACAAGCTAGGGTGGTTGGTACAAATACTGTCAAGGGTGTGGTCCCGTAAGTGGGTCGGAGAGCATATCAATTGGGGAGTGCTAGCATTTTTAAACTATCCCGAAGGGAGTTGGCCTCAGAGTTGTTTAAATCAACCAAATGAAGATTTAAATCTCCTAACATAGTGAAATTGGCAAAGCGAACTGCCACGGGGGTAAGTGCTCCTCCTACCGTGTACAAAAAGCTATTTCCAGGGTCTGGAGGTCGGTAGAGTAGACATCCGGCGAAGGATTCAGAAGTGCTAATCTTAAAGCAGAAGCTTAGGCTTTCTGTTCTTTTCAGGGTGGCCATGTCAAAGGAGCTGCAATGAAAGCTGTCTCAAAATATGATGACTACCTCCCCACCCTTACCTTCTATTCTTTCCTTAGACACAATTGTATAACCAAGGGTACTGATATAGCTGTATCAGTGTTACACCAAAGTTTCAGCCAGGTTTCTGTGATAAACAAGACATACAGTTTATCTTCTGTAACTAACTCAGTAATATCCTGTGTGTGTCTGTTTAGAGAGTTCACGTTGTTTAGCTCTCCAACAAGAGACATCTTCGATGATTTTGATGCACGAAAGGTAGCCAGGGACGGCTCTATGAGAAGACCAAACACGTTCCTGCAACCAATACGTGATACTGGGACATTAGACTTACTGGGTTCCATATGTGACATTTGACAGAGGGTTGTCTCCTAAGACCATAGAGAACCTCTGGGGAAAGTGGTTTACCTGATTTTATCCAGGCATAGACTAGTGCTGGCTGCAGAACAGACAGGACAGGGACAGACGGGCTTGCAATTGGTGCGCCAGCGGCACGTCCACTGCACGCTCGCACTGTAGCCAGAATTCAGGGACTTGGAGCTTTGACTAACACTGTCCCATGCCTGCTGTTTGGTTCCCCTCCTATCAACCAGCTCAAGGTATGTTGTGTTACTTGGAAGTGTCAATTCTCAGCCAAAAACGATGATTTTGGGCAGAGACAGCACTACAGTGAGCACGGTCACATTGTAGCCGGCATTTCACAGGTTTTGAGCTCTGACTGACTCCTCCCCCTGCCTCCTGATTGGTTCCCCTCCCAAGACCAGCACAAAGTATGTCACGTTCGGTGGTGGGAAAACCAACCTGTTGTGGCAGTAAATGAAACTGAATATACCATAATGAACCTGGTTGGACTGGTAATTCATTTCAGAGCCTGAAGCACACCTATGAGGTGATAATTACTTTCATATCAGCTTGTTTAGTCCAGTTCTCAACATGTACATCCTGAACCAGCCTTTGGCTATGTTATGATGAAAGGTAAAAATATCAAGTGGAACATGGTCATGAATTATATTTCACTAACTTGGGAAAACATGCAGACTTCACAACCCATTTTGTTTTGTGTGCTTCACATGAAACCCCATTGGTGACACTCTGCGTTGGCCCTCAGAGCTTTATATAATAGGGAGCGGCAGTGATTAGCTGCTGTTGTGGTGGGCAGCCAATTTGGCAGCGCTCACTGCTGTATTTTCCAAATGGCCTTTTCCACTAAGGTGTAAATGCACAATGCAAAGTAAGAAAACAGCTCACAATCCAAGCCAGCACTCAGAGTCTTATGTCGTACAGATCAGTAGTGGCTCCTGGAGGGAGTGGTGCGGGGCGGTGGGGCATGGCTGGGGAGGGGCAGGGTGGTGGGTAGTAAACTACGGCATACGGCCGAACAGATTTAAGTAACTAAATAAATAAATAAAACGAATTACATTGCGCGCGCTGCATCACCATTTGCGATGCAGCGCGCGCAATGTAATTCGTTTTATTTATTTATTTATTTACTTAAATCTGTTCGGCCGTATGCCATAGTTTACTACCCCCCACCCTGCCCCTCCCCCGCCTCACCCCACCGCCCCGCACCACTCCCTCCAGGAGCCGCTACTGGTACAGATAAGTAGTAGCATGCAGCTGTGAGTGCAGTTGGCCAGTCAGGTAGCAAGGTTACAGCCAGCCAAGAATATGCTTAGCGCCCCCAGTGACTCCCACTCAGGTCCCAACATTTAATCAGAAGCCCATGTTCTACGAAAGAACAAATGTCATGTACTGGACAAATCAAGAAAACAGTAAACACATGCTCCACATCAGCCCTCTTAGCTTCATATCAGGTGGAGCGACATGGGTGAGCTGCTGTTAGAAAAGGCATACAGTCAGGTGGAACATTTCCAGGCATACAGAAAGGCACTAAATACCCTCAGTCACTCCTGCTAAGGCACCAGCATATTTTCCAAAGCCCATAGTCCACAAACGTGGATGTGCTCTATGAAAATAAAGATAATAGTTAAACCTCATAACTATAAGCATGGTGAGGAGCAGGAACTGGCTACTGTTATTGCAGGCAGTCAAACAGGCACAGAGAACAATGTTGTGCCAAAATATGGTATCTAGGTGGTAAAGTGCCTGCAACAACAGCAACAGAAGGGTTGGGTTACTATTACTACAATTAAGAACGGTTGGATAAATAAACTAAAATTAAGAAATTGAGAAGGGTTGGATTGATATACTAAAATGAATAAGGGTTGAATTAATATACTAAAATTAAGAAGGGTGGATTAATATACTAAAATTAAGAAGGTTTGGATTAATATACCAATAATTAAGAAGTGTTGGATTAATAGAAGTGACTCCTTCAGGAGCACTTTGTTATACTTGAGAATTTATACCCAGTCTCCTGGGGGAATATTGGGTTGCCCTATTTCCTATAATATAACAGGACATTAAAGTTCCTTTGCCTAGCCAGCACCCCAAAAAATGCTACTCTATATGATTTAATGCGTAACAAATTATCACTATTGTGAAATCAACTTCGCCAGACAACATTTTTCTCCTTCATCTTGCCAAAGGGGATTTTGACATTTATTTAACAGCCAAGGAAAGAAATCACATATTAATAAATACGGTGAGGAACTGCCACTAAAATAATCCTATAAACATTAAGAACTACTAGAAACATAAAAACATAAGGTGCTTGATTATGCATAAATATGGTGAATTTCTTTGTAAACGATAAAAGATACAATGAACAGATTGAGAGAAAAGAAGAAAGCAAGTGAAAAGTAACATTATATGGCTAGTGTAGATATAGAGTAGGGGTAGTGAGGAATAAAATGTAAATACAGCTTTCAAGTTAAATATTACCTTATATGCAAATCATAGATCTGTTATTAGCAGTTGCTTTTCAACAGATAACAAAGAATTGGAAAGACACCTCTAAACTATCTTATCTCGCCTGGTGGTATGCTATCTGCCACATTCATAGATTGGACACGACTCTTGTACATCCAATTTCGCTTGCCACAAAACGATTGCAGCTATGGTCTCCTGTCACACAATTTCTAGATGATAGTGCAAATAAATCCTTTATACCCCAACCTTCACTACAAGAAGTTGCTAAGCCTCCTTGACTTCCTTCATATTGTATTGACATTGCTTAATATCTCATTTCAGCAATATATATATGATAATACATTGAAATAGTTAAATATCTTCCTTTTGTTTTGTGTTATATTTAATATGAACCAGACTTTATTTGCTTTTAGGTATACATATTTCTCAATGTTAT
This sequence comes from Calotriton arnoldi, assembly GCA_963921515.1. Taxonomy (NCBI): domain Eukaryota; kingdom Metazoa; phylum Chordata; class Amphibia; order Caudata; family Salamandridae; genus Calotriton; species Calotriton arnoldi. Next base: position 935,973 of record CAWUFW010001414.1, read on the forward strand.
TTCTTTTTAATTCTAATGTAACTATGTATCATCACTATCCCTTATTTTTTCTCCCTCACCTATGAAATTTTTTCTTTATTGATCATTTGTACGAAGTATTGTTGTTTGATTGCTATTCTTAAATAAACATACTCTTGGAACTTAAAAAAAATATTACCTTACAATAGTGAAACAAACCGATCAACTACAACATATTTGTAATCATTAAAAAAATGGTACATTACCACTTACATTCTGAACTTTTTGGCTTTCTTCAGAAATTTGTATTGGACCATGTCAGGACTTATCCAGGGAAGTTAGTCTTTGTGAATGGGTGCATAAATATTTTTAAGAGCAGGCAGTGGTCCCAGGGACCACTGCCTGCCCTTAAAAAATTAAACTGAAAAGTTTAATTTTTCTTTTTAAATGCATCCCGTTAACCTTTAAGGAAAACGGGCTGCATTTTAAAAAAAACTGCTTTATTAAAAAAGCAGTCACAGACATGGTGGTCTGCTGACCCCAGCAGGCCACCATCCCTGTGAGTGCTAGCCATTCCCAATGGGGTCGCAAATTGCGACTGCCTCATGAATATTAATGAGGCATGCAATTTGCAACCCCATTGGGAATTGCAAACAGTGTCTGAGACACTGTTGTACATTCACTTTTGCGAGTCGCAATTTGACGCAATTGCAACTCGCAAACGTGAATGTTTGTACATCTGGCCTGTAGTGCAGTGTGTGACCCCAAAGTTTTCCATCCTTCCTAAGGGGTAAGGATGTAGGGGCAGTGTGTAAGCCCAAGGTGTTCACCCTTCTTAAGGGGTAAAGGGTGCAGGGGCAATGTGTAAGCCCAAGGTTGTCCATCCTTCCTAAGGGGTTAGGATGGAGGGGGAAGTGTGTTAAGTCCAGAGTTGTAGAGTTCACCATCCTCCTTAAGAGGTTAAGGATGTAGAGGCAGTGTGGTTAGGCCAATGTTTTCAGGGGGTATGTTGTTACACCCTATTGCAGGAAAATGTGGAAGAAGCCCTGGTCCTCTTTGAGTGTTTGTTTTGTGGAGGGTAATGGGCTGGTCCTGTTTGAGTGTATGGGTTGTGTTGGGGAACGGGTAGTAAGTGGTCCTGATGTGGGTAAGCAGAGAAGAGGTGGGGTATGTGTACATTAGTACTGTGATTGTGTGGGACATATTTATTGCTGGTGAATTCATCATCTTATATTTCACTGAATTTTCTTTTGTTCTCTAAAAGGGGAATCTAGTGTATGGTGTCCTGTGTATGGTGAAATACATTATTCCCTAGTGCTCTCTTCTATTGTTGTGATTTTAATTGCAGGATTATATCGTACTTTGAAGTGCATTGATTTTTAGTGTATCCAATGTCATGGGTCTGTTTCATCCTTTACCATCTTACGTTCCATGATATTTTCAATTGTGATATTCTTTATTGTATATTTATTAAGAAGGGAGATGTGTTGTATCCTAATGCATCCTCCTCAGTGTTCCAAGTCCCTGCTACTCAGCCAGTGTATGAGGTCATCTAGAATGGAGAGAGTGTTTGTGGGACTGGAGTGTCAGTCGGAAATATGGGCTGATCAGCAGGAGGCTACTCCTACTCACCTACTGAGAGCAGCAACAGAAGGCTTCAGATCTTGACCCACCAGGCCAAAAGTAACAAAAAGGGAATCAACTTTGCGAAATGGGCAGGTACCAACCAAATACACCCCAAGAGCGCACTTAACATCCAAACGGTGCAGCCTCACCTCCTCCTCAGACTGAGGATCAGGACACAAAACCGGCAACACCAGCTCCTCCTAGCAGTGAAAAGAGGAGGGAATCTTAGGAACAAAAGAAGGGTCAGGTCGGAGACCAACCAATTCGAATAGCACTTCAAAAAAGGCTCTGAACGAAGCAAAGAGCCCAATTCCCCTACCCTTCTGGCCGAGGTAATAGCCACCAGGAAAACCACCTTGATAGCCAGAAACCTCAGGGAAACCTCCTCCAGCCACTCAAAGGGAGCAGACTGTAATGACCTCAACACCAAAGGCAGATCCCAGCCCAGAGTCAAGGACTTTACAACAGGTTTTTTGGAGAAAACAACTCCTCAACAGTCAGGACACCAAATGCACCACAACATCACAGGCAGGACCCCAAAAAGCCCTCACAGCCGCCCACTGTGCCCTCAAAGAGTAAACCGCTAAGCCTAACTCAAAACCATCCTTCAGAAAGTCCAAAACATCCACAGAATCCACAATCAAGGCAGACCAGCCCTTATCAGTACATCAACCCTAAAAGGAAACCCAATGCCTGGCATAAGATTTATGGGTAGAAGGCCTATGAGAATGTTGAATAAAGAGAGTAACCTCAGGAGAACAACCCAGAGCCAACAGGTTCATCCTTTCAAAAGCCAGCCTCCCAGCTGCAACTGGACAAGACACTCCAGAGACAGAGCCGGAAACGCCAGAGGACAGGGGTCCACAGGAAGTTTCCAGCAAGGCCCCACTGCCAACTGTAACAACAGAGTAAACCAAGCCCGCCTGTTCCAGACCGGAGCTACCAGGATCACAGAGGCCCTGTCCACCTTGGCCTTCAGAAGAACCCTCTGAATTTAAGCAATTGGAGGAAAGGCATACATCAACCCCATCCCTCATGGAAAGGACAGAGCATCCACCCTCCAAACAGTCTCCGACGGGCACAGAGAGAAAAACCTTTCCCTCAAGGCGTTCTCTGGGGTTGCAAACAGGTCCACCCGGGGTACCCTAAACTTCTGCATGAGCACCCCAAACACCTTCCGATCCAAAGACATTTCCGACAGGGAGGGGAACAACCTGGTCAAACGATCTGCTTCCGATTTCAACACCCCAGGCAGATGCAACACCCTCAGTGACACCAAATTCAATTCAGCCTACTGGCAAATCTGCTGAGCTAACAAGTTCAGCGAAGCCACTTTCGCACTCCCCTGGTGGTTGACATAGCGCACCACCACAGTGTTGCCTGTCCTCAACAGAACATCCCTCTGCAAGACCCAAGGAAGAAAATGAACCATGGCCAACTGTACGGTCTTCAACTCCCTCCAGTTGGAAGACATCCGAGCCTCCTGGACCGACCAGATCCCCTGAACTGAATCTTGAGCCATCCCAGCCCCCCAACCCAGCTCACTGGCAGCCATCATCAGAACCAACCTTTCCTGGAGCATAAACGGTGAACCCTTCTTGAGATTCCCCATATCCAACCACCAAGCCAACTCTTGAGGAAACTCCTGCCCCCCCCCCCTGGAGTCAACTGCTTGTAATCCTGAGACCTCAGACACCAACAGCGCAGGATGTGATTCACCAGGGGGTATAAGTGTAACCTGGCCAAGGAACAATTATGATTGTAGCCGCCGTCAACCCCTGCACTCCCAACCACTGTCAAGCAGGGGAAGCGGGAGAGGCTAAGACCTTCGACAGTTCTTTCACAAGATTCACCCTGCGAGGTTCGGTATAGGAGCACCTTCCCCACCCTCGTGTTTAAGACCCCTCCAAAGAACAGCAGTTCCTGAGTGGGGATCAAATGGGACTTCTCCAAGTTCAGAATCCACCCGAACTTGTGCAGGAGACGGCAGACATCCTGAGTATGCGACTGAGCCTTGGGGAAAGAAGTGGAAGAAATAAACCAGTTATCCAAGTATGGAAACACCTGGATCCCCTGAGCATGTATTAACCCCACAAAGGGAGCTAACACCTTTGTAAACACCCTAGATGAAGCAGAGAGTTCCGAAACTGGAAATGTTCACCGCCAACACAAAACCTCAGAAACTGCTGCGAGTCCTTGTGAACTGGCACATGAAAATATGCGTCCCTTAGATCCAGAGATGTGAGAAAGTCTCCCACCGAAAAGAAGGGCAGAATCACCTGGAGCACCACCATCTTGAAGGACGGGCGAGGAATGCACAAATTCACAGCTTTTAAATCCAACACAGGTCGGTAATCTCCATTTGGTTTCCTAATCAGAAACAGGATAGAGTAAGCCCCTTTACCCCGCTGTTTCACAGGAACCTTCACAATGTCCCCCTTGTTCAACAGGTCCTAAATCCCATCCAAAAGAGCTCGATTTTTTTATGGTGCACTGGAAACAGGGTTAGCACGAACACTTCCATGGGGTGCTCCACAAACTCTATACGATACCCCAGTCTGACAATCTGCAGGGCCCACTGATCCCTGACAAACTCTTCCCAGACCGGCAAAAAGTTCCTGAGGTGGCTCCCAACTGGGCCCTCCCCCCGAAACACAGGATGGTCATCATTTAGACTTACTGGATGCTTTCGAATTTCCCTGCTGACCCCGGGATTCATGGAAGGAAGGGACACCCTGGCCACGTCCCCTACCACGAAACAGCTGAGCGGATATTTTTGACTGAAATGCCTGCCCAAACGCCATCTTATAACCAGCAAACTTTCCCTTCTGTGGAGGCCGGACAGGAGCCAACAACTTCGTATGCTCCGCTGTTTTCTTAATCATAGTTTCTAATGGATCCCAAACAGTTTGCAGCCCGTGAAGGGAATCTTCATGAGCGCATTGTTTTGAGCTGACTCCACTTTCCAAGGCTTAAGCCATAACTGCTGCCTAGCCACCACCGAGGCCCCAGCAGCGGCAGCTGAAGCACTAAGGGAATCAAATGACAAGTCAGACAAGAAATGCAACTGCTGCTCCAAAATAGTCAAGGACTCAGAGGGATCCTCCTCCTGAAGCAGCTCTGAAATACATTGACAGTCCTGCAGCAGCGACTGGACCAGATAACTGGTATATGCCGCCGATCTAACAGCCAGGTTGGAAGCTCCAAAAGACCTTTTCAACGCCCCTTCAACCCGCTTATCTCTAGGATCTGAAGGTACTGCATCCTCGGGTACAACAAGGGTCTGTGAAGAAAGACTTGCCAACAGGGAATCAATCTTAACCACAGAAGAGAATGAATCCAAAAATCCTTGTAGTGGATAACGTTTTGCCAGAAATCGAGGAAAGGCATGTTTATCCACATCCCTCCATTCCCCTTCCAGCACATTCTGGACAGACTTATGGATAGGAAGACATTCAGGCTCCTGTTTCTGATAATTGGCAAATTAATCTTCAGACTCCTCTGCCACCAAGGGATCAGGAAAGCCCAAAATTTGAAGAAAATGTTGCAAAATACTGTGAAGGTCAGCCCCATGAATAAACCAACCCTTCAACTACTCCTCTGAATCACAGTCGTGATCAGGAGGAACAGAAGTATTCAATTTCTGCTTCTTAGCCCCCAGGGATTCTCTAGCCTGAAAGGCAGCAGAAACAGCAGCCTCAATCATCCTTTGGACATCCACTAATGAAGGAGCAGCAGAAGGCCCAGCAACCACCTTCTCTTCCAAGTGCTTACACTTTTCTAGCCTCTTAACCCCCTCCATGATGAATCAGAAAGTCAGAAGAATTACATCTACCTATATAGACTAGCTAATTGGCCTGACACTCAAACCAATCAACATCAAAACACCTTTTTTTCAAGATGACCACTGACCAATCGATACACAGGAGGAGCTAACACACCGCTCCTCCTGCCAATCAACATGCACGTCCTACAGTGCAGACAGAAAGAGAAAAAACTCCTGCGTGACATAAAAATCACAATCAGGCCCCCCGTGACTCGTGCAGTAGACAGAAAGCCCTGAACCTGTAGATAAGGTGAACCACCCACCGTGACCATATTGTTCCTTATGGCCAATCTGAATAAGGCATTTTTACAAGCAATGGCACGTAGCCAGTGTCAGCCCCACTATACGGGACACCAGCCATGCTTCCGTTTCAAGAGAAGCCCTCTTAACCTAGACGAGGATCTCTATGATAGCATATGCCCCACCATGTCCCTGGCGTGCTGGGTGCCTACAACCAACAAACGGCTCAGAGGAGGTGGCAGTCCCACTGTAGCAGGGACACGAGCCACTCCTACGAGCCGTGAGCAGCACACCTTCCATCCACGACCGAGAGCTCTGCTCAACAGCCGCGGGGGCGACTATGCCTCACCACACCCCTTGCGTGCCAATCAGTAGCGTTGCCTTCATTGTTAAAAACAAACAAAAAACGGACTGGAGCCCTTGGCCGTCCCGCTTCAGCAGGGACATATGTTTGCCTCCGATTCCAGACCCGGACGCCCCTCGGGACCACAAAGCCATGCCTTCTGGGCATTTACTACGACACCGGCCAGCGATGCACAGAGCCCTGAGCAGTCCCGCTATAGCAGGGACTTCAACCCACCATATTAACGGCTGCTAAAGCAAAACCGCCCACACTTACCTTTTTTCCCCCAACAGCATGTTCATTCAGCCTCAGAAAAAAACAACAAGAAGTTGAAAGGTAAGGTCAGGGGTTATGTGCCACATGATGTGGGTGTGGTCTGGAGGGTAGGGATGGGAGCAGGGAAGTTTCAGCTTGGATGTCTGCAGGGAGGAGCTATCGCTTATGTGCGTAAGGATTGTGATGGGGAGGTCTGGTGAGGAGGTAATTGCATGGTCTATAGGTTGTGTCAGCACACTTGACACAACTGCTACAATACTGCAAGGCAGAAAGGATCAAAAAGAGGAGGGCATACCCGGGAACACATGGGGTATACAAGAGTGTAAAATGACATGGCATATACCTATAGCATACTGGCATGCGAAAGTTCGATGAAGAGGGTACTCAGATCACCTGGGCTGAAAAACAACAGTACAAATTACATTGCTGTGGTTATTAAATATAGACTTGACACCAGTTAAATGTAAAATACAGTCAAACTAAATTGTAGAGCTCAAGCGGCCCACAACAGAGGAATGGCTAACTTTAGAACGCTAATAATAGAGGTTCACTCAATAAGATAAAAGCCAATATGCTAAGTGGACACAATCAGCAATAATGGGCCATGGTGCAGACAAAGTGAGAGTCAAGATGACGTCATGACGCCCAACTCCAGAGCTGTGGAGGATTGTGATATAAACACGTGTACATTGATGGGAGGCAAATATATGATCCCACTCTTAACCAGGAACTGTGTGCCATACATATGGGGTGGATGCACAAAAGACAGGCAGAGTACAACCCCATACAGGGTGGCCAGACTATATAATCATTTAAAGAGGTGCAGTGGTACATTTCTGGTATAGTCAAATATAGGCAAAATTAGAAGAATCTGTTCAGACGAGGTAACGACCATATCAATATAAATTTACTTTATTATCATTCTGTACAATAATTTCTTCAGTACATGTGAAAGAAGCCAATGTGGCAGGGTGTGAAGGAGGGAAATGTGAAAAATGTCTATAGCATTTGATCCAGCGCGAGGCCAATACCTGATCAGGGATCAATACTCAATAATATCACAGAACAATGGCCCACACACATACACCCATATCCCTGATGCACTGCGGTCAATTTATATATCTTCAATTCATTTTTTCTCTAAAATTCATGTATGGCATCTTTAAAATACTTATCTAACTTATACATCAACGTTCCCTCTACTTGGTCGATGAACCAATTAGTTGAATAGTTGATGGTAATGATGCTCTTTTATCTGACTAATCATTCGTAAACTAAATAACCACAAACTCTCGTTGAAGTTAATAAAGTTTTATCTCAATTCAAACGATAAAATGCTCAAATGCATACGGTCACAAATGCAAACAATGAACTCACAAAGGGAGAGAAAAACATCAGCAATTTCAAATTGAGACAAACTCATCAATCAATAATGACATTGTGCATAAAGGAGTGGATAGATGAAGAGACAAAAGTTTCAGAGACAAAATACATTTGCAGATAAATTGTGCAAGAACGAGTCAGAATAATACAAGCCCGATGGATCTGTAGAAAACCACCCCTTTGGCCTAAGTGATGGTGGGGGTCCCCTGAAATAGAATCAGGGGACAAAGATTTTCAAGAACAGGATCAGGACAGGACAGGAACAGCTAGGCCTTTCTGCAAACCGACGAACCGCGACGCATCTCCCCCCTCTCAGCCTCTCTGCCTAACGACCTATCCACACCCCTAAAGGCACCTTAGTTATACCCTAAAACCTACATGTCCGTCCCACATCAATTGAAACATTTCACAAAACTAAGCAGATGATTGGAGGGTTTAGGAGGTGGTTTGTCACACCATCATGATTTCATCCGGACTTTAAATATTTCGTTGTTTAATGCCTATTCTCATGAACTCATACTTGTTCCTTTCACACAATCTGATCCATGTTACAATTGTATATAATTTTAAGCAATGTCTACGGAAGGAGTCCTTCTGTCCCACGGTCTGTCACATCGCTTGGCAGACGATCATCACATTGGCCTTCACCCATTCACTTCTGCTGCTGTGCTCAGCGCTTCAGCGTGCCTTTATCAGTTCATTTTTACTCATTCATCCGACACCTTCTTTATTCGGCTAATTTAAGGAAAATGGCGACTCATCCAGCTCACTATAGCAAATGGAAAATGAACATTCATTAATTATATGATAATGTAGTTTTCACTGTTTACCACCCACCTTTGCACTAGTCCCTGTTAACGTTTTTTTTTTCTCTAGCATAGCTTTATGCAAAACAATATTATTTATTATTTCAAAGCAAGCTGCAACATGCAAACTACGAAATGTACATGCGGCCTAGTCATGCATTGTTTCTCGCTTCTTTCAAAGCATAATGTAAATACGATTTTAGTTCTTTCATGCGTTATCTCACGTTAGTGCATGCATGCGCAAAGCAGTTTTCCCTCGTGTTCATGTGAGGTGCACGTTAATTTTCTATTATTACTTACTGTTAGTACGTATTATGGGGGTATTCATTTGAGCAGGTTTCTTTTTGCGAAATCCTGCTCCATCACATTGATTCCACAGCAGCCTCATTATGTAGGTTTCTGCAAGAAAAACTGACATATAGTATCACACTTTATGCGAATCATTATTAACCCGGCGAGGAAGATTTAACAGTTGAAAATAATGGCGCTTTTGATTTTTGAGGTGGGACATTGGCTACAAAGTACCCAACAAACGAGTTCATCTAGTGTGTGGAGGGTCGAAACAGTAAAAAAAGTTGCATTTACAGACTCATTTTTAAGGCGCTCATAATTCACCAGCAGAGCATTTGATGTTATCACTCAACAAAGATTCCGTAAACTGAAATCTACTAGTTAGCTCATTTCGGAAAATGAAGAATTAAGAAAATGTGCTCGGTTTTGGACAGTGTGCCTTATCGACTGATGCTAGTTGTGAAAATATCACATGCTGCGGATAGCTTTTACTTGTCAATTTTCATATAGCAGGAATTATGAACCTTTCCTCTGTGCAGGCAGAGAGAAAAGTAGGTTGAGACTGAATAAAGATTCAGTGCAAAGTGGAGCGAGGGGAAGGAAAAAAACTCAGACTGGTGCAGTATGCTTGAAAGAAGTGAAGATTGCACATTTTTCAGAACCATGCATGAAATTCACCCCTGTTTTGAAAAGCTTTAGAGATTGTAAGCATTTTGTTAATTCTGAATACTATTTCTGCAAATTTGCAGTTATGGTTATGACGACTTTGATTCAATGAAATTGAGCAGAACATGCTCAACATCACTGGTTACACCTCCTGTGCCTACCAAAGCACAGGACTGGATGCGAAACGTAACTGAGCTTAAACTACAGTTTCTTGCTCCTCTGTTGCACTTGCATACAGCTACTACACCACACTGGCATCCAGATACATGTTCTCATATGTCCAAAAATAGTCTGGTAGTTAACCAATAGCAGGGGAAAGGCTCTATTAAGGACCTCATTACAGGTTTGTTGAAATTTGGTCCAGGGGGTCAACACAGGCCCTTTGAGTCCCTTTGGTGCAGACCGAAGGGCCCCCAACCATTTAGGGCCCATCAGCCCTTTAGAGGAGGCCCATTTAACGCAAAACCAATGAATATATATGAAATATAGGAAACAGGGGCCCCTTCTCTCATTCTGCAAGTGGCCCCATCATTTTGCATTACTCCACTGATTTGTTATTGGTATACCGTGATGGCAAATATCCAATTATGGATAAAATCCCTGCACCAAATTTTGGCAATTACAAGTTTTCTCCACAGAATGGGGAACAAACAAATGAACCCAGTAATAGAAAGTCTATTTCTGTGTGTGTGTTCCTGATTCCAGAGAGAACACCACAGACATTTTCCACTTGCTTTCTACAGGTGGAAAATGTCAGGATGAGAGATAGTAACAATGAGGGATGGGTCAGAACATGCTTGTATCTGTCCAGGGGGGCATTGTCCGCTCACTGTGTTCTGCTGTAAGAGCCAGACAGGGCCAGGCTGTGATGCTGCCTGCAGCCCCTGCAGATGTAAATACATCCCAGTGTTTCCTGGCCAAGAATGTTCTGTCTTTGGAATTGTGGACCTGATAATTCCAAGCCTAGATGAACTTGGAATTGCCAGTGGTCGAATTTCACCTAGAGTTACTGGTCTGGGTGAAATTCAACCACTTGTATTATTGGCCTAGATCAAGCAGCATGCTTGGAAGTTCGCTTCTCTAACCTAGGTTTTAAACATAATCCAGAAGGAACAATAGAAAAATAGCATCTTTCTTCTGCTTGAATCAGTAATCAGTAAAGATTGTTGGGGGCTTCTTTACAAACCCTTTGTGCCATTGGTGCGTCACTTTTAATATGGGAAAAAGTGACATACCGGCAGCACAGGGGGCTTGCTAATAAGCCCCTAAGTTTCAGAGCTGATATACAATTAGTAGGCTTACCTTTAGCCTTATATAGAGTAAAACCCTGTTGCTTTTGGTGCTCATGTTAAGTCTAATGAATACCAATCATAAACTTGTACTAATCTCACCTATATTCACATTGCTACACAGTGAAAAAACAGAATTTTGAGACCATCTATTTCAAATACTTAAAACAATCATATTCTCATGTCCAAACGTTTTAAAATATTTTGGGGGATTGTCCCACTACGTGACATTTTGAGAATGACCCCCTGCTGTGACTGACCCATGATCTAAATCTCTGGTATGCTGACCCTTTTATTTTTCTTGGCCTCAACACACATGGCAGTCATGCATGAATGCTGAGGCCCAATGAGTTATTGGTTGAGACCCAAAATAAGGCTCTGTGATCAGGAGGGGCACACCAGACATACTGTCCATCGACAGTGTCACTACTGTCAGGTCATCCAGATTGCCTTAGCCAGACAGTGGTGGGAGCATACTAATCTATAATGCTAGGACAGGCTTTTTCTAATTACTTCCATGAATGGGGTGGTTGGCATTTTGGCCTCATCTATTAAAAGGTTCTGTCCTGCCCTTTCTAATCAGTTCCTTTAATGCATTCATTGCATATATGGGTCAAAAAGAAATCCCCTCTTTGCCAAAGAAATCAATTACAACATGAACAGACATTATGATATTCACTTAATTCATTCCATTTATTAATCAAACCACTTAAAATGTGTTAATCATGTCATACAAAAAAAGCATCATCAATTACTCTTCCTTAGAAATCCCAACATTACTACAGCCAGTTCATTCGTACCTCGCACAGTCCAAACAACTCAAACAGACCACATTTTCAAAGACATATATCTACTGTTAAATTCGCTGAAATGTAGACAATAGAAAACAACACATCAGCAATAGATGTACAATTTGTGGATATTTATTCACTGTAGGTGGTAAGAAATGATATGATCACAACCTTGCTGTTTTTGGAATGAAACAAATATTAAGTATGGTTGACGCACGTTTCAGTAGTGGGAATGGAATAACATGCACCTTCTTCAGGACTACAATACAATCACAGCTGCTGCATGTTTCAAGTAGGGCAATATCTATGTAGGTCTCTTAGTTATTGCAAATAGAAATTATTTGTTGTCCTTTCAGTGACTATGTCTCTCATAATCATCTCTGAATTAAATACTAATGATTATCTCACCATCCCAGTTAAGGAAAGGAGGGTTCCAGGTTACAAAGCCAGAAAGATAATTTCCTTCGAATTTAGAATGCATGTAATCTGTACATTTAATTTAGACTCTTCTATGTTAGTGACAGACTGGGCATGGTTATTTGTATTGCCTATCCATCTATATAGCCCTGTCCAAATGGGTGCCATATGATTCAAGAAGGAAAAGGTAGGTGCATGTGTCATGGATGATGTGTCATGGATGACAGTTGGCACAACTGGTTTCCCATTGTAAACAAGGTGTACAAAACGGAGGTAGGAGCTGGTCTGCTAGACTACAAATGCATAGTGCTGACTTTCTTTAAGCTTGAGGGAACCCCCAGACTACAGGTTGTGCAATGACGGGAGGCAGCAGTCTCTTTAGAAGTACCTCAATATCTCCTTCTCAGGTCAAGTCACCTTCAGGTGTTAACCCCATCACTTTTATAGAGGATGTGGGGTGGGAGGACAGGACACAGAGGCCTCTTCCAAAGTGCATACTTATGGCCTTATTTAGAGTTTGGTGGACAGGTTACTCCATCACAAGCATGAAGGATATCCCATCCATCTTATTACAAGCGCCATAGAATCATAGAATATACTTTACTTGTAATAGGGCGGATGGGATATCTATCACTTTTGTGGTGGAGTAATCCATGCACACAACTCTAAATCAGACCCTGACCTGCCATTTTCCTAGTAGTGCTGCTCTCAAAAGGTGAATCAGAGTCATGTGTGAAGGTTTATCTGGATTTTGTGCTAATATTTTGAATCTCTCAGAGTAAACAATTCCCGTTCTTCCAGATGTCAATGGGAGACAGTGAGAACGTGCATTATTAAATGGGGTGGATGGCAGTCCAGTACAAGTATTAATGTCACTATTTTTGCTAGATCCAGTAAACGTTTCAGCAATTGAAACCTGAGCTCAACCCCTAACAGCTATGGCACAGAGCAGACAAGATTAACTTAAGAAAATGTGTAAAGTATTTAGAAGCACCAAAACAGCTAAAATGTCACAAACACAACACAATTTTGGAATAACAGAGAATATTCTGATGAACGAAATGACATCAAATTGATACAAATCCAATCAGGGGAACTGGAGATATGAATTTCAAAAGTTTTAAATACAAATATTGCTACGGGTTATGATAAACTTAGAAAAGGGTATGGTTTACGGCCGACCGCGATGGAGTGCAGGTTAGATAAACCGGTTGTATTTGCCCCGATCAGAAAGCAACCTTCACATTTAGAAAATTATAGAGAAGTGGGGAGGCTGCAGGCTCATAGCTGAAGGGTTGATGAATGGCGAAGGCTCAGTGAAGCCGTCAACAAAGGTGGGAAATGCTTTAAGTGGGAAAAGTCCAAAGTTTGAACTCAGGAAGTCATCGACATTGATCAAGTGCTGCTCAGTGTTGGGTCTGGTGAAGGTTTCAACCTTCAGATGGGGACTCTTTTCTGGAAGACAAATTTGCTCAGCTGGGCTAAGCTGCAAGCTACAACTGAGGATAGTTTGATGTCACCAGATGCCGCAAAACATCAGTCCCACTGAAATGGATTTCCTGCTGTACAGAAGAATGTAACCAGAGCTGTGGTGAAGTCAGGCCCACTGGCAATGGATCATCGACGAATCGGCTGGCAGGTTGGTCCTAGCCCCTCAATGGTTCTGTAGGCAAAAGTTAGCAAAACATTTCCAAGTCTCAGGTTTTAGGTTGAGGCAAGAGAAGTACACTTTGACACCAGCCAAGAGAAACTGGACCTCAGGAACAGCACTTAGGGGTCAGGACTAACTCCAACATAAGGCACCAGCAGGGTCCAGGGCAGGTCCAGCTGGAATTGGTTATCTCGGCTCTTTCATGAAAGAGGACTTCTCTGTGCTTTCAGTCTCTGTAGTGTAACAGAAGGTCAGTCAACTGGAGTCCACTTCTTTGTCCTAGGTAGACGTGGGAGCTAATCCAACTGTTAGGATTCTCTTCACAGGCCTCAACAGCAGGTGCCGTCCTTCTTCTGTCTTCCACAAGAAGAGAGTGCCCACTGGTACTACATTTATGCCTGTAACTAGCCTATGGGAGGGGGGTTCTTGTGGTCCCTCCAGAATAGTTTAAAATAGCTCTGGGGTAACAGTAACCACTTTGCAGCAGGTCCTGTGTGTCCTATTGCGAACAATCCAAAATGGCAGAACGTTCTACCCCTGTGTAGAGGGAACTTTCTCTCACATTGAGATTGGTACCTAGCTGGCTAGGAGGACAATGTATGCGGCACACCTAGTTGTTAGATTTATCTGCCTGTAACAGGGTAGGGCTCTTTGAAGTTAATTAAGCTCCTGGGCACTGCCTAGATGATCAAGCTGTCAGGGTAACAGAATACCTCCCCAAAACCAAGGCCTTTGCTCAGCTCTTGGAAAATGTTCACAACTCATCAAGGAGCTATTCACCGCCTAGGTGATATTTGGAAGCTCATGCAAATGGGCTCCTAGAGCATTAGGCAGGTGCAAAGTGACAAAAAGTACACTATGTAAAATAAGTATTACAAATCCAACTTTACCAATGAATTGGTCTTCTAATAAATATGTTAAAAGTCTGATAAGGTACTTTTTAACTTGCTCGTAGATGGAAATAAACAATATTTAACTTTATTGTTACTTTTCAAAGCTTTTATATGGAACAGTTAAAACTGCTACAGTGAAAATAGCTTTCAGGATCATTTCACTTGAAGGCCATGCTTTACATTAAATGTTCACATCTTACTTTTAAATACAATGCACCCTGACATTTTGGACATTAAATCCAACGTCGGGGTGACTTGTTAATTTTTAAAAAGAGGGCATAGACCTGTCAAGAGGGGTTGTTTTGACAGGTTGAATTTGCAGTTTTAAAACTACATAGACAGGATACAATGGTAGGCCTGCAGTCATGTTTTGCACTGTCACTTTAGTGATGGCACAATGTGTGCTGCAATCCACAGGTGATATTTTACTTACTGGCCCTGGGTAAACTTTGTACCATATATTCGGGATCTAGAGGTAAGTTAAATATGCGTAGGAGTACACCCAATGTTGACATATTTTTGTGGTCAGAGCATATGTCCTGGGGCCTAGTTAGCTGAGTCCCAGTCCACAGAGTCAAACAGCAGTGGTAGCAGTCTGAACAAATGGGGGTGATTATGGAAAAAGCAACATTTTCCTACAGAGACTATTACTGTGACTGGTCCCTTTGTTTTGTAATTTAAATATCCACTGAAAAATTCCAGTGTTGTGGCTTACCTGGTTTCTACAAACCATCACTTATGATGGACAATGTATGGAGTGCTTACTGTTCTTTTTATTCAGTCTTCACCATAATATTCATTGGGATCTAAATCCTTTCTGTCATCTGATTCCTACACCACACTTAACTGAGTCTCAGTCTCATTCATCTTTATCCTGCATTTGCCATAAAAGCATTTGAAATATTTCCATATACAATAATAAAGCTGTTATATTCAATAAACTGGGATGGTATAAAGCATTTCATGTCAGACAAAATGCATAAAGTGCACATAGAAGCAACATAAGTGAAAGAATCTACAGGAGGTTTTCATAATCTAAAACAAAGCCTAAAAATATCACTATTTACACAGTAGCTGAGTGTTAAAATGTAATACATAAAATCCATTTAATACATTCATTAAAAAAGTATTAATTCATACCATTTTCTAATAACTAACGCACTCTTCATAAAATTTAGGACTGCATAAAATATGTCTACCAAGGGCAGTTTTTGTAAATACTCTTAAGGCTATCAGGAATTTCCTAATACTTGCCTTATATAACACAGGAGCTAAAAAAGAGGATCTTGGGCCAGAGTAGAGGGGGCAGAACAGCATAAAGTGGCACGTGCTTTATTTTGATACATTATTGCAATGACAAGGGGGTAGTTCATACTTCCAAATAGATTGAGTCAAAAAAATGCACAACTTAATTCTAAATAACTTCATGTTCAACACAGGAGACTATAATTCAAATGAATGAGATTAATAATCATCTCATCAGTTACAATTTTTTAAATGAAGTCCATTAAATGCAATGAAGCTGTCAAGAAGCTAGAAATGTAGTTCTCGTGTGGTATTATTTTTCAGCACCTTTTCTACAAAGATAACTGTATCGAGAAATTCACACAATTGTTTTGTGAGAGAGGCAACACTAGGAGTCTAAGAATAGGTAACATTTAGAATTCGTCAAGGGATGAGAACAATTCTGAAACCAATGTGCTTTTCCTAGGTTTTTCTAGGGTTATCAAATATATCAGACCCACCTTTATTTTTTAAAGTAATGGTATAGTGCCTCATTTAGAGTTTGGTGGGGGGCCTGTTGTCACTGTATTTCTTTAGATCTCTGCCCGGCATGCAAAGATCTCTGTGTCTTTAAAGAAGATACCACCATGGTGGCTCTTCTGAAAGCACTGAATATTTGATGTGCAGCTGCTATGTTTCATGTGTCTCTCAGCAAACCTATTTGTATTATAAAAATAATGTTCTAAAGTCAGAATTTGTAAAAGAAAATACTAATGATCCTGACAACCTGAGACTTTTGTCCTAGGATTATATGATGTTATTTCTTGCATATTGTTTTATTTGGTGATTATATTATGATGTATTGTAAGTTTTGATTAATTGATCAATAAACTCTTCATTACTTACTCCTAGGGTGTCTGAGTCATTTTTCTCTTTTTCTCATTGGGACCACATGACATTCCCTTGGTGTCCTGAAAAGAACAAAAGTACATTAGATCAACTTGGATCAGATGGTTTGATGTACTTACAATGATGGGTCCAAGCCCGACAGGCAGTTGGTATACAGTTTCTGCTACAGAGCAGCTGGGTGACCATTTGGAAAAATAAGATGGCTCTCACAACTCTAAATAGAGTGGGCAGAGTGCAATTTAGCTAGATAGAGTACCCCGCCACGTTTGTGTCAGGGTACCCAGACCGACAAATACTAAATAACATCTATAGTTTATTTAGCACTAAGTGTGCAGGCCAGCGTCCTGCTCCCTTTACACTTTTGACTATAGTAATATTGCTTGACAAGTATTAGCTGTTTCTCAGTATCCCCATCACTTAATGCATCACGTTTGTCCTTAGGTTCATAGGAATTGCCAGTATGTCTTAAAGCTCCAAGACCTCATTTCAAAGTTCTAATGGTTTTATATTGACTTCTAGTATCAGTTCAAGGCGATTTTGACCTTTAAAAAACTGGCATTAGGCAAGGCCTTTTGCTTTTAAAAACATATATGTACAAAATAGTTATTTTATGGCATGACACAGAGGCTAACATTATGCAAATCTCCTTTATTGCCAGCTCACAGCAGCAACAATTAAAGAATATAGAACCTCAAGGAAACATTGTAAGCCACTATAAAGCCCCCTCACGCGTAGCCATCTTCCTTCTTTGTTGCTACTGCTCACAAGATAACTACCTCTTATTTTCTTTGAGTCGTATGTACCCTGCTATACTATATATTGGGTCTTTTGTACCTTATTATATTGTATATTTGGGTCTTATGTACACTACCATACTGTATTCCATGCTGTGTTATTATACTGGGGCTTGGTTTGCTCACACCTTTCACCTTGTGACTTCTCTCGGCCTCTACACTGACAAGGTGGGCCGGTAAAACTAGACTGGCTGTATTCCCGGATTCCTTGTTTCCCCCATCCCACTCCGACCTCCCTAGCCCACTGTCTTTGCTTTCAAACTGAAAGGGGATCTACTTTACTTCAAAAGCTGCCCTCACGTTACCTTGGAGACGTGTCTTCAGACCGTGAGCTCCAGCTGACGGCTCCACAGTCTCACTCGGACGGGCCTGCTCTGACCAAACTCACAATGTGTCTCCCGATGCCTCTAGCGGTCTGAGTCTGACGGGCCTGCTCTTCCCATACTCATGGCGGCCTACAGGTGCTCCGCAACCCCCCTTTCCTCCTGTCACGGCGGTGCGGCGTACAACGACCACCCCCAAAAATAAAAACAGACGACGGGAAATGGCCTAAGCCCTTAGAGGAAAGGCAATAAGCAGACAGTCACACACGGCAAATACGCATGTGACCTCCATTTTAATAAATTGGGTTAATACAACCCAAAATAGTACAGCCGCAATTTTGTATAATCGGTCACTGTTCCTAAGCAACAGTGACAGTTAGGAGTTGCAGGTTTCTTCACACAATGCTGGACTGCCAATCAGCTGTTACCACTTTCATTTAATAAGAAACACTTACCAAAAAATAACAAAAAAAGGGGGAAAGATTAGGTATAATTACTTAGTACCACTTATCAAAAAATAACTAAACAAAAAGGGGAAAATATTAGGTATAATTACTTAATACCACCCCCTATAACGTTGTATAACCATGTCTGTAGCAACCCCAGAATTAAACCTAGACGAAAAATTGGAACAATTGGTAAATAAGGCCCTAGACAAAGTAATAGGGTCCCTTGACGATACCATTAATAAAACATTAGAAATCCTCTCAAAGGGATGGCCCACTACAAGCATACATCACCCGAAGGGTCAGATGGGGCAAGCAAGTCCCCAAGAAAGAGGGCTAAAGCAGGAACCCTACAAAAAGTGGCAAAAAAGACAAAGACTACCCAAGGGGCCCCCTCACGCTTTCCAGGCGGTGACAAGAATGGTGCCTCGGGCACCACAGATGGGTAAGTAATAGGCCCTGAGCTCCCTATCCCCATCATAAGGGATGAGGCAATTGAACCAGAAACCGACCTATCATGCTCCTCCGAATTAGATACAGATATCGAGGAGGTGGAAGTTAAAAGAATGGGAAGTTCTGACGAGGCAGGTAAGGCCTCAAGATCTAAGATGGGCATTGTGGACCCATTTGGGGACGATATGTTTGACCCTCTCCTAATCAAACACCCCTTATCACCTGAGTGGGCGCCCTCACCACATGTTGCAGATTACCTTTCTTTCTGGCTGAAAAAGGAAATTCCCAAGGAAGTGAGATCCAGGCCCCTCCCTCCCTGACAAGGTGGCCATGACCCCTGAGTTGGACCCCAAAGTGGCAGCGTTCATAGCTAGGGGCGCCAAGGACCCTACGAAGGGAATTGACAAAGGTCTGAAAGCCTGGCAAGACCGCCTTCTAGACATCATAGGTCCGCTAACTAAAGTATTCGAAATGGCAGAAGTAGCCTACCTTGGCAAGACCCCAATCAATCCCGAGGAGCTACGCCAATGGATCCAAAGGACCATCTGCCTCTTAGGGAAGGCAAA
This sequence comes from Calotriton arnoldi, assembly GCA_963921515.1. NCBI lineage: Eukaryota > Metazoa > Chordata > Amphibia > Caudata > Salamandridae > Calotriton > Calotriton arnoldi. The sequence continues at coordinate 955,144 of CAWUFW010001414.1, forward strand.
TACTGCGATCTCCACAGAGAGAAGAAAGGCTGTTCTACTAAAAATAGACCCCAAACTAGTAGAACTGGCCAATAAGGACGTGGGGGCCTAACTCCCAAGGACTCCTCTTTGGAGAAGATTTCATAAGAGAAAGGGCCAAATACATCGGAGCATTAAGGTCCATACAGAAATCCCAAAGGGACATCAAAAAAGTGTTCCAAAATAGGCAGGGCTGGGAGAACGTGGGCTCAGTTCCTTGGCCATGGCCAAACCCCAACAAAACCCTTCCTTGGCACCAGGTTCTCTGAATCAACTTTTGCTGCCCACCAACCCTTCTACCCGCAAAAACAACAAAGCTGTGAAAGATCTTTCAGGGGGGAACGGAGACAGAGAGGATTCTCCACAGGTAAGAATCTCAAAAGACCCTTCAGGTACCCCTATAAAGGTGGGAGGCAGGTTGGCCCAATTCTCTGGGAACAGGAACCTAGTGACACAGGATCCCTGGGTCCTGAGTACAGTCAGGGGATACAAGATAGAATTCCTGAATACCCCGACCCAAGTGAAGAGACCATGGGAAATGTCTTTCTCACAGGAGCACAAGAAGCTAGTGTCCCAGGAAGTAAAGGATTTAATAGCAAAAGGGGCAATAAGAGAGAGCTCTGAGCTGGGTTTTGTCGGCAATATCATCCTCATGGAAAAGAAGGACAAAGGGTTAAGACCAGTAATAAACCTAAATGACCTAAACGAATGGGTAACATACCACCACTTCAAAATGGAAAGGATCCATCTTCTAAGGGATGTACTAAGACTAGGGGACTGTTTACCAAGACTAGGCCTAAAGGATGCCTACCTCACCATCCCAATTTGGGGCCCACACCAAAAATTTCTCCAATTCACCTGGGAGGGGAAAATCTGGGAATTTTGCACTCTCCCCTTCGGACTGTCGTCGGCCCCCTGGTGCTTCACCAGACTCCTAAGACCCGTAGCATCCTGGCTCAGGGAAAGTGGAGTAAAACTGATAATATACCGGGATGATATCCTACAAATGGCTCAATCCAAATTGGCAGTCTCCCACCACACAGACCGCACCATACGCTTATTAAAACACCTGGGTTTTATAATAAACAAAAAAAATCATGTCTAGTGCCAAACCAAGAGACACAATTCCTGGGCTTTGTTGTAGACACAGTAAGAGTAGAACTAAAATTCCCAGGAGAGAAGGTAAGGAAGCTTTGCAAATAACTCAGGAAAATATTGGCAAAAAATGAATGCCCTTTGAGGTTTCTAGCAAGGATTCTGGGTCTCTTATTATCAACGATTCAAGCCATTTTTCCAGGTCCCTTATACTACCGAGCTCTTCAGAGGCTCATAGCAAGGATATTGAGAGCAACACAATCGTACTCTCAGATGATATCTTTAGACAAAGATTCGAGAAAGGAACTCCTATGGTGGTTCAAAAATGCGGAAGCATGATGAAAATGTCACAATTGCTGCATAATTCTGCTGCATATGAAGTTAGAATCAGTGCATATTCCTAGTACCATTTTGAAACTGAAATGCATTATGGTTGAAGCACATATATTTTGCTGTTTATTATTATAGTGATGTTTCGACAAAGCAAGTGGGTTGACTTTTTAGGAATGCACTTCTCATTTTATGTTAAGTAAAATTTGTTTTAGGGTTAGGACTTGCCTGTGCTCATACCATTACAGGTGCTTCAAGCAGAGGGGGGCCTAGGTACATTTAGAAGGTTACTTGATTTAAGTGGCATTTCTTTGTTGTGCGTCCCCTATAGAGTGTGAGGCTTTTTAGTTGAAATCTCCTTATGAATGTGTCATTGACAGTCAGCATATATTGGTAATTTTGCAAGTAGTAATGATTTATTTTTAGTTTAAAGGATAAATGTATTGAAGAATCATACTATTATAACCAAGCAATATACATCATATAAAACATTGTACTTAGTAAGTATCATATGACAAGTGATTACAAAAATATAAAAGAAATTATGAGGAAAAAAGAAAGGGAAAAGAAAAGAAAATGAATCCTTACACAGGAGGAATATTGTAAACATTATTGCATGAGTAAACCTCATTGCTTATGGTGGTAAGAATTGAACAAATTATATATCAACTCAGTGAATATTAACAGTGTACATATATTAACTGTGAAATTATGAGTAGTACAAAATCAAGGGGGTTTGGGTACTTCTTCTATTTGTGGTATATGTTTATGAACAGATTGAACATAAGAATCTAGAATAATTGTCACTGGCAACCAAAGAATTTCTCTTTTGTTTGCAAGGGAAAGAGGATTGATATATGCTCTGTCAAGTCTACGGTTATAAAAAAGATAATGCCACCAGGATTGAAATGAAATATTAGAGTAATCCTTGAAGAAGTTAGGGCTTTGTTGGAAGGCAACTTCAATTAATATATCTAGATTATGAACTTTTAAAAAAAATGGTGTTCATCTGTTTCCATAACCTCATCTAAAATAAAATGTGGGAGGACATTCAAACAGCATATGTTTTAGGTCAGAGAAATTGATATTACATGACCAGCAAGAGATAGAGTTACACAGGTTAATTTTATGTAGAGTGACTGGGGTAAGCAGAAGTCGATTGTAAATCAAAATTTAAGTTTGAGAGGTATTGGCTGCTCGAGAGGAGTTTTGTAATTTAGGCTGAATCTTATTTCATAAACGGATCAGAAAGGAGAAAACTAAATCTTTTTCCCATTGTATTCCAACTTCAGTCTTATCATGGTTAGCTGGAGGAGTTTTAGATGTATGATAAATATTTGACGAGGAAAGGAAGGATAACAAGATTGTTGCTATTGGAGAAATACTATTTTCAGGGAAGTGAGTGGGAGAAAATTGGGGAAATGTTGTGGAGATCGCAGAAACCAAGGAAACATATTTGAAATTATAAAAGGGGGGAAGTGAAAAATGTGATTGAGCTTGAGCAAAAGCTAGGTAGGAATCGTTGTCATAGAGGTGATAGACCCAGATTATACCCCACTCATCCCAAGGCTTCAACAATATAGTTCTACTATTTATTTTAATGTATTTGTTGAACCATATGGCGGAGCATAGAAATTGATCTCTATCCAGAAGATACTATATGAATTCAGGACGTAAACGTTTACAAGCAATTTGAAGGGTAGGGAGGGACATTGAAGGAGGTAAATGATAAGAATTCTCTAAAAGAAAAGGGGTGAATAAAAGATAACTCCAGATCCACCCATTGAGGCAAGGATGATGATTTATCTTCAGCTATAAGAAAGGAGGATTGTTTCAGAAAAAATGAAGTGTGTTAAGAGCGAAAGTCCAGAAAATTAACCCCTCCCAATTGCTTAGGTTGTTCAGGGCTTTTTGTTATTCCATAAGAATGTAGAGAGCATAGAGTAAATATTTTTTTTAATAAATAGTGGGAATATTTATAAGAATGTTAGAGAGATAAAATAGGTTTATTAGTACCACTATCTTCTTTAGGGTATCCAATCTCTCCCACCATGATAAAATTAAGGTATTTCATTAAATTGTCAGGAAGACTAGAGTCGCTAGAACACCTTTCATATTAATAGAAACAGTCCATATGATTGAATCAGTGAACTAAAGTCTGAGATATTTGATTTTATCTTGATTCCAATGAAAATGAGAGGAAATGAAGTCTTAGTGAAAACACCATCTATTAAGTGGAAGAATTTCACACTTATAACCTGAGAGAGAAACAATATTGGCGACTTCTGTTCTGTCAAAAAAGCTGGTAAAGAGGTTTGCAGTTGAGACATGCAAAGGAGAATAGCATCTGCATATACAGTATGTTTACATTTTTTGTCTCCATACCTGAACCTGTGGATGTTACGATTCTGATGAATTTTAGATAAGAATGGTTCCAAGGCGAAAACAAATAATAGAGCTGAAAGGGGGCAACCCTCTTTGATGCTGCGCTGTAATGAAAAAGGTGGGGATGGTAAACCATTTAGTAAAATTGATGCTTTGGGAGAGGAATATAATAGAGATACTAAATGAACAAATGTTGGACCAAAACCAAACCTAGAAACAGAGTTGAGAATAAAAGGCCACTTTTCAGAGTCCAAGTAAAATGCTGCTAATGTGTGGTTATAAAACTTGGATTTACTTAGTAGGTTAAAAAAGAATCTAGTATTATAAGAGATGTGACAGCTTTCAATGAAACTGGATTGTTCTCTCCCAACAAGTTTAGGGATTATAGGTTCAAGTCGAAGGGCAAGAATCTTGGCAAAAAGTTTGTAATCTGAGTTCACTAAGGAAACTGGTTAATAGCTTTTACAAAGTTTAGGGTCTTTGTTTTCTTTAGATATCAAATAAATTATGGCATGTTGAAAAGAGCCTCCAGCTGAACATGAGGACATGAAATAAATAAAAAGGTGATGTTGTTTGAGAATTAAGAATTTAGTGGAGATAGAATTTTATAGGAATGCTGACAGGGCCCAGAGCTTTCCCTTCTTACTGTGTTTGATGACAGTGAGGATGTCTTGCAGAGTGATATTAACTTCTAGTGACAAAAAAATCCATCTCAGTACTAGAAACTTTTGTAAAAGATGATAAATAATACAACATTTCTTCTTGACAAGGGGTCGAGTGAGGGTATAAAGATTTTTGTTGTACTGACCAAATTCAGTTAAAATCTCATCATTATGAAGCAATGTGACAATTATCATGTACAAGAGAATCCACTTTGACTCAATCTTTCTTGATTTTACCATAATTAGCAAGACGTTTTCCAGCTTTGTTTTGACCTCTGTAGTATTTAGCCCTGGACTTAAGAAGGTAAGATGTATCATTCTCTGTTGAGAGCTTATTGAATTCAAATTTGGCATTAATTAATTAAATAAATAATTAGAAGTATAATACATAAGTTCTAAATGTTTAATACAATTCATAATTTGGAGCAACTTTCTAGAAGAAAGTGTTCTCTTGTGAGAAACAATAGAGACCATAAAATCTGTAGAGGCAGCTTTGAAGGAAACCCAAAGAGTCTGTGGGGAGACATCCGGTGTTTCATTAATTTGAAAAAAGGTAGTCATAAATTACTGAAACCTATGGGTGAAAACGTGATCAAGCAGAAGTGAAGTATGGAATCTCTATTGTTTATTACTTTTACCTGCAGGGAGAAGGTCTGAATCCATTGTGTCTGGGGCATGATCCTATATCAAAAAAGGACCAATTTCTTCATGCTAATATGTAGTGATAGAGGCTTGAAAACAAACAAATAATCAATCTTGGATTGAGGGAAATGCATGGAAGCGAAAAAGCTATATTGTGGTAAAGTAGGGTTGCTTAGTGTCAACTAGAGATCTCTGAGATATTGTGGAAAGAACTTGTGAGTGCATATATCAAGGAATAAAAGTAGATTTGTATTTTTGATCAAGAAAGGGATCTATAATCAAGAAAGGGATCTATAACCATGATAAAGTCACCACCCAAAATTAAATAGTCATCAGAACAGACATTAATTTATGGTGCAAAATGTTTTATCTGGTTGTGTAAGGGCATACACATTAAAAATAATTAAATATATTGTATTTATGGTAAGAGAAACAGACACCCAGCTTCCATCTGAGTCTGAATCCTGATATATAATGTGGATATCCAAGTTTTTGTTGCAGAGTATGATCACTCCATTGCATTTACCAGCAACTGAAGACGCAAAGGTATGACACACCCAAGACCTCTTAAGATTAGGGATTTCTTTCTCTAAAATGTGAGTTTCTTGTAACAATACAATACCTGCCTTCAATTTGGATAGGTGAGACAATACTCTCTGCCTTTTCATAGGGGGTCCCAACTCTTTAACCATTCCATAAAATAACTGTTGATGTCATTTAAGAAACAATAAAATATATGAAACATAACCACAACAGGTATAAACCATATTAAAGTAAAAATAGAGCGAGGTTATAGAGAATAGGCAATGAAGTATAGCAGTAAAAGAATATTAAAAAGAAGAATGGATGAATGATAGGGAAGGAAAAAAGAAAAGTTAAGAGTAAAGAAAGAGAATTCAGGATGAAAAAGATAAAAAGAAGAACAAAAAACATATATGGCTGAAATACAAAGAAAACATACCTACAAGACAAACAAATATTTGAGGGTGATGAAGCGACATAAGGAAGGTGACACAACCAGAACACGGACAGCTGACAAAAAGGGGTAATCAGATCAAATTACACAGTAGCAATGAAACCTCCAAGATATAGATAAAATGCCTAGAAATAAAGGAAAAATATGTTAACAAACAGGATCCTACATTAGGAGAGAAAGGGCAACGCATATGTCATGACTCTGAAATAGACAATTGAATAACTAGCAGGAACAAGAACAAGGAGATCATGGATGAGGGATATCAAGTGGCAAGCTATCAAAGTGTCCATTGTCTCTCCCTGACAGCTGTCAGTAAATTGTTGCAGAAAAACAGGATTCTCATAAATTGTAGTTTTGTTGTTATAAGTCACGTTAAACAAACAGGATGAAAGAGACCAAATCTATCATTTAAAGATCGAAGAGCTGTTCACATATCAAGGAATTTCTTTTGTCTATCTGCTTTAGGTTTGGTGAAATCTTGAGTAAAAAGAGGTTTGAGCCAGACTATGAAACACAAACTTTGGTTTTAGTGGCTCTAATTACTTTGAGAAAATCAACATATTCTTAGAAGAAAATGATGTATCCTCTGTTTTTTTGCGAAGGATGCAGAGAAGTATGACAAAGTCTGTGCGCACATGGTATATTCAAGGGAGGGGTAGGTGTCAAACTCAGAGTTTTAAAGAGAAAGGATTAAAAAAAAGATATGGGGTTCAAGCCATCTAGGCCTTCCACCTGACCATAAATACAAAGGTTATGTCTTCTGTTTCAATTTTCCAAGTCTCAGCATGTTTTTTTCAGAAGCAGCAAATCAGCTTGTATGAGATGAACAGTTTGGGCAGTATCTTGGAGGTCACTAACCTGTTGCTCCATGTGTGTAACTCTATCCTCCATGAGAGTCTATTTATCATCCAGATGTTGGAGTTTTTTATTTCTTCCAAAATAAGGTTTAATGGATCGAATTTCATCAAGCAATAGTTCCATTGAAATAGTGGTAGGAACTTTTATAAGAGGTAGAGAAGACTTTTTAGCTTGTTTATTAGTTGCGGTAATTTTTGAGGCTGTTTTATTTGATGTGGGAGGAGTAGTACTGACGGAGGAAGAAGAAGAGTCATGGCATGTGTTCAGTGATCCCTCCATAATGTTATCTAATAGTAAAGAAGAATTTGAATTGTTAATCTTAAAATTAGTGGAAGGAACAGGCTGTACAGGTTTGTAGAGCTTCAAATTTCTAGTTTTCTCAATAAAGTGAAGTAAAGACAGGTAACTGTGCATAGCAAATTTTGCAGTAGCAAAAAATGCACAGCTGATAGTCGCTTGGAAGAGGGAATAAAGTTCAATTTGTGAAATGCAAAAAGAACAATTGATGGACAGAATGCTGCGCAATGTCATGCATTCACCCCAATACAGAGATCTGGGCATACATCCATTGATTTTTTGCTCCCCATGCCATTCCAGTTTAGACCCAGCCATATGCAAATCAGTCTTGACCCTGTTCCCCATGGGAACAGTCCAGCATGAACTGCCAGGCCAGGTCCTCTCTGGACTGGAAACAAGCATCCTAGGACACAACAGAGGGAGAAACCCTATATTTATGTTAATCGGGACGGGGTAACTACAAGAAACAAAAAAAGTCCCTGATGTAGTTGTCCGGATCATGTGTTGTGTCAAAAAACTAAAGTAGTATAACTCATTGCATATATACACGTTCAATCCATCCAAATTACACACAAATCAAATTATTAAAAATCAAGATATCAAATTTATTCAGAGTCGTTGTTTAAAAAGTTTTTGTTATAAAACATTTCATGAATTGAATAAAAACAGAATATTAAATGCAACAATCGATATCAAAGTGCATAATCATAACGAAAACTACACAAAAAAGTCGACGCAGCGTTTCGGTGTATCTCGATGCAAACACCTTCTTCAGGGCAGAGTTTTCTGAAACAATTTTAGCCATATATTAATATTTTTCATAAAACATCATGTATGCAGTTTCATTAAAATTTCAATAACAATTTACAATACTATACTAATAGGTGATCATGATCAATTTACACTGTATTAACAAAACATAATTTTTACCCAAAAAATGTTCTTTTAATGTGTATCTCACAACATTTTTGACGCCTTAATGTCCTAACCGTTATTTGTTACAACACATAATCCGGATACTAGTAAAAACATACCTAACTAGTGTCAGGCGATTCCTTGATGATTTACTAGGCATAAAACCTTCTTCATGATGTAATTGAACAGGAAGGATACCTATAATTAAAGCACAGTATCATTTAAAAAGGGTGTTCATTCAAAGGAACGTGGCAAAGTTAAATCAAAATCTTTGTCTTTGATATTTTCAACTAACGCATACCTTTTTATATGGTAATCCTAATTAATAATTGCGTTGTGTGGAACCACCGATGAATGGAAGAAATTATATTTTCTTAAACCTTTATTGAAACAAATGGAAAACCGTATGACATATCCCTTTCCTTAAGTGGTGTCAGTTATGCTTCAAGATAATGTATATTTAACTTAGGCTTACCAGCAAATGGTGCTCAACAGCAGTATAAAATATAAATACCACTGAATGTCTTTAAACCGAATTTTTTAGAATTAGGCGGAGAAAAAACTGAAAGAGAAATGGTTCCGAGGAACAACGTATTAAGGTTATGATGGAGCTATTTATGTTATCTCAATTTTAACCAAAGTCCTCTCTAAGTATCATAGTATACCTGATATTGTTGCATTAATCTTCTTTGCAATTTGGAGGATAAAATCTGCAAACAACAACAAACAATGATGTGTTTTAATATTTCAGTTATGTTATGCTTCTATATTCAAAAAGTTTTAAACGTATTCCTCCTTTGCAATATTATATGTCGGAACCAGCGGGCTACGTAGATAAATAAATTGATATAATTACTGATTGTTACTCGTTGTGGGACTCATGCCTATTATCAATCCTATATTTATCTGTAACTACGTCTTCCTGAACGTAACCGGAAGACAGACTCAAAATATTAGTTTATGCGCATATATACATTATTATGGTTACTAATTAGTCGTAATTGTGAGGAAGTAAAGTAGAAGCGATCACCAAAAGGAAATTTAACCACGGGCTCAACTAATGCCACGTTCAATGTTCTTCAGCGGGGTCAGACATCGAACTACATGTCTAAAATGGTGCACGTTCCTACGTGGATCCGAACGACAAACTAAGTATATTTAGTTTGTATGCATGTATGGATTAAAATGATTCCTGGTTGGTGGTGATTACAAACCAATAAACTTAAAACGTTCTTCACAAGAGAATTCTACACCGGGCCCAACTAATACCCAGTCCCTATTCTCCTGCAGAGCCAAACAGCGAGCTGCGTGTCTACGATATTACGCGCTCCTACATGGAACTGGATATACTCCTTTCTCTTGCACATACTCTATTTTCAGCATACTCGTAACTCGCAGTGAATCATTAAAACTTTCAATCATTAAACCTATAATGCTTCACGCCCCCAGAGTATTCAGCTCCCCTTACCTCCTGTAGTTCCTACGGCCTCCCTGCTCCGACAACAATGACTTCCGGGTTAGCGTATTCAGAGACAGAACCCGAGGTGTGCTATTTATTTAACTTAATCCGGTCACGTGATATACCACAACTCAGGGGCCGATTCTGATGCGGGTTGGAAAAGCTTCCCGACCGAATCGGTTGGGAAATGGTGTCCGACCCACTCGGATCGGGAAAGTCCGACCGGCGGAGTAGGATGCATCCGGATGCTTCCAGATACGATTTGGTTGAACTCCCATTGACTTCAATGGGAACATTTGTTCCTAACCGCATCAGAATTGGGACCTCGGTCGGGAAGACACGTTCCCGATCCGATTTGGAAGGAGCAAATGCCGTTAGGAGGCCTTCCTAACTGCATCAGAATCAGGCCCTCGGTCGGGAAGCTTTTCCAACCCGTATCAGAATCGGCCCCTAAGTCAATTCCAATTCTTTTTAAATATACTAATTTAAACGCGTATCCGTTTTTAATAGAGACTTAACCGCTATCTAAAAAATAATAAATAACATAGACCTAATAGGCAATATTTAGTAATAAAAAATAAGGTGTGCTCTTTATTAACCCTATTCCGGTCACGTGGTGTACCAAACGTGAAACAAGCATCCTAGGACAGGTTTCGGGGTTTCACCCCTCATCAGCCAGGCTATCTTGACTCCAGTGGCATGGAGAGCACGGGACCCACGTCTGGACATACCCATCCCAATCGGGGTGATAAATGCAAAGAGAACAATTGATGGGCAGAATGCTGAACAATGTCATGCATTCACCTCAGTACAGAGATCTTGGCCTAAGTCTATCGTTTCTTTTTGCTCCCCATGCCATTCCAGTTTAGACCAAGCCATATGCAAATCAGTCTTGACCCTGTTCCCCATGGAAACAGTCCAGCGCGAACTGCCAGGCCAGGTCCTCTCTGGACTGGAAACAAGCATCCTAGGACCTGTCTCAGGGTTTTACCCCTCATCCGCCAGGCTATCTTGACTCCAGTGGCATGGAGAGCATGGGACCCACGTCTGGTCATACCCGTCCCACACGGGGTCACTTTGCCACTGGATTCAAGCTAGCCTGGCTGATGAGGGGTGTTACCCCGAAACCGGTCCCAGGATGCTTCTTTTCAGTCCAGGGATGACCTGATCAAGATTTTTGCCAACGCCTGGTTTTGGGGCCTAATAGCTGAATGTTTTTATACAGAATTAGTGACCCTAAATATTTTAAACGAGTCCGTTTTAAGACCATCTGGGACAGCGTACATATATGGCAGGGAATTTTAACCAAATGTTCTCTCTCACATTTCCACGACAATCTCCCTATGTGGGGTAACCCTATGCTTCCGGAGGTATTTCAGGAACCAGCTGGCTGATGCAGGGCTAGTTATGGGATTGACCGACTGGGTCACTTGTACGACCATAACGGCTTTCGGTCATTCGAAAGCCTGCAGCTCACATTTGATCTCCCACGTCAGATGTTCTTTAAATACCACCAGATCAGGGATTATTTTATGAGACATCAAGCACTATCAGCAGTGTCGAGCTCCGTAGTATGGGAATGCCTGTATGGGCAGAATCCGAAATCTGCAATTAGTACTATGTACCAATGCTTGTGCCAGTTCAGGCAGAACAGCTGTGAAAAGCTGGCAGCAAGATGGAGTGAGACTCTGGGGATAAATGTTACTTCTGAAGCAATTAATTGTGCGCTAGGTACTATAGATAGATTGATACACTCTGTTAGCCTAAAACTGCAGCAGTTCCTTATGATTTGTATATTATACTATACTCCAGAGAGGATTGCTAGCTGGGCTCAGAGAGGGGGAGGTCAAGGAGGGGACCGTAATAAATACCCAAAATGCGGACTGTATGCTGAAAATATAGTGCATATGTTCGCTAATTGCCCTGAGCTAGACACATTTTGGCAGAAGATAAACCACGCTAAGAAGCTACGAATAGGGATCGATTATTCTACAACAGTGGCTGAAATCATGCTGGGCTACAAAGAGGATAGTCATGGTCATAGACTTCTTATCTCAATCATGCTGGTGGCTGCTCGACTTGCCATAGCTTGGGTTTGGGTCTCACCTAAACCCCCCTTGGTAGCTGAGTGGTGGGCAATAGTGAGAGAAACCCATGAAATGGAGAAGGCTCTGGCTAAAGCTAGTGGAACTCGCTCCTTGAAGAAATTTGACTCTATATGAGGTTGCTTATCAGACACTTAAGGGTACCAGATTAGCCTGGGGTACTGACTAGAACAGGGAATAGAGACCATGGGGGTATGAATTTAGATGGCATTTGCAGTAAGGTTACATTATTTAATCCATCTTATGTTTTGTAATGTATTATTACTGTTTTCTGTTATGCCACATCATAAACAGAAGCGGTTCTGTTGTTCCCTTTTTGACAATAAAAAAACTTGAAAACAAAGGAAGATATTTATCATTGTAAGAAATCTACCTATCACTGTAATTTGTTTCTCTTGTTTTCTTAATTGATTATCACGTTTTTTGAATTGTTTAAATAATTAAGTTTTACTTTGATGAATTGGTTTGGAAACAGTATTCTTTCTTTTCATATATCCTGTTTATTGAATCAGAATTTCATGGACTCCTTAGTCCTCTATATAAAAGTGCTTTATTGAGAGTTTGGCAGATGTGGTACATGCAAAAAAAAAGGGACGGTATCCCGTTCACCATTTTTAGAATGCATCGAGACCTGATACACTCTAAGTAGGGTGCGCTGCAAATTCAAAATAAGGCAATACTTTTGATCTCAGCTCATGTTACGAAAGGGTGAATCATGTGAGCTGTAAGCAAAAGTAGGCTTGTCTCTGTGGTGCTGTCAGTGTACAGTTCTGTGGGAAGAGCAGATATCGAAGTATCCAGTTACTCTACCACGTTAACCTGCAAGAAATGTTTCATGCAAGTATTAAAGAAATTACATTTTGTTTATGGCCATAAAGATAGTGAGCGGTTTTGCATGAGTTGTTGGGCTCTGAAGGTGGAGCATGGCAAACAAATGAAAACTAACCACCATGCTACAGTAAACAGCATGTATTTTGAAGTCGTTAGATTAAACATATTTAATTATATTGGAAATTATATATTGAATACTAATTATATTGGAAGGTGATGTCAGTACATACAACACTTTATGAGACTTTCATGTTTTTAATAACACCCGGCAGCATCTCCACCTTGACCATTCTTTGGATATCCAAATTTGGTCGAATTGAACTGTCTAAATATTATCACTGCAAGTATTCAGTCTGCTGCCACATCTGCTAAAAATAAATTAGACATACGCGATGCTCAAACACAAGGTAACCAAATTACAGTTCAAAGAAGATGAAAGGAAAGATGACTTCTGTTTTCAACTTGTTCTGACTGTGGATTAGGGTTAACAATTTTAGGTTTTTGATAGTTACAATTTAACTTGGGCATTTGAAGCAGACATAAAAGAACTAGCTGCCAATTAAATTTCTAGTATTTTAATGGAAATAGACATTGCGCTATTCAAATGAAAAACACTTAAATTTGAGTCCTTAATACAAGGTGCAACCATAAAGTACAACAAACGTCTACCTCTAATGAACACAAATGATTATTTCCTACAGCACAAAACATATACATCTACATAGGAAGTGTTTTTATCTTTTGGCTGGTAGATCACTTTTTATTTTTTTATTTTCCCATAGGATCTAGCAAAGACACCACATACCAAATTATTGACTTTAGTGGACTGGATGTCATTGTGGTACATGTAAAATTGATTCTTTTCCAAATATTCAACATGCACTTACCCCAACAATTAGCATAACATCTCTAAATGAATCTCATGAAAAAGAATTAAAACCATATATTTTATTTGTCACATGATTTCTTGCATGTGAATTACATTCAGAATGAGCCTCCATGTTCTTTTCAGTTCAGCAGAAGCATATATCTAAAAAAATGAGCAATAGGGATATGTCTGTGCCATCTGTTATTTACTCATACATTATCCTGATAGACCAGAGGTTGTGTGAATATTTTTGAATCTTTTACAAATTAGCATTCTTTGACATGCTTTGGCAGTTTGTAGCAATTTAGAAAGTTTTTAAAGGTTTTTATGGATAGAATATTGGTGTTGGACAATATCATTTCTTGCATAACTAAAAATGCCTCTCTAGAATAATCTCTGAAGTACATTATATTGCCCACATACTCTTTCTTGCAAAAGTCAGAATCAAGAGATGGGTAAAAAGAGGTTTATTAAATAAATAAATAAAAAGTGCTATTTTCTAAACCTGGGTAACTATCCAAAAACATGAAGAAATCACAATGATGTGTGTTAATAAACATTTGTGAAAGCAGAAAAGTATACTTTTGGCCATCACGTAAACAGATGGATGAGAAAGTCTGTGCATAGCTCTAGAGAAGATCTCACAACATTACAAAATCCAGGCAGAAACATCACGACACACAGACAATCTTACCAATCAGAATATATTTGCCAATACCTTGGCCACATGCTTCCCACGATTTATGGTTAGTTGAAAACACAAATGCACACTTACACTTACACACACACACACACACACCCACACACAACCACATAAGCCCACACACCCTCACATCCACACGCACACACACACTCACACGCACAAACAAATTCAATGTTCAAAATGGTGTTCCTAATAAACACATTACATTGTGCGCTGAAAATGCAAAATGTATAGTTTCTTCACCCATGCACAAACACACACACATGCACACACACTTATGAGGACATGTGCATGTGCACACATGTAAAACACATTTCATTCTAGCCTCATACTTATGCTACATGATGGAAGGGCTTGATCATATGCTATTCATACAATACATTCATTGTTGTAGTGTTACAAGTCTACCGGAGGGGGAAAGCACTTACTTAGAATTCTGAGAAGCTTCCACTGTGTCCTGGTCCATAGCCAGGGTAGCAGGAGCCTACAACACAAAAAAAACCAAAGGTTAAGAATATAATAATAGCTAGGTGGAACATTAGAGGAATGAAAGGAGTGACTTGAGAAAAGACTAAAAAAGGAAGAAATACCTTGGGGAAGGAAGGCCAAAGGAAAGAATAAAAGGACTTTATGAACCAGAAACTAGGCTGCTTAGAAGAGCCGAGATACAAAATAGATCCTTTGAAAGGTTTGGAGGTGAGACTCAGGGACCAGTGGAACAACCTAGAGAAAAGCGGACCTCCCGGATTATAGACCTCCAAGATCGTATTGGATCCCTCTCACTTGCTGGAAAACCTAGAGAACACTGACACAGCCTCCAGAGACTTGTGGAAGCACTCCAACGCCAGAAGATATGGGGAAGTTCCTTGGTGAGCACTGGCACTGCACCTTCTTCAGGAGTCATTTCAGGTGATGGGTGTCTGGGTAAAATGAGGAGCTTCACTTTTGCCTCATACTGCCTCACAGGGTCTTATTCTCAATGTAGGAGGACAAAAAGACTAGAACAACAGACATTCTTAGGGGTCATTACTAAGAAATAAGGATGCAGAGAGAATTCCATACATGCTAGATGCAGGACCCCTTGCATCAACAGGACAAGAAGAAGAAAAGGGACAATTATGTATTAAGAAGAAAGACAGAAAATGTGTGAAAAGCCATTTAGAAAGAAGGGTGGAGAGGAAAACTTTAGCATTGTCCCTATATTTAGTTTCCAATACCTACCTCTTCTTTTTCAGTGTGGTCCTGGGTGTGGAGGACACCATGAACCAATTCCTACCCAGAAAAGGGAGCTCAAGAACCTGGAGAAGAGAGAAGAGTTGAAAAGAGGTTGTGAATTATGTTACAAGGCAGCTTAAAAGATTATACTCTCGGAGGGGAAGGAGAGAGAAGTATCTTTGTCCACAAGTGTGGGAGAATAAGACTTGGAAATTATCTGTAACTGGTAAGGTATTGACTTGGAATTCATTTGCAAAGAGTGAACCAATCAACCTCACCTGCACATAGCAAGATATAGTACAAATGTAAACTCATCCAAGAAACGATTGAAAATTAAAAGCAGTGTACATCCCATCCACTATTAAATATCCTAAAAGACGAGGGATCAGTCCCACAGAGACTTTCATTTAAACACATTACAGCTAAAGAGACAAGTAGTCATCATTGCACAATAGAAGCAGCACCAGAAGCAGAACCCCAGACTGACACCTGTGTTGTCATTCTACAGATAGCTTGGTACCTGTCATGGATGCAGTCATAATAAAGATATATGTTGAAACCTTCATGTACGAGACCTTAAGTGCATGGGCACTGGATCTTTCAAGTATCATTCACACAAGTAAATACTATACTATATCTCTTTACCAAAGGGTAAAGTTCATTGTGCACGAGCAAGTGGCAGGCAGTAGAAACAGATCAATATCTGCCTTATGACAACAAAGTGGAAGCCACATCTGAATCATAACCCAATATGATGAGCATCTGACCATCATGCATCAAGTGCAATGTTTACAGAACATGCATGCCTCTTGTTTGGAAATGAAAAATGAACCTAGCAGACTCCATATCAGAAGCTCCCTTAACAGTTTTGGCAAGAATCTGCACTTTGATGAGAAAAGTCTAGCACAGATGAAGACAAGTTCCTCAATTTTAATACCAAATAGGAAACAGCGGTGCTACCCAAAAAGATAGAGCTGTGTATGAATCTACTTTACTTTTCTGAAGCAAAATCCCCAGAAAGCCATACAGACCAACAACTGCAAGTGGTTCTGAATCAAAGCACAACAAACATGAGGACGTGGCACAACTGAAGGTCATGCATGGTCAGATGAGAAAGAATTGAAGAAGCACCTGGTCCAAACAGTCATGTATGATTGCCACTTGCATACTCCACAAACATTCAAGACAGTACGTAAAATCATTGCATCCACATGAATAATCAAAATAGAAATTATGGTGATAGCAAATGATAAGGTAATAGCAAAACCGAAAAATATCGAAAGCACACAGGGTTCTATCAATTCATTTATATATTAATAAACACATTGAGGACAGTGGCTAATGGGCTGGGTGTGGAGGTTAAAGTACTAAGGGGCACATTTAATTACATTTCATGTGATGCAGGGCAGGAAGCAAAGCTGTTGTGCTGCATTGCGTGAAAGGGAGGCAGCAGAAATGCGCCACACTGTGTACTGCCTAGCGCCAACACAAGCACTTGCACTATGGTGCAAGGGTGCCTGCGTTACAGGCAGGATAGTTTTTGTGCAGGAGAGGTTTCCTTCCTGCACACATACTATCCTTAAAGGCATTTCCTTCTTTCTTTGTGTGCTACAGAATGCAGCATGCATAGAAAGAGGAAGTAACAAGGAGAAATAAAGATATTTCTCCTTGTTAGACCTGGTTCAAGTAGGCATAGCATTTTGACTCATTCCCAAATGGACTAGATTTAGTAAATCTAGGAATGCTCCAAAATCCATAAATGAGTGCTCGGGAATGCCCAAGTGCCACCCATGGAATGCTTCCATAACGGAAAGTAAAGCAAGGCAGTGCTGCCTCGCATTACTTTTTGAGAAAAATCCCATGCAAAGCCACGCAAATCTGATTTGTGGCTGCACCTAAAGAGCAGCTCATGCATAATGCAAAATGTTAATAAATCTTCCCCTTAGTGTACTAGCAAAAAGCTAAACTCGAATGCTCACCAAATGCGAGACATATGCCAAAGAAATTAAGAATAGTGCACTTTATGGATCTTAACAGAGAATGGGTTTGGTCAATTTTCTTGTTTAACTGCTTGGTGCTTATCCATCTCCATAGTGGAAGGTCAATTCTAATGCACTCTGGCATATCCAAGAGCGCCACACTTGAGATCATCAAGTCTGGATTTCATGAAGAGCATTTTGGTACTCTACATAAAATGATGATAACTGTTGGTCACTTCTTCCAGGTTCCACCTCCAGTGAGATAATAGCAGACCTTTGCATATTAATCCTGGCAATAGAACATCTGCAATAGAAGGTAACTGTAAATTAAAGTAACTACATCACTCGCTATCCCAAAATACAAATGGTCGTGCTTGTACAAAAGTCTCAGTCTTTATGTACTCTGTCTACAGCTGCATCTCACTTAAACCTCTGCACCCATAACAGCAGGTAAACAGTGCTTTCCAATCAGTTTCAAAACCATAAACCAGTGTGTGGTTGACCATGCCAGGGAAACCGAATGCCATGTTGCTAAAACTAAGGGGCATATTAGCAAGACCGGCGATAAAATTATCGCCGTTTTAGCGGCAGGAAACTGCCGCTAAAACGGCGATAATGGGCTTGCTAATATGCTTTATGGAATTCCAATAGAAGCCCAGGTTAGATGTCCTGCACATCTAACCTGGGCTTCTATTGGAATTCTATAACGCATATTAGCAAGCCCATTATCGCCGTTTTAGCGGCAGTTTCCTGCCGCTAAAACGGCGATAATTTTATCGCCGGTCTTGCTAATATGCCCCTAAATTTGTTTCAGGAGAATACAAATGACAGAATTTAAGGGTGATTTCATCAAATAAAATGTCAAGTAAAACAAGCAATGGTACAGCCAATAGGACATCCGCTACCCTTTCGGCAATTCTTGTTTTGCTTTTCATGACTTTTGCACAGTTCTTAAAGAAGGAAAAAGGAAGAAGGAAAATAAAATATAGAAGGAAAGAAAGAAAGAAAAAGAAAGGAAGGAAGGCAAGAAAGAAGAAAAAAGAGAGAAAAAATGCAAGAAGGCAAGAAAAAAAGCAAGCAATAAGAAAGGCAAGAAAGAAGGTAAAAAAGAAGGAAGGAAAGCATTAAGGTACAAAAAAAGGAAGAAAAAAAAGAAAGAAAGAAAGAAAAAAGAAAGAAAGAGAGAAGGAAGGATAGAAGAAAAGGAAGGGAGGCAAGAAAGAAGGAAGACAAGAAAGAATGAAAGAAGGAAGAAAAGAAAAAAAGAAAAATTTAAGAAAATAGCAAGAAAGAAAAAAGAAAGAAAGAAGGCAAGAAAACAGAAAGAAAGTAGAATAAGAAGGCAGAGAGAAAGAAGGAACAAAAAAGGAATGAATAAATGAAAGCAGGAAAGAAAAAGAAAGAAAGAGACAAAAAGGAAAGAAAGAATGAAAAGGGGAGAGAAAGCAAGCAAGAAAGAAAGAAAGGCAAGAGAGAAGGAAGGAAAGAAGGAAATAAAGAAGGAAAGCAAGGAATTAGAAATGAAAGCAAGAAAGATGGAAATAAGGTAGGGAAGCAAAAATAAAGAACTTAAATCAAGAAAGAAGGAATGAAAGCAAGAAAAAAACAAAAGGAAAAACAAAAGAAAGAAGGCAAGAGAGAAAGAAATGAAGGAAGAAGGAAGAAAAGAAGGAGGGAAAGGAGGCAATAGACAAATAAAGAAAGAAAGGAAAAAAGAAGGAATGAAAGAAAGAAAATAGGAAAGCAAGAAAGAATGAATAAAAAAGAAAAAACAAAAGAAGGAATGAAAGAATAAAAAAGAAATAAAGAAAAAAACGAAAAAAACGAAAAAAACGAAAGCAAGAAGGAAAGAAAGAAGGAAGGGAAGATAAAAGGAAAATTAGAAAGGATGAATGAAAGAATGAAACAAACATGAAAGAAAGAATGAAAGGAAAGAAAGAAGGAATAACATTAAGAAGGAAAGAAAAGAAAAGAAAGAAAAAAGGAATGAAAGAAGAAAGGATAAAAAGAAAGAGGAATTAAAGAATGACAAAAGCAAGAAATAATGAAAGTAAGAAACAAGAAAAGGAGGAAAAAAGACAGAAAGAATAAGGGAAAGAAGGCAATTTAGAAAGTATTATAAGTGCTGAAAATAAACTCTAAAGGCTGATTTGCTACCGGGGCAATGATTATTAAAAACTGATTGGTGAAACTGAGTCCAGAATAAACAAGTTGTGAAGAAGTGTCCACTTATGAATTCACATAATACTGAAGCTTTCGATAAATTAATACAGAAGGGTTTCAAATGGATGCAGTCTGTTTTGCTGTGAAACCCTAGCAGTCAAACAGTAAACAAAGGTGACTCCAGAAGGAATTTACAACAGCTTTGGCAGGAGACAGGAACTGATAAAGCATGGAATGTGGCCTGTGCTCACATCTGGTAAAGTGTCCTGCTGTCCCATCAAACTCTAAACACAAAGGCAACATCAAAGTAATAAATTAAAAAAAACACATTGGAACAGAAGGGAAATAGCTTGTGTGCGCATGTACTCCTTCTGAAAGAGCAAAATGCACTCACCCAAAGTGAAGTTATTCAGTGCCTAAAGTGGGCTGACTCCCTGCCTCTTGCTGTATTGACCCACCAGCCTGGCTGATGAGGGTTTTGAACCGGAAACCGATCCCAGGATGCTTGTTGCCGGTCCAGGGAAGACTTGGCTTGGCAGTTCGGGCTGGACTGTTCCCATGAGGCACAGGGTCAGACTGCTTTGCATATGGCCATGTCTGAACTGGGTTGGTGGAGTGAGCTAAAGAATGATGATGGATTAAACCCAGATCAGTTGACTGGGGGTTAGTGTTTGATTTGCTCTAACGCTCCGTCCATCATACCCTTTGGTATCGCTTTGTTCGCCCTAAGTTGGCAGGGTATGCCCAGACGTGGGTTCCTTGCTCACTTTGCCACTGGATTCAAGATAGCCTGGCTGATGAGGGTTATGAACCTGAAACCGGTCCCAGGATGCTTGTTTCCGGTCCAGGGAAGACATGGCTTGGCAGTTCGGGCTGGACTGTTCCCATGAGGCACAGGGTCAGACTGATTTGCATATGGCCATGTCTGAACTGGGGTGGTGGAATGAGCTAAAGAATGATGATGGATTAAACCCAGATCAGTTGACTGGGGGTGAGTGTTTGATTTGTTCTAACGCTCCGTCCATCATCCCCTTTGGTATTGCAATATTTTAACTGAACAGCACCCTGACCTATGGGCCAACTAGCACCTTCCTCAGATGTGACTTCTATGTAATAAAAGGGGATTTTAAGGCTTCACCAGGGGGTTTAAATGCCAAGTCAGCAAAGCAGTTTAAAACTACACTCAGGCTGCAGTGGCCGGCTTGGGACATGTTTTAAGGTGCTACTTAAGTGGGGGGCCCAACGAGTTCTGCAGGCCCACTGGTATCATTTAATTTACAGGCTCTGGGTATATTGTATACCACTCTACGAGATACTTGCATGTAAATTAAATATGCCAATTGGGTATAAGTCAATTTAACCATGTTTTAAGGAGAGAGTGCAAGTACTTTAGCACTGGTTAGCGGTGGTAAAGTACATAAAGTCCTAAGGCCAACAAAAACTAATTCTGTAAAAAGTGGAGGGAAAAAGGCAAAACGTTTGGGGGTGACCCTGCAGAGAGGGCCAGGTCTAACATGATCTCTTGTGCTTTTGATCCTCACAACTGCTCAGTGCCCAAAGTCTGCATAGTGAGGCCAGCTCCCACCCACCCTGCACATCTTCTCTTGCTAGTAGGGGAGCCAGCTTCAACTCTCTTGCTCTGTGTTCCTTTCTGTACTACCCATGCAGCCTCATTGTTGTCCACAGGGAGTGTGGGCAGAGAAGGACAGCTGCCCTAGAACCTGGGATGCCCCTGCTCCACCAGTCACCTTAGGAAGGTTATGGAGCAACCTAGGACTGCTAATTGTTAGTGGTTGAACCCTCCTGTGGTATTATCAAATGTTTGAGTGCAGTGTGCAGTTACAGACTGGTACCCTTGTATCACTTTCCCTTCCTGTGCATTTTGTATTTTCTGCTCCTGGTGGAGCACTCCAGTCAACAGGAGTGTCCAGTTAAGGCTTCCTGTTCTATGCACTTTCACAAGTTTCTGGAGCTTATTTATACTTCGATTCCACCATTGAGGAAGAGCTTCAGGAACCCTCCTTCCTGTCCCTCAGCTCATGGTAATCTCCTGCCCTCTGTCTTTCTCAACAGCACACCATGGTGCTCATGGTAGATTGAACTGTCTGCCTACACCCTCCAGCCCCAGGGCCTTCCGATCACTTGCAGGGCAACTGTGTGCCAAGCAAAAGTCAGGGAGACTTCTTCTCGAGGTACTTAGAGCAGGACCAGTTCAAAGAAATCCTTTCCACTGGGGTATCCAGTGCATCCATGCTCAACTGTACACTACAGTGAGTGAGGAGGCCAATGCCCAGGGCTCTGAAGACAAAGCTCATAGTCTCAAACAGTTCAGGCCTGGAGTCCTTTCCAGACAGCAGGGCATCCACACATTGTGTCTGTCCACCTTCTGTAGTTTCATCTTCTCTTAAGTCTTTTACCCTGGTCAGGGATTTAAAGTGTAGTTAGAAGGTTCTAGAAAGTGGGCATCTCTGCCTAATTCAGAGATGCCACATAGGCACTCTAGCAATAATTGGCACATCCTGAGAGCAGCCCTGGGTCTGGTCCACTCTCTTGCACAGTATACTCTGTAATTTGAAGATAGCATAATCAAGTTGTGGCCTGCAAGAAATCTTTTTTTACCTTAGCTCTAACCTAACTGATACTGAAAGAGTGGTTCCTTCCATCCAGGACCGCTACATCCCTGGTGTGGCTGGTGCCAGAGTTCTGCCTTTTCCCTCATTGTTCTGTTGTCCTTGTGAGAAGGGCATGCCCAGGCTGCTCACATATTGTCAGCAATTCACGCTATGTAGATTTACCAAGAGTAGCCTAATACCACATAAATGTCCCTATTGTTCAGGGGTGGCCTTGAACTGACAGATGGCTAGCAGAGTACTTAGCTTGGCCAAGGAGTGTAGTTCTAAACCCCAAATTTAACAGAGGCTGGTCCAGGGAGTATTGCAAAAAAGAAACAGCCTGACGGAACAGAAATATTGCCAGATTTGTATTTCATTTGAACTTTGGATTTTTTTCACATAGATTCTGTTAATCATTTTCTGTGTTGAGCAAATATAACATTTTGCATACTTTTCACATGAAGTGTAAGCACAGTGAACCACTGCAGACTTCCAAATGGGATCCTTCTTTTTGGATCCCCAACAACAATATAAGGTTTGTACAAGCCATAGTCCATATAACCAGGGTTCTGTTTGTGAAAGGCTTTCTGTATGCAGAAACCAGGCTGAGACAGACAGCTGTTTTCCTCCTTAAGACTGCGCATGTATGGACACAAGAGTCACATGTGCTCACATGTACCCTGCACAAAGCCTCCTATCTTCCCTGCACCTTTTAAGAGGTGGCACTGGTGGTTACAACTTAAAACCACTGTAACAGAAGCTTACATGTATTGCCACTTATTTTGTTGTCTCACTCATAGCAGTGATCTAAAATCTAAGCTGCCCAAGATTTAAAAATAGTCTGTGTGAATTAAGCTGGTCCTAACCCACTTTTTTACAATAGTACCACTATATGGAGTGTGGACTTTTAAACAATACGCAAACATGAATTTTGTTAAGTTTGCATCTGAACTGAGCCACTCCCAGGTGCACCTAAATTTGTTTGCAGAGGAAAATGAGATCAAGTGAAACAAAGTGATATACCACACATTACAAAATTTGACCAAGCATATCTGTCACTATTAAGAAATCCATCAATTGCAAGTTTTAATTCACAAAAACATACATACCTAAAATTAGGCACCAACTTCTGACCCTCTATGACTTTATATGAATGCACATTTAAGACTCTCCAAAGAGCAATATTTCATTAATGAAAATTGTGCACTCTCCCAAAGTAATTATAGTTCTTTGTGAATTACCCATCAACATGGAAAACACAAAGAGGAAACACTGTTCAGCACAAAACAGCCTCACCTCACTGCATAATCTTAAGCAACAGGATACCCCACCAACACACACACTAAAGACAAAACCCTTGACCTGATATTTTATGACTCTCAAACCCATAAATTGGTCAGACCACATGCCCATCCCATTTGTAATTCTTGAATTCTTCAATCCACACAGCCTTAAGCAATCCAAAACCTGTGTAAGTGTTGAAATCTGGAGGGTAGAATTTTTCTGGATTTCTGCAGATTTCAGAACTTTCCCCTACAGAAAAGAGAGGAATGTTTGTTATTTTAGCCAAGGTTTGAGGATTGCAGGACATTCTGAGAAAGAAAATGTCATTGGATCCATGCAAGTCACACCACTCATGTCTCTGCTGGATGTCTAGTTTTCAGAAACGTCTAGGTTTTGTAGGTTTTCACAAGGTGGTGGCCTACCTCAGGATCAAATACCACAGTTACCTACCTCGCTAAGCTGGGCCAATTCTTAAGGTGAACATTAGATGCCTCCAGTTGCATTTTTCTGGCTATCGTGTTACAGGTCATGGGCCCATCATCACAAGTTGGCTACAATTTTTATTGGGAGAATACTGGGTGGTAGGAATTTTAAGGAACAAAAAATTTGTTGATTTCCAAAGCAAAAAGGTTTATGTTCCCACATTGTGTTTTGGGCCTTTTCATTCACGAGGCATAGGCCCAGTCACACAAGTGGGGTACATTTGTAGAAATTTACCCCATTTGCAGAAAATATAGAAGAGTAGAACATGAATTAATGCATAGTCAGAATACAAGAAAATATCATTATAAGCTCAGTTGATGGCTCTGGGTATCAATTGTTTTTCGATAAACAACAAATACTATATATCCCTGCAAACAGAAGGGTCTGATGAACGTAACAGCATATTTCTTTTGTAAATCAGCCATCATGGTAAATATTACACATGAAAACCCTACCACGAATTGGTATTTTGCCCTGCTTTTTTCCATTATTTTTTATTTGAACAATTAGGGGCCGATTCCGATTCGGGCCGGAAAACATACCGACCGACTCGGTATGGGAATATAATCCGACCGACACGTACCAGCGTTGCACGACCTGGGAAGTACGATGAAATGCATGTGATTCACGACCGACTCGTACAGAGCACAAGCCGAACGACCGAACCGGACGGAAACAAGCTATCCGGCCGGGAAACCACGCGAATAGAACCGACCGACACGCACCAGGAACTAACCCGAACGAAACGTACCCGCGAACTCCGACCCGCGCAGTACGATGCAATGCATGGAAAAACAGACCGAGTCGCACGGAGCGCAAGCCGAGCGACCGACACGCATACAAAAGCCAGCCGAAGGAAGCCAATACTCGGCGACTGACGCGTACACCGCACAAGAAACCCTGCAGAAACACAGCGTGGACGACTCGGAGAAGCTCGCACGAGACAACTGCAGCGTCCTACTCGGTCCGAAGAACGTCTCCTACATGCACAAAAAATACTAAGGAAAAAAACAAAAAAAGGGCCAAACAAGCAATGACAAAGTCAATAAATACAGGGAAAAAAAACATGGAACAAGGACACACCCCAAACTCCACCTATATAAAGGCCACAAATCCCTACCATGATCCTTTGCAAATTCAACTGACCTGCCAGCACAGACCACCATCACACAGCAACCACAGACACACGCACAGCTCATCCATCACACAATCCACACACCATTAGCACCTCAACAAATAGCACCCTCACATACACCCAGCAAAACCTACACTCACACACCCTCACCTGCACACACACACACATCAATCACCACCACCACCCATCACCATGCCCCTAAAGAAGAATCCAAAGTTCCTAGACAGTGAATTGGAAGTCCTGGTAGATGAGATCCTCAGGGTAGAGCCACAGTTGTTTAGCACATTGGTACAACAGACCCCCATGTCGCAGAAAACCAAGATGTGGCAGAGGATCGTCGACAGGGTCAACGCACAATCACCATGTTTGCGCACAAAGGAAGACATCCAGAACAGGTGGTATGATGTGCGCAGGAGGGTCAGGGACCTACTAAAGAAGGATTACATCGTGAGTCAGCACACCGGCAGTGGCCCTCCTGCCAAACCACTATACCTCAGGCCCTGGGAGGAGAAGGTGCGGGCCATCCTACCACCAGTGAGCGTATATGGACTATCAAACATCCCAGAGCCTGGTGAGTACACAACAAATATACACAATATTGTGTGACAATACACACACATCACTGTCAAGGGGATAGTCAAACCATGCACCCTTAGCAAATACACAGCAATCAAAAGATAATCACCCCAAGATCTGTCTGTCAGTCAGATAAACACATTACATGCCATCTCATAGTAACATGTAAATGTGTCAAGATATGTACAAACATAACTACAAATACAGCAAGGCAGTGGCACAAATGCAACCAACAAACACAGTTAGACATTTTGCCACCACTAGAACACCACCTCACAGGGAAGCTCACTCTAAGGAAGGAATTCTGTGTATGCTTGTGAAGTCAGTGTAGCCAATAGCATGTTATAGTCACAGATATTGGTCACACTCACAATTGGCCCATCAACACCACTCTCAACCATGCTCACATCACAGGGAGTGGAAAAGAAATGACAAGATGGCTGACACTGGGTACTGCTGTGGGGAGCACAAGCCCCTGCTGGGAACTGTGCACCAACCAACAGCAGTACACCACTGTCAGCCATCTTGCCATTGCTGTCACACTCACACACAGTGAACTCCACTCAAAAGGAAGGAAGTATGGGCATGCTGGGAAGGGGGGTGTAGGCCATAGCATGATGGGAGTTGTAGTCACAGACATTGGTCACCCTCACAATTGGCCCATCAACACCACTCTGAACCATGCTCACATCACAGGGAGTGGAAAACAACTGACAAGATGGCTGACACTGGGTACTGCTGTGGGGAGCACAAGCCCCTGCTGGGAACTGGGTACCAACCAACAGCAGGACACCACTGACTGACATCCTGAAAGCCAACTTGCACTCCCTGCAATGGAAGCACGTTCCATGGTGGGATATCTGGCTGGGTGGGAAGGAGGACTGACAGCTCTGACCATAGTCACCAGCAGCTTTTCTCACACACCCCCTTAACACAAACTCCACACAACTCACCTGGGAGAATGCATTGCCTCACACTCTAATTAAATATCCCACAAAGAACAACCACACTGGGTAATGCTGTGTGAAGCACAGGGACACTCTTGGGACTTGTAGCCAAACAAACGCCAGGACAACACTGTCAGCCATCCTGTCAGCACAGGCACACTACCCCACAGGGAAGCAGAGTCAAAAGGAAGGAAGTATGGGCATGCTGGGAAGGGGGGTGTAGGCAATAGCATGATGGGAGTGGTAGTCACAGCTCAACATCCCCCACCCACATGGCCCAGCAAGCTCACACTGAAGCATGCACACCTCACAGCCAGTGAAAAGCCACTTCAAAGATGTCTGACACTGGCCTCAGCTGTGGGGAGCACAAGGCCCTGCTGGGACCTGTGCACCAACAAACAGCAGGACACCACTGTCAGCCATCTTGCCATTGCTGTCACACTCACACACTGTGAACTCCACTCAAAAGGAAGTAAGTATGGGCATGCTGGGAAGGGGGTGTAGGCCATAGCATGATGGGAGTTGTAGTCACAGATATTGGTCACCCTCACAATTGGACCATCAACACCACTCTGAACCATGCTCACATCACAGGGAGTGGAAAAGAAATGACAAGATGGCTGACACTGGGTACTGCTGTGGGGAGCACAAGGCCCTGCTGGGAACTGTGCACCAACCAACAGCAGGACACCACTGACTGACATCCTGAAAGCCAACTTGCACTCCCTGCAATGGAAGCACGTTCCATGGTGGGATAACTGGGCTGGGGGGAGAAGGAGGGCCGGATGTCCACCAAATACCACCAATGCTGGCCATGCACACACCTCAACATTCACATAGAAAAGCTTCAGGTTGGCAGGACAATGTGCTACACCAATATCAACCTCTGACTGTGACAACTTAGGACAATGCAATGTACAGGCCCGCATCCAGAGGTACAGTCACAACTGTCAGGTGTGTGAACCATTGATGCCCGTAGAAACATAACATACATTGTGTGTCTCTTCCAAAAACAGGTGATGATGGGGACACAGCAGCAGACGAGGAGAAGTCCCTGTCCCAGGCTCTGGGGGACACTGAGCTCACTGGTGTGGAACAGCCTCTGCACTCCTCGGATGGCGAAGACCTACCTGGCCCCTCCGGTGCGAGTCATCATGCAGCACCAGTAGGACCAACATCTGCACCCCCTGCACCCACCCCTCCAACAACTGTCAACACACAGACCACCCCTGCCAACACGGACAGACCAAGGACCACCGATGACAACAGCACAGGGACCCCGGCCCAACGTGGAGCAATGGACAACGAGCCCAGTAACAACCCCCAAGTGGGCCTACGGTCACCTGTGCGTGCCACCACAGGTCCCGCACGTGTCGCCAGGGGTGGTGGGAGGGGTGGTAGACATAGGTCGCTGTTTGCAGAGGGGCCTGGACTGCATGAAGACCCACAACTGGCACGCATTGCTGAGGCGTACCAGAATAGCACCGGAGAGGTCAGCCAGGTAGTGGGGATCCTCAAGGACATTCAACAGCAGCAGGCTGCCCATCATGCCCGCTTGGACTCACACATGTCCCGTGTGGAGACACACATGTCCCGTGTGGAGACACACATGTCTGGCATGGAGTCCAAGTGGGACACATTGGAAGAACTGACAGCGGTGCATAGGGACATATTGACATGCCTCCGCCAGATTAGCACCAACATGGCCACACCTCCCTGTGTGCCCACAACATCTGGTGCTGCAACAACTGCAACTGCCACAGGGAGGGAGGAGGACTCTGGCGGAGAGTCCTCTGCACCGCAGCAGCCTGTACGTGAGGGTCCCCCCCCGTAAGAAGAGGGGTCGTCCGAGGAAGGAAAACTGAGAGGCCGATGGCCATGTACATCCCCCAGGAACCCAACACCTGTTCTGGAAATTCTCCTTTGTGTGCAAACTGTTTACCCTGTCGAATGCAACACAACTCTCCCACATGACATGGGGAGCTTAAGTTGGCCCAATGTATCAGATGACTGTGGACTTTACTCAGGACATTTCTGCTACCAAGCCTTCCAACTCATCTGGGAACTTTGGATTCCAATCCCAATGTACAGCAACCACCATCCTGTGCACTATCCTCACACATGTATGTAAATAAACTCACTAATACACCATACTTGCCTCTGTAGTGATTCCAACATGGTTTTTGTCATGTAGATGGTGATCTGCTAAATGACACTGTGCATGCTAACTGCTACAGCAAGTTCAACACCGTCATGTGAGTCATGGCGACGTGACACATATGAGGGAGACACACCACTAGGGCTACACAACACATACACACCAGGGCCATCAGACTCATCGCCTACACTGATGTTGCCAGGAAATACAGTGGAATGCACAGACACCACACCTATTCACAGTCTGTGTTAACTAGCCCACAGGTGCAGTAAGCACATGTCAGTCAGATGTGTGACCACAGACAACGCACAACCCAAAGTGAAGCACAGGTTTATTACACATTTGCAACATGTTGTTTCCACTACAGATGCAAGGTAATCCTATGTGGCAGTGGCCACACAGTCAACAAGTGTAGAAGAAATAAAGTCCAGGGGTGTGTGGCACATCACCTGTAGGGAAACGACTGCTTCCACCCTGGAAGTTGAATCATGGTGTCGCGGGATCACAGTTCACCAAACAACTCTGAAAGTACCCTGTGAAGGACAGACATGACACACAGTGAAAAGCACGTAAGAACAGGATAGAACTGCAATACTCATGGCCAATACATGTCACAAGATACTCACAGAAATCCAAGTTAGCATGTCAACACTGTTGGGGAGTACAGACTACCTGTAAGGACACATCGCTGCACGCTTCCAGTCAAGTAACACATGGCCACACTCAAACAGCACTAGAGCACCACCAACACATATCACGCAAACACACATCATTGACATGACATCTCTGGATACTCACATTCAGCTGAAGAAGTTGGTGATGAGCTGTGTGCGGACATCACCATCATCATCATCATCACTGGCATCGTGGCCCAGGCCAGGATCCTCCACAGGTGGCGGATGTTGGTCATCGTCATCCAGGATGAGAGGCAACTCCTTCCGCACTGCCAGGTTGTGTAGCATGCAGCAGACGATGACAATCTTGCACACCTTTGCTGGGGCATATGGGAGGGCCCCTCCTGTCTTGTCCAGGCAGCGGAAGCGGCTCTTCAGGAGACCAAATGTGCGCTCGATCACTCTCCTGGTCCGACCATGTGCCTCATTGTAGTGCATCTGGGCTGGTGTCACAGGGTTCCTGAGGGGTGTCAGCAACCACGGCATGTTGGGGTATCCGGAATCACCTACAGACAGACAATTGCACATTAGCTGAGTTGGAAAAGAGGGTGGAATACAACATAGCAGAACACACACAATGGTACAAAGTCAGTACACACCGACAAGCCAGGCACGCTGGTTCTGCATCTGTGACATCATCCTCGGGATGCGACTACTCCTCATCACGTAGGCATCGTGCCACGGGAGGACCACGCGATGAGGGCAGACTGACGCCGTTTACGAATGAAGACTGGTCTATACCAAAATCCAGCTTACTGACTGAACATGATAATTGGACCCCTTAACATAGGAACGGTGACTCTAAGAATATATTAATTTAGGAATTGACACAGGTGGTAGCATTGGGAGGGATTAAAACTCCCTCTGCATGACATAGATGAATGCCACGAATGCTTTCTTGACACTTTTTTGCCCTGAAGAAGTCCTTAGGGACGAAACGCGTTGGCTACGGTTGTGTGTTTTAATGAAGAATATGAATAAAGAAAATCTATACAAGACCTGCTGAATGGATTTGAAAATGTTTTTGTTATAGTTCTGTTTTACTATTTAGTGGAGTGCAGGATCACTGTGTTTTTGTACGTAGGCATCGTGTGCCGAACCAGGGAAACGGGCACACACATGTGAGATGCTCATATCTGCAAGACATACCACCAGAGCATTGATCGAATGATAATGTTTCCTGTTCCTGTATGCCTGCTCATGTTCCTGTGGTGGTACCAAAGCCATGTGTGTCCCATCAATGGAGCCAATGACATGTGGCATCCTCCCCAGGGCATAGGAGTCACTCTTGACGTCAGTGAGTTGTTGACGTGTAGGGAAATAGATGTACTGGTTCAGGCATCTCAACATTGCCTCCAAAACATCGCGTAGCACACGGCTGAACATAGTCTGTGACATCCCACCAGCAGTCGCAACAGTGTGTTGAAAGGTACCGGTGGCAAAGAAGTGTAGGGCTGCCATCACCTTCACCTTGGGAGTCAGCGCTGTAGGGTACGGCCGGCCAGGTTGCAAATGTGGGGCCAAGCGCACTTCCAAATCCTCAATCAGCTGCCTGGTGAAGCGGTACCGTCGGATGCTGTCACGTTCTACCATCGTTGCCAGGTCAGGGAATGGTCTATGGACAGCTGCTGCCCTGCAGTGCATAGGTGAAGAAAGAAAGATTGTCAGTCACCCCACATATGTGCCATTCACCATACTCAATTTCACATGATACATCATTACGAGACACAAGTACTTGATGTGTGTGCCGTTCTGTATGGACATATATGGCACCTACATGGACATCATCTAACATCTCAGTTCAACATGTGTTGACAACAGGTTCCAGGTTGTGCTATGGGAAACCATTAGGCTGTGTCACAGTACCCATTTACTGCTGTCACGTTCCACACACACACTACAGTGACATGTCTGGACAGATGCGCCACAGGCATCACAGCTCATTGACAGGTAGATTCCCAGTGACCCTGTCTTGCCACATGGACACTGGCATGACATGGCGTATCATGTACACGTCAGGAAAACAAACATGACTTCCACAGGTAGTGGCCCCTGTCGCCTCCGCAGGACAGACATGGACGTCTGTGACACACACACGCACAACATCAAAGTCCATGCGCAAACAACGTTGATGTGGAGACTGTCTCCCATTGTGCACATGGAATCAGAGACATCGGAAACACAACATGCACACAGACTGTGGAGGGCCATCACTATTGTGGCAATGGGTCACCCTGTGACGTACATGCCTTCCCACATGGGACTCTGGGGGTATGTGACATGTCATATACATACACAACCTGGAAATGTGACCATGCCACATGCTCCGAAATGAACAGTTGCACATCACAGTGGTCATGTGCACAACACACAAAGGATCCTGTCCCCATCAACACGTGCACAGCCTGGGAGTTGCTGCCCCCAAGTGCCACCCCAAAAACCACATGTTTACCCCCATTCACAGAAAAGGTAATGCAGCCTTACTTGCCTTAGGATACAGTGTGGACTGAGTGTGGTGTTGTAGGTGTGCCCCTGAGTCCCTGGCAAGTATATGTGGCTGGCATACGTTCACCAGTGACAAGCATGGTGACATATGCGAGTGACCTGTACAGGGACGCGTTGTATAGCAATGGACCGATCGGTGTGCACGCACTGGCCATTGAATCTGTTGTGAGCGGGTACGCGTTGTTTCCCGGAATATGCATTGTACAGCAATGGACCGATCGGTGTGCACGCACTGGCCATTGAATCTGTTGTGAGCGGGTACGCGTTGTACAGCAATGGACCGATCGGTGTGCACACACTGGCCATTGCATCTGTTGTGAGTGGGTACGCGTTGTACAGCAATGGACCGATCGGTGTGCACGCACTGGCCATTGCATCTGTTGTGAGCGTGTACGCGTTGTCTTTTGAAATACGCGTTGTACAGCAATTGTCCGGACGGTGCGCATGCATTGGCTAGGGCCTGGCATGGCAACGGACGCGTTTTCGAAGCTGTAACGAGTCTGATGCAGTGAATTCAGTTGGCCAGCCACAACAATGTTGCAAAAACATGGGTGTCATGAAGTTTAACTTTTGAAGGATGCTGTGGGCGTGTATAAGTGGTGCAATTCCATGGATTGGCCAGATTCAGAAGATGTAAACGACTTGGACCTATCACTTTGGACACATGGGACAGTATCTGCCTCTGCAGCACACATATAATGCTGGCTGTTCCCCTGAGAGCTCACTTGCCTGCACTACATGCTCCAGGATGACATCTGCCACCAACACTGCTGCTGTCTCTGCATCCTCTGGCTACTGCAATGGCACGTACTGTGGAGAGAGCCCCAGCCTTCAGCCTTGAGGAGAACCAGGCCCTGCTGGACAGCCTCCTTCCACAGTACAGCAAGCTGTATGGGGAGCAGGTGAGTGTGCTGTCCACTGCCTTACTAATTGTGCATGTTGTCTGACTAGCAAGACTTACAGTGTGCACACCACTGGCTAGCATGCTCACTGAGTAGCTCACCCCCCAAGTGTGTAGTTACATGCACTGAACAGGTACAGTGCAGTAACAGTGCATTCCAACAAGGTTTACTTCCCATGCAATGATACCATGTAGTAACTGCTGGCAAACTGTTCATAGCCATCGTTGCACTGCCTGTGTACATCATATGCACCCTGTGATTGAGACATGTATATCCAACTGTGTGATGCACGTATATGTTGCATGTGTAGTAATGGCATTTTCACTTTGTCATCCTCACAGGTTGATGCCCACCAGAAGCAGGAAATCTGGCTGACCATCGCCCGGGCAGTAAGATCCGTGGGGGTCTACAAGCGCCGGATCCACAACTGCCAGAAGAGGTGGCAGGACCTTCGGGGCTGGACCCGGAGGATCGCAAGGGTCCAGCTGAAGCTGACGCCTCCTCGCAGGAGGGACGGACACCGGACCCTGACCCCCCACATGCTCAGGATCCTGGCGGTGGTCTTCCCTGATCTGGATGGGCAGCTGAAGGCCAGACAGCAGAAAGGAGGGGGTGAGTCCATGACTGCACTGTGCACTTTGTCTGACATGCTATGTGCCCTCCTCTGGCCTGGTTAAACTTCCACAGTACATCGGTCTTGTGGTCCAGGACCCATGTCCCTCAATTGTGACATGCCCACTCCTCATCTGATACGCATATGTGTGGCCCTTACAGTCAGGAAATTGTGTCACTTGGGTACTGTGTCATTGCATTTTGCTTCGCTCAAGGTGGGGGACATATTTGTTCCAGTGACTATGTTGTGGGATTCATGGGTGGGTCAATTGCTTACACAATGCCTAAGTTCTGACATGTAATCTGGGTGTAACTTTGATAAGTGGTCCACTTGCTGATCTGAATCACCACATGTCCCTGGGGTATTTGGCACACCCCCATGATGCGGGTGGGAACAATGTTTGGGCCTCAGGAGTATGTATATCAAGTGTGTCACACATGCTTAGCCACCTGCCTACTGTCCAGGGCTCATCCCTCTTTCAGGTGGAGCAGGACAGTCATGCCTACTCCAGGGCATACAATACACTCTGTACTCCCACTCCCGTGTATCAGCTGACATGTTGTGATCAGTGAAATGTTCCCTCAGGTGTCTGCCTCTGTGTCATTGTGCCGTGGCTTCGTTGTCAGGACTACTGGGATGTTTATCGTTTAGGGCTCAGCATGCCATCTGAGATGTGACCATGAGAGACGATACTTCTGTGACTCATAGGTGTTTGATCACTTGACTGTGCACACAGGTGTATGCGCCTGTGAACTTCAGGCAACTGTTTTACATTCATAGCAGACTGTGAGGTGCTCAGGTTCATAGAGTTGTGTTTCATGTCTCCCATATGTCCAATTGGCATGACGTGGCCAAATAAGAGTTCAGATGATGTGGTGTGTGGGGGATGGACATGTGCACTTGTCAGCTACATAACTTGCATTCCCCATTTCCTAGGACTGTGACACAGTGCAGACTGTTGTTGGCTGGCTGCCATGCCCATGTGACTGGAGACAGTGATGTATGACTTTGCAGGCATGCCTGTGCCATGGCATTTAACTTCCTAAGAGTGATCCTGCAGGGGAGTTACATGTGCAACATGCACCCCATTGTGGCATTGACTATCCAGACATGGGTGCATCATGGTGTCTGGTGCTGGTATGCATCACATGCATTTCTAATTAGACTCTGGCCATCCCTTTACCCGGACACCTGTACTAACTCAGTGGCAAGAGATGTGATGTGTGCATGTTCACATACTTCACCGTGTTCTCTGCAATGTCCAACAACTGTGTACGTGGTGCTTGTGTCCACACTGGGGTATTACCATCCAACAGGCACCAGACAGATGGGTGCAAGGGCAGGAGGGGTGTGAGTGCCATGGTTGACCATCAGACTGACAATTGGCTTCTCCTAATCTGTGTGAGGACTTTTGGCAATGTTCAACTGAGGATGCCAGGGCTTGCTCTGTAATGTGCTGTACTTACTGTGGTGTGTGCGGTCAGTGCAGGTGACTGATGTTTGTCTGTTTCCCTAATTGTTTGCAGATACATCCACAGCCACAGGAGGGGACAGCTCCATGGACCAGGAGGAGCTGCAGAGCCAGACTGGGTCAGCAGGCGATGAGTGGTTGGAGGGACCCAGTGGCACGGAGGGCGAGGGGAGCCACACCGAGGAGTCCTCAGCACCATCCACCTCAGCTGAGGACCACAGCAGCTCGGAGGATGACTCCCTTGTGGAGGCGGGTGTCAGCAGCCACCACACCCCAGCTAGTATGTCTGGCCCCGCCACCACCACCACCACCACCACCACCATGCCCTCCCATTGGCTCCCATTCCAGAGTTCCGTGGAGGCTCCCATGTCCGGGAGCGTGTCTCCTTTGTGCCAGGCACCGCACCCCTGCCCCTGTGTCCCCCTGCTGACCTGAGTGAGGAGTCTGTGTACCTACTTCGGCAGCTCCATGTAGGGCAGACAGCAATGCTGAGTGTCCTCCATGCACACACCACTCTGTTGACACAGCTGGTGTCGTTCATGGAGGGCATCTCGACGGGCATGTCTGCCCTACAGAGGAGCAATAGGTCCATGGACTCCTCCCTGATGGCAGCAGTGT
The DNA here is from genome assembly GCA_963921515.1 of Calotriton arnoldi. Lineage (NCBI taxonomy): Eukaryota > Metazoa > Chordata > Amphibia > Caudata > Salamandridae > Calotriton > Calotriton arnoldi. Next base: position 990,623 of record CAWUFW010001414.1, read on the forward strand.
CCCTCCTCCAACAGTCCATCACCCCTCCTACCTCTGCCCCATCCTCACTTCCTGGCACCCTACCTGTCCCAAGCACATGCACACCTGCACAATCACCCAAACACACAGACACGAGCAGCACAGAAACACACAGAACAAGGGCAGAACGTGCACACAAGCATCCTCAGGGGACTGATACCACACCCACAGGGGATGGGGAACAGACACACACACAGGCATCCACCCTCACTCCGCAGTCCTCAAAATCCTCTCCCTCCAAGACCCCTTCCCTTGCCTCACCTGCAACCCCACCTACAAAGCAGCTCTTCCTCTGTGACCTCGGCCTCTTCCCCTCCAATCCCGCTGATCCAGCATACAGGGGGAAGAGGAAGTCCACCCACACAGAGGGGAGTGCCCCTCGCCCCTGGACACCCTCCCCCAGGCGCAGACAGCCTGAGGCCCCCACCCGCAAGTCCCCCCGGTCCCAGAAGAGCAAGACCCCGCCACCACCCTGCAGCTCAACCACACTGTCTCCTTCCTCCATCCCTCAGTCACCCACAACACAGGTTCCCCCCCACACCCTGTCCCAGGTTCCCCCACCCACAGATACACCATCCCCAAAATGATGCGGCCTTCTCCTCCTACCACTTGCTCTTCCAGCACCACCCCCCCCGCTGCACATGTTTGTGCCACTGGTGTGGAGACCGTGTCCTCCCCCTCTGTCCTGCCACCTTACCTGAACCCCATTCTAATCCCCCGGAGATGGGCACTGCAGTGGAGTCCACTACCACCCAGTCTGACTTGGGCACTGCAGTGAGGAACCTGTCCACTCCATCTGGCCGGACCACTGCAGTCGTGCCGGCACCCACACCATCTGACTCATGCCCCCCAGTTGTGCCGGCACACACCATGTCAGACACCTCCACTGCAGTTGTCAGTGACTCTCCAGCACCAGCCACCCCTTCCCTGCCTCCTTCTGGTGAGCCCTGATCCTGTCCCTGCGGTGCCTGGCCTTCCCCCCGTATACCCCTCCGAGGGGAATGTCCCTGCTCCATATCAGTGCAGGCAAGCAGAGGGTGACATCTGCCACTGTCACCCTGTTCGGACTGAACTGTTGGACTGGCCATTGGCCTTTGTATTTTTGCAGTACTTTCTTTTTTCAGACACATATGCTGAATAAAGCTCCTTTCTGTTCTCTGGTGGTTTTGCTTCAGATGTACTTGATGTTGATGATGCTAACCATGCCCTTGCTGCAGTGATGGTGTTATTTGGTATCATGAAAATAAAGTGTTACTGTACAGGACCCCATGTGGTCCAGGGAGAATGTGTCCTATCCTGGTGTGTAGCCATGTCATCCTTTGCAGCAATATGAGGGTGTCATGTTTTCAATATTTGCAAATGGGATTTCCTACATTTATTTGCAATATCACATCTGTGGCTTACACCCCTGCACATCAGTTGTGCTTGCCATTGTTCAATTTGTCTGTTTCCCTGACCGTGTGACCATCTCCACTGGACATGCAAGTTTGGGCATCAATGAGGAAGGACTCATCTGTGTTATCAGTGCAACTTGCTATACATGTGTGTTGGATCTATGCAGATGATTTCGGTGACACTCCCATGAACAGGCTGATGTGACGAGAGCCTTCATTTTGTGCTAATTGTTGACTGAGTGACCAAGTGTACTGCTGACATGATAGAGCCCTGCAGAGACAACGTATGGCACAGCTTTCCTTACACAGGAGTGGAGTCCCCTCATGGCAGTGTGTAATTCCGTGACATTGCCTGAGCCCAAGGTGTGTGTTGTGTGAGCATGTCTGTGTGTGTTCACTTCCATTTTGCAACACAGGCTGGGATCCCTAGTGATGTTCCTGTTTGTGATGCTTGCTGAGTTGACCTATGTTCCCCCAAATCTTCGCCCTGGGTTCTCTGTGATGTGGGTGCATGGCACATTACAGGTCATCAGGGTGTCATCCATAGGTGTGTTTGCTGTCAGGGCTGAGTTTGTGGGCAAACGCAGATGAGACACAGTCAGGATTCCCCTTGGCACTTGTTGGTTACACAAGTCATGTAATTTACATTTTGTGTTACCTTTCAGTGATTGTGACACGTTGTGTGTGTGACTGCTGCCACTCCTCAGGGTCAGAGCTGCAATGTTGGAAGTTGTCTATGTGTGTTCTTGGTGGGTGACCTTGGCTTCTTCATTGGTGTGTGACTGTGGCCGGGATCCCATTGGTTGGTGAGGATTTGACGTCATGCCCATGCACAGCATACTGTGCAGTGTGTCAGACATTCACAAGTCTTGTTGACTGGCCATGTGTGATGGGTATCTCCACCTTAGTTCCCCCCACCACCCCTGGGATTGTCATGGGTGCATGTGCAATGTCACCAGTCCATGTGAGCTTCACTGCTGCACATTGGTGGAGGTCAAGGTGTGTGGTGTTGAGTGTGTGCAAATGAGAGTTGTTGCACGGCTAGACCCCTACCTCCATGTTGGCCTTGGCTGACAGGCCGTGCTGATTGCTTTGTGCTTGTGTAGGTGTGAGGGTAGTTAGTTGTTCAGGAAACATGACTGTGGTTCACTGTGTGTACGACATCTACCTTTGTCATCACACTGGGATTATCATGCAGGCCAGTGTCACCACAATGTGGGGTCCCTGGGGGTAGTGCTGTGGTGGGTCTGTCTCTTGCTGTGTTAGTTGCTGTTCCTACAAGCTTGTGTGACATTTGTAATTTGTGCTCCCTCTCATCTAACAATGCCTGATTGCCCACATAGGGGAATCCGATCCATGAGTTACTTTTGTGTGGCACTGTATACACATCTGTGTAATAGGGATTCAGGCCTCCTCATGTGTTGTGTGGTTGCCTGGGGACACTGGCACACCCCCCCCATCACCTGTTGTGTTTGATATGCAGTGTGAGTCTGCTAGTTTGTGTTTGTGCATTTGCACCACTGCATTGGCATTTCTTTAGTGTGCCATTGGCTGTATGTTGTTTGGTGGGTTTCCCCTGCTGTCCCTGGGACTCCTAGGTCATCAGTCAGCACAATGATCATGGTTTGTATGTCCTATAGCTGCCATGGAATGGTATTTGTTCACCTGACATCTACGGTCTCCACAGGATATCTACATTTGTGTGTCCATTGGTGCTGATGTGTGGGTCTGCATTATGATGGTCACTTCTGTCATTGTGTAATTCGTGAATGTTGACAATGTGAGCCCCCATGGGTGAGGTTTGTCTGCACATGGCCAAAGCGATGTTTCATTGGCACTGCACTGTTTGCCTCACCCAATCTAAGTTGCTATGGGACACAAGCACTACTATGCCACTGATGTGTTTGTTGTTGTGTGACCAGGAATCATCCATGCAGTTTGGCATTTGCAGCTTTTCACATGACAACACTTACATTGTGGTCACTGTGGTGATGGGGCTTTAGACCCCATTGCCCCAATGTTCAAAATGTGCTTCAGCTATGGACCCCACACTTACCTTTTGGTCAATGTGATGATGGGGTGTTAGACCCCATTGCCACAATGTTCAAAATGTGCTTCAGCTATGGACCCCACACTTACCTTTTGGTCACTGTGATGATGGGGTGTTAGACCACATTGCCACAATGTTCAGAATGTGCTTCAGCTATGGACCCCACACTTACATTTTGGTCACTGTGGTGATGGGGTGTTAGACCCCATTGCCACAATGTTCAGAATGTGCTTCAGCTATGGACCCCGCACTTACCTTTTGGTCACTGTGATGATGGGGTGTTAGACCCCATTGCCACAATGTTCAAAATGTGCTTCAGCTATGGACCCCACACTTACATTTTGGTCACTGTGGTGATGGGGTGTTAGACCCCATTGCCACAATGTTCAGAATGTGCTTCAGCTATGGACCCCATTGCCACAGTGGTCATGGTCTGCTTGCATTGTGGAGGCCACACACATTTATGTGTGACACATGTGATAGGGGGTCACATTGTATGTTCAATGTCATGTTCAGTGTTGTAGGCATTTGACACAGACTACCCACGCTTGTCATGGTGTTGGGGGGATGTATTTTTCAGACATTCCTTATGTTGGAGTATGCTGGTTGTGTCATGCATTACCCGTCCTATGAGTAGGGGTGTGTGGGTGGTAGGCATCCAGGCCCCCATGAGTAGGGGTGGTGGTAATGGTAGGCATCCAGGCCCCCATGAGTAGGGGTGGTGGTAGTGGTAGGCATCCAGGCCCCCTGAGTAGGGGTGGTGGTAGTGGTAGGCATCCATCCCCCTATGAGTGGGGATGGTAGTAGTGACATGCATCCAGGCCCCCTGAGTAGGGGTGGTGGTAGTGGTAGGCATCCATCCCCCTATGAGTGGGGATGGTAGTAGTGACAGGCATCCAGGCCCCCCTGAGTAGGGGTGGTGGTAGTGGTAGGCATCCATCCCCCTATGAGTGGGGATGGTAGTAGTGACAGGTATCCAGGCCCACATGAGAAGGGGTGGTGGTAGTGGTAGGCATCCAGGCCCCCTGAGTAGGGGTGGTGGTAGTGGTAGGCATCCATCCCCCTATGAGTGGGGATGGTAGTAGTGACAGGCATCCAGGCCCCCTGAGTAGGGGTGGTGGTAGTGGTAGGCATCCAGGCCCCCTGAGTAGGGGTGGTGGTAGTGGTAGGCATCCATCCCCCTATGAGTGGGGATGGTAGTAGTGACAGGCATCCAGGCCCCCATGATTAGGGGTGGTGGTAGTGGTAGGCATCGAGGCCCCCATGAGTAGGGGTGGTGGTACTGGTAGGCATCCAGGCCCCCCTGAGTAGGGGTGGTGGTAGTGGTAGGCATCCATCCCCCTATGAGTGGGGATGGTAGTAGTGACAGGCATCCAGGCCCCCTGAGTAGGGGTGGTGGTAGAGGTAGGCATCCATCCCCCTATGAGTGGGGATGGTAGTAGTGACAGGCATCCAGGCCCCCTGAGTAGGGGTGGTGGTAGTGGTAGGCATCCATCCCCCTATGAGTGGGGATGGTAGTAGTGACAGGCCTGCAGGCCCCCCTGAGTAGAGGTGGTGGTAGTGGTAGGGATCCAGGCCCCCCTGAGTAGGGGCGGTGGTAGTGGTAGGCATCCAGGCCCCCCTGAGTAGGGGTGGTGGTAGTGGTAGGCATCCATCCCCCTATGAGTGGGGATGGTAGTAGTGACAGGCATCCAGGCCCCCATGAGTAGGGGTGGTGGTAGTGGTAGGCATCTATCCCTCTATGAGTGGGGAAGGTAGTAGTGACAGGCATCCAGGCCCACATGAGTAGGGGTGGTGGTAGTGGTAGGCATCCAGGCCCCCCTGAGTAGGGGTGGTGGTATTGGTAGGCATCCATCCCCCTATAAGTGGGGATGGTAGTAGTGACAGGCATCCAGGCCCCCATGAGTAGGGGTGGTGGTAGTGGTAGGCATCCAGCCCCCCATGAGTAGGGGTGGTGGTAGTGGTAGGCATCCAGGCCCCCCTGAGTAGGGGTGGTGGTAGTGGTAGGCATCCATCCCCCTATGAGTGGGGATGGTAGTAGTGACAGGCATCCAGGCCCCCCTGAGTAGGGGTGGTGGTAGTGGTAGGCATCCATCCCACTATGAGTGGGGATGGTAGTAGTGACAGGCATCCAGGCCCCCCTGAGTAGGGGTGGTGGTAGTGGTAGGCATCCATCCCCCTTTGAGTGGGGATGGTAGTAGTGACAGGCATCCAGGCCCACATGAGTAGGGGTGGTGGTAGTGGTAGGCATCCAGGCCCCCTGAGTAGGGGTGGTGGTAGTGGTAGGCATCCATCCCCCTATGAGTGGGGATGGTAGTAGTGACAGGCATCCAGGCCCCCCTGAGTAGGGGTGGTGGTAGTGGTAGGCATCCAGGCCCCCCTGAGTAGGGGTGGTGGTAGTGGTAGGCATCCATCCCCCTATGAGTGGGGATGGTAGTAGTGACAGGCATCCAGGCCCCCATGATTAGGGGTGGTGGTAGTGGTAGGCATCCAGGCCCCCATGAGTAGGGATGGTGGTACTGGTAGGCATCCAGGCCCCCCTGAGTAGGGGTGGTGGTAGTGGTAGGCATCCATCCCCCTATGAGTGGGGATGGTAGTAGTGACAGGCATCCAGGCCCCCTGAGTAGGGGTGGTGGTAGTGGTAGGCATCCATCCCCCTATGAGTGGGGATGGTAGTAGTGACAGGCATCCAGGCCCCCTGAGTAGGGGTGGTGGTAGTGGTAGGCATCCATCCCCCTATGAGTGGGGATGGTAGTAGTGACAGGCATCCAGGCCCCCCTGAGTAGGGGTGGTGGTAGTGGTAGGCATCCATCCCCCTATGAGTGGGGATGGTAGTAGTGACAGGTGTGCAGGCCCCCCTGAGTAGGGGTGGTGGTAGTGGTAGGCATCCAGGCCCCCCTGAGTAGGGGTGGTGGTAGTGGTAGGCATCCATCCCCCTATGAGTGGGGATGGTAGTAGTGACAGGCATCCAGGCCCCCATGAGTAGGGGTGGTGGTAGTGGTAGGCATCTATCCCTCTATGATTGGGGATGGTAGTAGTGACAGGCATCCAGGCCCACATGAGTAGGGGTGGTGGTAGTGGTAGGCATCCAGGCCCCCTGAGTAGGGGTGGTGGTAGTGGTAGGCATCCATCCCCCTATAAGTGGGGATGGTAGTAGTGACAGGCATCCAGGCCCCCATGAGTAGGGGTGGTGGTAGTGGTAGGCATCCATCCCCCTATGAGTGGGGATGGTAGTAGTGACAGGCATCCAGGCCCACATGAGTAGGGGTGGTGGTAGTGGTAGGCATCCAGGCCCCCTGAGTAGGGGTGGTGGTAGTGGTAGGCATCCATCCCCCTATGAGTGGGGATGGTAGTAGTGACAGGCATCCAGGCCCCCATGAGTAGGGGTGGTGGTAGTGGTAGGCATCCATCCCCCTATGAGTGGGGATGGTAGTAGTGACAGGCATCCAGGCCCACATGAGTAGGGGTGGTGGTAGTGGTAGGCATCCAGGCCCCCTGAGTAGGGGTGGTGGTAGTGGTAGGCATCCATCCCCCTATGAGTGGGGATGGTAATAGTGACAGGCATCCAGGCCCACATGAGTAGGGGTGGTGGTAGTGGTAGGCATCCAGGCCCCCTGAGTAGGGGTGGTGGTAGTGGTAGGCATCCATCCCCCTATGAGTGGGGATGGTAGTAGTGACAGGCATCCAGGCCCCCCTGAGTAGGGGTGGTGGTAGTGGTAGGCATCCATCCCCCTATGAGTGGGGATGGTAGTAGTGACAGGCATCCAGGCCCCCCTGGGTTGGTGGTGGTGGTAGTGGTAGGCATCCAAGCCCCCCTGAGTAGGGGTGATGGTAGTGGTAGGCATCCATCCCCCTATGAGTGGGGATGGTAGTAGTGACAGGTATCCAGGCCCCCATGAGTAGGGGTGATGGTAGTGGTAGGCATCCAGGCCCCCATGAGTAGGGGTGGTGGTAGTGGTAGGCATCCAGGCCCCCCTGAGTAGGGGTGGTGGTAGTGGTAGGCATCCATCCCCCTAGGAGTGGGGATGGTAGTAGTGACAGGCATCCAAGCCCCCCTGAGTAGGGGTGGTGGTAGTGGTAGGCATCCATCCCCCTATGAGTGGGGATGCTAGTTGTGACAGGCATCCAGGCCCCCTGAGTAGGGGTGGTGGTAGTGGTAGGCATCCATCCCCCTATGAGTGGGGATGGTAGTAGTGACAGGCATCCAGGCCCCCTGAGTAGGGGTGATGGTAGTGGTAGGCATCCAGGCCCCCTGAGTAGGGGTGGTGGTAGTGGTAGGCATCCATCCCCCTATGGGTGTGTATGGCATTGGTGATAGCCATCCCACCCCTATGTTTCTGCTGTTGCTAGTGTACGTCATTTGTGCATCCCTATGTGTGTGTGACATATTTCGGGTACGTGTCGTTTGATTGTGTTGTGGGTGTTTGACTTACCGTCTGCGCCGTACGCGTCCGTACCGGTCCCGGTAATAGATGTGGAGTATTGGTAGGACCTGCGCGATGGGATTCATGGTTCGGTCGTCTCGTTCGGGTTTCTCGTGGCTTCGACTCGTACTCGTCGCTGGCTTGTTCGTCTCGTCGCCGTGGATCGTCTTGTGGCGCGAATCGGAGCTTATGTACAGCTCTCCCGGATGCTCAAATGTGCCAGACGTAGCGACAGGTTCGGCGCGTACGGAAGGCGCATCGTACTAGTCCGGCCGGAAGGTGCTGTATATTTGCTTCCGTGCGACTCGAATCGGCGTTTACGGATCCGGCTCGGGCGGGGAACAGGAGCTGAAATGGGTAAGTACGGCTCGCTCAGAATTTGGGCTGTTGTGCGCATCGTACTTGTTCGTTCGGACGAGTGTTCGAATCGGTCGGGAAACACGCGTTCGGCTTGTATTTTTTCCGGACGAATACTGTTAGGTGCGCTTCCGGCCGAGATCGGAATCAACCCCTTAGTTTCTTTGGAAAAACCATGAGTTATCTACATGAATTACACTTTTATGAATTTGGAATTATATCTCGTTTTTAAAAATGTACAGCTTTCTAGGTTCACTCATGGGTTTTACAGGTACAAATCACATAAAAAATAGAAAAAAGCATCTGTCACATAAAAAAAGCAAAAACTGTGGTAAATGTGTTTTTGTGCAACTGTGCTTCTTCTTGAGAGTGGCAAAAAGATGATCTTAGAATTTCAAACCGTTTGTTTTGCCATTTTTCTAAGCTTTCTTGCATTGATGTTTTCCCAATGTTCTTAAACAAAATACAACATTTTGCTATCTTTTAGCTATTTTCTCAGTTCCATTCAGAAGAATCCAGACTCTCTGGGTACTTTAAAAATCCCCAACATGTGGGAAAAATGATCCATATTTTACCTGGCTGCCTTTTGTGGAAAAAAGTATGAATGATTGTGTGCAAAGTTCCCCAAACTTTCATAGAAGAGCTCTGCAGCAGTAAGCCTCTTGAGCTAAGGGGTTAATATTAAACAATCATATTGTCAGCAACTATACTGTGGTACTGTATACTGGCTGCCTAAGGGTTTGTGCTGCAGCAGGTTGGAGATGGCCCTGTTTGTTTGTTGGACAACATAAACAGGTATACTTGTTTTTCCTAACATCAAACAATATGTTGTGGGTGTTGGGTGGTAGGAATTCCATAACTGTGCAGAGTTATACTAAACTTGCCTGCTAGATTGGTTCACTCTGCTAGTCGCATCAGCCACATCATCCTAATACACTGTGATCTCCATTGTCTGACCATGGCAGCCAGAACTAGGCCTAAAGTCTGCTTACTCGTACATGTATAACAATACACATGTATGCTGTACAGTTTGTTCTCTTGTGTATTTATTTTATGTTATTGTAGTTCTTGTTCTAGTGCTACTAGGCCTGCATGGGACTAGACTGGTGTAGAGTAGATGTTCGCATGGCATACCATAAGACAGAATAAGAGGGAAAGCTATATAGATTATTAGGATGGAAGTAGCCAAGATATCAAGGGACATATGTTTGACCTTTGTGGCACAGGACAGTGCAGCAAGTCACCTTTTTGTGCTGCCCTGCTTCACAGGGAAAGGGCAAGAATGTGCCATATTTCTCAGATATGGCACATTCTTGTCTTTTTCCCGTGCACTGGTGCCGTTTTTGCAGCCTAGCGCCAACGCAGGCCCCCTTGCACCTTGGTGCAAGGGTGCCTATGTTGTAGGCAGAATTGTTTTTGCGCAGGAAGGGGGACCTTCCACCACAAAAACAATCCTGAGATGTTCTTGCAGTATGCAGCACACATAGAAAGAGAAATAAACTAGGCGAAATAAAGATATTTCTCCTCGTTACATCTCTCTCTGGAAGATGTAAGATTTTGGCCTATTCCCAGGTTTACAAGTTCTTGTAAATCTGGGAATGCATCAACATCCATGGGAGTTGCATGGGAACATCCTCTGCAATGCCCATGGAACGCCTACCCATGGCAGACTAGCGCAATGCAGCACATTTATGAGCTCCCCCACCCCAGAGCCATGCAAAGTGGCTTTACATGGCTTCAAAAATCTGACTTAGAGGTTAGTGTCGCAGATGTACCACATTCTGTGGTGCAAATGTGACGCAAGTCTCCCATAAATGTTCCCCCAAGTCTTTTCTGCAAGTACTAAGAAGAGTCGTGAACAGGTCTTCAATGAGCAAATTTGAGAAATGTAGCACCAGTGTGTAGTTCTATTTTGTATTACTTGTGCTATATTTTATTCTGTAATTTAATAGAAAATGGGCAATGAATAACATGTATTCTATGCATGATTTAAGCCCATGGTTTAGATACTTGACGGCTGGCCAATATTTAATAGAACCCTACATTGGACTTTTTTTCATGTCTGAATTAGGGAAAGGAAAAGGGGGCCACTTGTATGATAATGGACTTGACTGCTAAATGACAGAGAAGTTCAATGGGACAGGTGCCAAACCAGAGCCAGACCTAGTGAGTGAGCCAGGCTTAAGAGTTTATTGGCTCACCACCTACAATCCTAAATAGTAGGACATGATATCCTGACAGAAATGACTGCTTTATTCTACTCGACATAATCTATTGATAATTAATTGACTAAATATAACACCATGCAAGGTGGAAAGGCTCACTGCATTAACGGCTAGCGCTCATGTACCTATGTAAGTAGCTCTTCAGAAGATTTTAGATACGTTCAGGGAAAGGGAGATTACTGTCAAAATGAGAAAGATAGGGATTTGCAGAGAGAGCTCTTCAATAAACTGCATTCTGTGGGTGTGTGCAGAAATTATGACCTTGTTTTTCTTTTTGTGATTTCATGGATTGGGTCATATCCATATGAAGCATAAGTAGAACACTGAAGCTCAATATGCATTCAGAAAAAACATAGTTTGTTTGAGACTGCTTCAAGGAAACCAAAGGTGTCTTAGTGACAGGTAATCACATTATAGAAGAATAGAATCAACTACATTCATCAAGGCAATGAAATGGGATATAGGCAACTGGTAGGAATGGTGAATTTCTATAATTTCTGGACGTTATTTGCTGCAGTATTATATCATCATATAGATGTACTATGAAAAATTGAAATGATAAAAAATAAAATGGGCTCGGTTGGGTCGGATTCATCTTTCTCCTACCTGTATCTTAGAGCATTTACAGGTTTCAACCCCTCACATGTTAACTGAGTATGAACTGGGATTATTATGTTCCCCGTGAGACTCATGTTTTATGGGAAACATAATAAATGAGGGGAGTCATAATGTGACCTGTGTGACTGATATCCTGCTCACGGTATGATAAATGCCATAAATGACATAGGCTATAATGCACTTGCAATTTGCTGACTGGATTCCATCACCTTTGGTATGGATTGTACCACCAACTAAACTCTAAATAAGGCCCCAAGTCCTTATACATTTTTCTATGTCATGAACACTGTGACAAGTCCCATTTAGATTTCTTCCATTTTCATTATGTGCATGGACTTTGATTCACCAGAATGCCAGGGGTAGCGGAAGTATTATCATGTGTCCTTTGACTCATTGTGACATTACAGGAAGTGACATAACTTGATCTTAATGACATCTCAGCAAGTGACATTACATGACCTTTAACTCAGATGATGTGCTAGCACAAGAAGTGGCATCATGCTGCATTGAAACACAGGACATTACACAAGGTTACATTGTAGATCAAATACAATGCTAGTTTAAATAAAACACTTTGAAATTTCATTAAACCACCTACAAACACCCTAAAATAAACTCCATTAAATATAACTAACCCAAATCTTATCACTTTGCTAACAAACAATTGGAAGATAAAAAGATAAACGTGCATATGAAACTCAAAATGAAGATGCAAAGCTGCTAATATATACTGCTGTAATAATTAAAATATGCAATTCAAGAAGACAGTGGCAACATGTAGTGGAATCAGAGAATCATTGTCACTGCTGCTAGTGATCATATAAAGTAGTGGCAGTGACGCTTTGAAGCACATGTGCAGTAATGTAGTTTTATGCTGTGTACAGGCTGTATACCCAGGTGAAATAGAGATAGGTGCAGAATGGGCCATGTTGTCTTGTGTTTAAGTTCTGAAATATAAAGTGCTCTTCCTTTAAAAGCCACGGTAGACTTGAAGTGTCATACACATAAGCTGTAGCTTATTGGCAGGTACGTTAAAGGTTGACAAATCATCCATGACCAAAAATGAGAACACGTTGCCTGTATGAATGCCTAGGTTTTTGCTGGAGGGTGTTCTCCCTAGTTGCTCATGGGAAAATTTAGAAATTGGTGCAAAATTTAACACCAACTAAATGTCTACTAAATGAAAATGTACTAGGTTCGGAGGTCTAAGACAATATAGAGTACTCACTACAATGGCAAGAATTCAAGACTTGATCTGTGAGACTTCACATTCAATATCAGTTGCATGGTTACTGTCATGCATTTTAGTAGTGATTAAAATAATTTTATTGTAACATTCACTAGAGGAGAGTTTAAACACAGAAATTATTAGACAAGTAGGATAACTGTCCAAAATGATTAAATGTATAGTTTTTAACAGTTTCCAACATTATCAACAGTACTGCATCAATTTTCTAGCAAATTATATCAATTGATCCAAAGTATTTTCCCAAAAGTTGGTTCTCCCAGCTACAAAAAATGATGCTGGCATCTAGGGCAGTAGCTTTAAATTATGACAAGGTGAACTATGTGTTATGTGACATCATCATGCAACATTGTCAACCAGTAGTGGCATTTTAGCCAATTAGCCAATGTATTGTTGAATTCTGGATGATGTAGTTTTGCTTCTCATCATTGCTAATATAGTGGGTTGGCTATAACACCACTGCTGCTAAAGACAACAATCATGACAGCTGTCTGTACTTTGCATAATTAAGTTGCTAAACTTTACCTAGTATAAGGGTAAGCATGAGGGTAGATTACTGTTAAATGTGATACCATTAAAGAAGAAAGTGCTCTTAAAAATCAAAGATGTTTGCGATCAGTTGTAGCTACTGCTGTAGTCATTGCAAAAAGGGATTCAGTGGTCTTTGGTCATACATTATTACTCATGGTGCTTTGAGTAAATAAATACTTGCACTGAAAACTGACGCTGGACAGGCACATGTCATTTAACATTAGTATTTCCTAAAATCTGGGGTTTGATAATGGATGGGGCAAGGTCAGAGGCAGCAACGCAGGACAGTGGCAGGACATGTAATAGGCATGCACAGGAAAACGAAGGGGGGAAGGGGCAGCAGCAAAGCTGTAATAGAGTGGCAGCACAGGGTAGAGATGCAATAGTGCAACCGTTCAAGGCAGTGGCAGCACAATGGACCAGGGAGGACTAATAGGGCACACATATGGAGAACAGGGGCAAGGGTTAAGGGCAGTGGCAGCAATGGAAGACAGTGGCAGTACAACAGACTAGTGAGGTGGGGGAAGGGCACACACAGACAGAACAGGAGCTGGGGAAGAAGCAGCAACCGGGAGCAGTGGCAGCACAGAAGCAGTGGCAGCACTGAAGACCAGGGACAAAGGGGGTAGGGGCATGCACACCAAGAACAGGGGCAGAGGTCAATCAATCAATCAATCAGGGATTTGTGAAGCACGCTACTCACCTGTGAGGGTCTCATGATGCTGGAGCGGGGAGAAGGGGGAGTGCAGCTCCGGATCAGCCAAAGAACCAGGTCTTGAGACTCTTCCTGAAGGTGTGGAAAGTGGGGGGAACGCCTGATGTTGAGTAGGAGCTCGTTCCAGGTCTTTGCCCCGATGTAGTAGTAGGCTCTTCTGCCTGCTTTGGCGCTGCGGATGTGTGGGGTTTCGGCAAGGTCGGCAGAACAGAGGTTTCTATTGGGTACATGGAAGGAGACTCTTTCGTTAGGGTATTGGGGGCCGATGTTGAGGAGGGATTTGTAGGCGTGAGTGAGTAGATTGAAGGTTACTCTCTTCTCGACAGGGAGCCTGTGGAGGTCTCGTAGGTTCTGGGTGATGTGTTCATGTCGTGGGATGCTGAGGACGAGTCTGGCGGTGGTGTTCTGGATGGTCTGGAGTTTTTGGAGCAGGAATTTGTTGATTCCGGCGTAGAGGGCGTTCCCGTAGTCCAGTCTGCTAGTTATGAGTGCGTGGGTGACGGTCTTTCTGGATTCGGGGGGGATCCACTTGAAGGTCTTGCGAAGGATGCAGAGGATGTTGAAGCATGTGGAGGAGACGGCGTTGATCTGTCGGGTCATGGTGATGGAGGAGTCAAGTATGATGCCGAGGTTCTTGGCATGGTCCGTGGGAGTGGGGGGTTGCCAAAGGCGGTGGGCCACCAGGTGTTGTCCCATGCTGAGGGGGTGGTTCTGAGGATGAGGACTTCTGTCTTCTCTGAGTTGAGCCTCAGACAGCTGCTGCTCCTCCAGGATGCAACGTTCATCATTCCTTCCTGGAAGATGAGTCTAGTGGTGTTGGGTTGCTTCATGAGGGAGAGGATGAGCTGGGCGTCGTCGGCGTAGTATACTATTCTGAGTCCATGCATTCTGACGATGGCGGCAAGGGGGGTCCTGTAGATGTTGAAGAGCATGGGGCTGAGCGATGATCTTTGGGGTACTCCGCAGTTGATCTCTGTGGGTTAGGAGAGGAAAGGCGGGAGTCTGATTCTTTGGGTTCGGCCGGTGAGGAAAGAGTGGATCCAGTCAAGGGCAGTTCCATGTATGCCGGCATCATGGAGTCTGGCGATGAGAGTGTGGTGTGAGACAGTGTCGAAGGCTGCAGAGAGGTCAAGAAGGATGAGGGCCACCATGTTGCCCTGTTCGGGGAGGGTGCGGATGTCGTCTGTGGCGGCGAGGAGGGTGGTCCCGGTGCTGTGGTTGCTGCGGAATCCAGATTGGGAAGAGACGAGTATGGAGTTGGTTTCGATGAAGTTCGTGAGCTGGATGTTGACGATCTTTTTGGTGCCTTTAGCCGCAAAGGGGAGGAGAGAGATTGGTCTGTAGTTTTTGAGGTCCGTAGGATCTGTGGAGGGCTTCTTGAGGAGGGGCTTGACTTCTGCACGTTTCAGTCACTGTGGAAAGTGCTGGATTCGAAGGTGGTGTTGATGGTGCTTCATAGCTTGTGTGCTGTGGCGGCAGCGGCTCTGTGGAAGATGTGCCGAGGGCAGAGGTCCATGGGGGCTCCTAAGTGAATGCTCTTTATGGTTGTGGCGGATTCTTTGGTGGTAAACGGGGTCCAGGCGGAGATGGTAGGCTGGCTGGCATTGCTGGAGGTAGGTGTGGTTTCGCCGTCTGGTGTCTGTTCGTTGAAGT
The DNA here is from genome assembly GCA_963921515.1 of Calotriton arnoldi. Lineage (NCBI taxonomy): Eukaryota > Metazoa > Chordata > Amphibia > Caudata > Salamandridae > Calotriton > Calotriton arnoldi. The sequence continues at coordinate 1,005,854 of CAWUFW010001414.1, forward strand.
TGTCGTAGAGGGACTTGATCTTGAGGTGGAAGTAAGAGCCGTCCTTGTTGCAGAGGTCCTGGGAGGATGTGACATCTGAGGCTTTGCTGGGGGGTTTGGTAAATTCCTGGATGATGCTGAAGAGTTCCTTCGAGTTGCCGGAGTTGGGGAGGATCTTGCCCTGGATGAAGGTCCTTTTGGTGATTCTGATGGTTTTGATGGTATTCTGTCATGGTGTTTTTGTAGGTGGTCCGAGCTTCTGGGGTTTTGGTAAATCTCCATGCTTTCTCAAGATGTCTGCAGGTGCGTCTGGATTCCCGTAGGTCAGTGGTTAACAGGGTGGCTTTCATGGGGCGCTGTCTGTTGGAGTTATGGAGGGGGCAAGCTTGTCTGCGCAGTTGGTGATCCATCTGTGTAGTTCTTTGGTTGCAGAGTTGATGTTGGTCAGGGTGGGAGGAGGATCGTGGTTGAGGGTGGAGTTGAAGTGCTCCTTGGTGACCTTGCTACAATTCCTTCACGGAGGGTGCGGTGTAGGTTTGTGATTGGTGTTTTTTTCGAAGGAGAAGTGTATGAAGTGGTGGTCTGTAAAAAGGGGTTGTGCGGTGTGGCTGAAGTGGATGTTGTTCCCTCCTGCCTTGTTGGTGGGGGTGGTGATGAGCTGTTTCAGTCCGATGTTGGCGAGTTTGTCCAGGAGGGCGGTGGAGTTGGGGTCACTGAGGTTGTTGAGGTGGAAGTTCAGGTCTCCGAGCAGTATGTAGTCCATGGAGGCGATGGCGTGGGGCGCAATGAGGTTAGTGATGGTTGTGGTGAATGCAGTTCGAGGTCCAGGGGGTTTGCAGGCAAGGGTGCCACATAGGGTCATTCTGGGGATGGTCTGGATCTGGAAATGGAAATGGAGGTGTTTCATGGGGGACGAGGAGTTGTTCGTGCTGGAGGTGGTGAGTAGGAGGGAGTTCTTGTGCACGATGGCTAGTCCTCCTCCTGAGTGGTTGTGGCAGTCCTTCCTCTGGATGTTGTATTCGTCGGGGATGGCGGTAGCGATGTCAGGGGTGGAGGTGGAGTTGGTCCAGGTTTCCGTGAGGAAGGCAACTTCTGGTGAGAGGGTGTCAAGGATGTCCCAGATTTCTACTGCATGTTTGTGATCAGAGCGTACGTTGAGGAGGATGCACCTCAAGGGTTCGGGTACGCTGGTGTCCGGAGGGTGGGCGGTTGCTGTGGGGGTTCGGAGGTTGGTGAAGGTTTGGCAGCAGTGTCGGCAGGAAAACTGGCCATGGGTGGTGTTCGGCGTCGACAGCGGGCAGTTGTTGTTTCTTCCAGGGTTGAGTGCGTGGAAGGCAGCTGAGTCATAGCAATGGGGGGGTAGAGAGCCAGGGTCCCTGGCGTTGGTCACGATCGGGCGCAAACCGGCTTGCCTTTGGCGCACCAGTGGCGCGGCCGCCATTAAGTAGGGGACGGGGAGGGAGTGCAGCTGGGAGTCAGGAGCGGGAACCGGCAGGGGGGGAGGGGCCACGGGGGCAGAAGCGGCGGGGAAGGGGAGAGAAAGTGGACACGGGCACAAGAGAGAAGACACAATGAGAAACAGGCACAGGCACAATAACAGAAAAGAACCAGACAGCCAGAAAAGACAGAGAAAAACAGACAAACAGAGAAGGCTGGCCGAGCAGACCAGCAGAAGAGCAAGGCTCTCCCACTGGACCACCAGGGATGAGATGCAGGCAGGAGCCTGCGGGTGGAGGAGGGCCTCGAACACGACCTGAGGATAGAGAGGTGCTGGAAGGCAGCGGCGCAACGACAGAGCTGCGCAAGGGGAGAGCAGATTTCCTTGACCAGGAGGTCAGAGGGCTTGCTCAACCTGTTCGCGCAGCGGCCGCCATTAAGTAGGGGACGGGGGAGGGAGCGCAGCTGGGAGGCGGGAGCAGGAACTGACAGGGGGAGGAGCCGTGGGGGCAGCAGTGGCAGGAAAGGGGAGACAAAACAGACACGGACACAAGGGAACAAGAGAGAGGACACAACGAGGCACAGTAAAAAAGATTAAGAGCACAATAAAAAAGATTAAGAGCAACAGAGAAACAGGCACAGGCACAATAACTGAACAGAACCAGACAGACAGAAAATATGGAGAAAAAAAGACAAACAGAGAAGGCTGGCTGAGCAGACCAGCAGAAGAGCAAGGCTCTCCCACTGGACCACCAGGGATGAGGCGCAGGCAGGAGCCTGTGGGTGGAGGAGGACCTCGAACACCTACCTGAGGGTAGAGAGGTGCTGGAAGGCAGTGGCGCATTGACGGAGGTGCCCGAGGGGAGAGCAGAGTTCCCTGACCAGGAGGTCAGAGGTAGCAACAGAGGACAGAGGTAACAACAGAGGGCAGTGGCAGCATAATGGATCATGGAGGGAGGGCAAAGCAACTGAGGGCAGAGGCAGGAGAAAGGACCAGGAAGGTAGGGGGCACAGGCATGCATACAAAGAACAGGGGGATGGGGAGGGAAAGGGAAAGCAATGGAGGACAGTGGCAGAACATAGGCCTTTGGCAGCACAACAGGCCAGGGAGGGAGAAGCATGGGCACACACTCACAGAATGGGGGAACGTTAGAGGTGGGCAAGAACAGGGGCAGCAATAGAGGGCAGCTGCAGCACTGGGACAGTGGCAGCACAACAGGCCTCTAAAGGTGGGGGCAGGTGCACGAACATGGAGTTTGAGAGGGGAGGAAGCAGGGACATGGGCAGCAAAAGATGGCGCTGGCAGCACAACAGATGAGGGATGGAACAGGGCACACAAACAAAAATGGGGCAGGTGGGCAAGGGCAATCACAGAGCATAGTGGAAACACAGCAAAATGGACCAGGGAGAGAAGGAACATTGGCATGCACATGGAGAACGAGGGGGGTAAAGTGGCAGGGGCAGCAAAAAAGGGCAGTGGCAGATCAGTGGTGGTGGCAGCAGTACTTACAAGAGAGGGGGACAGGGACAGGAACATAGAGAACTGGGTGCAGGGTGTAGAGGCTGGGACTACAATGGAGGGCAGTCGTAGCACAAGGGTATAAAGGGAGGAGGTAGTGACATATACACAGAGAACAAGGAGCAGGGGCTGGTGCAGATGTAGCAATGACAGTACAAGGGAAGCAGCAGTACAATGGACCAAGGAGCGAGGGGGTGGGGGCACACATTGAGAATGTGGGAGGGGGATGAAGCAGAGGCAGTAACACAGGTCAGTGGCAGTACAGTGGCAGTAGAGTAAATATAGACCAAGAAGGTGGGGCAGGGGAGTCCACAAAGAGAAATGGGGGCAGAGGAACTGCGGCAGGGCCAGTAACGGAGAACAGTGGCAGCACAGGATCAGTGGCAGCAAAACAGGATAAAGAGGAAAAGGCAGAGGCACACAGATGGAGAACAGTGGGCAGAGGGAAGGAGCAGGGGCAACTATGGAGGAAAGCTGCACAACAGGTGCATTGAAAGCACAATGGCCTATGGAGGGAAGGGTAGGGGCATGCACACAGATAACGAGAGGGCAGGTAAGAGGTGGCATGAGGAGGAGCTAAAATGGAGGGAAGTAGCAGCGTAGAGGCAGCGGCAGAACAACTGATCAGGGAGGAAGGCAGCAGGGGCAGCACACAGAGAACTGGGGGCAAGGGAGCAGGAGCAGTAATGGAGTGCAGTGGCAGGACAGAGGACCAAGGAGGGAGGGGTTGGGGCAGAGGAATGCACAAAGTGAACAGTGGGCATGGAGGCAGGGGCAGCAATGGAGGCTAGTGGCACTACGGGGGAAATGGCAGCACAACAGACCAGGAAGTGACGTGCAGAGGCGCGCACCTGCAAAACAGGGTTGGGGGAAGGGGAAGCGATGAATGGCAATGCCAGCACAAGGCAGTGGCAGCACAACAGCAAACAAGGAGTTAGAAGGTAGGGGTATGCAGACAGATAACGGACAGCTAGGGGCAGATGCAGGAATAGAGGGCTCTGGCAGCAGAGGGACAGTGGCAGCACAATGGACAAGGGAGAGAGGGGCAGGAGCACACACATGAAAAACAGGTGGTAAAGGGGAAGGTATGGGGCAGAAGCTGAGCACTCTGGCAGCACAGGGGCAGTACCAGCACTAGGGATCACAAAGGGCAGGTGGATTGGGGCAGGGACATGAAGACAGAGAACTGATGGCAGGCAGGAGTGGTGCAGGAGAATGGGCAGCAATCTGACCAGAGAAGGCAGGCTAGCATGGACAGGGGCAGCTATCTGGCCATAGAAGACTGGATGGAGGAAGCAGGGGCATGCAGATGGAGAACAGAGGGCAGGTGGGATGGGAACAGGTGCAGGTGAAGTAAGCTGACCGTGTAGGGCAGGCTGCAGTGGTATAGGTCACCTCGTCACCTCGTCACCTGTGCAGGTTGACCCTGGTCTGCCTCTTGCTGCTCACGGCCAAAGGCCATGCGCATTAGGGGAGTTTGCTGAATATGATGAAAAGAACCACAAAGTGACTTAAAAAAACAAAGGTTAAAAAAAACAGTACAGTAAGGTATGGTAATATGATCTTATCTTACATTAAAAAAACAGAAATTCTCTGAAAAAACATAGACTAAAGTAATGTGATAGTTAGGTATAAAGAAATCTTAGTTTATGTTAAACAGCCCCAGAAAATCACTAATAAAAATAAAAATAAATGTAGTATTTTAGTTAGGTGTTGAAATCAGTTAAAAACCAAAGGACCTCTGAAAATCGCCAATTATAATTTGCTGAGCTAACTATAGCTGACACCCCATCATGCACTTCTTATGACCTCACATATTTCCTCACTCATGACATGATGATGCTTTCTTTAAATGCATAAAATATAACACAAAATGACGGATTTGCATTTCGCTCAATTACATGTAATTTCATGTAATATTGTTGAAAGTTTGCGAAATTAGTAGAAAGCAAATAAAGCAAATTTCACATTCCTAGTAAAATTCTACTTTCATGCTAAGTTTGGTATAAATATGTTCACCAGTTTTTGGCAGCTCTTTTGGCAACATTTCCTGTGAGAAGTAAAATGTGATATGAATCACCATTTCACCCCCTCTTACCGTTTTTTTCCCAAGAATGGTTGTTCATGAACTTGGCATCCCAGAACTTAGCTGGGTGATTTAGTAGATTGGCAAGTTTCGTGCACATCTACCACTGGGTCAAAATTTGTAAGCCAATCAAAAAATTATTTTTCAATGGAAAGTGCGGCTGAATCATAAATACACAGGGGTGACTACCACTGTGTGATATTAGTTAAAGTTCAGCCATGGGTACAAACTAAAACCTAAAAACATAACTCACACATCAAGTGCAATCAAGCAATTTGTACTAATGCCGAAGCAGGACGGGTGACAAAAGAACAGAATGATGATGCCACTATCGTCATATATTAATTCAAAAATACCTACATAACAATAAATCATCTTACTTGTGAACAAGACATAGCACAGAAGGATGCTAATTTAAAAATAGCTCTGGGGCCCTGGAAGTCATACTACATGGTCCAATTCAGATTTTTGGGTATTTAATTTCCTTGATTTTCTAGAATGTTTTTCAACTTGCGCTTTGTTCATCTCTTTATCCCATTTGGGACCTCCATGGATGAGTGAGAAACGGAGGACGAAGGTACAGCGGACAAAGATTCCCTGTAGCTGCAAATCTGCCACTTCTAATAAGGTTCTTTCCTCCAGCTCCAGTATCTTGGGCAGGGTTATAAAGGCTGACCCTGTATGGCTTCTCTCTGTTAACAACTGCGAGTATACGGTCACATTTGAGGCTGTTAGCATGTTAATGGGCAACAAAGTATTTTATTATGTTGTTACAATAGGATACTTACTAAATATTCACTTTTTAGATACAATATTTAGACATTTATTGAGTGAATCCACAATTAATTAGGTACAGGACAAGGGCACTTTCTGGTGCATGAACCTTTTTTCCCCATGCTGAAATTGAGAGACCTTGGGGCATATTCTCAAGGCGATATCGCCGCGTTAGCAGCACTTTTCTGCCGCTAAAGCGGCGATATTTTTATCGCCTTATTCTCAAGCTGTCGCTAACAGCCGCTAGCGACAGATTTCTTGCAATAGCGGCCGCTCACAACATCGCCAACGATGTCAGCGACCCCTACCGCTAATCATATGCAATGTAGGCATTCCCGTGCTAAATCGCACGCTAACCCCACTACGCGATATTCTCAAAGATCGCCTGGACCGGCGATGCGATACAGAAACACACGCTAAGGCCCGTTAGCTGCAGGAACTTAAGACCAGACAAAAGGAGGTCTTAAAAATGGTGAAAAGTGGCAGCATATAAGGAAGACTACCCCAGAGCCCCATCTGATGGCCCACTGATGCCATGGAGGTACTAATCATGCAGCTTGGAGCACCAAGAAGGCCACAACAACCACCGCCAATGCCACCAGGACCACCACCGTGGCTGGGCCAAATAAGACAGTGGGTCTATCGCCGACGCACCATCCTCACAGACCTAACGCCAGAGGATGTCATTGCCCACTACAGGCTCAAAAGGACATCCATCCTCTGCAGCCTGACACAGATAGCCCACAGGCTGACGGCACCAACACAGCGGATAACCAACATCCCTCCACAAACAAAGCTGCTGGCTGTGTTGCACATGTTGGCTTCAGGTACATTCCAACCAACAACTGCCAGAGTCGGAGGAGTCTCACAGCCAGCCCTATCAAAGTTCCTCACAACAGTTTTGGATGGCATAATCAGCCTGATACCCCAGCATCTTCACTTCCCCAACACTGCGCAGGAACAGCTGGAGACCAAGCAAGGCTTCTATGCCAAAGCTGGCTTCCCGCATGTGTTGGGGGCAATTGACTGCACACATGTCCTACTTGTTCCACCTGCGGATACTGCCCACATATACCGCAACAGAAAGCACACACATTCCATCAATGTGCAGGCAATAGTGGACCACCGGGGCCTGTTCACCAATGTCGTAGCCAAGTTCCCAGGCAGTGAGCATGATTCTTACATTTTCCGCCAGTCCATCATCAATCAGCGCTTTGAGGTTGGCACATATGGAAACGCACTGCTCGTTGGTAAGTACTAACTGAACACAACACACACCTCAACTCCACAATCATGGAACACACAACTGTGAAAATGCACACGTTACAAACTCACATTCAACATGCCAATCTACATGCCCACCTACCAGATACGACAACACAAGTAATTGTGGTAACTGGGGTCAGCCATGTAGATAAACCATCACCAAAGGCATAGGCCCTCTGCCACACATTAGCAAATGTGGTGAGAGGTGGCAACCAAGTATATGCAATGTAGGCACTCGATCTACGAAGAAAGAATGTGCACAAGGCCGAGTGTGGCAGTGGTGTGCTGGACAGTCTTGATTGTGTAGAGCACAGACATGTCCAAGTGGGCATATAGTGCGTTTCCATTGTCCAGCCTGATGGCAATGACAGCGTTGTTGACTGTCCTACCTGAAGGGGATGGGAACCATGTGAAGGCAGCATGTAGGATGCAGAGCCTGTCGAAGCAGCTGCTGGCCACTGCGTAGACCTGTATGTATATGGAGAGGGAGGAGTCGAGTACGATGCCTTGGTATCTTGAGTTGTTGAGTGTTGGCCTGGCAAAGGTGGTGGCCCACCAGGTGTTGCCACATGCTGATGGTGTGGTCAGGAGGATGAGGACCAATGTCCCCCCTATGTAGAGCACCCCCCAGCTGTTGAACATCCATGTTGCAACTTGCTGCAATCCTCCCTGGAACCCAAGTCTGGTGTGTGGGGGTGCCATGTTGAGGGAGAGTATGAGCTACGTGTCAGTGTAGGTGGTGATGTCCAATGTTTCCCTTTATGTAGCTCAAGTCCTACTCCAGACGTCTGCAGATGCATCTGTCATCTTTGATGTTGTATGTGAACGATGTGGCATTCATAGCACGCTTCATGTTGGAGTTGCATATTGGGGCAAGTGTGTATGTGCAGTTGGAGATACATGGCTGAAAAATCTGGCCTGCGCTGTTGGCGTTGCCTGCAGCGGTGTGGGTGTTGCTGTTGATGGTGGAATGCACCAGATCCCCGTTGACTCAGCTCCTGTAAGTCTGTATGGCACCTGCTGTGGGTTTGGGTGTCATGGGGTTTCATGACGAGGAACTGTACGCTGTGTTGGTCACACCATGGGCGTTGAGTGGTGTTGTTGAAGTGGACGCAGTTTCCACATGTGAAGATGGGGTTAAAGGTGGGCCCTGACTTGTGGATCAGTGTCAAGAAGAGTTGGCTCAGTTCGATGTTAGCAAGCATCTGCCAGAGGGTAATGGATTAGGAGTACTTGTGGAATGTGAGGTGGAGTCCCTGATCATGGCTGAGTACGTAGCCCATGTAGTAGATGACATGGTGTGTGATGACGTTGATGGTGAATGCTAAGTGTCCCTGCCCTCTGTGGGCCCTGCAGCTGAGGGTGCTGCTGGCTGTTGCCTTGTGGCAGGTCTGGACTGGAAACTGCAGGTGTTGGGCGGTGGGGAATGTCTAGCGGCAGCGGCAGCAGCTGAACAGAACGTGAGCCGTGTCCGGTGTGGCCCATTGGTACCTAACCGATATCCTGGCGTTGACTGTGAGTAGTGCGGATGGGTGGCAGCGTTAGACGTTATGAGAGCCAGGGACCCTGCTTGTGTAGGTGAAAGGCTTGCGGACATGTGCAGACAGGCCTGACATTGGTGCACTGTTGGAGTGCTAGTAATGCAACCGCGCAGCACACACAAGTGAATATGCTGTGGGGGAGGTACAAGCATCTGTGAGCCAATGTAATTTGCAGTGATGCTGGTCAATTGGTCAGAAGCTACACATGCCAAATATTATTCACAAAGTAGCACCAATCACACACCAAAAAACTATTAACAGTGCCCACACAGCATGCATAAATACTAATGGACACATCTCTCCATTACATGTTACAAGTGACCAAGGAAATGTACTCACCCCATGGATGATGACACCCCTGCGAGTCACCAACACCCAGGCCCAGAGGCAGTATAATTCTGCCCATGTTCGCACCAGGGGCATTGTGGAGCGCACATTTGGCGTGCTAAAGTCACGTTTCCGGTGCCTTGACATCACAGGTGGAAGACTGTTGTACAGCCCAGAAATAGTGTGCAAGATGATCATAGCATGTTGTGTATTGCACAATATATGTGTATGCACCAATGCCCCATGGATCCAAGTGCCAGATGCACCGGGCGATGCTCCGGATGATGATGAAGATGAGGCAGGTGGAGCACCCCCACAGCTTCTGCAGCAGGCACAGCACGAAGGAGCAGAGTCATAGACAATTTCTTCACATGAGCACGTCACATCGTGACTGTCCCTACCAATCATATATCTGTTCCAAATGATCCCAAGCACAGTATACATTAAAAAAAAACCTCTACACACATACCATGTGTGCATGTTAACATCTGCACGAGTACATCACTCTGACACGTGTAAGTGTAACATTAAGTGGTCACAATATCTCAATTAGAAAATGATGATGGATCTGTCATCTCTGAACAGAGATGCTGTTTAGTGTGACATCAGTTCTGAACTAGACATGTTAGGGTGTCAAATGTGTTTTGAAAATCTACTGTTCAGCGTGTCATATGTGTATTCAAATCAGATATAGGATGTCAATAGTGGTCAACTATGAATATCAGGGTGTCATTTGGGTTAAATTATGAAATTTAGGCTGTCAATTGGGGCAAAATATGAAATATTACTCAATAATCTTTATTTCGATTAAAAAAACCATAAAAGATTACATAAAAACATCATACAACAATACTTCAAAGGCTAACCCGCCCGACGGTGCACAATTTATTTTGGGAATAATATCCCAAAAGGCCTTTCTTAGATTTTAAAAAGACAATAAATATAAATAAAATCCCGTCAACACAACCATATTACAAAAACAAAAAAAACAAAAAAAAATAGCAATTTTAACAATACTTTAAAAACACAAGTTCATATGGGGAGTGCTTTTTTATGTTAAGAGCATTTGGTAACCCTTTCCAAAATATACAAGGTTCCGTGGTGACCAACTAAAATTATACATCTAGTTATAAATTGATTAACACACACATGTTTTTAAAGATACCTAAAATTTCAGTCCCATTCTCTTTCTTGTTAGGTCGACACTAAAAAGGTATCTGCTTACACTAAATACAATTGCTTGTGTTGTGTCTGTTCGCAATATTCTTCCTGCCTCATTACATGATCTGGTACCCAAAAGTTGACAGATGGGTTTGATCCACTTCCTCCTAGCATAATTATAGGCTGGACAGAAGAATAGCACATGCAATTCATTCTCTTTGCGCCTGTGTGGCAGATATCACAACAACCATTATTTGCACCACCTACGCTACGTACCCATTTCATAGTATTTGCATTAATCTGCAGAATGCCGTAGCGAAATTTAAGGTAAAGGGATTTAGCAAGTTGTGGTTGTATTTCGTCCAGAAAGGACTCAAATTTACCATTTGGTTTTATTATGAGAAACCTTGGGGATAAAGTACCTAGTTTTGGACAATGGGACAAAGTATCTTGAGTAAATGCCCAAAAAGTCTGTTTCAACAGCTATTTTGATCCCAAAGACAAACCCTGAGGTTCCTCCCAAAACTGTTTTAGTCCTAGTTTATAAAACCAATCCTGAATATGATTCAAACATGGTAACCTTGTGACATTTTTAATTCTAAAAATTTCCTCCAGACCTTCTCTATAGTGAGCAAGTTCATCTGATGACCACAGATGGACCCAAAACAATAGTGGCCGCAAAACCGCGTGCTGGTCAGTGCGGCGGATGTTTAAGTCTATTACTACTGGTGTTAGGGGTGTGCGTATTGGTAAACTTAACAATTTCCTAAAAAATTTATTCTCGTACACCATGAAACTGTTCTTTATTACATGTCCCCACAATTCAGCCCCATAAAGGCAAGCAGGTTGTACCCTATATTTGTATAACTCCAACGCAGGAGAAACTGCTTTAGATAAACTGCTCTCATGCTTCCTTACTATTGGGACTGAATTTTGAATTAATATTGTTTTGCTTTTATCCAGCTGTGGTCTCCAGTTCATTTTGGAATCTAGAGTAATACCTAAGTAATTAAAATTTAGCACATATTCTATCCTCTCGTTTTTGACAGTTAAGTTTTTTTAAAAGATTTGTGCGGATTAACTGCCATATATTTTGTTTTAGTAGAGTTAATTTCCAAGCCCTTTGTTTCACAGTAGGTTTCGAAAGTATTAAGTAAGCTTTGCAGACCTTTGGGGGTTTGTGATTTTAAAATTGTATCGTCGGCAAATAAAAGTGCCGGTACTGGCACCCCCCCCCCAACTTGGGAGAGTCATGCTCGCAGCCCAAGAGATATTCGGGGATATCATTAACGTACAACGAAAATAAGGTAGGGGCCAGCACACATCCTTGCCTTACCCCCAGGTTTACTTGTATACGATCAGTAAGTTCGCCATTTGGCCCCCATCTGACCATTGCAAAGTTATCCTCGTGTAACCTAATAATCTGCACGAGGATTTCCCCTGGGACACCCTGATCTCTTAATGATTTTCACAGGAGGTTTCTGGGTATGAGGTCAAAGGCTGCCTTAAGGTCTACAAAGGCTATATACAGATGGGCTTTCTTAACTGTAATATACTTCCAAATTATACAGAGAAATCTAAAAACCTGGTTGATTGTGCTAGTTTTGGCTCTAAAGCCTGCTTGGTACTTAGATAAAATATTATACTCCCCAATCCAATTGCTCAATTTATTTAAAATTTGACGTGCATATATCTTTTGTAAAACATCAATTAAACTAATCGGCCGATAATGCGACGGGTCGTGGCGGTTACCCTTTTTAAAAATAGTTGCAATCTCTGCACCCCTCCACGTTTCAGGAATCGGTGCGCCCGATGCAACTGCATTACACAAAAGATTAACATAGGGAGCCCAAACCTCCTTCTCATGCCTCCATAGGTCACCTGGTATCTTATCTGGCCCAGGGGCCTTCCCTTGTTTTATTGCATTTATTGCTACTATTGTTTCCGCTAAGCTAAAATGTAGAGGGGTCTCACTTGGGTGAATGGCAAATTCTTCAAAATTAAAGTTGGTATCATTATTAGCGGTTGAGTATAGTTGTGAGAAATGAATTACCCAGGTGTTTGCATCGAGAAAAAGGTCCTTGTTACATTTCCCTTTTTTGTTACCCTTAGATAACAAACGCCAAAAAGTAGCTTGGTCATTTGATTTACATGCTTTTATCAGCTCAGACCAAATATTATCGTCCCAACTTTTCTTTGCCTTGGTTAGTACCCCCTTGTAGTGAATCCTTTTTTCCCTTAGGGTTACTATATCCTTATCCTTGCCTGAATCAGATCCTTTTTTGCGTTGCGGCATTCTTTATTATACCATGGGTTCTGTAGCAAAGCTGAATTAGATATTCCCTTGTTTAATTGCTTTGGGGCCTAACTTAATATTGGTTCAAGACCCTCTACCAATTTATCATGCATTTCCATGATTGGTATCTCTGTTAATGGCAAATTTATATGTGGAGAGACTATTTCTATATAAGTTTCATAAATTTTTTTGATAATCTTTTCATTTCCCAGAACCAAAGGCCATCTAAGTGCTCTACGATTATTCGATAGTAAAGGCTCAATTGGACTGTGACTAAGGTCACATCTCCTTAAATAACTTGGCTGAAAAAGGGAAGCTGAGAGCGTCAAACCTAAAGGATGATGATCACTCTCTGTTCTATCTTCAACTACTAGATCTTGTACCATGGGCCAAAGAGGGATAGAAACCAATATGTAATTTATATAGCTTTTAGAACTACCCTGAATAAATGTTGGTAGATTTGGGCTGTCAGAAGGTAATCGCCCATTACAGGCACGTAGACCATGGGCTGAAACCAGCCTCAGCAACTGCGCTACAGCGCATGTACACGAAACTACTGGGCTACTATCCAGTACTGGAATATTATTGGCCAAGTCCTCATCTTCAAAAATGTTTTCAAATCCAGCCACTGGTTCAAATTTGCGGTTAAAATCACCCCCAATGATTATCAGAGCACTCTGGTTAATCGTAGTTAGCATTTGATCCAGGTGCTCGATGACTTGAACCTCTCTACTTGCTACGCTTGGTCTACTATATATATTAATAATGTAGACTTCCCTTTTGTCTGGTGCTAAAAACTTTATTCCCAATATATCTTGGCAAGGGGAATCAATTTGCGTAAAGTCACCACCCAAAGTGATTTTTAGCCAAATGGCAAGGCCTCCCGAAGGCCTTCCTCTCACTGAGGGGATAGCAGCAGTACTAAAGGTTTTAAACCCTATCTTATGGGGGATTTCTATTGCCCAGGTTTCTTGGAGGAGGACTATTTCACTCTGACCAATATAATCCTGCCATATTGCATCCCTTTGATTTTTCTTAATCCCTGCAATATTCCATGAGGTCAACTTTATCTCGGTTTTACGTTCTTCACTAATTTGGTCACCATTTATCTTCTCACTTCCATTTTCCAAACTTGGGGCTTCCTCACAATTATTACCAAGATTATTATTGACAAAATTACCATTTAGTATAAGTTCCTCACCCTGGTAAACTAATGGATCTTTCACGGCAAATACTATGTTTAGATCTACTATATCCTTTGAAAGTCCTCCAAAGCTCCTGCGTACATTTGCATTCTGAATGCTATTGGGGTTAGCTGTCTGGTTCCTTTCACGAGTACCAGTATGCGCCTCGGAGGCCATATTATCATTAGCTATAGTTCCCGTCTCCATAGGGGTGATTAAAACGTCAATGGATATCGCTACAGCTACACCATCGTTAGATTTAGGTCTCAAATCTTTACAAGTAGTTATCCGTGTCTTATCCTGCCCAATTCTAAGTAGTTGTCAGTCCTGGGAATCCAAGTCTGACAGCGCTTGGAACCTATTAGATTGTATAACCGGTGGAAATCCAATAACTTTATTCCCACCTTCCGGCTTATAAAACTATCCTAAAGGAAGTGCACTAATATCAGTTTTAGGGGCAAAGGTTGCATCACGATACTGTAAAAGATGATGAACCATCTTTGGCCTGTGGACGTTGACCACAATACAATCACCTCTTATACTCTTAGTAGATTGCCCTATCCACCCTACTCTGCGAACCATTAAAATCTTGTAAGTATCAGATGGGTGGAAGTTCTTGTGTTTAGTCAGCCAATCTACAGTTTTATTCCGTAAGTCAATCCAATTTTCTTTCTGCCCAACCCTCAGAGGTGGGACCCCTGTCAAAATCAAAACATAAGGACATGATTCCGGGGGGAGGCGCAATGTCTCAGTATTAGGGGCTAAGGAAACATTAGATTTGTTAATTCTCTGGCACCCAGCGAGAGCACTCGCACCATAATTTCTGTCTAAAGTTGTTACATGTCCCTTCTGTGTGCCCTGAGAGACTATCACATTCGGACCCACAGAGGGTGCATCCAACCTATTTTTCCCCTTGTTATTTGAAATGGAATTATTCTTGTTTGTTTTAGCAGTATTCTCGTCTTGGTCAGCTGATAAACGACTGTCCATCACTAACCTTGTGTCCTCCCTTTCTGCTCTGGTTGGTAGCACACCCACAATATTACTACTTAGGGTATTAATTGCAGACTCTAAGAGGCTGATTTTATCCCACAATATAGAAAACTTTTTCTCAGCCAAGTCGCTAACACAAGTTAGGGCTGCTCCTAACCCAGGGTCATTCACTCCTGTAGAGAACTCGGTCATAACTTCCTTAGTGTTAGCTACGCTCTGCGCTGATAGCAATAAGGTCGTCTCTGTTTGTGTACCAACTGAAGTAGTTTTCAGGGAAGAGAGAATACCATTACTGCCCTTGCCCTTAGTTTTACTTATCCCTGTGTCCCGTTTTCTTTTATCTAACCGTGGCTCAAACTTGTCTTTGGTCACATTTTTTGCGGCCCTGGCCCTAGTAGCTCTATTAGGAACCACTGGAGAGCTTAAAATTACTTCAGAGGGAGATGAGAAAGGAATAGAGTTCGATAGGACACTTGTAGCAATATTCGGTGGAATCTCCTGATCAATGTCCCCCAGTACAGGTGAAGAGATACCAGTTGTTAAGTGTCTCTGTAAAGTAGCAGGGTCTAAGGAAAGACGTCTCTCAGTCAAATGAATTTCGTGGGTTAAAAGTGACTCCGCTCTTACTAAAAGGCATCTAGCGTGCCAGCAACCCCCTTGCGTTTTTCCATTTTTTAGACGACTAAATGAGTCAAACAACCCAGGTATTCTCTTGCACAGTACCTTAGATCTTCTTTTGGATTAAGAGTTTTCAAAATAGCAGAGTGCAGATTCCGAACTTCTCAGAGGGGTAGCCCAGCCCAGCCTCTTCCTGCCTCTGACGGGCGCAGACGGGCCCGCCCTTGGCCCGGGCGCGGATCGGGCACGCCCGCGCGCGTCCCGCGCTGCGGGAGCCCTGCCCTCCTTTTGAGCACCTCCTGGCGCTCAAACAATGATGTGGATGGGAGTTGTAGTCCCCTCACGATGGCGGCAAACAGTGTCCGGCGATGACCAACAGGGCCCCCACAGTGGTCTCCTTCTCCCCAGCGTTGGCAGCAGACAGCAGGGAAATGTCACGGCAGGGTCTCCCCCTCTCCAGCGTTGGCGGCAAGCAACAGGGAAATGTCGCAACGGGAGCCCTGCCCTCCTTTTGAGCACCTCCTGGCGCAACAGGGAAATGTCGCAACAGGTACGAGTAACGGGCTCCTCTCACATATATGTATCAGAGCAACAGTGAGAAGATGGGGTGGGGGAAAAATATATCCAGAGAAGGGAAAACACAGGACACGGACCCTCAGTACAATGCTCTCCCTCTCTACTAGCCGATGAATCACTGAGTAGAAACAGCAGCTCTGAGAAGCATATCTTGAAAACACCTCATCCAAAAAGGGGGTTCCCGTAAGTCCAGAACACATGTATGATTATAACCCCACCTTCTCTATTGCGGGAAAAAAGCCAATCCAGCAAAAACCCGCTAAAAATAAGGGAAATAATGAAATATAGGGCGTCAATTGGGGTAAAATATGAAATATAGGGTGTCAATTGGGGCAAATTATGAAATATAGGGTGTCAATTGGGGTAAATTATGAAATATAGGGTGTGAATCGGGGTAAAATATGAAATATAGGGTGTCAATTGGGGTAAATTATGAAATATAGGGTATCAATTGGGGTAAATTATGAAATATAGGGTGTCAATCGGGGTAAAATATGAAATATAGGGTGTCAATTGGGGTAAATTATTAAATATAGGGTGTCAATTGGGGTAAATCATGAAATATAGGGCGTCAATTGGGGTAAATTATGAAATATAGGGTGTCAATTTGGGTAAATCATGCAATATAGGGCGTCAATTGGGGTAAAATATGAAATATATGGTGTCAATTGGGGTAAATTATGAAATGTAGGGTGTCAATTTGGGTAAATTATGAAATATAGGGTGTCAATTGGGGTAAATCATGAAATATAGGGCGTCAATTGGGGTAAAATATGAAATATAGGGTGTTAATTGGGGTAAATTATGAAATTTAGGGTGTCATTTGGGGTCCAATCAAAATAAACATGGTGCAATTTTGGTAAAATGATGCATCTCCATTAAATAATGTTCATCTGTGTAAGAAGTTGCACTTAGCGGGCAAAACTGCACGCTTTTCCGAAAATGCGATGTATTTTTCATACTAGCGATGGGAAATACATCGCTAAACACATTGATATATACAAAATGTCAGGCCAAAGCCTTTCTGCGTGCAGATTTTCATCGCTAAGTCAAAAAACGGGCCGCATTCACACAGGAAGTGATGTCAGCATGCTTCCTGTGTCTTGGAGGAGTGGTGTGCACTTTCAGATTCTCTTTTGAGCACATTGCTGGTGATTGTGGAGAGTGTTGGAGGTGTTTGGTGGTGTGTGCTGCAGATTTGAGAGTTTGAGAGTGTTGCTGTGTCCTGTGTCCTGTTGATTGTGTTACTGTGAAGTGTGGTGTCCTTGCATTTACATGTTTTATTGTCTCCTGTCCTCAATCTTGTCGGGTGTTTGTCTTGGGGTAGTTAAATTTATTTGTAGTTGTTGGGGATATTAACTAGGGTCTCTTTATATTTTGGGAGTGGTGTTAGGTGTGTGCAGGGAGATGCTGCGTGTGGGCAGGGAGGGCAGGATGTCCGAGGGGGCTTTGGGGGGCTTCCTATGGCTGGTAAAGTTTTTCCTGCCCTTGATGGTGGAGAGGGGAGGCCGTATCCTTGCAGGATACCCTGTCAGGGTGCGCAAGCAGAGGTGGGAGCGTGTGTGTGCGCAGATGCTGCGCGTATTTGGAGTGGACCGCACCGTGCACCAGTGGAAGCACCGCTGGCTGGACAGCTTGGCCCGGAGGGTGACCTCCTGGACTACGTGGGACTCATCGGTGGCCTAGAGTGTGGTAAGTTCAAAATTCTAATTCATTGATGAATACTGTAAGGAAAAAAAATATGCCGGGTGACACACACTGGTGTCCAAGTGCAAAAATGTTGCACCGTGAGGCGGGAGACGTAATGCGTCCACGCACAATGCTGGCACATCAGAGACACAAGGCGATATCATATTGACAATCATAGGGTGCAAGTTTGTGTAACCCACTGCGCAGGAGCAAAACTTAGCACTGTTGTGCCAAAGCTGGCACACCTGTGCAAAAATGGGTGCACGATAAATATTGTATGTGTACAGGAAGGGTGACTGTACATGAACAATCCAAAGCATTGTTTCTGTGACCTGTGTGCTGGCCAAAATGAAGTGTAAACATGCTGTCCTCATAAATTGTGGTACGTTAGCTATGCTACCCTTGTACAGAGTCTCCGTGTGACAATCTATGAGATCTGAACAGATGCTCACATGAAATGGGAGATCTCCAGAGTGACTTACACCAGCAACATCTGTGAAACTGCCGTGTGCGACCTGCAGCGATGCATTTGTACACAGACCATGTATTACATCATTTTGCGTGTAGAAATAGGGCCTTGTGAATGTGTCACACAACTAGTATGTGCATGTTTGCTAGCATTATTGTCTTGTTAGGCCAGACTCAGCATTCACAGCTCTTGTGTAAATGGCAGGCAAAGTACACCCAATCATGTAGCCAACATGAAACGCAACACTACAGTTGCGTAGAATTTTCAGTTATGGTGATGATTTGTATGATGAATATGACACGTGTGATTTAACGTCTGCTACTAACACAAATTACTTTTTTTGTCTCACAGCTGGACGACCTATCATCACACGGGGGGACATTGACAGATTCCAGGACCCACACGCCACAGGTGAGTTTGGACATCATATATTGGCACAGTGCGGTGTGATGAATGTCTGCCTCAAATGATCTATGTTGTAGTATGCAGTATGGGTGTGTATCACATGTACCATGACTACAGTGTGATGATGTATTGTGGAAGTCAGAAGTGTGTACAAATCTGTAAGTGAAGGTGGAGCAATGCATTTGTCTCCCAGTTGTAAGTTTGCACATCCCCAGTCAGTGATACACATGGGAATAAGGTCTATGGATCATGTCACCACAGCACATGCATGTGGATTACAGAGCACACTGATAGGAGAGGAGACATGTAAGTGGTGTTGACGATGAGTATCATCAGACATGGAATGCATGTACATGCTTGACTGAGAAGACTGTGCAAGTGTGCCCTATCATGCACAAGGAGGCAGTGGTTTCAGGCCGTGCGTGCTCAGACACAGGTCTGCACTGTGCTTTCGTAGGTATGCCGCATACCAGCTTCACAGGAGTGGCAGTGCATAGCTGTGAGCCAAGCATATCAATGGCATGTTCCACACACACCAAGCAAAGATGGCCCTATGAATCTCATTGGCATGTTTGTCAACTGCAATGGGGTTGTCAAGCTGTCTCCTTGGGGTCATTCCCAGGTCGACTCAGGATCAGGTGTACGAGCTCCTCTGTCACACTTGTTGACATTACTCTGCATGCATTTACCTCGCAGGCTTTAGCTCAGCATTTATTGCTGTGCCATATTTTCAAAAGGCAGGCCTCTAGAACGATATCTGTGAGAAAGGATTACCCATGACAACAATATAACCATCATCACTCCAGGGTGCCATTACAATGGTGAATGGATTATAACAGTCTGCGTTGTAAAGGCCTGCATATTTGGCTTTACTACGGAGTGATATTAGTGGATCCAAGACATGCATGAGTGACAATTTAGAGGAAAGGATGTTTCCCCCTTTATAGCTGCAGCGCGTCACCAATTGTGAAGTAGTGGTGAAGAGAGGGACAGCGCCTCATGTCCAAGTCAGTGTTCAGCCACCCAACCTGTTTACATGTGTGCTGCGTTATGCAGCAAAGCTGAAAGTGTGAGTAGGGCTGTCCCAGGATTGCTCCTGTGCAGGTAGGGCAACCTTCCTACTCATCAACAAGCCCCCCTAAACACAGACACACTTGCACTCTTGTGCAAGAGTCCCTTTGTTACCGCTGACTAGATGAACTGCACACCGTTGCTGTGGGACACACAGGGCTACACATGAGCATTGCACATATGATGCAGCACTGTGTCACAGGAGAGGATGAGGGTGGTGCTATACACCGGGGGCTAATGCCTCCCCCCTCCGATTCCTTGTACATGTCACCCTCAGTCAGGGAATGACAGGGCAACATCATTGGACACTGTCAGTACAATTTGGTTGTGACAGAACATGTCCCATGCCATGCACTGTCATGTCAGTCTCCACAGCATGTAGTCAGTGATCCAGGATTCAACGTCTAGTTGTCCACGTCACTCTCTGACTTCACATAGCTATGCTAGAGTGTGGACTCCCATGTTGAAGTGATCTTGTATTATGGATTTGAATGGAGAACATTGACATAGTCTAAAGGACTCACAATTTCCCATTGTTCACATTTTACAGACAACATGACGCCAGCTGAGTCACACGCCTTCCAGGTGAGGAAGGAGCGGTACCAGCATATCAAGAAGGTTGCCAAAGGGTACCGCAACATGGCGTGGAGGTACCAGGAGGACTGTGCGGCTGGCAAGTGGAAATCTGTGGTCGATGTGGCAACACGTGGAAAAGGCAGTGGCACACAGGCCACCCCAGGCCCCTCTGGCATCAGTGGTGGGTCCCAACGTGGTCAGTCAGTGTCCCATCCCCCTACAATAACCCCCACCAAAGGGACAATCCCACCTGGCCCTGCGGATCAGGTCATTCCATTTACTGTCCGGCACAGCAGGCTCATAATGGGCAACAACGTGCAGCTGGCCGAGATGAGGCGGGAAATGGCCGAGCAGACAAGGCACCTGGAGGACATTAAACAGCTGGGACTGCCATGATGTCTGGACATGTTGTGCCCCATCCCCCTCTTCTCCCTTCCACCAATGTTTGAACTAGTATTTTAGGTAGCGTTAGGTAAGTTCATTTAGTGTTAGGTAGTGTAGTTTTAGTGTAGGTATAGTTAGTGTTAGATTTTAAGGTAGTTTTAGTGTTTTTATATTGTATAGTATTTGGGGATAAGTTTCCTTTTCCTTTGGGTGGGGGGTTGATGTCTTTTTGAATAAAAAAACAAATATATATCTTTGTGTAGGTTAAATGTGTAGGTAGTTCATGTATAGCTTAGATGTCTTTGTCCTGTCTCGTGATGTGCCTTAAGGGTGGGAGGGGGTTGATGTCTTAGATATGTTTTGCGTGTTTAGGATTAGTTAGGGTAGATAGTTTAGGTACTTTTTCTCTTAATTCTAGTTAGTTTATTTTAGAGTAGTGGTAGTAATGATCATAGAAAGTGTAGGATAGGTACATTTTTCAATTTTACAATAAATGGTTAATAGGTTAATAACTTTTTGCTGATGTTTCAGTTTTCGACTTTAGTCTGGCTGGGGCCCTGCTTTCCAGGACCCCAGCCTAGCTGCTTCCTCTCTAAAAATGATTCCATGTACCTTAGGTACACTTCAGATTGGATTCTGGGGTGCCCTTATAAGTCCCTAGTATATGGTATACTATGTACCCAGGGCATAGGTACCCCAGAGGCCTACCAGGGGCTGCAGCATGTATTATGCCACCCCTGGGAAGCCCTCCAAAATGACACCACAGGACTGCTACAGCAGCCTGTGTGAGGTGGTGTATGCACCCCTTACTGAGATATAAGTTCACTATATCTCACCCTATCACTGCACATATAAACCTATCAGTCACCCCTATGGCAGGCCTTATCAATCCTGAAGGCAGGGTGCTTGGTTTTATGTGAGAGGGTGCCCATGCATGAGCAGAGCCCCTCTGCAGCCTTTGGAATCTATCCTCCGGGGTTGTCTGTGAGTGCAGCCTGATCATATACTCTTAAGTGCGATATATCTCAACGGTAAATGCTAACTTTGGGATGCCTGCACGGAAACATGTCGTGTTTGGTGTCAAACACCTTGGAATCATACCCCCACACCAGTAACTGGTGTGGGAGTATGATCCCACCCTTCTAGAGGGAGAGACATGACAGCACTGGTATACCCGGTACCAGCTAAACAGAGCCCTGGCATCACAAAATGGATGCTGCAGCCACAGACACGAGTCTGGCCTCCTACTGCTGACCAAAACTCCGGCATGGGAGGCCTGGACAATAGGTTTCCTGTCACAGGGAGGTGTTACCACCTCCCAGACAGGCTTTAGTGTATTGGGGCTGGGTGGGTGCACTCTCTGAGTGCTTTGAAGTCCTGCACTGGGGGCACATTTGGTGTCCCTGTGCATACCCCAGTTCAAACCGGTTGCAGGGTCTGCCAGCCCCTGCTCAGGCGCGAAACTGGACAAAGGAAATGGGTGTAGCCACCCCTCTTTCCAAACCCTCCCATAGGTGGGTCCCCTGAGTTAGTCCAACCCCTTCCTTGGGTATAAGAAAGGAACCCCTGGTAGCAGGACTTTAGATATCCCTGGACGAAACTCTGAAACTGAATCCTGGACCTTCGACGTTCTGTTAAACGCCAGATGACTGAAGAATCTCCCTTGGAGTAAAGGAGTTACTCCCCTGCTTGGCAGGCACCAAAGACGCATCTGTCCCGTCTGCATCTCTGAAGCTCTCGCTGGATCCTAGAGACTGTGCTTTGAATTATTTATAGCCCTGACCCCGAGCAGTGAATTCACTGAAGATTGCTGGCCTGGCCACTCTGAGTGACCCGTGGGCTGCCATTTTGTGATTCCACTTGAGGCCCCTTCGCGATCCCTTGTCCATTGACTTGTGGGTCCCTCAGAAGGACATCTTTGATTTCAACAGACCTCTCTGATTGCTCCAGGCCTGCCCTGACTCTCCCTTGCTTGGGGAGTCCCTCAGACCTTGCTGGTCTACTCCGAAGCCATTGTTCTCTTTCTGCATGGGTTGCTGTTACCAAGGCTTGTTGGGTCCAA
Source organism: Calotriton arnoldi (assembly GCA_963921515.1). Classification (NCBI taxonomy): domain Eukaryota; kingdom Metazoa; phylum Chordata; class Amphibia; order Caudata; family Salamandridae; genus Calotriton; species Calotriton arnoldi. The sequence goes on from CAWUFW010001414.1 coordinate 1,028,267, forward strand.
TCCGGGCACCGACACCGCAGTCATCTACTACCTTTGTGGGACAGCTCGATTCCAGCTCCTGGTTATCGTCGACACCTCCTGGTCCTCGTGGCTGCAGAGACAATCTTCACCTCTTCGAACTTGAAGCACCCAACATCGGTGGGCATTCGACTATCGTGCCCCTTGTCACTGGCTAGTGACCTAGACTCTGTCCCCTCTGCTTTCAGGTTCTTCTCATCCTCGATCCAGGCTTGGATCTCTTCGGAACTTTGCAGCTTCCCGGCAGCAGCACTTTTCAGCCAGCGGCCATTGAAAACGACGGCGCGGCCCGACCCCATTTGACACCTGTGCACCCGGCTTCCCTGGGTGAGGTAACATGAGTACTACAGTGCTCCCGTGGGTGTTGGCCCTAGAACCCTCTAAGTCCAAAAGGGTTTGTTCCTAGTCCACTCCGAAGTGTCCTAAACTTTAAAACTCTAACCGCGACTTTCCCCATAGACGCTAACGGGGCTCGCGGCTGTGTTCACACACTGCACACGTCCCCGTGGGTCCCCTGTGTCACTACCTTGGGTGGTTCCTTGGGGTCCCAGTGATTCTACAGGCTCTAGGCCTTGTGTCTAGTCAAGTCGTGGTTCTTATACCACTTTCTTAATATATGGTTTGGTACGCCCCCAGGGCTAATCGTATATTGTGCTAATTTACTGTGTTAATTGACTTGTAACTTGTGTACTTCGACCTCTAGCCTCATAAAGAGACTAGTGGGTAGTGTTTAGTAATAAATACATATATTTTATATATGTACCTGGTGTGGTTCTCCTTTCATTTGGTCATTCATGAGATTATAGACTGGTAAATTAAACAGCTTTACACTCCTTCAAGACTTAGCCTGAAGGCTGCTCTCCATAGCTACCACTAGGATAGCTTTCAATAAAGGTTGTCTTTAAACCTATCATCAATAAAGGTCGTTTGGACTGGTGCAAGGTGCCCACTATAACTAGTGGAGAGCATATGCCAGGCCAACTTCTCACATTGATGTGCAGCGGTTGGATTCAAGCTTGCCTTTGTTTTACCAGATAATCTCAAGTGAGTGACTAACTGAAAACCACTAAAAGGTACCTGAGGAACATATAATTCAAGCTTAAGGTTACAGTAAGTTCTACTGAACTTAGAGTTGTGTGTCAAGGGCTTAGCACACCCTTTCTACAACTCAAGAGATTTTAGTAGGCCACACTAGAGTAGGTAGTGCATACACCACACCTCACTAGTGATGTCTTCAAGGCCAGGAGCCAGTGGGTCCCTGCCAGAAGCCCAGGGGCTTCCACCATCCAAGTATGACAACCTCCAATTCTTGGAATTGAGAGCACTGTGTAATGCTAGGAAATTGAAGACAGGAAAAACTGCAAACACCCAACACCTCATAGACGTACTGCTGTTGGATGATCTCCAGAAGGCCCCAGTGTCTGAAGGGGTAGGCAGAGAGGGTGGGGCAGCAAATGAGGAAGGGCCAAAGGGTGAAGAATCCCATGACCTGACCTCTGAAGCTGGCCAGGAAGATGACAATGATCTTGCCCTGGAAAATCCAGCTCCTCCTGCAGATGAGGAAGAGGACCAGAATGGCCTCCTCTTTGACCCACCAGGAAGGGTTGAGAGTGTGCCTAGAAGGTCAAGGTCTCCTTCTCAGGAGTCTAACCATTCTGACACCTCAATAGGGACCTCTGTTTCCTCTCATAGGAGGGAACCCTCTCATGAAAGGAAAGAGAGACTGCTCAAGTATGAAGAAGCTCAGCTTAGAATCAGAAGAGAGCAGGTAGCTTTAGATAGGGAGTCCCTAGAGCTTCAGAGAACAAGAAGAAAGTTGGGACTAGAGTCCCATGGTGGCAGCAACTTCCCTAGTGGTAGGGAAAGGTCTCATGACCATAGAAACCTAAGCAAGATTGTCCCTCCCTACCAGAGTAGGGATGACATCCACAAATGGATTACTGCACTGGAAAGGGCCTGTAAAGTTCAGAGGGTCCCCTAGGAGCAGTGGGCAGCAATCTTGTGGCTCTCCTTTGCAGACAAAGGTAGAGACACGCTCCTCACTGTAAGAGAAGAGGATGCTGATGATTACCAGGTCCTGAAGAGTGCACTAATAGATGGGTTTGGCCTAACCACTGAACAATACAGGTTAAAGTTCAGAGACACCCAAAAGGCACAGACACAGGACTGGGTGGACTTTGTAGATTGTGCTACTAAGGCTCTGAAGGGCTGGTCGCTTGGCAGCAAGGTGTATGATTTCAAAGGATTGTACAACTTAATTATGAGGGAGCAGATCCTTAATAATTGTCAAAATCAGCTGTTGCATCAGTACCTGGTGGACTCTGATCTGACCTCTCCCCAAGAATTGGGAAAGAAGGCAGACAAATGGGTCAGAACCAGGGTGAAGCAGAAGGTTCAGAACCAAGGTGGTGACCCCAAGAAGCAAGATTCTAAGAACTCTGACAAGGGTGGGGAAAAGGGTAAGACCAGAAGTCTTCTCAAGGCCCCCAAAAATCTTCATCTGCGGGGAGTCCCAATCTAACAAAGGTAAAGGCCAGAAGAAACCATGGTGTAAAAGCTGTAAGCAGGAAACCCATTGGACAAGTGACTGTACAAAGTCCAAAGACTCAACTCCAGCCACCATTGCCCCTAAGGCAACTGTTCCCCCTAGTGCAGCTACAAATGGTGGTGTCCCAAGTAAGGGTGTAGTAGGGTTAACCCTGGGATCTGAGGTGGGCTCTGGCCTAGTCAGAGTGCCAACTCAGGCTATGCTGATCTGTGATGGAGGCATGGATATGGCCTCCTTATTTATGAGTCCAAGTAATCTGGGCACATACAGACAGCAGCCTTTAATCAATGGAAGAGAGGCTTTGGCATTCAGGGAATCAGGAGCAAGTGTCACAATGGTGACAAAAGATCTTGTGGCTCCTGAGCAGATTATACTTGGTGAGATGTACCAAGTGACCAATGCTAGCAATGTCAGGACAGACCATTCCTTGGCAGTTGTTAATTTCTCCTGGGGAGGGGTAACTGGCCTCAAGAAAGTTGTGGTAAGTGCAGACCTCCCTGTTGAATGCTTGCTTGGCAATGATCTAGAAACTTCAGCTTGGGCAGAAGTGGAGCTCAGGACCCATGCAGAAATGCTGGGGATCCCTGCACATGTTTTGCTGTGACCCGGTCACAGGCCAAAATGTCAAACACTGAACAGGCCCTGGATTCTGGAATAATGGACCATGTGCCTCCCAAGAGGAGGAGCAGCAGGGTAAAGGCAGTGCCTTCCCCCTGACTCAGAGTACAGATCAGTCTCCTGAGGAGATGATCTTAGTCCTGAAAGAAAGAACTGTCCCAGAGGAGCTTGAACCTGATCAGGTTGAGTTCTTGGGGACAGGGGGCCCTTCCAGGGCAGATCTGAGCCAGGAGCAGCTGAGCTGCCCCTCTCTTGAACCTCTCAGACAGCAGGCTGCTGCTGAGTAGGGGTGGGCGGCAAATTCCGTTACACTTGCGGAACGTGCAAAATTTCGGCATTTCCGTGTTCCGCGCGGAACGCGGAAATATCGAAACTTCCGCGATCCGCGGCGGAACGGAATTCGGGTGCATGAGGTAATTAAACCTCACCAGGAAGCACTTACAGATTTAAATAAAGCAGGTGCCCGAGTTGAAGCTCAAATTCTGTAACGCATTGATCAGCACAAAAAATTTGTGAGCAAGGTCGAGGCTAAGCAGGAGTGCTTTCTGCCCAGATCTACCATCAAACATTAGCTGTAATCCCTGATGGAGGTCTTTGCATCCTTGATTTTCTCGAGCTCAATCCCCGTGTAGGTCCAGTGGCCAGGAGGTTCTTTCTCCTCATCTGCTGCTTAGATCGTGCTCTGACCCTTTATAAACAAGATGCATGTGAACTCGCATGGATGCCCCGCCCGTTTTGCCCCGCCCCACATACACTAGCGGTATGCAACGTCTTCCCGCCCTTTCCCCACTATGATGGACAGCTTACTCAAAGGACCCCGGCGCCGTGGCAAAGTTACAGACACACGAGGTCACTGGAGACAATTCTTCTGGTCCTTTACGCAGCTGCAGTGTAGGAAAGGCACTATACATTTACCCAACAAGGTAGCACTTACTGATTAGCCAGTAGAAAGTACTCCAGTTGAGTAGAGGTATTGCACAAAACGGTGGCATCTTCGTGGATAAATATGCAGGCCAGGATTCATTCTGGGAGGATGCTGGTCTGCCCCTGAGAGTGACCCTGCATAGATTACAACGGGCGCAGCAAAATCTCCGCGAGCACGCGAAATTCCGCGTGCTCGCGGAGATTTCTTGCTGTTTCGCGGAATTTTGCGTAACGCAACTCTGCAAATTCTGCCCACCCCTACTGCTGAGGCTGCTGGGAATGCTAGTGGATCCCATAGAGTCTATTGGGATGATGGACTCCTATACTCAGAGAGTAGAGACCCCAAGCCTGGTGCCACCAGGAGGTTGGTAATACCTCTGAAGTTTAGGGGCTTCCTATTAACACTAGCCCATGATATTCCCCTAGCAGGTCACCTGGGCCAAAACAAGACCTGGGACAGAATTGTCTCTCACTTTCATTGGCCCCACATGTCTGAAGACACCAAGGAGTTTTGTCGCTCCTGTGTCACCTGTCAAGCCAGTGGGAAGGCATGTGGAACCACAAAGGCCCCCTGATACCACTACCTGTGGTGGGGGTTCCCTTTGAAAGAGTGGGGATTGACATAGTTGGTCCTATGGATCCTCACACAGCCTCTGGGCACAGATTTATCCTGGTGGTGGTGGACCATGTCACTAGGTACCCAGAAGCTATTCCACTTAGGACCACCACAGCTCCTGTGGTGGCAAGGGCCCTCTTGGGAGTATTCTCAAGGGTGGGTTTTCCTAAGGAGGTAGTATCAGACAGGGGTGAAAACTTCATGTCCGGTTACTTGACTGCAATGTGGAAGGAGTGTGGAGTGAATTATAAATTCACCACACCCTATCACCCACAATGCAATGGTTTAGTTGAGAGATTCAACAAAACCTTGAAGGGCATGATCAAAGGTCTCCCAGAGATGCTTAGGCGGAGATGGGACGTCCTTTTGCCCTGCCTTTTATTTGCCTACAGGGAGGTGCCTCAAAAGGGGGTTGGTTACAGCCCTTTTGAACTTTTGTTTGGCCATCCTGTTAGGGGCCCATTGTGTCTGGTGAAGGCGGGATGGGAGTTACCTCTCAAACCCCCTAAACAGGGCATAGTGGACTATGTACTTGGTCTCCGCTCCAGGATGGCAGAGTATATGAAAAGGCAACTAAAAACCTTGAGGCTAGCCAGGAATTACAAAGACCTGGCATGACCAAAGAGCTGTGCTGACTGTGTACCAGCCAGGACAGAAGGTGTGGGTGTTGGAGCCAGTGGCCCCAGCAGCTCTCCAAGATAAGTGGAGTGGCCCCCATACAATTGTTGAACAGAAGGGAGAGGTCACCTACTTGGTGGACCTTGGAACTCCCAGGAGTCCCCACAGGGTACTTCATGTCAACAGATTGAAACCATATGTCGACAGGGCAGACATGGGCTTGCTCATGGCTACTGATGAGGGACAGGAGGAAGAGAGTGATCCACTCCCTGACCTGCTCTCTCAGAACCCTGATGATGGATCAGTAGATGGTGTAGCCTTGGCAGGCAGCCTCACTATCCAGCAACAAACTGACTGCAGAAAAGTTCTCAGCCAGTTCAGACATATGTTCTCCCTGACACCTAGTCAGACTACCTGGTGCACTCATGATGTGGACACTAGGGACAGTCTGCCTGTCAAGAATAAAATCTACAAGCAGCCTGATCATGTCAGGGATTGTATCAGGACAGAGGTCCAAAAGATGTTGGATTTGGGAGTCATTGAACCCTCAGATAGCCCTTGGGCTAGTCCAGTAGTCTTGGTGCCCAAACCTCACACCCAGGGTGGTAAGAGAGAGATGAGGTTTTGTGTAGACTACAGGGGTCTCAATGCAGTCACTAGGACTGATGCCCATCCCATCCCAAGGGCAGATGAGCTTATAGATACTTTGGCCTCAGCCAAGTTTCTGAGCACATTTGACTTGACAGCTGCCTACTGGCAGATCAGACTAGCTGATGATGCAAAGTCAAAAACAGCATTCTCTACCCCTAGTGGGCATTATCAATTTGTGGTGATGCCCTTTGGTTTGAAGAATGCACCTGCCACTTTTCAGAGGTTGGTGAATACAGTCCTTACAGGTCTGGAAGCCTATAGTGCAGCATATCTAGATGATATTACTGTCTTTAGCTCCACCTGGGAGGATCACCTGGTCCACCTCAGAAATGTTTTGGAGGCCCTGCAAAAAGCAGGCCTAACTATCAAGGCTACTAAGTGCCAGATAGGGCAGAGTCAGGTTGTGTACCTGGGCCACCTTGTGGGTGGAGGCCAGGTTCAACCATTGCAGAGCAAAATCCAGACCATCATGGACTGGGTTGCTCCAACTACCCAGACTCAGGTGAGAGCCTTCTTAGGCCTGACTGGGTATTACAGAGGATTTGTCAAGGGTTATGGATCTATAGTGACACCCCTGAATGACTTAACCTCTAAGAGAATGTCAAAAAGGTTCAGTGGACAGTCAGCTGTCAAAGGCATTTGATGACCTGAAGCAGGCCATGTGCACTGCTCCCACTCTACAAAGTCCTGATGACTCCAAAAAGTTCATTGTCAAAACAGATGCATCTGAGTTGGGGGTAGGGGCTGTACTGTCACAGTTGAATGATGAAGGTCAGGATCAGCCAGTAGCTTTTATTAGCAGAAGGCTGACCCCCAGAGAGAAACGTTGGTCAGCCATTGAGAGGAGGCCTTTGCTGTGGTTTGGGCTCTGAAGAAGCTGAGGCCATACTTGTTTGGCACTCACTTCCTAGTTCAGACAGACCATAAGCCCCTCTTATGGCTAAAACAGATGAAGGGTGAAAACCCCAAACATTTGAGGTGGTCCATTTCCCTACAGGGGATAGACTATACAGTGGAACATAGACCTGGGAGTAGCCATGCCAATGCAGATGGACTCTCCAGATATTTCCACTTAGAACATGAAGACTCAACTGGTCAAGGTTAGTTTAATGTCCCTGCATTTGGGGGGGGGTTGTGTAGGAGAGTAGGATCTGCTTCTTATGGTTACCCCACTTTTTGCTGATGTTTCACTGATTTCGACTTTAGTCTGGCTGGGGCCCTGCTATCCAGGACCCCAGCCTGGCTACTTCCTCTCTAAAATTGATTCCATGTACCTTAGGTACACTTCAGATTGGATTCTGGGGTGCCCTTATAAGTCCCTAGTATATGGTATACTATGTACCCAGGGCATAGGTACCCCAGAGGCCTACCAGGGGCTGCAGCATGTATTATGCCACCCCTGGGAAGCCCTCCAAAATGACACCACAGGACTGCTACAGCAGCCTGAGTGAGGTGGTGCATGCACCCCTTACTGAGATATAAGTTCACTATATCTCACCCTATCACTGCACATATAAACCTATCAGTCACCCCTATGGCCGGCCTTATCAATCCCGAAGGCAGGGTGCTTGGTTTTATGTGAGAGGGTGCCCATGCATGAGCAGAGCCCCTCTGCAGCCTTCGGAATCTATCCTCCGGGGTTGTCTGTGAGTGCAGCCTGACCATATACTCTTAAGTGCATTATACTCAACGGTAAATGCTAATTTTGGGATGGCTGCACGGAAACATGTCGTGTTTGGTGTCAAACACCTTGGAATCATACCCCCACACCAGTAACTGGTGTGGGAGTATGATACCACCCTTCTAGAGGGAGAGACATGACAGCACCGGTATACCCGGTACCAGCTAAACAGAGCCCTGGCATCACAAAATGGATGCTGCAGCCACAGACACGCCTCTTACTGCTGACCGAAACTCTGGCAGGGGAGGCCTGGACAATAGGTTTCCTGTCACAGGGAGGTGTTACCACCTCCCAGACAGGCTTTAGTGTATTGGGGCTGGGTGGGTGCACTCTCTGAGTGCTTTGAAGTCCTGCACTGGGGGCACATTTGGTGTCCCTGTGCATACCCCAGTTCAAACCGGTTGCAGGGGCTGCCAGCCCCTGCTCTGGTGCAAAACTGGACAAAGGAAATAGGTGTAGCCACCCCTCTTTCCAAACCCTCCCATAGGTGGGTCCCTGAGTTAGTCCAACCCCTTCCTTGGGTATAAGAAAGGAACCCCTGGCAACAGGACTTTAGATATCCCTGGACGAAACTCTGAAACTGAATCCTGGACCTTCGACGATCTGTTAAACGCCAGATGACTGAAGAATCTCCCTTGGAGTAAAGGAGTTACTCCCCTGCTTGGCAGGCACCAAAGACGCATCTGTCCGGTCTGCATCTCCGAAGCTCCCGCCGGACGCCGACAACCCTGCAACCCAGAGGGTGGATTTTCAGACTTCCCAGAGGCTGACCCGAGTCCCCAGCAAAGCTGAGACCCGTAGCCCTTGTGGAACCGGAACCCCTGGACACCGTGCACATTTGCAAGTGCATAAGCTTCTGGTCGATTCTAGAGACTGTGCTTTGGGTTATTTGTAGCCCTGACCCCAAGCAGTGACTCCACCGAAGATTGCTGGCCTGGCCACTCCGAGTGACCCGTGGGCTGCCATTTCGTGATTCTGCTTGAGGCCCCTTTGCGATCCCTTGTCCGTCGACTTGTGGGTCCCTCAGAAGGACATCTTTGATTTCAACGGACCTCCCTGGTTGCTCCAGGCCTGTCCTGACTCTCCCTCACTTGGGGAGTCCCTCGGACCTCGCTGGTCTACTCCGAAGCCATTGTTCTCTTTCTGCATGGGTTGCTGTTACCAAGGCTAGTTGGGTCTAATCCGGGCACCAACACAGCAGTCAGCTACTACCTTTGTGGGACAGCTCGATTCCAGCTCCTGGTTATTGCCGACACCTCCTGGTCCTCGTGGCTGCAGAGACAATCTTCACCTCTTCGAACTTGAAGCACCCGACATCGGTGGGCATTCGACTATCGTGCCCCTGGTCACTGGCTAGTGACCTAGACTCTGTCCCCTCTGCTTTCAGGTTCTTCTCATCCTCGATCCAGGCTTGGATCTCTTCGGACACTTCGCAGCTTCCCGGCAGCAGCACTTTTCAGCCAGCGGCCATTGAAAACGACGGCGTGGCCCGACCCCATTTGACACCTGTGCACCCGGCTTCCCTGAGTGAGGTAACACGAGTACTACGGTGCTCCCGTGGGTGTTGGCCCTAGAACCCTCTAAGTCCAAAAGGGTTTGTTCCTAGTCCACTCCGAAGTTTCCTTAAACTTTAAAACTCTTACCGCGACTTTCCCCATAGACGCTAACGGAGCTCGCAGCTGTGTTCACACACTGCACACGTCCCCCGTGGGTCCCCTGTGTCACTACCTTGGGTGGTTCCTTGGGGTCCCAGCGATTCTACAGGCTCTAGGCCTTGTGTCTAGTCAAGTCGTGGTTCTTATACCACTTTCTTAATATATGGTTTGGTACGCCCCTAGGGCTAATCATATATTGTGCTAATTTACTGTGTTAATTGACTTGTAACTTGTGTACTTCGACCTCTAGCCTCATAAAGAGTCTAGTGGGTAGTGTTTAATAATAAATACATATATTTTATATATATACCTGGTGTGGTTCTCCTTTCATTTGGTCAATCATGAGATTATAGACTGGTAAAACAAACAGCTTAACATTCCTTCAAGACTTAGCCTGAAGGCTGCTCTCCATAGCTACCACTAGGATAGCTTTCAATAAAGGTTGTCTTTAAAACTATCATCAATAAAGGTCGTTTGGACTGGTGCAAGGTGCCCACTATCACTAGTGGACAGCATATGCCAGGCCAACTTCTCACAGGGGTGATGTGGTGGAGTGTGTATTTTCACCTTGTATGCATCTAATATCATCAATGGACTCTCTGTTGAATGTGTAAGTGTGGTCATGACATGTCACTTAGCAGGATGCATTGTGTCAGGATAATTTAGATGTGAGCACCGAAAAGTTGCATGGTTGACAGGGTGGCAAGTAGGATTTATGGCCTAGTCTAGGGGCAGTCATTTGGGAAGTTGTGCATCTTAAGTGTGACTCACAGAGTTGGCCAGCACATTGTTGTGCATTTACAACACAAGGTAGGGACATGGCATTGAGAGGATATTGTAGTAGCTACTGTTATCCATCATGGAGATGGATGTATGCGCCGGGTACCACAGATTGCATCATAGCCCTGCATCTCACATGCTCCTTGCGCAGAGTCCATCTACATTGCACAGACCGTGGCACACTTGCTGTGTCATGCAAGTGTGTCAGATTCTTTAGAATTAGATGTTCCTGTGCATGGAGGCAGAACCTCTGTGCCATGCAAGTAGTAGTCTTTCTGTGTGTCCATTGGGAAATGTATATGGCAGAACAGTGGTCCTGATTCACAAATAAGTAATCTGAGAATAAGTCATGAGTTTAAGTTTTCCGGTATTCACAACAGGCATTTAGGAGTAGTAAAGTTAGATGTACTGGCTTCACTTCTCCTATATGCCTCTTGGGAATCAATGGAGTTGTGAAGTCATGATTTTGTCACCTTTAACGTTTTGGGCCACGCACACAGTTCTGCTGCCCACAAAAGGTAATATGTTGCATTTCTCCCTCTTGTGCCAGTGTAATGGCATATTCTCAGATCTGTTACCCTTTTGGCTCATAGTGATGCCACCCTTGAAATTGTGGCACTGCTTCTGACTTCATGGTCAGTGCAGTGCACACGCATCCCTTGTCACATTGCCCTACCCACTCACAGTGGTCACACCATGTGAGGGTTCCATAGTCAGTAAGCATTGGTCGTCCACAGGAAGGGGCTGACTGACGCCTTACACTTTGGGGTGAGTCCCTATTGCCAACTCTACTTCACTGAGGCCGACATTTTGGTTCAATTAGTGGCTGGTAGACATGTGCCCTTACGTATCTTCATCAATGTGTATATGGTGTGCACCATCTTGGGATGTGAAATGCAATGTGCACCTTCACAAAGGCTCCGTCCAGCCTGTAGGGTGTGAGTAGATATGCCCGGAGATATTCTTCCTGCAATTGTAAAGGGTGACACTACTTATGGCCTGCAACAGACTTTGCCTTTTGTCAGACATGCCTATTTCCTCCATGGATGTGGGGCTAATTTGGGATCCTTCAAGATTGGTGTATTGGTGCAATAGGGGCACAGCTGGTCCACACATACCCGGTCCTCTCACTGCCTATCAGGATCACAGTAAAACATTGACAATTGTATTATTTACCTGGATGTGCCTTTTGGTGGATTCACTGCTCCTACATTTAGCGAGACAGCTATACTGGATTGTTCATGGACAACAGACATCTGTGTGATTGAAAGATATTTATTCACATGTCTGTTGACAAAGTTGGAGACTGGACCAGTACTTGGCCATGCAATCCCCACATTACATTGATGCCCAGTGGAGGGCCAGCCAGAGTCCTTTAGGGTTGACAAGTCCAAAGGATGAGGAAGAGTTCAGTCAGCAGTCTGATTGCTGTGTCATTGGTAACCAAACGAAATATGGCAGTCCATGTCGAGGTCCAAGGTGAGTGTCACAGAGTGTATTGGGGGACAGTGGAAGGTGATATTCCGTGGCATGATGCTCAGCCCAGAACCAAGTTGAAACTGTCCATTTGGCCTAGATGAATGCTACCGCTTCCTTCTTTGCAACAAGGCAGATTCATCCTCATCTTCATCCTCTGATGTGTCATGTGCCTCACATGTGGGTGGTGGTAGATTGGCTGCAGCACTGTGAGGCACTGACACATCAGGGGGCGGAGATGTGGATGTAGAAGCAGCAGCAGCAGCATTCATCCATGCCAGGCCTTGCTGCAGCAATGCAGTGATGATGATCTGCAGGGCATGGAAGATCCCAGCTACATCTCGCTGGTGTGCAGCCGTGGCAGCCATTTGTTCCGCCTGCATCCGCTCCATGTTCTCCATTATCCTCCGCATGCGGCCCAACTCCTGGCTGCCATCGCTGGAGCCACCCTGACTGGACAGTTGTTCCTGTCTCTGAGTCATGACTCCAGCAATGGCAGCCAAGGAGTGTTGGAGAGCATTGAGCGGACTGTGGGTATCCGTGATGTTTAGTACGTGGTCCCGGATGGAACTCAGACACCCACAAATGGAATCAAGTTTGGCCGCCAGGCTGTCAAACCCCACCCGCACCTGATGAACCATCTCCTGCTGGACCTCTAACCACACGGCTTTGGAATTCAGGATTTGGGTCCGGGAGGTCCTGGGAGACAGCTGTGGTGGTAGGTGCTTGCTGCTGTGTGGTTTTTGCAGGGGGTGGGGTTAGCGCGATGCAGCTGGGTTACACTGCTCCTGGAGGTGGGGTGCTGATGGAGTCTAGCAGCTGTTGGAGGGTGTCCGTGTTGATGGTTGAGAATTCCTCCTCTTCATCAGTGAAGATTGGGACAGGCTTCTGTTCAGGAGGTGATGTTTGTCCCTCTGCAATTTAAAGGGGAGAAGCATTTTAACTGTGTGTTTCATGGATGATCATGCATTGGATGAGTTTTCAAGCAGATTGCATGACAATGTACATTGTGACTGTTTGTGAGGGGCTGCCTATTTCTTGCTCGATGTTGCCTTTTTCGACTACATCACGGGTATGAGGTTGTACTTATACATTGTCATCTCACAATTTACAGCTATGACTAATCTGATTGGGCAGTTCATACACACAGGCGACACCAGTTGTGTCCTCTGTTCAGTTGTGAAGGTGATGCAGTTTGTGCAACATTATAGTCAATGTAGTTGGACTCCAATTTTTATGTGTGTGCACTGCATTGTGGAATACTCGCCCATGCAGCTTTTGTTTTTCTGCCCATTATCCCTTTCAGGCAGTAGGCCTCCACATCTGTGCATTTCCAATGCAGAGATTTTGCAAGCTGGGCTAAATATGTGTCATGGTCAGAGTTGGGACACTTGTGCATTGCTTACGAGCAGAGGTCTTGGTTACGTCAGGGGTTGTATGTACACGTGGATGTGTCAGAGTGTGACCTGCTCCTTTAGGATGTGTCCCACACTCAGCCACCTCTGTGACATGGCCTGCACCGTGTGGAGATGTTTGGGGTGCAGGCATGGTATTCATCATGCACTGGCACTTGCATTGTCAATGTGGCCCACAGACCCGCACCTTTTCTGTGTACTGCATATGTGCATCGGTTGATTGCAAGATTAGTTGTGTGTGAGGAAGGCCCCCTTTAGGCACATTGGCTACTAAGGCCTACTTGCTGTTTCAATGTGTGCTGCACTATGCTATATACATGTGCATCCAGGTAGCTTTGTCTATTGTGGTTTGTATTGTGTGCATTGCTTGCTGCCCTCCTTTTGGCTTACCCGTTGTGAGTATGGTGCTGCGTGAGTTTATGTTGTTGTTGCTGGCTGGACAGACAGTGTCAACAACAATGGCCCTTTACGTTGACCCCACGTGTGATGTGTAAGTGGCCCGGGATTAGATGGCTGTGGAATTCCAATGCATATTTGTGGTGCTCAGGCCTTGTCACCACCACCCTGCCAACAGAATCAATTGGCAGGGTGATGTGTGTTTGTGTTTGTGACACGCAGCTGGTCACATGGATGATACATGCTGTCCTGGTTACGGATATTCAATGCATGGATTTACTCGTGGGTGATAACGACCATGACTGCATATTTGGTCCCTGACACAGTTGACTTAACAAACAGCTATGTTTACATGTACATAAGGGTGTCATGGGCAACTGACACCAGGACTGATGTGGAATGGTGTTTTCTTTATGGCAGATGTGTACACTTGGGAGTGGCGGTGTGCAATTCGACCTAAGGGGTGTGTGTGCCATTTTGCTACTTGTCATTCTTTGTTGCTACTTTGCTATCCTTGCTTGTTGTCATGCTTTGGTTGTCTTACTTCTTTGCAGGGACATTGTAGTTCTGCGAGTCTGGCACACAGACAAGTCATGCAGTACAGATTTGGTTGCCACATTCCTGATATGCATTGTCCCCGCCCTGTGGTGCTGTGGGCATAGCCCCCCTGCTCATTGTATTACATCACCTTTTGAGTGGAGTCTGCTGTTTGGGTGCATTGTGGGATATGCATGTTTGTGCCATTTGGCTGCATGGTCAGTTTGTTGTGACATTGCGGGTCATATTCACAGGCCCCTATCACCACCACAAAGTCATTTTCTGTGACGGTGTGGTGGCAATAGGGGCCTCGCCTTATTCACAAGGCAGCATTAAGCCACTTGATGTGGCTTAACACTGCCTTGTGATTAGGCCCACTATCACGCTGTGTTTAGCGTGAAAGGGGCATGCAGTGGGTGTTGTGGTGGGCTTTCCCCCGCCACACACATTGATATTTACACTGCCCCATGATCACAAGGGCAGCCTAAATAGGAGCCAACACAAAACTGGAGAACAGGAAAACCCTTGTCTCAAGTTGGTGATACGAGGAGGACTGCTTTATTTATCGCCGTTTTTGCATTGTCCATGTGTGCTGCCTTGTGCAGCACACATGGGAAAAGGAAAAGGCAGCACACATGGGAAAAGGAAAATGCCATGGTTTGTTTATGTACAGGAAGGGACAGCTTCATGTACATAAAGGTAACCTCCCTGTTTGCAGACACCCTTGCACTCTGGTGCAAGGGTGCCTGCGTTGGCGCTAAGTTGTAAGACTTAGCACCATTGCAGGGGGAGAGGCAAGGCCGCACCATGTCCTTGTGGATATGGTGCAGCCTTGCTTTTACAAGGTGATGGAGGGAGGCGTTAAGCCAAGTTGGCTAACGCCTCTCTCTGCAAATTCGTTGTGTATATCACCCTGCATGTGTTTCTGGTATGCAGACTCACTAGATGGTTTCTCACTTGGTGTACACACAGTGACGGCTCGCAGTAGGAGTTCTGCGGGGCGGTGGTGCGGGGGGCTGTTGCAGGGCAGGTGAGGGGCAGGATGGGGGGCAGTGGAGTTGGGGACACAACGTGCTTGAGTTAGGTGAGTAATTGATGAATCCTACTATTTGACTTGCACTTGCTGCACCACCGAGTTAGCTATGCAGTAAGGGCGAGATCATTGTTTGGATTTATTCATTTCCTTGCCTGACTCCAGCACGTTGATTCTCCAACTCCACTACCCCTCATCCTGCCCCTCCCCCACCCAGCACAACCACCATGCACCATCACCCCACAGGGCTCACGCTGGGAGCCGTCAATGGACTGCATCTCATGGACATGCAGGGGGACACATTTACTGGAGATGTGGCAGGATGTCTACATGGCCCCCTTGCGTCAACATCACACATTTCCAAATCGTCTGCGCAGGGCCCCATCTCTCTGATACTTGACTTGTGGATGCACTGTGTGTGTGACTGAGCATGTGCATGAGTGTGCATGCCACCACCAATGTCATCAGACATGTGGCATTGTGCCTATGTGTCTGCGTTGTGTGCAAGATTGTGTATGTGCAGTTGTGTCACCCTTGCTACACATGCACATTCTTGCACACAACTCCGACATACGGGCACATGCATATGCGTGGGGTTGAGGCAAGGGGCCATTTTGACAGCCTGCCGCATCTCCAATCAATGTGGGCCTTTGGTCTTTCATGTAGCCCTTCTCTTGTGGTCTGATATGATACTTGGACTATGTTTGTTTGACTTTTCTGTGCACATTTCCATGTCTGTGTGCCCACCAATATGTGTCTTGCAATGTATTGGTTAAGTAGGGTAAAATGTGTCTATGCCACCAGGGCCAAGGGGATCCGGGACATGATCCACAGTCGTTGTGGGTGTGCACTGCAATATATTTGATTGTGCAAGAGTGCCTTTGGGCCCATCTCCCCCGTCCCCCCAGTCCCTGGTTGGTACTCACCCTGTTGCTGTTGTGTCTGGTCGTGTTGAGCAGTATCCTGTCCCCGGACTCCGACCACTGTCTCCTGACTGATGACTTGGGACACCTGTTCCTCCAACGGATCCAGCTCCTCCTGTGGCGCTGGACTCCCACCTCCAGTCTGCATTGCTGCTTTCAGGTTGGCTGCGAGTTTCAGCTTGGTCTTGCGCTTCACAACATGCCAGCGCTTCTTGCAGTCGTCCACTGTCCTCCTCACCTCTCCGACAGCATTCACCTTGGCCACGATGGACTGCCATATTGCATTTTTGGTTGCCAATGACACAGTGGAGGTGACAAAAAGTTGTTGTTGGTGTTCTCACCTCCGCAATCAGGACCTGGTTTTCCTGCTGACTGAACCGCGTCTTCCTCTTCCTCTTCTCCTTGGCCTTCCCCTGGGTCTCTGGCTTGTCCTCCTGTGTGTTTGTGGGGTTGTTGTTGGCCTATGTGCTCGGTCCAGCCTCCTCCATGGTTCTCCTCATAGGTCTCCTTCTTCTTTTTTTTTTTTGTTTGGGCTGCTTGGCGGGCGTTTTATAGTGGTTTTTCCCGCCAAACGTGCAAAAAGGTGCGCTGACGCTGATTAGCGTGCCGTTCCTGGTCGCTAATTGGCCCATCGCCACTTTTTTCACGTTAGCGTTACGGATTTTATCGCCGTGACGCTAACCTTATCGCCTGCAATTTGACCCGTTAGGGCAAATTATCGCCTGTTAGCGGCGTGTTGTGAATACGCCGCTAACACAGCGATCATTTCCCGCTGTACACGGCGATAACTAAACGATTCTTGTGAATATCCCCCCTGATCCATTGGGTCACAAGCAACTTTCTGTTAATACTTATGAAAATATTGTAATGACATGAAATCAAAATATTTAACTCAGTGTGTCTTCATTGGGGCCTGAAAGCATTCAACTATATATTGAGAACAGGTGATGAAGGTGCATAAACCAGCAATCATGCCCTTACATAATGCATTTACATAATGAACCATGAAATAGATTACATCAAACTGAATCACAAAGATCTCCTCTGAAATATATTAATAGAATCTTATTCTGATACAGCTGGTTCACTCTTTGCAACAGTGCAACTACATACAATAATAGAAGAAGTGCTTAAGAGCTAGAATTTTGTAGGAAGGATAGTTCTTCTCTGTCTTCAGGGATTGTGAGAAGTCAAAGCACATGCTATCTATTATCTAAAGTTCACAGCAGCATTGCAGCAGTTTTAGGTGTTTAAAGAATGTTAGAATACATGATGGGAACAAGTGATAGTTTAAAAAGTTAGGGGCCGTTTCACAGAACTAATCTGAGAAAAGATCCTAAACTTACTACTTTTGGTATTCACAGAAGACACTTACGATTTATGGCAATCACAGAAATCACTTACGACTCCTAACTTTATGTCCGCACTCGGGGCGGAATTTCCGCACTCGGGCTGGAATTTCCACACCCAGAGCGGAAATCCTGCACTTGTGCCAGAATTTCTGCTCCCGGGCGGGAATTTCCGCACCCGGGCCGGAATCTCCGTATCCGGGCCGGAAAACCCGCATTTGGATCTGATGATCATTTCAAGTGCCTACCATCCCCCACCATGCTCCAGCTGAAGTCAATTAACACTAACTGCAAGACCAGCACCACAAACCACATAAAAGCAGCACACATTCAAGGAACAGGTTTGGCCACAGAGTGTTCCTTTTTTCATTTGCAGTTCATCGCTACTGGAAAATGTACAAAATGAGGAGAAAGGACAACTTCACCACTGAGGAGACCACCATGATTGTGGAGTTCATTGTGAGGCACCACAGAGGCCTATATGGTCTTCCACCTTACTGCAACAGTGGCAAACAGAAAGCAGCTCTATGGCAGCATTTAGCCACTGCTGTCAAAACATTGGGGGAGGATGTGCGCACATCCAGGACATCAAGAAGAAGTGGCAGGACGAAAAGATGAGGGTGAAGGAGAAGTACTCCAGGATCGAGATGAACAGGATTCTCCCTGCCCCACAATCTGGAACCCACCTACGTCTCACCCCACTTGAGGAGGATGTCCTCACTACAATCCCCCCCCACATGCTCCATGGGCTGCCTGTGAGTGATGTCCGCAACGTCGTACCAGGTAAATGGGATGACAAGAACAAGTATACAAAATGAATGTCTGTGTTACACTGCCATTGTGAGTAAGGAAGTTGTCCAAAGTTCATATAAAAATATAGTCAGTCATAGGCTCATGTGTTTCCCTCTGTATTTTGCACCACAAGTCCCAGAATCCTTTGTATTAGAAATGGCAAATCCCTTTCCCTCTATTTAAAACATGGGCCCAGTACTGCTGCCGTATATACCTAACACTGTTAAGTAGCAATTGTCAAAGTGCCCCTTGCACTTATCCAGACTCGGCTGGGTCAGTCAAGAACATAAGGGGGTGGGGGGTGCGGTGCAGAGGAAAATCAACAGACAACGGAATAGGGAAAATAAATACAAATTATCCTAAAAGTAACTCACCTTGTGCCTCCCAATATCACCAAGCAGAAGGTTGAGAGAATCCTTATTTTAAAACATTAAATTCCCATAGTCCGTTGTCTATTTCCCACCCTACCACGCCATTACATCCCCAACGCCCCACTGCTCCTACCTGCATTGGCTGTGGCAGTACTTCACAATACTGTTAGCATGCAGAAGATATGAGGAAATGTCTGACAAGTTCCACATGTACATTTTCCATTTGGTGACTTTTCTCTCTTCTCACCTAGTGACACATTCAGCCAGAGTACAGACAACCACAGTAGCAGAGCTCCCTGCATCTTCTGGGAGAAAACAACATCATCCAGAGCAACGCATACCACCCTCACTATCCAGTTAGTCAAACTGGTCAGGAGATGGTCAAAATGCATACATTGTCAGCAGACAACAGAGGGACATATAGTGTCCGAATCTCAAAGGTAACCGGAGAGGAAAAACTAGCTTTACAACTATTGGAATTCTTAAAGGACATTTACCTTTAGCAAATGACATTTGTGAATAGCGGAAGACAAAATATAACATATCTAGGCTCATCATACCTTTGTGATTTCTGAACATTACATGTATTCCACCAACAGTTCCAGGACTGTGAACTCAATCCTTGAATCGACTGCCACAACAAGTCAAAAAGGAGCCTCCACTAGATTGTAATTGTTTTTGTAGACTAAATCAAAAAATCCAATGTTAACAAATATAACAATGATGAACAAGAAGTGAGATACAATTGTCAGGAGGATTGAGAATGCGTCCACTGTCCAACTTAGAATGTTTTTTCCATACATGAAATTGTCCAGTCCACCCAGCTGGTCATAGATGTTATCATTGGATGGCATGTTTTTTGGCCATTAACAAAACACGGTAGTGGACCTTACTTCAGGAATTGTTGTTGTGTCAATTTGATAGACATTGCTTCTAGGCAGTGGGGCCACTATAAGTTGAAAGTGTGATCACTCATGATAATTAGTGCTACACACTTCTGCAACGGTAGGGCCCACACTGCTTGTGCTCATCCTTTGTGCCTGAAAATGAGTGCATCACATGTGGCAGAAGAAATGTAAAGTTGCAAACACACTTATCATTGTAGGTCCAATGATGTCCTCCCAGATTCCAAGACCCACATTGAGTTCTGTTACAAGGTTGGCTGTGACATCTGGTCAGGGACCACACACTGGGCAGGTGCTGGGCCATGGTAAGTAAACCCAAGAATAATGTACCTGAATGCTTATGCCCATGAAATGTGCCTTCAATCTCCACTGTATGTTGTATGTGTTTTACATCACTGTTGTCCTGCATCACAATATGCCTACATAAGGCATTTAACCACATACCAGATCACACCATGGTGGCTAGTAAAAGGATGACACAAAATGTATGACAAGTGAGTGCAGAATGGACATAAAAATAGCATATAGTGTCATATGAAGTGTACTAGACACAACTGGATTGTACTTCAATGATATGAAAACTCCCTAGCAAAATTCCAATGGACAAATCATATTGAAATTGGTGTGGATGAGGCTCGCACTAATGCCAGTTGTGTACTTTTGTGATGGATGTATGGGCTGCTAAGGTGAATCTTCAGGAAGTTAAATTTTAAAATCTCTTGGCTGAAAGGCACAATGCAAATCCAGTGTAGGCAGCAACCATCAAAGCTTTACAACTTACCCACAATGTGGGATCTGAGTCAAATGTTGCATCCTGCTTGCCTCCTCTTCTACTGTATCCACCTATATAAGTGAGTGTATGACATATGAGGTTAGGATGTCTGCTGTACAAGAGATTATCCGTTGCCAGATAAGTACTACCATGATGTAGGAAATGGATTATGGGAATAGAGGACACTCAAAGGATGGACATAACAAATGTGTGATCTCTCATTCCAAAATTAGCTTTGTGACTTCATGGGTAGGGCACAAATGACACACAAAATGTACCTGAGTATTGCACATCTCACATATGAACTCTGCAATGCAATGTTAGAACTGATGTGCAAATGTGAAACTGGTCAGCCTGTGGATGTACACTCCTTTCAACTTGTCAACAAACAACATCATACTCATGAGACATGTCAGTCTTAACTGTGAAGGTGTAATCAATGTAATGCGGTGGCATCCTGATTATTTCTCCCCTTCCTTCAAATATCAGTAACCTTCTCCTACACGTTTGTCTGTTGATGTGTCATCTCATTGATGTCAGTGCTGTGTGGAGGTAACAGCTGGCAATTGCTGCATGTGAGCAGAGGCCCACATGTAAAGTCAATGAGGTAAACATGATGCACATTGTCCAGGAATATCCTATCAATGGTCATTAAGAATGACAAATACATGTTAGCTCATAACTACCATCTGGTGTACTGAAATATGGACATGTATGTCTCATCACAGCTGCTGACAGGATGACACCAGTGCAGCGTACAACTTCATCCCGGGGAATGCAAGACATCCTGGCTGCAGCAGTGAAACCCTCTCGCACCTGTCCATCAGGTAAATGTGGCGTGAAGTGTTTCCCTATCAAAACCATGACACAGATCAAAATCCCCTTCTGCATAGAACCTGCAGTTGGTGTTTACAAAGTTACATACATATCATAAGTGTCACATGTGCCTGTTTGCAAATTAGTAATGCAGATGATTGAGAATGGTGTCACTTTCCTCTACAGCTGCTGGGTCGGGGACTGCTTCATCAACAAAACCTATGAGGAGCATGGTTCAGCAGTTGACATCAGGGGGGTTTGCAAAGGGACATAAAGCTGTGGTTGGAGCTGGTGAGTTTGCTTGTGCAATGTACATCTCCGTTTCACACCTCAGTGCTATGGTGTGCGCTGTCACTTGTAGGGGTACCCAAACCAGGTCACATGTGCATCACCTGCTGATGCAAAGTACAGTAGAACCAATCCTTGTGTTGCACCACATCTTCTACTAGGTCAATTACTTATCCTGTTGCAACCTCTGTGTTCCAGGTGATGATGACGATGAGGAGGATGGACCTTCCACCAGTGTTGGGTGACTGGCAATCAAAGGGTAAAATCCACTGCTCCTCCAGGCAGTAATGTTGGCTGCAAGTACTGCGCAAGAGGAAGAGGAGGAAGTATCTGAGGAGGATGAAGGATTGGACGATGATGGTGACTATCTGTTCATCCTCTCAGAGGATGAAGATTCTGATGCCATGGACAGAAATGTTCCCACATCGCCCACATTTTGCAAGGCCTCACACCCTCTGCCCAGCAAAGTGCCTCAGCCTCCTCCAAAACAAATGATTGACTGTCCCCAGCATAGAGCTAACTAGCCACAGCTCACACACACCCCAACACACACATCACTCCCTCACAGCCCTCACATCCGGGACAGATGTGGTGGTTTCCCTACACACTCCTCCATATACAGTGTATCCCAGGCATTCTCTCCACCATCTGAGGGAAGTACCAACCCTGTTGTAGTGCAGGTATCCCCAGGGCACCATTCTCCTCTCCACAGGCTTCCACATGCCACCCTCCCCCCTGCTGTTGGACCTGGCAGTCTCATCCATGGTCGACCCCTGCAGAGAGGGCCTGCACATGGCCATGGTGGCCAGTGAGAGCAGGACTTCTTCAAAAAGCAGGCAGATGTGAGGCAGGACATTTGTGCCATAGGGGCTACCCTGTCAGACATGACAGGCAGATGTGATGCGCCAAATCCCTCAGGTGGTGGACAGATTGACCAATGTTTTGGATAGGATCGATAGATCTTGGTAAGACATGTCCAAGAATATCAGAGACATGATATCTATCCAAAGGGAAGAGAGTTTAAGACACCATGCCTTGGTCATGAAGATGATGGAGGGCATGATGAAAGTGATCCAAAGTCTCCCTTCACGGTCAACGCAGGGAGGGGAGCCATCACATCTGCCTGCAGCACATCACACCCACACACCTGTACCACAAACTGCACAGGACCACAGCAAGGGTACACACCCTCCACCTCGCCCTGAAAAGGCACTCACACCACCTGTACATCCACCACCACCCCCTGAACAGGCACTACCAACACCTGCACAAACAGCCCCTGTCCACGCACAAACACCAACTGTACATACACCATCCGCTCCTGCACATGAACTTCACCCTGTACAGGCACATGCACAACGCCCACCTGCACCACAGCGACAACCCAGACATGATCCCTCACAGCGATCCTCACCTCCGAAATTGTGAAGTCGCAAGCACGATCCCCATTGATCCCATCCCAAAAACGTTTTGACCAGTGTGAATATGTGTAAATAAAAAGTAATTCTCTTCACAAGTCAAGACTCTGTTGCGTATCATGTCCTGATAGGCAAATGTATACCAATTTTGGTGGCCTAGAGATGTGAGGATGTATGTGTGTGTGTGACACATGTACAAGTGTAACCCCATCATTGCAACAAGCCATAAGGTGCAGAGCAGATGACTCCCAAAATACATGTCCATATTTTGTACAAGACATTCACAATGAAGTTAAACAAGATAGAGAAAGTATGATTCAAAATAAGATTTTATGTAAAAAAAAGTGTGGAATTTGAAAAACAACAACAGTCCGTTTGGAAGGGAGAAAGGAAAACAAATGATGTTCTCACTACAGAAGGAGAAGGGAACTTGTATTGGGGTGGGGCAACATAAATATAACACGTCAGGGAGTGTCAGAGGAACCAGTCTATTTACAAGGGGAAAAGTAAACAATTGTCCACAAAGAAAATTCTGTCCAACAGGTCAAGTGTCCTTCTGGTCGTCCTCTAGTACCACAATGTCCAGATCCTTTGAGTCCGATGCGGGCTCCTGGCTGGCCGGTACAGGAACAGGCACCACACGGGGTCGGAACACATGAGGAGTACGGGGGAAACAGTGTGGCACAACAGACAGGGGGAGACATTGACGGTGGTGTGGGAAGGAGGTTGGGATACGAAAGACGACATGGCTGCAGTCAGGGAATTGACACTGGCAGTGAGGTTGGCCAGAGCTCGGGCAGTTTCCTCTCGCATCATGCGTATCTCTAGACACATCTGCAGCATGATGCGAGAGGACTTGTCTGGCTGACCCTCACATGCCCACATCAAGTCCTCTGGTACAGCCACAGAAGGAACAACACAGGGAGGGGTTTGAGTTGAACATGAGGGGTGTGGTGTCTCAGGTTTGGAGCCAATGTTGGCGTCGACCTGGCAGCTACGATGAGGGAGACAGGTTGCAGGGGATGCAGCTGGAGGCCCCGATGGAATGGGGACCTTTAGAGTTAGGGAGGGGCTGATGGCAGGCATAAGTTGGGTAGTGGCCTGCCCCGGGGATACCTCGCCAAAGCTAACTGGTGAATGGTCCGGGGGAGAGTAGCTCTCCACCCCCCCTGGCCAGAGGTGTCCAGTTCTTCCCCCCCACTTCAATGTCCTCAGCCTCCACCCAATCCGTAGCTCCAGAATTGTCTTCCTGGTCAGTCCGGGTGGGCGCAATCCCCCTGCCTCCTGATGTTGAGGGTCCTGCCTCATCCTCTTCCTCCTCACTTGTTGAAAGAGGTCATAGCTGCCGGCACATCAAAGATGTCCTGCTCTGAACTGTGTCCTGCTGTTGTTCCTTTTGGCCAGCTGAGCCCACTGAAATGCAAGACAAATCATTATGTAGTGGTTGTAAACGTCAGGACAAGACACATACCTAGATGAGTCAAGGTCAGACTGTTCTCCTCTGATCACACTATACAGTTGTCAGTGTTTATGAGCTTAAATTACATGTATGTTCACTGTCATCTCCTGATTTGAGTCTGACATGGATATCTCACGAGATTTTTGGTGGCTTACACATCTGTACTGGCCAACCCTCAACTTTGGCATTCTTGTGATCAGTGTGTCCTGTCACTGATACATGGGCAGGTTTACAAAAGGAGATCAGAGAGAGTCCAGATGGTATTGAAAAGGGCCTGTGATATGGAGTCTAAGCACTTTTACGTCTGGACAAATGTTATCTGCTGTGTAGCATTGTATGAGACATGTAATTTTCGGTTCCGGAGCGTCGGGTCCGCATGTGAGGCGCACGCTCCGGAACCAGAAACTACGTTTTCGGGCCGTAATCTCTTGGGGGTCACACATCCATATAGGGTCTGGGCTATTTGGTTTGCTAAGTTGTGAGTCTAACCTTTTGATATTCCCTCACAAAAGCTGACAATCCAGTACCACATATTGGCTTCGGAGACTGATCAGGTAGTGCTGTGCACTGGTGAACAGTAGTGGCTCGTTGTTACAGCTACCTGTACATGAAAAATGGCATACAAGCCACTGAGGGTAAGACGTGTGTCTGTGGACACACTTGGCAAAATTGGAAACACTTAAGAGTGAGGCAAGGATCTCAAAGTCTGTCTTGACTCCATGGCACATGTTGATCTATCTCAATCAGAACCCAAACTCACCGAATGCAATGCAAGTCACAGCATCCAATAGCCATTGGCCTCTCATACACACACTGGATCTGTGTACATCTACATGGCCCCCCTCATCGCCATCGTCAGACAGCATGGGCTCAGCATATTATCTTACGCCAACAACACTTAGCTTATCCTCTCCCTCATGAAGAACCCCCAAGACACCAGACTCCGCTTCCAGGAAGGAATAAATGACGTCACGGCCTGGATGAAAGATAGCTGTCTGAAGCTCAACTCGGAGAAGACTGAGGTTCTCATCCTAGGACCCTCCAACTCCGCCAGGGACAACACCTGGTGGCCCTCTGCCCTTGGGGGTCCACCCACCCCCACAGACCACGCACGCAACCTCGGCATCATCCTTGACTCCGCCCTCACCATGACACGCCGGATCAACTCCGTCGCCTCCACCAGTTTCAACTGCCTTCGCATCCTCCGAAAGACCTTCAAATGGATACCCCCCGAATGCAGAAAGACCGTCACCCACGCACTCATAACCAGCAGACTAGACTACGGCAACACCCTCTATGCCGGAATCAACAGAACTCTTCTACACAAGCTCCAAACCATCCAGAACGCCGCAGCCAGACTCGTCCTCGGGACCCCACGGCACGAACACATGACCCAACACCTACGAGACCTCCACTGGCTCCCTGTCGAGAGGAAAGTAACCTTCAAACTCCTCACCCACGCCTACAAATCCCTCCACAACATTGGACCCAAATACCTCAACGAGAGAGTCTCCTTCCACGTACCCAAAAGGAACCTCCGCTCCGCCAACCTCGCCCTGGCAGAGACCCCCCGCATCTGCAGAAACAGAGCAGGTGGAAGAGCCTTCACCTACATCACAGCCAAGACCTGGAACGATCTCACAGTTAACATCAGACGCTCCCTGACCCTGCACACATTCAGGAAGAACCTCAAGACCTGGCTCTTCGACTGAACCGGAGCTGCACCCCCCCCCCAGCGCCTTGAGACCCTCACAGGTGAGTAGCGCGCTTTACCAACCCCTGATTGATTGATTGATTAATTGATTGATTGGACAGTGTCTGTACCATTCAACATCCAATGCACACATCAGTTATGATTCCCTTGGCTTACTGTTAGTGGTGCTCGCAGTGCAAATTTCTGTACAAATGCACATGTGTGGCTCAATTCCCCAGTTGTCATGAAGAAACTACAACTCCCAGAATGCACTCTGCCCTGTACAGTCAATGTGCTACAGTGAGCCTTTTGCTTCATGATGGCTGCTGCATAGACACCGAATAGGTGAATGGAGGCATGGGACACACAATGGTACAGCTCTGTCTTCACTCACATCATACTTCCAGACACATATTGCATATAATGCACTTACCAGGTTTCTGCTGCTCATGCTCCTCTAGCTGAGCATGAAGGGTCGGCCAAGCTGCACGCAGGACCCTCCTGTACAGTGGCGAGAGGCGGGGACGATGCACATGGTGCTGGGAAGACTGGCCCAGTAGCTCCTCGGCCTTGTGCCGGGCCCAGCGTTTTAGGTCCTCCCAGCGCTAGCGGCATACCCTCGCCTTCCTGGTGTAAACGTCCACTGCACTGCAGCACTCACCAATGTTGGCCCATAGTCTGCCCTGCGCTGCATTACTCAGCTGGTCCTCTGGCCCCCATATAGCTGAGGATATTTGGTCAGCACCCCCTCAGCTAAAATGTCTAATTCCCTTTCAGTGAAAGGGGGTGCTTTCTTCTCATAACCCTCAGCTATTTTGGGAGAAAAAAGGTTGAAAAGAGAAGCAGGATGGCAGAGGATCTGATCTGTGAGAGAGGATGACTCAGAATGAACACACAATGGCTGTCAACAACTTCCTGTGATGTATTTCCTGTCTCCCTCTTCCTGTATATCATTTCCTGTATGAAATAATAGGTTCCATTTCAATTTTGGAGATTACGACCCGAAAACGTAATTTCCGGTTCCGGAGCGTCAGGTCCGCATGTGAGGCGCACGCTCCGGAACCGAAAATTACGTTTTTGGGCCGTAATCTCCGAAATTGAACCGGAACCCATTATCTCATACAGGAAATGATATACAGGAAGTGGGAGACAGGAAATACATCACAGGAAGTAGTTGACAGCCGTTATATATTCATACTGATTTATCGACAATCACAGTTCAAATCCACTGCCATCATGTTGTTCTGTAGCAGAGAAACCTGAAATGACAGTGCAAGAGAAAATCCTAGACATGTAACAAAAGGGGGAACAGACCATTTAATGACATTTGGGCTAGGACAAGGGGGGGGCTGACACAACATCAAACCCAGTTTAGTTTTCTCCTCCTTTGCATTATGGTACATGTAGTCCATATTTAGTGCTCAACACAAGAGTTGTCTGTTGTGTTACGGAAAAGTGGGGGAAGCAGTGCTGTGTATCCCAGACACATAGTGCCAGATTCACCCATAACATCGTCACTCACGTTGTGGGCCCATCATTTGTGGGGAGTCAAATCTGTTGGGGGCAAAAACTCTGAGAATGCAATAGTTAGGCCCTTTTGTGATTAAGAAACCCATCCTCATAAGGTCCGGGAAGGTCTCTCAGAACATGTACATCTTTTCCTCCGAGTCAATAGATTCCTTAGGGACATCCACTACACTGATTTCTGACATGGGCACATGACCTGATGCAGGTCAATCTTTTGACTCATCTCAACAGCTGTGGTTTACATGCAGTTATTTTATTTTAGAGGTTTTATATAGCGCTGGCTAGACCCAGAGGTATCAGAGCGCTTTACATGAAAATGAAGATAGTAACAGTAGAAGACAATATTTCAACAGCATGGAATACCAACACGTTAACAAAAGCGAAATGGCTTGAAAGTACACATATCAAATACACAGATATATAGAGCAATAGCTATATACATATATAACATGGAAATGGGAGATCGAATTCAGGGCGCAGGATAAGACCTCCAATATTTATTGAGGAGGTGCACTTTGAGGTCTTTTTTAAAGCTGATATACGAAGGGTTGCATCGCAGGTCTTTGGGGAGGGCATTCCAGATGTTTGGGGCATTTCCGGAGAAGGAGCGGGATTGTGTGGATTTCTTTTTTAGCAGGGTTGGGACTAGGAGGAGAGCGTTGGTGCTTCTCATAGGTCGGGTGCTGCCCGCTTTGCAAAGTTTATTGGTGAGGTACGGTGGTGTATTTTGATGGAGGACTTTATGTGTAATGCAAGCAGTTTTATAGGCGGATCTGCCTTCGATGGGGAGCCATTTAAGAGTTTTGAGGGCTGGGGAGATGTGGTCAAAACGTTTGCAGTCGGTGATGAGCCTGGCTGCAAGGTTGAGCACAGATTTGAGTGGAGCTAGGTGGACCTTGGGGATTCCGGTGAGGATGGCGTTGCCGTAACAATTCGCGAGAGGACCAGTGACTGGACTACTAAATTAAAGTCATCCGTTGGAATAAAGGGCTTAATTTTCTTGAAATGACGGAGAGTGAAGAGGGCTCCTTTGGCCGAGTTTTTGATGTGAACATTGAGAGTTAGGCTATCATCGATGGAGATACCAAGAGATTTTACTGAGTTGGACAGGGAGAGTGAGCAGTTGAGGGCATTAAGGTCGGAGATCCAGGTTTGAATGGGTAGTGGGTTGTGTTTAGGGGAGAAGAGAATGATTTCAGTTTTTTTAGGGTTGAGTTTGAGATGATTTATTTGGAACCAGGATTGGATCTTAGTAAGGGTGTTGTTAAGGTGTATGATGTCCGCATGGGTTTTGATCTTATAGTAGGTTTGGGTATCATCGGCGTAGAGGTGGTAGTTGATTCCAGCTTGTTTTAGAATGAGGGTGAGGGGTTCCATAAAGAGGTTAAAGAGAGAGGGAGAGAGAATAGATCCCTGGGGGACACCTAGGGAGACCGGAGTGGGGTTAGATAGACAGTCGTGAATTTTGATTTGCTGTGTTCGGTGTTGTAGATAGAACACAAACCATTTGTGGGCAGTACCATTGAGGTCGAAACGATCTCTGAGCACATTAAGTAGGGCAGAGTGGTTGACTGTATCAAACGCTGCAGAGAGATCAAGGAGGATAAGTAGGCAGGTCTCGCCATTGTCGAGGGAGTGGTGGATGTCATCAACAATGTTTAGCATCGCAGTTTCGGTGTTGCAGCCTTTCCTGAATCCTGATTGTAGGGGGTCCAGTCAGTTGAAATTTTCGATGTGTTTGTCTAATTGGAGCAGGACACATTTTTCAAGGGCTTTGGAAAGAAGGGGGAGGTTAGAGATGGGGCGGAGATTGTTATGGTCATTGGGGTCGGCATTAGGGTTTTTAATAATGGGAGTGATTTGTCCAAGTTGAAGGGAGATAGGGACACATCCCGTGGCAAGGGAGGTGTTGATGATTGTAGTCCAAGATGGGGCAATGATGTGCTTTAGGTCTTGGACAAGGTTAGATGGGAGGGGGTCTTTAGTATGGGAGGACGGTTTAAGTTTAACCAAGATGTTGAAAACTTCGTGCTCGGTTACAGGGAGGAAGTTATGCCAGGAGGCATTGTTTTTTAGTTGTGAGTTAGGGTGGTTGGTTTCAAGAGGTGTAGTTGTGGGTAAGTGAGGGGAGTAGTTTAGGGGAGGTGAAGTAGTGGGTATGTGTGAGGAGTGGTTAGGGTGAGGTGCAGTAGTGGGCAAGTGTGAGGAGGGATCAGGGGGGGTGGGGAATGTGGCATGAGATTTTGAGGGGATGTCGGGTGTATGTTGGGAGTTGGATGGGATCTGAGTTACAAGGAAGGATTGCTCTATTTTGGCGATTTTTTCCGAGAAGAAGTGGGCTATTTCTTCATGTCTAGCAGTCGAGGACATCGGATTTGTAGGTGTGGAGGATGTTTGGTTACGAACGATGTTGAACAGTTCTCTGGGTCTATTTTTGGCCCGATCGAGTTGTGTACGGAAGAAGGATGCCTTTTCATTAAAAATGTGTTTCTTGTATGTAGATCTAGCTAATCTGAGGAGTGCCAGATGTGAGGGAGAGGGATGCTGTCTCCATGTTCTTTCCATCAGTCTTAGTGAGCGTCTTTCGTTGTTGAGCTCTGAGTTAAACCATGATTTGGAAGGGATATTTCTTTGATTTTTAAGTTTAGGCAGGGCCAGTTGGTCAAGGACAACAGTGACAGCTTTATTAAAGTGTTCAATAAGCTCGTTTGCGTTTTGTGAGAGAGGAGTGAGGAGAAGTTGAGCTTGGAGTTTAGACTCAAGTTCACCAGGGGGATACGTTTTAGATTTCTGGTCCATTTCTTAGGTTTAATGATTTTAGTGGGGGGGGGGCGGTGCCGTGGTAGCAATGGTGAACAGTATGAGGTGGTGTTCGGACCAGTCGATGGGGATGATATTGGTCAGGAAGGCTAAATCCTTGTTGGTAATGATGGTGTCCAGGATGGCTCCTTTGGTGTGGGTTGGGGACTGGCATAGTTGTTTGAGGTCATTAATCTCAAGAAGATTGGTGAGGAGGGTGGTTGAGGGATCATCAGTATCGTTCCAGTGGAGGCTGAGATCTCCAAGGAAGAGATTTTTTCAGTTGGATATTGAGGATTGTGTCAGAAGGTCGGATAGTTCATCAATGAAGGGATGAGGATCTCCAGGAGGGTGGTAGATGTCATGTAGACGAATTGGGAGGGAACCTTGCACTTTTAGTTCAGCTTCAAGGTATTCGAAGGTGGAGTGGCCAGAATTGTTAACAAGGGAGAGTTGAAGTTCGTTTTTGAAGATTATGGCTAAACCACCCCCTATTCTGTCGGGTCTGTCTTTTCTAAGATGGAGTATCCGGGAGGGGAGAGTAGGTCAAGTATGCTCGTTGAGTGGTCATTGAGCCAGGATTTGCTTAGGATAGTTTCAGAAATTTCAGTGGCATGTCGGACGGCAGATCTACAGTGCACAAGTATGCAGGCGAGGGGTTTGGGGTTGATTTTGGGGGGTGGGCAGAAATGGATAGTGGTGAGTTGAGGAGGAGGTCTGGGGGAGACGGGAGAGGAGGGGATTCTATTAGTCCCCAGAGTAATGGGGATGTTAGAGTAGGGGAGTGAAGGAATGTTGATTCATGAACTGGGATGGTAAGAGTTGCTTTTGGGGGGAGGGCAGGAGTGGATAGTGGTGAGTTGAGGAGGGGGTCTGGGGGAGACGGGAGAGGAGAGGATTCTGTTAGTTCCCAATAAAACGGGGATGTTAGAGTAGGGGAGTGGAGGTTGTTGATTGATGAACTAGGATGGTAGGAGTTGCATAGGTCGGAAATGTCGGATGTGGAGAGATGGCTCAAGGTGCGGCGAGGTCTATGAATACGGCAGCGGCGAGGGGTAGTTCTCCAATGATTATAGTTAGTGGGGGTTTTTCGGCTGGAGTAGGGGGAGTTTGCGAGGTTGAGGAGGGTTCTGGTGCTGAGGGAATTAAAATCATCTCTAAGTCGAAAGAGTTCAAACATCAACTTAGAGAGATCGCGTTCTATGTTCCGTAGAGTCTGGGCAATTAGAGTGAGGAGGAAAACTGTTGGGGAGGAGTAGGGGGATAGGGAATGGTCTGTAAGGGATTCAGGTTGGGGGGCAGGGAGGAGGGATAGGGGTTTAGAATTTTAGTAGCGGTTGGAGGGGACAGGTCGTTGGAGTGCGTGTGTGATTGGGAGAGGGGGTGTGCCATAGGGATGTCAGGAAGAGGGAGGGTCGTTGGGGGGAGAGAATATTTGGAGGTCGGTGATTGGGGGATGGCATTGGCTAAAGAGAAGTCAGGGAGGGGGAGAGTAATGTTGGTGATTGGAGGATGGTATTAGCTGGAGGGATGACAGGGGGAGAATGGGGTCAGAGGTAAGGGAGAGGGCAGGAGGGCGTTGTGCGGTTGGGTAGACAGAAGGTTAGGAATGGTTTTGTCAAGTTGGAGAGACAGGGTGCTGAAGTGGTGCTCAAAGATGGTGAGTTGGGATTCAGCAGCTTGTATGAGGATGTTACCCATTTTGAAAATGGAGATGCCAATTTCGCCTAGAAAGGCTGGGGAGGGAGTAGTGGATAATTTAAATCCATAAGGAATTTTAGTTGAGTTAATGACTGGGAGATGTCGTAGGAAGATGCTTTTCCATTTGGAGGGGCGTTTGGAATAGAAGATGTAGTTGGTTTTAATGGGGGAAGTGAGGCTGAGGTAGTTATCAACAATTAGTGTTTCAGGGTTTCGGATGAGTAGTTTTTGTTTAAAGTTTTTTTTAGCGTTTTTAGAAAGATTGGGGGTAAAGAATGGTCCATGAGTTGGGGCCATGTTTGGAGAGAGTAGAGTCATGGGGGATGTGGGCGTGGTTAAGGGGGGGCCAGTTGGGTCAGTAATGGAATGGAGAGAAATGGATGGAAGCAATGAGGGCAATGGGGGTAAGGCAAGGGGGGGTGATGAATCCGGGGGAGGGGAGTGGGAGAGGGAGGACCGTGCAGGGGGGGAAATAAAGAGGCTGGATGAGGGGAGGAGGAATCCTGGAAAGGAGTAGGAGGATGAGAGCGAGGTCACTGCTAGAGGGGCGACCGGTGGGAGAGTTAGGTAGGGGACGGGGCTGGAGTTCGCAGTCACAGAGGGCACAGGAAGAGAGGGGGGTCAGTGTTATGGGGGCGAGAGATGGGACAGTTTTATAGAAAGGGAATTAGCAGTATGTGTGAGTGTAGGGCAATATATTACAAAAGCATTCACAGGCAAAGGTAATAGTTGAAATTGCAGGCATAGATAATAATAAAAATTACATTAGAGGGCCTAGGAGGTCAACAGTGATTAATTAGTATTCTGAATATTCTGTAAACAAAGCAGAGTAGAAATTACAGGCATAGAGGATAATAGAAATTACATTAGAGGGCCTAGTGGGTCATCAACAGAGAAATAGTATTCTGAATTGTGACGAAAAGTTATAGTGTTAAACAGGATTGTTATCAGCAGTTAGAACCAAGTAGGTAAAATCAACATTGGACAAGGCACAGTAATTTTGCCCTGGCTGAGGCAATATGGGTGCTGGGGAGGGCGTGGTAGGCCTAGTTAATGGAGAGGTCGTGGGGGTAGAGAGGGATGACTCACTCTGGCCTAATTGCCTGGCCGCGACATTAGACATCTTGGGGTGTGGTGTGGATCCTCGCCATTTCGGCGGAGTACCACCATTTTCAGGAATAGGTTATTTTGTTGAAGTTGGTGATCAAAGTAAAATGAAAGAGAAAGAGGAATCTGAGGAAGTCCACTTATCGCCGGTGACAAGGGACATGCGGCGGTGCGGCGTCAGATTCGCTCATAGTCCGCTACACCAATATTGTTAGGGATTATTGCAGAGTCCGCCAAGGACGGGGGGCTAAACAGACAACAGCATAAATAGGGTGGGTGTGGACGATAGCCAAGTGGCGGTCTGTGGGTTCACTAGGAATCGGGAGTGGAGGCCAAGAAACCACTCATCGAGACCAGTGATGTTGAGGGCTGCGCGTCGGCAGGGCGAGGTTCCGGCCCAAGATCAAGTGAGGCCGCTCAGGTGGAGGAGCCCTTCAGGTAAGGACCCAGACATGGCCTGGACAGTGCACGAGTGTGGCCTCACTGGGGAAAAACCAGGTCATTATCTTCCCGGTGGAGGCTCAGTAAGGGACCCTAATTGTCCAAAAATAAACTTATGCCAGAGTGCAGTCTCAAAGGGGGGGGGGCAGAATTTGCCACAGTAAATTCGCAATCCTCATCAGCAACGGCCAAAAACAGCGCTCAATTGTAGCCCCATTGGGAATCGGGAGTGGAGGCACAGAAATCACTCACCAAGGCCAGCGGAGTTGAAGGCGTCACTGGGAGGCCAGGTCAGCACCATCCCAGAAGGAACCAGGAAGGGGCTCCGACATGCCAAAGAACAAATTTATGCCAGAGTATAGTCTCATTTGGGGGATCAGAATTCACCACCATCAAGGGCGAACTATAGAGGGAGGATCACTGATCGTGCGATTCAGAAAGGATGAGCGACGGGCGGGGAGAAGGAAACCACTCAACATGGCCTCATCGGGGGGCACGACATTCGCCATCTTGAGGAGCGAATTCAAGAGGGATCGTCGCCATCTTGAAGAGCAAAACAATGGAGAGTTTTCCCCGCATGCCGGCAATGCAGAACAATGGACCATCAAGGCTGGGGGCCACGCGGTGGCAGGGCGTAGGTCCAGCCCAGGTGCACCGGCGGTAGAACCAGTGGGGTTTGGGAGCAACAATGAGGCAGCCAGCAAACCTACGAGGATGAGGGCGATGGCTGCGGGGTGAACGGGTGCAGGTCTGGCCCAGAGCTCCTCAGACGGCGAGCCAGCTAGGGTAGCAGCCCCTAGCAGTGGGGGACCAGGGCAGAGACACCTCCTTGGGCCCACTCCGCATCAGCGCCGCTGGTGAGAAGGCGCACCAGTGGGGTTTGGGAGTATCAATCGAGCAACAGTGAGGCAGCCAGCGAAACCTGCGAGGATGAGGGCGATGGCTGCGGGGACAACGGGCGCAGATCTGGCCGGGAGTTCCGGTAGCAGTTCAGGTCAATGGGCTCCTCAGTCTTGGGCACCCTCCGCATCAGCGCCGCTGGGGATAAGGCGATGAGCAGAAACACGCACAACCCAGGGGAGACTCGTCCAGCAATGGAGTGGCCTGTAAGATGGTGGAACAACCCACTTTCCATGTGACTGGGGGTTGTTACACGTCCGGATTGAAGTGCCCGATCATAGGGAGAGGCGGCGATGAAGGCGAGGCAGTTCAGAACTACGGTGGCAGATTCAAGTTGATGGGCTCTCATACAGCGAGTCAGCAAGCGCAAGTGGCCTCCAGTAGTAGGGGGATCAGGGCGTAGACTCCGATTGGGCCTCCTCCGCATCGGCACCCATAGGAGGAAAAGGCAACGAGAAGGAGTACACACGCCCCAGAGGAGATTCATCCAGCGATGGAATGGCATGCCAGAAGGTGGAACAACCCCGAATCAGTGCGACTGGGGGTTGCCCGATGTCCGGCTCGGAGTGTTTGATCCTGGTGAGGAGCGGCAATGCGGGTGAGGTGAGGGAAGGTCAGGTTTCCGTCGATCTTCTTTGAGGTAAGCCACGCTGCAATTGCAATTGCACGTCCGATGAAAATGGAGTTAAATGCACGAAGATTGGAGATGGATGGCTAGGTAAAACAAGGGATTTCTACCGATTAGGTAATACCTAAACCGGGAGCTCCAGAGAAGAGCTCCTACTCGGCGGCCATCTTGCCTCGATCGTTTGATCGACTTTGCAAGCCAGTTAGTGTGGCTTGCAAAGTAGTCTCAGGATGGAATTTTTAGACAGAGTCGTAATTATCCAACTTTCATCATTGACAACAGACTGCAAACTACATTTTGTCCATGATACAACAGGTTGCTCATGTGAAAAACGTGGCAACCAGCTGATCACGGACTTGCATACCCTGACCTCTGTTATGTGCAATGGCCCGGTTTCCCAGATTCAGAGCTATCCGAGGTACAAGAGGTATGTGTTAGCCATGCGTTAAAGCTATATTGTGCAAAACACAACAGGAGGATATTATCTTGCACACAACTTCAGGGGAGTACACCCTCTGTGCGGTCAAGACATCTGAATTGCGACTTCAACAGACCAAAAGTGCGCTCTATGATGCCTCGAGTTCGTATGTGTGCCCTATTTTACCTACGCTGCGGTACAGTGGTTGGATGTCTGTAAGGTGTGAGGAGTTGTGGGGAGAGTGCATACCCAGCATCGCGTGAGGAGGGAAGAAAGAGCAATTGGTTACATTTCCCTCTTTAATTTACACAGAACTTGATCTATACTTTGGTACATTCAGTGTCTGTTGAGACCGTGTATGTTGCTTTATGATTCTTATTGTACAATGGTTGTTAATGTAAGGTGGCATTCATACATTTCATTTACACATATCACTAATTTTTAGTGCTTGGTACTTACCCAGTAGCCACATGTTGCCAAATTCTCCCGCAGCCATCCACCAGGCAAGAGGTGACATGCGGAATACAAAGCTGTCATGGGTACTGCCTGGAAACACTGCATGCACATCAATGAATCTTCCACTGGCATCACAGACAGCCTGCACATTGATGGAATGCCATCGGTGTCTGTTACAGAAGATGTGTGCAATGCGGCGGGGTGGCTGAAGTGCCACATGGGTACAATCAATTGCACCCAGCACACGTGGGAAGCGAGCAATGAGATAGAAATCTCTAGCTGCCCTTTGTCTCATGGCCAGTGTATGGGGCATTCGTATGTGGTGGTGGGCTCTTGCAGTGATGCAG
Organism: Calotriton arnoldi; assembly: GCA_963921515.1. Classification (NCBI taxonomy): domain Eukaryota; kingdom Metazoa; phylum Chordata; class Amphibia; order Caudata; family Salamandridae; genus Calotriton; species Calotriton arnoldi. Next base: position 1,064,343 of record CAWUFW010001414.1, read on the forward strand.
CTCAGTACCTGATGCAAGCACCGTGACTGGCTTGCCTGAGAGATGCCCACAAGGTCACTGGAGACCCTTTGGAATGACCCAGTCGCAAAGAAATGGAGAGAAGAAAGGATCTTGAGATAGGGTGGAATGGCATGGGAGCTGCAGGTCACAGAGTCAATTTCCTGCTCCCACCCACATACCATCTCCAAGATGACTTCTGGAGGGAAACGGTATCTGGCCCTGACATCTTGGCTGGAAATCCCAAATAGGTTGATCCTTTGTCTGAAGATTCTCTCTACTCTCCTCCTCCTCAAGTCTTCTGGTCGCATGGCAAGGGGCAGAGCAACAAACACATTCAGCGACATGTTGAAAGAGTTTGTGTGTTTCTGCTCTGCTTTCATACATGCTACAGGGCTGGGATTGGCTGTTGGGCTGCAGTGTGTCGGCTGATGCATGGTGGGGGATGGTAGGCACTTGGACAGGTGTTTAGTCTTGAGGAAAATGATCAATGGCCAGAGTGCGGGTATTCTGCACCGGATACGGAGATTCCGGCCCAAGTGTGGAAATTCCAGCCCGGGAGTGGAAATTCTGGCACAAGTGTGGGATTTCCGCTCCGGGTGCAGAAATTCCGGCCTGAGTGCGGAAATTCCGGCTTAAATGCAGACGTAAAATTAGGAGTCGTAAGTGATTTCTGTGAATACCATAAATCGTAAGTGCCTTCTGTGAATACCAAAAGTAGTAAGTTTAGGATTTTGTCTCAGATTAGTTCTGTGAATCGGCCCCTTAGATTTTCTTTGGATTCTTTGGAAGAGTGGTGTTGTACATGTGTAAAGGCTTAGAAAACAATCTTATGGAAAAGGAAGTGATGATGTTGGTCTTAGTAATGTTGTTCAAGATGTGCAATAGCGTGCTTCAAAAAGTGCCCTTGTATATTGGTCATCTTGACATGTTATGTCATATATCGCATGATATAATAGATTGTGTTTGTAGGCAGCAGTTGAGAAAATTCGATAGTCACCATATGAACAAAACACACACTAACATTCTCTAATTGGTTTGACCAGAGGTTCTATATAAACATTGTACATATTGGGGTCGTTTTATTTCACACTTTCATGTTTGTTCAAGATAATATCACAAAATGTTTACTACCCATAACAGAAAGTTCAGCGAAGTAATAGACACTATAGACTACTTAGGGGCCGATTACGATGAGTGTTGTAAAGTCTGTAAAGTCTCCGACCTCAGGTCAGAGGCTTTCCGACACTCATCGTCGGTTTCACTTCTGACCGCCTAATTACAATCTAGGCAGTCGGAATTGAAACTGGCCGGTCATTCCGGCAGGATTTCGACGGGCTCATGGAGCCCATTGGCCAGTCAGAGACCGGTCCGTAATCCCAATGAATGGCGTTTCCGCCTTTGGGATTACAATGCTCTGTTTCACACAGGCTTTCCATGCTGGGCTTTCCAACATGGAAAGCCTGTTGTAAAGCGAGTTTGGGGGCCCCTAAGCAGGGCCAATCTCCCCATTGCCACAGCAACTCCCACTTTACCTGAAATTTGGGGGTTGATTTCTATGGTGGGACACTCTAAATGTGGGAACTGCAGCATCTGCCAATTCACTATTGAAACAAAAAACTTTGTACATAATATATGTGAACATTGTATTGAATCAATTTTCGAACTGTAACACTATGAATGTTGTATATGCCATTACCTGCCCTTGTGGACAGATCTATATTGGACTGACCACACAAAGAGCGCGCATACTAATTTGTCAGCACAGAAGTCGCTTTCAGTGCAAAGTCATTAATGCACCATTGGTTGACCATTTTGAAGTTAAAGGTCACACTGAAAATGATTTACGCTGGCAAGTGATCACGGTCGAAAAGCCGCCACCAAGAGGCACAGATCTGAATGCATTACCGAATAAAGAAGAGCTGAAATGGATACTGCGCACCAACAGTCTACATACAGGCCTCAACAGAGTGGAGGATTGGGCTACTCTCTTATAACTGCACCTCAGAGTACATAAACAATCAGCTCAGGTTAATTCTCACTTCTTGTTCACAGGTCATGCCAAACGCCTCAGAATTCAACCACGCTACCTACTATGATGCAAATTGTATATAAGAAGTTTATTTTGAAATGTCCACCATTGTACACATTCTTCATGTGCTCAATACAACAGTTATCACCCATTCATGTCAAACAATTGCATAAGGTGCACTTACTTACCCCTTGTTTGGCTACACTGCACACCTTGCCATGGAATGCTGTCATTGTGTCTTTGCTGTGCCATAGAATCCAGTTTACTGCTTTTGCCCTTGCTGCATCAAATAATGTGCTTGGACTCACTGTTCTCTCAGTGCATGATAAGTGTTAAGAGCACAACATGCCGTCTATATTTCCGTTTCTCTCCCCACCTGTTTAAACAGTCTTTTTACTCTCATTCTATTTTTGAACACTGCACACCTTGCCATAGAATGTTACCATTGTGTGTTTGATGTGCCAAAGAATCCAATTTACTGCTTTTGTTTCTGTTGCATCTATCAATGTGTTAGGACTCACTGTTCTCTCAGTGCATGATAAGTGTTAAGAGCACAACATGCCATCTATATTGCTGTTTCTCTCCCCACCTGTTTAAACGGTCTATTAACTTTCATTCTATTTTTGAACTATAATCTGCCATCTCTTCGTTCACATGCCTAGTTTCTCTTTTCATTATTGTCTCTGGCTCATCTTAATTGCCATTTCATCACATCACTGATAGCCGGTTCTCACCACCCTCTTGCACATCCCCTCTATGCATTACACACTTCTACCTTCAACTACACCGATCCTCCCTTCCAAGATGGCTGCTGTGGTTTCTACTATTCCTCTGCATTTTATGTGCATGCATAACTCCTATTTCTATGGCCAGGGCTACCATACTTCACCCGGACTCCAGTTCATCACAAACATTCAGTGTGTTACAGATTCCGGAACGGTCCGGGCAGAACGCGGAAGATCTACCAACAGAAGCGTACCTGAGGGCAAGGGGGTCGCATCGCTGGTCTCCCGTGGCTGCGACACCTGGTCATGGCTATCCGAATGGTGGTCCCAGGGAAGGGCCGCGTTGATGATGGCTGGATCAGCGGGAGAATGGCGCTGCAACGCGATCAGCGCTGGGTGTAGAGCATCACAAACTACAAATCCCAGGATGCCTAGGGAACGTTTCCGCTATAGCCCCGATCACGTGGTGTCCTTGCCGGAAAAGGAAGACCGGTTAAAGGCAGCCTCAAGGAAGGAACAAGCTGCTGGTTATTCTTCGTTTGTACAGCGCTGGCCGCGCTGCTGATTCTCACTTCAGTTGGAGTAGGGTAAGGGTGCACTTGCACCATTTAGACCGGGATTGTTACCGCTCAGACTCTTCCAGTTGTATCTCCTCGGAAGGGGGCCCAAACGAGCTCCTCATTTCAGAACATAGCCACCTGGCTGAGTGGGATCATTGTTTCCACCAAAACCCTCACTTCACCTTTAGTAGGATAGTATTATGTTACCTCCAGGCATGGAAACTACCAAGGATTTAGGTATCTAGGTAGTACGTTTAAAGGAGGTGAATTCCGTTTGTGCACATGACTGTTATAACATGCTGAAATATATTATTGGAAATCAAAGAAGTATTTTGATCGTTTTGTGTTTGGTTTACATTAACAGGGGTTCAAGAGGCGGCATTCTGCTCTTCCCCTGTGACGTGGGACAAAGTGTATGTACTGGTGTGTATGCTCTTTGAGTGCATGGCAAAGCTAACAGTGGCTGAGTGTTTCTTTAAGCTCATGGCTTTATGATTCCCTTGTACTCTATCCTCTCCATAGCGCTTTCTCGTCATTTCCGAGCAATAATATTGAACTGTTGAATTCCTGAATGGCCTACATGAAAGAAATGTATTTATTTATATTTTACAGGTAGGGGTGGCTCATTGGAATAAATAAGAGAATTTGTGTATCCCAACTGTTGCTAATCTTTGAGTTCTTTTGCCTTTTCAGATCTCCCTCCCTGCTGACCCCTTCCTTTCCTTCCCCGCTTGACCATCCCATTCACCTGTGCTGTCATAGCATTCAGGGTTGGGGCTGTCGAGAGGTGGACCCCTTGGCATCGGAACCGTTCCCGAGGAATCGAAGAGCTGACAGAATAACCAGCCACGTATCTAATTCCTCCTGGGCGGTTCGATACAAAACATGGCCACTTTAGAGGACGTCATAGGTGCTCTGGCAACAATACAACAGGAGTTAGCCAACTCTCGGGCCGAAGCTGGCAGCTTTAAAGCAAAGGATTGAGGGCATGCAGCGTAACCCTTTTGACATAGGAACCGGAAGGTTCCCAGGGTGGCTTCCCAAATCACACCACCCCGTTTAGCGTAGAGATGCCTGTCCCTATACCGTTGGCGGCACCTGAAAGGTTTTCAGGAGAGAACCACAAGATTCAGGTGTTTCTTACGCAGATCTTACTCCACTTTACTTGTAAACCTAAAGCTTTCCCCACTAACCAGTCCAGAGTAGCATTTACCATCTCATATTTAATTGGCGACGCCGCTCAATGGGCTGTCCCCTTGGTGAGGCGTGACGACCCGTTGTTGTATGATTGGGATGCATTCCGGGTAGAATTTGAGCGAGTGTTTGACCGCAGAGCTGCTGCCTTCACAGCTGATCGTGAGTTACTGGAGCTGAAACAAGGGAATAAAGAGCTGTTGGTTTATATAAATACCTTCCAACGTTTGGTAGCGGAAACCGACTGGCCGGAAGCTAAACAAGCTGCATTGTTCTATCAAGGTCTTAAGGACGATTTAAAAGATGTGTTAGCTCCTATTGAACCACAACCCACCTCGTGTATGGAGCTCATCAACCTAACCTTGAGACTAGATCATCGGTTGTCTGAACGTCAGTATGAAAAGAAGCGAGGGGATAGACCTGCTCTCAGATTCGAGAGAAACAGAACCAACACAGGAAGTGGCAATAGCACCTCCGAACCCATGGAGATAGGTACAGTACGAGCTTCTCTCACAGCAGAAGAAAGGGAACAACGACGTAAAAATGGCCTATGTCTATACTGTGGCAGGAAGGGCCATTACGTCAGGATTGTTTGGTGAAACCAAGAGGGAGGACCAGAGAAACACAGGCCAATGCCATTATGGAAGGAAAAAAAGACGGAAAACCCCAAGGCCCAAGAAAACCGGAAGGGAGATTCTTGGGCATAAAAGTGGTCCCTTCTGTTTATGGAGATCTTTCGGTACATTTTTATGTGACCTTAGAAGTCGACATTAATCAGCAACAACACACCCTTAGGGCCATGGTAGATTCAGGGGCTACGGGTCTCTTTATGGACGAGGAGCTAGCTGCAAATTACAAGTGGGCCTTCTTACTAAACAAGAACCAGAAACAGTGGTGGCAGTGGACGGACGACAATTGGTTTCTGGACCCATCTGTTACAGCACCAACGATCTCGAAGTTGTATGTGGGGGAATCACAGGGAGGAGTTGTCATTCAACATCATTCGAGCTCCACAATACGGCATTATTTTGGGTCTTCCCTGGCTCCGCAAACACAATCCTGTTATCGATTGGGAGAAAGAGATACTAGAGTTCACTTCCCCGTATTGCATGGAACACTGTAAACCCATACGAGTCAGTCCAGCAAAGAGCTTTCAAAAAGCCATGTGATTGCTACAGCCGAAGAGAAGGATATAGACCTACCACCACAATACCATGAGCTGCTGGATGTTTTCAATGAGGAACAAGCAAATATACTGCCCCCTCATCGCATCTACGATTGTCAGATCGATTTAATCCCCGGAGCAGTGATTCCTTGTGGACGAATCTACGCCCTCACGGAACCTGAGAACGAACACCTAAGACAGTACCTAGACGCATACCAAAAGAATGGGTTCATAAGGCCCTCAAAGTCCCCCGCAGCATCGCCTTTGTTTTTTATTCCTAAAGCTAACCGCGAGTTACGGGCTTGTGTGGACTTTAGGGCCTTGAACAATGTTACAATAAAGAACAGGTATCAGCTGCCACTCATTCCGGTTCTCCTAGACCAGGTACGCCAAGCGGTTATTTACACCCGGTTAGATCTCAAAGGGGCATACCATCTCGTACGGATGTGGAAAGGCGATGAATGGAAAACAGCCTTCCGTACTCGATACGGGCTCTTTGAGTACCGGGTCATGCCCTTTGGATTATGCAACGCCCGGCAGCGTTTCAGTTCTTTTTGAACGATGTGCTTAGTGAATTCCTGGACCTCACTGCCATTGTATACATTGATGATATCCTGGTGTATTCCAGTAGAGAAGAAGATCACACCGCCCATGTGCGTGCCATCCTCTTGACGCTCCGAAAGAACCATCTGTACTGCAAACTAAGTAAGTGTGAGTTCCATGTGAAGAGGGTAGAATTCCTGGGGGTCATGCTGTCAATTGAAGGCCAGGAAATGGCACAACGTAAAATACAAGCCGTTCTGGACTGGTCCCCTCCACAGAACATGAAGGAACTACAATGCTTTTTAGGTTTTGCGAACTTTTACAGGCGTTTTATCAACCAATTTTCACACGTAGTGGCGCCTCTCACAAGACTCCTACGGAAGAATGTATCTTACCAATGGTCTGACGAAGCTCAGCACGCGTTCATGGAATTGAAGAAGGCTTTCACCTCCGCCCCCGTCTTAGCACATCCTGACAACAACATACCCTATCTGGTAGAAGCGGACGCATCTGATGTGGCCATAGGGGCTATACTGTCGCAAAGAAACAAAAATAATGGACAGCTACATCCGGTGGCCTATATGTCACGGAAACTGAACATAGCCGAGTCTCATTACACAATAGCCGAGAAAGAACTTTTGGCGATTAAAGAGGCTTTCGGGGAGTGGAGGCATTACCTGATGGGGGCAAGACATACCATTACAGTATACACCAATCACAGAAATTTGCAATTCATGAAGTCAGCACGGTTACTTACTCCTCGGCAACTGAGATGGATGTTGTTCTTCGCCGAATATGATTTCATCGTCACCTACCGTCCGGGGGTGGACAATAGGAAAGCAGACGCCCTTTCTCGTCGAGACAACGCTCCCAAATCAGCCAAACAGGAAGTAAAAGCCATCATTCCCTCCAGTCAAGTGATCTGCCTGTTACAAACCGACCATTTCCTGGAACAGGTACAACAATGCTTGAAGAAAACCACCTGGAAAAAATGGATGGACAAGAACCCAGATTGGCATATGAAGAACGGGCTCCTCATGCGAGGACAGCAGTTGCTAGTACCCTGTGTCGCCTTACGGAAGTCGGTCTTTCAGTGGTGTCATGTGAACCCCTGTGCAGGACATACCGGAAGAGACAAAACCTTGGAAAAGGTATTACGGCAGTTCTGGTGGCCCACGGTCAGACAAGATATATACACTCAGGTCCAACAATGTGTGACGTGTAATCAAGCCAAATCAGATCATAGGAAACCCCAGGGTTTACTTCAACCGTTACCTACCCCTGAGACTCCATGGGAGCATATATCGCTGGATTTTATCGTCTGTTTGCCACCAGATCAAGGGTATACTACGATACTGGTAGTTGTGGATAGCCTCACCAAGTTGGGTCACTTCATCACGTGTCCAGCCCGTCCTACTTCTGCCCAGCTGGCCACGTTGCTACTCACTCACGTAGTCCGTTTACATGGCTTACCGTCTGTGATCGTGTCTGACAGAGGGCCTCAATTCACTAGCCAGTTCTGGAAGACATGGTGCGCCACCCTACGTATAACCTCCAACACATCCACTGCCTTCCACCCGCAAACCGATGGACAAACAGAACTTTTGAATCAAACTTTAAAACAGTACTTACGGTGCTATGTAGACCAATCAACGAACAAGTGGGTAGACCTTTTATGGCTGGCAGAGGTAGCGTACAATAACGCTCAACATAGTTCAATCAAGATGACTCCGTTCTTCTGTACATTTGGTTTCCATCCTAGATTCCTCCCATTGGCTCAACCAAAAAACACGGACCACATCCCTGACCTGAAGAATCGCTCCAGAAGGATACAAGACACCCTTAGAGTGGCACGGAAGAATCTATTTGAGGTCAAAAAACAGTATAAGAGGTATGCCGATATCCATCGTCGCCCTGGTCCCGAATACAAACAAGGAGATTACGTGTGGTTATCTACAAAAAATATACGATTTAAGAGGTATAGCGTATTCAACCCGCGGTACATTGGGCCTTACCGAATAGTGCGACGTATCAACCCGGTGGCAGTGAAGCTGGCTTTACCAGCAAACATGAGGATCCATCCGGTATTCCATGTCTCATTGCTGAAACCTTCGGCTACTTCTGCAAAGAAGAAACAGAAACCCATCTGGGTAGACAATGAACCTGAATATGAGGTGAACAAGATACTAGATTCTAGAACAAGGCGGAATACCTTATGGTATCTCATTTCATGGAAGAATTATGGACCAGAGGAGAATTCGTGGGAACCCGCGTCTAATGTGCATGCGCCTCGTCTCACATCTGCATTTCATAGAGCCAATCCTGGAAAGCCTGGTCCTGGAAGAAGGCCCGCGGAGGAGGGATGTGCTGTTACAGATTCCGGAACGGTCCGGGCAGAATGCGGAAGATCTACCGACAGAAGCGTACCTGAGGGCAAGGGGGTCGCATCGCTGGTCTCCCGTGGCTGCGACATCTGGTCATGGCTATCCGAATGGTGGTCCCAGGGAAGGGCCGCGTTGATGATGGCTGGATCAGCGGGAGAATGGCGGTGCAACGCGATCAGCACTGGGTGTAGAGCATCACAAACTACAAATCCCAGGATGCCTAGGGAACGTTTCCGCTATAGCCCCGATCACGTGGTGTCCTTGCCGGAAGAGGAAGACCGGTTAAAGGCAGCCTCAAGGAAGGAACAAGCAGCTGGTTATTCTTCGTTTGTACAGCGCCGGCCGCGCTGCTGATTCTCACTTCAGTTGGAGTAGGGTAAGGGTGCACTTGCACCATTTGGACCGGGATTGTTACCGCTCAGACTCTTCCAGTTGTATCTCCTCGGAAGGGGGCCCAAACGAGCTCCTCATTTCAGAACATAGCCACCTGGCTGAGTGGGATCATTGTTTCCACCAAAACCCTCACTTCACCTTTAGTAGGATAGTATTATGTTACCTCCAGGCATGGAAACTACCAAGGATTTAGGTATCTAGGTAGTACGTTTAAAGGAGGTGAATTCCGTTTGTGCACATGACTGTTATAACATGCTGAAATATATTATTGGAAATCAAAAGAAGTATTTTGATCGTTTTGTGTTTGGTTTACATTAACAGGGGGTTCAAGAGGCGGCATTCTGCTCTTCCCCTGTGACGTGGGACAAAGTGTATGTACTGGTGTGTATGCTCTTTGAGTGCATGGCAAAGCTAACAGTGGCTGAGTGTTTCTTTAAGCTCATGGCTTTATGATTCCCTTGTACTCTATCCTCTCCATAGCGCTTTCTCGTCATTTCCGAGCAATAATATTGAACTGTTGAATTCCTGAATGGCCTACATGAAAGAAATGTATTTATTTATATTTTACAGGTAGGGGTGGCTCATTGGAATAAATAAGAGAATTCGTGTATCCCAACTGTTGCTAATCTTTGAGTTCTTTTGCCTTTTCAGATCTCCCTCCCTGCTGACCCCTTCCTTTCCTTTCCCCGCTTGACCATCCCATTCACCTGTGCTGTCATAGCATTCAGGGTTGGGGCTGTCGAGAGGTGGACCCCTTTTGGCATCGAACCGTTCCCGAGGAATCGAAGAGCTGACACAGTGTGCCTTCACCATTCCATCTCTGCACCTCCGGGAGGCTGTTGCTGCCCCTCTTGAGAACTCGCACATCCTCGCGGTAAGTTTCCAGCTCGCTCCTAGTCAATCCCTCTAAAATCACTACTTCGTATGGCTACCTAACCTTGATTCTATTCTGCTTCCAGTTTCGCCGCTCCCCCCACCGTATCATCCCTCTACATTTGGGATTGAATTTTGATTACCGCTGCTCACGCACAACTAGCATGGTTGAATTTACATAATTGGACGCAACGCCCTTTCCGACTTTCTTCGAACATTGAGTTCCCCTTTGGACACAGGATGTCAATTCACAGCATTACCAGGTTCGTGTTGTATTTCCTTCTCCAATTTACTCTGCTATTGTCAGGTTATCCTATCACACTCTCATCCCCCCTTTTTTTTGTTTCCCCCAGTTTACCACTACTGCTGCTAAACTCTACCACGTAGAACTCCCTTCCTACCTGGACATCACTGGCTCATTTGACTGTACCTTTACAGTTTTCAATAGGTCTATTCCCCAACCAGCCCCAGTTAGGCACTTCCATGCATTGCATGGTTTATGACACTTCCTTGTATATATTGGAATGCACAACACTTATTCACGTCCGTGCATGGTTTGAGAGTGCTCCCTATCTTGGATCTTCATGATTACCTGCCCTAAATATTTCTTTCCTTCTCTTACCCTCCCCTCTTTTTTACAGACAATTGTTAATCTCAGACATAATCTAAGTCCTGATGATGATCCCTATATCTATTAACGGGATCGAAACGTTGTCGACACACAGTACCATGATTATTGCATATTACTGATCCACAAGTACAATAGCATTGGTACAAAAAATTGTGACATGGTCTTTACAACATTGTTAATTGTCACTCTTTCTTTATGTTTTTTTTTCCCTTGTCGATTTCTCTTTTATGTTGTCTCATGTTTCCCACTTTTATTAAGGTTCTTTCTATTATATGATTGAATAAATATTAGAAATTCTTCCTTGCAAATTTGTGACATAGAATTTATTCAATTTCTATGTGTATTGTTGAATGTATTTTTAAACCAAGGGACTGCTTGTTCCTCGATAAAAAATCCTTGTTCATGGACCCTTGTATACCCTTGGGTTCCCTTGTCCTTGAAAACGTCCTTCTCCTGCGGCATCTGGTTGGGGGCCAAGTGCCTGCCACGCGGTGCAGGGATGAACACAATCTCCCATTTCTCTATGGGAACTTGTGCTGTGGCTGGTTTACGGCCGTAGCACAAGCTCCCATTGAGAAATGGGAGAATGCGACCGCACCATGTGCGGTCGCATTTTAATTTCGGTGTCTTGACCGACTTGTCTGTAATTGAGGTCGGTCGGTCCAGAGACCGCGACGGTGTCACTCGGAGGCAACTCTGACCAACATCGTAAGAAGGCCCCTAGTTGTATTTGATAACAAAAGAATAAACCATGCTGCTATGAGAAAAAGTACAAATCACCGCTGCAAGAATGGGCAATCATACGCATTGGGCTATTTTTTGTTTTCAGATAACTCTTTATTGTTTTATAGACACAGACATCATAATCTCTAAGCCCATAGCATGACATCTCATATCATATGTAGTGTTCTTAAAAGTCAGCAACAGCAAGGTTTATGTATTGTACAATTTAAAGACAATAAAAAAAAAAAGTAGTCTATGCTGAGCATCAAATATAACAACACATTTTTTGTTAGAAACAATTTGATGCTTGACATCGATTTAGGAGAAATAGCTTTGAGCAACCAAATGTATCCCCGTCCGGAGAGCTAACACTTTGGGACCGATTCCGATACCGTTAGGAAAGCTCTCCGAACGATTTGGTTTCGGAGAGCTTCCCAAGCAAATCGCGTTCCGGGAGTCCGTGCGAACGATTCCGAGTAATCTGTATAGTGACGGACTCGGTCCGCTCGGACTTCCATTTAACTCTATGGGAGCCTGTGTACTGAATGCGTACACAGGCTCCCATTGCAAAAAGGGGTGGGTGGGGAAAAGCGGGCACCCTGTGGCGGGCACCCCATGGTGCTCACCACACTGTGCATGCATGGAAAGAGGGGACCCATGGGTACCCCCACGGGACCGATTCGGATGGCCCCAGGTGAAGAGGGGCCTGCTACAGCCCCCTGAAGTCCGATTCCCACAGCCGTTTTGTCTCAGCAAAACCGAGTCGATACGGCTCTCAGAATCGTACTCGCTCATTCAGAAGCCAGCTCCATTGCGTGGCACAATTTGGCTGCGAACGACTCAGACTGCCAGGATCGGGTTCGGAAATAATCCGGTCGACGCGGACGAGATCTTTGCATCGTACTTGTTTGTTCGGAGCAGGGGACGATTAGGTCAGAAACATAGGCTCCGAATCGGATTTGCTCATACAGGATCCCATCTGGAGGCCTTCCTAACGGGATCGGAATCGGGCCCTATGTTGTTATGGTTTATCACCCTGTATCATGTTCAGTATAATGCACAATAGCATTCCTGTAGTATCTCATAATTCCACCCTGAATATATCTTATAAGGGACAACAGTGAAGAAACCATCCATAATGCAAAATTGTAGTCACTCATGGGGCATTGTGTTCGATTTAACATGTATCACCAGTAGTATGGTATCCCATTTCGTATTTACTTACCCTTCCCATCTCTGTTTCTGTGTAAAAGTTAGATCCCTAATCTCTCTGGCCATCAATGTTTGTAGATCCACAAGTTGTCTACTAGTGGTAGGAGCTACCAGGGCATTCCATGGCATGGCAATGGCTCGCTTAGCTAGTATTAACACTAATTCAATAAATCTGGACACTGCCCTGGCTTTTGTGGGTTGGGGAATCTGCCTAACAGACAAGTCCCCATGCTCAAGTCCAGAACCCTCACTGTAAGGTAACGCAGCATGTTGAGCAATGCTGACCAGTATCGTTGTGCAATTGCCACACCATGTGAAAAAAGTCTGCATCCGAAGCAGTGCACATAGCATAAGATGAGGTCCCTCAGGGTATATTTTAGCAATGCGTGCAGGGCACAGGTAAGTGTGAAAGTATTTGAGCTGTGTATACTTGAAGCAGGGGTTTCAGTTAACTACCTTAGTGAATTCTAAGATCTGCACCCATTCCTTGTCCTGTATGACTTCACCTAATTGCAGCTCCCAGATAGCTTTAAGAGCAGAAATAGTGCAGAAGTGAACTGGGGCAAATGGTCTATGCATACACCTCACCTCACCTCACCTCAATGGATCTGAGGTGCAGGTGATAACAGACCCACCTAGTCTGAGGTGTTGGATACTCTACTTACACACTGGATAATACAACACCTTAGAGTAGGTGGGTTTGATAACACCTGCACCTCAGATCCGGTGGATTGTGGCATATGTGGAATTTAGGCAGATAGATCTAAACACTATATTGAGCAGTGTTGACTCTACTATATTATAAATTGCATGTGACACCTTTAAGGGTGTACCATGGGTCAATTTTAAAGATTTCAGTAAGGATCGTTGGACCCTTTGAGCTGCACCAGAACCTTACTTTATATTAAAAGATGTTTATGAGATCAGATTTGTAATAGCAAACCTGTGGGCCAGATATTAGCATGTTATTAATAAGAGGTACTTAATCCCCTTTTGGGGAAGAGGGGGAGAAAGGACACCATCAGTTATTTCCTTGGTTCAAGCTTGTCAGATGTGTGCCCAGGGCCCAAGAAAAAACAAACCTACTTCATAGTATAATAAAAATGTCCTACAGGGAAAGACAACTGATATTCGTAGTTCTTCACACAGCATCTAGAGAATGGCATTTCCATGTTAGGGGTCCTCATTGATGATAAAAAAAAATGGTACGCTTGCTATATTATCTAAACATAGAATTTCGGCTTGATAAGCTCCTATGTTCAAGGTTTAGCTTGTGCGATCCAGTGGGTTTATCAGCTGAAGAACAGTGAAAAATAATTCCATAAGGGGCTTTTCGAATTATGAAATATTTGGTTCAGACTTGGTCAAATTCTCTTTCTCTCAGGATTTCACTTTGGCGCTGAGCTACTTTGATTTACAAGAAGAGCTTGTGATTTCCCTCTCTCCTTTCGAATTAAAAAACTTTATAATAAGTAATGGTAGCGTTGTTAGTTACTAGAGAATTCTCATGTGTTGTATGACGAAGAAAAGGATGGAGGTGATATCCCTGTCTTGTCATCCCAAGGTAGCCCAGAAGTACCTGGTCAGGAATTTGGACCATGGTATTCCCCGTTTTCTGACTTTATTATGTATGAATTTTCTCCCATTAAATGATTTAATGGCTAGCTGGTCATCCTGTGAGAAAATAGGGAAAGACTGTAATGTGTGAATTGGGGATTCATGACCTTAATCATGTTCTTTTTATTTGACTGACTGTGTCATCTCAGCGCACAGGCTGCTACAGCCAATGTTTTTACAGAATAATGTTAATTCTGTAGTGGCTGCACAAGAGTTTCTGTTCCATCCAAAGAATTTAAAAATTTGTACAAACATTTTTACATTTTTTAAGGACTTTTTGAATCACAGGATGGCTGCTATATTAGTGGAGGGAACTCATTCGGCTGCTAACTATGGAGTTTACATTTTGGAGCAATTTGCACATAATCTTCGCTGTTATGTTGGGGGAGAATTCCCTTTTGAAGTAGTTTATAGAGTCATTTGCACACAAACACAGTAGTCTTGTGTTTCATTAATTGTTTTTATCTACAGATTTTTTTTAATTTAGAAAGACAGACTTATGAATGTATTTATCTGGACTTAGGATTGTTGCCAGATCGGGGGCAGATATTTTTTTACATTTCATTATGGAGCACTTTTGCGTATAATATTTATTATTATATCGTTAGGAGAGCTTTATTGAACATTAATTAGAACAATTTTTATAAAAGATATGTATTCTAGGCCTTTATGAATTCTGTTCAGCAGATATATATAAAATATCGCTATGGAAAGGAGTTGTTGTGTACATATCTTTCAATAGCATCAATTCCCTAATGTTTTTAAGAAGTAAAGTGATTGTATTTCGGTATTGTATTGTCTTGACTTTTTGTGGACCTCATTTGAGATCCAAATCTTAATAACGAATTGAATTGAATTAAAATTTTGAATCAAAAGGGTTTCTGCACTCTTCAGCAGCTATATGGAATAACAAGGCTTTTACACACAATGGGCACCCTCTTTTCTGGCCATCATGGATTGATAGAGGAATTTTGACTTTGGGTCACTTCCAGAAGGGAACCAGCTTGAGATCCTTTGATGATCTTCAATGAGAATTTCATCTGAAAGCGATGCAATTCCTTCATTATGGGCAATTGAAGGCCTTGTTTCTCAGTGACTGGGGAACGGCTCTTGATCCCTTTGGTGATTCCACCCTTCATATGTACCTGCATGCATGGGGTACGCATGAAAATCTAATCTCCGGCTTGTATGATACCCTCATTGATCACATTCATTCACAGCCTACAATTAGGTCGACCTACTGTAGATGGAGGCTGCACCTTGCTGACTCCATGGACAAGACAGACTGGAAAGAGATCCTCTATGCCCATGATAAAAGTCTCCTAGAAATTTGTTATTTTTAATTTTTACAGGAATGGCGTTTATCGCCCTTTAAGCTCCATAGGGCGGGCCTGGCCCCTTCCCCCCATTGTTGGCATTGCACCGATCTCAAAGGAGACTTGATGCACATTTTATGGGTCTGTCTAGGGATCCAATTGTACTGGGAAGTGGTGTGTGAGGTGCTCCTGAACTCCACTGAACAAAGGCCCTCATTTACAAGAGGCCTGCGCTGCCGGAGCGTCACAGTACATGCACAATGTGTGTAATGTTTACAAATTTGTCCTGTGCAGGATTTTGTACTGGAAGAGTGTGCTTTAAGTACAAATCCAATGCTATGCAACACACACACATCTCTGCACCATGGCGTAGTGCTAGGCAGTGTGTTTGTGCACCAGCACAGAGGCAGTGAGCGGCAGCACCCCATTTTTTATAAATACGGCTCTGCACTGCTTTTTTTCTCCTGAGCAACTCAGAGCAGACACTTTGGTGTATGACTGCAATGCACTACAAAAATAATAAATGTGCCCCTTCCTATAGATGTCTGGCTTGCTCAGCCTTCACTGTCTCACTCTCAGGCATTTGGTGTCAATTACATTTGAAAACTACTCTCTGTTCCATTTCTTTCTCTCTATTTCACCTCACCTCTTCTACCTTAGCTTACTCTCTTAACATCTCTCCCTCTCTCTCTCTCTCTCTCTCTTTCTCTCTCCCTCTCCCTACTTCTCCATGTACCTTCATCTTCTCTCTCTATCTCAGGTCACTCCATATCAACTTTGTCTACCTAGCCTCTCTCTCAATATACATGGAGAACCTCACTCAATTTCATCTCTTTCTACCTATCTCTCTCATGAACTTGACCCTTTCTCTTGCACGCTCTAGTCTGCATCTATATCTATCACCTTTGATACATTCTCTGTAACGAAACTCTCTCTCTACCTTTCCCCTCTAACTGTATGGCCCTGCTGCAATTTCTCATCTGACCTCCATGTATCACTCCTCATCTACTTCACTTCTCACACAAACCAATCTCCATCTTTACCTCCTTTATCTCTCACCATGTCTCTACTACCTTACTTCTCCCTCACTGGCTCATCTCTCTATACTCCACCGCTCTCATCTCACTACTTAACCTCTCAAATTACTTTACTCCACCGGTCTCCCACCTCACTACCTAACCTCTCAATCACCATTAATTCACTACCTCACCTCGTCACCTCCTCTTTCTCTCATCTGCCTCTGTGCCCTTTATTCACCTCTCTAAATATCTTACTACTTCGTGGCCTCTACTCCCTTTTCTCTACCACCAACTCCTCTTCCCCATCTCTCTCTCTCTCTAACTCATTCTAACATAAACTCATCTTTATCGTTGAACCTCCTTTTCCAATCAACTCACCCGCTCCACCTTAACCATCTCCCTCAACTCTATTTTTACAGCTCTATTTATCTCACCATCTCCTCCTCATGTTCTACCTCACAACTCTCTATCTCCCTATAAACCTCACCTGTCTTTATTTCCCATGTATCTCAAATTCCGCTTTGTACTCCACACAACAGTTTTTCTGTCCTTTCTCTCTTCCCTACTACTCGTTTCCTGGCCTGTTTTCAAAATTTCTTCTCATTTTACTCTCTCTCTACTTTGCATCTCTTTGGGGCATATTATCAAGAACGGCGTTAAAATTATCGCCGGTTTAGCGGCAGAAAACTGCTGCTAAAGCGGCGATAATGGGCTTGATAATATGCCCTGGAGAATTCCAATAGAAGCCCATGTTCACACCAGAACATGGACTTCTATTGGAATTCTCAAGGGCATATTATCAAGCCCATTATCGCCGCTTTAGCGGCAGTTTTCTGCCGTTAAACTGGCGATAATTTTTAACGCCGTTCTTGATAATATGCCCCTTTGTTTTTCCTCAAATCTATCTGTTTCAATCTACCTCTCACTCAACCAGCCTCTCTCTAACTCACCTATTTTCTACGTAACCTCTCTCTCTACCTCATCCCTTAGAGTACTTCTCATTTGCCTTTATCTACATTTCCTTCGGCCTACCACCAGCCGCTGCCCGTGCAGGTAGGAGTGGTGGGGCAGTGGGCCGGGTGGGGGGGATTTCGATGGACGATGTTGAGGGAAAATGATTTATTTATTTAATTTTCCCTCGCCATCGTCTGTTGAAATTCCGTCACTGGGCCCCACCGCTCTTACCTGCATGGGCCGCGGCTGCCTACCACTGCAGCTCTCTCTACTGCACTCTAAAACCTTATCTATTTCTCTACCTCTCTTTCTGTACCTACGTCCCAGTAAAAAGACCTTCAAGGAAACTTAGAAGTGTTTGGGAACACTGATAACCCTTCAGATTACAACTTGCGCACAAAATCTCATTGTAGGGGTTCAAGACCCAACCATACATTAACGTATATGAATGTTGTGAGTTCCTTTGAAAGTAATAGTTCAGTAGTGGTCTCTAACTAAGGTGTAGAGTTCAGCTATCTACATATGTCCATGTTCCTAGCCAGCTTCTGACAGTGAAGAGTTGCTCATTTTATTCAGTGGCAGCAGCAAGGTATAGGGTAAGAGCAAGGGTGCAGTTTGGTGTTTTTTAGCCATTATGGCTCCCAGTGCATTGGCGGACTTACTCACACCCACACCCTCTCAATGTCAAACATCAAGAAGTGAAGCAAGTGACACACATGGCGAGGTGCACATGCACAGAGGCAGGTACAGCTTCAGTTCAAACTGTCAGTGTAAGACAGCTGGATAATCGGGGTTCCAGTGTGGAACAAAAGTTTTTATACTCATGCCTCTTAGCTGACCTATGTGTTTTGGTGGGTTTTTCGTTCTGATTGAACTTTGAGCCTGTTAGTGTGTACAGGATCCATGACATGTCACTACATGGCTTGTAGTTGCACATATATATTTATGTCTATCCTGCAGCAGTAAACCCCCCTCACCCCAAATAACAACATAGGGAGGGGGTGGCATTTGGTTATTACAGGCAGCGCTGCCGTTTCCCCATAGTCTCTCAAGTTAATGAATAATTATCATTTCTCCCAGAGGCACAGCACCAGTGGTGGAAGTGGGTCCTTGCACCTGAATATTGATTTACACTGATGAAAAGAAAAACATTTTTAGCTAAGAAATGATTCTAGACGGTTACATCTACAACGTTGCAAGGATTAATATTTGCAATTGCAATTGGATTTGACTTGAATAGGATTGCTATGTGTGAACGTCCAAGTGACTTTGGAATTAAGAAAACATAAAAGAGCATGTGTCTTAAAACGTTTGAAAAATGTGCCAAACCTCGGCAGTGCAAAAGCCACTCGAGATATATGCATTTCATTATTTCTTTAAAAATAATTTCCATGAGTCATGGTAATTTCCGTGAACTCTTGAAATGTCAAAGCAACTAAGTCATAAAGCCCAACACATATCTTTAGGCCTACAAATGCGGCAACCACAGAGTCGGTGACATTTTCAAATCTGTCACCACTGTTTGTTAGCATGATTAATTATTATTCTATTATTCTATTGCCCTCGAAGTAAAGGGTACTTCATTACTCACTTAACTACCTCTTCAAGACGTACAAATATGACTTGTCTCACAAAACATTCACTTTAAAAATGATTACTTGTGGAGAACCTTGTAACCTTGTTTTACGAAGCTTGGACAGTTTGGACATTACATTTCACTTCGAACATCCTTATTAATTTGTGCATCAATTGTGCGTTAGATATCTCAGCTGAACCTTTCGTTTTCAGCAATAAAGAATAATGAAGTCTGCTAAAAAAGAAGACTATGTACGAAGTTTTACAGTAGCAAAAATATACAGTTTCTACTATTGTGGCAGGACATATGAATTCCGTAGACAGTATAGAACTTAGTATAGTGCACTTTATTAACTTGCTTTATGCAAGATATTATTGCCCTGCTTCCAAAATAGTAGCTAGATAAACAAACAAAAAAATGCAATATCAATAGCGCGAAGATTAAATTCCACCTATGAATGCAATTATTTTTTATTGATATATTAGGCGCTACATGCCCCATGTGGACAAGTGTTCAATTCCAGCGAGACTCGTTAACTGTGTTTCACTCAAGCCCATTTTTTGCTTTTTTAATTACTTATTATAGAGCTAAAGGAGAAATATACTTGATTAATTCCTGTATGAATCTGAATAACTCTTTGGAAGCCATAACCTTGTGCACTGCTTGTTTCCAGCGCCTGAATCTAGTTGTATGACAGAGTATAGTTGACAAAAGTATTGTTAGACAAACGAATTGCGTTCTGAATATCGCTCAAAGTAAAATACCATTCCATTGTGTGTAGAAGTTCCATTAATAAAGGCAAAGGGTGATATTTTTGTAAATGATGCTTAAAACATTGGGCCTCGTTTAGAGTTTCATGGAAAGGGTATTAAAACACATATGCAGTAGAGTACCCTGTCTACCAAACTAAGAGCCTCATTTATGTGTTTTTACCTACAGCAAAAGAAAAGGGCAGGAATGCACCGTATCTATGAGATTCCTGTCCTTTTCCCCTGCGCCGGCGCACAATAGGCTGCCGTGTGCCAACACAGGCACCTTTGCACCATGGTGCAAGGGTGCCTGCGTTGAGGGGATGATTGTTTTTGTGCAGGAAGGGAAACCTTCCTGCACAAAAACAATCACAAGAGGCTTTTTCCTTTTTCTATATGTGCTGCAGAATGCAGCACACATAGAAAAAGGAAAAATGAGGAGAAATAAAGATATTTATCCTCGTTGTGCCTCCCTCACACCTCCCCTGGAGAGGTGTACGATTTTGGCGCTGCCTCAGATTTACGATTTTTTGTAAATCTGGAGCATTGTCAAAATGCCATGGATGTTGCTGGGAACGCCCCTAGCAGCACCTATTGCATGCCCCTTTAACACAGAAGTCTGCGTTAAAGGGGACAATATTTACGAGGCAGCATTAAGCCAAAAAATGGCTTAGTGCTGCCTTGTAAATATGGAGCAGGCTCCTGCGCCACGGAACGTCACAAAAAGTGTCCACCCATTCTATTGAGAGTCAGGTAAAACCATCATGTTTCGGATGGAGGTGCTCCTGCTAGTTCTGCCATTGGAAACCCTACATTGATGGCTTGACTGAGTTGGAGCTATCATTGTTGGCACCTCAGTCAGTTCCCCCTATTTAGTCATGGTCTGATATTCTTCGTTTTTCGGGCATGCCAGCACAAATTTGGCAATCTCAAACAGAAAAAATATAAAATGCCCCCAGATCATGGGAGAATATTCCCAAGGTGTCAGGGTCATTTGCTTTTTGTTTTTTTAAACACATTCTGGCTTTAGGAGCTTGTTTTTGGACAACAGAAATGTTTGATCAGTGGCCGCCTTAAACATGGAAGTCACTTACCAAACTTTAAGTGCCTAAAATGGAGATGCGTGATGGCGACTCTTCTGAAGGCAGAAACATATCTGCAAGGCTGGATGAGATCTCAAAATATGGTAGCCAGTACTTCCACAACGGTGGCGAAGGAAATTACCTTTGCCACCCTGACAGATGGCACGCCATGCGCCAGAGTTTAAATGAGGACCTTTATTTATGTCAACCAAGACACCTAGCTGGCTGGGTGTGTGAGGGTCTTTTTCCGAAAGGAGGAAATTTTCTCCTGCATCCAGCGAGTAGTGTAGTTCTTCTCACACACACAAACCTGTAATGTCTTGTAGGAACAGCATACCTTTCTGTATTGTAACCTCTATTTAGTCCATGATACTCTGAAACCGTAATGTAATCCAAGGTGTTCCTAGTTAAAATTTACAGATGTTGTTCTGCTGTGGTTATCTTCTTTACAGCTGTTCTATATGGGGGTTGCTACTTCTAGATGTTTAATGCCCACATAATTAGTAGGTCTTGTTTGGCTACACAGTGCATGTAATCCTACTCATAAGCTTCCTTGCCTGTGACAGGAGTGTGAGAAAGTAGGTTGCAGAGCAGAAGGTGCCTGTTGCCTCAATTTTCTTTGGGACTGTCAATGCTGAATCCCCACAATCACATGACTGATTTAGTATATTTGGAGATTGCCTTTGGCCACCAGACCCACCTAGCTGCCACCTGCTAGTGTGTCGAGCACAGACTTAATAGTGCACATTCATGATTATATGTGACCAGATGTTGGAAATTGAGTTGCTGGTTGAGGGAGGTGCAACCCTACTCAAGAAGCAACTGCAATTTCTATCAGGGTGCAACAAAGCAAACTCCCAAATTAACCCGTACCTAACCCTCTGATAGCTTGGAACAAAAGCAGTGATGCTTAACTTAGAGGCAATGTGTAAAGTATTTGTGCAGCACTTCAAACAGTAATGAAGTGAAAATAAAACACAAGAAAAATCCCACACCAATTTAGAACGATAGAGTAAAGTTTAATAAATTATTTGAGACCAAGATGACAAAAATCCAATCATTAGAACCCAAGATATGATTTTATAAATATTTAAGTGAAAATAGTGCCTAGAAGCACAAGGTGCCAACTGTGGTTAGCTGGTCGCTCCAGACTTGGACAGAGTCACAAGTCCAGGCCACCACGATGGAGTGCGGGCCAGTTACAGGGTCCAAGCTAGGCCTGCTGAACAAAGTACCTTAAATATTGGTTTACAAGATCCTGCATTAAGTATGCGTAGCATTGTGGTGCTTCCGAGGAAGCTGCAGTGCTGTGATGCTGAGTCCTGCATCATCATCGAGGATGTATTTGATGAATGCCTTGCAATGTGAAATCCAGTTTGAGGAGGCATTGCTCAGTGGCAGTTCTGAGGAAGCTGAGAGACTGCACTGAGAAGTCCTGCACCGTCATCCAGGATGCCATCGACAAAGGTCTTGCGATGCACAGGCCTGCGTCAAGGATGCTTTGGGCAGGGATAGTCTGAGGAAACAGCATGCTGGGGAGTACAGGACCCAAGCCTTCCTTGTTTTCACTAGTTGTAGAGCGGACGCTGGTCCGCAAGGCTACATATATTCTCTCTCAGTCCAGTAACTACACACATTCAGGGTTCCCTAGTCAGGCCGACGCGGTCCCCTAGGGTAGTTGCTATGTCAGAAAAGGAAACACTCTCCTTTAGCGAGGACCACATTCAAAAACTTATCTCTGGCCCCACCTTGTTTGCCTCAGTCTCACTAAGTAATACTGCTAAACAACAGAATGCTTCTGAGAAACTCATTAGACTACAAAAGAAACACATCAGAACAGAGCTCCACAGGCATTTCTTAGTCGAACATTTAAAAGCGGGCACCATTCCCTGGGGCCTCCAGGTCAAGAATGTTCCAGTAATCTTTACAGAGGACCCACAGTACAAAAAGGGTTTCAGCTACATCAGTACGAAGTGCAGCCGGGACTTGATGGTCCACTCCGTTGAAACTGTGCACAGGATTTGCAAAAAGGAAGCCGAGGAAATAGAGGAGCAACTCCAGGCAATAAAAGACAACCAGACACCAGCGGAGGCAAAAGCTCTTATGGAAAAAATTGAAAAAGATATTGCTGTGTTCAAGGATAACACCATCTACTTTAAGGTGAACAAATTTGAGAAGGATAAAAAATCTTTCAACCTTGAGACTGTATATCCATATCTCAAGGAGGACTTTTACACAAAACCCGATTCTAGGAGGTCCCTATCTGAATACCAAGGGAGATCTAGACGCAAATTTTTGACTTTTTCGGACACGTCATCCTCTGAGTCAACAGGTGACTCGGATCCAGGAGAGGGATCTTCCAGTCACAATCAACAGAAGAAGCCTTTTTTAGGGGACGGCCATCAGAAACCCCCAGGGAGATACAAACCTCAGCCCTGGGAGATGAGAACACGGAGACAGCATTACAAATCATAAAAAATTCCGCAATCATCAACCTCTCGGACATGACACTGTCAAAGGAACAAACTGAAGTCTTGGAATTAGGTCTATCGTTTGTTCCGGGAGTCGCTATGGATTTCACAAAGGTGAAAATAGAGATTTTAGAACTGTTCCGGAAGATACGTCTCAAGGCATTTTTCATGAATAAAGAAGAGAAGACATCTCTAGAGGCCTCTGGGTTACGAAATAAATCCACATTTTGCCCACCAACATACAGCACACCTAAGAATATCATCGCTTTTGAACATGCTGTGCTGTCCCTACTAGATGGGTTGGAAAAGAAGCGAATTCATGTGACAAGAAACATCACGCAAGAACATAGAAAAGCCATAACTGCACTGAAGGAACAACAAATGGCAGTGAGGCAAGGGTGGGGCCGTTGTCCTCTGGTCCCAACAAGCCTATGTATCTGAAGGAAAAAATCACGTGCAGAATCCCCTATGGTACCGGCGTATTCCACGGGATCCGACATTGGAAATTTCACAAGAAATCGCAAAGGTGGTGACTGAAGGTGTTGAGCTGGGCATATTAGGACCAAAAGAATCTGAATACTTAATAAAAAAACATCCCAGGGTGCCCCTACTTTACTTCCTCCCGAAGGTTCACAAGGACGCAACCAATCCGCCGGGTCGCCCAATTGTTTCTGGGTGTGATTCCATCCTGGAACCACTGTCCAAGTACGTGGATATCTTTCTCAAACCATTCCTGCAAGAAATTCCATCGTACCTACGGGACACCATGGACTTCATTAATAAAATAGAGGGTGTCCCCTTTGATCCAGAAACCAATCTACTAGTCACAATGGACGTGTCATCACTATACACTCAGATTCCCCAACAAGATGGCCTTGATGCCATGGAAGTATTTTTGGAATCTAGACCTAGACCTCATCGGGTGCCGACGGAATTCATTCTGAAATTAGCATCAATCTCACTGAAGAAGAATTTCTTCAAATTTGACAATGAATTTTTTATCCAAGTCAAAGGCGTAGCCATGGGCTGTCCATTCGCGCCTGAGATGGCAGTCCTATACATGGCTAAGTACGAGGAGCAATTCCTGTATCAGAACAATCCATACAGTCCACACTTGAAACAGTGGTACAGGTATATCGATGATGTTTGGTGCCTGTGGGAGGGGCCTGCCAACATCCTACAAGAATTCCACACATGGTTGAATGATCGCAGCCCAGACATCAAATTTAGCCTTGAATACAACAATCAGAGTCTTGCATTCCTGGACGTGAGTGTGAAAACGTCACCCAGTGGGTTAATTACCACACTGCACACAAAACCCACGGATAAAAATAATGCCCTCCACTACAGAAGTTACCATCCCAGAAACCTCAAAGACAATTTGCCGTTTGGCCAATTTTTGCGCAAAGGCGCAATTGCTCAAGAAGGGAAGACTACGAGTTCCATGCAGAAGCACTTGTTAACAAACTTCGGGAAAGGGGGTATCCTAAGAAATTGTTAAAACACTCTCTCAAAAGGGCATGGTTCATACCTAGGGAACATTTGCTAACCAAAAAAATCAAGTCATCTACTGATCGCATTGTGTGTGTTTCCACGTTCGGGCCCTACACACAACCCGTGAAGAAAATCATACGCAACAACTGGCACTTGATTGAAGGTACAATTCCTAACATCGGACCACCCCTCTTCGCTCTGAAAAAAAACAGAAGTATTGGGCAACAAATTACCAACACAGCAGGCCAAAGTAAAAAACCGTCTACACTTTGCACCATGCTAAATCTTCCACCTGTGCAAGAGCATCACGAATGTGGAACATGTTCGGTATGCAAATCCACCACTGAGGGCTGCACTTTCACTGACGGACAGAGACACTGGCATCACAATGAATTTACGAATTGCAAATCCAAAAACGTGGTTTACGCAGTTAAATGCCCGTGCAAAAAGATTTATATTGGAAAAACTTCGCAAGAAGTACGGAATCGGTTTGTGCAATACCGCTCACGTTTGAAGAATAACATTTTTACTGCCCCCATGGTCGAACATTTTATAACTTTGAACCAGAGATTTGACGACTTTACATGGACTGTATTGTCTCTGATAACAAAGAACAACCTGAGAGGTGGTGACCCTGAGACAGTATTGGCACGAAGAGAGGCATTTCTCATTATGAAATTTAACACAGCCTTGCACGGCCTGAATGAGTTATCTGAAATTACTAAACTCTGAAATGTCACCCGTTTTGAATATGGACTACATGTCCCACAATCCCCGGGGCCTTTGACCTCACAGTTCCGCTTCCAGGTTGTTTAAGGAAGCATCAGTGGCAGTTACCAAGTGCTGCCGGTTTGAATGAGAGGAGCAAGATGATTTTCTAACTGCTTTCACATGGCTGAAATGAAAGGCAAGTCACAATCTGCTGTTGGAATAGTTGGGGTTTCACATAATCAAGGAGCCTCCTTTCATGTAGTTTTCCATTCACACAGGAAACAGTCAGGATTATTGCAGAAGAAATTCACAGCGACGCGCCCGCGAGCTCTAACTACATTTCACGAGTCTCAAGGTAACATTGTAGCGCGAGCCAGCTTTTCAAAGTTTAACTCTAACGTGCGAAAACAACAGTTGATGGACAGAATGCAGAACAATGTCATACATTCACCCCAGCAAATAAACACAAGCAATCCCTACTCTTATTAAAAATTCAACACTATTGATCATGTGTGGAGCAGCATAAATTGAGGAGTTACACTCTATAAATCTGAGATAGGTGCATCATAGTTATATAATAAAAACACTATAGTTAGGAAGGAGGTATCAATCTTAAAACATGAGAAAAGTTGAAAAAAGTTTTATTTGGATAAAATCATGTCATACTTCATTAAAACAATTTCATTAAAAACCATCATATCAATACACAACAATGTTAAAAAGAAAATACATAAATGTTCATGGGCAAGAAAACTAAAAACGGTCGACGCAGCGTTTCGGTGAGATCACTTCTCCACCTTCTTCAGGACTGAGTTTTCTACAAATCAATTATAAACATGATACGAAAATGAGCCATACATACATATCTTTTGAGCAATTTATACACAAAACATGTATCTAAAGACTACGACTAAAGTAACGTATTTCAATATTGGTACCCGCAATTAATGCCTCCTATATTTCTTATATCCACAATAGGTCTTTAACCCAGATACAATCACTAGCTATTTACTACAAATGTGATGTCACCCATGTTGCAATGCAATCCTATTCTCAACACATGATCAGTAATTACTATTTGGAAAAACGTTATTGTAAACACGCATTTTCTAACGAGTTTCAATTGTTATGTTCTATATAAACACTCAGAGGTTGTAATGGATCTGCGTTATTCATATGCCATAATATAGTGTCCCATCCACTAATAGCTAGAGACCTTGTGGGACACCAACCCATGCTTGCATATATACAATGCTTTATCCAATAACCACAATATCTTACATTTTAAGACATACCTTCATGTATGATTAGATCATCGCTATAATCGTTGGAGCCACCGTATTATAATTAGACTTGGCAAAACCTTCAAAAAATTTAATAAAAACCAACGTCATATATAGGCATCCTTAGATTAATAAATGTATTATACCCAAAGTTTTACATAATAGGCTTACCAATATTGAATTATGGTTGCTGAATAACACAATCTTGGGCTGATATGGACCAGGAAAGTGGTGTATAGTAATATTAAACAGAGGGTGTTGCTGCTCCACTCCGTATATTTCCCAATGCATGGACCGTGTCTGGTTTGTTCTAAACAAATAGAAACCCAGACGGCAATGTTATGGTTTGTAGTTCTGTGCGGTATTCTATTGATCATTACTATTATACCGCCGGTCTAATATGAGTCTCATCCCGTCCTTCCTATTCACTAAAAAAGCTGATTTCGCATAGCCCTTGTTAAATGGGGTAGAATGAATTCGCCAACTACGCTACGCGATCTTTTGCTATGTATATAAGAACTGCAGTAACTTTCAGTGCTAATTCTATTCTACGGATATCATTATGCGGCTTAGACTATATATATTGTTGTGTTATTACAAAGACAAAAACACAACGTCTAAAATTTTTTTTATATTTATTACTTTTATACCATAAAGCAAGAATCTTGTCATAAAGAGACTATTTAGAGCTTTAACTGACTGCACGCTAGTATATCAGCGCTTTATCATTCCGAACACAATGTCAGAGACCTTACCGCAGATTGTTACATCGGCCTCCCTGCTCCAACGATACGACTTCCGGATTGATTTCCGCAGTCATGAAGATCCGGGGGCGTTTAAATACCTCCCACTTTGTCACGTGATTTTGCATGAAACAATTTACACTGAGATTTAAAAAATATAGGTTCACGGAGGTATTAATAAAACACCAGAATGTAATCCTATTAATAGAATTTTAAAATTGTTTTATGTATGTTGACTGAAATTAAACAAAACGGACTAAAGCCGCTACAATGGCGGCCATATTGCAATGGTACCGTTTAGACCACTTAAACCAATCTAAGTCATAAAGATGATGCCTACCGTGTACATAACTATCAGAATTACCCAGCACTGTTGCGTAAGATAAAAATATCCATTCACTTTCAAAGGTACATGTTCGGAATCGGTACAGAGATATTTATTTAGGCACATCTACTCGCGACTCATACCCTATGGCAATCTCAAAAGTACTGAGCCTCTAGTTTATACACTTACGGTAAGGTCTTTGACATTGTGTTCGGAACGATAAAGCGCTGATATACTAGCGTGCAGTCAGTTAAAGCTCTAAATAGTCTCTTTATGACAAGATTCTTGCTTTATGGTATAAAAGTAATAAATATAAAACATTTTTTAGACGTTGTGTTTTTGTCTTTGTAATAACACAACAATATATATAGTCTAAGCCGCATAATGATATCCGTAGAATAGAATTAGCACTGAAAGTTTCTGCAGTTCTTATATACATAGCAAAAGATCGCGTAGCGTAGTTGGCGAATTCATTCTACCCCATTTAACAAGGGCTATGCGAAATCAGCTTTTTTAGTGAATAGGAGGGACGGGATGAGACTCATATTAGACCGGCGGTATAATAGTAATGATCAATAGAATACCGCACAGAACTACAAACCATAACATTGCCGTCTGGGTTTCTATTTGTTTAGAACAAACCAGACACGGTCCATGCATTGGGAAATATACGGAGTGGAGCAGCAACACCCTCTGTTTAATATTACTATACACCACTTTCCTGGTCCATATCAGCCCAAGATTGTGTTATTCAGCAACCATAATTCAATATTGGTAAGCCTATTATGTAAAACTTTGGGTATAATACATTTATTAATCTAAGGATGCCTATATATGACGTTGGTTTTTATTAAATTTTTTGAAGGTTTTGCCAAGTCTAATTATAATACGGTGGCTCCAACGATTATAGCGATGATCTAATCATACATGAAGGTATGTCTTAAAATGTAAGATATTGTGGTTATTGGATAAAGCATTGTATATATGCAAGCATGGGTTGGTGTCCCACAAGGTCTCTAGCTATTAGTGGATGGGACACTATATTATGGCATATGAATAACGCAGATCCATTACAACCTCTGAGTGTTTATATAGAACATAACAATTGAAACTCGTTAGAAAATGCGTGTTTACAATAAAGTTTTTTCCAAATAGTAATTACTGATCATGTGTTGAGAATAGGATTGCATTGCAACATGGGTGACATCACATTTGTAGTAAATAGCTAGTGATTGTATCTGGGTTAAAGACCTATTGTGGATATAAGAAATATAGGAGGCATTAATTGCGGGTACCAATATTGAAATACGTTACTTTAGTCGTAGTCTTTAGATACATGTTTTGTGTATAAATTGCTCAAAAGATATGTATGTATGGCTCATTTTCGTATCATGTTTATAATTGATTTGTAGAAAACTCAGTCCTGAAGAAGGTGGAGAAGTGATCTCACCGAAATGCTGCGTCGACCGTTTTTAGTTTTCTTGCCCATGAACATTTATGTATTTTCTTTTTAACATTGTTGTGTATTGATATGATAGTTTTTAATGAAATTGTTTTAATGAAGTATGACATGATTTTATCCAAATAAAACTTTTTTCAACTTTTCTCATGTTTTAAGATTGATACCTCCTTCCTAACTATAGTGTTTTTATTATATAACTATGATGCACCTATCTCAGATTTATAGAGTGTAACTCCTCAATTTATGCTGCTCCACACATGATCAATAGTGTTGAATTTTTAATAAGAGTAGGGATTGCTTGTGTTTATTTGCTGATGTTACCCCTTCCCTCCTCTTACTAGTGGGGTGTCTCCTATCTTTTTTTCACTTTGAAGTACAGCTTGTTAGCTGGGGAGTTGTGTGTTTAGTGTCTCCATACTTTTTGAGAACAAGCGACCATTCCATAATATGGATGGTTTTAAAACCTATGGGTTTTCAGAGGAACAATTTTCCAAAATTATAAACAGTTCCTCTAAGAATGTATCGTCTATTACATCAACTGATAATAATGAGGAAGAATGGAGATCGTTATGGAATTGTAAAAAGAAAACAATAAGAACAGAGTTGCATGCTGATTTCCTAATCGAATATTGTAAAAAAGGTATTATACCCAAGGGTTTACAGGTGACCAATGAGCCGGGCGTTTTTATTAAAATTCGGAAATTCCTTGAGAATTGGACATTGATAGCTAATAGGTGCAGCCGTGACTGGATGCTATTAATTATTGAAACAGCGTATGAGATTTTGGTTATAGAGAGAAAAGAAATAGAGAGATGGAATTGAAATTGAGAGAGAGTACTACCTTAGAGGAAGCCAAAAAGAAATTAGAAGATATCCAGGCAGATATTTCTGGGTATATAGAATACCTCATGAATAAAAAATCTAGCAAAATAAGAAAAGACATCACAAAATATAACTTAGAACGGGTTTATCCTTATCTGCAAGTAGACTTCTATGAAAGGTCAAGAGAAGAGACCTACAGCAAGAGAAATTATTGGCAACAACCAAAACGGAATTTCCCTCAGAAGAGTGTTGCATTTTTTGATACCTCATATACCAGTTCTGAATCTGAGAATGAGGCTACATATGATAAGAGACAACATAATAGAAATAATAAAGAAAAGGATTCTGTCCCCAGTACTAGCAGAGACACTTTCTCTTTTTAGAGCAACGTCAAGTGAATTACAGTCAGAATCGGGGGAGAGGCAGAGGGAGAGCAGGCTTCTTTCCCGCGAACCCCACACAGAATCGTACATACATGAAGACTCGGAGTCAGAAAGGATGGGACTAACAGATAAAGCATCAGTAATCAATTTGTCCAATAGACCGTTGTCTCAAGATGAAACAAAAGTTTTAGAGAAGGGCTTAGGTTATGCGATTGTCTCACCTATAGATAAATACAACCTGGAAAGAGACTTACAAACCTTTTTCAGAAAAATAAGACTGAACTCATTTTTTGAAGGTAAACAGAAACCAATCATAGAGAATAAGTCGGTGTTGAAACCTAAATCTTCCTGGACCCCCCCATTAATTTAGTAAACAGAAATATTGAGCTTTTCGAAAGAATAGTAGAGAAAGAAGTCGAGGAACTTTTGAATAAAAAATTGTGGATTGATAAAAACCTTACCTCACAACAAAATACTGCATTAAAAACTTTAGAACAGTGTCAAATTTTAACTATTAAACCAGCAGACAAGGGAGGTAGTATTGTGGTTATGGACACTAGTGACTATAATAATAAAATGATCTCTCTTTTAAATATAGATTCTCACTATCAGAAATCCAATAGGGAGGAATGGAATAAATTAATACATACGGTTGATAACCTTTTGTTATTAGCTAAGGAAGATGGTATTATATGTACCGATGAATATAATTACCTTAGAAACACAAATCCTACCATTCCAGCACTGTATGGTCTGCCCAAGGTCCATAAGGATATGATAAATCCCCCTATGAGACCTATTGTCTCTAGTATTAACTCTCTTACTGAACCTTTAAGTAAATACGTCGATGTTTTTCTGCAACCTTTAGTGATACAACAGAAAGCATATATAAAGGATACCACTTCTATGATTGGTAAAGTGGAAAATTTTCCATATAATATAAATACTCAATGGTTGGTCACATTAGACATTGAGGCATTGTATACAAATATACCACAGGATGATACTATACAAATGATTAAAGATCTCCTCAGTAATAATGATTGTGACTTGTCATCTCATGCAACCTTTATAGTTGAATGTGTTGAGATTATACTTAAAAATAATATTTTTTTATTTACTGAAACTTTTTTAAACAAATCAAAGGGACCAGCATGGGAGCTACCTGTGCTCCCAGTCTGGCTTGTTTGTATGTAGCTATGTTTGAAGATCAACACATTTTTAATACGGTTGCTCCTTTTTATGAAAATATTTCTAAGTGGTCACGATATATTGATGACGTCTTTTTTATATGGGAAGGTACCAAAGAATCCCTTATGGAGTTTATCGATTGGCTCAATATGGGTGATGTCAATTTACGCTTTACGTCATCCATCAGTATAAATTGTTGTGATTTCCTGGATATTAAAATCAAAAATGTAGATGGTTTACTAAAAGTTGAACTCTTTTCTAAACCTACAGATCGTAACACACTTTTGCACTATAAAAGTAACCATCCTGCTTGCCAAAGGGACAATATTCCTTTTGGTCAATTTCTTTGAATAAGACGGAATTGCTCTAAAATACAAGATTTTAATGGACACTCTGATATACTTACTAAAAAACTTATAGATAGAGGCTACCCTAAGAAGCTTGTAAGACAAGCATACAAAAGAGCAAAATATTATAATAGGGAGTCTCTGTTCGATGTGAGAATAGAGAAATCACAACCCAAAAAGATGCCACTAATCATTGTGACGAATTTTAGCAACATAAGTAATAAAGTTAAGAACATTTTACATAGAAATTGGCATTTGGTTGCCACCCAGAGTAAGGATAAATTAGATAAACCCATGTTTTCTTTTAGGCGCAATAGAACCATTAGAAATTGCTTAGTGCATACATATAAGACTATTAGGGAGGATAACCAAGTGGGAATTATGAATGCCCCGTTACCAAAAGGGACTTTCCCCTGTAGTGCTTGTAATAATTGTCAAAATATTATTAAAGGCCCCACTATTACTCATAATGGAGCAAACCACACATTCAGGAGCTTCACTAACTGTCGTTCTAAAAATCTCGTTTACTTAATTGTATGTCCCTGTGGGATGGGCTACATTGGCGAGACGTCCAGAGAGATCCGTATCAGAGTTACAGAACATAAATCTGCTATACGGATTAATAAAAGAACGGCTCCATTAGTCGAACATTGGATGGATAAAAAACACAAAATAGATGATCTAAAATGGTGTGTGATTGAACACATTGAAATGAATGCTCGTGGCGGTGATGGTACGACAAAAAGAAAAAAACGTGAACAATTCTATATGTCGAAATTTAATACTTGCAGACAAGGCCTTAATAGCAGAGAAGATTGGGAAAAATTAATCTAGTCCCCGCCCGCGGATAACCATATAATATGCCCTTTGATAACAATATATGGCATATATATCATAGTATGGAGGGTGTTAAATTTTTAAATTTTAAATTTTAAATTTTAGACTTTATACTGTTGCTATATCTTATACTGCTGTTGTTACACTCAAAGTAAGTGTATAAACTAGAGGCTCAGTACTTTTGAGATTGCCATAGGGTATGAGTCGCGAGTAGATGTGCCTAAATAAATATCTCTGTACCGATTCCGAACATGTACCTTTGAAAGTGAATGGATATTTTTATCTTACGCAACAGTGCTGGGTAATTCTGATAGTTATGTACACGGTAGGCGTCATCTTTATGACTTAGATTGGTTTAAGTGGTCTAAACGGTACCATTGCAATATGGCCGCCATTGTAGCGGTTTTAGTCCGTTTTGTTTAATTTCAGTCAACATACATAAAACAATTTTAAAATTCTATTAATAGGATTACATTCTGGTGTTTTATTAATACCTCCGTGAACCTATATTTTTTTAAATCTCAGTGTAAATTGTTTCATGCAAAATCACGTGACAAAGTGGGAGGTTGTATTTAAACGCCCCCGGATCTTCATGACTGCGGAAATCAATCCGGAAGTCGTATCGTTGGAGCAGGGAGGCCGATGTAACAATCTGTGGTAAGGTCTCTGACATTGTGTTCGGAACGATCAAGCGCTGATATACTAGCGTGCAGTCAGTTAAAGCTCTAAATAGTCTCTTTATGACAAGATTCTTGCTTTATGGTATAAAAGTAATAAATATAAAAAAATGTTTAGACGTTGTGTTTTTGTCTTTGTAATAACACAACAATATATATAGTCTAAGCCGCATAATGATATCCGTAGAATAGAATTAGCACTGAAAGTTACTGCAGTTCTTATATACATAGCAAAAGATCGTGTAGCGTAGTTGGCGAATTCATTCTACCCCATTTAACAAGGGCTATGCGAAATCAGCTTTTTTTAGTGAATAGGAAGGACGGGATGAGACTCATATTAGACCGGCGGTATAATAGTAATGATCAATAGAATACCGCACAGAACTACAAACCATAACATTGCCGTCTGGGTTTCTATTTGTTTAGAACAAACCAGACACGGTCCATGCATTGGGAAATATACGGAGTGGAGCAGCAACACCCTCTGTTTAATATTACTATACACCACTTTCCTGGTCCATATCAGCCCAAGATTGTGTTATTCAGCAACCATAATTCAATATTGGTAAGCCTATTATGTAAAACTTTGGGTATAATACATTTATTAATCTAAGGATGCCTATATATGACGTTGGTTTTTATTAAATTTTTTTGAAGGTTTTGCCAAGTCTAATTATAATACGGTGGCTCCAACGATTATAGCGATGATCTAATCATACATGAAGGTATGTCTTAAAATGTAAGATATTGTGGTTATTGGATAAAGCATTGTATATATGCAAGCATGGGTTGGTGTCCCACAAGGTCTCTAGCTATTAGTGGATGGGACACTATATTATGGCATATGAATAACGCAGATCCATTACAACCTCTGAGTGTTTATATAGAACATAACAATTGAAACTCGTTAGAAAATGCGTGTTTACAATAAAGTTTTTTCCAAATAGTAATTACTGATCATGTGTTGAGAATAGGATTGCATTGCAACATGGGTGACATCACATTTGTAGTAAATAGCTAGTGATTGTATCTGGGTTAAAGACCTATTGTGGATATAAGAAATATAGGAGGCATTAATTGCGGGTACCAATATTGAAATACGTTACTTTAGTCGTAGTCTTTAGATACATGTTTTGTGTATAAATTGCTCAAAAGATATGTATGTATGGCTCATTTTCGTATCATGTTTATAATTGATTTGTAGAAAACTCAGTCCTGAAGAAGGTGGAGAAGTGATCTCACCGAAACGCTGCGTCGACCGTTTTTAGTTTTCTTGCCCATGAACATTTATGTATTTTCTTTTTAACATTGTTGTGTATTGATATGATGGTTTTTAATGAAATTGTTTTAATGAAGTATGACATGATTTTATCCAAATAAAACTTTTTTCAACTTTTCTCATGTTTTAAGATTGATACCTCCTTCCTAACTATAGTGTTTTTATTATATAACTATGATGCACCTATCTCAGATTTATAGAGTGTAACTCCTCAATTTATGCTGCTCCACACATGATCAATAGTGTTGAATTTTTAATAAGAGTAGGGAGTGCTTGTGTTTATTTGCTGATGTTACCCCTTCCCTCCTCTTACTAGTGGGGTGTCTCCTATCTTTTTTCACTTTGAAGTACAGCTTGTTAGCTGGGGAGTTGTGTGTTTAGTGTCTCCATACTTTTTGAGAACAAGCGACCATTCCATAATATGGATGGTTTTAAAACCTATGGGTTTTCAGAGGAACAATTTTCCAAAATTATAAACAGTTCTTCTAAGAATGTATCGTCTATTACATCAACTGATAATAATGAGGAAGAATGGAGATCGTTATGGAATTGTAAAAAGAAAACAATAAGAACAGAGCTGCATGCTGATTTCCTAATCGAATATTGTAAAAAAGGTATTATACCCAAGGGTTTACAGGTGACCAATGAGCCGGGCGTTTTTATTAAAATTCGGAAATTCCTTGAGAATTGGACATTGATAGCTAATAGGTGCAGCCGTGACTGGATGCTATTAATTATTGAAACAGCGTATGAGATTTTGGTTATAGAGAGAAAAGAAATAGAGAGATGGAATTGAAATTGAGAGAGAGTACTACCTTAGAGGAAGCCAAAAAGAAATTAGAAGATATCCAGGCAGATATTTCTGGGTATATAGAATACCTCATGAATAAAAAATCTAGCAAAATAAGAAAAGACATCACAAAATATAACTTAGAACGGGTTTATCCTTATCTGCAAGTAGACTTCTATGAAAGGTCAAGAGAAGAGACCTACAGCAAGAGAAATTATTGGCAACAACCAAAACGGAATTTCCCTCAGAAGAGTGTTGCATTTTTTGATACCTCATATACCAGTTCTGAATCTGAGAATGAGGCTACATATGATAAGAGACAACATAATAGAAATAATAAAGAAAAGGATTCTGTCCCCAGTACTAGCAGAGACACTTTCTCTTTTTTAGAGCAACGTCAAGTGAATTACAGTCAGAATCGGGGGAGAGGCAGAGGGAGAGCAGGCTTCTTTCCCGCGAACCCCACACAGAATCGTACATACATGAAGACTCGGAGTCAGAAAGGATGGGACTAACAGATAAAGCATCAGTAATCAATTTGTCCAATAGACCGTTGTCTCAAGATGAAACAAAAGTTTTAGAGAAGGGCTTAGGTTATGCGATTGTCTCACCTATAGATAAATACAACCTGGAAAGAGACTTACAAACCTTTTTCAGAAAAATAAGACTGAACTCATTTTTGAAGGTAAACAGAAACCAATCATAGAGAATAAGTCGGTGTTGAAACCTAAATCTTCCTGGACCCCCCCATTAATTTAGTAAACAGAAATATTGAGCTTTTCGAAAGAATAGTAGAGAAAGAAGTCGAGGAACTTTTGAATAAAAAATTGTGGATTGATAAAAACCTTACCTCACAACAAAATACTGCATTAAAAACTTTAGAACAGTGTCAAATTTTAACTATTAAACCAGCAGACAAGGGAGGTAGTATTGTGGTTATGGACACTAGTGACTATAATAATAAAATGATCTCTCTTTTAAATATAGATTCTCACTATCAGAAATCCAATAGGGAGGAATGGAATAAATTAATACATACGGTTGATAACCTTTTGTTATTAGCTAAGGAAGATGGTATTATATGTACCGATGAATATAATTACCTTAGAAACACAAATCCTACCATTCCAGCACTGTATGGTCTGCCCAATGTCCATAAGGATATGATAAATCCCCCTATGAGACCTATTGTCTCTAGTATTAACTCTCTTACTGAACCTTTAAGTAAATACGTCGATGTTTTTCTGCAACCTTTAGTGATACAACAGAAAGCATATATAAAGGATACCACTTCTATGATTGGTAAAGTGGAAAATTTTCCATATAATATAAATACTCAATGGTTGGTCACATTAGACATTGAGGCATTGTATACAAATATACCACAGGATGATGCTATACAAATGATTAAAGATCTCCTCAGTAATAATGATTGTGACTTGTCATCTCATGCAACCTTTATAGTTGAATGTGTTGAGATTATACTTAAAAATAATATTTTTTATTTACTGAAACTTTTTTAAACAAATCAAAGGGACCAGCATGGGAGCTACCTGTGCTCCCAGTCTGGCTTGTTTGTATGTAGCTATGTTTGAAGATCAACACATTTTTAATACGGTTGCTCCTTTTTATGAAAATATTTCTAAGTGGTCACGATATATTGATGACGTCTTTTTTATATGGGAAGGTACCAAAGAATCCCTTATGGAGTTTATCGATTGGCTCAATATGGGTGATGTCAATTTACGCTTTACGTCATCCATCAGTAAAAATTGTTGTGATTTCCTGGATATTAAAATCAAAAATGTAGATGGTTTACTAAAAGTTGAACTCTTTTCTAAACCTACAGATCGTAACACACTTTTGCACTATAAAAGTAACCATCCTGCTTGCCAAAGGGACAATATTCCTTTTGGTCAATTTCTTTGAATAAGACGGAATTGCTCTAAAATACAAGATTTTAATGGACACTCTGATATACTTACTAAAAACTTATAGATAGAGGCTACCCTAAGAAGATTGTAAGACAAGCATACAAAAGAGCAAAATATTATAATAGGGAGTCTCTGTTCGATGTGAGATTAGAGAAATCACAACCCAAAAAGATGCCACTAATCATTGTGACGAATTTTAGCAACATAAGTAATAAAGTTAAGAACATTTTACATAGAAATTGGCATTTGGTTGCCACCCAGAGTAAGGATAAATTAGATAAACCCATGTTTTCTTTTAGGCGCAATAGAACCATTAGAAATTGCTTAGTGCATACATATAAGACTATTAGGGAGGATAACCAAGTGGGAATTATGAATGCCCCGTTACCAAAAGGGACTTTCCCCTGTAGTGCTTGTAATAATTGTCAAAATATTATTAAAGGCCCCAGTATTACTCATAATGGAGCAAACCACACATTCAGGAGCTTCACTAACTGTCGTTCTAAAAATCTCGTTTACTTAATTGTATGTCCCTGTGGGATGGGCTACATTGGCGAGACGTCCAGAGAGATCCGTATCAGAGTTACAGAACATAAATCTGCTATACGGATTAATAAAAGAACGGCTCCATTAGTCGAACATTGGATGGATAAAAAACACAAAATAGATGATCTAAAATGGTGTGTGATTGAACACATTGAAATGAATGCTCGTGGCGGTGATGGTACGACAAAAAGAAAAAAACGTGAACAATTCTATATGTCGAAATTTAATACTTGCAGACAAGGCCTTAATAGCAGAGAAGATTGGGAAAAATTAATCTAGTCCCCGCCCGCGGATAACCATATAATATGCCCTTTGATAACAATATATGGCATATATATCATAGTATGGAGGGTGTTAAATTTTAAATTTTAAATTTTAGACTTTATACTGTTGCTATATCTTATACTGCTGTTGTTACACTCAAAGTAAGTGTATAAACTAGAGGCTCAGTACTTTTGAGATTGCCATAGGGTATGAGTCGCGAGTAGATGTGCCTAAATAAATATCTCTGTACCGATTCCGAACATGTACCTTTGAAAGTGAATGGATATTTTTATCTTACGCAACAGTGCTGGGTAATTCTGATAGTTATGTACACGGTAGGCGTCATCTTTATGACTTAGATTGGTTTAAGTGGTCTAAACGGTACCATTGCAATATGGCCGCCATTGTAGCGGTTTTAGTCCGTTTTGTTTAATTTCAGTCAACATACATAAAACAATTTTAAAATTCTATTAATAGGATTACATTCTGGTGTTTTATTAATACCTCCGTGAACCTATATTTTTTAAATCTCAGTGTAAATTGTTTCATGCAAAATCACGTGACAAAGTGGGAGGTTGTATTTAAACGCCCCCGGATCTTCATGACTGCGGAAATCAATCCGGAAGTCGTATCGTTGGAGCAGGGAGGCCGATGTAACAATCTGCGGTAAGGTCTCTGACATTGTGTTCGGAACGATAAAGCGCTGATATACTAGCGTGCAGTCAGTTAAAGCTCTAAATAGTCTCTTTATGACAAGATTCTTGCTTTATGGTATAAAAGTAATAAATATAAAAAAATGTTTAGACGTTGTGTTTTTGTCTTTGTAATAACACAACAATATATATAGTCTAAGCCGCATAATGATATCCGTAGAATAGAATTAGCACTGAAAGTTACTGCAGTTCTTATATACATAGCAAAAGATCGTGTAGCGTAGTTGGCGAATTCATTCTACCCCATTTAACAAGGGCTATGCGAAATCAGCTTTTTTAGTGAATAGGAAGGACGGGATGAGACTCATATTAGACCGGCGGTATAATAGTAATGATCAATAGAATACCGCACAGAACTACAAACCATAACATTGCCGTCTGGGTTTCTATTTGTTTAGAACAAACCAGACACGGTCCATGCATTGGGAAATATACGGAGTGGAGCAGCAACACCCTCTGTTTAATATTACTATACACCACTTTCCTGGTCCATATCAGCCCAAGATTGTGTTATTCAGCAACCATAATTCAATATTGGTAAGCCTATTATGTAAAACTTTGGGTATAATACATTTATTAATCTAAGGATGCCTATATATGACGTTGGTTTTTATTAAATTTTTTTGAAGGTTTTGCCAAGTCTAATTATAATACGGTGGCTCCAACGATTATAGCGATGATCTAATCATACATGAAGGTATGTCTTAAAATGTAAGATATTGTGGTTATTGGATAAAGCATTGTATATATGCAAGCATGGGTTGGTGTCCCACAAGGTCTCTAGCTATTAGTGGATAGGACACTATATTATGGCATATGAATAACGCAGATCCATTACAACCTCTGAGTGTTTATATAGAACATAACAATTGAAACTCGTTAGAAAATGCGTGTTTACAATAAAGTTTTTTCCAAATAGTAATTACTGATCATGTGTTGAGAATAGGATTGCATTGCAACATGGGTGACATCACATTTGTAGTAAATAGCTAGTGATTGTATCTGGGTTAAAGACCTATTGTGGATATAAGAAATATAGGAGGCATTAATTACGGGTACCAATATTGAAATACGTTACTTTAGTCGTAGTCTTTAGATACATGTTTTGTGTATAAATTGCTCAAAAGATATGTATGTATGGCTCATTTTCGTATCATGTTTATAATTGATTTGTAGAAAACTCAGTCCTGAAGAAGGTGGAGAAGTGATCTCACCGAAACGCTGCGTCAACCGTTTTTAGTTTTCTTGCCCATGAACATTTATGTATTTTCTTTTTAACATTGTTGTGTATTGATATGATGGTTTTTAATGAAATTGTTTTAATGAAGTATGACATGATTTTATCCAAATAAAACTTTTTTCAACTTTTCTCATGTTTTAAGATTGATACCTCCTTCCTAACTATAGTGTTTTTATTATATAACTATGATGCACCTATCTCAGATTTATAGAGTGTAACTCCTCAATTTATGCTGCTCCACACATGATCAATAGTGTTGAATTTTTAATAAGAGTAGGGAGTGCTTGTGTTTATTTGCTGATGTTACCCCTTCCCTCCTCTTACTAGTGGGGTGTCTCCTATCTTTTTTTCACTTATACATTCACCCCAGTACAGAGATCTGGGCCTAAATTCATCGTTTTTTTGCTCACCATGCTATTCCAGTTTGAACCCAGCCATATGCAAATCAGTCTTGACCCTGTGCCTCATGGGAACAGTCCAGCCCGAACTGCCAAGCCAGGTCCTCCCTGGACTGGAAACAAGCATCCTAGGACCGGTTTCGGGCTTTCACCCCTCTTCAGCCAGGATAGCTTGATTCCAGTGGCATGGAGAGCACGGGACTCACGTCTGGGCATACCCGTCCCACTCGGGGTGACAAATGCAAAAACAACAGTTGATGGTCAGAATGCAGAACAATGTCATACATTCACCCCAGTACAGAGATCTGGGCCTATATCCATCGCTTTTTTGCTCACCATGCCATTCCAGTTTGAACCCAGCCATATGCAAATCAGTCTTGACCCTGTGCCTCATGGGAACAGTCCAGCCCGAACTGCCAAGCCAGGTCCTCCCTGGACTGGAAACAAGCATCCTAGGACCGGTTTCGGGGTTTCACCGCTCTTCAGCCAGGATAGCTTGATTCCAGTGGCATGGAGAGCACGGGACCCACGTCTGGGCATACCCGTCCCACTCGGGGTGACAAATGCAAAACAACAGTTGATGGACAGAATGCAGAACAATGTCATACATTCACCCCAGTACAGAGATCTGGGCCTAAATCCATCATTTTTTGCTCACCATGCCATTCCAGTTTGAACCCAGCCATATGCAAATCAGTCTTGACCCTGTGCCTCATGGGAACAGTCCAGCCCGAACTGCCAATCCAGGTCCTCCCTGGACTGGAAACAAGCATCCTAGGACCGGTTTTGGGGTTTCACCCCTCTTCAGCCAGGATAGCTTGATTCCAGTGGCATGGAGAGCACGGGACCCACGTCTGGGCATACCCGTCCCACTCGGGAAGACAGTTCGGGCTGGACTGTTCGCATGAGGCACAGGGTCAGACTGATTTGCATATGGCCATGTCTGAACTGGGGTGGCGGAGTGAGCTAAAGAATGATGATGGATTAAACCCAGATCAGTTAACTGGGGGTGAGTGCTTGCAATGTTCAACACTCCGTCCATCATCCCCTTTGGTTTTGCTATGTTCGCCCTAAGTTGGCAGGGTATGCCCAGATGTGGGTCCCTTGCTCACTTTGCCACTGGATTCAAGATAGCCTGGCTGATGACGGCTATAAGCCAGAAACCGGTCCCAGGATGCTTGTTTCCGGTCCAGGGAAGACATGGCTTGGCAGTTCAGCCTGGACTGTTCCCATGAGGCACAGGGTCAGACTGATTTGCATATGGCCATGTCTGAACTGGGGTGGCGGAGTGAGCTAAAGAATGATGATGGATTAAACCCAGATCAGTTGACTGGGGGTGAGTGCTTGCAATGTTCAACACTCCGTCCATCATCCCCTTTGGTTTTGCTAACTCTAATGTGCGCACAGAATGCAGGCAGAGTCAGTACTGATAATAATTTCACTTACCATTCCTAGATCCTGGACCGTTTTTAAATCATTATCAAGAGCTTCCACACACCCATAAAATTTAAGGTAGGAACTCTGTTCCATGATCCTTTGA
Source organism: Calotriton arnoldi (assembly GCA_963921515.1). Taxonomy (NCBI): domain Eukaryota; kingdom Metazoa; phylum Chordata; class Amphibia; order Caudata; family Salamandridae; genus Calotriton; species Calotriton arnoldi. The sequence continues at coordinate 1,106,538 of CAWUFW010001414.1, forward strand.
AATACGATGTGTTTCTTATGTAGTACATCGTACATTTAATGCCCTGATGTCTATCTTTTTGTAGCCTAGATTAATACTATGAATTGAAGAACAGATAATGGACATCTGTCTGCAGCATAATTGAGGTACCTATCATACATGTGCTGGCCATCAAGTTCTGGTCATACAAGGGGTCGTCAGATTTATAGCAACATATTTTTTCTTTTCTTTTTTTAGAGCCAAAACAAAACCAAGTCTGAGTCCTGAAGAGAATCCCGGAATTGTTGGGGATTCGAAACGCGTTGGCTGTTGAGTGTGGGGGAAGGTAGAACAGGGTGTGCCACGAGGGGACTGAATAGAAATGATTTCCCCCTTTTTCTTGGTTGTCAACACCCTTAAGTAGGATATGCATCCCCACCCTCCCACAGGCAGGACAGTAGACATGTGTCTTTGAATGAGCAATTGTCCGCCTTGTGTTTTCAGCGCAAATGCAGGACTGGTTTAATTTCAGGCTGGCACACATAATTTATCGATGTTTGTCTTGTGATCATTGGTTTGCTGTATATATTTTTGTCACAAATAACGTTTGGTATTATGTATGTGTTGTATATATTGTCTCACAAAAGAAATGGTTCTAAATCACGCATACAAATGTGTTGCAATTGTGTGATTTACTAATGTGGTGTTTCCTTTTAAAAGACATGTCCAATTGATTTATGAATGTCTTTTTGATTATCAAAACTAAGCAGAATAAATGCTCATAAACCTCAGAATTAGTGGTCTCAGAATTATCGCGAATATTTAAAATAAACCTCCCTTGACACCTTTCTGTGATTTCAAGCAATGCAAGGTTTTGCATCGAGGATGCATAGCACAGTGGCGGTTCCGATGTGGCTGCGAGGACATGCATCGCGCTGCATCGGTTCTGCTCACAGGACAACAGCTGATCTGGTAGAGCACTTTCAGGCCCACTTCCAAGGTTTCAGGACTGGGGTCAAGTCTCACAACAGGCAGAGGCCAGGAGCTGGGTCCAGGGTGGCTGGAGGCTTTTCTGTCCCTGAGGCTCTGATCAGGAGGCCAGCCATCTAGCCCTTGAAGTCATTCTTGTGGTTCTAGGTTCAAGATGCAAGCCCAGTCCTTTACATTCAGGCAGGAGGGCAGCATAGCAGGGCAGCAGATTAGCAGTCCATCTTGCAGAGCAGCACAGCTGTACTTCTGAGTCTTCCACAGGTCCAGAGCTGTACTGAAGAGTTGGGCCTGAGATTTATACCTGGTACCCACTTTGAATTAGGAGAAGGTCCTGGAGGTTTCCAACCCAGAAGTGTCTGGAATTTCCTGCCTCCTTGCTCCGGCCCTAGGTAGTCTGGGGTCACAAAAGACTAGTGTCAAGCACTTCATGAGTGTGCCCAGGCAGAGGCTTTGTGGTATGTGACAGCTCCTCCCCCTTATCAAGTCAGAGATGACAATCCTGTCAGCACCCATTCCCCCTGTGTCTCACTGTCTGGGAGCAATACCTGAAAACCGACTGCCAGCTACACCTGTTCATGTGACCCATGATAAAGGCATCAGAAACCAAATGATTAGGATGAGAAAATAGCAACTTTCTAAGACTTCTGCTTTCAGAATTGTAACTTAAAATCCGACATTACAATTAAAGAGGGCTTTAAATGACATTTTTTAGACACCAAACTCGACAAGCCAACGTGCTAGTAATACGTTAACCCAATCCTATCCTATGGGAGAGGTAGGCCACACAGTAGTGAAAACCAAATTTAGGAGCTTTCACTACCAGGACATGTATAACTTAAAAGTACATGTCCAACTTTTTAAATATACTGCACACTGCCCCTTGGCTCCTTTAGGGCCTACCTACGGTTGACTTATACTTATTAAAAAGGAATGTTTATGTCTGGAAAAATGTTTATTTTGCCAAATCGAAATGGCAGTTTAGAACTGCACACACTTGTTGCAATGGCAGGCCTGAGACTAGTTTAAAGAGCTACTTATGTAGGTGGCACAATCAGTGCTGCAGGCAACTAGTAGCATTTCATTTACAGGCCCTGGGCACATCTAGTACTACTTTACCAGGGACTTACAAGTAAATTAAATGTGCCAGTTGGGTGTAAGCCAATTCTGGTTAAAGGAGAGAGCACAAACACTTCAGCATGGATTAGCAGTGGTTAAGCTGTGCAGAGTCCTAAAAGCCCACAAAATGGGGTTAAGAAAACAGGAGGGTAAAGGCAAAAAGTTTGAGTATGACCCCGTAGAAGGGGCTAAGTCCAACACCAGACTATCAAGGAAGCACACTTTGAGGCGGATGCAGTATAATAGAGGCATGATCGTGGCCACTCTCTGCATGAGCAAAGTAGCATTTGGAAATAAAGTTATGTCTGTGCAAAAATTGATAAAGATGAGTGTGTACATGCCAATTCAACCAGATACCAATATATAACAGCATAGCATCCTTTTGTTTTTAAACGTTTGTGTTACTTAGTACTCCCAGTTGAGTAGCAGATATGCAGTACAAAATGCGTGCCATATCTTTGCTGTTAAATGATGATGAGTTTTTGGTGTTGGAAATATGTAAAACATGAACCCCTAATGATTGCCTGGTAAACCTTATATCCATTTTACCACAGACTGCAAGGTTCTTTATTGACTGCATTGTCAAAGGAAAGATGATGGGCTGGCAATTATAAACAGAAATCGATTTAGATGTGCATAAAAAAAGTTAAACCCAGCAATCAGCTTCAAGCAACTTACATCGAAAGATGAGGTTTTTCTAGCTTGTTCACATCAGCCTCAAAAACTGTAATAGTTCTTTCTTCACAAAGTTTTTCTCTTACAATTTATTTTGTAACCTTTTTAGGCATTCCCAAGTTTTCGCAGTGAGGCCAGCACTATAATCTTGTGCTTGATTTTCATCTTCTTTCAACTGACCCATGACTGACTCACCATCATGATGTGCCCAGATTCTGATTCAGTTCAACCTCTCCACTCTCTAATTTAATGTGAGTGTATGAGCAGCATAATCTCCTAGCAACTGAATGTGAATGAGTACTGTCACAATTTTAAACAAGCTACTCGGATGGCAATTCCCAGTTGAAGAAATAATGATGATAACAGGAAAGAAAATGTTCAAGTCTTGTTTTTCACCAACCCATAAAGCGTGAAACACAAAGGTTACATCTGGAACAGCAATGTAGGAAAAACTGAGAGACAAATAAGCTTTCTTAGAAATACATTACAGCAGTTAAACATGCACCACCCTGGGCATTATCTACTGGGTTGCATTCTAAACACACTAAAGACCTCCACTTTTCTACAGAGAATGTTCCTCTCACAATTGAGTAGTTTTGTAACATTTATACAATTGGCCACAGATTGTTTTCTTAGAATATTTAACATCTTTCTTCAAAAATTGCCTTTGAGGCCATTTTCACTTTATGTCTTTAACTCCAACTTTCCAATTATTGTCTAAGGAATTCTTTGAATGCATTTTACAAGATTACATAAAGAGAGTGCCCAACGTCAACCTGAGGTGAATGATGGAAATATGGTGAGAAACCTTAGTTAAAAATAATAATGTTTCCTTCACTAAAAGCATTTTTTGCATAATGAATGTCTTAATTAAAATAATGGAAGTGGGAGTTACTGCTTGCTGAAAAGTGTCCCTCTCTGCAGGGCCACCTCAAACCTTTTGCTTCCTTCCTCCACTTTTTCTGACCTTGTTTTTGTTGGCTTTAGGACTTTGAGCACTTCACCACTGCTAACCAGTGCTAAAGTGCATGTGCTCTCTCCTCTAAACAAGGTAATTCTGGTTCATACCCAGTTGGCATATTTAATTTACTTATAAGTCCCTAGAAAAGTGCAGTACATGTGTCCAAATCCTGTAAATTAAATGCTGCTAATCGGACTGCAGCACTGCTTGTGCCACCCACTTAAGTAGCCCTCTAACTATGTCTCAGGCCGGCTATTGCAGAGCCTGTATGTGCAGGTGAAACTGCCATTTCAGCCTGGCAAAATAAAACTTTTGCCAGGCCCAAACCTTCCTTTTAATACTTATAAGTCACGCTAGGTAGGACCTGGACAGCCCAGAGACCAGGTTGCATTGTATTTAAAAAGTAGGACATGTACATGTCCTGGTAGTGAAAAACTCTTAACTAAGTTTTTTTCACTAGTGCAGGGCCTATCTGTCCCATAGGATTTTTTATTTTTATTGATCTGATTTTATGATTTCTAAAGCCCACAAATGCCCTAAGGCGTCTTGGCACTGGCATTCATCAAATTCGGATCTGTTTGCAACAGCTGGAGGAAAGAGGCTAGAAAAAAAGGGAGAACAGCCAAGATTTCAATTTTCCTGCAGAAACTCACCAGGTTGGTCTGACTTTTAAGGTGTGTTGATATTGATAATATCAATGCTAATTTATATGATGGTACACTCACATACACGAATATAATCGCAACCTATTGTCAAATTCGCCTATCATGAATGCTCCATTAACCCCGACTCAAAAATATGTAATCAGGCAGGCTCTAAAACCCAGGCCCACAGTAACTGATTATTAGGTCACAGGGGGAGCGGCATGTAGCCAGCAGACAAACACGCAAACAGGAAACTCAGGTCCATTTCCCAGATAAGCACAGCGACACCACAATGGTCCAGGGAAATTGGCCCCAATAAAGCGCACATGGCCAGAGGATTGCTCACATTCCCAAAAATCATAAAGTCAGCTGCCATATGGAGTTAGGAACACACAGCCAATCAGGATACAACACACACAGTAAACGCAGTGATCATGCACCCCTCATGCCGGACATCTGGACACACTACCCACTGGCCCACATTGTGTTCATGTAAGGTTGAGACCCACCTGGATTTGCTATCAGGGACCTTTTTTTATGACTCCACAGACAAGGCCTGCATTCTTTTACCAAATAAGGGTCGCAAGATGTACTTTAATTGCTCCCAAAACTGTATAAAAATCACTTGGATTGATTGTACTTTGAGACAGTCCTCAGATCCGTTTCTGTAAGCTGCACTCCTGGCCACAGTGTTTATTAAACCACCTGTTCTTGTTATGCCAAATGCCTCTTGTCTTTTGTTTTTTTCAAGGCAAATTTTTATTCAAGAAACAAGTGCCTAGGCATTTTGTTTCAGAGTTGACACTTTGAGTGTACAAGGTTTCTGCAGCCCCACAAGGCTTTCTTGATTTTTGGAATACTAACTCATTTAGATGCTGCAGATCGCAGCAGTCTGTTCGTAGTGTATCAGACAATTTTTCTTCTCAAATAATCTGGACTGTTGCCATGCAGGGTTTTATGTGCCAAACATAAGGCCTTAAAGGCCACTCTTTTTTAAATTGTAAGTCAATTAAGCTCTGCCATGGCGGCTGAGACTGATTTGAATTTTGAAATCTTCTTCAGAAGACAACCGGCTGAGCTCTGCAACATCTTAAGCTTATTTAAAGAGCGTTGTGAGATACCAAGATATAGGGTACAGCAATAATCCAGTCGGGATAACACCTCGGAATGAATACTATAGGACATTACAATAATCCAGTCTGGATAACACCAGTGAAATGAACAATGATTTTTGCAGGTCAAAAGGGATAAAAGGCAGAACCTTCCTCAACATTTTCCACAAAAAAACAGGATGTGGTTATTTTATTGATCTGATCCTAAGAAGATAGCACAGCATCAAAAATTACCCCCATGTTCCTGCCCAAGGTCTGAGGCCACCACAATTGATTCCAGAAGGAACTGTCCTTTCCAAAGAGAAGGACCTCAGCAACCTCATCTACATCACTTAAGATAGAGACGACAATTTGGGTGTGGTCTGGATAGGACACTGTAGCAAAACGAAAGGAGCTAATTAGCTTGGCTAAGGGTGCCACATAGATATTAAAAAGCATAGGGCTCATAGAGGACCCCTGGGGAACACCACAACGCAGAACAAAAGGTATTGAATTAAACTCCACAAGGGCCACGGTCTGCTCTCTGTTTGTTAAAAACAAGGAGAGCAGGTCATGGACCAAACCAGCAACCCCTATTCCTGGTAGACTCTTAAGCAAAACTGCATGGCTCACGGTGTCAAAGGCTGTGGATAGGTCCAAAAGAACCACTGCAGCCCTCCCTCCATTATCCATGATATGTCTACTCTCCTTTGTGCATAAACCAAGGTGCAGTGGCTCTATTTCTGTGATTTTGTACATGTATTAGAGGCGCCAACTTGGTAGCTGCCTTAGTAATCCATGCTGTGAAGTTAGCTGCCACTGCATTGGTGTCATCCGTCAGGTGTGGCTACGTGGCTTCAAGACTGTCTGACAAAACCATCTTGTTAATTCGGTTCCAGGCCCGGATCCTTTTACTCGCCCTACTATGTTAGCTATGCATTTCAAGGTAGGGACTGTCCGGCTAAAGTAGATTGCCTTATGATCCTACCAGGTGATAGGTAGAGCAGCTTCCACCTTAAGAATAATTGGAAACAATGCCATCAAGCGTACGTCCTGCAACATGCGTGGCGGTGTTCGCCAACTGAGTTAAGTTAAAGCAACTCATGTTGTCAATTAAAGATGCAGAATCTCTGTTCTTAGAGTCATCCAGGTGAATTTTAAAATTCCTGAGCAAGGTAACATTAGGGCAGTGAACACTTATCTATTAAGGCTTCAAGAAACTTTGTTTTAGGGCCTGGGGGCCTTTAGATCAGGAGCCCGTAGAACATAAAACTATTGTTCAGTTTACATTTAAAAGTCTACCATGTTGACCAATTCACAGGTTATCTCCAAGGGCCAGCAATATACTACTGCTAAACCTCCACCTCATTTGCTGGCCCGATCAAGTGTACTAACAGCACATTCTGCAAGCAGATCTGTGGCAATGTCTGGGTTCATGGTCTCATCCGCTCAAGTTTCCAAAAGAAATACTAAATGGGGAGTTCACAATAATTGACTTGAAGGCAGAAGGTAACCTTGGCTTGTCTACAGGTGATAGTTGCTCCACCCGACAGTCAAAGTTACAATTATTGCAGTGGAAAAATTCAGCACCCTCACTAGAAAAAATAAGCCTACCTGAGGTAATAGAGATTCCCTTGTATATTTGTGAGAGGGAGAACAACCAGGGGTCCTGGCGAAGTCCTGATGTTAATGGGCTCAGACAGGCTTGCCTTTGGTGTGCCCACTGTGTAAGCCTGCTGCATGGGCACACTGACATCAGCCCTAAAAAGCCTCCTCCTGGAGGAAAGTTAGACCGTGAACTGTAACAATTAGCTGCAGAGACCACACTCGCTCTTACTGGTGAGTAAAAATGCCCCAGAAAGGTAAGTAAATTGACAGTTCAATAAAATTGTTAAATGTACTGGTTGTCAAAGTTCTTTAACGAATTCCCCCACGCAGTAAAAACAACAATCAGATGACAATGAATGCAGCGCAGTCGTGCTGACATCAGCCCTTAATAACCTCCTCCTGGAGGAGAGCTAGACTGTCAACTGTTACAAATGGCAGCCAGGACCACGCTCGCTCTTACCGGCAAGTAAAAATGTCCCAGAAAGGTGGGATTACCTTATTACATTTTATAAGTGTAGTTTCCAATTGAGAAGAGATAGAAACTTCAAGTCTGGTGTCTCTGGAATCCAAATTTAAAATCCTAGCTTATGATGAAGTCGGATTTGAAATTACAAATCTGAAAATGCCACTTTTAGAAAGTTGCCATTTTCTTACTTTAGCCATTTGGTTCTGCTGCCTGTCTCTGACCACATGTATGGGGTGGGAGACAGCTGGGCTTTGCGTATTCTCCTTAGACAGCCACACACAATGGGAGCTTAGGTGTGACTTGATGGGCCATCCTGGCAGGATGGGAGGGAGAAGCTGGGTACAGCCTCACTTGCATGTGAATAGGCTGTGTCCTGTCCACACACAAAGGGCTGCATACACCCCTGTAATGAGTCTGGAGCAAGGGCAGAAAGGGCAGGACATCTTTACACTTCAATGGCCTGTGTGTGAAGTCTGCTCCACTTCAAAGGCCCCACTCGACATATGTACTGGACCTCAGACACCACCACTTCAGTACACTTTTGGACCTGTGAAAACTCTGCCAAGAAGGAATGACCGCTGTGCTGCTGAAGGATTGCTACTGTGCTGGACTACTACTTTTCTTGACTCCTGCCTTTCTGTACTGCCTTGCTTCCTGCTTTTCCCCTGCCTGGGTGTAAAAGACTGGACCTGCATCACTTGAACCCAGAGTGATTCCAAGGGCTAGCTGGCTGGCCTCCTGATCCGAAATCTCGGGGACATAAAAGACTTCCAACTTACCTGCTTCTGCACCTGGACTCTGCCATCTGTGAGTCTGCCCTGCCCAGTGGTGCCACCGCAGTCCTGGACCTATGGAAGTGAGGACTAAGATGCTTGCTTCTGCAAAACCCATGCTTCCTTTGTCGCACAGATCCATGCAACATTGTTGCATGGATCAGAACTAGCGCATTGCCCCTGTTGCGTGGATCAGAACCGGCGATCACTCCTGTTGCGTCAATCAGAACCAGCACATCACTCCTGTTGTGTGACCAGAACTGGTGCATCACCTCTGCTGAGTGGATCACCCCAACGTATCACCTCCAGAACCACCACTGCACAATTTTCCGCATCTCCGCCGATGGCCTCCTCGATGACGAATATCCGCATCGCATCTCTTCGCTCATCGAAGCAGACTCATCGTTGCTGCTGCACGGATCAGGACTAGCGCATCGCTCCCATCACGTGGATCGACAAATCACTTCAGCTGTGGCCTGCATCTTCGAGGTTGACGCATTCCGGACCAAGGTAGTTTTGCTCAGCCGGCCTCACTGGGTCCCTGTATCTGGCCCATACTCCAGGATGGTCGGCCTGAACTTTCGACTTTGTCTTGGTCCGGCGTGACCAAATATCCCAATTAAGCACTTATTGCTTCTAAGCACTATTTTAAAGTTTATTCTACTTATTGGAATTTGGTTGTTTTGGTCTTGTTTTATTTATTAACCCCTTCGCTGCTAGGCCTTTCCCCCCCTGTGCTAAGCCTTTTTTTGGCTATTTGGGGTAGTTCGCGCTTAGGCCCCTGTAATTTTTTGACCACATAAGGTATCCAGGCCAAATTTGCGTCCTTTTCTTGCAACATCATGGGGATTGTAAAGATATCCAGGGTTTGTTGATTCCCCTGGAGGGGACCCAGAATTTAGCCAAAATACAGCTAAATGTTTTTTTTTTTTTGAAAAATGGGAAAAAAGGGCTGCAGATGAAAGCGTCTGGTTTTTTGCCTGCAAATGGTATCAACAAATGGTTTGTGGTGCTGAAATCACCATCTTCCCAGCCTTCAAGGACTGACAGACATTTGTCGGAAAACCAAAATGTTTTACACAGTTTTGGCATTTTACTGGGACATAGCCTATTTTTGCTAGTTTTTGTGCTTTCAACCTCCTTCCAGTTAATGGTAAAAATGGGTATGAAAGCAATGATGGATCCTTGAATTATATACATTTCTGAAAAGTAGATAACATTTTTAATTCAGCAAGGGGTCATTTGTGTAGATCCTTCAAGGTTTTCTTAAAGAAACTATCAGTTGAAAAAAGGAAAAATAGAAAATGAGTTGAAAAAAACAGCCATTTGTGCCAACATTTTCACCTGTAACTTCTTCTAAGTATGACAGATTTTTAAAAGTAATATACCGTTACATCCGCTGGACCCTTCTGGTTGGGGGGATATATAGGACTTGTAGGTTTACCAAGAACCTGAAGAACCCAGAGCCAATAACTGAGCAGTGTCTTGCAATGGTTTTTTATTCTGTACCGGGTATATATCAATTCAATTTGGGAAAATATAAATAGTGAAAAATCGGTATGAAAGACACCTATGTATTTCTAAAATGTATTCTGTTACCCAGAATCCCTGGCAAACCTCAAACTTTGTAAAAAAAAACACATTTTCCTCACATTTCTGTGGTGGAAAGATCTGGAATCTGTGTGGATCCACAAAATTGTACGCACTCCGCATTTCCCAAAGTTTTCCGATAAAAATGGTACCTCTCTTGTGTGGGTAGGCCTAGTGCCCGCGGCAAGAAATGGCCCAAAACGCAACATGAACACTCCACATTTTTACAGTGAAAATTGACCCTTTTTTGGCAAAGTGCCTAGCTGTAGATTTTGAACCCTAGCTCTGCCGACACCTAGGAAAACCTAGCAAACCTATACATTATCTTCCTCCTCTGTCTTCCTCGTCACAGTCACCAAGGAGCACCCCGTGTTCCGTACACAGCATTCACCCATCAACAAAAGTCCCCACCCAATATGGTGGCCAGACAGGAAGTACCTGTCACCTGACCTATAAGGGTGGGGCAAACACTGCAAACATCCTGAAATACACAAGTGGAAAAAAAAAAACCAAGGAAGCAGTACAAGTTTGTTCATCCTCCCAGAACCAAGGGCGGGCGGGAGGGAACATGACTGTGACGAGGAAGACTATGACTCGGAGTAATGAAGATTACCGGTAAGTAACCGAGTCATTTTCAAAACTAGACACCCAGGGGAATCTAGGATGGGGTGACTTGTCTGGCTCGCTCCAGGTTATGTTACCCAGAATCCCTTGCAAACCTCAAACTTTATTAAAAAAAAACACATTTTCCTCACATTTCTGTGGTGGAAAGTTCTGGAATCTGCGTGGATCCACAAAATTCCACCCACCCCGCATTACCCAAAGTCTTCCGATAAAAATGGTACCTCAATTGTGTGGGTAGGCCTAGTGCCCGCAGCAGGAAACGGCCTAAAACGCAACATGGGCACACCACATTTTTACAGTGAAAACTGACCCTTTTTTTGCAAAGTCCCTAGCTGTAGATTTTGAACCCTAGCTCTGCCGGCCCCTAGGGAAACCTAGCAAACCTATACATTTTTAAAACTAGACACCCAGGGAATCCAGGATGCAGTGACTTGTCTGGCTCTCACCAGGTTCTCTTACCCAGAATCCCTTGCAAACAACAAACTGTGTAAAAAACACATTTTCCTCACATTTCTGTGGTGGAAAGTTCTGGAATCTGCGTGAATCCACAAAATTCAACTCACCCCGCATTCCCCAAAGTCTTCCAATAAAAATGGTACCTCACTTGTGTGGGTAGGCATAGTGCCCGCGACAGAAAATGGCCCAAAACGCAACATGGACACACCACATTTTTACAGTGAAAACTGACCCTTTTTTTGCAAAGTGTCTAGCTGTAGATTTTGAACCCTAGCTCTGCCGGCAGCTCGGGAATCCTAGCAAACCTTTGTATTTTTCAAAACTAGACACCCAGGGGAATCAAGGATGGGGTGACTTGTCTGGCTGTCACCAGGTTCTGTTACCCAGAATTCCTTGCAAACCTCAAACTTCGTCAAAAAAACACATTTTCCTCACATTGCTGCAGTGTAAAGGCCTAGTGCCCACGACAGGAAACGGCCCAAAACGCAACGTGGATACACCACATTTTTACAGTGAAATCTGACCCTTTTTTTGCAAAGTGCATAACTGTAGATTTTGAACCCTAGCTCTGCCGACACCAAGGGAAACATAGCAAACCTTTGTATTTTTCAAAACTAGACACTCAGGTGAATCAAGGATGGGGTGACTTGTCTGGCTGTCACCAGGTTCGGTTACCCAGAATCCCTTGCAAACCTCAAACTTTGTCAAAAAAACACATTTTCCTCACATTTCTCCGGTGTAAAGTTCTGGAATCTGCGTGGATCCATAAAATTCCACCCACCCCGCATTACCCAAAGTCTTTCGTGAAAAATGGTACCTCACTTGTGTGGGTAGGCCTAGTGCCCACGACAGGAAACGGCCCAAAACGCAACGTGGATACAGCACATTTTTACAGTGAAAACTGACCCTTTTATTGCAAAGTGCCTAACTGTAGATTTTGAACCCTAACTCTGCCGACACCAAGGGAAACCTAGAAAATCTATACATTTTTGAAAACTAGACACCCAGAAGAATCCAGGATAGGGTGACTTGTCTGGCTCTCACCAGGTTCTGCTACCCAGAATCCCTTGCAAAGCTCAAACTTTGTCAAAAAAAAAAAAATTTCCTCAAATTTCTGTGGTGGAAAGTTCTGGAATCAGCGTGGATCCACAAAATTCCACCCACACCGACTTCCCCAAGGTCTTCTGATAAAAATTGTACCTCACTTGTGTGGGTAGACCTAGTGCCCATGACAGGAAACAGCCCAAAACACAACGTGGACACACCACATTTTTACAGTGAAAACTGACCCTTTTTTTGCAAAAGTGCCTAACTGTAGATTTTGAACCCTAGCTCTGCCAGAACCAAGGGAAACCTAGCAAACCTATACATTTTCAAAAACTAGACTCCCAGAGGAATCCAGAATGGGGTGACTTGTCTGGGTCTCACCAGGTTCTGTTACCCAGAATCCCTTTCAAACCTCAAACTTTGTCAAAAAAAACAAATTTTCCTCAAATTTCTGTGGTGGAAAGTTCTGGAATCTGCGTGGATCCACAAAATTCCACCCACCCCACATTCCCCAAAGTCTTCAGATAAGAATGGTACCTCACTTGTTTGGGTAGGCCTAGTGCCCGCGGCAGGAAACGGCCCACAACACAACATGGACACACCACATTTATACAGTGAAAACTGACCCTTTTTTGCAAAGTGTCTAGCTGTAGATTTTGAACCCTAGCTTTGCCGGCACCAAGGGAAACCTAGCAAACCTATGCATTTTTCAAAACTAGACACCCAGGTGAATCAAGGATGGGGTGACTTGTCTGGCTGTCACTAGGTTCTGTTACCCAGAATCACATGCAAACCTCAAACTTTGTCAAAAAAACACATTTTCCTCAAATTTCTGTGGTGGAAAGTTCTGGAATCTGTGTGGATCCACAAAATTCCACCCACCCCGCATTACCCAAAGTCTTCCGTGATAAATGGTACCTCACTTGTGTGGGTAGCCTAGTGCCCGCAACAGGAAACGGCCCAAAACACAACGTGGACACACCACATTTTTACAGTGAAAACTGACCCTTTTTTTGCAAAGTGCCTAACTGTAGATTTTGAACCCTAACTCTGCCGACACCAAGGGAAACCTAGAAAACCTATACATTTTTGAAAACTAGACACCCAGAAGAATCCAGGATAGGGTGACTTGTCTGGCTCTCACCAGGTTCTGCTACCCAGAATCCCTTGCAAAGCTCAAACTTTGTCAAAAAAAACAAATTTTCCTCAAATTTCTGTGGTGGAAAGTTCCGGAATCAGCGTGGATCCACAAAATTCCACCCACATCGACTTCCCCAAGGTCTTCTGATAAAAATTGTACCTCACTTGTGTGGGTAGGCCTAGTGCCCGTGACAGGAAACGGCCCAAAACACAACGTGGACACACCACATTTTTACAGTGAAAACTGACCCTTTTTTTGCAAAAGTGCCTAACTGTAGATTTTGAACCCTAGCTCTGCCAGCACCAAGGGAAACCTAGGAAACCTATACATTTTCAAAAACTAGACTCCCAGAGGAATCCAGAATGGGGTGAGTTGTCTGGGTCTCACCAGGTTCTGTTACCCAGAATCCCTTTCAAACCTCAAACTTTGTCAAAAAAAACAAATTTTCCTCAAATTTCTGTGGTGGAAAGTTCTGGAATCTGCGTGGATCCACAAAATTCCACCCACCCCACATTCCCCAAAGTCTTCAGATAAGAATGGTACCTCACTTGTTTGGGTAGGCCTAGTGCCCGCGGCAGGAAACGGCCCACAACGCAACATGGACACACCACATTTATACAGTGAAAACTGACCCTTTTTTTGCAAAGTGCCTAACTGTAGATTTTGAACCCTAGCTCTGCCGGCACCAAGGGAAACCTAACAAACCTGTACATTTTTAATAGCTAGACACCCAGAGGAATCAAAGATGGGGTGACTTGTATGGCTCTCACCAGGTTCTGTTACCCAGAATCCCTTGCAAACCTCAAACTTTGTCAACAAAATCCACATTTTTCTCACATTTCTGTGGTGGAAAGTTCTGAAATCTGTGTGGATCCACAACATTCCACCCACCCCGCATTCCCCAAAGTCTCCCGATAAAAATGGTACCTCACTTGTGTTGGTAGGCCTAGTGCCCGCGAAGGGAAGTGGCCCAAAACGCAATGTGGACTCACCGCATTTTTACAGTGAAAACTGATCCTTTTTTTGCAAAGTGCCTAGCTGTAGATTTTGAACCTTAGCTCTGCCGGCACCTAGGGAAACCTAGCAAACCTATACATTTTTGAAAACTAGACTCCCAGGGAATCCAGGATGGGGATACTTGTCTGGCTCTCACCAAGTTTTGTTACCCAGAATCCCTTGCAAACCTCGAACTTTGTAAAAAACAACCCACATTTTCCTCATATTTCTGTGGTGGAAAGTTCTGGAATCTGCCTGGGTCAGCAAAATTCCACCCACCCCGCATTCCCCAACGTCTTCCAAGAAAATGTTACCTCACTTGTGTGGGTAGGCTTAGTGCACGCGACAGGAAACGGCCCAAAACGCAACGTGGACACATCACATTTTTACAGTGAAAACTGACCCTTTTTGTGCAAAGTGCCTAGCTGTAGATTTTGAACCCTAGCTCTGCCGGCACCTAGGGAAACCAAGCAAACCTATACATTTTTCAAAACTAGACACCCAGGGAAATCCAGGATGGGGTGACTTGTCTGGCTCTCACCAGGTTCTGTTACCCAAAATCCCTTGCAAACCTCAAATTTTGTAAAAAAAACATTTTTCTCACATTTGTGTGGTGGAAAGTTCTGAAATCTGCGTGGATCCTCAACATTCCGCCCACCCCGCATTCCCCAAAGTCTCCCGATAAAAATGGTACCTCACTTGTGTGAGTAGGCCTAGTGCCCGCGACAGGAAATGGCCCAAAACGCAACGTGGACTCACCACATTTCTACAGTGAAAACTGATCCTTTTTTTGCAAAGTGCCTAGCTGTAGATTTTGACCCTTAGCTCTACCGGCACCTAGGTAAACCTAGCAAACCTATATATTTTTGAAAACTAGACTCCCAGGGGAATCCAGGATGGGGACACTTGTCTGGTTCTCAGCAGGTTTTGTTACCCAGAATCCCTTGCAAACCTCAAACTTTGTAGACAAAAACCAAATTTTCCTCATTTCTGTGGTGGAAAGTTCTGGAATCTGCGGCGGATCCTCAACATTCCACCCACCCCGCATTCCCCAAAGTCTCCCGATAAAAATGGTACCTCACTTGTGTGAGTAGGCCTAGTGCCCGCGACAGGAAATGGCCCAAATCACAACGTGTACACATCACATTTTTACAGTGAAAACTGACCCTTTTTTTGCAAAGTGCCTAGCTGTAGATTTTGAACCCTAGCTCTGCCGGCACCTTGGGAAACCTAGCAAACCTAGGGGCAAACACTGCAAACATCCTGAAATACACAAGTGGAAAAAAAAAAAACAAGGAAGCAGTACAAGTTTGTTCATCCCCCCAGAACCAAGGGAGGCGGGAGGGAACATGACTGTGACGAGGAAGACTATGACTCGGAGTAATGAAGATTACCGGTAAGTAACCGAGTCATTTTCAAAACTAGACACCCAGGGGAATCTAGGATGGGGTGACTTGTCTGGCTCGCTCCAGGTTCTGTTACCCAGAATCCCTTGCAAACCTCAAACTTTATTAAAAAAAACAAATTTTCCTCACATTTCTGTGTTGGAAAGTTCTGGAATCTGCGTGGATCCACAAAATTCCACCCACCCCGCATTACCCAAAGTCTTCCGATAAAAATGGTACCTCAATTGTGTGGGTAGGCCTAGTGCCCGCAGCAGGAAACGGCCTAAAACGCAACATGGGCACACCACATTTTTACAGTGAAAACTGACCCTTTTTTTGCAAAGTGCCTAGCTGTAGATTTTGAACCCTAGCTCTGCCGGCCCCTAGGGAAACCTAGCAAACCTATACATTTTTTAAAACTAGACACCCAGGGGAATCCAGGATGCAGTGACTTGTCTGGCTCTCACCAGGTTCTCTTACCCAGAATCCCTTGCAAACCACAAACTGTGTAAAAAAAACACATTTTCCTCACATTTCTGTGGTGGAAAGTTCTGGAATCTGCGTGAATCCACAAAATTCAACTCACCCCGCATTCCCCAAAGTCTTCCAATAAAAATGGTACCTCACTTGTGTGGGTAGGCATAGTGCCCGCGACAGAAAATGGCCCAAAACGCAACATGGACACACCACATTTTTACAGTGAAAACTGACCCTTTTTTGCAAAGTGTCTAGCTGTAGATTTTGAACCCTAGCTCTGCCGGCAGCTCGGGAATCCTAGCAAACCTTTGTATTTTTCAAAACTAGACACCCAGGGGAATCAAGGATGGGGTGACTTGTCTGGCTGTCACCAGGTTCTGTTACCCAGAATTCCTTGCAAACCTCAAACTTCGTCAAAAAAACACATTTTCCTCACATTGCTGCAGTGTAAAGTTCTGGAATCTGCGTGGATCCATAAAATTCTATCCACCCTGCACTACCCAAAGTCTTTCGTGAAAAATGGTACCTCACTTGTGTGGGTAGGCCTAGTGCCCACGACAGGAAACGGCCCAAAACGCAACGTGGATACACCACATTTTTACAGTGAAATCTGACCCTTTTTTGCAAAGTGCCTAACTGTAGATTTTTGAACCCTAGCTCTGCCGACACCAAGGAAACCTAGCAAACCTTTGTATTTTTCAAAACTAGACACTCAGGTGAATCAAGGATGGGGTGACTTGTCTGGCTGTCACCAGGTTCAGTTACCCAGAATCCCTTGCAAACCTCAAACTTTGTCAAAAAAACACATTTTCCTCACATTTCTCCGGTGTAAAGTTCTGGAATCTGCGTGGATCCATAAAATTCCACCCACCCCGCATTACCCAAAGTCTTTCGTGAAAAATGGTACCTCACTTGTGTGGGTAGGCCTAGTGCCCACGACAGGAAACGGCCCAAAACGCAACGTGGATACAGCACATTTTTACAGTGAAAACTGACCCTTTTATTGCAAAGTGCCTAACTGTAGATTTTGAACCCTAACTCTGCCGACACCAAGGGAAACCTAGAAAATCTATACATTTTTGAAAACTAGACACCCAGAAGAATCCAGGATAGGGTGACTTGTCTGGCTCTCACCAGGTTCTGCTACCCAGAATCCCTTGCAAAGCTCAAACTTTGTCAAAAAAAACAAATTTTCCTCAAATTTCTGTGGTGGAAAGTTCTGGAATCAGCGTGGATCCACAAAATTCCACCCACACCGACTTCCCCAAGGTCTTCTGATAAAAATTGTACCTCACTTGTGTGGGTAGACCTAGTGCCCATGACAGGAAACAGCCCAAAACACAACGTGGACACACCACATTTTTACAGTGAAAACTGACCCTTTTTTGCAAAAGTGCCTAACTGTAGATTTTGAACCCTAGCTCTGCCAGCACCAAGGGAAACCTAGCAAACCTATACATTTTCAAAAACTAGACTCCCAGAGGAATCCAGAATGGGGTGACTTGTCTGGGTCTCACCAGGTTCTGTTACCCAGAATCCCTTTCAAACCTCAAACTTTGTCAAAAAAACAAATTTTCCTCAAATTTCTGTGGTGGAAAGTTCTGGAATCTGCGTGGATCCACAAAATTCCACCCACCCCACATTCCCCAAAGTCTTCAGATAAGAATGGTACCTCACTTGTTTGGGTAGGCCTAGTGCCCGTGGCAGGAAACGGCCCACAACACAACATGGACACACCACATTTATACAGTGAAAACTGACCCTTTTTTGCAAAGTGTCTAGCTGTAGATTTTGAACCCTAGCTTTGCCGGCACCAAGGGAAACCTAGCAAACCTATGCATTTTTCAAAACTAGACACCCAGGTGAATCAAGGATGGGGTGACTTGTCTGGCTGTCACTAGGTTCTGTTACCCAGAATCACATGCAAACCTCAAACTTTGTCAAAAAAACACATTTTCATCAAATTTCTGTGGTGGAAAGTTCTGGAATCTGTGTGGATCCACAAAATTACACCCACCCCGCATTACCCAAAGTCTTCCGTGATAAATGGTACCTCACTTGTGTGGGTAGGCCTAGTGCCCGCAACAGGAAACGGCCCAAAACACAACGTGGACACACCACATTTTTACAGTGAAAACTGACCCTTTTTTTGCAAAGTGCCTAACTGTAGATTTTGAACCCTAACTCTGCCGACACCAAGGGAAACCTAGAAAACCTATACATTTTTGAAAACTAGACACCCAGAAGAATCCAGGATAGGGTGACTTGTCTGGCTCTCACCAGGTTCTGCTACCCAGAATCCCTTGCAAAGCTCAAACTTTGTCAAAAAAAACAAATTTTCCTCAAATTTCTGTGGTGGAAAGTTCCGGAATCAGCGTGGATCCACAAAATTCCACCCACATCGACTTTCCCAAGGTCTTCTGATAAAAATTGTACCTCACTTGTGTGGGTAGGCCTAGTGCCCGTGACAGGAAACGGCCCAAAACACAACGTGGACACACCACATTTTTACAGTGAAAACTGACCCTTTTTTTGCAAAAGTGCCTAACTGTAGATTTTGAACCCTAGCTCTGCCAGCACCAAGGAAACCTAGGAAACCTATACATTTTCAAAAACTAGACTCCCAGAGGAATCCAGAATGGGGTGAGTTGTCTGGGTCTCACCAGGTTCTGTCACCCAGAATCCCTTTCAAACCTCAAACTTTGTCAAAAAAAACAAATTTTTCTCAAATTTCTGTGGTGGAAAGTTCTGGAATCTGCGTGGATCCACAAAATTCCACCCACCCCACATTCCCCAAAGTCTTCAGATAAGAATGGTACCTCACTTGTTTGGGTAGGCCTAGTGCCCGCGGCAGGAAACGGCCCACAACGCAACATGGACACACCACATTTATACAGTGAAAACTGACCCTTTTTTTGCAAAGTGTCTAGCTGTAGATTTTGAACCCTAGCTTTGCCGGCACCAAGGGAAACCTAGCAAACCTATGCATTTTTCAAAACTAGACACCCAGGTGAATCAAGGATGGGGTGACTTGTCTGGCTGTCACTAGGTTCTGTTACCCAGAATCACATGCAAACCTCAAACTTTGTCAAAAAAACACATTTTCCTCACATTTCTGTGGTGGAAAGTTCTGGAATCTGTGTGGATCCACAAAATTCCACCCACCCCGCATTCCCCAAAGTCTCCCGATAAAAATGGTACCTCACTTGTGTTGGTAGGCCTAGTGCCCGCGAAGGGAAGTGGCCCAAAACGCAATGTGGACTCACCGCAGTTTTTACAGTGAAAACTGATCCTTTTTTTGCAAAGTGCCTAGCTGTAGATTTTGAACCTTAGCTCTGCCGGCACCTAGGGAAACCTAGCAAACCTATAAATTTTTGAAAACTAGACTCCCAGGGGAATCCAGGATGGGGATACTTGTCTGGCTCTCACCAAGTTTTGTTACCCAGAATCCCTTGCAAACCTCGAACTTTGTAAAAAAACAAACCACATTTTCCTCATATTTCTGTGGTGGAAAGTTCTGGAATCTGCCTGGGTCAGCAAAATTCCACCCACCCCGCATTCCCCAACGTCTTCCGAGAAAAATGTTACCTCACTTGTGTGGGTAGGCTTAGTGCACGCGACAGGAAACGGCCCAAAACGCAACGTGGACACATCACATTTTTACAGTGAAAACTGACCCTTTTTGTGCAAAGTGCCTAGCTGTAGATTTTGAACCCTAGCTCTGCCGGCACCTAGGGAAACCAAGCAAACCTATACATTTTTCAAAACTAGACACCCAGGGAAATCCAGGATGGGGTGACTTGTCTGGCTCTCACCAGGTTCTGTTACCCAAAATCCCTTGCAAACCTCAAATTTTGTAAAAAAACCATTTTTCTCACATTTCTGTGGTGGAAAGTTCTGAAATCTGCGTGGATCCTCAACATTCCGCCCACCCCGCATTCCCCAAAGTCTCCCGATAAAAATGGTACCTCACTTGTGTGAGTAGGCCTAGTGCCCGCGACAGGAAATGGCCCAAACGCAACGTGGACTCACCACATTTCTACAGTGAAAACTGATCCTTTTTTGCAAAGTGCCTAGCTGTAGATTTTGACCCTTAGCTCTACCGGCACCTAGGTAAACCTAGCAAACCTATATATTTTTGAAAACTAGACTCCCAGGGAATCCAGGATGGGGACACTTGTCTGGTTCTCAGCAGGTTTTGTTACCCAGAATCCCTTGCAAACCTCAAACTTTGTAGACAAAAAACACATTTTCCTCATTTCTGTGGTGGAAAGTTCTGGAATCTGCGTGGATCCTCAACATTCCGCCCACCCCGCATTCCCCAAAGTCTCCCGATAAAAATGGTACCTCACTTGTGTGAGTAGGCCTAGTGCCCGCGAAAGGAAATGGCCCAAATCACAACGTGTACACATCACTATTTTACAGTGAAAACTGACCCTTTTTTTGCATAGTGCCTAGCTGTAGATTTTTAACCCTAGCTCTGCCGGCACCTTGGGAAACCTAGCAAACCTATACATTTTTGAAAACTAGACACCCAGGGGAATCCAGGATGGGGTTACTTGTCTGGCTCTCACCAGGTTCTGTTACCCAGAATCCCTTACAAACCTCAAACTTTGTAAAAAAAAACACATTTCCCTCACATTTCTGTGGTGGAAAGTTCTGGAATCTGCGTCGGTCCACAAAATTCCACCCACCCCGCATTCCCCAACGTCTTCTGAGAAAAATGGCACCTCACTTAGGTAGGCCTAGTGCCCGCGACAGGCAAGGGCCCAAAACATATTGTGGAGACATCAAAATCACCTATCAAAAAACGGCCTGGTTTTGCAAGGGGGGCCCTGGATTTTTGGCCCCGGGCTCAGCGGCCATCTAGGGAACTGTTAAAAAGATAGAAATAAAACAGAAGAGAACTTGTCCAGTCTGCTTTATTGGTCATCCAACTCTCCGGACACTGACACAACTGTCAACATTCTAAGATCAGCTTCAACGGAACAAACCAAGGTAAGGGAAAAAGGAGGGGTGGTTGGAATGTACCATTATGGACCGTGAGATTACAACACATCTCCCTTAATTACCAACAGAAAACACATTACATTTTGTAACCTTGTCACAGCTCCAATATTGTCCATTTTCCAGAAGAACTACATTTTTGAATGTTTTGGCTATGCGACAGGGAGGGTAGAACTTGCTCACGTTGTGTGACCCTTTACGATTCTCTTCACTTGCACCATATCACCTACTCTCCACCCTGGAGCTTTAACTCCGTTCTTTTGTCATACCAGTCTTTGTATTTTTCCTGGTGCAGTTTGACCCTCTCGCTAGCTTCCACCGGGTTGGGGTTAGACGCCTTCCCACCCTCCAACCAACTGGGGTTGAGTTTAGTACAGGGTTCTCTCCTTCTGAGGGACACGAAAGGGGAAATACCTGTTACTAGATTGGGGGAGGTGTGGTATGCCCACAGGCAGTCACGCAGGGATGATTCTATTTCCCACCCATTTGTAGAAGCTAGCTGAATGTTTTCTTTAATGAGCCTATTTGCCCTTTCTACTAGGCCATTGGCCTTGGGGCAATATAGGGCCGTCTTTTCATGCTTGATGTTCATTTTGGTTAGAAAGTCAATCATGAGCTGCAACGTAAACTGTACCCCGTTGTCTGTGACCAGTGACGATGGTATGCCTTCTCTTGCAAAAACTTCTTTAAGAAATTCAAGAACAGCACACGTGTTGGTGCGATGGACACATTTGTATGAGACCCAATGAGAAGTGTAGTCGACAAGGACTAACATGAACCTCTTCTGGATACCCAGACTTTCTATGGGCCCAATGATGTCCATGGCCAGCTTGCTCCATGGCTTAATGGGTACTTCAACTTGGGATAGGGGTGCCTTCCTTAGTGATTTACTTTTGTCGCTCCTGGCACAGCTAATGCAATCCTTTACCAATTGTTCGACCATTGCATCCATTCTGGGGAACCAGAACTTCTCCCTCACTCTTTGTTTGGTAAGGCTGCGTCCTAAGTGCCCTTCATGTGCTAGTTCCACAATCTTCTTCCTGAGGTTGGCCGGTGGTACTATCCTGTTCTGACGGTAGACTCTGTTCCCTATGATGCTTAATTCGTAACGCACTTCCCAAAAGTCCTTGAGATTTTCCTGCAGTTCACTGCACTTGCTGGGCCATCCTGCAGCCATGAACTCTTTGAGTTTGTGCAAATCTTCATCTTCTTCTTCTCCTTTCTTCCATTCTTCCTCCGTCAACGCTGGCTCGTCCACTACCATGATGGGGCTATCTAACATTTCTTCAGGTTGTTCATTTTCCAAAGGGGCTCTTGACAGATAGTCCGCAATCTTGTTTTCATCCCCAGGAAGATATTCTACTCTGAAGTTGAAATTCTCCAGACCTAAGATCCATTTCCCTATCCGGGGAGTGCAGTTTTCTGTCCCTTTCACTGTAAAGATGAACGTAAGTGGTTTATGGTCTGTGCGGATAGTAAAGTTTACGCCCCATAGGAAAAACTTAAAATGCTTTACTGCCCAGTAAACTGCCAGTGCCTCCCTTTCAACCACGGAGTAATTGCTCTCAGCCTTGGAGAGGCACCTGGAAGCAAATGCAATTATTTTTTCCTCCTTCCCGTCTCTTTGTGACAAGGTGGCCCCTAGCCCCTTTTTGACGCATCCGTGGTAAGGATAGTCTTGCTCGTGGGGTCAAAAGAGCCTAAGGCTGGTGACTGCAATACTTCCTCTTTCAATGTATCTACAGTGTGCTTGTGCTGGTCAAGCCATTCAAAGTCTTTGTCCCTTTTCAGCAGTTCACGTAAGGGATCACACTTAGAAGCAAAATCCTTGACGAACTTGGCCATGTACTCCATCAGCCCAAGGAATGACTTGAGCTCGTCCTTACTCTGAGGGTAAGGGGCATCTTTAACCGCTTGCAGCAGGTTGTCTTTTGGTCTGAAACCTTGCTCAGAAATGGAGTGTCCAAGGTAGTCGACGGAAGTGACTCTGATTTGGCACTTAGACTTCCGTACTGTCAACCCTGCCTCCATCAACCTTCTGAATACGAGTCTAAGGGTGCGATCATGGTCTTCCACAGTACGACGTACACAAGAATGTCATCCTGGAAGCACATTGTTTGCTCTACCTCTTTTAGAATCTGGTGCATGATTTTCTGGAAAACCGCTGCGGCGGAAGCCAGACCGAAAGGCATCCTTTTGAACATGAAAGCTCCTTGGGGGGTAATGAAAGCAGTAAGGGGCCTTGAGTCAGGGTGTAGGTCTACCCGGTGGTAAGCCATAGACAAATCAATGACGCTAAAGAATTTTGCCTGACCCATTGTGCTGAGCATCTCGTTTATGTTTGGGAGTGGATACCTCTCGACCCAGATGTTCTCGTTTAGGCTGCGTAAGTCCACACATAGACGGATGCCCTCCCCACTAGCCTTGGCTGCGATTACTATGGGCGCTAACCATTCCGACATGTCTATGGGTTGTATGACCCCCAACATGCACAACCTTTTTAGTTCCTTTTCT
This sequence comes from Calotriton arnoldi, assembly GCA_963921515.1. Lineage (NCBI taxonomy): Eukaryota > Metazoa > Chordata > Amphibia > Caudata > Salamandridae > Calotriton > Calotriton arnoldi. The sequence continues at coordinate 1,130,057 of CAWUFW010001414.1, forward strand.
AAAGGCTCTCTCATCTGGTGTGGTACAGGACGCATCTTGTGTACCACTGGCTTGGCATTGACCTTGAGTTTGATTTTGTGCTGGTAATCACAGAGGAGTCCCAACCTGTCTTCAAACAATTTAGGAAACTCATTGCATATGTTTGTGTTGGGTAAAATTTGATCAGTTAGTAGTACCTGTTCTTCCTTGTTTGGGTTAAGAATAATTCCCAGCTCCTTTTGGTGTTGCCACCCTAACAGATTCGATCCTGTCTCTACTATGTATACCTTGCCTACGGTGATCCTTCCCTTGAATTCAATTTGCATCACATCCATGCCTAAGAGAGGTATGGGCTCCTTGTTGTAGCCCATGGGGAAGATGTCCGGTTTCCTCAAGGATTTATTCTCCTGCTTGCCAATGCCCTCGTAGTCTTTGCAGTTCAACAATGTAAAGGGAGAGCAAGAGTCAGCAAACATGGTGACACTTTTGCTGTTTAGTTTCACGTCACATTTGGGATAAATTATATTTACAGTACCAGTACCTTCTTTGAGTTGGAAGATGTACTTCTTCTCACTTGGCAACACACATTTAATTTCTTTGCTCATGGTGCCCTCCACACTCGTATTCTCTCCGTGATGGGGCTCCCCTTCTCTGCATGCCCTAGCAAAATGTCCTCTCCTGTTACACTTCTTGCAGGTGACACTCCGGGCTGGGCAATGAATATTATTAGCGAGGTGGTTACTGCTGCCGCACCTGTAACACCTGTAAATTCTTTCATTACTGGGAGGTTTGTGTACACTACTCTTATTTTGTACTTTATTTACTTCACAACCCTCCACTTCCTCTTGGATACTGGCTACCACTTCCGTTGTGGTCTTCATCTCTTTTATACATTTAGCAGTGTGTTCCACTGATTTGGCAATACTGACTGCCTCACGCAGGCATGGATTCTTAGCTAAAAGTTTTTCTTGAATGCGCACATTGTTTGTACACCGTACTAATTGGTCTCTAATTAAAGAGTCTGTCAAATTCCCAAATTCGCACAGTTGGGTGAGACCTCGCAATGCCGCAATGTAGTTGGTGACTGACTCTTGTTTTCCTTGGGACCTGCTGAAAAATTTGTGCCGTTCTAACACCACATTTATTTTGTCCCCAAAATGTGTTTCTAATTTTGCCATCGTGGTTTCAAATTCATCCATACCTTCCACTGCCTCACCATTCTGATTTTCTGGTACGGGCAATGTTTCGTAGATTTTGTGCCCTTGAACACCCAGATTGTGGAGCAGGATGTGCTGTTTGCGCATGGCAGTGAACCGCTCCCCCCCTATGGCAATTAGGTATGACTCAAAAAGTTTGACCCACTCCTTCCAGCAGATCTCAGGTTCTCCTATTTCATTTAAAAATGGAGGTGGCTGGGTCATGCTTGCCGCTGCCATCATGGTATGCAAAAGTCACGCACAGAACAGAGATGGGTGTATGGAAAGGAGATGCAGTGAAGAACTGAAGAAGGAGGAACCCCAGATGTGAAATGCAGTGCCACTACGCAGCTAGCACAAGATTGTTCCAGTTATGCTTCCTGGTGAATGTTGGAGCGTTAGTGAATATGTGTATTCCAACCAGCACACTGACGAAAACAGAGCTAAGGGAGTGCACACCTGGCATTTAGTACAGTCCTCAACTCTTGCACATGGGATGTTTACTTTTCTTCATAAGGATGGCAATATTGCTTAAAGTATTATGCATTAAAGTTCACGATATGACAACAGCGTGTGCCCTTCTAAAAACAGTTCCTGGAGTGCTGTGCCAATGATTACAACGCTTCACTTATTACTATGGCAGCCAAAATGTTTTACAAGACGCGGCTTGTGATATAAGATGCTCCTGCCTACGTCTGTTCCCACCGTTGTACGCTGTCATTCACCAAAAGGCTGTCTGAGGGATTTACTTCAGATCTGCACTTCATGAGAGAAGCGTCTCTTCACGGCGCCTGCTCCCACACACTAACGCCGCCTCTCACCCAGACACTGCCTCAATGGAACGTCAATTTCACTGCGCACGACCGTGAGATCGGAGACCCCACACGGCGCCTGCTCTCACACGCTGGACGCTTCCTCTCGTAGCCGGCTGACAGGAGGACTCGTCGGATAAAAAAAACGGCAATCACCAATCGGCTGGCTCTCTTACCGCCTTGCCTTTGTCAAATTGGTCCCTGTGCCCACACTGACATGAGGCTCGTCATGTCGCTCACGAGGATTCCAGCCAGAGTACCTGATTCCGCAACGAAGCACCACGGGCTCTCCGCTCCCGCACTACTGCTCCTCCTCAGCCGTTCGCTCTCGTTCGCATGAAATCCCTTACTCAGGCTCAAAATGCAGTCTCTTCACACATCCGAGATGCGCATCACTTGCACCTCAATTTACGATACCGCTTTAGCTGTTAGCGATTAGGACAGTATCCTCTGCTCCTTCTGTACTTCAATTGCAGGCAAGGACTTCCGATACTTTCTCCTGTCCTCCTTTACATCAATGGAGAGAGTAAAGATAGGGGAGATGACCACAACTGCCCCCTGCGCAGTAACTCGTCGCCAGTGTTAAAAAGATAGAAATAAAAAAGAAGAGAACTTGTCCAGTCTGCTTTATTGGTCATCCAACTCTCCGGACACTGACACAACTGTCAACATTCTAAGATCAGCTTCAACGGAACAAACCAAGGTAAGGGAAAAAGGAGGGGTGGTTGGAATGTACCATTATGGACCGTGAGATTACAACAGGAACCCTACCAAACCCACTCATTTCTAAAAACTAGACACCCTTGGGAGTCCAGTGAGGTATGGCTTGCGTGGATCCCCAACGTTTCACTACCCAGAATCCCCTGCAAACCTCAAATTTAGCTAAAAAAAACGTATTTTCCTCACTTTTCTGTGTGGGAATGTTGTGGGATCACAGGGCTGACACAAATTTCCTACCACCTAGCATTCCCCCAGGTCTCCTGATAAAAATGGTACCTCACTTGTGTGGGTAGGTATAGTGACTGCAACAGGAAATGTCCCAAATCGTACTGTTGAGACTTCAAAATTCTGTATCATAAAAGTACCTGGTTTTTTGGCCCCGGGCTCGCGGCCATCTATGGAAACCTATCAAACCCACTCATTTCTGAAAACTAGACACCCTGGGGAGTCCAGTGAGGTATGGCTTGCGTGGATCCCCCAACATATCCCTACCCAGAATACCCTGCAAACCTCAAATTTAGCTGAAATAAAAACACATTTTCATCAATTTTCTGTGTGGGAAAGTTGTGGGGTCACCGGGCTGACACAAGTTTCCTACCACCTAGCGTTCCCCCAGGAGGTACCATTTTTATCGGAAGACTTTGGGGAATGCGGAATGGGTGGAATTTTGTGGATCCGTGCAGATTCCAGAACTTTCCATCACAGAAATGTGAGGAAAATGTGTTTTTTTTACAAAGTTTGGGGTTTGCAAGGGATTCTGGGTAACAGAACCTGGTGAGAGCCACACAAGTAACCCCATCCTGGATTCCCCTGGGTGTATTGTTTTCAAAAATCATTAGGTTTGCTAGGTTTTCCTAGGTGCCGGCAGAGCTAGGGTTCAAAATCTACAGCTAGGCACTATGCAAAAAAAGGGTCAGTTTTCACTGTAAATATGTGGTGTCCTCATTGCGTTTTGGGCCGTTTCCTGTTGTGGGCACTAAGCCTACCCACACAAGTGAGGTACCATTTTTATCGTAAGACTTTGGGAAATGTGGGGTGGGTGCAATTTCGTGGATCCACACAGATTCCAGAACTTTCCATCACAGAAATGTGAGGAAAATGTGTTTTTTTTACAAACTTTGAGGTTTGCAAGGGATTCTGGGTAACAGAACCTGGTGAGAGCCAGACAAGTCACCCCATCCTGGATTCCCCTGGGTGTTTAGATTTCAAAAAATGTATAGGTTTGCTATGTTTCCCTAGGTGCCGGCAGAGCTAGAGTTCAAAATCTACGGCTAGGCTCTTTGCAAAAAAAGGGTCAGTTTTCACTGTAAAAATGTTGTGTGTCCACGTTGCGTTTTGGGCTGTTTCCTTTTGCGGGCAGTAGGCCTACCCACAAAGTGAGGTTCCATTTTTATCGAAAGACTTTGGGGAATGCGTGGTGGGTGGAATTTTGTGAATCCACGCAGATCCCAGAACTTTCCATCACAAAAATGTGAAGGAATTTTTTTTTTTTTTACAAAGTTTGAGGTTTGCAAGGGATTCTGGGTAACAGAACCTGGTGAGGCACACAAGTCACCCCATCTTGGATTCCCCTTTTTGTCTAGTTTTCAAAAATGTACAGGATTGGTAGGTTTCCCTATGTGCTGGCTGAACTAAGGCCCAAAATCCACAGGTAGGCACTTTGCTAAAAACAAGCCAGTGCCTAGTGGGCTTTTTGCCGCCCTGGGGGGGAATCGGGGGGGAGGGTTGCCCCAATATGCCCCCAAGGGGGGCAGAGAGACTGTGGCAATTTTTTGGGGTGTTGAAGTCATTGGTATGCCCATTCTGGGCAGCCCCCACCCCCACGCATAAAAAAGGCCAGCGTAATCGCTGGTGCCTAGTGGGCTCTCTGCCGCCCTCTAGGGGGGCAGATCAGGGGCTACAGCCCCCATCTGTCTCCTCGGGGGGCAGAAAGACCGAGGCATTTTTGGAGGGGTGGTGGGGGCGTTGGCATGCCCATTCTGGGCAGCACCCACCCCTACGTATATAAAAAAGAAATCCCTGGTGCCTTGTGGGCTTTCTGCCCCGCCCAGGGGACAGATCAGGGGCTACTGCCCCCATCCACCTCCTGGGGGGGGACAGAAATACTATGGCATTTTTTTGGGGGGGTGGGGGCATTGGCATGCCCATTCTGGGCAGCCCTCACCCCGAACTTTGGAAAAAGAAAAATCCCTGGCGCCTAGTGGGCTTTCTGCCCCCCCGGGGGCAGATCAGGGGCTATTGCCCCCATCTGCCTCCTGGGGGGGCAGGAAGTCTTTTGACTTCTTTGGGGGGGTAGGGTGGCAGCATTGGGATGCCCATTCTGGGCAGCCCCCACCCCTGGAATATAAAAAAAGAATCCCTGGCGTCTAGGGTGCCCTCTGCCCCCTGGGGGGGCATATTGGGGGATACTGCCCCATATGCTCCCCAGGGGGGCAGAAAGACTGTTTGTCACAAAAATCTATGTGGGGAGCAAAGGCCCTTGCCTAATGGGCCGCTCCCCCCCTCCCTGGTGCTAGTCGGTGGATCCCTTCTTGGGGATCACCCTTCTGGGGTGATCCCCAAGCAGGGATCCACTAGGGAAGGGTACCATTGGAAAGGGGAGATTCTCCCCTTTCCAACGATACCTCTCCCATGTGTTTTGGTGCTTGGGGGGCTGAGATAGCCCCACAAGCACCGAAACGGTGAAACTGAAACTAAGTTTCAGTTTCGTTTTCGTTGTAATGACGACAGCGCACCATGCGTGCGATCATCATTACAAGGAAAACTACAAACAGGCCTCGGGAGGTTGGGGAAGCTCTTCCCCACCTCCAAAGCCCCCCAAAAAAAGGGAAATCCCTCTGCTGTCTGCAGCAGAGGGATTTTCGGAGCCTGTACTCATGACGGAATGGTTCCGTCATGAGCACCCAAAGGGTTAAATTATGAGCTATGGGCCAGATGTATCAAGGGTTTTACCGGTCGCAAATGGGCCGATTCGCAGAATCGACCCGTTTGCGAACGGTAAAAAGCCTTTTGGGATGTATCAACCCAAAAAGGCATTCACAAACTAGGTAATCACAATTTTTGCGATAACCTATTTTGTGAATGAAGTTAGGGAATCGCAATTTGCGATTCCCTAAATGCAATGCAAGAAGCATTCTCAGAATGCAACTTTGCTTTAGGAATCGCAAATTACCACCAACTTCAAGTTGGTGGTAATTTGCAAATCCTTAGAAAAATTCACAAAATTGCATTTTTCTAAGTGCCATGTGGCGCATACACATGCGCTTAGGGCATGTGTGTGCGCCACATGTGCACACTTACCTTTATTGGGGGTGCATCAGGGGGGCCTTATGGCCCCCTGGCACCCATGCAATTGCATTCACAATTTGCGATTACCTATTTGGTAATCGCAAATTGCGAATGCCTTCCCATTCATGCCATAGGAATGAATGAGAATGCATTCCTTAATAGCGAATCACAATTTGCGATTCGCTATTAAGGAATATGTAGGAATCTCTATTTTTTTTGCGAAACCTACATACATTGCATTTTGCGATTCTAAAATAGTGAATCGCTAAAATTTGCTTTTTAAAATCGCAAAATGCAATGTTGATACATCTGGCCCTATGTTTCTAAACTGGTGTGGATTATTTTTGTGTGGTATTTTCACTGTTCTACAGTTTGAAGTGTTACACAAATACTTTACACATTGCCTCTAAAGTTAAGCCTGACTGCTCTGTGCCAAGCTACCAGATGGTGAGCAGAGGTTAATTTAGGGTTGCCTACCTCTTACCCTTATTAGGATTGTGGTTGCTGCTTGGCTAGGGCTCATACCCTAGTCAACATTAAACCTAATTGTTTACATTGTTGGCAGCGGTGGGATAGGACTTGTGTTTGTGCCGTGCCATACAGTGACTGATGTACATTACCTTTCCATACTTAATCAATCAATCAATCAGGTTTATAAAGCGCTGCTACTCATGCGAGGGGCTCAAGGCGCTGAGGGGGAAAAGAGGGGGCGCAGCTCCCAGAAGATCACAGAGCTCCATCGAAGAGCCAGATCTTGAGGTCCTTCAGGAATTTGGGGAGCGTTGGTGTCTGTCTGAGGTGGAGGGAGTTCCATGACTTAGCTGTGAGGAGGGAGAAGGAGCGTCCTCCCAATCTGGTCTTCTTGATGCGTGGTATCATTGCAAGGGAGAGCTGGGCCGAGCGGAGGGACTTTGGGGTGCGTGGAAAGTGAGGCGGTGGTTCATGTAGGCGGATCCGGTGTTGTGGAGGGCTTTATGGGCGTGGGTGAGTAGTTTGAAGGTGATTCTCTTCTCGACGGGGAGTCAGTGTAGTGTCTGAAGGTGTTGGCTGATGTGGCAGTGGCGTGGTAGGTTGAGGACTAGTCTGGCGGCAGTGTTCTGGATGTTCTGGAGTTTGCAGGTGAGGTTCTTGCTGATTCCGGCATAGAGTGCGTTTCCGTAGTCCATTCTGCTGTTGATGAGGGTGTGGGTGATGGTTTTCGTGTGTTCGAGGGCAATCTAGTTGAAGGTCTTTCGGAGTAGGCGGAGGGTGAGGTAGCAAGAAGAGGTGACGGCGTTGATCTGGTGGTCCATTTTGAGTTCGGAGTCCAGTATGATTTCGAGGTTGCGTGCGTGGTTCGTGGGGGAGGGAGAGTTCCCGAGGGCTGGGGGACACCAGGTGTTGTTCCAGGCATCAGGGTGTGGCCCCATGATAAGCACCTCGGTTTTGTCCGTGTTGAGTTGTGGGCAGCTGTGCTTCATCCACCTGGTGACTGCATCCATTCCGTCTTGAAAGTTATATTTGGAGAGGTTGGGTTCGTTGGACAGGGAGAGGATGAGTTGGGTGTTGTCAGCATACGATACAATGTTGAGTCCGTGTGATCTGACGATGGATGCGAGCATGGCCATGTAGACGTTGAACAGGGTCGGGCTGATGGAGTAACCTTAGGGGACTCCACAGGTGGTCGGTGTGCGTTCTGAGAGGAAAGGAGGGAGTCTGAACTGTTGTGTTCTGCCAGAGAAGAAGGAACAGATCCAGTGGAGGGCCTTGTTCTGGATTCCTGCGTCGTGGAGTCTGCGGGCTATGGTGCGATGAGAGACTGCATCGAAGGACACGGAGAGGTCCAAGAGGATGAGGGCCACAGTCTCTCCTATGTCGAGGTGGGAGCGGATGTCATCCATCACGGTGAGAAGGGCAGTTTCAGTGCTGTGGTTCTTCCTGAAGCCTGATTGGGAGGAGTCGAGGATGTTGTTTTCTTCTATGAAGGTGGCGAGTTGATTGTTCATGGCCTTTTCCATGACTTTTGCCGGCTACGGGAGCAAGGAGATAGGTCTGAAGTTTTTGAGGTCGGTGGGGTCCGCCGAGGGTACTTAAGACTCCTTTTTGATCTCTATTGGTCATTTTTTCAAATTTGATTCCTGTCTCACCTTCATAAACTTGGGGTTCCTTTGTTTTTCCACCTGTGATACCTTAACAGATTGGAAATGAGTTCCAACTTCTTCTAAGCTGAGGAAGTTCTGCAAGGATCAAGGGATGGCTACAAAAGGGGTCCACCAAGCAGGACCTGCAGGATGCCCTGTATGCTTTTGAGGACGCACATTGGCTGAAGACTGCAGCAGAGGACAAAGAGGGTGATGACTCTGAGAAGGATAATGAGGAGGAGGAGGAAAATTACTTAGCAGTGGCTCCAGAGGAGAGAAGGGAGCCCACAGAGAGGGAGTCCCCTGCTAGATCCAATGCGGGCAGCGGTGTCTTCTCCCAAACACTGTCTCCTGAGGAGTTAAAAAGCAGACCTGATACTTCAGCTAGCCCAACTGGATGCAGAGGAGAGAAGAGCTGAGTCTCATAAAACACTGGTAGAGGAGAAGAAATCTGAGGCAGCAAGAGCCTTGGAAGAAAGAAAGATCGTGTTGGCTCCTGAAATGATTCTTAAAGAGCTGGACTTGAAGGTCCAACAGCTGCTAGAATCTAGCAAGAATTATAGTAGCAAAACTACAGTGTCTAGTGCTGAAGGAAGGGTCCAAATACCTAGAGACTTGGTGCCTGACTTCAAGGAGGGGATGACATAGACAGTTGGCTTCAGGCATATGAGGTAGCTCTAGAGGTACACACAATCCCTGAGGAGGATTGGAGAGGTGGCTGTTGGAGGCATATTCCTAGTGATGGTAGGGATGCCCTTGTGAAGGGGTACAGGCTGAGGTATCCCACCATGAAGGATTCACCCCAGAATAGTACAGTTTGAGATTCCGGCGTAGTCTGAAACTGTCTTATCAGTCCTGGGGGGATTTTGTGGGTTACATTTTCAAGACACTGGATGGTAGGGTGAAGGGTAGTGAGATAAACTCTTATGAGGGACCCTATAATTTGATCGCCAGAGAGCACGTTTAGTCACTGTTTTTCAGAGTTACACCAACACCTGGTTTATTGCAAGCTCACTGACCCCAGGGAGCTTGCCAAGCAGAGAGATCTCTGGGTGAGTACCAGATTGTCTGGAAAGGCACTGGGGAGTGATCCTGAGGAGGGTGGCTCAGGTTCCCATCAACAGAGTGAGTGAGAGGTACACAGTGACCCAGACAGGTCTCAGTACGGAGAGGGGCAAACGGGTCCCTTGTCCATTCTAAGCGTAGCAGGAGTGGTTATGGTGGGCAGAGGCCCAGGGTACCCTATTTCCACCCCAGAACTTGGGTTGCTCCCAAAGGAGGGACTAGCAGAGAGACTTGGTCTGTACCAAGACAGCATCCACAGGTGCCCTACTAGTCCTGTTTTCTGGGGGTACCACTCAAAATTGGAGGGTACAGACACCAAGATAGAGATGCTTGTAATTGCTGCGGTGCAAGCTGCCCCTACACACAGGGGATAGCGCGAACGGCAGAGCCTGAGAACAGTGAAGCCATGGCGGCAAGGCCGAGCCACCCACACCCCACTGGGGAAGATCTGCTCATCCGGGGATCTTGAGCTGCAGCACCTCAGGCTTAGCTCCCCCATAGTCTGCAAATCATTACTACTATGGTCTGAAGACTACCTCATGCAATGCAAGGACAGACCCGGTTTTAAGAAGACCAAGAGCATCAAGGCATCTCATCTGCAACTTTATTCATTGACGTCTAATGGCAATATCTCGCCCCAGGACCCAACTCTCTGAAACGGCTGCCCACTGATATTCTAAAATGGCAGATGGGTCCAGGCAACAACAGGTATCGATCTCTGGACGCGACCAGGCTCCGGTCAACGAGTGAGATCCACTTTCTGGCTCTCTTACTCTCACTGGAACCTACCTAATAACTGCCTACTCAGTGATCATGTTTATTTACATTGATGCCGAAACGTGTCTCCGTAGGGTCTCACTCCATTCTGTCTGACCCTAAGATGGCGGATAGCCATGAGGCATCGTAATTTCATTGGATGTGTTTTCTGAGCATCAGCATCATTTTCAAGATAAACATCTGAGCATAAACAACTCTCTCAGCACTGATGGTACACCCAGTCAAGTCTGCTCTACTGTATATCTATCTGTGCATTCCAACCAACTTTGCAACTTGAGTCACTTGTCACAGCAGCTGCCATCTTGAAATCAGGCAATGGTTCCTCAGAAAAATCTGCACTTCTCTGTGTGCCCATGGTTGGGCCATCTATAGACAAGCACCAGGGGCTGCAGAGCCAGTTGACTGCTTTCAGTTCACCAGCAGTCTCTGCTTGTCCGCAGCTGGGCCAAACATATGTCCCAATGGCCGCCATCTTGGAACCAGGTGGTTGCCTTATGAGGGACTGAAATTCTCTGTCCACACACTGCTGGGCAGATACCTGTCCTCTTTTGGAAATGTCAGGCCCTGCCTGAGGGCCTCTAAGCTTGTCTATGGCCTACCCCACCAGAGACCCATCCAGAGGTGGCTAGGGGAAAAAGAAGCCATCAGCCCCCACACTTAAACCAAGGCTATGCCTAGTCCTTAACCCCCGTGTCAAACACCTTATTCTTTGGACTCTGTGCCTACATACCCAAGGCACCTCCCCTGAGTGACTACGAAGACTTAATTCCCCCCAACTACCCAGCTCTTCATATCAATGACCCCGGGATTCTACCAATCCTAGTCCCATCTACCACTCTTCCTAAGTCTATCAAATTAGATCTCCTTTGAACCCTAAGATCACAGTGCCCTTCGCAAGGCTTTGGACAACCTTGTGACGACCATCTTTACCCTAGCAATGGTTGCATAGGTCAATACTTATAATTTCCCAACTGGCATCAGCCTCCAACATGTCGATGACACCTGTTGCCACAAGCTCCCCTCCATCACCCCTTTCCATATCTGGCTCCAATGCATTCAAGATCAAATACCCCCCAAATATTTCCAAACACGCAATGAAAAACATGAAACACAGGACCTAGAGAGACTTCCCGGAAACCCCCTTTGCAGACCAATACCACTGGCAACGCAAAGGCTCCCTCAATACCGACCTCGTCCTTCTCACACACAACACTGACCTATGGATCAGATCCTCATGCAGTTTTCTCCCATTCTGTTTTCTCTCTAACATCCCCTTTGAATGCAAGCTGAAAAGCTGCTCCCCCTTTTGGCCTCTCGGGCAAATTTTCTATATCCATTCAGAACAATGGGAAGATCATGTTCCAAGGCTGCAACACAATCAAGGACACAATCGACTTAATTTATCTCACCCTCAGGCCCTCATGGAATCCTCTACGATCCCCCTCTCCATCCACCCAAAAAAAAAACACCCATTCTCCCCCTTCAGGTACACCCAGACAACATCTCTCACCCAGGACTCTCCCAGAATTCGTCATACCCCCCACACCCATTGCTCGCTGCCAATACCAGACCTTGAGCATCCCTCCCACAGACCATCTCTGCACCATTTCTCTCCAAACGTTCACACCCCATTATCTCCCGCCCTGCAGGCCTCCACCTCCCTTCTTTCATCCCTACAGTCGGCCCATTTGTACCCCCTCCCTCTGTACATTTTTTGCCCCCTGCCCTAACATTTGCCAACACCAGACACCAACAACCAGCACCTCTCTCCACCTGCACCTCAAACCCTAAGAGTCTGCTCTTGACAGTCTACTGCAATCCTCTCACAAATACTGAACATAACTGCCCTCTGTTCAACAAGCTCCTTTCCTCGTTCTCATACCTCTCTCAAAGAATGGACATACTCATATCGGCTCTATTTCATCTTAGTGAATCTGTCCTCTCATTGCTCCTACTGCCATCACCCCTCACGGACCCTCCCTCCACATCCTTCCAGCCGCCTACCCAGACTCAAATGGGCACAACTACCCCTAGACAACTCTGACCTACTCCTTCTCCTAAAGAGTTACACAGCTCCTAATTCGGCCTACCCGCCTCCTATATTCCCGTAGGGGGCTGCACAATTTCCACCATGATCTCTGATTGCATTCAAACTCACACACACCATCCCAGTGCACGCTCATCCCCTCCTAACTTGATACAAATCCCAACTACCCTCTTGGAATAGCACAGTCAGAAAGGCAACAGCTTCTCCCTGAACTGCATGCTACACAATTGTAGATCTGCAGTCAAACACTGTCCAAAGATATCAGACTCAACCCTGTCTCATTCAAGCACACTCTAGACCTTCTCTTTCCTCCCAATGACTCCATTTTGCATTGTGACTAAGAATTTGACACAGTGGAGGTCTCGCACTTATTCACCAAAATTCTCTGATTTGCTGAACCCTCCCAGTGACTCACTTTCAGCCTTTTGAATTCATGTCAGTGGAACCGTCCACATCCACTACCTCCAACCTCAGATTAAATGTGATTTACCACCCACCAAATCAAACAACACCTTCATTGATGAATGCATGGCATTCTTCACCTCCCAAATTATCAGCTCTGACAACAGTATCTTCCTTGGAGACTTCACCATCCACTGGGGAGGCATGCACAACAGTCATGTGGACACATTGACCTCCTTTCTCAATGCCAGCTATCTCCAACAACACTGCTATAAACCTACACACCACAAAGGCGCTATTCTGGATCTGATAATCTCCAATTACCCCTATCTAAAGTCATATTACCACATCCCAGTCAACTGGTCTGATCACATGCAGATCCCTTTCTCTCTAACTGGCTCTTATACCAAAACATAAGGGCAACCCAAGAAAGAGAAAATATGGTTCAGAGACACATCCAAACTTGACCCAGAAGCCATGGCCATCATGGCCTTTCCCACCCTAATTTTGATTACACCTGATCTTGATATTAACGAGGCCACTGACAAGTACAACTCCTGCATGGAATTCATTATGAACAAATGTGCACCACTGAAGTGCAAATTATCCAGACCAAAACCCTCTAGTACCTGGTTCTCAAAAGAGCTTTATGAAGAACGAAAGCTTATCAGAAAATGCAAGAAAGAGAGGAGACAAGCACCATCTCACCTGAGTATGGCTGAGCTTCACAAAGCGAGAAAACAGTACAAAGACCAAATCCTCAGAGCCAAATCCTCCTATATCAGAGCCCTCATGAATTCTCAAAGAACAGACCGAAACAACTGTTTGTTACTAACCCCTTCATCACTTCTGCTCCTAAGTCATCCATGGCCCGCTGCAAAGATTTCGTGGATTTCTTTCATAAAAAGTTAGAGACATCCATCAAAGACTCCCTTAAAACAGTTGAGTCTCTACCAAGCAAGGCACTACAATCATCATCATCTTTCTCTCCAGTTTCCGAGCAGGACCTACAATGAACTATCTCCAAAGTAAAACCCTCAAACCATCAGGAGGCCATTCCAGGCTCTATCAGCAAATCTATTGCCACACATCTACTCCCTTAATGGTCCACCATGGTCAATCCCTATCTCATACAGGACCTCTTCCTAGAATGACTAAAAATAGGTCAAATCACTCCGCTCTTGAAAAAATAACCTCTTGATCCAGAGAACCTGAACAACCACTGCTCAGTCTTTACATTCCCATTTTTAGGCAAAGTCATAGAAAGTTGAGTAGCGTCTCAGCAAGCCTCACACATTTGAACAGACAACCTCCTAGACGCTCTCCAATCACGTTTCCGCCAGGATCACAGTACAGAAACTGTGATCCTCCAAATAGTAGATGACTCCCTTAGAATTCTCGATTCCGGCAGCTCTTGCCTCCTGGTCCTACTGGCTTTATCAACCGCATTCAAAACATGTCAACCATCTCGACCACCATCATATTCTTGAACTTCGCATGGGATGTGGATGCACTGTCCTCAACTAGTTCTCCTCTTACCTATCCAACCGTTCCCAACTTGTGAAAATGGACAACTTGCTCTCGAGACCAGTGAGCGTTCAACAAGGGATCCCTTAAGGTTCGATCCCCTCCCCTCTCCCCTTTCCTCTTTTGCCTCTACCTAAACCACTATGTGTGATTTTCAGAAACTCTGGGATTCTCTTCCACCTCTAAGCCGACAATACCAAAATATACTTGAAAATATCATCCCCGGAACATGTTGCCCTGCTTGCAAATACACTCTTAAAGATTCAAAGCTGGATTTCCAACTACCATTTAAAACGTAACCTAACCAAAACAGAATTTCTTTTGATCTCACCTTTGAAAGAAAAAAACTCCAGTGCAAGAATGAATGGCCAACTTTCCCGCCATTGTCCAGAGTGCCAGATCATTCAGCATCACCCCTGATAATCGTCTCAATCTTCACAGCCACTTAGCAGCCCTGGCCACAGTGCACAACACAAACTTAGGCAGCTCTGGGGCATCAGACATTTGATTCCAGAACAAGACCTCGATACAGTGGTGCAGTCTCTCATTCTCGCGAGACTAGACTAGACTATGGAATTGCCCTTCTCTCAGGCATTTCCATAGTTCACCTAGGCCCACTGAGAGCAGCACTACATGCTGCAGCACGCTTCGTCTTAGGTCTCAATAAATTTGACCACATTTTCCCTGCCCTGCTAACCCTCCAATGGCTCCCCATTGAAGTGTGGGCCCAATTCAAAATTGCTTGCATTACCCACAGAGCGCTGCACTCCTCCTCACCCTCCTATCCAAAAGAGTAACTGAAAGTCTCCAGAGCAAATATGGGTTCCAGAAATGCCCAATCTCTGCTCCTGGAACCCCCCCACCTTCAGTTGAGAACGATACATGAACCAGCCATTCTCTGGTAGTGCCACTATAATTTGGAACTCTTTATTTCCCTCACTCCATCTACCCACCTTCCTAGCAAACTTTAAAAAGTCCCTCAAGCTCCTCCTATTTAACAAACATCTTGGTTAATTTACCCTCAACCAGACTTAAGTCCTCTCTCCACTTCGACCTGATCTGCCTTTTGTTATATGATCTAGCCATCTAAATTGATGCTTTAACTGTGTATGTCCTCTGCCCAAATGTTGTAACTGTCTCTTGTGGTAATTCCTGTACACATCCACCGATGCAAACATCCGAGTTTAACTACTATTGCTGTAATCCGCTGTAACTCTGTATCCTGTGTGTTGTAAAGTGCTTTGATGCCTTTGGGCCATGTCCGCGTTATATAAAATGGCAAATAAAATAACCTGCAACCCAATTTTTAACACTGCTCAACTACGTGAATACTGAAATTTCTGTCGTAGACAATATAGAAAAAAACTCCTCTATTTGAGAGATTATAATTGGCCTGCCACTCTAATGATTTGCTTCATTTAACTCTGTGGACCAATGTTTGGTCTTAGTTTATCTGTATACAGGACAGTCGCTAGAGCAGATTTGATGATTCCTCACAAGAAGTGGCAATTGATTCAAGTGGGAATATGTACATCAACCACTGTTCCCGTATTTTACAGATTGGCCCTGTGTGTGTTACTTTTACCCCTTTCATAAATGCTTGTAAGGTCTCTGCCCAAGTGATCTGGGATTCTGGTCTGAAGTAACTGATGTTTGCTGATGAGGCTTAGACCATTCTTGATCTCCCCCGTAAATCTGAGGAGGCTGACAGAGCAGCTGTAGTCTGAAATGTAGACAAAGCCCAGGAGAAAGAGAGCTGGCCTTGCCTTGCTATCAACACATTGATTATTGTTCTGTTAGGCCATGAGGTTAACATCCACCTTGCATTGAGTAACACAACAGTGCCCAATCACTAAATGCTTTCACAACCTAAGAGTGATTTTTGCCTACACCTCATCTTTCCATCAAAGGTCTCATGTTGGGATTAGGATAAAACATTTTCACATACATACATGATGTATGCCTGTAAAATGTTATAATTGTTTAGCCAGGAAATCATAAAATGCTAATTCAAGCTGAATTCTTATCTAGACTTCAGTACCACATGATAGCTTAATTAAATACTTCAAAGTAGTTGATGTTAAGGCTTCATGTCTCAAACGCATGCTGTTTTCCTCATACATCTTTGGCCTGCTGAAATATGATCAGATTTCTGGAGCTCACATGAAAACGTGATGGCTGATTGAAAACTTTAAATCATTAGGAGTATTGTAACAATTTTGAGTAGCTAGCTATAGAAAGGTGTCAGGCTGAATGATACTTATGTTATAGTTTAGCGAGCTAACCAGGGTCTGGAATGCAAGTCATTACCTTCTAAAGTTCCACCTTTGCACATCATTGAATAAAGAGTTAATTTCCACTTTCTGTCAAAACATCAAAACCCAATCAATCACACTTTCATAGAGTGCTGCAATTCACCAGCGAGGGTGTGGAAGGCACAGGAGAAGTTGGCTGCTGCATGGTGGTTTGATCATTCAAACAGCCAGGCCTTTAGTTCTTTCCTGACTTGATGGAGCAATGGTGTGGTCCTGTGGTGCAGGGGGAGGTTCTTCCATGTCTTGACTGCCATGTGCGAGAAGGAACATCCTCCACTGTTGGTTTGGCAGATCCGTGGGCTGACAGCGAGGGAGAGGGAGGTGGATCGAATATGTCTGGTTGGTTGGTGGATGGTCAGGCGTTTGTTGATGTTTGCTGGTCCTTCATTGTGCAAGGTTGTAGGAGTGTGTTAGCATCTTGAACTGGCATCTTTTCTTAATTAGGAGTCAGTGTAGCTTCTTGAGATGGGGTGTGATGTGGGTCCTTCTAGGGATGCTGAGGATAAGTCTTGTCATTGAGTTTTGTATTGTTTATAGTCTCTTCAGGTGGAGTACAGTGATTCAAACATAGAGTGTGTTACCGCAATCTAGTCTGCTGATGTTGAGTGCCTGCATGATGGTCCTTCTGGTGTTGACTGGGAGCCACCTGAGGATCTTGTGGAGCATGCGAAGGGTGTGGAAACAGGTAGCTGAGACTGAGTTGACTTGTTTCTTCAAGATGATGCTGAGGTTGTGGTTGTGGTCTTTTAGGGCGGGGTGGGTTGAGTTCCATGGGCCACCATGCGTTGTTCCATCATGATCCCAAAGATGAGAACTTCGGTCTTCTCTGTGTAGAGTTTGAGACAGTTGTCCTTCATCTAGTCCGCAATGCTCCACATGCATCTGTGGAAGTTGGCTTTGGTGGTGATGGGGTCTTGGGACTTTGAGAGGATGAGCTGGGTGGCGTCAGTGTAGTTGAAGATGTTGAGTCTGTGCGATGATCTGATGGTGTCAGCCAGGGGGGTCATATAGGTGTTGAAGAGGGTGAGGCTGAGGGATGATCCTTGAGAGATGATCTTCTTGGGCTCCGAGGTGAATGGTAGAAGACGGATATTTAGGGTTCTACTGGTGAGGAACGAGACAATCCATTTGAGGGTGTCTCCCTTCATCCAGATTTTGTGGGGTCTGTTGACCAGGATTTGATGGGAGACGTTGTCAAACGCGGCATACAGGTCCAGGAGGATGAGGGCTGGGGGTTCTCTGCAGTCCCGGAGGGGTCAGATGGCAAATAAGGCTGCAACCAGGGCTGTCTCGGTGCTGTGGTTAGCTAAAAATCCAGATTGGGAAGGGTCCAGGAAGTTGTGGTCTTCTAGGTGTTGT
This sequence comes from Calotriton arnoldi, assembly GCA_963921515.1. Taxonomy (NCBI): domain Eukaryota; kingdom Metazoa; phylum Chordata; class Amphibia; order Caudata; family Salamandridae; genus Calotriton; species Calotriton arnoldi. The sequence continues at coordinate 1,147,664 of CAWUFW010001414.1, forward strand.
GTGAGTTGCTTGTTGATCGCTTTCTCGAGGATTTTCACTGAATGGGGCAGCAGAGAGATGGGCCGGTAGTTCTTCAGTTCGGCTGGGTCGGCGGATGGTTTTTCAGGAATTTTGCATGTTTCCAGTCCTCAGGGAATGAGGCTGTGGTGATAGAGGTGTTCAGCACCTTCCTGAGGTTTTTTTTTGCCTATTTTCTTGCTTCCGAGGTTGAAGATGTGGTGGAGGCAGGGATCCGTGGGTGCTCCAGAGTGCACAGAGTTCATGATAGAGATGGTGTCTTTCATGGTGAGGAGGTCTTAGTGCATGAGCAGGAGTTTGGGGTTTGTGTTCGTGGGTATGAGCTGGTTGATGCTGTTGGCAGCGAGGGTTGGCATTTGAAGATTTCGTAGATGGCCAAAATCTTGTTGTGGAAGAAGTCATCAAAGTTGTTGCACAGTTCTTGGGAGGGTATAATGTCATTCTCAGTGGCTGCGGGATTGTAGAACTCCTTCACAATGGTGACGAGTTCCTTGTCTGTGGTTTGTGCTGGCTTCAATACGGTCTCCTATGGCATTCTTCTTCGTTTCTTTCAAGAGGTGGTGGTGCTGGTTGAGAGCGGTCCTGAAGGCGGGGAGGTCATTCCGGCTTTTTGCTGATGTGCCACTTCCTTTCTAGGTGCCGGCAGTTGCATTTAGTGGAGTGGAGTTTCTCATTGAACCAGCTTGCTCTTTTGATTGGTCATTTGGCCTTGGCTCTCTTGGCGGGGCGATCGTGTCGGCGCAATCTGTGATCCACTGGGAGAAGTTTTTTGCTGCCTGTTCTTGGTCGTGTGTAGGGTTTGGGAGGTCGGAGCCGAGAGCGGTGTTCCATTGGTCTGATACCCTTTTCCAGTCGCTGTGCATGGATCTGGGTGGCATGATGCCGGAGTAGGTGGGTCCTGAGATGGTAAAGTGGACGTTGTAGTGGTTGGACCGGGTGAGTTGGTTGGAGTGGCTGTACCTGACTCTGTCACTGGAGGTGAAGATGGGGTCGAACATGTGCCCTGTGATGTGGGTAGGGTTGGTGACAAGTTGCTTGAGACCAATGTTGCTCAGGCTCTCCAGGAGGTCGGTAGTGCTGGCGTCACTGGTGTCCTTGAGGAGGGAGTTGAGTTCTCCTAGGAAGATGTAGTGCTTGGAATCAATTGTGAATGCAGCGATGAGGTCCGAGAAGGCATTGCAGAAGCTGGGGTGTGGTTCTGGTGGTCTGTAGGCAAAGGTGCCTCTGGTAGTGCTTCTTCCATCTGTGTGGAGTTGGAAGTTGAGCTGTTCCATTATCGAGGTCGGGTCGTATAGGGGAGTCATGCAGCAGATGGTGTCTTTGTAGATGATGGCAATACTCCCGTCCGTCATACTAATGATAGTTTCATGATTCACACATGGACAACTTATCTGAATTATTGTTGGATTTCTCCTGTGCAGAAGAATTTTCATTGAACCATGACATCATATTGTTTGCAATGGCATTTGTTGGATGCTTGTTAGTCACAGGCCAACTTTTTCGGTTTTCCACATATATTTTAATATACGATGGGAAAACTTTCTTGTTATATGCTAGTACCCACATTTACTATATTACAATCATCCTATTTGTAGACGTGCAGATATACATTTGAAATTCTAATGGTTGAAACAGGAGACTTAGTAAATGAAAGACAAGACTGATTCATCTACCTGGTCTCCTGGAGTGCATGAAGCAGAGCTTCACTCTTTGTTCTCTACTATGTTGCCCAATACTGCAACTAATTTGTGCATATTTTCTGGGTCCAGATAGGCATAATTCATATCACGATAGAAGAAATTTCCTTTACACAGGTGTATTCTCCCATCATTTCTGGTATTTCATGTTATGTATGTGATGTGTGGTGCCTGAGATTACGACACATAAAATAGATTAGGTTCAGGTCAAAAATCATGTGAAAAGGGGAACATTACAAGAATGTTTTAATGAACACAAAAGAATATTGTTTTCATAGTGAAGAAATGGTAAATATTTTTCACAGAAATCATCTTTTCTAATTGCTTTTTTTACAGAGGAAGTGCCATAGAGAGTGAGGTTACTTTACCTCCAGTAGCCATTTGCTCCTCCTCTTCCATAGAAAGCTCCTCTCTTGACTTTCTTGACTTCTTGGTCGTTTTGGATTTGGCTTCTGCTGTATCATCCACTCTTGAAATGTTTGGGGACAATAAAGTAAGTTAAGTTCAGTACTTTCTAAAACATTTTGGGGCAGATTTACAAGTCCCTTGCGCCACTTTTGCGTCACTTTTAACATTGGAAAAGTGACGCAAAAGTGGCACAAGGGGCTTGTAAATCTGCCCCTTTATGTTTGAGGGGGACAGGCATTGCCATTTCTTTCTTATTTTGACTTTTTCCTATTTTATTTTTTTGTTGCCGGATTTATCTAGTGGTTTGACTTGAGGATGCAGGACAGGGCCATGTTTAGATTAAGTGAACTGGGCACTAGTCATTTTGGGATGGTGGGACGTGGCTCGATAGTACTCTGTTTTTCTTACTTTATGGTAATATTTGTTACTATACTGTGGTGTTTTACTGTTTGGGGCCTAGTCTGGTGTAGGCCATTTGTGTTTTTGTCCTCTTTGCTTGACATGGCCCCCCTCCATTTTGTGAAGCTAGTGCATATCATATAGGCAGCCATTTTATTTCATTCTCCATGACTTATTCCTAACCATGTAATGTGCTTGTTTACCATTTTGTGAAACCAGTGTGTATCTGACCTCCTCCCTCCTTGCAATGTGCCTTTCCACCATTCAATGAAACTAGTTTGTGAGTCTGATGGTTGAGTATTATTCATTTAATGCCACTTTAAAAGCCTTCTGCTGGAAGCATTATGTGTTAGGGCCATTTAGAGGCATACTTATGTTTTTGATAATTTTTCCTTTATTATGTATGTTTCCTATTATTTTGCTTTTGGGCTGACTTTAAAATGTGTAGGCCTTGGTTATTGTTTTTAAGTAATTTGATCAATTATTTTAAAATCTTTAGGATTTTCTTGACAATGTATTGCCACATTATTTGGGTCCTTTGGGCCATGGTTATTATTTTTCATTATTTAATAAGGTTTGCCAATCTTGCCCAGACTACCATGGGAGCCCATAGGCCTTGCATGTATGTATGTATGTAGGTACATGGTATTTCTACAGCACAAACCTAACCAGAAGTCAGCGTAGCACTGTACATGGTTAAAGACAAGCATGAAGTCAGCAAGTAATAGGAGAGAACAATCGTTTGTGGATGGTTAATGTATTGTGATGCAGTGTTCTTTAAAGTGGTGTGTTTTCAACTCTTTCCTAAACTGAAGCAGTGTTGGGGTGGTCCTGAAGGATATGGGGATGCGGCTCCAGATCCTGGCTGCACAGATGGAAAAGGCCTGCTGTCTTGTTTTTTTCTTTTATACTTTTCAGTATGCAGTCTGATTGTGTCCTGGTTGCAGATGCACCTGAACCCTGCCTGAGTCCTGAACCCCAAAGTGGTGTCCCACCAGTCCTGGACCCTTGGTCATGGTGATAAAGGTGCCCAGATAACAAAAATCCAAAGCTTGGGACTTAGAACATTTTGAGCTAAATACTCCTCTGAGAACCGAAGGAAGATTGGAACCAACTTGTTCATCGATCCACCCAAGGTGCATAACCGATTTCCTGACTTCGTGGCTTCTCCCCCTACATCCTTCTCCGTAGCAGCAAATCCTGGTCAACGGTCCTTCTCCAAGGGGTAGCCGAGCTCCTGGAACTGTCTTCGGCTACAGCCTCCTGCCTCGTCCTACTATAGATTTTTGACTTCCATAAAAGTGACTGAGTCCAAACGTAGAAATCTTCACTGTGACGTCGCCCAGCCACTCCCCGACGACAAAGCTCAATCCTCGAACACTGCCTGCAGCCTTCCCCTATTAAACGTTACCTTCTCAGAAAATTTTCAGAGGTAAGCGCTGACCTGCCCTAATCCACTTCTTGCATCTGACACACGCTCCATCGCGATCAGCCATACTTTTCAACTTTGACCTGGTCTTGTGTGACTAGATGTCCACGGTTGATACTTTGATTTATTAGGAGCTAGATTTTACAAAAAACCTAAAAATGTATAACTTCAGTTCTATTGATTGGATTTCTGTTGTTTTGGTGTCAAATAATATTTTACAAAATTACTCTATTTTTCTAAATTGGTGTGGGATTTTGCTTGTGTTGTGTTTACTCCTTCATTACTGTTATTGTGCTGCATAAACACTTTACACATTGCTTCTAAGTTACCAGTCAATATTAAGCCAGTTTTTACTCTAATATTTAGGTAGGTTTTAATAGATTTTTGTCTAACTTATGCTGATCTAACAAGTAGTTTACACCTTGGTGTACTATTGTTACATGTTATAAGGGCATGTATTGCATTTAATTTGAATGGCCAAATCTATCTTCCTTTCTATTTTTTCTTGCCTGCAAATGGACAAGACTGAGACAGAAACATGTGTGATGACACTGGAAAACACCAAAGTCTTTGCTAAATGCGGCTGCTAGTGCTAACCAATTAGAACTGAAGACGATGGGGCTTAAGAAGCAAGCATTTGTTAAGAAAGCAGCCAGTAAGAAGAAGTCTTTAACCGCCAATGGAAAGAGCACTGACATCAAGTCATCATTCTCTTTCTATCAAGGTGCACAACGTGGTGTACCTTCTGCACCCTTTCCTCATCTGGAAGGCATTAGGATAACCTTTATTAGTCATGGCTGAGACCAGTGAACCAAGAATGCAATTGTCTCAGCAAACCAAATCTTCACAGTGAACTCAACAGAAAGAATAGTCTGCGATGCATGATCTTCTGGAGGTGGAAGTTAGGATTGCTGCAGAACAGGATGCTGTGCCTGCTCTTACATCAGACAATCTTCACCATATCTTCCTCTGAGGAAAAAAGGCCATTCCCCATCTTCTTCATGCCCCCATTCAGATGAAGTTGGCATGAAGTGGACCCCGAAGTCCCACCACAAGAGACAAGGCAAAAGAAAGGTTCCAGAAAGCATAGTTGTCAGTGAAGAAAATTAACCAGTGTTTGTTCATGTCAAGAGTGGCACTGAGGAAGTGCAAATCACATCTATTCAGCCTGCTCTTGAAAATTCCACCACCTGCATCCACCTTCACAAAGTCCCAAAAGCCAGCATCGACAAACCCCACCATAGTCATAGGCCACCGTAAGCAATAAGCAATCCCCAAATTTTTCCACAAGAGTTTTGCATGGCTTTGGCTGTATAAGGAAGCTCCCTCACCGGTTAGGAACTTCTTTGCTAAATGAGGAATACATTGCAGGCTGCATAGATTGCCACAAAGCAGTTCATCAAGGGAGGAAAACAGACATCTCGGTAGTGGGTGGCAATTGTCCAAATGAAACACAAGCATTCAATCTTTTTGGAAAATCTTCTAAAGATGATTGTTATCCCTGAAACATAAGAATCCAAACTGATAGAAGGAAATTATGATTATGAAGAAGATGACGATGTTGTTGCCAGGACCAGTAGGACAGCTGTTAGTAGTGTGCATTCGGCATCTTCAGTATCCTCTCCTTGGCACAAAGAAGTAGAGGATATTGCAGCCAGCCCAAAGCATGCAAGTGGCCTACCTTCATGTATGTCACTTGCAGTGGGATCATCGTCAGCTCCATCACAAAAAAATCCTCTATCATATTTATGTTCAGCAATGGCGGGGCACCAGTTACAATTAGCTCACTTAATTCTAACTGGCGAATTTCAGTTTTTTTTGTTGTTTCTTTAAACATTAGTTATTAACTAATTTCAACACCTATCCTTGTGTTTTTACTGAATTTCTTGGTTGTTTTAATGTAAGAGAAGATCAGTCAGTCAAATAATTCTTTATTCAGATTATTAAAATCCATAAACGACAAATAAAAGAAAACAGGACACAAATATATATTACACAAAAATATAAAATTTCATAATTGCAAATAGTCACAACAATTATTTCAATACATAAAATAGAAACAAATATAAAATGGTATGGATATCAATGAAATGTGAATAAGATAAATCAGAAAGGAACATTGAAACACAGTATGATAATCATTACAATAGTGCACACAATCACTTTCTTTAGTGCTCTTTCCTTAAAATATGCAAGTTAAAAAAAATGTCATATAAGACCATAAGTGTGCAAAATCCACAATCTCTACTTTAAAAGCCAAACCTAAACAGGATTCTTGTGCAGGCATCTTTAATCGATTACATAGACCAGGCTATCATTCATGGCAAGTGACTTTCTTTTGACGATAGCACAGGTACTAAAAGTTGAGACGGCATGACAGATGTTATCAGACTCGAGGTTACACAAAATCATCTAAGCTTCCTGATGAAATAAAAGCCTCTCTGATAAAAATAGTGGTCATATAAAATGCTTTCTGATCTCACAATAAAACTTACAAAAGAGGATGAGATGAATTATAAATTTGGTGGCTTTCCCATCACATGGGCACTTTGGCAAGTTTTTTGACCATGCATCTCTTTCCAGGAATGCAACACGTTGATGCAAAATGCCCATTCAGAAATCTAGTAAGATAGAATCTCTTCTGTACATCAGTGACCTTTATCCGATACTTCCATATATCAAGATACTGCTTGTTTTTCCATCTCTTTGTTCTCTCTCTAAATCACGTTTATTAGTAAAAATCAATGTAAGTTCTTTTTACTAAAATGTATGGCACTAGAAGGACATTTGATAATAAAATATTCATCAATTTCCTTAAGTGATCTGTTAACAGATGCCAACCACGGTATTCTACCATAGTAACTTAGGGCAAGGCAGTCATTGAATAAATCCCTTCTAAATTTAGTACCAGCCTTGCTCCAAATGTTGTGCCAACCTACTAAAGCACATTTATCTATGGTGTCATCGAGAAAAGTTACACCAATTTCCCTGTGAATTGTATATGGTGGTACAGAGCGGGGAACTGCCAGAAGTCTACGCTTAAAATAATGTTCCTGTTTTTGCGGAATCGTGTGCCCCACCAGAACCCAGAGGTTTGCTTCATATGTGACAGTGGGAATGCACTTACTCCTATACAGCAACGACATCTCGCATATTGGTTTATTTCCAAATTTAGTGGCACATCTGAACAGAGCCTCTATTGTCCTTTTAAATTTAAGGTTTGCTAAGTCTATATTAGTTCCCCAGAGGCTACAACTTGGGAACAGTACACCAAGATAAGAAAAATTCTAAACCTCTTCCAGTTTGTGGCCCCTCAAATGGTGAGATTTCTTTATCGCCTTCCCCCTTCGGCACACCATAACAAATGTTTTTCCCAGGTTTAGGTTTAGATCCTTTTGTTCCATATAAGAAACAAAACCATTAATCAAATGTTGGAGTACATTTGCGGTTCGAGATAACAAGACTGCATCATCAGCGTAGAGGAGCTCAGGGGTAGGACGCAGACCTACTCTGGGTGCATCTGCTGCTATTTCTTGTAACTTCTTGTCAACCCCGTTTATATAGAGGGAAAACAGGAGGAGGGCTAAAACACAGCTGTGCCTTATAACTCTGGTAACTTTAAAACTTGGGGTACATTCTCCCTCTATCTCAAATCTGATGCGAGTGATTAGTGAGGCATAGATCTGTGACAGGAATTATATTATATCCACTGGAACACCCATTTCGACGAAAGTCTTCCACAATTTGGTATGATAACACAATCAAAAGTGCTTCTTAAGTCAGCAAAGCAGAGATGTAAATATTCTTGCTTTGATGCTGTATATTTGGAGATTTAAAAATAAAGGTTTATGCATTGCTCTTGTGTACCAATATCTTTCCTAAAACCAAACAGGGAATCTTTTAGCACATTGTCTTCGGTCACCCAAGAATCTAGTCTCTCCAGAATAATTCTCCCCATTACCTTTGCAGATGAATCTAAAAGCGAAGTCGGGAAATAGCATTTGGCGTGCCCTCTATCCCCTTTTTTAAAGATAGGGACTATTATGGAGTCAGTTAAGGTGAATGGAATAGACCCTCTTCATTCAGCATTAAAGACCTGCATCAGGAATGGTGCCCACATTGCTGGACAATATTTAAAGGCAGCTACTAGGACCCCGTCGCGGCCCGGGGCATTCCTGGTAGATGACTTTTTAATAGTGATTTCCACCTCAGTTAGGCTAATTGCCTGTAGGGGAAATCGCATTAGTGCACAATTGATACCCTCAGTAATAATAGATTGCTCATTCTGAGGGTTAAATATACCTTCAAAGTGGCTTATCCAGTCCAGTGGGGAAACTAAAACCTTTATTTTCTGGGTCTGTGCTGTCTTTTAGAAATGGGGAATTAATTATATTTCAAAATAGTGTACTATCATGGGTTTCCACAGCCTGCTCTAAGCTAACCTATGCCTGTTCTTGCAGCTCTTTTCTTCGCTTGTATATTGTATGCTTGCAGTTCAGTCTGAGTAACTTTATTTCCTCTTTATCCTTCTGTGTGCACTGTAGGACCTTTTTAAGTTTACAATTTGCTTGTGAGCAGTTATTATCAAACCAGTCCGAATTTTCTTTCGTTTTCCCCTTATTGGTCTTTTTTAGATTTTCTGCAATGGCCATTGTAATATTAATAAAAGAATGCGCAATATTATCTGGGGTGGCCTCTGTGTCAGTGCAGAGTAGGAAATCCTCATTGTTACTTGTTACTACCTTTTCCAAAAGAGCTGCTTCATTAAACCCTGTCCATTCAAGGTTGATCCCATTTTTCTCACCGATATCAATGTGGTCAGCCATCTGAGGTATTTTGTTCAATTTATCCGGTGAACTCAAGGTAAGCGTGAGTGGGAGATGATCACTGAAACTACAGCAAGTGAGTAAAAGAGATTAACATCATTCGCGGAGAGTACAATGTGATCTATCAATGAGCTACTCCTATACCCTTGAAAGGTTGGCAAAGGGACATTCCCTCTGGCTTCTCTTTGCTGCAACAAATCAAAATTGTACTTGTATAATAGTAAGAAAAGATCATATTACCATACCTAACTATAATGTCTCTCTAACCAATGCACCAGTTTATTTGATGTGATTTCATACACCTACACAGGTGATCCAAACACAATGGACAGCCAATACAATCTATTAGAAACTCAATATAGATATTTGTATTTACTAGTCTGGACACAGCTCTTTAGGGTATTGTACTTTAGAAACTTGGATTGCTGCTTGCAGGGGCGGCTCCTCTATAATGGCGGAGGAGCGCAGCCCCCTTGCTAAAAGAGGAAAAATAAAATGATAAGAAAAACATTTTATTATGATTTGATTTTTGCCTAGAACCTAAAGGGCGAGACTTCAGTGGGGCTGGGTTTAGCCAGTCAATCCTGTTGGAGAGGCATGGCAGGGGGAGCAGTGGTGACCACTTTTAAGTGCGCATGGGTGTTCGGCTGGCCTTCCTTGGCCGACCAAACCCAGATGTGCACTTAAGTTTCTCCAACCCAGCTGTGTTGCTCAGCCAGGTTGGAAAAACACCCAAGGCTCCAATGCACTGTCTGAGCGGCAAACAAAGCTGCTCAGACCAATCCAAGCACTGGGAATATTATTCCTAGCATGGGAGGAGTACTGAGATTTTGCATCTAGGAGCCTGCGCAGTTGGAGACCAGAATCGGCAGAGTGAAGGAAGGCGGCGGCTGTGGGAGCGCAAGGTAAGTGTTCTTTTTACCAATTTGTGTTGTGAGTTTAGTTTTTGATTGTATTACCCCGGCTCAGCACTAAGCACTAATAACAGCCGCCACTGGCTGCTTATATCTCAAGACATGAGAAATGCTGTATATAATACAGGAATGTACTAATTATCATTTGCTGTATTAAAGGATATACATGGATTCTCTTGCACAATGTTTGCACACATTTGTAAGCAGCTAGGCAAGTGGAAGCAGGAACAGTTGCTTTTTATATATTGTATATGGTATGTATAACTTGGTGTACTTTTTAACTAAACATTACCCAGGGCACCACTATTGTCGTGTAGTTCCTATAGTACCCCTGCAGGACCTGCGCGTTTGGATAACATATACTGTGGGCTTGGTGGCAGACTGACTCCGTGCACCCCCACCGTATATGTTAGCCTGGTTTGCATTAGCTAGCTCACAGTGCCACTAGAATCTCCTCCTCTCGGGGAGAGATTAGTTTCTGGCAACCTTAGATCATGACAACCCAAATTCCTCAGAATAGTTGAAACAATGTACTACCTTTCGCTCAGTCACCCGTGCGTACTTATTCGGTTTGTCTCAGAGAGTTACACAGAATAAACAGTCGGGCGTTTCAATAAGTATTTATTGAACAGTTGTTATTCTAGTGTAAAATATATGTGCTGCGGCAACCAGCAGACAATAGCAGAGATATATTATCAGCAGTACGATAAAAGCAAAGGGATAGAACAGTTCTACCATATTGCGATAATCATCAATACATACATGAATATAAAAGCATTATGCAAGTTCATGTACTCCTACGATGTCTAACTAGATGTACCTGAGTGTACCTAGCATATGTGTAGGTCTAAAACCTAAGAGCCAAGAATCCTTCTAGGATTTAGTCGAACCCCCATACCTGAATAGAGAGAGTGTGGGACACCGTCCTGGTCTCGAGTTGGACACCCCGTCAGGGCTGTGTCAGACCGCTGTCAGCTGGAGTGTCTGCATGCAGGAGCCTCAGCGTCTCTGGTCAGTGTGTCAGCATGGAAGTCTCGGTTCCCTCTGTCTTACCGGGGCAAGATGTGGTATATTTATACCCTAAAGAGCCTCTGTCCTCAGTATGGTTTGTATTGGTCTGTCGTTAGACATGAGGAAGACGTCAGGGGTGAACTTTGTACATACATATTATGCAGGTGGTGTATTCCTAGAAAGCCATGCATAATTGATGAGTACAGTGTGGGCCTGTGTTTGGGAAAAACCCTGCTGTATTCAAAACCACAGGTTAGATAACGTTCAGCCCTCAGAGCACGTTGTGTACTAGCAAGGACCAATGTAGGTGAAAGATCATGCCTATATAAGGAATCATGACTATAATAGGACATGTACAGTTATGACCATAATTGGGCATATGCGGCTATGACCATAATAGGGCAAGTACGAATATGACCATATGGGCAAATATGAATACGTCCATTTTAGGGCATGTATGAGCGGGTCTACATTAGGGCCTCTATACGGGACATAACACCCACTCCTCTTCTGAATTGGATAACAATGACCATACTTAAAATCTGGACAATTTAAAATCATATTTAAAAGCAAGTAAAAACATGGTTTTAAAATCTTTTAAAAATGTTCTTCTAAAATGTTAATAATTCAGCTAATTTCAATTGGCACTAAAAGAATGTCTATTTTGTTTCTCCTTTTTTCCGACAAGAGGTGGCAGAAGTACAGTTCTTGTGCCTTGGATTGCTAGGACCGGTACAGGCTTTCTGTAGGATGGCCCAAATTCTTTCTTGTCAGCAATCTTCTCTCTGACCAGATCCCCGACTTTTGGGATACAGACAGGTCTTGCCGTTACTGCCTTGACTTCCTCAGCGGCGGCCTGTTTCTGGATCACGTTACTTTGTTGTGTTCTGGATTCATTTAGATCCTGTAAAACAGCCAAACGATCATGGATATCAAATGGTTTTTCATCCGCAACTGTGCCTTCACAATCAAGATCAGGTACCCACATTCTTGTCCCAAATAGGACCTCGTAAGGAGTGACACCCCCTAGAGAGCTTCTTGGCTGATTATTGATCGCGCGCTGTACCCCATAAAGGTGATCGACCCATCTACCGCCCTTGCCTAATACCTTAGCTGTTAAAGATTGCTTTAAGTCTCGGTTTTTCCTCTCCACAACAGAATTTCCCTCGGGATGGTACGGAGAGGAGTACCGCAATGCTACGTCCATTCCTTCCATGGCCTCTTTGTAAGCCCGAGAGCTAAACACCGGGCAACGGTCAGAATGTAACATGCCAACTGCGTATGTGCCGATAAAGACTCGCAAATCTTTTATAACAGTTCGAGCGTCAGCCGAGCGCTGAAGCCAAACCCATAGGAATCTAGAGCAGGAATCCACTGCAACCATGATATATTTCTTGGACCCATCAGATTGTAAGGGTCCGCAGTGGTCCAGATATACACATGCGAGAGGTTTGTCTGATTTCAGCAATGGTGTCTGTGCTGGGCGTGTTACGGTGGAGCCTTTCATCTGCTGACAGATGTCGCATTTTAAGACATAGGGGCCGATTCCGATCTCGGCCGGTAGGGCACCGAATCGGATTCGGCTTAACCGGATCCGATTCGGAGCCCTCTTTCCCGACCGATTCGTACGTGCATCCGGCCGAGCGAGTACTATGCGAGCGCACGCGAAATCGCCGACCGACTTGTTCGTGGGTCCGAAGCGCTCCGACCGACTCGCACGGACATGACTCGCACCGCGCGATGGAGACGTTCCCCGGCCGGGCAAGTACGATGCGCGCCGCGAGCAGTCCGACCGACTCGCGCCGTCCGGCTCAAAAGAGCAGTCGGAGCCGGACTTTGGGGGTCCGTGTCAGACCCCCCTGTACGCGTAGCCGCGCGAGTCGCACACAGGGGGGACCCATGCCTGTGCATGTACGCCGCGAGTCGCTGACGGCGTACCCACTGTAGGGGCACCCTTGTTGCCTCGCACTCATTGGGTCAATGGGAGTCCTGCGTACTGCGTTGTACGTCCGGCTCCCATTGACTCAATGGGAGTCCAACCGACTCGAGTCCGATTGCATGCGTGCGCATCGTACTCGTTCGGTCGGACTGCCGGAGTCCGATTCGGTCGGAAATCTCTCCGGGTCCGGCTCGGTCGGAGAGATTTCCGGCCTGAATCGGAATCGGCCCCTTAGTCTTTGGTCTGCTTTGTTAACCCTGGCCACCAGTTGCGCTGTTTCAATAAAGAAATAGTCGCTGTAACGCCTGTATGCGCAGAACCCAAACCCTCGTGTGCTGCTAAAATTAAGCCTAGCCTACGATCCATATTTGGTATTACTCTATCCCCCACTCCAGGAATCTGAGCATATGGAATGTTTTGTGCATCTAACTTGTAGGAGTACTTGAGTGGAAATTTCTTTGGTACTGATGTGCTGCCTTTGCGCGAAGCATTGACAGCTACCATTATCTCGCCGTCTATTCTCGTTCTTGAATGAGTAACTGCAGCTACGGCGGCTGTGCGAACAGCCCGCTTTGCGGCTTCATCAGCCAATGAATTCCCTTCAACGTGAACGCCATCACGCTGATGACTCAGTGTATGTATCATTTGAGCCCTTGGTAGTTCGTTTCTCAACTCCACTACCTGTTCCCATAGCATTTTATGCTTAATTGTGCCACCTTTTGCATCTTTGAGCCCGTTTTGTTCCCAATGATGTAGATATTCATTGTACGACTGTACACAGTAAAAGGAATCACACACAATCAGTGTGGGGAATTCGTGATCCGTATTTATAAGTGCAAGTATCAGTGCTTTGAGTTCTGCCAACTGAGCCGTGCAGTCTCCTAGAGATTGCGTTTTAGTGCAACTCAGATGGAACTTTCCATCGTGCATGCGACCTTTAACAATCGCACATGCTGTGCTGTAAGCTTGCTTGCTTCCTGTGGCGGGTTGAGCAGAACCGTCAGTGTAAATAATGTATTCATACTGATCTAGAGGCAAAATTTCATTTGGTAGAGGGTATTCTTGTTCGTATTGCAGGAATGCCTGTGTTTTTAAACTTGGATCAAATCTGTATTCAACATCCGTTGCAGTAAGAGAATTAGCCCATTGTATCCATCTTGGATGTAAGGCTTTAGCATTTGGAATGCTAGCTTTTGTAACAGCTTCTAGAGCTGGTACTGGGGTCAAGACAATTATGCGCTTTCCCTGAGCCAGAGCTCTTCCTCTTGCTACAGCGGTCTGCACTGCTGTCAGGATTTTTTCTGTTGAAGTGAAAGGCATTTCTATGTTTGTGTACAGGTGTGATTTGTATGCGATTGGTACTGTTTCACCTTCATTAAAAGTTAAATAAGTGTACCCGCATTGACCCGCTATTACTCGGATCACTAAGTTCTGTGCGTTTACGCGTGTCTGTAAATGTTTAGAAGCTATCATGCCTTCATGTAGGGAACGCAGGATATTTGTATGTTCCTGTGTCCATTGTCTAACTGAAAAATCAGGTTTTATTAAATCGTAGAAAGGTTTTACTCTTTCTGCGTAATCCAAAATGTATGTTCTACCAAAATTTAGGAATCCCAGAATTGATTGTAAATTCTTTAATGATTTTGGAGGTTGGAGCAGCGCACACTTTTCTAAAAAGTTAGCTATTAAGCTTTTTCCTTCACTTGACAGCTCGTATCCTAAAAATAATACACTGAAGTGGGCAATCTTTGATTTTTTAAAGTTAAATTTGTAGCCCACAGAGGCGAATCCCATAATAATGGTGCTCACCCTGGTCAAGTGCCTCGGTAAGTCATCGTCCGTCAGATAAATATCATCCACATAGGACAATGCTTCTTCATCCAAATTTTGGAGTAACTCTGTTACCCTTGCTGAAAATACCCTGGGCTATTTTTATACCCTTGGGCTAGTCGACAAAATTGTCGCTGGGACCCTAACGCACTGAATGCAGTCAGATACCTGCTTTCAGGCGCTATATTTTGGCAGAAAAATCCATTTGAGATATCAAGCGTTGGTTTGTATTTTTTGCGCACAATGTTATTCATTAATGCTGCACTGTGTGCATTTTGAACTGCAAATGTCTTTGTGCAAGTGTTTAAATGTCTGTAATCTAAAACTAGACGATATGTGTTGTCAGGTTTCATTACGGGAAACAAAGGATTGTTCATAGGTGAAGTGAAATTTTCAATCACCCCCTGGTATTCAAGTTGATCTCGGATCTCCCTGACTTGTTTTTTAGCTTCCTGCTTTATAGGGTATTGCCTTTGAGCATTTGGGGAAACTTTTAACGGGATCACGTGGTGGGTTGAATCCTCAACCCAGCCAACATGATTTTTATACAATGCTGGAGCTAGGGCAACCGCCCACTCCTGCGCATATGCATGTTTAAGATGTATGGGAACGAGGTCGGAAAATGCTGGAAAAATTACCTTTTCTCCCTTTGGGCACTCCATGACGAATGCTGGCGGCCAGTCTTGCTCTGCTAATAGGATGTCATAACTAGATGACAGATTTTCCCAAAATAGACCTTTAACTTTTCTGGGCTTGTCCCCCTCCATCCGGAGTGTTATCTCATGTAACTTATGTGGGGCGCTTACCCGAGTATCAGGTGTTTCCACCGTGATATACTCACTCAACTCCGCTGTCACCAGAAATTCCTTCAGGTTCTGGCGAGCTATCGTTACTTCTGCCGCGCTGTCTAGCATTGTCAGAGTCCATTCCAAGTTCAGAAGCTGTGTCCTCAGAATTCTGGGCATGTCTGATCTTGAGACCTGCTACCTTCTTCTTTTTGAACTGAGGTTTTGATTTTTGTTTATCCTCTTTTTTAGGTGCGTAGTCCGCAGCGCGTTGCGTGTCTCTGGACTTTGTACGCTCCTCTTGTCTGTGTTCTGACCGTCCTTCCCTCTTGGATTTTCTTGACGAACCCTGAAAGGAACGAGAGGAACGAGTATCAGTATCCTGATACCTGTCAGGTTTTTAAATATTATCCCTATTCCTGAGGTTATACCTCCTTTCAGAGGGCTCCTGTTGAGGAGACCTACCCCTGGATTGAGATCTGGTGTCTTTAGACTTTTGTTGTTTTTTATTTTCCCACTTCTTTTTAGAAGAAGTAGGTGTCTGCTTTGTAGTGTCCTTTTCAGGACTGCCCACCAGTTGTGGTTTTAATGCTTTCCCACCTAGACTGTCTCTGCCTAATTCTGCATATGCAGTTTCAATTATTTTGGGTAGTTCGTGTTGTTGTTCTACTGGACTGAACTCCCTTAGGCATTGGCGGATCACCACTGAAGCGGCTTCCCCCCTTAATGTTAGCTAGTATTATGGCTGATACCTGGTCAAAGTTATTTAGTAACTTCATCCCTAAGTTAAGGGCAGGCTCTGCTCCATACTCATTTTGTATCTGTCTCAATACGTCAGGTATTACTGCTAGTGACGGGATACCATGTGTTCTGGTATATATGGCAGCGAAGACTGAACCCCAAGAGGTGCAATCCTCTAGTTGTGGTGTTATCCCCATGGGCAAGCAGATTGTTAGAATTCTGTGTTTTTCATAGGTGGTAGTATTCGGAAATACTGCCTCAAGCTGAGTTATTTTCTGAGCTATCCAGAATGGTATTTGTTCGCGTTTTGCTGTCATTTTGCCCATTACCGCGTGTAATGTTTGTGGAGTAATTTTATTAACTGTACTCTGGACTGGAGTATCTTGTGCTGCAGCTGGTGCAGGCTGGACTGTTAAAGTCTTCATCACAAATTGTGTGAGGTTTCTGTAGATTTTAATTAAATCTCTGTGTTGTATGAGTAAGTCTGGCTGTGGCATTGTGCCAATGTCAGGATGTGGTGTGTATGCCGCTAATATGGGCCATGTGGCTCCTGCTCCTCCGAGCGAGCCTAATCTTGCTCTTCCTCGTACGTGGGGTAGGGCGCCTTTAAACCAGTAATTATGCTCCTGGTAAGTGAGCGGAACCTCTAACTCCTCAAAAGGAGTATAGTCCGCTGGTGTTTCACCTTCTAGGTAGTAGTGAAATACATCTGTAACTGGATTCGCTGCTGGGAATGTAACCCATGAATAGAACACCTCTGTTTTATTGGAGTCATGTGCCTCAATCACGAAAATTACTTTACCACCCCTGGCTCTTAAGCCATGTTCTAGAAGTTTTATGGTGACTGCCCTTCTGTAATTTGGTGCAATTTGTATTGCATCTTCAGGGTCTTCTCCTAAACCGAAGAGGTCTGTTTCAACTCTCCTTGTTGCTTCTGCTTGTTCAACCATGTTTAAGTGGAAGAAGGGTGTTTAAGGAAATTTTAAGATAAGGTGTAAATGCACAATTGTAGGAACTATATGCCCTTCAAGCTTGAATAACCAACAGCCAATAATTAGTATTCTCGTACTACTCAGCTGCGGCGGATTTTGTGCCCACCCACTCCAGACATCTCTGGGGTTTTGTGAGTAGGTTCTCTGAGAATAGCACGACTGAACTACTCAGATTCTACTGTTAAATTAGTACCCAACCAACGTTGGCGGTGCCATGTCGTGTAGTTCCTATAGTACCCCTGCAGGACCTGCGCGTTTGGATAACATATACTGTGGGCTTGGTGGCAGACTGACTCCGTGCACCCCCACCGTATATGTTAGCCTGGTTTGCATTAGCTAGCTCACAGTGCCACTAGAATCTCCTCCTCTCAGGGAGAGATTAGTTTCTGGCAACCTTAGATCATGACAACCCAAATTCCTCAGAATCGTGGAAACAATGTACTTCCTTTCGCTCAGTCACTCGTGCGTACTTATTCGGTTTGTCTCAGAGAGTTACACAGAATAAACAGTCGGGCGTTTCAATAAGTATTTATTGAACAGTTGTTATTCTAGTGTAAAATATATGTGCTGCGGCAACCAGCAGACAATAGCAGAGATATATTATCAGCAGTACGATAAAACCAAAGGGATAGAACAGTTCTACCATATTGCGATAATCATCAATACATACATGAATATAAAAGCATTATGCAAGTGTGCGTACTCCTACGATGCCTAACTAGATGTACCTGAGTGTACCTAGCATATGTGTAGGTCTAAAACCTAAGAGCCAAGAATCCTTCTAGGATTTAGTCGAACCCCCATACCTGAATAGAGAGAGTGTGGGACACTGTCCTGGTCTCGAGTTGGACACCCCGTCAGGGCTGTGTCAGACCACTGTCAGCTGGAGCGTCTGCATGCAGGACCCTCAGCGTCTCTGGTCAGTGTGTCAGCATGGAAGTCTCGGTTCCCTCTGTCTTACCGGGGCAAGATGTGGTGTATTTATACCCTAAAGAGTCTCGGTCCTCAGTATGGCTTGTATTGGTCTGTCGTTAGACATGAGGAAGACGTCAGGAAGACGTCAGGGGTGAACTTTGTACATACATATTATGCAGGTGGTGTATTCCTAGAAAGCCATGCATAATTGATGAGTACAGTGTGGGCCTGTGTTTGGGAAAAACCCTGCTGTATTCACAACCACAGGATAGATAACGTTCAGCCCTCAGAGCCCGTTGTGTACTAGCAAGGACCAATGTAGGTGAAAGATCATGCCTATATAAGGAATCATGACTATAATAGGACATGTACAGTTATGACCATAATTGGGCATATGCGGCTATGACCATAATAGGGCAAGTACGAATATGACCATATATGGGCAAATATGAATACGTCCATTTTAGGGCATGTATGAACGGGTCTACATTAGGGCCTCTATACGGGACATAACACTATCACTATATTGTAATCTTTCCAAATAGTGTAGAAATCAACTCCAATATGGTCAACACTTTTTGTATTACTTTTGACCCTGTTCCCACTGGCAGATGGGGGCGGGGTGGTGGAGGGCATGCTGAACCGTAGAGCACTTTTAAACTTCACTCAGACACCGAACTGATAATTTGAAACATCTTGCCTTTTTCAGGAGCATGGTAAACAGTTCTTTGGGCTCTACATGTTAAGCTATAACAGTCCTTTTGAACATCATAATGACCCAAGCAGTAAAGGCATGCTGGCATTTATGTTACCTGTCATTTTCCATATTCCAGATCCTTGGGAATTTGTCTTTGTATGGCACAAAATCCTTACAAGTATGTGACCAGAAGTCAACAGAAAAGCATACACTTGAGTATTGCATAAACCCTGTGCAAAAAGCAATGGACAGGAGCCATGGCTATTAGGAGCTTTACCATTCCAACTTTAACCTACAATATATGCTCCTTTCTTCATTCCCCAGAGCTAGTCACACTTTCCCCAGGGCAATGAGAACCCACATTTTGCTGCCCCAAGATCAATAAGCCCTGTAGAAATGGTTTTGTAAGCCCAAATTAAGGTCATATGGTAGGCTACATGCTCACTCTTTTATCTTCCAACAATACTTACTGATAATAATATTTTCCCTGATTGTTTGCCATTAGGGAGCAGAAGTCACAGATAGTCAATCATCATTCCACTTCATATATTTTTTCACCTAGCAGTATTGTTGGCACTGGGACAGTTTTGCACTTATCTTCAAAAGCGGTTCACACTCATTCACTATACAGATACTTTAGTAATGATGTGCTTATATGTTTATACTTTAGGCTCTACCATGCCTCCTTGTTGTTGTCCTGATGAGACCCCGAATTACATGCCCGAAACGTGTCAACCCCCTAATGGAGGACTCCACCTAATAGAGAACTTCATCATGAAAAATTCCAGCAAGGTAGAACCCAAAAAATTGGGAATTTTTCTTATACTACCCTCTTGCCCAATACATTGTGCTACCTCTAGGTGTATTACACATAATTTAATATACTGTGCTAAAGATTATATGATAAGGACTGTGTTTCTATTAGAGAGATAAAAGAATAAAGGAACGATATTAAACAGATGTATGCACCAATACGGTTAAAGAGTAAAATATATTGATGAAAAAATATAGAATGCAAAAATGTAAACTCCCTATACTTAAACAGGTAAGTGCAAAAATATCGAAAAAAATATCGATGTTAGAAATATAGTTGTACAGAATATCGATTTTTATATCTATATAAAATAAAATAATACATATTTAGGGGCGATTCCGATCTCGGCGGTAGTGCTCGAATCGGATTCGATTTACCGGATCCGATTCGGAGCCCTGTTTCCCGACCGAATCGTACGCGGGTCCGGCCGAGCGAGTACGATGCAAGCTCCCGCGAAATCGCCGACCGACTCGTACGCGGCTTCAACACGCTCCGACCGACTCGCACGGACACGACTCGCACCGCGCTATGGAGACGTTTCCCGGCCGGGTAAGTACGATGCGCGCCGCAAGCAGTCCGACCGACCTCGCGCCGTCCGTCTCGAAAGAGCTGTCGGAGCCGGACTTTGGGGTCCGCGTCGGACCCCCTGTACGCGTAGGCGCGCGAGTCGCACACAGGGGGACCCATGGGTCCCCCATACCTGTGCATGTACGCCGCGATGCGCATGGACGTGTACCCACTGTAGGGGCGCCTTGTTCGCCTCGCACCCATTGAGTCAATGGGAGCCCGCGTACGCGTTGTACGACCGGCTCCCATTGACTTCAATGGGAGTCCGACCGAACCGAGTCTGATAGCATGCGAATGCATCGTACTCGTCCGGTCGGACTGCTAGGGTCCAATTCGGTCGGAATTCTCTCCGGGTCCGGCTCGGTCGGAGAGATTTCCGGCCGGAATCGGAATCGGCCCCTAAATATATTAAATAATACAATTAATTAAAAAAATAAAGTAGATCTAATATACATTTTCACAAATATAACAAATAAACTTAATTTAAAAAATGTAAACATGCATACATAATAATCAATATATATGTATGTACATCTTTACTTTAAAACAATTAATAAACTATTAATTTTAATGTATTTTATAATTTTAAAATTCTATTTAAAAAAAAAAAAATATATATATATATATATATATATATATATATACATATATATATATATATATATACCAATAACATAAAATATATTAAAAAAAATTCTATTATAAATTAAAACATTAAACTATTTAAAAATCTTTAAACTTAAATTTACCACTCTAGTCAGTGTAACAGTAGGGAAAGTGTTGGATAGAGGAGGGGTAAAAATTACTATTCCCTCTCCAGTGAGTGTAACAGTAGAGAACGTGTTGGATAGCAGAGAGGTAAAAATTACTATTCCCACTCCAATGAGTGCAAGAGTAGGGAAAGTGTTGGATAGCGGAGAGGAAAAACTTACTATTCCCACTCCAGTCAGAGCAACAGTAGGGAAAGTGTTGGATTGCGTAGGTGTAAAAATTAATATTCCCACTACAATGACTGCAACAGTAGGGAAAGTGCTGGATAGCGGAGGGGTAAAATGTACTATTCCCACTCCAGTGAGTGCAACAGTAAGGAAATTGTTGGATTGCGTAGGGGTAAAACTTACTATTCCCACTCCAGAGAGTCCAACAGTAGGGAAAGTGTTGGATAGTGGCAGGATAGAATGAACTATTCCCACTCCAATCAGTGCAACAGTAGGAAAATGTGGGATTGCACAGGGGTAACAATTAATATTCTCACTCCAGTAAATTCAAAAGTAAAAACAAACAAAATATTAACAACAAAAATAATTCAAAAACAAAATAAATACATAAATATATTAAAAATTAAAATACAAATATATTGAATACTACAAATTTAAAAAAAAACATATTATAATGGTAAATGCATATGACAAATACCTACAAATATTATATTAAATAAAATAAAAAGTAATTTTCAAACGAATAAATATTTTTAATTAGAAATTATTTAGAATCAAAAACATTACTTATTACATAAATTTACGTTTTTTATTTACTACCCTATAACACCACACAATTACAAACCCACATCTAAATTTTATTAAAAGATGTACTTACATAATTAACATAATTAATTTCAAATTAAAGAAATACTATTAATTAAAAAACAAATTAAAAATCATAAAAATTAATAAACTTCCCACACTTTACCCCTATAATCCCCACAAACAATTGGTAAAATTAAACTGTAAAAAAGTAATTACACAATTAAAACTTATTTTCAATTAAAAAGCTAATAGTATATAAAAACTAATTATAAAGTAAGTAAAATTAATTTACTCCCCACCCTTTTCCCCTAAAAAAGTAAAACCCACACAAAAAAAATATAAACTACCCTAATTAAATATCAATCAATTAATTAACATTAATGATCAACCAATTATTCATTAATTAAACATAAATTACTTCCCACACATTACCCCTATAAACCCCATAACCCACATCTAAAATTAATTACACAAATTCCACATTTAATTTTCAATTAATTCATCAATATTAATTAAGAACTTAGGGGCCCATTACGATGGCGGGCGGAAGCACAACCGCCGTGCTGGCGGATGCAAAAACCACCAGTTACCGCCGGCACGCAGCAGTCCACACGCCCGCACAATTATGATGCGAAAAGCAGGCCAAACACCGCCGGCAAGCCAGCAACACCGTCCGCCATCAAAGTGCGCCCGCACACGTAGCGGCGCAGCATAACTGACACACACCGTCCGACGAAACACGTCCCGCCCGGCGCATAAATTACGATGCCGCAAACAAACGGCTCCCACGGCAAAGAGACACCGCACGTGAAAGAGAGGCGGAAACACGGACGCAGAGCACGGACAACGAAGAAGCGGCACCCCGGGCATGAATCCAGCACTGCAGGCCCTTCCCATGCTTCTGCTGATGCACCACCAAGGACGCAACGTACCGCGGAGACGCAGGTAGGCACACACACAACAAGTGCACGCAAACAGCGCACACAGTGCAAGGGCGGAAAAGCGGACAACCCCCCACCAGCGCGTGCACACTACACATCCACCATTGCATCCACATATGACACACAGGCCAAATCCTAACATCGCAGAACACATGTGTACACACCACCTGGGACTAGGAACCAACCACCCCGTCACGGCCCCAAAGCGCCGATGACGCCGCCACACATGCGCACAACGCAGAGGCCAACCGCAGCGCCATGCATGCGTCGCACACAGACACAGGGACACAACCAAGCAGCACACACATCAGCCCCACCCCGAACGCACATGACACGTGACAGGCCGGCCACAGACATGTCCTCAACGCCCAATTCACGGACAACACCCAACGCCACACAACCGACGCACACATGTCAGTGAAGACACGCAACAGCAGGACACACCCCAGTGTAACAAACATGGCGAAGCACACAGCGGCGGCAACACCAACTAGGAGAAGCAGGGCCCCTTCGGGAAGAGGAACGCCAGTACCACACTGAAAAACCCATACCACCCTGCACATATGAACAAGACACATGAAACGGAACACCAAAGAGCCCGGGGACCGACAACAGGTGGCCCAAGAATTACATCCACACACAAGGCCCAACGCAGAGCGGAAAGGCAGCCTGCCGCCCACACAAGGGAGAGCAGACAGCACTGAATGACCTTCCATTCCAACACCGAAACCACAGCCCTACGACAGAAGCCGGTGAATACAGCCATTGTCCAAGAATAGACCAACACAGGCATGCCGAGGAGACCGACCACAGGGCAGATAGCGCATATCACAGAAGCACACAACGGACGGGGAAGAAAGAAGAAAACACTCCCCATGTCGGCCACATGCAAGTTAATTGGAAGGAGTCACACAGCACTGACCTTGAACTGTCTGAGAAGCATGTGGGAAGAGGGCCCGTGTCCTCCAAACAAGCCAACAGAACACAAGTCCTGTCTCCCCACGACTACACAGAGCTCACAGCAACCCCGGAGCGTGCACATTGCAGACTGCACACACAGCCGGAGCACGCCACCTCTACGAACCGCTGCGAAATGGCAACCGCAACACACCTACCCAACTACGCCGAACAGCTCAAGCTGTACCAAACCAACACGATACATACATTGGGATGCGATCTCCTGTCCCTGCTGAACGTAAGTTACCGACTGACTTACCGCATCACATTGTTCAGCTGCGTCATGCCCGTCTTCTACTGTCGGAGGTGTCCCTACCAGCATCCCGTCGAGATATGCCTCTCCAACCCGGCATGTCTGAAGGCGGACCTGCTACCACTACTCCTCCCTCTGGACGCACACGACAGGGCCTGCTCTGCCTATGGGGGCATGGCGTATGTGGCCAACATCGCACGCGCACTGAAATGGAACCACTGTGCCTCCACACGACGGATCATCGAGAACAGCTACATCGAATGTCACCCAGCATGCCCCATCATGGTCCTCCAAGGGACAACCTACGAACAACACCTTGACAGCCACCATCCGCTTCATTGGCTGGCAAACATGTACACCACCAATGACATGGAAGCCCTGCTGGACGGCATCGCATACCTGACAACCTGTAAATACGTCGGACCACAACGCAGGTTCCCCGAGTGACCTATGAAGTCCAACCCCGCACCCATGCTCAGCTTCCGCATGGACTGGCCAGTCACCACCACAACAGCCATACCAAACGACCGGCAACTGTAACCACACCATCAACGACATCGCCATGACATCGGATATGACCGGGACATGCACACTGTTCCCCATCACATCCAGGAACACCGCATGCATCGTGGGAGGCAGTGGCATGGGCTCTGTGCATCGCACCCACATGGACGGAACTGCACGAACAACCAGGACACGACATGGATCCAGCGCACATGGACACACACACCGCTCAGTGGACATGAATAGGTCGCCTGGAGTCTGTGGGTGCTGCACCCCTCCCACCCCCGCCCGGGAATCCCATACCAGGACCTTTGCATGGACGACAAGTGCATACAACAACAACACGACCCCAGTGACTGTGACATGTCCAGTAACCACCACATTGCAACAACAAGTGGCACGCCGCTGCATGCACGCAAGCACATGCCCTGATGTCATCTCACATGCACGCGTGCATGAGGAACAACCGCAGCAAACCTGTCACATGGAACTGAGATGGACTGTGCCCATGATGCCGAGCGGTCTGGTAGGCTACATGTATACCGTCTGTGTCAAAGTCCGCAGCTCCGCAGCTATACGTAAATGTACATTAGCACAGCCTTGGCCAAGCAGATGTAACCCCACACCCTATCCCATTTGTTATCATGCTCGGTATATCCTCAACATGTATTCCGCTGCCAGTAGTGTCCACTATACTGCATCACAGAGGACAGAAGACTCAATATAATGTTTGAAACCAAAACTGTTTTCGCTGACTCATTTCACAAGTACGAATGAGAGAGGATGAGAGTATGTGAAGTACACGGCAGTCGTGACATGACCATGTAGTCCACTGGTATTGGATGTCAACGCAAATGAGTAGCACTACTGTGGAAGACACACATGTGTCGTGTGAAGTCGTATGGACGCAGTGCTCAGGTGGGTGGGTGCGACGGGTAGATGCGCACATGCGAAGTTGGAGCACGCCGTGTTGGGAGGGGTCATGAACAGTACACCACCGCTTCCCTGGGCATTGTGAGAGGACACCTGTCGGGGGAGTGAACACGTGTGTGCACAGCAGCCGGGCACACGTACAAAGCGGTACCAGGCGCACCTCAGCCCACCCTCTGTGGACAAGCTGGATCCTGTTGTGCGCCCGCCATGCCCCTTGACAAGGCACACACAGCCCCAGTCGACCAGGTGCAACCCCAACATAGTCAATCCGCACAGGCGATACAGGGCACGGGATGGCAGTGGAGCATGGTGTGTGAGAGGTCTCCTCGCGCTCCTCCTGGTCATATCACGCAGGCAATAGAACCTCAACGACTAGCATGGCACAAGTCAAATGGAAGTGTAGGGGGACGCACCACAGCACGAGCAGCACTGACGTCACGGGATGTGGCTCGCACCATCCCATCCATTGCCCATCATACCAACCACGCCACATGCCATTGCGACTAAGTGCAAGCGCGTGCGCCACCACCCCCGAGCCCTCCCCAGAGAGGCCAAAGAGTGAATGTGTGGGCCATCAGCCACAGACGGACGCGGCCTGGCCGCAAGGGCAGCCACAGCCACTGGGTGTCGCAGGTGGCGGATCCGGAAGGCGAAGACTGTGATGCATAGTCCATGCAGGCCGGGTCTCCATTTGGGGCACCACGCAGGTGGACGGCGTCCCGCCACACATCATACCCTGAGACAGCCCACTCGTGCAACTGGACCCACACATACACTCCTTGCCCTCTCTGGTGCGAGCTTGGGGCTGCCTGTGCAGGCGCTAGCCTCGCAGGTGAGCATTCATATTGGGGGAGCGAGGGGAGGACATGAGGGCTGGGGCGAAGATGACTGTATCACTGTCAGTAAGTACAAGGGATGACCCAGATGTGGAAAGGAAGAGACGTGTCCCGTGTGTACTGCAACTAGTCGCCAATCCAACTACCCCCCATGTCCGGGATGTAAGCCCGCACCTAGGCCCGCCCATCCGCCACATCGAACATACCACCAGCACGACAACCTTCCCATTCGAAACACTGACTGGGGGTGGCGACCAGTGTACAATCATGTGTAGCCTACCCACGCGTACATGTGGGCCCTCCAATGATCCATGTCACCTGCGGCAAAGTCATGACATGCGCAATGAGGGAAGTGAGGAGAGCTGTCCGCCCCACGCGCAGAAGGTGCATCAGCTCCACGGACCCAGCAGCGAGTCCAGCAGGGGTCACATGTGCAGGGGCAGCTGTGCCTGGTGTGAAGGCACATGCATATAGACAGCACATCGACCAATGTGTAGTCTGCCCACATCTACAGTCCATCATCATGCGGACATAGGAATTGAACACAGGGCAACACATCTTAGTTGGTGCACCCACCGTGACCAACAATGCGCAATCATCGACGTACCCGCCCTGTGCATGGCCCCCCACCCAACGGAGGCACATCCAGTGCCACCATCCCACACACACAAGCCTTCCACGGAACATGCTGTGTCCAATGGTCAGTACAGAGTCAGCGCCCATCTGGTGGATCCTGAACAGGAGACACATGCACACACATGCCAGCTCCCACTATGTACGTCTGCCACCTGGCACGTGCAATGTAACCTCTCACCTGTGACGTGTGACTGCAAGCACACAGCCGTCTTGGCATGGGGCTGTCAATGTGGACACCAGTCAATGTTTCGGGAGCTGTGATCCGTACAGTGCTGTACATAGGGTGCAGTGCTGACACCTACTACTGTCTCATATCCCCTCGTGCCACAGGTCCCACTTGTATTGGCCGCTCAGCCCGTGCCCACATCGTCGTCGTCGTGTGCCATACTCATCCAGCCTCGGAAGCAGTTCCATGCTCAGCAGACACTCATGTTGCCGTGGCGTTGCCGCTTGACGAATATGCAGTCAGTCCCCATCAGCACGCCCCGCAAGTCATTGGGGCCTAGATCCCCATGTGCATGCACATGGCAGTGGTATGTCTCACTTGCCATTGCCATTGTTGGGAGACCTGTGTAAGTGTATTGTGGCCGTGCCGTCCCAGCTTGACAGCTGGGCTGTGGCTCATGTGCTTGCTCAGTCATGTCAGTGATGTGTATGCGAAATTGCTATGTGCCGTGTTGCTTTGACATGTGTCCTCTGCCATTTAACCCAGGCGGAGACCGAACATTGACCGCCCATACCAATTGCTGGCGGACATGGACGATACAGAGGTAATCAGGAAGTTTCGGCTGGACAGGCCAACTCTGCATCGACTGTGTGCCATGTTAGAGCCCCATCTCCGTCCCCGCAGGGTGTATCCGACTGCTGTCACCCCCACGGCTAAGGTGATGGCCGCCATGCATTTCTTCGCCACTGGGTCATTCCAGCACACAGTGGGCAGTGGAGGAGGGATGTCCCAGCCCATGTTCAGCAAGGTGCTGAGGGATGTACTGGCAGCCATGATGCTGTACCGGAACAGGTACATCCGCTTCCCCAGGGCTCGTGAATTGGCGGCAGTGAAGGGTGCATTCTATGCCCTTGGCAGAATCCCACACGTCGTGGGAGCCATTGACTGCACTCATGTTGGCCTTGTTCCACCACAGGCCACTGAGCACCTGTACCGCAACAGGAAGCACACGCACTCCCTGAATGTGCAAGTGGTGTGCCTTGCGGACATGGTGATCACCCACGTGTGTGCCAAGTTTCCAGGCTCGGCACATGACGCACACATAATGCGCAACAGCATCTTGCCACGACTGATGGCCAATCTGCAACAGGATCGTGCCTGTATTGTCGGTGAGTATGTGGAGTGGTGTAGCGTGCTGGTTGTGCGATGCTGTCCCCTGTCCAGTTGGAATAGCTACGGTTCTCTGTGTCCCTCACACCCAGGTGACTCTGCGTATCCGAATGGGGCATGGCTGCTCAGTCCATTGAGGAATCCTCGCACCCCAGCAGACGATCGATACAATGAGGCACATGGGAGGACCAGACGTGTGGTCGAGCGTACCTTTGGCCTCCTCAAGTCCAGGTTCAGGTGCCTGGACCGCACCGGGGTGCACTGGCGTACTCCCACAGAAGGTGTGCCAGCTAGTGGTGGCGTGCTGCATGCTGCACAATCTGGCCATTCGGAAGCAGATCCCCCTCATTGTGGATGACGGAGATCAACCAGGGCCCCAGCCCGCAGACCAGGACAGCTCGAGTGAGGTGGACAGCGGAGAGGAGGAAGCTGGGAATGTGCGCCAGCAGCTCATCGCCCGCTACTTCACTTGACGGTGAGTGTCCATGTACGACGGATGATGTGTCTGTATCTGTGCAGGTGTGTGTGTGCTGTGTCAGGTTGGCCGTATGTTCACTGCGTGCAGTGTGTCAACGCTCCATGGCCAGGGTAGTATGCCACTGTTGGTGACTGTGGCATTGTGCCCTATTGCTCCGTGCGATGTGTGTACATTGCTTGTAGTTGTTGACATGTACTGTGTGATGGGTGTGTGACACACTCATTGAATGTGCTCCTGTTCTGTCTCCCACCCCTAGGTCCCTACAGGCCCTCCGGATTCCATTGCCATGCCACGCATCAGGTGCCCTTCCGCCCAAGGTGGCCGTTGTATTCCGTACAAATAAAACACAGGGCACAAACAGCAGTTAGTGAAAAAGGTGCATTTATTACAAACTGTGACATGTGATTGTGTGTAAGGTGATGACAAAAGTGGTGCGTGCAGTGACAATGAGCTGTCGGTCATGGCTGCGTGATGATCAGGGTGTACCCACTGGTTCTATGTCCATAGTCCAACACACACATGCCATCCAGCTGGCTGTGTGGAGTGGGATCGTAGAGCAAGTCAATGCAGTGGCTGGTCAAGGAAGGCTGGCGGAAGGCTGGCTGGCTGCCTCACTTGCGACTGGAGCGTGCGAAGTCCTCCCGGGAGATCTGTTTCCTCTTCGGATGGCCCCTTCCACGTTTGGGAGGGGGGTGTGTGGTGGCGACCTGCTGGTGGTGGGTGAGGTGTGCTCACTGGCTGTGGACGCAGGGGAAGTGGACACTGCTGGCCGACCCTGCGCCCTAGCAGGTGGTGGCGGAGGTGGTGTTGCTGGCCTTGCCTGTGACCCCACCGCCACCACCAGCTGGCCCATGAGGTCCACGAGTTGGTCCATACGGGACACGAATTGGCCCATATGGGCGTCCATGGACCTCAGCACCCCCAGCACCTCCCGCGTGTCAGTAGCAGACCTGGCCCATTGTCCTTGGGCCTCTTCATAGGCCCCAAGGACTCTGGCCATTTGAGGCAGGGCATGGCTCCCAGGGGAGGCTGGCGTTTCCCTGACCCTGCTCCTCCTACCAGTCCTGCTGCCACCGGCCTGCCCACTAGCCACATTGCACACCACGGTCCTCGCTGTGGCTCCCAGGGTGGATCCAGTCGGCCGGGCCACCACCTGCGCTGGGGCTGGTGCCAGCGAAGACGTGGTGGTGGTGGAGGCGGTGGTGGTCGGTGCGGCGATGGTGGCGGTTGCGGCAGTGGTAGTGGCCGCAATGACCGTGGGTGTGGCCGCAACGACAGTGGCAGCAGGGGACTGGGACTGTTCAGCGTCCCTGGATGATGGGTTGGTGGGTAGGAGGGGTCCTGGGGAGCGGCTGGGCCCTGCCACGCCAGATGGGCCAGCTTGGTGGTCCGTGTCCGAAGAGGTGGACAGATCCTCCAGATCCGTGTGTCCTCGTTGGGGGCTTGTAGGCTGGCTGTGCTGGCTGCTGTCTCCATCCCCAGCGTCCAGCAGTTCGTCACCTGTGGAGAGAATGAGATTTGTTATTGTGTTGCACCTGGCGAAGTATGTATTAGTCGTCTGACATTGGCAGTTCGTGCAATCTCGTACATGGGTTTCCCGGAGGCGAGTGTGTGGCTGTGGCATCTGTAGTTGTGTGTGCTAGGCAATGGGACTGTGTGCTGTGCACATGTGGCATGGGACGGATTGGCCATGCCGATGGGTGTGTTGCTGTGCCCCTACTCATTGTGACTCTGGTGTATGCGGGCTCCTGGCCCATCCTGGGTCTGGTTTGTACTTTGCTTTTGGAGTTCATATGGAACGCTTAGGAACGCATATGGCAACATGGGGGCCATGCCCCAGATTCGCATTTGGGAGGGGATATGCTTTTGGGGTTCAAATGGAACGCTTAGGAACGCATATGGCAACATGGGGGCCATGCCCCAGATTCGCATTTGGGAGGGAATATGCTTTTGGGGTTCAAATGGAATGCTTAGGAACGCATATGGCAACATGGGGGCCATGCCCCAGATTTGCATTTGGGAGGGGATATGCTTTTGGGGTTCAAATGGAACGCTTAGGAACGCATATGGCAACATGGGGGCCATGCCCCAGATTCGCATTTGGGAGGGGATATGCTTTTGGGGTTCAAATGGAACGCTTAGGAACGCATATGGCAACATGGGGGCCATGCCCCAGATTCGCATTTGGGAGGGAATATGCTTTTGGGGTTCAAATGGAACGCTTAGGAACGCATATGGCAACATGGGGGCCATGCCCCAGATTCGCATTTGGGAGGGGATATGCTTTTGGGGTACATGCTGTGAGCCATGGGTGCCGAACGTGACATGTGTTGTGGCAGCATGACAGTGCATGGTCTGAGGTGTGTGCATGCCTGACATGCCCTGCATATTTGCTGTCTGTTGTGGTTACTGGACATGGCATTGGACGCATCGTTATGAGTGAGTGATAGTTGTGTGCCAGCCAACGTATTGCAGTTGTCCCATCTCCTTGGTGTGCGTGCTGCCCTGTGCCATGTGCATCACTGCAGTGCTCGGGGGGTGTGGCCCATGTTGTGTGTTGTTGCTCACAGTGTGTCGTGCGCTTAATTGACTTCTGGCACATGGTTGGTCATGGGCATGTGTCTTAGCGTGACTGCTGTATGTGTGGCAGCTGTGCGGATGACATGCCTTTCATGTGACTGGGGCTGACGGATGGGATGGATGGTATGTTGTATGTGCATGGTGTGTCTGTGAGTTTGATGGGTTCAGTGGTGTTCGTGTGCATTTCTGTTGTTCCGCTCTGTTGCGTCTAGTGTTGTTTGTCTTACATAGGCGTAGTTGTGGGGTGTGGGGTTGACAGGCAGTGGGGGCTACATGGACAGGACTTCAATGGTGTTTCGGTTGTGTGTGATGAGTTGCACAGTGGCTGCCGTGTGGGACTATATTCAGTGTGGCTTGTGCATGCAGACGTGGCTCCTTGGGTGTTGCTATGTCTGTGATGGGTCATGTGGGGTGTGAGTCTGTTGTTCATGTCCGTGTGCACATTGTTCACTTGTTCGTGACGGTGGGCGGTGCTGCGTGTTCGTCTGCTACGTGACATGTCCCATGTGTTGGTGGTGTTATGGTCCTCATGCCTCCAGTAATCCAGCCCTGTCCAGTTTCCCACCTGCAAGTTGTTCGTGCGTGCACTGTACTGGATGCCACATGGCTCTAAGCGGGGGTGCTCCATGTTGCAGGTCTGTGGGGGTGGGGGGTGTAGTGGGTCGTGGGGGTGGCTGTACACCCACTGACACCGATTGCTGTGGACCGTGATGTCTGCCTTTCGGCTGTCGTTGTGCACTGCGGTGGCTGACACGTGGCTGTGGGGTGTGGGGGATGCTCCTCCTTGCTGTGCTGTGGGACTGGGGCCTGGTGTGTGTTGTACTTGGGCTGTCCACCCTCCCACCCACTGCACTTTGTGTTCCTGCCACTTACCTGTTACTTGTCGGTTAGTGCAGCTGTGGCGGACACATGGGTGTGGTGGGTGCTCGTTGTGGCGCTTCTGGCATATTTGGGGACCTGTTGGTGGTTACGTGGCTGGCTTAGTGTACACATGTCCCCACGCATCTTACAGTTGTTCGGTTTGGGCTGTGTGTGGTAGTGTCTGTTGCATGTGCGTGTGTTGTGTTGTGTATTGTGTGCTGGACATGGGGGTGTTTGTCCCTGGGAGCTGTGGCATGGTAGTTGCGCATGTGAGTACATAGCGGTGTGCTAGTATACATTAGTTTGTACTTACCAGCCTCCACTCCCCTGCTAATCCGGCGAGGATCTCCGGATGGATTACGACTCGCACCTTCTCCTCCCACGCTTTGAAGGTCTTAAAGAGCGCGGGATTCCCTCCGCCAGTGACGGCAGCCAGCTCTCTGTTTTTGCCCTCCTTCTTCTTGACCAGGCTCTTTACGTCATTCCAACGTTTGTTTATCTCGACTCTGTTCCTGGGCAGGGTCCCGACTGCATTGACCTGGTCTACGATCCGGTTCCACATTCTGTTTCTGGTGGCTAGTGGTGTGTGCTGGACCATGTTCCCATAGATTTGTGGGTACACCTTGATGATCTCGTCGACCATGACCGTCAGCTCCATGGGCGTGAACTTGGGCATCCTTTGTGGTGCCATGGTGTTTGTGGTGCTGGTGCGGTGTGTGTTGTGTAATGTGCAGGGGGTTTGTGGTGCCGGTGTTTGGTGGTGGTGGTGGTGGTGGTGGTGGTGGTGGTGGTGGTGTTTGGTGGTGGTGGTGGTGGTGGTGGTGGTGGTAGTGATGTGTGCGTTTCTGTGGTGTGCTGCTGTCCTTGCTGTGTCACTGTGTCCTCTCCTCTCCTCTCTGGTTTGCAATGTAGCAAGGGGTTGTGGTCTGTGGGAGTGCTGCTTTTGTACTCACCTATGTGGGTGTGTCCTCATGGTCTGTTGTTTTCAGGTGTGTTGTGTCTGGGGTTCTGGCCTTTGTATTTTTTGTTTGTCCGGGGGTGTTTTCGGGATGTGTACTGTGCTTGTGTATTTGTGTGTGCCTTTCTGTGTGGACTTGTTGGCCATGTTGTGTGCTATTGGTTTTGTGTGCGGATGGTTTCTGTGCAGGTACGTTGGCGCCATGGCTTCTGCCGTGTCGATTCTCATCGGCGTTGTTTGCGCTGGCGGGTGGTATATTTGTTGTTTTTCCGCGCTCATGGCGGTGCGATCGTAATTTCACGTGCGGTGTGTCGGCCGTGTGGGCGGGCGGTTTTGTGTTGTCGTGCGTGTTTCCGTCCGTGGCGGGCGGTTTGACTCCGACTCGGACGATGGCGGGCGGTATTTTGTGTGATTTTTCCGCCGATGGCGGTTTTCGGTTTGTGTACTCATAATGGCGTGGTCGGTGTTCAGGCGGTGTGTGCGGGCGGATTTTTGCCGCTTCCATGCCTGGCGGATTTTTTTACGCCGGGTATCGTAATGGGCCCCTAAATATTAATTAATTAAAAAGAAATTACTTCCCACCCTTTACCCCATAAACCCCACAACCCACACCTAAAAAAATCACACAATTATCATAATTAATTATCAATTAATCAGTTAATGTAAATTAACTCATTATTAATTAATTAAACATAAATTACTTCCCACCCTTTACCCCTATAAACCCCACAACCCGCACCTAAAATTAATTACACAATTTCCATAATTAATTTTCAATCAATTAATTAATATAAATTAACAGCTAATTAATAATCAATCAAAAATAAATTACTTCCCACGCTTTACCCCTATAAACCCCACAACCCGCACCTAAAACAAATTACACAATTACCATAATTAATTATCATTTAATTAATTAATATTAATTAACCACCAATCAATAATTACTCACAATTAAATTACTTCCCACAATTAACGCTATAAAATCTAAATTAAATAAATAAATAATATTCATTAATTTATTATAATTAAATTAATTCCCACCCTATTCCCCTATAAACCCGCAACCCGCTACGGAACTAAAAAACAAAAAATGTAATTAAAATAATATTGATAACTACTAAACATTTAACACATATATTAAGAAACATAAACAATACTTATACAAAAAACATACATCACCTACATTTAAAATATAAACTAAGATACATACCACTAATTAGAAAATCGATATTTTAAACTATATTTTTGCAAACAATATTAATGACTTCTACATTTTTTTAAACGATATTTGTTACCTTAAATTCGATATTCTTGACCACGATATTCTTGCTGTCGATATTTCTGAATCACAATATTTCCAACTCGATATTTGTGTAACTCAACATTTACAACTCGATATTCTGTCTCAACACCCGCCAATACATGTGCTATGGTCATTGTATTTTCAGTGTTACATGTTTTATATTTGTATATTATGTGAAATTTATATGTTCTATAGGGACATAAATAGCAATAATTTTGGATTGAAGGGAATTGGTAACTAAATCTTAGAAAGGCTGAAACAAATCAAGTTAGCATCCAATAATAAGCAATACTATTATTGTTGAATAAATACTGGCCAGGTTCTTATCTATCTCTCTAGGGAAGCCCTCATTTGTTTGTTCGAAACAGCAATGAATGTTGCTCAACAAGAGATGGTTGCAGACAAATGGGAGGGCTATATTAATGCATGGCAAGTGACACTTCTGTGAGGGGTGGTGGTGAAACTTCAGTCCTGAAATAATACCATGGATCCATACAGCCTTAGCGCAGCCAACACCCAATCTCTGTGTCCACTAGACACACTTCATAGCACATAGCTGCGCTCAAGCGCCAACTACATGCTAGTCAGCACAAACTCATAATATACCACAATTCCTGCAGAACCCAAGATGTCTGTTTAATTGATTTCTTAGCAACTTACACTTTTTTATGCAGGCTAGTGATTCATTCTCTACATAGACGATTGATCTATAGTACTGGTGAAGTGGTTAGTCCTACTGTTGCTCTAAAGTGAACGAAAATGTAGGATGGACAGCAGGGCCTTGGAGCTATATAAGCTGCAGTTAAAAAACAAGTCATAGGTGGTGGATTTAACTGTGTCCCAAGTTCAGTATCAATTGCATTAAGTGTCAGGATGAAGAATTAAGGCTTTCTAATGTAATGAGAGCTGATTGGAATTAGGTTGAAAAAAGGAAGCATAGTAGAGAGTGGTACTCTGATCTGAAGGCTTCGCTGCTAAACTCCTCATCCTAAAACCACTCCACCTTTATTCACAAATGTTCAATAGTAAAGATAAACATGGATGTGACAAACCCCTCTCATGCGACCACATTTTGCACTGGCACATCCCTATAGTCTCTAAATAGTCATCAGAAGCCCTGTTTCAAATTAGCCGACCACATACAATCATGAAATCTCCAACACATAGGTCAAGCTATAGTCTTTAACCTGCCCCTGTCCTTTAATTCCACATTTACCATTGTTGTTCTGCTGCACTATCCATCACCATTCATAGATATATCTCTGATATATTCTTTGTCCAGCTGGATTTCCCATGCCATGTTGTTTACTTTTTCTCTCCTGATTTTTTGTACAACTGCCCATTAAAGCTTTATTATGTTGCCACATGGCTCGTTAAGTGTCAAATTTGCTTACATTATACATTTTGTGTTTTAAGAATGTGCCACCCTCAGCACTAACTTTACCCTGTATCTCGACAAATTAATTATTCTGTGACTTCAACTATAGCACTGGTTGATATGATCAAATGAAATCTTGTTCAACCCTGCAAACTAGACACTCTGGGGCATATTATCAAGAAGGGCGTTAAAATTATCGCCGGTTTAGCGGCAGGAAACTGCCGCTAAAACGGCGATAATGGGCTTGCTAATATGCGTTATGGAATTCCAATAGAAGCCCAGGTTAGATGTCCTGCACATCTAACCTGGGCTTCTATTGAATTCATAACGCATATTAGCAAGCCTACATCGCCGCTTTAGCGGCAGTTTCCTGCCGCTAAAACGGCGATAATTTTAACGTGGGTCTTGCTAATATGCCCCTCTTTTAAGCTTGCAGATTAGTGAGCAGCAAGGTCTATGAACCTCTGAAAGTAGAATTATCACCTCTCTTTGATACTGATTTGAACAACTTTTTATTTTTTCTTTGCCCTGCTATGTATGTTCTTTTTTAGTCCTCTATGGCACAATCCCAGATGTGGATACACTCAGCTGCTCTTGTTCCCTCTGAATGGGGCACACCATTACGCTGTTATTTCTCACTCTGTGTATAGCCACATATATTATTCA
This sequence comes from Calotriton arnoldi, assembly GCA_963921515.1. Taxonomy (NCBI): domain Eukaryota; kingdom Metazoa; phylum Chordata; class Amphibia; order Caudata; family Salamandridae; genus Calotriton; species Calotriton arnoldi. The sequence continues at coordinate 1,183,795 of CAWUFW010001414.1, forward strand.
GAGTTAGCAAGTGGAGCAGCTGTTTTACTACCTTCCATGTTAGTACCCTTGGCATGGTCAAGACTTCTCTCTTTGCACTTATTCTTTTTCAATGAGGTTAAAATCCTCAGGCGCATCAAACCTAAAGCTGTATCCAATGACATCCTCTCAATATTGGTCACCTGTGCTGTGTAATCGCTCTGATGCTCTGAAGGTCTTGAAAGATCAACATTTTTCAAAGGCCCAACTTTTTGGAATTTCAGGAGAAGTTCCATTTAGTCCCTACTCAGGTTCCCAGTTCCTCAGGAACAGCACTTAGGGAACAGGACTCAATCTTTCAAAGGACATCAGCCAGGTCCAGTCCAGGAGCCAGTTGCTATTAATCAGCTAGGCACTCCAGAAAAATGGTCTCTTGTAGCTTGGTGTTTTCCTGTAGTCACATAGGTGATCAGCAAACTGACCCCTGACTCCACTTCTCAGTCCTGGGTACATGTAGGAGCAGATCTAGCATCTTAGGTCGCTACACCGGTCATAAACAACAGGTCCAGTGTACTGTTCTTCCACAAGTCCATAAAGTGTTATGATGAGCTGTGGGTGAGGGGCCACTTTTGTAGAATTCACTAGGCAATGGGCGGGAAAGACTCCTGGACAGTCCTTAACAAATCAGAAAAAAATTCACATGGGCAACCTTCCCCCTTTTGCAGCACATCCATTTTGCCTTACTGAAAACTATTTCACACTGCACTATTCTGAAGAAAATCCAAAATGGCAGCACCGTTCTGCTCTTGGAGGTTTCTGGTGTGCCAGCCAGGAATTTGTTTAGTGGAATGAACAGTTCCCAACTCCTCAGATACACCAAAGTGGTTGTAGTGATACCCCCTCCCATCCTGCTAAGCTGATGCCAAGCTGGCTACAGATGGGCCAGGGAACAAAGGGGCATATTAGCAAGAACCTCGTTAAAATTATCGCCGTTTAACTGCCGCTAAAACGGCGATAATTTTAACGAGGTTCTTGCTAATATGCCCCAAAGTCTTATCTTTCACAGATCTCACTTTACACTATGAATGTGCAGGCCTCACCCGCCAACGCTTAATCTTCCTGACCCCTCCATAGCTTCCTTGCCTGAGCTGAGAGGAGCTGCATGCCTAATGCTCAGATGTTCCTCCAAAAGACCTAAGACCTAAGCTATTGCTTCTGCACTGTGAGCAGTTTTCACACCCCCTTATGACGAACCATTGACAGGGACAGCTGTTGGTAGTCTAATGCCAATTAGGCTACTAGAGGTTCAGACAAAGTATAACTTTTTGAAGGTTACCTTTTCTAAATATGTATTAAAAACTAACTTCACCAGGTTTTCACATTTTAATAAATATTAGAAATAGCGGCTGAATTCCCTCTGTAGCCTATCTGAAATCAAAGATAGCAGAATTATTTTTTCTTAACTTTAGTTTCTCTCATACAACAATTACTGCTCTTTCTTATAAAAAACGCTTTTGGAGGCTAGGTTGTAGGAGCATGTCAATTATAGTTAGGTCTTGTATTAATATAAAACTAATGTTTAAAAATAAAATAAACACTTGACATTTACCACTTATAGTTCATTGAGCTAACTATAACTTGTGCCCCTGCCATAGATGCTTATGAACTCACATGTTAAATCACTCATGACATGTTTACTGACATCATTAAAGACATCAGCGATGATATCTCAGATGACACAATTGATTTCACAGGTGACAAGGAGGGCATATGTGAGGAGGATTTAGGTCACAGCAGTCCTAGTGGTGTGTCTCATGTAAGCATCCAGTGTCTGTGCACACATTGCAGCTCTCAACTGCAATGCTGAACGCGCCAGTGCTTGCTTGCTTGGTGCTTCTGCCCCACCAAAGAACATCATCTTCTCCAACCAGACATCTCCATATCACGTGATGTAAACCCACCTCACTCTTGTGGCACCTGCATGCTGGTGCCATGTTGTAAGCAAAGTGTTAGTTTGTTTTTGGACTATTGTCTATTTCCAAAGCAAATTTCAGCAGTTTTTAACAAACAAGAGCAACAGCATATCAGCAAATAAAACATACAATCAAGAGTAGGAGCCATAGTGGCAGGCTGAAGCCAGACAATAGGAGATAGACCTGGCCGGGAAGTTGTTTTAAAATGAGTGCAGCAAGAGTATGGTGAATGTGACTGGGGGCCTAGGGTCTCCGGTATCTGGACACCTGTGGCCCATTGCTCATTACTGAAAGAGGATTCCTGAGTTATGCCCCTTTGAAGGAACTGTAAGAAGTGGAGTAGCATTCTGAGAATGCAATTACAGAAGTAAACTCTATTTTGAGACATTTGATATCATAAATATTATTTATAATGACAATTGTATTTGTGTTGAACCTGGGTTTAAAATGCTGAATCCATTTTCCACCTGCATCATAGACCACTGTCATGATCGCAGATGAAAGACCTACTATTCTGTATGAGTGGCAAGTATGTATGGATAACCCACAGTGTCATGCAAAAATTAATCGGAGTCACTAGTATTACACTGAATTGACAACTTAGTGAATGATGTCAGCAAATTTTGGACTTCTAACTGGAATCTACTGCAACAAGGATACTCAGGAAAAAATCAGACAAATCATAGGCTGCATAGGTGACAATAGGCAAATAGAAAGGTCCCCATGTTAGGATAGGTGAATGCGATGTCAATGAATCTCATGATATGTGCAGGCCTGACAACGGCAATATCAGTAAATGCAATTTGAACATATGCCACAGCTTGTGCCCCCATGCTCGTCAATGCAATGCCGATGTATACCGTAACTTGTGCTGCACAGCAGCATCAACATCAGCAATAATGATACCAATGTATGTCATAATCCATGCTTGTACAATAATAGTATTGTTACCAATAAGATCAATAGCAATGTACGTTCAGACCAAAGAACACCTCCCTTTGACAACTGTATGCACAATGTTGGTAATGTTGATAAAAATGATACCAGTGGCTGCTATATTTTTCTTATGAGTTCCAATGAAGTCACATCATTGCTGTCCGATTCACCCAAGGAGATGTCCCCATCAACCCTGAGTCAGAGATACGTGGTCAGGCAGGTCCTGCGATCCATGCCCATGCTTATTGGGTAACAAGTCACAGGTGGGGTCCTCCATAAATTACAGGCAAACACGCACCCAGAGAAAACTTGGATTGATTCCATAGATATATAGTTGCACCACAAACAAGTCTGAGGAAATTGGCCCTAATAAAACCCATTTGGCCAAAGGCTCCCATTCCTCACAAATACCACAAAGCTAGATATCTCATGTAGATAGGTACACTTAACCAAGCACGACACTACATGCACACCACATGACACCTGGCCACCTGTCAGCTCTCCTCGAGTTAACGAGGGTGCCCGGGAACATGATGGAGTTTGGGGTCGATTCAGACCTCATCAAGGTCCGGAGGGACCTAGCCGGACTGGTAGGTGTGCTATTTTGCTGAGAGTCATCATCTGGGACCACTATCTAGCATGAAGAGCGAAGCAAGGGGGAGAAGAGGAAGGTTAGGATCTTTGTTCCATTCAAGCAGATGCCCTCCCTCTGGTTGCAGACTCATGATGATAGGTGAGGAGGCAAAAAACATAAACTCAGGAGGAGTGTGAGTCTGTGACCTATCCAATTTCCGAAAGTGGGGATGCTGATCTGGAGTTGCGTTCGACTTCCTTGGCTGGGGATGTGTGGCAAGTCGCTCTCTTCAAAAAGTCCTGGGCTTGTTGAGGAGTGTTGAAGATGTGCTGCTTTTCTTGAAAGGAGATGCGGAGCCTGGCCGGATACAACATGGCGTAGGAAATGCTGCCATGCTGCAGCTTGCGTTTCACCAGGAAAAATTTCTTACTGGCCTCCTGTACTGCCATTGTAAAATCAGGGTATTTTGAGGTGGAGTTGCCATCATAGACTAGATTGAGCTTCTCTCTTGCCAGACACAGGACAGCATCACGATCCCAGTAATTGAGGAGGCGGGCGATAATGGGTCTGGGAGTGGAGCCCGGAGGAGGTCTAGCAGTCAATGATCGATGTACTCTCTCCACTATCAGTTGTTTGGAAAGGGATGAGGCCTCAAACAGTTCTACCAACATGCTCTTCACGTAGTCTTCTATGCGCCCGGTAGCTGTAGATTTGGGAACTCCAAGGATGCAAATGTTGTTCCTGTGCGATCGCGCCCCCAAATCCTCATTTTTTGCAGAAATAATTTTCCGAAGGCGTTCCATACTTTGCATTCGCTCCCATCTTCTTAGGGACTCATTCGCCAGGTGTGAAATTGTGTGCTCCGTCTCACTGATATGCTCGTCATGTTTCTCTAGGGGCTGCGTGGTGAAGTCCATTCACATGCTCATGGTGTCCATCTTGGCCTCAATAGATGTGAGGCTTTGTCGCATGGTGAGTAACAGGGAATGCATATCTGTGTATTCTGGCTGTGATGTTGATTGGTGTCCCTCTGCCATACTTGTTTCTGCATCTCCGGCTGGGGCAGATGCAAATTTTTGGGGTTTGAAGGGCAGTTTAGCCTCCTTGCCCTCCGTCCTGTCCATTGTCACAGTTTTGTCCCAGCAGCAACAGAGAAACACCCAGCTGCTGGGTGCCCCAGTGTACCCAGGCAGGGGGCTGGAGGGTACAGGGCATCAGTGCAGGGGTCCCGTTGCATGGGAGGCAGGGTAGATGGAAGCACGCTGTTCACAGAGCTTGTAGGGGCTTCTGCATAAGTCAATACAGCACAGAGGGGGTCATCTCACAGCCCCATTTGGTTAGTAGCACTAATGCTTCCAGGCGTTGCTTTCAGGGTCTGAAAGGCAGCTCCAAAATCCCCTATCGCGGACTCACCCACAGTGACAGCAGGAGTGCAGCTCTCCCTCCCTGTGGATTCGGAATGGAGTAAGCAGGTGGCTCCCACAGCCATGCAGCCACCACAAATGCAAAAAGAACAATTGATGGACAGAATGCAGAACAATGTCATACATTCACCCCAGTACAGAGATCTGGGCCTAAATCCATCGTTTTTATGCTCACCATGCAATTCCAGTTTGGACCCAGCCATATGCAAATCAGTCTTGACCCTGCGCCCAATGGGAACAGTCCAGCCAAAACTGCCAGGCTAGGTCCTCCCTGGACTGGAAACAAGCATCCTAGGACCGGTTTCGGGCTTTCAGCCCTCATCAGCCAGGATAGCTTGACTCCAGTGGCATGGAGAGCACGGGACCCACGTCTGGGCATACCCGTCCCACTCGGGGAGACAAATGCAAAAAGAACAATTGATGGACAGAATGCAGAAAAATGTCATACATTCACCCCAGTACAGCGATCTGGGCCTAAATCCATTGTTTTTTTGCTCACCATGCCATTCCAGTTTGGACCCAGCCATATGCAAATAAGTCTTGACCCTGCGACCAATGGGACAACGGCAGCCCAAAGACAGTCCCCCGGAGCATCCTGAAGTGGCGAGGCATGCCGGCAACTCCACTCGGCCGTCTACAGCTGCTGATGAAGGGTTTACGGCCAGTAATCTCTAGCCCCTCAGCGGGAGCAGCGCAGCCCAGAATTTGCTCAGCTCTGTATGACTCCAGGCCTCACCTCTCCATCGGTCGTGGCGTCTCTACTCAGGCAGCCCCCATGGCTCCAGGACCACCTGGCGTGGCAGCAGGCTGGGACAGGTGGGTCTTGACGGGCGCATCCCACCTCCAGTGGCATCTCCAACATGTACAGTGCCTCCTCACCTTTCTCAGAAACTCACAGGCAGGCCGCCATCTTGCGGGGCCCGGCACCTCTCCGCAGCAGCGCATCAGCAGCGGAGCACTTCAGACTTAGCTAGTGAGCTTTTTAGGCAGCAATCGCCTCCGCCAAGACAGGATTATGAAGGATAATGAACCCGGGCAGCAGGAGCCTAACTCGAGTGCTGCCATCTTGCTTGCCAGCTCTCTGGCGCACCCCCACTTATTCTAATTTCAACCTGCTGTTATGCATTTAATATGGCATATACGGGGACCAATGATATCCCCTTGGTAATTTTGGGTCGGCATTAACACCCACAAAAAAGGGTTAAATTTTATGGCCATGGTAGTTCCCTGCATGGTGATGGGCATGCACTCATGCCCTGAGTGCTCCAGTTGAAAGGATATCTAGATCCCTGGTACTGATTTTTTGTCATGGGCAAAAATGGATCATGCATGTGCCCCTTGACCAAGCCCTGGCTCATGGTGATTAATTTAATTAGAGATCGGGTGGTGTACCAAGTGCTACAGAGTGATAGATGGCTAGTACCCTTATTTGAAGAATGATACAAGCACGGTGTTAGCAGCATACCAGTTTTATGTTTAATAGGAACAAGTAGTTTGAACAGGCCTTTTTACCTTTTTACTTGTGTCACTAGAATCTTTCTACTGGTCCACTCATGTAAAGTTCTGTGGCTAATTACTTAACTTGGCCTTGGCCTGCATGGATTGTTTGTAGCGCTTGACATCATGTGACTGACTGGACTACGGAAACGTCCTCTACGCTGGAATCAACAAATCCCTGCTACGCAAACTCCAGACCATCCAGAACGCTGCGGCCAGACTCGTCCTCGGCATCCCACGACATGAACACATCACCCAACTCCTGCGAAACCTCCACTGGATCCCCATCGAGAAGAGAGTAACTTTCAAGCTACTCACCCACGCCTACAAATCCCTCCACAACACCGGACCCAATTACCTCAACAAAAGACTCTCCTTCCATGTACCCAGGAGAAATCTCCACTCCGCCAACCTCGCCCTCGCAGATACCCCGTGCATCTGCAGAGCCAGAGCGGGTGGAAGAGCCTTCTCCTACATCGTGGCAAAGGCCTGGAATGAGCTCCCGAGCAACATAAGATGCTCCCCCACTCTGCACACCTTCAGGAAGAGCCTCAAGACCTGGCTCTTCGACTGACCCGGAGCTGCACCCCCCCCCCAGCGCCTTGAGACCCTCACGGGTGAGTAGCACGCATCACAATTCCCTGATTTATTGAATGATTGAGTGATAGTTGTGTGTGCTTGCTTGAATATGTTGGTGTCTGGGGATGGTGCATAAAATGAGACACCTGTGGGTTCCATTTTGGAAACCCGGGGGCCTGTATGGGCTAGTGGAGGGGAGGACTACAACGCCCACACAGGAAATGTGGATTGCGGACATTCCTGAGGACAGGGGTGGGAAACGCACACTGGAGGAAGGGGAGCAGAGCATCCTCTGTGCACATCAAAAGTATTTTCGATTCCAAGAGGAGTTGCTTGTTGGTGGAGCCTGAGCTCCTTGTCATTGACATGGTTAGACCGATAAGGGTGCACTGTGAGCCAGGTAATTATGAAAGAGAGGAAGGCTTAGGCCTTTATGAGGAGGTTGACAGCTAGGTTTGATCCCCAGTTACCCCTTTGGCCTGTGTTGTGGGTCAATCAGATTATAGCCACTCCTGCATTGGCAGACTGTCCTTTTGACAAGGCACAGGGCAGAGGAGAGAGCACTTAAAGGAGCTGACATCCACAACCTGAATTTCAAAGGCTGAGACACGAATTCACATATATGTCTGGATTTGAACTATAAAGGTGAGATCCTGAGTCCCCCACGTTGCTGAACAGCACTGTTCATCTGGACAAAAATGTTGTCATAACTTTGGGAGGCTGTAACCAAGATTGGGAACCAAGGTCTGCTATTCTCCCAGCCAGGTAATGAGTCATCTCCCATGAAGCCAAGAACTGTTGCCCTGTGCCTGGAGTACAAGTCTTCTGCCTGCCTACAAAGACCAGGGGGCCATGTGAGGAGGTGAAGAGATCCTGGAGAGAGCAAGACCCAGTCAGGATCCTGGTGAGTGGATCCTAGTGGGCAAAGTGTGAGGCACTTGTCACATGTCAGGACCACTGTTGTTAGAGAGCTGTCAGCTCTATGGCAGAAGTTGGTAACCCCCTCTGGGGCTACTGCAGAGTTACTGGCTGCCACACAGTGCAGCAGACACCTTTGGGGCATCACCCATGTCTAGGACTCCAATAAGCCATTGGGGGGCCACAGGGACTGTTCCACTGAACCTATCCGGGCCTTCGCCTGTTGCAACTTAGGCTGTTGGTACTGTCACCCATGTCAGTGACCCTGGTATGCTACATGAGGGGCCACTAGGACTATGGGGGCCGTCACCCAGTGCATACGACTTCGTTGGAGCTGTCACCCTTGTCAGTGACCATCATATGTCAGGAGGGGCCCTCTGGGGCTGTTGGGGCAACCACCCATTTCCGAGGAATCCTGTACTTAGAGGAGGGACTCAGAAGCAAAGTCATAAGCCATCCTGCAGCTTTGCTGCTGCTCCACCGACTTAGCAGCAACACTGAAGATGAAGGAGTCAATACACCTGTTAGTCATTGATGCTTCAGTGCACCGCACACCGACTGCAGGAGGGTGAGGTGCGAGATGCTCACTGCCAGAGCATGTGAAGATGTGTCCCAGCTTCCAAACTCTTCTAAAGGCTTCAGTTGGGTAAGGCTAAGCAGGTCTGTAGGGCCTTTGGGAGATTTGAATGAGCTCGGCAGATTAACGCCTGAACAGCTGAAACTTTCGAGGACAACGCCAGACTTTGATGAGCATCACTGGTACTCCCAGCAGCTGTAGGACCACTTCTAAAGATCCCCCAGAAATACATAGGTTACTGTGGAGGATTAGGGGGGGGCAGGACCCATGAGGGGAAACACTGCCCAAATCAGTTCTAGGGTGTTAGCCTTGTGAGACATTCCTTGTAACTTATTTAGTGTGCAGTGTTTGCGTGCAGAACATTGGTTTTCATTCCAATAGAAAATCCTGGACTATAAAATGATATTATTGGGATCACTGTGGATATTTTGAGTTATGAACTAATACATATCTTACACCTTCCTCCACCTGTAACAACATTTGACGACTCAACCCTCACTACCACTGAGTGCCAAGTGATGAAGGGGTAGTGGTTTCTCCAGTTACTCAGGGCCCATACTAAGTCGGGCACTGGGACAGCAAAAGTAAAAGGTCACAATCCACACTGTTAAGCCCAGTAACCCCTGCTTGTTACCTGGCCCTCTGAAAGAGGTCCTGACAACCATAGTGAGCTACAGAGTTCCAGAGAAAATCTTTGCACATATGAAATGGTACGTTGCAGCATCTAGAATCATTTGCCCACAGTTAGAAGAAGCTTATTGATCTGGCACTGACAGGGCATTCACAGATCCCTGGTCAAGCAGGTGCAACTGTGGTGGTAAGTGGGGATTCTACCACTCCTGCTAAAATCAACAAGATAAAAGGCCTCTGACGGAGTAACAAAACAATTCTTCGTCTGACCTGAGAGTCACAATGATGACTGGTAGGGACATTCCACTGGTAAACATGGTGCTGGAGTATGTGCCATAACTGGGACATGCTTTTTGATGGCCAATTCTATATAGGGGGATTGTACTCACAATCATAGGCTAATCTAGATGCACAAAAGATAATGCAGTTTCCAAGCTAAAAATTAGAATGAAAATTATAGGATTATTTCGGGAAATAAGAGTTGTATCTAAAACATGGAAAGACCCAGGCATCTTTTTAACTAACTGATTAGTATTGAGTAAATAATAAATGGAATATCCAAGACAATTCTAAAATGTCGTACAAAATACATCGGAAACCACGCTTTGCATGACAAAGGAAGTGACAGTTTTGACAAGGAACCCGAAAGTTTGAAAAATGTGGAAAAATCATGCCCATTTTGATTGTATTGGAAATGCTTAGACTGCATGCTGCTGAAAAGTATTTCACTGATAAAAATCCTGCAACTTGTGAGTCCACCTATCTTTTATATACACACACAAAGTTATTTTAGTATAAACCTGCTCACCTAGATATTTCCCCACTGAAGCCAACCAATTTACTATAATGAAATACGTTATTTAAATAGTAACTGCTTGCTCAGGAAGTAACCTAACTCCGGAGAAGGGGTTGGAGCCCAAGTCTGGCATGTGACATATGCCATGACATATGCCACAGCGTGTCACATTTTTTGGATATGTTGTTTCAGGAATAACTGTTAGAACACCCCCAGAAGTGGTAGTGGGTTATTTTAAAGACTTATCTTTCATCTGGGTTGACTTAAGAAAAAAATATTTAAAAACTGCAAAAACACATTTAAATATTTTTTGGAGTGTCTTGAACCCTTGCCCTATCACATAATTATGCTTTGTACTTACCTTTACACCACTTAGTAGCTTATCTATAACTTGTGGCTAAACATTTTTTGAGACTGTGCACAACACAGAAGTCCGTCTTCTATTTCCATGCTGTTTTGCTTTTACATGCCACAAATCTACACTTGATTTTCATGAGTTATAAACAAATAACCCTTTTTTTCTTTCACTATGGGACTTGCCCCATGCATTTCTTTTTCTTACACAACCATTCCCAAAGTCTCATTCCACAAATTAAGGGATTTCTTTCATAGCAAACCTGCCCCCCCTTCTACATGCCACAGCATGTCACAAATGTCTGACATGCACTGGCTTGACTAAAAAGGCCACAAATCTCACAGACACTGCTAGGGGTGATTTACAATATGGCATCTTTCATTTGGGTAAAATAGAAGAAAAATAGAAAACAAAATAGAAATTCCCTAGCTGGGGTTTGAACCCTTGTCAAAAAAACATTCAGACTCCCTGTTAGTAACCACTGGACCATCTCTTTTGTATTGAACTTTTGTGTCCAAAGCCTTTGTGTCATTCAAAAAGGGTGCTGTCCTTTTTCTATTTCCATGTCATTTTGCTGTTACATGCCACAAATCTACACTTGATTTTCATGATTTATAAACAAATAGCCCTTCTTTTCTTTCACTATGTGACTTGCCCCATGCATTTCTTTTTCTTACACAACCATTCCCAAAGTCTCATTCCACAAATTAAGGGATTTCTTTAATAGCAAGCCTTGCCCCCCCTTCCACATCCCACAGCATGTCACAAATATCTGACATGCACTGGCTTGACTAAAAAGGCCACAAATCTCACAGACACTGCTAGGGGTAATTTACAATAGGGCATCTTTCATTTGGGTAAAATAGAAAAAAAATAGAAAATAATGTAAAAATCGAATTTCCCCAGCTGGGATTTGAACCCTTGTCAAAAAGCACTCACAACCCCTGTGAACTACCACTGGACCATCTGTTCGATTAGACATATTGTGTCCAACGCCTTTATGCCATTCAAAAAGAGTGCTGTCCTGTTTCTATTTCCAAGTCGTTTTGCTGTTACATGCCACAAATCTACACTTGATTTTTGTGATTTATAAACAAATAGCCCTTCTTTTCTTTCACTCTGGGACTTGCCCCATGCATTTCTTTTTCTTACACAACCATTCCCACAGTCTCATTCCACAAATTAAGGGATTTCTTTCATAGCAAACCTTGCCCCCTTCCACATGCCACAGCATGTCACAAATGTCTGACATGCACTGGCTTGACTAAAAAGGCCACAAATCTCACAGACACTGCTAGGGGTGATTTACAATATGGCATCTTTCAATTGGGTAAAATAGAAGAAAAATAGAAAACAAAATAGAAAAATTGAATTTCCCTAGCTGGGGTTTGAACCCTTGTCAAAAAGTATTCAGAGCACTTGTGAGTTACCGCTGGACAACCTGTTCTATGAAGAAATTTTGTGTCCAGAGCCTTTGTGTCATTCAAAAAGGGTGCTGTCCTTTTTCTATGTCGTTTTGCTGTTACATGCCACAAATCTACACTTGATTTTTGTGATTTATAAACAAATAGCCCCTCTTTTCTTTCACTCTGGGACTTGCCCCATGCATTTCTTTTTCTTACACAACCATTCCCAAAGTCTCATTCCACAAATTAAGGGATTTCTTTCATAGCAAACCTTGACCCCCTTCCACATGCCACAGCATGTCACAAACGTATGACATGCACTGGCTTGACTAAAAAGGCCACAAATCTCATAGACACTGCTAGGGGTGATTTACAATATGGCATCTTTCATTTGGGTAAAATAGAAGAAAAATAGAAAACAAACTGAAAAATCGAATTTCCCTAGTTGGGGTTTGAACTCTTGTCAAAAAGCATTAAGCACACCTGTGAGTTACCACTGGACCATCTGTTCTGTGAAAAAATATTGTGTCCAAAGCCTATGTGTCATGCAAAAAGGGTGCTGTCCTTTTTCTATTTCCTTGTCGTTTTGCTGTTACATGCCACAAATCTACACTTGATTTTCGTGATTTATAAACAAATAGCTCTTCTTTTCTTTCACTCTGAAACTTGCCCCATGCATTTCTTTTTCTTACACAACCATTCCCAAAGTCTCATTCCACAAATTAAGGGATTTCTTTCATAGTAAACCTTGCCCCCCTTCCACATGCCACAGCATGTCACAAATGTCTGACATGCACTGGCTTGACTAAAAGGGCCACAAATCTCACAGACACTGCTAAGGGATGATTTACAAAAAGGAATCTTTCATTTGGGTAAAATAGAAAAAAAATAGAAAAGAATATAAAAATCGAATTTCCCCAGATGGGGTTTGAACCCTTGTCAAAAAGCACTCACAGCCCCTGTGAACTACCACTGGACCATCTGTTTGGGGAAGGCATTTTGAGTCCAAAGCCTTTGTGCCATTTAAAAAGAGTGCTGTCCTGTTTCTGTTTCCATGTCGTTTTGCTGTTACATGCCACAAATCTACACTTGATTTTCGTGATTTATAAACAAATAGCCCTTCTTTTCTTTCACTCTGGGACTTGCCCCATGCATTTCTTTTTCTTACACAACCATTCCCAAAGTCTCATTCCACAAATTAAGGGATTTCTTTCATAGCAAACCTTTCCCCCCTTCCACATGCCACAGCATGTCACAAATGTCTGACATGCACTGGCTTGACTAAAAAGGCCACAAATCTCACAGACACTGCTAGGGGTGATTTACAATAGGGCATCTTTCATTTGGGTAAAATAGAAGAAAAATAGAAAACAAAATAGAAAAATCGAATTTCCTTGCTGGGGCTTGAACCCTTGTCAAAATGTATTCAGCACACCTGTCAGTTACCACTGGAGCATTTGTTCTGTGAATAAATGTTGTGTCCAAAGCCTTTGTGTTATTCAAAAAGGGTGCTGTCCTTTTTCTATTTCCATGTCGTTTTGCTGTTACATGCCACAAATCTACACTTGATTTTCATGATTTATAAACAAATAGCCCTTCTTTTCTTTCACTATGGGACTTGCCCCATGCATTTCTTTTTCTTACACAACCATTCCCAAAGTCTCATTCCACAAATTAAGGGATTTCTTTAATAGCAAGCCTTGCCCCCCCTTCCACATCCCACAGCATGTCACAAATATCTGACATGCACTGGCTTGACTAAAAAGGCCACAAATCTCACAGACACTGCTAGGGGTGATTTACAATAGGGCATCTTTCATTTGGGTAAAATAGAAAAAAAATAGAAAATAATGTAAAAATCGAATTTCCCCAGCTGGGATTTGAACCCTTGTCAAAAAGCACTCACAACCCCTGTGAACTACCACTGGACCATCTGTTCAATTAGACATATTGTGTCCAACGCCTTTATGCCATTCAAAAAGAGTGCTGTCCTGTTTCTATTTCCAAGTCGTTTTGCTGTTACATGCCACAAATCTACACTTGATTTTCGTGATTTATAAACAAATAGCCCTTCTTTTCTTTCACTCTGGGACTTGCCCCATGCATTTCTTTTACTTACACAACCATTCCCACAGTCTCATTCCACAAATTAAGGGATTTCTTTCATAGCAAACCTTGCCCCCCTTCCACATGCCACAGCATGTCACAAATGTCTGACATGCACTGGCTTGACTAAAAAGGCCACAAATCTCACAGACACTGCTAAGGGGTGATTTACAAAAGTGCATCTTTCATTTGGGTAAAATAGAAAAAAAAAGAAAGAAAATAGAAAAAACAAATTTCCCAGCTGGAGTTCGAACCCTTCTCGAAACTACCACTATCCCATTTATTGGATTGTTAGGATTTTTTGGCTCAAAGCCATTTTTATCAGGGAAGGAGAGTGCCCACCCCTCTTTTCTTTCTATGCCATTTTGTTTTTACATGCCACAAATTCTATGTCATGACCGGAGGCTCTGTTTATGCTTCTCATTTCTTTACTACATTACCCATGTTTTCCTGTACCTCCCATTTCACATGCTCCAATTATACATGAGCTACCCATATAACTGTAGAAGTCACCATTTTGTTTCCTCTTTCTTTGCTGCTTCACAGCCAGATAATGCAGTTTAATTCGTTATGCTTGTTCTGACGTAATTATAGATATCTCATATCTCTATTGCTTAGAATGTTTCTTTTCTATATGCTTGTAATTCCATAGTTATTGGTATTCCCTACCTCTATTTGGTGTGAATGTCATGCTTTCTACGGGTTGCGGTTCTATGAGGGCAGGAGTGGTAAGTTGACTGATCACCTACTGCATGCGCTACAGCGCTGGGATTCCGCCTTCATTTTCTGAACACTTACCGCGGTCGGACTCTGACGCTGCTTGCTGCCTCAGTGGAGCGGGGAGCGGACAGCGCACATCTCGCTGATGTGCGCAGTCCTCTTTTACTTGCAAACAAGGACCACACAACGCGCATGTGCAGAAATTGAACGCGACGCTCAGGGATATTGATCAGAGCGTTTTCTGGCTTTTTCTACCCATAACGTGACTTGGCTCTGTATGTGGTGGCAGGGGTGAATGCTCCCCCTACTCACAAGTGTGTGCAGGGTTGTATACATTTGCCTCGAGTGTGTTTTTTGGTCCAGGGATCTCCCTCCACATTTAAATTAAGGCATAATCCTTGGCCTTGCAGGGTTAGTTCCACTCTCCCCTTACTCTCTCAACTCCCAGTAAATTGAGTGTGCATGCAGAGAGAATGGCACAATGGGAGCCGTATAAGGCGGAGGCAGACAACTACCATGAAGAAGGTAATGACCAGGTAGAGCGGCATTTGGTGGATGCACTGGACTGCAGTGTACAGCAATCTGTGAATAAGGCCCTGGTACGGGCGCAAGGTCCCTTCACGGGGCAGCTGTTTGAGTTTGCATGCCAACAAGGCTGGCAACCCCAACTTCCTCCAGCAAACAATGAGGTGGGCCCATCAAAAAAGGGCAAAGTCAAGAGTAAATCACAGCCAGAGGTACATGGAGAGGCTTTTGCAAAGCTGAGGCGCAAGAGAGAGACTGAACACGATTATAGTGCCAACCCACAGGGAGAGTCCTCTCAGTCTCACAGCTCACAGCATACAGAGGCCCTAGACTCAGACTGCTCTTACCACACTGAGGACAGTGATGAGGGTAAGAAGGCAAGACCCAGTAAGAAGAAACGGGCTCCAGTCCATACCCTTCGGGTGCTCCAATTCGAGCCCACCGAAATAATACACCGCAGGGAGTCCAATTGTGTTCCCCCTCCAGAGGATGCGGAACACCTTCAAACCCATCTATGGCGGAGCTTTGATAAAGAGGTACGTGCACGCCTCCGCATGGAGTGTCCCCGCCCAGACCTGTGGGTAAGATTGCAGACACACCAGAGGTAGATCCCGTCATGGGCACTTTTATGAAAAAATACGCAAGGGATCCGAAAAAGGGCCTGGATCGCTCGTTTTGGATGTGCCAAGATAAACTACTTGACCTGACAGGAACCTTGACTAAGATCTTAGACTTAGCATACTAAGCCAAAGAGTCCAACTCCCCAGTAAATACTGACGATCTGATTGGCTGGGCTCAGCAAGCAGTCTGCATGTTAGGGAACACCAACTGCACCATCTCTACAGAGCACCGGAGATCTATCCTGATGAGATTAGATCCTAAACTCAATGATCTATCCAATTTGGAAGGCAGCCCAATGGCTGACAGCCTATTATTCGCGGGCTCTCCAGATTTTGTGTCACCTACTGGACTATATGTCGCTAAAAAGAGTATTCTGGAGAGGCCTTTTTGTCAGGGCCGGGTGCCATGGAGGGTGCGCCAGACTGTGGAACCCACCAAAGCTCTCAACAAGGCTACTATGCCTGCGGCAAAGGTGGTTGGTATGGAGACCAACCAGATCCGCCCTTCTATCCCACTCAACCCAGAGGTGGCCGCCCCAGATTCTGCTGCAGATCCAGACACGGACAATAGAATGCAATCCAGGACACAAGATATACTGGTATGAGTTATTCCCTTCTCGGAAGAGATATTGGGAGGAAGAGTGTCGCTATTCACAACAATTGTAAATGCATAACCATGGACCCATGTGTACTGGAGACCATTCAGAGCTTCAAACTGGAATTTTATGAATCTCCAACTCAGTCTGGCCCCCCAAGACAAATGTATTTTTCCCAAACACAACAAGTTTTTATATTCAAACTCTCCTAGCCAAAGGGGCAATATGCCTGACAATTCCAAACCCCAAAGGGTTCATGAGACCCATCTTTCTGTTCGAAAAGAAGGGCAGAGGTCACTATTAGTCCTAAACCTCAAAGATTTCAATGTCTGGATAATGTACAGACATTTCAAAATGGAAGAAATTCTCTTGCTAAGAGATATTCTACAGGAATGCGACTGGATGGTCCGTCTGGTCCTGGAGGATGCCTACCTCTCCATCCCCATATTCCCACCTCACAGATGGTTTCTACAGTTCAAATGACGAGGACAGTGCATGGAATTCAAATCCCTTCCATTCGGTCTCTCATTGGCCCTGTGGTGTTTCACTAAATTGATGAGACCAGTCGTAGAAGCACTGAGGGCTTGAGGAGTATGTCTAATTGACTAGACAACCTCCTGTTGATGGCCCAGGACCTTCAAACACTCAGGACTCATCTATCATGGACTATATAACTTCTTCAGAGTCTGGGATTCCTGATCAACTCCCAGAAGTCAGTCCTGTCGCCAGTCCAGCAAATGGCATTTCTGGGTTTCCAGAAAGAATCAGTCCGAGCACAATTGCTCCTTTCAACCCAAAAGATTTGCAATATCAAGAGGGAATTGGGGTCTGCATTGTGCAAATAGACTGTATCATTGAGTTAGATTGACAGAATCGTGAGACTCCTGGCCTCATCGATACAAGCCATATTTCCAGGATCCCTCCATTACAGAGCCCTTCAGAGATTAAAAATCCAACACTTATGGAAGGGTCTATCTTACACAGAACAAGTCCCACTGATGGGCAAAGCCAGGACAGAGATAACATGGTGGTTGGACCAAATGGAATCCTGGAATGGTCGAGCCATTTTCGGCACCACGCCAGAAATAGGGATCAAATTGGATGCCAGCCGGTTGGGTTGAGGAGTGAGGTGCGGGACGATGTCGACAGGGGGTCGGTGGTCAGAGGCGGAGCTCAGGCTCCACTTAAATTGCCTGGAACTCCTGGCAGGCTCTTTCGCTATCAGGAGTCTCTCCCCGATAAAGACGGACTATTATATCTTACTGAGAATGGACAACATCTCAGCAGTCCGCTACGTCAACAAGCTCGGGGAGACGAAGTCCCATCTACTAGCAGAGATTGCCAAGGACTTCTGTCACTTCTGACTCGATCATGGCATCTACCTCATAGTGGAGCCTCTACCCGCGCAAGAGGAACACCATAGCCGACTGGAACTCCAGACACTTACGAGATTTCAGCGACTGGAAACTGAATCACTCAGTTCTCCAAGCTCTGAACAGATTGTGGGGCCCGTGCGAAATAGATCTGTTCGCATCATGACTCAATCGGCAACTGACACATTTTTTGAGCTTGCGCCCAGATCCGGATGCCCAGGCGACAGATGCATTTATCCAGGACTAGGATCAGTTCCGAGGCTATGCCTTTCCCCCATTCCTGATGATTCCACATGTCCTGTCACAGATCAGTAGACAAGGAGCAGAAATCATTTTGGTGACACCTTACTGGAGAGCGCAACCTTGGTTCCCAGTAGCTCTAACTCTAGTGAGTGCGCCTCCAGTTCTACTCCCAGTTCAGCCGGATCTCCTCCTAGACCCAGAAAGTATTCCTCACCCATTGAATCTATCAGGTCAACTCAAGCTGGGGAGAGGAGTTGGCCTAACGGCTAGGGCGTTCGACCTCGGACCTGGGGAACTGGGTTCGAGTCTCGGTAATGACACTGAACATCCTGTAAATCTCAGCAAATCACTTAATCTCCCCGTGCCTAACAAAAATGAATGTGTGTCCTCATGTAACGTAACTTGTGCTATGTAAAGCGCTCTGATACCTTATTCGGTTGCGGGTCAAGTTCGTGCTATATAAAACTCTGCAAAAAAAAGCTGAAGGGTTGGATGGATTCAGGCAAAGATGGCATACCCAAGGCATTTAGCAACAAGCTGCATCCTCCATCAGGCAGGCCTGGCCAGATAACACCCATAAAAGATATTCTTTAGCTCGGAGGAGATGTTGTGCTTGGTGTAACACATGGAGTGTTGATCCTGTGGGGGCACAACATTGTATAGTAATAAAATTTATATCAGAACTACCATCTTCCGATTTAGCATACCGAACAGTTCATAACTTCAGATCAGCAATCTCTGCAGGACACCTCCCAGTAGAGGGTAAACTATTAGATGAACACCCTTTAGTCTGCAAATGGATAAAAGGTATCCGTATGGTCAACCCTCCGAGACCCAAGTATACACCCATTTGGGACGTGAATGTTGTTCTCAAATTCTTGGAGCCATGGCCTTCAAACAAATACTTGTCGTGCAAACAACTTTCGGGCCAAGCTCACAATGTTATGTCTGATTTCCTGTAAGAGGGTATTTGACTTACGAGTATTGGATCTATCAGATACAGTATTCTCTCCAGAAGGCATTTCCTGTACTATCACATGCCGCACCAAATCTATTTCCATGTTGGTAACCTATCCAAGTTTCCCAAACAGTAGTAAATTATGTGTGGTGCAATGCTTAAAGGATTATGAAATCGCTACTTGTGATATGAGATAGGAGGCTGGAGGACAACTACTCATTGCCTTACAAAAACCCTAAAAACCAGTGTCTGCAGCTACCTTAGCCAGGTGGATGAAATGACTATTGGCAGAAGCAGGTGTCAACATTTCTGTCTTTGTGGCGCATTCTGCCAGAGGAGCCATGGCATCCAAATCATATGTCTCGGCTCTCATGTAGAAGACATCATAAGAGCGGCAGACTGGATCTCTGAGTCTACATATAAGAAATACTATTATAAACCTATTGTAGATGTGGCATCTGTGGTGGTAACACGACTTTAGACTAGCATAATTGGAGCCGCCGGTCCTGACATAGAATGAAAATGTGTCTAGCTGACGCATCAAGAATTTCCAATTCTATTAAGTACACGGAGGCGAGGCTCACCCTTTAGATGCAATTGTCTTTGAACTATAATTCAATTGTTAAAAGTGTACTGTTATACTAATGTTGATACAAAATTGAGTTGTTTCTGTCATATTTCTCCCACCTGATGATTTTTGGCAATAAACTATGCTTTATATTTATGATGCCAGATTTTTCTTTGGGGATCTCTATCTATTTCAGGAAACGCCCAGAACAGCTGTGAGGTGCACTCTGCTTTGGAATTCATTCCCTTGAGAGGAGTTATATATGGCGTGTTGACTCGCTGCAATTTTAATCCCATTGCAGAGTACAGTCACGGGCTGTGGTTGGTGATATACATCCCTGTTGGATCAACTGGAAGTTTTAAGTCCACGTTGGGCCGTATGGATCTTTGGTGACTTTTACCCTGTTTCCCTTTGGAATATTCTGTTCTTATGGACTTATTAACAAAGAAAGAGGACACAAAATGGTGACTTCCACAGTTACATGGGTAGCTCATATATGATTGGAGCATGTGACATGGGAGGTACAGGGAAACATGGATAATGTAGTTTGTGTTTTACTTTATTGAGATTGGCTGCTGAAATTAGTAGTAAAGAAATCAGAAGCATATTCCTCGCCTCCGTGTCCTTAATAGAAATCTTGATGCGTCGGCTATAAAAATTTTCATCCACACTTGCTTTTCATGCTTTATATATAAATAACCCTCCTTCTCTTTCATTCTGAGACCAGTCCCATAAATATGTTTCTCACAAACTCTTTCTGTATAACTTCTGCCACAATTTCATATGTATTTTGCATGCCTCAAAAACACTTTTACTTTTCAAGACTGTTAGCCACAAAATAGCTATTCATTTTTCTCTTTGTGTTCTATATAATAGGATTGCTAAATATTTTCAATTATGTAAGAAAAGTGCATTTGAAACATTCTACCGGTCAGTCTAGAACCCTGGATAACAACCAAGCAGCTTCTTAGTTCCTGTATTTTGCCTAAAGGATTTTGCATCCAATAACATGAGTGAGGTCAGTTGCGCTGTAGCTGTACGCTATCCCATTGTTTGATTTTATGACGTTGTCTTTTTAACTTTTTAACTGGTGGCTAATTACCGTTTACTTTTGTATTTTTACTTGATGGGCTCTCACCTCCACACGCTGGGGAATTTCTCTTCCTTCCTGGTTCCGCCCGTTCCGCCACGGCTGTGTGCCGATTGGGCGGAGGGCGTTCCCGAAGCAGCCAGACTTGCGTCCCACACAAAAAGAATATAAACTGAAAATTTCACAATTCCGTGATAAAAATTGGAATAAACAATTGTTTAAATTACAAGATAGGTATTTAATGCTAGTGTAGATGAAACAAAACAATATTTAACACGTGGGCAACCGTGACAAGGCAGAGGGAAATCGGCCGATTTCCTTGCCCCAGGCAAGTGACTTAAAATTGTGACTTTCCAATATACGTGAATATAAATAAACACAAGTCACAGTAGAGTTTACATCTCATACTCCACAACCATTACAAATAGTAGTATAGAGTTAGGGATGTCTGTGTCGACGACGTTTCAATCCCGCAGAGAGTATCGGGATCTCATCAGGACTAATAGATAGAGCAGGTGCCTGAGAAGTTGCCTGGAGAAGTAAGAGGGAGGGAGGGGGAAAGGGGGGAGGAGAAAAAAATTAAAATCATAAAGGAAGAGATGTGAAAAGAACTAAGGGGAATAGGGAGGAGAAGGAGATACTAGGGAAATAAAAACAAGCGGAAAAATAGGAAAATAGCAGTGGAGTAAATACAAGGAAGTGTAAGAGTGAATGGAGGAGATGTGTGAGGTGAGGTGAGGTAATGTACATATTACCAGAATAAGAAAATGAGTGAAGAAGAAGGGAAGGGCCACAAGATCAGGGGCTGTGAAACAGGGATAAAGAGTGTAAAGGAGAGAAAGTGAAGGAGGGTGAAAGTAAGGGAGGGATAAGAGCAAGAATGGACTAACCAAGAGTGCGGCAAATCAAGGAGCCGCGATGAACAAGGCCAGAACGAGTTGCTGGCTGAGAAGTCCGCCGGAAAAATTACGGGACGGGAGGAAGGATGCGAGATCTGAAGAAAAATAAGGGAAGAGTAAGGCAAGACACATGCGAGCCGAATGTGTAACCCCGAGAAAAACCCAAGGGTGAGAGAAGGAGAGGGCTTACCGTCGGATACACGGGTCTCCAACCAGGGAATGTGCCTCCCGGCTGGGAGGCTAAGGTAGAGGATCGGCGTGCAGGTAGGCAGGTCAGGGAAGGGAAATTATGCAATGCGACCCTGGAACCAGGGGTCGGAGCCGTGCGCCTGCTCGATGGCTGTAAAAGGGACACGGGATAGTCAGGCGGGGAGGAAGCGAGGGAATGTGTGGGAGAGGATAGAGCAATAAGGCACGAACCAGAGGGCTAAGCAGCCTGGGCAGGGGTGGAGGGACTCAACGTGAAGGAAACGGCCATATTGGAAGGGGGTGGAAGAGTGAGAGAAGTAATGTGAAAGGGCCAAGAGTGTCGAAGATACCAGATAAGGCAGCCAAGTAGGTGAGTCCCTCCACCCCTGCCCACTCATCACGTCACTTCCGTTTCCCTTGATGTAGTTCCCCGTGATCCCGCTCTGCCTCACATCTATGCCGGCATTGACCGCAGCTGCTTGCTGTACCCCTGATCGTCCAGCGCGTCCTGGCTCCCTCCCATTGCTGGTAAGCCCAGGCTGCTTAGCCCTCTGGTTCGTGCCTTATTGCTCTATCCTCTCCCACACATTCCCTGGTTGGAGACCCGTGCATCCGACGGTAAGCCCTCTCCTTCTCTCACCCTTGGGTTTTTCTCGGGGTTACACATTCGGCTCGCATGTGTCTTGCCTTACTCTTCCCTTATTTTTCTTCAGATCTCGCATCCTTCCTCCCGTCCCGTAATTTTTTCCGGCGGACTTCTCAGCCAGCAACTCGTTCTGGCCTTGTTCATCGCGGCTCCTTGATTTGCCGCACTCTTGGTTAGTCCATTCTTGCTCTTATCCCTCCCTTACTTTCACCCTCCTTCACTTTCTCTCCTTTACACTCTTTATCCCTGTTTCACAGCCCCTGATCTTGTGGCCCTTCCCTTCTTCTTCACTCATTTTCTTATTCTGGTAATATGTACATTACCTCACCTCACCTCACACATCTCCTCCATTCACTCTTACACTTCCTTGTATTTACTCCACTGCTATTTTCCTATTTTTCCGCTTGTTTTTATTTCCCTAGTATCTCCTTCTCCTCCCTATTCCCCTTAGTTCTTTTCACATCTCTTCCTTTATGATTTTAATTGTTTTCTCCTCCCCCTTTCCCCTCCCTCCCTCTTACTTCTCCAGGCAACTTCTCAGGCACCTGCTCTATCTATTAGTCCTGATGAGATCCCGATACTCTCTGCGGGATTGAAACGTCGTCGACACAGACATCCCTAACTCTATACTACTATTTGTAATGGTTGTGGAGTATGAGATGTAAACTCTACTGTGACTTGTGTTTATTTATATTCACGTATATTGGAAAGTCACAATTTTAAGTCACTTGCCTGGGGCAAGGAAATCGGCCGATTTCCCTCTGCCTTGTCACGGTTGCCCACGTGTTAAATATTGTTTTGTTTCATCTACACTAGCATTAAATACCTATCTTGTAATTTAAACAATTGTTTATTCCAATTTTTATCACGGAATTGTGAAATTTTCAGTTTATATTCTTTTTGTGTGGGACCTTTGTTCTGTTAAACACAACGCTACCCTTGGTCCCCGCTGACTTCCAGGGTTCCTTGTTTTTTTGTTAGACTTGCGTCTCACGGCATTTCCGGGTTTTTCCTATGAAAACCCATGCCATGGCGGGCGCGCTGCTGGTGCGCCAAAGGCGCGCCTAAGGCAACGCACCTAAGGCAAGCCTGTCTGCGCCCGTCCGCGTCCGGCCGGGGCCAGGGGCCAGAACCCCTGCTCGTTTTTGCTTGCAGCCTCAACTCGCTTACTCCTCTCAAGATCTTAGGAGTTTTAAACCCACCCTAATGATGTTTGTCAGGTTCTTGCCCCTGATGCCAGCGTCAGGTTCTGCTCTCATTGTTTATTTGATAATATCTTCCCCACTTATTCCCGGCCTGGCCCCCACCCTTCTTTCGAAGGAGAGACTTCCCACCTTTCCAGAGTTGACCATTCTTGCTCACATTCATCTAAGGTTTTCCGTTGTTTTAGTCTCAATTGTCGCTCCCTTCCCAAACACCAGTTGCACCCATTTCAATTCCTAGTTGATATGGATCCAGATGTGGTTTTTTTAACAGAGACCTGGCTCCACAACAGGTCCATACCAGATGTGATTGCGGCACTACCACAGAATTTTGCTCTATTAGGTATAAATAAACCTCTGAAAACTGGTGGGGGAATTGCCATTATTTAAAAAAGAATCTACAAAATTGAGGCACTCACGATTCCCAACTGTGAAGCCCTCATTTTCTTTATCCCATTCTCCCCTAATCTTACCTTTTCTGGTGCCCTCATTTACCGTCCCCCTGGCCCATCTAAAAACTGGGGTTCCCTGTTGACCGAATCACTTGCCCCTCTTGTTCTTCGTGCGGCAAATTGTATGTGCTTGGGGACTTGAATTTTCATTTTGATGATCCTAGTAATAAATCTGCTCGAACTCTTTTGGACAATCTGTTCACCCTGAATCTTTCACTCATCAATTCCTCACCTTCCCATGTAGCAGGTCATTTTTTGGACCCATTTTTTTCTTCAAATTTTCCTACTGTGTCCACTGCTCCCCCCATTCAGCTAGGCTGGTCTGATCACCTTGCCATTCCTTTCTTTATTGATTTCTCCTTGGCTCATTCGCCTCGCCCTCCCGCCTTGCCAAAGAAAACTCGGAACTGGTCTCTACTTGATATAAAGGCACTAAATGAGCTGCTTCGGCAGACTGTTCCTTCCATTTCATCTCAACTGGACTCTGACCAGCTACTTATCGATCACTGGTTGTTTAAGGCTATCGATTCCATTCTTCCCCTTTCTAGTAAATCCCAATCTAGAGTGCGTCCCCCCACTCCGTGGTTTACTGACTCCCTTAGAGCTGGAATAAAACAATGCAAAGTTTAGGAGAGACTGTGGAGAAAGCATTACGCGCCAGAGGCCAAAGCCACTTATCTGGAGGCACAAAAAAAAATATCATGCTCTTTGCAGATCTGCTCGTGCCTCCTTCGATATGGATAAAATTACGTCCGCCTAAAATTGTCAGAAAACCCTATTTAAAGTTGTGTCCGAACTTTCTGCATCCAATATGTTATTGCCATCCCCCTCCCTTCCATTACACCATTGCAATGAACTTGCGCAGTTTTTTCATAATAAAGTTGTGACTATTCATCGTGAGCTTGAGTTGGATTCCTCTTCTCATGACAACTTCATCTTTCATCTTTCCCACTACTCAACTTTCTGACCATGTTGTGACTGTTCCCCCTGATTTTGCATCTGATGAATCTTGTCAAGTTAAGGCTTGGCTCCCAATTGATTGAATTCCTTTGAGAAATCTACTTGGAAACATCAAGTCTGGCTCCCCACTTGATCCTCTCCCTCCTTCCAAGCTCAGATGCCTGGATGAGTCTTCCCTTGAGGTGATTGCTCAGCTTCTTAATTCCTCCCTAAATCTGGGCCAGTTACCTCGCAGTTGGAAGAACGCTCTGGTGCTTCCATTGTTGACAAAGACTGGTTTAGATCCCCTCTGCTGGTCTAACTACAGGCCTATATCTCTTCTCTCCACCTTTTCCAAATATTGGAAAAACACATTAACTCTCAACTTTCTGCACATGTGATGAAACATAAGCATTTCATCCGTCTCAGTCGGGCTTTCGTCCTGGTCACAGTACCGAATCAGCTCTGTTGGGAGTTATGGAGGACCTGAGGCAGCAGCTTGATTGTGGGGGCTAAGCAGCGCTCATTCTTTTGGATTTGAGCGCTGCTTTTGATACGGTATCCCATTCCATTCTGGTGTAGCGCCTCGTAAGCTTTGGTATTGTAGGTGTAGCCTTGCAGTGGCTGATTTCTTTTTTGGAGGATCGCTCCTTTCAAGTCTTTTCTCACACAGTGAAATCTAACCACGTTGCCTTGACATCTGGAGTTCCGCAGGGTTCGATCCTGAGTCCTCCGCTTTTTAATCTTTACGTTCGCCCTTTGGCAGACATTGCGGAAAAATCTATGTTGACCATCTTTTCATACGTTGACGATACGCAGATTATTTTTTCTTTATCATCTGTTCAACATCACGATCCTTCTTCACTTAAACATGGTCTGCATTGCGGATGTCCAGCAATGCTTTAAGGCTGAATGGTTCTATAAACGGAGGTGCTCATCCTGGGGAACAATCCTGAGCTTTGGGGAGCCAACCACTGGCCTGTATCTCTGGGACCTTTACCCACCCCGGTTCCTAAGGTTAAGAACCTGGGATTTTCCATCGATAGCAAGCTCTCTCTCGCTGCTCAGGTCTCTGGAGTCACCTCGGCCTGCTTTGTGGTCCTCAAGAGGTTAAAGAAAATTCTCTGGCTAATTCCACCTGCTGCTCAGAGGACTGTCCTGCAGTCTTTGCTGATCTCCAGGTTCGATTATGGTAATGTATTGTATCTGGGTGGGGACAAGACCTCTGTACGCCGTCTCCTGCTCATTCAGAATGCAGCTGCCCGCCTACTTTATAGGTTGCCTTGCCACGCCTCTGTCTCCCCTGTGCTCTATCAACTCCACTGGCTCAGGGTTGGAAAGCGTATCGAATTTAAGGCTCTCTGCTACATGTTTAGAGCTCAGCACGGCCTGGCCCCCGCATACATACCATATCTTGTCAAGCCCTATCGACCTTCTCGCAATCTAAGATCTGCTAATCTTTTCCTTTTCTCAGTTCCTTCCTGTGACCAAAATTGTGGAACTCTCTTCCGCTAGAACTCAGGAATTGTCAATCCCTCTTTGCCTTCCATAAAAAGCTCAAGGCTTTTCTTTTTAGCCAGGCCTAATGCCAACTGAGCTTCTATCTTGCTTGTTCCGCTGTCAGCGCCGGGAAACCCTGTTGGGTAGCTGCATGCTTTATAAATCTTTAAATTAAAAAAACTGCAGTCCCTTTTCTATTTCAAGTATTAGGGTAATTCATTGATAGGCCTTCTTCTATGCCATTTGACACCCCTGTTTAGCTCCAGTTATTTTGTGAGGTTGTTTTCGAATATATTGCCATGCAGTGGAATAATCTACCTCATCAACTACCACTTCTACCTGCTTAAGCAGTGAAAAGTGCCACCTTTCATATGCAGGTTGTATCACTCATCCTGAAGAATTGCTGACAGAAACAGGATTCTGAAGTAGCCACTCCACATTTTGCCATTAAGACAAGGTAAGCAGACGTATAGGCCTGGATCAAGGTCTGTGGTGTCCTAAAGATCACTGCCCAAAACCTTCCAAATCACTGTGTAGTTTCTGTGTAATATGTCAATGTCCTAAATGTGATCTTATCAAAGACACTTTGTCAAACGAACACTGAAATGTGCTCATCGGTGCTTATTTTAAGTCTGTGGCACGAGGTGGGGCATAAAGCGACTCTCTTTTTGGTGAAAGGGAAAATATTTTTAATTGGGCTTTGGCCCAGAGAGAGAGGTGAAAACCCAAGGAAGGAAGAGAAAGACAGGAAATAGTGAGAAAGAGAGAAAGCAGAAATGAAATGGAACCTGCAAAAGTGAGATAAAGAAGCATAAAGTGTATGTTGGTAGATGAAACAGACATGACTTACAGTCGGCAAAATCACTATAGAATGAAGAAAAGCTTTGGTTTTCTAATTGCTTAGCAAGTATACATACATAAACATACAGAGATGATAAGACTTGGGTGCTCAGTCAGCGTAATTAAGTATGACTACCGAACACAATTGGCATTTACTTCAGCTGCATGATGATGATACATGGTGATGCACAGAAAAGCCTAAGGAGAGCACTAGTAGCAGCGCATAATTCGTAAAATACTGAGTGCTGGTACATGCAACTTTTATGAGAAGCCTGTGGGCCGTGCAATTTAAAGTTGGTGCGTGAAATACCAAAGCTGGTTGTCTCAAAACTCATGATGCACCATAACTCCACTGACACACATATACCTGCCCATTTATTTCACTCTTGCCTATCCTGCTTTCTCCCTTTGTGATGCTCTCATTTTTCTCTTTCTCTATCTTTCCCCTTTTTTCCCTCTTTTGCCATCTTGAAGCAACAGATGCGAAAAAAATAAGTGCTGGTCCCCAAAAATAAGTGCTACTGCCCCACACCGGCAACCACTGGCTCAATTTAAGCACTGACTGGTAGAAGGATAATCTAACATTGGGTATTAAACAACTATCATGGGGCAATGAACGATTGAGCAAAAGCAGCTCTCAAAAAGCAAGTGTTCTGTAGTATACTGCCCATACATAGAACTTTATGGTATCTTATAGTGTTATGACACACAACAGCAGTTACGCACGTTTAGTATCTTATGATGACACACTTTGTAGTTCATGGGCATGGATTTGTTAATCATTTACATTCATGATAAATTGCGCAAATAACACACAATATAGGAATGATTGCACAAATAGATATTTTGTAGCACTTGGATTCTACCTGCTATTTGACTTATTAAATCTAGCTTGGCCAATTATTTATACCATGAGTTATGATTCTTGTCAACATATTTATATGATTGTTTACATGGTACATTCATGTTGGAGCTTGTAATACTAAAGCAGCATATAAAGATTCACACAAATCCTGCCTTGTTTAGAAATACAATTTCTGAACATCAACTCTTTTGCAATACATGGAACATAAATAAGTTTCACAGCTTGTTGTTTTCTTTGGTTAAAGTTGAAATACTAACAGTGCAAAAGAGGCCTCGAGCTTGAGCCGAAATCCACAGGGGACTGGGGTGTTAAGAAACACAGTGTTAGACAGTGGTTTGTACCCTGTCCAAGTAGAGACCCTCACTCTAGTCAGGGTAGGGTGATTATACAGCTCAGATAACCCCTGCTCACCCCCTTGGTAGTGTGGCTCGAGCAGTCAAAGCATTGTAAAGCATTTGTAAAGCATTTGTACATACAAACACAGTAACAGTGAAAACACTACGAAAGGACACAACACCAGTTTAGAAAAATAACCAATATTTATCAGAATAAAACACCAAAAATCCTGCATATACAAGTAAAGATATCACATTTAAAAGGGTGAACACTCTAAATATCGAATTATAAATATCGAGTTGAGAAAATATTGAATTTTAAATATCAAGTTGCCAAAATATCGACTTACAAAAATATAGTGGTGCAGAATATCGAAATGCAGGTAAGAAATATCATTTTAAATAATATCAAAGTTAGTAATATCGACAGTCATAATATAGGGGCCCATTACGATGGCGGGCGGAAGCACTACCGCCGTGCTGGCGGATGCAAAAACCACCAGTTACCGCCCGCATGCCGCAGCCCACACGCCCGCCAAATTACGATGCGAAAAGCAGGCCAAACACCGCCGGCAAGCCAGCAACACCGTCCGCCATCAAAGTGCGCCCGCACACGTAGCGGCGCAGCACAACTGACACACACCGTCTGACGAAACACGTCCCGCCCGGCGCATAAATTACGATGCCGCAAACAAACGGCTCCCACGGCAAAGAGACACCGCACGTGAAAGAGAGGCGGAAACACGGACGCAGAGCACGGACAACGAAGAAGCGGCACCCCGGGCATGAATCCAGCACTGCAGGCCCTTCCCATGCTTCTGCTGATGCACCACCAAGGACGCAACGTACCGCGGAGACGCAGGTAGGCACACACACAACAAGTGCACGCAAACAGCGCACACAGTGCAAGGGCGGAAAAAGCGGACAACCCCCACCAGCGCGTGCACACTACACATCCACCATTGCATCCACATATGACACACAGGCCAAATCCTAACATCGCAGAACACATGTGTACACACCACCTGGGACTAGGAACCAACCACCCCGTCACGGCCCCGAAGCGCCGATGACGCCGCCACACATGCGCACAACGCAGAGGCCAACCGCAGCGCCATGCATGCGTCGCACACAGGGACAGGGACACAACCAAGCAGCACACACATCAGCCCCACCCCGAACGCACATGACACGTGACAGGCCGGCCACAGACATGTCCCCAACGCCCAATTCACGGACAACACCCAACGCCACACAACCGACTCACACATGTCAGTGAAGTCACGCAACAGCAGGACACACCCCAGTGTAACAAACATGGCGAAGCACACAGCGGCGGCAACACCAACTAGGAGAAGCAGGGCCTCTTCGGGAAGAGGAACGCCAGTACCACACTGAAAAACCCATACCACCCTGCACATATGAACAAGACACATGAAACGGAACACCAAAGAGCCCGGTGACCGACAACAGGTGGCCCAAGAATTACATCCACACACAAGGCCCAACGCAGAGCGGAAAGGCAGGCTGCCGCCCACACAAGGGAGAGCAGACAGCACTGAATGACCTTCCATTCCAACACCGAAACCACAGCCCTACGACAGAAGCCGGTGAATACAGCCATTGTCCAAGAATAGACTAACACAGGCTTGCCGAGGAGACCGACCACAGGGCAGATAGCGCATATCACAGAAGCACACAACGGACGGGGAAGAAAGAAGAAAACACTCCCCATGTCGGCCACATGCAAGTTAATTGGAAGGAGTCACACAGCACTGACCTTGAACTGTCTGAGAAGCATGTGGGAAGAGGGCCCGTGTCCTCCAAACAAGCCAACAGAACACAAGTCCTGTCTCCCCACGACTACACAGAGCTCACAGCAACCCCGGAGTGTGCACATTGCAGACTGCACACACAGCCGGAGCACGCCACCACAACGCACCGCTGCGAAATGGCAACCGCAACACACCTACCCAACTACGCCGAAGAGCTCAAGCTGTACCAAACCAGCACGATACATACATTGGGATGCGATCTCCTGTCCCTGCTGAACGTAAGTTACCGACTGACTTACCGCATCACATTGTTCAGCTGCGTCATGCCCGTCTTCTACTGTCGGAGGTGTCCCTACCAGCATCCCGTCGAGATATGCCTCTCCAACCCGGCATGTCTGAAGGCGGACCTGCTACCACTACTCCTCCCTCTGGACGCACACGACAGGGCCTGCTCTGCCTATAGGGGCATGGCGCATGTGGCCAACATCGCACGCGCACTGAAATGGAACCACTGTGCCTCCACACAACGGATCATCGAGAACAGCTACATCGAATGTCACCCAGCATGCCCCATCATGGTCCTCCAAGGGACAACCTACGAACAACACCTTGACAGCCACCATCCGCTTCATTGGCTGGCAAACATGTACACCACCAATGACATGGAAGCCCTGCTGGACGGCATCGCATACCTGACAACCTGTAAATACGTCGGACCACAACGCAGGTTCCCCGAGTGACCTATGAAGTCCAACCCCGCACCCATGCTCAGCTTCCGCACGGACTGGCCAGTCACCACCACAACAGCCATACCAAACGACCGGCAACTGTAACCACACCATCAACGACATCGCCATGACATCGGATATGACCGGGACATGCACACTGTTCCCCATCACATCCAGGAACACCGCATGCATCGTGGGAGGCAGTGGCATGGGCTCTGTGCATCGCACCCACATGGACGGAACTGCACGAACAACCAGGACACAACATGGATCCAGCGCCCATGGACACACACACCGCTCAGTGGACATGAATAGGTCGCCTGGAGTCTGTGGGTGCTGCACCCCTCCCACCCCCGCCCCGGGAATCCCATACCAGGACCTTTGCATGGACGACAAGTGCATACAACAACAACACGACCCCAGTGACTGTGACATGTCCAGTAACCACCACAGTGCAACAACAAGTGGCACGCCGCTGCATGCACGCAAGCACATGCCCTGATGTCATCTCACATGCACGCGTGCATGAGGAACAACCGCAGCAAACCTGTCACATGGAACTGAGATGGACTGTGCCCATGATGCCGAGCGGTCTGGTAGGCTACATGTATACCGTCTGTGTCAAAGTCCGCAGCTCCGCAGCTATACGTAAATGTACATTAGCACAGCCTTGGCCAAGCAGATGTAACCCCACACCCTATCCCATTTGTAATCATGCTCAGTATATCCTCAATATGTATTCCGCTGCCAGTAGTGTCCACTATACTGCATCACAGAGGACAGAAGACTCAATATAATGTTTGAAACCAGAACTGTCTCCGCTGACTCATTTCACAAGTACGAATGAGAGAGGATGAGAGTATGTGAAGTACACGGCAGTCGTGACATGACCATGTAGTCCACTGGTATTGGATGTCAACGCAAATGAGTAGCACTACTGTGGAAGACACACATGTGTCGTGTGAAGTCGTATGGACGCAGTGCTCAGGTGGGTGGGTGCGACGGGTAGATGCGCACATGCCAAGTTGGAGCACGCCGTGTTGGGAGGGCTCATGAACAGTACACCACCGCTTCCCTGGGCATTGTGAGAGGACACCTGTCGGGGGGAGTGAACACGTGTGTGCACAGCAGCCGGGCACACGTACAAAGCGGTACCAGGCGCACCTCAGCCCACCCTCTGTGGACGAGCTGGATCCTGTTGTGCGCCCGCCATGCCCCTTGACAAGGCACACACAGCCCCAGTCGACCAGGTGTAACCCCAACATAGTCAATCCGCACAGGCGATACAGGGCACGGGATGGCAGTGGAGCATGGTGTGTGAGAGGTCTCCTCGCGCTCCTCCTGGTCATATCACGCAGGCAATAGAACCTCAACGTCCAGCATGGCAAAAAGTCAAATGGAAGTGTAGGGGGACGCACCACAGCACGAGCAGCACTGACGTCACGGGAGGTGGCTCGCACCATCCCATCCATTGCCCATCATACCAACCACGCCACATGCCATTGCGACTAAGTGCAAGCGTGTGCGCCACCACCCCCGAGCCCTCCCCAGAGAGGCCAAAGAGTGAATGTGTGGGCCATCAGCCACAGACGGACGCGGCCTGGCCGCAAGGGCAGCCACAGCCACTGGGTGTCGCAGGTGGCGGATCCGGAAGGCGAAGACTGTGATGCATAGTCCATGCAGGCCGGGTCTCCATTTGGGGCACCACGCAGGTGGACGGCGTCCCACCACACATCATACCCTGAGACAGCCCACTCGTGCAACTGGACCCACACATACACTCCTTGCCCTCTCTGGTGCAAGCTTGGGGCTGCCTGTGCAAGCGCTAGCCTCGCAGGTGAGCATGCATATTGGGGGGCGAGGGGAGGACATGAGGGATGGGGCGAAGATGACTGTATCACTGTCAGTTAGTACAAGGGATGACCCAGATGTGGAAAGGAAGAGACGTGTCCCGTGTGTACTGCAACTAGTCGCCAATCCAACTACCCCCCCATGTCCGGAATGTAAGCCCGCACCTAGGCCCGCCCATCCGCCACATCGAACATACCACCAGCACGACAACCTTCCCATTCGAAACACTGACTGGGGGTGGCGACCAGTGAACAATCATGTGTAGCCTACCCACGCGTACATGTGGGCCCTCCATGATCCATGTCACCTGCGGCAAAGACATGACATGCGCAATGAGGGAAGTGAGGAGAGCTGTCCGCCCCACGCGCAGAAGGTGCATCAGCTCCACAGACCCAGCAGCGAGTCCAGCAGGGGTCACATGTGCAGGGGCAGCTGTGCCTGGTGTGAAGGCACATGCATATAGACAGCACATCGACCAATGTGTAGTCTGCCCACATCCACAGTCCATCATCATGCGGACATAGGAATTGAACACAGGGCAACACATCTTAGCTGGTGCACCCACCGTGACCAACAATGCGCAATCATCGACGTACCCGCCCTGTGCATGGCCCCCCCCAACGGAGGCACATCCAGTGCCACCATCCCACACACACAAGCCTTCCACGGAACATGCTGTGTCCAATGGTCAGTACAGAGTCAGCGCCCATCTGGTGGATCCTGAACAGGAGACACATGCACACACATGCCAGCTCCCACTATGTACGACTGCCACCTGGCACGTGCAATGTAACCTCTCACCTGTGACGTGTGACTGCAAGCACACAGCCGTCTTGGCATGGGGCTGTCAATGTGGACACCAGTCAATGTTTCGGGAGCTGTGATCCGTACAGTGCTGTACATAGGGTGCAGTGCTGACACCTACTACTGTCTCATATCCCCTCGTGCCACAGGTCCCACTTGTATTGGCCGCTCAGCCCGTGCCCACATCGTCGTCGTCGTGTGCCATACTCATCCAGCCTCGGAAGCAGTACCATGCTCAGCAGACACTCATGTTGCCGTGGCGTTGCCGCTTGACGAATATGCAGTCAGTCCCCATCAGCACGCCCCGCAAGTCATTGGGGCCTAGATCCCCATGTGCATGCACATGGCAGTGGTATGTCTCACTTGCCATTGCCATTGTTGGGAGACCTGTGTAAGTGTATTGTGGCCGTGCCGTCCCAGCT
Organism: Calotriton arnoldi; assembly: GCA_963921515.1. Classification (NCBI taxonomy): domain Eukaryota; kingdom Metazoa; phylum Chordata; class Amphibia; order Caudata; family Salamandridae; genus Calotriton; species Calotriton arnoldi. The sequence goes on from CAWUFW010001414.1 coordinate 1,217,664, forward strand.
TGACAGCTGGGCTGTGGCTCATGTGCTTGCTCAGTCATGTCAGTGATGTGTATGCGAAATTGCTATGTGCCGTGTTGCTTTGACATGTGTCCTCTGCCATTTAACCCAGGCGGAGACCGAACATTGACCGCCCATACCAATTGCTGGCGGACATGGACGATACAGAGGTAATCAGGAAGTTTCGGCTGGACAGGCCAACTCTGCATCGACTGTGTGCCATGTTAGAGCCCCATCTCCGTCCCCGCAGGGTGTATCCGACTGCTGTCACCCCCACGGCTAAGGTGATGGCCGCCATGCATTTCTTCGCCACTGGGTCATTCCAGCACACAGTGGGCAGTGGAGGAGGGATGTCCCAGCCCATGTTCAGCAAGGTGCTGAGGGATGTACTGGCAGCCATGATGCTGTACCGGAACAGGTACATCAGATTCCCCAGGGCTCGTGAATTGGCGGCAGTGAAGGGTGCATTCTATGCCCTTGGCAGAATCCCACACGCCGTGGGAGCCATTGACTGCACTCATGTTGGCCTTGTTCCACCACAGGCCACTGAGCACCTGTACCGCAACAGGAAGCACACGCACTCCCTGAATGTGCAAGTGGTGTGCCTTGCGGACATGGTGATCACCCACGTGTGTGCAAAGTTTCCAGGCTCGGCCCATGACGCACACATAATGCGCAACAGCATCTTGCCACGACTGATGGCCAATCTGCAACAGGATCGTGCCTGTATTGTCGGTGAGTATGTGGAGTGGTGTAGCGTGCTGGTTGTGCGATGCTGTCCCCTGTCCAGTTGGAATAGCAACGGTTCTCTGTGTCCCTCACACCCAGGTGACTCTGCGTATCCGAATGGGGCATGGCTGCTCAGTCCATTGAGGAATCCTCGCACCCCAGCAGACGATCGATACAATGAGGCACATGGGAGGACCAGACGTGTGGTCGAGCGTACCTTTGGCCTCCTCAAGTCCAGGTTCAGGTGCCTGGACCGCACCGGGGGTGCACTGGCGTACTCCCCACAGAAGGTGTGCCAGATAGTGGTGGCGTGCTGCATGCTGCACAATCTGGCCATTCGGAAGCAGATCCCCCTCATTGTGGATGACGGAGATCAACCAGGGCCCCAGCCCGCAGACCAGGACAGCTCGAGTGAGGTGGACAGCGGAGAGGAGGAAGCTGGGAATGTGCGCCAGCAGCTCATCGCCCGCTACTTCACTTGACGGTGAGTGTCCATGTACGACGGATGATGTGTCTGTAACTATGCAGGTGTGTGTGTGCTGTGTCAGGGTGGCCGTATGTTCACTGCGTGCAGTGTGTCAACGCTCCATGGCCAGGGTAGTATGCCACTGTTGGTGGCTGTGGCATTGTGCCCTATTGCTCTGTGCGATGTGTGTACATTGCTTGTAGTTGTTGACATGTACTGTGTGATGGGTGTGTGACACACTCATTGAATGTGCTCCTGTTCTGTCTCCCACCCCTAGGTCCCTACAGGCCCTCCGGATTCCATTTCCATGCCACGCATCAGGTGCCTTTCCGCCCAAGGTGGCCGTTGTATTCCGTACAATAAAGACACAGGGCACAAACAGCAGTTAGTGAAAAAGGTGCATTTATTACAAACTGTGACATGTGATTGTGTGTAAGGTGATGACAAAAGTGGTGCGTGCAGTGACAATGAGCTGTCGGTCATGGCTGCGTGATGATCAGGGTGTACCCACTGGTTCTATGTCCATAGTCCAACACACACATGCCATCCAGATGGCTGTGTGGAGTGGGATCGTAGAGCAAGTCAATGCAGTGGCTGGTCAAGGAAGGCTGGCGGAAGGCTGGCTGGCTGCCTCACTTGCGACTGGAGCGTGCGAAGTCCTCCCGGGAGATCTGTTTCCTCTTCGGACGGCCCCTTCCACGTTTGGGAGGGGGTGTGTGGTGGCGACCTGCTGGTGGTGGGTGAGGTGTGCTCACTGGCTGTGGACGCAGGGGAAGTGGACACTGCTGCCCGACCCTGCGCCCTAGCAGGTGGTGGCGGAGGTGGTGTTGCTGGCCTTGCCTGTGACCCCACCGCCACCACCAGCTGGCCCATGAGGTCCACGAGTTGGTCCATACGGGACACGAATTGGCCCATATGGGCGTCCATGGACCTCAGCACCCCCAGCACCTCCCGCGTGTCAGTAGCAGACCTGGCCCATTGTCCTTGGGCCTCTTCATAGGCCCCAAGGACTCTGTCCATTTGAGGCAGGGCATGGCTCCCAGGGGAGGCTGGCGTTTCCCTGACCCTGCTCCTCCTACCAGTCCTGCTGCCACCGGCCTGCCCACTAGCCACATTGCTCACCACGGTCCTCGCTGTGGCTCCCAGGGTGGATCCAGTCGGCCGGGCCACCACCTGCGCTGGGGCTGGTGCCAGCGAAGACGTGGTGGTGGTGGAGGCGGTGGTGGTCGGTGCGGCGATGGTGGCGGTTGCGGCAGTGGTAGTGGCCGCAATGACCGTGGGTGTGGCCGCAACGACAGTGGCAGCAGGGGACTGGGACTGTTCAGCATCCCTGGATGATGGGTTGGTGGGTAGGAGGGGTCCTGGGGAGCGGCTGGGCCCTGCCACGCCAGATGGGCCAGCTTGGTGGTCCGTGTCCGAAGAGGTGGACAGATCCTCCAGATCCGTGTGTCCTCGTTGGGGGCTTGTAGGCTGGCTGTGCTGGCTGCTGTCTCCATCCCCAGCGTCCAGCAGTTCGTCACCTGTGGAGAGAATGAGATTTGTTATTGTGTTGCACCTGGCGAAGTATGTATTAGTCGTCTGACATTGGCAGTTCGTGCAATCTCGTACATGGGTTTCCCGGAGGCGAGTGTGTGGCTGTGGCATCTGTAGGTGTGTGTGCTAGGCAATGGGACTGTGTGCTGTGCACATGTGGCATGGGACGGATTGGCCATGCCGATGGGTGTGTTGCTTTGCCCCTACTCATTGTGACTCTGGTGTATGCGGGCTCCTGGCCCATCCTGGGTCTGGTTTGTACTTTGCTTTTGGAGTTCAAATGGAACGCTTAGGAACGCATATGGCAACATGGGGGCCATGCCCCAGATTCGCATTTGGGATGGAATATGCTTTTGGGGTTCAAATGGAACGCTTAGGAACGCATATGGCAACATGGGGGCCATGCCCCAGATTCGCATTTGGGATGGAATATGCTTTTGGGGTTCAAATGGAACGCTTAGGAACGCATATGGCAACATGGGGGCCATGCCCCAGATTCGCATTTGGGATGGAATATGCTTTTGGGGTTCAAATGGAACGCTTAGGAACGCATATGGCAACATGGGGGCCATGCCCCAGATTCGCATTTGGGATGGAATATGCTTTTGGGGTTCAAATGGAACGCTTAGGAACGCATATGGCAACATGGGGGCTATGCCCCAGATTCGCATTTGGGAGGGTATATGCTTTTGGGGTACATGCTGTGAGCCATGGGTGCCGAACGTGACATGTGTTGTGGCAGCATGACAGTGCATGGTCTGAGGTGTGTGCATGCCTGACATGCCCTGCATATTTGCTGTCTGTTGTGGTTACTGGACATGGCATTGGACGCATCGTTATGAGTGAGTGATAGTTGTGTGCCAGCCAACGTATTGCAGTTGTCCCATCTCCTTGGTGTGCGTGCTGCCCTGTGCCATGTGCATCACTGCAGTGCTCGGGGGGTGTGGCCCATGTTGTGTGTTGTTGCTCACAGTGTGTCGTGCGCTTAATTGACTTCTGGCACATGGTTGGTCATGGGCATGTGTCTTAGCGTGACTGCTGTATGTGTGGCAGCTGTGCGGATGACATGCCTTTCATGAGACTGGGGCTGACGGATGGGATGGATGGTATGTTGTATGTGCATGGTGTGTCTGTGTGTTTGATGGGTTCAGTGGTGTTCGTGTGCATTTCTGTTGTTCCGCTCTGTTGCGTCTAGTGTTGTTTGTCTTACATAGGCGTAGTTGTGGGGTGTGTGGTTGACAGGCAGTAGGGGCTACATGGACAGGACTTCAATGGTGTTTCGGTTGTGTGTGATGAGTTGCACAGTGGCTGCCGTGTGGGACTATATTCAGTGTGGCTTGTGCATGCAGACGTGGCTCCTTGGGTGTTGCTATGTCTGTGATGGGTCATGTGGGGTGTGAGTCTGCTGTTCATGTCCGTGTGCACATTGTTCACTTGTTCGTGACGGTGGGCGGTGCTGCGTGTTCGTGTGCTACGTGACATGTCCCATGTGTTGGTGGTGTTATGCTCCTCATGCCTCCAGTAATCCAGCCCTGTCCAGTTTCCCACCTGCAAGTTGTTCGTGCGTGCACTGTACTGGATGCCACATGGCTCTTAGCGGGGGGTGCTCCATGTTGCAGGTCTGTGGGGGTGGGGGCGGTGTTGTGGGTCGTGGTGATGGCTGGACACCCACTGACACCGATTGCTGTGGACCGTGATGTCTGCCTTTCGGCTGTCGTTGTGCACTGCGGTGGCTGACACGTGGGTGTGGGGTGTGGGGGATGCTCCTCCTTGCTGTGCTGTGGGACTGGGGCCTGGTGTGTGTTGTACTTGGGCTGTCCACCATCCCACCCACTGCACTTTGTGTTCCTGCCACTTACCTGTTACTTGTCAGTTGGTGCAGCTGTGGCGGACACATGGGTGTGGTGGGTGCTCGTTGTGGCGCTTCTGGCATATTTGGGGACCTGTTGGTGGTTACGTGGCTGGCTTAGTGTACACATGTCCCCACGCATCTTACAGTTGTTCGGTTTGGCCTGTGTGTGGTAGTGTCTGTTGCATGTGCGTGTGATGTGTTGTGTATTGTGTGCTGGACATGGGGGTGTTTGTCCCTGGGAGCTGTGGCATGGTGGTTGCGCATGTGTGTACATAGCGGTGTGCTGGTATACATTAGTTTGTACTTACCAGCCTCCACTCCCCTGCTAATCCGGCGAGGATCTCCGGATGGATTACGACTCGCACCTTCTCCTCCCACGCTTTGAAGGTCTTAAAGAGCGCGGGATTCCCTCCGCCAGTGACGGCAGCCAGCTCTCTGTTTTTGCCCTCCTTCTTCTTGACCAGGCTCTTTACGTCATTCCAACGTTTGTTTATCTCGGTTCTGTTCCTGGGCAGGGTCCCGACTGCATTGACCTGGTCTACGATCCGGGTCCACATTCTGTTTCTGGTGGCTAGTGGTGTGTGCTGGACCATGTTCCCATAGATTTGTGGGTACACCTTGATGATCTCGTCGACCATGACCGTCAGCTCCATGGGCGTGAACTTGGGCATCCTTTGTGGTGCCATGGTGTTTGTGGTGCTGGTGCGGTGTGTGTTGTGTAATGTGCAGGGGGTTTGTGGTGCCGGTGTTTGGTGGTGGTGGTGGTGGTGGTTGTGATGTGTGCGTTTCTGTGGTGTGCTGCTGTCCTTGCTGTGTCACTGTGTCCTCTCCTCTCCTCTCTGGTTTGCAATGTAGCAAGGGGTTGTGGTCTGTGGGAGTGCTGCTTTTGTACTCACCTATGTGGGTGTGTCCTCATGGTCTGTTGTTTTCAGGTGTGTTGTGTCTGGGGTTCTGGCCTTTGTATTTTTTGTTTGTCCGGGGGGTGTTTTCGGGATGTGTACTGTGCTTGTGTATTTGTGCGTGCCTTGCTGTGTGGACTTGTTGGCCATGTTGTGTGCTATTGGTTTTGTGTGCGGATGGTTTCTGTGCAGGTACGTGGGCGCCATGGCTTCTGCCGTGTCGATTCTCATCGGCGTTGTTTGCGCTGGCGGGCGGTATTTTTGTTGTTTTTCCGCGCTCATGGCGGTGCGATCGTAATTTCACGTGCGGTGTGTCGGCCGTGAGGGCGGGCGGTTTTGTGTTGTCGTGCGTGTTTCCGTCCGTGGCGGGCGGTTTGACTCCGACTCGGACGATGGCGGGCGGTATTTTGTATGATTTTTCCGCCGATGGCGGTTTTCAGTTTGTGTACTCATAATGGCGTGGTCGGTGTTCAGGCGGTGTGTGCGGGCGGATTTTTGCCGCTTCCATGCCTGGCGGATTTTTTTACGCCGGGTATCGTAATGTGCCCCATAGTTGTTAAAAATATCGAATTTTTTTGTGTGTTTTAAGTGTTAGTATATGTGTTAAAAGTATATATTATGTTTGTAATGTATGTTGGAATTTTTTTAAAGTAATGAATTTTATGTTAAATTATCTTTGCGTATTTTAGTTCCGTAGCGGGTTGTGGGTTTATAGGGGAATAGGGTGGGAAGTAATTTAATTATAATATATTAATTCAGAATTTTTGGGGAATTAATTAATTATATGTTAATTAATTTTTGTGTAATTTTATTCCGTAGCGGGTTGTGGGTTTATAAGGGAATAGGGTGGGAAGTAATGTAATTTAAATTAATTAATTTAAAAATGAATGAATTAATAATTTTATATTTAATAATTTATATTGTTAATTGTGTTAATTAATTAATTATTAATTAATTATAAATTGATTAATAATAAATAATAATGTATTAATAAGTATGATTATTGTGTAAAAAAGTATTAATTAATTATTAATTTGGTATTAATTATTAATAATTAATTTGTTGATATGATAATTGTGTACTTCTGTTTAGGAGTGTGTTGTGGGTTTATAGGGGAATAGGGTGGGAAGTAATTTAATTGTAATTAAGTAATTATTACATTTTATTTATTGGTATTGATAATTAATTTATTGTTAATTATTAATTCGTAATTAATTTTTATTAATTGATTCATGGATAATTATATTAATTGTATGAAGTATTATTGGAGCACGTTCAGGGTTTATAGGGGAATAGGTTGGGAAGTAATTTAATTGTAATTAAGTAATTACTAATTTTTATTTTTGGGTATTGATAATTAATGTATTGTTAATTAATTATTAATTGGTAATTAATTTGTATTAATTATTATTTATTGGTATTGATAATTAATTTATTGTTAATTAATTATTAATTGGTAATTAATTTATATTAATTGATTAATTGGTGATTATATTAATTATGTGAAATTTTATGTGGAGTGGGTTGTGTGTTTATTGGGGAATAGGGTGGGAAGTAATTTAAGGTTATTAAAGTAATTATTAATTTTTATTTATTGGTATTTTTAATTAATTTATTGTTAATTTATTAATAATGTATTATTTAATTACAATTTTTTATTTATTTATAAGTATGTTATTTTTAACCCCTACGCTATCCAACGCTTTCTCTACTGTTGCATTCTTTGGAGTGGGAATATTAATTTTTACCCCTACACTATCCAACACTTTCCCTACTGTTGCACTCTCTGGAGTGGGAATAGTAATTTTTACCCCTGCGCTATCCAACACTTTCCCTACTGTTGCACTCTTTGGAGTGGGAATAGTACTTTTTACCCCTACACTATCCAACACTTTCCCTACTGTTGCACTCTCTGGAGTGGGAATAGTAATTTTTACCTCTACGCTACCCAACACTTTCCCTACTGTTGCACTTTCTGGAGTTGGAATTACAATTATAACCCCTACGCTATCCAATGCTTTCCCTACTGTTGCACTCTCTGGAGTGGGAAAAGTAATTTTTACAGTTACACTATCCAACACTTTCCCTACTGTTGCACTCGTTGGAGTGGGAATAGTAATTTTTACCCACCCGCTATCCAACACTTTCCCTACTGTTACACTCGTTGGAGTGGGAATATAAATTTATACCTCCCCGCTATCCAACACTTTCCTTACTGTTACACTCCGTGGAGTGGGAATAGCAAATTATTCCCCTCCGCTATCCAACACTTTCCCTACTGTTGCAATCACTGGAGTTGGAATAGTAATTTTTACCCCCCCCGCTATCCAACACCTTCCCTACTGTTGCAATTACTGGAGTGGGAATAATAATTTTAACCCCTCCGCTATCCAACACTTTCCCTACTGTAACACTCAATGGAGTGGGAATAGAAAATGATTCCCCTCCGCTATACAACACTTTCCCTACTGTTGCACTCACTGGAGTGTGAATAGTAATTTTTACCCCCCTGCTATCCAACACTTTCCCTACTGTTGCACTCGCTGGCGTGGGAATAGTAATTTTTACCCACCCGCTGTCCAACACTTTCCCTAATGTTGCACTCACTGGAGTGGGAATAGTAATTTTTGCCTACCCGCTATCCAACACTTTCCCTACTGTTGCAATTACTGGAGTGGGAATAATAATTTTAGCCCCTCCGCTATCCAACACTTTCCCTACTGTTACACTCCGTGGAGTGGGAATAGTAAATTATTCCCCTCTGCTATCCAACACTTTCCCTACTGTTGTATTTGCTGGAGTGGGAATAGTAAATTATTCCCCTACGCTATCTAACACTTTCACTACTGTTGCACGCTCTGTAGTGGGAACAGTAATTTTATCCCCTACGCTATCCAACAATTTCTCTACTGTTTTAACAAAAAATATTAATTTTAATATTTTAATTTATTATATATATTTAATTTTTATATTTATATTACATGTTTATGTATATATATATATATATATATATGTATTTATAATTTTTATTATGTTTCTGACATTTTATAATTAAGTAAAATAATTATGTATTAATATTATTAAGTTAATATAGATATATAAAAAAAATTATGTATGTTACAAAATTTTAAAAATTACATTTATTATTTTTTATTTTTAAAAATTTTAAATAAATCTAACAATGTTTTAATTAATTACATTTATTATTTAATTAATGTTATATTACTTTTAAGACATTTAAAAAAACGATATTTTAAACAACGATATTTAAAACAACAATATTTTTGTTTCGATATCTTTGTACTTACCTTTGTAGAGATAGGATGTCGATATTCTGTCCATCGATATTCTGTCCTCGATATTGTTGTAGGTCGTAAGTGGGATGGGTATGACCAGACGTGGGTCCCTTGCTCACTGTGCCACTGGATTCAAGCTAGCCTGGCTGAAGAAGGGTGACATACCCTGAAACCGGTCCCAGGATGCTTGTTTCCGGTCCAGGGAGGACCTGGCCTGGGAGTTCGGTCTGGACTGTTCCCATGGGGCACAGGGTCAAGACTGATTTGCATATGGCTGGGTCCAAACTGGGGTGGTGTGGTGAGCAAAACAATGGTGGATTAAACCCAGATCCTTGTGACTGGGGGTGAATGTTTGCATTGTCCAGCATTCCGGCCATCAATTGTTTCTTTTGCATTAGATACAGTAAAGGCAGTGTAGGAGACCTTGCCACACATAATGAGGGCACAGCAGAGTTTGTGCAGTTTTGACTGCTTCTGAAATGGCAGGCCTGCTGTCTGTAGTTTGCATACGTCCCCCAGGGTGGCAAAAAAATGAGCTTAAGCCCTGGGGACTCCTTTACCACCAATGCCCTCGGTATCCCTGGTACCATATGCTAGAAACTTATAAGGCGTTAAAATGTTTGCCAATTTGGGATTACCAAGTGGAAGATAGCGGTTTTAAGAGGGAGGACAGGCACTCGGGTATAGGAAGCAGACTCCTGTGCACTATCAGAGTCATAACCATTAGCATTTGGAGCAATGGGGGGGTGACCGTACAGAAAGGGGCACTTCCCTACACTACCATTACAGCCTGAGTGTGGCAGTTTAAATATTACAATTTTATCTATCAAAGTAACCCCTTTTCACCAGTCAGAACTTTCTTTTTAAATATTAACATGTCACACCTATGTAGGCCTTTCTGCCCATAATGCAGGATGCATTGTATTTAAAAGTAGGACATTTCAAAATGTATTGGCAGATTTTCTAAAAGTGTGCACAATATAATGCAGCAAGACAAGTTGATGTGTTGTGATACGAGAATGGAAAAGAGCAGAACAGTGCCACATTTCAAACATATGGCGCATTTCAGCTCTCTACCTACGCTGGTGTACTTGGCCCAACGCAGGCAGCCTTGCGCCAGGATGCAAGGGTGCATATATTATGGGCAGGAGCAAGACCTCTGACCACCTGGTCAGGGAACTCTGCTCTCCCCCGCCCAGCTCCGTCGTTGCGCCGCTGCACGATAGGTTGAGCAAGACCCTTGACCTCCTGGTCATGGAAATCTGCTCTCCCCCCACGCAGCTCCGTTGTTGCACCGCTTCCCCCATCACCACTCTGGTAACAGGTAGGTGTTCGAGGCCTTCCTCCACTTGCAGGCTCCTGCCTGTGCCTCATCCCTGTTGGTCTAGTGGAAGAGCCTTGCTGGTCCGCTCTGCCAGCCTTTCTGTTGTTTTTCTGATTTTTGTCTATTTGTGCCTGTTCTTTTGTCTATTTGTGCCTCTGTCTGTCTGTTGCCTTTTTGGTCTATTTGTGCCTTTTTGTTGTGCTGCTTCCCTGTTTCTGCTTTCACTGTTTTTTCTAGTTTTTCGCCTTTTGCTCCCCTTCCCGGTGCTGCTGCCCCCGCGGCCCCTCCCCCTGTTGGTTTCTGCTCCCGCCTCCCAGCTGCGCTCCCTCCCCGTCCCTTACTTAATGGCGGCCAGAAGAAACAACAACTGCCAGCTGTTGACGCCAAACACCACCCACGGCCAGTTCTCCTGCCGACACTGCTGTCGCACCTTCACCCACCTCCGTGTCCCCACAGCTACCACCCACCCACCGGATGCCAGTGCACCCAAACCCCTGAGCTGTATCCTCCTCAACGTATGCTCCCTGCACAGACACGCAGTGGAAATCTGGGACCTCCTCAACACCCTGTCACCAGACGTCGCCTTCCTCACAGAAACTTGGACCAACGCCACCTCACCCCGACATGACTACCGCCATACCCAGCGGATATAAGATCCAGAGGAAGGACCGCGTCAACCTAGCTGGGAGGAGGACTCACCATCGCACACAAGAACTCCCTCCGGCTCACCACATCCAGCACAAACGACTCCTGGACCCCCACAGAACATATCCATTTCCAGATCCAGACCAACCCCAGAACGACCGTACGCAGCACCCTCACCTACAGACCTCCCGGACCACAAACCGCGTTCGCCGCAACCATCACCGACCTCATCGTGCCCCACACCATCATCTCCATGTACTACATACTGCTCAGAGACCTGAATTTCCACCTCAACAACCTCAGAGACCCCCAACTCCACCGCCCTCCTGGACAACCTTGCCAACATCGGACTAAAGCAGCTTGTCACCATCCCCATCCACAAGGCAGGACACACCCTCAACCCCCATCTTCGCAAAAGGGAACAACATCCCCTTCAGCCACACTACGCAACTCCTCTGGACGGACCACCACTGCGTACACTTCTCCTTCTCTAAACCCACTGCACACAAACCTACACCACGCCCCCATGCAGGAATTGGAGCAAGGTCACCGAAGAACACCTCAACTCCACCCTCAACAACGCGCCCCTCCCCCCACGACCGACGTCAACTCTGCAGCCCACAAACTCCAAAAATGGATCACCGACTGCGCAGACAGGCTCGCCCCCTAAGTAACTCCAACAAACAGCGCCCACGAAGGCCACCTGGTTCACCAACGACCTTCAAAAATCCAGACGCACTTGCAGGCGTCTCGTGAAAGTCTGGAGAAACACCAAAACCCTTGAAGCATGGACCAGCTTAAAGAACGCCATGACAGAATGCCACAAATGCATCAGATACACCAAAAGGAACTTCATCCAGGACAAGATCCTCGCCAACTCCAGCAACTCCAATGAGCTCTTCAACATCATACAGGAATTCACCAAACCCCCCAGCGAAGCCTCAGACGTCACTCCCTCCCAGGACCTCTGCAACAAACTTGGCTCCTACTTCCATCTCAAGATCAAGGCCCTCTACGACAACTTCAATGAACAGATACCAGACTCCGAAACCTCACCTACCTCCAGCAACGCCAGCCAGCCTACCCTTTCCGCATGGACCCCAGTCACTACAGAGGACACCACCACGACCATGAAGAGCATTCACTCAGTAGCCCCCACGGACCCCTGCCTACCGCACATCTTCCACAGAGCCGCCGCCACCATAGCTCCCGAACTGTGACACACCATCAACTCCACCTGTGAAACCAGCATGTTCCCCGACGACTGGAAACTCGCAAAAGTCAAGACCCTCCTCAAGAGACCCTCCACTGACCCGACGGACCTCAAAAACTGCAGACCTATCGCTCTCCTCCCCTACGCAGCTAAAGTAACTGAGAAGATCGTCAACATCCAGCTCACAAACTTCATCAAAGCTAACTCCATCCTCGACTCCTCCCAATCCGGATTCCGCAGCAACCACAGCATCGAGACCACCCTCCTAGCTGCCACAGATGACATCCGTACTCTCCTCGACCAGGGCCACATGGCGGCCCTCATCCTATTTGACCTCTCTGCAGCTTTCAACACCGTCTCCCACCGTACACTCACCGCCATACTCCACGACGCCAGTATAGAGGGAACCGCCCTCGACTAGATCTGCTCTTTCCTCACCGGCCGAACCCAAAGAATCAAATTCCCGCCCTTCCTCTCCAAACCCACAAAGATCAGCTGTGGAGTACCCCAAGTATCATCGCTCAGCCCCACGCTTTTCAACATCTACATGGCCCCCCTCGCTGCCATCGTCAGACAGCACGGACTCATCATAGTATCCTATGCCGACGACACCCATCTCATCCTCTCCCTCACAAAGGAACCTGACACCGCTAGACTAAGCTTACAGGAAGGAATGAAAGACGTTGCTTCCTGGATGAGCAGAAGCTGCCTGAAGCTCAATTCAGAGAAGACAGAAGTCCTCGTACCCACCCCCTCCACATGGGACAACACCTGGTGGCCCACCGCCCTCGGCAACCCCCCACACCTACGGACCACACCCACAACCTCGGCATCATACTCGGCTCATCCCTCACCATGACTGGACAGGTCAAAGCCATTACCCCCATGTGCTTCAACACCCTCCGCATCCTCCGTAAGACCTTCAAATGGATCCCCCCGAATCCAGGAAGACCGTCACCCACCCACGCACTCATAACCAGCAGACTAGACTACGGAAACGCCCTCTATGCCAGAATCAACAAAACCCTGCTCCGAAAACTCCAGACCATCCAGAACACCGCTGCCAGACTCGTCCTCAGCATCCCACAACAAGGCCACATCACCCAGCACCTACGAAACGTCCACTGGCTCCCCGTCGAGAAGAGAGTGACCTTCAAGCTACTCGCTCACGCCTACAAATCCCTCCATAACACCGGATCTCAGTACCTCAACGAAAGAGTCTCCTTCTACACAACCAGGAGAAACCACCGCTCCAAAGACCTCGCCCTTACCAAAACCCCTTGCATCCGCAGAGCCAGAACGGGTGGGAGAGCCTACTCCTACATCGCGGCAAAGACCTGGTACGAACTCCCGCTCAGCATCAGACGTTCCCCCATTCTGCTTGCCTTCAGGAAGAGCCTCAAGACCCGGATCTTTGGGTAAGACGTAGCTGCACGTTTCTCCCCCGTGCACGTGTGAGTAGCACACATCACAAATTCCTGATTGATTGATTGATTGAATATGTGAGCTGCAGAATAAAGCACAAATGCAAAGAGGAAGTAAAAAGCTAAATTAAGCTATTTCTCCTGTTACTGCTCTCTCAGGTAGGTGCACGATTTTCACATTTAATCAGGTTTACTACCTTCAGTAAATCATGAATGCATTAAAATACAAGGGTGGGTGTATGGCAATGCTCATGGTCCACCCATTTAACGTCAACCAGACACAGTGTAACCACCGTGATTCACTTTTTGTTTTTTTACAGAGCCACGCAAGGTGACACAAATTGGTCCTTGAGTGGCTTTCTAAATCTCAAATATCATTTTGAATTGTGGCTGCTCCAAAAAGTGGCACAACCACAATGAAAAATGTTAGTAGGTCTGAGCCTAAACTTCTAAGTGCTGTCCCTGAGGTCGTGGGACACTTGGGTGTGTCTAACTGGACTTCTGCTGCAATCTCTGAAAAGTTGGGACATAGAATGGTTTTGAACTTCCAGCCATAGGAGAACTGAGACCAATCATCTGAGCCAATCCCACAAGAGTGCAGCTTCACTGGGTTAAAGAAAAAGGCTTCTCGTGCAAGGAGCTTCTCTGCAGTAGCAAATCTGTTTCAGCTGGTCCTCTATGAGAAGGTATCCAGGCTGGTGGACTCATCATCAGATAGAACCTTTAGCCTTATCAGATGGAGGATACTGACCTCTGATTAAAGAGACTTAGTGCCTGATTATGAGTTTGGTGGTGAGATGGACCGTCAAACCCATGGTGGCAGTGGAGTAACCGCCACACCAGTGGTTGGACTGCCGTATTACCAGGATGGCAGTGAGACCGCCATAGGACCGCCACAACCACCAGAGATCCACGATCCCTGGCGGTGGATCGGTGGCCTGAGGACACAATAAGCTGGCAGTACCTCTACAGCACTGACAAGCATATTACTAGTTTCCTCACATCCAACGTTTTCATGGCGGTGAGCCCCCCATATAAAGGGTGGCGGTGAGGCAACTTGGGGGGCGGTACAGGGCCCCCGGTTCCCCCAGGGCCATGGGATGCATGCAGGGAGGAACTTTCTGCATGCACCCCCTTTCCTGCATGGCATGGACTTTATAGTCCATGCCGTGCAGGAACGGGCTTTGGCGTTCCCATTGCGAGGCCTTTTTAATAGGCACCACTGTGGGAACGCCAAAGGACCACCTGCCAGACTACAAGATAACTCTTAATCTGGTGTTTGGCCAGCAGTGAGGTATGACAGTGTGGGAGGGGGCAGTGGCGTGGTGTGGCGGCCCGCTCTCCCACCACCAAACTCATAACCAGGCCCTAAGTCCAAAGGTATAAATCTTGACTCGTCTAACAAAAGTACTTACTTGACACAAATATCAGACATCTCCCACCTAGACCTTTCCCCTCCAAAACCAACAGCTTCAGCAAGACCTTTGCCTAAAAACTCTCTGGCTTCCAGAAAACTTCTTCTGTTACAGCCTGCAACATTACCGCACTCAAGGATCTCCACTTCCAGTCCTATGGTAAGATCTTCAACCTGAATGAACCTGTTTGGTGTATCTGACTGCATTCCATCTTGGTTTACCTCAAATTGCACCTAGCTCCAGGTCCCCCATGAACAGTGAAATATTCTTTACACACTTTCTTGTGAAATAATAATACCTCAGGTTCCTCTTAATGGTTTTTCATTGTTTTGAAGTCAATCTGTTTATTCAATTTTAATCTATTTTTGTAGATTGGAGTTGGATTACTTTTGTGTTGTGTTTTAAACTTTTAGGTGTTGTGGTACTTTTGAATGCTTTACACATTTTCTCTAATTTGACAGTGTTTGCTTTGTGCTATCTCTACCAGGGGATTAGTTTAGGTTTAAATTACTGAAACCTTAGCTTGGACCAAAAATGGTTGTGACTTTATTACTTTGCTGACGTGCTACCCACTCAAAAGTAATAATTCATTTTCTTACAGGTACTCTATGTGGTTCTTATCTGCACTACATTCTCTCACCCTGCTATGCAACTGTTGGATTTTCAGAGTTGCCAACAATCTCAGAGTTTGTGAAAGTTTAATATAGGCTGTCCTAAATACTGCCTGCACACACCAGCGCATAGCAACTTTAAACTCTTCTGCAAAACAACAAGGAAGAGAGAAGCTCCAATACTTAAAGCAAGAGCACATTACAAGATCTTCAATGTTCAGGGTTTACACCTAGAATGAAGTATTAGTCCGTGAGCAGAGAGAATATTGGTTGTATCCAGTCTAAAAAGGTTATATTGTATTCATTTGATGTCTGTGTCTTTCACTACAGAACAAATGTAACTAAAATGTCGCATAATGTCAGAACAGGACTAGTGAAAGATCTTTGAGCTTTAAGGCCCCAGTGTATATTTTGATAGGCGGTAGTCTGTCAGTCAGGGTGGTGGAAGAAATTACATACGCCACTATGATGAACTACAGCACACCAGATTTAGAGTTAACCTCCAGCCCAGCAATGATCTCTTCTCTGTACCTTCAGAGGAACAGCTGTCACAATGAGTCCTATGAAGGTACAAAAAGCATTGTGAACAGCGGACATCGTTTTTGACGGCCAC
Organism: Calotriton arnoldi; assembly: GCA_963921515.1. Taxonomy (NCBI): domain Eukaryota; kingdom Metazoa; phylum Chordata; class Amphibia; order Caudata; family Salamandridae; genus Calotriton; species Calotriton arnoldi. The sequence goes on from CAWUFW010001414.1 coordinate 1,233,681, forward strand.
CCACCAAACTCCAAAAAGATATAGGGGCTCATGAGAATGTTGGGCGTTATCACTTCCGCCCGACACTGACTCAGTCATGGGACCGACCGACACCCGGTCGTCGGCCCGACCGCCCCATTAGGATGCGACCAAACACTGTTCTGGCTCATTCCTCTAATTTACTATGGGAGCATGCATTCCGGCCATAAACCAGCCGTAATGCATGCTCACATAGTAAAATGGGAGGTGTAGTTCATCCCTGCACCGCTGGTAGGCACCTCAAGGGGTCCTCTCGGCCTCAAACGGTAGGCCGTGCACCAAAGGGGGCCCTGCTGGGGCCCCCGAACATGCTTTACAACATGGTTTCCATCTCCGACAGACCGGCATGGAAACCATGTCGGAAACCATGACCATAATCTCCAGGGCGAAAAGAGCCACCCTTGAGATTGCAGGCCGCATTCCAACTGGCAGACGGGCTCTCCAAGCCAGTCGGAAGCCAGCCGGAATGACAGGCATGATTCCATTCCGACCACCTCCATCAAAATGAGGCGGTTGGAAAGGAATCCAACCGGCCCATTACGATGCGGCTCGCCATCTGAGCCGTATCGTAATGGGCCTCTTAGTGTCATGGCTATGGTGTTGTTGACCCTCAGCCCATATGCTAGTAAATAAAGTGACACAGGTTACAGGACACAGGTTTCCCATTTGAAATTGAATGGTGACAAGACTGAGCTCATGGTTCTTGGAGATCATATAAATTTTAAAGCTAGTACTATGTGGCCAGCCTGCATGGGCCCACCCCCTGCCCCTAAGACTGAAATAAAGAGTCTGGGAGTCTGGTTGGATCAGGACTTCAGTTTTAAAGTTCAGGCTAGGAAGGTTGCAGCCTCGTGTTACGGCATCCTTAGGATGCTCCGTAAAGTGCTTCCTCTTCTTCCCTTCCGGGCCAGAAAACTGATGGTTCAGGCACTTGTCTTGTCACGGATGGACTATGGTAACGCCCTATATTTAGGTGCGCCAAGTTCTGTAACTGTAAAGCTTCAGATTGTGCAGAATTGTGCTGCAAGAATGCTCATGGGGATCCCGTCCCGTCCAGTCGGCAAGGCCCGCTTTGCGGTCCCTTCATTGGCTTCCTATTCAGGAGAGAATCCGCTTCAAGGCCCTGTGTATTGCTCACAGGTCGCTTGGAGGGAATGGTCCTCCAATCAATCTTTCCTTGATTCAGCCCTATCGAGCCAATAGGCATCTGCGTTCAGATGATCTTTCCTTAGCAGTTGTTCCCAGGATCAAAAAGGCCAGAAGTGGCGGATGGTTATTTTCCTATAATGCCGCCAGGCTCTGGAACACACTCCCTCTGCCCCTGCGGAAGGAACCTAATCATCTGGCCTTCCGCAAACTCCTAAAGACGTGGCTTTTCCCCTAGGTGTCCCTTTCACCTCTATGAATCATTCAGCGCTGGGATGCCTTCGGGTAGCTACGCGCTTTAGAAGTGTTATTTCATTATTTCATTCATCATGGAACTTGCACCAGACTTGTGCACCCAGCCCTTGTTATTAGCAGTGTCACCTACCTGGTGATACATGTGATGGAAGGGTGTCAATAAAGCCGCTAAGGAATGGTAGTTAAGTTCTGTGTTATACGTGATATATTGTGGCCAGGGTTAACCCATAATTCAGAGCCTTTGCTTATTTTTCTAACTCTTGTATTACCCATGTGAAAGTGATGCCCTTGGAAATCACTAACTGGCACAGTGTGAGAGGTTTATTACATGATTAGATACAAGAAAGCATGTCAGAAATATTTTTCATGTACTTGATTAGTGTGAGAGTACTGGTTAGTTCTCTTTGAAGCCTAAAATACTTAAGAATTTGTGGCATGTAGGACAAAATCAGCATATTAAGATAAGTAGAAATCATAAAATATGGTCTTTGCAGTGTCTTCCCAGCCCAGTTACTCGCCAATGACTATGCCACACAGGGAGACTTTATACGTGTACGTGCAACTGCAACTCACCACACTGAAACAGCAATCGATGCATTACGCTCTAACACTTACTTCACGTTTCTAGGGAGACAATCAGGACCCAAAAGGGTTCCGTCACTATTAACTCACAAGATACTACAGTCTGTTCAAGTACATTTTGCCAGAATGTAATCATTATAAAACTGCTACATTTATGTAAAATCCAATTTATAATGAAGCTTTTTGACCCTCCGAGGAAGATCTGAGTTTTGTTTTGTCATTCTTGTGTCATTTCCCCTTTTTTCTCTCTCTCTATTTTATCACAAGGGCCCTCAGTTTGCCGTTATGCTTTTTGACCAGGGTCCTAGCCTCTCATCTATTTTTTAAATTCTTAATTACTTTCCTGATGGGAAAGTGAATGTCTTTGTAAACACTCCTGAGCATTGTCAGAGAAATTTGTGGCCTATTAAGTTATGCCAATCCATTTTTTTTACATGTGTTTATTGGGTTTTTCAACTTACATAGAAACATAACATACATCAATGCAGTGTATAAATGCACAGCACGGACAATAAGCATACCTACTGCTAGAGGTAATTCTGCAATGTAGTATCTACAGCGGATCGCAATAGCATTTTAACAGGTGTTTGTTAATTAAGCACAGACCTTCACTATGATATGGGCACAAAGTTGTGAAACGATTCCACACTTCCAGTTTGTTCATAAGAAGACATAGGCAGACAAATGAAATACACTTATCGTGCGTTCCTCCCCACCCGCAGGGCCCCCAGCTGAATGTCCAGTCCGTGCACCCAAACCCAAAGCACACAGGTTCAGATCGAGTGTTCCCTCAGATAATCCATCAGGGGCTCCCAGATGTCTCTTGGGCGAGACAAGGCTGGCAGGAGTTCCGCATAGTTCATTAACTGATCCTTACAATAAATAAGGTCTGCTAGCCATTCCTTAAATTTGGGGTCTTGGCCCATCTGCACGCCACTCTCCGTTTGGCCAGCAATAGACTCATTGCTACAAATTTTCCGTATGATGTTTGTATTTCGGCTGTGTAGCCCAGAAGTGCCAGTAGGGAGGACACAGCAAGAGGGGTGTCTATCATTTGGGTCAGAGCAGCAATCACCTCACGCCAATACCCATGAACTTCACAACACTGCCATGCAAGGTGTAAGAAGCCGGCCCCGCTTGATGACATCTCTCACATAGGTCGTCAGTTCTCAATTTGTATTTGTAGAGCCACGTGGGTGTATAGAAAGTTCGATGCAAGTATTTGAAGTGTATGATTCGTAGGCGACTGCTTGCTGTAATAGCTTACGTCTGTGTGCAGCAACATGTCCACCGCCCGTCCGTCAAGGACAGCTCCAGGTCATGATCCCACGCCTCCCTGACCCCGTGTTTCGGCTGTGTCCTCTCGAGCAGTGCGGCCCGGTATATGCTGGAAACCGCGTGCTCCGGTCCAGCCATTTTGAATAGGGTGTGTAGTGTTTATAGAGTTGGGGGTTCCTGAGGGAATCCCCGGGACATTGGCCCTAAGTTTGTGTTTCAGTCTTATATAAAGAAATATCTCCAATGGAGTGACATTATCCCCAGTCAATAACTCCTGCCTTACCCCGAACGCACCCCCCGGTAAAGGTCGCCCCAGCAGTTTAGGTCTCTCCTACGGAGCATCTCGCGGCATACAGCCTCATGTGTGACTGGCGCACACGAGAGGTACGGGAGAGGCACAAGTGGGGAGTACAGTGTCGGTTTGCCCACTATTTTAGCTAGGCACTTCCAGGCTTGGTTAATGCAGGTTACTGTGTGATAGGCTACTCCAGGGACGCGCGTTCGCAGAAAGGAGGTCGTGGGCGTAGGAGCCACATATCCCTGCTCGATGGCCAGGTGTGGCATAAAGGGTGGCGGATGGAGCCAATATATTGTGTAGTGGGCTTGAGCAGCCAGAAAATATAGCTCAATATCTGGGGCCTCAAAACCCCCATTGAGGCATGGTTGCGTCATGGTCCACCATCCCACTCGGGGTTGTTTCTCGCCCCATGCTAGTCTGATGAGTAATGATCGGAGGGTGTCGAAGAAGGGGCGTCCCGGGTTAAAGGGTATATTAATGAATAGATACAATAATTTAGGTAATAGGACCATTTTCATCAAGGCCACTCTTCCAGCCAATGAGAATGGCATCGTGATCCATCGAGACACCCAGTTAGTGATGGTTTCAATCGCAGTGCCACAGTTTGCGCGAAGCGTTTCTTCTTTATTTGTTGTTATTATCACGCCTAGATATTTTATTTCCATTTCGCACCATTTCAATGGGAACTGAACAGTGCTGGGCGTGAGCGGGAAAATCTGTGATTTACTCCAGTTGATCCCTATCCTGGAGAGGGAAACAAATCTGATGAACTCTCTTAGGATCGGTTTGAGGCTAATCTGTGGGTCCCGTAAATAAAGGGTGACATCGTCGTCATATAATGATATTAGTATCTGACGTGAGGGGTATGGTATAGCATGCTCTCTATGATGTTGCCGTATCTTGGCCGCGAGGGGTTCGATGTCGAGAGCAAAAAGCAACGGGGACAGAGGGTAGCCCTGGCGTGTCCCTCGCATATTGGGGGTCGGATTGGAGTATAGACCGTTAATCTGTATAATGGCCTTAGGTCGGCCATACAGCAGCTTTATCCATGCCAGGAATGGCTGGAGAAGGCCCATTCAACCAATATTATGAACATGTAATCCCATTCCAGGGAATCAAAGGCTTTAATGGCATCTAAGCAGATACCTGCTGCGCTGATCTCCGGGTCAATGTCGTGTAGTAATGCGAATGTTGTGCGCAGATTATGGGAGGTGGCCCTGCCAGGTATGAAACCTGCCTGGTCTGGGAGGACCAGGCCCTCCATCAGCAATGTCAACCTATTTGCGACGACTTTAGCTAGGATCTTGGTGTCACAGTTGATGAGCGACAGGGGTCTGTAGGCCTCAAAGCTGCTGGCCTTTCTGCCTGGTTTGAGCAGGGATATGATCATGGCTTGCCGCAATGTCATGGGAAGAGTCCCAATCTCTCTGACCTCCTTGAAGACCTGCTTAAGGAAGGGGGCTAGCTCGTCTATGTAACATTTATAAAAGTCTACCGGGAGCCCATCGGGTCCCGGGGCCTTGCCGGAATGCAGGCCCATTATTGCGGCCCAGATTTCGTCCTCCGCTATATCGGCAGACAGAAACTCTCTGCGAGAGTCGTTGGTCCACCCAAGAGCAGTGTCCTCTAAGTAGGACGCTATGTCAGGAGGTACTTTTCTATGCGTGCGAGTTTTGCATAGTAGGCAGTCAAAATATTAAGGATCTCCTGTGATTCAATATGCCTAGTGCCTTCCTCGTCTATTATTTCCAAAATATGATTAGCGAATCTGTGGGGTCTGGTTGCCTCGGACAGAGTTCTGCCGGGACGCTCGCCTTCGCCGAATGATCTGGCCACATGATATTTAGATTGGAATTTAGATTCATGTTCCGCCTCATTGGAATATTCAATTAGTAGTTCTTTAAACGGAACCCTTCACTGTGGGCTAGGGGCGGAAGTTAGGAGCTCCTCTGTTTTTTTGATGTCTCTTTCTAATCTATTTAGTGTTCCCCTGATGGAACGTAGGATCCCTCCGCTTTTGGCTATACATAGCCCCCGAATGGTGACTTTAAAGCTTTCCCATACACATGCAAGTGTTGAGACACTGTTTTTATTGCGAGGGAAGAATTCAAGAATTTCCTGACGTATTTCTTCACAGAAGGCTCTATCTAGCAAGGTTGTGGGCTGGAGTCGCCAGGAACGATATGGGGATTCATTGTCCGGCAGGTATAGTCTCATGAGCATGGCGGAATGGTCTAGGGAGATTTGCACCAAGTGCGTCACAGCCTGGATCCAAGTGTTTAGTCCCCTCAAAATCAACCTTAGGTCTATTCAGGCCCAGCTGGAATGCACGCTAGAATAGAAGGTGCCCTCCCTTCGTGATGGATGGAGGGACCTCCAGACATCAAAGAGCTGGTGATCTGTCATGATGCCCGTGAGGTGTTTGGTTGCCTGCGGATGTGAGGATGAGGTGCCATGTGAGCGATCGGCAAGAGAGTCTAGTGCTAAGTTGAAATCAGCTCCCCATATAATGAAAGTGGAGCCTATTGCTAATATGTGACCCCATACCTTGTCAAAGTAGCTGGCATCATCAATGTTGGGGCGTAGCAACTAACAAGGGTTACTGTGTGTCCCTCTAATCTGCCCCACATCACGATGAATCTGCCCTGTGCATCTTGTAGTGTCCCTAGCGGGCAGTATCTTACGCTAGCTTTGATGAGGATTGTTGTGCCTTTAGCATATGTCGAGTAGAAGGAGAAGCAACTGTGTGCTGCCCATTACTTTCCAAAGGTGGGTGCTGCTTTAGGGTCCAAGTGTGTTTCTTGCAACATAGCCACCTGCACTTGGTGTCTGTCTAAGTATCCTAGGATCTGCCTGCGTTTGCGAGGGTCTCGGAGTCCTCACATGTTCCATCTCAGGAAGGTGTAGACTGTGGGTCTTGTCTGCTCTTGGCTCCGCTATATCTGTCTTGTCCTCTCTGGGACCGGAGGGGTCAGTGTGTTCTGCCATGGTGAGTTTGTATGGATCGTTCTCTATGCTTTCATAATTGTATGTGCTCAGTATTAATCCGTGCAGCGCCGCCGTGTGTATCAAAAGTAAGCCCGCCCCCACCCACACCTGCGGCCCAAACCCGTAGGTAAATAGTATCCCTCCCAAACCCCCCATTATTTGTTCTGCCTGTCGTGTTGTGCAAGGATGATTGTTGGCACCTCCAGGAGAATAGACTCATTAACGACAATTTAGTAACATGCAAGAGGTGTGTCTTATACAAAACTAAGACTGGTAAAAGCAGTATACTAACGTATGATTCAATTAGTAACATAACTTCAACATAGTACATCATTCAGGGAATTCGCACTGGGGGAATGCACCAGAGAGGCTGTCAGCGCACCTCTCAGGAGCGAGGGTGCGCGGGAAGTCATTATTGCTTGGCGATTTAATTAGTCCTGGCAGTACCGCCCATGCAGGCTCCATCAGGGTCCGTGTGTGGCAATTCCCGCCAGGGCCCGCGCATATTTTCAAACCGATTAGCAATGAAATAGGGAATGCATGGTCTTACCAGTGATGCAGGTGACCAATTCCATGCAATGACCTGGCCTTAGTCTTTTTCAGAAGCAGGTGACGTCCGTCGGGAGCCGGGATCACCATCCCAAGTTATGGGTGCCCGTCTCTCAACAGTTTTTAGGAAATCTTAAGCTTGTTGCGGGGTGTTAAAGATGTGTGTCATCCCACGGTAGTGGATTCGCAGTCTGGCGGGGTAGAGCATTGAGTACTGCATGTTGGTTTGCTGGAGTTTCCGCTTGACCGGTAGAAACTTCCTGCGCGCTTCTTGTACTGCCATGCTGAAGTCTGGGTAGATCGAGAGTTTGTTCCCTTCGTAAACCAGTTCTTGCTTTTCCCTTGCTAGTCTCAGCACCGTGTTGTGGTCCTTGTAATTGAGTAACCGCGCCAGTATGGGCTGGGAGGCGCGCCCGGTGGCGGTCTGGCTGCAAGTGAGCGATGGGCTCTCTCCACCACTAGAACTCTGGAGAGTGCCTCCGCGCCAAAGATCCCAAGCAGCAGTCATTCTACATAGTCCTCCATGCGGCCAGTTGCAGTAGACTCCGGGATCCCCACTATACGCACGTTGTTCCTGCGTGAACGTGCCTCCAAGTCTTCATTCTTTGCAGCAATAATTTTTAACAGTTTATCCATCTCTTGGAGACGTTCACGGCTCTCAGAGGAAGAGTCTTCGAGGGTGGATATGTGCTGTTCCGTTTCGGTAATGTGGCCATCATGCTTCTCCAACCTTTGTGTGATGTAGTCCATGTGCATATTCATGGTGTCCATTTTGGACTCGATGGAATGGAGGCTTTGGCACATCATGAGGAGAAGTTCTTTTATATCTGTATCTTGTGGGGTAGTTGATGCTGTGCTTTCCTCTTCCCGGCATGAGTCTGTGTCTTCAGCGGTATTGGTAGTGTTTTTCCAGGCCGGGAATTGGAGTTTTGGCCTGTTTGCCATCCGTTGGACCCATGATTCTCCCCTCTGCGTGGTATGGGCGGGCGCGGTATGCCTCTCAGGAAGAACAGGATGCAGCGGCTAGCTCCCCTTGTCCCTCAGGGTGTGGAGATCCCACTCAGGTCAACAGGCGCCAGTTTGTGCCTTCAGGCGGTTATATAGGCCAGTTTGTGCTTTCGTGCGGTTATTTAGGCAAGCCCTGGCTCTGCCACGCCCCAACTCTTCACCCACCGCCCTGATTCTTGTGTCGCTGAAGAGGGCCCAGGCCCACAAAAAGCAGCGTGTCTTGCTTGGGATTTTGCAGGTAATGTCCACTTCAGCCTGTCTTGCTGAGTATTACAAGGCAGCAAGGCCGCTCTGCGCCCCAGGATCAAGGCCCCACCGTTCCACGCACCGCCTCCCGGTGCTGTACAGGTCGCACAGGTCTATCAGCGGCCTTCTAGCAGCGCGTCTCAACAGGGTTCTCCTCTCGACCCCTTCAGGCCCAGGTGAGTGTGCAAATGGGGATCGGGGAGCCAGTCGCATCAGCAATCTCGCGACTCGCATCAGGGCGGCCCATCACCTCTGCCGAGGCCCAAGGTCACTCAGGGGAAGCAGCGCGGGCTCAGCCCGGTGCAGCCTTAGCATCGGCGCAGGCCTACCTCAGCCGGTCCCAATCTCACTCAGCGGGTGACCCTCTCCCCGTAGTGTAGCTCCGTGTTGGGCAGCTCCTGGTTCCTGGCAGTGGCGGCGGCCGGGGTCTCTACGCTGCAATTCTGGACAGCAGGGCCAGGCGATGCAGACCCGGCTAGCTCAATCCCGTTGCCGCCATCTTGAACAGCCGTAGGCCGCAAAACAGGGATGCGCTGCGTGGGATCACTTAGACGGTGTCAGCGAGTCCGCACTCGTCCCATCAGCTCCCCAGTGAGTCGCGTTGGGCATAACGTGTTTAAAGGCAGTTTTCGCCACTTTAGGAAGGAGGATTCTGGCGGATTATGGTCCTGGGCTAACAGAGCCTCACGGCAGTGCGGTCATCTTGTTCGTTGGCTCTCAAGCGCCCCCAAGTCATGCCAATCCATGTAAAAAATGTGTGACATGTTGTGGCACATGGGAAGAAGAAAAAGTGTGGTGTAAAAACAATCGCGTGCAGTAAACTTCACCGAGGTTATAGATGGTGCAGTGGTCATTACTGAGGGAAAACATATGTTTTGACAAGGGTTCAAACCCCACCAGGAGAAATTCGTTTTTATAATATTTCCCTTAATTTTTCTATTTTACCGAAATGAAAGATGTCCCTTTGTAAATCCACCCCCCCAGCAGTGTCTAGGGAGATTTGTGGCCTTTTAGTCTAGCCAGTGCACGTCAGACATTTTTGACATGCTGTGGCATGTGGAAGGGGGGCAAGGTTTGCTATGAAAGAAATCCCTTAATTTGTGGAATGAGACTTTGGGGATGGTTGTGTAAGAAAAGGAAATGCATGGGAGAAGTGCCAGAGTGAAAGAAAGGAAGGGCTATTTGTTTATGAAGTATGAAAAGCAAGTGTCGATTTGTGGCATGTAAAAGCAAAACAGCATGAAAATAGACATAGGACAAGCACACTGTTTTTATGATAAAAAGACTTTAGGTATAAAAAAAAAACCAGCTAAACAGATGGTACAGTGGTAACTCACAGGGGTCATGAGTGCTCTTTGACAAGAGTTCAGACCCCAGCTGAAGAAAATTGATTTTACAATTGTTTTCAATTTGTTTTCTATTTTGCACAAATGAAAGCTGTCACTTTCTGAGGTGTGGCCAGGCTGCCGACCAAGATGGCCGCGCAGCGCTTAGGCTCCGCCAGCAATCCCAACATCCGAGCCCATCCTGCCTTCCATCCTGGCCGCTTTCAGTGTGGGACGACTGGCCTAAATGCATGAAAGTGCCCACATGAGTTGGAGCAGTCCAGGGCCTGAAATATCGCATGCAGAGGCCTCAGTGAGCACGAGGACGGCGCTGGAGCAGGGCGCGGCCGGAGGTTAGGCCGCGCGAAATACAGCGACGGTTCGCGGCACTCCGGCAGCCTTACCCAGCGGAGAATCGATCAGATGGGCCCCGCTGGCCATTAGGTGAGCGTGCTCTGCTTGTGGCCCTCCCCCCTGCTTTCAGCCCCCTCCTGCACCTACAACTGCATTCCAGCCCGTCCTGCTCCTGGCGGCCCCACAGTGAGAGGGACCGCGGGTGAGCCTGGGGGCCAGCCATCCGGCTGTTCGGGCCAGCCGGGTGGGCCGCGGGGGTCGTGCCTGCCGGGCTGTGCTTGTGCCTGCCGAGTGACGTTTTGTATAACGGCGATAAACAATGAAGTGCGTAACTCCGGCCTAGGCATCGTGGGGGTGAAAGTTCCTGCCCACCGACGCTCCTTGATCCACCGTTAAGCTGCTGCACATAATTCTGGGCTCAAATTGCGGTGAGACTGTACTTGTAAGCTGCCGTGTGGGTTGTTTCAGAGCTGTGGGGCCTCGTGACCCTTAAGTGGTTGCCTGATACCCTGCCATGCCGGGCTGCCTGTTGTGGGGCCCGAGAAGGAAATTGGGTCGCAGTGGGCCAGGCTTACACACCATTTTGGTGGCTGAAGGCTCCGGTTGGGTCCCGAGGGCAGGCTGGCAGTCAACGAGCCTTGAGGGGACGTAATGGGGCGTAAAGACCCCAAACAACGGATACTCCAATTTGGTAAGCCTGCTGAGCAGTCTGTGGAGTCTGGTGGTAACATGGCATAGGGGGTTTCAGAGGAAGCCAACCTTAGCGATGTCCCTGTAGGGTCGGGAGCACTGCTCCTTGAAATGAGAGCAGGCTTCAAGGCCCTCGATGGCCACTTCGACACCCTCGAAAAATGCTTGGACACTATGGGCGCCAAATTGGACACACACGAGAAGCGCCTAGATACTGTAGAGAGCAGGGTGTTGGACCTAGAAGATGGCAAGGCACAATCCACCAAGCACCTAGACCGCATGGAAAAGATTCTCAAAGACGTCTCCATAAAGAACGAGGATTTGGAGGCACGCAGTAGGCGCAATAACGTCTGCATTTTGAGCGTCCCTGAGTCATCCATCACAGGGCGTATGGACCTATTCGTGGAAACCCTGCTTACAGACATCTCTGGTAAAGAGGCCTTCACCTCCACTTTTCTTGTAGAAAGAGCTCATTGCTCACTTGGCCCCCGCCTTAACCTGGGTTGTCCACCTAGGCCCATCATCGCCCGCCTTTTAAATTTCAGAGACAAAGATACAGTGCTAAGGCTGGCGAGAGAGCCGGGTTCCATATCCTGGCAAGGTTCAACGTTGGGGCTGTTTCCGGACTTTACTATCATGGTGCAGGAGGCCAGGCGAAAGTACACCAGCGTGAAAGCAACACTGCGCAATCTGGGTCTTCGATATGGTATGTTATATCCAGCTCGCCTCCGAGTGGATGTTGAGGGTCGTTCTCAGATATTTAATACCCCCACTGTGGTGCAAGAATTTTGTAGGGACTATAAAGGAAGCAGCAGCCACAAGAACAAGGACACATCCAGGGCCTCCCCCTAACAGTGGTTCGGCGGCCAGCGTGGACTGATTCTCCAATGAGTAATCAGTGCAGCCTGCACTGAAGAGCTGCAGCTATTTTACTGACCTTTATTTTTGGGCGAATGATGTGACTCTAATGATTGTTACAAAGTTGGGTAACTAGCATGGTGTTGCCACACCCCAAATGTTGATCACTTTGCGTTTGTTTCAATTGTGGAAATGTATCTAGTTTTGCTCCTTCTTTATTTGCTAGGGTGTTTACATGATGCATGTCTTCACGTGTTAACTGGGGATATTCCCTGCAAAAGGGTGCGCAGGGATGGGTGGGGGTAGTTAGGACGTATTGTCAGCATTTTTGGATTACCAATATTTCTAACCTTGTTTATTCACTGCAGCATGGTATGCTAAAACTGTGACGCACACTTCAAATCACTGTTACTATGTTGGGATGTCAGAGCAGGGTAGGTTGTCAACATTTTCAGATCTGACACTGATCACCTGGAATGTCTGGGGGCTTAACAATGCTAGGAAGGGGAAGCAGGTCTTGCATTATTTACAGCGTCACATGGTGGACATTGCATTCTTACAGGAAACACACCTGCCCAAAGCTGCCACCATCACTTTCGCGTCGGGCTGGGGACCGCATCGCTACTTTGCAGGGTATAGCACGCATGCACAGGGCACGGCTGTCTTGATTCATAAACGTCTGCCCTTCCAATTTTTAAAAGCACACATTGATAATGAGGGTCGCTACACGATGGTGGCGGGTCACTTGATGGCACACCGTATGGCGTTCATCTGCGTATACGCACCTAATGTGGATAGCCCAGAGATCTTCCAAGGCCTTCACACACAGCTCCTACAATTAGATGCAGAATGTATATGCATGGGCGTAGATTTTAATCTCCTGTTGGACCCTGCGCGAGATAGTACGTCCAACTCGTCGGACACCAAACCCCGCGCATGCCACGTTTTGCTGGATATGTGCGATTCTGTTGGCCTGGTGGATGTGTGGCATCAGCGCAACCCGGGAGATGCCCCGTACACCCATTACGCCGCCTAATATGGTACTTGGACCAGATTAGATTATTGGCTTGTCACCCCCAACTTGGCAACATGGTATAGGGCATCCCAGCATCTCCCTAGCACATATTCTGACCACTCCCCAGTGGTATTGCAAGTACGCGTCCCTACACCAGAGGGCTGTGAGAGGATGTGAAGATTCCTCGGGCAGGCACTGAGGGATGAAGTGTTTAGTTCCGAACTTCGGGAGGCCATAGTTGAATACTTTGAACTGAATAAAGGATCAGTGAGCTCGTGGGCCATACTCTGGGAGGCATTTAAAGCCTTTATGCATGGAGTATGCATCTCTAAGCATTCTGGGGTTCTAAAAGATTTGCGTGGTACGATTGCGCATATTGAGAAGCAATTAGATATGCTAGATAGAGATCAGGTTGCAAGGCCTGACCCTGCTTGGCTCAGCCACCGACTAACACTCTTGATGGAGTTCAGAGAAGCAGCGGAGCATGAGATTCATTTTGTAAGCAGGTATGCTATTGCAAGGCGCTATGGGGAGAGTGACAGACCTGGCCGCACGTTGGCGCGGCTACTGAGACCCTCGGCCAGGCATTCATAGATCACCTGCATCCGTTCCTCAACCAGACAGACCCTAACCGATACCCCAGATATCTAAGATGAATTTTTAGCATATTATTCCACATTATATGCAACACGGGTGACGCATAGCGAGGGAGACCATAATGGCTACCTTGCAGAGATTGCTATGGTGTGGCTCAAGAAGTTTATGCAGCAGTTTCTGGCTGAGCCATTCTCCGCCGAGGAAATTAGTAGCGCCATAGATGCCATGATTGGCTCAACGGCCCCAGGCCTGGACGGTTTTACTGGTATCTTTTATAAAACCTAAAAGAACTTATTAGCGCCCTACCTATTAGAGGTTTATAATGAAGCACACGAACGCAAGGAACTTCCCCCCACTTTGCGTGAGGCTGTAAAATCCTCCTTCCAAAAGCCGGGAAAGATTCACTTCTATGAGGCTCTTACAGGCCGTTATCACTTTTAAACCTCAACTACAAAATTTTGGCTAAAATGATTGTGCTAAGATTGGCCTTGTTGCTGGACCACATTATCTCCTCGACTCAGTCGGGCTTTGTCCCCCATAGGTCGACTGCTTTAAACATGCGCACATTATTTGCAGTAATACATAGGAAAGCTCCGGAGGTCCCTGCGGCTGCTGTCCTACTCGATACCGAAAAGGCCTTCGACTCCTTGGAGTGGCCCTTTTCTTAGCAGTAATGAGAAAGTTGGGTATCCCTAAGGGATTCATTGACCTTACTTCGTTGCTTTACACCGCGCCCACCGCCAGGCTTCGATTGAATGGCACACTGTCCCCTTCGTTCGCTCTCACTCGCGGCACCAGACAGCGTTGTCAGCTCTCCCCGCTACTCTTCATATTGGCGCTGGACCCTCTGGTTTACCATTTCCAGGAAAGACACCTGCACAGAGGTCACCAGTTCAAAACGGGTCCTCTTCTAATTTCCCTATATGCGGATGATATCATCCTATATGTCCGAAACCCCCAGGAGAATTTGGAACCACTCATCAGAGAGATTATCCAGTTTGGCGTTTTTTCAGGGCTGGGTATAAATTGGGGAAAATCCTAAATTTTCCCCCTGACGCTGAGCACTGTTCATTGGGAATGTGAGTTCCCGCTGACGTGGTGTGAGGAGTCGGCCAAATATTTGGGTATTCAGAGCCACAGAGAAACCGAGCAAATTATTAGATTAAACTACAGCCCTGTGGCGCATAACCTGGAGCAGCAGGTCGAGCGTTGGTTGAGACTCCCGCTTCCCCTTGCTGGTCGAGTTGCACTTGTGAGGATGATTGTCCTCCCAAAGTTTTTGTATCTGTTTCACAACATTGCTATCCCACTCCCCAACACTTTTTTCCGCACTTTGCGTTCTTATCTCATCAGATTGGTCTGGGGGGGAGGAAGAACTAGAGTTAGCTGGGACACCATGTCCTTACCATATGAGAGAGGTGGTTTTGGGGTCCCCAATCTTCAGATATACTATTTAGTTGCTCAGTGCAGTTTCGCACAATCCTGGTATCATCCAGGCGCGTGGATCCCCTACACTAGACCTGAGCCTGACCTGGTGCTCCCGGCGCCCCTATGTACGGTGCTGCCACGGGGCTTTGCCAGGGATCCCCGGGATATCCAAACAGTTTGCACCAGTAGCTGGACCTGGTGTAAGTTGACGAAAGTGACTGGAAGTGGCGCTCTATACTCATCGGAGATCCCTGTCAAAACTAACCCCTGGATCCCCATTACGGAAGAAAAACTGGCACAGCGTACACTCACTACATATTCAATAAATAAGATTGGGGATCTGTTCCCAGGGGGCTATGTTTTTTCTAGCACAGAGGGCGGGAGGTTCAGTGAGGCAACATTCATGGATCAAATTGTATTTAGCCGGATATGGAGGGCGCTCAGAGCTAAGATTCTGGCGTACCCGTTGGAGCCCGAGTCCTTCCCTCCGCTTACTCTCTTATTCACAAGTTCCGGGGGAGAACACCTAACCTCGAAGCTATACAAAGTATGTATGTCATTAGTCCCTAGCAGGGAGGCCAAGATACGGGAGGCATTGGAGCGGGACCTTGGGCACCCACTTCAAGACTCTCACTGGTCCTTTTGTTGTGCACAAACGAAAGAGGTCTCCTTAAACAGCAGTCATAAGCTTATACACTTCAAATATTTGTGGAGGGTCTATATGACCCTAGCGAAGGTTCACTCCATTGATCCCAATCAACACACACTTTTGTCCTAAGTGCGGTGGCCCGCAAGCCGATTTTGCCCACCTGACTTGGAACTGCACTAAGATTGGGGACTTCTGGAGATCCATTGTCAGATTAATAACACAAATGACCCACCTTGAGATGGTCCGTACACCTGAGGTCGCCTTGTTGGGTTACGTGGGGGTCTCCCGAAGAAGTTGCACAAATTCACGGCCATTAACCTTTTCTCGCAAAGAGGGAAATAGCTCTCAAATGGGGAAGTAGGGCCTCCCCCACAGTGAAAGATTGGCTCAATAGCCTCACATACTGTAATACTAATTGTGACCTTCATGCTACAACCCAACCCTCGGTATCCAGGCAAAATGACATTTGGAAGCCTCTTACTGGAGATTAGTGCCACCCCTATTTCACAACAGCCTGCTGGGATAGTCCCCACTGGGGTGGGGTAATTCATGTTCCACCCACCTGCTCAATTGTTGTGTTTATTATGTCAAGGAAAGTGCAGGCCGGACAGTGAGGGAGAGCCCGCTGGTCCGGGTTGGTCAGATATTGTATCACAATTTATGATATATATGCTACCCTGAGACATTGGTGCGTTGCACGCTTGAGTACACTTGTTTTGCAAATGAGACTTGTCTTTATTCTTACTAGATTTCTATGATCACAGTGAATGACCATGCAATGTTGTAAGCAATATGAAAATGATAAATAAAGTTATAAAAAAAGCTGTCTCTTTGTAAATCATCCCCTAGCAGTGTCTGGGAGATTTGTGGCCTCTTTCGTCAAGCAGTGCATGCCAGACATCTGTGACATGCTGTGGCATGTGGAAGGGGTGCAAGGTTTGTGATGAAAGAAATCCCTTAATTTGTGGAATGAGACTTTGTGGATGATTGTGTAAGAAAAAGAAATGCATGGGGCAAGTGCCAGAGCGAAAGAAAGGAAGAGCTATTTGTTTATAAAGTATGAAAAACAAACAAGTGTGAACTTGTGGCATGTAAAAGCAAATCAGCATGACAATAGCTGTGGACCAGCCCACTGTTTTCATAATAGTACGACAATCGTTCAAAAACTTCCAGCATAACGGATGGTACATTGGTATCTCGCAGGGTTATTAGTACCCTTTGACAAGTGTTCAAACCCCAGCTGATAAAAAGTGATTATTATATTCTTTTCAATTTTGCACAAATGCAAGCTGTCACTTTGTAAATCACCCTCTAGCAGTGCCTGGGAGATTTGTGGCCTCTTTAGTCAAGCAGTGCATGCCAGACATTTGTGACATGCTGTGGCATGTGGAAGGGGGGCAAGGTTTGTTACAAAAGAAATCCCTTAATTTGTGGAATGAGACTTTGGGAATGGTTGTGTAAGAAAAAGAAATGCATGGGGCAAGTGCCA
This sequence comes from Calotriton arnoldi, assembly GCA_963921515.1. Lineage (NCBI taxonomy): Eukaryota > Metazoa > Chordata > Amphibia > Caudata > Salamandridae > Calotriton > Calotriton arnoldi. The sequence continues at coordinate 1,250,454 of CAWUFW010001414.1, forward strand.
GAGGGAAAGAAAGGAAGGGCTCTTTGTTTATAAATCACGAAAATCAAGTTTAGATTTGTGGCATGTAAAAGGAAAACGACATGGAAATAGAAGAAGGACAGCATCTTTTTTCCATGACACAAAGGCTTTTGACAAAATTTGTCAATACAGAACAAATGGTCCAGTGGTAGTTCACAGGGGCTTGGAATGCTTTTTGACAAGGGTTCAAACCCCAGCTGGGGAAATTAGATTTTTATATTCTTTTCTATTTTTCTTCTATTTTACCCCAATGAAAGAGGCCCTTTTGTAAATCGCCCCTTAGCAGTGTCTGTGAGATTTGTGGCCTTTTTAGTCAAGCCAGTGCATGTCAGACATTTGTGACATGCTGAGGCATGTTGGAGGGGGGCAAGGTTTGCTATGAAAGAAATCCCTTAATTTGTGGAATGAGACTTTGGGAATGGTGGTGTAAGAAAAAGAAATGCATGGGGCAAGTCTCATAGTGAAAGAAAAGAAGGGCTATTTGTTTATAAATCATGAAAATCAAGTGAAGATTTGTAGCATGTAACAGCAAAACGACATGGAAATAGAAAAAGGACAGCACCTTTTTTGAATAACACAAAGGCTTTGGACACAAAAATTGTTCACAGAACAGATGGTCCAGTGGAACTTACAGGGGCTCCGAATACTTTTTGACAAGGCTTCAAACCCCAGCTAGGGAAATTCAATTTTTCTATTTTTTTTCTATTTTTCTTCTATTTTACCCAAATGAAAGATGCCCTATTGTAAATCACCCCTAGCAGTGTCTGTGAGATTTGTGGCCTTTTTAGTCAAGCCACTGCATGTCAGACATTTGTGACATGCTATGGCATGTGGAAGGGGGGCAAAGTTTGCTATGAAAGAAATCCCTTAATTTGTGGAATGAGACTTTGGGAATGGTTGTGTAAGAAAAAGAAATGCATGGGGCAAGTCCCATAGTGAAAGAAAAGAAGGGCTATTGGTTTATAAATCACAAAAAATCAAGTGTAGATTTATGGCATTTAACAGCAAAACGACATGGAAATAGAAAAAGGACATCACCTTTTGTGAATGACACGAAGGCTTTGGACACAACTTTCATCACAGAATAGATGGTCTAGTGGTAAATAACAGTGGTTCTGAATGTGTTTTGACAAGGGTTCAAACCCCAGCTAGGAAAAATATGATTTTTCTATTTTACCCAAATGAAAGATGCCCTATTGTAAATCATCCCTAGCAGTGTCTGTGAGATTTGTGGCCTTTTTAGTCAAGCCAGTGCATGTCAGACATTTGTGACATGCTGTGGCATGTGAAAGGGGGCAAGGTTTGCTATGAAAGAAATCCCTTAATTTGTGAAATGAGACTTTGGGAATGGTTGTGTAAGAAAAAGAAATGCATGGGGCAAGTCCCAGAGTGAAAGAAAAGAAGGGCTATTTGTTTATAAAGCATGAAAATCAAGTGTGGATTCGTAGAATGTATAAGCAAAACAGAATGGAAACAGAAGAAGGACCAGCACTCTCTGTCTATGACAAAAAGGCTTTGCACCCGGTAACAGCAGAATAGAACAGATGGTACAGGGGTTAATCTCAGGGGCTTGTTTGCATTTTGACAAGGGTTCAAACCCCCGCCTGGGAAAATTCCTTTTTATATTGTTTTTCATTCTTTTTCTTTCTTTATTTTAGCCGAGTGAAAGATAGCCCTTTGGAAATCACCATTATCTGCAGTTAATCATGAAAGAGCATGTCAAAAATCTATGACATGCTGTGGCACATGTCACTTGAGCTGTGGCATATGCCACATGTCAGAGTGACACGTGTCACATGCCAGGAATGGGCTCCAACCCTTACTGTAACTCCGAGCGCCATTCGCGAGTGTAACGAACTTTTCAAATATATTTTTTTCAAAGAATCTTTTTGTTTTCATGTAAAGCAACCGAGGGCCTATGTCAATCAGAATGCTGATTGATTATTCTACAGCCTGAACAGCATATCGCTCTGGAAAAGCAAGAGTAGACTAGCTAATTAAACATTGGCTCTTTACATGGGAGTACAAGCTGGAAATGGGGTTGAAACTGTCCTCTTTTCCACATACCTCAGAACAGAGAAGGAATGTGAACAAAAACTGCTTGCCATACTTGCTCATACTGAAAGGAACGGGTGAGCATAGCAAGTCAGCCCGAAACCAACAAGGAGGATTTTGGGGGTGTACGTATAGGAAAATATTTGCAAAAATGGGGAAAATTGTACATTTACAACACACTTGTCATCATATATTGTCTCTCTTCATCTCCTTTCCTCCCACTCTCCTCTTTGCTTTGACCCTCATCCTTTCTCTAACTATAACATCTCTTTGACTTCCTCTTTAACCCTCTTTTTCTGTCAATCCTTCTTAATATCACTTGCTCCTCCTACCTCCCTTGTTCTTACATATACTCTCATGTTCATCTGTCTCTCATCTCATTTTACTTGCTCCTTATATTTTCCTCCCTCATTTCCTACCCTGTGTAACACTCTGTATATCGCACCTTCTTTCTTTCTCCCTCTTTTCCTCTTTACTTTCCCTTCTCTTGCTTTTTGTTTCCTTCATTTCTCTTCTATTTTCGTTTCTTACTCTATTTCCTTTTTTATTTCCATTTTCAATTTATTTTACAAACTTCTTTTTATTGTAGAATTTATCAGTGAGACTTGCATTACATTTTGACATGAGAACTTTCACATCAATGTACATTGCTATTTCAGGATACAGTTTTCGTAACAATTGCCTTGGCCTCTTTTTTCTCCCCGTACTTACATTGTTGTCTCATCAAACCCTGTTCCCTCCCTCCCCCCCTCTTATCTAGACAATGAGGGGCATATCTACAAGGGCAGGCGATACAATTATCGCCGCTTTAGCGTCCGTTTTCGGACGAAAAGCGGCGATAATTTTAACGCCTTATTAGCAAGGACACGCTAACGCGTGAATCCATGCTTTTCGCTCTCTTCTTATCGCCAGCTTTGCATCTCTAATGAGATGCAAAGTGGGCGTTACTGAGCGTACCCCAGATGGGCTACGTTGTAAATATCGCCGATGTGCACATCGCGATATTTACAAGGCAGCCCACAGGATGATAGCAGACGCTAGATTTTGGCGAAAACGGCCGTTTCGCCAAATTCTAACGTCTGCTATTATCCCGACTTAGCCATCCCTAACATAGGGGTGGATTGTGCTGATACGACCACAGGGTCGTATCAGCAAGAGTCATCGCCGTTTGCAGGGAACATCGCTGGAAAACCAGCGATGTTCCCTGCAAAACGGCGATAACCTCGCTATCTCTGGAATTTTTATCGCCCTGGAGAAGCGTGTTGTTAATAACGTGCTACCAGGGCGATAATTTCCGGAGATAGCCAGCGATAAGTAATCTATCGCTAAGCACGGCCAGCGATAATTATCGCTGGCCGTTGATAATATGCCCCTAAGTAACTAATGTAAATAACTAAAAACAAAAAAAGGGGTGGGAGTTGATGGAGCAAGGACTCAAACGAGACTTGCTCGGAAAAACAATCCTCTCGATTTAACTCACTAGCGAATGACTAACGACGTGTTTTGTGATTAATAATACGCATTTCAGTTACATACGGGAGAAATTGAAGCTTGCCTACGTGTTTACTAACTGCAATAACATGAACGTAGGACTAAAATGCATTCTAACACGGGATCTTTACTGCGTATGCGTCTACTGCATCTACGTAGTGTGACGTGCTGACGCTTGAAGGGAAATTCTGGCGCTTGCGCAAAGAACTAAAAATGGCTGCTTATAAGCTAATGCAAATGCAGAAAGAGAAATAATAAATGGTATGGGCTAGAGTAGAGGTTGGTGGTATACAGTGAAATCATTTATTTTTGAGAATAACATCCTCTCTTTTGACTTTATTATTAGTACGTATTTGGGCCTGTCAAAGTTGTCCGAGTCGAGCAGACTGACGTTGTGCAACGCATGCGCCCTGGTGTGGAAGTTCGGACAGATGACTAAGGACTTGTCACGCATCCAAGGTCGGCGGAGATGTGCCCTGGGAACATGAGGGTGAAGAGTTCATATGAAGGAACTGTATTCATAAAGTTGATACATTTGTATTCATAAAGTTTAAAAATGTATGGGAAAGGAAGGGCGGAATAAAAGTTTGAGGGGAGGAGTTTGGAAACAATGGATTAAAGAAATAAATGAAATATAAGCATGGTGTGATGATCATCCCCCCCTTGCCTGTCCAATCAGAAGTTAGTATTTTGTAAAAATGAAACATTAATGGGTGGTACATGGCTATGGAAAGGTATAATTGAGGTAGTTTAGTTAGTTAAGGGGCGAAGAGCGGAGCTGAGCTAAGCTTGTTGAGAGGCGATACAGAGCTCGGGATGCTGTTGGTGCTGGGGTGGTGTTGATGCTCTGAAATGCTGATGAAGAAATCGAATGGAGACCCATCTACTTAATTTGGGTGGGTTAGAAAGAAGATCGCGGAAGAACCACGAGGAGGAAGAGAGTGTCAGAGAGGGGTGCGACGTAGTCGTCGGTATTTAGAGAGGTGAAGTGTCCTGTCCTGAAGTCTTTGTCTCCTGATCTGTCCTGGGGACCCTTACCAGCCCTTTGGCCAGGGGGTTGGTCTTCACACCATACTTTGGTAACTATGAAATTCATCTTTTTGACAAATACTCTTCTCTCTCTATCCTCTTCTTTCTGAGCATAGTTGTTGTGTGAAATCTGAATTACTGTTATTTCTAAATGAATTTTGATTGAATTTGGCACTCTTATGAATGAGGGTGTTTGTACTGAAACGCTTTGAGATGGTTCACAACCCATTAATTTAGATAAAGATTTTAAAGCTTACCGAGTCTGTCATTATTTTATTTTTATCAAGAAATGTATAATAAGTTATGTTAATTATCGCCATCAACTAGTTCCACCTAACTGGTCCATTGACCAGAGGAAATAACTGTTTGATCAGTGAAAGGTTTGGTTAAAGAAGTAATAACTAGATCTTGAGGTATGAGGATCATTCATTAAAAACTAAAAGTTACAGTGGTCTACTTAGTGTTAGCGGAAGCGAGTTGTATGGGCCCAGGTGAGTATATGGTAGTTGGAGTATCTGTCACTAGTACGCCGCTGGATCAGAGTGAATCTAGGTACTCAAGTCGTAGTCGGGAATGTCTTCGGGCTCTCAGGATTGGTTCTGAGTCTACTCTAGATTGTGAACCTATTGTGTCCTCTGGGTTTGGGCGGGTGAATTATGAGGGGATGATCAGAATTGAAAGAGGTGCAAGGCACGGGTATGTGAAGGACAGGTTAATAGTGGTAAGTCGTTTGAGAGATAACTTATTAAGGCTCCCCAGGTATACTCAACATTTTTTAAGTCATCCCTGAAGATATCACTCATCCATTCCATTGTTACTGCCTGCCATAGTCGGGCATGCTATTGGGTCAAAGTTGGGGCATCTGGCTTCTTCCATGCAGCCGCCACCACTATCTTTGCTGCCCCTAAGCAGAACCAGAGTATACCCTTATCTGCATTTGTTTGGTATTTCAGTGATGTGGATCTGGGCCCCATCAAAGCAAAAGTCGATGTGTCTGGGATCGGGTACCCCAGGATCTTTGAAATCTGTGCTAGGATCTCTGCTCAGAAGGGCAGAATCTTCTGGCAGTCCCACCAGATGTGGCAGAAATCACCCAGGAGACCACATCCCCTCCAGCACCTGTCAGACGTATTTGGAAAGTACTTCTTCAATTTTTTCGGGTATAGGTACCTGTCATATAGGATTTTCTAATGTGTTTCCCGGAGGCTTAGTGAGTGGTTATATCTATGAATGTCCCGCCATAGCTTCCACCACTCTTCTTTTGCCACGGTGTGCCCCAGCATGTGTTCCCAAAATGTCATATGATGGAGCGGTTGTGAGTGCGTTGTGCAGAGGAGAAGGTCATATAGAAAGGCTATGATGCACTTTGTTCCTGCGGTCCTTTTCACAAAGTTTTCTAGTGAGGTGAGTTCCCTTGTGGCTGCTGCTCGTATGTCTGGTTGCAGTGCCCAATGATGCAATTGGCGGTAATGGAAGTGCTCCCCTCCGTAAGGTCAAAGTCTCGTTGGCAATCTTCAAAGGTGAGTATGTTAGAGTTGTGGAAGAGGTGTGATAGTGTTAGACATCCACTCTCCCTCCATGCGTCGAAGTCTCCTGGACATGTTGCTGGGGGGAATGCTGGATTATAGTGTATTGGGGTAAAGGGGGAGGGAAATGTCATCAAAGCCAGCTTCTGGAGGACTCCATCCCACACTCTCAGAGTGGTCTCTGTTGGGGTGCTAAGGTATGTTTTGGGGGGGCTGTCCTTTTTCAGTTTCCACAAGAGGTCCCAAATGACTCTGCCTGCGATGGTCCTATCCATACATAGCCAATGTTTGTCTGATTCCCTCTGAGACCACTCAATGATGACTCTAAGTTGTGCCACTTTGAGATAGAGATTGAAGTCTGGGAGTCCAAGTCCTCCCTCTGATCTAGGTTTTGGGAGTAGTTTAAAGGGAAGCCGGGCACGTTTGTTTTGCCAAATAAATGCGGTGAGCATAGTCTTGAGCACCCTCTGGTAGTCAGACTCTAGTTCTATAGGCAGACTCTGAAATAAGTGGAGAAACCTAGGCAGTACCACCATTTTGATTGCATGGATTCTTCCAAGCCATGATAGGTACTTCAGGCCCATCTTTTTAAGTCAGTTTTCAGACTGTGTAGGAGTGGTGGATAGCTAGCCTGAAATAGCAGTGAGATCTTAGGCGTTAGCTTGATGCCCAGCTAAGTGAGGCTTTTTGTTTCCCATTGAAACTGCGTTGTTGATATTAGTGCTTCCATTACTCTATCCGGTAAGGTTAGATTGAGCAGAAAGGATTTTGCCATATTTATATGAAAGCTTGCCACTTCTTCAAATAGTTGAAGTTCATGTTGTAAGGCATCCAATGAGTTCTGTGGGTCCGTCAGGGGGAGTAGGATATCATCCGCAAATAAGGAGATCTTGTGTTCTTCTGTCCAAAGGTAATCCCCTTGATTAGCTGATTAGCCCAGACCATTGCCACTAGGGGTTCAATACTTAGAGCAAAGAGAAGGGGTGATAACCGGCAGCCCTGTCTGGTTCCTCTCTAGTCTTAGGGGTTCTGGGCTCACTCCATTTACCAAGACCCTTGAATTAGGTGCAATTTCATTTGCCCGTACCATGGTAAGGAAAGGCTCGCAAAAGCCAAATCGCCTCACAGTGGCGAAGAGGAAGGCCCAGTCTACAAGGTATAATGCTTTCCCTGCGTCTAGGCCTAGCATGACCACCGGGATCTCTTTTTTTGTGACTTTCTCTATTAGGTGTATGACTCTTCTTCCATTGTCGTGAGTCTCCCTTAATAAACCTTGATTGGTCCGGGTGAATTAGTGCGGGCATAATATCTTCAAGTCTGTAGGCCAAGATTTTGGAGTATAGCTTTGCATCTGAGTTCAGGAGGGCTATGGGGTGGTATGCGCTACAGGATGTTGGGTCTTTCCCTGCTTTGGGGATGACAGTGGTTACTGCCTCACTCATGGATGCTGTTACTTGTCCTGTTTCTGCTATGTGATTAAAAAGTGATGTTAAGTGTGAGACCAGTTCTGCGCTGAAAGTTTTATAGAAGTGTGCCATCAGTCCATCTGGCCCAGGAGATTTAAAAAGCTTTAGGGAATTTATAGCTCTCTGTACCTCTTCTTCCCCGATGAGGTCTGCTAATCACTCATTTTGAGTTGCAGATATTTTCGGTATATCCACCTTATCTAGGTAGTCTGATTGGGATTGAGAGTTTGTGGGCGCTGCAGTGTATAGCGATTTATAATAGTCTCCAAAAATCTTTGCTTTCCTTTGTTCTGATGTTTCTAGTTCTCCCATGGGGCTATGAATAATCCCGATGTAATCTTTTCCCCTATGGACCCGTAGTTGACGTGCTAAGTGAGCACCTGCCGTATTGCCTAGAGTGTAAGATGTTTGTTTCAATCTTAAGAGTGTCAGCTTGGCTCTGTTGGCGTAGATAGCATTGAATTTCCCCTTCACGGCTGTTACCTTGCGCTGAAGAGCTAGGGTGGGGGTCTGCTTATGTGTTTGTTCTAAGGCATGTAACTCTGTTTCCAATTTCAAGCATTCGGTGGTTCGGTGTTGGTTAAGCACCACTTTTGCCGCTATGCAGTGGCCCCTCAAGACCGCTTTGAACGTATCCCAGGTGCTAGAGGGGGATGTATCCTGGTGGCTGTTCAGCTGGAAATATTCAGTGATAGTTTTCTGCAATTCATCTCTCGCCACTCTAGCTTGTAGCAATGAGTGTGGAAAGAACCATCGGGAGAATTTTGGTGCAGGGTCCCTCCACCCAAGAGAGACTATTACCGGAGCATGGTCTGAGATGATAATTGGGTGAATCTCGGCTTTAGAGACCTCTCTCAATAGGGTGCGACTCATGAATCTATAATCTAATCTTGAATAGGTGTGGTGGATGTGTGAAAAAAAAGTGTAGTCTCTGTCTGTCGGGTGAGCCTCTCTCCAGACGTCGAACAGACCTAGATCCTGTATTGCTTGTTTCGTTACCTTTGAGAAACTTCCAATGGGTGATCTGTTTGGGTGTGTACTGTCAGTGCCCAAGTGCCATGTAAGGTTGAAATCACCCATGAGGATAATTTTGCCTTCTGTAAACCCCCCCAGTAGCATTAGCGTTTTGGCAATGAAAGCTGCTTGATTGGTGTTTGGCAATATATGCACAGTGGTTCTGCCACAGGGAAAGACATTTCTTCAAGGAAATCGCTTTGTCCTCTCAAAACGTCAGACCAACAATTAATGATATGCACACACTGACCGTAGACATCAACAATAACTCAAAAATGACAAGGACTAAATTCAGTTACAACAAATGTGTACGATATATACAACTTCATATATCATATGTGATTAAAGACATATCAACATTAATATAAAACAGGACTAATACACATTGTACAATACATAACACTACAGATACAAAAGATTTTAGTGACATGGAAATGTGACTCTAAGAAAACACAATGTTACACATGAATAACACGTAAACAGAGATTTCTAGCAGCGTCCCAAAGTCTTAAAGAGCCCTAAATAGACATGCCATTTTCATTTTATACAACATTGTGTATTTGGGCAAAAGACGCTTGTGTGAGTAACGTTGACGTTTTGGCCCCCTATATAAGAGTGTGAGTGGAAAACATCACCAAGGGGTCTTTATCAGGACTGTCCACCAAGAATGTGTATAGCCTGTGTAGTAAAAATAATGAAGTTGTGGTTACAAATCGTGGTTAAAAATCAGTGTGTGGGCAAAATAAATCAAAAGTGAGAAGTATGACATTATCTCACCTGTCTGAGACATTTCTCAGAAAAGTAAAAGTGGGGCAAGCGAGTCACGCACTCATTCAATTGAGTCAATCTATGCTGCATGAAAAAGATGTATATGTGGACTGGAATCTCACTACAAAATTGAGGGGCATATTCTCAAGGAGTTATCGCCGATTTATCGGCACCTTAGCGCCACAAAAGTGGTGATAGATTCATCGCCCCATTCACAAGCTGGTGCAAACTGCTGACATCGCCAGTTTCCCTGCGATAACTGCCGCAAAAAACATCGCCACGGATGAGTGCGACAACTAATGCTAATGATATGCAGAGTAGGCGTTCCCGTGCAAAAACACACGAAAACACCACTTCACGAGATTCTCAACGACCAGTCAGATCTGCGATGCGAACCAAGAACAGGCGATAAGGCGCATTAGCAGCAGGGATTTAACACCTGCCTTTTGCTGGTGTTAAGCCGGACGACTACCTGCAGTATGAAAGGGAGCCCAGCCCAGACCCACATGTGAAGACCAACAGATGCCATGGAGCTACTGATCATGCAGCTCGGAGAACCAAGAGGGCCACAAAACCCACCGCCACCACTCCCAGGCCCCCCCCGGACCACCCCCCCGGATTACCACTTAGGCAGCGCAGGACAGCGGACGACCCTAAAATGCACCAGCCCCAGAGACTCAACGCCAGAGGAAGCCATTGGCCAACACAGGCTCAAAAGGACAACCATCCCCCGCATCCTGACCCACATTGCCCACAGGCTGACGGTACCAACACAGCGGACAACCAACATCCCCCCGCAGACAAAGCTGCTGGCTGTGCTGCACCTGTTGGCCCCTGGTACCTACCAACCAACAACTGCCAGAGTCGGAGGAGTCTCACAGCCAGCCCCATCAAACTCCCTCACACAGGTCATGGATGCATGTCCACAAAAGCAACGACGGGCCCCTGTATCTGCACCACACGATAGTTCCAATTCGTAGTGTACCTGCGCAACCAACCCCAACGCCAGCCGTGCTAGACGCCTCCGTGCCCCAGACCCAAGATCGTAGTAACCGAAATGTGGGTGCACCAGGTCATGAAGTCCAGTAGTCAACAGTAGTGTAAAAACAGAACTTTATTACAAATACACAAACAAACAAAACGAAAAGCTCAGCCAGCGCGTTCCATTCCCAACGGGGAACTTCAACAGGGCAACGTGTCTTCAGAAACCTGTGGGAGAAATGGTGACAATGGTCACATGCCTAATCTGGTACAGTGTACTGCACTTGGACAAACCGGAATGCTCACAGGCATGATAAATCATGCATGAGAAGCCCGTAACATAAGTTCATGTGGTCGTAACCGTCATAGGAATGAAAAGGAAGGTAACGACCACACAAACTGTTGTTACTTCACATCATGCAGGACTCATCATACCTGAAGGCATCACGGTGTGTGTCAGCTCGATACCCCTGCCCCTCACTCCCCCCACACTGCTCAGGAACATCTTGAGACCACGCAAGGGAACTACACCATAGCAGGCGTCACACATGTGTTGGGGCAATTCACAGCACACGTGTACGACTTGTGCCCCCTGCCGACACTGCACACAATCACCGCAACAGCAACCACACGCATGCTATCAATGTGCAGACAAAAGTGGACCACCGTGACCTGTCCACCAATGTCGTCCCAAACTCCCCAGGCAGTGTGCATGATTCCCACATGTCCGCAAGTCCGCCACCAACCAGCGTTTAGAGGATGGCACCAATGGTAATGCACTGCCCATCCCCAAGTACCAACTTTACACACCACACACCTCAACTCCACAATCCTACAACTCACAACTGTGGGAATGCACATGTCACAAATCCACCACCAAAGTGACTACTGCGTGTGTCTCAATCTCCGCCATAACCTGTCCATAGGCCTACACACACGTTGCCAACCACCTTCAACGGGCAGATTCACACTGGAGACAAGGTGGCTATGTCCCAAACCAACCCGCGCACATCACGTCATCGCATGCAGGGTCGTGTCTGCCAGGGCTGCGCCCCCACCCAATAACGAGGCCACCGCCATGACCGGTGGTGCCTGCGCGATCCTGTGCGTCTGCTGCACCCCAGCCCTGGTCCCCAGACAGGTCCGCCACCCAGCGAAGACTGGCCGCCCCTGCGCACCCAGGCCTCAATGCTCACCTGCCGCCACCGGCGTGTCTCCAAGAGGGCCCTCCACGTGCCGGTGCAACCTCCTCAGCCGGTCGCTGGTTTCCGCGCCACAGGCCCCCAGCGCACCCTGTGGCACCGCACCGTGGAGTCATGTGTGTGCTGACTGCTGCCTGCGCATACACTGTGGTCCAGCAGGGCACACTGTTCAATTTGAGTCTTGATTCGCTGGACGCAGCATCGAGGCCAACGCATAATCGCAGGCAGCACACCCGCTCAGCTCTTCAGGTGGGCCTAACTCAGTGCAACATAAGTCATCGTCACGTGCCGGTAGGCCCCTGCCAGCCGCAGTGCAGCGGGTGCCACTAACCCTGTGCAACGCAACTCATGGCCCCGTGCCGGTAGGCCCGTGCTGGATGCAGGCCATCGGGTGCCACTAACTCAGTGCAACGCAAGTCACGGACCCCTCATGACTGAGTCCCGTGGATGCGGACGCCATCATGTCACCTCCGGCAGTGGGGGATGTGCTGTGGTGGGCCCCTTTTATTGGCAGGGTCACATGTCCCATGACGCCTGTGCTGGATGGGTGTCGTGTGTGTAAACCAGCCCTCAGGGAGTGGCTGTGGTATGCTGACAACTAGACCAGTGATCAGCAGATCACTACAGGGAAGATCTGGGACATGTAGCTTTGTCCCCCACCCCTGTGAGCGTAAGCTGAGTGGGCTGGGCTGGCGTATGCCAGTCCAGCGTAGGGGTGTGAACAATGAGCCCGGGGCTCTGGTCGTGCTTCAGTTCTGAGCTGGACAAGGAAGTAACTGATGCTTGTGTCTCTGTTGTAGTGTCTACGCCACACGGACCGCAATCGGCAATGTTGCACCCTGTGACTCAAGTCCCACGACATGAGCAACATGAACGTAAGGGGGAATCACTGACTCTACATCCATCCATACTTTCATACTTGACTGATCAAAGACATGACACATCTGTGCGATTCTGAATGTTTAATTCACATCCAGTGGAGTGTTGCAGCTGGAGCAGTACAGGGCCATGCAAACCCCACTTCACATTATTGGCCCGTGGAGGGCCAGCCAGAGTCCTTCAGGGAATGACAAGTACATCGGAAGAGGAAGAGTTCAGTCCGCAGTCTGATCGCTGTGTCATTGGTAACCAAACAGAAGAATATGGCAGTCCATGTCGAGGTCCAAGGTGAGTGTCGCAGAGTGTATTGGGGGACAGTGGAAGGTGATGATGCAAAGGGCAGAACCAAGCAGAAAAGGCCATATGGCGGAGATGAGTGCTACTGCCTCCTCCTTACCAGAAAGGTTGATTCACCCGCATCTTCATCCTCTGATGTCACATGTGCCCCACACGTGGGTGGTGGTGGAATGTCGGCCGCACTGTGTGCCACTGACACATCAGGGGCCGGAGGTGGATTGCCTGCCGCACTGTGAGGCACTGACACATCAGGGGGCGGAGATGTGGATGTAGAAGCAGCAGCAGCATTCATCTGTGCCAGGCCTTGAGGCACCAATGCCATGACGATGTGCTGCAGGGCATGGAAGGTCCCAGCCACATCTCGCTGGTGTGCAGCCGTGGCAGCCATTCTTTCCGCCTGCATCCGCTCCATGTTCTCCATGAGCCCCCGCATCTGTCCCAACTCCCGGATGACATCGCTGGAGCCACTCTGACTGGACAGTTGTTCTTGTCTCAGTATCATGACTCCAGCGATGTCAGCCATGGATCATTGGAGAGCATGGAGCGGACTGTGGGTGTCCGTCAGGGACTGTAAGTGGTCCCTGATGGGAATCAGACACCCATGTATGGCATCAAGTGTGGCTGCCATGAGGTCGAACCCCACCCGCACCTGATCAGCCATCTTCTCCTGGACCTCTAACACACAGCGATGGAAGGCCATGTGTTGTTCGTGGGGGTTCTGGGAGATAGCCGGGGTGGTAGGTGCTTCCTGCTGTGTGGTCTGTGCAGGGGGTGGGGTCTCCTCGATGCAGCTGGGCTGCCCTGCTCCTGGAGGTGGGGTGCTGAAGCTGTCAATGAGGACTTGGAGGGCTTCGGTGTCGATGTTGGGGATGTCCTCATCGTCATCAGTGAAGAGTTGTTGGGGCTGCTCTGCAGGAGGTGTTGATGCTCCCTCTGCAATGTGAAGGGGAGATGCAGTATTACATTGTGTTCACATGTATGTTTACGCATTGTACAAGTTCACATACAGACTGCATGACAATGTACATTGTGACTGTTTCGGAGGAGCTGCCTATTTGATGCGGGACAGTGGACATTTCGATAACATCACGGATATGTGTTTGTACTTGTACATTGACATCTCACATTTCCCTGCTATGCCAAATGTGATTGGCCAGTTTCTACACACAAGTGGCACCTGTTGTGTCCTCTGTCCTGTTGTAAACGTGTTGCAGTTTGTACCACATTGATGTCAATGCTGATGTGCTCTGAATGTCATGTGTGTGTGTCGCATTTTGGGAGAGTCGCCCCTGCAGCTCCGATTTTGCTGTCCCTTGTCCATTTCAGGCGGTGTGCCTTTGACTTCTGTGCCCATACAGTGCTGAGATGTTGCAGACTTGGGTGTATTTGGGTCTTGGTGGGAGTTGGGACTCTGGGGCATGGTTTGTCCGTAGATGTGTTGTTGACATCAGGGGTTGTTTGTGCAGGTGGATGTGTCAGAGTGTGACCTGCTCCTTTACGGATGTGGTCCACACTCAGCCACCTCAGTGTGGTGGCGTGCACCATGTCATGATGATCGGACTGCAGCCATGCTAATCGTCATGCAGTGTCACTTGCATTGTCAGTGTGGCTCACGGACACGCAGCTTTGCTGGGTTCAGCACATGTGCATGAGTTGGTTGTGAGATAAGTGATGTGTGGGCGGGCCTCCTCTGGGCACAAAGTTGACGGGGGCCTACGTGCTGTTGCTATGTGTGCTGCAGTGTGCCAAGGTGATCAGGGACATGATCCAGAGTCATTGTGGGTGTGCACTGTGCTCCGCTTGATTGTGCATGTGTGCCATTGTGCCCATCACCCCTGTCCCCCCAGTCCCTGGTCGTTACTCACCCTGTTGCTGTTGTGTCGGGTCCTGTTGAGCAGTGTCCGGTCCCCCAACTTCTGCCACCGTCTCCCCACTGATGACTGTGGACACCATTTCCTCCATCTCATCCAGGTGCTCCTGTGGCGCTGGACTCCCACCACCAGTCTGCATTGCTGCCTTCTGGTTGTTGGCGAGTTTCTGCTTGGTCTTGCGCTTCACATCATTCCAGCGCCTCTTGACCTCGTCCATTGTCCTCCTCAGCATTCCGACTGCATTCACCTTGTCCACGATGGACTGCCATGTTCCATTTTTTGTTGCCAATGACACAGTGGAGGTGACGAACAGTTGTTGATGGGGTTCTATCACCTCCGTGATCAGGATCCTGTTTTCCTGCGGACTGAACCGCGTCTTCCTCTTCTTCTTGTCCTTTCCCTTCCCTGACCCCGAGGTCCCAGGCTGGTCCTCCCGGGGGCTTGTGGGGTTCTGGTCGTCCTCTGTACCTTCTCCGGCTGCCTCCATTGTGCTTCGCTGTAGTTTGGTTTTTGTTTGTGTTTTTTTTTCTGCTTTTGTAGTGGTTTTTCACGCCTGACGTGTGTGATTTGCAGCCCTGGCGCTGCTTTTCGCTGATTGTCTTATCGCGGTTGGGCCCATGGCAACTTTTTACGCGTTCGGGTTTGGATTTTCATCGCCGTCCCGGTAATGTTATCACGGACATTTGACGCGTTATCTGGAGACTATCGCATGTTACCGCCGTGTTGAAAATACAACGTTAACACTGAGTTATTTTACCGCGATAGACGGCGAAATGAAAACTTGCGTTAACCTATTTTGGCGATGTTTATCACACGTTCTTGAGAATATCCCCCTGAAATTCTAAATTACATTGGTGGAACAACACTCCCTACCTTTATGCCTGGAATCAGTGAATCAGATTCAGTCTGAGGTAGAAGCCAATGGAGGGCAATCTTTTTCAGTATACCTCAGTCGATGAAATTGGGCTCTGATAAACAAGAAGCTTCTATAATGAAAAAAGTACGTTACTAAATGGGCATGAGCATGCAGGAAAATTGAAGCTTGAACCCACCACAAGAAAAATGGAAGACAAGAGTTTAACTGACCTTCGGCATGTAGAGAAAGGCTGGTTCCTCGATAACGAATCCAGAGCAAACTGGCTTAAGGCGCATGTAGAAATAGAAAAAGAAACCTGTAGGCGTGACACACTGCATGTCCACACAGGCACCTTCAGGCGAATAACAGAAATAATGTAGACTGCTGGGGAAAATGTGTGGCTGAGCGCGATTACGTACGCTCTGTCTGCAAAAATTGGGCATTGCGGAACAGCCAATAAAACACTAAAATCCATGATTTAAATCACCTAGTTTGCGAAATGTATCTGACCCTGAAGGAATCTTCAGCATGGGCAAAAATGACTGCGTCATAATCTCCCCATCGGGAAGTTGTCATGACTGCTTGCGCATTCAAAAAAGATGTCTATAATGACGTGGAGCATGTCTCATATTTTACAGAGTAGCCATGAAAACTATGAGCTACGCAGTAATCTCGCGTTCATGCACGTGCATAACTGACGTCAGTGCGTTGTGTGGAGCCTCTCAAGGTTGAAAGAGTAACCATGGTAACCATGAGCTCATATGGCCGCAGGCAAATAAAGCGGCTCTTCATGATCACAGGATAACAAAGGGGAAGCGCATATCTCGAGACATGAAAATAGGGGCTCCTGATAAATTCCACGATATCAGCTCCAGTATCTCATATAAAGATATGACCTCAAACAAAAATCTTCTTTCAGCAAAACTATATTTGCAATATATGGTCTTGTTAGAATGGCATGCATATGGTTATGGCTGGTTACCAAATACTTATGTTTATACCAACTGTTGGAAGCCGGAGTCCCCGTCCCGCACCACTGTCGCCAAATGCGAGACCCGGGACTCCTCACTCAACGTTAGGCCAAGTAAGGACATCGTTTGAGATAGCCCTGCTCACCCCCTTAGCAGCTTGGCACGAGCAGCCAGGCCTATCTCCAAGGCACGAGTGTACAGTATGTGCAACCACACTCACAGCAACCCACTGGTGACACCACAAATGGACTCCACACGAGTTTGATAAAACGAGTATAAACTTTATGTAAAAAGATATACGATCAGACCATACGATACATAAGCCAACATGTAATAAAGGGTAATATTCATTCCGGCTGGCTGGTAGGTTCAAATCGCAACCACCGTTTTCAAAATGCTATGCTGGTCACAATGCTAGAATCCCACAGGTTGCAATGGACAAACAATAATGCGCTGCGTAATGATACAATCTTGCGCTGGGCAAAGGAGAAATAATACAATGCGTAACGATACACCCAGGTACCTGCAATGAGAGAAATAATGCAATGCGTACCGCTACAATCATGTACTGTGAAATGAAGGAATAATGCAATGCGTCACACCCCAATCACGTACTTTACAATGAAGAAATAAGGCAAGGCGCGCTGCTACAATCATGTACTTTGCAATGAAGGAATAAAGCAATGTGTAGCTACAATCATGTACTTTGCAATGAAGAAATAATGCAATGCGGGCCGCTACAATCCTGTACTTTGCAATGGAGAAATAATGCAATGCGTAGCGCTACAATCGTGTACTTCGTTATGCAGAAATAATGTCAGGCGTCATAAGACAGTCTGGCAGTTCGTTAGCAGCAATATTGGCAATGTGTATTACGACAGTCAGCCTCTTCGATAACAGTTGCCCCCCACACGTATCAACGATGACATAAAGTACAGCTTCTCACTCTCGCCCCAGTACTGCCACTCCTGAACGCAGTACGGGCCCCAATCTGAGCCGAAGCAAAGGCTCACGTCGCCAGAAGGACTGAGAGGCCGAGAGAGTGTCCCTCCGAGCCCGCGCCCCGCCCACGCAGTGATCCACATTACCTGGGGGCGCGACCCCACTCTCCTCTCCTCCTTCAGCGAACTGGGCCTTCTGTGTAGAACTTTCTCAATGGGCCTCAGCGGCTCGGCCTGGCAGCTCAGCTCCTCTGGGGCTGCCGGTCCGGGCCGCGACTGTTAGGAAGGTCTCAGGCGGCCGCAGGGCACACGTACCCCGCGCCCCTGAGATTACGTTACTCCAGGTGCACATTCACCACAGCACCCTCCGGGTCTCCTCTGGCACGAAGCCACACACACAACGCTAATGGGACTTCACGTCGACTCCGAGTGCACATTCACCAGGCACTCCTTCCTGCAGTCTCAGTTGGCACCAAGACACGCACACCGCGCTGCAGAGACTCACTTTCTTCCGGTGCACACGATGATCAGCCGATCACCTCCACAGTCCCAGGTTGCACCAAAGCACGCACACTGCTTCACTGAGACTTACTACAACTCTGGTGCCCCGATATCCAGGCGCTCTTCACCAACGCCTTCGGCCGCACCCTGACACGCTCACCGTGTCCGAGCCTCACTTCTCCTCCGGTGCACTCGATGACCAGGCGCTCTTCACCAGCGCCTCCGGTGCACCCCGACACGCACCCTGCGCGTCCGAGACTCACTCCACTTCCGATGCACACGTTGACCAGGAGCTCCTCACCAATGCCTCCTGTGCACCATGACACGTACCCTGCGTGTCCGAGACTCACTTCACCTTCGATGCACATGCTGACCAGGCGCTCTTCACCAGTGCCTGCGGTGCACCACAACACGCACCCTGCGCATCCGAGTCTCACGTCACCTCCGATGCACACGCTGACCAGGCGCTCTACACCAACGCCTGCTGTGCACCACGACACGCACCCAGCGCGTCCGAGACTCACTTCACCTTCGGTGCACACATTGACCAGGCGCTCTTCACCAACGCCTCCTGTGCACCACGACATGCACTCAGCGCGTCCGAGACTCACTTCACCTTCGGTGCACACGTTGACCAGGTGCTCTTCACCAACGCCTCCTGTGCACCACGACACGAACCCTGCACGTCCGAGTCTCACTTCTCCTCCGTGTGTCCAAGGTCACAGGGCACACCTTCTGAGGGTCTCAAGCTGCCACAACACGCGCCCACCGCGTCGCTTGAAACTACTCCGGAAACTTTTATGTTCCTGTGTTTCCAAACAGGGAGCCAGCTCACCTCGGGCCCTTGGGGTAACAAGACACAGCACAAAGCAGAGTCTTCTTCAAGCAGGGGGACCCAGCGCACAAAGCACAGTCCCAACAGCCTCTTCCTTGGTTAAAACAGCAAACTGCAGACCAGCCCCAGATCACGAAGCAAAGGTTGGTCCTTCCCAGCAGTCTCTTCAGTTGTTCCTTCCTTAGCAGAGGTTCCTCTTGACCACGAAATGGGTCCAGGCCTTTTCAGTCTCAATCCATTTCTATTCCAACGTTCAGGGGTCTCAGCTCTCATAGTTATACCCCTAAATGTCTTTGAAGTTCGTTGTGCTCAGGGGTCCCTGACCCCTGCCTAAATCAGTTCTGGGTGTCTCCCTCCCAGTGTCACCTTTCTCCCTTTGATACTGGGGGTCTGGATCCTTAATCACTCAGCAGGAGATGGGTCAATTGTTTTATAGCCACAACCCAGGCCTCTTCACCTCCCGGTGCTTTTCCTCGCCTACTCTCCAGATGCAGGTCAGCCTGGTGCCATCTCAACCCCTCCCTGGGTCAAGACCTCACCCAGCTCCTCTCCCCTCTCAGATCCAGACAGTCAATCCACATTCAGCAGAGACACACAGAAATGCTTAAAGCACAAAACTCAGCCACTTTCTAAAAGAGTGGTTTCTGAACACACAGTGACAAAACCACTTTCATAGAAAGATGTGTTATGACGCTGTGAGTTCATACATACTAAACTTCACCTCTCCATTTTAAACTTATGGGAAACTAGGCTAACAAACACAATACCCAGCCTCACCCATTCTGTCCTATGGGCAGGATGGCCTTTCACCAGGGAAAAACAAAATGGAGTCTTTTTCACTGTCAGGACATAACACACACCTCAGTATATGTCCTGCCTTTTACTTACACTTCACCCTGCCCAGGGGTTACCCGGGACCTACCACAGGGGTGCCCACTGTGTATGAAAAAGGGAAAGTAAGGCCTGACAAGTGGTTGCACTTGTCAGGACAACATGCTAACTTAGCAAACTGCGCGCAGGCCCTACACTGCAGGCCTGAGTTCCCTTCTCCGCACACCTTTGCATTACTAGCCCTGGCACACACAGTGCACATCACTTGGGACTTTACTAGTAAGGCAAACATACCAATCATGGCCAACCAATTACCATTACACTTTACACAGGGAACACTTGTACTTTGACACTGATCAGCAGTGGCAAAGTACCCAAAGCATCTAAATTGGTAACTCTATGTCAGGAAAACGGTCTAGGGGGAAAGCAACAAGTTTAGGGAACTTTAGCCAAAAGGCCAAGTCCTACACCAACATAGTGTATGAAAAAAGGAGGACCAATGTTCCTAAACTTGATGGACACTGGAGATGGCTACTGATATAGCCAGGTAAAATGATGTAGATATTGCAGACAGTGTTCCCAAATATTAGAAACATAAATATATCAGGCATGACTTGTTCCGTATGTTGCATCAATGCAGGTGGCATTATCATTATTTTAAAATATCATATGAGACATGTACAAAAAGTCATAATGCATTACATTGAGTACACAATATGTATAAAGATATTATAATGCAGTAACATTCTGTATGCTGAAGAATTAGTCATGTCAATTGACATAAAACCTTGCATTGAATATATATTTAGTATAGGAATGCTACATAACACATTCTCAACAGGTTACATTTTGTATGAAAAACAGACATAAACAGAAGACTAACCCAGTCAATCTACACATTGTACAGCTGGTAGAGTCACCATGTCTAAGTAGACCTAAATATGCACAATGATACAGATAACAAAATTGATTCAATTCGCATCCTTAGGGATTTACCCTGTACATAATAGAGAAGCTTGTCTAGAGATTTCCTCTGATTCATTTAATCCTGTATCCACTTACATTCACGAAGGTTTAGTGTGGATATCAAGTCAACTCCCCTTGGGTTTGGGAGAATTATTTGTAGGACCCACCATTTCTAATGGATGTTGTTTGTCATTGTAATGTTCAACTAAGGGTGCCCCCTGTACCTTGCATCGTATCCTCGAACAATGTTGCAAAATTCTAGTCTTGACTTTTTGTCTGGTTTGGCCGACATATACCATATCACAGGGGCAATTGATGATGTAAATCGCATCCTTAGTATTACAGTTAGTGTGAAGTTTGAGTGAGAACTGTTTCCCAAATTAACTGAACTCTTTTTACTCAACAGTCAAGTCACATGCCTTACATTGAACGCACGTGTAATGGCCCAGTAAAGGTGATAGTGATAACTGGGCTCTAAGATCTAAATCTGGCTTAGTTTTGAGGTATGAACTGACTACATAATCATGAACATTTCTTCCCCTCTTGAAAGCAAAAAGAGGTGGATCAGTTGTTCCTAACTCATCTGTAACCAAGGACCAGTGGCGGTTGATGATTTTTTTGATTTAATTACTTCTATTGCCAAAGGTAGATATGCAAACTACTCTGTCATTTGTAGTTGAATTGTCCGCTTTGACCTCTAGGAGTAGCTCTCGATGGCAATACCAAGCTCTTTTCCTGGCTTTTTGAGTAGGCCCTTAGGGTAGTCCCGGTCTTTGAGTCTCTCCATCAATATATCAGTTTCTTTAAAGAAATCCTATCTGTGTGTACAATACCTGCAAAGCCTTAGGAACTGACCATAAGGTACGTTGTCACGCAGGTTCCTAATATGCTGGCTGGAGTACCTGAGTAATGTGTTCCGTTCTAAAGGCTTCCTAAAGAGTGTGGTATATAATGCACCCTCACTGATTTTGATAGTTAAGTCAAGGAAATCTATTTGATCCTGGCTAGATGTCATGGTGAATTTAATGTCTTCTGATCTACTTTTCAACCATATACCAAAATCTTCTAGCCTGCCTTGCTCCCCGGTCCAAATCATGCGGACATCATCGATATACCTTTTCCAGAAGGTGGTATTACTGGAAAAAGGATTGTCCACCCCATATATATGATTTTCTTCATAGGAGTCCATGAATAGATTAGCTACATCTGGAGCAAATCCAGCTCCCATAGCCACTCCCTTTGCTTGGTAGAAAAAAACATTTCTGAAAATATTATTTTTTTGTCATCGCAATTTCCAAAAGGCTTACTATGAAGTCTGTGGAGACAAAATGTGGCCTTTCTCTTTGTTCAAGAACTTTACAAATTAACACCAAGACTACTTCTTGGGGAAACTTGTGAAGAGGGAGGTTACATCCATAGTAACTAGTCGCTGTTTGTTTCTGTCAAAAGGAAGATTCTCAACATGGTTGATGAGTTCCATAGTATCACGAATATAGGATAGTGTTTTGGGAACAAAAGGTTGTTAAAACAGGTCTACATAGCAACATAAAGGTTCTAAAACAGAACCATAACCAGAAAATACTGGTCTACCTGGTGGTTTTTCTATGTTTTTCTGCACCTTGGGAAGCGTATAATTGGTTGGAACGCGAGGTTCTTTCTTGTTCAAATACCCAAATTCCAACTCACTGAGATAACCCTCTTTAAGTCCACGGTGGTAAGCTGGTGTATAAGCTTAACCACTTCTTTGGAAGGATCTTCTTGAATCTTTTTGTAGTTGTCAGTCACCCGCAGCTGTGCCATGATCTCAGTGACATAATCCTCTCTGTCCTGGATCACGATGGAACCACCTTTGTCTGCTGGCTTAATGACTATATTGTCATTTCTTTTAAGGGATTCTAAGCTAAATCTTTCTTCCTTGGTAATGTTATGTTTAATATACTTCTTAGTATCAAAGAGTTGGAGTACATCCCTCAGAATCACCTGCTCAAAGGCTAGTATCTTACTAGACATTAAGGGGCCGATTCCGATCTCGGTCGGAGGCGCACCCAATAGCATTCGGTCGGGAAAAAGCCATGCGAAAGCCTGTTTCCCGACCGATCCGTACAGCACACCGAACGAGTAAGTTCGATGCGCACAACAGCACAGAATCCGGCCGATCCATACTCACCCAAACCAGGTCCTGTTCCCCGACCGAGGCGAATCCGGAAACGCCGAATCGAGTCGCACGGAAGGAAAAATGCAGCTCCGTCCGGCCGAACGAGTACGATGCGCTTTCCGTACGCGCCGAACCCGTCGCTATGCACGGCACGTCAAAGCATCCGGGAGAGGCGCACATAAGCTCCGATTCGCGCCACAACACGATCCACGGCTACGAGACGAACACGCCAGCGACGAGGACGAGGCAAAGCGACGAGGACGAGGCGAAGCGACGAGGACGACGCGAAGCAACGAGAAGGACGAACGACACGAGCCAACCATGAATCCCTTCGTCCCGATCATACCAATATTCTACATTTACTACCGGAACAGGCACGGACGCGTACGGCGCAGAAGGTAAGCCAGACACCAACCACAAAACACATACAACACGTACACGACACATCACACACACACAGAGGGATGCAGAATATACTTACACCAGCAACAGCAGCACCATAGGGGCGGGATGCCCATCACCAATGCCACATATGCACACAGGGGCCTGAATGCGCACCACCACCCCTACCCAGGGGGCAGGATGCCTACCACTACTACTACCCTCACCCAGGGGGGGCTGGATGCCTACCACTACTACCACCCTCACCCAGGGGGGGCTGGATGCCTACCACCACTACCACCCTCAGCCAGGGGGGGCTGGATGCCAACCACCACCCTTAGCCAGGGGGGCTGGATGCCTACCACTACTACCACCCTCACCCAGGGGGCTGGATGCCTACCACCACCCTCAGCCAGGGGGCTGGATGCCTACCACCACTACCACCCTCAGCCAGGGGGGCTGGATGCCAACCACCACCCTTAGCCAGGGGGCTGGATGCCTACCACTACTACCACCCTCACCCAGGGGGGCTGGATGCCTACCACTACTACTGCCCTCACCCAGGGGGGCTGGATGCCTACCACCACCCTTAGCCAGGGGGGCTGGATGCCTACCACTACTACCACCCTCACCCAGGGGGGCTGGATGCCTACCACTACTACCACCCTCAGCCAGGGGGCTGGATGCCTACCACCACCCTTAGCCAGGGGGGCTGGATGCCAACCACCACTACCACCCTCACACAGGGGGGCTGGATGCCTACCACCACCCTTAGCCAGGGGGGCTGGATGCCTACCACTACTACCACCCTCACCCAGGGGGGCTGGATGCCTACCACTACTACCACCCTCACCCAGGGGGGCTGGATGCCTACCACTACTACCACCCTCAGCCAGGGGGGCTGGATGCCTACCACCACCCTTAGCCAGGGGGCTGGATGCCTACCACCACTACCACCCTCACCCAGGGGGGCTGGATGCCTACCACCACCCTTAGCCAGGGGGCTGGATGCCTACCACTACTACCACCCTTAGCCAGGGGGGCTGGATGCCTACCACTACTACCACCCTCACCCAGGGGGGCTGGATGCCTACCACCACCCTTAGCCAGGGGGGCTGGATGCCTACCACTACTACCACCCTCACCCAGGGGGGCTGGATGCCTACCACTACTACCACCCTCAGCCAGGGGGCTGGATGCCTACCACCACCCTTAGCCAGGGGGGCTGGATGCCTACCACCACTACCACCCTCACCCAGGGGGCTGGATTCCTACCACCACCCTTAGCCAGGGGGGCTGGATGCCTACCACTACTACCACCCTCACCCAGGGGGGCTGGATGCCTACCACTACTACCACCCTCAGCCAGGGGGGCTGGATGCCTACCACTACTACCACCCTCAGCCAGGGGGGCTGGATGCCTACCACCACCCTTAGCCAGGGGGGCTGGATGCCTACCACCACTACCACCCTCACCCAGGGGGGCTGGATGCCTACCACCACCCTTAGCCAGGGGGGCTGGATGCCTACCACTACTACCACCCTCAGCCAGGGGGGCTGCATGCCTACCACTACTACCACCCTCACCCAGGGGGGCTGGATGCCTACCACCACCCTTAGCCAGGGGGGCTGGATGCCTACCACTACTACCACCCTCACCCAGGGGGGCTGGATGCCTACCACCACCCTTAGCCAGGGGTGGCTGGATGCCTACCACTACTACCACCCTCACCCAGGGGGGGCTGGATGCCTACCACCACCCTTAGCCAGGGGGGGCTGGATGCCTACCACTACTACCACCCTCACCCAGGGGGGCTGGATGCCTACCACCACTACCACCCTCACCCAGGGGGGCAGGATGCCTACCACTACTACCACCCTTAGCCAGGGGGGCTGGATGCCTACCACTACTACCACCCTCAGCCAGGGGGGCTGGATGCCTACCACCACCCTTAGCCAGGGGGGCAGGATGCCTACCACCACTACCACCCTCACCCAGGGGGGCTGGATGCCTACCACTACTACCACCCTCAGCCAGGGGGGCTGGATGCCTACCACCACCCTTAGCCAGGGGGGGCTGGATGCCTACCTCCACTACCACCCTCAGCCAGGGGGGCTGGAGGCCTACCACTACTACCACCCCCACTCATAGGATGGACAATGCATGACACAACCAGCACACCACAACCTAGGGAATGCAAGAAGAAGACATCCCCCCAACACCATGACAAGCGTGTGTAGACTGTGTCAAATGCCTACAACACCGAACATGACTTTGAACATACAATGTGACCCCCTAGCACATGTGCCACACATATATGTGTGTGGCACCCACAATGCAAGCAGGCCATGACCATTGTGGCAATGGGGTCCAAACCCCCATCATCACAGTGACCAAAATGTAAGTGTGGGGTCCATAGCTGAAGCACATTTTGAACATTGTGGCAATGGGGTCCAAACCCCCATCATCACAGTGACCAAAATGTAAGTGTGGGGTCCATAGCTGAAGCACATTTTGAACATTGTGGCAATGGGGTCTAAACCCCAATCACCACAGTGACCAAAAGGTAAGTGTGGGGTCCATAGCTGAAGCACATTTTGAACATTGTGGCAATGGGGTCTAAACCCCCATCATCACAGTGACCAAAATGTAAGTGTGGGGTCCATAGCTGAAGCACATTTTGAACATTGTGGCAATGGGGTCTAAACCCCCATCATCACAGTGACCAAAAGGTAAGTGTGGGGTCCATAGCTGAAGCACATTTTGAACATTGTGGCAATGGGGTCCAAACCCCCATCATCACAGTGACCAAAATGTAAGTGTTGACAAAGAAAGAGGTGCAACTGCCAAACTGCATGGATGATTCCTGGTCACAGAACAACAAACACATCAGTGGCAAAGTAGTGTATGTGTCCCATTGCAACATAAATTGGGGGAGCCAAATACTGCAGTGCAAATAAGACATACCTTTGGCCATGTGCAGACAAACAACACCCATGGGGGCTGACACCGTCAACAATCATCAATGACACAATGACAGAAGTGACCATCAGAATGCAGACCCACATATTTGCACCAATGGGCACACAAATGCAGATACCCTGTGGAGACTGCAGATGTGAGGTGAACAGATACCATACCATGGCAGCAATCGGACATGATCATTGTGCTGACCGATGACCTAGGAGTCCCAGGGACAGCAGGGGAAACCCACCAAACTACATACAGCCAATGGCACACCCAAGATATGCCAATGCAGTGGTGCAGATGCACAAACACAAACAGGCAGACCCACACTGCACATCATACACAACAGGTGAGGGGGGTGCCAGTGTCCCCAGGCAACCACACAACACATGAGGAGACCTGAATACCAATCATACATATGTGCATACAGTGCCACACAAAGGTAACTCATGGATCCAAATCCCCTATGTGGGCAAGCAGGCATTGTCAGATGAGAGGGAGCACAAATCACACATGTCACACAGGCACGTAGGGACAGCAACTGACACAGCAAGACACAGACACACCACAGCACCACCCCCAGGGCCCCCACAATGTGGTGACCCTGGGCTGCATTACAATCCCACTGTGATGTCAAAGCTAAATGTGGTTCACACTGTGAACCACAGTCATGTGTCCTGAGCAACTAACTACCATCACACCTACACAAGCACAAATCAAATAGCATGGCCAGTAAGCCAAGGCCAACATGGAGGCAGGGGCCTAGCCGGGCAACAACTCTCATCTGCACACACTCAACACCACACCCCTCAACCTCCAACAATGTGCAGCAGTGAAGCACACATGCACTGGTGACATTGCACATGCACCCATGACTATTCCAGGGTGGTGGGTGGGAACCAAGGTGCAGAAACACATCACACATGGCCACTCAACAAGACTCCTGAATGTCTGACACACTGCACACTACGCTGTACATGGACATGACGGCAATACCACACCAACCAATGGGATCCCAGCCACAGTCACACACCAATGAAGAAGCCAAGGTCACCCACAAAGAACACACATAGATAACAACCAACATTGCAGCCCGGACCCTGAGCAGTGCCAGCAGTCACACACACAACGTGTCACAATCACTGAAAGATAACACAAACTGGAAATCACATGACAGGGAAAACAACAAGTGCCAAGGGGAAACCTGACTGTGACCCATCTGCGTCTGCACACAAACTCAGCCCTGACAGCAAACACACCTATGGGTGACACCCTGATGACCAGTAATGTGCCATGCACCCACATCACAGAGAACCCAGGGAGAAGACTTTGGGGGAACATAGGTCAACTCAGCTAGCATCACAGTCAGGTACAACACTAGGGATCACAGCATGCACAGCTAAACGGAAGTGAACACACAGACATGCACATACAACACACACCTTGGGCGCAGGCAATGTCACAGGAGTACACACTGCCATGAGGGGACTCCACTCCTATGTGAGGAAAGCAGTGCCATATGTTGCCTCAGTAGGGCCCCATCATGTCAGCTGAGCACTTGGTCACACAATCAACAATTAGCACCAAATGAGGGCTCCCGTAACATCAGCCTGGTCATGGAAGTGCCAACGGAATCATCAGCACAGATCCAACACACTTGTATAGCAATGTTGCACTGACAACACAGATGAGTCCTTCCCCATTGATGCCCAAACCTGCATGTCCACTGGAGATGGCCACACGGTCAGGGAAGTAGACGAATTGAACAATGGCAGGCACAACAGATGTGCAGGGGTGGAAGCCACAGATGTGAAATAGGCAATCTAAGTAGGAAATCCCATTGCCAAATACTGAACACATGACACCCTCAGATGCTGCTATGGATGACATGGATACACCACAGGATAGGACACATTCCCCTGGACCACATGGGTTCCTGCACAGTAACACTTCATTATCATGAGACCAAATATCACCATCACTGCAGCAAGGGCATGGTTAGCATCATCAACATCATGTACATCAGAAGCAAAAGCACTAGAGAACAGAAAGTTGCTTTATTCAGCATATGTGGCATTAAAAGTAGAAGTCTGGTAGGAAATAAACAAAGGCCAATGGCCAGTCCATCAACAAAGTCACAAGTGGGTGACAGTGGCAGATGCCACCCTACACATGCCTGCACAAAACCAGGGACAATCCACTAGGAGGGGCAACCGGGGGGTAGGCCAGGCACCGCAGGGACAGGATCAGGGCTCACCAGGAGGAAGCAGGGAAGGGGTGGTGGGTGCTGCAGAGCCACTGACAACTGCAGTGGAGGTGTCTGACATGGTGTGTGCCGGCACAACTGGGGGCATGGCTCAGATGTTGTGGGTGCCGGCACGACTGCAGTGGACCCTGCAGATGGAGTGGACAGGTCCGCCACTGCAGTGTCCAAGTCAGACAGGGTGGTAGTGGACTCCACTGCAGTGCCTACCACCAGGGGAGGGGAATGGGGAACAGGCAAGGTGGGCTGGACAGAGGGGGAGGACACCCTCACCACATCAGTGGCACAGACAAGCGCAGCGGGGGTGTGGTGCCGGGAGAGCAAGTGGCAGGGGGAGAAGGCCGGATCCTCTTGGGGATGGTATATCTGTGGGTGGGGGAACCTGGGGCAGGGTGTGGTGGGGGCACCTGTGGAGTGGGGGCCTGAGGGATGGAGGAAGGAGACCTGGTGCTTGAGCTGCAGGGCGGCGGCGGGGTCTTGCTCTTACCACTCCGGGGGACTTGCGGGTGGGGGCCTCAGTCTGTCTGTGCCTGGGGGAGGGTGTCCGGGGGCGAGGGGCACTCTGTTCCATGTGGGGGCTTCCTCTTCCCCCTGGATGCTGGAGCAGCTGGATCGGAGGGGAAGAGGCCGAGGTCACTGAGGAAGAGGCGCTGGGTCTTTGGGGTTGCAGGTGAGGCAAGGGAGGGTGTTTTGGAGGGAGAGGCAACTGAGGACTGCGCAGTGCCCGTGGATGCGTGTGTGTGTACCAGGGCCCCATCCCCTGTGAGTCTGGTTTCAGTCCCCTGACTGTGCGTGCGTGTGCATTTTGTTTGTGGCGTGTGTGTCTGTGTGCTGGACGTGTGTGTGCTGGTGTGTGCCTGTGCCGGTGTGTGTGTGCTTGGGACGTGTAAGGTGCTGGGGAGTGTGGATGGAGCAGAGGCAGGAGGGGTGAGGGACTGTCTGAGGAGGGACACTGCTGCCGTCAGGGAGGAGTCCATGGACCTATTGCCCCTCTGTAGGTCAGACATGCCCGATGAGATGCCCTCCATGAACGACACCAGCTGAGTCAACAGAGCGGTGTGCGCATGGAGGACACTCAGCATGGCTGTCTGCCCTACATGGAGCTGGCGAAGGAGGTACACAGACTCCTCACTCAGGGCAGCAGGGGACACAGGGGTAGGGGGTGCAGTGCCTGGCCCAAAGGAGACACGCTCCCGAACATGGGAGCCTCCACGGACCTGGGGAATGGGAGCCGATGGGAGGGCGGTGGTGGTGCTGGTGGTGGCGGGGACAGCAACACTAGCTGGGGTGTGGTGGCTGCTGACACCCGCCTCCATAAGGGAGTCATCCTCCGAGTTGCTCTGGTCCTCAGCTGAGGTGGATGGTGCTGAGGACTCCTCGGTGTGGCTCCCCTCGCCCTCCGTGCCACTGGGTCCCTCCGACCACTCCTCGGCTGCTGACCCAGTCTGGCTCTCTGGCTCCTCCTGGTCCGTGGAGCTGTCCCCTTCCGTGGCCGTGGATGTATCTGTAAACAATGGGGAAACAGACAGACATCAGTCACCTGCACCAAACGCACACACCACTGTGAGCACAGCACATTACAGAGCAAGCCCTGGCATCATTAGTTGTACATTGCTAAAAGTGCCCTAACTGAACAGGAGAAGCCAATTGTCAGTCTGATGCCAACCATGGCACTCACATCCCACATGGCCTTGCACCCATCTGTCTGGTGTCTGTTGGATTGCAACACCCCAGTGTGGACACATGCACCAACTACACAGTAGTTGGACAGTGCAGAGGACACGGTGTGGCATGTGGACATGCACACATCACAGCTCTTACCACTGAGTCAGTACAGGTTTCCGGATGAAAGGGATGCCCAGAGTCAAATAGGAAATGCATGTGATGCATACCAGCGACAGACACCATGATGCACCCATGTCCTGATAGCCATCGCCACAATGGTGTGCATGTAGCACATGTCACTACCCTGCAGGACCACCAATAAGTTGACACATGCCATGGCAGAGGCATGACTGCTAAGTCATACATCACTGTCTCAGTGATGTATGACTTGGCAGCCAGACAACAACACTATGCACTGTGTCACAATAGTAGGTCATGGGGAATGCAAGTCCTGGAGCTGCACAAGTGCACATGTACATCCCCCACACAACACATCATCTTAACCCTCATCTGTCCAGGTCATACCTATTGGACATATGGGAGACCTGTGACTCTACCCTCTGAACCTGAGCCCCTCACAATCTGCTGTGAATGGGGAACAGCTGCCTGAACTTCACATTCGCATACCCCAGTCTGCACGGGCAGCTGATCAAACACCTATGTGACACACAAGTATCGTCTCCTATGGTCACATCTCCAGGGGCATGCTGAGCCCCTACCAAGAAACACCCCAGCAGTCCTGGCAAGTAATCCACAGCACACTGACACAGAGGCAGACACCTGAGGGGTCAAATCACTGCGCACAATGTGTCAGCTGATACACGGGAGTGGGAGTACAGAGTGCATTGCATGGCCTGGAGTAGGCATGAATGTCTTGCTCCACATGAATGAGGGATGAGCCCTGGACAGTGGATAGCTGGCTATGTATGTGTGACACACGTGATCTGCACACTCCTGGGGCCCAAACATTGTTCCCACCCGCTGCATGGGCGTGTGCCACATACCCCAGGCACATGTGGTGGCTCAGCTCAGCAAGTGGACCGCATATCAAAGCAACACGCAGATTACATGTCCGAACACAGGCGTTGTGTGAACAATGGACCCACCCATGATGCCCACAACAGAGTTAGGGAAACAGATGCTGTCCCCCACCTTTAGTGAAGCAAACTGCAAGGACACAGTCCCAAGTGACACAATTCCCTGAATGTAAGGGCCACACCTGGGTATCAGACGAGCAGTGGGCAGTGCACAATAGAGGGACATGGCTCCTGGACAACATGACTGCTGCACTGTGGCAGTTGAACCAGGCCAGAGGAGGGCACAAAGCATGTAATACAGAGTTCACAGTGCAGTCTTTGACTCACCCCCTCCTTGCTGCTGTCTGGCCTTCAGCTGCCCATCCAGGTCTGGAAACACCACCGCCAGGATCTGGAGCATGTGGGGGGTCAGGGTCCGTGTTCCGCCCCTCCTGTGAGGAGGCGACAGCTTCAGCTGGACCCGTGCAATCCTCCGGGTCCAGCCCCGAAGGTCCTGCCACCTCTTCTGGCAGTTGCGGATCCGGCGCTTGTAGACCCCCATGGCCCGGACGATGTCCTTCCAGATCTACTGCTTCCGATGGGCATTAACCTGTCAGGATGACAAAGTGAAAAGGCCATTACTACACATGCAACATATCCGTGCATGACACAGTTGTATATACATGTCTCAATCACAGGGGCACATGATGTACACAGGCAGTGCAAAGCTGCCCATGGACAGTTTGCCAGACGTCACTACATGGTATCATTGCATGGGAAGTAAAACCTTGTTCAAATGCACTGTCACTGCACCATACCTGTCCAGTGCATGTCACTACACACTATGGGGGTGACAACTACTCAGTGAGCCTGCTAGCCAGTGGCGTGCAGACTTCCAGCCTTGCTAGTCAGACAAAATGCACATTCAGAAAGGCAGTGCACAGAACACTCACCTGCTCCCCTGGTGTCCCATACAGCTTGCTGTACTGTGGAAGTAGGCTGTCCAGCAGGGCCTGGTTCTCCTCAAGGCTGAAGGCTGGGGCTCTCTCCACAGTACGTGCCATTGCAGGGTCCAGAGGGGCAGAGACAGCAGCAGTGCAGTGGCAGATGTCGTCCTGGAGCATGTAGTGCAGGCAAGTGAGCTCTCAGGGGAACAGCCAGCAATATATATGTGCTGGAGAGGCAGATACTGTCCCTTGTGTCCAAAGTGATAGGTCCAAGTCGTTTGCATCTTCTGAATCTGGCCAATCCATGGAATAGCAGCACCAAAACACGCCCACAGCATCCTTCAAATCTTCAACTTCATGACATACATGATTTTGCAACATTGTTGTGGGTGACCAACTGATTTTCCAGCAACCGACTCGTTCGAAATTCGAAAACGCGTCCGTTGCCAGGCAAGCCCATTGTCAATGGGTGCGCACCGATCGGTTCATTGCGGTACAACGCGTACAGGGGTACAACGCGTACCCGCACACATTGAATGCAATGGGCCGGCCGGGGGCACCGATCAGTCCATTGCAGTACAACGCGTACAGGGGTACAACGCGTACCCGCACACATTGAATGCAATGGGCCGGCCGGGGGCACCGATCGGTCCATTGCAGTACAACGCGTACAGGGGTACAACGCGTACCCGCACACATTGAATGCAATGGGCCGGCCGGGGGCACCGATCGGTCCATTGCAGTACAACGCGTACAGGGGTACAACGCGTACCCTCACACATTTAATGCAATGTGCCGGCCGGGGGCACCGATCGGTCCATTGCAGTACAACGCGTACAGGGGCACAACGCGTACCCGCACACATTGAATGCAATGGGCCGGCCGGGGGCACCGATCGGTCCATTGCAGTTCAACGCGTACAGGGGTACAACGCGTACAGGGGTACAACGCGTACCCGCACACATTGAATGCAATGGGCCAGCCGGGGGCACCGATCGGTTCATTGCAGTTCAACGCGTACAGGGGTACAACGCGTACCCGCACACATTGAATGCAATGGGCCGGCCGGGGGCACCGATCGGTCCATTGCTGTTCAACGCATCACTGTACATGTGACTGGCATATGTCAGCATGCCTGTCTCAGATGGACATATGCCAGCCACAGATAGCTCCCAGGGAGTGAGGGGCACACCTACATCACGACAGCCTGTCCAAACTTTATCATAAGGCATGTAAGGCTGCATTTCCTATTGTGTGTATGTTGGTGTACATGTTGTCCTGTGGGTGTCACCTGTGGGCAGCCACCCCCAGGCTGTGCACGTGTTCATGGGGACAGGATCCTGGGTGTTACGTGTACATGACCACTGTGATGTGCAACTGTTCATATCTGTGCATGTGCCATGGTCACATTTCACGGTGGTGTATGTGTATGTCATGTCACATACCCCGTGAGTCCCATGTGGGACGGTATGTTTGAGCCAGGGTGTCCCAGTGGCACAATAGTGATGGTCCTCCACAGTCTTTGTGCATGTAGTGTTTACAATGTCTCTGATTTCATGTGCACAATGGGAGACAGTCTCCACATCCAGGTTGTGTGTGCATGGACTTTGATGTTGTGCGTGTGTGTGTCACAGACGTCCATGTCTGTCCTGCCGTGGCAAGTGGGACCACTACCTGTGGGGGTCATGGTTGTTTTGCTGTGGTGTATACATGATACTCCATGTAATGCCAGTGTCCATGTGGCAATACAGGGTCCCTGGGAATGTACCTGTCGTTGAGCTGTGGTGCCTGGGGCACATCTGTCCTCACATGTCACTGTGGGGCGTGATTGTGACACGGCAGCAGGAGATGGGAACTGTGACATGGCCTCATGATATGCAATGGGCCAACCTGGGACTAATTGATGCCACCTGTTGGACCGTGTTGACAGATGTTGTCCATGTATGTACCATACATGTCCTTACGGAACTGCACACTTCATGTAGTTGTGCCTCATAATGATGTATGTTGGGATATTGAGTGTGTTCAATGCCGCATATGTGGGGTGACTGACAATCTTGCACTCCTCTGCACTGCAGGGCTCCTGCTGTCCATCGACCATTCCCAGACCTGGCAACGATGGTGGAACGGGACAGCATCCGACGGTACCGCTTCACCAGGCAGCTGATTGAGGATTTGGCAGTGCAGTTGTCCCCACATTTGCAGCCTGGCCGGCCGTATCCTACAGCGCTGACCCCCAAGGTGAAGGTGATGGCAGCCCTACACTTCTTTGCCACCGGTAAATTCCAACATACTGTGGCGACTGCTGGTGGGATGTCACAGACCATGTTGAGCCGTGTGCTCTGCAATGTTTTGGCGGCAATGTTGCTATTCCTGAACCGGTACATCTATTTCCCTAGACTGTGACGACTCACTGACGTGAAGAGTCACTTTTATGCCCTGGGGAGGATGCCGCATGTCATTGGCTCCATTGATGGGACACATGTGGCTTTGGTACCACCACAGGCCCAGGAGCAGGCCTACCGTAACCGCAAGCACTACCACTCGGTCAATGCACTGGTGGTGTGTCTTGCAGACATGACCATCACACACGTGTGTGCCCGTTTCCCTGGTTCAGCACACGATGCCTTTGTGATGAGGAGTAGTCGCATCCCCAGGATGATGGCACAGATGCAGAACCAGCGTGCCTGGCTTGTCGGTGTGTACTGACTTTGTGCCATTGTGTGTGATCTGATCTGTAGTATTCCGCCCACTTTTCCAAGTCAGCTAATGTGCACTTGTCTGTCCGTAGGTGACTCGGGATATCCCAACATGCCGTGGTTGCTGACACCCCTCAGGAACCCTGTGACACCAGCCCA
Source organism: Calotriton arnoldi (assembly GCA_963921515.1). NCBI lineage: Eukaryota > Metazoa > Chordata > Amphibia > Caudata > Salamandridae > Calotriton > Calotriton arnoldi. Next base: position 1,285,205 of record CAWUFW010001414.1, read on the forward strand.
GATGCGCTACAATGAGGCACGTGGTCGGACCAGGAGAGTGATTGAGCGGACATTTGGTCTCCTGAAGAGCCGCTTCCGCTGCCTGGACAAGACCGGAGGGTCCCTCCCATATGCCCCTGTGAAAGTGTGCAAGATTATCATCGTCTGCTGCATGCTCCACAACCTGGCAGTGCGGAAGGAGTTGCCTCTCATCCAGGATGACAATGACCAACATCCGCCACCTGTGGAGGATCCTGGCCTGGACCACGATGCCAGTGACGATGATGATGATGATGATGGTGATGTCCGCACACAGCTCATCACCAACTTCTTCAGCTGAATGTGAGTATCCTGAGGTGTCATGTCAATGATGTGAGTTGGCTTGATGTGTAGGTGGTGCTCTGGTGCTGTTGGAGTGTGTCCATGGGCTACTTGACTGGATGTGTGTTGCGATGTGTGCTTACAGGTGGTCTGTACTCCCCAACAGTGTTGACATGCTAACTTGGTTCTGGATGGGTATCTTGTAACATGTATTGTGCATGAGTTTTGCTGTTCTGTCCTATACTCCATTGCTTTTGACTGTGTGTCATTTCTGTCCTTCACAGGGTACTTTCAGATTCGTTTGGTCAACTGTGTCCACCGACGACGTGATTGCACTTCCAGGCTGGTAGCTGTTGTGTCCCTACAGGTGATGTGCGCCACACCCATGGACTTCCTTCCGTCTACAGTTGTTGACTGTGTGCCCGCTGCCAGGTGGGATTACCTTGCATCTGTAGTGGTTACGACATGTTGCAACTGTGTAATAAACCTGTGCTTCACTTTGTGATGTGCGTTGTCTGTGGTCACACATTTGACTGCCATTTGCTTACTGCACCTGTGGGCTACTTGACTACAACTGGGAATGGGTGTGGTGTCTGTGCATTGCACCGTCTTCCCTGGCAACATCAGTGTAGGCAATGAGTCAGATGGCCTAGGTGTGTATGTGTTGTGTAGCCCTGGTGGTGTGTCTCCCTCATATGTGTCTCGTTGCCTTTACTCACATGCCTGTGTTGTCCTTGCTGTTGCAGTTCGCATACACAGTGTAATTTTGCAGTTCATCATCCCCATAACAGCACCCACGTTGGAATCACAACAGAGGCAAGTATGGTGTATTAGTGTGTTTATTGTGATACATTTGTGTGAATAGTGCATAGGATGGGTAGTGCTGTACATAAATCTTGCAATCCGAAGTTCCTAGGTGAATTGAAAGTCCTGGTAGACAGAATCCACAGTATCGGGGCCACAGTTGTCTGATACATTGGTCCAACTTGTACTCCCCATGCAATGTGTGGGAGTAGTGTTGCCGTCAACAGGGTGAACAGTCTGTGCACAAAGGTGAACATCCAGAACAGGTTCAGGCTTCCTGGGAGTTGCGCTTGGCCATTGGCCTCTCACTTGCCCCTCCTCGGACGACCCCTCTTCTTGGGGGGGCCCCTCAAGTACAGGCTGCTGCGGTGCAGGGGACTCTCCGCCAGAGTCATCCTCCCTCCCTGTGGCAGTTGCAGTTTGATCGGCACCAGATGTTGTTGGCACACAGGGAGGTGTGGACTGGTTGCTGTTCATCTGGCGGAGGCATTGTAAAATGTCCCTGTGCACCGCCGTCATCTCATGCAGTGCATCCCACTTGGACTCCACGCGGGACATGTGTGAGTCCACGCGGGACATGTGTGACTCCACGTGGGACATGTGGGAGTCCAAGCGGGCATGATGGGCAGCCTGCTGCTGTTTCATGTCTCTGAGGAGCCCCACTACCTGGCTGAGGTCTCCGGTGCTGGACTGGTACGCATCAGCTATGCGTACCAGTTGTGGGTCATCATGCACACCAGCAACCTCTGCAAGCAGCGACCTCTGTCTCCCACCCCTCCCACCACCCCTGCTGACATGTGCAGTGTGTGCAGTGGCACGCACAGATGACCCTGGTCCACCTTGGGGGTTGGTGGTGGTGGTGGTGTCCATGGCCCCAGGTTGGTCCAGGGTCCCTGAGCTGGTGTTGCTCCTTGTTCTGACAATGTCGGCAGGGATGGTATTTGTGGTGACAGTCGTTGGAGGGGTGGGTGCAGGGGGTGCAGCTGGTGGTCCTGCTGGTGCTGCAGCTGGTGGTCCTGCTGGTGCTGCATGTAGACTTGCACCGGATGTGCCAGGTTGGTCTTCTTCGTCCGAGGAGGACAGAGGCTGTACGACGCCAGTGAGCTCCGCATCCTCTTGAGCCTGGGACTGGGACTCCTCAGCGTCTGCTGCTGTATCCCCATCATCACCTGTTTTTGGGAGACACACACAATGTATGTTATGTTTCTGCAGGCATCAATGGTTGACACACATGACAGTTGTGACTGTGCCTCTGGGTGCGGGCCTGTACATTGCATTGTCCTAAGTCGTCACAGTCAGGGGTTGATATTGGTGTGGCACATTGTCCTGCATTATTTGGGCATTTCTATGTATTTTTTGGGGTGTGAACATGGTCTGCATTGGTTGTGTTTGGTTGACAGCCGGCCCTCCTTCCCACCCAGCCAGTCAGTCAGTTATCCCACCATGGAACGTGCTTGCATTGCAGGGAGTGGAAGTTGTCTCGCAGGATGTCAGTCAGTGGTGTCCTGCTGTTTGTTGGTGCACAGTTGCCAGCAGGGCATTGTGCTCCCCACAGCAGTAGCCAGTGTCAGCCATCTTGTGAGTCCTTCTCCACTCCCTGTGATGTGAGCATGGTTCAGGGTGGTGTTGATGGGACAGTTGTGGGGGTGACCAATATCAGTGACTACGACTCCCATCATGCTATTGCCTCCACCCCCTTCCCAGCATGCCCATGCTTCCTTCCTTTTGACTCTGCTTCCCTGTGGGGTGGGCTGGCTGTGCTGACAGGATGGCTGGGAGTGTTGTCCTGGCAGTTGTTTGGCTAAGAGTCCCAAGAGTGTCCCTGTGCTTCACACAACATAACCCAGGGTGGTGGTTCTTTATGGGATCTTGTGTTAGGATGGGGGGCATTGCATTCTACCAGGTGGGTTCTGTGGAGTTTGTGTTGGGGTGTGTGTGTGAGGGGAGGTGCTTGTGACTATGGTCAGTGCTGCAAGTCCTCCTTCCCACCCACGCAGCCAGCCAGTTATCCCACCATGGAACATGCTTGCATTGCAGGGAGTGTAAGTTGTCTCTCAGGATGTCAGTCAGTGGTGTCCTGCTGTTTGTTGGTGCACAGTTGCCAGCAGGGCCTTGTGCTCCCCACAGCAGTAGCCAGTGTCAGCCATCTTGTGAGTCCTTCTCCACTCCCTGTGATGTGAGCATGGTTCAGGGTGGTGTTGATGGGACAGTTGTGGGGGTGACCAATATCAGTGACTACGACTCCCATCATGCTATTGCCTCCACCCCACTTCCCAGCATTCCCATACTTACTTGCTTTTGTGGGGAGTTCAGTGTGTGTGGGTGTGAGAGCAATGGCAAGATGGCTGACAGTGGTGTCCTGCTGTTGGTTGGTGTGCAGTTCCCAGCATGCCCTTGTGCTCCCCACGACACAGCAACAGTGTCAGACATCTTTGATGGGCCTTTCCACTCTCTGTGGGATGTGCATGCGTGTGTGTGAGCTTGCTGGGCCATGTGGTGGGGGATGTGGAGCTGTGACTACGACTCCCATCATGCTATTGCCTCCACCCCCTTCCCAGCATGCCCATGCTTCCTTCCTTTTGATTCTGCTTCCCTGTGGGGTGGGCTGGCTGTGCTGACAGGATGGCTGGGAGTGTTGTCCTGGCAGTTGTTTGGCTAAGAGTCCCATGAGTGTCCCTGTGCTTCACACAACATAACCCAGGGTGGTGGTTCTTTGTGGGATCTTGTGTTAGGATGGGGGGCATTGCATTCTACCAGGTGGGTTCTGTGGAGTTTGTGTTGGGGTGTGTGTGAGGGGAGGTGCTTGTGACTATGGTCAGTGCTGCAAGTCCTCCTTCTCACCGAGCCAGCCAGATATCCCACCATGGAACGTGCTTGCATTGCAGGGAGTGGAAGTTGTCTCTCAGGATGTCAGTCAGTGGTGTCCTGCTGTTTGTTGGTGCACAGTTGCCAGCAGGGCCTTGTGCTCCCCACAGCAGTAGCCAGTGTCAGCCATCTTGTGAGTCCTTCTCCACTCCCTGTGATGTGAGCATGGTTCAGGGTGGTGTTGATGGGACAGTTGTGGGGGTGACCAATATCAGTGACTACGACTCCCATCATGCTATTGCCTCCACCCTCCTTCCCAGCATGCCCATGCTTCCTTCCTTTTGATTCTGCTTCCCTGTGTGGTGGGCTGGCTGTGCTGACAGGATGGCTGGGAGTGTTGTCCTGGCAGTTGTTTGGCTAAAAGTCCCAAGAGTGGCCCTGTGCTTCACACAACATAACCCAGGGTGGTGGTTCTTTGTGGGATCTTGTGTTAGGATGGGGGCATTGCATTCTACCAGGTGGGTTCTGTGGAGTTTGTGTTGGGGTGTGTGTGAGGGGAGGTGCTTGTGACTATGGTCAGTGCTGCAAGTCCTCCTTCCCACCCAGCCAGCCAGATATCCCACCATGGAACGTGCTTGCATTGCAGGGAGTGGAAGTTGTCTTTCAGGATGTCAGTCAGTGGTGTCCTGCTGTTTGTTGGTGCACAGTTGCCAGCAGGGCCTTGTGCTCCCCACAGCAGTTGCCAGTGTCAGCCATCTTGTGAGTCCTTCTCCACTCCCTGTGATGTGCGCATGGTTCATGGTGGTGTTGATGGGACAGTTGTGGGGGGCAATATGTGTGACTGCGACTCCCATGATGCTATTGGCTACTCTGACTTGGCCAGCATACACAGAATTCCTTCCTTTGAGTGGTCTTCACTGTGTGTTGGTGTTGTTGTGGTGGCTACATGTCTGGATGTGTTTGTTAGTTCTATTTGTGCCACTGCCTAGCTGTAGTTGTAGTTGTGTTTGTACATGTGATGGCACAGTTGGATGTGACTTTTTTGATGGCATGTGTTGTGTTTATCTGACTGACATACACATTTTGGGATGATTCTGTTCTGGTTGCTGTGTAATTGCTATGAGTGCATGGTTTGACTCTCCCCTTGACAGTGATGTGTGTGTGTTTTGTGGCAGTATATTGTGTACATTTGTTGTGTACTCACCAGGCTCTGGGATGTCCTCTAGTCCATATACGCCCACTGGCGGAAGGATGGCCCGCACCTTCTCCTCCCAGGGCCTGAGGTATAATGGCTTGGCAGGAGGGCCACTGCCGGTGTGTTGGCTGTTGATGTAGTCTTTTTTGAGCAGGTCCCGTACCCTCCTGCGCACGTCATACCGCCTGTTCTGGATGTCGCTCTTTGTGCGCCGACATGGTGATTGTGCGTTCACCCTGTTGATGATCCTCTCCCACATCTTGGTTTTCTGGGAGATGGGGGTCTGTTGGACCAGTGTGCCAAACAGCTGTGGCTCTACCCTGAGGATCTCGTCTACCATGACTTCCAATTCACAATCTAGGAACTTGGGATTCTTCTTGGGGGGCATGGTGATGGGTGGTGATGGTGAGTGATGTGTGTGTTGGTGTGCAGGTGAGGGTGTGTGAGTGTGTGTTTTGCTGGGTGTATGTGAGGTAGGTATTTGTTGGTGTGCTGATGGTGTGTGGCTTGTGGGAGGGATGAGCTGTGGGTGTGTGGTTGCTTTCTCTTGGGTGCTGGCAGTGGAATGGCATTTGCAAAGGCTCATGGTTGTGATTTGTGTCCTTTATATGGGTGGAGTTGTGGGTGTGTCTTTGTTCTCTGTCCCCACCCCCCCAGTATTTATTGGCTTGGTAATTGCTTGTTTGGCCTTTTTTGGGGTGTTTTTTCCTTTGTACTGCCTGTGTATGTTGGAAACGTTCTTGTGACCGAGTCGGACCCTGCATTTGTCTCGTACGGTCTTCTCCGTTTCGTTCATGCTGTGTATGTGCAGTTTTCTATGCTGCGTACGCGTCGGTCGCGGTGTTTTGTGTTGCTTCGGCTCGGTTTTGTATGCGTGTCGGTCGTACGGCTTGGCCTCCGTCCGACTCGCTCGTGGTTTTCGCGCCTTGCATCGTACTTTGCGGTTTGGAGTTCGCGTGTACGTTTCGGTCGGATTTGTTCCGGGTGCGTGTCGGTCGGTTGGATTCGCGTGTTTTTTCGACCGGATTGCTGTTTTCCGTGCGGCTCGGTCGGTCGACTTGGGTTCGGTACGTGTCGGTCGGATTTTGCACGCCTTGCATCGTACTTGGCGTGTCAGGCGCCACAGGTACGTGTCGGTCGGTATTATTTCCGGATCCGAGTCGGTCGGTGCTTTTTCCGGCCCGAATCGGAATCGACCCCTAAGTGTGATGGTGGCACAAAGGTGGATGGAGTACGTAGGGGTGTAGCAGAAGTTTCTATTATTTTGAATGGGATTAGAGTTTTTTGTGAAAGAAATTATGCAAGCGTACCTTTCTAAAGAAGCGGTGCAATTCTATTTTGATGTTAAAGCTGTTTGTGGGTGTTGTAGGCACAAAGCTCAAGCCTTTTGCCAGCACTGACCGCTCTGAAGAGGTTAAGATATTTTCAGAAAGATTTATAATAGGGTCATCTGGGTTTGCATTATTGGCAACCTCAACAGTCATTTCTGAGATCATCTCACCAGTTGATGTAGAGACTTCTAAGTTTACCATATGTAGGTCTGCCGTCTGGTTTGTATCTCCCCATGCATTACCTGGGGGTAAAATCTCACTGTCTTGCGACCTCACCCTCTCCCTCTGTTCCAGCCTCTGTTCTGGCCCCTGTCCTGTGTCCAACCTTGATCCAAACCCCCACCCCTGGGTGCCGTCCATCTACCATCCCCTAAAAAGGACCTGAGGAAAGGTCTTGGTAGTTATGTCCTTGGTGTGATTGGTGTTTGGGGCATAGGTTGCCACTATTGTGCATGTTCTTCCATTAATGCGCCCCTTCACCATGACAACCCTACCGTCTTTGTCAGTCTTAACGCCCTCAGGTTGAAATTTTAGCGCTGCGTGAAACATCAATGCCACCCCATTGTGCTTGGTGAGACTGGAGGATTTATATATTAAAGGGTATGTTTTGTGTTTCAACCTGTGATCTACCGATCTTTTAAGATAAGTTTCTTGCAGTGCAACAATATCGTAATGATCGTCTGTCAGATATTTCCACACCCTTTGTCTCATCCTTATGTGTGGGGCGTCGCCCCCAAGCCACTCTCGGTTGGTATCCCATTACTGTACCCCTCTCCCGTTTTCCCGATGCCCCTCCTCTCCCCCTCCTCCTTCACCCCGCCGTTCAGAATTTGTAGTCACTTTGCATGGTCCCCAGAACCTGAGAGCTTTTATATTGTGAGTACCTAAAGAAAAAGAAACCAAAATCCCCCACCCAAACCTTTTAGGACAACAGGTACCGACAATGAAGTACTATAGTTCTGCATTAAGATAGTTTTGGGTGATTCAGTCCTGCATCGCTGCCTTGGCTAAGGTTTTGCTGTGATCACGAGTGGCAGGGTCTTTAATTGCTCGCGGTTGATGCTGTGGATCTCGTCCCGGATGTTCACTTGTCAGCGCGGTTGCAGCAGGTGAGTGTCCCTTTCTTTTATGGTTTCATGTTTATGTTGTCTGAGGAGTCTTTGGTTTTATAGATCGTCTATCTTCCCCTAGACAAATTACGAGCTTCCTGAGTGCATACTACCTTTGCTTCTCTGGAGCCGGTGTGAGATGATGCAGTGTTCAATGCTCTAGCATTTCCGTTGTTGTTTAGCGGAACTTTGGGAGAGCCAGGGAGAATCCCTCCGCCACCCCCTGATCGCACTCTTGATGTTTTGGAGGCATCAGCTGTTCGACCCCCTGCCCACCCTTCCAAGCCGAGGATTGTTATGGATTCCTCAAGCTCTGTAATATGGAGTCTCTTGTTGTGATATTCAAATGCTAGCCCAAAGAGATATGTCCATTGATATCTGATCCCCTCCTTGCGAAGCTTGTTTGTGGTTGGTCTAAATTGTTGGCGAAGAGACAGTGTCGCTGGCGTGATGTCTTGGAACAGAGTGCATGAATGTCCTTGGAACGCTACCTTGTCCATCTTTCTTGTGGCTTGGAGAGTGGCCTCTTTTACTTTAAAAGAGTGCAACTTGGCCAGTATATCGCGTGGCCGTTGTTTGTCCACTGTAGGGGGTTCCCTCTCTGTGCACTCAATCGATTTTAATTTTGCCTGTGTTGGACCCCAGTATTTCACTGTAGAGTCCCACTATGAATGCCTCTAGGTCTGGTGCCTCTGCACCTTCTTCTAGATTCCAGACACGGATGTTTTCCCTCTAAGTTCTGTTTTCCATGTCTTTGTTTTTGAGCAGGGCTGTCTGAAGTTGCATCTGGAGCATTTGTGTCGTGACTTGTAGCTGCGTGGTGTTATGTTCTAGCTCCGTCGTTTTTGTCTCCAGGTCTATCACTCTGATCCCCACCTCGTCTATGTCCTACCATAGTGCTACTAGCTTCTCATTCAGGTCAGCTTTGAGAGTCTCTAGGGTTGTGATCATGTCTGTTTTGAGTTCTTCATTTAGTTCTTTTTTTAATTTGCGTAGCGACGTTAGGAGATCCTCCTTTGTGATAGCCATCGTGTCCTCTCCACTTATGGCCTGATGGATGTTTCCTATGTCCGTAGATCCAAAGTAATTAGACACTCTATTCTGTTGCTGTTTCTTAGGCGGCATATGGAGACTCTCTACTCCTGCCTCAGTGGCAGAAAGCTGGGTTCACAGAGTGGGTGCCCTGTTAGGCCTCTTCTGTCTCAGAGCCAATAAGGGGTTGTTCTTCAAGTATGGTGCATCTGAGTGTTCAGGGCTTCTCTGAGAGTTTCACTCTTGTTGTCTGGTGGTGGATGTCTAGTCCTCTTTCTGCTTGTATGGTCTGTATTCAAGTGTGCTTAAATTTTAGGTCATTGCCAAACATTAGGTGCCTGCCTGTGGCTGCCATGTTAAGGTCAGGCATCATCAGTCTCGTATTGTAGGTTCCTTCATATTGGGCCCCCACCAGTATTGGCTTAGCATGTGAGTGTGTTTGGCATTCCTGTCAGGTTGCGAAAGGGTACACTAACCTTCAGGAGACAAATCCAGCGGGGGTGATGCCTAGAACCCAAAGCCCCTCGCTCTGCCCTACAAGGGGACGTGTAATACTCCACCCTGCACTACAGAGCGCAGGGGATAGGGGATAAAGAATAGGGAACAACGGAAGAAGGCACTGCTATCTTCCTTCTCAGCGAAACTCTCGTTCCAGGCCCCTCTAGGAAAGTGCGCACAATAGGGTGGTCCCACCGTGTCCTCACAGGGTCTGTAGGAGGGGAAACAACCAACAACAGGTGGATTATAGACGCATTTACCTTACTCCTTCCCACCCTGCTAGTACTCCACCCACTATCTCTCTAACCTAGACTCACCAGGTTTTGCACTACAGGGTCTTGCTCGGAATTCTGGAAAGAATGACTTCTAGGAACATGCAGCACTGAACTCACATGAAGTCAACGGAAGCACGGAAAACTCTCTCCTTGAGAGTAGCGCTGAGTCCATAGAAAGGTGAGTATCCAGGGTCTGGAAAGAGGGTGTTCGAAGAGCGTGATCCGTCTCACGTCTTTGAGTCCCAAGGGAAGGAGTCCTGTATTCCTCCTAACAAACAATAACTGGGCTATGGAGTCCGATGCAATAGCCTTCACGGGACCACGGGTGTTCGTAAGGGCGAGTTCTCACCCGGTTCCCACCGTGAGGCTCGAAGGTGCTTGTAATACTTCACAAGCTGTTATAAGCGCCGCCGCGGGACCACGGGTGCGGGAGGAGCAAGGACGCACCCGGTTCCAACCGCGAGGCTCGAAGAGGCAATGATCCTATTCAAATGGACACAAGAGCCGTTGCGGGACCACGGGTGCGGGAGGAGCCAGGACGCACCCGGTTCCAACCGCGAGGCTCGAAGAAGCTGGAAGAACTGTGCGGCGCCGCGCACAGCGTCATGGCAGTCAGGGTAGGTAAGAATAATCCAGAGACCGCGGATAGGAAAGCGGCTTGAAGGGGCTCTCTCGGACAGTCCGTGGTAACACTAGCAGAGCTCGGGTTGGTACTGACTCTGTATAGTGACAAGCACCGGATCCCCCTAGTGGAGGGCTATATATAGACAGCCTATCCACTAGGAAGGACATCCGATGTCCCTCCCAGGTGCATGCTGGGACGTGTAGTCCGGCTACTGGTTTCTGCGGGACGTGATCATGACAGTACCCCTCCGCAACGACCACCGTCCCGGTGGCCCACCTGGCTTCGTAGGGTTACGTGTATGAAAACGACGGAGGAGCAGGGGACAATGCAAGTTGGCCGCTGGTTCCCACGTTCGTTCTTCCGCCCCATAGCCTTTCCAGTGAATGAGGTAGTATATCTTCCCTCTAGTTTTCTTGGAATCTAATATACTTTGTACTTCATATTCCTCCTCTCCCTCTACTTCCATAGGTTTAGGTACTGCTAGCAAGCGGGTATGAGACAAGTATGGTCGAAAAGGGAAACGTGGAAAACGGGGTGGATTTTCCAGGTCTTAGGTAGTTGCAACTTCATCGCTACTGGGTTTATGACTTGCACTATGGGATAGGGACCTACATATTTGGGTTTGAGCCTATTTGATCCCTTCAGCTGCAAGTTGGTGGTGGATAACCATACCTTATCCCCTACCTCGTACAGGGGCCCCGGGGATCGTTTTTTGTCTGCGAAGCGTTTGGTGGTTTCTTGGGCCTTCAGCAGCTGGCTTTTAGCCTCAATGAGCACTGCACGAAGATGCGCATGGTGGGCTTGGATCGACGGATGTTTGCACGTCACTGGCCAGGTGAAAGACAACATGTTAGGGTCATAGCCGTACAAGCAATAAAACGAGGAACACCCCAACGTGGTGTGTTTACTGTTGTTGTAGGCGAACTCTGCCGTCCACAACAGGGTACTCCACTCGGTCTCATGATGTAGGGAGAAACACCGCAGGTACTGCTCCAGGGTCTGGTTGAGTCTCTCAGTTTTACCGTCTGTTTGCGGATGGTAACTGGTTGATAGCCGGGCGTCGATCTTCATAACGGAGCATAAGGCCTGCCAAAATCTGGACGTGAACTGCGAGCCTCGGTCTGTTATGAGAATCGCAGGGATACCATGTGCTCTCACCACATGTTGCAGGAATATGAGGGATAACTCGGAGGAGGAAGGAATCGTCTTTAACGGTACGAAATGGCCCATCTTGGTTAAGTGATCCACCAAGACTAGGATGACTGTGTGTCCATTGCTGGGGGGCATTTCCACTATAAAGTCCATGGAAACGGTGTGCCATGGAGAGTCCGGGATGGGTATAGGGCGCAGTAACCCCACTGGTTTAGAGTGTTGGGTCTTGCCTTGGGCGCACACCGCGCATCCTGTAATATAGTGCCGCACGCGTTCTCGTAATCCCGGCCACCAGAAATGTCGTTCAACAAGGGCTACGGTTTTGTAGATCCCCATATGTCCTCCCAAAGACGAGTCATGAGCCCACTGCATCACCTGGTCTTGTAAGCGGGCAACGGGTACGTACAGAACGTGATGGCGAAAGAAGTACCCCTCCTTCTTGCTTCGATTCTCGGGTTCTTCGTTTACCCATGCTTGTGCATCCACTTCTGCGGACTCCATCCGCAGGTCGTCAAGGAAGTCGTCTTTCGTCACCAAAGCGATCCGTTCTTGAGGGTATGTCGCCTTGCTTAGGACGGAGGGAGGTGTGGTGATTTCCGGGCCGTCCTCCTGGAGAGGATCGGTCGGTCTTGATAACGCATCTGCCTTGCTGTGTTTACTTCCTGGCCGGTACCGTATCACGAAGTCGTAGTCTGCGAAGAAGAGAGACCATCGTAGCTGTCGTGGTGTCAGGGCTCTAGCTGACTTCAGAAATAACAGGTTCCGATGATCCGTGAAGATCTCAATAGTGTGTTGGGCCCCCTGTAGATGATGTCTCCATTCTTCACAGGCCCTCTTGATAGCTAGCAATTCTTTATCGGAAATGCTGTAGTTCACCTCACAGGGGTAAGCTTCTTTGAGAAGAAGGCCACCGGATGCAGCTGTCCCGTGTCTGGGTGTCTTTGAGAGAGGATGCCCCCAAGGCGTAGTATGAGGCGTCTGTTTCCAGGACAAAGGGCAAGTGCACATCCGGATGCCTTAGTATCGGTGCCTTCGTGAAACAGGATTTTAGTTCTTGAAAGGCGGTTTCGGCCTGTGTGGTCCATGCAAACGCTACTCCCTTCTTCAATAAGGAGGTAAGGGGCTGTAGTATTTGTGAGAAGTTCTTGATAAAACGGCGATAGAAATTACTGAATCCTATGAAGCTCTGTAACGCCTTCTGGTTCGTCGGGGATCTCCAGCCTGTGATGGCCTCCACCTTCCTTGTATCCATACTAATCCCAGTGGCGCTGATGATATACCCCAAGAACTCTACTTTGGTGGCATGAAAAAGACACTTTTCTAGTTTGGCATACAACGAGTACTTCCGCAACCGTTCCAATACCTGCGATACGTGTGTGGTGTGCTCCTTGATGGATGACGAATAGATCAGTATGTCGTCAATGTAAACCATGCACATCACGTCCGTGAGCCCACGCAAAACCTCATCCATAAAATACTGGAACGCCGCTGGGGCATTGCACAGCCCGAACGGCATTACACAGTATTCGAACAGCCCATACTTCGTACGGAAGGCCGTCTTCCACTCGTCCCCTTTCTTCATCCTCACCAGATGGTAGGCTCCGCGGAGATCCAGCTTCGTGAACACAGTGGCTCCCTTCAGTTGGTCCAACAACACCAAGATCAAGGGGAGGGGGTACCGGTTCTTCACTGTGACTCTGTTAAGTGCTCTGAAGTCGATGCATGTCCGCAAATCGCCTTCCTTCTTAGGAATAAAAAAAGAGGAGAGGAAGCAGGGGAAGTAGAGTGTCTGATGAAGCCGTTGGCGAGGTTCTCATCCAGGTATTCCCTCAAATGTAGATTTTCGGGCTCGGTTAACGCGTATACCCTGCTACAAGGTATTGCAGCACCCGGAACCAGGTCTAATCGGCAGTCATAGTCTCTATGAGGTGGGAGATGGCTTGCTGCTGATCTATCGAACACCGAAGCATATGGTTGATATGCCGGGGGAAGTGTTGTGGTGCACGCCAGGACGTGCATGGTGCCTCCTGCAGCCAGAAACGTTGCTTGGTTTTCCCCCAGGTCCTCTTCCAACGCTTGTTGTCTAGTGCAGTGTTCCTTGCAGTACGCAGATCCCATCACCACCGTTCGGCTTGCCCATCCCACCGTAGGGTCATGTAGGGTTAACCATGGCATCCCCAAGATCAATCGGAAATGAGGTGCGTCGATTAGGTCGAACCGAATCGCCTCATAGTGGTCCTGTCCGAATTGCATGAGAAGAGGCCGAGTATGGTATCGAACAGGACCAGACGTGAGTGCGTTGCCATCTACCGCCTTCACTGGTTCAGGGACGGTCTTCTTCTGTAAGGGTAACCCTAAGTCTTCCGCGTACTTCTGATCAATGAAGTTACTGGTGGCCCCGGAGTCCACCAAAGCAGGCACGAGTTTGAGTACACCGTCCTCCAACCACAAAGAGACGTTAACGTGGAGGTGCGGTACTGAAGGTTGTAAGGTGTTAGCGATTACTGGAGACACTTTTTCTTCCACATGCCCCAATCCAACGGTCTCATGTTGGTTCGGGGCTATTCGTTTCCCTTCTCCCCTTCAGTGTCCCAAGCCCCGTGGATCACAGCTTGGTTCTTTGTCGGAGGCCTCTTCTCAGGGAGCCGTGTCCGAGCCTTACATTCACGTATAAAGTGGCCGGCCTTTCCGCAATACAGACAGAGACGTTGTTTCCGTCTCTTCTCCCGTTCCTCGGTGCTCAAAGGTCCTCGGGTACTGCCAATCTGCATGGGTTCGGGGGCCTCCGCCGCTTGGGCTCCTTCCCCAAATGTAGGTCGACCCTTAGGTAGAACATATCTCACCTCGGGCCTGTTCTTATCGGTCTTCCTTTCTTGCATCCGATGGTCCAATTGCACCGTTAGATCGATTAGCACCTCACAGGTCTGGGGCAATTGGACGACCTGGGCAAGCATGTCCTTTAGCTCCCCCGAAGCCCCTGATAGAACAACGAGGTCCTCTTGTTTTGGGGCCAATCCGTCTCCACCACCAAACGGTTGAACGTAGTTACATAGGAAAGGAGGTCCTGTGTCCCTTGCTTAAGGGTGAGCAGCTCCCTGTCGGAGGTCAGCAGATGCATCCTTCGATCGAACAACCTACGCATCTCCGTGCAGAACCCAGCGAAATTGTACAACACCGGGTCGTCCCTTTCTATCAAGGGAATGGACCAGTTTGCAGCGTTCCCCCCAGATAGGACATAATGAAGGAGGTTTTCGCCTGATCATTGTGAAAGAGGGTTGGTTTGCATAAAAAATGCAACCTGCATTGATTGATGAATATCCCAAACTTTTTTGGGTCGCCAAAAAGCGTTCGGGAGCTGCAAGGGGTATCTGCGGGGAGTGGATCACTTGTACCGGGGTGGTTTCGCCTCCTCCCGGGTGACCTACAGAGGTTTCCGCAGCCCGAGGCTGCGGAGGGGGAAATGTCCAGTCCTGGATATACTTCCTCCCAGGCGGGTCAGGGCCTTTTCTACTCAGCCCTGCTACTTCCCGACGCATGGTGCCCATCTCGGTCCGAAGGTTTTGCGTTTCGACTCGAAACGCGTTGACCTCCGTCTGTAGGGTCGCCATGGTCTCGAGTAGTGTGGTCAACGCTGTGTTGACATCCATCACCCAGGCTGGATGGTCGTCTTGGGCTTGTCACTCTGTCAGGTTGCGAAAGGGTACACTAACCTTCAGGAGACAAATCCAGCAAGGGTGATGCCTAGAACCCAAAGCCCCCTCGCTCTGCCCTACAAGGGGACGTGTAATACTCCACCCTGCACTACAGAGCGCAGGGGATAGGGGATAAAGAATAGGGAACAACGGAAGAAGGCACTGCTATCTTCCTTCTCAGCGAAACTCTCGTTCCAGGCCCCTCTAGGAAAGTGCGCACAATAGGGTGGTCCCACCGTGTCCTCACAGGGTCTGTAGGAGGGGAAACAACCAACAACAGGTGGATTATAGACGCATTTACCTTACTCCTTCCCACCCTGCTAGTACTCCACCCACTATCTCTCTAACCTAGACTCACCAGGTTTTGCACTACAGGGTCTTGCTCGGAATTCTGGAAAGAATGACTTCCAGGAACATGCAGCACTGAACTCACATGAAGTCAACGGAAGCGCGGAAAACTCTCTCCTTGAGAGTAGCGCTGAGTCCATAGAAAGGTGAGTATCCAGGGTCTGGAAAGAGGGTGTTCGAAGAGCGTGATCCATCTCACGTCTTTGAGTCCCAAGGGAAGGAGTCCTGTATCCCTCCTAACAAACAATAACTGGGCTATGGAGTCCGATGCAATAGCCTTCACGGGACCACGGGTGTTCGTAAGGGCGAGTTCTCACCCGGTTCCCACCGTGAGGCTCGAAGGTGCTTGTAATACTTCACAAGCTGTTATAAGCGCCGCCGCGGGACCACGGGTGCGGGAGGAGCCAGGACGCACCCGGTTCCAACCGCGAGGCTCGAAGAGGCAATGATCCTATTCAAATGGACACAAGAGCCGTTGCGGGACCACGGGTGCGGGAGGAGCCAGGACGCACCCGGTTCCAACCGCGAGGCTCGAAGAAGCTGGAAGAACTGTGCGGCGCCGCGCACAGCGTAATGGCAGTCAGGGTAGGTAAGAATAATCCAGAGACCGCGGATAGGAAAGCGGCTTGAAGGGGCTCTCTCGGACAGTCCGTGGTAACACTAGCAGAGCTCGGGTTGGTACTGACTCTGTATAGTGACAAGCACCGGATCCCCCTAGTGGAGGGCTATATATAGACAGCCTATCCACTAGGAAGGACATCCGATGTCCCTCCCAGGTGCATGCTGGGACGTGTAGTCCGGCTACTGGTTTCTGCGGGACGTGATCATGACAATTCCCCAGACTGCTGCCTGCATCCCAAAATCAGCCTCCTGCACTCACCATCGTCTACCGGGTTCTCCGGCTGCCATCTTCGGGTCAGACGTGTCCTGGTGCTGCCGTGTGTGCCCTCTTTCGGGAGTGGGGGGCCGAGCCCTCACCGCCAGTCCCTTCCGGTAGCCCGGCTGTCACTGCTGTCCTGGAAGGTCTGCCAGTTCGTGTCTGCCTAGCCCAGCGCTCCTTCAGGACTCTGACTGCGTGAGGTCACTTCTCGCCGACTCTCTCTCTGCCCGCTCCCAATCTCCCTGGAGCATGGGTCTACGGCAGGACAGCGCACTTCACCTCTGGCTCACCTCCACGTCAATGAAGCTCCTGTGCAGTCCCGGTGAGTCCTCATTGCTATCTTCTGCTGGACTCTCAATTGCTTGGTCCCACTGCCGAGGGGACCCTCAATTCCACTGCTTAGCAGGCCCTGGGTCTATCCATTTGCATTGCTGCGTCCTTGAGGCTCATCAGCCCTTGGAATTAGGCGTCCTCACCCCTCCAGCACTTATCCTCAATTTTCCTCCAGTCTGGGTTGCTGATTAAAGCAATATCCCCTCGCTTTTAACACTGTGGCAGCGGAGCCATTTCGGATTACATCTGAACGGCCATCTTGGTTGGCCACGCCCCTCCTTTTTCCTTTTTAAGATTGTATCTTTAATGCCACTACATGTTTCTCTCTCTTGTTACTTTTAAATGCACAGGCAACAGCACAGTGACGTAACAAAACTTGAGAAGTCCCCTCACACTACAAACCAAGTCAGGAGTTCTCAGGCCAGGGGCCCGCCTCCCATGCACAGTGCTGAAGGGGCCCCCTGGAGTCCGGGGCCTCCCCGCACAGTGGGGGCTGCGGGAGCTATTGTTATGCCACAGCAACAACAATGGATGTACCTCCTGCCAAGCCTGTATTAGCATGAACATGTGTGAAACTGAAGACCTTATTGGGTCTGACAGCAATAAGCATGCTTAAAACTGGTGCACTGGAAGGCTTTAAGACATTGGGAATAAACAGTACTGGGAAAGGCAAGGATAAATCTGGAAAATGCATATTGTCAGTGAGTGAAAAATGCACTTAATGTGGCCATTAGGCCTCATTAGCTGCCACCTACTGTGGATGTAGTAGAATAATTCGAACTGTTTAGTCTAGTCACGCTAAAGACCACAAAGCCACTTCCTGCAATCTGATCTTGGTCACATGTTATGGGGATTTTGCCTATGTTATTTTGTTCCAGCACAACGTGGTAAACTTTTATTAGGCACTTACTCTCCTTACTACTAACTGTACTGGGCCCTTTATGATTAGACAATCTACTGCATTTCCATTTACCACAGAAGCAACGATTCTCTGATGAATCATTCTCAGCCGATAGAAAAATTAGGGTGGCCAAAACACCACGTTAGCTGTCCATTGATGACCATTAATTGACAGCTAACTCAAATTTGAGATCAGATTTAGGTACACCACTCTCAAAACCATGCTGTAGAAATAAAGAATAGCAATGAGAAGACTGAACTTCCTGAAGAAGTAAGTCGGACTAGAATTTTGCAGAGCAAAAGCTCTGTGACAGCAATACAGAGCAAGATAAGTAATAATTATAGTTCTGACAGCGCTCACTTATTCTTCCTACAATGCATTTAAATCATTTGTAGAATAGCATAGCTCAAATGAAGGAATCAACAAGATTCAATAATAGACTCAGGCAGGTATTAGATTTATTTGGTTATTGAATTAAAGAGTTGAAATTTATTTCCATAACCAATCTTTTGAGAATTTCATTTAAGAATATCACACTTTACATTAAAGCACTAAACATTTAGGCAAGGCTTTATCAGATGGTTATGATAAAAATCAGTTTACAGAGTTACCGAGTCCCACTACCATTACAGCAAAAGGATAGTTAGTTTGTCTGACAGCTCAAATCCTACGAGGAAGGGGAAAGGGTTCAGATTTAATGGCCAATAAGGGCAAGTCCATTAGCATAGAACAAAAGAAATAAAGGAAAATGTAAATGAAATGGTTTGGCAAAGAAGGTTTCAGTCCATCAGCTACCTACTGTAGCATCAGAAAGCAGTCCAAAAGTAAGAAGATAGTTATTAGTAATTATCAAAAATTGTTCAGCATTGCATCCTCTCACAAGGGGAAAAGAAAAGTATGGTTTTGACAAGAAGCAAAGATCAATGGAGTTGCACCTCTTTTAGGGTTTCTCCTTTTATTCATTCTCTAATGAGATATTGGTGATGTAGCATCACACCACCATCAAAAGACTGTCATGTGCTAGGGTTCACAGAATGTCACCTAGGACACTCGCCACAGTGAGATGCTTTCCCATGCTGGTCATGGGAAACAAAAGATTTGAAAGTCCACAAAGACCTAACATCGAATGAAAAACGAAATACAAAGTACCCATCTATAGCAACAGCTGAAATCCTGCTCCCACAGTAATATTTCCCTGGGAACATTGAAGAAAAATTTATGAACATCAAAAATTATACATGTACAGAACAAATAAAGCAACATTTCACTAGTTGTAAATGAACTATTGTATTTGGTCAGGGGAAAGGTCAGCATTAGGGAAAAACATTTTCAAAAGAGCCTTTAAGTTAACATTGCACATTTTAAATAAAATAAACTCTAAATCAATATCAAATATAATGCAATAGATCATTTCAAGTAAGGAATATGTAGAACTTTCACCAGAGATTATTACATGAAAATAGCTAATGTTAGAAATACCCTACTACCACAATTTCTTCTCAATATTCATGTAAGCGTATATTTTCTACATTCATACTACAAAATTCATTTTTCACTTCTCCTAAACTATGGAATCTCTAGTATTATTATGCAAAATTTCAAGATCGTACCTAATTTCTACACATTTTTACACTGACGTTTCTAAATAGGGCATTCGAATAGAACATTAGAAACATTAGGCCACTTTATTAACAGCACAATTTCATAATTGAACGTTAATAAACAACTTGTTCTAAAAAAATTCTCATTAGTACCACTCGTTTATATGTATTAGTATTGCTTTGTATGTATGGTTTCTTCATCTTGCATTTTAAAGCAGGTTTTTACGGTGGGTGCTTCTACTACGCTTGTCTCAGTTTCATGTGTCACTGTGTCTAACATGTGCAAAGTGCACTTTAAGCTTTTCATGTCTTTAATCAGTAAATGTGTTGTGTATTATGATTTTTTAAGTCTTGTATTATCAATATTATGGCCAGACAAAAGGTTCTACAATTTTGCAAGTAACATCCATTAAACACGCATAATGATTGACCCAGATCGTCTCAACAGGTCTTGTGGGGAAATGGAGTGTTCTGCTCAAGAACATTTTGAAAAAGGCATCAAATGGTGCTGTTTAAATCACATTTCTATGTATATGCTAATAAGCCATATGCCCTGAAAAGATGCTCAAGAAATACTCCATTACTTTCAAGATGTTGCAAATAAGCATAATCCTCTTCAGTCTCTGTGTGAAGTCAGGTGACTCCCTCAGTATCCAGCAATGATCAATGTAGCTCACAAAATGCAGTAATTTCAGTACCAAACGTCTCTCTACATTTTTCTCTCCAGTAATCAGTAATGTTAAAATCAACCATTAGAGTGCACAGTTTTCCCCACACATACCCTTAACTGGCATTGATGGTCTATTTACAATAATTTTCCCATAGTGTACACCACAAGCTAAATTGATCATTTTAGGATACAAAGCATTATACTGTGACAAGGTACAGATCTGTGCAACAAGCATGCAACCGAATGACCAAGCTTTCATATCTTTTGGAGCTTGAAGCAGCTGCTTGTGTTTGCTCAATGCCTTCCGGACTGGAGCGTCATTGCCTTGACACAAGGTTTGAAGGCAAAATTGCATGCCATACCAACGGCCAGTCAGGCCCTGTAAACAAATTCAATAGTTGGTATGCTTTTGTTCCATTGAACAGGGTCAAAAGCTATATAAATACATTGTGCAGCCTTCTATGAATTTAATTTAAACAGTACTTAAGTATCAAATTGTAAATCAAATTTCATATCTGTAAAAACTATGCCTAGACCTGGATATCATGAGATTTCTGTAAACACCAATAAATTTGTGACACATTGTAATTTCTATTTGTTGTGTGGGTTGCCTATTTTGTCTGTTGCAAGTGTAGAAGGGTTTCTAAAGGTTTTCTTTTGGTATAAGAGTTAAATGGGGTCACATCCTTAACAGATATCCATTATGCTCTTTTTAATGAAGATACTTGTTATAGCACCTACCACCGAAGTAATGTGGCAGAAAAACGTGACACACAAAGAATTGCAGAGAAATAAAACTGCTTGTTTGCATGCTGACTCCTCTCAGCTCCCAGTCACGTTTGCTGCTACTTAGGACAGCCCAGGTACATTGTGATTGATGCTGCAGGTCCAGATTGAGTCTGCCCTGTTAATAAAACTGTTAGTGTTACGTCGGAACTGATGAAGAACTCTGATAGCATATAACAACAGTAGATTCTGTTGAGAGACGCACAATTTCTTGAAAAGTTACATTTATCCTGATAGACTAGGAAAACCAATCAATGGTGTAATATCAATAATGAAAAAAATGGAAGAATGAGACTGATACAAAATTATATACTGCGCACAGTATATTAACATTCATATGTATTTACATAAATAAGTGCCATACACAGGGTGCATTACCTAAGACATAATCCAATAATCAAGACACTCAACATTTGTACAATAAACAGAAAAAAATAACTCAGTGGGCATCCGTTCAGCGCTGGTTGAAACGGTTGAAATGGGTCTATTAACGATCTCTTAACCATCCGTCTGCCCTCTGTTGGATCCCTCCCTTTTTTAGAGAGAAAGACATCTTATTGACATGCTTGAGAAAACAGGGTTACCCTAAGGGCCTACTCAAAAGAGCCAGAAAAAAAGAGCATGGTATTGCCCCCGTGAGACTCTACTAGAAGTTAGCAGCAACCACATTGCATCCACCAACAGAATAGTGTGCATGACTACATTCAGCAATAGAAGCAATGAGATAAAAAAGATCATCAACCAGCATTGGGCCCTGGTCTCAGACGAGGTTGACATTGAGGAGAAGCCACTATTCGCTTTTAAGAGGGGAAATAATTTAAGAGATTTTGTGGTTAGTTCATATTTGAAGAAGCTGCCAGCCCCTGACCTGAGGACCCAATTAATGTTACCTCCATTGATGGGCCATTTCAAGTGTGGGCGATGTAAGGCTTGTGACCTCACTGTGGAAAGAAAAGACTTTGTGCACCTTAACCATAGGTACACATTTAAACATCATACGAACTGCAACTCTACAGAAGTAATCTATGCTATCGCATGCCCCTGCGACATGCGATATGTGGTACAGACGAGACAAAACGTCAAAGTCAGAATACTCCAATATTGCTCCAGGATTTGTTGCAAAAAACAGGGGGCCCCTTTGGTCAACCAATATAATTGCATGCAACATACAACAGAGAACTTGAGGTGGTGGGTACAGGAGAAAGTAATTCCGAACCCTGAAGGAGGTGACATAGCATCCACCCTCAACCTAAGAGAGCGTAAGGGGATACGTCTGCTTGATACAGTAAATAAGGGGCTTAACGAATCGGAGGAAATATTGAGACAGGTGTCCCTGCTTAATATGGGCTAAACATCCATAGGATTCATTTTAGCTATTCCATCTTCTTCGGAGTATTTAAATAACTCTTAACACATGCAACTGCCATGCCTCCCAGGAATCCATGAGCTGTATGAATAATATCTGTCTTTTCAAGAGTTTGAGATGTGGTATTTGTAATATAACTGTGGTTCAATTGTCATTGAAATGCTACTGGTGTACACACCATCACTGTTGGACTGTATGACAAGACGCTCTTTGATTGTGCCCCAAATGATTCACATTTTTTTACATGTGTGTACATTCACACACTGACAATCCCTCAAGTATGTTTCTCTGACATCCTGATTGTACATATACTTGTTCCACTTCAAACATTTCCAATTGTCCTGTAATGAATGAACTATATGAAACATATTGTGATGTAATGTCCAATGACATCGTATTGTTAAAGATATCCAAATCATTTATTCTTATGTTCCTTTTGGGTGGGGCGAATAGATATATTCAAATGTGCCCCTACAGATTGATATAACACATGGAATATTAGTTCCATTGAAAGCGCACATGTTGCATACAACACACTTTAACTGCACAGGTGTGTACTCCATGTTAGTGCATTGATGGTTTTTCTAATTTTGCCCCCCCTTTTTTTCAAGATACAGATACTGCATCGTTGCACTTACATGTTTTTCTATGAGTGTTCAGACACACACTCTCCCTTTGGTGGGCATGTGGTCACCTGGATAGGTTCAACGCGAATGCTTGTGGTCAGCCTAATGCTGCCTTGACTACAGAGCCCTGATGTCAATTTGACAGGCGGCCACGCGTCACGTTGAGGCATCAGCTATCCGCTGACATTGTTGACTCATGCATCGGCCGTGCATGCTTATGAAGCGGCCATCCTCTTAATAGCTTCTTTGCTGACCCCGCGTCTTCACAGTCTGGGGCACATGTGCTGTGAGGCAGATTTAATTAGTTCACTCTCCTCTCACATAGAAAGTAAGCCTTAGGCAACTGTAGTTCAAGATGCTTTGCACTCTGGCTTTTTGGTTAGGAATTCCTAATTACCCATTCCCTTTAATTTTTTACATTCCATAGAATCCATCTGGATCTCTGAGGCTAAGAAGCATTGCATAGCCTCTGGTTTTAGCCAAAGTGTGCGCAGAAGGAGTAGGCATCTTGAGAATTCTCGATGCATACAAGTTATTATAAATAAGGTAGGAGCGGTGCAACCTATAGTGCCCCACACGCTTGTTTTTTCTACCTAGAATATGTCATTTATACCACGTCATATGTTCTTTTGATACAGGTCCACATTGAGGACTCCCTTAATTGTAAAGTCTTAGATATTTTTCATCCATACCTACCTGCACCTATTTGGATGCAGTACCTATTCAAATCAAAATAATGTCTGCTTCTACCTAATTTTTGAGGGCATTTAATGTTTGCCCTCACACTGACACACAGTATCCTTTATCATACAGGCTGTTTCAAATGTCCCTAGTCCTGAAGAAGACCCATTGTGATGTGTTGTATTTACACACTCTTTGTTAAGGGTCGAAACTTTGACGATAAGAATAGGTCTTATCTTACATACCCACACCTACGGAATAAGTATATGTGTTTGAACATTTCAACCAGTGATGAATGGATGCCCATCTAAGTTATTTTTTCTGTTTATAACAGTCCTGTGTCTTTCTGTACATTACTTATGTATTTCTGCACGACATATGAATGTTAATATACCATGCGCAGTATATAATTTTGTGTCAGTCTCATTCTTCCATTTTTTCATTATTGATATTACACCATTGATTGGTTTTCCTAGTCTATCAGGATGAAGTTAACTTTTCAAGAAATTGCGCATCTCTCGACAGAACCTAATGTTGTTATATACTTTGAAATTCCCCAGGTTCCGTGAGATACTGGGACACCCCATTATTGTTAATGGAAGAACTCTGGTAGGTAGTGATCTATTAAAAAGGTGTGATGAGCATGGATATCAGTTTACAGGAATCCTAAGGGTAGCAGAAGTGATATTACAGGTCATGAGACCCCCGCGGTTGATTTTTACCTGATGGCATAATTGGGAGCAAAGTCATGTGTTGTTTGGTCTGATGGAGCAACCAAAATTGAAATTAAGGAAATGGATGTAAAGTTAGTAATATATTTAGAAATCTCATGCTAGCAGACACAAATACCCAAAAAATCCGAAATCCCAGCAGAAGTTTCCACACATATATTATTGGTCAGGACAGCTACACGATAAAGTTTGTGCTCTTGCAAGATGCACATAGATTTAAACAGAACTGTATTAATAACAACACAATTCAGGCAGTTCATGTATGACACATAAATGGAGCCAAACTGTGAATAGATTTACAATGTTTGCGAAGGTTCACCTGCTTTTGTTGTCACTCACATCACAAAGTAATGTATTTTTGTCAATTAATTAAACTGTATCTATCATTTGGCTTCGAAATTCTCATAGATGGGGACATGTAATGAAAATGGCATCGCTGTATGGTCATTTCCACCTCAATGCAAGTGCAACATTTCCTGAATTTTGGAAGTGTCTCATTTCTACATTACTGTAAGTGCATAATTTCCAGTTCACAATGCACAACACTGCCAAATAACTGTATGTGCATAACTGCTTGTTGGAATTGGCCCTTTTTGCAGGGTCATCCCTGAACTTTTTGCCTTCCTCCTAGTCTTTTTTCTGACCTGGTGTTGGTGGTTTTAGGACTCTGGGCACTTTAGCACTGCTGTCCAGTGTAAAGTGCGTGTGCTCTCTGTGGTAAACATGGTAAGATTGGTCTACACCTGTTTGGCGTATTTAATTTACCTGTCAGTCCCTTGTAAAGTGGTATCTCAGATACCCAGGGCCAGTAAATTAAATGCTACTGGTGGGCTTGCAGCGCTGCTTGCGCCACCCACCAAAGTAGCCTTTCAAACCTGTCTCAAAGGCCTCTGCCATTGCAGGGCCTGTGCGCGCAGTTTTACTGCCACTTTGACGTGGCACATAAAGTGTGTGACACGTCTGTGACCCCCCTTTTACTGCATGTCAGTCACCCCTAAGGTAGGCCCTAGCTAGCCCCATGGGCAGGGTGTATGTAGGTAAAAGGTAGGACATGTACCTTAAGTGTGTGACATGTCCTGGTAGTGACAAACAGCCATTTTGGTTTCTCACTGCTGTGAGGCTGCCCTCTCATAGGAATGCATTGGGGATTCCCTGATAAGTGTTTCAGTGGTAATTCCTGATATGAGAGGGGCAGCGTGGTCAAGTTTGGTATGTTTGGAATAGTAATAATAAATGCTGCCTAATGGTGTGCGCATATTTATGATCACTATTTTAGAAATGCCACTTTTAGAAGTTGGCATTTCTGTGTGCTATGGGTCTTTGCCTGCCTGATGTGTATTGCATGTCTGGCTCTGGAGTGACAGGGGCTGGTGAGGTGTGTGGCTCCAGAGGGGCAGGGTGAGTCAGCGCTAGGCTGAATGGGCAGATCTGCATTTGGAGTAGTGGGAGGAGTAGTCCCTGACCCCGAATAGGTCTGTGCCTGCCTGGTTGAATGCTGGCTCCGCCCCCCTGTGGTGTGTCTGAGGACATAGCCCCACCTGACAAAGGAGATTAGAAGCACTGTAAGCAAAGTGCTTCAGTACCCCCCAGAACCAGTTGGGACTGGTTCTCCCAGCCCTGTGCCAGGTCAGAACATAGACCAAGGAAGTATAAATATTGGGGCTGTGACCCCATGTAAAGTGTGCTGTTTGGGGGTGCTGGCTTGTACCTGCTGGGCCCCAAGAGGAACCGCCATGAGGGACTGCCCCTCTGCAGGAGGGCCCTGTGAGCTGGCCTGCCTGGGCCCAGCTTTGCCCCTCAAAAACTCTAGGATTCTAGCACCTCGTGAGCGCTGCATCTTTTTCCCTGCTGCTCCAGGACGAGAGGAGCGTTGGTGCCTTGCAGCGCTGGGCTGCAAAAGTGTCCCGAGGGAATCCCGGTGTGGGGATTCCCCCGCACTGCATAGGAGTAAAGCGGGAGCCTACCCCGTATTTTGGTGCTTCCAGGAGTAAAGCGGGAGCCTACCCCACATTTTGGTGCTTCCAGGAGTGAAGCCGCCGAGATCGGCGAAAACGGAAGTCAGGCGCCCATGCCTGACTGTGGGCGGGGCCTGCTGAAGCCACAGAGCCAGAGCCTCGTTGGCTCCATCTCCGCCTTCCCCCGCCTCGGAGAGAGAGGAAGTGCCGGCCGGAAGACAGGCAGCAGGAGGCCTGATCGGGGGCGGGGCTCGGCCCAGGAAGCCGAGATTCCCGTGTTCTGCCGCCGGAGAGCGAGGCTGGAGTCCTCCAAGGGACGGAGCCTCGAGGGCAGCCAGCAGCCAGGAAAGAGGACCAAAGCCTCGAGGGCTCCCCGTTGACAGCCTCGCGTCTTGTCAAGAGGCGGAGCCTGCCAAGCACATTGTCGGTGCCATTCTCCCTGCCCAAAGAGACTGGAGGAGTCCACGAGGAGCCCCGGTGAGTGGGGTTCAAGTTGGGCATTGTTGGTGCCATTCTTCTTCTCCAGCTGCACCGTGAGAGCGCGGGCAGCTTCAACAAGGGGGCACTTTGGTTTTTAGAGTCCCGGAGTGGGGCTCGAGAGGCACTGTGGTGCCAAGGCTAATTTCCTCAGCTGCACCGCAAGAGCACGGGCAGCTGCAACAACGGGGGCATTTCTTTTCATGAAGAGGAAGGGGTGAGATGCACCCTCGCCCCCAGTGCATTCCGCACATTTGTGGTGGTTGCATTGGCAGCCAAAGAGCCAGTGGAAGGCCCTATAATTGAGAGCCCTGACATTTGGACAAAGGGCATTTGCTGGGAAGTCCCAGATGGGCCCCCGAGGAAGGCCAGTTGGCCTGTGAGTACCTGTGGTACTGGTAGGGCACAAGGCCCTAATGTGGTGCATAATGTGTTTATGCCTAATGTGATGCAGACATAATGTGTTTATGTTACTTGTGATGATGCTGAGTACAGCATTTTGCTAGTAGTTACTGGTTGTGTCTTACTACCTGTTCTTATGGTTCTGACAGTGGCCCGTTTGGCCCTGTCATGTACATAATCCCCTGTAAATTACTACCTGGTGCCAGTTGGCACAGTGTATATGTGTGGTATGATCTAATGTGTTTATGATAATATAAAGGCTATTTTTTATATAACCTCGTGTGGAGTTTTTTTTGTAGTGTGCCTAGTGTGTCGCTGCTGTGTGTGTGTTGCGCAAACGCTTTACACATTGCCTCTGGGATAACCCTGACTGCTCGTGCCAAGCTACCAAGGGGGTGAGCAGGGGTTATCTTCTGTGTGTAACACCCTTGCCCTGACTAGAATGGTGGTTTCTGCCTGGCTTAGGCACTTGCCCTAGCCAACCAGAAATCCCATTTCTAACACTGCTAAATCAAAGTAAGACTGCCACATCTTTATAAGCTTACTATTCACTGACCATATTACTGCCTGATATGATAACACTGCAGCATCACTGTAAAGTCTCCACTGCAAGCTGACATCAAATGTGTCATTTGTAAATTAGTGTAAAAGCATCTTTTTCAAATAAGATCGTCATGGTGGTATTTTTCGAGACTATTGCAAGTGCTTCATTCTCAGAACAATGTACGAGTATAACACAGCTAGATTTCCAGAACATTCTTTCCTTTTCCCTCCAGTGTTTATTACTGTTTGCTGCTTTCTGGCAGATGGATGTTCATAAGGACCATTTCTCAA
This sequence comes from Calotriton arnoldi, assembly GCA_963921515.1. Classification (NCBI taxonomy): domain Eukaryota; kingdom Metazoa; phylum Chordata; class Amphibia; order Caudata; family Salamandridae; genus Calotriton; species Calotriton arnoldi. The sequence goes on from CAWUFW010001414.1 coordinate 1,312,614, forward strand.
GAGTTTTTCGAGCAGTGGGGCAGCTGTAGTCACTTTGACATTCTTCCTCAGGCATCAGCCAAAAATGTGCAGCTGCCATCCACTGCCTGTCATTACCACAGAGACATATGCCTACACACTTAGCCAGACTAGGAACTAAAGGCAGCTCGGGCAAATATTGACATGCACATAACTATTCAAAAGATGGGTTTTGGTGGTTCCTCCAAGAAACATTTGAAATAAATTAGGAAAACGTTGCATTTAGTAACATTCAGTTTTGTTAGTGGATATATTAATATCACGATTTATCTAAATTTTAGAATTTAAAAATTGAACACAATAAAAATACAATATTTTTTTATAATCGAAAAATATTTAAAAACTTGCTAAAATGCTATATATTATAAATTACATTATTTACAAAATTTGTTTTGGGGACTTTTTTAAATAAAAAAAATTACATTTTTTAATTCAAAATTAAAATGTATTCTAAATTTCCCCCAAAAAAGTAATTTTTTTAATTTTCCAAAATTTAAAAAAAAATTCTCATAAAATAATACTTTTTTGTTTATAATTTTTTTTTTTTTACAAATATAGGTAATCATATTGTGTACACACAAATACATTTAATTTTTTTTAAAAAAACAAATTTAAATTTAAAAAATATACTAAAATAAAATTTTAATTTCAAAAAGAAAGAAAATAAAAATACATTTCTAAAAAAAATCAAAAATAATCTTTAGAATTTTGCAAATGTATTTAAAATTTCCATTAATAAATTAGAAAAAAAATTATACTTTAGTTTACACAAATATATTAAAACCTAGTCCCCACCCTTATCCCCTATAAACCCAACATCCCGCTCATAAAAATATAAATATACATTTTTAAAAATATATTACTTTAAACAAATATATTTTAAATAACTCACCAGCCTTATCACCTATAAACGCAACATCCCACTCTTAATTAAAATAAATTTTAATTAAAAAATAAATAATACTTTAAACAAATATATTTTAAATTACTACCTACCCTTATCCCCTATAAACCCAACATCCCTCTCCTAAACAATAAAATTGAAAAAAAAAAAAAAGGTAAATTAAAAATAATATTTATGCATATAAAATAACTACTACTAAAATACAATAAATTATTTTAAACATTATTCAAAAATATAAAATAAATAAATAGTCGATATTATTAACAACTAAGGGGCTCATTACGATGGCGGGCGGAAGCACAACCGCCGTGCTGGCGGATGCAAAAACCACCAGTTACCGCCGGCACGCAGCAGTCCACACGCCCGCCCAATTACGATGCGAAAAGTAGGCCAAACACCGCCGGCAAGCCAGCAACACCGTCCGCCATCAAAGTGCGTCCGCACACGTAGCGGCGCAGCCCAACTGACACACACCGTCCGACGAAACACGTCCCGCCCGGCGCATAAATTACGATGCCGCAAACAAACGGCTCCCACGGCCAAGAGATACCGTACGACAAACCGAAGCGGTAACACGGACGCCGAGCACGGACAACGAAGAAGCGGCTCCCCGAGCATGAATCCAGCACTGCAGGCCCTCCCCATGCTCCTGCTGATGCACCACCAAGGACGCAACGTACCGCGGAGACGCAGGTAGGCACACACACAACAAGTGCACGCAAACAGCGCACACAGTGCAAGGGCGGAAAAAGCGGACAACCCCCCACCAGCGCGTGTACACTACACATCCACCATTGCATCCACATATGACACACAGGCCAAATCGTAACATCGCGTAACACATGTGTACACACCACCTGGGACTAGGAACCAACAACCCCGTCACGGCCCCAAAGCGGCGATGACGCCGCCACACATGCGCACAACGCAGAGGCCAACCGCAGCGCCATGCATGCGTCGCACACAGACACAGGGACACAACCAAGCAGCACACACATCAGCCCCACCCCGAACGCACATGACACATGACAGGCCTGCCACAGACATGTCCCCAACGCCCAATTCACGGACAACACCCAACGCCACACAACCGATGCACACATGTCAGTGAAGACACGCAACAGCAGGACACACCCCAGTGTAACAAACATGGCGTAGCACACAGCGGCGGCAACACCAACTAGGAGAAGCAGGGCTCCTTCGGGAAGAGGAACGCCAGTACCACACTGAAACACCCATACCACCCTGCACATATGAACAAGACATATAAAACGGAACACCAAAGAGCCCGGGGACCGACAACAGGTGGCCCAAGAATAACATTCACACACAAGGCCCAACGCAGAGCGGAAAGGCAGCCTGCCGCCCACACAAGGGAGAGCAGACAGCACTGAATGACCTTCCATTCCCACTCCGAAACCACAGCCCTACGACAGAAGCCGGTGAATACAGCCATTGTCCAAGAATAGACCAACACAGGCTTGCCGAGGAGACCGACCACAGGGCAGATAGCGCATATCACAGAAGCACACAACGGACGGGGAAGAAAGAAGAAAACACTCCCCCATGTCGGCCACATGCAAGTTAATTGGAAGGAGTCACACATCACTGACCTTGAACTGTCTGAGAAGCATGTGGGAAGAGGGCCCGTGTCCTCCAAACAAGCCAACAGAACACAAGTCCTGTCTCCCTACGACTACACAGAGCTCACAGCAACCTCGGAGCGTGCACATTGCAGACTGCACACACAGCCGGAGCACGCCACCACAACGCACCGCTGCGAAATGGCAACCGCAACACACCTACCCAACTACGCCGAACAGCTCAAGCTGTACAAAACCAACCTGTTTCATACATTGGGATGCGATCTCCTGTTCCTGCTGAACGTAAGTTACCGACTGACTTACCGCATCACATTGTTCAGCTGCGTCATGCCCGTCTTCTACTGTCGGAGGTGTCCCTACCAGCATCCCGTGGAGATATGCCTCTCCAACCCGGCATGTCTGAAGGCGGACCTGCTACCACTACTCCTCCCTCTGGACGCACACGACAGGGCCTGCTCTGCCTATGGGGGCATGGCGTATGTGGCCAACATCGCACCCGCACTGAAATGGGACCACTGTGCCTCCACACGACGGATCATCGAGAACAGCTACATCGAATGTCACCCAGCATGCCCCATCATGGTCCTCCAAGGGACAACTTACGAACAACACCTTGACAGCCACCATCCGCTACATTGGCTGGCAAACATGTACACCACCAATGACATGGAAGCCCTGCTGGACTGCATCGCATACCTGACAACCTGTAAATTCGTCGGACCACAACGCAGGTTCCCCGATGGACCTATGATGTCCAACCACGCACCCATGCTTAGCTTCCGCACGGACTGGCCAGTCACCACCACAACAGCCATACCAAACGACCGGCAACTGTAACCACACCATCAACGACATCGCCATGACATCGGATATGACCGGGACATGCACACTGTTCCCCATCACATCCAGGAACACCGCATGCATCGTGGGAGTCAGTGGCATGGGCTCTGTGTATCGCACCCACATGGACGGAACTGCACGAACAACCAGGACACGACATGGATCCAGCGCCCATGGACACACACACCGCTCAGTGGACATGAATAGGTCGCCTGGAGTCTGTGGGTGCTGCACCCCTCCCACCCCCGCCCCGGGAATCCCATACCAGGACCTTTGCATGGACGACAAGTGCATACAACAACAACACGACCCCAGTGACTGTGACATGTCCAGTAACCACCACAGTGCAACAACAAGTGGCACGCCGCTGCATGCACGCAAGCACATGCCCTGATGTCATCTCACATGCACGCGTGCATGAGGAACAACCGCAGCAAACCTGTCACATGGAACTGAGATGGACTGTGCCCATGATGCCAAGCGGTCTGGTAGGCTACATGTATACCGTCTGTGTCAAAGTCCGCAGCTCCGCAGCTATACGTAAATGTACATTAGCACAGCCTTGGCCAAGCAGATGTCACTCTGAAGCCCACATCCCACATGCAACAGCCAATCACATGTAACCCCACACCCTATCCCATTTGCAATCATGCTCAGTATATCCTCAACATGTATTCCGCTGCCAGTAGTGTCCACTATACTGCATCACAGAGGACAGAAGACTCAATATAATGTTTGAAACCAAAACTGTCTCCGCTGACTCATTTCACAAGTACGAATGAGAGAGGATGAGAGTATGTGAAGTACACGGCAGTCGTGACATGACCATGTAGTCCACTGGTATTGGATGTCAACGCAAATGAGTAGCACAACTGTGGAAGACACACATGTGTCGTGTGAAGTCGTATGGACGCAGTGCTCAGGTGGGTGGGTGTGACGGGTAGATGCGCACATGCCAAGTTGGAGCACGCCGTGTTGGGAGGGCTCATGAACAGTACACCACCGCTTCCCTGGGCATTGTGAGAGGACACCTGTCGGGGGGGAGTGAACACGTGTGTGCACAGCAGCCGGGCACACGTACAAAGCGGTACCAGGCGCACCTCAGCCCACCCTCTGTGTACAAGCTGGATCCTGTTGTGCGCCCGCCATGCCCCTTGACAAGGCACACACAGCCCCAGTCGACCAGGTGTAACCCCAACATAGTCAATCCGCACAGGCGATACAGGGCACGGGATGGCAGTGGAGCATGGTGTGTGAGAGGTCTCCTCGCGCTCCTCCTGGTCATGTCACGCAGGCAATAGAACCTCAACGTCTAGCATGGCACAAGTCAAATGGAAGTGTAGGGGACGCACCACAGCACGAGCAGCACTGACGTCACGGGAGGTGGCTCGCACCATCCCATCCATTGCCCATCATACCAACCACGCCACATGCCATTGCGACTAAGTGCAAGCGCGTGCGCCACCACCCCCGAGCCCTCCCCAGAGAGGCCAAAGAGTGAATTTGTGGGCCATCAGCCACAGACGGACGCGGCCTGGCCGCAAGGGCAGCCACAGCCACTGGGTGTCGCAGGTGGCGGATCCGGAAGGCGAAGACTGTGATGCATAGTCCATGCAGGCTGGGTCTCCATTTGGGGCACCACGCAGGTGGACGGCGTCCCGCCACACATCATACCCTGAGACAGCCCACTCGTGCAACTGGACCCACACATACACTCCTTGCCCTCTCTGGTGCGAGCTTGGGGCTGCCTGTGCAAGCGCTAGCCTCGCAGGTGAGCATGCATATTGGGGGAGCGAGGGGAGGACATGAGGGCTGGGGCGAAGATGACTGTATCACTGTCAGTTAGTACAAGGGATGACCCAGATGTGGAAAGGAAGAGACGTGTCCCGTGTGTACTGCAACTAGTCGCCAATCCAACTACCCCCCCATGTCCGGAATGTAAGCCCGCACCTAGGCCCGCCCATCCGCCACATCGAACATACCACCAGCACGACAACCTTCCCATTCGAAACACTGACTGGGGGTGGCGACCAGTGAACAATCATGTGTAGCCTACCCACGCGTACATGTGGGCCCTCCATGATCCATGTCACCTGCCGCAAAGTCATGACATGCGCAATGAGGGAAGTGAGGAGAGCTGTCCGCCCCACGCGCAGAAGGTGCATCAGCTCCACAGACCCAGCAGCGAGTCCAGCAGGGGTCACATGTGCAGGGGCAGCTGTGCCTGGTGTGAAGGCACATGCATATAGACAGCACATCGACCAATGTGTAGTCTGCCCACATCTACAGTCCATCATCATGCGGACATAGGAATTGAACACAGGGCAACACATCTTCAGTTGGTGCACCCACCTTGACCAACAATGCGCAATCATCGACGTACCCGCCCTGTGCATGGCCCCCCACCCAACGGAGGCACATCCAGTGCCACCATCCCACACACACAAGCCTTCCACAGAACATGCTGTGTCCAATGGTCAGTACAGAGTCAGCGCCCATCTGGTGGATCCTGAACAGGAGACACATGCACACACATGCCAGCTCCCACTATGTACGTCTGCCACCTGTCACGTGCAATGTAACCTCTCACCTGTGACGTGTGACTGCAAGCACACAGCCGTCTTGGCATGGGGCTGTCAATGTGGACACCTGTCAATGTTTCGGGAGGTGTGATCCGTACAGTGCTGTACATAGGGTGCAGTGCTGACACCTACTACTGTCTCATATCCCCACGTGCCACAGGTCCCACTTGTTTTGGCCGCTCAGCCTGTGCCCACATCGTCGTCGTCGTGTGCCATACTCATCCAGCCGCGGAAGCAGTTCCATGCTCAGCAGACATTCATGTTGCCGTGGCGTTGCCGCTTGACGGATATGCAGTCAGTCCCCATCAGCACGCCCCGCAAGTCATTGGGGCCTAGATCCCCATGTGCATGCACATGGCAGTGGTTTGTATCACTAGCCATTGCCATTGTTGGGAGACCTGTGTAAGTGTATTGTGGCCGTGCTGCCCCAGCTTGACAGCTGGGCTGTGGCTCATGTGCTTGCTCAGTCATGTCAGTGATGTGTATGCGAAATTGCTATGTGTCGTGTTGCTTTGACATGTGTCCTCTGCCATTGTCCCTAGGCGGAGACCGAACATTGACCGCCCATACCAATTGCTGGCGGACATGGACGATACAGAGGTTATTAGGAAGTTTCGGCTGGACAGGCCAACCCTGCATCGACTGTGTGCCATGTTAGAACCCCATCTCCGTCCCCGCAGGGTGTATCCGACTGCTGTCACCCCCACGGCTAAGGTGATGGCCGCCATGCATTTCTTCGCCACTGGGTCATTCCAGCACACAGTGGGCATTGGAGGAGGGATGTCCCAGCCCATGTTCAGCAAGGTGCTGAGGGATGTACTGGCAGCCATGATGCTGTACCGAAACAGGTACATCCGCTTCCCCAGGGCTCGTGAATTGGCAGCAGTGAAGGGTGCATTCTATGCCCTTGGCAGAATCCCACACGTCGTTGGAGCCATTGACTGCACACATGTTGGCCTTGTTCCACCACAGGCCACTGAGCACCTGTACCGCAACAGGAAGCACACGCACTCCCTGAATGTGCAAGTGGTGTGCCTTGCGGACATGGTGATCACCCACGTGTGTGCAAAGTTCCCAGGCTCGGCCCATGACGCACACATAATGCGCAACAGCATCTTGCCACGACTGATGTCCAATATGCAACAGGATCGTGGCTGTATTGTCGGTGAGTATGTGGAGTGGTGTAGCGTGCTGGTTGTGCGATGCTGTCCCCTGTCCAGTTGGAATAGCAACGGTTCTCTGTGTCCCTCACACCCAGGTGACTCTGCGTACCCGAATGGGGCATGGCTGCTCAGTCCATTGAGGAATCCTCGCACCACAGCAGACGATCGCTACAATGAGGCACATGGGAGGACCAGACGTGTGGTCGAGCGTACCTTTGGCCTCCTCAAGTCCAGGTTCAGGTGCCTGGACCGCACCGGGGTGCGCTGGCGTACTCCCCACAGAAGGTGTGCCGGATAGTGGTGGCGTGCTGCATGCTGCACAATCTGGCCATTCGGAAGCAGATCCCCCTCATCGTGGATGACGGAGATCAACCAGGGCCCCAGCCCGCAGACCAGGACAGCTCGAGTGAGGAGGACAGCGGAGAGGAGGAAGCTGGTAATGTGCGGCAGCAGCTCATCGCCCGCTACTTCACTTGACGGTGAGTGTCCATGTACGACGGCTGATGTGGCTGTATCTGTGCAGGTGTGTGTGTGCTGTGTCAGGGTGGCCGTTTGTTCACTGCGTGCTGTGTGTCAACGCTCCATGGCCAGGGTAGTATGCCACTGTTGGTGGCTGTGGCATTGTGCCCTATTGCTCTGTGCGATGTGTGTACATTGCTTGTAGTTGTTGACATGTACTGTGTGATGGGTGTGTGACACACTCATTGAATGTGCTCCTGTTCTGTCTCCCACCCCTAGGTCCCTACAGGCCCTCCGGATTCCATTGCCATGCCACGCATCAGGTGCCTTTCCGCCCAAGGTGGCCGTTGTATTCCGTACAAATAAAACACAGGGCACAAACAGCAGTTAGTGTAAAAGGTGCATTTATTTCAAACTGTGACATGTGATTGTGTGTAAGGTGATGACAAAAGTGGTGCGTGCAGTGACAATGAGCTGTCGGTCATGGCTGCGTGATGCTCAGGGTGTACCCACTGGTTCTATGTCCATAGTCCAACACACACATGCCATCCAGATGGCTGTGTGGAGTGGGATCGTAGTCCAAGTCAATGCAGTGGCTGGTCAAGGAAGGCTGGCGGAAGGCTGGCTGGCTGCCTCACTTGCGTTTGGAGCGTGCAAAGTCCTCCCGGGAGATCTGTTTCCACTTCGGACGGCCCCTTCCACGTTTGCGAGGGGGTGCCTGCTTGCGACATGCTGGTGGTTGAGGTGTGCTCACTGGCTGTGGACGCAGGGGAACTGGACACTGCTGCTCGACCCTGCGCCCCGGCAGGTGGTGGCGGAGGGGGAGCTGCTGTCCCTGGCTGTGACCTCACCGCCACCACCAGCTGGCCCATGAGGTCCACGAGTTGGCCCATACGGGCGTCCATGGACCTCAGCACCCCCAGCACCTCACGCGTGTCTGAAGCAGACCGGACCCATTGTCCTTGGGCCTCTTCATAGGCCCCAAGGACTCTGGCCATTTGAGGCAGGGCATGGCTCCCAGGGGAGGCTGGCGTTTCCCTGACCCTGCTCCTCCTACCAGTCCTGCTGCCACCGGCCTGCCCACTAGCCACATTGCTCACCACGGTCCTCGCTGTGGCTCCCAGGGTGGATCCAGTCGGCCGGGCCACCACCTGCGCTGGGGCTGGTGCCAGCGAAGACGTGGTGGTGGTGGCGGCGGTGGTGGTCGGTGCGGCGATGGTGGCGGTTGCGGCAGTGGTAGTGGCCACAATGACCGTGGGTGTGGCCGCAACGACAGTGGCAGCAGGGGGCTGGGAATGTTCAGCAGCCCTGGATGATGGGTTGGTGGGTAGGAGGGGTCCTGGGGAGCGGCTGGGCCCTGCCACACCAGATGGGCCTGCTTGGTGGTCCGTGTCCGAAGAGGAGGACAGATCCTCCAGATCCGTGTGTCCTCGTTGGGGGCTTGTAGGCTGGCTGTGCTGGCTGCTGGCTCCATCCCCAGCATCCAGCAGTTCGTCACCTGTGGAGAGAATGAGATTTGTTATTGTGTTGCACCTGGCGAAGTATGTATTTGTCGTCTGACATTAACAGTTCGTGCAATCTCGTACATGGGTTTCCCGGAGGCGTGTGTGTGGCTGTAGCATCTGTAGTTGGGTGTGCTTGGCAATGGGACTGTGTGCTGTGCACATGTGGCATGGGACGGATTGGCCATGCCGATGGGTGTGTTGCTGTGCCCCTACTTATTGTGACTCTGGTGTATGCGGGCTCCTGGCCCATCCTGGGTCTGGTTTGTACTTTGCTTTTGGTGTTCAGATGGGACGCTTAGGAACGCATATGGCAACATGGGGGCCATGCCCCAGATTCGCATTTGGGAGGGAATATGCTTTTGGGGTTCAAATGGAACGCTTAGGAACGCATATGGCAACATGGGGGCCATGCCCCAGATTCGCATTTGGGAGGGAATATGCTTTTGGGGTTCAAATGGAACGCTTAGGAACGCATATGGCAACATGGGGGCCATGCCCCAGATTCGCATTTGGGAGGGAATATGCTTTTGGGGTTCAAATGGAACGCTTAGGAACTCATATGGCAACATGGGGGCCATGCCCCAGATTCGCATTTGGGAGGGAATATGCTTTTGGGGTTCAAATGGAACTCTTAGGAACGCATATGGCAACATGGGGGCCATGCCCCAGATTCGCATTTGGGAGGGAATATGCTTTTGGGGTTCAAATGGAACGCTTAGGAACGCATATGGCAACATGGGGGCCATGCCCCAGATTCGCATTTGGGAGGGAATATGCTTTTGGGGTTCAAATGGAACGCTTAGGAACGCATATGGCAACATGGGGGCCATGCCCCAGATTCGCATTTGGGAGGGAATATGCTTTTGGGGTTCAGATGGAACGCTTAGGAACGCATATGGCAACATGGGGGCCATGCCCCAGATTCGCATTTGGGAGGGAATATGCTTTTGGGGTACATGCTGTGAGCCATGGGTGCCGAACGTGACATGTGTTGTGGCAGCATGACAGTGCATGGTTTGAGGTGTGTGCATGCTTGACATGGCCTGCATATTTGCTGTCTGTTGTGATTACTGGACATGGCATTGGACGCATCGTTATGAGTGAGTGATGGTTGTGTGCCAGCCAACGTATTGCAGTTGTCCCATCTCCTTGGTGTGCGTGCTGCCCTGTGCCATGTGCATCACTGCAGTGCTCGGGGGGGTGTGGCCCATGTTGTGTGTTGTTGCTCACAGTGTGTCGTGCGCTTCATTGACTTCTGGCACATGGTTGGTCATGGGCATGTATCTTAGCGTGACTGCTGTATGTGTGGCAGCTGTGCGGATGACATGCCTTTCATGAGACTGGGGCTGACGGATGGGATGGATGGTATGTTGTATGTGCATGGTGTGTCTGTGTGTTTGATGGGTTCAGTGGTGTTCGTGTGCATTTATGTTGTTCCGCTCTGTTGCGTCTAGTGTTGTTTGTCTTACATAGGCGTAGTTGTGGGGTGTGTGGTTGACAGGCAGTAGGGGCTACATGGACAGGACTTCAATGGTGTTTCGGTTGTGTGTGATGAGTTGCACAGTGGCTGCCGTGTGTTACTATATTCAGTGTGGCTTGTGCATGCAGACGTGGCTCCTTGGGTGTTGCTATGTCTGTGATGGGTCATGTGGGGTGTGAGTCTGTTGTTCATGTCCGTGTGCACATTGTTCACTTGTTCGTGACGGTGGGCGGTGCTGCGTGTTCGTCTGCTACGTGACATGTCCCATGTGTTGGTCGTGTTCCGGTCCTCATGCCTCCAGTAATCCAGCCCTGTCCAGTTTCCCACCTGCAAGTTGTTCGTGCGTGCACTGTACTGGATGCCACATGGCTCTAAGCGGGGGTGCTCCATGTTGCAGGTCTGTGGGGGTGGGGGGTGTTGTGGGTCGTGGGGTGGCTGGACACCCACTGACACCGATTGCTGTGGACCGTGATGTCTGCCTTTCGGCTGTCGTTGTGCACTGCGGTGGCTGACACGTGGCTGTGGGGTGTGGGGGATGCTCCTCCTTGCTGTGCTGTGGGACTAGGGGCCTGGTGTGTGTTGTACTTGGCTGTCCACCGTCCCACCCACTGCACTTTGTGTTCCTGCCACTTACCTGTTACTTGTCGGTTAGTGCAGCTGTGGCGGACACATGGGTGTGGTGGGTGCTCGTTGTGGCGCTTCTGGCATATTTGGGGACCTGTTGGTGGTTACGTGGCTGGCTGAGTGTACACATGTCCCCACGTATCTTACAGTTGTTCGGTTTGGGCTGTGTGTGGTGGTGTCTGTTGCATGTGTGTGTGATGTGTTGTGTATTGTGTGCTGGACATGGGGGTGTTTGTCCCTGGGAGCTGTGGCATGGTGGTAGTGCATGTGAGTACATAGCGGTGTGCTGGTATACATTAGTTTGTACTTACCAGCCTCCACTCCCCTGCTAATCCGGCGAGGATCTCCGGATGTATTATGACTCGCACCTTCTCCTCCCACGCTTTGAAGGTCTTGAAGAGTGCGGGATTCCCTCCGCCAGTGACGGCAGCCAGCTCTCTGTTTTTGCCCTCCTTCTTCTTGACCAGGCTCTTGACGTCATTCCAACGTTTGTTTATTTCACCTCTGTTCCTGGGCAGGGTCCCGACTGCATTGACCTGGTCTACGATCCGGTTCCACATTCTGTTTCTGGTGGCTAGTGGTGTGTGCTGGACCATGTTCCCATAGATTTGTGGGTACACCTTGATGATCTCGTCGACCATGACCGTCAGCTCCATGGGCGTGAACTTGGGCATTCTTTGTGGTGCCATGGTGTTTGTGGTGCTGGTGCGGTGTGTGTTGTGTAATGTGCAGGGGGTTTGTGGTGCAGGTGTTTGGTGGTGGTGGTGGTGGTTGTGATGTGTGCGTTTCTGTGGTGTGCTGCTGTCCTTGCTGTGTCACTGTGTCCTCTCCTCTCCTCTCTGGTTTGCAATGTTGCAAGGGGTTGTGGTCTGTGGGAGTGCTGCTTTTGTACTTACCTATGTGGGTGTGTCCTCATGGTCTGTTGTTTTCAGGTGTGTTGTGTCTGGAGTTCTGGCCTTTGTAGTTTTTGTTTGTCCGGGGGTGTTTTCGGGATGTGTACTGTGCTTGTGTATTTGTGCGTGCCTTGCTGTGTGGACTTGTTGGCCATGTTGTGTGCTATTGGTTTTGTGAGCGGATGGTTTCTGTGCAGGTACGTGGGCGCCATGGCTTCTGCCGTGTCGATTCTCATCGGCGTTGTTTGCGCTGGCGGGCGGTATATTTGTAGTTTTCCCGCGCTCATGGCGGTGCGATTGTAATTTCACGTGCGGTGTGTCGGCCGTGAGGGCGGGCGGTTTTGTGTTGTCGTGCGTGTTTCCGTCCGTGGCGGGCGGTTTGACTCCGACTCGGACTTTGGCGGGCGGTATTTTGTGTGATTTTTCCGCCGATGGCGGTTTTCGGTTTGTGTAATCGTAATGGCGTGGTCGGTGTTCAGACGGTGTGTGCGGGCGGATTTTTGCCGCTTCCATGCATGGCGGATTCTTTTACGCCGGGTATCGTAATGGGCCCCTATATTTTTTACATCTATATTTTCAAAATCGATATCTCTTACACAAAATTCGATATTTTTTACAACGATATAACTTACCTCGATTTTCTGCATCCTCGATATTCTTGACTTAATATTTATTACACTCGATATTTGTACATAAATATTCTGTCTGTTCACCCCGATTTATGTACTTCGAAAAGGTGAATGTGATTATAGGACAGAAAGGATTAAAACACCATGTGCACAAGTCATTCCTCTAGATGAATAGAAAGATTGGAATTATTGAGAGAGCACAACATTATTGAAACAGTAGTAGAATGTGGAAGTATGCCAATGTAGTGTGGATTGTGGCCTCATGGTCGACATTGCTAAGTTAGCTTAGGCCTAGCTGCCATGATGCCTCCTTTGCACACGTTACTCCCTGACTTTGTTTTTCCAGACTCTGCTTGTGACCGTTCACATTAGAACTGTCTGCATTTCTGCCTTTCACCTTTTCTGATGTTCTCTGTGGTTTTCGTCTGCACACAATGTACAAGGTTAAAAAACAACGTCCCTTGTTGTTGCTGTTCGGGTCAGCCCCTCGCACTTAGACATAACATGAAATACAGCTGCACTGGAGAAATTTGTGTGCTTTTAATATTGTGATCTCCCTGTTGGAGGCACTTGGAGAAAAACCTTTCCAGGGAGAAGAGCTGTGCTTGTCCGATGATGTAAACCTTGAATCTAGTTCTTGAGGTATGGGGTCCCCCTGACAAAGCCCAGAGGTCTTCTATTTTTATAATAAACTAGTTACTAGCACGGGGAGGGTGGCAAGGCATTATAGTCCTTTATCCACTGTCTTTATAAAATGCTGTCCCCGTTTGTATTTTATGGAATTGTAACAATGCTTACTGTTTTGTCTTTATGCATTATGCTGCTAGTACTGGCACGTGTACTGTGTCTTAGAGCACGATAGTTGAAATAAACATTTTAAACTATACTGTGTCTCTTAATAAGCACGTTGTGGACAAGTATGAGTGAGTAATGAAAGAGTGTTCTTGCTCCCGCGATTCCTGAAAGAGTCCGTGTTTTGGGATGTCTAATCATTGGTAGCTTCGCTGTAGTACGGAGAACGAATGAGACACTATAGCTAGTCGGATTGGGATTTTGGGCACTAAGGTGGATGGTTGGTACACCACTATACACCGAGGTCCTGTTTTCCTGTGCATAGTTCTGTATATGTGCAGAATCCCCGCAACATGGCGCCACCAACGTGTGGTGGGCTTCTGATCTGCGAGACGCTTGAGTAGTGCTTGTGCTTGTCCACAATTCCCTTCACTTATGTTTCCGGAAACAGATGTGAGGGTGTAACCTCCTATATTGATGTTTTTATAGGTTCTTTCAACCTTGAAGTTATTAAAAGGTATTCTCTTTACTGTTAACCCTATATTGCGCTGCCACGCACTAGGTTGTTCTACATTCTTAGTCTTGATGGCTGTGAATGTAAATATCCCGGCACATAGCCGCGCCACGCTCCGTGCTCATTTAACGGCCTACGGAGTACCCGACGCGGGTTTTGCCCTCATCTTTGTGGTCCAAGCTGATCCGGCGTACCACTTTGAGGTATTTTACTCATGGGTCACTTTTCCGGCGGTGGAAGGAGCTGACAATTTGTTTCACGTTTATGCTCCCACCACCCTTCCTAATGTTTATCGGCCTTATCAGGCTCTTGAAGTTCCGCTCACGGCATGGCAACACCATGTTTGGTTTAATGGCGCCCGCCCACACCCGGTCACCCCAATTCGTTTAGGCCCTTTATCAATAGATGGGGCCGCTTGGCTGGTTTTGGCCGGGTATACCCCGCATCCACGTTATTTAGCGGTTCCAGTAGATGAACTGCGTGTGCTGCATACGTCTTTGGTCCGTGTACACAGAGCCTTAGTACAGTATGTCACAGGCAACGTCCAGATGGCCCCTCCTGGAGTTGCGGCGCATCCAGCTGGACTTGGCGGTGTGACTATAAGTCCCGTCATGGTAAATTCGGTGATGGGCAAACGCCCACAGAATAAGGATGATTTGCCTTATTGGCTTGCTGAAAAATTTGACCGGCTGGAGGCGGTGTTTCCGAATACCTCTCCTGTGGAAAAACACAGGATTTTGACTATAAGTTTGCCAAAAGACTATGGGGGTCATTACGATGGCGGGTTGACAATGTCCGCCCGCCACCGTAACGGTAAACGGGACCGACCGCAAGAGGTGCGGCAGTCCCGCTGTGCCTATTATGATGCAACCGCCACCATAGAGGCGCATCCTGTATAGTTAACATTGTGGCGGGCGGTGCTGTATTCAGCACCCGCCACAATGTTAAAAGGGCATGTTGTGCATTTGCATGCACAACGTGACAGCCACCATGCGGTGCCTGCCACCTTGTGCATGCAAATGTCGGGGGTACCATGGGTACCCCCCAAGTGTAGCCACCCACCCCCCAACCACCGGGGGCCTGCAATGGGCCCCCAAAGGCATTCTCCGCATGCCTTTCCATGGCGGAGTCTCCGCCTTGGAAAGGCATGAGACCGCCATCATTGTAATATGGATGGCGGTGCCTGCAAGGCACCGCCACCATATTGCAGGCCTTTTCCGCCCGGTGGGCAATTGGGCGGATTGCCTACCGGCGGAAAACTGGCGAATGGTCTTTCCGTCCGCCTGGGTCCCCACCGCCATCATAATATGGCGGGGGGAAATGTTAGGAGGACGGATGAAAATGGCGGGCGGATCGCCACCGCCATACGGGTGGTGGCGATCCACCCGCCATCGTAATGACCCCCTTAGTTCCCGAGTTGACAGAATGCAACAACTGGGGTAAGGTATTTGCGGCAGTGTATGCGAAGTGTTTCGGCACTCCATCCATGAAGGTCCTCCCACCGTGATTAAGCATGTACAAGACGAATATGGCCCTGAAGCAGCTGTGGAATTGGGGATGAGACTGGTGGGATTTCAAGTGTGGGCGATGTAAGGCTTGTGACCTCACTGTGGAAAGAAAAGACTTTGTGCACCTTAACCATAGGTACACATTTAAACATCATACGAACTGCAACTCTACAGAAGTAATCTATGCAATCGCATGCCCCTGCGACATGCGATATGTGGTACAGACGAGACAAAACATCAAAGTCAGAATACTCCAATATTGCTCCAGGATTTGTTGAAAAAAACAGGGGGCCCCTTTGGTCAACCAATATAATTGCATGCAACATACAACAGAGAACTTGAGGTGGTGGGTACAGGAGAAAGTAATTCCGAACCCTGAAGGAGGTGACATAGCATCCACCCTCAACCTAAGAGAGCGTAAGGGGATACGTCTGCTTGATACAGTAAATAAGGGGCTTAACGAATCGGAGGAAATATTGAGACAGGTGTCCCTGCTTAATATGGGCTAAACATCCATAGGATTCATTTTAGCTATTCCATCTTCTTCGGAGTATTTAAATAACTCTTAACACATGCAACTGCCATGCCTCCCAGGAATCCATGAGCTGTATGAATAATATCTGTCTTTTCAAGAGTATGAGATGTGGTATTTGTAATATAACTGTGGTTCAATTGTCATTGAAATGCTACTGGTGTACACACCATCACTGTTGGACTGTATGATAAGACGCTCTTTGATTGTGCCCCAAATGATTCACATTTTTTTACATGTGTGTACATTCACACACTGACAATCCCTCAAGTATGTTTCTCTGACATCCTGATTGTACATATACTTGTTCCACTTCAAACATTTCCAATTGTCCTGTAATGAATGAACTATATGAAACATATTGTGATGTAATGTCCAATGACATCGTATTGTTAAAGATATCCAAATCATTTATTCTTATGTTCCTTTTGGGTGGGGCGAATAGATATATTCAAATGTGCCCCTACAGATTGATATAACACATGGAATATTAGTTCGATTGAAAGCGCACATGTTGCATACAACACACTTTAACTGCACAGGTGTGTACTCCATGTTACTGCATTGATGGTTTTTCTAATTTTGCCCCCCCTTTTTTTCAAGATACAGATACTGCATCGTTGCACTTACATGTTTTTCTATGAGTGTTCAGACACACACTCTCCCTTTGGTGGGCATGTGGTCACCTGGATAGGTTCAACGCGAATGCTTGTGGTCAGCCTAATGCTGCCTTGACTACAGAGCCCTGATGTCAATTTGACAGGCGGCCACGCGTCACGTTGAGGCATCAGCTATCCGCTGACATTGTTGACTCCTGCATCGGCCGTGCATGCTTATGAAGCGGCCATCCTCTTAATAGCTTCTTTGCTGACCCCGCGTCTTCACAGTCTGGGGCACATGTGCTGTGAGGCAGATTTAATTAGTTCACTCTCCTCTCACATAGAAAGTAAGCTTTAGGCAACTGTAGTTCAAGATGCTTTGCACTCTGGCTTTTTGGTTAGGAATTCCTAATTACCCATTCCCTTTAATTTTTTACATTCCATAGAATCCATCTGGATCTCTGAGGCTAAGAAGCATTGCATAGCCTCTGATTTTAGCCAAAGTGTGCGCAGAAGAAGTAGGCATCTTCAGAATTCTCGATGCATACGAGTTATTATAAATAAGGTAGGAGCGGTGCAACCTATAGTGCCCCACACGCTTGTTTTTTCTACCTAGAATATGTCATTTATACCACGTCATATGTTCTTTTGATACAGGTCCACATTGAGGACTCCCTTAATTGTATAGTCTTGGATATTTTTCATCCATACCTACCTGCACCTAATTGGATGCAGTACCTATTCAAATCAAAATAATGTCTGCTTCTACCTAATTTTTGAGCGCATTTAATGTTTGCCCTCACACTGACACACAGTATCCTTTATCATACAGGCTGTTTCAAATGTCCCTAGTCCTGAAGAAGACCCATTGTGATGTGTTGTATTTACACACTATTTGTTAAGGGTCGAAACTTTGACGATAAGAATAGGTCTTATCTTACATACCCACACCTACGGAATAAGTATATGTGTTTGAACATTTCAACCAGTGATGAATGGATGCCCATCTAAGTTATTTTTTCTGTTTATAACAGTCCTGTGTCTTTCTGTACATTACTTATGTATTTCTGCACGACATATGAATGTTAATATACCATGCGCAGTATATAATTTTGTGTCAGTCTCATTCTTCCATTTTTTCATTATTGATATTACACCATTGATTGGTTTTCCTAGTCTATCAGGATGAAGTTAACTTTTCAAGAAATTGCGCATCTCTCGACAGAACCTAATGTTGTTATATACTTTGAAATTCCCCAGGTTCCGTGAGATACTGGGACACCCCGTTATTGTTAATGGAAGAACTCTGGTAGGTAGTGATCTATTAAAAAGGTGTGATGAGCATGGATATCAATTTACAGGAATCCTAAGGGTAGCAGAAGTGATATTACAGGTCATGAGACCCCCGCGGTTGATTTTTACCTGATGGCATAATTGGGAGCAAAGTCATGTGTTGTTTGGTCTGATGGAGCAACCAAAATTGAAATTAAGGAAATGGATGTAAAGTTAGTAATATATTTAGAAATCTCATGCTAGCAGACACAAATACCCAAAAAATCCGAAATCCCAGCAGAAGTTTCCACACATATATTATTGGTCAGGACAGCTACACGATAAAGTTTGTGCTCTTGCAAGATGCACATAGATTTAAACAGAACTGTATTAATAACAACACAATTCAGGCAGTTCATGTATGACACATAAATGGAGCCAAACTGTGAATAGATTTACACTGTTTGCGAAGGTTCACCTGCTTTTGTTGTCACTCACATCACAAAGTAATGTATTTTTGTCAATTAATTAAACTGTATCTATCATTTGGCTTCGAAATTCTCATAGATGGGGACATGTAATGAAAATGGCATCGCTGTATGGTCATTTCCACCTCAATGCAAGTGCAACATTTCCTGAATTTTGGAAGTGTCTCATTTCTACATTACTGTAAGTGCATAATTTCCAGTTCACAATGCACAACACTGCCAAATAACTGTAAGTGCATAACTGCTTGTTGGAATTGGCCCTTTTGCAGGGTCATCCCTGAACTTTTTGCCTTCCTCCTAGTCTTTTTTCTGACCTGGTGTTGGTGGTTTTAGGACTCTGGGCACTTTAGCACTGCTGTCCAGTGTAAAGTGCGTGTGCTCTCTGTGGTAAACATGGTAAGATTGGTCTACACCTGTTTGGTGTATTTAATTTACCTGTCAGTCCCTTGTAAAGTGGTATCTCAGATACCCAGGGCCAGTAAATTAAATGCTACTGGTGGGCTTGCAGCGCTGCTTGCGCCACCCACCAAAGTAGCCTTTCAAACCTGTCTCAGGCCTCTGCCATTGCAGGGCCTGTGCGCGCAGTTTTACTGCCACTTTGACGTGGCACATAAAGTGTGTGACACGTCTGTGACCCCCCTTTTACTGCATGTCAGTCACCCTTAAGGTAGGCCCTAGCTAGCCCCATGGGCAGGGTGTATGTAGGTAAAAGGTAGGACATGTACCTTAAGTGTGTGACATGTCCTGGTAGTGACAAACAGCCATTTTGGTTTCTCACTGCTGTGAGGCTGCCCTCTCATAGGAATGCATTGGGGATTCCCTGATAAGTGTTTCAGTGGTAATTCCTGATATGAGAGGGGCAGCATGGTCAAGTTTGGTATGTTTGGAATAGTGATAATAAATGCTGCCTAATGGTGTGCGCATATTTATGATCACTATTTTAGAAATGGCACTTTTAGAAGTTGGCATTTCTGTGTGCTATGGGTCTTTGCCTGCCTGATGTGTATTGCATGTCTGGCTCTGGAGTGACAGGGGCTGGTGAGGTGTGTGGCTCCAGAGGGGCAGGGTGAGTCAGCGCTAGGCTGAATGGGCAGATCTGCATTTGGAGTAGTGGGAGGAGTAGTCCCTGACCCCGAATAGGTCTGTGCCTGCCTGGTTGAATGCTGGCTCCGCCCCCCTGTGGTGTGTTTGAGGACATAGCCCCACCTGACAAAGGAGATTAGAAGCAAAGTGCTTCAGTACCCCCCAGAACCAGTTGGGACTGGTTCTCCCAGCCCTGTGCCAGGTCAGTACATAGACCAAGGAAGTATAAATATTGGGGCTGTGACCCCATGTAAAGTGTGCTGTTTGGGGGTGCTGGCTTGTACCTGCTGGGCCCCAAGAGGAACCGCCATGAGGTACTGCCCCTCTGCAGGAGGGCCCTGTGAGCTGGCCTGCCTGGGCCCAGCTTTGCCCCTCAAAAACTCTAGGATTCTAGCACCTCGTGAGCGCTGCATCTTTTTCCCTGCTGCTCCAGGACGAGAGGAGCGTTGGTGCCTTGCAGCGCTGGGCTGCAAAAGTGTCCCGAGGGAATCCCGGTGTGGGGATTCCCCCGCACCGGAGCCTACCCCGTATTTTGGTGCTTCCAGGAGTAAAGCGGGAGCCTACCCCGCATTTTGGTGCTTCCAGGAGTGAAGCCGCCGTGATTGGCGAAAACGGAAGTCAGGCGCCCATGCCTGACTGTGGGCGGGGCCTGCTGAAGCCACAGAGCCAGAGCCTTGTGGGCTCCATCTCCGCCTTCCCCCGCCTCAGAGAGAGAGGAAGTGCCGGCCGGAAGACAGGCAGCAGGAGGCCTGGTCTGGGGCGGGGCTCGGCCCAGGAAGCCGAGATTCCCGTGTTCTGCCGCCGGAGAGCGAGGCTGGAGTCCTCCAAGGGACGGAGCCTCGAGGGCAGCCAGTAGCCAGGAAAGAGGACCGAAGCCTCGAGGGCTCCCCGTTGACAGCCTCGCGTCTTGTCAAGAGGCGGAGCCTGCCAAGCACATTGTCGGTGCCATTCTCCCTGCCCAAAGAGACTGGAGGAGTCCACGAGGAGCCCCGGTGAGTGGGGTTCAAGTTGGGCATTGTTGGTGCCATTCTTCTTCTCCAGCTGCACCGTGAGAGCGCGGGCAGCTTCAACAAGGGGGCACTTTGGTTTTTAGAGTCCCGGAGTGGGGCACGAGAGGCACTGTGGTGCCAAGGCTAATTTCCTCAGCTGCACCGCAAGAGCACGGGCAGCTGCAACAACGGGGGCATTTCTTTTCATGAAGAGGAAGGGGTGAGATGCACCTCGCCCCCAGTGCATTCCGCACATTTGTGGTGGTTGCATTGGCAGCCAAAGAGCCAGTGGAAGGCCCTATAATTGAGAGCCCTGACATTTGGACAAAGGGCATTTGCGGGGAAGTCCCAGATGGGCCCCCGAGGAAGGCCAGTTGGCCTGTGAGTACCTGTGGTACTGGTAGGGCGCAAGGCCCTAATGTGGTGCATAATGTGTTTATGCCTAATGTGATGCAGACATAATGTGTTTATGTTACTTGTGATGATGCTGAATACAGCATTTTGCTAGTAGTTACTGGTTGTGTCTTACTACCTGTTCTTATGGTTCTGACAGTGGCCCGTTTGGCCCTGTCATGTACATAATCCCCTGTAAATTACTACCTGGTGCCAGTTGGCACAGTGTATATGTGTGGTATGATCTAATGTGTTTATGATAATATAAAGGCTATTTTTTATATAACTTTGTGTGGAGATTTTTTTGTAGTGTGCCTAGTGTGTCGCTGCTGTGTGTGTGTTGCGCAAACGCTTTACACATTGCCTCTGGGATAAGCCTGACTGCTCGTGCCAAGCTACCAAGGGGGTGAGCAGGGGTTATCTTCTGTGTGTAACACCCTTGCCCTGACTAGAATTGTGGTTTCTGCCTGGCTTAGGCACTTGCCCTAGCCAACCAGAAATCCAATTTCTAACACTGCTAAATCAAAGTAAGACTGCCACATCATTATAAGCTTACTATTCACTGACCATATTACTGCCTGATATGATAACACTGCAGCATCACTGTAAAGTCTCCACTGCAAGCTGACATCAAATGTGTCATTTGTAAATTAGTGTAAAAGCATCTTTTTCAAATAAGATCGTCATGGTGGTATTTTTCGAGACTATTGCAAGTGCTTCATTCTCAGAACAATGTACGAGTATAACACAGCTAGATTTCCAGAACATTCTTTCCTTTTCCCTCCAGTGTTTATTACTGTTTGCTGCTTTCTGGCAGATGGAGGTTCATAAGGACCATTTCTCAAGAGTTTTTCGAGCAGTGGGGCAGCTGCAGTCACTTTGACATTCTTCCTCAGGCATCAGCCAAAAATGTGCAGCTGCCATCCACTGCCTGTCATTACCACAGAGACATATGCCTACACACTTAGCCAGACTAGGAACTAAAGGCAGCTCGGGCAAATATTGACATGCACATAACTATTCAAAAGATGGGTTTTGGTGGTTCCTCCAAGAAACATTTGAAATAAATTAGGAAAACGTTGCATTTAGTAACATTCAGTTTTGTTAGTGGATATATTAATATCACGATTTATCTAAATTTTAGAATTTAAAAATTGAACACAATAAAAATACAATATTTTTTTATAATCGAAAAATATTTAAAAACTTGCTAAAATGCTATATATTATAAATTACATTATTTACAAAATTTGTTTTGGGGAATTTTTTAAATAAAAAAAATTACATTTTTTAATTCAAAATTAAAATGTATTCTAAATTTCCCCCAAAAATGTAATTTTTTTAATTTTCCAAAATTTAAAAAAATTCTCATAAAATAATACTTTTTGTTTATAATTTAATTTTTTTACAAATATAGGTAATCATATTGTGTACACACAAATACATTTAAATTTTTTTTAAAAAACAAATTTAAATTTAAAAATATACTAAAATAAAATTTTAATTTCAAAAAGAAAGAAAATAAAAATACATTTCTAAAAAAATCAAAAATAATCTTTAGAATTTTGCAAATGTATTTAAAATTTCCATTAATAAATTAGAAAAAAATTATACTTTAGTTTACACAAATATATTAAAACCTAGTCCCCACCCTTATCCCCTATAAACCCAACATCCCGCTCATAAAAATATAAATATACATTTTTAAAAATATATTACTTTAAAACAAATATATTTTAAATAACTCACCAGCCTAATCACCTATAAACGCAACATCCCACTCTTAATTAAAATAAATTTTAATTAAAAAATAAATAATACTTTAAACAAATATATTTTAAATTACTACCTACGCTTATCCCCTATAAACCCAACATCCCACTCCTAAAAAATAAAATTGAAAAAAAAATAAAAATGTAAATTAAAAATAATATTTATGCATATAAAATAACTACTACTAAAATACAATAAATTATTTTAAACATTATTCAAAAATATAAAATAAATAAATAGTCGATATTATTAACAACTATATTTTTTACATCTATATTTTCAAAATCGATATCTCACACAAAATTCGATATTTTTTACAACGATATAACTTACCTCGATTTTCTGCATCCTCGATATTCTTGAATTAATATTTATTACACTCGATATTTGTACATAGATATTCTGTCTGTTCACCCCGATTTATGTACTTCGAAAAGGTGAATGTGATTATAGGACAGAAAGGATTAAAACACCATGTGCACAAGTCATTCCTCTAGATGAATAGAAAGATTGGAATTATTGAGAGAGCACAACATTATTGAAACAGTAGTAGAATGTGGAAGTATGCCAATGTAGTGTGGATTGTGGCCTCATGGTCGACATTGCTAAGTTAGCTTAGGCCTAGCTGCCATGATGCCTCCTTTGCACATGTTACTCCGTGACTTTGTTTTTCCAGACTCTGCTTGTGACCGTTCACATTAGAACTGTCTGCATTTCTGCCTTTCACCTTTTCTGATGTTCTCTGTGGTTTTCGCCTGCACACAATGTACAAGGTTAAAAAACAACGTCCCTTGTTGTTGCTGTTCGGGTCAGCCCCTCGCACTTAGACATAACATGAAATACAGCTGCACTGGAGAAATTTGTGTGCTTTTAATATTGTGATCTCTCTGTTGGAGGCACTTGGAGAAAAACCTTTCCAGGGAGAAGAGCTGTGCTTGTCCGATGATGTAAACCTTGAATCTAGTTCTTGAGGTATGGGGTCCCCCTGACAAAGCCCAGAGGTCTTCTATTTTTATAATAAACTAGTTACTAGCACGGGGAGGGTGGCAAGGCATTATAGTCCTTTATCCACTGTCTTTATAAAATGCTGTCCCCGTTTGTATTTTATGGAATTGTAACAATGCTTACTGTTTTGTCTTTATGCATTATGCTGCTAGTACTGGCACGTGTACTGTGTCTTAGAGCACGATAGTTGAAATAAACATTTTAAACTATACTGTGTCTCTTAATAAGCACGTTGTGGACAAGTATGAGTGAGTAATGAAAGAGTGTTCTTGCTCCCGCGATTCCTGAAAGAGTCCGTGTTCTGGGATGTCTAATCATTGGTAGCTTCGCTGTAGTACGGAGAACGAATGAGACACTATAGCTAGTCGGATTGGGATTTTGGGCACTAAGGTGGATGGTTGGTACACCACTATACACCGAGGTCCTGTTTTCCTGTGCATAGTTCTGTATATGTGCAGAATCCCCGCAACATGGCGCCACCAACGTGTGGTGGGCTTCTTATCTGCAAGACGCTTGAGTAGTGCTTGTGCTTGTCCACAATTCCCTTCACTTATGTTTCCGGAAACAGATGTGAGGGTGTAACCTCCTATATTGATGTTTTTATAGGTTCTTTCAACCTTGAAGTTATTAAAAGGTATTCTCTTTACTGTTAACCCTATATTGCGCTGCCACGCACTAGGTTGTTCTACATTCTTAGTCTTGATGGCTGTGAATGTAAATATCCCGGCACATAGCCGCGCTCCGTGCTCATTTAACGGCCTACGGAGTACCCGACGCGGGTTTTGCCCTCATCTTTGTGGTCCAAGCTGATCCGGCGTACCACTTTGAGGTATTTTACTCATGGGTCACTTTTCCGGCGGTGGAAGGAGCTGACAATTTGTTTCACGTTTATGCTCCCACCGCCCTTCCTAATGTTTATCGGCCTTATCAGGCTCTTGAAGTTCCGCTCACGGCATGGCAACACCATGTTTGGTTTAATGGCGCCCGCCCATACCCGGTCACCCCAATTCGTTTAGGCCCTTTATCAATAGATGGGGCCGCTTGGCTGGTTTTGGCCGGGTATACCCCGCATCCACGTTATTTAGCGGTTCCAGTAGATTAACTGCGTGTGCTGCATACGTCTTTGGTCCGTGTACACAGAGCCTTAGTACAGTATGTCACAGGCAACGTCCAGATGGCCCCTCCTGGAGTTGCGGCGCATCCAGCTGGACTTGGCGGTGTGACTTTAAGTCCCGTCATGTTAAATTTGGTGATGGGCAAACGCCCACAGAATAAGGATGATTTGCCTTATTGGCTTGCTGAAAAATTTGACCGGCTGGAGGCGGTGTTTCCGAATACCTCTCCTGTGGAAAAACACAGGATTTTGACTATAAGTTTGCCAAAAGACTATGGGGGTCATTACGATGGCGGGTGGACAATGTCCGCCCGCCACCGTAACGGTAAACGGGACCGACCGCAAGAGGTGCGGCAGTCCCGCTGTGCCTATTAGGATGCAAACGCCACCATAGAGGCGCATCCTTTATAGTTAACATTGTGGCGGGCGGTGCTGTATTCAGCACCCGCCACAATGTTAAAAGGGCATGTTGTGCATTTGCATGCACAACGTGACAGGCACCGCACGGTGCCTGCCAACTTGTGCATGCAAATGTCGGGGGTACCATGGGTACCCCCCAAGTGCAGCCACCCACCCCCCAACCACCGGGGGCCTGCAATGGGCCCCCAAAGGCATTCTCCGCATGCCTTTCCATGGCGGAGTCTCCGCCATGGAAAGGCATGAGACCGCCATCATTGTAATATGGATGGCGGTGCCTGCAAGGCACCGCCACCATATTGCAGGCCTTTTCCGCCCGGTAGGCAATCGGGCGGATTGCCTACCGGCGGAAAACTGGCGAACGGTCTTTCCGTCCGCCTGGGTCCCCACCGCCATCATAATATGGCGGGGGGAAATGTTAGGAGGACGGATGAAAATGGCGGGCGGATCGCCACCGCCATACGGGTGGTGGCGATCCACCCGCCATCGTAATGACCCCCTTAGTTCCCGAGTTGACAGAATGCAACAACTGGGGTAAGGTATTTGCGGCAGTGTATGCAAAGTGTTTCGGCACTCCATCCATGAAGGTCCTCCCACCGTGATTAAGCATGTACAAGACGAACATGGCCCTGAAGCAGCTGTGGAATTGGGGATGAGACTGGTGGGAGTGTTCGATGTAGTGGCTGATCTAATTCTTGTGAATGTCAAGGGTGATGCAGTTAACTTTCAAGTCGCTAATGCTTTGGCTTTAGTCCCAGAACTGGACAAGCCTCGCGAATTACCGAAAATTATTGCACAGGCTTATAAAACCATTGCCCGCAATAGTTTGGGAGTTAAGCCTTTTGCTAAAACGCAAACTCAACCACAATCACAACCAACATCTCAGTCTGGTAAAGACGAGAAACCATTCTTTTCTAAAAAGAACTGGAAGTTAAAGAAACAGGGAAAGCAACAACCAAAACCAGGGTCGCGTGCTGCGTCACCGGTTTCCGTATCTTCTGAACGCACTTATGATTTGCGCGACCGAGCGAGAATTAAGTCTCCTGATAGATTTCAGGTCCCTGACCAGCGTGCTCCTCGTTCTTCACAGGCACCATCGACCTCACAGGCTGGTGGAGGAGATCGCCAGGAAAGAGGCAGGGGTCATGACGCCCCACAGAGACGAGACCAACCTCGACAACCTGGCAGAGGGAAACAAGAAGAATTTCCACGTTCTCGCCCACAGTTTCAGAAGAAAAAAGTTGCAGCTTTAACAGCGAGATATGCCACAGACAGTGAGAACGAGACTCCTGAATTGGACGTGGGCAGTGATGCTGCTAGACAGCGCAGCGGAAGTTAGCATAGTGCGGGAGGCACTACGTCCTCATGTGGAGGCGACAGCAACTGACACTTTCATTACTGTCGAGACAGCTGACACCCGAGTGGCACCCCCTGACAGACTATTTAATATTGTCCTTCAAATTGAAGGTGACATTGAGCGTGTTATTAAAGGGATCTTTTGGGAAAATCTGACCTCTTCTTATGACATTTTATTGGCGGAGGCAGATTGGCCGCCCCCATTTGTTCTTGCTGCTCCTAGAGGGGAGGAAGTAATCCTTCCGAGCTTTTCGCATCATGTCCCCAAGGACAGAGCGGAGGCTTTCGCAGCTGAATGGGCTGTGGCCCAAGCCCCGGCCCTGTACCGTAATCACGTGGGCTGGGAGGAGGATTCTCCCCCATGATATACCATTGCGGTCTATGCCACAGCCTCAACCCCAATATCCCCTCCGGCGGGAAGCTAAGGGTCCCGTTTCCGACATTCTGACACAGTTAGAATATCAAGGAGTAATTGAAACATGCATGTCACCAATGAATAATCCCCATTTCGCAGTTTCTAAACTCGATGGGTCTTACCGCTTGGTTTTAGACTACCGGCATTTGAACTCTCATTGTCGAACCTTTGCGGTACAGAATACACAAAGTTCTGCGCTGGTAGACAGTCTTGTTCGTAAAAAATATAAAACGACACTTGACCTTTGCAATGGTTTTTACACTCACAATTTGTCCCCTGACTGCAGTCAATGGACCGCGTTCACTTCCGGTGGAAAACAAATAAAATTCCGGCGTTTGCCAATGGGCTACAAACAGCCCAGGGGTCTTCGCCGCCCGTGTTGTCTCTTTGTTGGACAGCATAGACCCAGATGCGTATTCGTACGTGGATGATATATATCTGACAGATGACGAACTATGGCCGCATCTTTCCCGAGTAGACCGCATTATTCTCGAGTTTGCGGTCTTAGGTTACAAATTTAATTTTGCCAAATCTCACATCGCAGAATACACTGTGTTGTTTTTGGGCTATGAGCTCAATAATGAAGGTAGGGGCTTAGCTCCCCACTTCCTGCAGAAGTGCGCACTTCTGCGCCCTCCGACGACCCTGAAAAAACTTCAGTCTTTGCTGGGGTTTTTGAACTTTGGGTGTTCTTACATTCCCGAATATGCCCAGCGTATCAAGCCTCTCTATGCCTTGATATAACCTACCTTTTCCAAGTCATGCTGGCTTCCAGAACATTTGCTTATTCTGAAATCTTTGCAGTCTGATCTACTTGAATCTAAGTTCTTGTTGACTTGTGATAACCACACGAACCTGGTGATTAGAATTGTGCCAGGGGCAGTGGGTTTCACGTACTTGACATTTAACGAAGGTGACACAGTACCTATTGCCTACAAGTCGCATCATTACACTTCTGCCGAGTTGCACTTTTCAACTGTGGAGAAAGTTTTGACTGCAGTGCAAATGGCGATTCTTAAAGAACGCACACTGGCACAGGGAAAACACATCTTGGTTGTCACACCCTATCCTGAGGCAGTGACAAAGGCAAGTGTACCAAACTCTAAGGCTTTGCACCCCCGTTGGATACAATGGGATACTTCTTTGACGTCTCCGGATGTCAACTTTATCTTTGATTCCTCTCGTCAGACACAGGAGTTCCTGCAGTATGAATTTGTTCATCCTCCCCATCTGTCTTTGCTGCCGCTTGAGGAGTACAAATGTATCATTTACACCGATGGTTCGGCGCAACCTGCATTTGGGTTCTAAGCATGCATAGTCAGCAGCATGTGCTATTGTGGCAGGTACCATGGTGAACGATGAGTTCAAACCGAGTGTTGTGCACAGCGCAGGCACTGGGAGACAGTACCGCCCAATCGGCCGAGCTGCGTGCTTTGGTGCTTGCACTTGAGTTTGCAGACCCGGATGTGACTACACTTATTGTATGCGATTCTTACTACTGTGTTCAGTCTTTTAATGACAACTTATTCTTTTGGTCTCAGAACGACTATAGAGATTCTAAAGGCAGCGCAATTAAGCATAAAATGCTTTGGGTTCGAGTAGCAGATCTTAAACAACGTCTGCCTCTCACACAGGTGATTCACACTCTTGGCCACCTCTGTGTGGGTGCACACGTGGTCGGTAACAATTTGGCGGACGAGGCTGCCAAATCAGCAGTAGCCGCGTGCTCAGTAGCAGCCGTTACAAGATCCATGACAAAAATAGATAATGAGATTTTGGCAGCTATTGCTGCGACTAAGGAAGGTTCTAATTACCCACAGGGTTTCCCTTCCAAGTACTCTTATCACTTAAGTCCCGACCAGGTTCCTTATGTAAGAATTCCGGACGTTGGTGAACGGCTGATTCCCAACGCGGACCGCAGAAATTCGTTGATAACAGCCGCACATGAAGGCTTGGCTTCGGCCCATGCTGGCGTGTCTGCAACTGTTTCACTGTTGCAGCAGCGTTATTGGTGGCGTGGTTTATACAAACAGACCCGTAATTATGTCCTTTCTTGTGACATCTGTCAGCAAATTAAGACCTTTACGGTTACACGTCCGCCACAAACACAGCTCTGCATTTCTAATAAACCTTTTGGTTGTGTATACCTTGATCACTGCGGTCCATTTTCTTCTGATACTGCATATAAATATATCTTAGTTGCAGTTGATTCGTGCACGTTTCATCTGGGTTTGGCCACAACGCAGTGCTGACGCTCGAAATGTCATCAGGGATTTGCGTGTCTTTGTGGGAATTTTTGCCTGTGGCACCTTCCATTCCGACCAAGGTCCAGCGTTCGCCTCTAAGGCGTACAAGGACGTGATGAGGTCTATGGGGGTGCTGGTGCAATTTTTGTCTCCATACAGGCCTGAGGGCAACTCAATTGTGCAGCGAATGAACCGTGACTTAAAGCAATCCTTGACAGCTAGAGTCTTAGGTACTGGCAGGAACTGGCTGGCCCACTTGTATGGCGTGCAACGTGCACTTAATAATCTCCCTAGAAGATCTCTGGGTGGGCGGACCCATACGAAATGCTCTTTGGCATACAGATGTTTGTGCCAGACCTTGATGGTCTAGACATGGCGGCGACTGCCGCAATCTTTGATGTAGATAATCATTCTACTATGTTACAGGACTTACAAGAGACCCGTAACAGACTTGCAAGCGAACACTTACCCTCAGCCACAGACACAGCGCTGCAGATTCCGGTTGCCGGCTGGCTTCCAAACATTGGAGATCTGGTCCGAGAGATGGTGGAGAACAAAAAAGAATTTGGCCCCTCTTATCGTGCACCGGTTCCGGTTCTTGGCTTGAAGGGTACTCGTACTTTCATCTTACCACCGCTTCCTGGTCGCAGAGACAACAGATATCTCTCAGTGGACAATGTCAAGCTACAACATCTGGCCGATTCTGAATAGTGTAACACCTGCGGTATCATGTCCAGCACTTTCAAGAAATCCTGTTTGTGGCCCTCCAGTCTCCACATGTGCCGATGTTGCCATTGGGATGGTCGCTTTGCCAGATCGCCTGCTCAACCTCCCGGCTTCCTCCTGCAACGAGGAAACTGAGTATACTTACCCCGCAAGTGAGTCAGTGGCTCATTTGCCTACAACACCACTGAGCCCGTTTAGTTTTTCCTTTGATTCGTCTTCCACCTCATCATTTGTCCCAACCAAATTCAGTATTTTTGTATCCTGGTTCAGAGACAATTTTTTGGTCCCTCCGTGGACATACATCTGGTTGGTGCTATTTCTGATTTTCCTGTTCATGTCCATTGGCTTTGTGACAGTTTTTTCTTGCTCATCAATGGTCACTACTTGCCAGAACGCTCTGCGGTGAACTCTGTGGCTGGAACTTTGGCTCCGCATTCTTCTTCACACATCATGAAGCGTGACCACACATTTGTGAACATTTCCGCCTTTCCAGTTGCAGATGGCATCGTATGGGATGCAGTGAATTTCCAAATTCATGGACCAACAGAAATTATTAATGTCCCAAATGTGCTTCATGTTTCCATGGGTGATGTGGTAAAAAGGAATATTCATTCAGATGATTGGGACGTGCATGCAATTGAATCGTTATTTTCTGATTTGAAATATTATGCTGCTTTTAATGCTGAGGATTTGTACTTAAATTCTGCTAATTATGCCGATTTGTATTGTTACCAGCATTACGGTAACCATTTTCTGCATAAACCAAGTACACTTCGAGGTAGTTTCAATTATACCCAGTGGGAACATTGCCCGAACCCTCTGCAAGGTAGCTCCCAAACACTGGTAAATAAATGTACTTACTTTACAGACTTTGACAGATCAAACCCAGGGTCCTATTATTTTAAATTGAACATTTCTTCAAATCCAAAGGTGATGTTGACCCACACCAAATTGCTATATTCCAGTTCCTTTATGGACGCATTAGCTGTTGGTGGCTATGAGCACTGGAAAAACACCATTGACTTGAAATCTATTTGGGGCACTAAATCTTGGCAGGTACGCGGTACAGAAGCCTTACACCGTGCTTGCCTTATCCCCACCCAAATATTATTTTTAACCCCTTTGCTGCTTCTGTCGGCCAACGGCCGTCGCGAGCACTACCTCCGTAGTGCTGCGCACGTCCGTTGGCCGATGCGTCCCCGCCCGCTCAATGGAACGCCCGCACTGCAGCGGAATTGCCGCCGTGGTAAACGGGTTAAATAGTACTATATATCAAACAACTTGTTTTGGTTTGGCGACTTCCAAACAATTAAATGCACCTTCCACGCCTGCGTTGTCTTCCTGGCCAAACAGGAGCTGGCATTTAAATTTTTCCCTTGATAGATTGCAAGCTTTGTTACAAAATAACTCCTTTAATGTCTCTGTGCTAGATCGATCGGCATGGTTGGTGTGGCCCATAGCTTCTAATGCCTGCCAACTGCGTTTTCATAACTCTGCTCCTGGTTACAAACAGGATAGTCCAGATCCACGTTTTTCCTATTCACGTTCAATTACAACATATTCGGTTGGTAAATTATGTAAACAGTGGTTGCAGCACTCTACCTTAGATTCCGTTAAACAACATTTATCACTGCTATCCAGCAACATCGATCTGGCCGACTTTGTTCTAGGACCTAGAGGTCCAAGACCTAAAAGATTTGTTTATGTGATTTACAATGAAATCTGGAAGCTTTCACAAATAGAAGCTGCTTCCCGTTTACGGGAAATAGATCAAGCGAATCTAGAAAAAGTGCTTTCTGTTGTCGACAATAGTATCAACACCCTGTCTTCCTGCATTTACACATTAGAGAATATTGTTTCATCTGTTGTTGATATTGTACAGGATGACGTGTCTGTGTTATATCATGGTCCGAATCAATTGCGTTCAGTAATGCAGTTTGCATGGTCTTTGCAGACACTGAAAATGGGGAATGTTCCATGGCATTACTTAAACACATCTGCATTGTTCTTGCCATTTAATTTAACTGAGAAACAGCAGTTCATGTCCATGAAAGATGCAACATACACTCTTCTACATATCGAAAAAATAGATCCTTTACCATTCTCTGTGGCAGAGACTGACTCTGCAGTGTGGCTAGTACACGGGGTTATCACTTTGCCTTTTTCTTTATTTGAATTCAGTTCATGCATGAAACATTATCCTGTTGGCCGTTTTGAGCCTTTGGGCAGTGCCTTTTTGCATGAACTTTGGTCCCTACCTTTCACATACAGATGCCTTAGGGATGACAAGGAGGTATATCTCACGGGAGAGTCTTGCGATTCTACAGTGGGTCATTCCCTTGTTTGTAAAAACATTAAATTGCACGGGGCTTGTAATATTTCTGCCCGAATCTTGCATGTGTTTTAAAGGGCATTCCTGTTCTGGTTATATCACCTACTTTCACTATGCTTGCTAATGGTAGCTATCTGCTTTTAAATAATCAAGATTGCTGTGGGTTGCAGGCTGGCATACCCTACATTGTAACAGTTTCGCAACGCTTAGTGTGCTGCAAAAATGTGCTTTTACCACCCCCGCGTGGGAAGTTAGATAGTTCCATTTGGCCTTACATACCGACTTTGAAGGCAGATTTCAATAAATTGAGCAGAATAAAGGCGCTATTATTAAACCAGGAGGTTATGCTAACTTCCGCACGGGAGACCTTCGTCCTCCAGGTGGCCAGCACCCACAGTGAAATACAGGCCCTTTTGAACACTAACCTCCCCCAACATTTCAGTGAACTGATTCACCATATATTTAATGCATCTAATACCAACGGCCTTGTACACTTTTTTAAAGTTGTGGGCTCTGGCCTTTTGACGTCCTTTCAGACTATATTTGGTGTAATACCGGCTTTTATTCATTCTATTTTTTCCAGCGTCTTTGGTGGCTTCCCATTGATCCTAGCCTTAGCTGCTGGAATATTGCTTTTACTTTGTCTGTTGCGCAATGGCTGCACCTCTTGTGGGCCTACACAACCCAGGGCGACTGCGGATGCTCCGGGACCGCATGATTGACAGCTTCGGCGTCCTGCCGCTGGCGACACTCAGCGTGGCTTATGGACTATCTTTTTGCTTTGCGTATTTCACTTGCGTGCAACCTGTGATGTCCTGCTTACGATGTCCGTTCTCTTGGTCCTTGGATGTTTGCCTCTCCAACACGTCCTGTTCTGACCCGGATTTCGACCAGTTGATGGGCCCCTTAATGGCCCCTGAACGGGAATGTTCCGGTAACGGATTAAAGGCACGTGCGGCTGCACTTGGAGTCTTGGCACAATGGGATATCTGGGCGGCTGCTCAGAATCTCCTACAACAAAGTTATATTGAATATCACGCAAGTTGTCCCGCAATGCTGATCGCTGCTCCCTATTGTGAAGAACATGAATGCAGTTTCGATTTGTTGAACTGGATGGCATCTCTTTTTTCAGACAATGACAATGATGTCTTTTTGGAAGGTGATGCGGGCTTTTGCGCATACACTCTGATGGATTACTTTTGTTGACTCTCAATAAACTGCATATCCAAATTTTTTTTGTCCTCTTTGAGTGACCATTTTTTTTTCTTCCCTATTTCGACTTTTTTCTTCCAAAAAACGTATCAAATTACAGACGTTTGCTTTCCGCTACATCTATTTGAACTCTGCTTTCATCCTATGTCTTGTCCTATGGACTGACCAGGGGAGGGTGTAGTGTGGATTGTGGCCTCATGGTCGACATTGCTAAGTTAGCTTAGGCCTAGCTGCCATGATGCCTCCTTTGCACATGTTACTCCGTGACTTTGTTTTTACAGACTCTGCTTGTGACCGTTCACATTAGAACTGTCTGCATTTCTGCCTTTCACCTTTTCTGATGTTCTCTGTGGTTTTCGTCTGCACACAATGTACAAGGTCGAAAAACAACGTCCCTTGTTGTTGCTGTTCTGGTCAGCCCCTCGCACTTAGACATAACATGAAATACAGCTGCACTGGAGAAATTTGTGTCCTTTTAATATTGTGATCTCCCTGTTGGAGGCACTTGGAGAAAAACCTTTCCAGGGAGAAGAGCTGTGCTTGTCCGATGATGTAAACCTTGCATCTAGTTCTTGAGGAATGGGGGTCCCCCTGACAAAGCCCAGAGGTTGTCTATTTTTATAATAAACTAGTTACTAGCACGGGGAGGGTGGCAAGGCATTATATTCCTTTATCCACTGTCTTTATAAAATGCTGTCCCCGTTTGTATTCTATGGATTTGTAACAATGCTTACTGTTTTGTCTTTATGCATTATGCTGCTAGTACTGGCACATGTACTGTGTCTTAGAGCACGATAGTTGAAATAAACATTTTAAACTATACTGTGTCTCTTAATACGCACGTTGTGGACAAGTATGAGTGAGTAATGAAAGAGTGTTCTTGCTCCCGCGATTCCTGAAAGAGTCCGTGTTCTGGGATGTCTAATCATTGGTAGCTTCGCTGTAGTACGGAGAACGAATGAGACACTATAGCTAGTCGGATTGGGATTTTGGGCACTAAGGTGGATGGTTGGTACACCACTATACACCGAGGTCCTGTTTTCCTGCGCATAGTTCTGTATATGTGCAGAATCCCCGCAATACCAATTCACTGCTCATGTGACTCCAACGCCTTTTCTAGTGAACACTGCCTATGAATTGTATTTACGTTTTTGTTATCCATTTCAAGATTTCGCCTACGGTGTAACATAACAAATAAGCAGAAGAATAGCTTTGAATATATGTCACAGTCAATGTACATCAGTGATGCAACTTGCGTAACTTTTTTTTACAGTACAGGCTAAGAGACATTAACCAGGGGCTGCTCCTCCACAAAGGCATAGGAGCGTTGCCCCACTGTTTTCCAGCAGTGCAACAAAGGAAAAATGTAATGATAATAACACAATGTCATTATCATTTTATTTTTCTGTAGTGCCTCAGATCTAGGTGCGGTTGGTGGGTTGGGAAGTCCAGAGCAGGGTGAGGAGTGGTGAGCACTCTCTAAGTGCGCATGATGGTTTGGCCGTCTGGGCCCGGACAAACAGTCAATGCACACTTAGCATGGTCTCCACCCGGCTGTATTGCACAGCCTAGGTGGAGAACATGCACAGGTTCCCACTCCCTGTCTGAGTGCCGAACCACGGCGCTCAGACCAATCTCAATGCTGCTGTCATGCTGGTGACAAATTAATAACCGAAAAAGTAGTAATTGTCAGGTATATTCTTTTAGCTAGATTTTGTCTTCACAGTTGGTATCCAGTCTAATTATGACTGAATTTCAAATTTATGCATGGTGCATAGGCACAAAACATGGATGGAGCGCATGCCGACTATAGGCACCCAGTTAGGTCCGCTGAACAGAGTACCTAAAATCTTGGTTGCAGAGCGTTGCAAGGTCCCACGTCAAAGATGCATTGCACAGCTGACACGTTGCATCAGTTCCGAGGAGTTGCGGAACTGCAATGTGGTGTTCTGCGTCATCATTGAGGATCGCGCTGACGAGGGCTTTCGATGTGAAATCCAGCATCAAAGATGCAGTGTGCAGTTGAGGTGATGCATCAGTTCCAAATAGCTGTAAGGGCCGTGATGCAAGAACCTGCATCATCGTCGAGCCTGCAGTTGAAGAGAGATTTGCAATGCGAGGGCATGGATTGGTGAAGCTACACACAGCAGTGGTTCTGATGCGGATTGTGAGGTCAATATGAAGTCCTTACGGTTGGAGAATTCTCGCAACAGAAGCGATGCGTTGGCCCTGCTCTGGGTTGTGCTGCTCAGCAGAGGAAATGCATTGGTTCTGAGGAGTTGTGAAGCTGCGCTGCCAGGTCCTGTGCCGTCGTTGAGGATCCCATTAACAAGGGCTTGCGATGCGACATCCAGTGTTGTGGAAGCATTGTGCAGTCAAGGGGATCCATCAGTTCCAAAGAGCTGTGAGGCTGCTGTGCGAGGACGTGCTTTGTTGTCGATGCTGCCATCGACAAGAAATGTGCAATGAGAGGGCCTGCTTCTTTGATGCTTTGCACAGCGGTGGTTCCAATGCAGGCTGCGAGGTCAATGTGCAGTCCTTAGCTGATAGAATCCTTGCAGCAGAGGCGATGCAACGGTTCTGCTCGAGGTTTGCGCTGGGCAGCAGAGGAGATGTGTCAATTCTGCTGGATTCACAGATAAACAGGCAGAGCTCCTTCAGGCCCACTTCCAAGGGTCCAGGACTGGGGTGGCACCACTAGTTCAGGTGCTGGTTACAAGAGACTAGTCCTTGGAGTAAGTCTGGTGGGCCTGTGTTCAGGTTGTAGGTCCTCTCCTTCTCACCCAGGCAAGAGGGCAGCAGGCAGAAGGTCAGCACAGCAGCCCTTCAGAACAGCAGTCCAGCAGAGTGGGTGTCCTTTCAGCAGCATAGCAGTCCTACTTTCTTGCCCAGAAGTGTACAAAAACGTTGGTGTCTGAGGTCCAATGCTTATGTCCAGTTCTGCCTTTGCAGGGGGAGAAGCTTCTATAGGTTTTCCTTTGAAGCACGCAGGTGCTGCCTTCCTGCCCCTGGTTCCAAATTAACTACAGGGGGTATGCAGCACTTCGTGTGGAGGTAGGACACAGCCTATTTAAGTGTAAATAGGGCTGTGCCCAGCTCCTCTTTCCCATCCTGACAGTGATGGCCCATCCAGACACAACTAAGCTCTGTATTGTGTGTATGCTGTCTAGGATGAATACACAAAGCCCAACTTCAAATATACCCAAGCATGTGACCCATAGACAAGCTACAGGCAACAAATGGCTAAGGCAAGAAAATGCCAACTTTCAAAAAGTGCCATTTAAAAAATTGTAATTTTAAATCTGACTCCACAATAAAAGATGATTTTTCATTACAATTCCAAAGACATCAAACATGAACTGGTTACCTATACCTATTTCAAAATTACAGCTAATTAAATGTAATAAGATAACTCCAATGTTATCCCATGGCAGATGTAGGCCTTGAAGTGCTGAAAAACAAATTTAACGGTTTTTCACTATCAGGATAAGTAAAACATAAATGTACATGTCCAATGTTTATTAACACTGTACCCTGTCCACTGGACTGTCCAGGGTCTACCCTAGGGGTGACTTATATGTATTAAAAAGGAAAGTTTGGGGCCTAGCAAAATGTTTATTTTGTCAGATTGAAATGGCAGTTTAAAACTGCACTCACGGGCTGCAATGACATGTTTGTAAGGGATACATAAGTGGGTGACACAATCAGTGCTGCAGACCCACTAGTAGCATTTAATTTACAGGCTTTGGATACACATAGTACCAGTTTACTAAGGACCTACGAGAAAATTAAGTATGCCAATTCTGTGGAAGCAAATCTAACATGTTTAGAGGAGAGAGTACAAGCACCTTAGCACTGGTTGGTAGTGCTAAAGTGCACAGAGTCCTAAGGCCAACAAAAACATTTAGCCAAAAAAGAATTGAGGGTAAAAGCAAAAGATTTGGGGGTGACCCTGCAGAGAGGGCCAGGCCCAACATTTATGTTATATTTTCTATGTAATATGATTTAAGTACACTTCTAGTGCCTTTGATTATGTATTTATTTTTATAGACCCAGCTTTGTTTTCATCATTTAAGTTATAAATGGTCCCAATGAATGTGGTAAAAAGCATCAGAAATAACCCACCAAATGTGTGTAGACATTTTTAACCATCCACGGTGGTCCAACCTAAAGAGGAACTGAACATATGATCACTTTCCACCACCTTCTGGGATTAGTGTTGCGCAACAGGGACCTTATTTATAACTTTGGGTGGAATGGTTACGGTTTATTCTAACCAGTATTTCCTTACTGTAGGGCTTTTCCTTGAGGCTGTTCATCTCCTATAAATATATTATTGTATGTTTAATGAATTATGTTGCTTAAAGTTTTCTTTTTGCACTATTAGACATTAGATTTCTTGTAGTAATTACCCTTTAAACTGAAGATGAATAGAGTATGTAAAAATATTGATGAATGTGATTTATAGTGTATTACTATCATTAGTGCCTTATTTGGGAGCTGTATTAGGAATACCATTTGCCAAACAACTTACATGGGGCCTTTTAAAGACCTGTAGAGCCGCTACCTTTTCCAAGGCTGTGGAGGCGATTTTTAGTTTTGCTAGGCAGTAAGCCTGTCAGAGAACTTATGGCTATTTACATAGACAAATGCTGTGCTATTGCCTCTTATGGGGCTGGGGTGTGGGGAATCAGTGAATAAGTGGGTTTGGAAAGAATTGATAAATATTTTATCAAAAGGCTACTTGCTGTGCCCAAAAGTACCAATTCCTTTATTTACCACTCTGAGGTTGGGTTAAGGTACATTAATGATTTTATTAAAATGCAACCCCTCTACTTGTGGCTCATGATTTGGACAAGGAGTAAAACTTCCTTCAATCAGGCCATGCTCACTGATTGCCTGAAACCTGATCAATGTCTAAATATTCCCTGGTTTAGATACATCTATAATATATGCATCAGTCTAGGCCGGTGTTGGAAATGGCCCTTTTTGCATGGTTATCCCCAAACTTTTTGCTTATTCCTCCTGTTTTTTCCTGACCTGTCTTTGTTGGTTTTAGGACTCTGGGCACTTTACCACTGCTGATCAGTGCTAAAGTGCATATGCTCTCTGTGTAAATTTGTATTATGGATTGGTGTTTCCATGATTGGCATAGTTGATTTACTGGTAAGCCCCTAGTAAAGTGCTCTGAGTGTGCCAGAGCCTGTAAATCAAATGCTACTAGTGGGCCTGCCAATCTAATGAATAATTCAGACCTTAGGCCAAACGTTCTAAAGTCTATGGGGGATATTCACAAGAACGTGCGCTAAACATCTCCAAAAAATGTTAACGCAACTTTACACATCGCAGTCCATCGCGGGAAAATAACCCTGTGTTAACGTGGAATTCACAACACGGCGGTACCATGTGATAGTCTCCCGAAAACGCGGACAATGTCCGCGATACAACAACTGCGACCGTGATAAAAACCCAAACCCCAACGCAAAAAAACATGCGATGGGCCAAACCGCGATGAGGAAATCAGCGATAAGCAGCGCCAGGCCTGCTATACACACACGGCAGGCAGGAAAATCACTACAAAAGTAGAAAAAACACACAAACATAAAATGACCAACACTGAAGCACCATGGAGGCAGCCGGAGCAGGCGCAGAGGACGAGCGGAACCCCACAAGCACCCCGGTCGACCAGCCTGGGACCTCGGGTACAGGGTAGGGCAAGGACAAGAAGAAGAGGAAGACGAAGTTCAGTCCGCAGGAGAATAGGATCCTGGTCACGCAGGTGATAGTACACCATCAACAACTGTTCGTCACCTCCAATGTGTCATTGGGCACCAAAAATGGAATATGGCGGTCCATCGTGGACAAGGTGAATGCCGTCGGAGAGCACAAGAGGTCAATGGACGAGGTCAAGAGGCGATGGATTGACATCAAGCGCAAAACCAAGGAGAAACTCGCAGGCAACCAGAAGGCAGCAATGCAGACTGGAGGAGCTGGTGTCGACAGTCATCAGTGTGGAGACTGTGGCAGGAGTCGGGGCACCAGACACTGCTCGACATGACACAACACAACAGCAACAGGGTGAGTAACCACCAGGTACTGGGGGGACGGGGGGAGATGGCCACAATGGCACACATGCACAATCAAGCAGAGCACAGTGCACACCCACAATGACTCTGGATCATGGCCCTGATCTACAGACTGTCACAATGTACATTGCCATGCTGTCTGAATGTGAACATGTACCATGCGGCTACATACATGTGGACACATTGTAACACAGCATCTCCCCTTCACATTGCAGGGGCACCGTCAACACCTCCTGCAGAGCAGTCCTAGCCACTCTTCACTGATGACGAGGAGGACACCACCAGCATCGACACCCAAGCCCTCCAAGACATCATTGAACTCATCCGCCAATCACCTCCAGGACCAGGGCAGCCCAGCTGCATCGAGGAGACCCCACCCACTCCACAAACCACCCAGCAGGAAGCACCCACAACCCCGGCTGTCTCCCAAGACCCCCCCGAACAACACATGGCCTTCCAACGCCGTGTGTTGGAGGGCCAGAGGGAGATGGCTGAGCAGGTGCGGGTGGGGTTCGACCTCATGGCCACCAAACTTCACGTTATCCATGGGTGTCTGAGTCCCATCAGGGGCCACCTCCAGTCCCTAACGGACACCCACAGGCCACTCCATGGTCTCCAACAATCCCTGGCTGACATCGCTGGAGTCATTACTCGGAGACAAGAACACCTGTCTGCTCAGAGTGGCTCCAGCAATCTCAGCCATGAGCTGGCACACATGTGGAGGCTCATGGAGGATATGGTGCAGATGGAGGTGGAAAGGATGGCAGCCACCGCTGCACATCAGCAAAATGTAGCTGGGATCTACCATGCCCTGCATGTCCTCATCATGGCATTGCTGCCACAAGGCGTGGCGCAGATGAATGCTGCTGCTCCTACACCATCCACATTTCCGCCCCCTGGTGTGTCAGTGCCTCACAGTGCGGCAGGCATTTCCACTCCGGCACCTGATGTGTCACTGCCACACAGTGCGGCCGACAATCCACCTCCGGCCCCTGATGTGTCAGTGGCACACAGTGCCGCAGCAGGAAATGCACCACCCACAGGTGGGGCAGAGCACACATCCGAGGACGTGGATGGGCTTGAGATCAGAAGGAGGCACTAGCATTCATGTCCGCCACCTGGCCTGATGCTGCTTGGTGCTGCACATGGCCCCATGACCTTCCACTGACCCCCGATACACTCTGCTGCACTCACCTTGGATCGCGACATGGACTGCCATATCCTGTTTGGTGACCAATGACACGGCGACCAGACTGCGGACTGTACCCTTCCTCTTCCGCTGTACTTGTCATTCCCTGATGGACTCTGGCTGGCCCTCCACGGGCCCATATTGTGAAGTGGGGTTGGCATGGCCCTGTACTGCTCCAGCTGCAAAACTCCATTGGATGTGCATTAGGCATTCAGAAACGCACTGCTGTGTCATGACTTTCATCATTCATGTATGAAT
Organism: Calotriton arnoldi; assembly: GCA_963921515.1. Classification (NCBI taxonomy): domain Eukaryota; kingdom Metazoa; phylum Chordata; class Amphibia; order Caudata; family Salamandridae; genus Calotriton; species Calotriton arnoldi. The sequence continues at coordinate 1,353,614 of CAWUFW010001414.1, forward strand.
GTGTGGATGAATGTAGGGTCAGTGATTGCCCCTAACGTCAATGATGCTCATCTAGTGGGATTCCAGTCACAGTGTGCTACATTGCCGATTGCGTTCCGGGTGCCGTAGACACTACAACAGGGACACTCGCATTAGTCACTTCCTTGTCCGGACATGGACTGAACCACGCCCAGAGCCCCCGAGTCATTGTTGCAAGCCCTGCGCTGGTCCGGCATACGCCAGGCCAGACCACTCCGCTTACGCTCCGAGGGGGGGGCCACATAGCTACAAGTCGCAGGTTTACACGCTAGTGGTCTGCAGGTTGCTGGTCTAGTTGTCAGCATGTCACGGCCACTCCCTGAGGGCAGGTTTGCATACACCCCACACCCATCCGGCACAGGCGTCACAGGCCATGTGACCCCGCCAATATAAGGGGCCGACAACGTCACATTCCCCACTGCCGGTGGTGACTGGATGACGGACGTTCCACGATTCTCAATCATAAAGGGCCCATGAGTTGTTGCGCACAGGGTTAGTGGCACCCGAAGCCTTGCGGCCGTCACGGGCCTACCACCACGTGGCGCTGACTGGGGTTGCACAGGGTTAGTGGCACCCGAAGCCTTGCGGCCGTCACAGGCATACCACCATGTGGTGCTGACTGGGGTTGCACAGGGTTAGTGGCACCTGAAGCCTTGCGGCCGTCACGGGCCTACCACCACGTGGCGCTGACTGGGGTTGCACAGGGTTAGTGGCACCGAAATTGCTGAGCGGGTGTGCAGCCTGCGATGATGACGTGTGCACTGATGTGGTCTCTGCCATTGATGTCTCAGGACTCAGCGTCATGTGTGGGACCTGCTGGGCCGCGGTGCGGGTCCGCATGATGTGGAGCATGCCATGGTGGCGGGACCTGGGCCTGGAGCTTGCACGAGCACGTGGTGTGCCCACTGGTGGACACACCGTTGGTGGCAGGTGAGCAGTGGGGCCTGGGTGCGCAAGTGTGGACAGCCAGCGCTGGCCGGCGGGAGGGGGTAGGGTGCGGCTGCATTAGTGCACAGGGATGGACAGGCGTTGTTGCCATGTGCAGTGAGATGGACTCTGCCATGATTGACTCTGGCCTCGATTACAGATTGCAGACCTGGTGGCTTGCAGTGTATACCGGCACGTGGTTGGAGACACACCGGTGGCAGCAGGTGAGCAGTGGTGCCTGGGTGCCCGGGGCGGCAGTGTCCCTCCTTCTCTCTCTCTCTCTCTCTCTCTCCCTTCCTTTCCTTCTCTCTCTCTCTCTCCCTTCCTTTCCTCTCTCTCTCCCTTCCTTTCCTTCTCTCTCTCTCTCTCTCCCTTCCTTTCCTTCTCTCTCTTTCCCTCTCTGCCTTTCTTTCCTTCTCTGTGTCTCGCTCCTTTGATGTGCGCATGACACACGTTCTGATTTTGTGCTTTATTTTCCAGGCATTGACATCAAGATTGTCCCCGACGGACCCGACAGGAGTCTTCCGCATTGGTGTTTTGTGTTGTATTTCAATAAAGTTTTTGGTTGTTACTTCAAAGATGAGTGACTGTTTCTCGTTCTTCTGACCACACATGTATGTTTCTTGTTGTCATTGTGCGACATCATGCGCTTTTGTGGCTCTTGTGTCGTGCACGGTATGTGTTTGTCCGGGGGGTCCGGGGGGCCTGGGAGTGGTGGCAGTGGGTGTTGTGGCCCTCATGGGTCTCCGAGCTGCATGATCATTGTCTCCATGGCATCTGTGGGGCTTCAGATGTGGCTCTGGGCTGGGCTCCCTTTCATACTGCAGGTAGTCGTCATGCTTAACACCAGCAGAAGGCAGGTGTTTAATCCCTGCTGCTACTGCGGCTTATCGCCTGTTTTTGGTTCGCATCGCAGATCTGGCAGTTCGTTGTGAATGTGGTGTAGTGGTATTTTCGTGTGTTTTTGCACGGGAACGCCTACTCTGCATCTCATTAGGGTTAGTTGGTGGTGTCACCCGTGGAGGTAAATTTTGCGGCAGTTATCGCGGGAATACTGGCGTTGTCTGCAGTTTGCACCCGCTTGTGAATGGGGCGTTAAATCTATCTCCACTTTTGATGCGTTAAGGTGGCGATAACTTGGCGATAAGTCCTTGTGAATATGCCCCTATGTGATTTATTTCACTTGACTTATTCCTTTTTAAAGACAAGATTCTACTATTTAGTCATGTCATGAAATGGGCAACAGATCATTTAAGTGCACATTGAATAATCATTTAAAGCAAACTTGAACACATTACAAAACAATCCATTTGTGAAAGAACATAATACAAAAAAAGTTTTTGAAACATAAAGTGAACATACATAAAAATTAATACCAAATACAAATTGACCAGTCCTTGTTTTAAGAAAAGCACTAGGCGGACACTATCATGTTTTTGAAACAAGGCCTTTGCCTCTTGTCCTGCCTGTGACACGAGAAATAGGGTTACACAATATCAACGGTTGTTGTCTAGGTGGGGAACACCTATTTTCATTAATTCCCTCAAGACACGCCCTGTAGTAGGTTAACTCATTCCCTGGAGCCAACGCTTTTCGAACCCCAACTTGCTGGGGGGTTCTCCTCAAGACTAGGACTAGGACTTGGTCTTGAAATCTGCTTGTGGCGCCGAATAAATCAGGAATGTTGCAGTGCCATAGAAGGTGTTCCTGGGCACTTAACCACTGCTAACCAGTGCTAAAGTGCATATGCTCTGTACTCAAAACATGGTAACATTTCTTATCCACAATTAGCATATTTAATTTACTTAGAATTCCCTAGTAGAGTGCACTATACGTGCCCAGGGCATGTAAATTAAATGCTACTAGTAGGCCTGCAGCACTGATTGTGCCATCCACCCTAGGTTAACATTGGGATTGCCTTAAGATATCTTTTAAGTATCATTTCTAATTGGGGAAAGATAGAGAATTGGAATTTGGTGTCTCTGGACATTAAAATTACAACTTATGGTGAAGTCGGATTTTAAATTGTAAGTCTTAAAATGCAATTTTTAGAAAGTTGGCATTTTCTTACTTTAACCATTATGTATTTGGATTTAATCATAAAAATCCATATCTCATCTTCTACATATTGGAAATTTGTTGTTTTGGTCTTGTATTACTCCGATAAATATTTTTTATTTTAAGTGCTTTCATTGTGTTACTGTAATTAAAGTGTGCACAAATACTTTACACAGTGCCTCATCAGTTAAGCATACCTGCTCTGTGCCAAGTTACCAGAGGGTGTGCACAGGTTAATTTAGGTTGTGTATCTGATTTACCCAGACTAGGATTGTGAATCCTGCTTGCACAGGGTGTATACTCTGCCAGCCAAAAAAACCTCAATTTCTAACATATACTTTCCAAAATTATTTTTCAGCTACCACTAACAAGTTAAGTTAAATTTTAAATGCAGTTATTTGGTATTTATATTTTACATACTTTAAATATTTTAATTTAATATAACATTATTTCCAAATGTTTTTTTTTTAAATCCATATCTGCCTCATTGTCTGTGGGAGGATGCTGCAGTGTCAGTGGTTGGCCATGTGTGGTTCTGGACTTACTCCAGCTCTGAGCTGGAGTACATTTAAACTGTTTGAGTCCTGGCTGCATTATTTTTCAAAGTGCAGTTTGGTAATAGGAATGGGCTTACTCTCTTGTTGTTGGTTGCACGTCACTCCCTGAACCCCTCCTTGGACCTCTCTCAACTCTTTCTTACTTCTCCCTAAACCCCCTCTTATTTAGTTATATGTGTTCCCCTTTGTTTAGCTACTTCCCCTCGTATGACTACATTTACTACTAAGGGCCTGATTCTGATGCGGTTAGGAAGGCCTCCTAACGGCATTTGCTCCTTCCAAATCGGATCGGGAACGTGTCTTTCCGACCGACTCGGAAAGGTTTCCGACCAACCAAGTATGATGCGAGTTAGGCGTTAGGAATATCCCAATCTGAACCCGACGGCATTTGGAATGACCAGGCCGTACGGAGCAGAATCGTACGTGTTTCCGAACTACCGAGCACGATGCTCGATTTGGACAACCTTTCCGGACCGTGCCGTTCGAAAACAGACATTGTGAGCCTGCAGTGGGCCCCCCTGCACCCAGAGCCTTCCGATCGGGCCAGTGGGGGTACCCATGGGTCCCCCCTTACCAGCCATACACAGTGTGGCAGGCACCAGGGGGTGCCAGCCACTGGGTGCCCGATTTTCCCCAGGCACCCCTTTCTTCAATGGGAGCCTATGCATTCGGTCGGAACAAAGGCTCCCATTGAAGTCAATGGGAGTCCAACCAAATAGTATCTGGAAGCATCCGGATGCATCGTACTGGGTCGGTTGGACTCTCCTGATCCGATTCGGTCGGAAACCGTTCCCAAACCCATTCGGTCAGGAAGCTATCCAAACCGCATCAGAATCGGGCCCTAAGTAATAAATGTCCATGTGTGAGGGTTTCTCCATAGAAAGGATAAGAGATATGTAGGTGGAGATTTCGTTTTTTTAATTGCATTTGTTAATAAAATATAGCACTATTGTGATGCTACTTTAAATACTGCACAAAATGCATTTTGTGAGTCAAGCCCTCAATATTTAGCAGTCAACAGACTCCCACATTAGTTAGAGTTATCTAGGCAGTAGTCCAAAATGACTTTGATGCGTACTGTTAAAGAATTATAATACATTTTAAGAAAAAATGGTACTGTATGCAAATGGTGCAACTTAATTCTTCTGGCATTGTCCATCTTGGGAGCAACGGTGAATGATGGAGCAGGAGTACCATGGATGTTCCACTTCTTTGCAGAAGAGAAGATCTGTGGAATGAGAAGAAAAAATGACAATATTTGTGACCCAAGGTAACTATGGTGCACAAAAAGTCAGAGTGCAGCACATTAGCTAGCATACAATTAACTGAAAGCCAATCTAATATCACAGATCCCAGGCAAGTAGCTACAAGTACCCTGAATGCTTGATCACCAAAACAATAAAACAGTTTAGCCATCCCCATGATCATCATGTGCACCACAACCACAGGATTTGCCACTAGAGCCACTAGTGTGCATTTATTATAATATGTCAATCTTTTCCATGTCCAGTTCACAAGGGTAGGCCTCTTTGAATTCTCTTGTTTCCCATAGAAGTAGATATGCATTGTTCCTTCTTCTGTATGTTATTCTCAAGACTTGCAGATTGTGTTTCTTTCAAAAACAGATACGGGGCATATTATCAAGCGGCAGCGATAATTATCGCTGGCCGCTCTTAGCGTGAGGATTTTTATCGCCGGAAATTATCGCCATGCTAGCGCTGTATTAACAACGCATAGCTCAATGGCGATAATTATTCCAGCGATAGCGGTGTTTTCCATGGAACATCGCTGGTTTTCCAGCGATGTTCCATGTAAAACGGCGATATCCTTGATGATAGGGCCTGTGGTCTCAGCCACACAATCCACCCCCCATGTTAGGTATGCCTTAGTCAGGAATTTAACAGACGTTAAATTCCTGCGTTAAGGCATACTTAACGCGATTTCAAATATCGCTACCCCTCCTTGATAATATCGCGAAGCTGCCTTCGCGATATTATCCCATGTTGTTTTCACAGCCACGCCTCCTTTGCATCTCATTATCGAGGCGAGGCATGTGAAAAACGGGCCCTAACTCAAGGAATCACGCGCTAGCGTGTCCTTGATGATAATGCGATAAAATTATCGCTGCTTTTCGCCCGAAAACAGACGCTAAAGCGGCCATAATTTTATCGCGGGGCCTTGTAGATATGCCCCAGATACATTTGTTGAACAAGAGATAAAGATAATTTTAGGCATAGGCTAGTCTAGATTAACTGAGGACTTTCAGACGATCCAAGAGATGCCGGAGTGCAATAACCAAAATGCTAACAAAGTAACACCCATACAATTCTTCTTGAATCAAAATATCACCCAAGCATGAATACCAAGTTTATCCAGACTAAGCCCCTAACATCCATCACATGAATCGTCATTTGGAATTCATTAAAGCAAGTTACCTGTTCCAAGTGACATTGTCTATCTACCTATGCATCTCTTTTTTCCTTTGGAAGTGACATACGTAAGTTGTGCAGCAGTCCTTTGCATCTACACTTACAGCTAAAAATGGAAATACAAAGTTAAGCATTGGAGAGAGACATCTTGTTTTTTCATGAGATAGTCTGGAGGTGTCCACTGCTGATAGCAGTGATTGGTCATTGCAAAATCTACAGTTAACCCTACAGTGAACTATTTCTCTTTCTTTTTAAAAAAAGTTTATAAAACATTTTATTGGTTTTGCAGAACAACAAAATCAATAAGTAACACAACTTCGGCCGCAAGGTACTGTTTGAGTGTTAGGCAGTTAGCATGATAACAACCACTACACTGTAAGCTGGATGCATTTCCCATTCCACAAACTTGTATAAAGTCGTACATATACTCATATTCACACTTTGAGTACATGTCAGTCTATGGGCCTCTATAATGATTCAGGGTGCCCTTATCCGCTCAAATTTCTGTGGGACGCCAGTGCTTTAAACACCAGTTTTCTCCATAGCCGCACAGTGGTCCATGCCCCTGACCCACTCCTGCAATGGCGCTGCCCTCTCGTCCCTACAATTCCTCGCCAGATCTCTCTTGGCCACCATCTATGTCGTAGCAAGAAGGGCTTGCATGGCACAAGGCTCCCCCAAGGGATCCATAATCCAGCACAACCTTGGGGTCCATGGCTAGCAGCTGGCCCACCAACCGCCCAGTCCAGTTGTTGACTTCTCGCCAGTGACCCTGGGCAATCCGTCAATCCCACAAAACATGATAAAGAGAGACAAGAGAGCCGTGACATCGAAGACACTCGGGCTCCGTGGTACAGCCCATCATCAGCCAGAGCCTCTCCAGGAAGTAATGGAACCAGTGGAAGTACTTAAACTCTATTAAGCAAAAATGCATAGAAATAGCCATCATTCTGGGGGCCATATTCGCCTCCACCCATTCACCATCATCAAGAGTCCCTACATATTGCTCCGACCTCATCCTAAGGGGTAACAAAGAGTCAGGCGTATAACCAACAAATGACTTATAGAGGTGCGAGACATCCCCTCTTTCCAAGGCCTCCATTACTAACTTGCATTCTAGAGGATTAAATTCAGGAAGGGTACACAGTTGACCCCTTTAACTCACCAAAGCATGGCGCAGTGGAAGATAACTACAGAATTGGGAAGAGTGCAGATTAAAGTCAGCTGCCAGCTCCTGGAATGATCGCATGTGTACCTCCTTTCAGACATCCCCCAGTGTTGATATTCCAATGAAGTCCCAAGCCTGAAACTCCAAAAGGTCAGCAGTTTCTGACAACCCCTTTCCATGCCAGAGGGGAGTCTCCCCCATGAGAGTGCCATGCCATTTCATGTCTCGGAGGGCTGCATACCAGCACTGAATGGGGACCTGGGTGATGGGCAGCATAAAGTGGAGGGGTAATCTAACATACAGCAAGGAGAGCATACCATAGGGATGTAGCAGCTCCAAATCCAGGTTGTGAGCCGGGTCATCCCTGTCCACCCAAATCCAGTTGTTAATGTTAAATAGTTGCGTGAAAACTCTGGGTGTTTTGCCTGCCCAGCGAAAACTGCTTATATTGGCATGTAGATTGGCAAAGAAGGTGAGAGGCACAGGTAGATGTAATGCTGCAGAGCATCCAAAAAAATGAGAAAAGGACACCATCCTAAAGAACGCCGCAGCCCTGCCATTAACAGTGGCAATTTGGACCATTCCCCATTTCCTGACATGCCCTGACCAGCAGCAGAATAATATTTCGTTCTTGGTGCTTTGCTGTCACCCCCTACCCACAACCTTGAATCCGCCCCCTGTCAATCAACCTCTCCCTGTATAGGTAACAGGGTTGACTTCCCCAGTTGACTTTGAGCTTGAGGCATCCCCATAAATCATCAGGATTTCCATGTGTCGTGGGACAGCATCCCACAGTCTCTGGAGGAAGAGGAGCATGTCATCAGCATACAGAGAAACACTTTCCTCTGCCTCCCCCTTCCGCTTGATCCCACATAAAATGACATCTATCTGGATAAGCTCTACCAACGGCTCCATCACTATAGCGAACAGTAGGGGGGAGAGTGGGCACAACTGCTGAGCACCCATTTCTGTAGAAAACGTCTGGGACAGGGCTCCATTCACTCGGAACTGAGCCCACAAATCTGTGTACAAGATGCACACCCACTTTCTGAACCTAAGACCAATGCACTTTCTGCAGAGGACAGGTAGGAGAAAAGGCCAGTGTACCATGTTGAAGGCCCTCTTGATTTCAACCAGTAGGAGGGCCACATCACACGACAGTTCCCCAGAGCAGTCATGTGTCAGATGTAGCCAGCTGAGGCAATGCTTCTGCCCGGCATAAAGCCACTCTGATCAGAGTGGATCACAGAACCTATCACCATAGCCAGATGTGTAACTAACCAGCCCTCTAACCAAAATTTTTATCTCAAGATCAATAAGTGAAATAGAATGGTATGACCCGCAGTTTGCTGGGGGTTTGTCAGGTCTCACTATAACTGTGATCGTGGCGTCACTGAGGTCTGGAGATAGCCTCCCTCATGCAAATATGTCTTCATACAGCCAGAGCAAATGCGGGACCAACAAACAGGAGTACTGCATATAGAGCTAAAAATGTAGCCAACTAGGGCCCCGGGCCTTCCAAGAGGGCATCGCAGAGATGGCCTTCTGCACCTCCTCAGCAGTGAGGGGGAGATCCAGGTTTCCATTCTTCAAGGTCAGAGCATTTGCACGGGCAAATCATGGATGATGGGGTGGTCTGCTCCATAAAGGGGGGGGGGGTCTAGGCCACCGTACAGGGTCTGAAAGTGTGAAGCAAATTCCCCCACCAAGAGATCAACACCCCGCAGTGTTGCTCTCTCAGGAGTACACAGCTTGACCGCCAGACTACATGGGCGATTCACTGTTGCCAGCCAGTATACCAACCTGCCCGCCTAGTCCCGCATCTTGTACACCGACCTGTGGGAGTGGAGCCAACTGATTTTCTCTGACTCCAACAGCTTTCACCAAAGAGCCAGGTGAGCTTTGTTAAGATTACGCTGCAAAGACTGGGAGGAGGAGATCCGAGCCTGCCGCTCGAGGCCAGTAATCTTGTCCTCCAACTAAAGTAACTCCCCCTCCCTGTGCCTAGCACACCCAGTTATGGATAAAACAGCCTGGCCCTTGAGAACTGTTTTAAATACCTTCCAAAGGTCAGTGAAGGAGGAAGCCGTACCTTTGTTAAGTTCCAAGTAATTTATGATAGCTCCCCTAATCTCTTTCACAAAGTCAAGTCCGGAAATCACAAGGCATTCAACCCCCCCAGTCCCCGCTCACCTTGCCGCCTGATCCCAACTGCCAAAAATACCGGGGAGATCTGAAAGCCCCCTCAGAAGGATTCATGACTGTGTTATTTAACCTACGTCTGAGGAGGGCAGCAGGAAATAAATAGGCAGAAGGAAATGCCATAGGGGCGTAGTATCTTCATTGCTGCTCAGTGGGATGTTGCAGCCACCAAGCATCCACCAAGCCCAATGCCTTTGTCCAGATCAAAGGCGTGTGGTACGGTGACCCCGGGGCAGACGTCATGGCCACCACCATGTTCATCACCACTTTAAAGTCCCCCAGAAATGTAAACCCAGGTGTGGCCTCTGCCAGACACTGGGCCACTGCCTCAAGTGTCCATCCCAGAATTTGCAGAGAGGCATACACACTTGTCCATGCCACACCATCAAGAGTCCTGCGTAGGATCACAAAACTTCTCAAGCGGTCCATGATCATGTCTCACACCACCAGCAGAATGGCCACCCCTTCAAACCCCATTGTGTAACACAAGTGGTAGACTCTGGAATTCCCATGGAGACCCTAGAACAAACAGTTAGTGCCTAGAAGGTGCATTTCCTGAAGCAGGAGAACCGATGGGTGATGCCTCCTGGCATAAGCCAGGACCCTCACCATTTGGTCATATTAGTGAATCCATTCATATTCCTGTGTATTGCCCAACTGATGACACAATCTTTTTTTGCCATCTTAGATTTGGATTCACTCGAAGAATTAAGCTCTTGAACCAAAGCAGCTGCTTCTTTATTTACAATTTTGTATGGTTGTTCCACCCTTTGCAAAAGGTCCTGCAGCATGTGCAACAATGAAATGGCTTGGCTCCAAGTACAATCCTCCTTCCTGACTTCCTGCATCAAAGTCTCAAAACAAATCAACATTTGGGTCAGACCCTTCAAAAGCTTCGATTTGTCAACTTCCATTGTCATGGTTTTTGCAGCTGAATCCCCCTCCTTTTGCACTATATAATCATTGAAACGGCTTCATTGCTCCAACAGGCCTTCCAGCATATAGAATGTCTTCTTCCCAACTTTTTGCTAAACAGTGCTAAAGTGCATGTGCTTTCTCCTCTGAACATGGTAATATTGGCTCACACACAATTAGCATATTTAATTTACTTGTAAGTCCCTAGTACAGTGCACTACGTGTACCCAGGGCCTGAAATTTAAATGCTACTATTGGGCCTGCAGTACTGATTGTGCCATCCACTGAAGTAGCCCTTTAAATGTCTCTCAGGCCTGCCATTTCAGAGCCTGTATGTGCAGTTTAAACTTCCATTTGCCCAACTGCCAACTACAATGGAAGCTTAGGTGTGACTGAATGGGACATCCCTGGCAGGATGAGAGGGAGTAGCTGGGCCCAGCCTCACTTACACCTGAATAGGCTGTGTCCTGTCCCCATGCAAAGGCTGCATACTCCCTGTAATTAGTCTGGAGCTATGGCACGGAAGGCAGGGAATTTGTGCACTTCAAAGGCATGCCTCTAGAAACTTCTCCCCACTGCAAAGGCACAACTTTGTATAAAATCAGGACCTTAGACCAGGGGCGGCTCCTCAGTTATAGCAGAGGAGCATCACCCCACTGAAATGCCCAGAGACAAAAAATAAAATGGTAATGAAGTGAATTCATTACCATTTTATTTTTTGGAACCCCGTCTCAAACTGAGTGTCAGGATGGGGTGGGCCTGCTGAATGGCAGCAGCAGGGAGGAGGGTGAGCTGCCTTTGCACTTGTTTAAAGTGCACTTGTCTCTTTGGCCATCTTTCTTGCAACGGCCAGCCACACATGCGCACTTTAAACTAACCCTGGGCATTGAATTCCGCTCCGCTCGCGGAATTTGCGGAATTTAGACAATTTCGCGTTCCGCGGAGAACGCGAAATTGCCAACAATTCCGCGATCCGCGGTGAAGCGGAATTATTTTCTTGTTCGCGCTTTAAAAATGCATTCTAGCGCGCCCGATTATGACTTACCGGGATTCCTGCGTTCGCCGACGGGTTTTCCTATTCGTTCGCGTGCGCCACGAGATTTCGGTAGCCGGCCGCGCGATCCTGCGAGAGTTTGCGATCGCGAACACGTCATTCGCCGCGCCATCGGACCACGCGAGAGTGTGCGATCGCGAACACGTCATTCGTCGCGCCATCGTGCACCACGAGAGAGATTGCGGTCGCGAACACGTCATTCGGGCGCGCCATCGGATTTCCGGCGGAATCTTTGTAAACCTGCGATCCCGAACACACAAAATTTTCAATCTGGAGAAGAATAATATCGCGAGCAGCATAAAACCTACTATAAACTGATGATTTCCATGGAAAAAAACATCAGATTGATATTTGGGTGTCCTTTTTTTCATTTTTGGGCGGGGGAGAGGGAGGAAGTGCCACAGAGTCTACTACTTCCTGTTCCTTTCCAGCAGGCTCCTCCCAGTGCTTTCTCCATCTCCTGTTCATTTTTCACTTGGATTTGAGCTGGAAGGATCACTCTTTGTGTCTGCTGCATCATTATCATTGGATTTGAGGATTTTTGGATTTGAGATTTTACAAGTAAGTTGGTGTTGTTTGATTGGGTCATTGCAGTTGCTGCAATTACAATTTTTTTTAATTTTCATCATTTTTAAAAATAAATATAGTGGTGGGTAGCCACTGTAGGCAGTAGGCCCAGAGCTAGTCATGGGTGGGTGCATGATGAAACATGATGAAACAACTGTTCCTTTGCTGTGTGATGTATTTTTTTAATTTCAAACATCATTTAGGGGGCATGGATGGCGTTGGATTGAATTGCAAAATGTGTATTTTTGGGTGTATTTCAGTTTTTGGGCTGTGTGCTAAATACATGCCTTAGTTGTGTGTGGTGTGCTGCAGGCCTTGTTTAGCCCTGTGGATTTTCGTTTTTGCATTTTATTGCATTACAGGCAAAGCAGTGTTGTTTACCATGCAGCCTTTGCCTGGCTATTATAGGTCTGTTTTCAGTACATTGTTTTCCAGGCCTCCTGCTTGTTGCTTGTGATTTGTGAGTGTCCATGTGGCTGGTAGCCATTTCTGGTGGGAGTTATAAGTGTGCTGCTTTTTTTGCCATATAGGCCTGCATGTGTTTCCTTTGTGACCTAGGCTTCTTGTTGTTGTGGGCCTGGCCATGAGGCTGGTGGCCATTTTGAAGCCAGGCAGTGTGCTTTTGCCATAGGCCTGCATTGTCTGTCTTCAGTTTCTTGTTGTTGTGGGCCTGGCCATGAGGCTGGCGGCCATTTTTAAGCCAGGTAGTGTGCTTTTTTTTCCATAGGCCTGCATTGTCTGTCTTCAGTTTCTTGTTGTTGTGGGCCTGGCCATGAGGCTGGTGGCCATTTTGAAGCCAGGCAGTGTGCTTTTTGCCATAGGCCTGCATTGTCTGTCTTCAGTTTCTTGTTGTTGTGGGCCTGGCCATGAGGCTGGCGGCCATTTTGAAGCCAGGTAGTGTGCTTTTTTTCCATAGGCCTGCATTGTCTGACTTCAGTTTCTTGTTGTTGTGGGCCTGGCCATGAGGCTGGCGGCCATTTTGAAGCCAGGCAGTGTGCTTTTGCCATAGGCCTGCATTGTCTGTCTTCAGTTTCTTGTTGTTGTGGGCCTGGCCATGAGGCTGGCGGCCATTTTGAAGCCAGGTAGTGTGCTTTTTTTCCATAGGCCTGCATTGTCTGTCTTCAGTTTCTTGTTGTTGTGGGTCTGGCCATGAGGCTGGCGGCCATTTTGAAGCCAGGCAGTGTGCTTTTTGCCATAGGCCTGCATTGTCTGTCTTCAGTTTCTTGTTGTTGTGGGCCTGGCCATGAGGCTGGCAGCCATTTTGAAGCCAGGCAGTGTGCTTTTTGCCATAGTCCTGCATTGTCTGTCTTCAGTTTCTTGTTGTTGTGGGCCTGGCCATGAGGCTGGCGGCCATTTTGAAGCCAGGCAGTGTGCTTTTTGCCATAGGCCTGCAAGCTTGTAGCCTAATCTGCCAACAGGCCTTCCATCCAGTGGGCCCAGAGATAGTCAGGGGTGCATAAAAGAACTGTTTCTGTGTGTTCTGTTGAATATAAACATCATTTAGGGCACATGGATGGGATTGAATTGCAAAATGTGGATTTATTTTTGGGGTGTACTTCAGTTTTTGGGGGTGTGTTACATGCCTTAGTTGTGTGTGGTGTGTTGCAGGCCTTGTTTAGCCCTGTGTATTTTCGTTTTTGCATTTTATTGCATTACAGGCAAAGCAGTGTGGTTTACCATGCAGCCTTTGCCTGGCTATCGTAGGCCTGTTTTCAGTACATTGTTTTCCAGGGCTCATGCTTGTGGCTTGTGATTTGTGAGTGTCCATGTGGCTGGTGGCCATTTCTGGTGTGAGTTATAAGTGTGCTGCTTTTGCCATATAGGCCTGCATGTGTTTCCTTTGTGGCCTAGGCTTCTTGTTGTTGTGGGCCTGGCCATGAGGCTGGCGGCCATTTTGAAGCCAGGCAGTGTGTTTTTTGCCATAGGCCTGCATTGTCTGTCTTCAGTTTCTTGTTGTTGTGGGCCTGGCCATGAGGCTGGCGGCCATTTTGAAGCCAGTCAGTGTGCTTTTGCCATAGGCCTGCAAGCTTGTAGCCTAATCTGCCAACAGGCCTTCCATCCAGTGGGCCCAGAGATAGTCAGGGGTGCATAAAAGAACTGTTTGTGTGTTCAGTTGAATTTAAACATCATTTAGGGCACATGGATGGCATTGAATTGCAAAATGTGGATTAATTTTTTGGGTGTATTTCTGTTTTTTGGGGTGTGTTACATGCCTTAGTTGTGTGTGGTGTGTTGCAGGCCTTGTTTAGCCCTGTGTATTTTTGTTTTTGCATTTTATTGCATTACAGGCAAAGCAGTGTGGTTTACCATGCAGCCTTTGCCTGGCTATCGTAGGCCTGTTTCAGTACATTGTTTTCCAGGCCTCATGATTGTTGCTTGTGATTTGTGAGTGTCCATGTGGCTGGTGGCCATTTCTGGTGGGAGTTATAAGTGTGCTGCTTTTGCCATTTAGGCCTGCATGGTTTTCCTCTTGGCTTACTGCTTGCATCCATCCCCTTTGCCAGCTGCAGCTCCCTGAATGATGTGATGAGCAAATAATTTAATGCCAAACAGGGTCCACTTCTATTACATTTGTATTTTGGTTGTCCTGACAGTGTACACAGTATACCATGAAAGCCCTTGTTGACAGTCTCACAAATGGCTACACTAATTTATATCTTTTATTTGTTTGTTTGTACTACTAGTAATTGAACCACAACAACAAATGCAATATTTCACTGATGTTCTTCTCCTGGCTTCTTTGCTTTTAGGTGCACAAAAAGATAGAGGAGGAGGTGTCATCATCATCATCACCCGTTGTACTGCCAGGCTGAAGTCCTGCTGCGCGTCACGTCCACGTGTGACCACAGACATCTCTGCAACTTGTGCACCTGCGTCCTGCTGACATCTGAAGAAGATGGCCCCAAAGAAAGGTACCAGGTCCTCCAGTAGCAAGAAAGTTGCCAGTGAGAAGAAGGGAGAGAAGAAGGAAGTGGCACTTGCCAAGACTGGGGTGCCGGCCGAGGTGTTTTTTGGTAAAAAAAAACTTACGCCTGCAGCAGCGGTGTCCAGCGGGGACCAAGCTGGGAGCAGCACCTCTGCATCAGTGGCCCCACCCCAGCAACCTAGGTCCAAGCCCATGACTGTGGCAGAGGGAGCCAGTCTACTAACGACCAGTGATGTTGAAATGTCATTATCGCAAAGTAGTACCCAATCCACGCACTCGCAGGCGCAAACTCAGGAGATAAGTGGGCAACCCCAGCCGCAACCCGAACCGCAGCTGGAACTGCATCCACAGCTGGAACCACAGCCGCAACCCCAGCCGCAGCCGGAACCGCAACCACAGCCGGAACCGCAACCACAGCCGGAACCACAGCCGCAGCCAGAACCACAGCCCACAATAGTAGCTGTTCCACCTGAAGTAGGGGCAGTTCAGGAAATCGAGCTTTTGCAGACGAAGAGGAGCAAGCCACTGTTCCAGAAGATCCAGTGTCTTCCATACCCCCAGCAAGGAAAAGGAGGCTTAGTACATCAACTTCTTCTTCAAGCCCCGCTTCTGATGATCTAGATGCCACTTGGAAGCCACCAGCTCAGCCTGAGAGTGATGCACACCACAAGACAAGGCTAGTGAAAAGGAAGGTTCCAGAAATCCTTACAGTTATGGAGGTAGATGTAGACGAGGGGGGTGATGATGATGAAGAGCCAGTCATCACGAACATCACACCTGGGCCTGCGGAGATGGAGACCAACATTATTAGACTATCCCAAATCGCTGCGAGGGATGTAGCACGGATACCACCAACACAGGTAACGCCAACACGACCTCCAGCTTCCATATTTGCCTTTGCAAAGGCCCGGCAGGGACCTACATCAAGCTCAACCACCACCTCAGTAGGTGGTGGTAATGTAAGTGCACAGAGTCAAATTCCATGCACACCCTCCATTTCATCTGGTATTGAAAGTGGCACCTCCAGCAGCTGCAGAAAGTTCTCCTCCCCAGTTTGGGACTTCTTTTCGGTTAGCAGTAAGGAGGAGAACATTGCTATATGCTCAATTTGTCGGCAGGCTGTTAGGCGGGGTAAGCTTGGTACAAACTATGGTACCGGAGGACAAACAAGTCATCTCAAAAAACACCACACTATCAGGTGGGAGGCTCACCTACTTCACTTACAAAAAAGTAAAACTGGACCCATTGCTGTTGTTGGGGATGAAGAAGTAGGGGAAGATATGATCGCGGTGGAAGGTCAACAAGAGGGAGACATTTATAGCCCTACCCCCAGCAGTGTACTGGTAACGCCCACATCCTCAGCAACATCTCAGTGGCACAGTAGTAAGAGTCAACATGAGACACCAAGGCAACCGGGCACTGCAATGAGCAAAAGTGCAGCGTCGTTGAGCCTAGCTGGCTTCAAGAAGAAAGGTGCACCACTAAGGAAAATATTCCAGCCTACCATTGACAGCATGCTTAGGTCGGAGGGGCAGTACCAACGCAACCACCCAACGGCACGGTTGTACAATGCGAAGCTGGCTAAAATGTTAGCGCTGGACCTTCTCCCTTTTTCATTTGTGGAAGGGGTGGATTTCCTTGAATTTGTGTCAGCCATCTGCCCTAAATGGAAGGTTCCCAGCCGTTCCTATTTTGCCCGAGTTGCTGTTCCAGCACTACATCACGATGTGCTTGAATTGGTTGGACAAGCTTTGCAGCAGAGTGCTGTTCACAAAATCCACCTGACAACAGACATGTGGACCAGTTGCCAAGCCACTGATTACATGTGCATCACTGCACACTGGGTCTCTTTTGTGGGGGTTAGAGACAAGCTATCTGAAGTAGGTGCTGTTGACACAGCTGCAATTTTTAATGCTTCTCGGAAACATGCAACTATAGCCATGTTCGCCATGGAGAAATCTCATACTGCTGAAAACATTTTGGAAGAGTTTAACAACAAGGTCTTTGAATGGCTGCGCCCCAGAGGGCTTCACATTGGTTTTGTTGCCACGGATAATGGCAGTAATATACTTAAGGCCATGACGCTTGGTAAGTATTTCAGGGTCCCGTGTTTGGCGCACTGCATTAACATTATAGTTCAAGACTTTCTGAAAAAAGAACCCATAGTCAGCAACTTACTGACCACCTGCTGCAGAATATGCACGCATTTCAGCCATTCTTTTAAAGCCCGGAAGCAGCTGAGGATCATTCAACGTGACTATAGAATGCCAGTCAAAGCACTGATCCAGGAGGTGGCAACACGTTGGAACTCAACGTATTACATGCTTGACCGTCTGTTTGAGCAGTACAGACCAATCAATGAATATGTCATGCAAAGGGCGGATGCTGCTGTGAAAGGCATGTCCCTTCAGGTAGACCAATGGTGCCTAGTTAAATCTCTTACAGAGATGCTTCTTCCTTTCGAGGTCTTCACACGTGAAGTCAGCAAGGAGGACTGTACTATGGGCCAAGCTATCCCATTGTTGCACATGCTAGAGCAAGAGCTGAAGAGGGTGTGTGAAGCGTACATAGGTGTGGAGGAAAAAAAAGAAGCATACCAGTTGGCGGAGAGCTTATCATGTCGCTTAAGTGAAAATGCAAGGGTGCAAAATAACATTCTGTCACAACAACATTACATTTGTGCCACAATTCTGGATCCACGGTACAAAGCGGCACTGCACAGTAAGACATTACTCCCTTTTTCAGAAGTGGATGTTGCCCGGTACAAAACTTGGATAGCTGAGGCAGCCAGTACATTGGAAAATGAACGGCTGGTAATTAAAGGCCTCAAACCCACATCAAGTACTACAGCAGGGCATCCTGCGTCAAGTTCAACTTCAGAGCCTGTGGGCAGTGCATTTGGTTCACAGCTGTCACCAACACTATCGACAACAGCAAGAACCGGATCATCATCAGCCCCAGTACAAACGGCACAGAATTGGTATTTACAGCAAGGACTTGCTAGGTCCAGTGCTGATGCAAAGACAAAAGAGGGCGCGCTAAGTTTAGCACCCCTGAACATTGACCGAATGGTCCAGGCCTACCTGGATGACCCAACAGAGGTCTACATTGATCAAAACCCATTGCGGTATTGGTATGGCAAAAGGGGCCAATGGCCAGTGCTCAGCAGGCTGGCGATCAACTATCTGGCTTGCCCTATCGCAAGTGTCTCTTCTGAACGTGTTTTCAGTGCTGCTGGTTCCATTGTAACAGTGAAAAGGACCAGTCTCTCACCCATAAACGTGGAGAGGTTAACCATGATCAAAATGAATCAGCAATTTATACCACCGAATTATACAATACATGAATCACCGCAGGAAGATGAGGACAGCGGCTCAGGTGATGGAAGTAGCATGTTGGATGCTGAATCCCTACTTCTGGTTGAACCTCCAGAGTTTGAGGACGAGCTATACTTCCCTGACGGTGACAACTAGGCTTCCAGTTCTTACTGTGGTTCTCCCTTATTTACTTCTATTTCTGTGTCTGTCTTTCTGTTTGGAAACTTCAAATCACAACAAATCCATCACCACCGTCTTCGTATTTTATTGCCTTATGAGTTTCAGCTCTCTGCATTTCAGTCCACTCCTCCGAGTCCTGCTCCTCCATCCTCCTGAATCGACCTAAATCTATTGCCCTCAAGCCAGATGATGATTGGATGTAGCATAATCGAAGAAAAACTAAAATCTTGCCTCGTTGAGTCTCTCCAAAAGAAGTGGAACATGATGATGACTACTATAGCTATCCTCCTTTCTGAGCCGATACAGACTGCCCATTAAGTGAAGATGAGAAGGAACAGGTAATGAATGATGACATGCATTGGACGCTGACTGAGTCATTTGTGTTGTTGTTGTTTGTAGTGCATGAAGGTAATTCATTGTGTACTATTATCTAATCTACACACTAAAAGTAACCCAATGCAATGTTTCTTTCCAATCTTGTTTTTCAATAAAAATTTTCTACTTCTACTGCAGGTCGATCCATTGCATTTTGAATATGGAAAGGGGACTCAATCTGTACACTACTGCACACTGAGTTGGACAACACACCATGATGTTGACCACAGTGACATTATCTCTTCGCACTCCAGTCACTCAGTACGATCCGAGATGATTGATGGAATAACTCAGTGCGTTTCATGAGTGCATTACAAGGTAACCAAGTCAACAACAACCACTGCAGACCTACATGTCTGTGTAGTGGTGGAGTCGAGTGTGGTGGTATGGTATGACTGACAGCGGGGCATTGATTTAGTCACTTAATTTGTAAAATGCTATGTTGCTGTATATCTGCTTTGTCTGCCTCTGTCAAAAAAGGTACGCTAAATGGAGGATGTGTCACGGGTGCCGTGGGCCTGCTCAGTCCTGTTGTTGTTGGAGGTTAATGCTGGAAACAGACTAGAGTAGACATGATGTATCCAAATCCATGCCGCCTCTGAAAGTGTTCTTGTTGCACTCCACCGTAATTTAGGCATTTTTTTTCTACTTGATTTTTCAATATCCCTTTGGTTTTCCCATCTGCAATTACAGGCCGGCCCTTACCCTGTGCTACACTGGGAAAAACAACTCTCACTTACCTTACCAATGAATCTACATGTGCCAGGCAGGCAGTGGCGTCACGCAAGATTGATGGCCGGAGCGTCCATGGAATGGAGGACCAAGACGAACGCCGAGATGCAACTCCCCATTTTGACCAGGATAACATACAGTAACAGTATCAACTTTCATCATCTTTTAAATTTCGATTCTTTTTTTTGTCTTCAATCATTACTACTGTGTGTTGTTGTTGTTATGTTTGCTCTCTGCTTATATAATTCAATTCATCCCTACAGCATTTTTTGACTTTTCTTTGCTATCTTTAAGCCCGGGCGGGTACAAAAGAACAGAAACTGTATGTAATTCGGGTCTCTCTGAGGGCAGACAGGCAAGGCAAATTGCATAATATACTGCTGCCCTGTACTGTCTAATTGTCTAGTAGTAGTAGTTAGTAATATCATTAACCATCAAGTTATCATCATCATGCATGCATTTCCTTTTTCTCCCTTAACTGATTTATGGATATGGTTGTCTGCCAATATTGTGTTTTGTTGTTGTCCATGCGTACTGTTTTTCTTTCTCAAACCTTTCCCAAAACCCCCTTCCCAATCATTCTTCAAACCCTAATCCTCTTCCCCCGGGCTGTGTGGCTTATTGAGGTGTGACTAAATTAAATGTACACCAATAATTTATCACACGCTTGCTGGGGCGGATGTGGCTAAAGCAACATAAATGCATTTTCAAGGCAGGGCGCGGATCTTCTTCTGCTTGCCCACCCTCCTATGAGCAGTATATTTGGGATTTTTTTACCAAAGGAACCGAATCCATCAGCATTAAATGCCATCATAGATTGGATTTGTTGTCATCGTCCGAAACAGCACTAACGGTTACGCTTGTGTCGAGTCACGGACCACGGTGTACTGTAGGCCTAGTCGAGTGACTCGACACAGCTAGAGTTTGTAACTCTATGTACTAGGCTATCCCCGCAACCATTATGTTTCCTTGTATTTTGGCATATTATTGTTTGGCAGTAAGTTCCGTACTGTACTTTGTTCTACTACTCCTCCCACAGTCTCTCTCAGGCGACTGACTGTCTCATTTTCTTTTATTTGCAAGTGCTACTGCCAGGGTCTACTACTACTACCACCACAACCATGGCATGTTGGGAAAGAAAACCATCACCACCATGCAGCCATCGCCGTGCCCAAGTTAAACATCAAGCACAGGTAAGAGAAGAGGTTTGGGTGAGGCATAATTAATAACGGATTTTTTTTCATTAATTCTATTTCACACACCCCTTTGAGTCCAGTTGCAGAATGCATAGATTATCAGGAGAGACTGACAGTACTAGTAGGACAAGTCCCTCAGTGACGGGTACCGCATCTGTCTGTTTGTGTCTTAGTAACTCAGCCAATTATTTAAATCAAACACTGTCTGTGGCACTGCACCAGCAAGGAAACCGTGTGACGTAAAACAGTAACCCCACCCACAAAACATTAACCACATCGTATATTAAGTCTAAATATGTAATTTAATACCCTAACAAAAATAAACTATGTAAAAAAATCCCACAACACCTGACCCACCCCTCTCCCTAACCCCAACCAATGTTCATGTCCCGCAACGAAAAAGTCCAACAAATGTCCAAAAGTCCAAAACCCAACGCCCGATTCCCACCCACCCAAATAAGATATAAAAAAGGGGCAATAAATAAACGGGGTCTCAGCGGGCTCGCCTCTCCAGGACACGGATGCGCTCCTCCAGGCGGGCCACGCGGTGCTTCAGTGCGCGGCAGTTGCATCCACAGTGGGGGTGGGCAGCAGTGCTTCTTCCTGTGTGGCGGAGGGTGGCTGACAGGCGGTGACGCCGTAAGACTGGGGGGGGGTGTCTGGGGCCCGGGGCATTGGAGGAGGCTGCAGCTGCTGCCGCCTCCTCCTCCTCCTCTAGAAGAACCAGGCACCGGTATTCGGCCTGTATGGCCTCCAGCTTACGGCGCCGGGCCTTGGCTGCCAACTCCTTCCTGTTGACTTTAGGAGTAGCTATATCAAGAAGAAAAAACAAGACTATTGTAAAATATACTCTTAGCAAAGCATTCAGACAAATACATTCTACACATAGTGGCACAGTAGCACTAGCAAGCACAGTACGTAACATTTGTGGTATGTATCTATCCTCCCACTACCTCGGCCTCGAACATTTGTGGGAGTTTCAGGCATTCCACCACCCATGCATCTGATTCATATCACACACCTATGCATGCATGCCACGTATCCTTCTCTGCCAGTCATAAATATAAAATCTCGCCCGTCCTGCCTCCTTCCACCCTTCTTTCCCTTTTCGTTCAACCCATCCATCAAGGTCATCTGATCAGACTTTTAGTCTTCTCCATAAAAATTTCACAGCTGAGTTGAAGTCCGATAGAGGCCATTGGTTACTCTCAGTAGACTCCCGTCGCTAATGCTATTGCTAATGCTGCTAAGTAAAGGGTGTCTTCTTCAACCGGCGTTCACAACTACTTCTTACTTAAGTCTCAACAGTACAGTATACATTACACCCTTGCAGCGAGTGTAATGTCAATAAGTAAGGATTAGGAATATAACTTACCACCACCCGCCACTGCTGCTGGCTCACCCCCTGCAGCTACTCCAACTGCCGCATCGCCTGCACCCTCAGCGGCCGCGTCACCTTCACCGCTGGCCCCGGTACTGGTGGTCGGTAGTATTCCTAGAAAAAACATTACACATTTTTCAGATGCCATATACACCTCCCCTATTTTTCACTAGCATGAATGAAAAAAAGTTAATACATATACAACATACATCACTAGTATAAATCAGGTAGTAGAGTAGACACTAGTAGTGTTATATGGTCCCTAGGGTCATTTTAGTCTTTGCTAAGTTACCCCGAGCCATGCAACCATTTTAGCTCTGTCTTTTATTTTTGCGCAAGTTACCTCGCAGCTTGTTGTGAAATACGCCTTTGAGGCCACATGAGCTCATACTGCTACTGTCTGAGCACTGCGTACAAGGTCGAAAAACAAGCGACTTTGTTATGGAGTTATGGTGTTAGTCCATATTGCTTATCCATAATAAAAAAAGCACTTTTTGGCACGACTGAGAAATGCTTGCACTATACTAACGCGCACCATTTTTCTCATTACAGACGGAAGATTCACTTATAAGAAGAACCAGAGCTTTGCAGAGCTTATGATGTAACCACTACTAGGTTCTTCTAAGGTGAGGGCTCCCCAGAATTCTCACATCTCCATTTAGAATTTTATATAAACTAGATTCCTACCAAGGGGAGGGTGGTTCGCCCACCACTGTTCAGTTATCATGATCTCGCCTTTTGGCTTCTATGGACTTGTAGTTGTAAGTAACTTGTAAGTCTAACTGTAACAATGTTTATTGTTTTAATCTTATACATTTTGCTGTTGCTGCTGCATTATACAACATACAGAGCTTGTCAGTTGGAAATAAAAAGAAACCTTTTGAACTTACATAGACTCGGTGGTATTTGGTGTGGACTTACACAAGAGTGAGCAAAAGGGTGTGCATTGCTTCCGCGACAGAGGTTGGGAGTGTTATGTTGTCTGGGTTGTCTACTCATTGGGTATTTTGGGGGGGCGTTTCGGAGTAATGAGACACTATAACTAGTCGGTCAGGGGATTGTGGTGGCTTCCGATTGAGGTGTGAGGAAGGTCCAACCTCCCATCACCAACGTCCTATTTTCTTGTGCAAAGTTCTGTATGTGCAGAATCCCTACAACAGTAGTAGTATGTCCTATCCTATCTAAAATTCTAAAATGTGGTTGGGCATTTTCTTGGTGGGAATTGTCAAAAAGCCTCAAGAATAAGAAGACTAGAAGTAGTAGAAGAGGACAACCCAAACTCAATGGCTATAGCTGTTGGTGAATGAGTTTTATTTAAAATATTTGAAATAAAGAGTGGGCAACTGGGCAAGCTTAGCTACAGACAGACTAATAGTAGTAGTACAGAGAGTCATAGCAGACGCAGTTAGAGGCAGGGATAACAAGAATTTAGAAACAGATAGTATAGAGCAAAGAAGATTTTGTAAAAATTCGAATTAGGATACCGAAATAATAGTTCGGAAAAAATAAGGTGCAGGAAAAGTTTTGGAAATATAATTATTAATATTAACCACTGGTGGACTTACTGGGGCCAGCAGCAGAGCCCTCGATAGAGGAGCGGTTCTGTCCCTGGGAGGCATCTTCCAGATCTTCTGGGCCCACCGCCTGCGACCCCGTCTTCTTGCCCCTGGGTGCTGCTGATCATGTAAGATTTCATAAAGAAAGAGACAAAAATTAAAGTTTGGTGTGAAATAAATAAAATATTTTAAAATAGGCACCAAAAACATTTTTGGTTACAAAAATTGCAATAAAATTGACCTATCTGATCGACTGGTAGTATTGCGAGATTCACGGACCGTCTAGCAAGCCTAACTACCACCTGACCTAGCCCACCTATTCCAATCCAGACGGGCCAATTGTTCAGTAAGTCTGCATTTCCATTTATTTTAGTCCTCAAAAATGCATAGATGGAGGACACATGCATACATTTTTGCATACACCAAATTGTTGGCTGGTTGCTGCTAATGTTCTGCTAGTGATGATATAAGCCTATTAACACTCAGTAAACAAACTACAAAAGGTTCTGCTAAGGACTGGGGTAAGCATCACTCAGCAGCCCGTGACGTGACAGAGGATGCGTCACGCACACAACTTACAAATTACCAACTAATAAGTAACTAAACCTATCAATCCACCACTATCCCTTCTTAGTGGCACGAGGACAAAGGAAGGACTACTCTCTCTAGCATTACATCACTTAAGTTCTCTAAAGTAAACTCTTACATAATCATCAGGCCAAGCGAGCGCAAAGTTGCAAACAAGTAAGATTAGTAGCGCCGAGCGCCTGTGTCATAACAATCACAGATTTTTAAACGTAATTTACCTGCAATGTAAGCAGCAGCATTCTTGCTGGTCGGAAAAAAAAATATTCGCAATATATAACACAGAGCAGAAGAACACAAAGTTGTAATATTAAATAGCTACTCACCAAGCCCCGGGACCTCCACTCCTAGCAGGTCCAGCAGGTCCTGCTCCCGGTCCAGAATATCGGACCACCGGTGCGTCAGCTGATTCTGTGTGCGCCGGACACCAGAGCAGCGAAACACTGCCCGCCGCACCTTGCCCCACCGCTGCCGACGCTCCCGGAGCCCGTACCCGGACCCAGGCCTGCCACCTGCTGCCAGGGTTAAGGGGAGGTGGCGCTGAACAAAAAAAACCAGTGCGGCCACCTCCGCCTCATTGAATAAGTCCCGTGCCTGCACCCCTCTTTGGCGCCGTCTTCCGCAAGGAAGGCGGTCGCGGCTCTGGCTCCGACTTCGAGCCCTGTGGCTGTGGCCCTTTGCCATGGTTCTGGGTAGGCGGGGGACGGAAAAGAAAAGGTAGGAATTAAATAAAGTAAGTAAAAGAAATGAAAAAGCAGGTAATAGAAAAAGTGTGAAAAAGTAGTTAAAAACACACAAAAAGTAGAGAGAAACTCAAAATATAGAATCAGGAAAATAGAGAGATAGATAATAAACAAAAAAGACCCAAAATAAGTTTACAGAAACAAAGGATTGAAAAGATAGAGGGAGGATTGAAAAGCAGGCCCAGAACCATAGAAATAGAGTGAAAAACAAGATGGCCGCGCCCATTGCGACCGCATGGGCAAGTTCGCGCGATATTTCCCCCCGAGCACGCAAAAGCGTCGCGAACACGTAATACGCGTTCCCGAACAGGAAACCCTTATCACGAACGGGCGGGAGCATGCAATACGCGACCCGGAACAGGAAATACCATCGCGAGCGGGCGGGACAAGTGAAAACAAGATGGTCGCGCCCATTAGCGACCGCATGGGCAAGTTGGCGATATATTTCCCCGCGAGCACGCAAAAACACATCGCGAACGGACGGGACAAGCAATTCCGCGATTTCGCGGAATTTGTTAGCAATTTTGCGAAGATTTGCGTAACGCGACTACGCAAATTCCGCCCACCCTTACTTTAAACCTCTGAGACAGCTGGGTTAGAGGAAGCAAAAGCCTCCAGTCCTCTTGTGAGCTTTGATAGAGGCCTCTCCATCCAATCCTGGGGCTGCTCTCATGCTGGTTAACAGCATGAGAGCATTCAGGATTGGTTAGGAGGGTTGGCTGGGGCCCTGGACATCAGGACGGAAGAAGTGGACCGGAGCAAGGAGGATGCAGCAAACACCACAAGTAATGTTTTATTTGCTTTATATTGAAAATGTATTTATTTTATGTACTCACCCACCCATCACCCATTTGCCCCCCCTCCTTGTGGCATAGTTGCCAGCCGCCACTGCCTCAGGCATCCCCACTTTAGTACACTTCTGGACCTGTGGTTACTCTGCCAGGAAGAAGGACTGCTTTGCTGCTGAAGGACTGCCACTCTGCTGGACTGCACTCTGCTGGACTACGTCTCTGCTGTGCTGACCTGCTACCTGCTGCCCGCTTGCATGGATGACTGGACCTGCATCTCTTGAACCCAGAACCCAGAGTGACTCCAAGAGCTGGTTGACTGGCACCTTGATCTGAAGCCTCAGGGACATAACAGGCTTCCAACCTACTTGCACCTGGATTCAGCCATCTGAGAGAATACCCTGCCAAGTGGTGTCACCCCAGTCCTGGGCCTTTGGAAGTGGGCCTAAGGTGCTTACCAGTGGAACCGACACATTGTCTCTGCTGTGCGACGCATCCCAGAGCAGAACTGGTGCATCTCCTCAGCTGGGCAGCTCATCCCCAAGCAGAACCGAACAATCACCACTGCAGCTTTAAATGGACCCGTCGCAATGACCTGCAATGCCCACCGCAGTCCTTAGAACCTACATATAGCCTGCAGCACGGCATCATCCACAGCCCAGGTCCTCACATCTCTCATCGACGGCAGCCTTGACGATGTCGGATTCCACATCGCAGCCTCACAGCTCCTCAGAACCAACACATTACTAGCTGCACGTCACATCCCTGACACCAGATTTTGCATTGCATGCCTCGTCGATGGGATCCTTGTTGACCACACAACAGAACCATGCAGCACAGTCTTGCCGCATCTCGGACCTGATGCATCGCTTTGGCTGCACAGACCATCTTTGACACAGATCCATGCAGTGCTCCGCAACCAGGATTTAAGGTACTCTCTTTAGCAGGCCTAACTGGGTCCCTGTAGCCGGCCCATGCTCCATCATGCTCGGCCTGAATTTGTGACTTTATCCCGATGCAGACCCCAATATCCCGAAATGGCTCGTTGTGCTTTTTGGCGCTTTTTTCACTACAAACGTTAAAATTCAATATCGCCAGTTTGAGCAATGGATATTTGACCTTTTGGCCTTGTTTTATTTATTAAAACCTACTTTATTTTGCTCAAATATGTTGTGGGCTGCTTTTGTGATGTGTTGTTACTGTTTTACTGTTTGAAGTGTTGCACAAATGCTTTACACATTGCCTCTATGTTAAGCCTGACTGCTCTGTGCCAAGCTACCAAGGGATGAGCACAGGTTAATTTGGGGTTTGCTTGTGCATTAGTCTGAGAAGGATTGTGGTTGCTGCCTGACCAGGGCTTACACCCATTCAACCAACAATCCAATTTCCTACAACGTTGAGTTTCAAAGGGTTGGGACCTCTTGCATTATTGCTTTAACAGGCACTCTAATAGCATGTTGATTGATCCTCAGATGCTTCCAGGCTTTGAAGGAAGGACTGAGCTGAGAACAAGTCATGTGACAGATGACCAGTATGCTGTTGACTTTTGTCTTCTTTTTGAAGAAGCCTGCACAATTAGGTTTAATCAATGAGCTAAACATAAGACTCTGAAGCACACTCTGGCAGACATGTTTTTGACAACATGACTGGCATTGTCAGTGGCAACAAATCTAATGCTGAGACCTCTGGGTTGAAGGTATTCATAGACTCATTGTCAGTGAAATTGCTCTCCCACCCTCGCAGCTCCACCATTAAGTGAGGCCTGCCCCTGCCCCTGCACTCTCGAGTGTTGGTGATCGAGGCCCTCCTCCACCCGCAGGTTTCCCTGCGCCTCATCCCTGGTGGTCCAGTGGACCTCTGTCTCCTTCCTCTCGCTCTGCTCTTTCACTCGTTTTCACTCGTTTATCTTTCACCTTTCTGCACTTTTCTGCATCTCTGCTCTTTTGTGCCTTATTTCTGCTTATTTTCCCTTCCTCTCGCTCTGCTCTTTCACTCGTTTTTCTACCCTCTTTTATCTTTCACCTTTCTGCACTTTTCTGCATCTCTGCTCTTTTGTGCCTTATTTCTGCTTATTTTCCCTTTTTTCTTTATCCCTTATTTCCTCCCTTTACCTTTCTCCGCCGCTGCTGCCCCCGCGGCCCCTCCCCCCAGCTCAACCAGCCCAATCCAGCTCCCCTCTCCGTCCCGCCTCCCAGCTGTCCAGCCCTCCCCGACCCCTACTTAATGGCGGCCGCTGCAGAGACAGGCGAGCAAGACCACTGACTCATTGTCAGTGAAATTGCTCTCCAACCCTCGCAGCTCCACCATTAAGTGAGGCCTGCCCCTGCCCCTGCACTCTCGAGTGTTGGTGATCGAGGCCCTCCTCCACCTGCAGGTTTCCCTGCGCCTCATCCCTGGTGGTCCAGTGGACCTCTGTCTCCTTCTTCTCGCTCTGCTCTTTCACTCGTTTTTCTACCCTTTTTTATCTTTCACCTTTCTGCACTTTTCTGCATCTCTGCTCTTTTGTGCCTTATTTCTGCTTATTTTCCCTTCCTCTCGCTCTGCTCTTTCACTCGTTTTCACTCGTTTTTCTACCCTCTTTTATCCTTCACCTTTCTGCACTTTTCTGCATCTCTGCTCTTTTGTGCCTTATTTCTGCTTACTTTCCCTTTTTTTCTTTATCCCTTATTTCCTCCCTTTACCTTTCCCCACCGCTGCTGCCCCCGTGTCCCCTCCCCCAGCACGACCGGCCCAATCCAGCTCCCCTCCCCGCCTCCCAGCTGTACAGCCCTCCCCGACCCCTACTTAATGGCGGCCGCGCCGCTGGCTCACCGAAGGCGCACCAAAGGCAAGCCTGTCTGTGCCCGTCCGCAACCCGACCGCGACCAGCGCCAGGAACCCTGGACCTCTGCCCCGCCAACGCTACGACCCAGCAGCACTCAACGCACTCAAGCCAGGCCGCAACAACAACTGCAAGCTACCATCACCAGCCGACACCCACAGACCCTTCAGCTGTCACCGCTGCCGGCACACCTGCAGCACCGCCAAGAACACGGATCCAGCACAACCCGCCCACAAGAACACAACCGAACCGAAGACCCTGCAATGCATCCTCCTCAACGTCCGATCGCTCCACAAACACGCCACCGAAATCTGGGACCTCCTCGACAACACCACCCCGGACGTAGCGTTCTTCACCGAAACCTGGACCAACACCACCTCGGGACTGGACATTGCCATCGCCATCCCCCAAGGATACAAGATCTCCAGGAAGGACCGCCCCACCGGCCCGGGAGGAGGAATCGCCATTGTCCACAAATCTAGCCTCCGCCTGAGCACACTTCGCGGCGAGCCCACAGAACTGATGGAACACCTTCACTTCAAGATACTGGCCAGCCCCACCGCCACCCTCCGAGGAACCCTCATCTACCGACCCCCTGGACCCCGCGGACCCTTCGCCAACTCCATCACGGACATTATCTCCCCGCAGGCCATCGCATCCACCAACTACACCCTGCTGGGAGACCTCAACTTCCACCTCGACAACCAACTGGACCCGAACACCACATCCCTCCTGGACAACCTCCACAACATTGGACTCCGCCAGATCGTGACCGAGCCCACACACTCAGCAGGACACACCCTCGACCCCCTCTTCACTACAGGTAACTCCATCACCTTCAGCCACACCACCAAACTCCCATGGACTGACCATCGTTACGTCCACTTCACCTTCAGAACACCCACCATCCACAGACACCAGCACCTGCTCCCACGAAGAAACTGGACCAAAATCACCGACGACCAGCACACCTCCTCACTCAACAACTCCACCCCAACCATCACGGAAAACAACGACCCCAACACCGCAGCCCGAACCCTGCATAGATGGATCTCGGACAGCACCAACATCATAGCCCCCCTCAAGAAAAACAACAATACCCGCGCCAAGAAAGCCAGATGGTGTACCACCGAACTTCGAGAGTCCAGACGCACTTGCTGCCACCTCGAAAAGGCCTGGAGGAACACCAAATCCACAGAAGCCCACAACAACTTCAGAGCCGCCACCAACGCCCACCATCAACTCATTAGCGAAACGAGGAAAAAAGCAATTGAAGACAGAATCTCCGCCCATGCGCACAACAGCAAGGAACTCTTCAGCATCATCAAGGAGTTCGCCCAACCCACCAGCGAGTCTACTGACATCCCTCCCTCACAAGACCTCTGCAACAAACTCAGCACCTTTTTCCACCACAAAATCAAGAGCATCTACGACAACTTCGACGAAGACAACCAACACACTGAACCCTCACCAACCACCCCGACACCTGGAAACCAGCGATTGACGACTGGACTGCCCTCACCACCGAAGACACACTGAAGACAATGAAGTCAATCCACTCAGGTACCCCCACGGACCCCTGCCCCCACCACATCTTCAACAGAGCCGCCGACACCATCGCACCCATGCTCCGCCGCACCATCAACCGCTCCCTGGCGATCGCCTCATTCCCCGACGACTGGAAACACCCCGAGGTCAACCCCCTCCTAAAGAAACCCTCAGCGGACCCCACCGACCTCAAAAACTACAGACCCATCTCCCTGCTCCCGTTCCCAGCGAAAGTCATCGAGAAAGTCATCAACAGCCAACTCGCCACATTCATTGAAGAACACAACATCCTTGACTCCTCCCAATCCGGCTTCAGAAAAAACCACAGTACGGAAACCGCCCTCCTCGCCCCAACAGATGACATCTGCACCCTACTGGACAAAGGAGAAACAGTAACCCTCATCCTCCTGGACCTCTCAGCGGCGTTCAACACAGTCTCTCACAGCACCCTTAAACGCAGACTCTACGACGCAGGAATCCAGGACAAGGCCCTCAACTGAATCCGCTCCTTCCTCTCCGGCAGGACGCAGCGGGTCAGACTCTCCCCTTTCCTCTCAGACCCCACACCTACCACCTGCGGAGTCCCCCAGGGCTCCTCCCTCAGCCCGATGCTCTTCAACGTCTACATGGCTCCACTCGCCCCCATCGTCAGAACCTACGGACTCAACATTGTGTCATACGCAGACGACACCCAACTCATCCTCTCCCTATCCAACAAGCCCAACACCGCCAGACGCAACTTTCGAGAAGGCATGGAAGCCGTCACCAAATGGATGAAAAACAGCTGCCTACAACTAAACACCAACAAAACAGAAGTACTCATCATGGGCCCAAACCCCGACGCCTGGAGCAACACCTGGTGGCCCCCCGCCCTCGGAAACCTGCCAACCCCCACGGACCACGCACGCAACCTGGGAATCATCCTGGACTCTGAGCTCAAAATGGACCGCCAGATTAACTCCTTCTCGTCTTCCTGCTTCCACACCCTCCGCCTCCTTCGTAAGACCTTCAAATGGATCCCCCTCGAACACCGAAAGACAGTCACTCATGCCCTGGTCACCAGCAGACTCGACTACGGCAACGCACTCCACGCCGGAATAAACAAAAACCTCACCCGCAAGCTACAGAACATCCAGAACGCCGCCGCAAGACTGGTCCTCAACCTGCCAAAACACTGCCACATCTCCCAGCACCTGTGTACACTCCACTGGCTCCCCGTCGAGGCGAGAATCACCTTCAAGATGCTCACCCACGCACAAAAGGCCCTCCACGGCACTGGACCAGCATACCTGAACAGCCGACTCAAATTCCACGCACCCCAAAGGACCCTACGATCAGCCCAGCTCTCCTACACCATGGTCCCCCGCACCAGAAAGACCAGATCGGGAGGCCGCTCCTTCTCCTTCCTCGCGGCCAAAGCATGGAACGCCCTTCCGCTCCACCTCAGACAGACAACATCGCTCCCCATCTTCGCAAGAAACTTCAAAACCTGGCTCTTCGACAGACCCCCTCCTTGATGGAATGGAACCTGCAAGCCCCCCCCACCCCTAGCGCCTTGAGTCCCTTACGGGTGAGTAGTCGCGCTTTAACAAAACCCTGATTTATTGATTGAAATTCTTCCAGCATGGTGGCACATGAATATGATATGATTTCTCAATGTATTACTTTGAAACTGTTGCATGCTGCCGAACACCTTGAAAAGCATCAGCAATGATGAGACCACCACCTTGAAGTGTGAAGTGATACACATGGAGTCTGTAGTTTGATAACTGGTTCACATGTCTTTTGTGAGGTGGACAGAGTGAACAGCACCCTCCTTTATTGTTTTGTTAACCTATTCCAGAACTTGATGATGCAGCATTGTCACAACAACAGTTGACAGAATGTGCTTTTAACCTACCATTTTGAACAGAGGGTCTCCACAAATTCAAGAAACAACTGTCCTTCGAACAAAAGAAAAGGGGGAAAGTCAAGCACTAGCATTTTGGTCAGCTTTCCATTGTATAAATGGACAAACTCGAGGGTTCAATGATATGGTTAGTTCTTGCTAAACATAGATTTGAAAGTGGGTTGTTGTGGGATTGATTGTGAGGATACCATCACCTTGCGTATCCTACAGGTAGGTGGTGACTGCTTTGATGACTCTTTGCCTTACGGGCGCATCTCTTTCTCCCTCATCTCCTTCTATCAGTTCAATTACTTCTTCTTCTCTCTCTGCAGCTGCTATTTTTTTAGGTGCTTTTCCCACACCATTGCATGTTGGCTTCTCAGATGGGCCAGTTGGCCCACAGTACCCTAATGCCCACCTGGCTTCCCAGAAAGCACTGGTTTTCAGCACATTGTGCGATCTAAGACATGGTCCTCATGTGGGTTAAGTCTAAAAAATCCCACATTGGGGAAGATAGCTTGTGATAGAGCCAACGGCAGAAAAACTTGTAGTGGAGTAGGCGGTTGTGTTTGTTTTTCTTAAGTTAAGTCTGTGATTGCGTTAGGAGTGGTGGTTGCAGCAGGTCTTGAGGTTCTTGAAAATATAGAAGCAGGAGGTATTGGTGGTACGACTTGAATTGGAGCAGGTTGAATAGAAGTGCTGCTCTCCACACAAACAAGCACTAGTTCATCTTCCTCACTGCCTATGGCAGTGATATTTGGTACAATCCCTGTCATGATCATCGGACGGGGACCTGGAAAACATGTGGGAGTGCTCCTTCTTTTACTTGGATGAGAAAGAGAAGATGAGTGTTCAATGGAATAACATTTACAGCATCTTGCACTTATGCAGGATGTTCAGGTGTGGCAGGCTCTAGTTGCTGTTGATATTGCTATGAAGAAGATTTGGTTTGTTGCTGGGAAATTTTGATTTTAGATTCACTGCCTTCAGCCATATCTGCAGTCACTGCAGTGCTGAGAACATCTGCTTCTATTTTGATGGTTGTGCTGTTGTTGATCCAGGGGTTATCCTTGTCCCGGGATCTTCCTGCTCATAAGAGAGTGCAACAGGTGTGCTGCTTTGCGAGAGAAATAATGAGGGCTTGATGCCAGTGGTTGCAAGATGTTTCTTCTCCTCACTGCACACTTTCTTGGCACTGGCCTGCTTTTTGGCAACTTTTGTTTACTTCTACTATTGGTCAGAACCATGAGGAGAATCACTTAGCAGAGAGGTCTCTGGACTTCGGTATCAACCAATTGGCAGACTCCTCTCCTCTGAGTATTGTCTTGCTTCACTTGCAGGCAATAAAAAATAAGAAAGTGGATGTTAGTTGGAAATTATAGTCAATGCACTACATGTTAACATACCCAATATCAGCATACTGATATTCTAAATATTGGTTACACATGAAAGTAAAAATACCTTGGGTTTCTCCAGTGCAGCTGGGGCCCTGTGGGAGACAGGGGAGGCATGCAAAATACAAGTAAAAAAAAATAAAAAATAAAAAAATATATATATATATACATATATTTGTGATGATGTGATGTGCCCACAGGGCCCCAGCTGCCCCTGTGGGAGGCAGGCTAAAATTGTATAAGCTGATAAATATAGTTGCTGCACTCATGGGCATAATTACAAAACAACTGTGTACTACAAAGTACTACAATTAGTCCCAAGTGCAAATAACTATATCAGGGGAACAAATAAATAAAAATGACATGGACTTCTATCCATGCTCCTGGAAAATGGCTTTGAAAATTGGAATAAAATGAAAATCACAAAAACACACTGGCCACACAAAATGGTGGTCTCTCACCACATGGCAAACAAAAAAGGAGGTATGGATTACAAAGACAAAATGCCCATTGCACACATACATGCATGGGCCCCACTAAATGATGGTCACTCACCACATAGCCAACAAAGAAGGAGGCAAAGACATATAAACAGAACACAGTTGCCCTAACCTGGCTTACATCCATTCCACCCCTCCACCAATAAAAACTTGCAGGATTGCAGTGAAAGAATTGCACAAATATACATCCAAAATTTTACTGGGCCTGTCCGTAGGGCTTTGGTGAACCAAATGTAAAGCAGGAGCAATAATGTAAAAGAAAATTCAACCAACAAAAAAAACAGCACAGCAAAATGGAAACAGTGAAGAAAAGACTAACATAAACTTTAAAAATGCTCTAAACACAAACAGCATAAGGCAACAGTTATTGCTGCAAAATACTTTTAAATGTTGAAGAAAAAAAATCAATCAACCATCTCACACATACATAAATTGGTGAGCAAGCACATAGGAAGAACAAAGAAAAATGACTTGTTACAAGGGTCTGGACTTCTCGAGTCACCCTGACTGTTAGCTACCTACAAGCACATGCAAGGACAAAAAAATACATTTGGCATGAATACATGGCCAGCAATAAGCCCCTAACATAATAACATCTATCTCTAGCACAGAAGCAGTACGAATGTGAAAAATACATAAAAAATGCATCCAAGTCCTAGAGCAGACTATGCCCTAAAAAGTAAAACTGCCACAGTATGAAGACAAATCTAGACAAAATTCCCAGAAACACATGAAAATGTTTACATTTTATTACCCCAAGTCCTCTGCCATCCAAACATGTCCATTATTGCATGGGCCTTTCCACACTCTCCCTAAATAAAACTCCAGGTCACCAGCAAGAAACAAACATCAATTGTAGTGCCTGTCTTTATGCAAAGAGCTGTACTGAACTTACTTAATTTTCCCAAAAGATAAAGATTCCAACACACCACGGTGGAGGAAGCAGCTGAGATTGTAATCATGGGAGGAGTAGGCTTTCCCTCAAAAGTCTAAATCCAAAATGTCAAAGGGTTGGACAAAGCACATGAAGGAGTCTTCAGGGCAGGAAGAGAACGTTGATACTGCATGTCCAGTAGTGCCACACTCTAGGCACGTCCTCTGTAAACCAAAATTATAAATAG
Organism: Calotriton arnoldi; assembly: GCA_963921515.1. Taxonomy (NCBI): domain Eukaryota; kingdom Metazoa; phylum Chordata; class Amphibia; order Caudata; family Salamandridae; genus Calotriton; species Calotriton arnoldi. The sequence goes on from CAWUFW010001414.1 coordinate 1,388,560, forward strand.
AAAAGATGCATTTTGCAATCTGAAATTATGTGAATGGTCTGCTTGGGAAAAAATGCTACACAAAAGGACTTTTTGGATTATTTTATCAGTGACTGCATTATAGAAATGGCCCTCGCATTTGGGTGGACCACTTCATTGCTGTTCATTGATTGTGCTTTTCCCATGCCCCGTGATAAGATATTTCCCTGAACAGTCATCTTATTTAGGTGAGGTAGCACACTGGCATAATCACAGGAATTACATGTGATTAAGTATGTAGTTATGGTACATAGGTTTGACAAGTATGACAGTTTAGGTATGTTAGGTTTGGTTTTTTAGGTATGAAAGGTTTGGTATGGTAGTCAGGTATGGAAAGTACAGTAGGACAGTTATGTATGTATGTATGTATGTATATGGTATTTCTATAGCATAAACTAAGCCAAAAGGAAGTGGAGCTCTGTAGGAAGCTGGGTTGTGGACGGTTAATGCACTGTGGTGAAGTGTTCTTTAAAGAGGCGAGTCTTCAATCCTCCCTAAATCGGAACAACATTGGGATGGGCCATGATGGATAAGGGGATGCTGTTTTATATCCAGAGTGTATACATGAAAAAAGGCCTCATGTCTTGTTTTTTTCTTTTTTTTTCTTCTTCTTTTATCCTTTTTTCTTATTTACACATCCTGTATTCTTATAGTATCCTAGTTGTTGGTGTGCCAAGAATCATCAGAGATTGTGAGCTACTTTGCAAGATAGGCAGGTTTTTTGTTTATGGTGGCTTTGCAAATGATGTAGCTGGTTTTGTAGATGGTGCAAGCCGAGAAGAGAAGCCAATGGAGATGCATAAGGATAGGGGTGATGTGATCACATTTCTGCAAGCCCGTGATGAGATGTGCTGAGATGTGCTGAGGCTTGTAGGATGCACTTACATGGTACCATTGTTGATTCTTGGAGGTCGTGGAGTAATGGCTTACCTCCATCCAGATGCGAGAGTATGAGAGCATGAGCAGATGTTCTGGTCAAGTGAGCTTGGTAGCTATAGTAGGTAGGTATTGTACGTAGCTCGGTATGAGAGGTTAGGTATTGTCCATTAGGTATGGTATTGTTGGTTAGGGATGATGGGAGATACTAACATTTTTGTTTGATAATTAAATGTTTGCGCTCGACTTGTTGCGTACAAATTAAAGCATGGTTGCAGAACAGTACAGGCATGTACTGCTTTACTTTTGACATAGGGACTGCATTTTTGTTGCATCTTTAAGAAAGGCTCTATGTAGGCCCATTATTAATTTGTGAACTGTAAATAGAAGTAAATCCAGCAATGCATTATCAGCATAGCAAAATAAAACAAATGAATGTTCTAAGGTGATAAGTAGAAAGAAGTGTGCCATTATTTTGAGACAGGCTTGGGCATTCAAAGAGCAAACAGTAATTCATTAATAACTCAATAATTAAAATGTTGTTTTGCAAGCAAAGTAAATTAATCAATTAAAATAAACTAGTGCTCAGTTTCAGCCTGCAAGTCATGTTGCATCTTCAGGTTAACACTAAGACTGGCAAAGCCAATAGGCCCCACTATTTTTAAAAAAATAATGGCATCACGTTTGCATGCCCATCAAAATTTGCACCTGGCACTTTCCCAATGAAGGCTGAATGACTTTAAGCTCTTATTAGAGATCGCTTTGAGTCAGGCATAAGTGATTTATGTAGCAGACTTAAGTATGAATGGCAATTTAAGAATGATAGGCATGGTAGGTAAGTTTGATATATAGGTTGGTAGGTGAGGTAGGGTAGGCAATGTATGGTACATAAAGTTTCGTAGTTGTGATAGGTAGGTAAGGTGATTGAGCAGAAATGTTATCTTTAATTTATTTACGACAATTTTACGCTGAAATGGTTTGTGATACTATTTTGCATGATAATGACAAAGTGTGTTAGGATCCATGTATTAAGAAACACACAAATTAAGTTTTGATTTTGATTCTGCATCGTAATAGCACGCAGAATGTTTTAAGTAGTTTCTGATAATATGTATCAGTTAATAAGTTGATGTGAAATTTGATATTTTCGGTAACGGGATCTTATGCTTAGATAAACGTGGTAAATAAATGATAACACAGAAAATCTCTATGTAAGAATAAAATTGGTTCATGTGTTAGAAAACGGATAATAACATTAGAATGTGTAACATGAGCACTAACATTGACAAGAAAAGTAGGTGTTACACAAGGTTGTGTTATGATTTGCATTTCGTAAAAATTAATTCCTGGTGTGCTTTCAAATCCGGTATGCTCTATTAACGTATAACATGCAAAAGAGGCTTACAGAATTATATGTGAAATGATAGTGAGTTTTTAAAATTTTATGAGTTCCCTATACTTACATGAATTAATTGTAATTCATACTGAAATGATATTAATACGCTGAATTGAAGAATTAATGCACTATTCTATGTAATGTGAGATTCATATTTTACCTCTAATTCATTGTGCAGAAGCTGTATTTCATGAAGGCCTCAAACTTTGCTTCCTTTCTTAGTATGAACTTATGAAAGGAATAGGCTGAAGCCTATGGGAACGTTTTGTAAAGTATCCATTTGTGATCTAACACCCAATCGCCTTCTTTCACGTTTGTAGCTCACTTGATTAGACTTGCAACAAAAGTTGTTACTTTCTAGAGCAAAACTTGAGAGATGGATAGACAAGAGATGAGAGCATGAACTTGTCTACTTTCCAAATGCTACAAACGATCATATGATAAAATTACAGTGGTCCTAAGGAAATTGCGAGTAATGGATTACTTAATTCTTCAGGATTTGTATACTTTTTACTTACTACATCATCTCATCCTATCAAGAGTGACCAATGGGACAGAGTTGTCTGACAATGTTAGTGATGTCAAAGAGTGTAAACCTGGAATTGATGGAGTATAATTGCCTACATTTTGAACTAAGGGGCTCCATCCCTTTGCCCATCTTGCAGTACAGAGACAGAAGATTGGGACTTCCAGAAACAACAAGAACTGTGTCAAAATACAGCATTTGCTGCCGGCTGGTATGCTATTGTAGTGGAATCTTTTCGACTGAAAGGGTTCGCGTTAGAGCATCTGTGGCATTGACACTGCAGTGCGGACAGGGGCAGGCAATTCTGTCCATGAACTGGAACTGGTCATTTGACATTTGCTGAACTTTCCTGAAAGGGTTGGTATTAGACCTAATGGATTTTCTGCTAATTTACTATTCCTGAGGAAGATAGTTTCCCTCATATCTGAATTTCGCAGAATTTGCAAATGCTTATTACACCTGATCTAATTTGAAATTAAGGCTGTATGCTGGTTTTCCTAAAATTTAAATAGAAAATGGAAATTATGATAAAATACTCTACTGATTCTGCTTCATTTATTTGTTTGTGGCTAAATTCAATTTGATTTGGTGAATAATTAACTAAGATTGAGATTGCTTGGGAGATTTGTCTCTGACTTTGAATGTTAGCAATTATCTTATTCCAGGTCCTCATATGATAATTGCTCATCCTCTAAATATGCCAGTCCCTTTCAGCACAGCACAATATCCATCAGAGGACCTAGGAGATTTAATATGATAGCTGTGGTTAATCTTGGGTAAGAGAAACTAAGGTAAATAAAAATTACTGTATGAGGCCCAACATTATAATGCTACAAAAAAGGAATTATAGCTATGGTAAGTAGATATGGTATGTATGTGTAGTTATGGTAGGTAGATTTGAAAAGCGGGTATAGCAGGTAAGTATGGTGGATAGATTTTTTAGGCATTGTAGATATGTAGAATAACCTAAATATGAAAGGTTAGATATGGCATGTCAATAAGTCATTGCAGGTAGGTGTGACAGGATAGTGATGGTAGGTTGGATAAATATGGCAGGTTATATATCGTCGGAATTCTTGTTTAGGTTAGTTGATTAGTGCATTTGACTGTGTCTCTATATTATGAAGGCTTGGACTTCCAAATAACAATCAATAAAACTGTAATTCAGCAATTAAATTGTTATGCAGCAAAACGCAGGCACTTGTTTTCAGTTACAAGCTACAGGCAATTAAGCATTGTCAGTTTAACAAAGGTCTGCTTGATGTCCTATCACCAAATCCTAATGGAAAATGAATGTAATTTCACTAAAGCATTTGTTCCAAAATTTAAAACAAAAATATTTCAGTTAATAGACCCACCCTCAAAATGCCATTACCATCACCAGCAGCCTATCCAAACAATTGCAAACTATGAAGACAATGGCTGCATGGTGCTGACTCAAAGTGCCCTCTCTCTTTTTATTAGACCTACACAGTACACTCACCCTTGGATGCATTTTCTAGTCCATAGGTCGTGGATTAATCTAGATCTCATGACAAACTACCAGGCCATCAGAAACTGAACGCTCCTCTGCTCTTACCCTCCTACCACCTATAAGTATAACCCTTGAGTTGATTCAGTTAATTGCAAATGTATATGTATCTGCTGCAGAGGGATATAAGCAACTTGTCAGTCATGGGTTGGCCTGCGAAATGCACCATTTTCAGCCTGCCGAAGTGAGAGTTTGTAATGTAATAGTAAGAAGGGCATATACCCCTTACTTACCCTTTGACATATAATATAACCAGCCGTTTAAATAGCACACCACAGTGTGAATTATCATCTGGTGCTCTCTAAAGTCAAGTATTCAAAAGAACAAGACACATGCAATTAATAAGAATGGAATGTTGTGCCAGATATTTGCCCGGGGTTCCCTTATAAGAGTACACTACATGCCAAATGAAGAACAACAAACAATAAGGCATTAGCATTAGCCAAGATACGTTCTACACCAGAGAACTTGAGCACCTGAGGAGGGGACATCATCTTCAGTTTAACCTGCATACCCACTCTATCCGGGGCACCACTCTGCAAACCCCTCCTCTGTCAGCATATGCAAGGTAGATCTATGCAGCCCCTCCCTCCAACTTCACCTTGCCCGCAATTCAGTGCAACACATCTACTCTGCAATGCATGTGTAGCCCACCTAAAGATACGTCTGTAGCCCTCATAATTTCATGCATCTAGATCCCAAACCACGACAACCTGCATATGCAGATTGCTTCCATTCATCTACAGCGCATTCACTTGCCTTGCATGGGTAGAACCAACACCATGAGCATATAGAGGGCCATATTAATCATGCATGACAAAAAAAAGGGCAGGAATGTCCCATATTTAACACAATATGGTGCGTTCCTGCTTTTCCCAACGCTGGCGCACACTGTGCTGTCTAGAGTAAACACAGGCACTCTTGCACTATGGTGCAAGGGTGCCTGAATTGTAAACAGAGTTGTTTTTGTGCAGGATGGGGTACCTTCCTACACAAAACAATCCCCTGAGCATTTTCCTCTTTTAGAGTGCAGAATCCAGCACACACAGAAATAGGAAAAAATAAAGATATTTCTCCTTGTTATGCCTCCCCTGGGAAGGAGTAGCATTTTGGCTCATTCCCAGGTCTACCAGTATTGGTAAATCGGTGAATTCGTCAAACTCCATGGGTTTTGAATGGTACCAATCATGCACCACCCATGGAACACCTCCCTGGGGCAGAGTAACACAGCGCAGTGATTTGTGTTGCGTTACTTTGGATTTATCAAGCCAATCAGGGCCACACAAGGAGGCCTTGCATGTCTTGAAAACTCACATCTTAGGGGTTGCATCATTTTTGCACCATGTTGTGTGCTACAAAAGCAACACAACCCCTTGATAAATATGGCCCACAGTCTATCACACAAAATTAAAGTCCACCCCACCACTTAATTCTCAGCAAATTCGGGATACTACAATTGTACCTACATCTTCACCCATCCCACTGCATCATAGATACCCAGGATATCTCTACTACATCCTGCATCCTGCCAGTCCAGTATAACTCCAATGCCTCTAACCTGCCCCGAGAAGCCCCACTCCGGCCCTAGCCATTACTTCTACCCTCTGCTCGCTCGGATCACCAGCATCTCCATTGTAACCCACACCAAACACCCTCACTGTGAAGTAAAATGTCAGTGTTTTGGCACACACCCAGCTAAGCCAGTTTCGCTTGGTGTGTGTCTACTTGCATAGATATTCGATCTATAACCCTACATTTTGGAAAAACATCCAACTGAGACATGTCAAAAGAATCGACGAAGAATAATACACTGATTTACGCTGCATTTTCAAACTACGATATTTAAGCACTGGTTCACCAAGGATGAAAGGTCGAGCTGGTCCACAAGCTAGGCCTCCAGGTTTCAGCAGCATGTGCATTCAAACACATTAAGTTTCATTAGCTCAATTATTCTTTGCTGCAATAATGAACCCTGGCAGCTATAGGCCGGGAGCTGGAAAGTGATTTGATAAACAATAAGTAGCAGAACACAGGTGACAGGAGAAAAATGAGAGTGAATTACTTGAGGACAAAGAGAGGAATTTTAGCTGGAGGCATCCTCATTCTGGAACTCGGACAGGAAGCTTTATTTTGTACACATGACTTCATGCTTCTGTTAAATTTGTGAACAAACAGAAATTGAACGCTGAACAAACACTTTGGGGACAGGGGACAAAGCACACAGAGACATAAAAAGAGAGGATTAGTTGGCATCCCTACCAAAAAGCTCACGAACTGGCAAACCAAAGGTACCTCACTGATTCCAACTTTATAGTGAGAAGCAATGCGTGATCCTCAGCAAGTAACATATGTGTAAGCAGAACACAGTGAATATGAATATTTTACCCCCACAGTCCAAACTTCCGCAAACCATGAGACCTTCATATCATAGTTAAACAGCAGGGCCTGACAGGCTGTAGTGGGCCCCGGGCGTTTGCCCGGTGGGTCGGAAGGATGGGGGCCGGTTTTGTACTGGTGAGGGCCGTTCTTGTTGCTGGGGGCCGGTTTTGCAGCAGTGCTGTAAAATCGGCCCCTTGTAACTTAAGCACAAGCGCAGCAGCAGTACAGCGGTAGTGTTTCAGCCCTGGCAATTATGTCCGATTGCCCCCCCCCAGGCCGGCCGGACGTAATTGGCAGGGCTGGTTTGCGTTCCCAGTCCGGACCTGTTAAACAGGTTTTCTTGAGTCAAGAGTTTAGGGTACACATATGTAAGAACATTTTGCGCTGTGCATGCACCACTTTTTTGGCGCAGACACAATGCAAAATGTTATTTGTGATTTACAAATCCACGCAAATCAGATCTGCAGATAAACAGTCCTGCCTGTAATGCAATGGTGCAAGGGTGCCTGGGTTGGCGCTAGGCAGGACATAGTACGACAGCACTAGGAGACAGCAGAGCTGCATCATATGTTAAATGATGTGGCAAATTTCTTCTGTATCCCTTTCACACAACAGATGGCGGCAACTTTTCTTGCTGAACCGCATTGCGTGAATAAATATGCCCCTTAGTCTCTGGTGTAACCTGTGTCCCCGGGGAAGTATGCATTGGGCAGACATACGATTCAAGATTCAAGAGAAAACATATTGTTAATAGCTTCAAAATGCAGAGATTACATTGTTGGATTTGGAGCTAGGGGGGCCAGATTCTACTTCTAGTCTTCCCACTTGAGCAGTAGTGTGTGATCCTGGGAAAGTCACCTAAGCTGAGAGTACTGTAAAGCTCTTCAATGTCTAATGTGGTAGTAAGCACTATATAAATGCAATTACAACTACAAATTTCGCGCACCTCAGAATGAACACTTGTATTAAATGCCACATAAAAATTCGACAACAACATAAATGTAATTCTGTTAATAGGAAACACGCATAGAAGGACTGCATGGTAATAAAATGCAAAAAACAATTCAAAGACTATTCACAGGCCAAAGGTGTGAAGCCCTTTTTTGGAACAATTTAGAGTGGTTACTGTACAGAAGCTTTAGACTTCAGACGCATGGTGCAGGACAGGCAAGACAGGCCCTTCTCTGGAAAGCGATAAACAGGGACACCCTGCATCCTTCATATAGTTCTGTGGGCAGGGCCGGACTGGCTACCGGGCGTTTTGTTGTGCTGCCGAGCTGGGGGCTGATTTCGTTGATGGGGACCTGCGTGTGCTTAAAAACATTCGTTTTGCTATGTTTATTTCGAAGCTCACGCAGGTCCCCATCAACGAAATCAGCCCCCACCGCAGTGAAATCAGCCCCCAGCTCGGCAGCACACCAAAACGCCCGGTAGCCAGTCCGGCCCTGTCTGTGGGCAAGGGAAGGTCGGATTGGTGGTACACATACTCTTAGACCATTCATCATGGCGGGCTGTCCCATTTCATCCCATGCTTATAATCTTCCCAAATATTACACGTGAACGCCATTTTCTAAACGAAAACATCCAGCCAAAAATATTTACATACCCAGTTCATTTAACCCTTCAGTTATTGAGAGGTGTGTGGGTGCTTTAAAAAGTCCCTTGTGCTTTCAGGATCCTGTTAAGGGAGGTTAGAACATGAGCTGAAACAAAAAGAAAACTACACACCGAGAGCGTGTCTGGGGACATGAACCAGCGGAAAGTGTGAATGGCAGACCTCGACTTGCATGTAAAGGAATCAGAGTATACCTTCTCATCTTAAGTTGGTATTCCTACCGTAAACATATAGGGCTAGAATTATCAAGGGCTAGCGCAGCCCACGCAAGGTTGCACATGCGCAATGCAAGCCCTTAAGTGAAATTTACTATGCCATGGAGAGACACCTTGGAATGCTCTGCATTGTAAATCTGGAGTCACACAGGGCAGTGCAAGTCTCTGCGTTGCATTATTCTGCCCTGGGAAGGCATTCAATGGGTGGAGTGTGGGTGTTCCAACACATCCGCCCATGGTTTTGGCATATTCTCAGATTTACTAACAGTAGTCAACCTGGGAATGCCTCAAAATGGTTCTCCTTCCCATGGGAGCCTTAACAAGGAGAAATACATTATTTCGCCTCATCTGTTCCTCTTCCTACTTGAGCTGCATTCTGCAGCACACATTGAAAGAGGAATACGCCTCGGAGGATTGTTTTTGTCCAAGAAGGTATCCCTTTCTGCACAAACAAATCCTGCAGGTAATATAGGTCCCAATGAACCATGGTGCTGCACTCCACGCACCAGTGCAGGGAGAGAGCAGGAATGCATAATATTTTGGTAGATATCACGCCTCCCTGCCCTCTCCCTGTCACGCAATGCAGCGCAGCAAGGTGTCTTGTCCTTTGACTGGTACTGTGCCGGTACTGTTATCTCTGTAAGATATCTTGGTGTGCCCATTGCAAAGGTGGTATATTTAGTGATAATACAGTGCACACACATTACATTATGTAGCAGCACCATCACTGTGTGGTGTCCTGGTGGAACTGCTGCATGGTTTCTTGTGGTGCAACTTAAGTACCCATACCTTGAGTCTGCCTCATTAGTCACACCCAGCAGTGGAAGGTTGGGTGTGTGGCACCTGTGCGACAGTGCTGAGGTTGCACAAACGCGGAGGCCATCTTACAATGTGTTGCAGTATCTCAGCTGTTTGTGTGGCTGCCTTTACTGGTCCAAGAGAAGCTCGCCTCATGCTGGCATCAGCAAAAAACAAAGTGATGACAGACGTGGCATTTTATATTTAATTTTAATTACCCATGCGTTCACTTTTTTCCCCAAGAATCTTTCTTGAACTATTACCTGAAAACTAAGGGGCATATTAACAAGGGCCATATCGCCGCTTTCCCAGCACATAGCGCCGAAAAGCGGCGATTTACACATCGCACAATCATCAAGGCGCCGCTAACATGCATTAGCGCATGTTAGCTGCCGTTTACGAGACGCCTCGCATCTTAGCGATATACATCACTAATCAGATGCAAAATAGGCGTTCCCTCAAAAACCAACATGAAAAAAGTCGCTAAGGAAACACCGCGGTATTTACAACCCGGCCCCAAACACGCGAAGCGATAATTAAAGCCCGCTAACCGCGGTTTTCGCCGGATTCCTACGTCTGCAAAAATCCCGACTTAGCTATAAGTTAAATGGGAGGTGGATTGCATGGTTAAGTTCACATCTCCCTATTTACAACATTCTCATTAGCGCTGTTGTTATTTCGCTGTATTCCGCCGCTATTGATGTGTATCGCCATCTATCGCCGGGTTTCATATCGCCTGTCAGCAAAGTGTTGCAAATATGCCGCTAACACGGCGATGTGAACCGACGATAGACGGCGATAATGCAAATCGCGCTAAGCGCGATTTGCGATGATTACCGCGGCCCCTTGATAATATGCCCCAAAGTGCTTTGGGGACACCCAAACAATGCATTGTACATAATAATATCATATGGTTTATACTAAAACGCATTGGCATGCTTTTTACAACAAAATACTAAAGTACTAAAATATTTGTGGTAAAATGTTTCTTCATATTACTGTGTTGTTAAACACAACCATCTATAAAACTGGAAACGTCCACCACACAGCATTTATTTTGTTCACTGCTACAGGTCCCTCTCTGGGCATGGGGAAGGGTGTGTGTGTGCTCGTATATTTGCGCATGCGCACGTGTGAGGAATGAAGCCATCAACTATAACCTGCTCCTCTTCTGCTTATTATTCGGTTTTCTTTTACGACACTTCAGTGCAAGGGTGCCGCACAGCTGATGCTCCCTTTATTATATCCTCACGTTGTGTTTCAACAAGCGGGCACATCCTTTGTAAAATGAGCTTCAGAATAATATTTTACAGGCCTGAATTACAATACAAGGGCGGCCTCCCACTTGTGAGAATTACATGATGGTATTATTGCAATTAGATGTCTGTGACAACAGGTTTCATGCTTTTGAAAAGAATATGCTCCGGCGCTGAGTTTTCCCTTCTCTTTCAATGTTTAATATATTCGAAGGTGAAAACTTATTACCACTTATGCTTTTTGTTACAGAAGCGGAAATATAGATAATGTTTTACAGCTGCGCAGAATTACCATAATCCATCGATAGAGAGCGATTTGGGTGATGGATGCTTGGTAATTTATACTTTTTACTCGTATAATTGTATTACTTCAGTATCGTGTATATTAATTGTGCCGCGTGTTTAGTAAAATCTCATCCCACTCGGATACGTGTCCGGCCTGTTCTCCTGTGCATTAAAAGCTGCATTACTCAATTGAGCTTTCCTGTCTCTAATGCTTGGCGATTCAGCGGCCCTGGATGGGCGCCATAGTTGGAGTTAAAACATCAGACTGGCAGACTTATTGGTCAATCTTCTTGTATTTTAATCAGAAAGAGTACCTGCAGCTGGGAAAGAGGACTTTGAGTTTTTGGCAGGTCCCCGGGCGTTTGTCTCTATGAATTATTAGATTTATTCAACCTTTGCAGTCCTACTAACTTTTCTGAATTTGCTGAAGTTGAAACATTACTTTTTGAACTTCAAAATATGTAGGGCAAGGTTAGGCAGTTTGCTTATGGTTTGTTTAGGTTTCTCAGTTAATCAGTCTTCACTGCAAACACAAATATGCTATCATGCGTACACCGGGCCCGATTCACAGAACTAACTTACGACAAAATCCTAATGAACTTACTCATTTTGGTATTCACAGAATGAACTTACTCATTTTGGTATTCACAGAATGAACTTACTCATTTTGGTATTCACAGTAGGCACTTACACATTTTGTGTAACTTACACATTTTGTGTAACTTACACATTTTGTGTAACTTACTCATTTTGTGTAACTTACACATTTTGGTATTCACAGAAGGCACTTAGGGCCCGATTCACAGAACTAACTTACGACAAAATCCTAAACTTACTACCATTTTGGTATTCACAGAATGAACTTACTCATTTTGGTATTCACAGAATAAACTTACTCATTTTGGTATTCACAGAAGACACTTACACATTTTGTGTAACTTACACATTTTGTGTAACTTACACATTTTGTGTAACTTACTCATTTTGTGTAACACACATTTTGTGTAACTTACACATTTTGTGTAACTTACACATTTTGGTATTCACAGAAGGCACTTACTCATTGATGAGTAAGTGCCTTCTGTGAATACCAAAATGAGTAAGTTCATTCTGTGAATACCAAAATGGTAGTAAGTTCATTCTGTGAATACCCAAATGTGTAAATTCATTCTGTGAATACCCAAATGTGTAAGTTCATTCTGTGAATACCCAAATGTGTAAGTTCATTCTGTGAATACCCAAATGTGTAAGTTCATTCTGTGAATACCAAAATTGTTGTAAGTTTAGGATTTTGACGTAAATTAGTTCTGTGAATCAGGCCCACCGAGTGCCATTCAGGAAAATAAGCTTAACAAACACCTCTTTTAAATAATGCTTACCTGTGTTCTCAAGCTACCAATTTTAGAGTTTTTCACAAACCTTCCCTTCCCAAAGGAGTAAAACGTATGGCTGTGCTAAGGCCCAGTTCAACGCAATTGGATTTTACAAAAAAAGGCACAAATGACTTTCCTTAGCCCTGCGTTTGTGAATTTCATTAATATATATGATGTAAGAGAATTTTATTTGAGTAAATACACACTGTTTGAAATTAACTTCAGAACCTCGTTCTTCTCTCCTATTAAAATATATTTTCCTTGATATGCCTTTTCATCTTCTGCCTACCCAGTGACATTTGGGGTGACTGGTGCTCCCTCCGACAGTATCTGCAACAGTTACATTGCTACCTTACGGTTGCAATGTAAGTGTAGATATATATGTGTGAAATGCACTTAAAATGTTTGGGCATATTTTACTATAACGTTTTCCAGACTTAATTACATCTGTCTTAATCCATGAAAGAGGGCCTGATTTATTAGGAGTTTATCCTTTTTAAGACATTCTTGAGGTGTTCTTATTTGAGCTAAACCCACTGTAAATCAGTCCCAGTTTCCTTAAGGAGTGAAAGATTGTTTTAAAACCCTCTTAATCCTTTCATAATCTAGGCTCATATACATGGATTATGAAAGTGCCAAGACTGACTAATGTTTGGGAAACTCAATGATAGTTAAACACCGGTCTACTTATATGCATACGTTGTTTTTTTGTCTTAACTTTAAAAGGAAACCAGAGGTACAGTTATCATGGACAAGACTAGGGGGCATATTCTCAAGCCCCTATCGCCACGGGAACATCACTTTTATTGACGTTCCCATGGCGATAGGGTCAGCGCCTTATTCTCAAGGCAGCGTTAACCCACGTAACGTGCTTTATTTCTCCTCGTTTTTGCTTTTTCCATGTGTGCTGCCTTGTGCAGCACACATGGAAAAAGCAAAATGCCATGGTGTGTTAATGTACAGGAAGGTGTCCCTTCCTGTACATGAACAAACCTTTTCAGAAATGCCATTTTGTAACTTTGATGTGTGCTGCACGAAGCAGCACACATGAAAGTTGCAAAATGGTATTTTAGGATTGTTTATGTGCAGGAAGGGCCACCTTCCTGTACATAAAGAACCCTCCCTGCACACAGACACCCTTGCACTCTGGTGCAAGGATGTCTGCGTTGACGCTAAGGGGCCGATTCCGATCTCGGCCGGTAGTGCTCCGAATCGGATTCGGATTTACCGGATCCGATTCGTAGCCCTGTTTCCCGACCGAATCGTACGCGGGTCCGGCCGAGTGAGTACGATGCATGCTCCCGCGAAATCGCCGACTGACTCGTACGCGGCTTCAACACGCTCCGACCGACTCGCACCGCGCTATGGAGACGTTTCCCGGCAGGTAAGTACGATGCGCGCCGCAAGCAGTCCGACCGACTCGCGCCGTCCGGCTCGAAAGAGCTGTCGGAGCCGGACTTTGGGGGTCCGCGTCGGACCCCCCTGAACGCGTAGGCGCGCGAGTCGCACACAGGGGGGACCCATGGGTCCCCCCTACCTGTGCATGTACGCCGTGATGCGCATGGACGCATACCCACTGTAGGGGGCGCCCTTGTTCGCCTCGCACCCATTGAGTCAATGGGAGCCCGCGTACGCGTCGTACGACCGGCTCCCATTGACTTCAATGGGAGTCCGACCGAATCGAGTCCGATAGCATGCGAATGCATCGTACTCGTCCGGTCGGACTGCTGGGGTCCGATTCGGTCGGAATTCTCTCCGGGTCCCGCTCGGTCGGAGAGATTTCCGGCCGGAAGCGGAATCGGCCCCTAAATCGTGAAACTTAGCGCCATTGCAGGGGGAAATGTCAGGCTGCACCACATTCTTGAGAATAGGGTGCAGCCTCACATTTCCGAAGTGGGGGTGAGAGGCGTTAAGCCAAGGAGGCTAACGCCTCTCACTGCCACTTCCTTGAGAATATCCCCCTATGTTTGTTTGTCTGGACCTGGATGAGGAACTGAGAACACTCCTACCTTCAACCACACTTGGAAAAAGAGGAAGTTGTGCTACCCCAAACCAGAAAACTTAGGAAAAGCCCAGTTTATGAATCACTTTGTTAAGCTAGCACTGCAGCTGGTCAGACCCAAAACAAAAGCTTTTGTCTGTCAAGACGGGTAAAGTTATGCAGAGAGCCTTGCACTACTGCAAGTGTGGTGAGCATGCATTGTGCATTGCCATGTGCATCCTCTGACAGGAGGAGCCTGCATTAGCCTGTTCACAGTAAAAAAAGAATAGAGTATTTTTTTTTATCCTGACTCTTAAGTGGTCATGTTAACATCCATATGATAACTTCGGTGCCGGAAGCCTGTAAAAGAAACATACAGTAACCACCTGCAAAAAACACGGTCTTCAAACGTAACATAAACATTACAATTAAACTATAGAAAAAACATAACATCACATTATAAAAATAACAACATCTTGCTACCAACAAAGGGGCCGATTCCGATCTCTGCCGGTAGGGCTCCGAATCAGATTCGGCTTAACCGGATCCGATTCGGAGCCCTATTTCCCGACCGAGTCGTACGTGCGTCCGGGCGAGCGAGTACGATGCGTATTCGCCGACCGACTCGTCCGGGCGTCCCGACCGCTCTGACCGACTCGATCCCGGGTCGAACCGCACCGACCGACTCGCACGGACACGACTCGCACCGCGCAATGGAGACGTTCCCTGGGCGAGTAAGTACGATGCGCGCCGCGAGCAGTCCGACTGAGCCGCGCACTCCGGCTCGAAAGAGCTGTCGGAGCCGTACTTTGGGGGTCTGTGTCGGACCCCCCTGTACGCATAGCCGCGTGAGTCGCACACAGGGGGGACCCATGGGTCCCCCCTACCTGTGCGTGTACGGCGCGAATCGCTTTGCCGCATACACGCTGTAGGGGGCACACTTGTCCGCATCGCACCCATTGAGTCAATGGGAGCCCGCGTACGCGTTGTACGACAGGCTCCCATTGACTTCAATGGGAGTCCGACCGACTCGAGTCCGATGGCATACGTGCGCATCGTACTCGTTCGGTCGGACTGCACGGGTCCGATTCGGTCGGAAATCTCTCCGGGTCCGGCTCGGTCGGAGAGATTTCCGGCCCGAATCGGAATCGGCCCCTAGGTCTAACACCAAACACTAGTAAACAATATAACACAAACTAAAAGTAAGCCTTCAAAAAACTACCAAAAAATACTATAAGTGCCATGTACTAGTACTCACTACATCCCTATACCCCCAAAACCCATTAAAAAAAACACAGAAAAAGTCTTACCTGATCCCATGAACAGCAGCATCTCCCTGTTACTCACTTCCAGGAAAATGAATGAAAAATGGCACAAATAGACTACAAAAATTAGTTTAGCAGTAAAGAAAAAGCCCACCAAAAGAAACTAAAAATTAATTTCTTCCTGTAGAAAAAAATTCGAATTCAAATTGAAAATGTTTTAAAATGTTTAGAAAAATGTAAAAATGCATAAAATAATGTAAAACATGTCAATAAAAGTTATATGAAAATATGAAACACATGTAAAGTATGCAATAAATAATACAAAATATGTATATAAAACAAGTGTATAGCGGTATTAAAAAACAAAAGCACAACACTTGAAAAAATAAAAGAAAAATTAAGAAATGCACAGCACTGTTATCTACATGGTTTATTTATTAATAAAAATGTACTAAAATATAGTTTAAATATAACAGTGAAAATGTTTTTCTTATGTATACAAATCTTTATATAATTAAAAATATCTACATATACATTTAATAAATATTAAAAAAATCACAAACTGTGTTACATACCTTTATTATTTAAACAAATATATTAAGAATGTATACAAGAAATGCAATACCAACTCCTATCTAAACCATTCAGTGGAAGGTGTTGCACACTAAAGGGATAACATTGACTACACCCAATTCAATTCAAAGCATTTTAGGGAAGTTGTTAGACACTAAAGGGTTTAGATATACTGTTCCTACTCCAATCTAAACCATTTTGGGGAAGGTGTTGGACAATAGAGGGGTTATATTTACTATATTTACTATTTCCACTCCATCTAAACCCCTTTTGGGGAAGATGTTTGACACTAAAGGGGTTACATTTACTATTCCCACTCCAATCTAAACCATTTTGGGGGGTGTGTTGGAAAATAAAGTGTTACATTTTCTATTTCCACTCTAATCCAAACCATTTTAGAGAAGTTATTGGACTCTTAACGGGTTGTGTTTCTTATTCCAACTCCAGACTAAACCATTTTAAGGAAGGTGTTGAGCACTAAAGGGATTACATTTCCTGTTGCCACTGCATAGTAAGACATCTTACCTAAGTTTTTTACAACAAAGAAATGAAACTTCTAACCCATTTCTAACTGATAGCTATTTGTGATATAACTAACAGTACAAATTATCAAAAGAAAGAATAATTTTAAAATAATAACATGAAAGAAAGTACTCATTATTTTCAATATTATTACTATATATTTGACAAATATGAAAAGTACTACATAAAATCATCATAATATTTTTTGATTACGTACATAAGTATTTAAATTATCTTTACTATTCCTTAATTTATAATATTCTTAATTATTTTTTCTGTAAAAAACAGTGAAAGGAATATATTATACACAAAATACAAAATAGTTATAAAACTCAATATTATTTTTAATTTATAAACATAAATATATTGTAATATAAAAGAGTTATATCCAAAACCCAAAAAGTAAACATATAAAAAGCATATGTAAATTACACAAAAAAATGATTTGGAATTGCTGTGATTAAATTGGAAAAAAAATAGATATAATTAAGCTTGGGCAGTGAACTCCGCTCCGCTCGCCGGAGTTTGCGGAGTTTTCTGCACTCCATGTCACGCGTTACGCGGAGCTCGTGGAGTTCCGTGGAGCAGAGGTTTTTTCCTCGCTTGCGCTCGTCAACATCAAGTTGGCGAGTGCGAGCGAGGAAAATCATCCCCCTGGTGAGATTTTTCCTCATTCGCGATCGTCAACGTCAAGTTTGCGACCATGAGCGTGGAAAATCAACCTCCCGGTGACATATCTCAATGCAGGCAGTCGGATTTCTCCTTGCGAGTGGTCGCATATACTCACGACCGCTCGCGTTGAGAAATTGTCCGTTCGCATTGAGAAAGCTGCTGCTCGAGTAAAAAAATCTACTCAAGCAGCAGAAAGGAAGCAGCGACCGCTTGCACATGCTTGCGCACGCTTGCGCTGTGCTTGGTGCCGTTCGCGATGATTGCACAGTGCGGACAAACACCCAGCACTGAAAATCACTGCGAACAGTATTTATCTAATGCACTCCGCCAATTGTGGAGCTCAGCGTAGCGCAGCAGAGTTTGGAACTCAGCGAACTCTGCCCAGGCATACTATAAATTTAAAAATATAAATCTCAACATAAGTAAATAAATAAATCAAAAATAAAACAAAAAAATGTTCACAAAAAATTCAATGAATTTATCAATTAAAAAAAAATCAAAATTAAAAATTGTTTACTATCTGTAATAAAATGTAATTTACAAGGAAATTAATCTATTTTAATAATCTTCCACCTTTTTCCTAAAAAAAGAACATTTCGCTCCTATAACATAATTACACATGCATTAATGAAAAACATTCATGAAAATGTATACTAAAATATTTATTTTAACTTTTTTAAATTACTAGAAAAGGTTTACAAAACATACTAACACAAAAATTTACTTACAAGTAAGATAAAACATTACAAAAAAACTGTTTCAAATTAACCCATAAAAATGATATAACATACAACAATATTAATTAGAACGATACTTTTTACAGCGATATTAAAAAGAACACTTAAAACAATATTAATATCTTCGAAATTCCTGTCCACAAAATTTTGGTCATCACAATATTTTTGACACATTAGTTATGTATCTCAATAGTTTTAATTTGATATTTTGTCCAAGCACAATACTCCTCCTTCTTTTAAATTCAGATGCCCGCAAATTAACAATACATAATCTCCTCCAGCTTACCTATTCACCGCACCAACTGTCTGCATGAACTAAAAAACCCTCCTACTGATGATCTTGCTTAAATCCTATTAATTTACTATACCACAAAAAACTGGAGTAGATACATGGACTGGTTTCCTTGAGATCTCAAGAACAATATCAATAACCAAAAATAACCAATAGCCACTGGATTACTCACTAATATTGGGTTCCAGAGTGGCATGCAACTTACCACCAATAGCTTAAATGCCTCGTCAAGCATTGGAAGCTCTCTATGAATGCAATCACAAAACATTGCAATACATTTTTATTACCACAGTAGCACAGGTGGAATTGTTCAGGTGCCCGACAATCAGTGGTGGCTCGCATAGGGCGTTCTGCGGGGCGGTGGGGTGGGGGAGGGGCAGGGTGGGGGGTAGTAAACTCGGACATACGACGGAACGGAGGAAAGTAATTATTACGTTCCTCCGTTCCGTCGTACGTCCGAGTTTACTACCCCCGACCCTGCCTCTCCCCGCCCCACCGCCCCACAGCACGCCCTATGTGAGCCGCCACTGCCGACAATCTGGACGTCCACATTCAACAGATCCACCCAAAGCCACTTTGCGCGTGTTCATTCTTTATTAAAGGAGCATGGGCAGGACATTATCATTTGCATTGGGCTCTCCCCAATGCAGCTCAAAATGAAAAGTCCACTTTCAAATGAACTTTCACCGTGAGAACAGTGCTCATTCATGAACCTTTTTCTCTACTATAAAAATGCAGATTGTTAGGGTTAAATTTCATTTTCCAAAATTTTAGGATTTTTTTTTTGTTTTAAGTAGAGGAGAAGAGAGGTTGAAGAAAAGCAAATGGTTCAGTAGTTCATGGCAAAGCAGATGAAATCCTTTAAAATGTGAATGCAATAAATGAGTGTTCATTAAATGTTCATATTCATTCCTCTAGATCAACGTGTTGCTGTCATCTGAAAAAGAGGAATGTGTCACCAAAAGCCTCCTACATGCTCCACGCGGGTATGTCCATTTTATTTAGTTCATAGAACGGATTAAAGCTTACTTATTTTGAATGCAAATGTCTGCAAATATTAAGAGAAATGAGTGTACCACAGATCCATTTGTTTCAGCAAAGATAACACTATTTGAGGCCAGGAATCTTATATCAGCTCTCCAAACAGAGCTAAGCGGATCAAAAACATATCTTGAGTTTTTTGTTCCTGAACCAGCAGAGAGCTGTTTGCATCAGTGTTCGGGGTTCAAGATAGTAGCCTTTAAATGGAGCACAGATGTAAAGTAAATATTGACCCTGCGCGATATGGACGCGTGCCAGATTTCTGCAACAAGGGGGCCGTTTGATTGCATTGGACAAAGCGCTCCTTTCACTTGGAAGCCTTCTCATACTTCCTCTCCCGCCAGAAACTACAAACACAGCCATGTTCTTTCGTCCTCTCAACTTTATAATGTGCAATGCAGGTCTCGGAAGAAAAAAACTTCAGCATGTGAATTGGCGACACGCTGGACGTTTGAGTAATTGTTAGATCATGAGCTCTTATTTCGTCAAAATGCATTCATGGCATGGGGAAGTTTCTTATCCTGCAAGGAAAGCAGTAACTAAAGAGATGAAAACCCCTGTTCAGTAATCTGGAATGTAATTTGTGGGTAATTACAAGCAACATGTAAATAAATGTGTGTGTGTGTGTGATCCTGGAACAAAGCCATCGCTCAATGTATGGCCTTCTCTTTCAAGAAGTCGTGTGTGATATTTTCTGATCTGACTCTGTTTACCAACGAAGAAAGCGTTTGGGATTTTAAATTAGTTTTTTAATTGAAAGCTTTGCCCTCTGCTGAAGGATCGTGTATGCCCTCTTCTCATGATACTAACTGCTTTCAACTGCCCAATTGACAATATTAAGCCTCATGCTATGTCAAGATTGGATAATCAGGAAAATGTCTTATTACTCATGTGCTACTGCCCTCTGCTCAGGCTGTTGACTTCAGTGTTTAACGCCCTCTGCAGAGTGCCATTACTCTGACCAAGAGGACGCATAATGAGGGAAAAAACAATTAACAGCTGTTAATGTCTGACATCACAAGAGCAATATGGGTATCCGTACAGGTCCCGCTAATCTCATTCAGAACAGGCAAACATATCCAGAGGCAGATTTACTTACATTTGGCCAACCATTTCGAATTTAGGGCCATATTTACCAAAAAGTCACGGAGTGCACCAAGGTGCTTATTTATGCGAGCCGTGCTTCACTTTTGCACCACTTAAAGTGGGACATGGTTGACTCAGAGCTCATTTCTATTTATGAAGCCATGCAAAGCCACCCAGCATGGCTTTAAGTGACCTCATAAATCATGAGTAAGGCGCAAATTACTGCGTTGCCTTACTCTGCGCCTGGGAGGCATTCCATGGGCGTTGCAGGGGTTTTCCCACGCAACACCCATAACATTTGACACTACCCCAGATTTACAAAGTTATGTAAACCTGGGGAAGTGCCACGTCCGTACGCTTCCCAAGGTGAGGCATAAAGAGAAGAAATAGTTTTATTTCTCCTTGTTTTTTTCCTCTTTTTATGTGTGCAGCATTCTGCAGCACAAATAGAAAGAGGAACACACCTATTGGGATTGTTTTGACAATCCTTCAAGGAACGGTGGCGACTGCCTACCTCGGCCCTATGGTGCCGAAATGGCGCCAGAGCAGGGAGAAAGGACAGGAATGCACTGTATTGCTTAACTATGAAACATCCCTACCCTTTCACTTTGGTGTAGGGCAGTGCAGAGAGGTGCCTTACTGTGTTTCCCCATGCCAAAATCCCATAAATAAGTCCCTAATTCACCTTGCTGCACTGTGTGACAGAGACAGGGCAGAATTGCTCAGTATTTAAAATAATACTGCGGATTTCTGATTTTTCCAAGTGTTAGTGTACAATGTGCTGCCTAGCACCAATGCAGGAACCTGTGCACCATAGTGCAAGGGTGCCTGCATCGATGCAGGATTGTTTTTGTGCAGGAACAGACACCTTCCTGCACAAAAACAATCCTGTGAAGCATTTCCCTCTTTCTATGTGTGCTGCAGGATGCAGCACACATAGAAAGAGAAAGCTACAAGGAGAAATAAAAATATTTCTCCATGTTACGCCTCCCCTGGGAAAGTGTAGCATTTGATGCATTGCCAGGTCTACAAGTATTGGTAAATCTGAGAATCTTCACAATCCATGGGTGCATGTGTGGGAAACCCACGCTCTACCCATAGAACACCTTTCGAGGACAGAGTGATGAAAGACAGTGATTTGGGCTGTGTTGCGTTACTCTAGATTTATCAAGCCCCTAAGGCCCATGCAAGGTTGCCTTGCTTGTTTTATAAATCAAAGTTAAGGGGTGCATCACATTTGCACCCCATTGTGTGGTGCAAATGTGTTGCTCAAGCAGCAACCATAATTCTTGTCAGGATGAAACACTTCAAATTAACCTGTGCTTAATCCTCTGTTAGCTTGGCACAAAGCAGTCAGGCTTATTTTAGAGACAATGTGTAAAGTATGCATGCAGCACTCAAACAGTAATAAAGTGAAAACCCAACACCAGAAAATTCCCACACCTTTGAGAAAAATAAAAAACATTTAAATAAATTATTTGACATCTAAACAACAAAAATCCAATTAGTAGAACCAGAGATAGGCAATTTTAAAGATTTAAGTAAAAATAGTGCTTGAAAGCACAAAGTGCCAACTGTGGGTACCTGGTCCTGCCAGACTGGGACAAAGTTTCAAGTTCAGGCCGACATGCTATGCAATGTGGACCGGATACAGGGGCCAAGTTAGGCCCACTGAACAAAGGGCCAGGTGTACAAAGATTAGGAATAATGATTTCCAAATAGCGATTTTATGGAAATCGCTACTTCTAATGTATGAAATGTTTTGTTTCATAATTGCAATTCCTAGTGGGTCGCAAAGAGATCTTACTGAGGTAGGTCGCAGTTTGCGACCCATTAAGAATGCTGCTAAGGTCAATAGACCACCATGTCTGTGGATCGTTATATTTATTGTTTGATTAATTAAATCATTACAATCCACATATAAAAAAAAAAGAAAGAAGAAAAAATCAAAACTTAGAAAAACATTAAAAGGACTTTTTCACTAGGCTCCACCCGTCATTCCCAATAAAAAATAAAGCGATAAAATTGTTAATATAAAAGTTCTTCTAGTACGAGGTGACCATCGCTTAAGTGAAACCACGTGGCAGCAAAGTATCAATTAAAAACGATTAATAGAAGATAGAGGTTACTTCTAAAAGCTGCAGATAAAACACCAACTTATAAAAGAGCATCCCAAAGTTAATATACAGTTCAGAGTGACAGCAGTCAATAGTCAATAACAGGACGTTAGGTTCGAGTTCCCTATTGTGGCTGGGGCAGAATACACTGGTTTTACTAGGGAGCTACTTCAAAGATGTACCATTATTTTGGCCACCTGTGCTCGTTCCCTGGTTTTGACACAGGGCCTGGAATTTACTGGTTAAGCTTGCGGTATGCAAGGTGGATAAAGAGTGTGAAGCTTATTTAGAGCAGTGTTCTCTGGATTCAATGCCACAATGATAGCTTGCCTACAAGACCGGACTCCCAATCTATTCCACTCTGGCCTCAGTTTTATTCTGCGGAAAGACAGCAATGCTGGACAGAGGCATACAACATGCTCCAAAGACTCAACCGATTCCCCACAGCCCCTACACAGGAGCTCATCAGATGGGCGACGCCAAAGTGGTAAATGTTTCAGGAAGTGCCATTCCCCCAATCTGAGTGCCATAAACAGCAGTTTTATATACAGAGGTTATGTGCAGGGCAGGTATGATGGAAGAGAAGCCAACTGATAAGAGTTGATTACTGCCCATGCATGTTTGCGTTTGGCGAGGGACACTTTATCAGTAGAATAGGAGCACAAGAGAATGCGCTTCTTGATACTTGTTTTAAAAACTGTATTGCTTGGATTGAGGTTCCAGAGATCGCTTGCTGATAATTGCTGTACACATTCATGAAAAAGCCGACTATATGACCCACCAGGATTGCCAGTGCTAATATCTGTCCATAACAATGACTCGAGGGAACCAGCTCAAGCCTGCCTTAGCTTGTGGCACATTTTTAAATAAGCACCTGCGCTTAGCATGTCATAGTTTGGGAGGCCCAGTTCTAGTCGGATCTGTGCAGCAGATGCAGATTTTGGCAGCTGAAGGACCCTTTTGTAAATCTTGGTCACATGTTGGTTTAGTGTTGTACTGAGTTTGCCCAGGGAAATTTCAAAGCCGTACGACAGCATGTGGCCTATTTTGGCTCTCATGACATCCAACATTGGAGCTAAACTCGGGCCTGTCAATTTTTTTGAAAGTTTTGAAAGGTTTACTTGAAGAGCCATGGCTTTCATAGTAATGTCCCTGCAATGTTTGGCAAAAGTGCCCCTAGAGTCGATGTTGATTCCCAGGTATTTATATGATTTTCCTACCACAAATCCAGAGTTGTTGTATGACCAGCCACCACCTCGATGATGCTTCCTGCCGAGTATGACCACTTGAGATTTCTTTAGGTTTACCTCCAAGTTGTTCGTGGCAGTGTAACTATGTAATATATTTAACAGTCGTTGCAGCCCAACTCGCGTGAGGCTGAAGAGGGCGAGATCATCGGCATACAGAAGGTTACTTAACTGAACACCGCCAATCTTAGGGGGATGGCTATTTATTGCATCTAGCTCCGCTGAAAGATCAGCAATGAACAGATCGAAAAGCAGCGGAGCTAGCACACATCCCTGTTTGACTCCCCTTGTCGTCATGATTTTTCGAGACAGATGAGAGCCAGTGCCAAGCTAGACTTGTATCCAGGTGTTGGTGTGTAATTGGACTATTGCCTCCAAGAGTTTGACCGGAATTCCCCATTTCGTTAGCTTGGCCCAAAGTGCGTCCCTTGGGACCCGGTCAAAGGCAGCTTTGAAGTCAACAAAACAACTGTAAACCACCTTGGATGAAACTAATGCTTTGTCGATAAGTATTGATAGTGCCAGTAAATTAGACATGGTGCTAGAGTTTGCGATGAAACCGGTTTGACTTTTTGGACTCAGCCTTTTCAGGTCAGCACAAGAGCTCAGTTCTTCGAGTAGAATACTCGCAAAATGCTTCGCCTCGTTGTCCAGTAAGGCTATCAGCCTGTAGTTGTTTGGGGACGAGTGGGAACCAGACTTGTAGATTGGGTGGATTATTGCCCCTCGCCAGGAGTCAGGTATGATTGAGCTCCTTAGTGAGTAATCAAAGAGGATTGCTCGGTGCTTTGACCAGAGAGGGATATTCGATTTAAACAGGGCCTGTGGATGGCCATTTGGACCTGGCTCTCCATCTGATCTTGCTTTAGATAGTATTTTAGACAGCCTTGTTTGGGTGATAGAGATTTTCTCGCATAGCAGTTGCTGCGACTCTTGTGAGCAAGCCTGGCACTCCTTAGGGGCATCTTTAGTCGGTATAGAATTGTTGATTGCTGTAGGTTCTGCTCCTCCATTGGCCCGAAAGTGGCCAGTCAAAAATATTACCCATTCTGCCTCTGCAATATTTGCACTCCCCTGGCTGATGTTTCCATTGGTCTGCCTGTTCACTAGCGCCCAGAATTTTCTTGAGTTCCGATTTTTGCTTTCCCAGAGTAGCATGCACCAGAATTGTTCAAGGTGATGTTGTTTATCCTTTTGATATGCTCATCTGTAATTTTTTTGTGCGATTTTGTACTTGTTCAATAGTTCTTTAGAGTCGGAGTGCTTCCATGGTTTGATTTGAAATAGAGGTCTGAGTGCTGCGAGGATCGGTATGGAAGTGCGGTGGGGATGGAAATTGGCTTAACAGGTGAGAACAGAAATTTGTCCAATCAGCGATGGGAGAGGCTGTCAACAGGAAACAACCTGCAGTAAGTAAGAGGCATTCCTTCATGATGTTTGTGCTGATATCATCGTTCCATCTCAAGCGTTTTAGATTTTCAGTATGAACTCCTCTGTAAGTAATTGGAGCAGGATCATGATGGACTGAGTTTAGGGTAACAGTAACGACTTGTGGACGGTGGTCACTCTCGGATCGCACTATGATACTGTAATTTCTAAGTTTGGAAACAGGGCTGAATTACAGATGGTATAGTCCAAGTAAGAATGCTTTCGACCATTTGCCCATGTCCAATTTGGTGGATTGTCCTGTGTGAACCTGCCGTTCATTATGATAAAACCGGCACTGTAAAGTTCCAACACACAGTGCTCCCCTAAACCACATTATGATTGAAATACGGGTTTGATCTGATCCTTCAATACAGGCAGAGGCAATGTTAGGAGACCTCCCAAATCCACCAGGTTTCCCTGAAAAAGGTTGGTATTAAAGTCCCCGGTAAGCAAACAATCTGCGTGAGGGAAGTCCCCTGCCAGGTCACACAGGATTTTAAGCAATCGGTTTAAGTGAGACCTTTTTGTTCATGCGCTTGGGTTAATGTAAACATTAAGAAGCAGCAGAGGGTGCTGTTGTCTCCACAAGTTGATTTGAACTCCAAGCAGCCAGTCCTCGTCAAAGTTTAGTAACTCAATTGGGCCTTTTAGGCTGCAAGAAATGTAAATAGATAGACCCCCCTTGGGACGTCCGTAGTTGCAGTCCCTTACAGCTGGTTTCCAGTATTCGATATATCCTGCTATGGGGCAGTTGTGAGTAGCCCATGTTTCCTGGAGGGCAAGTAGGTCATGTCTGAGAATGAAATTTCGGGTCTCTAATGAGGCCATTTTATGGTGAAGACCGCTAATGTTCCAGGAGCACAGAGATGAGCAGGACTGCGACTGTGGGTTGGTAAGATTTACAGGTTGAAGATGGAGATCGCTAAGGTTGACAACTTCTTTTTGCTTTGATTTTAATGAGTGTTGCCCGACTGGTCAAGCTGAGCTTTTGTGGGACAGAGCTGCTGGCAACCATCCCCAATCATGAACTTTATTGAGATTCGAGGGTATGGACCATGATCTATCTTTTGTGGCTGCATCGCCTACAGCATTTTTAAAGATTGAGTATGGCTTGTTTCTGTCACCATTCAGGGTCCGACGAGAACTTGGCTGGGTAACTGGTAACTTGGCTAGCACTGTAGGATAGCCTGGTTTATGATGTGGGTAGATTTTAATTCCCCATGACCGGAAGGTGGCTTTGCTAGCTAAAAAGGCTTGAGACCATGTAGAAGATTTAAATGTTACCAATATTGCTCTTGGAGGGAGAAATTCGATGTACTCGATGTCTTCAGATGCGAATGTCTCAAATCCCGGTACTCCTTTTAATAACTTAATGATGTTAGCTCTGTTGAGGACATCGTGCTGTCCTTTTGATTTATATTCAGGTGCGAGGAGAATTTTGGAACACTGATGATCGCTGGCAGTTCCCAGTTGGCAAGGACGGTCTGTGATTGCTTTAAAAAAAAAGGCTTTGAACTGCAAACCGTTTTCCATAAAGAAAAATGGGGTGCATCAATAAACAAAAATGAAATGTTTTGTTTTCAGTTTGTAAGAGCAGGCAGTAATCCCTGGGACCACTCTCTGCTGTTAAAAAATATTTTTTTAATATTGACAAAGGGGAAGGGGGCCATTGGGCAACCCTTCCAATTTGCAAATGCAAAAGGTTTTGCCTCCGCTTTTAAGCCACTAAACATCGATACATAGCAGTGGAATTGGCTATTTGGAAGGGGCACCCTAAACACCTGCCTGCCAAAAGAGTGACTTCTACACCCAAATTGCGAATCTGGAAAATCACAGTTTGGATGTTTGTACATCAAGAAAATCATTTTGGATGTCACAAATGACCCAATTTCGCAAATCGGGCTGTTTGCGATGCCAAAAATGCTTCGTACATATGGCACAAAGTACTTTAAATCCTGTTTGTGGAGCATTGTGAGGGCCTACATTGAGAATGTGTTGTTCAAAGGTGATTCTGGGCTGGGATGCAAGGTCCTGCATCGTGGATGTGTCATGTAGCAGCGGTTCCAAGGAGTTGTGGGCTGTGATGAGAGGCCCTGTGTCAAGGATGCATCACATAGCAGTGGTTCTGAGGAGCTGAAAGGTCCTGTGTCGAGTGATACGCTGTGCAGCAGTAGTTCCTCTGCTAGGCTGTGAGGTGATGCTTCATGCTGCGTCGGTTCAGCTTGGACAACAACTGGGCTGGTAGAGCAATTTCAGGCCCACTTCCAATGGTCCAGGATGGGGGTGGCACAACTTGGGGGGCAAGGCTTACAGCAGACAGAGTCTGGTTCAAGGTGGTTGGAGCCTTCTATGTCCCTGAAGCCCTTATCAGGAGGCCAGCAAGCTAACACTTGGAGTCACTCTAGTGGTCCTGGGTTCAAGATGCAGGTCCAGTCCTTCTCACTCAGGCAACAGGGCCAGTCAGTTACTCAAAACCTTTGTTTTGTTGTTTTGGTCCCTTTTTAGGAACAACAATACTTTAAAAAATGAACATCATTTTTCTGAGATCATACATGTCCAAATTAGAAATAATAGTGATTTTTACACAAGTTATAGATTTTCTTAATCATTTCTCTCCCTCCTTTCAATGTCACCTGATTGTGAAAGAAAGGTAATACACATGTAAACAATTCTCCTACTAACCACACAAACATCTTTCCCAGACCAAAACTTTTAGACATAAAATATTAACAGTTTTCACACAAGTTTTCACCTTTCTTAACCATATCTCACATTCCATGCAGCATCACGTAAGTGTTTAAGGGAGATATCGTATGGCTTATTGCAAAGTAAAGTTAATCCAGAGTCAATCATTTCTTTTAAACACTGCAAAAAAAATGGAATATTTTAAAAGATGTCAATTCATTAGGTGAATTATAAAAAAGTGCTTGTGCTTTATTGAAGGTCAACGCGCCAGTACGTAAAAATAGTGACTTTTAAAATTTTAAACGAGGAATACGTAATACAGGGCTAGTAAAAACAACATGATCAAAGTATTAAATTCCATTGGAACAAAGATTACGTGCCAGATGTATGACCTGCCAATTTGCGAGTCGCAAATTGCATCGCAGTTGCGACTCGCAATTTGCTACTCGCAAATTGGTATGCACAACAGGGTCTGAGACACTGTTTGCGATTCCCAATGGGGTCGCAATTTGCGAGGCTCATGAATATTCAGGAGCCACTCGCAATTTGCGACCCCATTGGGAATGGCGTGCACTCCCAGGGATGGTGGCCTGCTGTGTTCAGCAGACCTCCATGTCTGGGACTGCTTTTAAATAAAGCAATTTTTTCTTTAAATGCAGCCCGTTTTCCTTAAAGGAAAACGGGATGCATTTGAAAAAAAATAAAATAAAACATTTTCGTTTCATTTTTTAAGGGCAGGTAGTGGTCCCTGGGACCACTGCCTGCCCTTAAAAAATATTTTGGGAGCCAGTCACAAAAGGGGAAGGTGTCCCCTGGGGACCCCTTCCCATTTGCGACTCCATTACCACCCTGTTGAAGAGGGTGGTAATTTGCGAGTGTTTTGCGACCGCAATTGCGGTTGCAAAACATTCATACATGGGGTTGCAGTCGCTATTAGGAAGGGAATAGCGACTCGCAATTACTAAATAGCGAGTCTCAAAAAAATTGCACTCGCTATTTAGGAATTGTACATAGCCCTTTCACATTTTGCATGCGCAAACGGGTCGCAAACTCGCTTGCGCATGCAAAATAGGGTCGTACATTTGGTCCTACATGTCCACTAATTTTTACTAATTCCCTCCCAGACTCCTGTAATACATCTTAATGGTAACATTTGCAGTCTAATTTGAAAGGATCAGGCATTGTATGTTGTAAGCTATGTTCTTAGTCAGATACGGCTGCATTCTCTTAATACTGCAAGACGAGCATACCACCTTGCATCTCACATTTGGTAGGCAAGTGACCATGTCCAATCCCATACTCAATGAAGGAAGGACCTCTGTTTTCAATGAATCACTTAAGGTCCGACAGAGACATGGATGCCAATTTGACTAGATTTAGCTTGAAGCGTGCTAAGGCAACATAAAGTTTTCCCCGGAAAATGCTGTCTTGCCTCTGCTCTTCAAAAATCTCTTTTCACAGTAGTCTTTTTGAAGAACTGACCTCTGACCGAATCAGCCGAAGGCACCATTGAAGGATTGCTGCTAAACCCAACACAAATGTGCTCACCAGGCCCATTTCTAAATGGAGAGTTGCTGTGGTATTCAAAGTGCCTATTCTACGAAGGATTTTACCTTCAATAGAGTAAAAAAAAGACCATCTCTCAATTTGCACTACCTCTAGTGCGTATAATAGACAGGGAGGTATTTTTAAACAGTATAGCTGAAGAAGAGAGGAGACCATGTGCATTATAAAATAGTCTCAGCCCATTAGCGTGGTTTGTGGCTGTGATGCACAGGTAGGATATATGGTTTCTTTCTCATAGGTTTGAGCTAAAAAACCTTCCCTAGATACACATTAGACTTTACCTCTTCTAATTTATTGACCCCCAGAGACCAGGTAAACTTCAGTTTCTTTAAATGACCCATGTCTTAAATATTGGAACTTTAATTTTGGAAGTGTTTATTTTTAAAAAGTGGCCTCCTGCATTGTTTTCCGGTAAGTCTGGCCTCCTTTATAAGCCTTTGGGGGGTCACATCAAATATAACTATACTGTCTGCATTAAGCAAGCACAACACTTCCTCCCCTCCTACTAGGGGGGAATCTCCTTTATAGGAGGAGAGAATCTCAGTAGGATCAGATACATTAATGGAGTATAGTAATGGGGCTTTTTGGTGAGTGACCTTAGGTTCATCCCAGTATAGCTACCAAATGAAGCAGAGAGTGAGGAATGCACATAGAGAAAAGCCTCATCCACAGGGTGGGTTATCAACCCGGTCGAAGGCAGTAGAATAGTAAATGAATGGCACATATTCAAATTGCTCTCTTGTTTTCATGAACTTATCTGTAATAGCCTGGATGATTGCGATATTATCCTGAGTGGAACAGTTAGCCCTAAAATCTGCTTGTTCTCGAGGTAGAATATCCGTATCAACTACCCACTCATGTAGATGTTCCAATAGGCTCTTAGTAATAATCTTCCCCACTGCAACTAGGAACACTATTTGGCAACAGTACAGCAGGCAGCAGCAGGACAGCAGAGTAGCAGTCCTTCTTGCAGCAAAGCAGCACAGCAGTCCTTCTACTGAGTCTTTCACAGGTCCAGATGTGTTTTGAAGAGTTGCATTTGAGGGTCCACTATTTCTCCTTGGTGCCAGCCTTGAAGTTAGAGATGTTTCTAGAGGGGTTCCACCCCGAGGTGTTTGGATTTTTCTTCCTTCTTGCCCGGACCCAGCTTGTTTGGATGCACAAAAGACTGGAGTAAAAACCTTTGTGAGTGTGCTGAGGATGTTCTTTGTGATGTGCAAGTGTGGTAGGCGGCAGCTCTGCCCCTCTATAAAATCAGAAATGGTTCATCCTGCCAACACCTAATCCTCCTTTATCTCACCTTCTGAGAGCAATTCACAAAGACCGACTGCCAGCTACACCTAGTTATGTTACCCAGGATACAAGCTGCAGTTATCAAATGATTGAACCAAGAAAATGCCAACTTTCTATAAATGATGTTGAAAGACGGTTTTAAATTACAATTCTTTAGGGACCAAACTCAACATTCCTACTGGCTCCCAATTGAAAGTTATCACTTATAAAATGTAATAAGGTAACCCAATGTTATCTTATGGGAGAGATAGGCCTCACAGTAGTGAACAATGAATGTGGGAGTTTTTCACTATCTGGACAAATGAAACTTAAAACTACATGCCCAAAGTTTTAAATACACTACACCCTGTCCGATGGGTTACTTAGGGCCTAACCTTGGGGTGACATATATGTATTAAAAAGGGAGATTTAGGCCCAGCTAAAGGTTTATTTTTATAGGTCAAAATGGCAGCTGAAAACTGTACACCCAGGCTGCAGTGGCAGGCCTGAGGCTTTTCTAAAGGTCTACTAAAGTGAGTGCCACAATCAGTGCTGAGAAAGCCCACTAGTGCATTTAATTTACAGCCCCTGAGTACATGTAGCACCACTTTACTAGGGAGTTGCAAGTAAATTAAAGGGGTCTAAGCCAATTTCACCATGTGTAATGGGGAACTCACAAGCACATTATCACTGGTTAGCAGTGGTAAAGTGTGCAGAGTTCTAAAGCCAACAAAATGAATTCAGCAATAACAGGAGGATTGAGGTGAAATGTTTTTGGTAAGATCACCCTAAGTCTGACAGGTCTAACAGCAGTGCAGCAAGGTAACTTGCTGCAGTGTGCTGCATCAAATGGAGAGGGCAGGAATGTGTCATATTTACTAAGATATGGTGCATTCCTGCTCCACCTAGGTGCTGATGCACTGAGTGCATCCTAGCGTCAACGCAGGCACCCTTTGGGCCATGGTCCAAGGGTGTCTGTGCTACAGGCAGGATTGTTTTTGTGCAGGAAGGGGCACCTTCCAGCACAAAAACTATCCTCTGATGTATTTTCCTCTTTCCATCTGTGCTGCAGAACACAGCACACTTGGAAAGAGGAAATAATGAATAAACATATTTCTCTTCATTACTCCTCACCTGAGAAGACATAGCATTTTAACACAAACCCAGGTTTACTAATCTTAGTAAATCTGGGAATACACCATAGATCATGGGTGGATGTGTGGGAACATCCACACAACAGCCCTGCAATGCGTTCCTAATGCAGAGTAAAGCAAGGCAGCGACTTGCGCTGCCTCACTTTACCCCAGATTTACTACACAAGGTGGCTCTGTGTGGCATAGAAAACCTGACTTAAGGACTTGTTACATCTTGCATTGTCCTGCTTGACGCAAGGTCACTGATAGCCCTTAATAAATCTAGGCTTCAGTGTATATGTTTCTTTGACTTCCACTGAATCTAGAATGTAGTCAACAGTATTTAGTGCAAGCATTCTAAGCATCCTCATCGGCTGATCTCTTCTCAGTGTTGCATACAGAATACTAACAGATGTTAATGCCCGGCAGCATGTGCATAATAAATCTATTCACATTCATAGCAAAATCTCACCATTTATGAGAGACAAACCAAGCACCATTGAGTCATGCATGTCACTGCTTCAGATTTTATTGAAGAGGGAGGTGATATCATCTAGTGCCTAAAATGCAGGTGTTTGAACCCAGAGGTGTGAATTCTCATCTTGTTTTGCTTCATAGAAAAAGGATTGATCTAGGATGAATCCCTTTGGAACTTATTTGGAGTTTGGTAAATTCCTATGATTTCTGGGAGAAATGATCAATCCAAAGTAGGATCCACCAGTGGGATTTACCCCATCATGCTATTACTGATGTGGACCCCATTTTTTTTACATCATATCATTGCTTAATTTGAGCCTGTGGTTACAGTGCTTGGCATCAGCACTATTTCTCAACACCAGTTCTTATGATAGTCCATCACATGGTGTTGTTGTTTGTCTAATTTTGAGATGAACACAACTTTAGAGAGTTTAATAATTAAAAATACATTAAAATTGGACAGCACCTGCGACCCAACCCACTCTTAAAGCTTTGAGTGGTCTGGAACTGTCTGATTTGTCACGCTTGTAGGGATCTAATGGTTAGTAGCTGTGCTGGTACTGCAATTGGCAGCGTTGGCACGGGCAGTGGGTGGTGCAAGCTGCAACGAGCTCTTAAGAAGGGCCCTTGCACTTACCTTTTTATAAACTAAGTGCTGCATCATACTGCGATGAGCAGTTTTTTCTGTTACCACCCAACTTTAAAAAGCAAACCTTCTCTCCTTATGTCTCAAGTTATAAACTTGTGGCATAGTGGAAATAGACATAATATCTTGTCTAGGACAGCCCCAATTCATGTGAATAAAAATAGATAATGCCAGCATTCTAAACTCTTTTTATTTTCTGAATCAATCTCATCATTCCATAGAGGGTGGTGATTCCTTGCTATTGTTTTGTGGAATTTTGTTGTTCTGATAATGGGCTGGTGTAATGTCTGCTGCATTATTGCAGTGTGATGCTGTATTGTACTGTGGCTGAACTTTGGCTACAATGCTGCATTATGTTTTGGCTTTTTTGTTGTGACCTGCTCTGCTTTTAGTTGTTTTTTGTTGCTTTGTGTATGTTTTTGTGTTAAATTCTGTTGTTTACTACAAAGATTTCAACAAATGCTGCTACTTTTCCAGCTAAAATCAACACATTCTTTTAAGGTTTCTGCGAGCAAATGTTTACTACTGTCTACTACTACTGTCTAAAGTGGTAACATACAGCTACTCCAAATTTTTCACTATTTGAGATCAAAGTCAGCCCAAATCCGGGGCTCAGACTAGTCGCAAGTTAGCACTTCAAGTGCACACTTTATGCAATGCGACCCGAGGTGTTTCATAGCTCATACCTAGATTTTGATAAGTGTGAGCATACCTTTATTTGGTTCAAGAGGTTGAAGCAAGATTCTAACATTAAAAACCCTCTTTCGCTGCCCAAATACTTGTATTTTCTACTAAAATATTGAACCAAAATTATTTGCAAGTATACACATTAGCCAATTTATTCAAATATATGTTTTTTGTATTGGACTAGGGTGGTCTTTCTGATCTGCTGTGGGCCCCTGCTCGAATTAGCGAACATTTTGGGATTCCCTAATATCTGTGTTTAGCATATTTTCTTAGCCGTGCATCGGTAAAAGTGAACTTTCTTTATAGGAATCTAACTGAGAAGGTCCTGCACAAGCACTGAGCTTAAAGATACTGCTGAGAATCTAGGAGGCGGATGGCCCAGTAATTGATTAGTTTGCAGTTTTTTTGCAATGGGAAGCCCTTGAACTGTTTCCTTGACATGGTGTGTGGCTTTGCTTCTGCTACTTGCTTGTTTTTTGCAAAACAGTTATGTACTTGTATATTTTGGTGTATGCTGTGGTCCGTAAAACCTGTTTACTTTTGGGAGCAATTGTGATTTTTTGCAATCATTCTGAATTTATTTAGATTTATTATAACAATAGCAGGATTGTTAACAAAATGTTTTAATTGCTGTATGCTTTTTCATTTATCAACTGCCTAATATGTCGTGTATATGTATTAATGAATTGTCAATGTTTTAGTCTGGTCAAACCCAGAGACATATCAATCTCTGCAGACCGGCATGTGGAGCAAAGTCAGGGGCTAACTAGTGGTCCTAGGAAACAGGCTACCAAGGAAGTGATGATCATTTAGGCTTTCTGAAGAGGAAATGTTGAGCTGCTTCATTAATGCCATGTGTGTCTTGGCTTTTGCTGCTTCATATCCTGGGAAGGATGTTTTCAACATTCGTCAATTAATTGAAAATAATTTTGGAAAAAAAAAATGTTTAAAATTGCTGCAAATCAGTGTGTGCTCTTCACTGTGCAGCCTGCTTAAATCTCAAGGGAACTGGAATGAATATGAGTACCGTTAACTTGTTTTGGATTGCAGAGCTAACCCTACATGGAGTGAAGCTGTGCCCTGGGGGAGGCTGCTTACTTGTTCTTTCCCTGCGGCCTTATCCTATGGATTACCAGTCAAAAGATTCTCGGCTATCAGAAATGATCCCGGAGCCAGCAGACTATGAAGGGGCTTAGGTGCCCTCTCCTGGGCTGGAGTACACTAGACAATTGGTCACAGTAGCAACAAATTTAGCAATATCAAATAATTAATGACATTCACAACGTCAATTATGCATACTCTGCATTTAATGCATTAGACCAATTGTCTAGTGTACTGCAACTGTGACCCGGGTCAGGTAGCATTTCGGGTTTACCCCATTGATACTCAATACTCTCCTGGGCTGGGGCAGATTGGTTCTGGGGCACTCTCTTGCTCTAGACAAAGAAGGCCTGATTCACAAGGGGCTTCAGCACTCATGGCAGAGGCCCCTGAGTCGTGAGGGGGGGGCACACTTGTGGCAAGACCTCAACAATGAAAAACTGCAACGTGGAGGTCCCGCCACAAGTGCGGCCCCCCACCATGACTGCAGGGCCTCTGTCATTAGTGTGGAGGCTGTTTGTGAATCAGACCCAGAGTGTGCAGTGGTCCTTTTAACCCGTTTACCGCGGCGGCAATTCCGCCGCGGTGCGGGGTGTTCCATTGAGTGGGCGGGGCCGCGTCGGCCAACGGACGTGCACAGCACTACGGAGGTAGTGCTCGCGACGGCCGTTGGCTGAAAGAAGCAGCGAAGGGGTTAAAGGGAGGACCCACCCTGGAGTTGGCTGGTGCTGTGTGCATGTCCATACCACTGAGCTCCAAGGCCATGGCCAGTGCTACTCAAAGCATGGGATTGGACTCATCAACTGGGGTTGAGGAATGACACTCTCTAGGGCTGACAGCGATAATGATGACTGATAGCTGTTCATGAAAGAGGCAGAATTCTCTGTTCACCTCACTTACCCCTCACTTTTCTCTGTGGGAAATTGTGACATCCAAGACAGTGCACAGGGCCAGATCAGGGTAAGGGACCCACCGATTTCTTTGAATGTTCCTGTCCCTGACCAGCACAGAGTGCCTCAGGACAGTGGGCTGCTAGATCAGTCCATCTTCCATGAACGAGGGTAAATATTGTGGTGGCACATGTGGTGACGGGCAAAGAAGCACACTGCAAATACTGTCTCATTGTTTAGACTGAACCTAAGGAGTGAAGTGAGCATAATCTGCCCTTGCCTGAGCTTTGTACTTGAGATGTAAAAGCAAGGGTGATGCTGCCGGCCTGGACAAAAGTGCCTAGTGATATAGGACCGACATCATAAATAAAGTAATATGAGAAACGGCTAGTGACTGTAGTGTAGGCCCAGAGATTCCACTTGAGCTCTGTGATACATGATCACTCTTTTTGGTGAAGCACTCCTCCTCTGTGCCTGGATGGACAACAACCCCCCCCCCAGCCCGTTGTGTAAGACGTTCTTATTTTTTTTTAAAGAGTTTTATATAGCGCAAACTAGACCCGAGACATGGGGTATCAGAGCGCTTTACAGAAGGACACATTCATGTTTGTTAGGCACGGGGAGATTAAGTGATTTGCCCAGAATCACAGGATGTTGAGCGTCGTTGCCGAGACTCAAACCCCGTTCCCCAGCTTCGAAGTCGACCGTTCTAGCCGTAAGGCTACATCCTCTCCCCTTCCTTCCTTCTGGTAATGACCATGTTGCCTCGCCATATGGTCATGGGTAAATCCAGAGTGGTCAAAGTCCAACCTTCAGCACCTTGTCCTGCTACTAGACTCTGTGCTTTGGAATAGAGGATGCAGACTAAGCATCTACATCTCCACAGCCAGCCATCCAGAGCAAGAATACATTCCACCAAATCCTGAAGGACACCCAGGACTGCAATGAAGCCCAAAATAGATGCCATATCTATTATTATTAACTTGCTATTGTCAGACCAGAACAAGCTGAAGGACTCTAGTTAAGAGAACAAAACTGTTACTGCTCCCATGCCAGAGATGACAATATTTCACAGACATGCCAAGGATATGACTAGGTGCATCAGGCATCTTGAATATAGGTCTGCAGACACTGAAAACAGATCTAGATGCATTGATACAAGAATTGTGGCTCCCTCTGAATGAAAGGTTGGCCCCAATGTGGAGCTCTTATCGGTGAGTTGAATTAACTATGTTGTTTCCCCAAAGGAGTGCACTCAATTCTTCTCCATCAAACCTACTCGCATGGCTTTTATTCTTCCACCTTACCAGAGGTTGACAGAGCCATGTGGTCTCCGCCTACTGAATTACAAATACTAAGACTAGATTTTTCAACAGACAAGACATCTTGGCACCATTGCATTTGAGAACACCTCCTCCATGATTTTTCTAAAATAATCCTAGGCAGTCCAATAGGAATGAAGCCCCACCTACAGGACCTGAATATCATGTATAGGCTACTTTTCTTTGCCAAATTCAAGGTCATGACAGATGGAAAGATACACTTGTTTGCAAATGCTGCTGCTGCCTGGCAGTAGGTGAAGCAAACACAAGGATATGATGGACGGAGCGCTGAAACTTTTCAGACACTCACCCCCAGTCACAGATCTGGGTTGAATCCATCATCATTCTTTAGCTCACTTTGCCTCCTCAGTTCATACCCAGCTATATGCAAATCAGTCTTGACCCTGTGCCTAATGGGAACAGTCCAGCCCGAACTGCCAAGCCAGGTCTTCCCTGAACCGGAAACAAGCATCCTGGGACCGGTTTCTGGGTAACACCCTTCATCAGCCAGGCTAGCTTGAATCCAGTGGCAAAGTGAGCAAGGGACCCACGTCTGGGCATACCCTGCCAACTTAAGTGAAGGCCAGGGGCGGACCCCAGAAGGGTGAGGACTGGCCACCCTCCATATTGTAGTGATACTGACCAAGAGACACCAGCATATGGGGAGAATAAGGAAGACCAAACTCAATGCAAGTGGCCAATGCCAGAGCTGCAGTGGTTGCTCAATTGAGTGATACATGGTCACAATCACTACCAACTCAACATACTGATTCCGTTGTATGGCAGAGGCACACATGGCTAAACCATGCATGCCTCTACCACGTAGCCCGAACCACAAATGCGTCTTAACCATGCATTCCTTTACCGTGCATACTTTTTTTGCCAAGCATTTTCGTTGTAAAGGCATGAATGGTAAGGGGGTATGCGTGGTTGAGGTTCGCCACTACTCCGACCTCCATCCACGCCCTAAAATGTAACCCCCTTACTGGCCCACCTGCCCAAAGGCTTAAACCCTCCCTGTCCTTAAAACTACCTCTTCTCCTCCCCCTGCCCTGAGGCCTGAAACCATGCCTCTTACCATACACTACCCTGACCCCCGCCCTAAGCCCTAAAATTTGAACCCCATACCTCACCTCCACACTATGAGGCCTAAACCTGCCCTGCCCTTAAAACTACCCTGTTCCCTTCCCTATCCTAAAACCATGTTTCTTACCATACTTCCCTAAAGGTACCCTGACCCTCTCCCCACGTCCTGAGCCCTAAAAATCTCCCCTTTCCAAAACTACCCCAATCCCTTCCTCTGCCCTGAGGCCTAAAATCCTGCCCCACTCCTAAAAACTCCCCCCAAACCCAGCCCCTAAACTACCCTGAACCCAACCCCATTTACCTGTTCCGCTTCCGGAGCTTCATGTTCCGATGCGCCCTCACCCATCCTGAACACTAGAGCGCTATCTGCCTTAACCACACATATGCGTGGTTAAGGCAGATGCGTAGTTCAGGCAAGCGTGGTTATGCTGGCAGTGCTCTGGAATGCACGGCTCTGCCCGCGTTGTTCCAGGCATTACTCAGCTTATTCTGTTGTGTGGTCATCATACTCTGACACCATTAAGCTCTTAGTCTTAATACTTAGCATTATACTCACTTCTTTCACCCGCTCTCATACCAATGACAGCAGATAGCCCTTGGATGTGTTGTAATGGTGTGTCCCTGAAATGTAATCTAAATGTTTGTTCGATTTTGGCAGGTTGGGGTCTGTGCCCAAATGCCCTAACATGTAATACTTGTCCACTGGTATTTCTTATAGCAGTTTTGTGATACCCGCTGCCAGGGTTCTTGATCTGCCTTTTCCATGTTTATGGCAATTTTTTTATTGAAAGTTATCGATAATGTTGGTTGATTCTTATTATAGATTTGCCCTTAGTGGGTGCAATGTATTGTGGGTTGGTCTAATTGGAGATATATACCTTGACATCTCCTGGGATCCAGGTGGCATGCCACATGTACTGGGGCCTGAACACAACTTGAGAGACTTGCTCCTGTCTATCCAGTCAAGTAGCACCTCTGCCTTTGGTGTGTCCCACCACTTCTTTTGCAGTTTTAGATAGCTGCAACTTGGCCTGAAGTCACCAGAGTGCAAATAAAAGAATCAGACGTAATACAATTTAAGGCCCGGATTTAGAAGCATTTGCCCGGAAAAGCGGGATGTTGAGTAAAGGGATTCAAACCTAGTTCCCCAGTTTCCCAATATAAATTGATTACTTTGAATGTAATGGGTATGTAAGGCCTGCCTAAGCAGAACGGATAGCATATGTGCTAAAATTGCTGGGTAATGTAGTATGCTCACCTCCTGGAGATGCATCTAAGAGAAAAGGAAGCACAAAATCTCTAAAGAAGATGGAGGGCCACATGTGGGAAATGCAGGCTAATGGGCCCCAGAATAGGCTAGGGGTACTGAGTCTCAATTGGGTGATGATCCTTTATCACTGGTATCCTGGGGCTCCTGCACTGTGGACCTCCAACTCAAAACCAAACGCCCATTTTTAGTACATGTCTCTCAGGGTAGTGTGGCAGAGCACTCTAAGGCTTACTCAGAAAAGGTGCTGTGGGCTCAACAACAGAACGAACAGCATTTAATAGTTTGCTGTCCATTCAGTGCTTTTAAAAGGAAAAGTACTTTATAAAACACATTCTTAAATACTATACATAATTAATTATCTAATATAAACAGACTGGTAGCGTGCAATGCCTATGGTGACACGGTCTAAAAGGTACTGCAACCAAAATTAGTTGCACACTAAAAAAGAACCCACAGATCAGGAAGCCTTCAAATTGTACCCTGGACACCACTTGTTGGGGGTACCTCAATGGTCTGAGCAAACGAAGACCTAATTCCTAGAAACACAACACCCCACATGAGCTTAACACAACATGAGGGGTACATTTAATAAAAGTTAGGCCTAATGACTTTGTTTGGGAGGTACCAAAATAATTAAAATATTAAAAAACTAAATATAAAGTCAACAGAATGCAAAATGTTATTAGAATACTCCAGGATGGTACCAGTTTCCAAAGACATAAAGCATACATGCCCACTGTATCACTGGATCCAATCTATACGTGGCTGATGAGCCCTAAATAGGGGAAACCGGTCCTGGATTGCTGCTGTTCTGGTTCAGGAATGGCCTGGCCTGACAGTTCGGGCTGGACTGTTCCCACTGGAGCAGGGTTAAGACTGATTTGCATATGGCTATGCCCAATCTGAGGTGGCATGGTGTGCAAAATAACAATAAGCTGTGATTCAACCCTCAA
The DNA here is from genome assembly GCA_963921515.1 of Calotriton arnoldi. Lineage (NCBI taxonomy): Eukaryota > Metazoa > Chordata > Amphibia > Caudata > Salamandridae > Calotriton > Calotriton arnoldi. Next base: position 1,428,877 of record CAWUFW010001414.1, read on the forward strand.
GTAATTACCAGTGGCTGAGATTAATTCAAGCATTCCATCCATAATTTTTCTACACTTTTCTATTGGCATGGGGAAAGCTCCCATTTGTATAATACACTGTGAGCGGCAACGAGAAGCACTCAACTGTTAAGGGCAGAAAACATGGCAAAGCTGCTGGCAGACAAGTAAGACACAAATGACGTAGTACAAATATATGTAAGATGATATTAATAACATCTTTGAAGACTATTGCTCTTCTTTGTACTCTATCACTGCTTAAATACCCCATGCAACTCTTGCATCCTTCCCAGCTGAGTCCTTGTTCCGGACCCATACACCTGTGGAATGGGAGATCATGAATATGCCAATCTCACAAGCTTAGATCGCCTTTGTGATTGGGTCCTTGGCAGATAGAGAGGCCCTTCATTTCATTTTCTGTAGTTATTTAACAAATGCTTGTATTTGGACTAGTTTCCTCTCACTGCAATTAAAGCTATCAAAGTGATGATTCCTAAACCCAACTGAGACCCTCGTGACGGAACAGTGTATTCACCAGTTTCAATGCTAAACACAAAGGCCATGTTTATGACCCTTGTGGCGCAGGGTAGCGCAGCGAGTCACCTTGCTGCACTGCCCTGCATCACGGGGACAAGGCAGGAATGCGCCGTATTTACCCAAAATGGCGCATTCCTGTCCCTTCACCTTGCACTGTTGCCGTTTTGACAGCCTAGCGCCAATGCAGGCATCCTTGCACCATGATGCAATGGTGCATGTATTGTAGGCAGGATTGTGTTTGTGCAGTAAGGGGCAACCATGAGCATTCCTTCCATCGCATAGAAGGTGATGGGAGGAATGCATGCACAAATTCTAAACTACTGGCAGTGACTCTGGGTAGCATTCCAACCCATACTTTTTCGCCCACCGTGCATTCTAGACAGAGACCAGTCTTGTGATGATATAATGGTGAAATCTGATTTTTGATAGCTTTAGTGAAACAGAAGCTTTATAAAAATGAACTTTGGCCTGTCTGAGCCAGGACTAAATTAAAACCACTTCTGTAGCTATTCACACGTCATAGGCCAAGGCACTGTCCTGACTGGAGTAAACAACTCTGCCTGTCTCAGGACAATTGTTCAGACCCTGGACACAGGAAGGCAAGAGAAGTGTTACCAACAGACTGATTAGCAAGGGTTAGCTATCTGGGAGGAGACAGGAACAGATGGCAGAACAAAGGACAATGGTAGCAGAGTCTGTTTTGACTTGGAAATGCCAAAGGGGATGCTCCTGTTCATTCCAAGCCCTCACAGACCTCTTATACCAATCACAGCAGGAGAGTGAATTTGAACCACAACGGAGAGGTGGAGACCTCATCTAAATAGGGGAGTGGTTTTGGAGAGAGCCATAGACACTCCTATTAGAAGAAGGCCTCTGCCATTTTGATATTGATGCTCTGTTGTATAAGGAGGAGGGCACGGAGGAGAATGAAGACATAATTTGGAAAGGAAAACCTTCTATTCACTTGTTATTGTACAGGATAAGACTGAAACCTCACCACCATCTCCTCAGAGCATTCATGGAAGAGGGAAGCACACTCCTGAAGAAGACGTCCCTGTTTAAATGAAGAACTCTTCTGAAGTCCCTCTGGCACACAAAGACTGGAACATCTCTTGCAATTCCAGGTGCCTGACCACCTCCTTGCCTGCTCCAGGGACACAAAAAGCAGAATCCATCCACAGAAGACTGGACCCTCTGAATCCCTGGCTGAAGAGAAACCTGGGGACATATTTATAAGATCTGATGCATCAGCATCGATGCGTCAGATTTCTTGCGCCTGACGCAAATGCCTTAACGACACCATGGATGTGCTGTATTTACAATACAGTGCGCCATGTCCCAAGGATTCACAGATGCATCAGAAATTCTGATGCATCTTTTGGTGCTAAAGTGACCCATTGCTGGAGTTGGTTGTAAGACTGATGCAACTCCAGCAATGCGTCAGAACACAGAGGTGAGTCCTATGTTAAAAGCCTTGTGTCAATCCTTACGCCTGGTTTGAGAAGGCATAGGGATTTTGACGTAGTCAAATCGTAGAGAGACGCAATGAAAAGTTGCAAATTTCACTGCATCAGTTCTACGTGGCTTTTAACGTGGGAACGCCTACCCTGCATACATTATACCTGGTGCAGGTATAATGTGACACAGGCCTCTACAAACTGATGCATTGGGCCCAATGTGTCAGTTTGTAAATATGGAGCAGTGTGGAGCACAGATTGCGCTGCTGCTGCATCAAAAAAATAATGACACTGTGGCAGCATTAGCTACTTGTAAAAATGCCCCCTGGTGCTTAGTAGTCTGACTGAGGACCTGGGGACTCCAGGAGAGACCTTTCCAATAGTTGGACAAAAGAGGGACTTAGGAATTTTCCTACCTTCAGAGGACATGGAGGATGGGGACAAGGTGCTAAGGTGCGCCTAGGGAAGTCTCACCCCAAGCAGCCCAGAGAATCAGGTTTGGCATCCCAGAGAAATATTCAGTCATAAAGTAAAACACTGAACTAGGGGGAGGTGGCAAATCCATGTCAGTGACAAAGAGACCTTGGCAGCTCTGAAATTAAGCTATGTCGAGCTCAGATCATTTTGCGCCATAACCAGTGGCTTCAGTATGAGCCCAACGACAATGTACTCAACTTTGAGGAACTCTAACTGGTATCAGCCTGGGATCTTGCACCATTGAAGGTTTTACTTACATTTCAGAGCCTAAGCACCAGGTATAAGAAATCGTCTTTTGCAAAAAGTGGTCACAAATTGTGCACCAACGTTTGGCAAAGGGAAACAAATATTGCAAACCAACTTATGTATTAATAGTTTGGTTCACAACAATTCTCATTATAGCAGTGCTTCGCAATCTGTTAGAGGTTGCAAATTATGACTCACTGTGATTCGAAACCATGAAAGGTACGGTGTCTTTTTCGGCCAGCAAACCATCATGGGACTGATTTTATATTTGGTTGGCGGAGGATGCTGCCTCAACCACCCTGAGGGATGTCTACCCACAAATATGGAGTTGTTTACCAGCCCCACGGACAGTTCTTAACATTGACAGGAACCACGGTCAGGATGGCTCCTGTCAATGTTGTAAATGTTTGACTGAGCTCCACCAAATAAGATGACCCTCCGTTACACTATTACAACGTTTTACATTTTTCAAAGATTTTCTCCCATGGTATGGATATCATTATTTTTTTGTTTCATGTCCCTCACTGCCAGGTTTTACCTGAAGTGGGAGGACAGCAGAACAAATAACCTCCAATCACCCATTCAAAACAGGGCAGGTGTTTTTACGGCTAACCTACAACAGTCCAGTCTCTGTCGGACTCTTACAAGAGTATGTTGGTCATCAACATACTTTCGATCTGCCCACCTCTAATAAGGCTAGAAGACTGACATTTTGGCCAAGAGGGTACTTTGTTGATTTTGCCAAACTCTAAATCAGGGTCCATGTCTATGATCGCATTTAAGTAGAGTAAAGTTTAACTACAGTCCAGTTTCTATGAAGGATACTGAGCTGCATCTATAAAGAACAGTTTATTTTTTGTAGGTTTGAGAGTTGGTAATGGTCCCCTGGACCACTGCCTACTCCCCAACAACCCCTTTTTTGTACGTTCCCCAGGGGTATTTAACCAGATGGATGGAGGGTGATAGTAGAGAGATTTTAGGCAGTTCACATGATCTATCCCAGCATGGCAGCTCAGTGCCTAGGATCCCTGGAGCAGGAGGAGACTTTCGAGCTGTGAGCTCTGACAGCAGGAGAGGGGAGCAGAGTGATGGAGCCTCGTGAAGCACAGGTGAGGGAGCTTCAGACTTTGGCTTAGGCTTGCTGTATAGCTGAGTGGGCTTGCTGTGGGCGGCTGGAGCTAGGGATTGGACTAGGTATGCAGCATTGGGCACCAGCGGGATGGTGGCTGCAGGTATGTGGCCGCAAATTCAGCACTGGTGAGTTCTTCCCACACAGAGCCTGAACAGGGTGGGCATCAGTGAGCAGCTTCTAAGGCTTCCTAGGGTCTTACTCACTGTTCAGACCCTTGGAGAAGTAAGGCCAAGTAGGAGACCAGCATTTTATGGTGAAAAAAAAGAAGAAAACACACAGAGGCCACCATCAGCTTTAAATAGGGTTACAGGACACTACAAAATACAGCCAAGTAAGAGGCCCTGTTCTCTTGAAGTTTCTTTTCCCTTGAGGTATCTCCAGTGTTATTTGTTTTTTCATAAGGAACTACTGCCCTCTGTCTTTCAGTGACCTCTTTGGGTATTTATTGGTAGAATAATACCCCTCCCTAGCCTCACTTTGCTGTCCTATTTACCAGAGGCTTGGCGAAGGGGGGAGCTTGAGGGCACCATCCTTAAAGAAGGCTTATATAGAGAAGGGAGAGCTTGACCCTGCCTTGGGAAAGAATTTGCAGGCAAATATGGGTGATAGGAAAGTGCCCACCGAGGATCAACCTGATAGCTATCAAAGGCCTAGCTCCAGGGAGGATGGTGGAAGCTGGGCAAGCAACCTTACCGACTCCCTTCCTATCAGCTCGTAATAAAATGGAGATCAATCAGCGATGATGGCAGAGAACCTGGTAGAACAAGGCATGCTCACTGTACTTGTTCCAACTCTGCCAGGTCCGGAGGCTCGAAGGACAAAATTAACACCATGTTTCAGATTCTTTTAAAGGACGTGCTAGAAATCAAAGCCACACAAATTGCCATTGCTAGAAAATTGAAAGCAAAATTATGAACTATAGAGACAAAAATCAAGGATCTGAATGCCCACTAGATACAAATGGAGTGGAGAGTAACTAACTTGGAGGACATACTTACTAATCAGACAAAATGGCTCAGCAAATACAGAAAAAGATGAGAAGTATGAATGGGAAGAGGGGGGATTTGGGGAATCAGTCCTGTAGATCTAACCTGCGCTTAGTTGGAATTCCTAAAAGATGGGTACGAGACCTGGAAATGACAGCAGCTGTATCTAAGTTGGTCTCTTCTCATGTGCTCAAAGAACCTCTTTCACATTTATCCATAGCTAGAGCCCAAGCACTACCCCCTGGAACTGTGCCTAAGAAGGGGTAAAAGCCTTGTACAATAATACTGGTACGCTTTCAGATCCAGGCGAAAATCCTGCGATAAGCTATTCAATGTAAAACTAGAAACGTAGAGTAGGACTTCTTGTTTCAAATCTTTCCTGATGTGAACATCTCGCCAATTGTGGGTGTTTAAACAGATGATTATTAAATTTAAGGCTAATGGCAAAAGCCACGTTGAAAATCCTTTGGTCAGGGAGATTTCAGATTTTTTCTGTAGTACAGGTAGCAAGAATGTTCCTTTCTAATTTAGGAAACATTTGAGGCCCAGCTAAATCCCAGAATTGGGGTCAGGGTATCTGTTCCTGTAAGAGGCCCGGAAGCGGAAGCCACATCAGGTGCCAAGCTAACACATTTATCACATGTGGGGTAAGGGAGGGCTTAGCCTTTGGGGGTAAGGTAGGATGGGATACTTATATATTTTTGTTATGTTTTAGCTGTGGGCTGCTGCTTTAGTAGGGGTATAGGATTTTAATAAATAATTAAAAATGAATCAATAATTGTTAATAAACTATTTAATTGATTTTCAATTATGTAAATTGTGCTATACTTATTTATTTTAGTTATATTTTAGATGCAGGTTGCTAGGTTTTTAGGGGTATAGGCTTGGCAGTTAAGTAAGTAATGATCAGTTAACAATAATCAATGGTTAATTACATATTTAATTGATTATCAGTTATGTAAATTGAGCTATACATATTATTTTAGTTAGATTTTAGCTTTGGGTTGCTAGGTATGTAGGGGTATAAGGTGGGGAGTTAATTAAGTAATATTTAAATAACAACTATTTTTCAATTGTTAATTAATGTAAATTATGTAATTGTTTTTACTTTTTTAAATATATACATAAATATTGTTATGTTAGTAATGTTTAAATTAAGGGTTTAATATTTATTCTAAATTAATACGGTTATTTAAATAAGTAATGTGTTGTAAGTGAAATACTTTCCCTACTGTAGCTTAGATTGGAGTAGGAATAGTCAGTTTAACCCCTGCAAAGTCCAATGCTTTCCTTACTATTGCACAGACTGGAGAGGGAATAGTATCTCTTACCCCTCCAAAGTTTAATGCTTTCCCTACTGTTGCACAGACTGGAGTGGGAATAGTAACTCTTACCCTTCTGAAGTCCAACACTTGTCCTTCTATTGTAATGTTCGGCATGGGAATAGTAAATATAACCCCACTGAAGTTCAACACTTTCCCTACTGTTGTGCGGAGTGGAAATAGTAAATGTAACCACAACAAAGTGTAATACCTTCTCCACTGTTGAGCTGACAGGAGTGGGAATAGTAAATCTAACTCCTCTGAAGTCGAACACTTTCCCTAATACTGTGCTGTTTGGAGCGGGAATAGTAAATCTAGCCCCTCTCAAATGAAACACTTCTCATACTGTTCTGCTCTTTGGAGTGGTAATAGTAAATTTAACCCCTCCAAGGTCCAACACTTTCTCTACTGTTGTTCTGACTGGAGTGGGAATAGTAAATGTAACCCCTACAAAACCTATTGCTTTCCTTACTGTTACTTAGACTGGAGAGGGAATGGTGAATTTAACCCCTCCAAAGTCCAATGCTTTCTTTTGTGTTACATAGAATGGAGTGGAAGTAGTAAATCTAATCACTCCAAAGTCAAATACTTTTCCTTCTGTTGTGCTGTTTGGAGTGGGAAAAGTACATCTAACCCCTCCCAAGTCCAACACTTTCCCTGCTATTGGGCTGCTTGGAGTGGGAATAATAAATTTCACCCATCCAAAGTCCTACACTTTCACTACTCTTGTGTAGTTGAAAAGTATATCCAATAGTCTCAGACTCCAAAACTTTTTCTAATATTGACTAAATGTATTTTTATTTATTATTTGCTTGTTTTGTTTAATTTAATACTATTTCTTTATAGTTTAAAAAATATTATTATTGTATTTTCTAAATGCCTTTAACATTTTTTTTATTATTTATTTGGTAATTTAATGCTTTGTAATGTTTGTTAATATTTTTTCCATTTCTATTTCATTTGTTTCATTTAAGGATGTATATATATATATATATATATATATATATATATATATATATATATATATATATATTTCTCTTTCAACATATAAATGTATATATATATACCTCGCTTTGAGATACGGATTTTTGGGAATTTGTTAACCGGGTGCTCTCCCGGTGTATGCACCACCCTCCACGGGTCCTTGGTCCCAACACGAGCAGTTGGAAATGGATATATATATATATATATATATATATATATATATATATATATATATATATATATATATATATATATATTTAAGAATGGTGATATATTTATCTGCCCATTTATTTGATATCATGTATATGACCATGTGTTATAATATTCTAAAATATTCTTGAAATATTTATCCTATGTATTAATTTAAACATGTGTCTTAAATTACATGATACGGATTCTATATTTGTATTGGACAATGATAATAAGTCTTTTCAATACACGTTGGTAGAAACTGTGAGCAACAATGTAACCTCGTAATTATGTAGTCTGTTTACTATGTCCTCCGTGAATGTCGTCACGTGACACAATTGGGTTTGTTTAAATGACTTTTCCGCAATGCGTTTCACTATGTGATCAAGGTCACTTGTTGACCGAAACGCGGTATGGCATGGAAATGTGAGAAATAAATCACACTGCAATTCAAGAGGAGTTTGTGTTCTTTTGTTCGCTTCAAGGAAGTGGAAGGGCGTTTGTTTGAATCCGATACGGAATCCGATACGATACGAATCCTCCCCGGAAGTAGGCAGCCGCTCTCAGCCGAGAGAAAGACGAGAATCCAGGAGGAAACTTACGCGGCAGCCCCCTGATGCAGCTGTAAGAAGTACTACCAGCTAGGAAGCGGCAAAGGCAGGGTCGGACGACTCGCTTAAGACGGCACAACGGCGGTGAGTGATCGAGCATCAGCGCAGGTGGGGAGGTAATATGCAAATAGACCCAGCTAGCAGTGATCGACCAGTGATCACGCAGGGCGCTCACAATATTCCGATATGTCAGAAGACGCAATGCGGGAAAGGGAGGCGGCGGCAGAGGAGTTGTTCAGTAACCTTCCAAGTGTTTCAAACAGTGGACAGTCACCGGATACGGGCACTAAAAACAAAGATACTGATTGCAAATCACTATTGAAGGCATTAGAGAAGTGTATGTGTAATGAGATTACAAAGTGGTGGGAGCAAAAATCTCTCCAAAAATATGAAGAAGCAGGAAGAGTCACACGGGGGCTTCGTATATTACTGGCTCCAAGTTTTGAGAACCCTAACCCCATGATGTTGAACAAATGGGCAGAGAACAACCTTATGGCATCCATGAACTTGGTCAGCATATTAATTAAATATGCCCAAATAGATCGTGAGGCATTATTACAACAAATAGGCAAAATTAATGAAGAACTGGGTAAACTTGAAGCAAAGGAGTACATCACGAAATCTAAATAAGAAATTCAGGAGAGATTAAAGAAACAAGAGGACAAGATTAAAATCAGAAAGGCCCACAAGTTTGCCAGGGACAAGGCAGACTACGAACTGGGGCAAATATTCACTTTCTCACGGAAATATGACAATGTCAAAAGGATGAGGTTGAATAATATGTCCAAAATTACAATGAAAACAACAACTGAACCATTGGGAGCTGGCAGTACCTTGTCATCCACCACAGACTTGAGCTCAGCGATCAGTGAAACTGAGTCAGAAGATAGTGGTTCCAATATGACAAACATATCAGGCGAAAAGGGCAAACTAAGTCTGGCTGAGGAGCTAGATTTTTTAACCCTGGACCGCAGACAAACTTTGAGGCCGCAGAACCAAACGAGACCAGCGGAAAGCACAGGAACCAAAGGAGACGAGCTAGGCGCAAAAGCCGTAAATTCAAGAACCAAAAAACCCCAATGGCGCAAGAGGCAAGGGAAAATGACAACACTATAGTTAACCTATCAACAACAACTTTGACCAAGGCAGAAACACAACTGTTATCCCTGGGGTTGTCTTTCTGCCCTGAAAGTAATTTTAACTATAGGCGCACCAGAGAGGACATTTTTAAATTCATCAGAAAATTTAAACTTAAAAAGTACTTTACCATAAAAGAAGGCACAAACCAACAGAATAAAGTACAAATGAATACCAATGTCATCTGTGAGAACCTCCAAGTCTCCGATGTCTCCACCCTCTTAATAATGCAAGAACTCAGTGGTGAAACCAACTCTGATCAACATATAAATTCCAGCATGGGGCTGACCCAGGAAAATCTACGTGCAATGGACATTGTACAATAAAGTGCGGGCAGCAGCCCCTTCAAACCCAAGTCTACATTTCAACCTATGATGCCCAAGGATATCTTTCATGAACGGGTTACGGAGGATCTCAAAAAATTATATCATAAAATGAGACACAATCACCGTAGGCTCAAATATCAGGACCGCCAGTATGAGAACTTAATAAAAAAACTTAAAAATGACCATGAAATCGTCATCAACAAATCGGATAAGGGTGGAAACATTGTTATCTGGCCTAAAAAAGAATATCTCCAGGAGGCATATTGCCAATTAGAGAACAAGGATTGCTATGAAAAATCGAGTATGAAGGAATACAATAAAGGGAAGGATGGTATAAAAAAAGACTTATCACAGTGGAAGAGACAAGGATTAATCTCTAGTGAGGAGTACCATTTTATGCATAAAGAATTCATACCCAAAATTCATAAGAAGACAACACCTATCCCTGGCAGACCAATTATCTCTGCCAAAAACGGCGTATGTGAAAACATAACCCAGTATGTGGATTATTTTCTTCAAGAGCATGTTCAAAAACTCCCCACATACATTAAAGACACTGGAGACTTTCTGACTAAATTGAATCAAATTGTACGGACAGAAGGATTACTGCTCATTATGTTAGATGTAGAATCATTATATAGGAGTATAGACCACCAAGTGGGACTGACAGCAGTAAAACACTTCTTAGACACCAGACCTATGACTAGAAACAATAATAACATAATGTTCTTAGAGCTCATTAGATGGTGTCTGTTCAACAATTTCTTCCTATTCGGCAAAGAATTATTCAGGCAAAAGCGTGGAGTAGCCATGGGAGCCTGTTTCTCCCCAGCTATGCTTGTTTACATGTTGGCTGGTGGGAGGTACAGGTTCTTAGAAAACCCCACAAAGCAATGTACGCCACACATGTCATGTATTGGCTAAGATTCATTGATGAGATTTTCATCATTTGGAAGGGCGACCAAGATAGTGCAGTAAACTTCATCCAAGAAATTAACAACAACACTGTTAATCTTAAATTTACATCACACATTAGTGATCAAAGTGTAGACTTCATGGATGTGAGAGTATATGTGTCTGATATGAAGCTCGAGACCACACTGCACCGCAAAACTACAGCAGGCAATTCCACGCTGCATGCGAAAAGCTCTTACCCAAAGCACTTGGTTAAAAGTATCCCCTATGGGGAATTCCTTAGGCTTAAAAGGATTTGCAGTACCAAAGCTGAATTAGATAAATGCCTACATGAAGCTAAGGAAAGATTCCTGATTAGGGGATATGGTGATAACATTCTCAGTGATGCCATGAATAAAGCCAAAACTAGACCTAGGGAGTCCCTGTTGCAGCACAAAAATGATGATATGGTACCTGAGCACGAATCAGGAAATCCAACTACAACAGATGAGAATACTACTAGACTCATCACAACATACAACTGTCAGGAACGGCAGATAAGGTCAATTATTAATAGAAATTGGCCAATATTACTTACAGATGGAGTAATGGCACCCAGATTACCGGCATTACCCACATTTACCTTTAGACGAGCATCATCCATGAGATCTCAGTTGGTTAAAAGTAGCCCAGAGATCAGCCAAAGTACTTCTTGGCTAAAACCAAAGCAAGGATTTTACAAATGCTCTGCCTGCAGGGCCTGTAAGTTTAGTGTAAACACAACACACTATTCGACACCCTTCAGTCCCACTAAGGTAGCTATCAGAGGTAATTTTAATTGCCGGACAGAATATGCGGTATATGTGCTGGAATGTACCTGCGGCCTGAGATATGTTGGGAGTACCAAGCTGCAGGTACATGTAAGAATTCTCCAGCACCTGCGGGCCATAGTCAACAGTGATGCCTCGTACCCTGTGGCACGTCACTTTAAGTCTGTACATCAGAATGACTTAAGTTGCCTTAAATACTTTGTTATTGATGCCATTCCGATCCTTCGACGAGGCAGCAACAGGGAACGTATGCTCCGCCAACCTGAGTCACGAATGATACTAGAACTTGACTGCAAAACACCAACAGGGCTCAATAATAATGAGGACCTTCACAACTTCCTGTAAGCATCATAACATTACTGAGATTATATATTGTAATGATATTGACATTCAGTTATACACCTTAGAGTCAGACTCAGGTTTATAATGTAAGAAATTCTAAAAAATACTCTCTTAATTTTGCCTAATATCCATTTAGTCTAATGTGCAATCATTTTAAGATTACGACATACATAAATCAGATAGTAATTCTTGTAAATAACACTCCGATAGCCGACCACCAATAAGATCATTTTATGTAACTAAAACAAAACAAAAAAATATATTTTATAGATGTGAGACATCATAACTAATCAGTTTATAATTGTGTTGCATATTTTTGTATTTGCACTATGACGCACTAAGCACTTTCAAGCATTATGCACTAGTAGGGTTTTAAGTAAGCACATTAGCACTTTAAATAGGACAATCAGGCTCATTTTGCATATTAGATGGCGCGAATGCTCATATTTTAGAATTTTTAGCTGTTTTAAAATATTTATACCTGGATAACATCATGATTAGTGTATCAAATTAATATGGGAGAAGATCACAACAATGCATTTAAGCAGTAAGAATGGTGATATATTTATCTCCCCATTAATTTGATATCATGTATATGACCGTGTGGTATAATATTCTAAAATATTCTTGAAATATTTATCCTATGTATTTATTTAAACCTGTGTCTTAAATTACATGATACGGATTCTATATTTGTATTGGACAATGATAATAAGTCTTTTCAACACACGTTGGTAGAAACTGTGAGCAACAATGTAACCTCGTAATTATGTAGTCTGTTTACTATGTCCTCAGTGAATGTCGTCTCGTGACACAATTGTGTTTGTTTAAATGACTTTTCCGCAATGCGTTTCACTATGTGATCAAGGTCACTTGTTGACCAAAACACGTTATGGCATGGAAATGTGAGAAATAAATCACACTGCAATTCAAGAGGAGTTCATGCTCTTTTGTTCGCTTTAAGGAAGTGGAAGGGCGTTTGTTTGAATCCGAGCCGCATGGCTCCCGCCCTGCCATAGCAAACGGCAATGTCCCAGGGGTGGGCACCCCGGGACATTGCAGGAGCCGGCCCTGGGGGGTGGCGGTCCCCAGGGCCATCAAGGGCTCCTGGAGGGGGGCCGCGCGGCCCCCCTCCCATCATATGCACAGCCCCGGGGAGGTGGTGGTCCCCGGGGCTTGGGGGGGCCCATGAGGCCCCCCCACTGCATATTTTTTTTTAAATACAAGCCCCGGGGAGGTGGCGGTCCTCAGGGCAGCGGGGGGGCTGTGTGTCCCCGTGCATATTTAAGAAAAGCCCCAGGGGTGGCGGTCCCCGGGGCTTGGGGGGGGTCTGTGAGGCCCCCCCACTCCATATTTTTTTTGAATATACAAGGCCCGCAGAGGTGGCGGTCCCCGGGGCAGCGGGGGGCCATGTGTCCCCCGCGCATATTTAAGAAAAGCAGATTAAAAAACAAGCCCCGGGGAGGTGGCAGTCCCCGGGGCTGCGGGGGCCCACGCGGGCCTCCGCGATATATTTTTGGCATTCCCCCGGGACCTGGCCCACCCGGGAGCTCATTTAAATGAAGCGCTTCATTTTTGTTTATTTTCTCGTCCGGATTTGCGACCCCAGCGCGAATTTGGCCGATTTGTTTTTTTAAAAAAAATGCTTTTTTGGGCCCTGGGGGTCCTTGTGGGACCTCCTGACAGGCCTCGGGGGTCAGGGTGTTTGTACCCTGCCCCTTTTCTTGTTTTCTAACCTCTTTTTCACTGTTTTCTTCACAAGATGGCTGCCAACACTTCCTGGTTTGGAGTGTTGGCAGCCAATCAGAGTGAAGCTCGTGCCCGGGAGGGTTTGCGAACTCTCCTCGGTGCTCAGATATCGATATTTTTTCTTTTTAAAATTTCTCAGAAACTACTGAACGTATTTACACCATTTAAAAAAAAGGTCTCTCTCTGAACCAAGGGCTACCTTTTTGCCAAATTCGGTGTAATTCCGTTCAGCAGTTCGGGCTGTAGCCTGTTCCAATTTTTCCTATGGAAATTAACATGGGAAAAATGCGTTTTGGGACCCCCCTTTTTTCTCGACCCCCGCTTGACAAATCACCCCGAAACTTCCAAGACAGGAGCTGACCGGAGCGGGCCATTAGTTTTGAATATGTTGCGAACATTCGTCAACCGGTGCCAAAGATATTGGCAAAAGAAAAAACGCTATTTGAAAAGAAACAAGGTCCTAACTATAACTACCTACTGGCGACCGCCAGTAGGTAATATATATATATATATATATATATATATATATATATATATATATATATGTTTCACCAAAGGCCCAAGAGCATTTTAAGGACGCACTCGACAACCACTGCAAGAACCATCCGGTTTATTGTAAAAAGGGAAACCCAGCTTCCTCATTCCAGTTTTTAAAGTTCATCATGCCTGACGCGTTTCGAGGCGCTCTGCCTCTTACTCATAGGCAGCTTGTAGCGTGAACGATGGCAGAAGACTCCAATTAGCAAGGCTAATTAACTGCATGCTTTTATACTGGCCCCCTAGTGGGCCTCGCTAAGTGCGTTTGTTTTCATTCCATTTTAATCGTGCATGCTGGCATTTGTAGTCCATTAGGAGTACATATTACCCTCAGTGGGTTCCGATCGTCATTCACTCTTTGCAGCAATATATTTACCCTACAGTAGGGCTCCAGATGGGGTGCTGGGTGTTGTTTTCCACAGTAGCTGTGCTGCAAAACTGGCGTGGAATAGTTCCCACCACGCAGCCTCTCTGTCAAATTGAAGATGGTGCAGTCCTTCACGGCAGGGCTGCCGTGTTGATATTTGTTTCACCAAAGGCCCAAGAGCATTTTAAGGACGCACTCGACAACCACTGCAAGAACCATCCGGTTTATTGTAAAAAGGGAAACCCAGCTTCCTCATTCCAGTTTTTAAAGTTCATCATGCCTGACGCGTTTCGAGGCGCTCTGCCTCTTACTCATAGGCAGCTTGTAGCGTGAACGATGGCAGAAGACTCCAATTAGCAAGGCTAATTAACTGCATGCTTTTATACTGGCCCCCTAGTGGGCCTCGCTAAGTGCGTTTGTTTTCATTCCATTTTAATCGTGCATGCTGGCATTTGTAGTCCATTAGGAGTACATATTACCCTCAGTGGGTTCCGATCGTCATTCACTCTTTGCAGCAATATATTTACCCTACAGTAGGGCTCCAGATGGGGTGCTGGGTGTTGTTTTCCACAGTAGCTGTGCTGCAAAACTGGCGTGGAATAGTTCCCACCACGCAGCCTCTCTGTCAAATTGAAGATGGTGCAGTCCTTCACGGCAGGGCTGCCGTGTTGATATTTGTTTCACCAAAGGCCCAAGAGCATTTTAAGGACGCACTCGACAACCACTGCAAGAACCATCCGGTTTATTGTAAAAAGGGAAACCCAGCTTCCTCATTCCAGTTTTTAAAGTTCATCATGCCTGACGCGTTTCGAGGCGCTCTGCCTCTTACTCATAGGCAGCTTGTAGCGTGAACGATGGCAGAAGACTCCAATTAGCAAGGCTAATTAACTGCATGCTTTTATACTGGCCCCCTAGTGGGCCTCGCTAAGTGCGTTTGTTTTCATTCCATTTTAATCGTGCATGCTGGCATTTGTAGTCCATTAGGAGTACATATTACCCTCAGTGGGTTCCGATCGTCATTCACTCTTTGCAGCAATATATTTACCCTACAGTAGGGCTCCAGATGGGGTGCTGGGTGTTGTTTTCCACAGTAGCTGTGCTGCAAAACTGGCGTGGAATAGTTCCCACCACGCAGCCTCTCTGTCAAATTGAAGATGGTGCAGTCCTTCACGGCAGGGCTGCCGTGTTGATATTTGTTTCACCAAAGGCCCAAGAGCATTTTAAGGACGCACTCGACAACCACTGCAAGAACCATCCGGTTTATTGTAAAAAGGGAAACCCAGCTTCCTCATTCCAGTTTTTAAAGTTCATCATGCCTGACGCGTTTCGAGGCGCTCTGCCTCTTACTCATAGGCAGCTTGTAGCGTGAACGATGGCAGAAGACTCCAATTAGCAAGGCTAATTAACTGCATGCTTTTATACTGGCCCCCTAGTGGGCCTCGCTAAGTGCGTTTGTTTTCATTCCATTTTAATCGTGCATGCTGGCATTTGTAGTCCATTAGGAGTACATATTACCCTCAGTGGGTTCCGATCGTCATTCACTCTTTGCAGCAATATATTTACCCTACAGTAGGGCTCCAGATGGGGTGCTGGGTGTTGTTTTCCACAGTAGCTGTGCTGCAAAACTGGCGTGGAATAGTTCCCACCACGCAGCCTCTCTGTCAAATTGAAGATGGTGCAGTCCTTCACGGCAGGGCTGCCGTGTTGATATTTGTTTCACCAAAGGCCCAAGAGCATTTTAAGGACGCACTCGACAACCACTGCAAGAACCATCCGGTTTATTGTAAAAAGGAAACCCAGCTTCCTCATTCCAGTTTTTAAAGTTCATCATGCCTGACGCGTTTCGAGGCGCTCTGCCTCTTACTCATAGGCAGCTTGTAGCGTGAACGATGGCAGAAGACTCCAATTAGCAAGGCTAATTAACTGCATGCTTTTATACTGGCCCCCTAGTGGGCCTCGCTAAGTGCGTTTGTTTTCATTCCATTTTAATCGTGCATGCTGGCATTTGTAGTCCATTAGGAGTACATATTACCCTCAGTGGGTTCCGATCGTCATTCACTCTTTGCAGCAATATATTTACCCTACAGTAGGGCTCCAGATGGGGTGCTGGGTGTTGTTTT
Organism: Calotriton arnoldi; assembly: GCA_963921515.1. Lineage (NCBI taxonomy): Eukaryota > Metazoa > Chordata > Amphibia > Caudata > Salamandridae > Calotriton > Calotriton arnoldi. The sequence continues at coordinate 1,445,117 of CAWUFW010001414.1, forward strand.
CCACAGTAGCTGTGCTGCAAAACTGGCGTGGAATAGTTCCCACCACGCAGCCTCTCTGTCAAATTGAAGATGGTGCAGTCCTTCACGGCAGGGCTGCCGTGTTGATATTTGTTTCACCAAAGGCCCAAGAGCATTTTAAGGACGCACTCGACAACCACTGCAAGAACCATCCGGTTTATTGTAAAAAGGAAACCCAGCTTCCTCATTCCAGTTTTTAAAGTTCATCATGCCTGACGCGTTTCGAGGCGCTCTGCCTCTTACTCATAGGCAGCTTGTAGCGTGAACGATGGCAGAAGACTCCAATTAGCAAGGCTAATTAACTGCATGCTTTTATACTGGCCCCCTAGTGGGCCTCGCTAAGTGCGTTTGTTTTCATTCCATTTTAATCGTGCATGCTGGCATTTGTAGTCCATTAGGAGTACATATTACCCTCAGTGGGTTCCGATCGTCATTCACTCTTTGCAGCAATATATTTACCCTACAGTAGGGCTCCAGATGGGGTGCTGGGTGTTGTTTTCCACAGTAGCTGTGCTGCAAAACTGGCGTGGAATAGTTCCCACCACGCAGCCTCTCTGTCAAATTGAAGATGGTGCAGTCCTTCACGGCAGGGCTGCCGTGTTGATATTTGTTTCACCAAAGGCCCAAGAGCATTTTAAGGACGCACTCGACAACCACTGCAAGAACCATCCGGTTTATTGTAAAAGGGAAACCCAGCTTCCTCATTCCAGTTTTTAAAGTTCATCATGCCTGACGCGTTTCGAGGCGCTCTGCCTCTTACTCATAGGCAGCTTGTAGCGTGAACGATGGCAGAAGACTCCAATTAGCAGGGTTAATTAACTGCATGCTTTTATACTGGCCCCCTAGTGGGCCTCGCTAAGTGCGTTTGTTTTCATTCCATTTTAATCGTGCATGCTGGCATTTGTAGTCCATTAGGAGTACATATTACCCTCAGTGGGTTCCGATCGTCATTCACTCTTTGCAGCAATATATTTACCCTACAGTAGGGCTCCAGATGGGGTGCTGGGTGTTGTTTTCCACAGTAGCTGTGCTGCAAAACTGGCGTGGAATAGTTCCCACCACGCAGCCTCTCTGTCAAATTGAAGATGGTGCAGTCCTTCACGGCAGGGCTGCCGTGTTGATATTTGTTTCACCAAAGGCCCAAACCAGCTGGTTCTTCCGAAAGTCGAGTGCGCTTCCGTTGCTTTGGGCACATTGGTTTTGACATGTTTGCACGGCAGCCCTGCCGTGGGAAGCTGCACCATCCTTAAACTACAGGGAGGCTGTGAGTTGGAACTTTACCTTTACTCGTTAGCACTTCGGAAGCGGAGAAAATCAAATACGCTCAGCACTATGGCCTACTGAGGTGAATAATGTAATTAATGCCATGCATGAAGCAGAGCCCACTGGCGGGTGAAAAAAGTTTCTCTCGACTTGACTACAAGTTCCAGCCTGCATTCACGGACTCACGTGATTAATTAGGTCCACTGAGGATATTTTAATGAGCAGGCTGCGAGAGTGATCTGCGGAAAGCATGTACAAACTCCATGACTAAGAGGCAGGAGCCTCGAAACGCGTTGGAGAAGAACAGTACAGAAATGCTGCAGTGTGTTTTCCTGTTAATAAACCAGCTGGTTCTTCCGAAAGTCGAGTGCGCTTCCGTTGCTTTGGGCACTTTGGTTTTGACATGTTTGCACGGCAGCCCTGCCGTGGGAAGCTGCACCATCCTTAAACTACAGGGAGGCTGTGAGTTGGAACTTTACCTTTACTCGTTAGCACTTCGGAAGCGGAGAAAATCAAATACGCTCAGCACTATGGCCTACTGAGGTGAATAATGTAATTAATGCCATGCATGAAGCAGAGCCCACTGGCGGGTGAAAAAAGTTTCTCTCGACTTGACTACAAGTTCCAGCCTGCATTCACGGACTCACGTGATTAATTAGGTCCACTGAGGATATTTTAATGAGCAGGCTGCGAGAGTGATCTGCGGAAAGCATGTACAAACTCCATGACTAAGAGGCAGGAGCCTCGAAACGCGTTGGAGAAGAACAGTACAGAAATGCTGCAGTGTGTTTTCCTGTTAATAAACCAGCTGGTTCTTCCGAAAGTCGAGTGCGCTTCCGTTGCTTTGGGCACTTTGGTTTTGACATGTTTGCACGGCAGCCCTGCCGTGGGAAGCTGCACCATCCTTAAACTACAGGGAGGCTGTGAGTTGGAACTTTACCTTTACTCGTTAGCACTTCGGAAGCGGAGAAAATCAAATACGCTCAGCACTATGGCCTACTGAGGTGAATAATGTAATTAATGCCATGCATGAAGCAGAGCCCACTGGCGGGTGAAAAAAGTTTCTCTCGACTTGACTACAAGTTCCAGCCTGCATTCACGGACTCACGTGATTAATTAGGTCCACTGAGGATATTTTAATGAGCAGGCTGCGAGAGTGATCTGCGGAAAGCATGTACAAACTCCATGACTAAGAGGCAGGAGCCTCGAAACGCGTTGGAGAAGAACAGTACAGAAATGCTGCAGTGTGTTTTCCTGTTAATAAACCAGCTGGTTCTTCCGAAAGTCGAGTGCGCTTCCGTTGCTTTGGGCACTTTGGTTTTGATATATATATATATATATATATATTGTCCAACAAAATGCCCGAAAGCTTCAAGTACGCACTCGACAGCCAGCTTTCACCATCCGGTTTATTATTTCAACAAGGCCCGCTTCAGCATTCCAGTAAGAACATTCTTTACGCCTGACGCGTTTCAAGGCTCAATGCCCCTTACTCATAGGCTGCTTTGTTGCAAATGTCTCACAGAAGGCTCTCATTTTATCCTTTTCCGCATGCTGTTCTTAATTAATGGCCCCCCGTGGGCCTCGCTTAGTGCGTTGTTCACTCGCTGCATGCTGGGACTTGTAGTCCTCATTACAGCAAAATCTTAACCACAGTTGGTTCCGTGCAGTCAATCGCATTTAATTAAGACGTATTATTTTCCTTTAGTAGGCTCCAGAGTGCGGAGGCGGGTTTAATTTCTTTAGCTCGCTGTGCTGATACCAGGTTTGGACTATTGAGGTAATTTCAACTTGCGCCTTGTTCTAGGGCCCACTGAGGGCAAAACAGGATGCTTTTAAAAATATGAATGTGCACGTAGGACCCACTGGAGGGGGAGACTTGTTCTGAGTGGGACCACAAATCCCAGCATGCAGGAATTGAAACACGCACTGAGCGAGGCCCACTGGGGGCAGTATATAAAGAACAGCATGCAGTCAATGATACAAATCAGAACTTTCTGCGAGACAGTCATACCAGAAGCGACCTATGAGGAAGAGGCGGGAGCCTCGAAACGCGTCAGGTCCAAGGAATGTTAACTCCGGGATAATAATGCAAGTTTCCTTTTTGAAAATAAAACCGGATGGTTTCATTTGCTGTGTGTGCGTCCCCAAACTTTCAGGCGTTTTGTTTGAACATTAATCACACGGCTGCCCCGCCGTGGGGGCTGCTCCATCCTAGGAAAACAAAGGAGGCTGCGTGGTTGGAACTGGATCCATACTCGATATGCGGCACAGCAAATGAGGTAATTTCAACTTGCGCCTTATTCTGGGGCCCACTGAGGGCAAAGCAGGATGCTTTTAAAAATATGAATGTGCACGCAGGACCCACTGGTGGGGGAGACTTGTTCTGAGTGGGACCACAAATCCCAGCATGCAGGAATTGAAACACGCACTGAGCGAGGCCCACTGGGGGCAGTATATAAAGAACAGCATGCAGTCAATCATACAAATCAGAACTTTCTGCGAGACAGTCATACCAGAAGCGACCTATGAGGAAGAGGCGGGAGCCTCGAAACGCGTCAGGTCCAAGGAATGTTAACTCCGGGATAATAATGCAAGTTTCCTTTTTGAAAATAAAACCGGATGGTTTCATTTGCTGTGTGTGCGTCCCCAAGCTTTCGGGCGTTTTGTTTAAACATTAATCACACGGCTGCCCTACCGTGGGGGGCAGCACCATCCTAGAAAAACAAAGGAGGCTGCGTGGTTGGAACTGGATCCATACTCGATATGCAGCACAGTAAATGAGGTAATTTCAACTTGCGCCTTGTTCTAGGGCCCACTGAGGGCAAAACAGGATGCTTTTAAAAGTATGAATGTGCACGTAGGACCCACTGGAGGGGGAGACTTGTTCTGAGTGGGACCACAAATCCCAGCATGCAGGAATTGAAACACGCACTGAGCGAGGCCCACTGGGGGCAGTATATAAAGAACAGCATGCAGTCAATGATACAAATCAGAACTTTCTGCGAGACAGTCATACCAGAAGCGACCTATGAGGAAGAGACGGGAGCCTCGAAACGCGTCAGGTCCAAGGAATGTTAACTCCGGGATAATAATGCAAGTTTCCTTTTTGAAAATAAAACCGGATGGTTTCATTTGCTGTGTGTGCGTCCCCAAACTTTCAGGCGTTTTGTTTGAACATTAATCACACGGCTGCCCCGCCGTGGGGGGCTGCTCCATCCTAGGAAAACAAAGGAGGCTGCGTGGTTGGAACTGGATACATACTCGATATGCGGCACAGCAAATGAGGTAATTTCAACTTGCGCCTTATTCTGGGGCCCACTGAGGGCAAAACAGGATGCTTTTAAAAATATGAATGTGCACGCAGGACCCACTGGTGGGGGAGACTTGTTCTGAGTGGGACCACAAATCCCAGCATGCAGGAATTGAAACACGCACTGAGCGAGGCCCACTGGGGGCAGTATATAAAGAACAGCATGCAGTCAATCATACAAATCAGAACTTTCTGCGAGACAGTCATACCAGAAGCGACCTATGAGGAAGAGGCGGGAGCCTCGAAACGCGTCAGGTCCAAGGAATGTTAACTCCAGGATAATAATGCAAGTTTCCTTTTTGAAAATAAAACCGGATGGTTTCATTTGCTGTGTGTGCGTCCCCAAGCTTTCGGGCGTTTTGTTTAAACATTAATCACACGGCTCCCCTACCGTGGGGGGCAGCACCATCCTAGAAAAATAAAGGAGGCTGCGTGGTTGGAACTGGATCCATACTCGATATGCAGCACAGCAAATGAGGTAATTTCAACTTGCGCCTTATTCTGGGGCCCACTGAGGGCAAAACAGGATGCTTTTAAAAATATGAATGTGCACGCAGGACCCACTGGTGGGGGAGACTTGTTCTGAGTGGGACCACAAATCCCAGCATGCAGGAATTGAAACACGCACTGAGCGAGGCCCACTGGGGGCAGTATATGAAGAACAGCATGCAGTCAATCATACAAATCAGAACTTTCTGCGAGACAGTCATACCAGAAGCGACCTATGAGGAAGAGGCGGGAGCCTCGAAACCCGTCAGGTCCAAGGAATGTTAACTCCGGGATAATAATGCAAGTTTCCTTTTTGAAAATAAAACCGGATTTTTTCATTTGCTGTGTGCGTGCGGGCGTTTTGTTTGAACATATATATATATATATTCACTGAAAAAACCATAGGTTTTAGGGACAGTTATAGTTAGTTGGACATTGCACTCGTACAAAACCCGTGAAATTCCCCCGTTATAGTTAGTTCAGCTAACTATAACTCACGCCCCGCAATGCACTGCTGATGACGTCACATATTACATCACTCATGACATGGTCAGTGACATCACTGATGACATCACTGATGACATCTCAAATGACATCACTGATGACATCATCCAGTGACTGCTTGTTTCTGTAAAGTTTAAATATTTTTAATATATATAGGGAAAGGCGTATTGAAGAATGAGTGGGTGTATAAGTGTCTGTATGGATGATTTAGTAGGTGCATGACTAACTCTATAAGTGAGTGATTAAACATATCTTACTGAATGCATGGGTTAGTGACTAAACTGGGTGAATGTCTGTATCCGTCTGTCTGTTGCTGTGTAAGTGGCTGCATGGGTTTGTGAATAGCTACATGAGTGTCTATATGAGTTATTGATTGGTTGTCTGAGTATCTGTATGGGTGCCTGAGTGTTTGTGTGGGTGGGGTGTGTGCGACTCTGGGCATAGATGTGTGAGTGGGTGATTCACTGGGTGGATGGTTTCAAGAGTGCATCTGTGATAGACTGTATGGGTGGGTAAGTGTGTGTAAGAGTGTGTTAGTGAGTGAATGTATGTCCCAGTGGTACATGTGTGAGTAACTACATATGTGAAAGGCAGTATATATGTGTGTTGGAGTATATAAATAGCTATAAGCGAGAGTGTGTGATTGTGAGAGTGACTGTATGGATGAGTGTGTGCTTGTATCAGTGATTGTATGAGAGCGTAAGAATGTGCTAGTATTTGTATGAGTAAGTGAGCTGGTGTATGTATAACTGTATTGGTGAGTAAATGGCAGTGTGTTTAATTATTTGCATGACTGACTAGGTGTGTGCGTACCTCTATGGATGAGTGGCGGTGTTTGAGTATCTATATAGGAGTATGAGTGCATATGATAGTCCTGTACTGAGTGACCGTAAGTATGAGTGACTGTACGGGTGAGTGAGTGGATGTGTGTGTGTAGACCTAAGAATCAGTGAGTGGGTATGTAGTTATTGGTGTGGGAGTGTCTATGGTTTTGCGAATGGCAGTCTGTAATTTAGAGTGGGTGTATCAAAGGTTATATTAGGGTGTGAGGAGGTGCATCAGATTATCACGTGGATGATGTCATCAGTGATGTCATCAGTGATGTAATTTGAGATGTCATCAGTGATGTCACTGACCATGTCATGAGTGATGTAATATGTGACGTCATCAGCAGTGCATTGCGGGGGAGCGAGTTATAGTTAGCTGAACTAACTATAACGGGGGAATTTCACGGGTTTTGTACGAGTGCAATGTCCAACTAACTATAACTGTCCCTAAAACCTATGGTTTTTCAGTGAATTTGTAAGGTTTTTTAAATGCTAATTTCTAACTATAACGTGCCTGAAACCTATGGTTTTTTCAGTGAATTTCAAAGGTTTTTTAAATGCTAATTCCTAACTATAACATGTCTGAAACCTATGTTTTTTTCAGTGAATTTCAAAGGTTTTGTAAATGACAATTTTTAAATGTATTAATTTATATTTATTTTTTTGATACTGATTTACTACATTTTTTTAAACTATTTTTACATATTTTATTTTTTAAATTACATTGTAATTACATTATACATTACATTACAAAATATACTTTCTCAGAATGAATTACTTTAGTTTAAATACTTTGCAAATAGGCAATAGACTTTTAAGTACAGTAGTTACAGTTGTTGCAATGGGCAACACAATTTCAAACACAATGCAACATTGAGCTCAATGTGAATTTCTAGTTAAATGCAATTAGTTACTTTATGGATTACTTTTTGATTCAGTCCTGGGACATCTCCTGTAAACAGTTGAGTAAAAGCGTTTTGGTTACAGTAGTGATTTTTAAGGAATATTATTGTATTTTAAAAGTTGACACTTGGAAACTTTTTCACATAGAATCACCAATGTTATCCTATGGGAGGAAATTCACTTAGCAGGTAAGTAGTGTTATCGTTACTTTTTCTTACTCAGTGGTGGATCCTGGATCCAGCATTGGTGCATCTCCTGTAAACAGTTGAAAGAATGCGTTTCAGTCATACAGGCGATTTTTAAGGAATATTTGTAGTTTGTGAAAATCGACACTTTGAAACTTTTCTGCTGAAAACCAGACAATGGATTCCTATGGAAGGAAATACAAGTTACTGGTAAGTACGGTTAGAATTACTTTTCAGGGTCAGTGCTGGGCTAAAAGATGCAGCACTGGGTTCTCTCCTGATAACAGGTGAGTAAATCGGAATTTGTAGTTCGGCTGATTTTAGAGGAATATTATAAATTCCCAAACTCCACACACAAGAATTTCCAAGTGAAACCAGTCAATGTTAGCCTATGGAAGGAAATTCAAGTTACTGGTAAGTACGGTTAAAATTACTTTTCAGGATCAGTACTGGGCTCAAAGATGCAGCACTGAGGTCTCTCCTGATAACAGGTGAGTAAATTGGAATTCGTAGTTCAGCTGATTTTAGAGGAATATTATAAAGTTCCAAAACTCCACACTTAGAAGAATTTCCAAGTGAAACCAGTCAATGTTAGCCTATGGAAGGAAATTCAAGTTACTGGTAAGTACGGTTAGAATTACTTTTCAGGATCAGTACTGGGCTCAAAGATGCAGCACTGAGGTCTCTCCTGATAACAGGTGAGTAAATCGGAATTCGTAGTTCTGCTGATTTTAGTGGAATATGTGTATGTTTCAAAAATCGACACTTGGAAACTTTTTCAGCAAAAAGCAGGCAATGATATCCTATGGAAGGAAATTCAAGTTACTGGTAAGTACGGTTAAAATTACTTTTCAGGATCAGTACTGGGCTCAAAGATGCAGCACTGAGGTCTCTCCTGATAACAGGTGAGTAAATCGGAATTCGTAGTTCGGCTGATTTTAGAGGAATATTTTCACAATGATGAAGGAAGGGGGTGGGGCCTGAGGTGACATGTCTGAAAACACGCCCTGTGGTGCGTTTTAAGTTGGAGAATTAATTCCTCCTCAATCCCGAGGGTCCCTAGGGGCCAACTAGCCCACCCTGTACCTCCAGTATGCGCCAGGGAGCTGCGTTGCAGAGAGGTGTTCAGAGGCCAAGCCCCTTTACCCACCTCTCTGCAACGCAGCTCTGTCGCGCTTTCTGGACGTACCTGGTGGGCTAGTTGTCCCCCAGGGACCCTCAGGATTGAAGGGGATTTTATTCCCCATCTTAAAACGCGCCACGGGGCCTGTTTGCACACATGTCCCCTGAAGCCCCACCCCCTCCCTTCACCACTGTGCAAACACGCCCCGTGGCGTGTTTTAAGTTGGGGGATTAAGTCCCCTTGAATCCTGAGGGTCCCTGGAGTCCAACTAGCCCACCATGTACGTCCAAAAAGCGCCACAGAGCTGCGTTGCAGAGAGGTGTAAAAAGGGGCGTGGCCTCTGTACACCTCTCTGCAACGCAGCCCCCTGGCGCATATTGGAGGTTCCTGGTGGGCTAGTTGGCCCCCAGGGACCCCCAGTATTCAAGGGGAATTCCCCATCTGCAAACGCGCCAGGGGGCGCGTTTGCAGAGTGCTGCAAGCAGGGCGGCGTGGCCTCCGGCGCGATGCCGGTCTTTTTATTTATTTTTTAAGAAGGGGGCTTTGTGGCCCCCTTCTTTTCTAATCTATTGGCCCTGGGGACCCCATCCCCCAGGGCCTGCCCCCTAATTATTTTTTTAAAAAAAGAATTTGGAAGGGGGCCGCGTGGCCCCCTCCCGAGGCCTTAATCGGCCCCGGGGACCCCATCCCCGGGGCATGGCCTTCTTTTTTTTTAAACTTATGGAGGGGGCTGCGTTGCCCCCTCCTCAGGCCACTTATGGCCCCGGGGACCCCATCCCCTGGGCCGGCCTTTGTTGTATTTTTTTTTTTAATCCAATTTTGGGAGGGGGCCGCGTGGCCCCCTCCCGGGCCACTTGTAGCCCCGGGGACCCCATCCCCCGGGGCTGGCCCTCTCCGTTGGGGACCGTGGGGGGTCCCCAATCCCCCACGGTCCCGCCGGCTCCCCGCGTCCCTCGGGAGCCGGCATTGCTTTCCACATGGGGAGCTGCTAAGATGCAGCTCCCCATGTGGAAAGCAATTGTCTTTGGTTTTGGAAGAGAGAGCAGGTTTCCTGCTCTCTCTTCCAAAACCAAAGCAGTTTGCTATGGCAGGACGGGAGCCGCGAGGCTCCCGCCCTGGCATAGCAAACTACAGTGTCCCGGGGGTAGGCACCCCGGGACACTGCAGGAGCCAGCCCTGGGGGTGGTGGTCCCCAGGGCCATCACAGGCTCCAGGAGGGGGCTGCGCGGCCCCCTCCCAACATCTTGAAAGCCCCGGGAGGTGGTGGTCCCTGGGCTCTGAGGTCCGTAACGGACCCCCATATTTAAATCTTTAGTGCCCCGAGGAGGTGGCGGTCCTCGGGGCTTGTGGGGGGCTGGAACCCCCCACACAGGTACTTTTAATTTTTAAAAAGAAGCCTCGGGGGTGGCGGTCCCCGGACCGCACCATTGTTTATTTAAAGCCCCCCAATCATAAATTTGATAAACCCCGCATGCCCCTGGGACTTGGCCCACCTGGGGGCCAATTACCAACGAAGCTCGGGAGACCGCGCTTCATTTTTTTTTTTTATCGGCAGGATCCGTGCACCCAGCGCATTTTTTGCCGATTTGTAAAAAAAAATAAAAAATTTGGGGGGCCCTGAGCAGGCCTAGGGGGTCAGGGTGTTTCTACCCTGCCCCCTTTTTGTGTTTTTTGCATCTGTTTTCATCTTTTCTTGTGCCTCGGTTCTACCGAGGAACAAGATGGCTGCCAACACTTCCTGGTTTGGAGTGTTGACAGCCAATTAGCATACAGCTCGTGATCGGGAGGGTACGCAGACCCTACGCGGCCATAGATATATATGTGATTTTACTTTTGATTTTCTCTGGAACTACTGAACGGATTTACACCATTTAAGCAAAAGGCACGAGTCTGAACCAAAGGCTACCTTTTTGCCAAATTTGGTGTAATTCCGTTCAGCAGTTCGGGCTGTAGCCGCGATGAACGGTTCCTATGGAAAAATGAATGGGGAAAACACGTTTTGGGACCCCCCTTTTTTTTCGGCCCCCACTTGACGAATCACCCCGAGACTTTCAGGATAGGAGCGGACGGGAGCGCCCCAACAAGTTGGAAAATTTCGCGAAGATTCGTCAACCGGCGCCAACGTTATTTCAAATAGAGTGTTGCGGATTTCCTATGGAAAATAGGTCCTAACTATAACTATCTACTGGCGACCGCCAGTAGATAATGTGAAATATATATATATATATATATATATATATTACCTACAGGCGGTCGCCAGTAGGTAGTTGTAGTTAGGCCCTAGTTTCCATAGAAAGAGCGTTTTTTGTTTTGCCAATAACTTGGCGCTGTTTGATGAATCCATGCAACATTTAAAAGCTAGTATGATGCTCTCTTCAGCTGCTGTCTTGAAAGTTTCGTGGTGATCCATGAAGCAGGGTCAAGAAAATGTGGGGGATCCCAAAACATGTTTTCCCCATGTTACTTCCCAAAGAGATTTTTGACACGACTACAGCCCGCAACCCTAAACATAATTACACCAAATTTGGCAGAAAAGTAGCTGTTGGCCCAGAAAGCGATCTTTTTGTAAATTGGCATAAATTCATTTAGTAGTTTTGGAAATATTAAGGGAAAACCAAATTTGTACATATAGAGACAAGGATCCTCTGAGGATCCCACAGTCCCCATGCTGAAATCTGATTGGCTGCCAGCACTTCAACCAGGAAGTGTAGGCAGCCAACGTTTAAAAGAAAGAAAAGAGGTCAGTGTAGGAATACCCTGACCCCCTACATGTAGTGGGAAATCTCCACCATGGCAAAAATGCATTTTTATTAAGATGTTTTGGAGGGAGCCGCACTGGATCTGCAGCTCCCACCCAAAAATAAAACAAAAGAAGTGTGAGCACCCGCGCTTCTCTAATGTTTAGCCCCCTGATGGGCCAGGTCCTAGGGGCAAGAGGAAATATATGGAGGAGGGAGTGCACGGGGCCCCCCTCCTAGGGCTAATGAAAGCCCCGAGTATCGCCACCTCCCTGGGGCACTGGTTTTATTGTATGCGGAAGGTGCCCACACGGCACACCCCTGTGTCCTGGGGACTGTCACCTTCCCAGGGCAAATCTTAAATAAATGCAGGGGGGCCCAAGTGACCTCCCACAGCCCTGGGGTCTGCCACCTCCCCCGGGCTAAAGACAAAAATGAATGTGGGGTGGCTGTACAGCCTCCCTGCAGCCCGGAACCGCCATCTGCCTGAGGCTAGAGATAAAATGAATGTGGGGGACCCGTATGGCCTCCCCACACCCCCGGGGAAAGCCACCTCCCAGGGCTAAAGAAAAATGTAATGCAGGGGGCCCATACGGCCTCCCCCATTGCCCTGGGGACTACTACCTCCCGGGGCCGAACATAAAATTAATGCGGGGGCCCATATGGTTTCCCCAACAGCTCGGGGAACCACCACCTTCCAGGGGATAAACATAAAGTTAATGCGGGGGTTCGTGCAGCTACCTGCAGCCCCGTGGTTTGCCACCTGCCCGAGGCTAAAGATAAAATTAATGTGTGGGGCAGTACAGCCTCCCACGCAGTCCCAGTGATGCCACCTCCCCAGGGCTAAATATAAAAGTAATGCAGGGGGCCTGTACAACCTCCCCCGCAGCCCTGGGGACCATCACCTCCAAGGGGCTAAACATAAAATGATTGTGGGCACCCTCATAGCCCGAGGGACCACCACCTTCTCGTGGATAACTACTACAATCATGAGGGCTGCACAGCCCCCCTCATGGAGCCATTGATGGCCCTGGGGACAACCACCCCCAAGAGCCAGCTCCTGCTATCCCACAAGGTGCCCACTGTCGGGCGGTATCTGTTTGCTTTTGCTCTCCCACCAAGCAAAAGCAAACATAACTACACTTTCTTCAAGCCGGAGCTGTCAAACAGCTTCAGCTTGCAGAAAGCAGAGTTTTTATCTGTTTCCTTGCACAGAAATATGCTTGCAGCGAAGCAGATGAAAACATTGCTCCCAGAAGAAGGAAGGTGCTATTTAAAGCAGATCCCTTCTTGCGGCTTATGCTGGAGGTGACAAGCCGGCTGGGACCACGGGGTCATTGAGGCTTCCCCCGTAGTCCCATTCTACACTGGGTGCCCTGGGGTCACTGAGCAGACATGGACAGGCCCTAGGGGATGGAGTGCCCAGGGCCCAAATTATACCAGGGAGGGGTCCCACGTCGGCCCTCTCCCCATAGTATAATGACTAGGCCCTGATGTATAGGGGACTCCGGGGCAAAACTCCACCCAGGAAGGGGGACTCATTGCCCCTCTCCCCCACTTAATTATGGCCGGGCCCCAGGGATCCTGAAGCCCCATTGTGGTCCTCAGCAGGTCCCACCATGTAACGTCACAATGGAGTTGCGAACCTCGCTGATATGAATAAAAAAAATCAAAACATTCACTCAGACATTAATACATGCACTCACACAGCTACACAGACAGTTACATATTCAGTCACAGATGCACTTAGAGACATATGCATCCAGTCACAGCCCTACTCAGAGACTCACTCATTCACTCACAGAACCACTCTTAGAGTCACTCGCCCAGTCAGAGACCCACTCACAAACTCTTGTACCCACTCTCAGACCTACTCAGACACTCATGCACTCACTTAGAGATCCACTCAGTGAGTGATGCACCCACTCACAGACCCACTTAGAGACTCACACACCCACTCACACAAACCCTCAGAGACTCACTCACCCACCCAAAGACTCAGTCACAGAGTCATGCACCTACTCACAGAAGCACTGAGATACTCATGCACTTTCTTACAGATGCACTCAGAGAGTCACATACCCACTCACAGACCCACTCAGAGACTCACACACCCACTCACAGAACCACTCTTATAGTCACTCACCCACTCAGAGACCCTCTCACAGACTCTTGCACCAACTCACAGACCCACTCAGATGCTCACACACTCACTTAGAGATCCACTCAGAGAGTGACACACCCACTTGCAGAGTCACTTAGAGACTCACACGCCCACTCACAGATCCACTCAGACACTCATGATCCCACTCACTGACCCACTTACAGACCCACTGAGAGACTCACACATCCACTTACAGACCAACTCAGAGAGTCATGTACCCACTTGCAAACTCAGGCACAAACTCATGCACTGACTCAAATAGCTACTCAGACACTTATGCACTCACTGACAGACCCACTCAGAGATTGATGCTCTCAGTCACAGACCCACTCAGACACTGATGCACCCACTCACAGACCCACTGACAGACTCATAAACACCCACTGTGAGACCCACTCAGCAACTCATGCGCCCACTCACAGTCCCACTGAGACACTCATACACCCACTCACAGACCCACTCATAGACCCACTCAGACACTCACAGAGGCAGTGAGGGACCCACTTAGAGACTCATGGACCCACTCACACACCCACTACAGACTCTTCACCCACTCACAGGCCCACTAAGACACTCATGCACTCACTTATAGATCCACTGAGAGACTCATGCACCCACTCACAGACCCACTCAGACACTGATGTACCCACTTGCAGACCCACTCAGACCCTAACGCACCCAATCACAGACCCACTCAGACACTGATGCACCCACTCACAGACCCACTGACAGACTCACACACACCCACTGAGAGACCCACTCAGCAACTCTTGCACCCACTCACAGTCCCACTGAGACACTCATACACCCACTCACAGACCCACTCATAGACCCACTCAGACACTCACAGAGGCAGTGAGAGACCCACTTAGAGACTCATGGACCCACTCACACACCCACTACAGACTCTTCACCCACTCAAAGACCCACTAAGACACTCATGCACTCACTTATAGATCCACTGAGAGACTCATGCACCCACTCACAGACCCACTCAGGCACTGATTCACCCACTTACAGACTCACTCATAGACTCATGTAGTCACTCACAAACCCACTCAGACGTATGCAACCACTTGCATACACAGTTAGAGACTCACAAAACTACTCACAAAATCATTGTAACATATATAGATATAAAATTAGAGTTATAAATGTAAAATGTGTTGTTGTATCTTGAATTTGTGCTTTTGCTTTGCAGATCCGTGATGGTGCGCAACATTGAAACATTGACATTCTTTTTTTTTTAAAGAGACTTAAAATCAATATTATTTAGTATTGAGCAATAGGGTGGCTTTGAAGAGAGCCTTTTTTATTGTGAGTATGTGACTGCTACACATAAGATCGAATGCAGAGTTTCAGGTTGCTGAGAAACACTCTGTTGCCTTCATCTGCAAAGTGAACTTCATCACTTCTGTAAATTCCATGCATGCTGAAACGTAGATTGTTGTTGTAGATAGAGCCCATGTTATGGTCTCTGAGGAATGCAGAAACAATTTTATTAACATGTTTCCTGGCTTTGTCAATCTGTGGACAGAATTGATTTGACCACTTCCATTTCTGCCTTTGGCATATGTTGGAATACACCAAAAGAGTGTGAGGCAAAAGTGTCATTAATTGGCCTAACGTCTCTTTCATTGCAATTTCAAAACCAACCCCAGTAATAGTACCTAGGTCATTGCCACCACAGTGTACTATTTAGAGGTCTGGATGTTGGCAATTTGTAATACTCTTAACCAAAGGCAGCAATTGGCACCACTTTAAACCTCTTTGGCCAAACCATTTAATGTTTACATTAGGCAAACCAAAGTCTCTGTCAATGCCACTCTTTCTTGCACACTCTTGGCCCAGAAGATATAGCTGGACTCAGGAGAAGGCTGCAGAATGTGACAGTTGGTAGAATGAAACGCAGTTAAAATGGAGGAGTGCAGTTAGTTTTAGAAAATGATGTATTTGATTGGGTGCTGTAGGTAATGTGCTAACTAAAAATAGGTTGTGATTTAATAACAAATGTGAGTACATGTGTGATTAGCTGGGTTCAAATGTTCTACAAGCTACGCTATTGTGGATAAGCTTACCATACCTGCTACAGTAATATTGGAAGCTGGTATGCTCTCCTGTGTGTGAACGTTTGACCTACTGGTACAGTGGAGTATTCCAAAGGAGGTTGCTATGGGAACTGAAGGAAAGCAGTGTGGGGGAAGGGTTGTAAATAGGTTGTGATCAGATTTTTACAACTATGCTACTTTAGACCTACCACATAGTTACGAATTTGCATTTTCTAATCCACTGGTATAATTACATTGAATATCCAATTGAAAAAACATACTATTAATATTATAAATGCTGAATCAGACTCATGTATGGTGTTGCAATACCATCGCTGAGTTACATGGGGGGGGCACGCTGAGCATCGCGATGGAGTCGCAAATCCACCCACAGGCACTACCAGATTGGGCTTTTGATCAGGAGGGTAATGAAGGGTTAAAGGAACCTGACCAATGAGAAGTAGTATACCAATATAAAAAAATGAAGGAATGTTCTCATTCGCTTAGTATATGTATATCAGTGGAAAAAGAAAGGGAACAAGTGCAATTACTGGTTCTTTCTTACAGAAAGTGGTAGTAATCATTTTTTGTGAGTAGAAAATTGAAGTGAAAGATTGCTAATATTTGAAGATCACCATAGAAAATTAACAGCTATGATAACAATGAGGAGATTGATAATATTTTATATATATATATTGAGGAGAGAGGAGAGCAGCATTAAACTGCACAATGAGGCAGTGCCAATGTGAATGAAAGCCAGCCACTTAGACTGTAGTTTCTGCTGCAGCGCTAAGTGTGAAGCCATATGCTGACGGAAGTGCATGAGTAGGGGTTACTTAACCCAAGCTTCCAGATACGGGCCAACGGGTACATTTTGTTGTGCATTTGAAGGGACATGGTGATTTTATGTGGCTCATTTGAACTGGGAGTACTGTGTAGGTGATGCTGATAGCAATTAAGTGCTACACAAGAATTGTCAGACCTTCCTTCATGGCCACGGAATTTCCTCCAATGAGAGTTCAGCACGCACGTATTTAAAGACTTACAACTGGTGGGCTCTTCGCTTGTAACCTGCATTGAAAAAGGCATTTCTGCCAAAACACATCT
Organism: Calotriton arnoldi; assembly: GCA_963921515.1. Taxonomy (NCBI): domain Eukaryota; kingdom Metazoa; phylum Chordata; class Amphibia; order Caudata; family Salamandridae; genus Calotriton; species Calotriton arnoldi. Next base: position 1,461,799 of record CAWUFW010001414.1, read on the forward strand.
GCGAGGTGATATATGTGTGCACATAAGGAAGATTGGTTAAAATCTCAGAGTGGCGGCAATAAACTTACATGTTGTGGACCCGAGCGTCTGTTGGAGCCCGTTCTTGAATCGGAGCGGACATTTTGAATATCTATCTATCTATCTATCTATCTATCTATCTATCTATCTATCTATCTATCTATCTATCTATCTATCTATCTATATATGCTGTTGTAAGTGATTTTTTAATCTACTAAGTTTAGAATATTACTTTCCTAATGTATAACATACATGTAAACGATTTCAAATGTTTGTTAATAAAAGTGAAGTGTAAGGTACCCTGTACCTAGGATATATGATATGGTTTTATGTACATGCATGGTAACATATGTAGTTAGAGGTTTAAGTGACCTATATACACACTTATAGGTCTAAATGGATAATTGTGTATCCACGCTCCAATCCTGATTTGAATCTGATATAAGGACATGCAAAAGGAGAAAGCCACTAACACAGCCCTTGAGACAGTGTCAGGAACATCTAAACATTCAGTGACACACTTAAAGCCAACTGCTATGTATGTAGTACTAATGGAGGTGGTTGCACACTACCTGAAATAACCTAAGAGTAACTAAGAGACCCAGAACAGAATCCATGCCACTTGTTATAGATAGTTTCACAAAACCTTACTGTAACAAAGAATTCTATTTTTTATTCGATAAAAGTATGTTACATATGGACACACACCCTCACATGGAGACTTAGACAGTTAATAAGATATGCATTAAAGAACTCACACTACCATGTCACTCACCTAGAAAAATAGCCGTTTGAACATGTATTAAGTCTGGTATATTTGAGAGAATGCTAGTTCTACTGCTAGGACAACTTGGCATTTAAAACTGCTTGAAAAGATTTAACCTACTATGCTGCACATATAACTCACACCTAAAGTAGCTTGTACCTAGCCCATAGGATATGTTTTCTATGTATCAAACTAACACATGTAGTTAGAAATGTCAGTGAGCTACATGCACATTTACAGGCCTATATGTTCAGTTATACAATGACTCGACAACCCTGATTTGAATGTTATATAAAGATATTCAAAAGGGAAGCACCACTATAACACCCCCTGAGACAGTGTTAGAACCATTTAAATAAATATTCTCTCATATGCACAGACAAAACTCTTATGTATCTGTCATTAATGGAGGAAGTAAGCAACTTTCTTAAGTACGCCAATAGTAATTAACACACCCAGGAGGCAATCCATGCTGCCTGTTACATATTCAATTACAGAGGTATATAGTTGCAAACAAAGGTAGTGATGTACAAATAAAGTTAAGTTTATAGGTAATTACACCCCTAAATAGGCACCTTGTACACTCATTCAGATAGCTAATAAAAATGTGACACTACCAAGTTAGATATAACTGAAGGGTATGCAGTTCCTAAGCGTAAGTGAGAGTGTTCAGGTCTGTGAAAAAGTGCCCTCACACACCCCGAAGGATGTCATGCTTCATCATATGGACTTGCTCCTCATCGGGCAGGCGCTGCAATGCCCGACGGGCACCCGCGAAAGGGCTCTTTGGCGGAGATCTTTTGAATCTGTTGAAGCCGATTGGTGCGTGTGGGTATGTGGAATAAGTAGTGTAGTGAGTGCAGTGTGGTATTAAAAAAGGTTTAGGGAGACCCTATTGCCTAAACTTTATCCCTGGGGCTCACTAACCTCACTAAAAACAAAGACGCCCTAGCCGGGTACAATGATCCTAAAGGGCGTGCGTGGTGTGTAAGGTCGACATGTTTCTTTCCTAAGGTAGCCCCTAACGGGTCTAGTGGCAGTTCATCAGGACCAGTGGTTAAAAAGAAATTATCATGAGTCTTACAGTACTGCAATGCTGGTGCTCAGAGTACAACGAATTCAATAGTTACCAGCTTTGCGAGTGAATACCAGGTCCGATTTACCTGATATTGAAAGACCTGAAAGAGAAAATGGTGATAAAAACATGTTTAAGGTGTTGCGTGAGAGAAAGACTTCAGCGGCGCTTCCACAGGTAACGTAAAGTGATCCCAGTGTAGATCAGGTAAAGGTGCAGTATTCAGTGACTATAGGGAGTTTCAATTTGTGGCTAGTCTGTGATGCGACAATAAACCCCAATACAGATATCGAGGTTATGTCGCCCTTAGTTACACTACCAAGTTAACCATCCAGAGAAATAGCCCTTTAAATATGTGTTAGGCCTGGTACACTTGAGAAAGAGCATCCACTTATATAGCTAGGTAAGGTATAGGTAGGCATTTTAAACCTTTTCAGAAACTGTAAGTTACTTTTTATAAAATTTAACTTACCCCTAAGGTAGCCTGTAGCTAGGCCATACAGTTTTTACTCTGATTTGAATCGCATGTAAGCACATAGAAAAGGGGAGAGCCACTAATACAGCCCATCAGACAGTCTCACAAGCACCTAAACATTCACTCACATGCAGATACACAACTCATATGTATCTAGCACTAATGGAGGCAGTTATACACTCACTTAAATAACCCAATAGTAACTAACACACCCAAGATGCAATCCATGACGCCCCTTCCATATACATTTACAGAGCCATACAGTCACAAAGAGAGCCAGCAATGTACCAAAAAACTTACTTGCATATGGAAACATATTCCCACATAGGGACTGAGACACTATTTCAGATATCTAGTTGACAACTGACACTACCAAGTCACCCTTCCAGAGAAGTTGCTCTTTAAACATGTCTCAGGCTTGGTACACTTGAAGCAGTGCATCCAGTTATATTGCTAGGCCTAATGTGCATTTAAAATCCCTTGGCAAGCCTTACCTTTCTGTTCTACCCCATAAAACGTACCCCTACCATAGCCTGCAACTAGGGCATAGGGTACGTTGCTATGTGCATAAAAGCTAACACATGTAGTTGAAGGTTTTAGAGAGCTACATGCACACTTTCAGACCTATATGCTGGGTTATACATCCAGTCTTTCTCCCTGATTTGAATCTCATGTAACCACATATAAAAGGTGAGAGCCACTAATACAGCCCCTCAGACAGTTTCACAATAATCTAAACATTCACTCACAGTTCAACTCTTATGTATATAGCACTAATGGAAGCAGTGACACATTTACTAAATAACCAAATAGTAACTAACACACCCAAGAGGTGATCCATGCCTCCCCTTCCCTATAAATTTACACAGCCATAAAATCACAAAGAGAGCCAACGATGTACCAACAAACTTAGTTACATATGGAAACATACCCCACATAGGGACTGAGAGACTCAGTCAGATATATAGTAAACAACTGAGACTAATACGTCAAACTTCTAGAGAAGTAGCCCTTTACACATGTCTCAGGTCTGGTACACTTGAGGCAGTGCATCCAGTTATACTGCTGTTCTGACTTCGCATTTAAAACCCATTGACAAGCCTCAATTATCTGTTCTACCATATAATACTCACCACTACAATAGCCTGTAGCTAGAGCATAGGGTAAGGTGCTATGTGCTATGTGCATAAATGCTAACACATGTAGTTGGGAGTTTCAGTGAGCTACATGCACAATTTCAGCCCCATATGTTGTGTTATACATGCAGTCTTTCACCCTGATGTGAACCTTATGTAAGCCTGTACAAAAGGAGTGAGACACTAATACAGCTCCTCAGACAGCTTCACAAGCATCTAAACATTTACTCACAGCACTGACACAACTCTTATGTATATAGCACTAATTAAGGCATGACACATTTACTTAAATAACCAAATAGTAACTTACACACCCAAGAGGCAATCCTTGCCTCCCCTTCCCTATTAATTTACACAGCCATACAATCACAAAGAGCCAATAATGTACCAACAAACTTACTTACGTAGGGAAATATACCCCCACATAGAGACTGAGACATTCATTCAGATATCTAGTAATCAGCAGACACTACCAAGTCATTCATCCAGAGAAGTAGCCCTTTAAACTTGTTTTACGGCCTGGTACTCTTAAAGCGGTGCATCCAGGTATACTGTTAGGCCTACTTCACATTTAAAACCCCTTGACAAGCTTTAACATTCTGTTCTACCACATATAACTCACCCCTACGGTTGCCAGTAGCTAGAGCATAGGGTATGCTGCTATGTGCATTTAAGCTAACACATGCAGATGTATGTTTCAGTGAGCTAGCTGCACACTTTCACACCAGTATGCTGAGTTATACATGCAGTCATTCACTCTGATTTGAATCTCATGTAAGCACATAGAAAAGGGGAGAGCCACTAACATAGCCCCTCAGACAGTGTCAGAAGCATCTAAACATGCACTCACATGCAGAGACACAACTCTTATGTATCTAGCACTAATCAAGGCACTGGCACACTCACATAAATAATCCAATAGTAACTAACACACCCTAGAGGCAATCCATGCCAGCCCTTCTATATACATTTACACAGCCAGCGATGCACGAGCAAACTTATTTTGATATGGAAACATACCCCCACATGGGGAGTGAGACACTTAGATATATGTTAAACAACTGAGACTGCCAAGTCACCCATTTAGAAAAGTAGCCCTTCAAACCTGTCTGAGACCTGGTACATTTGAAGCAGTGCATCCAGTTATACTGCTAGGTCGACTTCGCATTTAACATGGCTTGACATGCCTTAACTTTCTTTTCTACCACATAAACCTCACCCCTACAGTAGCTAGAGCATATGGTACGCTGCTATGTGCATAAAAGCTAATGCATGTAGTTAGGAGTTTCAGTGAGCTACATGCACACTTACACACCCATATGCTGAGTTATACACCCAGTCTTTCACCCTGGTTTGAACTCACCCCTTCAGTAGCCTGTAGCTAGAGCATTGGGTACGCTACTATGTGCATAAAAGTGAACCCATGTAGTTAAGAGTTTCATTGAGGTACATGCACACTTTCAGACTTGTATGCTGAGTTATACATCCAGTCTTTCACCCTCATTTGAATCCTATGTAAGCATGTAGAAAAGGGGAGAGACACTTATACAGCCCTTCAGACAGTTTCACAACCATCTAAACATTCACGCACATCACAGATACAACTCTTGTGTATCTAGCACTAATGGAGGCAGTGACACATTTACTTAAATAACCCATACACCGTACAGGCAATCCATGCCGCTCTTTCCGATATACATTTACAGAGCCATACTGTCACAAAGAGAGCCAGTGATGTACCAACAAACTTACTTACATATGGAAACATATCCCCACCTAGAGACTGAGACATTCATTCAGATAGCTAGTAAACAATTGACCCTCCCAAGTCACTCATCCAGAGAAGTTGCTCTTGAAACATGACTCAGGCCTGGTACACTTGAAGCAGTGTCTCCAGTTATACTGCTAGGATGACTTCTCATTTAAAACCCCTTGACAAGCCTTAACCTTCTGTTCCTCCACATAAAACTCACCCCTTTGGTAGTCTGTAGCTAGGGCATAGGGTACGCTGCAATGTGTATAGACGCTAACACATGCAGTTGGAGGTTTCAGTGAGCTTGATGCACACTTTCAGACCCATATGCTGAGTTATACATCCAGTCTTTCACCCTGATTTCAATCTCATATAAGCACACAGAAAAGGGGAGAACCACTAATACAGGCTCTCAGACAGTTTCACAAACATCTAAACATTGGTGGTCGCACACAAAGTTAAATAACACTATAGTATTTAGCAGATCCAGGAGGAAATCCTAGTTGCCCATTACATATACATTTAAAGATCCTTGCAGTGATAAAGACAGACAGTGGTGTACCACGAAAGTTAGTTACATATGAAATACACCCCCATCTAGGGACTCAGACACTAATTCACATTTCTACTAAAAGTCTGACACTACCAACTCACCCTGCCAGAGAAGTAGCCCTTTTAATGTCACAAACCTGGCACAATTGAGCTTGTGTATGCAGTTCTAGTACTAGGTTCACTTGGTAGTTAAAAACCCACTCTTCTTCCACATATAAGTCATCCCTGGCAGTAGCTAGGCCATAAATTGCACTCCGATGTCCAGAAACTGTAAGTTAGTATATAGATAGATAGTTGGATCCTCTCTTATGTGTATAAAAGCTACACCATGTAGTTCCTAATTTCAATTACGTAGATACATGCTTTCAGGCACATACACTCAGTTATAAATCCATTCTCACATATTACATCAGTCATGACATGGTTACTAACATCACTGATTTCTTTACTGATGTCATCGAAAAATACATTGCTAATAACATCACTGATGATATCATCCACAGAACAATTCACACATCTACTCACACCCCCATACAAGCTCTCATACGCACAGCCACACACCCACAAAACCACTCTCAAACTTATTGACAAATCCATACAACTGCTCATAAATCTAGTTGCTCGTCCATAAATTAACTCACAAACCCACTCATTGACTCATACAACCACAATCAGTTAATCAGCCATATAGTTATTCATGCAATCAGTCACTCACACAAACAGCAACTCATACAGCCATGCACTCACCCATAAAGCAACTCACTCATCCACTTCTTCACCTATACAGCCACTCACACACACACACTCACTTACCCATACAGTCTCTCAACAGAGCTACTCACTCACTTATACAACATACCACTAACATACCCATCCACACTTCCATACCAGTTCTCACACATCTGCTCACTCACCCATACAGCCATTCACACATACTGTCCAGTACAAATACTCACACACCAACTCACTTAACCAAACTCCCACTCAAACATTCAGTGACTCACCAATACAGCACATTTACATAACCACTCACTCATCCACCCATACAATCACTCACACAACAATTCACTCACCTATAGAGCCACTTACATATCCGCTCACTCACCAATACAACCATTAACACCCACTCACACACTCACCCATAAAGTTTCCTATACATCCACTTATTCACTCATACTCTCAATCACAAGTGCAGTTCCTCGCACACCGGGCAAACACATACAACCACTATCACATCCACCCACTGACATATACAGCAACTGCTCTCACATACACTTATTCATTCATGCATCTATGTATACACCGTGCCATTCATTCATATAGCCACTAATATACCATTTATTCATGAATGTACTTACTTATGTCCTTCTAACTCTGTTTCAGAAGTACTGATACAGCCACTTATTCACTTATAGAAACAGTCAATACACATTCATATTTTGAGACAGGCCTTTATGCACTCTCATACTCACATCATTTTCAACTGTCACAGTAAGTCACTCATTTATACAACAATTGATAAACTCTCATACTTTCATACAACCATTAACACACAATCATATCACAAATAGAATTGCTTACATACACAGTCAATTGCATATACACTAACTTACACACCAAAACATACAACACATATTCACACTGTTACAAAAATACATATAACATATAGTTGTTCTCTCTTTAATAAGAAAAGGTGGTTCTAGAAGGACTGTTTTTTTAACAATTTTGAGTTTTTTTGTATTTTTTTAAACATTTCTTTTTTTACTATTTATTTAAAAAAACAGGCACAGAAAAAATGCTGTGCTTTAAAAGAATTGTTTTAAAAAAATGGTGATTGGTAATGGTATCTAACATCTTAGCAACCACTTGTTCTCCAACATTCAATACAGCCTTGCATTTGGGGCAGAACAGGCCAGTCAAGTGTTGTGTATTGTGCAGGGACGTTTATACATCGATGATGTTCTGCATGAATACTTGCATTCTGACCCCCTTGACAGCACTTTCTCGCATATTGTGCATGCAACTTTCCTAGCGTTGACCTCTTTTTCACCTGCTGGAATTCTGAAAAATTCCCATACAACGCTTTCCTTCTTCTTTTTCACAGGTTCTTCAATTTCCTCCTCCAGATTCTCTTCCTCATGCTGGTCCATCTCTGAAGCAGAAGAAAAAGCAGAGAAAAATACCAGAAAGACTTAAAAATGAAAGCTCTCAGGATAAGTGATAACAGTGATAGCCATACCCAAATAAAGAAGAAAAAGGGTGGGCTTTGTTCTCCTTGGTGATGGAAAGCTGTTTAACCAATGAAATCCATTTATTTTTGACTGACATATGATGCGCGACCCCTATGTGTCTACCTGGTTACGTATGCGAATTCGTAAAATACATTAAACTATTATTACTACTAATTTATCTTAAAAATAATACTATATCTTTTGACTATAACTCTACCGCTTTATGTAAAGTATTTTTAAAAAAGTGTTTTAATATATGTTTTACTAATGTTAAAAAAATGCTGGCATCGCGTCCCATGCGCGCAGCAGGAAATACATGCCGCGACGGTGTCACGACTCCCTAAAATCAACTACAACAACCATTAGAATGGCTTTCAATTAATATGACATTGCTTTTTTAACTATATTAGTAAACCTCTAACAAAAAAGTTAACCATAAAAGTATCCATATATATAAAAATATATATATATGTATTACTACTACCCAAACTCCGTCAGAGTCGTGTCCCCAAAGCGACTCTAGAAAAAGGAGCCGCAACAGTGCTCTGGACCGTCGCAACTTCTTCAAATCAATAGAAATCACAATAGACATGAATTATGCTTCTCAGTACAGGTTCATGTTTAGTATATGACCAATACTGATACTAAAATTTACATATTTCAGTTCACTATACATATATGTAGTATGAGTATATACTATATATCGGAGTCGCGCACCATGTGCGAGGGGTCGTGATGGGTGCGCAACTACTAATTTAAAAAAATACATTTTACTATACACAACATAGAATACACTATTATTTTCAACATATTCAGTACTAAATAAAATATCCTGTTAAAAAGCCATTTACACTTATGTATTCAATTATACATACATTCAAATGTGGATGGTCCCATTCAGAGATACACTAAGGGAGCTTCTAACATGCAGCTCCTTCTCTGTCAATGCAACAGTGGTCCGCTTTGAGCAAGCGAGAGCAAAATCCTCTCAATTGTTCAAAGTACAGCACTGTTTGCTATGGCTTGGCAAGAGAAGTAATGTAGCACAACCCCCAAATTTTTTTAAATTTAAATTAAAGCCCCAGGGAGGTGGGAGCCCCCGGGGCTGCGGGGGGCCGTGCTGCCGCCTGCCTCAAATGACAATGAAGCCCCGTGTAGGTGGCTGTCCCCGTGGCTGGGGGGTGATGGAGAGGACCCCCGGATTGAAAATTAAATAAGCCCCGGGAGGTGGCAGTCCCCAGGGCAGCAGGGGAGGCTGTACAGGCTGCCCTCGCTTTAATAGTTTAAGAATTCCTTGGGAAGTGGTGGTCTCCGGGGCATTAGTAAGCCCCAGGAGGGGGTGCCCATGCGCCCCCCTCCTATGTGTGGCCAGGCCCCAGGTGATAGGGTCCCAGGGGCCGAAATGGACCCGGGGACGGGATCTGCATGGCCCCTCTCCCTCATTAAAAAAAAGGCCTGACCCTGGGGGATGGGGCGTTGAGCCGGTGCCGCTGCGCCAAACTCATAATCAGGCCCTATATTTTTTAAACTTTATTATCTCTGAAACTACTGAGTGGATTTACACCAAATCACAAAAAGCACGCTTTCTCGACCAACATCTAACTTTCTACCAAATTTAGTGTAATTCCGTTCAGCAGTTCGGGCTGTAGTAGTGTTCAGAAAATGAAAAATCCCTGTAGACATAAAATGGTGAAAACGTGTTTCGGGATCCCCCTGTTTTCTCGGACACCGCTTGATGGGTCACCCTGAAACCTTCAACACAGCAGCTGAACCAAAAAGGGGAAGTTTTGTGAAAATTTCGTGAGGATTTGTCAAGCAGTGCCACAGTTATTGGCAAAACAAAAAAAGTTTTTCCCATGGAAACTTTGGTCCTAAGTATAACTACCTACTGACAACCGCCAGTAGGTAATATCATATATATACATATATATGTTAGAAAACAATATTTTTGTATGTTTTTGGACGATCTTGGTGTGAATCGATATTTTATCTCTGATATTTTTGTACGTCTAGTATATGATAAGTATAGGAAAATAATATTTTGGTGAACAACATTTTTGACACATTACTTGTGTCAAACAATATTGTTTGCCTCGATATTATGTCAGTCATTCGTGGAAAAGTTATTGTGCTTCTAGCTGACTTTTTCCTATGGTGCTGCGTTACTGGTTGGCAATTTGATGAGGGGCAGTTGGTTGAAGATAGTGGTTCAGGTATTGTCAATGAGCACCTCGCCTCCGAGAATTGGCATTTATGTTTACATCTTGAAATCTGGTTTACTAGAGCCATTTTTGATTAGGTTATACATTTAACAGTGTACATATGCGTGTATGTGTGACATATTATTTGTGCATTCCTTTGGCCAAATAAGTGTGATTATTAGCACTTGAGATTCACGTGGCATGTTTTCAATGACAGTTTACTCCGTGGTAAATACTTTTGTTTTTGATTTTTGACTCTTGCCTGTGCAGGTTGTGTGATTGGTCCCGATGTTGAGTGTTTCTACTGTTGCTCCATTGATCTACGTTTTGACTTTTTTCTTTTTGTGGTTGTGCTATTCTCTGGCGCTTTGGTGGCAGTGAGATCCTTTGGCATCTACTGTAGTGTGGCCTAGTGTGGTGTTTGACTTATTTCAAGGGTGGGTGAGTGTGAATGTGCTACTGTAGTAGTTCTGGGTGGATGTTTTGTGAGCTAGGATTCACATGCACTTTCGTAGGTGTGCTCGTCCAGACAGTCCCTCTCAGCTGCTTCCCTAATTACACGTTATTGGCAAGTTGTATGGTCAGAATATTCCACAGAAGCAGCTAATGTAGCCAACCATATAGGACAGGTTACTATTGCCTGGACCTTTCAGAATGGGCATTTTTCAATTGCCATTACTTGTAAGTTGCGGTAGAAACTTATCATATTATTCTTCATTCCAATTGATGGCTTTCGGAATCGACCCCTTTATCTGCTAAGATGCACTAGCCAGGTAAGTTCTTTTTTCCATCCTTGTATTTTCTCTTGCTCTGGAGAATTTGGTACATCTATTTATACTGATCGATGGCTACAGAGTACATTGAAACAAGAAGCAATCTACGCATGCAGGCAGCAGAACATTTTTTGTTCTGATGACTTAATGCTCCATTTTGAAGACAAGTGAGTAGGAAATCATTTTTTCGATATGATTATAAACTTAGTTGGCATACCTCTTTTTACAATCATACAAATACTGGTTGTGCTGAAAGTCCTCTAAAGTCCTTGCCATCTGGATGGGAGTCATTGCTACTATGACAGAAGAATTCCATCGTTATTATCGATGGTTACCTTTTTTAAACTGCACTATGGCAATAGGCAATCTGCATGTATAAAATACAGTGATATTTTTTAATTACTCTTTATTGAGGTTTTAGTACAAACATCATGACACTATTAAATCCCATCATTATGCTGTTTCTTAGGCATAACATATGGCGTTGTAATCAAGAGAACATATATAGTTATACTGTAGAACATTTTAATAAATATTAAAAAGGAGAACAGAAATAAAAACAGACCATTAACATTTCCAGACCATGACAGTGTATTTAAAGTTATGACACTGGGTCATTAATGCCTGAAATATCCTTCACCAGAGGGTTGCTTATGATTATCCTTTAGTCATACGACATTTGCATTATCGAGGTATCGTCCACTCCTTTCATGCAGACTAATTATCGCAGTCTACTAATCCAGTGTGCACACAAAATGTAGTTTATTATATAAGATTATATGCCACTTAGAGAGGCCTGAGCAGCTTCGCCACCAATTAGGCTCCGATTGTGCATAATGCTAATGTTGTGTTTTATGTGTCTTTACGGTTATCACCAACAACATAGGGGGATATTCACAAGAACGGTCGAGAAATAGCGCCAACCTAGGCTAACGCAATTTTACATAACGCCGGAAACTAACGCTGCGTTAACGGCGTATTCGCAACACGCCGGCAACAGGCGATAGTGTCCCGATAACGCGTCAAATGTCCGCGATAAAATTACCGGGACGCCGATAAAAAAGGAAACCCGAACGTGAAAAAAGTGGCGATGGGCCCAACAGCCATAAAAACATCAGCGATAAGCAGCGCCAGGCCTGCAATACCCACGTCAGGCCGAAAAAATTACCATAAAAGCTGCAAAAAAAAAAAAGAGAAATCAAAACCCAAACCCAAACAACTGAGAAGCACCATGGAGGACGCTGGAGCAACTACAGAGCCCAACCAGAACCCCACAAACCCCCCGGAGGACCAGCCAGGGACCTCGGGGAAGGAGAAGGGCAAGGAGAAGAAGAAGAGGAACCCGCGATTCAGTCCGCAGGAAAACAAGATCCTGATTACGGAGGTGATAGAACACCACTAACAACTGTTCATCACCTCCACTGTGTCATTGGCAACTAAAAATGCAATATGTCAGTCCATCTTGGCCAAGGTGAATGCAGTTGGAGTGAAGAGAAGGGAAGTGGACGACTGCAAGAAGCGCTGGAATGATGTGAAGCGCAAAACCAAGCAGAAACTCACTAACAACCGGGAAGCAGCAATGCAGACTGGAGGTGGGAGTCCAGCGTCACAGAAGTAGCTGGATGAGATGGAGGAAATGGTGTCCACAGTCATCAGTGGGGAGACGGTGGCAGGAGTTGAGGGACCGGACACTGCACAACATGACCTGACCCAACAGCAACTGGGTGAGTAACGACCAGGGACTGGGGGGACGGGGGGAGATGGGCACAATGGCACACATGCACAATTAAGTATAGCTCAGTGCACACCCACAATGACTATGGATCATGTCCCTGATATCCCTGGCATACTGCAGCACACATAGAAACAGCAAGCAGGCCCCCGTCGACAATGTGCCCAGAGGGGGCCCTCCCCACACATCACCAATCTCACAACAAACCCATGCATGTGCAAACCCATGCACATGCACAAGGCTGGCCCTCCATGGGGCAACAATGTAAAGTGGGGTATGCATGGCCATGTACTGGTCCAGCTTCAACACTCCACCGAATGTGACCAAAACATTCTAATTCACACAGATGTGCCATGTCTATTAGCAAGCAAGTATGAAATCATGGATGAATGTAGGGGCATTGATACCAGAAAAAGGTACTCCCTGGGGACTGATATCAATGCGCATGTCTGACCGTGACCCAGACAGGCAGTGAGATGACTGGGAATGTGTGAACTACCTGTGGCCTCAGTGCTCCTAAACAACAATCTCGCAATTTCCCAACTTAGCCCCACGTCAATGTCGGAAATAGGGCTGTGTGTAAAAATGCCTAAGTCCAAGTTATGTGGATGCTACAGCTCGGAGCAATGATTTGCTTGAGTGTGCAGCGGTTGGACTCCTGGGATGGTCTGTGCGTAAGTGTGAAGGTCATTCCATGCAAGAGAACTGCGAGCAAGGACCTCTGTGTGTGGGGTGTGTATACGTTGGTCCCTGGTTAGCGCTGTGCGTAGTGTGGGAGTCGTCATCAGCTGCTATGGTATCTCTCAGGGGGTGCCGGGCGCATGCAATTCCAAGGTCGGAGGTGCAGATGTGCTACCGCCTCCAGTTCAGACAAAGGAGCTTTCCTCCCTAATGTCAGTTTGTCATCTGCTTGCATTCTGGAAGAGTGATGTGGTTTGGGGGGGTGGATGTCACTGCTTCGCCTTCCGGCACGGTATTCCTGCTGCCTATTTAGCTGGTGTGCATCTCCCATGTTGCTGGGGTGTTCACTGTGCCCCATCCCCCTTACATCCATGTTGCTCATGTTGTGGGACTTGGGTCACAGGGTGCATCTCTGCATCAGGGTGGTTCATATCTGACCCCAAATGACACCCGCAATTTCATATTTGACCCCAAGTGACACCTGCAATTTCATATCTGACCCCAAGTGACACCTGCAATTTCATATCTGACCCCGAATGACACCCTGTTGTCTTATTTGGAACACCAATGACAGCCTTCATGTCATGTATGTGTACACATGTGATACGCTGATGAGTGGGATTACGTACTACATTTGACACCCTGAAATGGCATTCCGAATACGTGACACCCTGAACAGCCTCTCTGTACAGAGGTGACATACCCACCATCTATTTGCCATTTGTGAGATTGTTAGCACTTAATGTTGCACTTACACTTGTCAGAGTGATGTGCTAATGCAGAGGACTGACATGCACACAGGGAATGTGTGTTGCAATGAATTTATTTGCACATGCTGGTCATGTGGTCATTTTGTACTGTTCCATGATTGCTAAGGACTGTCACAATGTGACGTGCTCATGCGAAGAAATTGTCAATGATTGTGTTCCTTCTGGCTATTCCTGCTGCAGCTGCAGTGGGGTGTGGTCCACCTGCCTCATCTTTCTCATCACCGTCCGGAGCATCTGGCACTTGGATCCATGGGGCATTGCTGCGTACACATATGTTGTGCAATACACAACATGCAATGATCATCTTGCACACTATTTCTGGGCTGTACAGGAGTCTACCACCTGTGATGTCCAGGCACCTGAAACGTGACTTAAACACACCAAATGTGCGCTCAACAATGCCCCTGGTGCGTTTGTGGGCCACATTGTACTGCCTCTGGTCCGGGGAGTTCGGGGCTCTGAGGGGTGTCATCATCCACGGGCAGAGTGCATATCCCTGATCACCTGTGAGAGGTAAGTGAGATCAGTGTAAACTGGTGGTTCTGCATGCTGTGTTGGCAGACTCACAAGTTTTGTGGTGTGTGATTTGTGTGACTTTGGGATTCATGTTTGCCATGTATTGCTTCTGGCAAATGTGCGGGGACAATGTGTGTTACGTAGCCTCACAGCTGCTCCTCCCTCCTCCCGGGCCTATTTACCTGTGTGGGCTGCATGGTTGCATCACTTGCATTCCTACAGCACACCTTTGCCGTGCCTGTCTGCGCATGTCCACAAGCCTGACAACAACACTGTAATGTTGGCCGTTGAAGGTGGGCGGCCACGTGTGTGTAGGCTTTGGTAAGGATAGGGCGGACACAGATGTGGAGTTCAGGCCTGGCTAAACTTGCACTGCGATTGAGGCTAGGCCTTTGGCTTATGCTGCGGCAATGAAGGTACACACACAACAGTTGGCATGTATGAGCCAAGACCCAGAGCGCTCCTTCATTTTTCCATTCAGGCGAGCCCGCCCTCTGGGTGTATGCTACTGTCATGTCATGTGGGTAACACGATCAAGCATGAAACGCTTTGGGTACGAGTGGCGGCTCTCATAGAGGGCTTGCCACTTACACATGTAATACATACTCTTGGCCATCAGCGCGTGGGACCCCACACTGTAGGCAACACTCTGGCTGACGAGGCAGCCAGAAATGCCGTAGCCACTAGTTCAGTAGCAGCAGTCACAAGGTCTGTGACAAAAGTCGATACCGACATACTGGCAGCTGTAGCGGCTACCAGAGACGGGACGTAATACCCACAGGGCTTTCCGTCCAAATATGAATACCAATTGTCCCCGGAACAAGTTCCGACAGTAACAATTCCTTCCGTTGGGGATCTGCTGATTCCCAATGAGGACCTCACACATGCATTGATCACAGCTGCACATGAGGGCATGGCTTCGGCGCACGCCGGTGTATCGGCAACGGTGTCCCTCTTGCAGCAACGTCCTGTTTCCGCCCCCGCATGGCATTGCTGATAGCTCTCTGTGGCCTTCTGTTCCCACTATGAAAGCAAGCTTCAACAAATTAAGGAGGCTCAAAGCACTGTTATTCCAACATGAGGTTGCCTTGACCTCGGCCCGTGAAGCATTCGAGCTACAGGTGGCTCGGACATCAAGTGAAATACAATCCCAATTAAATAGCAATCTCCCACTACATTTTGGGGAGTTGATACACCAATTATTCAATGTTTCTGACACAGGAGGCCTTGCACCTTTTTTTAAATTGTTGGGCTCAGGTCTTGTGTCCTCGTTTTGAAGGATATTTGGTGTAATTCCGGCTTTTATTCATTCCATTCTTTTCCAGCGCTTTTGGCTGGGTTGCCGTTGATCCTGTCGCTCGCTGGTGCTGTCCTGGTACTTGTATTACTACTTCGTAATGGCTGACCCTCATGTGGTACTCGATCATCTGGTCCAGCTGGAGCTGTACCGTAGCCGATTGCAGGAATTCCTTGGTTGCCTGCCTATGGCTGTTGTGGGTGCTGCCTACAATGTGACTTACAGATACGCATAGTTACATGCGTTCATCCAGTTTTTTGGTGCCGCGACTGTCCTTTCTCCTGGGCTTTGGATTTGTGCCTCTCAAACGCCATACGGCCTTGCCCTGATTACGACCTGTTGCTGTGTCCCCTATTGCGTCATGATCAATCATGTGCAACTGGTACCCGCATGCTGATGGCGGCCGTGAATGGAGTGCTGGCACAATGGGACATCTGTGAAGGGGCGTCGCGCCTGCTGCACCACAGCTACATTGAGTACGATACAGGATGTCCGACCATGCTTTTAGAAGCTATGGATTATGATGAGCACGTATGCTCCTTCGAGTTGTTGAATTGGGTGTTGTCCCTCCTTGTCTTTGAGGAGGGGGACCGTCTTTTGGAACACCTTGCCTTCCAAGGTTCAACGGATCTCATATGATTCCGATGATTAATGTTCAACAAGACATTTTTATTTTTTTCTTCTTCTCGTATTTTAGCGCTAATCAACCTTATTCTGATTTTGATTTTATTGAACTTTGCCCCTGCTATGCTCAGTGCTTTGACTCTGCTTGCGACTTGGAGCTTGTTTTTACTATTCTTCTGCAACCTGGCCAGGGGGAGGGTCTCATGTGGCTTTAAGGGACCCCGTTGACAACTTTAGGTTAGAATGGGTCCGGAGGCCATGATGCTGCTTTTGCACATGACACCACAGGCTTATTCTAATGCAAGAATGTTTTCGCTGGTCACATGCGAGCCGCTGGCTGCGCTGGTTCCCTGCTTGTTCCTGGAGTTTAGTCTGTGCATCGTGAGCAATGTCAAACAACACCGTCCCCTGTGATTTTGATCTGGTCAGGCCCTGGCACGTTGACAAAACATACCCTGCAGCTGCTGTTTGTGGGACACGCACCTTTTTCTTGATATTAGGAGAATGCATGTTACACGCAGACACACTTGAGGAGTGACTTTTCAAGAATGAAGTGCTGTATGGAGCTGTGATGTAGAGACACGATCTATGTCTTAGAGGTGTGGGGTCTGCTATACAGACACAGGGATCTTCTATGTTGTCATCTTGGTTTTCCCGTCCATGGGGAGTGAGTGTAGGTTTAATAGTCCTGTCTCCAGGATCAATATACAATGATTTCTCCTATTATTTTGTTTGGACTTGCTACAATGCTGACAATGTTTGTATTATGCATTCTAATTTTAGTAGTGGCTCGTATGCTGCATTTCAGAGCATGTTAGTTGAAATAAACATTTTGGACTGACTCAGTGGCTCTGTCAATCTCTTGATGTGGATGAGTATGGGAGTCTGAGCGATAGGGAATAACCTGTTACCACGATCCCTGAGTGATTAGGGAAGTGTTGTGTTCTGGGTAGTCTAAACGCCAGTTTCTCAATCCGTGTATAGAAGGGCAGGTGGGACACTATAGCTAGCCGGTCATGGGCTCGTGGGTACTAAGGCTGTAGGAGGTGTAGCCCTATAGTAGTCCCGCATTGCTGTGCATAGTTCTGTGTATGTGCAGACTCCCTACAACACTACATTGCAACATTGTCGATTGAGGGCGGGGTGGCGCCGACACCACAACAGAGACACACTCCATAGTTACTTTGGTGGCCATCCCCGAAGTGGACCACGCCCAGAGCCCCGGGCTGTTTATTCACACTCCTGCGCTGGACTGGCGTACGTCGGCCCAGCCCACTACACTTACGCTTACAGGGGGGGCGACATGGCTACATGTCCAAGGTCTTCCCCACTGCCTGAGGTGACATGGTTGCGTCCACTGTCCACAACACTACAGGCACCAGCAGTATATGTCCACATGGACATGTGTGTGCTCTACATACTCAAGACTGTCCAGCACATCACCGCCACACTTGGCATTGTGTACATTATCATTCATGGGTCCATTGCCTCCTTCGCACATTCTTGGTTCCCACCTCTCCCCACCTTCTGCAGTCGTGTGGCAGAGGGGCTATGCCTTTGTGGATGGTTTGTCTACATGTCTGGCCCCTGTTACCACAGTTACTTGTGTTGTCGTGTCTGGTAGGTGGGCATGTTGGTTGTCATGTTGTATGTGATTTGGTACGTGTGCATTCCCACAGTTGTGAGTTGTATGATTGTGGAGTTGAGGTGTGTGGTGTGTTCCGTTGGTGCTTACCAACAAGCAGTGCATTTCCATAGGTGCCATCCTGGAAGCGCTGGTTGATGATGGACTGTCGGAGGATGTGGAAGTCATGCACACTGCCTGGGAAGTTGGCGACGACATTGGTGAACAGTCCCGGGTGGTCCACTTTTGCCTGCACATTGATGGGATGCGTGTGCTTTCTGTAGCGGTAATTGTGTGCAGTGTCGGCAGGGGGCACAAGTAGGACATGTGTGCAGTCAATTGCCCCCAACAGGTGCGGGAAGCCAGCTATGGTGTAGAAGCCTTGCTTGGTCTCCAGCTGTTGCTGCGCAGTGTGGGGGAAGTGAAGGTGCTGGAATATCAAGCTGATGATGGCATCCAAGACATGTGTGAGGAACTTTGATAGGGCTGGCTGTGAGACTCCTCCGACTCTGGCAGTTGTTGGTTGGGAGGTATCAGAGGCCAACAAGTGCAGCACAGCCAGCAGCTCTGTCTGCGGAGGGATGTTGGTTGTCCGCTGTGTTGGTACCGTCAGCCTGTGGGCAATGTGGGTCAGGATGTGGAGGATGGTTGTCCTTTTGAGCCTGTAGTGGGCATTGATATCCTCTGGTGTTGAGTCTCTGAGGCTGGTGCGTTTTCGGAAGGTCCGCTGTCTTGTTCTGCGCTGCCTCGGTGGCAGTCCGGGGGTGGTGGTCCTGGGGGTGGGGGTGGGGGTGGTCCTGGGGGTGGTGGCGGTGGGTGTTGTGGCCCTCTTGGGTCTCCAGGCTGCATGATTAGTAGCTCCATGGCATCTGTTGGTCTTCAGATGTGGCTCTGGGCTGGGCTCCCTTTATGCTGCAGGTTTTCGTACTACTTAAGGCCAGGAATGAGCAGGTCTTAAGTCCCTGCTGCTAACGTGCCTTATCGCCTATTTTTGGACCGCATCGCCGATCTGGCTGGTCATTGAGAATATCGCAAAGTGGTGTTATCGTGGGTTTTTGCACGGGAACGCCTACTTTGCATATGATTAGCGTTAGTTGTCGCTGTCAGCCTTGTCGATGTTTTTGGCGGCAGCTATCGCAGGAAAACTGACGATGTGGGCTGTTAGCGCAGGCTTGTGAATGGGGCGATGAGTCTATCGCCACTTTCGTGGCAGTGAAGTGCCGCTAAATCGGCGATCAGTCCTTGAGAATATGCCCCATAGTGTCCCAATCAGCATAGGTTGTAACTATTTTATGTTTTCCTATACTTTAATATGTATAGATCTCCACCCCAACTGCCTAGTCTCTCTATGATTAAGTATAAACAAAATTATTTAGCTGGAAAATAAATATCAAACGTATTTTTATATTAAATATTAATGTAAACTAATTTTAAATATTTATTTTAAATGTAGTCCAAAATACATTCAAAATGCTTGGGCATAATAATTTAATTTTGAAATAAATATTTAATTAATTGAAACAAGTTAATTCAAAATATTTTCTGAAGTGTAAATTAAAAATAAATTCCCATTTAAAGAAAAAAAGTAATTTTTGTACTATGCATTATTAAATATTAAAAGTGATGTATAGAATTAATACAAATGCATGTAGTCATAAATTAATAAGTGCATTATTATATTATTTTTCAATTCAAAACTGAATATTTTATTATTGATAATACCTATGTAATATTTGTTATATTTTTGTCTAATATTAATATATATTTATTTATATTTTTAACTATTTAAAATGATTTAATTTAATTTATTTCAACATTATTTCCTATGGACTTTTATTTTAATTTCCACCCTGTATTATTTTCAAAGGGAGTGTATTGCAGTACCAGTGGTTGGCCATGTGTTGTGCTGGACTTTTGTGAATACCCAAAAGTAGTAAACTTTCTCAAAAGTGTAAATTGCTTGAAAGTGTAAGCTACATTTGTGGATCTTGCCTGATTAATTGGTACTGCGATACCCTTCGATAGAAATCAATAGAGGAGGGATTTTAAATAAAATCCCTGGAACAAATAATGTTTAATTAAATAACATTATTTTAAACAGTTAAAAACGTAATATAATGTTAATTAAAATATATACAAAAGTACATCTTTATGAGTTATTTTTAAAACAATTTAACAACCATTTATAATGCAAAAAGTAATATAGCATTTTTTCAATACAATTAAATTATTGGAATTAATTCTATACATCGCTTTTAATAGTTACTGAAGCATATTGTTATTTTTTATTTATGGTAATTCAGTGTTCAATTTAAACATCCTAAAATATTTATATTAACTGCAATATATGTAAATTAATTTAATAATTCATTTAAAATAAAAGTATTAGTGTTTCAGCATTTTTTCTTTTGCTCTATCTATAAAATAAATAAATGCACTTAATTTTTTATTATTTCTATAAAATATGTAAAGAATTTTTTGAGTTAAACAAACCTTTTCACTTTTCCCTACGAATTACCACAGGGACACTCCACAGACAAAGCGGCAATCTCCATGTAGTAAAGTATAGTGCACTCTCAGTGTGACGAGTATGTTTGTTGCAAATTTATTTAGCATGATAAGTCACGCTAAATAAATCTGCAACAAACATACTCATGACGGTATCCAGGCGCTGTCCATGGGCACTGGGAGACTAAGTGATTTGCCCAGAATCACAGGATGTTGCGTCAACACTGATACTCGAACCTGGATCCCCAGCTCTGACCGCTGCAC
Organism: Calotriton arnoldi; assembly: GCA_963921515.1. Classification (NCBI taxonomy): domain Eukaryota; kingdom Metazoa; phylum Chordata; class Amphibia; order Caudata; family Salamandridae; genus Calotriton; species Calotriton arnoldi. The sequence goes on from CAWUFW010001414.1 coordinate 1,482,795, forward strand.
CACATCCTCTCCCTTCCGCCACATCCTTTCCCTCTCCATAGCGCATCCAAAGAACATAGCACTACCCTGGGTCAAAGAAGGGGTCGGGGAGAGAAACAGACAGGCACGGCCCCGTTGGTAATGAGGCACAGCACATCTCATGAATTTTCAACGAGTTGCTAAATATTCTGGTTTCAATATTAAAAGCATACAATATATTATGAAAAGATCTGTGATAAACATAAATCACTCCATGAATCAAACTTATTATAGTGCTTGCTTGTGTAGTGGAAGCATTATAACTAGTCCCCAAGCTACAAAGACATTTTTAGAGAACTGAAAGGTTAAGGTGCATTGGTCAAGCAGGGCACCTCAAAATGGTGACATGCTTGCTTCAAAATATACACTTTTCTCCTTTGGAATACAGAGAATTAGTCCTGTGGTGTTCCAATACTGTTATGATATGAACTTAGGGCCTCAATATGATGGCAGTGGGACTGCCACAGACAGTCCGTCGGTGGCGGTCGATTCGACATACAGCTCATCGGTCTGACCACCGCATTTTGATGCAGCCCATTGGACCACATCAGTCGGGCCGAAAAACCACCACCTCTGACAGGATTAAGGATCCCATCGGAGCGGCGGTCAGAATCCTATCCCTACAATGGAGACGGTGCCTGCGTAGGCACCCCCATAGGGATTAGGATGTCCCTTTCCTACTGCCTTTTCATGGCGGTCCCACCACCATGAAAAGGCAGACAGAAATGGTCTTTGGGGGCCCCAAGCAGGGCCCGTCCCCCGTGGGCCACTACTAAGTGGCCTGGAGGCACTTGTAGTGCACCCCCACACATCCATGCACTTTGTTCCAGGCACAACATGGTGCCTGGCAGACAGTGCATGGATTTGCACAAAGTGCTTTTTTGTACTGCGACTTGTGCTGCAGCCCTTTTCCTGGGCGCAGCACAAGCTGCAGTACATAAAAGCACTTTACGACCGCCGTGCTTGCGGGAATATTGTAATAGGGCAGGTGGCACCACTGACTCAATGTCAGAGGTCTCCTGCCCGATACAATGGCGGTCAACGGTCTGACCGACCGCAATCGTAATGAGGGCCTTAATGTTCCTCAAGATGTTGACAATGGAGTTTAGCGAATCTAAAAACAAATGTCATTATTGAAATGTTGGAAAGCCACTCGGGCATTGCGCAAGCCAAAGAGCAACACTAAATACTCAAAATAGCAATAACCATTCTTAAAGGTGGTTTTCTATTCATCTCCTTTTCAGGTGCATATTATATGCTCCTCTCAAATGAAGCTTGGTAAAAATCTTGGCCCCCTGTAGTAGGTCTAGCAAAACAAAAAATTAAAGGAAATGGATATTGATTTCTGGTCTTTTCAAGTGTGTTGCAGAAGGCAACTCACTTATGAAGAATACAAAAAGGAGAAATAAAGATATTTCTCCTCGTTAAGCCTCTATCAGGAAGGTGTAGCATTTTGATGCATTCCCAGGTTTACCTGTGTTCGTAAATCTGGGAGTTGCCAAAAATACATGGGTGGATGCATGGGAACTCCCACTCTCCACCCATGTAATGGCTTCCCAGAGCAGAGTAATACAAGGCAGCAACTTTCACTGCCTTGCACTACTTCATTTTTACCAAGCTACGCATGGTCACTCAAGGTGGCCTTGCAAGGTTTAGTAAATCTGACTTAAAGATTGTGTTGCCCTTGTGGCATCCTGCGTGGCACGTGGGCATAGCAATCGTTTGATAAATCTGGCCACACAATGATCCCCTCAATTGCATAGGTCAGTTAGTACTCATTTGTAAAGCAATAAAAGCATTTCAAGTGGTCAGTTCCCTTTTTCTCATTATGAGTCATCACATAGCAATGTAGGTTGCCATTGGCAGTAGTAGGGTAACTTGCTCCTTCATTCTGCTATTGTATTATTATTGTAGCCCCTCCACATCACTGGCTTCTACCTTGGCTACAAAATTGGTCTCTCACTCATGCTTTAGTTAGGTGGTCGGTCTCCATCTTGATCTTCATTGAATGTCCAAACACCTGCATTGAAATCATCCATCACAAGTAGACACATATGATGCTCTTTGTTGCTCCTCTTGGCTACAGTCCCAGGCAGCAACTGGAGTCTGGGTTGGGGGGGTCAGTCTCACCTCAATACAGGTAAGAATACTGAATAAATGAAGTATCCGGCATGGTAACAGCACAGCGATGCATCTAATTAAATTGTGGGCTCAGTCCCACACCCAAAGAAAATAATATTTTAAATATGTACGCATTTGAATAATGTTAAAGTGTGTGTTGAAATAAATAATTTCTAAATGTGGAATGTGTGGTAGAAACAACATCATCCTTGGCACCGTTGCAGAGGTAAGCGTGTAGCATAACAAGAGGAGAAAAATTAAAGAAAGGGGACAAGAAAATTGAGTGTTATGATTGGAGACAACACTTGAAAACAGCTAGGAGAGAGCAGTTAAATTTCCATTTGCATTTCAAATGTCTTTAATAGAATTTTCATTAATGCCACATAAGGTAGCCATGCCCGCCTGACATTCTCCTTCATCCATCCTATTACCGCCTCTCTAATATTTACCGAGTTTTACTAACTATCAAAGCAAATCGATTTTCCATGTGAAGAAGATTATAACTATTAATGTATCCACTTTTCCACCCATTCCCACCCAAAAAAGTGTTGCTTTCCTGAATTAACAAAGCATGTACATGTAGACCTCATTCAGTCAGTCAGTCAAAATACTTTTATTAGGCAATATAGCCATGAAAAGAAAACACAGCAGTAATAAACGGCATTAAAAACACTTAGAAAGAAATAAGTAGTACAGTGTGCAAAAATGCATAAATATTGCTCCTTTGGCCTAAAATATTTTCACATGAATTAAAGTTTAAAAACACAATAGCTAAATAATGAAATATCAATTCAAACTTAGTTTTCCACAAGATCACTAAATAATCAGTTTAAGATCTACAGTAAAAACAGTCCCACAAGAAACTACTTAAAAAGCTAACATAGCCTAGATTATTTTATTTTTTCTTATCCTCGGTGCTTGCCGCACATAGCTAATAACTGCATGGCACAAAAATGATTCAAGGTGCTGTAAAGATTGAAGGCTGAGCCCAAAGGATCTAGGGTTATTCACACACAGTATAGGGTGTAGAAATTGGATTCTAGGTACCAAATGATAGCCACAAAAAACATAAAATGGGTAAGAGACTGCTGTGATACATTTGTGCAGGGGCAGAAGGGTATACTCGAAAATCAAGTGCCCTGCTGAGGGAAAGCTACCAGGAAATGGACTATGGATAATCTGAAACAAATCAGGTAGAATCTGTATTCAGGATTTGGTATCCACAGTAGATCGGGTTCCATCCCTTCTGTAGTCATGATCTCTGTGTAAAGAAAGACAGAGTCCATCATCTGGATTTTAGTAGTTCTGATATGTTCTTTATAGTCATGGAAGATAGATTTCACCTGGGCCCATGAATTGTTGTTATTTTCATTTGGCAATCGGAACAAATTAGGAACTTCAAGCTCAGTAAGAGTTCTTTTAATATAAGCTAACCAGGGGATAGAATACATGTGATTTTGTTTGGCACAATCTTCAGGAACATTTTGGAAAAATCTGGTCTGAGGAGAATGCCATATCTTTAACCATAATAGGAGGGGCCCAGTCTTAACAATATCTTCCATAAAGAGGAGGTCAACTTCTGTGTGAGAGATAATTTGTCTCTATATCTTGCAAACACCCCAAGTCAGTGTAGCCCCAAATGCCTGCCCCTTAAGTACCCAAAGAAAGGCATTTGTTTTTATACAGAATAATCAGTTCCTTGATAGGCTTATGATAAAGATTCCTGGCAAATTTAGAAATTAGATTCACTGACCCTGCAAATTTATGAGCTCTTTGGTTTAAAAGTGTTAGACCTGGCATCCTTGGTGTGGGTTTCCCCTGTAATTTTGCCTTTGCCTCCTGTGTTTTTACTGTGTGTTGGACTTTGTTTTTGCTGGTCTAGATGCATTGGGCACTTTGCCACTGGTGTTCAGTGCCAAAGTGCAAGTGCTCCCTCTGTAAAGTGTTGTCATGGATTAGTGTTTCCATAATTGGCCTATTTGATTTACTACTAAGTCCCTAGTGCAGTGCACTGTGTGTGCCCAGGGCCTGTAAATCAAATGCTGCTAGTGGGCATGCAGCAATGGTTGTGCCACCCATACCAACAGCCTTGCAAAAGGGTTTAAGACCTGCCAGTGCAGTGTCTGCTCGCAGTCTCTACTGCCATGTCGACCTAGCAAGTACACCCACTTGCCAGGCCATAACCTTCCCTTGTCTTACATGTGAGCCATCCCTAAGGTAGGCCCAAGGTACCCATGTGGGCAGGGTGCAGTGTAAGTGAAAGGTAGGACATGTACTGATGTATAGCATGGCCTGAGAGTGAAATTCTGCCAATTTTGTTTTCACTATTGAAAGGCTATCTGTCCCATAAGATAGAATGTGAAGCTTACTTATAACATCTTATAAGTAGAACTAACCATGGGAACACGATAGGAAAATGGAGTTTAGTATGCCTGAACTCAGAATCTCAAGATGCATCTTTTAGTGAGGATGATTTTTACATTTTGAGTTTGGAAATTCCACTTTTAGAAAGTCGGTATTTTCTTGCCTAGCCATCCAGTGTGCCTCTGCTAGGTTTGTGTATTGACCATCTGGCTTTTGAGTGACAGGGGCTGGGGATGTGCCTTCTGTTCAGACAGCCACTTGGGGGGTGAGGTGTGTCCTGCCTTTTCAGGGTGGGTCAGGGCTGGGCTGAATAGAACTGGGCTGCATTCAGAGTAGGGGGAGGAGAATTTTTTCACACCTGAATGGGCCTGGTCTGCATGCGCATTTCTGGCGAGAAATGCGCATGTGTGGGCGCGCGCGCATGCGCAGTTTTCTCAAGGATTACCCAGATGGCGAGGAAGAGGGCAGCCCGGGGATGCCGCAGTATAGGTAAGTGGTTTTAATTTACTTTTAAGTTATGTAGAATTACTTGTTAATAAAGAGGGGGGTGGAGGCAGGGGCTGGTCAACTCCGCTCCGCTGCGGAGTGTGCGGAGATTTTCCTTCTCCGCGTTCTCCGCGGAACGCGGAGGAGGCAAATCTCCGCACACTCCATGGGTGGAGCGGAGGTCTCCGCCCGGGCTTAGTCCTGAAGGCACCGCCGCACTTTGCACCGCATCCATTGGTCTCACTGTTGCCGCTGGGTGACCATCACCGAGCTGTTGCTTGCACCGCATCCTGTGGGCACCGCACTCCGCACCGCCTTGCTTCACTCAGCCTGGATGTCACCAACACCGTTGTTGCCCGACCCAAACATCGACCGGCTCCGTCGCCTGCACCGTGAGCTACCAACACCGCCTCACTCTGCATCGTAAGCCTTAGTCTCACTGATGCCATTAGACAACCGTCACCGAGCCGCTGCCTGCTCTGTGCCTTGAGGGCACCCCACGCTGCATCGCTCCCACTTCACATCGCAAAAGCAACGGTTGCCCAGACCAACTCGTACCAACGGAACCGGCCGCAACGCGAAAGGTACTGTCTACGAGTCTGTCGATGCTTTAGCTGGCGTGTACCAACGTGGTCGGCTGGAACTGTTAGACTCTGTCGTTTTCAGCATCGTGGTAGCCCCAGACGGAGATACCAACTCGGAAGAACTGTGTTTTTCTGTATTCTTGCAAATTGAAGGTTATCTTGCGATGTAACTATTTTTAAAGTATTGCATGTTGGATGTTTGTCGTATTTGGTCTTGTTGGTTTATATAAAGTTTTGCTTATTTTTCTAAACTGGTGTGATGTCCATTTGTAGTGTTTTCACTGTGTTACTGTATGCATTCACAAATTCTTTACACACTGCCTCTGAGATAAGCCTGTCTGCTTGTGCCAAGCTACCAAGGGGGTGAGCAGGGATTATTTTAGATGTGTATCCCCCTTACCCTGACTAGGAAGAAGGGTCCCTACTTGGACAAATGTGCAAACCATTGCCAACCAGAGACCCCCATTTCTAACAAAAAGCATATCCCACTTTAAATTAGCATCCAACATAATATCAAGACAATTAAAATTCTGAACCTTAATGATAGGAATCTCAACTATATTAAATGTTTGTGAGCGTGTTATATTTGGTCCACAAGTCATAATATATGATTTCTGGTGGTTAACCTTTAATTTGAGCTACCCCATAAATTCATTAAAAGAGTCAAGTAATACTTGTAGGCCATTAGCGGTGCGAGAGATTAGCACTGCATCATCCACATAAAGTATGTTGGGCACGGGTTGACTGCCAACCTTAGGTAAATCCTTCCCTCTAGTCATCAGTGCTTGGTCAAGAGAGTTAACATAAAAAAGGAATAAGAAAGGGGCTAAGATACAGCCCTGAGGAGCCCCCAATTAGACCTAAGAGATACATTCCCCATCTTGGCCATATTAGACTTGTGCAGGCTTGCCCCAATGCAGATGTTTGAAGAGCTCTATCATGGAGATTCCACTACCTGCCTCACTCATCATATCCTATAACGTACCCCTATCCACAAGATCAAAAGCACTGGAGGGGTCCATAAATGCCATATGTAAGGAACCGCCCCTGGCTTTAACGTATTCCCCTGATAGCAAGAGTAAGTTCACGGTTTATTCTACTGTATGCACACCTGGGTGAAAACTGATTGCATCTCAGAAAATATATTTTTGTCTTGTGCCCAGTCTTTTAGTTTTTGGAGAATTACCCACCTCAGGATTTTACAGAGGAATCCAAAAGGGAGATAGGGCAGTAACAATTCAGTTGACTTCTATCACCCTTCTTGAAGATAGGAACAATAATGGATTCCCTCCATGAGATTGACATGACGTCTCTAATAGCATCTCGAATCACATTTGTTATTAAGAGGGTCAGACTATGGGATTCTGTCTAAAGATATCTATAGAAACCACATCAGGACCAGGGGCCTTGCCAGCAGGACCTTTTGGGATAGCCATAGCTAAATTGCTTACAGGAATTAACCCCTTAACTGCTGGGCCTTTTCCCCCCCAGTGCTGAGCCCTTTTTTGGCTATTTGTAGTAGTTCGCGATTAGGGCTCTGTAACTTTTTGACCACATAAGGTATCCACGCCAAATTTGCGTCCTTTTCTTCCAACATCATGGGGATTCTAAAGGTACCCAGGGTTTGTGGATTCCCCTGGAGGGGTCCCAGATTTTAGCCAAAATACAGCTAAATTTTGGTTTTTTGTGGAAAAATGGGAAAAAAGTCCCACATATGAAAGCGTCTGGGTTTTTCCCTGCAAATGGTATCAAAAAGGATTTATGGGGCTGAAATCTCCATTTTCTCAGCTTTTAGGGAATGACAGACTTTTGTCAGAAAACCAAATATTTTTACACAGTTTTGGCATTTTTCTGGGACATAGCATATTTTTGCTATTTTTTGTGCTTTCAACCTCCTTCCAGTTAATGGTAGAAATGGGTATGAAAGCAATAATGGATCCTGGAAATCTATACATTTTAGAAAAGTAGACAAAATGCTGAATTCAGCAAGGGGTCATTTGTGTAAATCCATCAAGGTTTCTTTATAGAAACTAACAGTTAAATATAGGAAAAATGGAAAATTAGTTGAAAAAAACAGTCTTTTGTGTCAACGTTTTCACCTGTAACTTCTTCTAATTATGACAGCTCTTTGAAAGCAATATACCGTTACATCCACTGGACCTTACTGGTTGTGGGGATAATTAGGACTTGTAGGTTCACCAAGAACCCGACGAACCCAGAGCCAAAAACTGAGCAGCGTCTTGCAATGGTTTTTATTATGTACCGGGTATATAGCAATTATTCTGTGAAAATGTATACATGGAAAATTCGGTATGAAAGACTCCTATGTATTTCTGAAATGGGAACAAAATATAGAGTTTAGAAACAGTAGATATTTGCACATTTCCAAAATTGGGAATACTCATACTAGCATGAGAATTTTCGGTCATTTTTCAAAATGACTTCTTTTTACACATTGTCTTTCATTTGGAAGGCAGAAATGCATCGAAAGTCAATAGGTAATAACAGTTGCTTTACAAATATGAATTACCCTAAGTCTCCCGATAAGAATGGTACCTCACTTGTGTGGGTAGGCATAGTGCCCACGACAGGAAACGGCTGAAAACGCAATGTGAACACACCCCAATTTCACAATGAAAAATTACCCTTTTTTTGCAAAGTGCCTAGCTGTAGTTTTTGAACCCTTGCTCTGCCGGCACCCAGGGAAACCTAGCAAACCTATACATTTTTGAAAACTAGACACCCAGGGGAATCCAGGATGGGGTGACTTTACTGGCTCCCACCAGGTTCTGTTACCCAGAATACCTTGCAAACCTAAACAATTGTCCAAAAAAACACATTTTCCTCACATTTTTGTGGTGAAAAGTTCTGGAATCTGCATGGATCCACAAATTTCTACCCACCCCACGTTTCCCAAAGTCTTACGAGTAAAATGGTACCTCACTTGTGTGGGTAGGCCTAGTGCCCGCGACAGGAAACGGTGCAAAACACGACGTGGACACACCCCAATTTCACAGTGAAAAATGACCCTTTTTTGGCAAAGTGCCTAGCTGTAGTTATTGAACCCTAGCTCTGCCGGCACCTAGGGAAACCTAGCAAACCTATACGTTTTTGAAAACTAGACACCTAGGGGAATCCAGGATGGGGTGACTTGACTGGCTCCCACCAGGTTCTGTTACCCAGAATCCCTTGCAAACCTAAAAAAGTGTAAAACAAAACACATTTTCCTCACATTTTTGTGGTGGAAAGTTCTGGAATCTGCGTGGATCCACAAATTTCAAACCACCCTGCGTTCCCCAAAGTCTTCCGAGAAAAATGGTACCTCACTTGTGTGGGTAGGCCTAGAGCCTGCAACAGGAAATGGCGCAAAACGCAACATGGACACAACCCAATTTCACAGTGAAAAATGACACTTTTTTGGCAAAGTGCCTAGCTGTAGTTTTTGAATCCTAGCTCTGCCTGCATCTAGGGAAACCTAGCAAACCTATACATTTTTAAAAACTAGACACCCAGGGAATCCAGGATGGGGTGACTTTACTGCCTCTCACCAGGTTCTGTTACCCAGAATCCCTTGCAAACCTAAAAACTTGTCAAAAAAAACACATTTTACTCACATTTCTGTGGTGGAAAGTCCTGGAATCTGTGTGGATCCACAAATTTCTACCCACCCCGCGTTCCCCAAAGTCTTCCGAGAAAAATGGTACCTCACTTGTGTGGGTAGGCCTAGAGCCCAAGACAGGAAATCGTGCAAAACGCAACGTGGACACACCCCAATTTCACAGTGAAAAATGACCCTTTTTTGGCAAAGTGCCTAGCTGTAGTTTTTGAATCCTAGCTCTGCCTGCATCTAGGGAAACCTAGCAAACCTATACATTTTTGAAAACTAGACACCCAGGGGAATCCAGGATGGGGTGACTTTACTGCCTCTCACCAGGTTCTGTTACCCAGAATCCCTTGCAAACCTAAAAAATTGTCAAAAAAAACACATTTTCCTCACATTTCTGTGGTGGAAAGTCCTGGAATCTGTGTGGATCCACAAATTTCCACCCACTCCGCGTTCCCCAAAGTCTTCTGATAAAAATGGTACCTCACTTGTGTGTGAGGCCCAAGTACCCGCCACAGGAAACGGCCCAAAACGCAACGTGGACACACCACATTTTCACAGTGAAAACGGACCCTTTTTCAACAAAGTGCCTAGCTGTAGATTTTGAACCCTAGCTCTGCCGGCACCTAGGGAAAGCTAGGAAACCTATACATTTCTGAAAACTAGATACCCAGGGGAATCCAGGATGGGGTGACTTGGCTGGCTCTCACCAGGTTCTGCTACCCAGAATCCCTTGCAAACCTAAAATATTGTAAAAAAAACCACATTTTCCTCACATTTCTGTGGTGGAAAGTTCTGGAATCTGCGTGTATCCACAAAATTCCACCCACCCCGCATTCCCTAAAGTCTTCCGAGAAAAATGGTACCTCACTTGTGTGGGAGGCCTAAGTACCCGTGACAGGAAACGGCCCAAAACGCAACGTGGACACACCACATTTTCGCAGTGAAAACGGACCCTTTTTCAACAAAGTGCCTAGCTGTAGATTTTGAACCCTAGCTCTGCCGGCACCTAGGGAAACCTAGCAAACTGATACATTTTTGAAAACTAGACACCCAGGGGAATCCAGGATGGGGTGACTTGACTGCCTCTCACCAGGTTCTGTTACCCAGAATCCCTTGCAAACCTAAAAAATTGTCCAAAAAAACACATTTTCCTCATATTTCTGTGGTGGAATGTTCTGGAATCTGCATGGATCCACAAATTTCCACCCACCCCACGTTCCCCAAAGTCTTACGAGTAAAATGGTACCTCACTCGTGTGGGTAGGCCTAGTGCCCGCGACAGGAAACGGTGCAAAACACGACGTGGACACACCCCAATTTCACAGTGAAAAATGACCCTTTTTTGGCAAAGTGCCTAGCTGTAGTTATTGAACCCTAGCTCTGCCGGCACCTAGGGAAACCTAGCAAACCTATACGTTTTTGAAAACTAGACACCTAGGGGAATCCAGGATGGGGTGACTTGACTGGCTCCCACCAGGTTCTGTTACCCAGAATCCCTTGCAAACCTAAAAAGTGTAAAACAAAACACATTTTCCTCACATTTTTGTGGTGGAAAGTTCTGGAATCTGCGTGGATCCACAAATTTCAAACCACCCTGCGTTCCCCAAAGTCTTCCGAGAAAAATGGTACCTCACTTGTGTGGGTAGGCCTAGAGCCTGCGACAGGAAATGGCGCAAAACGCAACATGGACACAACCCAATTTCACAGTGAAAAATGACACTTTTTTGGCAAAGTGCCTAGCTGTAGTTTTTGAATCCTAGCTCTGCCTGCATCTAGGGAAACCTAGCAAACCTATACATTTTTAAAAACTAGACACCCAGGGAATCCAGGATGGGGTGACTTTACTGCCTCTCACCAGGTTCTGTTACCCAGAATCCCTTGCAAACCTAAAAAATTGTCAAATAAAACACATTTTACTCACATTTCTGTGGTGGAAAGTCCTGGAATCTGCGTGGATCCACAAATTTCTACCCACCCCGCGTTCCCCAAAGTCTTCCGAGAAAAATGGTACCTCACTTGTGTGGGTAGGCCTAGAGCCCAAGACAGGAAATCATGCAAAACGCAACGTGGACACACCCCAATTTCACAGTGAAAAATGACCTTTTTTTGGCAAAGTGCCTAGCTGTAGTTTTTGAATCCTAGCTCTGCCTGCATCTAGGGAAACCTAGCAAACCTATACATTTTTGAAAACTAGACACCCAGGGGAATCCAGGATGGGGTGACTTTACTGCCTCTCACCAGGTTCTGTTACCCAGAATCCCTTGCAAACCTAAAAATTGTCAAAAAACACATTTTCCTCACATTTCTGTGGTGGAAAGTCCTGGAATCTGTGTGGATCCACAAATTTCCACCCACTCCGCGTTCCCCAAAGTCTTCTGATAAAAATGGTACCTCACTTGTGTGTGAGGCCCAAGTACCCGCCACAGGAAACGGCCCAAAACGCAACGTGGACACACCACATTTTCACAGTGAAAACGGACCCTTTTTCAACAAAGTGCCTAGCTGTAGATTTTGAACCCTAGCTCTGCCGGCACCTAGGGAAAGCTAGGAAACCTATACATTTCTGAAAACTAGATACCCAGGGGAATCCAGGATGGGGTGACTTGGCTGGCTCTCACCAGGTTCTGCTACCCAGAATCCCTTGCAAACCTAAAATATTGTAAAAAAAAACACATTTTCCTCACATTTCTGTGGTGGAAAGTTTTGGAATCTGCGTGTATCCACAAAATTCCACCCACCCCGCGTTCCCTAAAGTCTTCCGAGAAAAATGGTACCTCACTTGTGTGGGAGGCCTAAGTACCCGTGACAGGAAACGGCCCAAAACGCAACGTGGACACACCACATTTTCGCAGTGAAAACGGACCCTTTTTCAACAAAGTGCCTAGCTGTAGATTTTGAACCCTAGCTCTGCCGGCACCTAGGGAAACCTAGCAAACTGATACATTTTTGAAAACTAGACACCCAGGGGAATCCAGGATGGGGTGACTTGACTGCCTCTCACCAGGTTCTGTTACCCAGAATCCCTTGCAAACCTAAAACATTGTCCAAAAAACACATTTTCCTCATATTTCTGTGGTGGAATGTTCTGGAATCTGCGTGGATCCACAAATTTCCATTCACCCCACGTTCCCCAAAGTCTTCCGATAAAAATGGTACCTCACTTGTATGTGAGGCCCAAGTACCCGCCACAGGAAACGGCCCAAAACGCAACGTGGACACACCACATTTTCACAGTGAAAACGGACCCTTTTTCAACAAAGTGCCTAGCTGTAGATTTTGAACCCTAGCTCTGCCGGCACCTAGGGAAACCTATCAAACCTATACATTTTTGAAAACTAGACATCCAGGGGAATCCAGGATGGGGTGACTTGGCTGGCTCTCACCAGGTTCTGCTACCCAGAATCCCTTGCAAACCAAAAATAGTGTAAAAAAAAAAACACATTTTCCTCACATTTCTGTGGTGGAAAGCTCTGGAATCTGCGTGGATCCACAAAATTCCACCCACCCCGCGTTCCCCAAAGTCTTCCGAGAAAAATTGTACCTCACTTGTGTGGGAGGCCCAAGTACCCGCGACAGGCTAGGGCCCAAAACATATTGAGGCAACATTAAAATTGCCTATCACAAAACAACCTGGTTTTGCAAGGGGGGTCACCTCGGTTTTTGGCCCCGTGCTCGGCGGCCAGCTAGGGAAACCTATCAAACCCACACATTTCTGAAAACTAGACACCCGGGGGGTTCCTGGGAGGTATGGCTTGCGTGGATCCCCTAACGTTTTCTTACCCAGAATCCCTGCAAACCTTGTATTTAGCTGAAAAATCACTTTTTCCACACATTTTTGTGTGGGAAAGTTGTGGCATCGCCGGGCAGACACGCATTTCCTACCACCCAGCGTTCCTCAAGGTCTCCCGATAAAAATGGTGCCTCACTCATGTGGAGGCCCAAGTACCCGCGACAGGCAAGGGCCCAAAACGTATTGAGGCAGCATCAAAATTGCCTATCACAAAACAACCTGGTTTTGTGGGCGGGGTCACCTTGGTCTTTGGCCCCGTGCTCGGCGGCCAGCTAGGGAAACCTACCAAACCCACACATTTTTGAAAACTAGACACCCGGGGGGTTCCAGGGAGGTATGGCTTGCGTGGATCCCCCAACGTTTTATCCCCTGCAAACCTCGAATTTAGCTGAAAAAAAAACTTTTTCCACACATTTTTGTGTGTGAAAGTTGTGGCATCGCTGGGCAGACACACATTTCCTACCACCCAGCGTTCCCCAAGGTCTCCCGATAAAAATGGTGCCTCACTCATGTGGGAGGCCCAAGTACCCGCGACAGGCAAGGGCCCAAAACGTATTGAGGCAACATCAAAATTGCCTATCACAAACAACCTTGTTTTGTGAGGGGGGTCACCTTGGTTTTTGGCCCGTGCTCGGCGGCCAGCTAGGGACAATTTTTTCAGCTAAATTCGAGGTTTGCAGGGGATTCTGGGTAAGAAAACGTTGGGGGATCCACACAAGCCATACCTCTCTGGAACCCCCCCGGGTGTCTAGTTTTGAAAAATGTGTGGGTTTGGTAGGTTTCCCTAGCTGGCCGCAGAGCACGGGGCCAAAAACCAAGGTAACCCCCCTCACAAAACCAGGTTGTTTTGTGATAGGCAATTTTGATGTTGCCTCAATACGTTTTGGGCCCTTACCTGTCGCGGGTACTTGGGCCTCCCACATGAGTGAGGCACCAATTTTTTGGGAGACCTTGGGGAACGCTGGGTGGTAGGAAATGCGTGTCTGCCCGGCGATGCCACAACTTTCCAACACAAAAATGTGTGGAAAAAGTGATTTTTTCAGCTAAATTCGAGGTTTGCAGGGGATTTTGGGTAAGAAAACGTTGGGGGATCCACGCAAGCCATACCTCTCTGGGACCCCCTGTGTGTCTAGTTTTGAAAAATGTGTGGGTTTGGTAGGTTTCCCTAGCTGGCCGCCGAGCACGGGGCCAAAAACCAAGGTGACCCCCCTCACAAAACCAGGTTGTTTTGTGATAGGCAATTTTGATGTTGCCTCAATACTTTTTGGGCCCTTGCCTGTCGCGGGTACTTGGGCCTCCCACATGAGTGAGGCACCATTTTTATCGGGAGACCTTGGGGAACGCTGGGTGGTAGGAAATGCGTGTCTGCCCGGCGATGCCACAACTTTCCCACACAAAAATGTGTGGAAAAAGTGATTTTTTCAACTAAATATGAGGCTAGCAGGGCATGTTGGGTAAAAAAACAGTGAGAACCACGCAAGTCATTCACCCTTGTACTTTCCCCTTTGTCTACTACTCAAAAATGTAAAGGTTTGCCTAGGTGACGACTGAGCTAGGGCAGAAAGTCCCCTGCTACCCATTGTGAAAAAAAAATATCTTACAAAAGGCCATTAAACCGACACAAATATAAATCTAACACTCATTTGATAAAGCTAATCCACCACTTACACAGGTTGGTTTTAGCACCTCCAGAAACGCTGGCTTCAAAGCACAATTACTTATCAAAGTATATAAATATTGAAGCCAAGCCTTCTGAAGGGGAGCCATAAAGCCACATCACGGCACCAACCACTTTATGGTCCATTCACACGCCATTCACACACCACACACAAGACTTCCGTACCGCCAGCCACAGGCCCAAACAACCATATCACTTGCACTCACACAAACATACTGCCGCCATGCAAGGGCCCATCACATTCATATGCCACAAGACATAATGACTTTGACTATATTCTACCACCTGTCAAGTCTCCACCTCCTTCTTCCAGAACGTTACCGAACTCATGCCCAGTGAACCTATACTAATGACTTCCATGACAGCCACATGAGGCTCAGGAAGATATGTCTTTCATGCACCTTTAGTGCACTCACTATGCTAAATCCAACTCCTTCCAGTTTGTGGATGCAAGATGGGGGGTGCTCGAGTATGCCGTGAAGCCCATTCCTCGAGCTGAGCAAGCATATCTACCTTTGAAACTAAGGCAAACATGCTGGAAATTTTCAAAAGATAACATCATAAACTATGAACGGATGAATGTGAAACAAGGGTAGTCCATGACAACGTAGCATATGTCCAATCCACCGTTTTGTGCAGTGACTGTAATGCACTTATCATACAGCAAACTGACCATCTACTAAGTTCTAACGGAGGATGAACATGGCAAGCAGCATTGACCCATAAGTACTACAGTAAATTCAGTGTGAGTGTGGCAGCAATGGATTTGAATCCATGGGTGAAGAAGAAGTCAGGACGTGTATCTATACTACCTTAACTATCTGCCTTCTACCTTTGCAATATTCCTCGGAAAGCGTACCTACCGTAAGCTGTTCTAACCCGTTCGTGTGTCTGTCCTCAGAGTCCTGACTAACCTTGTCCAATTGTTAAGATACCCTATACTAATGCCTTCCATCTCTAGCTACTTGAAGCTTGAGTGAACATTTCTGTCACGAGCTATCAATGCTCTCACAATGCTCTATCCAACTCCTTCCAGTTTGTGGATGCAAGTTGGGGGTGCCCGAGTATGCCGCAAAAACATTTCTCGAGCTGAGCAAGCATATCTACCTTTGAAACTAAGGCAAACATGCTGGAAATTTTCAAAAACTTCCTAAAGAGAACATCATAAACTACGAAGAACGGTTGAATGTGAAACACGGGTACTCCATGACAACGTGGCATATGTTCTGTCCACCAGTATGTGCAGCGTGGGGACTATAATGCACTTGTCAATTGGCGAACAGAACAACTACCACGTTTTGAAAGCAGATAAAGGTGTTGAGAAGTCCATGATTTCATGAAGTAGAGGAAGAAATATCCTGCAGCTGCTTGCGTAGTGAAGGAGTGGCCCACAGACAGTAGGTATCCATTCACACCAATTGAAAGGTTAACCTATTGGCAGCACCACCTCAGTCAATTTCCCAGTATTTTGCTTTAGTGTGATACAACATAAAGCAAGTAGGAAAACAGAAGGCAGGCTTACTTGGGCACTGGGGACAGTAAACACGAGTCTCCTGCCTCTTTCCCTGCATCGAGCACACTTTACAATACAACGACGACATGGTCGCTCCTTTTGGGTGTTGCAGGAATTTTATCTGCAAAGTGTCGCTCCTGCAGCCTTGCCACGTCCTCCAGAACACATGAAGTGGAGGCTTCTGCTTCTGTAGCAGTAAGACTTTCAATCACAGACAACTGAAAGTCAAGGAAAGACATGAGTCTTCCTGTGGTGGTCTCACGATAAACAACATACGCATTGTATGTTGCCATCTGGATCAGGTGCGTAAACAGTTTCTTATACCAAGTGCGAGTTTTACGACTCGCATTGTATGGCTGAAGAACCTGGTTGTTCTTGTCCACTCCGCCCATGTACTTGTTGTAATCAAGTATACAGGTGGGCTTGTGGACTTCGGCCATCTGACCCCAAACCGTGACAGGGGAAGTGCTCTCAGCATGAATTGTAGTGAGCACGTACACATCACGCCTATCTGAGAACTTAACTGCGAGCAGTTCGTTGGAACGCAACACAGTGCTCTGGGATTTCTGGAGCTTCTTGCAAACAAGCTCCTGCGGGAATCCTTTGCGGTGACAACGAATTGTACCGCAAGCCACGGTGCCAGCTTTATAGAGCTCACTGAACAGCTCTACTCCTGTATAGAAATTGTCCACATAAAGGTTATAACTTTTGTGAAGAAGTGGCTGGACAAGCTCCCATACAATCTTTCCTGTGACCCCTGGCATGGGAGGGCAACCTACAGGGTTAAGAGTTGTGTCCTTCCCTGTATACACTCTCAAGCTGTACACATAGCCAGTCGAGCTCTCACACAGCATGTACAGCTTGATGCCATAGCGAGCACGTTTGCTCGGAATGTACTGCCTAAACAGCAGCTGCCCTTTATACAAGATCAAGGACTCATCAATGGCTATATTCTTTCCAGGAGTATAAACCTCTGGAAACCTGGCAGACAAATGTTCCACTACAGGCCGAATTTTGAACAACCTGTCATAGTCTGGATGGTCCCGGGGCAATGCAGCAGAATTGTCATTGAAATGCAGCATGCGCTGCAATAGCAAAAAACGATCTCTGCTCATGTATGGTGCGAAGATGGGGGTTAACCAAACCGTGCGAGTAGACCAGTAGGATAGCAAGGTTGGTTTATGCACTATCCCCCATTTTAAGCGTGAGGCCCAAAAATATCTTCAACTCCCCTAGAGAAGTGGGAGTCCACTTGCGCGCCCTAGAATGAGGCCCAAGAGTGCCTCCTTGCTCCCTCAGAAATTGTTCGGCACGCAAATTTGTTTGCTGCACAATTTCGTCTATGGAAAGATGGAAGTAGTCAATTGGCAAAAAATTTGCCGTATCTACTTTACATCCAGCGTCACCAGTGAAAGGCGGAATTTGGGGCTGAACTAAATTGGGAGGCTGCCAAGACAGCACTCCGTCTGTGCTTGCGGCCGCACGTGCCTGCACTCTGGGTTGCTCGAACCTGTTACGGGTGTCCTGCTGCACAGACTGTGCTGGCAAAGGCACAGCACGACTGACATCGTCTCCTTCAGAATCGCTGGACGATGAGTCATCGGATGGAACTGCGCCGACTGAAAAGTCACCCCAGATTCGGCTCCATTGTCCTCTCCCTCAGATGCTGTCTCAGTATCTGCTGTCTCAGTCTCTGATCCTGCCTCAGAGCTGGACTCCAGAACCAGATTTAGGGCCTGGGCAGCATTCATCCAACGATATGCCATCTCTGCTAGTGCCTAAACTATCCTTTTAAAACACAATCCTACGTAGAAGGCAGATAGGTTGTTGGTTTTAAAGTGTAGGTGGGTGTGTGCGTGAGTGAAGTGTTTAAGTCAATAATGACGAAGTCACCTTACCTTTGCGAAATCTGTACGCTCTCCAAAAAGACTAAGAAAGAGAGAAAAAAGACACAGTATTACTTTACCTTGCCACATACCATCATCGCAGCCTTTTAGCGCTGGTGGGAGCCAGTGCGACCATCATTTTGGCGCCAAGATGCCTACGGGTGAATGTGTGCTTTACAATTGCACACTATGACCTCCTTTGATGCGCCCACTGCCATCCTTGCAAACGTGCCCCTCATCTCTCCATAGCCCCTCTCTCACATACATTTAGGGGCCGATTCCGATTCGGGCCGGAAATCTCTCCGACCGAGCCGGACTCGGAGAGATTTCCGACCGAATCGGACCCTAGCAGTCCGACCGAACGAGTACGATGCGCACGTATGCTATCGGACTCGATTCGAGTCGGACTCCCATTGAAGTCAATGGGAGCCAGTCGTACGACGCGTACACGGGCTCCCATTGACTCAATGGGCACGACGCAAACAAGGGCGCCCCCTACAGCGTGTTCGCGTCGATGCAGGTCGCACCGTACATGCACGTGTAGGGGGACCCATGGCTCCCCCTGTGTGCGACTCGCATGCCTATGCTTCCAGGGGGTCCGACACGGACCCCCAAAGTGCGGCTCCGACATCTCCTTGGAGCCGGACTGCGCGAGTCGGTCGGAGCGGTCGCGATGCGCATCGTACTTACCCGGCCGGGGAACGTCTCCATTGCGCGGTGCGAGTCGTCCCCGTGCGAGTCGGTCGGAGCGGTCGGGTCCTGCGAACTAGTCGGTCGGAGATTTCACGAGCGCACGCATCGTACTCGCTCACCCGGACGCACGTACGATTCGGTCGGGAAATAGGGCTCCGAATCGGATCCGGTAAAGCCGAATCCGATTCGGAGCCCTACCGGCCGAGATCGGAATCGGCCCCTCAGTCTGTTACAAAGTGTTTCTACTGCGTGGCTTTACTAATCCACTTAGCTGTCTACATAATACCGATCTGTTCGTTTCAGCATACCCTTTATGGCGTCAAAACTGCCACTACACAAAAGTCAGATATCTCTATCTAGCAGAAATTGTTTTTTGTACTCTGCAGCAGTACCACACTTTACTGCCTTTCAGGTAACTTCAAAGAGACTCATTATAGTTCTTTCACAGTCTCATAATTTCAGCACTAAGAAATATCTCTGTAAATAAATATTTATATATATAACAATTAATTCCCAATGTCAGCGCGCTCAATACCTGGTGCAGGCAGCAACGGGTAGAATCCTTACCCGATATTTAAATTCAGAAACACAAAGGATGCCGCACTCCAAGACAGGTTTCAGAGTTGCTTTATTTTCACCACCACTACCACCAGTCGTGGTGAAAATAAAGCAACTCTGAAACCAATCTCTGAAGTGCGGCATCCTTTGTGTTTCTGAATATATATATATATATATATATATATATATATATATATATATATATATATATATATATATATATATATTCACTGAAAAAACCATAGGTTTTAGGGACAGTTATAGTTAGTTGGACATTTCACTCGTACAAAACCATAGAAATTCCCCCGTTATAGTTAGTTCAGCTAACTATAACTCGCGCCCGCAATGCACTGCTGATGACGTCACATATTACATCACTCATGACATGGTCAGTGACATCACTGATGACATCACTGATGACATCTCAAATGACATCACTGATGACATCATCCAGTGACTGTGTGTTTCTGTAAAGTTTAAATATGTTTAATATATATAGGGAAAGGCGTATTGAAGAATGAGTGGGTGTATAAGTGTCTGAATGGATGATTTAGTACGTGAGTGACTGACTCTACAAGTGAGTGATTAAATGTATCTTACTGAATGCATGGGTTAGTGACTAAACTGTGTGAATGTCTGTATCCGTCTGTCTGTTGGTTTGTAAGCAGCTGCATGGCTTTCTGAATAGCTACATGAGTGTCTACATGGGTTATTGATTGATTGTCTGAGTATCTGTATGGGTGCCTGAGTGTTTGTGTGGGTGGGGTGTGTGTGACTCTGTGCATAGATGTGTGAGTTGGTGATTCACTGGGTGCATGGTTTCAAGAGTGCATCTGTGATGGACTGTATGGGTGGGTGAGTGTGTGTATGGGTGTGTTAGTGATTGAATGTATATCTCAGTGGTACATGTGTGAGTAACTACATATGTGAAAGGCAGTATATATGTGTGTTGGAGTATATAAATGGCTATAAGTGAGAGTGTGTGATTGTGAGAGTGGCTGTATGGATGAGTGTGTACTTGTATCAGTGATTGTATAAGAGTGTAAGAATGTGCTAGTATTTGTATGAGTAAGTGAGCTGGTGTGTGTATAACTGTATAGGTGAGTAAATGGGTGTGTGATTAAGTTTTTTGCATGACTGACTAGGTGTGTGAGTACCTCTATGGATGAGTGGCGGTGTGTGAGTGTTTATATAGGTGTATGAGTGCATATGATAGTCCTGTACTGAGTGACTAAGTATGAGTGACTGTACGGGTGAGTGAGTGGATATGTGTGTAGACCTAAGAATCAGTGAGTGTGTATGTAGTTTTTGGTGTTGGAGTGTCTATGGTTTTGAGAATGGCAGTCTGTAATTTAGAGTGGGTGTATCAAAAGTTATATTAGGGTGTGAGAAGATGCATGAAATTATCACATGGATGATGTCATCAGTGATGTCATTTGAGATGTCATCAGTGATGTCATCAGTGATGTCACTGACCATGTCATGAGTGATGTAATATGTGACGTCATCAGCAGTGCATTATGGGGCGCGAGTTATAGTTAGCTGAACTAACTATAACGGGGGAATTTCTACGGTTTTGTACGAGTGAAATGTCCAACTAACTATAACTGTCCCATAACCTATGGTTTTTTCAGTGAATTTCAAAGGTTTTTTAAATGCTAATTTCTAACTATAACGTGTCTGAAACCTATGGTTTTTTCAGTGAATTTCAAAGGTTTTTTAAATGCTAATTTCTAACTATAACGTGCCTGAAACCTATGATTTTTTAAGTGAATTTCAAAGGTTTTTTAAATGCTAGTTTCTAACTATGCCTACAGAGGTAGGACATGTGAAGAAAGAAGAAAAAACGCACAGAAAGAAGCAAAAGATGTGCAGAAAGAACCAACAGAGGAGCAGAAAGAGGCCTTGTTGCAAAATCATCCTGTGCCCACAACTTTTTCAGACGGGTATTGGTGGTAACTGACTCTGACTAACCAGAGCCAGTGCTATGCTAAAAGACACTTAGAATACAGTGAAAACACCTACATACACTAGGGAACACTATGCGTTGGGGTACCCCTGTGATTAGCATGACCTCCTCTGCAAGTCCCTAGTACATAATAGGGCAGGGGATTAAAACTACCTCTTAAAACGCGCTATAGGGCGCGTTTGCACAGTGGTGAAGGGAGGGGGCCTGAGGTGACATGTGTGCAAACGCACCCCGTGGCGCGTTTTAAGTTGCGGGATTAAGTCCCCTTGAATTCTGAGGGTCTCTAGGGCTCAACTAGCCCCCAGGTACCTACAGTTAGGACCACAGAGCTGAGTTGCAGAGAGGCGTTCCGAGGCCACGCACCTTTTTCACCTCTCTGCAACGCAACTCTGTTGTGCTTACTGAAGGTACCTGGTGGGCTAGTTGGCCCCCAGGGTCCCTCAGGATTCAAAGGGAATTAATTCCCCAACTTAAAACGCACCACAGGGCGTGTTTGCGCACATGTCACCTGAGGCACCGCCCTCCCTTCACCACTGTGCAAACGCGCCCCGTGGTGCGTTTTAAGTTGGGGGATTAGGTCACCTTGAATCCTGAGGGTCCCTGGGGCCCAACTAGCCCACTAGGTACTTCCAGTAAGCACCACAGGCCTGCATTGCAACGCCTGTAACAAATTGTGCAGTTGTGTTTAGGTAGTGAAGAGGGTTGTGCTGGGGGTAGTGTTTTAGGGTTTAGGGTAGTGCAGTGGTGTTTGTGTAGTGTAGGGGGTCATGCTGGGGGTAGATTTAGGGTTTAGGGTAGTGCAGTGGTGTTTGGGTAGTGTAGGGAGTCGTGCTGGGGGAGTGTTTTAGGGTTTAGGGTAGTTCAGTGGTGTTTGGGTAGTGTAGGGGGTCGTGCTGGGGGTAGTGTTTTAGGGTTTAGGGTAGTGCAGTGGTGTTTGGGTAGTGTAGGGGGTCGTGCTGGGGGTAGTGATTTAGGGTAGTGCAGTGGTGTTTGGGTAGTGTAGGGGGTACTGCTGGGGGTAGTGTTTTAGGGTTTAGGTTAGTGCAGTGGTGTTTGGGTAGTGTAGGGGTACTGCTGGGGGTAGTTTTTTAGGGTTTAGGGTAGTGCAGTGGTGTTTGTGTAGTGTAGGGGGTAGTGTTTTAGGGTTTAGGGTAGTGCAGTGGTGTTTGTGTAGTGTAGGAGGTCGTGTTTTAGGGTTTAGGGTAGTGCAGTGGTCTTTGGGTAGTGTAGGGAGTCATGCGGGGGTAGTGTTTTAGGGTTTAGGGTAGTGTAGGGGGTCATGCGGGGGTAGTGTTTTAGGGATTAGGGTAGTGCATTGGTGTTTGGGTAGTGTAGGGGGTCATGCGGGGGGTAGTGTTTTAGGGTTTAGGGCAGTGCAGTGGTGTTTGGGTAGTGTAGGGGGTCGTGCTGGGGGAGTGTTTTAGGGTTTAGGGCAGTGCAGTGGTGTTCGGGTAGTGTAGGGGTCGTGCTGGGGGAGTGTTTTAGGGTTTAGGGCAGTGCAGTGGTGTTCGGGTAGTGTAGGGCGTCGTGCTGGGGGGAGTGTTTGAGGGTTTAGGGCAGTGCAGTCGTGTTCGGGTAGTGTAGGGGTTGTGCTGGGGGTAGTATTTTAGGGTTTAGGGTAGTGCAGTGGTGTTCGGGTAGTGTAGGGGGTCGTGCTGGGGGTAGTGTTCTAGGGTTTAGGGCAGTACAGTGGTGTTTGGGCAGTGTAGGGGGTAATGCTGGGGGTGGTGTTTTAGGGTTTAGGGCAGTGCAGTGGTGTTCGGGCAGTGTAGGGGGTCGTGCTGGGGGTGGTGTTTCAGGGTTTAGGGCAGTGCAGTGGTGTTCGGGCAGTGTAGGGGGTGGTGTTTCAGGGTTTAGGGCAGTGGAGTGGTGTTCGGGCAGTGTAGGGGGTCGTGCAGGGGGTGGTGTTTCAGGGTTTAGGGCAGTGGTGTTCGGGCAGTGTAGGGGGTCGTGCTGGGGGTGGTGTTTCAGGGTTTGGGGCAGTGCAGTGGTGTTCGAGCAGTAAAGGGGGTTGTGCTGGGTGTGGTGTTTCAGGGTTTAGGGCAGTGCAGTGGTGTTCCGGCAGTGTAGGGGGCGGTGCAGGGGGTGGTGTTTCAGGGTTTAGGGCAGTGCAGTGGTGTTCGGGCAGTGTAGGGGGTCATGCTGGGGCTGGTGTTTCAGGGTTTAGGGCAGTGCAGTGGTGTTCGGGCAGTGTAGGGGGTTGTGCTGTGGCTGGTGTTTCAGGGTTTAGGGCAGTGCAGTGGTGTTCGGGCAGTGTAGGTGGTCGTGCTGGGGCTGGTGTTTCAGGGTTTAGGGCAGTGCAGTGGTGTTCGGGCAGTGTAGGGGGTCTTGCTGGGGCTGGTGTTTCAGGGTTTAGGGCAGTGCAGTGGTGTTCGGGCAGTGTAAGGGGCCGTGCTGGGGGTGGTGTTTCAGGGTTTAGGGCAGTGCAGTGGTGTTTGGGCAGTGTAGGGGGTCATGCTGGGGCTAGTGTTTCAGGATTTAGGGCAGAGCAATGGTGTTCAGGCAGTGTAGGGGGTTTTGCTGGAGGTGGTGTTTCAGTGTTTAGGGCAGTGCAGTGGTGTTCGTGCAGTGTAGGGGGTGGTGTTTCAGGGTTTAGGGCAGTGCAGTGGTGTTCGGGCAGTGTAGGGGGTCGTGCTGGGGGTGGTGTTTCAGGGTTTAGGGCAGTGCAGTGGTGTTCCGGCAGTTTAGGAGGTCATGCAGGGGGTGGTGTTTCAGGGTTTAGGGCAGTGCAGTGGTGTTCGGGCAGTGTAGGGTGTCGTGCTGAGGGGTGGTGTTTCAGGGTTTAGGGCAGTGCAGTGGTGTTCGGGCAGTGTAGGGGGTCGTGCAGGGGGTGGTGTTTCAGGGTTTAGGGCAGTGCAGTGGCGTTCGGCCAGTGTAGGTGGTCTTGCTGGGGGTGGTGTTTCAGGCTTTAGTGCAGTGGTGTTCAGGCAGTGTAGGGGGTCTTGCTGGGGGTGGTGTTTCAGGGTTTAGGGCAGTGCAGTGGTGTTCGGGCAGTGTAGGGGTCTTGCTGGGGCTGGTGTTTCAGGGTTTAGGGCAGTGCAGTGGTTTTCGGGCAGTGTAGGCGGTCGTGCTGGGGCTGGTGTTTCAGGGTTTAGGGCAGTGCAGTGGTGTTCGGGCAGTGTACGGGGTTGTGCTGGGGCTGGTGTTTCAGGGTTTAGGGCAGTGCAGTGGTGTTCGGGCAGTGTAGGGGTCATGCTGGGGCTAGTGTTTCAGGATTTAGGGCAGAGCAATGGTGTTCAGGCAGTGTAGGGGTTTTGCTGGAGGTGGTGTTTCAGTGTTTAGGGCAGTGCAGTGGTGTTCGTGCAGTGTAGGGGGTGGTGTTTCAGGGTTTAGGGCAGTGCAGTGGTGTTCGGGCAGTGTAGGGGGTCGTGCTGGGGGTGGTGTTTCAGGGTTTAGGGCAGTGCAGTGGTGTTCCGGCAGTTTAGGAGGTCATGCAGGGGGTGGTGTTTCAGGGTTTAGGGCAGTGCAGTGGTGTTCGGGCAGTGTAGGGTGTCGTGCTGAGGGGTGGTGTTTCAGGGTTTAGGGCAGTGCAGTGGTGTTCGGGCAGTGTAGGGGGTCGTGCAGGGGGTGGTGTTTCAGGGTTTAGGGCAGTGCAGTGGCGTTCGGCCAGTGTAGGTGGTCTTGCTGGGGGTGGTGTTTCAGGCTTTAGTGCAGTGGTGTTCAGGCAGTGTAGGGGGTCTTGCTGGGGGTGGTGTTTCAGGGTTTAGGGCAGTGCAGTGGTGTTCGGGCAGTGTAGGGGTCTTGCTGGGGCTGGTGTTTCAGGGTTTAGGGCAGTGCAGTGGTTTTCGGGCAGTGTAGGCGGTCGTGCTGGGGCTGGTGTTTCAGGGTTTAGGGCAGTGCAGTGGTGTTCGGGCAGTGTACGGGGTTGTGCTGGGGCTGGTGTTTCAGGGTTTAGGGCAGTGCAGTGGTGTTCGGGCAGTGTAGGGGGTCATGCTGGGGGTGGTGTTTCAGGGTTTAGGGCAGTGCAGTGGTGTTCGGGCAGTGTAGGGGGTCGTGCTGGGGCTGGTGTTTCATGGTTTAGGGCAGTGCAGTGGTGTTCGGGCAGTGTAGGGGGTCGTGCTGGGGGTGGTGTTTCAGGGTTTAGGGCAGTGCAGTGGTGTTTGGGCAGTGTAGGGGTCATGCTGGGGGTGGTGTTTCAGGGTTTAGGGCAGTGCAGTGGTGTACGGGCAGTGTAGGGGGTCTTGCTGGGGGTGGTGTTTTAGGGTTTAGGGCAGTGGTGTTCGGGCAGTGTAGGGGGTCTTGCTGGGGGTAGTGTTTCGGGGTTTAGGGCAGTGCAGTGGTGTTCGTGCAGTGTAGCGGGTCATGCTGGGGGTGGTGTTTCAGGGTTTAGGGCAGTGCAGTAGTGTTCGGGCAGTGTAGGGGATCGTGCAGGGGGTGGTGTTTCAGGGTTTAGGGCAGTGCAGTGGTGTTCGGGCAGTGTAGGGGGTCGTGCTGGGGGTGGTGTTTCAGGGTTTAGGGCAGTGCAGTGGTGTTCGGGCAGTGTAGGGGGTCGTGCAGGGGGTGGTGTTTCAGGGTTTAGGGCAGTGCAGTGGTGTTCGGGCAGTGTAGGGGTCGTGCTGGGGCTGGTGCTTCAGGGTTTAGGGCAGTGCAGTGGTGTTCGGGCAGTGTAGGGGGTCTTGCTGGGGGTGGTGTTTTAGGGTTTAGGGCAGTGGTGTTCGGGCAGTGTAGGGGGTCTTGCTGGGGGTGGTGGTTCAGGGTTTAGGGCAGTGCAGTGGTGTTCGGGCAGTGTAGGGGGTCTTGCTGGGGGTAGTGTTTCAGGGTTTAGGGCAGTGCAGTGGTCTGCGTGCAGTGTAGGGGGTCGTGCTGGGGATGGTGTTTCAGGGTTTAGGGCAGTGCAGTAGTGTTCGGGCAGTGTAGGGGGTCGTGCAGGGGGTGGTGTTTCAGGGTTTAGGGCAGTGC
The DNA here is from genome assembly GCA_963921515.1 of Calotriton arnoldi. Taxonomy (NCBI): domain Eukaryota; kingdom Metazoa; phylum Chordata; class Amphibia; order Caudata; family Salamandridae; genus Calotriton; species Calotriton arnoldi. Next base: position 1,508,960 of record CAWUFW010001414.1, read on the forward strand.
AGTGGTGTTCGGGCAGTGTAGGGGGTCGTGCTGGGGGTGGTGTTTCAGGGTTTAGGGCAGTGCAGTGGTGTTCGGGCAGTGTAGGGGGTCGTGCTGGGGGTGGTGTTTCAGGGTTTAGGGCAGTGGTGTTCGGGCAGTGTAGGGGGTCTTGCTGGGGGTAGTGTTTCGGGGTTTAGGTCAGTGCAGTGGTGTTCATGCAGTGTAGGGGGTCGTGCTGGGGGTGGTGTTTCAGGGTTTAGGGCAGTGCAGTAGTGTTCGGGCAGTGTAGGGGATCGTGCAGGGACTGGTGTTTCAGGGTTTAGGGCAGTGCAGTGGTGTTCGGGCAGTGTAGGGGGTCATGCTGGGGGTGGTGTTTCAGGGTTTAGGGCAGTGCAGTGGTGTTCGGGCAGTGTAGGGGGTCGTGCAGTGGGTGGTGTTTCAGGGTTTAGGACAGTGCAGTGGTGTTCGGGCAGTGTAGGGGTCGTGCTGGGGCTGGTGTTTCAGGGTTTAGGGCAGTGCAGTTGTGTTCGGGCAGTGTAGGGGGTCTTGCTGGGGGTGGTGTTTCAGGGTTTAGGGCAGTACAGTGGTGTTCGGGCAGTGTAGGGGGTCGTGCTGGGGCTGGTGTTTCAGGGTTTAGGGCAGTGCAGTGGTGTTCGGGCAGTGTAGGGGGTTGTGCGGTGGCTGGTGTTTCAGGGTTTAGGGCAGTGCAGTGGTGTTCGGGCAGTGTAGGTGGTCGTGCTGGGGCTGGTGTTTCAGGGTTTAGGGCAGTGCAGTGGTGTTCGGGCAGTGTAGGGGGTCATGCTGGGGCTGGTGTTTCAGGGTTTAGGGCAGTGCAAAGGTGTTCGGGCAGTGTAGGGGGTCTTGGTGGGGCTGGTGTTTCAGAGTCTAGGGCAGTGCAGTGGTGTTCGGGCAGTGTAGGGGTCTTGCTGGGGCTGGTGTTTCAGGGTTTAGGGCAGTGCAGTGGTGTTCAGGCAGTGTAGGGGGTCGTGCTGGGGGTGGTGTTTCAGGGTTTAGGGCAGTGCAGTGGTGTTTGGGCAGTGTAGGGGTCATGCTGGGGCTAGTGTTTCAGGATTTAGGGCAGAGTAATGGTGTTCAGGCAGTGTAGGGGGTTTTGCTGGAGGTGGTGTTTCAGGGTTTAGGGCAGTGCAGTGGTGTTCGTGCAGTGTAGGGGGTGGTGTTTCAGGGTTTAGGGCAGTGCAGTGGTGTTCGGGCAGTGTAGGGGGTCGTGCTGGGGGTGGTGTTTCAGGGTTTAGGGCAGTGCAGTGGTGTTCCGGCAGTGTAGGAGGTCGTGCAGGGGGTGGTGTTTCAGGGTTTAAGGCAGTGCAGTGGTGTTCGGGCAGTGTAGGGTGTTGTGCTGAGGGGTGGTGTTTCAGGGTTTAAGGCAGTGCAGTGGTGTTCGGGCAGTGTAGGGGGTCTGCAGGGGGTGGTGTTTCAGGGTTTAGGGCAGTGCAGTGGTGTTTGGGCAGTGTAGGGGGTCGTGCAGGGGGTGGTGTTTCAGGGTTTAGGGCAGTGCAGTGGCGTTCAGCCAGTGTAGGTGGTCTTGCTGGGGGTGGTGTTTCAGGCTTTAGTGCAGTGGTGTTCGGGCAGTGTAGGGGGTCTTGCTGGGGGTGGTGTTTCAGGGTTTAGAGCAGTGCAGTGGTGTTCGGGCAGTGTAGGGGGTCTTGCTGGGGCTGGTGTTTCAGGGTTTAGGGCAGTGCAGTGGTTTTCGGGCAGTGTAGGCGGTCGTGCTGGGGCTGGTGTTTCAGGGTTTAGGGCAGTGCAGTGGTGTTCGGGCAGTGCACGGGGTTGTGCTGGGGCTGGTGTTTCAGGGTTTAGGGCAGTGCAGTGGTGTTCGGGCAGTGTAGGGGTCATGCTGGGGCTGGTGTTTCATGGTTTAGGGCAGTGCAGTGGTGTTCGGGCAGTGTAGGGAGTCGTGCTGGGGGTGGTGTTTCAGGGTTTAGGGCAGTGCAGTGGTGTTCGGGCAGTGTAGGGGGTCATGCTGGGGGTGGTGTTTCAGGGTTTAGGGCAGTGCAGTGGTGTACGGGCAGTGTAGGGGGTCTTGCTGGGGGTGGTGTTTCAGGGTTTAGGGCAGTGGTGTTCGGGCAGTGTAGGGGTCTTGCTGGGGGTAGTGTTTCGGGGTTTAGGGCAGTGCAGTGGTGTTCGTGCAGTGTAGGGGGTCGTGCTGGGGGTGGTGTTTCAGGGTTTAGGGCAGTGCAGTAGTGTTTGGGCAGTGTAGGGGATCGTGCAGGGGGTGGTGTTTCAGGGTTTAGGGCAGTGCAGTGGTGTTCGGGCAGTGTAGGGGGTCGTGCTGGGGGTGGTGTTTCAGGGTTTAGGGCAGTGCAGTGGTGTTCGGGCAGTGTAGGGGTCGTGCAGGGGGTGGTGTTTCAGGGTTTAGGGCAGTGCAGTGGTGTTCGGGCAGTGTAGGGGTCGTGCTGGGGCTGGTGTTTCAGGGTTTAGGGCAGTGCAGTGGTGTTCGGGCAGTGTAGGGGGTCTTGCTGGGGGTGGTGTTTTAGGGTTTAGGGCAGTGGTGTTCAGGCAGTGTAGGGGGTCTTGCTGGGGGTGGTGGTTCAGGGTTTAGGGCAGTGCAGTGGTGTTCGGGCAGTGTAGGGGTCTTGCTGGGGGTAGTGTTTCAGAGTTTAGGGCAGTGCAGTGGTGTTCGTGCAGTGTAGGGGGTCGTGCTGGGGATGGTGTTTCAGGGTTTAGGGCAGTGCAGTAGTGTTCGGGCAGTGTAGGGGGTCGTGCAGGGGGTGGTGTTTCAGGGTTTAGGGCAGTGCAGTGGTGTTCGGGCAGTGTAGGGGGTCGTGCTGGGGGTGGTGTTTCAGGGTTTAGGGCAGTGCAGTGGTGTTCGGGCAGTGTAGGGGGTCGTGCTGGGGGTGGTGTTTCAGGGTTTAGGGCAGTGGTGTTCGGGCAGTGTAGGGGTCTTGCTGGGGGTAGTGTTTCGGGGTTTAGGTCAGTGCAGTGGTGTTCGTGCAGTGTAGGGGGTCGTGCTGGGGGTGGTGCTTCAGGGTTTAGGGCAGTGCAGTAGTGTTCGGGCAGTGTAGGGGATCGTGCAGGGGGTGGTGTTTCAGGGTTTAGGGCAGTGCAGTGGTGTTCGGGCAGTGTAGGGGTCGTGCTGGGGGTGGTGTTTCAGGGTTTAGGGCAGTGCAGTGGTGTTCGGGCAGTGTAGGGGGTCGTGCAGGGGGTGGTGTTTCAGGGTTTAGGGCAGTGGTGTTCGGGCAGTGTAGGGGGTCGTGCTGGGGGTGGTGTTTCAGGGTTTGGGGCAGTGCAGTGGTGTTCGGGCAGTGTAGGGGGTCGTGCTGGGGGTGGTGTTTCAGGGTTTAGGGCAGTGGTGTTCGGGCAGTGTAGGGGGTCATTCAGGGGGTGGTGTTTCAGGGTTTAGGGCAGTGCAGTGGTGTTCCGGCAGTGTAGGGGGTCGTGCTGGGGCTGGTATTTCAGGGTTTAGGGCAGTACAGTGGTGTTCGGGCAGTGTAGGGGGTCGTGCTGGGGCTGGTGTTTCAGGGTTTAGGGCAGTGCAGTGGTGTTCGGGCAGTGTAGGGGGTTGTGCTGTGGCTGGTGTTTCAGGGTTTAGGGCAGTGCAGTGGTGTTCGGGCAGTGTAGGTGGTCGTGCTGGGGCTGGTGTTTCAGGGTTTAGGGCAGTGCAGTGGTAATCGGGCAGTGTAGGGGGTCATGCTGGGGCTGGTGTTTCAGGGTTTAGGGCAGTGCAAAGGTGTTCGGGCATTGTAGGGGGTCTTGGTGGGGCTGGTGTTTCAGAGTCTAGGGCAGTGCAGTGGTGTTCGGGCAGTGTAGGGGGTCGTGCAGGGGGTGGTGTTTCAGGGTTTAGGGCAGTGCAGTGGTGTTTGGGCAGTGTAGGGGGTCGTGCAGGGGGTGGTGTTTCAGGGTTTAGGGCAGTGCAGTGGCGTTCAGCCAGTGTAGGTGGTCTTGCTGGGGGTGGTGTTTCAGGCTTTAGTGCAGTGGTGTTCGGGCAGTGTAGGGGGTCTTGCTGGGGGTGGTGTTTCAGGGTTTAGGGCAGTGCAGTGGTGTTCGGGCAGTGTAGGGGGTCTTGCTGGGGCTGGTGTTTCAGGGTTTAGGGCAGTGCAGTGGTTTTCGGGCAGTGTAGGCGGTCGTGCTGGGGCTGGTGTTTCAGGGTTTAGGGCAGTGCAGTGGTGTTCGGGCAGTGTACGGGGTTGTGCTGGGGCTGGTGTTTCAGGATTTAGGGCAGTGCAGTGGTGTTCGGGCAGTGTAGGGGGTCGTGCTGGGGATGGTGTTTCAGGGTTTAGGGCAGTGCAGTGGTGTTCGGGCAGTGTAGGGGGTCGTGCTGGGGCTGGTGTTTCATGGTTTAGGGCAGTGCAGTGGTGTTCGGGCAGTGTAGGGGGTCGTGCTGGGGGTGGTGTTTCAGGGTTTAGGGCAGTGCAGTGGTGTTCGGGCAGTGTAGGGGGTCATGCTGGGGGTGGTGTTTCAGGGTTTAGGGCAGTGCAGTGATGTACGGGCAGTGTAGGGGTCTTGCTGGGGGTGGTGTTTCAGGGTTTAGGGCAGTGGTGTTCGGGCAGTGTAGGGGGTCTTGCTGGGGGTAGTGTTTCGGGGTTTAGGGCAGTGCAGTGGTGTTCGTGCAGTGTAGGGGGTCGTGCTGGGGGTGGTGTTTCAGGGTTTAGGGCAGTGCAGTAGTGTTCGGGCAGTGTAGGGGATCGTGCAGGGGGTGGTGTTTCAGGGTTTAGGGCAGTGCAGTGGTGTTCGGGCAGTGTAGGGGGTCGTGCTGGGGGTGGTGTTTCAGGGTTTAGGGCAGTGCAGTGGTGTTCGGGCAGTGTAGGGGGTCGTGCAGGGGGTGGTGTTTCAGGGTTTAGGGCAGTGCAGTGGTGTTCGGGCAGTGTAGGGGTCATGCTGGGGCTGGTGTTTCAGGGTTTAGTGCAGTGCAGTGGTGTTCGGGCAGTGTAGGGGGTCTTGCTGGGGATGGTGTTTCAGGGTTTAGGGCAGTGGTGTTCGGGCAGTGTAGGGGGTCTTGCTGGGGGTGGTGTTTCAGGGTTTAGGGCATTGCAGTGGTGTTCAGGCAGTGTAGGGGTCTTGCTGGGGGTAGTGTTTCAGGGTTTAGGGCAGTGCAGTGGTGTTCGTGCAGTGTAGGGGGTCGTGCTGGGGATGGTGTTTCAGGGTTTAGGGCAGTGCAGTAGTGTTCGGGCAGTGTAGGGGGTCGTGCAGGGGGTGGTGTTTCAGGGTTTAGGGCAGTGCAGTGGTGTTCGGGCAGTGTAGGGGGTCGTGCTGGGGGTGGTGTTTCAGGGTTTAGGGCAGTGCAGTGGTGTTCGGGCAGTGTAGGGGGTCGTGCTGGGGGTGGTGTTTCAGGGTCTAGGGCAGTGGTGTTTGGGCAGTGTAGGGGGTCTTGCAGGGGGTAGTGTTTCGTGGTTTAGGGCAGTGCAGTGGTGTTCGTGCAGTGTAGTGGGTCGTGCTGGGGGTGGTGTTTCAGGGTTTAGGGCAGTGCAGTAGTGTTCGGGCAGTGTAGGGGATCGTGCAGGGGGTGGTGTTTCAGGGTTTAGGGCAGTGCAGCGGTGTTCGGGCAGTGTAGGGGGTCGTGCTGGGGGTGGTGTTTCAGGGTTTAGGGCAGTGCAGTGGTGTTCGGGCAGTGTAGGGGGTCGTGCAGGGGGTGGTGTTTCAGGGTTTAGGGCAGTGCAGTGGTGTTCGGGCAGTGTAGGGGTCGTGCTGGGGCTGGTGTTTCAGGGTTTAGGGCAGTGCAGTGGTGTTCGGGCAGTGTAGGGGGTCTTGCTGGGGGTGGTGTTTCAGGGTTTAGGGCAGTGGTGTTCGGGCAGTGTAGGGGGTCTTGCTGGGGGTGGTGTTTCAGGGTTTCGGGCAGTGCAGTGGTGTTCGGGCAGTGTAGGGGTCTTGCTGGGGGTAGTGTTTCAGGGTTTAGGGCAGTGCAGTGGTGTTCGTGCAGTGTAGGGGGTCGTGCTGGGGATGGTGTTTCAGGGTTTAGGGCAGTGCAGTAGTGTTCGGGCAGTGTAGGGGGTCGTGCAGGGGGTGGTGTTTCAGGGTTTAGGGCAGTGCAGTGGTGTTCGGGCAGTGTAGGGGGTCGTGCTGGGGGTGGTGTTTCAGGGTTTAGGGCAGTGCAGTGGTGTTCGGGCAGTGTAGGGGGTCGTGCTGGGGGTGGTGTTTCAGGGTTTAGGGCAGTGGTGTTCGGGCAGTGTAGGGGGTCTTGCTGGGGGTGATGTTTTAGGGTTTAGGGCAGTGCAGTGGTGTTCGGGCAGTGTAGGAGGTCTTGCTGGGGGTAGTGTTTCAGGGTTTAGGGCAGTGCAGTGGTGTTCGGGCAGTGTAGGGGTCATGCTGGGGGTGGTGTTTCAGGGTTTAGGGCAGTGCAGTGGTGTTCGGGCAGTGTAGGGGGTCGTGAAGGGGGTGGTGTTTCAGGGATTAGGGCAGTGCAGTGGTGTTCGGGCAGTGTAGGGGGTCGTGCTAGGGTATGTGTTTCAGGGTTTAGGGCAGTGCAGTGGTGTTCGGGCAGTGTAGGGGGTCGTGCTGGGGGTAGTGTTTTAGGGTTTAAGGTAGTGCAGTGGTGTTTGTGTAGTGTAGGGGGTCGTGCTGGGGGCAGTGTTTTACGGTTTAGGGTAGTGCAGTGGTGCTTGTGTAGTGTAGGGGTCTTGCTGGGGGTAGTGTTTTAGGGTTTAGGGTAGTGCAGTGGTGTTTGTGTAGTGTAGGGGGTCATGTTTTAGGGTAGTGCAATGGTGTTTGGGTAGTGTCGGGGGTCGTGCTGGGGGTAGTGTTTTAGGATTTAGGTTAGTGCAGTGGTGTTGGGGTAGTGTTTTAGGGTTTAGGGTAGTGCAGTGGTGTTTGTGTAGTGTAGGGGGTCATGCTGGGGGTAATGTTTTAGGGTTTAGGATAGTGCAGTGGTGCTTGTGTAGTGTAGGGGGTCGTGCTGGGGTAGTGTTTTAGGGTTTAGGGTAGTGCAGTGGTGTTTTTGTAGTGTAGGGGGGTCATGTTTTAAGATGCAACGCTCCAATACCTGACCAGTCTGCACTACATAAAACTGCAAAAAAACTAAAAATAAAAAGTGTTTTGCACACTTTTGTCATTGGGCTATATGTGGGCTACATCTGGGTAATATTTGTGCTACATTTGGGCTCTTTTTTCACTGGTGGCCATCTTGGAAGACTTCTTTGTTATGAAGTTTCCTAATTTCCTCATTTACTGCAGTCTCCTCAGTAGGAAATGCTTTCAGTTTTTTACTTTGATTCCATCAAGAATGCATTCAGATGTGTCACACATTTGCCATAAATTCAGAATGTTATTACTCTAGTTGTTCATTAGATCACTGTAGTAAAGCTACTGCTCACCAAGGAGTTAACTGGAAGTCTACTGCTGGTATTGAAAGTGATTGTTTCAGTCTGCATGTCAGAATTTTCTAATGAAATAGAAGAGGATTTGAGATCTCACTTAAAACATGCACTACATTTTCTTTTGCAGCACTAACCATAATTTCTATGGCAAAATGAACCCCCTCATTTTGTTCCTTTTTAAATTAAATGTTTTAAGTGTTACCAGTTTATTCCAATCAAGATGGCTTCAGGTGTGCCATACTTTTGTCATAAGTAAGGCTGTTAGCACTCTAGTTGTTCTTTAGAACACTCTGGGAAGCTGCAGTAGAACACAAAGGCATCAACTGACAGGCTGCTCCTGTTGAAATATAACAGGAAGATATTTGAGATCTCACTTAAAACATGTCCTAATTTTTCTTTCTACAGCACTAACCATAATTTCTATGGCAAAATGAACCCCCTCATTTTGTTCCTTTTTAAATTAAATGTTTTAAGTGTTACCAGTTTATTCCAATCAAGATGGCTTCAGGTGTGCCATACTTTTGTCATAAGTAAGACTGTTAGCGCTCTAGTTGTTCTTTAGAACACTCTGGGAAGCTGCAGTAGAACACAAAGGCATCAACTGACAGGCTGCTCCTGTTGAAATATAACAGGAAGATATTTGAGATCACACTTGAAACATGTCCTAATTTTTCTTTCTACAGCACTAACCATAATTTCTATGACAAAATGAACCCCATCATTTTGTTCCTTTTTAAATTAAATGTTTTAAGTGTTACCAGTTTATTCCAATCAAGATGGCTTCAGGTGTGCCATACTTTTGTCATAAGTAAGACTGTTAGCGCTCTAGTTGTTCTTTAGAACACTCTGGGAAGCTGCAGTAGAACACAAAGGCATCAACTGACAGGCTGCTCCTGTTGAAATATAACAGGAAGATATTTGAGATCACACTTGAAACATGTCCTAATTTTTCTTTCCAGAGCACTAACCATAATTTCTATGACAAGATGAACCCCATCATTTTGTTCCTTTTTAAATTAAATGTTTTAAGTGTTACCAGTTTATTCCAATCAAGATGGCTTCAGGTGTGCCATACTTTTGTCATAAGTAAGGCTGTTAGCACTCTAGTTGTTCTTTAGAACACTCTGCGAAGCTGCAGTAGAACACAAAGGAATCAACTGACAGTCTCTGCCCTTGTTGGATGTACATGTTTTACTGAGAATGTCAGACTTCATTCTCACATGACTGAGAAAGATAATGTGAATTTACAGAAAATATGCTCTCATTTTAGCTTCTGGGGCACCTTCCAAAACTGTATGGGACAAGCATGTGAAAATAGTTTTCTCTCAAACATGATTCATGATATCCCAGCAGAAGGTTTTTCACAGGGTAAAATCACCTTAGAACACACCACAATTCCTGAAATTAGTATGGTACCATCAACAAATGAATTCTAATGTAACTAAAGTCTGTTATCACCCTTTATAGTTCTCCTTTTGGTAACCCTCAAAATCTTCGATTCACTACAATGCATTTCAATGGGGTACTATCATTTATATTGGTCCCAAGATGGCTGCCAGCAGTTCCAGGATGAAGTGCTGACAGCCAATCAGATCTCACGATGACATGTGTGGTTAGGCTCCGCCCAGATATATATGTGTTTTTACTTTTGATTTTCTCAGCAACTACTGAACGGATTTACACCATTTAACAAAAAGGGTTCTTTTTGAACCAAGAACTACCTCTTTGCCAAATTTGGTGTAATTCCGTTCAGCAGTTCGGGCTGTAGCCTTGCATAAAGTTACCTATGGGAAATTGATTTTTTGACTCTTATTTTTTAATTTCTCCGCAACTACTGAACGGATTTACACCATTTAACAAAAAGGGTTCTTTCTGAACCAAGAACTACCTCTTTGCCAAATTTGGTGTAATTCCGTTCAGCAGTTCGAGCTGTAGCCGTGTCTAAAGTTTCCTATGGGAAAATGAATGGGGAAAACACGTTTTGGGACCCCCCTTTTTTCTCGGCCCCCGCTTGACGAATCACCCTGACACTTTCAGGGTAGGAGCGGACCGGAGCGGGCCATAAAGTTTGAAAGTTTCGCGAAGATTCGTCAACCGACGCAAGAGTTATTTCAAATAGAATGTCGCGGATTTCCTATGGAAAATAGGTCCTAACTATAACTATCTACTGGCGACCGCCAGTAGATAATATATAGATATATATATATATCCTGCTTCGCCGCTCATACTCCTTTCAAACAGGAACATACGAATGCGGACCCAAGCTCTGGTGCAATAAGTTTTATTTCGTGCCCTGCACTGCCGCTATATATATATATATATATATATATATATTCACTGAAAAAACCATAGGTTTTAGGGACAGTTATAGTTAGTTGGACATTTCACTCGTACAAAACCCGTGAAATTCCCCCATTATAGTTAGTTCAGCTAACTATAACTTGCGCCCCCGCAATGCACTGCTGATGACGTCACATATTACATCACTCATGACATGGTCAGTGACATCACTGATGACATCACTGATGACATCTCAAATGACATCACTGATGACATCATCCAGTGACTGTGTGTTTCTGTAAAGTTTAAATATTTTTAATATATATAGGAAAAGACGTATTGAAGAATGAGTGGGTGTGTAAGTGTCTGTATGGATGATTTAGTAGGTGCGTGACTGACTCTATAAGTGAGTGATTTAACGTATCTTACTGAATGCATGGGTTAGTGACTAAACTGGGTGAATGTCTGTATCCGTCTGTCTGTTGCTGTGTAAGTGGCTGCATGGGTTTGTGAATAGCTACATGAGTGTCTATATGAGTTATTGATTGGTTGTCTGAGTATCTGTATGGGTGCCTGAGTGTTTGTGTGGGTGGGGTGTGTGCGACTCTGTGCATAGATGTGTGAGTGGGTGATTCACTGGGTGGATGGTTTCAAGAGTGCATCTGTGATAGACTGTATGGGTGGGTAAGTGTGTGTAAGAGTGTGTTAGTGAGTGAATGTATGTCCCAGTGGTACATGTGTGAGTAACTACATATGTGAAAGCCAGTATATATGTGTGTTGGAGTATATAAATAGCTATAAGCGAGAGTGAGTGATTGTGATAGTGGCTGTATGGATGAGTGTGTGCTTGTATCAGTGATTGTATAAGAGCGTAACAATGTGCTAGTATTTGTATGATTAAGTGAGCTGGTGTGTGTATAACTGTATAGGTGAGTAAATGGCAGTGTGTTTAATTATTTGCATGACTGACTAGGTGTGTGAGTACCTCTTTGGATGAGTGGCGGTGTTTGAGTGTCTATATAGGAGTAAGAGTGCATATGATAGTCCTGTACTGAGTGACCATAAGTATGAGTGACTGTACGGGTGAGTGAGTGGATGTGTGTGTGTAGACCTAAGAATCAGTGAGTGGGTATGTAGTTATTGGTGTTGGAGTGTCTATAGTTTTGCGAATGGCAGTCTGTAATTTAGATTGGGTGTATCAAAGGTTATATTAGGTGTGTGAGGAGCTGCATCAGATTATCACGTGGATGATGTCATCAGTGATGTCATTTGAGATGTCATCAGTGATGTCATCAGTGATGTCACTGACCATGTCATGAGTGATGTAATATGTGACGTCATCAGCAGTGCATTATGGGGCGTGAGTTATAGTTAGCTGAACTAACTATAACGGGGGAATTTCACGGGTTTTGTACGAGTGAAATGTCCAACTAACTATAACTGTCCCTAAAACCAATGGTTTTTTCAGTGAATTTCAAAGGTTTTTTAAATGCTAATTTGTAACTATAACATATCTGAAACCTATGGTTTTTTCAGTGAATTTCAAAGGTTTTTTAAATGCTAATTTGTAACTATAACTGTCCCTAAAACCTATGGTTTTTTCAGTGAATTTCAAAGGTTTTTTAAATGCTAATTTCTAACTATAACGTGTCTGAAACCTATGGTTTTGTCAGTGAATTTCAAAGGTTTTTTAAATGCTAATTTGTAACTATAACGTGCCTGAAACCTACGGTTTTTTCAGTGAATTTCAAAGGTTTTTTAAATGTATTAATTTTTATATTATTTTTTTTCATACTGATTTACTACATTTTTAGAAACAATTTCTTTTCCATATTTTATTTTTTAAATTACATTGTAATTACATTATACATTACATTACAAAAAATACTTTCTCAGAATGAATTACTTTAGTTTAAATACTTAGCACATAGGCAATAGACTTTTAAGTACAGTAGTTACAGTTGTTGCAATGGGCAACACATTTTCAAACACAATGCAACATTCAGCTCAATGTGAATTTCTAGTTAAATGCAATTAGTTACTTTATGGATTACTTTTCTAACCACAGGACTGGATCCTAGATTCAGTCCTGGGACATCTCCTGTAAACAGTTGAGTAAAAGCGTTTTGGTTACAGTCGTGATTTTTAAGGAATATTATTGTATTTTAAAAGTTGACACTTAGAAACTTTTCCTCATAGAATCACCAATGTTATCCTATGGAAGGAAATTCACTTAGCAGGTAAAAACTGTTATCGTTACTTTTTCTTACTCAGTGTTGGATCCTGGATCCAGCACTGGTGCATCTCCTGTAAACAGTTGAAAAAATGCGTTTAAGTCATACAGGCGATTTTTAAGGAATATTTGTAGTTTGTGAAAATCGACACTTTGAAACTTTTCTGCTGAAAACCAGACAATGGATTCCTATGGAAGAAAAGATAAGTTACTGGTAAGTACGGTTAAAATTACTTTTCAGGGTCAGTGCTGGGCTAAAAGATGCAGCACTGGGTTCTCTCCTGATAACAGGTGAGTAAATCGGAATTCGTATTTCGGCTGATTTTAGAGGAATATTTGTATGTTTCAAAAATCAACACTTAGAAACTTTTTCAGCAAAAAGCAGGCAATGATATCCTATGGAAGGAAATTCAAGTTACTGGTAAGTACGGTTAAAATTACTTTTGAGGATCAGTACTGTGCTGAAAGATGCAGCACTGAGGTCTCTCCTGATAACAGGTGAGTAAATCGGAATTCGTATTTCGGCTGATTTTAGAGGAATATTTTAAAGTTCCAAAACTCCACACTTAGAAGAATTTCCAAGTGAAACCAGTCAATGTTAGCCTATGGAAGGAAATTCAAGTTACTGGTAAGTACGGTTAAAATTACTTTTCAGGACCAGTACTGGGCTGAAAGATACAGCACTGAGGTCTCTCCTTATAACAGGTGAGTAAATCGGAATTCGTATTTCGGCTGATTTTAGAGGAATATTTGTATGTTTCAAACATCAACACTTAGAAACTTTTTCAGCAAAAAGCAGGCAATTATATCCTATGGAAGGAAATTCAAGTTACTGGTAAGTACGGTTAAAATTACTTTTGAGGATCAGTACTGGGCTGAAAGATGCAGCACTGAGGTCTCTCCTGATAACAGGTGAGTAAATCGGAATTCGTATTTCGGCTGATTTTAGAGGAATATTTTAAAGTTCCAAAACTCCACACTTAGAAGAATTTCCAAGTGAAACCAGTCAATGTTAGCCTATGGAAGGAAATTCAAGTTACTGGTAAGTACGGTTAAAATTACTTTTCAGGACCAGTACTGGGCTGAAAGATACAGCACTGAGGTCTCTCCGTATAACAGGTGAGTAAATCGGAATTCGTATTTCGGCTGATTTTAGAGGAATATTTGTATGTTTCAAAAATCAACACTTAGAAACTTTTTCAGCAAAAAGCAGGCAATTATATACTATGGAATGAAATTCAAGTTACTGGTAAGTACGGTTAAAATTACTTTTGAGGATCAGTACTGGGCTGAAAGATGCAGCACTGAGGTCTCTCCTGATAACAGGTGAGTAAATCGGAATTCGTATTTCGGCTGATTTTAGAGGAATATTTTAAAGTTCCAAAACTCCACACTTAGAAGAATTTCCAAGTGAAACCAGTCAATGTTAGCCTATGGAAGGAAATTCAATTTACTGGTAAGTATGGTTAAAATTACTTTTCAGAACCAGTACTGGGCTGAAAGATACAGCACTGAGGTCTCTCCTGATAACAGGTGAGTAAATCGGAATTCGTATTTCGGCTGATTTTAGAGGAATATTTTAAAGTTCCAAAACTCCACACTTAGAAGAATTTCCAAGTGAAACCAGTCAATGTTAGCCTATGGAAGGAAATTCAAGTTACTGGTAAGTACGGTTAAAATTACTTTTCAGGATTAGTACTGGGCTGAAAGATGCAGCACTGAGGTCTCTCCTGATAACAGGTGAGTAAATCAGAATTCGTATTTCGGCTGATTTTAGAGGAATATTTGCACAATGGTGAAGGGAGGGGGCGGGGCCTGAGGTGACATCTGTGCAAACGCGTCCCCGTGGCGCGTTTTAAGTAGGGGGATTAAGTCCCCTTGAATCATGAGGGTCCCTACGGGCCAACTAGCCCACCAGGAACCTCCAGTATGCGCCAGGGGCTGCGTTGCAGAGACATGTACAGAGGCCACACCCCTTTTACACCTCTCTGCAACACAGCTCTGTGGCGCTTTCTGGACGTACCTGTTGGGCTAGTTGGCCCTCAGGGACCCTCAGGATTGAAGGGGATTTAATTCCCCATCTTAAAACGCGCCACGGGGCCTGTTTGCACACATGTCACCTGAAGCCCCGCCCCTCCCTTCACCACTGTGCAAACGCGCCCCGTGGCGCGTTTTAAGTCGGGGATTAACTCCCTTGAATCCTGAGGGTCCCTGGGGTGCAACTAGCCCACCATATACCTCCAAAAAGCGCCACAGAGCTGCGTTGCAGAGAGGTGTAAAAAGGGGCGTGGCCTCTGTACACCTCTCTGCAAGGCAGCCCCCTGGCGCATACTGGAGGTTCCTGGTGGGCTAGTTGGCCCCAGGGACCCCCAGTATTCAAGGGGAATTCGTTCCCCCTCTGCAAACGCGCCAGGGGGCGCGTTTGCAGAGTGGTGAAGGAAGGGGGCGGGGCCTGCGGGCCCGATCGTTTTTTTTTTTTTCCCCTGAAGGGGGGCTGTGTGGCCCCCCTTCCTTTTTCCTATTTTTAGGCCCTGGGGACCCCATCCCCCAGGGCCTTACCCCTTTTTTTTAAATTCAAATTTAAAAAAAACGGAAAGGGGGCCGCGTGGCCCCCTTCCCTGGGCCTGTATTGGCCCCGGGGACCCCATCCCCCGGGGCATGGCCTCTTTTTTTTATTTGGAGGGGGCTGCGTGGCCCCCTCCTCAGGCCATTTAAGGCCCCGGGGACCCCATCCCCGGGCCGGCCTAGCACTTTTTTTTTTTTTTCTCTTTGGGGAGGGGGGCTGCGTGGCCCCCTCCGTGGCTACTTATGGCCCCGGGGACCCCATCCCCCGGGGCCTGGCCTCTCATTGGGGACTGTGGGGGTCCCCAAACCCCCACAGTCCCGCCGGCTCCCCGTGTCCTACGGGAGCCGGCATTGCTTTACACATGGGGAGCAGCTAACATGCTGCTCCCCATGTGGAAAGCAATCAGCTTTGGATATTGGAAGAGAGAGCAGGTTTCCTGCTCTCTCTTCCAATATCCAAAGCAGTTTGCAATGACAGGACGGGAGCCGCGAGGCTCCCGTCCTGTCATTGCAAACAGCAGTGTCCCGGGGTAGGCACCCCGGGACACTGCAGGAGCCGGCCCTGGGGGGTGGCGGTCCCCAGGGCCACCACAGGCTCCAGGAGGGGGGCCGCGCGGCCCCCTCCTTACATTTTGAAAGCCCCGGGGAGGTGGTGGTCCCCGGGGCTTGGGGGTCCAAAACGGACCCCCATTGTAATTTTTCTTAGTGCCCCGGGGAGGTGGTGGTCCTCGGGGCGTGTGGGGGCTGGAGCCCCCCACACAGGTTTTTCAAAAATAAAAAAGAAGCCCCGGGGAGGTGGCGGTCCCCGGGGCTGCGGGAGGGCTCAGAGCCCTCCCGCACCATTATACATAAAGCCCCGGGGGTGGTGGTCCCCGGGGCTTGGGGGGCCCTTAGAGGCCCCCCACACATAAAATTAACCCCCCCAGCATGCCCCCGGGACTTGGCCCACCCGGGGCCAATTAACATCGAAGCGCGGGAGACCGCGCTCGATTTTTTTCCGGCAGGATCCGCGCACCCTGAGCGCATCCTGCCGATTTTTAAAAAAAAAAATATATATTTTTTGCCCAGGGGGTCCTTGTGGGACCCCCTGAGCAGACCTAGGGGGTCAGGGAGTTTCTACCCTGCCCCCTTTGTGCGCTTTGCGCACTTGTTTCTGTCCCTCGGTTCTACCGAGGGACAAAATGGCTGCCAACACTTCCTGAATTTGGAGTCAGTTGACAGCCAATTAGCATGCAGCTCGTGATCGGGAGGGTGCGCGAATCCGGCACGCGGCCATAGATATCACTATCTTTTTACTTTTGATTTTCTCAGCAACTACTGAACGGATTTACACCATTTAACAAAAAGGGTTCTTTCTGAACCAAGAACTACCTCTTTGCCAAATTTGGTGTAATTCCGTTCAGCAGTTCGGGCTGTAGCCGTGTCTAAAGTTTCCTATGGAAAATTGCATGGGGAAAACGCGTTTTGGGACCCCCTTTTTCTCGGACCCCGCTTGACGAATCCCCCGAGACTTTCAGGGTAGGAGCGGACCGGAGCGGGCCACAAAGTTTGAACATTTTGCGAAGATACGTCAACCGGCAAGAGAGTTATTTCAAATAGAATGTCGCGGATTTCCTATGGATAATAGGTTGTAACTATAACTATCTACTGGCGGCTGCCAGTAGATAATATATATATATATATATATATATATATATATATATATATATATATATATATATATATAATATATATATATATATATCCAGCTCCGTTTCCTTGTTTCTCAAAAGAAAAACAGCACTCGTGGGGGCAGCTGCTAGAGTTTATTGACAACGCAAGCGTTGCCAATAAACTCTAGCAACTGCCTCCGCGAGTGCTGTTTTTCTTTTGGGAAACAAGGAAACAGAGCCTGGATAAATATCGCGGGCGCACCCGCGTTTGTGAAGCACCCGTCCGCAAGTGCGCCGTTCACTGTGCATCAAGGAGCATATATATATATATATATATATATATATATATATATATATATATATATATACACACACACACACACACACGGACACATATATATATATATATACATAGATTTTATCTCTACATATATTTATATATATGTATCTATATACACATATATCTATACATATATATGTATATAGATACATATATATATCATTCACTCTTTATACTTATGTATATATATGTATCTATATACACATACATATGTATATAGATACATATATATACATATATCATCTACAGAGAGAAAGAGACTCTCTCTCTCTCTCTCTCTCTATATATATATATATATATATATATATATAAAGAAAGATCTCTCTCTTTCTCTAATTTTTTTTATAGCTATGGCTTCCCTGGGGGCCGATTGTGGCCTCCACGGAAAGCACATAGCTATAAAAAAAAAATTGCCCCCATTGGCCGACGCAAGCACCAAAGGGGTTAAGCTGGATACAATAAGTGCACTATCCAGGGCATTCTTAGGTGCCTCTGGGGAAGCTTGAGGAGCATTTCCTTGGTCAAAAAGCCTTGGGAAATGGAATACTCAATCTTCTGAAGGGATATTGTAGGGAAAAATAATGTTGATTTTTATATAATTTTTAAGGCCATAAACACAGTTCTAAGGTAAGTACTTTCAGAGATGGGATTTTGCAAAGTTCAATTAATATATATCACTTCTATGCGCAATTATGCACCATAGGAAACAATGGCGATAAAGCAGAAAAATGCATGGAAATTCAGGCAATGGTTTCACAAAGTTCACCTTCTTGTTTTAAGTCGATGTTGGGACCAGGTCCAAAGTTCCAGCACGAGATGTTCAGGAATGTCCCAGATCAGTTGGGAGCAGAGGTGCTGAGGTCTTGGAAGCTGGTGTTCAAAGATGAAGAGGACCACTTGCAAAAGCACTGCACAGAGGGACTTACAAGTAAGTCCGATGGGTCTCTAAGGAGGGAGAGATCGCAAAAGCCTGTGGACCATGGGAGCAGGGCTTGTTGGTTGGTACTGGGGCCAGTGGGGCCGGGTGCAGAGTGAAGAGGTCAGCCGGGCGTCGTGCATCTTGAGGTCCTTGCGGTCAGGAGTAGGCAACTTGTAGAGGCGATCTTGGGACAGCTGGGCCACTCATGAATTAGGACAAGGGTGCCTCGACATTCCTCAATGGTTGCTTACTTCTGGTGTTTTGGAAGTCCAGAGCGGACTCTTCTTCTTGGTCTTTGCTGTTGTAAGTCTGTTACCCTGGGTATTGTTACACTGTGGTTCCGGTAGGTCCTGGTGTCTCCAATCTTGGTGGGGAGGCAGATCTGGCCCTCCAGAGTTGTTGTACTTTTTCTCGCTTTGGTGCTGAATTGAGGTCATCGGGGGGTGGCATGTTGACAAACCGGACTTCATGGGATCTTTGCCTGCGATGCATAGGGGAGTGATACCTTCACTCCAAGGGAGCTTCACAGTGATTTTCTTGAAGTCTGGAGGTGTTCTGGGGTTCTTGGAGTCCTTTTGGGATTCAGGACAACAGAGCAGCAGCGATTGTTGAGTCCTTGGAGCAGCAGGCAGGGTTGATGTCGTTTTCTTCTGAAGCAGGGCTTCAGTTCTCGAGCAGCGGGTCATCTTTGTCCTGGTCTTCTCTTGTCAATCAAATTTGATGTTCAGGTCTTGGGGTGCCACCTAAATACTGAATTTAGGGGTGTTACAAGGGGAGACAAGTAGTAGCCAATGGGCTACTCACCTTTATGGTGTCTACACCCTCTAGTGACCACTTCCTGTGAGAAGAGGCACTACCCTAGCCCTGATAGGTGGTTTTCTCACCATCACAAGATGGCTGAATTTCAGGAGAGGTGTTCACCTTACCTGCCCTGCCCTAGGGGTGGTGTAGGTTAAGTGGGGACCCTCCTCCTATTCTAACTAACTTTCCCACCTTTCATCCTGCCAGAAGTGAAGCAGGAAAGGGAGCCTGGCCTCCCCCACTATCTGGAGGTTCCTGTATTGGATCTCAAAGGCAGAACTGCCTTGATGCTTCTCACCCAGGAAGGCCATCCTGTCCTGGAGGAGGTGTGAAGGACCTTCGCCCAGAGCAGGCTTTGTCTCTGTCCTCTCAGAGCAGTGGCTTTCACCCCATGAGGTCAGAAAAATGTCTGACAATGGCAGGCTAGCAAGAGCTAATCAGGAACCACACAGTGCTTGGTAGGTCTTAAGAGGACCCTCTAAAAGGGTCTCCTGTGTGAATTTATTAATAAATCCAACACTGGCATCAGCGAGAATTTATTAAGACAAGATGTTTGGTACCAAACACCTTATAAATCAGTGAAGCCATCATGAAGCTAGGAAACGCATGCTGACAAGTGTCCAGCCCATGTACTCTTTATGACTTCCCTGTCCACTTACAACATCTCAAAATGGACTGAACATTGTAGGGGCATATCTGCTCGTGCTGATATGCCCACACATAGGATATAGTGCACCCTGTCCTTGGGCTAAAGGCCTGCAGTAGGGGGGACTTACCTATATCCCATGCAGTGTATGGGAGGCATGGCAAACAGGGCGGCGTGCCATGTCGACTCTCCAGATTTCTCTGCACCAAGACATGCAGCCTGCAATGGCAGAGTGCATAGCCTTGGTGAGGGGTCCCTGGGGTGGCACAACAGTGGTGCAGCCCCAGAGGACCATCTTCAGTACCCATGCCCTAGGTACCAGGGGTACCATTTATTAGGGACTTACAGGGGAACTGAAGTTGTGACAATCGTGGTACAGTTATTAGAAAAGAGACCTGGCACTGGAAACCTGGTTAGCCGGGATCCATTACACTTACAGTTCAAAATTACATCAAACATCAGGCAAAAAGTGGAGACTTTTTATAATATAACAAGGAACAGTAGCATTGTCAACTTGCACATCCCTTAAACACCCCAAACGAACTAGAGTGCCCATGCCTGCTTATTGCTAGATGGCTGGTCAGGGTATTGCATACAATTGATCTGGTAGGATTTTATTAAGGACAATGACTCAAGAGTTAATCTATCCATTTCCACACAATTCCTCCAATAGGCCTCCAATATCTGAGGATACAAACTACAATTCACATAAAGGCAAAAGTAACTGAGATGAACATTCTTTCATATAGATCATTCTATCATGAATACTTTTGCCGTAACCCATTTCACATAGTGGATAACAGGAGTAACATCATTGACTATACAATGAACATTTCATGAAAAACTGATGAGAAAGAAAATGGGTCAAAAAGAATATGAAAGAATGTTCATCTCTGTTACTTTTGCATTTATGTGAATTGTAGTTTGTACCCTTTTATATAGCACCATTTTGTATATAAACTTTGACTCTATGAAGTATACACCCTTGTAGAATTGTTTTTTCTTGCTGAATGTAGCTTATTTTTGCGTTTGATTCGTTAGTTAATTAAATAATTCATTTTCTGACATTTGTTTGTATTAAGCCACCAATTGAGACTTAAAGATAATTCATATTGTATATTTTCCAAAGACTGATATCAAAAAGAATCCCTTGAAGGCACTATTACCTGATCGTATCTGCAAGATACAGCGCATTCCTGTCCTTCCCTCCAGCGCCGGTGCACAAATAGCAGACATTCGCCAATGCAGACACCCTTACGCCATGGTGCAAGGGTGCCTGCATTGCAGGGAGGATTGTTGTTGTGCAGGAAGGGACACCTTCCTGCACAAAAACAATCAATAATGGTGTGTGTTTTTTTCTTTCTATGTGTGCTGCAGAATGCAGTACACAAAGAAAGATAAAAAAACAAGGAAAAATACAAGTATTTCTCCTAGTTTCTCCACTCCTACGCCTCCCCTAGGGAAGTGTAGGATTCTGACACATTCCCAGGTTTACGACACTTTGTAAATCTGTGAATGTGTCAGGTTCCATGGACGTTGCATGGGAACAGCCACAGCAACACCCTCGGAATGCCCATTTCATGCAGAGTGATACGTGAAAGAGGCCCATATTTACAAAGCCATGAAATGTCACGCAGGGTGACCTTACTTGGCCTTGTAAATAAGGGCAGGCACACTGTGCCACCGCTGCATCTAAAAAAGTGATGCATTGGAAGCGCAGTGGGCTTGAAAATTAGGCCTGCAGTGGTTATGTGAGTAAAAACACCTAAAAGCACAAAGTAATTAAAAATCAACCCATACTTAAACCACTAAACTACATTCACTGAAAAAACAAGTTTGAGGTGCAGTTATGGTTAGCTCTATTAGAACACTGTAACACGTGTAAATGAATTTAAGAAATTCACTTGTAAAGACAGGTAACGTATAGTTAATGTTACAAATTTAAACTAAAAGCTACTGAAATTTGCAGTTAAGTTTGTCCACTCAAACCATAACTCGCATAACTGCCATGTAAACCATAACTCATCCACCAAATGCAATGATTGTGAAATTAAATATGTACATTAAAGTAACAACACCTAAATGCACAAAGTAATACAAAATCAGCCCATACACAAAACACTAAACTACATTCAAAGTTGTCACTTTCATAGTGTTAAAGGTATGTAATATTTTTGCATGAAGGAGTCTTTACAACATTTTAACTGCATCTGTCACATCAAGGTTAAGGTCATGCACATTGTATTTGGCAGGTCATACAAATCAAAAGTTTAAGGAATATTTTACTAAATTCTCTCTTATAGCGTGCATTAGCTTTTGTAAAAAATGACCACACTTATTTCTACTGATAATTCAACAACACAGAAATCCATTCAGCTAAGATTCGATGTGCTGTAATTTATACTGCTACTGGGCTATTTGTCTCTTGGTAAATAATCAAAGCATTTCAAGTTTCTGTGATAAATCTATTTTCTGCACGCTTCTTTTGATACCAGTTCGATATTTTTGTGTGTTAAAGTTGATATACCATTGCTCATCTTTTTTGTTCTCTATATTTTGCCCATTTTGTGTTCCCATTTGCTACACATGTGACATTAGTTAGAATTATTTAATGAAATACTACTAATGATTCATCACAGTTGTCCACAAACTTGCAACCAGCTAATTTTTGGAAACGTTTTCATCCCTTGCAAATAATTACTTGTCCTGGATTTAAAAGTAAAATATGTTATTCCTATAATGTGTTTATTTATGAACCATTAAATGACTATGTTATACCACTTCAATAAATCATGTTTTACTCAGTTCATACATGGTTGCTACTTTCATTGTTACCATTAGTCAATCAACGGAATTTAAACATTGTGCAATCATTCAATTTGGTAATCAAAATGGCAAAAGTATGGGATTTTACCATTGTTTGATTTGGTTATAACTAAGGAGTCAGCCACAATATCTCCAGTCAGACACCTAACACTGGTCCTGCCATCACCACTAAAGCTTCCCAGACAATTGCTATTTGTTCATCTTTGTGAAATCTTTTATTAGGCTATCATACCAATTTTTTTTAGTGAGAAACTCAAAAGCACTCATAAGCATGTGCTTCCACAGTGCAAGTATGTTAACAAGTAAGAGAGGCAGTATCTACCTCTTTAACCTACATTTTCTAGGTTGTGTTCCTTGATAAAACTAGAACGTGCTGCAAGAAACTGTGTTATTGGTTGAGGGGGTTGAGTACCCTACTCAAACATGAACCACAATCCTTGTCAGGATGAGCCACAAAAGTCAATAAAAAAACCTGTGCTTCACCCTCTGGTTACTTGGCACAAACGCAGGCAGGCATAACTTGTTGCTGGAGTTTAACATAGGTGATCGATGCAGGCTGGTCAAAACTTTCCTTACAGAGGAGTGCACTCTGACGCCAACCTAGGGTCCAGGACCTAGGGAAGTACCTCTTGGGGATCAGGGACTCACTCCAGCAGAGGCCAGTAGGGCTTAGGCAAGTCCAGTTGCAGGACTAGGTAGGTTCAGTTGCAGCAGGTCAACTGGGCAGTTGCAGGGAGGTCTCCGGAGCCTGTTGTGTCCATGTAGCTCAGAAAAGGAGGTCAGCCAACTGACACTTGGAGTCACTCAGGTTAATTTGGGATGAAGGGATTAGGTCAAAACTTGCTTCTCGAAGAGCAAGGCATGCCACAAGCAGCAGGGCAGTCGCACGGCGGGCAAGGCAGGCCTCCAACAGCAGAACAGGCCTCTGGGGGACAAGGCAGTCCATCTTCTGCCGTCCACAGATCGTGGAGCACACATGAGTTGGTCTAAAGGTCCATTATTTATACCTAGTGCAAACCTTTAAGTGGGAGAAACTTCTAGGCTATCCCCTCATCTGATTTTGGAAATGTCCTTTATTCAACTACTCAGGCTACAAGTTGTCTAGGGTGACAAATTGCAAGTGTCAAGTTCCTTTGTAAATATATTGGTGGAAGCCCTTTGAAATGTATGTCGGGCAGAGAATAGATCCACCCCAACCTGGTAGGATGGCCCATTCTGCCAACATCTAGTCCCCCTTTGTCTCATTGTTTTGGAGGAATCCACACTGGCCAACTACCAAATATTTACAGTCATGTGACCCAGGACACGTGCTACAGGCCCTACAGGGTTAAGATAAGAAAATGTTAATTTTCGAAAGGTGGCATTTTCAGAATTGTGACTCAAAATCCACCTTTATCATTAAAGAGGACTTCAAATTACAATTCTTTCCAAACAATAAATTTCTACCTTATCCCAATCAAAAGCTTGCACTTAGTAGATATTATAAGGTAACCCAGTATTATCCTAAGGGAGAGGCAGGCCTCCCAGTAGTGAAAAACTAATTTGGGAGCATTTGACTACCAAGACATGTAAAACCTAAAAAGACATGTCCTACCTTTAAAATAACATGCACCCTGCCCTATGGGCTGTTGAGAGCCTGCCACAGCGGTGACTTATATGTGTTACAAAGGGGAGGTTACCACAATGCACCCTGCCTTATGCCTTTATTTTGCCAGGTCGAATTGGCAGTTTAAAACTGCAGACAGTTCTGAGACATGTTTTAAAGGGCTTCTTAAGTGGGTGGCACAATATGTGCTTCAGGCTCACTAATAGCATTTAATTTACAGGCCCTGGTACATATAGTACCACTTTATTAGAGACTTGTATGTAAATTAAATATGCTAATTCAGTGAAGCCAATTTTTCCATTTTTAAAGGAGAAAGCACAAGCACTGGTTAGCAGTGGTACAGTGCACAGAGTCCTAATGTAAAAATGAATTTCAGAAAACAGGAGAGGAGATGGCAAAAAGACTGCAAGGTCTAACAGCTGTGGATTTGGTTCTGGAGTTTCTGATCTCACTCTTTATCCTCTTCAATCACTATGCTTGACTTTTCTGGTCCAGGACCTTCTTCTTCTCAGGTTGCTCATGTTTCAGTTCTAAGCAGGCTACACTCATATTTCACCATCCATTAGGAGGATGTGACAGGCCTCTGGGCATTGGGTGTGAGTTACAAATATCACTTGAGTTTTCACATTTTCACTAAAGCAGTGGTCTCTTGCCGGTGGTCATCCAAATGTGGATGACCGTTGCTCCGTTTCCAGGGAAAAGTTGAGGTCCAGGTCAGGGCCGGTTCTATGATTTGTGGTGCCCCGGGCAGGATTGGAACATAAAAGGCCCCTCTAATTTGCATAAGAAGTAATATATTAGGAAGTGACATCATAGGAATTGTGTATTTACCATTCATTTTCTGACATTGTTCAAACAGCTTTGCAAGAAGCTACTTATCTAATGTGGATATCACTGAGATGGCTACAAACATAAATAACCCTAATAAAATAAGTACGAATATTTTAAAGCTCTATTATGTGGAAATATAACACTTCAAACTAGGTTGAAAAGCTAGGCCTATGTCTCTCCAAAACGGATGTTTCCAGATTAGTGCATGATTAAAATTCTAAGACAGATTGTCCCAGAGCTAAACAGTGGGTCTTCAGATGACTCCCCGATACTCCTGTTACACCAGTGAAGTTCAAGGTTAAGGTATTTGGTTTTAGCAGGCATGAGCCACAACCCAAAGGCATACATGCTGGTTCTCCAGCAAACAACAGAAAGCACTGATTGCAGAAAATAAGAGGATGAGACGCCACAGATGACATACACTGGTGGGGTGGCTAATATATTGGCAGGAAGGAGCACTTCAAACTGGACCATTTGCACACATTGAATGTCTAAACATACCAACTACTCTCAAACTCCATTTTAAAGAGATGCAAAGAGCTGTACTAGCTTAAAGATATAAAGATGAGATTGCTAAAAAGGGACAAGAATGTGTGTCCAAGGAGAAAACTGCCAAAAACTATACTGGGAGCCAGTCACTAAGCAGACAAGTAGTAAATTAAAGCAACATAACAAGAGGGATTTATTATAGCAGACTCAGTGCAGTTTCCCCCTACAAGGAAATAACCAAACTGCACCTACCCTCAGGTAAATCCACTGGATCTTGGTTAAAGAAATAATTGAATGCAAGACCCTTGAAAGACTCTTTCCATTATCCATAAATTACTCCAGTCATGCCCCAGGCTACCTTATTAAACACTTTTGGTCCTTCCAATTGCCAATACAGGAATTGCCCCCCTAAAACTACTGCCAACCTACTCACATAGGCCTTATGACTGCCTGTTCACCTCATATGGGTTGAAGCACTCTATGGAAAGATGCCTCTCTCCTCAGTCGGTCCATTGCAACAGCCCCCTTCTACTGTACACTGCCCCTTCTTCTCACCTCCCAAGCAAGGCAAATTCAAACTGTGCTGCTAAAAAGCAACAATTTCCCCAGGCCTCACTGTCACTCCTTGAGTTTTGGGATAATATGTTGTGGAAAGGGGCGCAAACCATCTTGTGCTTGCCCAGGCCTGCCCATTGTCATTCTGTACTTGAAAGTGATCCAGCTAGCTTAGGGAGCATGACCAGACTGGCCCTGTGAAGGAGCCTGGTAAATGTATTTTAATATTCTTAGGTACAGTATAACTAGTGTGTAGCATACATGGCTCTAGTTTCTTGGACAGTGAGTGACAAATGATGCACTGTAAAACACACTAGAACAGATACCTAATAGGTCTTCAAGCTACTTTTACAAGATATTTGGGCTTCTTCATCTTCCCCTTTCTTCAGGGCATTTTGTTAAATTACACCAAGTGGGGCAGTTTATGCTCATTTCTTTAGTTATTGTTCTTTTCAAAGAGATGAATGAAAATACCACACCAAAAGGGTATCCTGGTGCTAAGGAATTTCCAAATTAAAGGTACAGACTATACTAATGTAGTGAAAGGACAGTTTTAATTTGTTTCAAGAAGATTTAAGATACACCATAGCTCAAGATGGAGAGATTTCCAGTCCTCTGAAGCTAGAAAGGAGAAGGATCTACCTCCAATATGATCCCTCTTGATTTTAGGATGCACAGGACCATGGCTGTTACAGAGCGAAGGAGTCTGAAATAAATGGAAGAAATAATATGGTGCTGAAGAGAGGACCTTTTTATGCACTTGGCAAATGGCAAATGGATAGATCGTTTGGTAACAGGAACCAACAGAAAGGTGAATAGAAATGATACAGCATCTGTGGCAGACTCAGATGAGAATCCTATCAATGTTCTTTATGATCTGAATGGTACCAAATGCAAAAGCTGGGAGGTCCAGAACACTGGAACATTCACATAGTCAGATTGTGAAAAGATAAGTGACTGTACAACAGTCTTGCTGCAGTGACAGGGGTGAAAATACAGGATTTTGTGTTGCATATGGATGTAGTAGAAGTAGGTAGATGACACACTGTTTATCCAGACAAGGAGAGATGATGTTGGAAAATGAATCCAGGATTTCTTTGCTGACTCACCCAATGTGGTTGATTAGCCCAGCTGCACAGGCCACCAAAGAAGACTGTATATGGTACCAGGCCCCTTAAAAATGTGAACGCCTTATGTTTCGCTATAAGATTTTAATGAGTTTGTCTTTAACCAGAGAGCAACTGATTGCATGCAGGTCTATTAATGTTCTTGGTTAGAGACCGGATTTTCATTTCATGAGATGATGATTTGGATATCAATATGCATTGAACATAAGCACGAAACCAAAGGGTTGTATGAATATGGCTAACTGGGTAAGTGGAAGAAAAAAAAACAGAGGCCCGTGGAGTTCTAATACTAAGAGATTTAGTACATCACCTAAAATGCATGGGAGGCCTCTCCGATAGGATAGAGATAAAGCTATGCCATAGGAATACTTAAATTCCAAGTTGTTCAAGTTGATTCATAAGCACCAGATGGGAAATTGACAAATGTGACACTATAATTTAGTAATATCAAGGCTGCTCTACCTTCCTGATCAAGAATCAGGCACAAATCATCTGCTACTTACAACTCATGGAAAGGTCAGAATCCAACTGGTAAATGATCAGTAAGTACATTTGGTTCTATGACGGAGATTTGGCAGTTGATTTATTTTTCAAGGATGTTTGAGAAAAAGGCAGCAAAGAGATGTCAGAAGATGCTGAGAAGTTTTGAGCATGTTGAAGGATTTTTGAGCATAGAAATCAACACAGCTTACTCATTTTCTTTTCTTTACTTTTCACCTCATCTCTTGCCCCAGCCTATTACCTTCTCTTGCTGGTTCAGTCCCTCTTACATCCACCTCATTCTACATGCTCTCCTCTTAATGTCTCATATTTTCCCAGTCCTCTAACCTATTCTATCTGGTTCTGCCACTCTTACATCCATCTTCCCCTCAACCCTCCATGGTCTACTCTTTACCTCTCACCTTTCCACCCAGCCTCTCACATTCTCCTCCTGGATCTGCCCCTCTTACATCAGGGGGGTGGGTCTAGGAATATAAGGAATTACCCCTGCAAGATAAGTTCAGGGACAGGTTTTCCGCCTACTAGGATTGGTGCCACTTTGGCTTTTGACAATGGCAGTAGCAGGCTTATGTGTGAATTACATCTGCCTATTATAGGGGCTGCCCCATTGAAGTTGGCATAGTTGGTGATCACATCCCCCAGTCCATCCTCTCTAGAGGAGGTCCCACCTTTTCCCAACCAGGGCCCTTTTGATCTCTATCCTCATAGCAAATCACACCTCCCAGTAGGCTGCCAGGTGACAGCTGGGCTTTATCTCTACCAGAGGCTTTAGGCTGAAAAGCAGCAATTTCTAAAAGTGGAATTTTCAAAATAGTAATTTAAAAACTGAACTTATCATCAGATTGGATACATTCCTAATATTTGAGTCTTTGAATCATGGTTCAATCTATTCCCAAACTAAAGTTATACATTTTACACTGTTATAATGTAACTCTGTGATTTTCTATAAGAAAACCAGCCTTATCACTTTGAAAAATTACTTTGTAGATTTTTCACTGCCAGAACATGTAAAACTTAAGCAATGTGTCCTACTTTTTTACTACCATGCACCTGTCCTGTGGGCAATTTGGGCCTTTCTTAGGGGTGACTTATAAGTATTAAAAAGAAAAAGGAAGGTTTAAGCATGAAAAATGTTTAGTTCACCAGACTGAATTTGCAGTTTTAAAACTTTGGCTGAAGGGTATAGGTCATGATTTTACTTTATCACTTTAATGGTGGCACAATTGTTGCTGTAGTACACTAGCAAAAAGAACAGATGATGTATGGAATGCTGAACAAATCAAACATTCACCCTCAGTCACAGATCTGGGTTTAATCCATTGTTTGTTTGCTCACCATTCCACCCCAGTTTGGACCCGTCCATTTGCAAATCAGTCTTAACCCTGCCCCCTATGAGAATAATCCAGCCCAAACTGCCAGGCCAGGTCCTTTCTGGACCAGAAACAAGCATCCTGGGACTGGTTTCGGGGTATCACCCCTCATCAGCAAGGCTAGCTTGAATCCAGTGCCACAGTGAGCACTTGACCCACGTCTGGGCATACCCTTCCCACTTAGGGTGACAAAAGCAAAAAGAACAGATGACGGATGGAATGCTTAACAAATCAAACAATTACCCCCAGTCACAGATGTGGGTTCAGATCATAATTCTTTTGCTCACACGCCACCCCAGTTTGGACCCAGTCAAATGCAAATCGGTCTTGACCCTGATCCCCATGTGAACAGTCCAGCCTGAACTGCCACTAGAGACATTTAACTAACAGACCCTGGGTATACTGGGTACCGTATGCTAGGGACTTATAGTTAGGTTAAATGTGCCAATAGGGGATTAACCAACTCTACATGTTTTAGTGGTCAAAACACATACACTGGGCACTGGATGGCATCACTATGCCAGCAGCATCAGTCCAGAAATTGGGGGATGAACATCGAAAAAGTGACCTTTCCTTCCAGCCTCCATTCCCCCCTCCCACCTCACCCCCCCCCGATGATAGGTGAGGAGTTTCTTAACCATTCCCTTCGTGGGTCTTCTAATCTAAGAGGAAGAACCTGGAAAGGCCATTTGCATGGGCATCATCATTCCCAGGTCTGTGTTCTATGGTAACGTCCATACCCTGTAAACAGATGGATTACCTCAATACTTTGGGGTTATCCCCTCTTATCTGCATTAGGTATCTGAAAGGCCTGTTGTCAGTTTGAACTTTGTAGTGAGTCCCAGACAGGCAAGGTCTCATATTCTTCAGGGAACAAGCCACAGCAAATGTTTGCGTCTCAATGGCACTCCAACTCTGCTCTTTGGGCAGGGGTTGTCTATTAACCCTTTGACTGCTAGGTCTTTTCCCCCTAGATGCTAAACCCTTTTTTGGTTATTTTTGGTAGTTTGCACTTAGGCCTCCATATCTTTTTTGCACATAAGGTATCCTGGCCAATTTTGCGTCAATTTTTTATTAACATCCTGGGAATTCGAAAGGTACCTCTTGTTTGTGGATTTCCCTGAGGAGGACTTAAGGAAATAACCAAATCACAGCTAAATTTTGTATCTTAGGGGGGCAAAAATGGAAAAAGGGCACTGCAAAAAATGGTCTGTTTTTTTCTCCTAAAAATGGCATCAACAAAAGGTTTGCTGTGTTACAGTCACCATCTTCCCAGCTTACCGGAAAATACAGAGCTGAATCAAAAAACCTATTTTTTTTACCACAGTTTAGGCATTTTTCAAGCAGGTAGCCCATTTTTCCTGTTAATTATTTGGTGCTTTCAAGCTACTTTCAGTTTGTGGTGGAAACTGCTGTTAACTCATGGGTGATCCCAGACATCTATAGATTTATGAAAAGTAGACACAATTCTGAATTCAGCAAGGGGTCATTTTAGTAGATCCCTCATGGTTTTCCCAGAGAAACTGACTGTTGAAATAAAACAATATTGACAATTAGTAGGAAAAAGCATCCATTTGTGACAACCTTTTCATATGTAACCTTCTGTCACAAGGGACAATTTGCAAAAGCAATATATGATTGCGTCCACTAGACATTTCTGGTTGTGTGAATATATCAAGTTTGGCGGTGTTCTAGGAACCCATGGTACCCAGAGCCAATAACTGAGCTACACCTTACAATGTTTTTTAATTGTGTACTGGGTATAGAGCAATTTGTATGGTAAAATATAAAGAGTGAAAAATGAGTATCAAGGAAACCTGCATATTTCTGAAATGGGCAAAGGATATGGAGTTTAGGAGCAGTAGTTATTTGCACATCTTTGAAATTGTCGGTACCCATGCTAACTAGCATGTGATTCAGAGGTCATTTCTCAAAATGTCTTCTTTCTCACACGCTGGTTTGCATTTGGAAGGTACAAATGCAGAGAAATAAAACTGGTAATAACATATGTTCTCCTATTCTGTGTTCTTTGCAATAAAAATGGCCCCACACTTGTGTGAGTAGGCCTTGTGTCCGCAACAGCCAATGGGCAAAATGCAACACAGACTCATTTTTCCACTCCAAACTGACCCTTTTTTTATAATTTGGCTAGATGTGGAGTTTGGACCCTAGCTCTGCAGGGACCTAGGGAAACCTAGCAAGCTTGTACATTTTTTAAACTAGACACCCAGGGAAATCTCATTAGGCTTTCTAACCTAGAAGCCCTTGCAAACCTCAAACTTTGACTAAAACACACACATTGTCCTCACATTTCTGTGATGGAAGTTTTGGAATCTGTGGAGAACCACAAATTTCCTACCACTATGAATTCCCCAATTCTCCCAATAAAAATGGTACATCCCTTGTGGTGCACATTTTTCCCACGACATGGACACATCACATTTTTCCTCTCAAAACTGACCCTTTTTTTTCAATGTGGGTACCTGTGGATTTTATGCCCTAGCTCTGCAAGGACCTAGGGAAACCTCGCAAACCTGCACATTTTTTAAAACTAGGCACCATGGGGAATGCAGGGTGGGGTGACTTGTGTGGTGTGCACCAGGTTTTCATACCCAGAAGCCGATGCAAACATCAAACCGTGACTAAAAAGACACATTTTCCTCACACATCTAGTGATGGAAAGTTCTGGAGTCTGTGGAGAGCCAAAGGTTTCCTACCACCTAGCATTCACCTAAGTCTCCGATAAAAATGGTACCTCACTTGTGTGGGTAGGCCTGGTGCACGCAACAGGAAATGTCCCAAAACAAAGTGGCGACATAAACATTTCCTGTCACAAAATGACCTGATTTAGCAATGGTGGTAGCTGTGGTTTTTGGGTCAGGGCTCAGCAGCCAACCAGGGAAACCTACAAAAGTCAGACATTTCTGAAAACTAGACAACCAGGGAAGTCCAGGTTTGTGCACCTCGCATGGATCCTACAAAGTTTTCTCACCCACAATGTTCTCCACACATCAAACTTTGCCTAAAATTGTGCATTTCCCATGCATTTATGTGGAGTAAATTTCCAGAATCACCTGGAACCTACAACATTCTTATCACCCATCATTCCCCTACTTGTTCTGATAAAAATGCTACCTCACTTGTACATTTGGGCCTATTTCCCATGGCAGGCATGCACCAAACCAAGATCAATGGGAGTTCTGCAGGGCGACCCTCATTGACCGTGATTTGTTGTGGACCTGTTGTGGGCACTAGGCCCAGCCACACAAGTGGGGTAGCATTTTTATTGGGACCAGGAAGAGAATGCTGATTGGTAGGAATTTTGGTCATTCATGTGGTTTCTGGGAGTTTATGTCACAGAAATGCAAGGAAAAAGTGCAATTTTATTTCAAGTTTGAGATTTGCAGGGCATTGTGGTGAGAAAATGTAATGTAATCCACATGAGGCGCACCATCTTGGGCTGCCCCAGGTGTCTAGTTTACAGAAATGTCTGTGTTTGTTAAGTTTCCCCAGATGTCAGCTGACCCTAGCTCAAAACATGCAATAGAAGTAGCACAATATTGGGATTTAGCACCACTCTGCTATCCATATGTAAAAGAAAACACCAAAGAATCAAATTTCTGCTCTTGGCAAATGGGCAGGAATGCTGTAGTCCCCACAATGGCAGAAAAACGCTACTGTCCGTTCTGGAGTGGGAGATATGGCTTGATGCCAGAGTACGTCACCCAAGCCTTTTGCTCATTTTGGTGCCGTGTTGAGATCCCTGGTGTCTAGTGGCCTTTCTGTCACCCAGGGGGATATTTTCTGTAAATGCCAACAATCTACCCTCATGTAGAAGAAAGACTTATGCACCTATACTGGGGTGGGAAAATGGTGCGATGACTGGGTGAGCTGCCCAAACACCTCTTTTTTCGGTCCCAAAAAAAAGGTATGGGGTGGCTTACCCAATCATCATGCTCTGTTCTCACCCCTGAATAGATGAATCAGTGTTTCAACCCACAGCAGGTGGAATGGGTGTGCTTACCCAAAATTTCTCCTAATGGACAGAAAGACCATTGGACACCAGGGAAAACAGATCCAAAAATTGGCAGGGGGAGGCTCACCCCCGGCATCATGTCATGCTCCCATCCCAGATTAGGTGCATCAGTCTTTCTCTTTCCCTGGCGTGTCGATTGAGGATGTTTGCCCAAAATCTTCCACCAGGGGACAGAAAGGCCACTAGACACAGGGTGAAAATTAGGCCAAAAAACATAAAAAGGGGGTGGGGTACATCACCCATGCATCATGCCATGCCCCTAGTCCTGAATGGGCGCAACAGTTTTTCTGACCCTTTGGGAAGATTGTGGCTATATACACCCTCCAACCCTTTTTTACGTAAGGCAGAGAAAATAACTCCCTAGTGTATAGTGCACTGTCTCCCTCGTCCTGGGGGGCATATTGGAAGTAAAGACCTCTTATCTTCCACCCAGGGAGGCAGAAAGTCAATTGGGGCTATTTTGGGATGGGAGTTTGTCAAAATGTCTGGGCAGTCCACCCTGATCCCGACAGTAATAAAAAAAATCTCCCTGGTGTGTAGTGGGCTCTCTGCCCCTCCCCCACAGGGCAGATTGGAGGTAAAGACCTACCATTTATCCCTATGGGTGCAGAAATGCTGTTGCCTTATTTATCGATGGGGGTTTGGCCCAATGCTTAGGTTAGCCACCCACACTCCTTTGCATTATAAAGAAAAATGCTTCCTGGTGTATAGTGGACTTTGTACCCTCCTGGGAGGCAGATTGGAAATAACTATCTCCTATCTGCCCCACATGAGGGCAGAAAGACTTTTGGGGTTGGAGGGCGGAGGGACATTAGCCCATTGCCAGGGGTGCCCCCCATATAGGCTCCTTGGGGGTCTAGTGGGCTTTCTTCCCACAGCCAAGGGGCACATTGAAGGAAAACCCCTCCTACTGGCCCCCTACAGGAGGCAGAAAGACTGTTGGGAGTTATTTGGTGGGGTGGAAGCTAGGCTTGATTCCTGGGTGGGTTGCCCACACCTGAACTCTACCGTGGGCTCAATGCGGTCACCAAGACTGACACACACCCCATCGCCAGAGCTGATGAGCTCATATATCAGTTTGGAGTTCCTCAGCATGTTTGACTTGATATCTGGGTACTGGCAGATTGCCTTAACCGAAGGGGCCAAAGGGAGTTCTGCATTCTCTACCCCAGAGGGGCACTTTCAGTTCTGAGTCATGCCTTGCATGCCTGTCTCCTTCCAGAGGTTTTTCAACCAGGTCCTGGCTGGGTCGGGGACCTTCAGTACCACCTACCTAGATGACATTGCAGTCTTCAGTTCTAGTTGGGGACCCACCTTTGCCAACTTCAGGAAGTGCTTCGGGCTCTGCAGAGTGCATCAAGGCCAGTAATTGCCAGATAGGTCAGGGTTCAGTGGTCTACTTGGGTCACCAAGTGGGAGGTGGCAAGGTGCAGCCCCCCAGGCCAAAACTGAAACCATTCTGGCTTTGGAACCCCCCAAGACCCAGCCAGAGGTGGGAGCTTTCTTAGACCTCACTGGCAAGTACAGGAGATTTGTCAAGGGATATGGCATCATTGTTACCCCCTTGACAGAGCTGACTTCCCAGAAGTAAGCCATGTCAGGTGATCTGGACAGAGGTGTGCCAGAAAGCTTTTGACACTCTGAAGGAGAACATGTGCACAGCACCTGTGCTCAAGGTCCCTGACTTCTCCCAAGAATTCATAGTGCAGGCAGATGCCTCATAGCATGGTGTAGGGCCAGGGCTTTCACAACGAAATGAAGAGGGCCTGGATCAGCCTGTAGCCTTCATCAGTAGGAGGCTACTTCCCAGGGAACAGAGATGGAGCACAATAGAGAGGGAAGCCTTTGCTGTGGTCTGGGCACTGAAGAAGCTAAGACCATACCTGTTTGGTACTCACTTTCCGGGTTCAGACAGAGCACAGACCCCTCAGATGGTTAATGCAAATGAGGGGTGAGAATCCCAAACTGTTGAGGTGGTCCATCTCCCTACAGGGAATGGACTTTATGGTGGAACACCATCCTGGAACAGTTCACGCCAATCCTGATGGTTTCTCCAGGTTGTTCTGCCTTAAAGAAGAGAAATCCCAAGGGGTTGAGTAGCTCTCCCCACTGTCAGCTGGGAACGGACATGTGTTAGACCTGGCATCCTTGGCATGGTTTCCCTTGACTTTTTGCCTTTAGAAAACCTGTTTTTGCTAACTTTGTTTTTGCTGGCTTTAGGACTCTGGGCACTTTACCACTGCTAATGAGTGCTAAAGTACTTTTGCTCTCTGCTTAAAACATGGTAGCATTGGCTTATCCTCAATTGGCATATTTAATTTACTTATGAGTCCCTAGTAAAGAGCACTAAATGTGCCCAGGGCCTGAAAATTAAATGTTACTAGTGGGCCTGCAACACTGATTGTGCCACCCACTTAAGTAGCCCTTTAAACATGTCTCAAGCCTGCATATTGCAGAGCCTGGGTGGTAAGTTTCAAATCCCCTTGCTAGGCCCAAACTTTCCTTTTTGATACATATAAGTCACCCCTAAGGTAGGCCCTGGGCAGCCCAAGGGCAGGGTGCAGTATATTTAAATGGTAGGGCATTTACTTTTAAGTTTTACATGTCGTGGTAGTGAAAAAGTCTTACATTAGTTTTTCACTACTACGAGGCCCAACTCTCCCATAGGATAACATTGGGATTGCCTTATTACATTTTATACGTGTAATTTTAAATTGGGAAGAGATTGGAACCCAAGTTTGGTGTCTCTGAAACCACTATTTAAAATCACAGCTTATGGCAAAGTCAGAATTTAAATTGTAATTCTGAAAATGACACTTTTAGAAAGTTGGCATTTTCTTACTTTTGCCATTTGTTGCCTTCTACCTGAATCTGAATACACGTATGGCGTGGATGACAGATGGGCTTTGTGCATTCCCTCTAGACAGCCACACACAAAAGGGGCTTAGGTGTGACTGATGGGCCATCCACATCATCCTGATGGGCCATCCTGGGCAGGGTGGGAGGGAAGAGCTAATGCTTAAACCTGAATAGGCTTTTTCCTGCCCCCCCCCCACACACACAAAGGGCTGTATACCCCCTGTAGTGAGACTGGAGCCAGGAAAGGAAGAGCAGGACTTTTCCCCACTTCAAAGGCATAACTAGATATAAGTAATGGACCTCTGACCAACTCAGAACACTTCTGGATCTGTGGATACTCTGCCAGGAACAAGTACTGCTGTGCTGCTAAAAGGACTGCCACTCTGCTGGACTGCTACTCTGCTGGACTCCTGTATTGCTATGCTGACCTGCGGCCTGCTGCCCTCTTGCCTGGGAGTGAGAAGGCCTGGATCTGCATCCCTCCAACCTAGAACCAAAGTGACTCCAAGAGCTTTCTGGCTTTCCTCCTGACTGATGTCTCAGGGACATAAAAAACTTCCAACTCACAAAGCTATAGCACCTGTACTCTGCCATCTGTGAGTCTTGCCCTTACATGTGGTGCCAATCCAGTCCTGGACCCTTGAAAGTGGGTATAAAGTGACGCTCCAACTAAAAACTCAACACACATGAGCTTTTCAGGAGGCCAAGGCTGACCCCTTTTTCCAATCCATGCTCCATTACAGTCGGCCTGAACGTTTTAATTTGACCATGTCAAGGGCAACCAGATAGCCCCGGTTGGTGCTTTATGCTTTTAAGCACTACATTTCTGTTTATTCTCTAAAGAATCATAACTCCAGTTATACTTATTGGATTTTTGTTGTTTTGGTCATGTTTTACTAATATAATCATTCTCCAATTTTCTAACCTGGAGTGGAGAATTTTTGTGGTGTTTTTACTGTGTTACTGTTTGAAGTGGTGCACAAATTCTTTTTACACATTGCCTCTTAATGCTTATGACTTATCCTGACTAGTATTGTGGTTCCTAGAAAAAAGGAGAAAATGGCAGTAAGGGATAATTAAAGCCGCACCACCTATCTATACACTATTTTCAAAAATGCACACGGTCACTGTTGCCCACCTCCTTGGTCCACTGCCAAAGAACCACAACACTATGATACACAAAGAAAAGCACAGAGAGGCAACATAAGTATAAACAAGCACAAATGCAAAGCAAAAGAATCTATCCAGGCTCTTCGGTGATGTTAAATCTGATCCTTTAATGAATACTTGAGCCTCAAACGACATGAGGCGATGACAAAATGCAGCTAACGCGTTTCGCCCTAAATAGGGCTTCCTCAGGGCAATAGGCAAAAGTACCGCAATCCGAAAAGTATTCAGAAATATACCCCGATTGTTTCAAAATCCCAGATAACTCAAATTGATGAAGTTCAATTCCAAAATATAAAATCAATCCCAGTCATAATCATTGGTGTGTACCCAAGTTCTCGTAAAGTCCGTAGTTGCTCAAAACAATGAAATCAGATTCCAAATTGTAAGGTCAAATCCAGTTCCTGTCCTTGTATTCAGACAAACTGTAGAGTACTCACTATGATAGGTGAGACATGTAAAATCTCTTCGTTTTAATAGAAGTTAGTCCATGAGCACATCTCGAGCGACGCTGTATCTTTCAACCCGCCGCCGAACTGAAAATACTGGAATTGAACTTCATCAATTTGAGTTATCTGGGATTTTGAAACAATCGGGGTATATTTCTGAATACTTTTCGGATTGCGGTACTTTTTGCCTATTGCCCTGAGGAAGCCCTATTTAGGGCGAAACGCGTTGGCTGCATTTTGTCATCGCCTCATGTCGTTTGAGGCTCAAGTATTCATTAAAGGATCAGATTTAACATCACCGAAGAGCCTGGATAGATTCTTTTGCTTTGCATTTGTGCTTGTTTATACTTATGTTGCCTCTCTGTGCTTTTCTTTGTGTATCATATTGTGGTTCCTACTAGGACAGGGTGCATACCTCTGCCAACCAGGAACTCAATTTCTAACAGGCATCAACACTACTGTGCTGACCCAGGGACTACTAGAGAGCTCAATCACCCCCAGCTCCAACATCTTAAGAATCTCAGCTTTGATCCTCACCTTTACCTAGTATGACAACTGGAAGAGATTACTCTTGACAGGTGACCTGTTACCAGTGTCCACATGGACACACCACTGGGCCTGGCCAGGTCTCAATGAGAGCAAGTCAGATAAACTGCCCAAACAACTAATGACAGTCCTTCTGTTGTTTTTTTAGCAGTATTCCAGAGAGTACTACTCTCTCCATTGAACCATCCTTGGCATTGTGTGACAAGAGGTCTGGGAGATACTCACTTTCCTATTCGTCTTCCCGACCTTTCAACATGAGCATGGTGATGTCAGCCCTGTCATACTGGAGTTAAGCAGGCCTACGTGGATCAAACTTTAAGGATTCCTGAAGCTTTGTAGGTCCACCAGATAGGTGTTCTCTACCTCCTTCAGCATTGTGTATAAGTACTCGACATCTGACACCACCAACTCAGTAGACTTCTGGACCTGTGCATACTCTAGCAGCAAAAAGGACTGCTGTGCTGCTGAAAGGACTACTACTATGCTAGACTGCTACTCTGATGGACTCTTGCTCTGTTGTGCTGACCTGCTGCCTGCTGCCCTCTTGCCTGGGAGTGAGAATGGCTGGACCAGCATTTCTCCAACCCAGAACCAAAGTGACTTCAAGGCAGCCATGGCCTGTGCAGGTAAGAGTGGTGGGGCCGGGTGGGGGGTATTTAGACAAGGGACGTATAGGGAAAATTAATTTTTTATTTAATTTTTCCTCATGGTGGTCTGTCGAATTCCCCCCAACCCGGCCCCACTACTCTTACCTGCATGGGGCGTGGCTGCTCCAAGGGCTTGCTGACTTTCCTCCTGATTGAAGTCTCAGTGACATAGAAGACTTCCAACTCACATTGCTACCTACAGCACCTGGACTCTACCATCTGAGAGTCTTGCCCTACCATGTGGTGCCTATTCAGTCCTGAACCCTTGGAAGTGGGAATAAAATGCTGCTCCAACCAAAATCCATGCATAGATGCTGTTGCACTGCTCAGAACTGGTGCATCTCCATCTACACTGATGCATCACCACTGCTCCGAAGATTGACTGCATTGCATCACTGACGACATGGCACTCCAATGCATCTCCGACTTTGTGCCGCTCGGAGCCTATACCACGCCTCCATCCTAAGGATTGACGATTACGCATCACCTCCTCTGCTCCTCGCATTGCACTCGATGTCATTGCAAACAAAGTACTTCTCAACGGGCTAAAGCTGGTCCCTGTATCCGACCCACACTCCATCACGGTTGGCACGTTATACTTTTAAGCACTACATTTCAGTGTATTTTTTTTTACATTCATAACTCCGGTTATACTTATTGGATCTTTGGCATTTTGGTCTTGTTTTAAGTGTAAAAATATTCAATATTTTTCTAACTTGGTGTGGAGTCTTTTTGTGGTGTTTTCACTGTGTTACTGTTTGAAGTGTTGCACAAATACATCACACATTGCCTCTTAAGTTGAGCCTGACTGCTCTGTGCCAAGCTACAAGGAGGTGAGTACAGGTTAATTTAGGGTATGTTTGTGACTTACCCTAACTACCCTTTAGAGGGTCCCTTGAAATCCTACCAAGCACTGGTGTGGTCTCCGACTAGTCATAGCCAGCCTGCCACCGCCAGACACATTTTCTGGCCATATAGGGTGAGATCCCAAGCTCTCAGAGGCCAGAAAAAAAGCCTGCTCTGGGCAGAGATGCAGTAAAGCACAACAGGATACCCATAGACCCAGTTGAGACCTGGGTGTCTAGTAATATAACATGCAACAATGTCTCAATAGGTAATATTCATGGACAATTATATCAATCGGGCCCAATAATTGCAAAAAGAGGGAAACAGGGAGATATCAATGATTATTTGATTTAGTAAGGAGCAATGTATATTTTTTTGAGGAACAAAGAGTACAAAAAGCAATATCAGCACTATTTACATTGAATGAGGGTGAAACCCAAAGAATCTTGTGCACAACAGTGCTCATGCAATTGTGAGAATGGCGCAAGTGACAAGTAAGGTAAGAGAACACAGCGACAAAACGGCTCAAGGGAAGAAAATGGTTGTAAATTTACAAAAGTTCCAATGTAATTGTTAAGGACATTTATCAGCATCAACGAATTCAAGGATCAGAGATGCGACAAACGTTGCGCTGAGTGGCCAGAGGTGCATCACCCCTCCTCCAGGCCGGAATGGTCTTACAGAGCGGGAAGCTTCAAAGGCGATGTCGCCTTTGAAGTGCAACCCAGGCTTCCCCGGATAGTGGGGGGTGCCATTCGCCTTGTCCTGCTCCACATTTAGTGAGACAACAGACAGGAAAATTAATTTGATGAGGAGGAGGGTCCACGATTAGCTAGCACCACCCTAAGCTGTGGCAGGCGATGTGGACCCCTCTCTTGAAAATCCAACATCTTGAGATGGTGGGAAAACAACCTATCAGGGCTAGGTTACTGCGTCTTCTGACAAGAAGTGGTCTCTTAGAGGGTGTAGACACTGTAAAGGTAGGCAGCCCATTGGCTACTACCTTAAGTGGTATCCCTGGACCTTAAACCTTAGATTTGATGGACAAGAAGAAGACACAGACAAAGAAGAGCTGCTGCCCGGGAAATTAAGCCCTGCTGCAGAGAAAATTGGCATGAAACCCTGCCTGCTGCCTCAAGGACTCGACAATTTTGGCTGTGCAGACTCATCCTGAACCTGTGAAGACTCCAAGAACCCCAGAGCTCCCCCAGCCTACGAGAAATCACTGAGAACCTCCCTTGGAGTAAAGGTATCATTCTCCTGCCCACCGCAGGCACCAATCCTGCTAAGACCAATTTGTCGACCGCTGCTCCCCAGCGACTCTGGCACAGCAGCCAAACCAAAAGAGGTAAATCAGCTCTAGAGGGTAAGATCTGTCTCTCCATGAAGTTTGGAGACACCAGGACCTACTGGAGCCACATCCTGCCATTCCCTGGGGTACTGGACCCCCTTCAGCAAGCAGCAAGATGAAAAGTATGTTCCGGAATCCTACTACTCCAGAAGCAAGCAACCATTGAGGGAGGTGGAGACTCCTGAGACCCCTGTGGTTAGTGGCCCAGCTGTCCCAAAGTCGCCTCTCCAAGTTGCCTGCTCCTGACCATTAGAGTATTAGTATTATCTACTTTTGCCTCTGCAAATCAATAAGGGACACACTGAACTCTTTGCACAGTGTACTTCATTTAAGTACACTATATAGAGAGACAGCTTCCTACATTGGTGGATAAGAGGTGGGGTCTCTGACTTTGCCTTTGCTGATACCACTCTGTCAGTAAGTGACCACACAAATAATCCAAAGTTGTGTTTAGCCAGTTGTATTTTTTCAATTGGTCGATTTTTGTATATTTTAAAATTAGCTGTTAGGGCCTTGGTTAAGTCCCTGTATCCAGTTGTTAAAATGTAAAAATCTTACTGTATTTAGGACAAAGAAAAGCGTTAAGGTTTTTTTAAAACTTTATAAAAAGGTCCCAAATTTAACAAAAATAATGAGTGGTACCGATAACCAGGATCAGGAGCTCAACCTTACCCCTTCCATGGACCTGTCCTATGCCAGGTACAGGGCCCTCTGTAAAGGTTATGGTATTAATACTGGCAAACTGCTAACAAAGAAAAACAAGAGATAACCCAGAATTAGTAGCTCAATCTGATGAAGATGAGACTACTGAAAATCACACAGAGGACAAGGATGAGTCCTTCCATTCAGAGCCAAATGAGGGCCCCTCATGCTAGAAAGGTTGACCAGGAGATTGAACTTAGAAGCTCAACTCATGGATATAGAAAGACCAAGAAAAGAGATGGACCTAGCACCTATCTCTTGTGACAGCTATTTTGTAAATAGAGAGAGAGAAGATTCCTTTGACTCAAAACTCCCCAAAGGCATTGTCTCTAGATCCTCATAGGGTAATGACATCACCAAATGGTTCACTGCTTTTGAGAGAGCCTGCCTAGCAAGGAAAGTAGCCCGAAAAAATGGTGCTTCTCTCTTGTGGGAACTATTCTCAGTAAAATGCAGGAATAGACTCCTTATATTGAATGAGAAAGATGCTGAGTCCTAGGACCTCATGAAGGGTACCCTG
This sequence comes from Calotriton arnoldi, assembly GCA_963921515.1. NCBI lineage: Eukaryota > Metazoa > Chordata > Amphibia > Caudata > Salamandridae > Calotriton > Calotriton arnoldi. The sequence goes on from CAWUFW010001414.1 coordinate 1,550,068, forward strand.
ATTGAGGGCTTTAGACTCACAACTGAAGAATATAGGATAAAATTCAGGGAGACTTGAAAAACACAGAGTCTGTCCTTGGTGGAATTTGTTGACTTTTCACTGGGTGGTTGGTTAAAAGGTAACAATGTGCATGATTAATATAGGCTTTACAATTTGATCATGAAAGAACATCTGTTAAGTAATTGTGCACAGGAAAATTTGCATCAATACCTAGTGGACCTGGGGCCAGTCTCTCCTTAGAGTTGGGGAAGAAGGCTGATCATTCAGTAAGAACCAGTGTCCAAAACTAGACATGGTGGGGGTGACCAAAAGAAAGAAGCCAAAATGACTCCTCCAAAAAAGACAGTTGATCACTCTGAAAAAGAAAAAAGTAAGGAGTCTTCTGTAGGCCTCCAAAAACTTGTCCAGGAGGGTGGGCCCAGAGACACATCACAAAATAAAGGTGGGTACCAGGGTATGAATTGAGACCCCAGGAAGGATTGGGGCCTTCACTGTAACACAACAGAGCACCTAGCCAGGGACCCCTGTTGTCCTAAAAGAAAACCGGCTAGTACATCTGCCTGGGTTGCTAGTGTAGCTTTTGAGGGTAACTCCTCAGATAAGGAAGCCACCCTAGCCTTTAACACTATTGTGCATGAAAGGCTGGTTCTCTCCAACCAGTTTATCCCAGGTGAGACAAAAAGAGTAAGGGTCATCCCAGGGGGGTCACTAATAGGCCTGTGGTGGTAGTGCCCCTAGAAGTAGCTGGGTCTCTTAGCCTGGAAAGGGTGGTAGTTAGTAAAGACACCCCCTTGACTGTCACTTTGGAAGTGACCACCCAGAGGTTGGTCTGAGCCACACAGAGATACTGTTCCAGGGTCAGTCCTTACCCAAGGATTCCGAGAGTGCTGAACCTGCAACTAGTACAGGTAAGCACCAAATGAAATAGAAGAGTACGTGTAGGAAAGGTGAGCAACTGTTCGCCACAGTTCCAGTGAGCCAGGGAGATTCTACACCAGTAGGGGAGAGTTCCAAATTTGGCACTGGTTAAACCCAACCTGCCCCACAAAAAGTCCTGACTAGTCAGGCAGCTGTTCAGCTTGAGTTGGGGGCTCCTCATTTGATAGAATCTAGGGTGGAAGAAGGGTGTTTACTACAAGAGGTAGTGCCCTCACTCGAAAGCAGCAGACAGGCAGCCTGAACCCCAGAAACCTATTAATTAGTTAATTCACCTGTCAGTGAAGAGCTAAAAGTGTGGTTCTGGGCACTGACAGCTACCAGTGGCCTCTGCTGGGTGTGTGCCTTTATGGCTGCACGGTCCTTGGCATGGTGGTCTGACCCTGTGTCAAATAGTAAGTTAGGCTCCCTGGCCCTGTTGATCATGGTGGGGTTACTCAAGCTGTGGGTAATTTCTCTGGGTAGGCTAGAGATTGCCCTGGCTAAGTTAGAATTAGCAGAGGTGGACACCTCTGATCCTAAACTAAAAATATTGGGCAAGGTCACTAAAGAGATAGACAAACAGCATTTTAAATTGGGTCCTGGACCTGTTGAGGTAGTCCAGCTCCCCAGAATGACTATCCTGGACAGAAGGATGTAAGGCAGAGTAGGCCCTGCAACAATCCAACCAGTTCCCCTACTCTTTTTTGCCTGACCGACTAGGATGACTCCCCCAGGTTTGGCTGAGTCTCCTGGCCTGTGGGCTGAGGCGGGTTTGTCTGAGAAACTGGGTGTCTGTTGCAATACCCCCACACTGTTTGCCTGGTTTTTGATGCAACTTTGAATTAGATGCACTGGTCCCTGCCAACCAGGCTGCCAGTACCAGTGTTCATTCTCTAAAAAGGTACGACAATTGCCACCACTTCAGCAACTCCTACAAGTCCCCAGTAAATGGTACCTCTGGTACCTAGAGAATTGGGACTCAAGACGGTCCACTGGGGCTATAGCACAAATTGTGCCACCCTAGCTGCTTCTCACCAAGCAAACACAAAGAGATGATGGACGGAGCACTGAAACTTTTCAGACACTCACCCCAGTCACAGATCTGGGTTGAATCCATCATCGCTCTTTAGCTCATTTCGCCACCCCAGTTCAGACCTGGCTATATGCAAATCAGTCTTGACCCTGTGCCTCATGGGAACAGTCCAGCCAGAACTGCCAAGCCATGTCTTCCCTGGACCAGAAACAAGCATCCTGGGTCCGGTTTCGGGGTAACAACCTTCATCAAATGATCTGATACTTAGGTACACTCCCTCACGTAACCTACGATCAGCGCACCTTCTGCTTCTGTCTACCCCCACGTTCAAGCGGAAACGTCAGGGAGGCTGCAGATTCGCCTCTCTCACTCCAAGACTGTGGAATTCTTCCCCCTTGGAGATCTGTTCATGCACTGACCTACTGAGCTTCAGGAAGACCCTGAAAACGTGGCTGTTTGTCCAGGCTTACGAATAATTATCTCTCCCCTGGACGCGGCTAATCCTAAAACCAGCGCCAAGAAACTAATCGGTGTACGTGCGCTTTACAAGTCTTTTTTAACATAGCATAACATAACATCAGCCAGGCTAGCTTGAATCCAGTGGCAAAGTGAGCAAGGGACCCACGTCTGGGCATACCCTGCCAACTTAGGGAGAACAAAGCAAATATATCTCCTTGTGTTGGCTTTGTTAACCCCTCACCAAGACCATGCAAACTGCAATTACAGGCTGCTTGTCTAGATGCAGGGAAAATCAAAGAGTCGACATGGCACACAGCCCTATGTGCCATGCCCTCATACACTGCATGAGATATAGTTAAGGCACCCCTACTGCAGGCTTTACAGCCCTAAGGCAGGGTGCACTATATCCCATGTGTGGACATATCTGCATGAGCAGATATGACCCTGAAATATTTGAGCCATTCTCTGATATTATAAGTGCACAGGAAAGTCACAGAGAGAACATGGGAAGGATACTGGTCATTAAGAGTTTCCTAGCTCCATGATGGCTTCACTGTACCCTATGATGTTTGGTAGCAAACATCTTGTTTAAATGAATCCTTACAGATGCCAGTGTCGGATTTATTAATAAATGCACACTGGAAGCCATTTTGTGGGTCCCCTGCAATCCTACCAAGTACTGGTGTGGACTCTGACTAATCATAGCCATTCTGCCACAGTCAGACATGTTTCTGACCTCATGGGGTAAGAGCCCGCGCTCTCGGAGGCCAGAAACGAAAACTGCTCTGGGAGAAGGTTCATCACCCCTCCTCCAGGCCAGAATGGTCTTCCAGTGCGGGAAACTTCAAAGGCTATGCCACCTTTGAAGTGCAGCCCAGACTTCCCAAAACAGGGGGGATGTAAAACTGCCTGTCCTGTTCCACATTTTGCTAGAGGACAAGCAGGAAAATTAGTTAGATGATGAGGAGTGTCCACGATCAGCCAGCACCACCCCTAAGGTGTGGCAGGCGATGTAGACCCCTCTATTGAAAATCCACCATCCTGAGATAGTGGGAAAACAACGTGTCAGGGCTAGTGTAGTGCCTCTTCCCACAGGAAGACACCGTAAAGTTAGGTCTCCCATTGGCTACTACCTGTGTCCCCCTTTAACGCTCCTAAACTTAATATTTAGGTGGCATCCCTGGACCTTGAACCTTAAATTCAATGGACAAGAAGAAGACACGGACAAAGAAGAGCTGCTGCCCAAGAACTCAAGCCCAGCTGCATCGAAAATTGGCCACAAACCCTGCCTGCTGCCTCAAGGGCTCGACAAAAATGGCTGTACAGTATTGTATTGAACCTGTGAAGACTCCAAGAACCCTGGAGCCCCTCCAGCCTTCAAGAAATCACCAAGAACCTCCCTTGAAGTGACGGTATCACTACCCTGCACACTGCAGGCACCAATCCCGCTAAGTCCTGTTTGCCGACTTGCTGCTCCACGGTGAGTCAGGCACAGCAACTGAACCAGAAGAGGTACATCAGCTCTGGAAGATAAGATCTGTCTCCCCACCAAGTTTGGAGACACCAGGACCTACCAAAGCTGCACTGTGCCAAGACCCAGGGTACCCAACCCCCTTCATTTCATCAAACAGTGAGACGAAGAGTCCGTTCCGGACTTTAACTACTCCAGAAGCAAGCACCCATTGAGGGACATCAAGACCCTGAGACCCACATAGTGAGTGGCCCAGCTGTCCCAAAATCACTTCTCCAAGTTGCCTGCTCCTGATCGCGAGGACATCTCAATGCATGGCGCTGGGCTGACCTATCTGCTCTGCACCTGGCCTGATCAGCCCTGGTAACAATGATACAGCTGTGCACCAGTGGTCCTGATACCCTTGTGACCTCCTCTCATGAGTGGGACCCACCAGACATTACTTTAAGTCCTCCTGCGCAATGTCTTTTCAAGTGGCCCCCTCCGTCGTAGCGCACCAGCTACCAACACCCTCAGCATCCTGCTCCCGGCCGAATACGGGATGTTCCAGATTTTCTGCTGCTGGAATATTGGACATGGTCCTCCTATTGACCTTAACGAGAAGGTGATTTCCGTGAAAGCATTGCCTGATTTTATATGCATTTTTCTGCTTTTCCTCATTGACTTCAATGGTGCGTAATTCCGCAAAAAACTGATATATTTCGTGAACTCTGAAAAATCGTAAATTTGAAAGTACTTACTGTAAATCAAAGTTCTTCATCTTAAAAATTGCATACAAATCAATACTATTTTTATAACTTAGTCTCAAATGTATTCTTGAGTGTGTGTCTCACTTATTGCCTCTGTGAGTACAACAAATGCTTAGCACTACCCTCTGATAAGCCTAACTGTTCACCCACACTACCAAAAATAGAGCGTTGGTATTATCTACTTTTGCCTCTGTAAACCAATAAGAGACTCACTGGACTCTCTGCAGAGTGTACTTTGTTTTGGTACACTATATAGATAGCCAGCTTCCTACACCAAATCTGCCATTTCAAATCTAAAAGTTAGGTTTGCTGGAGCATTCTGAATCTGAGAGTGTCCTGAAGGCTGTGCCAACTCCATAGAATATTCATGAATATAGCTCAATAGAACAGGGAAATGTTCCATACCGTTTCCCATTGATATTTGATTCGGCATCCGTTTGCTGGAAGCATCTCCTCTACTTACAAACAATATCCTTTCTGGTGTCAGTCAGTATTTTTTCTGCCCAGTTAAAAGGTTTGAAGTTCTGATAGTAGGCATAGTGTAAACAGCATGTTTTTATGAATCACCCAGCAATTGGTTAACTCTTTTATTATGTTGTACAATTTATTAGCAGTTAGTAAGAAGAGTCAGGGAGCAGCATTTTAGTAGACATATTAAAGAAAGTGGGAAGAGATACAGCAAATTGTACTGGAGGAAGTAATCTCTATTACAGAGAGCTAGGATTTTGTAGCTGACTGATAGTTTCATTTGGTGCTTAACAGAATTAGGATCTTAAATATGATTGGTGAACTGATTTCAGATTCGCCATTTTTACGGAAGGTAGTTGTGTTGATCTGAAAGTCGCTAATGCATCTCATGAAGGAGAGCTAGGTTTAAAAATTAAGTAACTTATTTTCTCTTTCATGGGTCTTCACTAATATGCAAGAGAAATTAATAGACACTTACTACCCATGGACTGCAGAAGGACTGTAGTCCATGCACTTATTACGTCTCAGTTAGATTATGCCAACAGTCTGTACCTGGGTCTGCCTGACTACCTGATAAGAAAGTTACAGACTATACAAAATGTGGCCGCTAGGCTCATTAGAAATATCCCAATACGACACCACATCTCCCCCCATTTACGGACCCTACATTGGCTGCCAGTAAAAAGGAGGGTAGAATTCAAGGCGCTAACCCTCGCCTACAGGGTAATTAAAGAAACGGGCCCCCTCTACCTGAGAAAAGACTCCGCAAATATCATCAGACGAGGGTTCTGAGATCTAACCACCAAGTACTTCTTGCCACTCCCCGCTTCAAAAAAGCCAGATTAGGTGGCCGGTCTTTTACGGTAAGAACTGCCCATCTCTGGAACTCCTTACCCGAGTTCATAAGGAAGGCCAATTCAGAATCTGTCTTCCGTAAACTTCTAAAAACTTGGTTTTTCAGCCTTCCCTAGCACCTGTAACTCTTGGCAGTTTTCCCCCTCCTTCTGCTCTCCGCAATTAGCGCCGGGACACCTCCGCTGGAGGTAGCTGTGCGCTCTACAAACTTCAAATAAATAAATAGATAAGCAAGCCCTTTCCCAGCTGTTCAAGCAGGGGACTGAAAAGAAGGAAAATATCAAATAACTAAACAGATTTTTCACAAAGATTGGCCCATATGTAAATCCGTTCAGGTGGTAGTGACTTGCAAATGAGTGGAGTGAGTACAATATTTTGCCTTCACAAATATGAATGTTCATAAGAAAAGTTGTAGTAGTTATTCTTCTCTTCATAAAAGCACCATGAGACCGTTCTGGAAGTTATTTTAGGCTGTAAGACTAAGGGATTCCTGATTGGTGTAAATTGTATTAGGGATTTCTCTGATACGAATGTGGAAAAATCCACAGCATTAAATCCAACTCAAGTGGTTGGAAGTGGGCGTTCCAAGGCATTGTTTTCCTTGGATGTTTAGGTATGGAGTATACACTGCCAGGCCTTCCACCTGTGGCCAGCATGTAGGGGAGGTGGCGCTGCACAAAAATTACTAGTGCTGCCACCTCGTCCTCACTGAAGATTGCCCAAGGCTGCTCACCTGGGCGTCGGCGCCACGCAGAAGGTTGGCGACGCTCTGCGATGGCGGTGCGTGGGGTAAAGAAAGATTAGAAAAGAAAGAAACAGGAAAAGGAAGGAAAGGAAAGGAGAAATAAGGAAGGGGGAAAATAAACAAAATACAAAAAGTCATGAAAAACACCAAACAAATTACAAAAAACGCAAAATACACAAACATAAAGACCCACACTAATATAATAAATAAAAATTAGGGGTAGGTAAGTTTGATAGGGGAAGGATTAAAGAGATTAAAGAGGGATTGAAAATTAGGCCCAGCACCATCAACAGAGTATAAAAACAAGATGGCCGTCCACATGCGAACCGGTTGGTGCCGTTTGCGCACAATTTGAAAAGCAAGGATGCTCCCCGTGTTGTGTTTCGCAATGCAAACGGGCGCACTGTCAAACGCAGCCCGCCAGCAGAACTCGGCATAGAGCATCGGAGTTTTTTAGCCAGTCCATGGAGTTCCCCATAGAGCAACTCCGTGAACACCAGCTGGGCCTACTATTTAGGCAGAACTGATTTAATCCTTGATTTAGAGTCTGGCTGAAGAACTATGCGATCGATGTGTGACATGTCAGAAGATGAATGTAGGGAGAAGAGCCCCTGTAACACTGAGCCACATAAGAAGATTAGAAGGACCCTTTGCAGGATGCAGTTGGATTTTATTGAAATGCCTGTTTGTTATGGGCTGAGATATATCCTGGTTATAGTGTCCATTTTCTCCCGATGGGTGGAAGCCTAGCCATCACGGAGAAAGGCCATCCTCACTGTAGCAAAATGCTGTTATGAAAAATCATACCCAGGTTCAGATTTCCAGTTTCTCTGGAGTCAGACTAGAGGACCCATTTTAATAATGAAGTCCTTAGAATGCTGTTTGTGGCACTTGAGCAGCTTAACAGAACACTGACATCCATATTTGGCCAAAGTTTGTGCTTCTACTTCTATGAAATGGATAGATGCTTTGCAATTAGTATTCATGAGTCTCTGAAGCACCCTTGGCTGAAGGACAGGATTGTTGCCATGTGATACTCATGGGATGTACTATGCGACTGCCTTCTGTGCCTGCAAATGCACTTGTAAATATCACAGATGACATGATTCTCGAAAATTGCAGGGAGTTAGCTGATGTGGTATGTTCTGTTTCTCACCAGGTTGAAGTTGTCACTGCAGCTCCGAGCGAGGATCAGTGTCACAATCTTATCCCCGGCGGCTGGGTCCTTGTTTAAAAGCACTTTCAAAAATCCTGCTTGAAGCCAAGATGGAAACAACCCTATCAAGTGATCATAATTACTAACACAGCTGTAAATCATGCTGGGATACCCAAATGGATTCACGCTTCCCATACCCAGAGAGTGAGGTGTCCACTCAATGAGGTGGTGATATTTGAGCCACATCCGAGACCTCCAGTGTCTATACGTCCTAAAGAAGCAGAGGGGTATGACATTCAGCAGAATATGTCACCTGTCCAAGTTCCTGAAGTCTCCAAAGTGATGTAAAAGTATCCCCTGAAGGCAAAGATCTGAGACCTGGAAGAAGGGGATTTACTGAATCACTACCAGAGCAACTGAACGAGTCTGATGAAGGAACAAGTGTGAGGAATGAAAGACTGCAGGTAAGACCTGGATGCCCAAGCTGTAGGATACAACTGAAATATAGTGTGCCAATTGAACAAATATCACAAGCTATCGTCGAAGAAACAGAATTTCGTGATATAAGTGACACCGTAGAAGATTAACAGACACCAAGCGGGCGTACTTTGTCATAGGTGTTCAGCACCCAAATGGACTTACTACACAGAGAAGGTGCTTAATGCAACCGATCATGACCCTAATGAATTGAGAACAGAATCACCAGAACCACAGTTACGTGCTACAGTAAGACAGTACTTGATTCAATCTCTTGAAATAAAATTATAAAATAGACTTGACAATTGATACTGATTGATGCAATTCAGAAATATCTGATTTTACCAATAATGAACTGTGTCTAAACTGAACTATAAAGACTGAGATAAATGAACATGACAATCATTTCCTAACAAAGACAAATAAAAAGAATTAGGAAGAATCCCTAGGGCCAAGGTTACAGTAGAAAAGTAGGGTTGACATACTTAGAAGAAGACGAAGTAGGGCTAGCAGTGACTCATGAAGACTATTGTAAAAAGTTGAATAAAATAACCAAAAGTTAATCATCAGATGTTTCGTTCATTTTACACAAATTGAAAATCAATTAAGAACATTATATATGCTTGCTGCTGTAGACAAACATGTCTTTTCTTACCAAGGCTAGATGCAGAATAGTAATTACTGTTACAGAAAAAGTTGTTATGATACAATTCATAGTTCTTTTAGTTGGTATGAGTTTTACCCTAGAGATAGAAACACTTAGATTTACATCTGACCTACATCACCAGCATATACATTAGATGAGAATAAATTAAAGACTTTATTCATAGTTGTTTCAAATGGAGTTTTCACATCAAAAATCTATTCTAGATTAGTTCAGGAAAATACACACACTATAGATGCCAAAGACTGTTACGTTTGTGCACACATACCTGCTTCTGCTGCTGAGGATTTAACATATTATCATATTCCACTTTTATATGCAGTTACATGTAGTATATTGTTTTGCTTGTTTTATAGACAGAATTTTAATATTATTTTTCAAATTTTGATATGATCCTTTCTAAAGTTCTCCTTCACAAATGATTGAACCCTCATCCATAAGCTAAGGAGATGGAGATAGCTAGTCATTTCTTTAAATCCCCTTCAAAAATAGACACTGCTAAAGCAGATGATTGAAATTTTACATGTTTAATAACACCATTAGAAAATAAATATATCCAAGTATTAGATCAAAGAAGAGCTGATGTGTTTCATAAGGAAACAAAAGAAGATGTATTAAAAAATGTTTGGATGGAGGTGGAAAATGAATATATAAAGAAGGTGATGTATCCAAAATTATAATTAGATGGACAACAAAAAGGAAAATTATGTGTTTATAAGAGAAGATATAAGTTTAGAAAAAGGCACATTGGGAGAAATATCTGTGTACATATATTTGAAGTTCTTGGAGGGCCTGTTCATTTATTAACTGGAGAAGAATCAGTTATTCACGGAGTATATTTTGTTTGTGGGTAAGATGCATTTTTCCATTTATCTGCTGATTGAGAGAGTGTTTGGTAGTTAACTTATTTGTCCCCTAAAATGTATTATTTAAATAGCATAGATGCTCTAACAATGAATTCATCTTTCAGACATGAATGCAGTACTATTGATGGGACACAATTAGTGGGAGGTATTTTTGGGGCAATCATTCCTCCATTAGAGTAGTTCTAAATGACAAGAAAATTAGAAACCTTTCCACACTAGTGGATACGTTAGCCACTAGTACATCTGGTGCTTTACTAGCCATCAATAGAGAATTAGTAGCTATTAGATCAATGGTTTTACAAGATAGATTAGCTGTAGATATATTGATGGCAGAGAAAGGTGGAGTCTGTAAGATGTTCAAGACTCAACACTGTTGTTCATATGTACCTGACTAGAGTAAGATGATAGAAGAATTTGCAAAGAACATGTCTGATCTAAAACCTGGATTCGTAACTTTAGAGACAACTAATCTATTAGGAACCTTAGGCAAAGGAGTTTCTGTTATAAGTAACTGGCTTGGAAAAATTGGAAGCAGATCTGTAGGGGTCATATTTAAACCTGTATTAATTGTAGGCATTTGTTTAATATGCTTATTTGTTTTACATAACAGATTTAGATGTTACTTAACAAGAAATCAAAATGAATAGAGAGAAAGGCAAAGCAGAAAAGAAATAGAAATAGAAATGGAAGAAAGAAAGAAAGAAAGAAAGAAAGAAAGAAAGAAAGAAAGAAAGAAAGAAAGAAAAGAAAAGAAAGCATAAGGTTTACAAGAATTTGAAGCAGGTGGAAACTTTAAAGAATAATATAGATGACTCAGCAAGAATAGAAAGTGCACTTTAGACAGTCATTTGTGATAACAAGTGATGGCTATTCCAGCCAGCAGAGGGGATAGGTTAATGGAGTGAGTTTTCTTCATTTTACAAACAAACTAAGTGTAAATGGAAAGTGCAAAAGTTTACGCTAGTTAACATATATATAATAAATGCAATTTTTGTAGTAGGTAACCATATTTAGGCATTGCAATCATATAAAAGAAACAATAATGTGCTGATTTAAGTTAGCCTAACTACTGATACCATATTAACATTGATTCATGCATTAGGATTGAAAGTGCTGTTTTTGGGGGCGGGTTGCATTGAACTGTTGTTTTTGGAAAGATGCTTTTCTCTTAAACTGAAGATGCTGTGATTTTCCAAAAACCTTCTGTTAGTTGGTAATAGACATTTGTCATCTATCAGACAACTGATAGTGAAGTCGTCACCGGGATGAGAGGAGATGGCAGGAAATCTGACTCATGGGAAGAACTGTCTCAACCCCAAAATGTGGACAAATGATCTTTTCAAAGCTGTGATTCTGTGACTTATTGTTAAGACGTGAGAAACTAGGAAGTCTACCTGCTCCCAGGGTTTGCTGAAATCCAATTGGATGCCAAGTATGGGGAATGCAGCAATTGTTGCAAACCATGTTTAACAAATTGGTTTTATTGTGTGTTCCTAGAGCAGAGTAGGACTCTCCTTCTGAGAGTTTTAGGATTATGTTTTTTCAGGAGATACCCCCTTTTGAGTCCTTCTCTTTTCCAGTGATGTTTGCTGATTTACAGCTGAGATTACTTTCCAGTTTACAAATTGTCTAATGCTTGAATGTCTCAATATTTTTATTCTCTCATCAGAACTCTTCATTTGGGATTCTGGCATGACACCTTTAATTTCGCACTTATTGGAGAAATTGCCTTACAAATGCTTAATCTAGATTAGGGAGTTCCTTTATTGAACACGCTTATTGCATTTTCTCTATGACAAAGCCTCCACCTACTATTTTCACAAATTGAGAGGAAAATACCGCTAAGTGTGCAGATAACAAACTAACCACACCCGACTATGGCTTACAGTCTACAATAGATATTATAAACCTGACAGGATATACGATCTAAGGATACTAAGTTGAGGTCCACTATATCTGGTGAACCCAACATAACTTCTTTAATAGTAGCACGGAGAGTTGTTTTAACCCATATTGAAACACCCCCGAGGGCCTGCCTCTTCCTGAAGAAAAGGCCATTTCGCTATAACATGCGAACCCTAGACGATAAAGCAGAGTGGTGAAGCAGGTCTCTCGGAACAGACATATATCATAAGTGTCTTTGAAATTACACCACTTCAGATTGGAAAGTTTGTGATGAAGTGCTGCAACATTCCAAGAGATCAGTTTGAGGGAAGTGGCAGCAGGGACGAAAGTCTGATTCGCAGAATCCTGGGCAACTGCAGATCTTAAGCTCTCCTTCCCTGAATCTTCATGTCAGTCTATATCCGCAAGCACATCATAGCGATTATGTACTGGAATGCCAAAAGGTGAAAGAGGCCGAGAGTTAAGGACAGCAGCAAGATCATGTACAAACCCAGGTGTGAGCTAAATTGGTTTATAAAATAGTCCAGGGGGAGTGGAAGAATATACCTGCGGCCGAGCATCTTCCCGCTTGCCCAGAAAGTAGTTTCTTACCCAAAAGGGGTGACTCAAAATTTACAAATACATAGTCACCTTGCCGAACCGCAGGCCCGGAACCAATCCAGCCCACTCTTCTTGTCAATAGAACATTACTTTTCAGATTAAGGGGGAAGTGTCTATACCAGGACAACCATGCAGAGTCTTGTTAAGTAAATCCTCATGAGTCTCCCACTGCTCCTTTTGTAATGGAGGAACTCCTGATAAGACTACCACATAAGGGCAGGCAGCTGAAGGAAGAATAATCACAGGCTGCTTGATTGTTTGGACTGGGCTCCTCATAGGGCCCTTTCCCTGCTTGATATGGATCTGAAAGGGCTCCTTTTGACATTGTCTGCTTAAGTTAGAAGTACAAGACACACAGTTGATGGACAGAATGCAGAACCAATCAAAACATTCACCCCCAGTCAAGAGATCTGGGTTAAATCCATCATTCTTTTGCTCACCATGCCACCCCAGTTTAGACCTGGCCATATGCAAATCAATCTTGACCCTGTGCCTCATCGGAACAGTCCAGTTCGAACTGCCAAGCCAGGTCCTCCCTGCACAGCAAACAAGCATCCGAGGACCTGTTTCGGGGTTTCACCCCTCATCAGCCAGGATAGCTTGAATCCAGTGGCACAGTGAGCCCGGGACACACATCTGGGCATACCCGGCGCACTTAGGGCGAGAAAGCAAAAGACACACAGTTGATGGACAAAACGCAGAACAAATCAAAACATTCATCCCCAGTCAATAGATTTGGGTTAAATTCATCATTCTTTTGCTCACCATGCCACCCCAGTTTAGACCTGGCCATATGCAAATCAGTCTTGACCGTGTGCCTCATGGGGACAGTCCAGCCCGAACTGCCAAGCCAGGTCCTCCTAGGACCGGAAACAAGCATCCTAGGACCGGTTTAGGGTGTTTCACCCCTCATCAGTCAGGATGGCTTGAATCTGATGGATTTCGGTCCAGATCCCTGTACTGGGGTGAATGTGTGACATTGTTCTGCATTCTGTCCATCAATTGTTCTTTTTGCATTTGTCACCCCGAGTGGGACGGGTATGCCCAGTTGTGGGTCCCGTGCTCTCCATGCCACTGGAGTCAAGCTATACTGGCTGATGAGGGGTGAAACCCCGAAACCGGTCCTAGGATGCTTGTTTCCAGCCCAGGGAGGACCTGGCCTGGCAGTTTGGGCTGGACTGTTCCCATTGGGCGCAGGGTCAAGATTGAATTGCATATGGCTGGGTTCAAACTGGAATGGCATAGGGAGCAAAAAAACGATGGATTTAGGCCCAGATCTCTGTACTAGGGTGAATGTATGATATTGTTCTGCATTCTGTCCATCAATTGTTCTTTTTGCATTTGTCACCCCGAGTGGGATGGGTATGCCCAGACGTGGGTCCCATGCTCTCCATGCCACTGGAGTCAAGCTATACTGGCCGATGAGGGGTGAAACCCAGAAACCGGTCCTAGGATGCTTGTTTCCAGTCCAGGGAGGACCTGGCCTGGCAGTTTGGGCTGGACTGTTCCCATTGGGCGCAGGGTCAAGATTGATTTGCATATGACTGGGTTCAAACTGGAATGGCATAGGGAGCAAAAAAACGATAAATTTAGGCCCAGATCTCTGTACTGGGGTGAATGTATGACATTGTTCTGCATTCTGTCCATCAATTGTTCTTTTTGCTTAAGTTAGAAGTACAGCAGTTGCCCATTGTTAGAGAGTCTGCAGGATTATTGGTAAGATTTGGGACCTTGGCAGTTAAACAGACTGGTGGCGGGTGAGATGTGCAATGGGCATTATCAACTATTCTTGTGCCCACCACCTTGACAGGTATATGTGCCGGTGCTATAGTAGAGTTCAAATTATTGAGTACCTCTAGATGATTGGGGGCCAGAAGAATATGTTCTATGGTATCCAACCTTGCTATAACCTGCGAAATTGCAGCCGGAATTGAGTTCTTGATCTTCATTAGGCTGTTTGCCAATGAAATCACCCCTCAGGTAATTTAGACAACAAGTCCATCGAGCCTTCTTCCCTATCAATGAGATAGAGGTGGTCAGAATAAATATTTGGTGCATGGATTGGCAGAGGCTCGTCCATCTGGTTAGAGATTTCCTTTTGGCCAGTTTTGGCCAAACATTTTGACCATTTGAGGACTGACGCGGACCTTAAGGCAGGCTTCTTCTTAACCACAGGTCGTGTCTGGGCCATGGAGTCTAATGGCCCTGTGGCGAGATGGCCCAGAGCTAGGACTCCGGGGGGAGTGGCCAGGTGGTGGCGCCATATTGAATGAATTAAGGGATAGTCTTCTCTCCGTGAGGTCAATTATATTGCTGATAACGTTTACCGCCCTCAGTAACATTCTATCAATTGATGTTGAAGTTGTATAAGGGGTTGGTAGATTCAAAGAGCCTCCTGCCTTTTTCTTCCCCATTAAATTATAACGGACAAGTGGAAAGGGTACCAAAAATAGAAGGTGGCTGGGGGGTAGTACAAACCAGGTTACAACAGATTAAATAAGCGTACCTCAAAGCAAGGCCAAAGGGGGTGGCCCAGCCCAGCCTCCTCCGGTCTCTGACGGGCACAGATAAGCCTGCTCTTGGCCCGGTCTTCACCCGGGCCACACCCAGGAGTTACTCGTGTGTGTCCTGCGATGCGGAATGCCTTTGATTCATTTATGGTGCTCCGGCGCCTTGGGCTGCATCACCGCTGGTCAGAGGAAGCTGGGTGCTGTTGTCTCCTCCCCCCATAGTCATCTCCTCCTCCACTGTGACTAAAGTCCTGGTTACACACGAAATGTTCAGGGCACAGCAACACAGGAGCAGACGAGGGTCTTGTGCTGCGGGATGCATCAGATTGATTTATGGTGCTCCGGAGCCTTGGGCTGGTTCACCGATGGGCCGGGGAAGCTAGGGGCTATAGCCTCCTCCCCCCATAGTCCCCTCCTCCTCTCTGTGATCAAACTCCCGGTTACAGACGAAATGCTCATGGCACAGCAACACAACAACACAGGTGCAGACAAATTATATGTGGTGTTCGTTGATCTCCGATCAGCTTTTGCTTTCCAGCACTAAGTTATGGCAGGTTTTTGATGATCTGGGGATGCCACACTACTTAATTAATATAATTAAGAGACTGCACGAAGGTATTTTCACCCGAGTAAGATGTAGTCAGATGGGAGAACTAACCGAGCCCTTCACTGTCAAGAGGGGGGTTAGACAAGGGTGTGTCCTTGCACCAACCTTTTCTCGTTTTTCATTAACGATTTAGCAACTTTTGTAGATCATGGTGGATCTGATGCTCTGACTCTTGCAAACATCAGGACTGATGTTTGCAGATGACACACTCCTCATCTCGAAATCCCCCATGGGATTCCAAAGGATCTTGGATAGATTTGACACCTTTTATAGCCTTAGAGTGTTGGATATTAATGTTGCTAAAACCACATATATGGTTCTCAACCCTTGTAAAACTTCACACACCAACCCCATACTTAGAGGGTCTCCTTGAAATGCTTTGATGCGTTTGAGTACTTGGGAGTTACCCTTACTAAACATTTTAATTTGCGACCCCATATATTAAGGAGTAGGCTCAGGTTAGAGCAAACATCAGGGGGCATTTTAAAGTTACATAAGGGCTCACCTTTCTGCCCTATTTCTCCTGCTCTTCAAATCTTCAAGCGCCTTCAGCACTTTATGGAGCAGAGCTTTGGGAACATAGGGATGTGTCTATCCTAGGGCTGGTGAAAAATCGTTGTTTGCGAGAGTTAACTGGCCTTCCTATCAGTGCCCCATTGCTCCCATTAAAACTAGATATGGGGCAAAAAAATATAATGGGGTACATCACCCCTGTGACCATCTGTGCTTCAGCCTGAATCAGCCATGCTCACCCCCTCTTCTGCTACAGGCCAAACCAGACTTGATGGGGCAGGAAGAGACAGGCAAAGCAGCCTATCCAAAAATCGGTGCAGAAGCCCAGCAGCCCCACTCTACCCATTGCCCCCCGTGGTGGCCCTTCACTTGCCCCACCACCCATCTCCTTGGGGAAAGGGAGTTGCTCCAACAGATCCATGCACCACAGGACACAGCAGAGGCCTCGCATAGCCTGTCTCTTACTGCTATGTGGCTGCATCCTCTGGGTGCTACTGCAGCACAACTGTCTTAGCTGCAGGCCCATCGGTCTCAAGCCACCAGGTCACCCAAGTTTATATTGACAGGACCCCAGCACTCACCTGGGACCACACAGCCTCCCTTAATTTCTGTAGCCAAGGGCACCTACATTCAGAACCAGCATCAGCCTCTATATATCTTGGCCAGCATAATGGGTGGTCGGCAACCCCACTGCCGCCAGTCTTTTCCACACTGTGTCAGATAGTGGCCTGCTGGTGTTTTGCCATCAGGAGGGTAGGATTCCAAAGAATTTTGGGGAGCTATGTGGGAGCCTCTTCAGATTGAACCTATCATGTTGGCTGTTCAAGCCATGTCCCTACATATCAATATTGTTTGTGGCAGAATCATAACATGTGTTCACAAGAACCATTATCATACGTTTTTAGTGACTGATGTATAAATTCCTTAATCGGTGTGATCTTTACTGACTAATGCTATCCTTTATAAAAAAATCATTAAAATAAATCTTTCAACTTTCCCGAAGCTCTCAAGAACAATTTTGAAAAGTTAAATTTTTCCATTTTATTTCTAAGTAAGGTGCCACAGCTAAACAGTTTTAAATGTTAGTGCCAATGTACCACATCTAGAGATATTTTGCTTAAGAAAGATGTTGAGCAAAGAAATAGTGTAACTGTAGTGTTTAAAAGTTTAAAGATTATGGGGGATATTCCCAAGAACGTGTGATAATTATCGCAAAATTAGCTTAACGCAACTTTGCACATCGCAGTCTATCGCTGGAAAATAACGCCGTGTTAACGTTGTATTCTCAACCCGGTGGCACCATGCGATAGTCTCACGACAACGCGCCAAATGACTGCGTTAAAATTAACGCGACGCCGAAAAAATGCAAAACACGAAAAAAGTTGCGATGTGGCCAACCGTGATAAAAAAATCAGCGATAACCAGCTACAGGCCTGCAATCCCCACACGTCATGCGGGAAAATGCACTATAAAAGCACCGAAAAACACAAACAAATTAATTAAAACTGCGTAGCACCATGGAGGAAGCCGGAGCAAGTACAGAGGACGACCAGAACCCCACAAGCCCCCAGGAGGACCAGCCTGGGACCTCGGGGTCACGGAAGGGCAAGGAGAAAAAGACGAGGAAGACGAGGTTCAGTCCGCAGGAAAACGGGATCATCATCACGGAGGTGATAGAACACCACCAACAACTGTTCATCACCTCCAACGTGTCATTGGCAAACAAAAATGCTATCTGGCAGTCCATCCTGGACAAGGTGAATGCAGTCGGAGTGAGGAGGAGGACAATTGGAGAGGTCAAGAGGCGCTGGAATGATGCAAAGCGCAAAACCAAGAAGAAACTCGCTGACAACCATCAGGCAAAATGCAGACTGGAGGTGGCAGTACAGCGGAACACCAGGAGCTGGACGAGATGGAGGAAATGGTGGCCACAGTCATCAGTGGGAGACAATGGCAGGAGTTGGGGGTCCGGACACTGCTCAACATGACCTGACACAACAGCACCAGGGTGAGTACCGAACAGCAAGTAGGCCCCCGTCCACTATGGGCACAAAGGGGTCCCTCCCCACACAGCACCAATCTCACAACCAACCCATGCACACGTGTGTAAACCAGCAAAGCTGTGTGACTGTGAGCCACACTGACAATGCAAGTGACACTGCATGATGAACAGCATGGCTGCAGTCCAATTATCATGACATGGTGCACG
This sequence comes from Calotriton arnoldi, assembly GCA_963921515.1. Lineage (NCBI taxonomy): Eukaryota > Metazoa > Chordata > Amphibia > Caudata > Salamandridae > Calotriton > Calotriton arnoldi. The sequence goes on from CAWUFW010001414.1 coordinate 1,568,273, forward strand.
ACACTGAGGTGGCTGAGTGTGGAACACATCCGTAAAAGGAGCAGATCACACTCTGACACATCCACGTGCACAAACAACCCCTGACGCCAACAACACATATGCGGATAAACCATGCCCAGGAGTCCAAAATCCGAACTAGAGCCAAAATTAGCCAAGTCTACAACATCCCAGCACTGTAGAAGCACAGAAGTCAAAGGCACACCGCCTCAAAGGGATAAGGGGCAGCAAAATCACAGCTGCAGGGGTGACTCTCTCACAATGCAGCACACACACATAGCAATAACAGCACATCATCATTGACGACAATGTGGTACAAAGTGCAACACTCTCACTACAGAACAGAGGACACAACTGGTTCCGCTTGTGCGTAGAAACTGGCCAATCACATCTGGCATAACAGGAAACTGTGAGATGATGATGTACGTGTACAACCTCACATCCGTGATGTAGTTCAAATGTCCACTGTCCCGCATCAAAAAGTCAGCTCCTACCAAACAGTCACAATGTACATTGCCATGCAGTCTGTATGTAAACTTGAACAATGCGTCAACATACATGTCAACACAATGTCAAAATGCATCTCCCTTCACATTGCAGAGGGACAATCCACACCTCCTGCAGAGCAGACCAGACAACTCATCAGTGATGATGAAGAGAACCTCCACACCTTCGACACCGACGACCTACAACAGCTCATGGACAGCTACGGCAACCCACCTCCAGGAGCAGGGCAGCCCAGCTGCATCGAGGAGACCCCACCCCCTGCACAGACCACGCAGCAGGAAGCACCCACCACCACGCGTGGCTCCCAGCACCTCCCCGAAGAACACATCGCATTCCAAGGCCATGTGTTAGACTGCTAGAAGGAGGTGGCTGAACAGGTGCGGGTGGGGTTCGACCTCATGGCAGCCAAACTAGATGCCATACGTGGGTGTCTAACTCCCATCAGGGACCACTTACACTCCCTAACGGCCACCCACAGTTCGCTCCATGATGTCCAACAATCCATGCCCGACATCGCTGGAGTCATGACTCTGAGTGGAGAACAACTGTCTAGTCAGAGTGGCCTCAGCGATGTCAGCCGAGAGTTGGCACAGATGCTGAGGATAATGGAGAACATGGAGCGTATGCATGCGGAAAGAATGGCTGCCACCAATGCACACCAGCGAAAAGTTGTTGGGATCTTCCATGCCCTGCAGATCCTCATCATCGCATTGCTGCCACTAAGGCAGTTGCTGATGAATGCTGCTGGTACTTCTACACACACATCTCCGGCCCCTGATGTGTCAGTGGCACACAGTGCTGCAGACCAAACATCAGCACCCACATGTCAGACAGATGACATAGAGGACGAAGATGCGGGTGATTCCACCTTTGTAGTAAGAAGGAGCCAGTAGCATTCTTCTCCGCCATATGCCCTGTTTCAGCTTGGTTCTGCCCTCTGCATCATGCCCTGTAACAACACCTCCCACTGTCCCCCGAAACACTCTGCGACACTCACCTTGGACCTCGACATGGACTGCCATATTTTGTTTGCTTACCAATGACACAGCAATCAGACTGCGGACTGTACCCTTCCTCTTCCGATGTACTTGTCAATCCCTAAATGACTCTGGATGGCCCTCTACTGGGCTACAATGTAATGTGGGGTTTGCATGGCCATGTACTGCTCCAGCTCCGACACTCCACCGAATGTGAATAAATCATTCAAATTCACACAGATGTGTCATGTCCATAATCGATCAAGTATGAAAGTCTGGATGAATGTAAGGACATTGATTGCCCAAATAGGTACACCCTGGGAAATGAAAGCAATGCGCATGTTTGACCGTGACACACATAGGAAGTGAGATGACTGGGAATGTGTGCACTAGCTGTGGCCTCATTGCTCTGAAACAACAATCGCGCAATTCCTCAACTTTGCCCCACGCAATGTTAGAAATAGGGCTGGGTATGAAATGTCAAAGTTGTTGGCAGGCCTAAAGTAGTGTCCCCCTTCACATTTGACAACAGAACATCTCTTCGCATACCTACTCACACTCAACTGGGTGGACACAGCCTGTAGTGATGGATCACATTGATCCACATGGCAAGAATATGGACACCATACTCACATTGCTGAAGACACGTAAGAGCACAGGTCTCTCAGCAACTATCCCAACCACTATATCGGGCTCACAGAGGTGGAGCTGGCAATAGGGACTCACCCCTAAGTGAAATGCGTCAGTCAGTCCCTCCCTGTGTACGGACCATGCTCATTGAGGCACACGATTTGTCATCCTAATCAACACTCATCACAGTTGAACACTAGTGAAGTTGCGTAGACTTTATTGCCATGTGCGTGTCAGTACGGGCAAGACAAGGGCCACAACATGCAGACCAATGCATCAGACACAAACAGGCAGCATTCGGTCACGGTACAGTTCCACGTGACAGGCGTTGTGCATGCGCCCGGGATGTTCTGCCATGCGTTGGTGGCTCTCGTAGAACCGGCACTCTTCTGACCTGTGGCAGTTATGTGGATGATATGCCACAGCTCGGAGCAATGAGTCGTATGTGTGTACAACGTTTGGACGTATGGGTTGTTGTGTACGTAAGTGTCAAGGGCATTCCATGCAGGAGTACCTCGAGCAAGGACTTCTGTGTGCGGGGTGTGGATATGTTGGTCTATCATTAGCACTGTGCGTAGTGTGGGAGTCGTCATCATCTGCTATGGTATCTCTCTCGGGGTGCCTGCCGCATGCAAGACCAAGGTCGGAGGTGCAGATGTCCTTCCGCATTATGTATTGAGACAAAGGAGCTTTCATCCCTAATGTTAGTCTGACTACTGCTTGCATTCTGGAAGTGTGATGTGGCTTTCGCGCTGCAATTGAGTCTAGGCCTTAGGCTTATGGTGCACCAATAGTGATACACACACAGCAGTTGGCATGCATGAGCCAAGAGCCCGAGCGGCCTTGCGCTCCTCGTACAATCCCTTCGTGCGCGGCCGCCCTCCGGGTGCATGCAACATTGCAACATTATCGATTGCGGGCCGTGTGGCGCAGACACTGCAACAGAGACACACGCATCAGTTGGTTTCCTGTTCAGCCCAGAAATGAACCACGCCCAGAGCCCAGGGATAATTATTCACACCCCTACGCTGGCATGGCGTACGCCGACCCAGCCCACTCGGCGTACGTATAAAGGGGGGGACGGCGACGCTACGTGTCCCAGTTCTTCCCCACTGCTGGAGGTGACATGGCTGCGTCCACCTGGCATATCACGGGTCTCAATCAGAAAGGGTCCATGACTTGCGTTGCACAGAGTTGGTGGCACCGGAAACACTCCGGCCGGCACGGGCCTACCGCCACGGGACGGTGACTTTCGGTGCACTAAGGTAGGGGCACCTTAGGTGCTGAGCGGGTGTGCAGCCTGCGATGATGCGCCGTCCTGGCGGTCCGGACTGGTAATGGATTGTGTGAGCCCTGCTGGACCGCAGTGTAGGCCTGAGCCAGCGGGCAGCGCGGGCCTACCGCCACGTGGCGTTGCCTCGCGGTTCACAGAGTTAGTGGCACCTATAGCGCTGAGCGGGTGTGCAGCCTGCGATGATGCCGTGTGCACTGATGTGATCTCTGCCATTGCGAAATCAAGACCCAGAATCACGTGTGTGACCTGGTGGCCCGCGGGGTGGGGCTGCATGATGTAGAGGCTGCCAAGGTCACGGCCCCGGCTTGGAGCTTGCACCGGCACGTGGTGGGCCCTCTTGGAGACACGCTGGTGGTGGAAGGTGAGCAGTGAGGCCTGGGTGCGCAGGGGCGGCCAAACACCGCTGGGCAATGATGGCGTGTGCACTGATATGGACTCTGCCATTCATAAATCTGGACTCTGTTTCAGATAGGGGACCTGGTGGACTGCAGTGTATACCGGCACGTGGTTGGGGACACACCGGTGGCAGCAGGTGAGCAGTGAGGCCTGGGTCCGCAGTGTCGGCACTCTCTCTCCCTCTCCTCTCTTCCTTTCACTGTCTCTCTCTCTTCCTCTGTTTCTCTCTCTCCCTCTCTTCTTTTCACTGTCTCTCTCTCTTCCTCTGTTTCTCTCTCTCTCCTTCTCCCTCTCTTCCTTTCACTGTCTCTCTCTCTCTTCCTCTGTTTCTCTCTCTCTCCTTCTCCTCTCTTCCTTTCACTGTCTCTCTCTCTTCCTCTGTTTCTCTCTCTCCTTTTCCCTCTCTCCCCCTTTCTCTCTCTTTCTCTCTCTCCCTCTCTTTCACTCTCTCTCTCTCTCTCCCTTTCTTTCTCTCTCTCTTTCTCTCTCTCTCTGTCCTTTGATGAGCGCATGACACACCTTCTTATCTGGAATTTTGTCTTGCAGGCTGTGTCTTACAGATTGTCCAGAGAAGACCCGCCATGGCTCTTCCGAATAGTTGTTTTGAGTTGAATTTGCATAAAATCATTTGTTTGGAAATTCAAAGATGAATGGATGATTCTCCTTTTTCTGACCACACATGAATGTTAATTGTTGTACTTGTGCGCCATCAGGCGAATTGTTTTGTTCATGATTTCGTAGAGTTGATGTTAATTTCTTCGTCCGTGGTATGGCCCCGGGGGGGGGGGGCTGGGTGTGGTGGCGGTGGGTGTTGTGGCCCTCTTGGGGCTCCGAGCTGCATGATCAGTAGCTCCATGGCACTGTTGTTCTTCAGGTGTGGCTCTGGTCTGGGCTCCCTTTTGTGGTGCAGGTTGTCGCCCGACTTAACACCAGGTAGGAGCAGGTGTTAAATCCCTGCTGCTAACGTGCCTTATCGCCTGTTTTGGGATCTTATCGCCGATCTGGATGGTCGTAGAGAATATTGCGAAGTGGTGTTGCCGCGGCTTTTTGCACAGGAACGCCTACTCTGCATCTCATTAGCGTTAGTTGCCGGTGTCATCCGTGGCGATGTTTTTTGCGGCTGCTATCGCAGGAAAACTGGCGATTTCGGCTGTTAGCACCTGCTTGTGAATGGGGCGATAAATCTATCGCCACTTTGGCTGCGTTAAAGTGCCGCTAACTCGGCGATAAGTCCTTGAGAATATGCCCCAATGATTCTTAATATTTTTCATGATTGCTTACTGTCCATCAGGCCTGGATCAGGCGGTTTCCTCTACTGCAGATACAGTGAATACAAGATACAATGAAGTAGAGAAGAGACAGTCTGTTTTTGACGTGCTGCTTATTGCTGAGGATAAAGTCTCATAATAGTATTCCGATATGACCTTTTGTGGCATACAGACTAACTCTATCAAAAAACAGTTCCCTCCATTAAACCCTTTATCCATGTCTCTGTTAGGCTAAAATAGCTCTGAGCTGCAATTTAAAATCTCAGCATCATATCGACGACAAACAATTCCACAAAATGCGCCATGCATTGGGCAGGTTTCCTCATGAAAAGTCATTATTATTTTCAGCTAGATTCTCTCAGCAGAGATGTTCCTTCGCAGTCGATAACTGGGAGGCATTTCGTTTGTTCGTTTCTTAGAATCTCCACTCTTTGATGTTGTGCAAAAGGGCCTTGGTAATGGTAAACGCAGCCAACGGTTTAATTTTAATGTATACATTATAAACTTAGGGGCATATTATCAAGGGCTTTATCGCCGATTTAGCGGCACTTTTTGCCGCTAAATCGGCGATATTTTTAACGCCCTATTAGCAAGCTGTCGCTAACAGGCGTAAGCGACAGCTTTCAGGCGTTAGAGGCCGGGAATTACATCGCTTTGCATGTCAGCGATATTTATCGCTAATGACATGCAAGGTAGGCGTTCCCACTAAAAGCGACTGTAAACAGTCGCTAACACCACTAACCCCTATTATCAAGGCAGGCGAAGCAATAAAATAAATCGCGCTAAGCGCGTTTATCGCTATATTTTAACACCTGCTACTGACTATGACTTACCTGTTTGTAGTATAGGAGGTGGATTCTAATGCTGAATCCACCTTAGCGTTAATGCGAGAATATCGCTGATTTTCCAGCGATATTCTCGCATTATGCCGCTATCGCTGGAATAATCATCGCCATAGCGCTAATTGTTGCTAATACAGCGTTAGCGTGGCGATATATTCCAGCGATAGCTGGCGATAGAATATTTCGCGCTAAGCGCGCTCTGCGATATTTATCGCATTTTGTTGCTAATATGGCCCTTAATTTCTTTATGCTGCAATTTTGTTAGTTTGTGTTGCATTTCTTATTGTATAGCATCATTGTAAAACAATAGCAAGATTATCATTAATCTGCGTTATGAAGTTTAAAAGTGGTAAAACTGTATCAACCAATATATTTTTATAATACAATATATTACATTTACAAATTAACATGTTATATAAAGCAACGTTCAAACACTTATATGAATTCCATCACGGAAAATAATACTGTGCATCTATTTACGTTCCTAATGCAACACACAGATCATCTGGTATGCAGTCGATAATATTACTAGCAGTTACAATAGTTGTAGTGGTGGCAGGTGTTGCCGTAGAGTTTACAATGTATGCCAGAGGCAGAGTAATAGCAATTTAAATAGATCTCTTCTAGACATAAAGGTTACATGAAATCGGGATAACGTAAATTCTCTATTTTGTTTTTTTGTTTTGATATGCTTATCTATTTTCTTAAAATTATTCTCATTCCAGAGTTAAAGTTCCTTTTTCCTTCATTGAGTAGGTTGAAGATGACAATATCTATTTTTATGCTAGTAGAGGGTGTGACAATCATGGCGAATCCGCCAAAAGACACCAAATGACTTTTCCACCTCACTTGGTTGCCCCACTTCATTGAAGGCCCACACACGAGTTCCCTGTTATGTCCATTGTCAGATACCAGGGCCGTGTTTATTATGACTGGGCTGTCTCTCCCCATGAGATAACACTGATTACAAGGTATTTTCTCCAGAACGGGGAATAAGATGCAAACCATGTAATACCAAGTATAATTCCATATGTATTCCCCCCTCCAGGGTAAATTATTGGGTTAAATCAGTAAACCTCCAAATACCTGCTAGAAGCAGGTGGCAAATATTGTGGGTTTTTTTGTTTGTGGGAGAGTAGAAGAGGAGCAGAGGCGCACAGGAGGGTAGTTTCCCTTTTACTACAGCTGAGGGCAGCTTCTTCTGACCGCCACAGCTAAAGAATGTGGAAGGGTGGGGGTCTGGGGCAGCAGTAGCTCGCAGCTCTGCAGCAAAGTCTGGGCCTTATGTCTCTGGGGCTGGAAATATTTTGGATCTGGTGTTTGTGGACCAGATAATTCCAGACACGGACAAAAGAAGTGAATGGTATATTTGTCCGAAGTAGTATCCCTTGTGGGGATACCCTGCAAGAAGCTCATAATGAGGTCCTTATAGATGGAGAAACTGTTCATTTTCTCACAGTGAAGCCTCTTTTGCTTTTGATGTGGGAAACCCTTTGCAGGGCTCCGTCTGTCAGGGGCCTGCTAGATGATCAGCATCATCATGCCCAACCTACTTAAGACAAGCCTTCTCATAATGTTTTTTATTCCTGGTGACGCTTAATAAGCAAGACATTAAAGACACATTGATAGCCATTGGAAAACGTAAAGTATACCCCAAGCAATGGAAAACTCCTAACACACTAGGCACATTTCTTCTCTGTTCATCAGAAACAAATCCCCGCTTTGGAGGTTTGTCCTTGAAGTTCTACGTATGTACACATTTTCTGAAGGTTTATGTGATATATGTGAGAGCTGACCTCTCTGGCCACCATCCCATGCATCTACGAGACCAGAACGAGAGGAATGTCCTTCTCCTACCTTGCAGCCAAGGCCTGGAACGACCTCCCCCTACACCTCCGGCAAGTCCCTACACTGCTCCAGTTCAGGAAGGACCCCAAGACCTGGTTTTTCAGATGACCCCAGCATTCAACGGAGCCGCCCCCCCTTCCCCTTAGCACCTTGAAACCCTTGCGGGTGAGTAGCTGTGCTTTACCAACACTGATTGATTGATAGTTTCGAAGATAGTAGATAAAGATGTAATTTGGATAACGCTGCTTCTTTTAGTGAAGGTTCCCGCAGTAAAATCTACACTTTGTAGGGTCAAATATATTTTGAAGACAACAAAGTACTCACATGCTCTTGTACTACAGTCCTGTCAAATTGTATAAATGTTTTGTTATTCCAACATCACTCAAGTGCTTCATTGGCTTCCTTTAGAGACCAGAACTTCCAAAAAACAGCATTCTAACAATCCCAAAACCTATAAAACAAGCTTCAAACAATGGAAGGAGAGGGGAAGAGGATAAGAAAAACTATGTCGGATATTCTGAGAGTGAGATAAACAAAAACTCTAAAACTAATAATTTATCTATCAAACTGTAAGATGGTACAATAAATTACCAGAAAACTAAAACACAAACAAATCTCTTTCTAGAAAGATCGGATGGCTCACTTTTTCAAATTATATCTTAAAAACTAACATCCACCTTCTTGCAGTTCCTATTTTGCATCCCAGTCTTGGCATTTCTATAGTTGCCATCTTCCTACAGGTTTATTGCTACTCTTAAATCAACTACAGTAATTCTCTATTGCTAATTGTTAACCACTTTACTGTGGTGGACGAATTGTTCTCGTCCACTGCAGTGCATTCTCACTGTGGTGGACGTGAACGGTTCATTTTCGCAGTGCTTCTGAAAATCCTTCTGATGTTTATACCACAAAGATTTTCTTTTTGGAAAAAAAGTCAGGATGCCATGGAAAACCTTCCATTGTTTCCGTTGTTTCCTGAGTTTGGTTGTGTTTTGTTTGCTGTGAGTCAAAGCATGCACAGAGTGCTGATATCACAGTAAACAAAGCAAAAGCTGACCTGCGCCATTGGGCATAGGCTGCTTTCACTTCAATTAGTGGTTGAAGGCATAACTCTGCCTCCCGAGAACTGATCTGTGTGGAACAAGTACCACAAGTACCATTGTCCCCTGTCCACCGCAATCTCTATGCGACAACACTGTGTATGGAGGTGCAAGACGTATACTAATTTAAAGGTGGTGCATAAATTCTAAATTTATTTTATAACTAAAAGTTTAGAATTTGTAATGTTTGTATAGTTTAAGTTGGGTTTTATAGCTAGAATAAATAAAGTTTTCCTAACTGTAACTTAGCTGTAACCTTTGTTGTTTTCATAAAATGTGTGTTTTTTATTTTTTAATAAAAAATTTTTTCAAATCATAGTGTTGAGTATTATTCAGTTCAGTGTTGTTAAGAAGAGTGTCATAGAGCATAGTGGAGGATAGTGTCATAGAGTCTAGTGTCACAGAGTGTAGTGTTGTATAGTGGAACAGAGTGAAGTGGAGTGGTGTAGCATACAGTGGATTAAAGTGTTATACAGTGGAGTGGCATGGTGTGTCGAATAGTTGAGTGGAGTATCGTAGAGTGGAGTGGTGTGTTGTATAGTAGAGTGGCGTGTCGCACAGTACAGTGAGTGCCGTACAGTGGAGTGTTGTTGACTGCAGTGTTGTGGAGTCGAGTATCATGAAGTAGAGTGTCACAGAGAAGAGGGTCGAAGTGTGGCATAGAGTGGAATAGAGCATTCTACAATATAGTGGCATAGAGTGGATTACAGTGGAGTAGTGTTGTATAGTTAAGTGTTGTCAAGTGGGACTGTATCATGAAGTAGAGTGTCACAGAGAAGAGGGTCGAAGTGTGGCATAGAGTGGAATAGAGCATTCTACAATATAGTGGCATAGAGTGGAGTACAGTGGAGTAGTGTTGTATAGTTAAGTGTTGTCAAGTGGGACTGTCGTAGAGTAGAGTGGCAGAGAGTCTCGTAGACTGCAGTGTTGTATAGTGGAGTGCCGTAGAGTGGTGTGTTGTACAGCAGAATTTGGTACAGTGTCGCACAGTGGAGGAGAAAGTTGTACAGTGGAGTAAGGTGTCATATAGTGAAGTGGTCGGTCAGAGAGGAGTGGAGTGGGGAATCCTATTGTCATACAGTGTAGTGCAGAGATGTAGAGTAGATGTGCATAGAGTGTCATAGAGTGTCATAGAGTGTACTAGAATATTGTAGAATGGTGCTGCACAGAGTAGAGTAGGGTGTCGTAAAGTGGAGCTGCGTAGAGTGGATTGTCGTACAGTGGCCTAGAGTGAGGTAAAGTGTTGTGCAGTAGAGTAGACTGGAGTGAAGTGGTGTAACGTGGTATAGAGTGAAGTATAATAGAATGGATTTGCATGTCACAGAGTAGAGTGGTATAGCATAGAGTTGTCATAAATTGGAGTGGAATGCTGTGTCGTAGACAGTTGTAAAGTCTCATAGAGTGTTGTGCAGTTGAGTGTCTCTGCATAGAGTGAAGTACAGTGTCCTACAGTGGCATGTAGTGTAGCACAGTGCTGTAGAGTGTACCTGTATAGAGTAGTGTGTTGTAGAGTGGAGCGGTTTAGATTGTAGTGTCAGATAGTGATATAGAGTGGGGTATAATTTCATACAGTAGCATTGAGTAGAGTGGCGTAGCATACAGTGGAGTAAAGTATCATAGAGTGAAGTTGTGTGTCATACATTACAGTGCCATGGAGTGTAGCAGAGTGGAGTGGTGTAGTATACACTGGAGTAAAGTGTCTTAGAGTGCAGTGCCGTATTATAGAGAGGAGTGGTATGGCGTTTCATAAAGTGTGGGAAACTATTGTAGAGGGGAGAACAGTGTTGTAGAGTGGATTGAGTTATAGTACAGTGGAGTGTGTTAGAGTGTGATACAGTGTAGTTGCATAGAGTGTTGTAAAGTCAAATGGCATACTCTGCTGTTGAGTGTAATGGTGTAGTGCGGAGTAGTAGAGTACAGTGGAGTAGAGTAGAGTAGTGTGTTATAGAGTAGAGTGGAGTAAATTGTGGTGGAGTGTCATAGAGGGAGTTCTGTAGAGTGTTGTAGAGTGGAGTAGAGTGTGGTAGAGCAGCATAGAGTGGACTATAGTGTTGTACAGCGACACAGACTGGAGTACAGTGTTTTAGAGTGGTGTAGCATAGAGTACAATAGAGTTTGGTAGAGTGGAGGGCGTATAGTGTCATAGAGTGGAGTAGAGAGTCATAGAGCAGAGTACATTCGATTGGCATAGACTGGAGTGGCGAAGAGTGCTGTGTCATACAGTGTTGTGTTATAGAGTGACGTATCATAGAATATCATGGCATAGAGTGTCATGGAGTAGATTGTTGTGGTGTAGAGTGGAGTGGCATACATTGTAGTAACATAGAGTGGGATAGCAAAGAGTGAAGTAGCTTACAGTGAAGTGGTGTTCTGTGGAGTGGCCTAGACTGGAGTGGAGTACAGCGGAGTGGGTTAGAGTGGAACAGCATACAGTGGAGTGCAGTAGAGTGGACTAGCGTACAATGGAGTGGCATACAGTGGAATAGTGTAGAGTGAAGTAGCATACAGTGGAATTGTAGGGAGTGGAGTGGCATACAGTGGTGTAGAGTGGAATAGCATAAAGAGGAGTACCGTACAGTGCAGTGGTGCACAGTAGAGTGGCATAGACTGGAGTGGCATAGAGTAGAGTGGGGCAGAGTGGAATAGCATAGAGTGGATTGGTGTAGAGCAGAGTTCAGAACAGTGGAATAGCATATAGTATATTGACATAGAGCGTAGTAGCATAGAGTGGAGAGACATACAGTGGAGTGGCGTAACGCAAAATAGCATAGAGTTGAGTGGTGTAGAATGGAGTGATGTACAGGGGAGTTGCTTAGAATAAAGTAGTGTGCAGTGGAGTAGCATACAGTGGAACAGCATAGCGTGGAATGGCGTACAGTGAAGTGCAACAGGGAAATGGCGTATACTGGAGAGGCATACAGCAGAGTCAGGTAGAATGGAATGGCATAGAGTGGATTGGTGGACAATGGAGTTCCGTACAGTGGAATAGTGTATAGTGGATTGGCGCAGAGTAGAGTAGTATAAAGTGGAGTGACGTAGAGTGGAGTTGTGTACAGTGGAGTGGCTTACATTGGAATAGCTTAGAGTGGAGTAGTTAGAGGAGAGTGCTGTACAGTGGGGAGGTGGAGAGTGGATTACCATACACTGGAGTTGTATACAGTGAAATAGCATACGTTAAAGTGGCATTATTGGACTTGGCCCTTTTTGCAGGGTCATCCCTGAACTTTTTGCCTTCCTCCTAGTCTTGTTTCTGACCTGGTGTTGGTGGTTTTAGGACTCTGGGCACTTTAGCACTGCTGTCCAGTGTAAAGTGCGTGTGCTCTCTGTGGTAAACATGGTAAGATTGGTCTACACCTGTTTGGTGTATTTAATTTACCTGTCAGTCCCTTGTAAAGTGGTATCTCAGATACCCAGGGCCAGTAAATTAAATGCTACTGGTGGGCTTGCAGCGCTGCTTGCGCCACCCACCAAAGTAGCCTTTTAAACTTGTCTCAGGCCTCTGCCATTGCAGGGCCTGTGTGCGCAGTTTTACTGCTGCTGTGACGTGGCACCTAAAGTGTGTGCCACGTCTGTGACTCCCCTTTTTACTGCATGTCAGTCGCCCCTAAGGTAGGCCCTAGGTAGCCCTATGGGCAGGGTGCATTGCAGGTAAAAGGTAGGACATGTACTTTAAGTGCGTGACATGTCCTGGTAGTGACAAATAGCCATTTTGGTTTCTCACTGCTGTGAGGCTGCCCTTTCATAGGAATGCATTGGGGATTCCCTGATAAGTGTTTCAGTGGTAATTCCTGATATGAGAGGAGCAGCGTGGTCAAGTTTGGTATGTTTGAAATAGTGATAATAAATGCTGCGTAATGGTGTGTGCAGATTTATGATCACTATTTTAGAAATGTCACTTTTTGAAGTTGGCATTTCTGTGTGCTATGTGTCTTTGCCTGCCTGATGTGTATTGCATGTCTGGCTCTGGAGTGACAGGAGCTGGTGAGGTGTGTGGCTCCAGAGGGGCAGGGTGAGTCAGCGGCAGCGCTAGGCTGAATAGGAGGATCTGCATTTGGAGTAGTGGGAGGAGTAGTCCCCTGAGCCTGAATAGGTCTGTGCTTGCCTGGGTGAATGCTGGCTCCGCCCCCCTGTGGTGTGTCTGAGGACCGAGCCCCCACCTGACAAAGGGGAGTAGAAGCACTGTAAACAAAGTTCTTCAGTACCCCCCAGAACCAGTTGGGACTGGTTCTCCAAGCCCTGTGCCAGGGCAGAACAAAGAGAATTGCCATATAAATATTGGGGCTGTGACCCCATGTCAGTGTGCTGTTGGAGGTGCTTACTTGTGCCTGCGGGACTTCTGGGCCCCAGGAGGAACCGCCACGAGGGATTGCCCCTCTGCTGAGGGCCCTGTGAGCTGGCCTGCCTGGGCCCAGCTCTGCCCCTGAGGACTTTGGGGCTTCTGCCCTGCAGGCGTAGCGCTTAGAGAGCGCTGGACTCATTAGAGGGTGCCCCCCTCTTTGCTGTGGGGACATCCTGCTTGGTGGGCCTGATCCCCAAAGAGTGGGATCCCACTTGGCCTGTGAAGGCGCCGTCGCGCCGTGGTAGGAGAGCCACGGGGAGAAGGGCTCCAACTCCGCTCAGTCCTAGCGAACCAGAAGCCAGGCGGCACTTGCCTGACTGTGGGCAGAAACCGGAAGGAAGCCTGAGAGCGAGCGCATGCAGCGCTGCACGTGCCTGGGGAGTGTCTGCCCAAAAGGAGAAGGGAGCCGAGACCAGAAGGAGAGCAGAGAGGTACCCAGGAGAGAGTGCCCTTCGTGAATGTGTGGCGTCTGGGGCAGCGCGCTGCCAAAACCGGACGTCAGGCGAGACGAGCCTGACTGGGGGCGGGACCTCGCGTCCCCGTAAAGGAAGTTCCACCAGCGCAGGAAGCCAGGCGAAGGATGCCTGCTTGTGGGCGGGGCTCCCGGTGTATCGAGGGAAGCCCCACGTGCAGTCTCAAGTCTGCGGGGCTGAAGAGGAGGGGCTCGACCGGAGCCTCGAGGGCTTCCTGGCCGTGAGAAAGAGAGCCCCGGTGAGTGGGGCTCAAATCCGGCACTGTGGTGCCAAGGCTCATTTCTCCAGCTGCACCGCGAGAGCGTGGGCAGCTGCAACGAGGGGGCACTTTGTTTTGCCGATAAGGAAGGGGTGAGATGCACCCCCGGCCCACAGTGCATTGCGCACTTTGTCGTAGCTGCAGAGGCAGCTAGAGGCACTGTTGGTGCTAATTGCTTTCACAGCTGCACCGCAAGAGCGCGGGCAGCTGCAACGTGAGGGGCATTGTCTTTGGTCTCTAGAGAGACATGGGTGGATTACACCCTCACCCTCATTTCTGGTGCTGGCCGGTTGGGCCTGCACCCTGCTGCAGTGGCAGCTGAGAGCCCTGACTTTTGGGACAAAGGGTATTTGCAGGGAAGTCCCAGATGGGCCCCCGAGGAAGGCCAGTTGGCCGGTGAGTACCTGCGGTACTGATAGTGTGCAAAGCTCTAATATGGTGTGTTGTAAAGTCATCCTGTGCCCTGGGCACCCCCCAACTTTTTGCTGACTGGAACTGGTGGTAACTGACTCTGACTGACCCTGGGCTCTGTTTAACCAGGCCCAGGGCCAGTGCCATGCTGAAACACTTAGATAACAGTAAAGCACCTACATACACTAGGGTACACTTTGGGTTGGGGTACCCCTGTAATTGGCATGACCTACCCCTAAGCCCCTAGTATATAATAGGGCAGGGATTGAAACTACCTAGAAGTCCCCAGTATCCTGGGGCATGGCAGTTTAGAGGCCAGCAGCCTTTTTGCACTTGCATGTGTGCCCTGCTGAAGCCTGTGGTCAGTTTAAAAGCAGCCCTGGGCGCCAGGATTGCTCTTAAACATATAAATTGTGGCCAAACTCGACTTTGGGGTGTGGGGCACTTAAAACTGGTCAACCTAAAATGTTCTGGCATAATAATGACCCCCAGGGTCTCCCTAGGTATCCCAGGGGTGGGGGTCAGGTATCTATAAGGTAGACCCTTATAAAATGAGTTTATATATGCCCTGGGTTAAGTGAAATTCACATTTCACTCTCCCCATTGTGTAAAGTGCTGCCCAAATTCGACTTTGATGTTGGGGGCACTGGGCATGGAGGATCTGCAATATTTTTACAGATTCAGCACCCCTAGGGTCTCCCCTAGGTGACCTATGGGGTGGGGGTCCTGTGAAATAAAGCCAAGTACTTATAACATATGTTTTTGTAAGTCCTGGTGCTGGAAAAATTGACCCATGTCATTTTTCCCATTGCAAACCCCCTGCCCCATAGGTTAACATGGGGGAAAGTTATTAAACAATAACTTCTGATAGGAGAGGGATAAATATTCCATTCAAAGACTCACTAGAATGGTATTGATAAATCCTACAATATGATGTTATTGAATTTTTCCCAAAGTGAACAGACAAGAAGTTATAACACTTTCTGGTTTTTAGTTCCAAATCCAGCCTTCCAGTGCTCTGCCCTGATTGGTCAGAGTTAAGGGGATTAGCCAGCCTGCCTGAAGAGGTGATAAAGATCCCCTGGGGCCAGCCAGATGGACTGGGAGGGCAGTGAGCTGTTCTGCGGGAATGCCAGGCCAGGGGAGGGGTCGTGAAACAATGAGCTTCAAAGGGGCAGAGCCCAGAGCAGTGTCATTAACAGCTTTGAACCCCCACCTCAGCCAGATGGCAGGATTAAGGAAGATATGTGCAGATGTAGGAAGGAGAGGCTAGGTTAATTAGCCAAATCAGTGGGAGTGTTTAGCCAGCTCTTACCTCCTTGCTGGAAAATCAGCCATTATGGATTTGGAAGCTTTGTTGCACTCTGGGATAGAATAATGCCACACTCTGCAGGAAGGAGTCACTCAAGTGGGAGGTTACCCTACTCCTATTGGTGAAGCTTGACCTCCTGGATGACCCAGAGACTGTGGAATAAGTATCTGAGAGAGGCCCAGCCCCTCAGATCTGCTGCTTGAAACTGAAGAAAGCAAGACTGGCCCTGCTGAAAAGTTCTGCTGTGCAAAGACTTCTAAGGCCTGACCTCTGGAGACTGCACCACCTGAAACTACAGCTTTGTGGACTAACTGTGCTGAGTAAAAGAAGCCAAGAGTGGACTCCCTGCAAGCTACAGGTTAACAGAGCTCATCTGGACCCTCACCACCAAGAATCATCAACCTGGGGAGCTACCAGTGGATTTGTAAGTGTGACGTCCAGTGCATTGTGGGAATTGAAGTCCTCAACTTTCAAGGACCATCTTGGATCTTCCAGACCCTTGGAGTAAGTTTGAGACACTTTGGGACCCTTTGAGGAACTTCAGGAAGAAGTTCAAGAAGTTTGGGGAACTTTGGAGGAACTTTGAAAAAAAGCTCCATAGAGGGACCGACTCATCCTGGTCAGCCAAGCCGCCTGCCTTCAACCGCGAGCCGGTCAAGCCCACCAGGTTCGTCCCGCTAAAAGCTCCATCGCATCGACTTCCAGAGATTGACCGGGACTAGTGAAAATCTGAAGCCGGCGAACCCTCACCGGATCCGGCTACATGAGGAGCATCGAGGGACCCCACGAGAAAAAGCTCCAGAAAAGCTTCTAAGTCCGCTCGTAAGAAAGTCGACCGGGAACAACCGCGAGCGCCAATCCGCCTGCCTTCCATCGCGTGTCGGCCTGGATTGTTGGATTGCCCCGCTGAAGTTTCTAAGTCCGCTCCAGGGAAGTTCACCGGGAGATCGTCGAAAGGCTATCCGGCGGAGCTGCACCGGATCCGGACTGACGGAGAGTGTCGAGGGGCCTCGAGGAGAAAAGCTCCAGAAAAGTTTCTAAGTGCGAAGGTAAAAACATTGACCGGGACCTTCCGCGTGGGGTATCCGCTCAGGGCTCCATCGCGGTCGGCCTTAAACATTGACTTTGGCCCGGTCTATCACGAGCCTATGTCCCAATATGGTGCTATATGCTTCTAAGTGCTATATTTTAGTTAAACTTTGAAAATTCATATCTCCGGTTCCCTACATTGGATTTTTGTTGTTTTGGTGTCATTTTAAAGATAAAAATATTTCCTATTTTCATAAATTGGTGTTGGATTTTTATTATGTGTTGTGTCTTAATTATTTACTGAATTGGTGTTTTTAAATGCTTTACATACCTGTCTTTGAAGTTAAGCCTGTCTGCTCGCAGCCATGTTACCAGGGGTTGAGCATAGGAATAATTTTCTGAGACCTATGCTGAGTCCTATCATGTGTTAGTGGCCTTATTGCCAGTGGCAGACCTACATTTGCCCCTACCAATAATCCACTTTCCAACATTTGGTGCTCAGCGGTGTGGATGTGGACTTGTGTTTAAAAAATACACCTTTCAGTGAATGAATTAAGATTATAAAAATCCTCTAAATTGCCTTAGAACAAAACTTTTGAGTTTGATTTTTGGAATTTGGACTAAACTGTTTTTAATCCATTGTTTTGATTTTTCCAAATTGTTCTAAGTCTATTGTGCCTCGTGTTGTGACCCAAAACTAGGGAACCATGGAGTTGGACCTGGCTAAACTGTCCCAGTGTAAGTTGACTGAGCTTAGGGAACAGTGTAGGCTTAGGGGCTGCCTGCTTCCAAGAGGTATAGGAAGGCAGGGTTGTTTCAGTTTATACAAGCCCATGACCAGGCAGCTGAGGGGAATCAAGGGGGATAGAGGGTGTCCCCCCTACCTCCCCCAAGAGAGGGAGGAGGTTGAGGATGATGCCTCTTCCATTATAACTAGTGTAAGCCAACAGAATCCTGATGGTGGGAGTGGGGAAGGGTCCCTTACTCAGGAACCACTATGGTCCCTTGCAGAGAGACAGCTTCAGGCTCAATTAGCTTTGATAGCTTTAGAGCAAAGGAAACTGGATTTGGCTGAGAAGAGGTGGGAGAAGGAGGAGAAGAGAAATGGTGGCAGCGAAAGCGAAGAAGATGCTGAGATGTCCAAGGGTGGCAGATTTGAACCTAAACTTCCAAAGGGTATTGTGCCCAAGTAGTACACTGAGGGGGATGACATTGACAAATGGCTTGCAGCTTTTGAGAGGGCCCTTAAGATGAGTAGGGTCCACTCTAGGTATTGGGGTGCACTCCTGTGGGAGTTGATTCCAGTAGCTGGGAGGGATAGGCTCCTGACCCTGAAGGGAGAGGATGCAGAATCATACCAGCAGATGAAAGCCTGCTTAGTCAAGAGGTTTGGTCTGACTCCAGAGCAGTACAGGGTGAAGTTTAGGAACACCCAGAAATTGAATTCCAAGTCTTGGATAGACTTTGTGGATGTTTCAGTGAAGGCACTGGAAGGCTGGATTTGTGGTAACAAAGTGAGCACTTATGAGGGATTGTATAATTTGTTTTTGAGAGAACACATTTTGACTCATTGTGCAGAAGAGAAGTTACGCCAGTATCTAGTGGACTCTAAGCTGACAGACCCCAGAGAGTTGGGGGAGTCAGCTGATGAGTGGGTGAGAACCCGGGTTTCCATTCAGCACCAGGGGGTGACCAGAAGAAAGGAGGACAGGTCCCTCCCCAAGGGAAAGCCCAGGGAAATGAAGGTCAAAAACCTAAGGAGTCCTCCAAAGACCCACAAAAACCTGCACATGGAGGGGGGGCCCCGAGCCAACCCAAATCCAAAGGGAGGTGGATTCAAGGAAAGAATGGTAGGTTCTTTGATCCCTCAAAAGTGGGTAAGTGCTTTGACTGTAATCAGCCAGGGCACAAGCAGGGAGATGCTGTCTACACTAAGAAGCTCCCCCCTAAGGGGCCATCTACAGGGATTGCCAGTGTGAGTGTAGGGGTGGAGAGTGGTACACCAGAAGGGGGTATTCCAGTAGGGGCAGCAACCTTAGTGTCCCTGGGTGGGGTGAATATTGCAACCCTGGATGCCTTACCTCCAAACATGGAGAAGTACAGGCAGAGACCTAAAGTGAATGGGACTGAGGTTGAGGCTATCAGAGACACTGGGGCTAGTGTAACTATGGTCCTGGCTGAGCTGGTGCCTCCAGAGAGGGTGATACCTGGTGAGTTTCACCAGGTGACATATGCAGACAGCACTACCAAAATCCATCCCATGGCTGTGGTGGATTTGGAATGGGGAGGTGTGACAGGCCCTATGAAGGTAGCTGTGTCAAAGGTGCTCCCAGTCCAGTGTTTACTGGGCAATGACCTTGAAGCCTCTGCGTGGTCAGAGGTGGAGAGAGGACTCCATATGAAAATATTGGAGCTCCCTGAGTGGGTATGTGCTGTGACTAGGTCACAGACTAGCCAGAAGGGAGGGGCTGGACACTTGGACCCTGGAACAAAGGGCCAAGCATCCATGGACAAGGGTACTGGGCCTGGTGAGCCAGCCCAGGGAACTCCAGAGGTGCAGGCAGAATCCAACCCTGATGGGGAGGATCTGGCCTCGGAGGGAGGGACTCAATCCCTGCCAGAGCTGTCAGATTTGGCAGAACTGACAGGAGCAGGTGGACCCTCCAGAGAGGAGTTCAGTCAGGGACAGCGTGACTGTCCCACCCTTGAGAGCTTGAGGTGGATTGCTTCTAAGCAAGAGGAAGGGGATGACAGTGGGTTTCATAGAATTTTCTGGGAAGATGGACTGCTTTATACTGAGGCCAGAAACCTCAAGGAGGGGGCCACCAGGAGGTTGGTAGTGCCCCAGAGGTACAGAGAGTTCATCCTGACTTTGGGTCATGACATCCCCTTGGCAGGACATTTGGGACAGACAAAGACATGGAACCGGTTGGTGAACCATTTCTACTGGCCCCATATGTCTGAAAAGGTAAAGGAGTTTTGCAGCTCCTGTGTCACCTGTCAGGCCAGTGCAAAGGCAGGGGGCAAGACAAAGGCTCCCCTAGTACCACTGCCAGTGGTTGGGGTTCCTTTTGAAAGGGTGGGGATGGACATTGTTGGTCCCCTGGACCCACCTACTGCATCGGGGAATAGGTATATCTTAGTGGTAGTTGACCATGCCACTAGATACCCTGAAGCCATACCTCTTAGAACCATTGATGCTCCTGCAGTGGCTAGAGCACTACTTGGTGTGTTCACCAGAGTGGGTTTTCCAAAAGAGGTGGTGTCAGATAGGGGCACGAACTTCCTGTCCAGCTATCTGACTGCTATGTAGGATGAGTGTGGTGTCAACTACAAGTTCACCACCCCTATCACCCACAAGCAAATGGTCTTGTTGAGAGATTCAACAAAACCCTGAAGGGCATGATAAATGGGTTGTCAGAGAAACTCAGGAGGAGATGGGATGTTCTCCTCCCATGCTTACTGTTTGCCTACAGGGAGGTGCCACAGAAAGGGGTTGGTTTCAGTCCCTTTGAGTTGGTGTTTGGACACCCTGTGAGGGGACCATTGAGCCTGCTAAGAGAGTCTCTAGAGAAGCCTCTTAAAGAAGCTAAGGACAATGTGCTTGATTATGTGCTAGGCCTGAGATCTAGAATGGCAGAGTACATGTACAAGGCAAACAGGAAACTGGAGGCCAGCCAGGAGCTCATGAAGCACTGGTATGATCAGAAGGCTACTATGCCTGAGTATACTCCAGGACAATTGGTGTGGGTGTTGGAGCCTGTGGCTCCCAGGGCCCTCCATGACAAGTGGAGTGGGCCCTATCCAATCTTAGAAAAGAAGGGTGAGGTTACCTATTTGGTTGACCTTGGCACCCCCAGGAACCCTCATAGGGTCCTGCATGTGAATAGATTGAAACCCCACCATGACAGGGCAGACATGACCATGTTACTGGTCACTGATGAGGGTGTGGAGGAGGAAACTGAGCCTGTGCCCAACCTCCTCTCCACTAATGTACAAGATGGGTCAGTGGAGGGGGTGATACTCTCTCCCAAGTTGACAGACCAGCAGCACAGAGACTCTAAGCAAGTGCTGGAGCAGTTTGCTGGCCTGTTCTCTTTGACCCCAGGCATCACTGAGTGGTGTGTGCATCACATTGAGACTGGTGACAGCCTACCTGTCAAGAATAAACTGTACAGGACATCTGACCATGTCAGAGCCAGCATTAAAGCTGAGGTTGCTAAGATGCTGGACTTGGGGGTAATTGAACTGTCTGAGAGTCCATGGGCCAGTCCAGTGGTGCTGGTACCCAAACCTAATCCTCAGGGGGACCCAAGGAGTTAAGGTTCTGTGTGGACTACAGAGGATTGAATGCAGTCACAAAGACTGACGCTCACCCTATACCTAGAGCTGATGAGCTCATTGATAGGTTAGGGGCTGCTAAGTACCTGAGTACTTTTGATTTGACTTCAGGTTACTGGCAGATTGCCCTCACTGATGGAGCAAAGGAGAGGTCAGCATTCTCCACCCCAGAGGGACATTATCAGTTCAAAGTAATGCCCTTTGGTTTAAAGAATGCACCTGCCACCTTCCAAAGGTTGGTGATCAGGGTCTTGTCTGGGTTGGAACAGTTCAGTGCAGCTTAACTGGATGACATAGCTGTGTATAGTTCTACCTGGGGAGATCACTTAAGCCACCTAAAGGAAGTGCTTCAGGCCATGCAGCAGGCAGGCCTGACTTTTAAGGCAAGCAAGTGCCAAATAGGGCAGAGTTCTGTGGTGTACCTGGGCCACCTGGTAGGTGGGGGCCATGTACAGCCTCTCCAAGCTAAAATCCAAACTATTTTGGATTGGACAGCACCTGTTACCCAGACTCAGGTCAGGGCATTCCTTGGACTGACAGGGTACTATAGAAGGTTTGTTCAAAATTATGGGACCATTGTGGGGCCCCTAACAGAACTGACTTCTAAAAAGAGGCCCAAGAAGGTGACTTGGACCCCAGAGTGTCAGAAGGCTTTTGACACTCTGAAAGCTGCTATGTGTTCAGCACCAGTGTTACTGGCCCCTGACTACACAAAATAATTTGTAGTTCAGACAGATGCTTCAGAGCAAGGGATTGGGGCAGTGTTGTCACAGCTAAATGAAGGGGGCCTTGATCAGACAGTTGCCTTTATTAGCAGGAGGCATCTTCCCAGAGAGCAGAGATGGAGTGCCATTGAGAGAGAGGCTTTTGCTGTGGTGTGGTCACTGAAAAAGTTGAGACCATATTTGTTTGGGACTCACTTTCGTGTTCAAACTGACCACAGGCCTCTCAGATGGCTCATGCAGATGAGAGGGGAGAATCCCAAGCTGTTAAGGTGGTCCATTTCCCTACAGGGAATGGACTTTACAGTGGAACACAGACCTGGGGTTGCCCATGCCAATGCAGATGGACTTTCCAGGTTTTTCCACTTAGCTGAGGAGGACTACCAGGGTGTAGGTTAGTAACCCCTCACCTTTCGTTTGGGGGGGCTATGTTGTAAAGTCATTCTGTGCCCTGGGCACCCCCAACTTTTTGCTGACTGGAACTGGTGGTAACTGACTCTGACTGACCCTGGGCTCTGTTTAACCAGGCCCAGGGCCAGTGCCATGCTGAAACACTTAGATAACAGTAAAGCACCTACATACACTAGGGTACACTTTGGGTTGGGGTACCCCTGTAATTGGCATGACCTACCCCCTAAGCCCCTAGTATATAATAGGGCAGGGGATTGAAACTACCTAGAAGTCCCCAGTATCCTGGGGCATGGCAGTTTAGAGGCCAGCAGCCTTTTGCACTTGCATGTGTGCCCTGCTGAAGCCTGTGGTCAGTTTAAAAGCAGCCCTGGGCGCCAGGATTGCTCTTAAACATATAAATTGTGGCCAAACTCGACTTTGGGGTTTGGGGCACTTAAAACTGGTCAACCTAAAATGTTTTGGCATAATAATGACCCCAGGGTCTCCCTAGGTATCCCAGGGGAGGGGGGTCAGGTATATATAAGGTAGACCCTTATAAAATGAATTTATATATGCCCTGGGTTAAGTGAAATTCACATTTCACTCTCCCCATTGTGTAAAGTGCTGCCCAAATTCGACTTTGATGTTGGGGGCACTGGGCATGGAGGATCTGCAATATTTTTACAGATTCAGCACCCCTAGGGTCTCCCCTAGGTGACCTATGGGGTGGGGGTCCTGTGAAATAAAGCCAAGTACTTATAACATATGTTTTTGTAAGTCCTGGTGCTGGAAAAATGGCCCATGTCATTTTTCCCATTGCAAACCCCCTGCCCCATAGGTTAACATGGGGGAAAGTTATTAAACAATAACTTCTGATAGGAGAGGGATAAAGATTCCATTCAAAGACTCACTAGAATGGTATTGCTAAATCCTACAATATGATGTTATTGAATTTTTCCCAAAGTGAACAGACAAGAAGTTATAACACTTTCTGGGTTTTGGTTCCAAATCCAGCCTTCCAGTGCTCTGCCCTGATTGGTCAGAGTTAAGGGGATTAGCCAGCCTGCCTGAAGAGGTGATAAAGATCCCCTGGGGCCAGCCAGATGGACTGGGAGGGCAGTGAGTTGTTCTGCAGGAATGCCAGGCCAGGGGGAGGGGTCGTAAACAATGAGCTTCAAAGGGGCAGAGCCCAGAGCAGTGTCATTAACAGATTTGAACCCCCACCTCAGCCAGATGGCAGGATTAAGGAAGATATGTGCAGATGTAGGGAGGAGAGGCTAGGTTAATTAGCCAACTCAGTGGGAGTGTTTAGCCAGCTCTTACCTCCTTGCTGGAAAATCAGCCATTATGGATTTGGAAGCTTTGTTGCACTCTGGGATAGAATAATGCCACACTCTGCAGGAAGGAGTCACTCAAGTGGGAGGTTACCCTACTCCTATTGGTGAAGCTTGACCTCCTGGATGACCCAGAGACTGTGGAATAATTATCTGCGAGAGGCCCAGCCCCTCAGATCTGCTGCTTGAAACTGAAGAAAGCAAGACTGGCCCTGCTGAAAAGTTCTGCTGTGCAAAGACTTCTAAGGCCTGACCTCTGGAGACTGCACCACCTGAAACTACAGATTAGTGGACTAACTGTGCTGAGTAAAAGAAGCCAAGAGTGGACTCCCTGCAAGCTACAGGTTAACAGAGCTCATCTGGACCCTCACCACCAAGAATCATCAACCTGGGGAGCTACCAGTGGATTTGTAAGGGTGACGTCCAGTGCATTGTGGGAATTGAAGTCCTCAACTTTCAAGGACCATCTTGGAGCTTCCAGACCCTTGAAGTAAGTTTGAGACACTTTGGGACCCTTTGAGGAACTTCAGGAAGAAGTTCAAGAAGTTTGGGGAACTTTGGAGGAACTTTGAAAAAAAGCTCCCTAGGGGGACTGACTCATCCTGGTCAGCCAAGCCGCCTGCCTTCAACCGCGAGCCGGTCAAGCCCACCAGGTTCGTCCCGCTAAAAGCTCCATCGCATCGACTTCCAGAGATTGACCGGGACTAGTGAAAATCTGAAGCCGGCGAACCCTCACCGGATCCGGCTACATGAGGAGCATCGAGGGACCCCACGAGAAAAAGCTCCAGAAAAGCTTCTAAGTCTGCTCGTAAGAAAGTCGACCGGGAACAACCGCGAGCGCCAATCCGCCTGCCTTCCATCGCGTGTCGGCCTGGATTGTTGGATTGCCCCGCTGAAGCGATCTTGAAAAAGTTTCTAAGTCCGCTCCAGGGAAGTTCACTGGGAGATCGTCGAAAGGCTATCCGGCGGAGCCGCACCGGATCCGGACTGACGGAGAGCGTCGAGGGGCCTTGAGGAGAAAAGCTCCAGAAAAGTTTCTAAGTGCGAAGGTAAAAACATTGACCGGGACCTTCCGCGTGGGGTATCCGCTCAGGGCTCCATCGCGGTCGGCCTTAAACATTGACTTTGGCCCGGTCTATCGCGAGCCTATGTCCCAATATGGTGCTATATGCTTCTAAGTGCTATATTTTAGTTAAACTTTGAAAATTCATATCTCCGGTTCCCTACATTGGATTTTTGTCGTTTTGGTGTCATTTTAAAGATAAAAATATTTCCTATTTTTATAAATTGGTGTTGGATTTTTATTATGTGTTGTGTCTTAATTATTTACTGAATTGGTGTTTTTAAATGCTTTACATACCTGTCTTTGAAGTTAAGCCTGTCTGCTCGCAGCCACGTTACCAGGGGTTGAGCATAGGAATAATTTTCTGAGATCTATGCTGAGTCCTATCATGTGTTAGTGGCCTTATTGCCAGTGGCAGACCTACATTTGCCCCTACCAATAATCCACTTTCCAACATGGTGCATAATGTGTTTATGCTTATGATGATGCCTAATGTCATGCTATGATGTTTATGCTTATGATGATGCCTAATGTCATGCTATGATGTTTATGCCTAATGTGATGATGCTGAGTTCAGTATTTTACCAGTAGTTACTGGTTGTATTATGACTTGCATTCTGATGGTGCTGACAGTGGCCCGATTGGCCCTGTCCTGTATATAATCCCCATGTGAAGTATTGCGTAGTGCCAGGTGGCACAGTGTACATATGTGATTATGATTCTAATGTGTTTATGATAATACAAAGGCTATTTTTATATAACCTTGTGTGGAGCTTCTTTTATGGTGTGCCTAGTGTGTCGCTGTTGTGTGTGTGTGTTGCGCAAATGCTTTACACATTGCCTCTGGGATAAGCCTGACTGCTCGTGCCAAGCTACCAAGGGGGTGAGCAGGGGTTATCTTCGGTGTGTAACTCCCTTGCCCTGACTAGAGTGGTGGTTTCTGCCTGGCTTAGGCGTTTGCCCTAGCCAAGCAGAAATCCCATTTCTAACAGGCATAAAGTGGAATAGCGTACTGTGGAGAAGCGTACAGTGGAACATCATGGAGTGGAGTAAAGTACAGTAGAGCACTGCACAGTTGTGTGGCGTAGACTGGAGTGGCATACAGTGAAGTGCCGTACATTGGAGTGGTGTACAGTAGAAGAGCGTATAGTGGAGTGGTGCAGAGTGGAGAGGCATGGAGTGAAATAGCATAGAGTGTTGTAGTATAGAATAGAGTGAGGTACATGGAGTGGCATGGAGTGGAGAAGTGTGGAGTGGTGTACTACAGTGTAATAGCATACAGTTGAGTGTAATGATTTATAGTCAATTGGAGTACAGTGGAGTGGCGTAATGTGGAGTGGGGTACAGTGGAATA
Organism: Calotriton arnoldi; assembly: GCA_963921515.1. Taxonomy (NCBI): domain Eukaryota; kingdom Metazoa; phylum Chordata; class Amphibia; order Caudata; family Salamandridae; genus Calotriton; species Calotriton arnoldi. The sequence continues at coordinate 1,594,159 of CAWUFW010001414.1, forward strand.
GTATATAATGGAGTGGTGTAACTGGAGTGGCAAAGAGTGGAATAGCATAATCTGTAGTTTTGTATAGTGGAGTTACATACAGTGCAATAGCGAAGAGTGGAGTGGTGGAGTGGCATAGAGTGGAGGGGTGTAAAGTGACAGGGCATAAAGTGGAGTGGCGTACGCTGCAGTGCTATAGAATGGGGTGGCTTAGAGTGTAACAATGTAGAGTGGAGTAGTGTAGAGAGGAGTGGTGTGGCGTACAATGGATTAGTGCAGAGTGGAGTGGCATGGTGTGGAGTGGTGTAGACTGTAATAGCGTATAATGGAGCGGCATAGAGTTGAGTGGATAGAGTGGAGTTGCCTGGAGAGGAGTGTGGTATTTGAAACAGACGTAGCGAGAAAGTGGGTGAATGGATGTAGATGTTATGTAGAAGGAATTTATATTTTAAGGTGTAAATGTAAATTTTTGGTAGTAGGTGTAAATAATGTAAGTGTTGGAAAAGTTATAAGTGTTAAAATACTTGGTTCTATCTTGTTCTGCAGTAGACCAAGGTGACTTTGCGGTACACTGCAGCACATGGCAATGAGAAAATAGTATCCGATTGGCTTGTGGCCGTGATTACAAAATGTAGAGGGCAGCCATGTAGTTTTCAGCACACTTTTGCTGCCTTCTGCTTTAGTACCTTAGATATCAGTAAGTAGTAGGTTTTATTGCTGTTTCCCTACCTATTACGGCTTTATTTAAGTGGTAATGGGTAGAGAAATGTATTTAAATTTTTCTATATATTTTTACAACATGTTACAGGGAACTGTGTCATTTTTAAAAATCTTTTTAGGTAGAGCAGTAATTTATAGGTATTACCACGGTACTCTCTAGACATTATTGTAAAGAATTAATAATGTTAAAAATTAATAACACACTGTAGTATATTTTGTAAAATATGATGTAGTACAGTGTATTTTTAATTTTTAACATAGTTTTTTTTTTAAGTACCGCAGTACTTTCAAGGCAGTATCACAGTACTCCATACACTTTTTAAAAATCTATTGCAACATCTGAATAATTTTCCCTATCTATTACCACTTTAATTAAGTACTAATAGGTAGGAAAAATATTAAATCTAATACTTAGCTATAGCTAAAGCCCTAACCCAGAACACAGGGAACGTGGCCTTAAAACAATATGGCTGCTTTTAACTATTGGTAAGGCAGTCATTAGCCAATCACATAATGGCCTTGTCAGGCACTGGGGTCCCATCCCCCATGGCTATTTCTAAAAATAAAAGGGAGGCAGGCCACATGCCCCCCTCCTTGAGCCTCTTTAGACCCTGGGGGCCCCATACCCAGGGTTGTGTATTTTTTTAAGTTCCCTTCTCAAGCTGTTAGTGGCCCCGGGGACCCCATCCCTTGGGCCATTTATTTAAATAAGGGGAGGGTTTGCAAGGTCCCCATTCTGAGCCTTGTTAGATCCTGGGGACCCCATCCCCTGGGCCACTCTTTTACATAAAGGGGAGGGGAGGCTTATGGCCCCCCCTCAAGGGCCCTTATCCCCAAGGCCCAGTATTGTTTTGATGGGGAGGGGGTCACATAGCCCTGCTCCCAGCGCCAATTTTAGTCCGGGACCCCATTCCCTGGGGCTCAGTGTTCTTTTGAGGGGGCACAGGTAGATTTTATCCCCAGGGGTCCAACACCATTTTTAGGGTGAGGGAAGCATGCAGCACCCTCTCCCTGGGCCTATTTGACTCAGGAAACCCCATCCCCTGGGGCCCAGCCCAATTTTCATGAGGAGGGAGGCACACAGCCCAACATCATGGGCCGACTTCATCCCTAGGCGCCCAGCATTATTTTCAGGAGGAGGGGGACATGGGGCCTCAGACAGAGCTGCAAGGGGAGCCCCAAGGACCCCAATCCCCCAGCCAGATCCCCGCATACAGCGGGAGCTGGCTTTGCTCCCGCCCACAGGGAGCAGCTACTAAGGCTGCTCCCTGTGGGTGGGAGCAACATTTTCATCTGTTTCCCTGCCGGCTTCAGTTCGGGCAGTGAAACAGATACAAATTCCGCTCCCAGGGGGTGGGAGCATTTTTGAACCTCATTGTCCGCTGGGAGCGGACTTAGTGTTTGCTCCCTCTAGGTAGGAGTTTTCAAAATGCTCCGCCAAGCGTGAGCAAACACAGATTTCCCTGCCTGCGCCGTTGTGGGCAGGAAAACTGATATGTTCCGGGGGTGGGCTCCCCGGGACATAGCATCTAAGCCGGCCCTGGGAAATGGGGTTCGCAGGGCCATTAATGGCGCAGGGTGGTGGCCCCCTCCCCAAGCCTGAAAAGGCCCCTGGGAGCCCAAAACTGGGTCAAATTACTTGAGGCATGGTGTGGAGAATGTGGAGCCCCCTCCCCATAACAAGTAATGTTGGCCGCTTGGGTGAGCTCCCCAGGGCCTCTGGATGCAGGGGGCTATGGGGCTGTGTGTCCTCCCTCCCCTTATATACTAATTTCAGCTCATGGGTGGGCTCCCCAGGGCCGCTGGCGGCTCAAGGAGGAGGACAGCCCATCCCCCTCCCCATATAAACTATTTTTGGCCCAGGGGGTGGGCTTCCAGGGCCTTTGGAGGCTATGCCACTTTGCGACCACTCTGTCTTGCTTTATTTAGTTATTTATTTATGTTTAGTATTTTGAACCTTTTCTTCTCACCATCCCAAGTTTGCACTTTGAAATAGAAAAATGACAGAAATAGACAATATTTTCAGCAAAAGTGTGTCTTACTTTTTTGGATCCATTTCACTGGGGAATGAATGAAGGAAAGGAGAGGAAAGAAGGGGTAAGAGCCGATTATTGAAGTCACAGTTTTCAGCTAGTGAGGAGTGAGACAGAGCAGAAAGAGAGGGAATAAGAGGAAGATGAAGAAAGAGAGAGAGAGAGAGGGGGAGCAGCTGCCAGCTGCAGAGCAGAAGTGGACACTGTCCTTGTCTTCTCTGGGCAAGAAGGAAAAGACAGAGGGGCATATCAGCAAGGGACGGCGATAATTATCGCAAAGCGCGCTTAGCGCTAGGATAATTATCGCCGTCTATCTCTGGAATTTATCGCCCTGGTAGCGCGTTATTAACAACGCGTTACTCCAGGGCGATAAGAATTCCAGAGATAGCGAGGTTATCGCCGTTTTGCAGGGAACATCGCTAGTTTTCCAGCGATGTTCCCTGCAAAACGGGATAACTCTTGCTGATACGACCCTGTGGTCGTATCAGCAGAATCCATCTCCCATGAAAAGTATGCTTAAGTCAGGAATTTAACAGACGTTAAATTCCTGAGTTAAGACTGAGGTAGCGCGATTATTTTTATCGCTGCACCTCCTTGTTAATATCGCGAAGCTGCCTTCGCGATATTAACATGTGTTGTTTTCACAGCCACGCCTTCTTTGCATCTCATTAGCGATGCAAGGCGAGGCTATGAAAAACGGGCTCTACATCAAGGAAACACGCGCTAGCGTGTCCTTGATGATATTGCGATATAATTATCGCCGCTTTCGCCCAAAACGGACGCTAAAGCGGCGATAATTATATCGCCAGCCCTTGATAATATGCCCCAGAGTCCTTTACCTTCTCTGCCCACCCCTCCTGTCCCAATCGGTCACAAACGGCTGAGCCTCATCTATAGCACTTGGCAATTTCAATCGTCCTGGGACGCATTTTTTAAATAAAAAAGTAGGGGAACGGACTCTATTAAAATAACAAACTAGGGGCACGCTTTCGTCTCAATTTACCTTTGTGAATCCGGCCCGTTGTTTTTGCATTCGCAGTTGCTTAACATGCAGGTGCAAAACTGCCTGATACCTACGCAATTGTACTTAATCTGGTCCAACCATAGAGAAATGTAGGACTAATAAACGAAAAATGGGCAATGTTTTTGAATGCTGCTCTTGTAGAAATGAACATGTGTGACAACTAATGAATGTGTTTCCCGAAGAGAATCCTGTCAATGGATATTACCTTTCCTCGTTCATCCAGTTGATTTGGTAAATTTGAGCTATTCTTTTTCTGGCATATTATTTGCCTCACCTTTTGTTTCGGTGCATTAATTAGCATATAATTACTGGTGCTGCACCTTATTATAACAAACATTTCGGCTAAAAAATAATTCAAATACGTAATATAATAATCGTGTTTTAACATTGTAAGAATTATACCGTCTTCGAGAAAATTGCATTTCCTGTTGCCTTCGACAATGTTGTCGTCAGATAACTTTTTTCACTTTTTGACAGATTATTAGAGCATCAACATATACTTACAGAGTATGTTATTTTATTAAACGCAATCCTACACATTGCAAACATTTGACATTGCACTTATATTATTTGATAGCTGAATTAATATTTCGGCACACGACTATGAGGAGCATGTGATGTTCAGCCTTGCGAGAGACGTACCTTCACAGAGCACGTTTATGAAACGCTACGACCTTTCTTCAAAAACAAAATGTGGGCTGTTTAAGGTTGTTTATTCTGCAAGCAGAACATCGCTGAACATCAACAATGCATTCCACCCTTTGACCTTCTTACAGCCCACTTGGAAGAAAGGAGGGTTTGCCGTAATCCTTCTTCAAGAAGCGGCTCTCATTAGCTGGGAATGTTTATTTCAGTGTACGAAACAGCTTATGGATATGCATGAGGGGGCCATTGTGAGGAGGCCGCGACCGCAACCGGCTCATGGATCCTGGCAAACATGGCTGCAGCTGGAAGTCAATTGCTGTGATGATTAAGGCTAGCATCAACAAAACACAACTCTTCTGATGTGATGCAAATGCAAGCTGTTGCTTAACAAAAGTGCATCATGGGTTTTGTAACTTCGGAAAATGGCAGTGCACCCTCATGTGAATTAAAGACTAATTAATCAGTTTTTAGGCAGAAGGGAATGACAGACGCATTGTTCGTTCCAAGCAAGTAGCATGAATGGGCGCAGCTGCAGAGATCTTTTTCCTGGTGAAACATTTCACCACATAAAAGAAAATATTTCCCCATCTAAAATCCATTAACTCTATTAGACCAACTGATTAATATGTCAATCCTCAGATACAAAACCACAAAACAATACTGTGTCACTAGATCATCAAGCAGCCATAATGACCACAACTTCAAATACATCTTTTTTTAGATAGGAGCACAAGAGCATAATTGTTTAAACACCTGCTTGTTTAGTGAAACGTGTCTCGCACAGATTTTCCAGGCCCCGATGGTTCCGCGATGCGTGAGTCCAAGCCTACCTCCTCGTTCACTTACCGCCCTATGTCCATGGAAGAGTAAGCACATTTAACTGTCGACTCACTTAAACATAAGGGCGGTTTGTACCAGGTGACAATACACATTAGCCAGTGGCGGCTGGTGACATTTGAAAGTGGTGAGGCGTAAAGGTTATGTCGGAGTGCACCTTGGCGAGCGAGCGCAGCGAGCGAGCCCGAACGTTTTAAGGGGGGTTTTCAAGCAAATTTGAGAAGCACAGAGACTAGAGCTGCAAACACACATAGAGCCCGCTGCAGAGGGTATGTTCATAGGTGAAGTCCTGCTGAAACTAAAATGCATTAACATTCTAATCTCAGTTTCCCACTTAACAAAGAGAGTGATCCCCAGAAAATGAGTTCCCCATCCCGTTTCTTCATTACATTTTCAGACAAAATTAGGAACATTCATAGACCATCCACACATGCATTAAGCGCATTGTAAAAACAAAAAAAAAGCATCACGTACAAAAAAGCACAAATACACACACACACAGGCGCACATACAGACACACATACCATAACACACACATACAGACATACACAGGCACGCGCGCCTCTTGCTCTTTGACATCTTGAGACTCAACATAATGAAGAACATGACAAAGCGACAGAGGGAGCAAAAATGTTTTGTGCTGATGGAGAGTTAATGTACTCACAACATGCCAGGAAATGGGAAGGCAAGAAACCAGAACACCAGCCAAATGCTTCGACAAGAGCGCTGGCCACAGCAATAACACTTCATAACTAATCGACCTATCAATGATTAAAAGACAACTGCAGCAAACAACAGCAGAACCACCAGACACCGGTGATGTGACAGCTCTTAGGAAGGAAACTCCCTGACTGTGCAGTCCTGTCTCCAGTTGTTCAGCATCTATTTAAATTCTGTTTCAGTTCTAAAGATATGGAGTAAGTGACAACAAAGGAACCTGGCATATACTAGTATCCAAGCGAAAGAAGCATTGTCCAAGTCATAGTCAGTATACCAGAAGTTCGTAAAATATTTTTTACCCTTGACTTCTAGTGTTAAGACCATAGCAGTAGGAACAAAATATCAGCAAGTGGAACATGTCGCTTCTACTGGCCACTTCACTTACTTCGTTTTATGGATAAAGCACTGTTTGACTAACGACACCAGATGTTTTAATAAAGCACAAATTTGCCTCACACATTTTGCTATCACCCCACTTGGTGGCGCTCATTTTATCTGCAAGCATCAACGAATAGGTGAAAAGCACAAAACATTAAAACAGATAGTACGTTAACCCAAAACCTGTTACAGAAGCCTTTTCTGCGTAAACTAATGTTTAACTCGAATGGGAAATAGGTAAAAATAAAACTGAAACCTTCTATCTTTGCTTGCCGTGGTTCTGTTTACATTTTTCTAACATCTGCTTACATGTTCAGCACTCTCGCCATAAAAATAGTCTGTGCCGTGGCCTTCCCGGTCAGCAATGTGTGCTGCTTAAGTTCCCGTGAAATGAGGTAAGGCTGGTATTCTTGCTCACAGACCAAAAAGAGTATTTGTGCTGAAGATGTGCACAATCAAGAAATCCTTTATCAACTAAAATGATATACATTAGTGAAGGGTCTATATACAATCTACTGAATCTAGGGTACCTAGAATGGGAAGGCTACAGTAAAAGAAATATATAGTGATAAACACAGAAATCTACACATATAGAAGTGCACATAAGTAGTTAACAACAAGGCTGCGTTATCCACTGTAGGGCTGTGAGTGTCACCATAGACAAGGAGACCAAAACAAGTAGATGCAACATTGTGGACTGATCATGGAAATTGCCACCACGGTGGACAATCTACTTAAATTATTGAAAATAGAAAGCTGGTATTGTCTCAAAGTGTGAACTACAATAGCTATAGCATGGGCTGTTTACAGAGTGACAACATTGCTGATTACTGCCTTTCACATGCACACATTCCGATATGGGGAAGTAACGCATACGTTGTAATTTACCATCATGGCCTGCAGAAGAAAAAGACAAGCATTTTTTCGAAAATTACCTCAGACTACGCAGATGAAAATGTGAAATTCTTTGAACAATATGCGCATAATGCCACATCATATCCTAATACAAAGTGCGCAATCGGACGAACCACTTTTCACAAGTGAATAACGATGTAATTCTGCTTAAGATAATAAGGCACGTTACAGCTGTTCCCTTCAAGGCACCGCTAGATCACTAAACAGAGGGGATTTCTGAAGCAATCAAGTGACCGAGACTCATAAGCAGACAAGACTGCGCTACAGACTAAACCAAATTGCGTGAGACTATTCTCCTGAATGGAATACTCATACCCAAGAAATATGACTGTGTTCTTAGGTGTGATACTTAAACTGAAACGAGTGCTCCAGGGTGTGATACTCATACTCCATAAAGGTGATGGAACTTGGGGGGGGGGTCACTAGTGAGTGGCCGTGGCTTGTCCCGAGCTCCCGCCTCCCTCTGTTGAATTCACCCGACTCAGGAGAGGTGCGCCTGCCGGATATTGAGAGCCGTGAGGGCCTGTCGCAGACATGGCCAGGGGGCTGCGAAGACTCCAGAATCTCTGGTTGGAGTGGTCAAAAGCCCCTGTCTGCCTCATGTTGGGGGGTGGGGACTTCCCTAGAAACCTGAGGCCCTTGCCCCTGCTATCGAGCGGGCCTGGCTTGGCTCGGCCCCTACTACCCATTATTACCTGAATTGCCCCAAACATAGGGAAATACAATCTGCAGAACACGGAGACCTGCATGGACCTAACACAGACCCTGGGATATGTCAGTGACCCTTCGGCACGGCACCACATACCACCATCGGTGTTACAAGAAGGCTTCCCTACAGGGAAGGACTCTATCACGTCCCTCCGTGCTGACTGCAATACCGGGCTGCGCAGGCGGGGGCCGGGCCCAGGCCCCGAGCAGCTGTCCCTCCTCAGCTCGGATCACGTAACTGATGATGAAATCAGGAGTTGGCCAGGGATTTGGGGTCTGTTTACGCTTCAAGGACACCTGCCAGGGTGCTTGCAATCATAAATCGATCAGGCTCGCAGCCTATGAAATGCGCACCTGGCCCGACAAGTGAGTTTGTGTTTGTTCGTCTCTAACAAACTGCTTCCCTGCTGAGTGTATCTCATGTTTCCTTCATCTCAGACGAAATACGGAATTTTGACTGAACACAGAAACCCCACGCGGTATCCATCTTTACCTCATGGTAATACTTCACTGCCTCTGTTAAGCATTTCCTAAATCCCCGCCACTGTTTACCTCCCCCTATTGTCACCAGCAGTCGCGGCTCGCAATGGTCGCGGTGGGGGTCGCGGGGGGGGGGTGAGGGCCGGAGGGGGGTTTAAGAATAAAGTTTAAAAAAAAACAAAAAAACTTACCTGACCGGGCGGGTCTGCGACGCCTCTGCTGTCTGCTCCTGGGCCGGGGTCCGGTGCGTTGGAATGGCGCCTTCTCAACATCTTGCGTGAGTGGCTGGCAACCCCTGGCTCTCAGCCAATCCAGACGCTGCTCCAGACAGGATTGGCTGAGGGCAGGGATACTCCCTGCCCGTTAGGAGACCGGGGGCTGCGCATGAAGCAACCCTCGGTCTCTTAAGGGGAAGGCTAGTGCGCATGTTCGGGCTGATCGTAAAAATGATCAGCCCAAAAATGAACATGCGCACTATTGCGCTGTCCGCTGTCACTCAACCCGGAGACTCAGAAAGTGCTGCTGCAGCCCCACCCCCTTCAGCGTCCGTGTTCTACTTCTGATGCTAATTGCAAGATTGCTGCAATTAGCGTCAGAAGTAGAACGATGGGGCCGTGGCATTAGTGGGGCAACGCCCCCAATGGACGCACCGCCACTGACATTAGCATAATGAGAGATGCCCCCCACGCCTAGGGGGTGGGCACCTTTAGTGGCATTTTCGAGCGAGAGGCAAGCATGGGGTGTAGGAGGGGTCGCCAAGAAATTTGAGGACTCAGGGAGGCACCTAGCGCGTCATTAGGATGCGCAAGCCGGCCCCTCCAGAAAAAGAGATAAAAACACTGGACACAAGGGTGAAGCCCTCTTTGTCCTCTCGCCTCAGGTGCCCAGCGTGTGGCAGCCGGTAACGTGTTGTGCAGCTGGGATATCCAGGTGAGGGGGCCTCACGCGTAGTTTGGAGTGGAGGAAGCTCAGTTCATGGGTAATTTTCGGCGTTTTCAATCGTTTTAAACTAATTACTTATTATCTTTCAGCTTCATATAGGGGATTTAGAGCGGGTAAAGGCGCGACGCATCCGCTCTTAAGAGAGAAGGTGGGGCTCGCAGCGCTACAGCGCTGCGAGCTCCGTCGCATAACAAAGGTTTTGTACATCAAAGGTGACAGATGGTGAAGCATATTGGTAAACGCACATTTGCTAAAATGAAAATGCGGTCAGTCTTGCTGAAAAAAGAAATACGATTAACATTGAGGCCGCTGCAGGCTTTTCTGAGCTAGCATCGCGCCTAGAATTGCAGTAATGAAATGCGGTGGGCGCGGCGGTAGAGTAGATAGATATGGAGGCCGCTGTGATATGCGGGGGCGCGCCCTCTTTTTCGGAGTGGCGGTAAGGTGGCGCGCAACAGTTTGCAAAAATTTAAGGTGGAACTCTATCAGTTTAGGAGGCCGCCCCCGTATGCTAGGGGCATGGGCAATACTATTAAATACATTCGCGGGATAACGAGGCCCCTGCAAGAGGCGGGGCCGCGCCCGTAGGTGGGTGGCGGAGGTAATGGTGGCTCGCGCACCAGCCAGTATACCTTTGAAAAATGCCCCGGGGGGGGAGTACCATTGACGTAGCCCGCTGCAAGAGGCGGGGCCGCGCCCCTAGGTGGGTGGCGGAGGTAATGGCGGCTCGCGCACTAGCCAGTATACCTTTGAAAAATGCCCCGGGGGGGGGGAGTACCATTGACGTAGCCGGCGACAAGGCTGCAGTAATGCAACAATGGTGCAGTAAATAATTTATTTGGGGGGTTTACAATACAATGGCGTAGGGTATCATATATTCATGGCTGGTTTTTTCTTTTTACTTTCATGCCGGCGATACCTGGGAGGTGCACCACGCTCTGAGGGTGGCAGCATGGTATCCAGACGTCAACCTGTTTGGCCAGCCTACAGCTGTGGCGCGAAGCAGGGTGAGAACTTTCGTAACACCAACAAGGTGCCAGCTGCCATGGTGGAAGGCTACGGGATCAAGGATTCAGTTGCAGTTTGTATCGCAATAGGCAGGCGGTAGGTTACCTGTATGGTAGCAGGATTGTGAAGCTGGTTTAGTGGCATTTTCCGAGGTGGGGGTTGAACGGGCCAACCGGGGTGGAAAAGGGTTTTGTGGTGAGGTCCGCATTCCTTTGTCACTAAGACGGGCCGTGGTTTTCCACCCTTCCTTTTAATCAACTCATTAGAGCGGGTGAAAACCAGGCAAGGCCCGTCATGGTTGGCCAGCACTGGGTAAGTTGCCAAAAAATTGATGCATTGCTTTGCGAACGAAACAGGATCAAACTTGCCGACCGTAATAGGACATCTAGGTAGGCCAGCACTGGAGTTTTTCAACTGAGTTTTCCCCAGTTAGCCTCATTCAAATGAACCGAGATTACAGCTCCCAGAGGGCACTAGGCCCTTAAAGGAAATCCCAGGAGTGGACAGTGGTGTCCCTAAAGACTGTCCCTAATGTCATTAATTGTTGCTCTCCATAATGGTTAGAGGGCTGACGCTGGAAACGGATGTAATCAGCTTATGGGGTAAACCATGTTTGGCTGATCTGCCCGTGCAACAATACGGAGGGCAGGCGAGGGGAACAATACCAGTGAAGGCATGCAGGGCAGGGCCTGGCTCACTGCATAGAGGGGCACAGCCTGGGGGGAAGGAGCAGTGCGCCAGGGGAGGCAGGGGGAGTCCTCGAGGAGCCGTGCTTCTGAGCCAAAGAGGGGAACCTCGAGGGGCTCGGCACCAGCGCGAAGGCATGGTCCATTGCTGTTGCACAACCAACGTGAATGTTTTCCATTTCTTGACCAGTTTATTCTATTTCTTCAAACTTCGTAGGGGTTTCTGCTGCGGGTTCAGCAGCCGGAAGTGTTTTCATAGTTTCGTTTTGCTCCCGTTGGCCATGAGAAATATATCTTTTCACTTTGCTTAGTAAAACGGGAAAGGGATGCTTTGGTAAATGTCTCGGGTATAAAATCTATACCGGCCATTTAAGCTTATGAATACGTACAATTTCAATATCACCTAGTTCGAAAATGAATAAATCCAGTAGAGGGAACCAAAGTACCAAAAACAATATTCCCTTGTCATGAAAGGGCATGTTCAGACTGTTAAAGACTGCGGAAGGGTGGTCTGCTGGGGCAGCAGGCAGGTACCTCCTGATGCCCCTTTTTGGCCTCGCCTTTTGAACTAGGATTACGGGCATGTACGTTTACTGTTTAAGACTCTCAACATAAAGGGCACAATACCTGTTGCGAGGGTAGTAAGAGGCTCCTGACATTAGTGTTGGGCAAATGAAGCCAGGTTAGAGGTGGGCAAGTGTACGGCTAACAGGGAGCCCCATAACACGTCATGGTCTGTCGTGGCTCTAAGAGCACGGACAGGAGCAGAAATATATTTAGGAGGTATATCATGAAACAGGCATCAGACTCATAATTATAGGGTTATAGGTCTTTAACGAGCCGGGACTTGCACCTTTTTATTAGGCATGTTCAGCGTGGTCACTATATCAAGGTCTCCCTATATACCAGCTGTTACGTGATTATTGACCTAACCCCGATGTACGTCAGTACAGCATTTGGTTTTGCGTTACAGCGAGTTACATTAGCCTGCAAGGGAGGAGTAACTTGCCACAAGAACAGCACATTGAGACGGTCCTGAATCATTCCGAGATGCGATACATTTTCCGTATGTGTAATCCCGGAGTGTCTTTGGATGGAACAGAAATAATTTACCCCCGTTGCCATTTGATGCTTTTGAAGAAGCGTTATGGCCTCAGGATTCTGGCAATCGGTGCGTTTTGTGTTCCCGCTTTGCTGCTCGGTCAGGGCAGTAAGTTGGTGGTTGGTGTGGTCTGTAGCGCACCGGGTATCCTGTTCCACCCACGTCCGGGTAAAAGTCGTGTGGTTAAGCAAAAGATGGTAATTAACCACAGGCCTTATGTCGAAGGGTTGCTACGATCATTGGTAACAATCTTTCGTAAACATGGACATGTGTACATAGGTGCCTTTAGAAGATAGGGGCCCTGTCTTTAATTTGAGTATGCCTTAATGGAGGGTGTCGTTAACCAGCACCTCCATTGGAATCCAGCATCACAGTGGGCATGTAGCAGCAGTGAGTGCACAGTGGGGCGCAGATACTTGAAACCATTGTGCTGCTGCATTGGGAGCCCAGCTTGGAGGTGTTTGCTCCATCTCCCCCTGACAGACAACGGAAAATAATGGAAATCTTGTGAAATAAACTCTCCGCTTCATAGGGCCAAGAGCCAGTTGCCCTTGCCAGCGGGGCACATCTATGGTAGGAAGCAAGCAAGCCGCTCACATTGGTGAGCTGTTTGGGAAAGATTAGTGGGAGTCTTGGACTAAGGAAACCAAATTAGTTAAGATCTATATAATGGATAATTAGGAGAAAGGGACTAAGGCATTCCGCAAGATGCTGCGCATCCTGACTCTCCAGCGGGCGCATTGATTATTCACGCTGGAGATAACGCGGATCCTTATCTTATCTTTTCTAAGGATCTCCAGGTCGCCAGGATCTTTTTACCTGCTGAATACCGTGAAGGGAAGAAAATCTTTTTCTGTTATACAATTATTTTAGAATCCAGTTTGCCTTAAAAGACCACTGACTCTGAATTCAATTGTGTGGGTTTATTACTGCCAAGAATAACTGCACGTGCAAGCACCTCAACACGAGGTTAAAGAAATAGATGGGCACTAATACAAATAGCATCCTACGCAGGAGTCTCATCCGACTCAGGATAAGAAGAATCGTTAGCTCCAGAAGTATTAGACAAGCGATAACTGCTTCAATCTCTATGTTATTCTTCATTTACGTAGATAAGCATAAAACCCATTAGCTGTCCCTACTCTGTCACTCAGGTGACATACCTACTTAACGAACTACCAGGCAAGAGTAAAGAAAAGGTGTCAGCTGTGAAGACTTCCTAAGAAGTGAACTCACATAGCATTTTGAGCTTGTTCTAAGATGCTCCTAGAATCCCTCTCTGTCTTCTTCTCTGGTCTCCTCTACCTCTTCTCTACTCTCCACCCTCGGGGAACTATCCCTAATACAAAACCCAAATACAATTGAACATGCCCTTGTCATGCCTCTTCGGCCAGGTCTTCCTTCTCGTACTTTTCCATCGAAACTCTTCTTCATCCAGGACGGTTATGATGACCTTGAGTCCCAGGCACCTTCTCCGCTGAAAGTATCATCCCTACATTCCAGTGTACTCCCATCTCAATGCCTCTCACCACCCTAACTCGTGAAACAAAGAGCCAGTCTTTCGCTAACGAGGCATGTGTCCTTGCACCTGCAACAGAAGATACGTTTCAACGGACTTTTCCCCTCTACATGAATTTACCAACTGTACCCAGAGAGCCTTTCCAAGAGAAACTTTTTCTACCTACAAAATAAACTAACATAAGAACGAATCAGGCCTTTCCTTTACGTATATGCAGTCAGGCCTTTACACAATTTAAACACACAATTATGATCACTTCTATAAACGTTAGTTCATTACAGTTCATATGCGAAAGGTGAACTACACGTGCAACTTAATATAGTACACGTTAACTGCTGCACCTCGATTATACATGGCCTACTCCATTAATGCATCATTGCGAACACGTTTCAGTTAAGCATTACATTTGCAAAATCATAATAGCACAACTACTCTTCTATTCACTCTAATAATGCAATTTACGACTACATTAACTAACCATTCATAGATATATATATCTCGTGATATATGTGGGTACAGACTAACAATGATTATAATGCACCCCTACAATTTTTCGAAAGCATAGCGCTCTATCAGTTCCCCCCTTTGATGACTCCTGTCATCACATCTACTCAACTCCCTTGGAGAAAGAACCGACCTAAACAGAACTCGTTGCCATTCTCCCTTGTCTGAATCTCTCCAAACTGTTGAGGTTTCGATAGTGACTGTCCTGCAGTCTGGCCATTCTCGTCTCATTTTCTCTCAGAGCCATCTCAGCTCTGCCTGCTCGATACCATTTGTATGCCTTGATCAGACCCCACAGACAAACCACACAAACCACCACAATAAGGAGAGGTCTCAGAATATAGCCAAGGAATCCCTTTCCCAAATTCGCAAACCAGCTCCCCACTTGACCGAATCCTTTGCCAACTTTCTCCCAGGCTCCCTCTTCAGTCAAATCCGCTATTTTCGTGTGAATGGTAGTGATGTTACTTATATATTTCTCCAGATCCTTGCTGCGGTCTGGTATATAAGTACAGCACTCTTGGACCTTCAATAATTTACAGACTCCGCCCTCTTTTGCCAATAAGACATCCAAAGCAAGGCGATTCTGCAAAACCATTGTCCTTATCGACAACATCTCTCCCTCCACAAGTATCAACGACTTTGCTGTATTCATTGATAGTTCATCTATCACAGTCGCCAATCTCCGAATCTTTACATCATTCAAGATCACTCCCAAACTTGGTATCATTGCTCCAAAGATATCTCCCACTACGACCCCTGTACTCGCACCTCTTCTCACTCTTGAATGCTCTCTACCTTCCAAAAGTTCCAAATCCGCTGTATGGTAAATCTTTTGAAATATTATTCCCAAGTAACATGTACCATACCAATTTGCAGGCAATCTCACATAAGCATTCCTTCCGCACACAAAATACACCGTAGGTATCACTTTACAGGGCCTTGAAGAAAATTCTTTGCTGACTCTGCCATGGTGAAAACATGATCACACGTACTCTGTCCCACTGGAACCTTTTCATAGTAGGTCTGATAACGTCTTACACATATCTTTCCCCTCTGTTCCTTGTCCAAGGCTATAGGACCATAACTTCCCTTTGTTCGGTGCAATCTTTCCTCCTCGGTCCAATCTACTGGACTATGTCCTGAATATCTCGTGTCTGTGTTAATTTTCTATACCTATCTTCTACCTGATCTACGAACTTCTTCTCTACATCTGATAATGAGCACGTCAAGTTATGTCGGTGGGCATATGCTGTATCCAATTCCCAGGACGGTATGAAGTACTTCCTTAGTCTATCTTCTGACTTATAATAGTCATATTTATTCAAATTTTTGTAAGCTGGAACTTCAGGAAGCACTGCATCGTAATTGGAAAAGAAATACTCAAACTGATCTCTTTCATAAAATATACTAAGCAACAGACTACATGAAATTCCATACGTCAGTGGAAGATGGTGATATCTAATACCCTCATCCACTGAAGCTGGCAACTGCATACACACATAACAATCTTTCGCATCCATCGCATCTACATACTCATATAGCAGCATGGCATATGCATTAAGCTTGAAATCACTTCTAGACAAATCTACATGCAATCTACGACTCTCCTCTATTAGCAAAGCTTTGTCAGCTCCTATGTTTCCCTCCTTTTTGCTAGGTGTAGTGGTAGGTGTAGGAGTTCCTGGCACCCCCTTCACTTCTAGCTTATGTGGCACCGTATATGAAACTATAACTACTATGATTATAGAAACTATCACACCCCCTATAATTGTGCCTACGATCAATTTGGGTCTACGATGTGGATCTCCAGCCTCCATGATCTCGAAAGTTCTCAACAGTTCTTAGTTTCAGCAATGAACACTCAAAAGTATCTGTCTTCTCCGCACGTGACTTGCGTAACCAGTTCGAGAAACACTTCAAAACCTCTGGAAATCCCCTTTTCAGCAACAATGTCTTATTTACATAGTCCAGAAAAAGACTTCCCTAAGCTCTCGTTCCTCTTTGGTGGAAAGTCCCTAAGTTTATTCTTCTTCCACTCGGATCTAGGTTATCTTCTTCTTTAAACTTTTTATTTACAACAGGTCATACTTAATCCACGATAAGATCATCTGCAAGCGCTTCTAAAACATGATACAAAAGTTCAAGACGCAAAATTACCATTTCGTGTGAATACGGCTCAAATCCAAAAGACGGAAATTCGAGTCGATGCAAAACCAATTCTCGGACCTTACTCAGAAGCGGGGGATTCGGAACGGTGAGGGTCAGTATTCCTTCGACTTCGAGCCCTGGCAGCAACAGCACCACCTTCAGTACCACATTCGGGCTCTTGCTGACCACCTGCACAGACCTCAGCCTCCCCGTACTCACTACCCCCTGCATCAGTCACTGCGTAAGTCCACTCAGGGGTAGAGTATCTCTGGCAAGGTACCCTTTTTCTATTCGACCTCCTCCGACACTCTTGAGTCTGCTCTTCGTCACTTGCTTCTGTTTCAGACGCTTCAGACACTGGAGAAAGATCTCTTTCGGGTGCCAGCCTCAGATTCAGTCGCCTCTGCCTTTCGGGCCAGACCTCCTCAATTCTGGTCGTTCTTCCGCCTTCCCCTTCTGTACCCTGTGCACCACTTCCTTCTTCTGCTGAATTTGACTCCACTCCACCCACTGCACCACCTCTGTCATTTGAGTCAGAGTCGAGGTCCTGATTGTCTGAACCCCCTTCAGCCTGTTCTGGTGCACAACCAGATGCGTCAGCGGCCCTCACAGCTTGTCTTGTCCTCTCAGGTGGCCCTGCCACATCAGCTGGATTTTCATCTACGAGAGGAGCTGTTTCTGCCGAGGGTGCTGAAACTCTGCGGGTATGGGAAGCATGTACCCAGTTCAGCAATCCTCCGCACTTCACTGCTGTGTTCGTTACCAGTATCACCTGGTACGGGCCTCGCCACCGAACATCAAGACAGCTCTTCCTCACGTGCTTTCGGACAAGCACCCAGTCACCTGGACACAGGTCGTGGCACAGATCACTCGAGGCCGGAACAGCTGTAGCTTGTACCTGCTGGGACACAGAACGGACCACATCAGATAGTCCTTTACAGTAATCGAGAATCAAGTCATCAGTGATGTTTATCAAAGCTGTAGCCGGTACTGCTGGCAACCGCATTGCCCTTCCCATCAAGATTTCATGAGGGGACAACCTAGTCCTCCTATCTGGGACACTTCGCATGCTCATCAGCACAAGTGGCAATGCATCAGGCCACTTCAGAGACGTTGATGAACACAGTTTTTGCCATTCTTGCCTTCAAAGTTCCATTAACCTGTTCCACTATCCCAGAAGCCTCTGGTCGATAACTGCAATGGAGTCTCTGATCAACATTCAATGCGGCACAAAGTAACTTCATGATTTCACTGTGGAAGTGTTTTCCTCTATCTGATTCCAAAGAGGTTGGAATCCCAAACCTCGGGATGAGTTCCCTCAACAATAACTTAGCCACTGTGAGAGTGTCACACCTGCGTGTTGGGTAAGCCTCCACCCACCGGGAGAATACACATACCATCACCAAAATGTATCTCAACCCATTGCACTTAGGCATTTCCACGAAATCTAGCTGTATCCTATTGAAGGGCCCTCCTGACCTCCCAATTTGACTCATAGTGACTACAGTTTTCTTTCCAGCATTCATCTGCTGACACGTAACACACCTCTGACAAACTGCTTCAGCAATCGCACAAAATCGTGGGTTATACCACGTCTGTCTAAACACACGCATCATTGCATCTCTACCAAGGTGTACTGGTCCATGTATTAGTCTCGCCATAGGGCTCAGCAAATTCTCTGGCAATACAGCTCTCCCATCACTGGAAACCCAAACATCCACATCCCCTCTTTCACACCTTGCTTTGACCCATCCGTTCCGTTCCTGGTCTGAGACCTAATCCTGCAGTCGCTTGAGTTCCTCCCAAGTGTCTGCCATGGCCAACATCATGTTGAGCTTGGTTCTTTCTTGGCTCTCTCCTGTGTAACCCTCTGTAAATATACATCCTTGCTCTGCACAGAAGCGGGCGACTTCGTCCGCATAATTGTTCCCCAGGGAGACAAAATCATCCCCCTTTCCGTGCGCAGTGCACTTGACAACTGTGATTTCCTTCAGACATTGCAATGCATTTAACAGTTGTCTTACATGTTCTCCATTCCTGATGGGTGAACCAGATGATGTCAAAAAATCCCCTCTGTGACCATAACTGTCCGAAGTCATGAACCACACCGAACCCATACTGGCTGTCCGTGTATATCGTGATTCGGATTTGATCAGCGGCCAAACAGGCACGAGTCAAGGCAATGATCTCAGCTACCTGCGCGGAGTGTACTCCTTCTAGGCAAGCAGCCTCAACCACTCCTGAAATGGTACATACAGCAAACGCTGCTCTTAGTTGGCCAACACTGTCTCTTAGGCATGAACCATCGACAAAGAAAATTTCATCTGGGTCAGTCAGTGGTTCATCGACAATGTCGGGTCTCGGTTTGGTGCATAGTTCAGTCACATCAAGACAATCATGGTCCTCACAATCTTCATCATCAGTATTGGGTATAGGCATTAATGTCGCAGGGTTTAAGACAGAACCCCTTTTCAGAGTCACATTCTCTGCGGCGAGTATAACTTGCTCATACCTCGTTAACCTGTTATTCGTTAGGTGCTGTGTCTTAGTTCTGGTCATTAACAATTCAACCGAGTGTGGCACATAGACTGTTAAAGGGTGACCCATTACAATGCTTTCACATCTTTCAATGCTGACACCTGTTGCAGCAACGGATCTTAGACATCCGGGCAACGCCGAAGCTACTGGATCTAGAGTAGCTGAAAAGTAAGCAACTGGTCTACGGACACCTCCAATGGTTCTGGGCTAAGACTGCTAATGCACAACCCTCCCTCTCACAACAGAACAGTGAAAAAGCCTTGTTGTAATCAGGCATTCCCAAAGCTGGTGCACTGCACAACTCTTCTCTCAGTCTTAGGAATGACACCAAGCACTCCTCGTCCCATGGTACCGGATCACTCACATCCTTGTGCGTAAGTCTCTGTAAAGGCTTTGCTCTCAAGGAAAAATTGGGGATCCACTGACGACAATAGCCGACCATTCCCAAGAACATCCTGACTTCTCTCTGAGTGGTGGGCACTGCCATATTCATTATCGCCTCAATTCGATCTGGTGACACCTTCCTCTTGCCTTTTTCTAATCTGTGGCCCAAGTACTGTACCTCGTTTAGGCAGTACTGCAACTTGTTTGGAGACACCTTGTGTCCATTCTCTGCCAAATGGTTCAATAGGGCTATCGTGTCTATCCTGCAAGCATCTTCCGTTTCTGAGGCGACAAGCAGATCGTCTATGTACTGCACGACAACTGAGTTCTGCGGCAATACGAGACTCTCAAGATTCTTCTTCAAGATCTGATTAAAGATCGATGGACTTTCTGTATACCCTTGAGGGATACAACACCATGTTAACACACGATTTTCCAGCCTGAAAGCAAAAAGAAATTGGCTTTCCTCGTGGAGCGGTATGGAGAAGAATGCTTGACACAAATCAATGACAGTAAACCACTCGGCTTCGCATGGGATCTGAAACAGTATCACTGATGGATTCGGTACCACTGGACAACATGGGATAACTATCGTGTTGACCTTTCGCAGGTCTTGCACGATCCTGTATTTCCCGCTCGGTTTCTGTAGTCCCATGATGGGTGAATTACATGGGCTACCCCTTATCTCTTTCAGAATGCCTTGCTTGATCATAGACTCCATTACAGGCTTAATTCCTGCGATCGTTTCAGAGGACAGATTGTACTGTGGCGTCCTAGGGAACTCAACATTCTGCTTAACCTGAATCTGCACCGGTTCAACCCCCTTGATCAGTCCTATCTCTTCTCCTTTGAAGTCCCACACCTCTGGTGACACACTGTCTCGCAAGTCCGGTGGAAGTTCTTACACTGTCACCACTGGATACAAGTCTATACACAGATGCTGATTAGCAACTTTAAAGGTAGCATCATCATCCTTCGTCTGAACCTCCACTCCCCTTGGTGTGCAATAAATAGTGCAGTTCAATTTACATAACAGATCTCTTCCCAAAAGACAAACTGGACTCGTATCGCACACCACAAACTGGTGTTTAGCTTGGAAGGAGCCTATCCTTACTGGAATCGGTTCGGTCAATGGGCTGGTTATCTTCTTGTTTGCCACTCCAACAACTTGGATCGATTGTCCCGAGAGGGGTAGGTTGGGGACTACTGCTGATCTTACAGTAGACCGGGTAGCACCAGTGTCAACCAAGAGTGTGGTAAATGTATTTTAAATCTTTCTAAATGATTCAGAACGACAATGTACATTTAGGAATGTTTTTATAGTATGCTTTTATGGTGAGATTTGTTGCACCGAATAAAGCTGATTTTGATTTGATTTGAGTGTGGTAGGATGACCATCAATGTCTGCCTCCACAAACGGTCCTCTCTGGTCTACCTCCAAGACTGCTCCAAGTGTGCAGTCTTCCTCCCCCCTCATGCACCGTCAGGATAACGGGTCTGGACTGTACTCATCATACCCTTCAAAAAGGGGCATCTGCTGGTAAGTCCGCATTCCTTGCGAGATTCTTGGTGGCTGGGGGACCTGTACTTGTGGGTTATATGTCCCCCCTTTCATCGATCTGGGCCTCATCACAGTATTAACTACCTCCGGCACAGGTGCCTGAACCACTTCTATCTCCTGCTGCACCTGGTTGGCTGGGTTCAAGGGACACTCGCGCTTCCAATGTCCAATCTGATGACAAAGATGACACGCAGTGGTCTTCTTCAATGTCACCACATCCACCCCTGTCTTGGGATCTATAGGTTTCCCTTTTCCCTGTCCTTGCCCGTTTTGGTTCCCTTGATAATTTCCCTGTCTTCTTCCCAGTGTCCCTCCACCAGGCTGGATCTGAGCTGTCTGCATCTGAACGAGCATCAGCTTGTCCTTTAGCTTCCGGTGCTTCGAGTCTACTTCATTGCTACAGTACCTCGCGTACCGCAAGATTTCATCTACCGGCTTGTTTTGCCAACAGATCAATTGGTGCTGTATCATGAGGCTGACCTCTGGCCTCAATCCCAAGACAAACTTTGAGACAAACTGTCCCATATCCTTGGGGTCCAAGGCATCTAATCCACTATACTGTTTAAAGGCTTGCAAGAGTCTTTCATAATATTCAGGCACTGTCTCCTTGGGTTCCTGCACCGTTCGATCTATCTTAACCCAATCGATATCTTGAGGTGAAATCTTCAGCTTCAACCATGTAATCACTTGCTCGAATTTTTTCATGACAATGGGTGACGGACCATTTGTAACAGCATCCCTTTCAGGTTCGAAGGTCGGCCACTCAACTGCGATTTTACAAGCTGTCCACAAATCTCCTGGTACCACTATATCAAATAAAGTGTTCAAATCAGTCCATAGTACCTTCAAAATTTTAACAAAACGCTCAACCTGTTTGTACCACTCTACGGGTTTTTCCCTCAGCCGAGGAAATTCATTTGTAAATGCAGCCAAGTCACCTCTACTCCACGGCACATGCACGTACCCTCTGTTCTGTACTTCCCGTAAAGGAAAGTTCCCGACGCCCGTCGCCCCTCCCCCCGGAGGCGGCGTTTCTCCTACAATTTTCTTTGCCATCTTTTTCTTTGACCACTTTTCTTCCCATTTATCCAACAATTTCCATATACGCATCCCTACAATCAGATCTTTAGTATGCGTCCTTAAACATGTAATCCTTTTCTCCTCCAATTCCTGATCGCTATATTGCAACCTATGTGATCCTTGCAACGATTTTGTTTTGTTCAAATCCACCTCGTATGTCTTAGCCAATTCTGTCAATTTCTCATGTGCAGCCCTTGCTTTACGAGTCACATCTTTTGCCACGAAAAGCAGCTCGTCTGGCTCATAAATCTCTATTCTCTCCAAAGGCAGATTCCCACTAATCATTTCGTCTACCTCCGCCTTTAGTCTTACTACATCCAACAACCTCGCCTTCACTGCACTCTGCAGTACTTCTTGGCAAGCCGCACCATTCCGCTCATCATAATCATTACTTTGTTCTCGTGACCTGCTCTCTTCTATTGTATTCCTGGAACCTGGTCTGTCTCCTAAGTTGCCTTGCTCCACATCTCTTGGCATGCTATCGCTCTGATTTCTTACAGGTGGTACCCACATTCTTAAGTCTGATCTGGACTCAATTAGGGACCTTGGTCTTACTGGCCTCACATCCACGTGTCCAAAAGAGGAGTCTGCGGTGGCTGGCAATGGCGTGCTCGTTTCTATGGGCTTCGGAAAGTGAACCACTTGTAACCCTAAGCCATTCCCTCCAATGCTGGTCCCCTCTCCCCCCGTCGTCTGCATTGGACTTCCTTCACTTATTCTGTCTGGGTCATATACCGATACTATAGGACCAATGGTAACAGGTACCGTCAGAGAGTCCGGTAACCGAATATTCCCAATGGATGGCTGGGTTCCCACTCCCTCCGTCACTGTGGAAATCTTTCCTACTACCCTCATGTTTGTCTAATTCTGTAACTCGCCAGTTTCTACTGCTGAAGCTGGTTTTCCCTCTTCTGAATCTGGATTGAATGGAGGTGGTCTCTCTGCTAGCAACCTATCTAACAGGCTGTCATCTGTATCACTGTCGTCTTCTTCGGCCCACCTCTTCTTAGCCTCTCCTACATTTATCAGCAGTGGAAACAGCCTATCCCCCTCAATAGTTTCCACTCTCCACCTTTTCTCCAATGCATCCCATCTCGCATCTTGAAATGCCCAGATCGATTTCTTCACCCTTTCCTGACTTTTGTCTCTTTTTCTGTCATACGCTGCCTTAATCCATGCATGTAGCGCCTCAAACTGTGTTGGTCTAGGCAGTGTTCGTAAGGAAGACATTACAGTTTTTAGCTGGTACAACACTTCCAACCTGAAAGTGCCATAGCGTGGGAAAGTCAATTCTCCTTCTCCTTCTGTCATTTTATGCCAATTCTCGAGCCAAATTATAGTATGTAATCCTACATTCTTAGCCATATAATGTGCTGGCGTATCCTCGGGAGGGGCTTCTTCTCCACCCCGAGTAACCACATGTCTATCACCTCTGCAAAGGTCTCGTAAAACTTTAAAACATTTCATGATGAAGCAGAGTTCCGTTCGCGCACAAAATTTTGGTCATACTTCCTGATTTCAATCCACCAATGCCAGCGCGGCTCACACCAACCGACCTATCGCAGCGCGGCACTGTCTGACGTCACTCTTCCTCCGCTCGCAGCAGTTCCCCTCCTTTCTAATTCTCTCGGTCTCACTCGCAAATGTGTCCCAATCACACTCTGAAGCAATTGTCCGTCCTACCGGACAATTATCTCTTGGACTGTCGGTCCACCGATGACCGACCAGCCTCTCGAAATTGTTGACCTCAATCTGGCAACTGTCTGTCCGCGAACGACCGGACAATCACCTCTGACACAATCAATAGGATCCAAACGCTCGATATTTTGCACACAACAACCTACGACCAGCGTCGGTTATTCACACACTCACACATATGCTTCCTATCTTCAGTGGGTTAATCAACGATGTCTCATGACCCCCACAATCTCTGGTCAACGATCTCAGCTCTGGGTGTCTTCTACACCACAATAGTCAAATCTCTCGGTCCCGCGCGCGCTCACTGTCTGATCCTCAATCACACGACTCTCATTCCAACTCCGCAAGACATCACACAACAATCAAAAACCGCAATCTACCAAGCATCACCCTGTTCATACTCACTCTACCACGAACTGCTACTTCCGCCGCACCGTCACTCTTCGTCAGTTCCCATCAACCGCCGTCGTCCTCCTCTTACGATCCACTGGATCACCATCACTCGGGCTCTATGGGGCAAATAGTCTCTTATCCTAATCTAGGTCTCCCCTTACTATCAGAGGAAACCATCCTACTCTGCTACCAACTGATAACGCTGATCCTTATCTTATCTTTTCTAAGGTTCTCCAGGTCGCCAGGATCTTTTTACCTGCTGAATAGCGTGAAGGGAAGAAAATCTTTTTCTGTTATACAATTATTTTAGAATCCAGTTTGCCTTAAAAGACCACTGACTCCGAATTCAATTTTGTGGGTTTATTACTGCCAAGAATAACTGCACGTGCAAGCACCTCAATACGAGGTTAAAGAAATAGATGGGCACTAATACAAATAGCATCCTACGCAGGAGTCTCATCCGACTCAGGATAAGAAGAATCGTTAGCTCCAGAAGTATTAGACAAGCGATAACTGCTCCAATCTCTATGTTATTCTTCATTTACCTAGATAAGCATAAAACCCATTAGCTGTCCCTACTCTATCACTCAGGTGACATACCTACTTAACGAACTACCAGGCAAGAGTAAAGAAAAGGTGTCAGCTGTGAAGACTTCCTAAGAAGTGCACTCACATAGCATTTTGAGCTCGTTCTAAGATGCTCCTTCCTAGAATCCCTCTCTGTCTTCTTCTCTGGTCTCCTCTACCTCTTCTCTACTCTCCACCCTCGGGGCACTATCCCTAATACAAAACCCAAATACAATTGAACACGCCCTTGTCATGCCTCTTCGGCCAGGTCTTCCTTCTCGTACTTTTCCATCGAAACTCTTCTTCATCCAGGACGGTTACGATGACCTTAAGTCCCAGGCACCTTCTCCGCTGAAAGTATCATCCCTACATTCCAGTGTACTCCCATCTCAATGCCTCCCACCACCCTAACTCGTGAAACAAAGAGCCAGTCTTTCGCTAACGAGGCATGTGTCCTTGCACCTGCAACAGAAGATACGTTTCAACTGACTTTTCCCCTCTACATGAATTTACCAACTGTACCCAGAGAGCCTTTCCAAGAGAAACTTTTTCTACCTACAAAATAAACTAACATAAGAACGAATCAGGCCATTCCTTTACGTATATGCAGTCAGGCCTTTACACAATTTAAACACACAATTATGATCACTTCTATAAACGTTAGTTCATTACATTTCATATGCGAAAGGTGAACTACACGTGCAACTTAATATAGTACACGTTAACTGCTGCACCTCGATTATACATGGCCTACTCCGTTAATGCATCATTGCGAACACGTTTCAGTTAAGCATTACATCTGCACATCTCCTGTTCCTTTCTCCTCTCCCCGGTCCACCGCGAGATTAGCTCGATTGCTGTGGAGGGAGTAGGACTTTTTTCGTACTTCCGGTTTGAGGGAGGTTGGCGTTTTAGCGGCCCCAACCATTCCCTACATAACCGGATGCCCCAGACAACGCGCAGCGGACGCGCGCTGGGTCAAAAGCCTCGCTGCTGCCTGATAAGACAGCTGGTGCTGCTGGTAATGCGCTGGACATGTTTTCAGGGTTTAAAATGAAACCTCATTTTAATAGAATTGTATGCACTTTACTAGCTATTTGTTTAATCACTGACCTGCTTTCTGCACATCTCCTGTTCCTTTCTCCTCTCCCCGGTCCACCGCGAGATTAGCTCGATTGCTGTGGAGGGAGTAGGACTTTTTTTGTACTTCCGGTATGAGGGAGGTTGGCGTTTTAGCGGCCCCAACCATTCCCTACATAACCAGATGCCCCAGACAACGCGCAGCAGACGCGCGCAGCGGGCGCGCCGGTGGCGCGCCGAAGGCACGCCAAAGGCAAGCCCGTCTGCGCCCGTCCGCGCCAGGACGTCGCCAGGAGCCATGGACCCTGGTATGCAGACCTCTTTACAATGCCCCCTGGTCGCAAGCCCTACTCCAGACAAGAGCTTATTGTGTTAAGGACTGATCCATCCCCCTCTGTCGGACCGAAGTTTGGCCAACCCTCGAAGGCCCTTTTTCTTGCCGGGTCTGTCGGATTCAGGGTCACTCTGGGGAGACGACACAAACTCGTAAGGTACCCCACGCTCATTCCCTTAGTGCCGCTCTCCCCACCCTTAAATTTGTCTCAGACCCTGATCTTGTTACAGACACGTCATTAGATAAACAGTGGAAAGTATGGAAAAGCCTGCTATGTAACGTACGATCTTTACCTAAACATTCGATGGAGATTTGGGACCTCTTGTCTTCAATACAACCTGAGTTGGGGTTTCTGACCGAAACCTGGCTTAAGCCCCACTCTGTTCCTTCTATAGTGTTAGGTCTACCGGATGGTTACAAATTTATTAGACTTGACAGACCATTGAAGATAGGGGGTGGAATTGCCATTATACATAAAGACAGCATCAGAGTTACTATATTGGATCAGCCTTGTAATTCTTCTATGGAAGTTCTAGTCTTCAGAATAGATATCTCCCCCCAAGTAAGTTGGAAGGGGGCGCTAGTCTATCGACCCCCAGGGCCCTTAGCTGATTTTTCTCTTCAACTTACTGAACTATTAGCACCCCATGTGATTGCAGGCAGCAAGTTCCTATTATTAGGTGACTTTAATATCCATAGCGAATGCCCCTCTAACACCGATGCGCAGACACTTTTGGCAGATCTAGGTCTCATGGGCCTATCCAAACTCAATGAAGGCCCAACTCATACAGCTGGCCATACGCTGGATATAATCTTTTCTAACTCCTCTGACATCGAATGCGATCCCCCCCAACAATTACCTTGGTCTGATCATTCGTTAATTAAATTTTTTATTAAGTGCCCAAGGGAATTGAAGAAATCTTATCCTGTCTCCCCTCGCACTGGTAGACAGTGGAAAAAAGTTACCCCAGAGAGCTTTCAAGCCACCTTTTCTATGCCTTGGAACTCTGAGCCTGAAAATATAGAAGAAGCTTTGGCAAAATACAAATCCGCTGTCTCCACAACTATCAACCATCTTGCACCACTTAAACCCCTCCCTAAAGTCCCTGAACGCCCACAGAATGCCTGGTACTCCCTTCAGCTGCGAGTACAGAAACAACTATGTAGGAAAAAAGAGAGATCCTGGCGCATCTCCCATGACGAAAAGGACAAAGATTCATTCCTTACCATTCTGTCCAGCTACCATAAAAACTTAAAAGCTGCACGAAAAACCCACATAGCTTTACAACTAACCCAGGCTGGAAATGCCCCCAAAATTCTACATCATATTCTCCAGTCCTTTATTAAACCTAAGGCCTGTGAAAATTCTGAGGCACCCACACAAACGTTATGTGACAATATTGCTCTATATTTCTCTCAAAAAATAGAGATTATTTATGAAAAAATCATCTCCCCAGGTCCTCAGCCCCTGACCCCACTTATATCTGACCAATCTTCACAGACAACCCCGCAGCTGTTAGAATGTTTCCCTATATTGTCATCAATAGAGGTTAAGTCACTAATTTCTAAGGTGAAATCAGGATCTCCTTCAGATCTTATTCCGGCCAAAGTGGTCACCTCTCTCGCCGATCAATTGTCCCCCTCTATTGAATCTCTTCTTAATCTCTCTCTGAGAGAGGGCCATGTTCCATTAGAATGGAAAGCGGCACAGGTTAGGCCTATTCGAAAGAACTCAAAAATCCCTTTGACGGATCTTACCAACCTCCGCCCTATCTCTCTTCTCCCGTTTCTGAGCAAACTCCTGGAGAAATATGTTAACACCCATCTCTCCAACCATGTCGAACTTACTGGGTGCTTAGATTCCTCCCAGTCCGGCTTTAGACCCAAATACAGCACCGAATCTGCCCTGCTAGCGGTCACAGATAACATCAGGATGACACTAGACAAGGGACACTCTACGATACTGGTGTTGCTGGATCTATCTGCCGCGTTCGACACGGTGTCACACCGGATATTGCTCAGAAGACTGGAGGAGATCGGATTAAGGGACTCTGCCCTACAATGGATGATGAGCTTTCTATCTGCTCGCTCCCAAACTGTCAACTTAGGCCCCTATCGCTCCGCACCTATGGAACTGTCCAAGGGAGTACCTCAGGGCTCTTGTTTGAGCCCTACATTGTTTAATATATATGTTGCTCCCCTGGCCAATCTCCTACGGACACATGGGTTTATTCCCATATCCTATGCGGACGATACGCAGCTTCTTTTCCCATTTGACAAATTTGATCCATCTGTACAGTTGGCCTTCTCTTCTGGGATGAGAGCCATCTCACACTGGATGAAGAGCAACTTCCTCCAGTGTAATGTGGGGAAAACAGAGATTCTGCTCTTTGGAGAGGCCCCTCCTTATGGACACCAGAGTGGTGGCCGACCGATTTGGGTGCCTATCCTGCCCCCAAATCCACTGTGAAGAATTTGGGTGTTCGTCTGGACCAAGCCCTCACAATGAAGGAACACACTGCGCAGACAGTGGGTTCCTGATTCCACACAATGAGCCTGCTCCGTCGAGTCTTTCTTTTGCTCCCTGACTCAATTCGGAAAACTATAATACAGGCCCTTGTATTAAGCCGCTTGGACTACTGTAATGGGCTGTTGATCTCTGCCAATGAGGCTTCGCTCAGCAGAATACAAGTAGTCCAGAATACGGCAGCGCGATTGGTCCTCAATGCCCCCCCCAGGACTCACTCCCGCCCTCTGCTTCTGCAACTTCATTGGCTTCCTGTCCGTCAACGGATAAGATTTAAAGTCTGTTGCATAATACACAAGGCACTGTTCGATCTGGGCCCTTCTTACCTCAGAGAAATTTACTCCGTATTTACCTTCGAGATCTTTGCGCTCAGGTTCCAAACATCTTCTGGTGGTACCTCGAGTCAGAAAGGCTAGACTGGGAGGAAAGGCCCTTTCACATCTTGGTCCGCATTACTGGAATGAACTTCCATTACTCCTGAGACAATGTACAGACTATCTGCATTTCAGGATGCTGCTTAAGACCACCCTTTTCTGCCTTTGATTCTTTGATTCTTTTGTCTTTGTCTCTGATTTAACTAAATCCGCATTCCATCCATGCCGCCCGCCCAAAGCGCAGAGATACCCCTTCGGGGGTCGATTCAGGCGCTATATAAATAAATAAATAAATAAATAATAGCACAACTACTCTTCTATTCACTCTAATAATGCAATTTACGACTACATTAACTAACCATTCATAGATATATATATCTCGTGATATATGTGGGTACAGACTAACGGTGATTATAATGCACCACTACAATTTTTCGAAAGCATAGCGCTCTATCACTGGTATCACAGCGGCTGTGGGTATAGTTAATTCTGGCCAAGCCAGTTAAGCATCGCGCAAACGTCATGCTGACCTAGACCTAGCTAGCGTCCAGCCCCTGCTCCCTTCAGCCCCCATATCTAGTGCACTGCATGGTATGCATTACAATGGTGAAGTGCCCCACAGACCCCTGGGGGATGCATGTATTCCTGCATCATGACAAGGGTGAGTGGGTCCCCCAACATCCACTAACTTATCCAGAACAGCCAGCACAGGAGGTGAGGAGGCTTCGGGCAAGGGGCATATAAGTAATGACTGCATTTGCTGGTGATGGGCCTTCATTGGTGTTGGTCACCCCAGAAAAGGAGGCACAGAACTCTAGGGCCAGGGAGAACCCAGATTGAGTGGGGACGCCGTCTGCTGATCTGCTTCCAGGTTGGGCTGGTAGCCTGTTTTAGATGTAAATGGCATAGCTGGAAAGGTCATGGGGGTACACAAGCGTCCAACATGCGAGTGGGACAATTGGAGCGGCACACCCTTCAGAAGGAGAAACACAGGTCATAATTAATTTGGGCCAGTGCTTACAGGGGAGGTCCACTAGCACTCATTCGAGGGGTCCAGCATATACTTTGCTCGGCAGCCTGCTGAATTGGGGCGATACTGGGGCACCAGGATTCTTCAATGGTTGTGCACTCATGTAGTACCCTCTGGCCAGGGTGCTCTCCTTCCCCCCCAGAGCGAGGCTGTGGCCGTAGCAATCGTCTTCAAAGATTCGGCCTGGTAAGGCCAAGACTAGAAGCTAGTCTGTCGAATGACAGTAAAGCATGGCAGGTGTCAGTTATTTTAAAAGGCATAGGTATCAAAAGCACATGGCGTGGAAGCGAGATAGCATTCCACGAGGGAGTGGCCTACAATAACAGGGCAGGGAGTTTCAGCCTCAATGGTCCATTACCAGGAGTCTCAGGAGTTGGCGGAGAAGTGGGTCGAAACCCTGGAGTAAGTGAGGGGTGCGTTGGGCACTCACAGCACGCAAGCTGGCCTGGCGTAGACAAGGGTTGGTCTACAAGCACTAGGCATATCTACAACTGAGAATTGGTCTTCGAGGGGTGGCAGCACAGAGTCCACTGCAGTACGGACGGTGTGTTATGCAGCTTCGGGGAGGCACTGGTAAGGGGGCCGATTGGCTGCCATCAGCCGTTAAATAGCTGGTGGGGGCCCTGGCTGGTGGGAGAGTGGACTGACCTGCTGGTGGTCCCAGACTTTCCGGCCATCCTTTAGAAGGGAGGATCTTTAGGGGTGGCACCCTGTCGGGCCAATCCTTTGTTGGAGGTACTGGATTGGTAGTTCCCTGAGGGAGGATAATGGAAGTACAACTGGGCACTGGGTCTTATCGGGCAGGCATGGATTCCTTGGGTGGAAAAATGGAGATGGGGTGTACGGGGGCCTTCCCTACTCAATGGGCACTGAGATGGGCCTCGGGGCAAGGTCCTGCTCCTGAGGTTTGAGGCCAAGAATTATTTAGGATGCGGTGCATCTGTCAGAGAAAGGGCAGGAGCTCTTTATACAGACTATACTGGGGGCTATTGTGGAGCAATAGTCATGCTATCAATTCAGCCACATAAGCTGTCGTACCTCAATGCAAAGGAGGAAGGGAATTGACCATCATTGGATAGGCAGTTGTGAGCACCACTTGGGGGATCTTGCGGCCCATTTACAGGGAGCAATTGTTAGGGGCATGCCCATTCCGGACGTGCTGGTGATTCATGCAGGCGGCGATAACATGATTCCGGCAGGCAGGAGGGGGTAAAGGAGGCCGTCCTCTCTACACTCTCAAGGGTAAGGAGCTCTCTGTCGGGTACCACCATATTTTGGTCAGAAGTGATCCCGCGGCAAGTTTGGGGGGACAATGCTCCATCAAGAGCGGTGAACAAGTCTGTGAGCAGACTGAATCGGGAGGTGGCTAATCTGTCGGCGGGTTCTTCCATACGCTCCTTTAGGCATTCCTTGATACAAGTATCAAAATCAGAATGGTATCTGGCGGATGGGGAGCACCTGTCCAATGCAGGGTTGGAGTTATTCATCCAAATGTTTTTGGGGGCCATGGTTTTCCATTTGGGAGGTGAAGCAGCTTTTGGGGGGAGGGTGAGAGCACCAGTAGGCTCCTCGCCCTGTGGCGGGGTCCCGGGCAAGAAAATGGCGGGGACTCCTTTTTGGCGGGGACTGTCTGATCCTGGAGCAGGGAGGGCAGTCAATGGGGCTCCGGGCTGGTGGGAGAGGGGGCCGGCCTGCTGGTGGTCCTGGACTCTCCTGCCCTACCCGAGATGCTGGTGCTTGGTAGGAAGCAAATTGGTGAGAACCGGTGCGCAAGAAAGGCGCAAAGCAGTGCCCTGGTGGCCGTTGCTAGAGGTAGACGACGGGTAGTTACCTCACATTGGAAGCAATGGAGATGGGTTGTGGCCTGCTGGTACAACCTGCATCAAGTGTGGCGTTGTGGCCTGCTGGTACAACCCGCATCAAGTGTGGCTCTGGAGATCCAGATTTGTAAATACAATGGTAAAATGAATACTGCACAACCCTATGTTTATCAATGTGAGTTGGTTGGGTTGTAATAAAAGTTGGTCTAAAGATGTCTGTTTATCAGCATAAAGGATGGCGTTATCTGAGAATTAATAAAGACTACGCAGTGAAGACCAGCTACTTGTATGGTGCTTTTGTGGTGGGAAAAAGGGGGGGGGGCAAAGTGTTGGGGCCGAATAGCACGTGATATGCCTACTATGATGTGACGTCCATATCTGGCAGGTGATTGGCTTCACATTTTTGACATATTGGTCTAGTGGCAAATGGAGATCTCTGAGACTACGGGGCATATTTACAAAGAAGTGGCAGAGCATGTCGTTAGCCTCCTTGGCTTAACGCCATGCTCCTCCACTTCTGATGAAACTCCGGGCTGCACCATATTTACAAGAATATGGTGCAACCCTGCGTTTCCCCCTGCACTGGCGATAAGTTTAGCAGCCTAGCGCCAACACAGGCACCCTTGCACCATAGTGCAAGGGTGTTGTCTGCATTCAGGGGAAGATTGTTTATGTGCAGGAAGGTCCCCCTTCCTGCACATAAACAATATTTAAATGCTGCTTTGTAACTTCTATGTGTGCTGCTTAATGCAGCACACACAGAAGTTGCAAAAAATGGTTGTTTGTGTGCAGGAAGGGGAACCTTCCTGTACATAAACAATAATTGGGCTTTTGCTGTTTTCATCTGTGCTGCACAATGCAGCACACATGAAAACAGCAAAAAGCGAGGAGAAATGAAACATTTCTCCTTGTTGCGCCAGGGTAAGACCGGGTTTTCCCCGGTCTTAATTCTGGCGCTGCCTCCTATTTATGCCTCCTGTGTAAATAGGGGGCAGTGTCAGAATCAATGGATGTTGCGATGGACCGCCCACAGCAACACCCATTGCCCGCACCTTTCATGCTAAGCATAGCGTGAAAGGGGGTCTTATTTACAAGGCAGTGTTAAGCCACGTTAGGTGGCTTAACGCTGCCTTGTAAATAAGGCGAGGCCCCTATTGCCACCACATCACTGAAAGTGACGGTGTGGTGGTGATAGGGGCTTGTAAATATGCCCCTACATCTCTTGAACTACTTCATAAATATTCCTATTGAGGGAAAAATCTATCGTTCAGACTGGAGGATGGGCTTGGAATGCGATTGACATGTATCTATGTGGAGAAACATCTCTGGATACATTGGTGGAGATTTACTAAGATGTTATGCCTTGTTTGCATCACAAAAGTGACGCAAATAGGTGCAAAATCTTTTTTTTTCTGGTTTACTTTCCAGCGCTAAACTTGTTTAGAGCTGGAAATAACGTGAAAGTAATGCAAAGCAGCTGCTTTGCATTACTTAGCGCCAAGGGGGTGTACCATGGGTGGAGCATGGGCGTTCCCATACAACCACCCAAGGTTTCTGATGCTAAACCCTATTTACTAAATAAAGTAGACAGGGTTTACCGTCAGAAAACTGCGCCCTTTTGAAGTAGGTGCAGCGAAGGAGAAACACTTTCATTTCTCCTTCTTTTTCTGACTTTGTACGTGTGCTGCACTTTACAGCACACATACAAAGAGGAAAAAGGGTTAAAGTCAATCTCTGCATAGTATTTTGTACCGGAAGGGTACCCTTCCAGTTAAAAACCTATGCTAGACTCACGGAGACACACTTGCACCATGGAGCAAAGGTGTCTCCATGGCGCACAGCAGCTGATTTCAGTGCTGGCGCTAGGGAAAGGGGAGGAGAGTGCCATATTTCTGTAAATGTGGCACTCTCCTCTTCTCTCCTTTTCACGCTGCTTTGCATTTGCAGCTGCTGCACGGCTCTGTGTGATTAAATGGTAAATCTGACCCATTATGTCACCATTCACACTTGAAAATGACCACTGATTTAGGATTACACTGTCTTACTCTTTGGCCTTTATTGTCAGATCTAACTTTAGTTGGTGGCAGACCTCATTCATGGGGAGTTAATTGGATAACGTAATATTACGTATGCATGATCTAGAAAGTGTTAAATATGGATTATACAAATAAAATTCATGTTACATCTCAACCACAACAAATAGTCACAGTCATGCTCAAGAAATTTGTGAGATGCTACAAACCCGTAGGTAACTAGGTTCCAGCACAAACAACCCACACGATTACACCCTATATATTTAGAATGTATGACTTTTCAAAACCTTTACACGTCTCTCCAAAACACTAAGAGATCACAGATCCTGCAGTAGATCATTCCACCATTTAAAACTGAAGCCTGAACAAATTTCCATTTCAGGGTCTTCCTCTTGATCTTCCATATCCTGAGTCAACCCTTGTTCCAACACCTCAATGATCTTCCAGGAACTAATATGTCCACCTGTTTTCCAATGTGCAGGTTGTATTTGGTGAAGAGTTGTAAAGATCCCTACTACAGCTCAGAAATTTATTCACCTAACAATATGAGGACAATGAAATCTCCTAAGTATACGACACGTGACCCTGTCATGAAAAGACGTTACTGTTCAGAACTCTGAACTTTCTGAAAGTGGCCAGGAACATACTGGGACACACCAGTAAACATGGTGCAACAGTTGTCAAGGTAGGCCAATAAAACAGCTCATAGCTAGAATGACTCTTCTGGATTTGGACAAATAGGGCTTACATCTCAACAGAGTGGATGGAATACTCATTCAAAAGTTCCTCCATAGGGTTGTATGACACTGAAACACAGATAAATACCACGCATGCCTTTACCACGCATTTTTGACCACACAAATTTTACAATGCATATGCATTTAACACACATGCCTTTACCACGCATGGTAAGTCTATTTAAAGTAAGTAAATTTAAGGTAAGTGTTTATATATATATGCAAAAAGAAGAAGCAGAGAACTCTGGGTAATTCTCAAGTTTAGGTGGAAAGCAGCTCCAGTATAGAGCACTCTCAACACCAGCGACACTCTAAATTTGCTCACCTCAAATGTCTGCTGTTCTATCAAAGTCTTTAAGCGTAGGATTAGCACAGTGCCATCCACGCCGAGATAGAAAGGGACAAAGTCTTTTGCCATTTCTACAGCAAAGTCGTTAAGCATAGGATTAGCACAGTGCTATCCATGCTGAGCTGTAAAATGGCCAAAGCCTTTTATCACTCCAGGCACAGTATTACAGCTTTGGACTGGTAAAATACCATCCAAGCCAACCTGAAATGAATAAAAGCAACCCCTGAGACGTGTTTCACTCTCATTAGAGCTCTTCAGAGAGGTATAGCTTTGTCCAGACACAAGGGAGCACCCAGTATAAGTCAAAACAAAACCCTTTCAGGCATAGAGTGACGCATAAATTATGCAAAAAAAAGCAGAGAAATCTGGGTAGTTCTCAAGTTTAGGTGGAACGCAGCTCCAGTATAGAGCACTCTCAACACCAGCGACACTCTAAATTTGCTCACCTCAAATGTCTGCCTTTCTATCAAAGTCTTTAAGCGTAGGATTAGCACAGTGCCATCCATGCAGAGATAGACAGGGACAAAGTATTTTGCCATTTCTACAGCAAAGTCTTTAAGGATAGGATTAGCACAGTGCTATCCATGCCGAGCTGTAAAATGGCCAAAGCCTTTACCACTCCAGGCACAGTATTACAGCTTTGGACTGGTAAAATACCATCCAAGCCAACCTGAAATGAATAAAAGCAACCCCTGACATGTGTTTCACTCTCATTATATATATATATACCTTATAATAAGAAAAAATATCATATATATATATATATGATATTTTTTCTTATTATAAGGTTAATGATCTTTATTCACTGAAAAAAACAAAGGTTACAGGGACGTTATAATTAGGCTCAGATATCACTCGTAGAAAAAATCATAGAAATTCATCAGTTATAGTTATAGCACCTCAGCCTCTGCTTGCTCCGCTGCCTTGAGTGAGGAAGCTATTGACCTCCTGAGGACCATCTCTGTGGGTCAGAATGCAGTCCTGAATGGCATCCAGGGACAAGGCAACTAGCTGACCCAGACGGTGACCTACCTGGAAGGCATTCACACTGCAATTTCTGGCTTACAGAGATCTTTCAGGCTCTGGCCTTCTCCCTCATGACAGCCCTCCACCCATCCCAACATTCCACCCCACCTCCTGCCCCTTCCCCATCCATATTCCTGATTTCCATTCCTATCCCAAGCACACACACCTAAGTAAGCACACACTTCAACAGACCACATACAAACACAAAACATAAAAAAACTCAACCATACATGCACACAGCAGACACTCAACCCCCTCACCACCCCACCATCCCACGCATACCCGCAGAAAACACAGCAATAAACACAGAGCCCTCCACAGACACAACCATACCCGCAGACAACATAGCAACACACACAGATCCCTCCACAGACACACCATACCCGCGGACAACACAGCAACACATGCAGAGCCCTCCACAGACACATCCATACCTGCAGACAACACAGCAACACACATGCAGCTCTCCACAGACACAGCCATACCCACAGACAACACAGCAACACACACAGAGCCCTCCACAGACACAACCATACCTGCAGAGAACAGAGCAATGCACACAGAGCCCTCCACAGAAACAACCATACTCACAGACAACACAGCAACACACACAGAGCCTTCCAAAGACACAACCATACCCACGGACAACACAGAAACACACGCAGAACCCTCCACAGAAACAACCATACCTGCAGACAACACAGCAACACACACAGGGCCTCCACAGACACAACCATACCTGCAGACAACACAGTAATACACACAGAGCCCTCCACAGACACAACCATACTTGCAGACAACCTAGCAACACACATAGACCCCTCCACAAAACCCAGCATGTCCACAGCAGACACAGGCACAACACGCAAATGCTTACGGTCACCCACACAACAGACACCAACACAGCACACAGTGCAGACAGCATACACAGCTTATGCTTCCACTCCCTCTTCCTCACAAAAAGAACTCCATCCTGGACTTTCTACCTGTTTTCCCCAAGATGATGTCTTGTTTGCCCTAGCCCTTACCCCTGTGAAACCCGACCCCAACCCTCCCAAAGTCTCAAAAGCTCTCCAACACTCATACCCACCCCTTCCACTTCCCACTACACCCCTGAGAAACAGAATCCACACCCCCATGAACCTAGCCCAAAATAAATTTTTAAAAAAAACCCTCACAACGACAAACCCACCCCTTCCCACTCCACCCCTGAGAAACAGCACCCCCACCCCCCTGAACCCAGGCCAAAACCCCACAAACCCAAGAAGACCCCTCCCAAGGGCAAATCCACCCCTCCTAAACCACAGCACCCCCTCCCAAGTACCATCTTTGAGGAACCTGCTGTGCCCAATAGATGCCCCCTTGTGAGGAGGTTCCCTGGCAGTGTCAGTAAGGGCACGTTTGGTGTGGCACATGACATGACAATGGACTGGCCATTGGCCTTTGTTTCCCTGGATGGGTTGTTTGAGTTGATATAAAACTTTTCGTATTTTTGAAGACATTGGTCCTGCCATTATTATTCTCACTATTTGATGTTCTTGTATCGTTAGTGATGTGTGACCACAGTTGTGTTTGTTTGATCCCTGATTGCTTATCCATTTGAAGTGGTTAGTATGATGTGTCCTTGGGCGCAGTGCTGGACTTGCACAGGACAAGGAGTAATGTTGTATGTGTTGTATGGGTATATATGTGGAATGAACTCAGATTGGTGCAGCCATTGCATTGGGTGTTATATGATATGGTAAATATTTGAGCTTGTCCTGGCAACTGGCCACATTATTTAGTTTCCAGTTGTGCCTATGATCTATTTTGGTGATGTGTTAGGTGTGTTCAAGTTAGATATTTGTTCATCCACTGTAAGATCTGGCATCTTTTGGCGTGTTTCCCCTGTCTTTTTGCTTTCTGACCTCCTGTTTATGATGGTATGCTGGACTTCGTGTTTGCTGGTTTAGTGTCTCTGCACACTTTTTCACTACTATTCAGTGCTAAAGTGCAAGTTCTTCTACTGTAAATCGTATTATGATTGGCTTTCCATGATAGGTACATTTGATTTACAAGTAAATCCCTAGTACAGTACACTGTGTGTGCCCAGGGCCTGTAAATCAACTGCTACTAGTGGGCCTGCAGCACTGGTTATGCCACCCACACAAGTAGCCTTTCAAAGGTGTCTCAGACCTGCCACTGCAGTGTCTGTGAGCAGTATTTACTGCCATGTCGACCTGGCCAGTTCACCCACTTGCCAGGCCCTAACGTTCCCTTTTCTTACATGTAAGTCATCCCTAAGGTAGGCCCAAGGTGGTAGCCCCATGGGCAGGGTGCAGTGTATGTGAAAGGTAGGGCATGTGGTAGTGTGTTTTACATGTCCTGAAAGTGAAATACTGTGCATTTCATTCTTCACTATTCAAAGGTTATCTTTCCTATAAGTGATCGTTGGAGCTGCCTTATACATTTTACAAGTGTAACTTTCCATTGGAAAGAGATAGAGAAATGGACTTTAGGTACCCTGAGCTCCAAATTTAATAACACATTTTTTTAGTAAACAGGTAGTTTTTAAATTGTGTGTTTGAAAATTCCAGTTTTAGAAAGTGGACATTTTCCTGTTTAACCATTCTCTGGGCCTCTTCCTGTTTGTGTATTCACCGTCTGGTTTTAGAGTGACAGGGCTGGGGATGTGAATTTACTCTAGACAGTCACAAGGGGGGGTTGAGGTGTGTTCTGCCTTTCCTGGGTGAAATAGACCTTTCTGCATTTAGGGTGATGGGAGGAGTTTTCACTAGCACCTGAATAGGCTGTGTCTGCTCTGCCCAATGCTGTCTCCATCTCCTGTAGTGAAGCTGGACCAGGGAGGACAAAACTGTGTTTTTCTGAACTAAGAGACTTTCTGCCTAAAGCTTCAAAGGAAAAAGAAGTATAAATATTAGGGCCCTGATCCCAGAACTTTAGAACTCGTTTGTACTAAGGAAGGCACCTTCCAAGAAGAAGAGCTGGAGAAGCTGTGAGGAGGAACTACCACTTTTCTGTGTGCTTTGCTGTATTGGCCTGCCATGGCTGCTTCTGTCTTGGGCAGTGAAAGGACTATACTGGACTTACTACAACTTATTTTCCTGAGTTTCTCCAAGGGCTTGAGGTAGAGCTTGCCCCCTGTTCAAGAAGTCTCAGGAACAGCAAAGGCTTCAATATCATCTGCTACCAGAACTGGGAACTGTGTGTTTTGTGCTGCAACAGAAGAAAAAGCAACCCAATGCCATGAACAGCACCACTGCTGGCTCCGTGACCTGTTGGCACCGCAGAGAGCACAGCCCCGCTTTTCAACGCAACCCTGGCATCACCGACGACACCGCCAATGCCTGCACCATGACCTGAAGGGATCGCACTTTTTACCGCCTCACTTCAAACCGCCGCCCTGGTATCCCCAATGACGCCGCTATCGGCTGCTGCCTGCACTGTGGCTTGGGAGTATCGCTCGTTAGTTACTTGACACACCGCCCCATCCCACACCGCAGCCTTAGCCTACCGATGCCAGTGCCATCCACTCCAGATCGTCTACCCACGCCAGCACTTCAACAACGACGACGACGCTGCTTGCACCATGACCTGCCAGCACCACGACGAGCACTGCCCCGCTTCGCACCGCAGCCCTGTTCTCCGCTGGATGCTATCACCAAGCAACTGCCTGCAATACGACCTGAGGGCACCGCACCCTGCATCTCTCTATTGACACGCCAGCCCCAATGCCTGCCCGTGCTACTGGTTTCAACCTCACGGAGTTCGATCTGCAACGCGTGCGACTTCAAGGACCCGATGACTCCTGCACCGACTTCCGAAGCTGACGCCTGGTCCATGACGCCCTGCATTTCCAAGTTTGCAGGTCTTCCCGACACCCTAGCTGGCCTGCGACACCACAGTTGGCCAGAACTGTTGGATTTGTTTGTTTATGATGCCATGATATTCCCGGACGGAGCTATTGACTTCAAGGAACTGTATTTTAAGTCTATTTTTGCAATATTTGTATCTTGATTACTGTAGGATGGATTTTTATCATGTTGGTCTTGTTTTACAAAGATAAATATTGCCTATCTTTCTAGAACTGGTGTGGTGTCTTTTTGTAGTGTTTTCACTGTATTACTGTGTGTTATGTGCAAATGCTTAACACATTACCTCTGAGATAAGTCTGACAGCTCGTGCCAAGCTACCAAAGGGGTGAGCAGGGGTTATTTTAAAAGTTTAATCCCCTTACCCTGACTAGAAAGAAGGGTCCCTATTTGGACAAGGTGCATACCTCTGCCAACTAGAGACCCCCATTTCTAGCATCCACACTTGGAGGGTGTTAACATGTCATACCTTTGTGGAGTTCTGCATGGACATGTGTACATTTCCTGTTTGTACCTTACACCTACTTTATCTACAGGTGTGACACATGCTGTTCCTGATGTGTTTGCTTTCCTGAGTTGCACTTACACATTCCTTACACATGCATGACATTTGGTAATGCTGTTGGTTGTCCCTGATATACTTCAATTCACAGGTCCAGGTCACATTGAGTTTGTCAGGCATGTGCAAAATGTACTGTGCCCCAGGGCCCCAACCTTTCACGGTTTCCCCTGATAGAGGCTTAGCTATCCTGCCGAGAGTGTTTCCAATGCGCCATTGGAGTGCTTCTCACTCTGATTCCATGTTATCCCATTGATTGACATTGCCTTTTCCTGTGGGTGATGGGTGAGAGTCCAATATAGAGTTGTAGTAGAGAAGATGTGTTTTACTTTAACCCCTTTGCTGCTAGGCCTACCCCCCCTGTGCTAAGCCTTTTTTTTTTGGGCTGTTTGGGGCAGTTCACGCTTAGGCCCCTGTAACTTTTTGACCACATAAGGTATCCACGCCAAATTTGCGTCCCTTTCTTCCAACATCATGGGGATTTTAAAGGTACCCAGGGTTTGTTGATTCCCCTGGAGGGCCCCCAGAAATTAGCCAAAATACAGCTAAATTTTGTTTTTTTGGGAAAAATGGGAAGAAAGGGCTACACATGAAACCGTCTGTTTTTTTCCCTGCAAATGGTATCAACAAAGGGTTTGTGATGCTGAAATCACCATCTTCCCAGCTTTCAGGGACAAGCAGACTTTTGTCAGAAAACCAAAAATGTTTACACTGCTGTGGAATTTTACTGGGACATAGCCTATTTATGCTATTTTTTGTGCTTTTAACCTCCTTCCAGTTAATGGTAAAAATGGGTATGAAAGCAATGATGGATCCTGGACAGCTATACATTTCTGCAAAGTAGACAAAGTTCTAAATTCAGCAAGGGGTCCTTTGTGTAGATCCTTCAAAGTTTTCTTATAGAAACTAACAGTTCACAATACGAAAAATTGAAAATGAGTAAAAAAAAAACAGCCATTTGTGCCAATGTTTTCACCTGTAACTTCTTCTAAGTATGACAGATTTTTTAAAGCAATATACCGTTACATCTGCTGGACCCTTCTGGTTGTGAAGATATATAGGACTTGTAGGGTCACCAAGAACCCGAGGAACCCAGAGCCAATAACTGAGCAGCATCTTGCTATAGTTTTTTATTGTGTACCGGGTATATAGCAATTCATTTGGGAAAATATAAACAGGGAAAAATTGGTATGAAAGACACCTATGTATTTCTGAAATGGGAACAAAATATAGATTTTAGAAACAGTAGCTATTTGCACATCTTAGAAATTGTGGGTACCCATACTAGCATGTGAATTATAGGACATTTTTCAAAGTGACTTCTTTTTACACATTGTCTTACATTTGGAAGGCAGAAATGTATTGAAAGTCAATAGGTAATAACAGTTGCTCTACAATTCTGTG
The DNA here is from genome assembly GCA_963921515.1 of Calotriton arnoldi. Lineage (NCBI taxonomy): Eukaryota > Metazoa > Chordata > Amphibia > Caudata > Salamandridae > Calotriton > Calotriton arnoldi. The sequence goes on from CAWUFW010001414.1 coordinate 1,635,876, forward strand.
TTCCCCTAAGTCTCCCGATAGAAATGGTACCTCACTTGCCTGGGTAGGTGTAGTGCCCGCGACAGGAAACGGCCCAAAACGCAACGTGGACACACCACACTTTACAGTAAAAATTGACTCTTTTTTTGCAAAGTGCCTAGCTGTAGATTTTGAACCCTAGCTCTGCCAGCACCTAGGGAAACCTAGCAAACCTATACATTTTTGAAAACTAGACAACCAGGGGAATCCAGGATGGGGTGACTTGTCTGGCTCTCACCAGGTTCTGTTACCCAGAATCCCTTGCAAACCTCAAACTTTGTAAAAAAAAAAACACATTTTCCTTACATTTCTGTGGCGGAAATTTCTGGAATCTGCGTGGATCCACAAAATTCCACCCACCCCGCATTCCCCAAAGTCTTCCGAGAAAAATGGTAGCTCACTTGTGTGAGTAGGCCTAGTGCCCGTGACAGGAAACGGTAAAAAACACAACGTGGACACACCACATTTTTAAGGTGAAAACTGTCCCTTTTTTTGCAAAGTGCCTAGCTGTAGAGTTTGAACCCTAGCTCTGCCGGCACCTAGGAAAACCTAGCAAACATATACATTTTTGAAAACTAGACACCCAGGGGAATCCAGGAGGGGGTGACTTGTCTGGCTCTCACTAGGTTCTGTTACCCAGAATCCCTTGCAAACCTCAAATTTTGCTGAAAAAATCAAATTGTTCTAAAAATTTTGTCTGGGAAAGTTGTAGGATCACCGGGCTGACACAAATTTCCTTCCACTCAGTGTTCCCCCAGGTCTCCCGATAAAAATGGTACCTCACCTGTGTGGGTGGGTCAAGTACCCACAACAGGCAAGGGCCCTAAACGTATTGAGGAGACTTCAAAATTACCTATCACAAAACGACCTGGATTTGCAAGGGGGGTCACCTGGGTTTTTGGCCGCGGGCTCAGCAGCCATCTAGGGAAACCTACCAAACCCACACATTTCTGAAAACTAGACACCCAGGGGAGTCCAGGGAGGTATGGCTTGCGTGGATCCCCCAACGTTTCCCTACCTAGAATCCCCTGCAAACCTCAAATTTTGCTGAAAAAAATAACATTTTCCTCACTTTTCTGTGTGGAAATGTTGTGGGATCACCAGGCTGAGACAAATTTCCTACCACCCAGCGTTCCCCCCAGGTCTCCCGATAAAAATGGTACCTCACTTGTGTGGGTAGGCATAGCGGCTGCAACAGGAAATGGCCCAAATCGTACTGTGGAGACTTCAAAATTACCTATCACAAAACTACCCGGTTTTGCAGGGGGGGGCACCTGGGTTTTTGGCCCGGCACTCGCGGCCATCTAGGGAATCCTACCAAACCCACACATTTCTGAAAACTAGACACCCTGGGGAGTCCAATGCGGTATGGCTTGCGTGGATCCCCAAAGTTTCCCTACCCAGAAACCCCTGCAAACCTCAAATTTAGCTGGAAATTAGCACATTTTTGTGTGGGATCACTGTGCCGGCACAAATGTCCTACTACCTAGCGTTCCCCTTGATCTCCCGAGTAAAATGATACCTCTCTTGGGTGGCTGTACAATGTAGACTCAGCTTAAAATGTATTTGTTTTAAAATGTAGCGCTTAGAACTCGCCTTTGGCCCACCCACACAAGTGAGGTATCATTTTACTCAGGAGAGCAAGGGGAACGCTGGGTGTTAGGACATTTGTGCCGGCACGGTGATCCCATGCAAAAATGTATGGAAAAAGTGATTTTTTTCAGTTAAATTTGAGGTTTACAGGGGATTCTGGGTAGGGAAACGTTGGGGGACTCACGCAAGCCATACCTCATTGGATTCCCCAGGGTGTCTAGGTTTCAGAAATGTATGGGTATGGTAAGTTTCAATAGATGGCTGCGAGCCCGGGGCCAAAAAATCAGGTGCCCCCCCTGCAAAACCAGGCAGTTTTGTGATAGGTAATTTTGAAGTCTCCACAGTACGATTTGGGCCATTTCCTGTTGCAGCCACTATACCTACCCACACAAGTGAGGTTCCATTCTTATCGGGAGACCTGGGGGAATGCTAGGTGGTAGGACATTTGTCTCAGCCCGGTGATCCTACAACTTTCCCACACATAAATTTTAGAAAAATTTGTTTTTTTCTTAAAATTTGAGGTTTGCAGGGGATTCTGGGTAGGGGAACGTTGGAGGATCCACGCAAGCCATACCTCCCTGGACTCCCCCGGGTCTCTAGTTTTCAGAAATGTGTGGGTTTGGTAACAAATTGTTCTCAGATTTCTGTGTGGGAAAGTTGTAGAATCACTGGACTGACACAAATTTCCTACCACCCAGAATACCCCTAGGTCTTCCGATAAAAATGTTACCTCACTCGTGTGGGTGGGTCAAGTACCCGCGACAGGCAAGGGCCCAAAACATATTGTGGAGACATCAAAATTACCTATCACAAACCGATTTGCTTTTACAAGGGGGAGTCACATGAGTTTTTGGTCCCGGGCTTGGCGGCCATCTAGGGAAACCTACCAAACCCACATATTTCTGAAAACTAGAGACCCGGAGGAGTCCACGGAGGTATGGCTTGCGTGGATCCCCCAATGTTACCCTACCCAGAATCCCCTGCAAACCTCAAATTTAGCTGGAAAAAATCACTTTTTCCATACATTTTTGCGTGGGATCACCATGCCGGCACAAATGTCCTACCACAACAGCTTTCCACTTGTTCTCCTGAGTAAAATGATACCTCACTTGTGTGGGTGGGCCAAAGGCCTGTGACTGGGAAGAGCCAAAAACATAGGGATAAAAGGTATAGCACCACGAGTTCCAAGCGCTACATTTAAAAAAAAAAAGTTTTTAGCTGATTCTGCATTGGACAGTCACACAAGTGAGGTATCATTTTACTCAGGAGAACAAGGGGAATGCTGGGTGGTAGGACATTTGTTGCCGGCACAGTGATCTCACACAAAAATCTGTGGAAAAAGTGATTTTTTCAGTTAAATTTGAGGTTTGCAGTGGAATCTGGGTAGGGAAATGTTGGGGGATCCACGCAAGCCATACTTCATTAGACTCCCCATGGTGTCTAGTTTTTAGAAATGTATGGGTATTGTAAGTTTCCCCAGATGGCTGCGAGCCCGGGGCCCAAAAATCAGGTGCCCCCCTGCAAAACCAGGTAGTTTTGTGATAGATAATTTTGAAGTCTCCACAGTACGATTTGGGCCATTTCCTGTTGCAGCCACTATGCCTACCCACACAAGTGAGGTGCCATTATTATCGGAAGACCTGGGGGAATGCTAGGTGGTAGGAAATTTGTCTCAGTCCGGTGATCCTACAACTTTCCCACACAGAAATTTTAGAAAAATTTGTTTTTTTCTGTAAAATATGAGGTTTGCAGGGGATTCTGGGTAGGGAAACGTTGGAGGATCCACGCAAGCCATACCTCCCTGGACTCCCCCGGGTCTCTAGTTTTCAGAAATGTATGGGTTTGGTAGGTTTCCCTAGATGGCCGCCAAGCCCGGGAACAAAAACTCAAGTGACCCCCCTTTGCAAAACCAGGTCGTTTTCGGATACGTAGGGGGCATCTGCGTTTTTGGTCCCGGGGTCAGCAGCCATCTAGGGAAACCTACCAAACCCACACATTTCTGAAAACTAGACACACGGGGGAGTCAAGGGAGGTATGGCTTGCGTGGATCACCCAAAGTTTCCCTACCCAGAATCCCCTGCAAACCTCAAATTGTGCTAAAAAAATCCAATTTTTCTCAAATTTCTGTGTGGGAAAGTTGTAGGATCACTGGGCTGATACAAATATCCTACCACCAAGCATTTCTCCAGGTCTCCCGATAAAAATGGTACCACACTCATGTGGGTGGGTCAAGTACCCGTGACAGGCAAGGGCCCAAAACGTATTGTGGAGACATCATAATAACCTATCACAAACAGATTTACTTTTGCAAGGGGGGGTCACATGAGTTTTTGGTCCCAGGCTTGGCAGCCATCTAGGGAAACCTACCAAACCCACACATTTCTGAAAACTAGAGACCCGGGGAAGTCCAGGGAGGTATGTCTTGCGTGGATCCCCCAACGTTTCCCTACCCAGAATCCCCTGCAAACCTCAAATTTTGCTGAAAAAATCAAGCTTTTCTCAAATTTCTGTATGGGAAAGTTGTAGGATCACCGGGCTGACACAAATTTCCAACCACCCAGCATTCCCCCAGGTTTCCCGATAAAAATGGACCTCACTCGTGTGGGTGGGTCAAGTACCCGCGACAGGCAAGGGCCCAAAACATATTGTGGAGACATCAAAATTACCTATCACAAACCGATTTGTTTTTGCAAGGGGGTCACATGAGTTTTTGGTCCCGGGCTTGGCGGCCATCTACAGAAACCTACCAAACCCACACATTTCTGAAAACTAGAGATCCGGGGGAGTCCAGGGAGGTATGGCTTGTGTGCATCCCCCAACGTTTCCCTACCCAGATTTATTTCCTGCAAACCTCAAATTTTGCAGAAAAAAATGAATTGTTCTCAGATTTCTGTGTGGGAAAGTTGTAGAATCACCGGACTGACACAAATTTCCTACCACCCAGAATACCCCCAGGTCTCCCGATAAAAATGGTACCTCACTCGTGTGGGTGGGTCAAGTACCTGCGACAGGCAAGGGCCCAAAACGCATTGTGGAGACATCAAAATTACCTATCACAAACCGATTTGCTTTTACAAGGGGGAGTCACATGAGTTTTTGGTCCCGGGCTTGGCGGCTATCTAGGGAAACCTACCAAACCCACATATTTCTGAAAACTAGAGACCCGGAGGAGTCCAGGGAGGTATGGCTTGCGTGGAACCCCAAATGTTTCCCTACCCAGAATCCTCTGCAAACCTCAATTTTAGCTGAAAAAAAATCACTTTTTCCATACATTTTTGCATGGGATCACCGTGCCGGCATAAATGTCCTACCACAACAGCTTTCCACTTCTTCTCCTGAGTAAAATGATACCTCACTTGTGTGGGTGGGCCACAGGCCTGTGACTGGAAGAGCCGAAAACATAGGGATAAAAGGTATAGCACCACGAGTTCTAAGCGCTACATTTTTAAAAAAAATAGGTTTTTAGCTGATTCTGCATTGGACAGACACACAAGTGAGGTATCATTTGACTCAGGAGAACAAGGGGAATGCTGGGTGGTAGGACATTTGTGCCGGCACAGTGATCTCACACAAAAATGTGTGGAAAAAGTGATTTTTTCTGTTAAATTTGAGGTTTGCAGGGGATTCTGGGTAGGGAAACGTTGGGGGATCCACGCAAGCCATACTTCATTGGACTCCCCATGGTGTCTAGGTTTTAGAAATGTAAGGGTATGGTAAGTTTCCCTAGATGGCTGCGAGCCCGGGGCCCAAAAATCAGGTGCCCCCCTGCAAAACCAGGTAGTTTTGTGATAGGTAATTTTGAAGTCTCCACAGTACGATTTGGGCCATTTCCTGTTGCAACCACTATGCCTACCTACACAAGTGAGGTGCCATTATTATCGGGAGACCTAGGGGAATGCTAGGTGGTAGGAAATTTGTCTCAGCCCGGTGATCCTACAACTTTCCCATACAGAAATTTTAGAAAAATTTGTTTTTTTCTGTAAAATTTGAGGTTTGCAGGGGATTCTGGGTAGGGAAACCTTGGAGGATCCACGCAAGCCATACCTCCCTGGACTCCCCCGGGTCTCTAGTTTTCAGAAATGTGTGGGTTTGGTAGGTTTCCCTAGATGGCCGCCAAGCCCGGGAACAAAAACTCAAGTGACCCCCTTTGCAAAACCAGGTCGTTTTCGAATACGTTGGGGGCATCTGCGTTTTTGGTCCCGGTGTCAGCAGCCATCTAGGGAAACCTACCAAACCCACAAATTTCTGAAAACTAGACACAAGGGGGAGTCAAGGGAGGTATGGCTTGCGTGGATCACCCAACGTTTACCTACCCAGAATCCCCTGCAAATCTCAAATTTTGCTGAAAAAATCAACTTTTTCTCAAATTTCTGTGTGGGAAAGTTGTAGGATCACTGGGCTGACAAAAATTTCCTACCACCCAGCGTTCCCTCAGGTCTCCCAATAAAAATGGTACCTCACTCATGTGGGTGGGTCAAGTACCCGCGACAGGCAAGGGCCCAAAACGTATTGTGGAGACAACAAAATTACCTATCACAAACTGATTTGGTTTTGCAAGGGGGTCACATGAGTTTTTGGTCCCGGGCTTGGCGGCCATCTAGGGAAACCTACCAAACCCACACATTTCTGAAAACTAGAGACCCGGGGAAGTCGAGGGAGGTAAGGCTTGCGTGGATCCCCCAAGGTTTCCCTACCCAGAATCCCCTGCAAACCTCAAATTTTGCTGAAAAAATCAAGCTTTTCTCAAATTTCTGTATGGGAAAGTTGTAGGATCACCGGGCTGATACAAATTTCCTACCACCCAGCGTTCCGCCAGGTTTCCCGATAAAAATGGACCTCACTCGTGTGGGTGGGTCAAGTACCCGCGACAGGCAAGGGCCCAAAACATATTGTGGAGACATCAAAATTACCTATCACAAACCGATTTGCTTTTGCAAGGGGGGTCACATGAGTTTTTGGTCCCGGCCTTGGCAGCCATCTAGGGAAACCTACCAAACCCACACATTTCTGAAAACTAGAGATCCGGGGGAGTCCAGGGAGGTATGGCTTGCGTGCATCCCCCAACGTTTCCCAACCCAGATTCTCCAGCAAACGTCAAATTTTGCAGAAAAAAACAAATTTTTCTCAGATGTCTGTGTGGGAAAGTTGTAGAATCACCGGACTGACACAAATTTCCTACCACCCAGAATACCCCCAGGTCTCCCGATAAAAATGGTACCTCACTCGTGTGGGTGGGTCAAGTACCTGCGACAGGCAAGGGCCCAAAACGTATTGTGGAGATATCAAAATTACCTATCACAAACCGATTTGCTTTTAGAAGGGGGAGTCACATGAGCTTTTGGTCCCGGGCTTGGCGGCTATCTAGGGAAACCTACCAAACCCACATATTTCTGAAAACTAGAGACCTGGAGGAGTCCAGGGAGGTATGGCTTGCGTGGATCCCCCAACGTTTCCCTACCCAGAATCCCCTGCAAACCTCAAATTTAGCTGCAAAAATCACTTTTTCCATACATTTTTGCGTGGTATCACCGTGCCGGCACAAATGTCCTACCACCCAGCTTTCCCCTTGTTCTCCTGAGTAAAATGATACCTCACTTGTGTGGGTGGGCCAAACGCCTTTGACTGGAAAGAGTAAAAAACATAGGGATAAAAGGTATAGCACCGCGAGTTCTAAGCGCTACATTTTTAAAAAAAATAAGTTTTTCGCTGATTCTGCATTGGACAGTCACACAAGTGAGGTATAATTTTACTCAGGAGAACAAGGGGAATGCTGGGTGGTAGGACATTTGTGCCGGCACAGTGATCCCACACAAAAATGTGTGGAAAAAGTGATTTTTTCCAGCTAAATTTGAGGTTTGCAGGGGATTCAGGGTAGGAAAACGTTGGGGGATCCACGCAAGCCATACCACCCTGTACTCCCCAGGGTGTCTAGTTTTCAGAAATGTGCAGGTTTGGTAGATTTCCCTAGATGGCCGTTGGGCCCGGTGCCAAAAACCCAGGTTCCCCCCCTTGCAAAACCAGGTCGTTTTGTGATAGGTCATTTTGATGTCTCCACAATAAGTTTTGGGCCCTTGCCTGTCGCGGGTACTTGACCCACCCACACGAGTGAGGTATCATTTTTATCGGAAGACTTTGGGAAATGCGGGGTGGGGGGAATTTTGTGGCTCCACGCAGATTCCAGAACTTTCCATCATAGAAATGCGAGACAAATGTGTTTTTTTGACAAAGTTTGAGGTTTGCAAGGGATTCTGGGTAAGAGAACCTGGTGAGAGCCACACAAGTCACCCCATCCTGGATTCCCCTGGGTGTCTAGTTTTCAAAAATGTATAGGTTTGCAATGTTTCCATAGGTGCCGGCAGAATTAGGGTTCAAAATCTACAGCTAGACATTTTGCAAAAAAAGTGTCAGTATTCACCGTGAAAATGCGGTGTGTCCACGTTGAGTTTTGCGCCGTTTTCTGTCGCGGGAACTAGGCCTACCCACACAAGTGAGGTACAATTTTTTTCGGAAGACTTTGGGGAATGCAGGGTAGGAGGAATTTTGTGGATCCACACAGTTTCCAGAACTTTCCATCACATAAATATGAGGAAAATTTGTTTTTTTGACAAAGTTTGATGTTTGCAAGGGATTCTGGGTAAGAGAACCTGGTGAGAGCCAGACAAGTCACCCCATCCTGGATTCCCCTGGGTGTCTAGTTTTAAAAAATGTATAGGTTTGCTAGGTTTCCTTAGGTGTCAGCAGAGCTAGGGTACAAAATCTACAGCTAGGCACTTCGCAAAAAAAGTGCCAGTTTTCGCTGTAAAAATGTGGTGTGTCCATGTTGCGTTTTGCGGCATTTCCTGTCACAGGCACTAGGCCTACCCACACAAGTGAAGGACCTTTTCTCTCGGAAGACTTTGGGGAATGCAGGGTTGGAGGAATTTTGTGGATCCATGCAGATTCCAGAACTTTCCATCATAGAAATGTGATGAAAAGGTGTTTTTTTTTACAAAGTTTGAGGTTTGCAAGGGATTCTGGGTAAGAGAACCTGGTGAGAGCCACACAAGGCATCCCATCCTGGATTCCCCTGGGTGTCTAGTATTCAAAAATGTATAGGTTTGCAATGTTTCCATAGGTGCCGGCAGAATTAGGGTTCAAAATCTACAGCTAGGCATTTTGCAAAAAAAGGGTCAGTTTTCACTATGAAAATGTGGTGTGTCCACGTTGAGTTTTGCGCCGTTTTCTGTCGCGGGCACTAGGCCTACCCACACAAGTGAGGTACAATTTTTTTCAGAAGACTTTGGGGAATGCAGGGTAGGAGGAATTTTGTGGATCCACACAGTTTCCAGAACTTTCCATCACAGAAATGTGAGGAAAATGTGTTTTTTTGACAAAGTTTGATGTTTGCAAGGGATTCTGGGTAAGAGAACCTGGTGAGAGCCAGACAAGGCACCCGATTCTGGATTCCCCTGGGTGTCTAGTTTTCAAAAATGTATAGGTTTGCTAGGTTTCCTTAGGTGTAGGCAGAGCTAGGGTTCAAAATCTACAGCTAGGCACTTTGCAAAAAAAGTGCCAGTTTTCGCTGTAAAAATGTGGTGTGTCCATGTTGCGTTTTGCGGCATTTCCTGTTGCGGGCACTAGGCCTACCCACACAAGTGAAGTACCTTTTCTCTCGGAAGACTTTGGGGAATGCAGGGTGGGAGGAATTTTGTGGATCCATGCAGATTCCAGAACTTTCCATCACAGAAATGTGATGAAAATTTGTTTTTTTTTACAAAGTTTGAAGTTTGCAAGGGATTCTGGGTAAGAGAACCTGGTGAGAGCCACACAAGGCACCCGATCCTGGATTCCCCTGGGTGTCTAGTTTTCAAAAATGTATAGGTTTGCTAGGTTTCCCTAGGTGCCGGCAGAGCTAGGGTTTTATCTACAGCTAGGCACTTTGCCAAGAAAGGGTCAGTTTTCACAGTAAAAATGTGGTGTGTCCACGTTGCGTTTTGTGCTGTTTCCTGTTGTGGGCACCAGGCCTACCCACACAAGTGAGGTATCATTTTTATCGAAAGACTTTGGGGAATGCGGCGTGGGTGGAATTTCGTGGATCTGCGCAGATTCCAGAACTTTTCATCACAGAAATGTGAGGAAAATGTGTTTTTTTTTTACAAAGTTTGAGGTTTGCAAGGGATTCTGGGTAACAGAACCGAGTGAGGGCCACACAAGTCACCATATCCTGGATTCCCCTGGGTGTCTAGTTTTCAAAAATATATAGGTTTGCTAGGTTTCCTTGAATGCCAGCTGCTCTAGGACCTAAAGTCCACAGGTAGGCCCAATGTGAAAAAAAAGTCTGTTCCTTGTGGGCATTCTGCCGCCCTGGGGAGGGGGGAAATCGGGGGCTATTGCCCCAATATGCCCCCAAGGGAGGCACAAAGACTGTGGCAATTTCTTTGGGAGGGTGGGGACATTTGGATGCCCGTTCTTGGCAGCCCCCACCCCTATGTATAAAAAAGCCAGCATAATCGCTGGTGCCTAGTGGGCTCTCTGCCCCTTGGGGGCAGATCAGGGGCTACTGCCCCCATCTGCCTCCTGGGGGGGCAGAAAGACTGTGGCATTTTTTTGGGAGGGTGGGGGCCTTGGCATGCCCATTCTGGGTAGCCCCCACCCCAAACTTTGGGGGGAAAAAATCCCTGGTGCCTAGGGTGCTTTCTGCCCCTGCCGGGGGGGCAGATAAGGGGCTATTGCCCTATCTGCCTCCCAGGGGGGACAGAAAGACTAGCATTTTTTTTGGGGTGGGGGCATTGGCATGCCAATTCTGGCCAGCCCCCACCCCTAAGTATATTAAAAAAATCCCTGGTGCCTTGTGGGCGTTCTGCCCCCCTGGGGGCAGATCAGGGGCTATTGCCCCATCTGCCTCCCGGTGGGGGGCAGAAAGAGTGTAGCATTTTCTTTTTTGGGTGGGGGCATTGGCATGCCCATTCTGGGCAGCCCCCACCCATATGTATATATAAAACAAAATCCCTGGGGCCTAGTGGGCTTTCTGCCCCCCCGGGGCGATGATCAGGGGCTATTGCCCCATCTGCCTCTTGGGGGGGCAGAAAGTCTTATGCCTTCTTTGGGGGGTAGGGTGGGGGCATTGGCATGCCCATTCTGGACAGCCCCCCCTGGCCAATAAAATAAAATCCCTGGCATCTAGGGTGCTTTCTGCCCCCCGGGACAGCAGATTGGGGGTTACTCCCCCCATCTGTCCCCCAGGGGGGGCAGAAAGGCTGTCTGGCAAAATTTAATAGGGGGAGCAAAGGCCCTTGCCCAAGGGTCCGCTCCCCCCTCCCTGGTGGCTAGTGGGTGGATCCCTGCTTGGGGATCGCCCTCCTGGGGCGATCCCCAAGCAGGGATCCACTAGGGAAGGGTACCATTGGAAAGGGGAGAATTTCCCCTTTCCAACGATACCTCTCCCAAGTGTTTCGGTGCTCGGGGGCTGAGAAAGCCCCACTAGTACCGAAACATTCAAACTGGAACTAAGTTTCAGTTTCGTTTTCAATGTAATGACGACAGCACACCATGGGTGCGATCGTCATTACATTGAAAATCACCAAAGGGCCTCGGGAGGTTGGGGAAGCTCTTCCCCAACTCCCGAGACCCCCAAAAAAAGGAAATCCCTCTGCTGTTTGCAGCAGAGGGATTTAGTGCCCCTGTCCTCATGACGGAATGGTTCTGTCATGAGCAGAGGAACACTGGTGCTCATGACGGAACCATTCTGTCATGAGCACCGAAGGGGTTAATGACACATCCATACAGATGTTTCTTTGACATCAAAATAGGACCTGGGATGTGTGCAATGTGAGTGTGTCACATTCACTTTTGCATCTTGGATTGAGTTGCAGTCACAGGGCCTCATGGTAGTTGTAGTGATTTCTATGTGGACTTAATAAGACTTGACAAATGGTAACCTGCATGAAAAGTGATCATCAGTAGAGAGATGGCAAACAAATGAGTAGGGGCAAAAGGAGTATAGCATTTTGGTTTGAGGTGCAGTCACAGAGCCTCATGGTAGTTGTAGTGATTTTTTATGTGGACTTACCAAGGCTAGACAAATGTTAAGCTGCATGAAAAGTGACCATAAGTAGTGACATGGCAGACAAGTGTGAAGGGGCACAAGAAGTGTATCACAGACATTAATTGGTGTGATATTCATGAGAAGGTGCTGTTGCGGAACACAAATTAATGCATACATCACTATCACTGAGTATGATTTGTAAACACATGTCCATTTGTGTACAGTGTGCCTCTGCAGTATCAGTATTTTGGCCTAGGAGGGCATCCTACAGATGTCTTTTTGATATTCATATGAAACAATCCCAGACAGGGTCCCTGTAATTATGTTTTACTTAGGGACCCTAACTCCCTTGCATGGTCCATCACGGGGCATTGTTTTGCTTAGGACTGTATGGAAACTGGAAACTGATGATTTCATTCACGACAGAGTAAGTTTTGGACGTGTACGATCAGCTCCATGGCAGCACAAGATGTGTAGAGGTGAGTAGAGGTGAGATTCGTCCTTATATCCCTCCCTTTCTGCTGTCTCACAAGTGGTGGTTGGACCGCCACGGTCATGATGGCTGCTAAGCAACTCGTAATTGGGCTTGTGGTTTCACTGCCGGTCCGAGCATCCCACAGTCTTGTTGGTCTATTCCATAGCTGCTGCAGACTGAGTTGGCCAGTAGTGTCAGTGGGTCCGCAGCAGTGTATCTTTCATGTAACCCCATGTCTTGTAATATGGCGGTCGGACCGCCAAGGTAGCATCAGTCAGATTGCAACTGCAGGCACGGCGGTTCCTGATCCCCCGAACTCGTAATCATGCCCTAATTCTAATTGAATAAAATGATAAAAAGCAAAAATAACTTAAAATAAACATGTTAACTCATACAAAACTCACTTTATTGATTGTACTAAAAGTCATAAATGATTTATTATATGATTGGATTGATGTAGATGATTGCTGCTTGCTTATTCTTGTTGAAGGACAAAAGTCCATATGACCAGCGATGGGGGTTATTGAATGATTACACCAGAAGACTATGATATAGAAAACCCTGCTCCCTGAATCCATTCAGCTGGTTTTTCTGTTCTAATTTCTAAACTTTCCTATGGAAATTATCAAGAAAACCAATGTTTTGGGACACCCCTTCTTCTTAGCCCCCACTTGACAGATCACCACAAAGCTTTCCAGAAAGGAACTGAAGTGGATGAACTTTTTTTGGAAGTACTTACTCCAAGGTCAGGCTAGACTACTGGTTAGGGTCCTTTACGGCTGTAGAAACTTTAGAAGTGCAGTTTGTGAATAACAATGGACTCACTCTTTTGCGGATGGGTGTTTGTATTTTCATGATACTCCCTAAACCCCTCCTTACCCCTCCCTAAGCCCCTCCATACCCCTTCCTGAGCCCAGGGCCGGACTGGCTACCGGGCGTTTTGTTGTGCTGCCGAGTTGGGGCTGATTTCGTTGATGGGGACCTGCGTGTGCTTAAAAACATTCGTTTTGCTTTGTTTATTTCGAAGCTCGCGCAGGTCCCCATCAACGAAATCAGCCCCCACCGCAGTGAAATCAGCCCCCAGCTCGGCAGCACAACAAGACGCCCGGTAGCCAGTCCGGCCCTGCCTGAGCCCCTCTTATTTAGTACTAAGTATTCCCCATCTTCCAACCACTTCCCCAAGTTTCTCCCACATTTTCTACTAAAACGTCTAACTATGCTTGCAGAGACCTCTGCATAGAGAAGATAGAAGAGATGGAGACAGAGGTCTGCGCCCATACATTTGTAAATGGTAAGCGTGTGAGTAGTTCTATTGTAGTGCTATTAAATGTACCAGAGAGTGCAGTCTGTAAATAGGACACCTAGCTTTTCTTACCAGAGCATGTTGTTTTCAGTCACCTAGCCTCAAACGTAGGTTTCCACTTGAAGTGGGCAGGATCGGTCCATGGGAGGCAATGTCTGAATATTTATTTGTCTTTGATTTTAGAAGTTACTAACTGTGACATCTTAATGTATTCTATGTAGAACGTTAAGCTTAGGTTCTAGCAAAGAATGTTGGGGGGTTTTGAGCTGTGGGGCATTCTGTGAAGACTGTTGGTGGCTGAGGTGAATAAACGGACCTTTCTACACTTCATCCGTTTAATCTGCTTAATTGTCTAATGTGGAGAACACCACATTAATTTGGCGACGAGCGTGGCAGTGTGGCTCTCACCTCAACATCCAGTAAAGAACAAACGGTTCCAGCGCTTCCTCTTGGCTCTCATTGCGTTGCTCCTCCAGCGGCTGACTTAAATGTGGAAGAGAAGCGTTATCTACTTCTCCAGCGGCTGATGTGTCGATGGCTGAGGTGTCCTGACGAAAGGATATCGGGTGAGGAGTTGAATGTAGAGGGGTGGGAAGCTGAAACGCATATGCGTTCCACGAAGTGAGTGGAACTCGGCTGCGTCTTTGAGTGTGCAGCGTCAACGAGCGTCTGGTTGCTAGGAGGCCTAACGCTACAAGGAGCGAAGAAGCAACCAAGGACGCTATTCTCTGTGAAGCGTCATCACGTCATGGCACGTTTTCGGCGGCCATTTTAACAAGTTGGGAAGAACTCCAGCAGTCAGTGTGTACTGTCCGGTGTCAGCATACATGCCGATTTTGATAAAAGTGGATTGGCGTTTCGTCTTTGGTGTAACAGGCCTGCAATAGAAGACACGGTGACTGGCACACCTTACAATTGTGCTGGAATAGTTAGGTGACGCTGTGGGTGAGCTTGAATATAAAACTTAAGACACAGTGACTGGAACATTATCGATTATTTTTTGATTTTTTTTTTGCCTTTGGAAAATTTGCAAGATGGTTAAAGAGGTTTGAAGTTTGGGTTTTCTACTCAAGTTAACCAAGCGTAAAAAAACAAAAAAACAATACAGGCACAATATTGGTCACAATATTTTAATCACACGGAGATAGTAACATGAGGGAGTTAAGTGCACAATGTTTTGAGGTTAGATTTAGAGTTTAGGGGTTAGCAAGTGATTTTGGTCTACTGTTTTCACGTAATTTGACCAAAAGGTGCATTCAAAAAAGCTGCAGATTTGAAGTTGAGTTAGCAAGTGGTTTTGGTCTACTGTTTTCACGTCATCTGACCAAAAGGAGCATAACCACAAAGCTGCAGCTTTGAAGTTGGTATAAAGGGTTAAGTGTGCACTGAAAGAATGCAGAATGTAACTCAACCACCGTTTTTTCTTAACAGTCCAGGTGAGCCCACGATTAAGTGGCAAAAATGGAGAAAAAAAAATTGGCAATTATGCACGTGTTTGTGGGACGAACTTGAGTGCAGAGAGGAAGCATTCTCTAATTTTGCACTGTTTAGGGGGTGAAGGTCAGGACGTACTTGAACATTTGCCAGAACTCAGTCAAAATGACCAAAGATCACTTAATGAATATGAAATATGCATTCTTCAATTAGATAGGCATTATCTTCCTCGTTTGAGCACTATAATGGAACGGTACCACTTTGGGTTACGCGAGCAGAAAAAGGATGAGACGATTGAAGAATTTGTCACAGCGTTGAGGAAACTGGCAGCGTCCTGCAAATTTGGAGGGGCTGTAGAAGAAAGGATCAGGGATCAGTTCGTATTGAGATGCGCACATGACAAAATAAGGGAAGAACTATGGCTAAAAGACGAGCCACCCTTGGACGAGGTTCTCGCAATAGCTAAGCGAGTTGAACATATGATGAAGTGTGTTCGCGAATTGAGTGTTGCAAAAGAAAAGTCTAGTATTACAAGTTCCAGTGTTGAGGAAGTTGTATGTTTTGTAAAAAACAGGGCACCTGTTGTCAGTGAGAGCGAGAAACATCCTCGGGGTGGTGAGGGTACTTCTTATTCGTATTCTTTTGCCCCTTCCTCTGACAACAGGTTCATCTGCTTTAGATGTGGCAGAACTGGACATAGAGCAAATGCTTCGTTCTGTCCTGCTCTTAACATTATTTGTAGCGCTTGTGGGAGAAAAGGTCATTATGCAAAATGGTGTAGAAGCAAGAGTAAAAGAAGAGAACAACCTCAAGCGCAAATTAGAGATCACCCACAAGTAAAAGAGATTATGTATCAGGTAGATGTAGAGAAAGCTTCTCATCCTTCCCAAGTGGTCAAAATTCATGGTGTTGAGCTTGAGTTGAAGCTCGATTCTTGCTCGCATCTTACTATGATAGATAAAGATACTTTTGATCACTATTTTAAAGATAAGTGCGCACTAATGAAAGGTGATGTTACTCCCGTGGGTTATGGTGGTGTGCCAATAGTTCTGTTGGGGTATTTTATATCCTGCATTGAACTAGGGGGACGCACCATCTCTGGGAAAGTTTACGTGGCTCAGTGTGGGGATGCACTGTTGGGGTGGACTCATCAACGTTTGCTTGGCGTTATTCTCAACCCCAAAACTGAACCTCAAGTTGTGGTTCAGTCTGTAGGAGATTCCTGGTCTACCCTAGCTGAGCGGTTTGCTGATGTTTTTGGGGACAAATTAGGATGTCTTAAAGGTTACAAACATCACATAAGACTGAAAGAGGGTGCTATTCCTGTGGTTGCTAGAGTCAGAAGGGTACCTTTGAATGAACAGTCTGGTGTCCAAAAGGAGATTGAGCGTTTGGTTGGCTTAGGCATCATAGTGCCTGTGGAGGCGACTGAGTGGCTGGCTCCCATAGTTGTCGCAAAGAAGGCCAGTGGTGAGCTGCGCCTTTGCATTGACTTGCGCTCTCTTAACAAAGAAGTAATTGTGGATAGGTTCCCATTGCCCAACATAGATGAGTTGGTCAGCACTCTAGTAGGGGCTAGGTTTTTCACAACCTTAGATCTTGCGTCCGCCTACCATCAGGTGGAGTTGGATGAGGTTTCGCAGGAATTGACAGCATTTGTCACTCCCATGGGAACCTATAAATTTCGACGGATGCCTTTCGGATTAGTTTCCGCTGCTTCCGTTTTTCAACGGATCATGTCCAATGTCCTCAAAGGTGTTTCTGGGGTAAAGTGCTATCAGGATGACTTGCTGATTTATGGTAGCACTGAAACGGAGCATTATTCTAGAGTGTGTACTGTCTTGGAATGTCTGAGAAAGGCGGGATTAACAATAAAAAAGGAGAAGTGCAGGTTTGCTGTGGACGAAGTTAACTATCTGGGGCACTGCATAACAGGTCGTGGCGTTTTTCCGAAGAAGGACTTGGTTAAGTCTATTGAGAACGTCAGTGAACCTTCCAATAAGGAAGAGTTACTCTCCTTTTTAGGAATGGTTGAGTTTTTCAGTAAGTTCATTCCGGGTTATGCTGATAAGACTCATGCGCTTAGGAAACTGACTGTTAAAAGTGCTGTGTTTGATTGGAGTTCTGAGTGTGCCAATGAGTTTGTTGCCATCAAGCAGGACCTTAAAGAAGCACCTTCTCTTCACTCGTTTGTGCCGGGAGATGAGACTCTAATTTTCAATGATGCCAGTGCTAAGGGCTTAGGTGCTGTGCTTTTACAGAAGAGTGGTGGTGTTGAGAGACTTATCGCCTGTGCGTCTAGATGTTTAAGAGGCTCAGAGCTAAACTATTCAGTAATAGAAAAGGAGTCTCTTGCCATTTTTTGGGCATTAAGGAAGTTCAGGAATTTGATTTGGGGAACAAAGGTAAAGGTTTTATCTGATCATAAACCACTTAAAGAGGTGTTTTCAAAGAAGGGTTTGGATTCAATTTCTTCGAGAATCAGGAAATGGACCATTTCTTTACAAGAGTTTGATTTCTTTGTGGATTACATTCCAGGAGTTATTAACAAGTCGGCTGATTGTCTCTCTAGATTGGTGGATGTCACCAGCTCTGATGATAAGGAGGAGGTTCTGCTGGATGATGTGGTAAACGTGTGTGAAATTACTGTTGGTGCCGTCGATGAGTTAGAGTGGAAAAATGAAGTTGTGAAGGATGAGGAAATATCAAAAGTAATAGAATTAATTTCATCAGGTAAAAACAAACATTTGGAGAAGCCGTGGTCTCTGATTTCTGATGAGTTGGCTGTTGTTGATGGATTACTGGTGAGAGGCACCAAGCTTGTTCCTCCGGTGGGTGTGCGAGGCAAACTTTTAACTCTGGCTCACTCTGGTCACTTAGGGATTGTGAAGACCAAGGGATATTTGAGGATGCTTTACTGGTGGCCGGCCATGGATAGGGAGATTGAAAAGATGGTTCGAGACTGTTTGGAGTGTTGCTCCAGTGATAAGATTCTCAAGACCAGACAAATGCCCATGGTTTGCAGAAAACTACCGAAATATCCCTGGGATGAGTTAGCAATAGACATAGTTAGTCCTTTACAAGGGGTATCTGATACTCCTTATTTGGTAGTCCTTCTTGATCTTTATTCAAGATGGATTGAGGTACGCTCGGTGAGAGACATCTCATCTTTGAGTGTAATAACATTTTTAGAAGAAGTTTTCAAGAAGGAGAGTTATCCCAATTCCTTGCTTTCTGATAATGGGACTCAGTTCTGCTCTTCGGAGTTTCAGGCTTATTTGAGAGGTTGTGGGATTATTCACAAACGCAGTGCAGTTTATCATCCCGAAACCAACGGAGCTATTGAAAGGGTTAACAAAACTCTTAAAGAGAGTATTCAGTTGGCAAGAGCGAGCAATTTAAATTGGAAAGAGGCGTTGCAAGATAGGATCTCTGCCTATCGTATGTCTCCCCACTCCACCACTGGTAGGTCCCCTTTTGAGCTGTTTAGAGGTAGGGCTCCCAATTCAAAACTATGTCCTGGGTGGATCTCGCTCAATAAGGGTTTGAAAGACAATTGCATTGGTGATTGGAGGGATAGAGAGCTACAGAAACAGGTGGAAAGAAAACGCTACTTTGATGACAAAAAATGTGTGCAATACAACAGTTTGAGAGTGGGTGATTTTGTAAAAATCAGAGCGCCAGTGGGATGTCAACCTTGGTCCAAGTTTTCCAAAATGAGAAGAATTGTGAAAATCTTCAGAAATGCTGTCAAAACTGAGGATGGTAGGATTTGGAATAAGAGTCATGTGGTCTCTGTCAATTCTCATCCCACTTTGGGTGAGATACCTACCTGTTCGTTGAACACGCGTAACAACTCTTCTTCATCCAACCCGCACTCTTTGCCTGATAATAATAGAGAGAGGAGTGCGAGATTGTGCAGTTTACCATTTCATATGAAGGACTTTGTCATGTGAGCTGTTCCTGTTCAGTGTACCATTTCATTAAGGAATGTGTCATGTGACCTTTCGCTTTCATTATTGAGTTCTGTATTCTGTTTTGTTGTTTGTTTTTTATAAGGAGAGAAGATGTGTGACATCTTAATGTATTCTATGTAGAACGTTAAGCTTAGGTTCTAGCAAAGAATGTTGGGGGGTTTTGAGCTGTGGGGCATTCTGTGAAGACTGTTGGTGGCTGAGGTGAATAAACGGACCTTTCTACACTTCATCCGTTTAATCTGCTTATTTGTCTAATGTGGAGAACACCACACTAACCAATCAATGTCTTTTGTAAGCTGATATTTTGCTTTGCTAAAAATATGTCCCTTAAATGGTGATGCCCTGCACAGAACACGGAAAAGAAAAAATGATTACTGCTATGTTTGTAAAACAATGATTTTTATTATTTTTGTAAAATCCTAGCTCGTGTAAACTGCTCATACTACTCAATAAGGCAAATGTGGGAGTCCTTCTGGCTGCGATTTCCTGTATTTATATGTGACGGTTCGATTATTTTACAGTGCACAGTCTCTAGAATCAGGAGAACAACAGTCTCCATCTTTATCGTTTCACAGTGAACAGTACACACAGGAGTTATTTATCCGTGAGTGAATGGCAGGTAAAGTGCAGTTAACCTTTAAATTATGCAGATAGCCGTGTCATTCTGCCCCTGATCAGCCAACGCAGGAGATTTGTACTATTGAAGTCAGAAGATTGGTCACGAAAGTGAAGTGATTTTTATGCTGCCAATCGTGTATCAAATGAGTCGAGAGGGATGTATGTCACCCACATAAGCATAATGCAGGTGACTGGATTGGAATAGAGGCTTAACATTAAACCGAACAATTGCTTGGGATCAGAGGAACAAAACACAGACTTTTCTCATTTAATCTTTCCATTCCACTGCGCTCTAACGGCAAAAGGCTGCAATAGATGTACAGGATACATATGTACTTTGGTTGTTTGCCCTTTGGGGCAATAGCAACACCTGTTGGTTAAGGCACTTAGAAATACAGAAGTCTGCTACGAAACACTATATAAGAACAAATTTGTGTCGTCTAGCCTGAGTCTGCATTTCCTATTCTGACATTCAGTGCGGTTTACATTCTATTGTTGCTATTACCAGGAAGATAGGCTGTGCAGGGGAGAAAAAGGGCGAATTCTATATCTCAGGTAGCTGGGGTTACAGTTGTTGAAGGCTCTGTGGACTAGACAGAGCAAGCACCTTAAAGAGGGAACGAATCCAAACGGGGAGCCAGTGACTAGTTTTGTGATGGGAGTACAAAGACAACAGCGGAGGCACATTTAGACTGCTGTAAGCAACAGCATTTTTCACCACCTGGATGAGATGATCTGGTACTTCCAGGAAACGGTAATTCATTCCTATATCCAAGACTCGATGTCCCAAGGGCTTGTCTAAAAGTTTTATGGGAAGATATGGGGAGGAGATGAAAGATTTTTCTGAGTACTCTTAGTAAGGCAAGAGGCTGTGACACATGTGACCCTGAGAAGTCAACACGAGGATGGATTCAAAGAGAGTGTCTACATTTTTATGGCCAGACTTGAGTCTCAGGGTCGTCCCCAAATTAGAAGGTTACTATGAGGAAGATCAGATAGGTGGTTGACTGCCAAACTGTAGGATCTCAGTTCTATCACTATTGAGTTTAAGGCTTTTATTGTTCATCCATGTGGTCACTGCAGATAGCAGGCACAAAAGTGTTGTAGAGTGGATGAAACATTTTCTGTGATAGATGCCACAATTTAGGGACCATCTACCATAAGACTTAATCTCGAAGTGAAAGAATCTAATCAGTGTTGAAAGAGTGGCAATGTACATGTTTAATAATGCGGGCTAGGTGATGAGCCAAGAGGGACGCTGCAAATAACCTTGGCTGCAGAGGAACAAAAAGGTGTAAGTGAAGTGGTGTGAAATTTGTCAGATTAGAAAAGACCTGAGCCAACCGACGGTTGATTTGCATATACCGATGTCAAGTGAAGTTTCCATGCTATGTTGAGCTCGAAAATCAGACTGGGTGGCATCCAGCAGATGATGGACTTCCAGATAGTTGTAGAAATGCGTATTCATTTCTTTCTCATGGACCATGTTATGGAATGGAATTAAATCAGCAGCAATGGTAATAATTCAGCAGTACATTGGGTTTGATCGAAGGCTTTTTAAGGAGTGGCACCACCATGGTATATTTCCTGCTGGCGTAACCAAGTAGGATGTAATAATTGACCCCACCCAAGGGGGCATACTGGCATCTCAAAGAGAGGTTTATGCAGAATTAGTCAACAGACTGTGACGCTTAAATTAGACTGAATATCTCGCTAGGTAAAACAAAGCATGGAACAAGGTGGAGAGACTCTTGGCCCAACATACAAAGCCGGAAATGGGAAATAATATTATCACTCAGGTCAAAGACTCAAATGGAAATACACAAAGCTCGCGAACTGAGAATAATAAGGTGTTCCTTGAATACCACAAGAAGCTATATTGGTAGCACCAGGAGGCACATAAATCAGTGATCGAGGACTACCTATCGCGGTGCCCCTTCCTGAGAGTCTCAGAGGAGGGCAGGGCGCAGCTGGGCACCCCTATAAATGAGCCTGAGATTAAGGTAGCAATTAAGGAAATGGCAGTGGGGAACTCTACGTAATTAGATGGGCTCTCGACAGAGTTGTATTGCTCCTACTCAGACATATTCATGCCACACCTAGCAAAAATGGACTTTACCATTAATATTCAGAGAAGCCTTTATATTGTCCCTTCCAAAGCCCCAACGTTATCTACTGCACAGATCAACTTATAGTCCATTATAATTACTTAACGCAGACTGTAAAATTCTGAGCAAGGTGATAGCCAACCGATTGCTCCCGCTGATGGCGGACATGATTCACTCCAATCAAGCCGGCTTTTTTCCAAGGAGGAATATGTTAGTAAATGCTAAGCTGTTGTTTTGTATCCTCAAGGGAACTGCAGATTAACAAAGACCTTAAAAAGGATTTTGACGCCTAAAGCTGGAGGTTTCTTCAGGCAGGTGACACTTAGACACATGATACAGGAACATGGGTCAACTACACAAAAGGAGCACAAGGGGGTAAACAGTCAGGTCACCCCCACTCAGTAATTTATAAACACAAAAGGACCTGACTAGCTCTTTTATCTTCTTTTTAGGACATAGGGGGAGTTTTTTAAAAACATTAAACTTCCCTCACAGGACAGGCCTACTACCAATAACCTGTTAGTCCAACTTTTCAGTTTTTTAAAAAAAACGTCAATATACCACATCCCATACAAGTGTCAAAAGGAAATTTGAAAACCACAAAAAATTGGTGACAAAATAAAAAAATGTGAGAAAGGTCAGAAAGTACCTCATGTTAGCATCACCCAGGGAGCTGCTGGTTGGTACTCAACAGTTTGCCCACGTTATCATCATCTGTGACTTTCGTGACCATAAAGAAAAAGGAAAGGTGTGTATTCAAATTTCTCATAGGTGAGAAATCCAAAGAAAGAAAATCAATGAGAAACGTGTGGAGGTGCACTGTAAGTGCTTGTGTCACTCAGTGCCCCCTAATCCCCAATGTGAAACGAGAAATTCAATTCTCAGGATTAAAATGGGGTACGACTCACTTGCAAGACATAATTTTATTAGGTGCCGTGAGCGTCCTCAAGCTAAAAGAATGTCGTATGTTTGGCCATTTTCAAAAATGTAAGGCCAACATGTTTCGTTGCCAACCTATTTACGGCAACTTCATCAGGGCTGATGGGGAAACCAGTCTTCACCTCACTTGTAAATCACACCAAACTAAGTGGTTGCTGTCACCCTCGTACCTGCGAACCACTTCTATGGGGGTCGCGCGCCAAATGGTTGTGTGTCTCAATGATAACTGCAGTCGTCAGTATCAACTGCGTACGCGGATTTCCACAGCTTGGTGCTCCGACCCGCGGACTGGATAAGCCACACCGTCTGCAAGCCCTCATCAAACTCCACAAGACAAGCCCTCATCTGGAACCCTCAAGGGAAAAGAAAAAGGGCAAGGCCAAGAAACACCTGGCATCGAAGCATCGAGGCTGACTGCAAGGTGGCAAGGTTGCAACAATGAATGCTTACCTGTGAGCCCACACTGCTTGGTTCACAGGGACATTATGGACCAACCTCCTCGTGCATTACTTTACTGCTTGTGAAGTGCAAAGTGCCGCAATGGAGTCTCGGTTGGGGCCAGGGAAGAGGGCCTGGTTGTTGGACCCTAACGCAATTGTCGACTTTGAATATAAGGAGAAATGCTAATGAGTTCGCTGAGTTAGTCAGTGTTCTGTCCCTCCCAGTTGAGCTACCCTGATGTCAATAATCACTCTCTCCTATCTGTGGTCAACTGCTCAAGTCTGTACGTCCTCCTCTTGTCGGTGTGTGGTGTGGTGTGATGTGATGTGGTTGCCTGTAGTCCCTCTCTGGGGTGTAGGAATTGCAACTATCAAATGCCCAAGGACTGATCTGTAATGTAAACAGACAAGTTGCACACAATTCCACCCTATCAGAGATCCCTCCCCAGCAGTGGTACTAGGCGGGCACTCACTAGCACAGGATTTGCCAACACATGCAGCAATGTCTCTTGTTAGTAGCACAAGATCTCGCTTTTTAGTACAGGTAAGTGTTCACACCAGGTAAGTATCCATCAATTGTATTGGTAGTCTCTATCCATTTTTTACACACTGTAGCAACCCGTTGGGACAGATGTGGTGCAGAGGCCAGAATTGACTGACTCCGGAGCACGGGGCTCACTGTTTGATCCCTGGAGCAGGCGGCAGCTCAGCTCAGCATCATGTGACTCTGGGCAATAGAGAACCCAGCTCCTGGATACCCTTAGGGGTGATAAGTCGCACTTTAAAAATCTGTAATTATTATTATAAACCTGTTAAACTCACAAGGTTGTACACAGAGTTCAAATGCAATGATCAAATGGCAAAGATTCTTTCAAAGGTCAAAGGTGCATGGAGAAATGAAAGGTACCTCTGGGGGTTGTGCTACGTTAATTACAGTTTCTCTTTGTGTCCTTATGCCTTTGCAGGTGGCTGGTGCGCAGAGTCCCGAAAACAGCAGAGTCCATGTCCTAAGAAGACTAGGAAGGTCGGCTTCCCCCGAGATGACAAGGTAAGAGGCCGAGATGATCGGGAAAGCCGCCAGGTGTAGTGTGTTGTGGGCGCAATGGTGCGCAATTAGATATTGAAGGCAAAGCGCCTTCTGGAAACTGGGCGTGGCCTTGAAAATGGAAGTCATGCACAACATGGCCACAGGACATCACCGAGATCTCACGGGATCTCGGCAGAGTTCGCATTTGGCGTAGAAATGACAGGTTGCAGAACAAAGAGGTTTCAGCCATAATCACGTCAGTCTGAGCAAACGAAACCAAAAGAAACAAAACTGCACATGCGCATGGTTGTGAACCTGATACTGTAACCATCTCTAATCAACAGTGTGTATAAATGGTTCATCGAACATTAACACTACACTTGAAATAGTAAATGCATAACATTACATACAACATTGCACACGGTGGTGCTGGCTGCCCGCGATAGGGGTGAGTTTTATGATCTGATAAGGACCTCTAAAATGGGACTATAAAGTCCTATGGTTTTGATTTCTGTGGGCTCTGAGAATTGTGACACAAGGAAATGGGTTACACCTGGAGTCAGAATGAAAGAAAAGCCCAGGACAGAGATGGCTGAAGAGTCCTGGTTGATGGCCTAATACCCAGGAGTGGTAGAACGCATAAATAAGTACTGCACAATATGCGGTCGACAGGCTAACATTTTCCAAATATGGTTCCTGTGACTTGGAGCTGATGAAATCACTGCCAGAGGTATTCAGACAGCACTCTTTGCCCTGCATAAACTGAGGGAAAACATTTGCATTCCCTGGTAATGCTAGTAGTATACTTGGAACTAATCTCTTGGTGTCCTGGAACATTGAGTGGTGTCCACACACTTTTTTCCGTACATGGGAGTAGGGGTTTGTAAAAGCGACACAGATGTACTTAAGGGAAATGTAGGTGCAGCATTGAGATCATTGAAAAGCAGTATGGCATTCTGGAGTACATTACTGGCCTCTGTGATGGGTCACATAGCACTGTTATGTTACTTAAACGGTTTTATTAGTTCATAAATCTTCCCATCTGGGTTAGACCCCAGTAGTCCAAGGAATTAGAAGCGATCCTTTGAGATTTTATATGGGCATCAAAGTTACATATGATCAAACTGATTACATTAAAGGCACCCACTATGGAGGGAGGACTGGGAGTGCCTGATTATGAGAACTATTATTTAGCCTCCCAGGTGCAGTGACTGTCACAATGGCTAAATGGATGAGATCTCTTGGAAATTGTGAACTAAAGAGGTCACAATCATATTAGAAAATTGCTCCCTTATATATTAAAAATATAAAATGCAACATCAATATGAACCTGGCTGGGGTGGGAAAAGAAAGGCTCAAAATAGCTACACTTCCTCACTATGGAGGAGATAATGGAGAACTTAAGGGCTACCAAATGTGTATTTCATAATATATGGAAAGCTCAGAAGTTCTTAAATTATGGAAAAGGCTTGGGGTACTGGTGACAAAGAATCCCCATCGAATGAGATTCTTCAACTTCTATTCACCAAGGAGACTGGAAGTAAATTGATCTTCTGGTTTTATAAATTGTTAATAAATATGACTAACAAGGACATGCAGACAATTAAAATCAGATGGGAAATCTTCATAGATAAGGTACTAACAGACATGGAATGGGAGAGGATAAAAGAATAGACCAACTCACAAGGGTCTAGAATGCATTATTTGAATGCATACATTTTTTTTTTTTTACACAATATGTACCTCACCCCCAGACACCTGCATTACATCTGAGGAGTAGACAATCAAACATGTCCAAGATGAAGTAGCGAGAATGTTCATTTGTCACATATAGTGTGGCAGTGTGGTGCAGTGAGGACATACTGGGACACATTAGTAGACATAGTGAATAGAGCAGCAAATAGAGAATTCAATGCTTGCCAGAGACAGGTCTACTAGGGTTACTCCTGAAGCCAAAAGCGGCACTGGCCAGTAACCGGTTCCTCCACCTAGCCTTATAGTAGCAATACGATGCATAGCTGTACATTGGAAGGCAGTTGAGGCACTAGCAATGGCAAAATGGAAAAGAATTGTTATTAAATGGGCTAAAAGTGAGCATGAGATACTAAAGAAGGAGGAGTGGTAGAATGTTAGGAGACAGCCTATAGCTGAGCAATGAAATTAGATTTTCAGTACATTTGAACATCCAGATCGACACCTGCCAAACACAAAAGCAATATGCAAACAGTAGCACACCCAGTGAGGGTTCACCTTAGTGGAATATATGTATTCCACTGGGGAGAAGGTAGATATGTGATAGAAATGATAATAGAATATGTTATAGCTTTGGTCTTTTAACAATATAGTTTATAGATAGAATTTTGTTCTATGATGAGAAAAGAAATCTGTCATGGCCAACGCACCAAACTACGCTGTTTGTCAGAAGATATAATGTTCATACGAATTATTATTACCAGTGCTTAATGTGTAAAGGAAATAAGTTCCAGTGCCAATGCTTTCCACAGAAGCCTGTGGTTGGCACTATTAATGTCTGTGTGGTGAATAACAAGGCTGCATAGTTTAAAATCCACCTCAGGCCTTTTTAATCCACTACCGGAAAACCCCTTCCCCTTTACCTCACTCGTGCAGGTTCCTGCTTTCACCTTAACTAATGTTTTTTCATTCTTTCTCTTCGTCTGTCTTTGTGCTTTGTTTGATTTCCCTCTCTTGCTCTCGATGAATGTCTGATAAAGAAAAATAAGTGCTGGTTCCCTCAAATGAGTGCCAGACTCCTGTACTGTCAATGACCAGATCAAATTGAGCACTGATTAATACAAAACATATGTATGTAGATATGAAAGCTGGATAACAAGTGCAACACAATATTCTTACAGACTGTATGAAAGACTAATCAAGTAATGGGATGTAAAACAAGAATTGCTGAAATTAAAAAAGATAATCCAATAAACAGATTTGAAAAAAGAAGATTGGGACTTGGTGTCTAATAAACATGAGAAATTGGGGTTCTCTTGTCTTGGTAGATATGTCTCTCTTGCAGATCTTACTATCCAATTCCATTGGTTTGCTCACATAGCCTCAAATATAAGTTTCCAGAAGAAACAAGTTTCAAAATTAGTCAGCCTTAGAATATGGAGGTTACTCATAGTTGGCTGATGAACCCTTATCAGGGTAAAACTGGTCCTAGGTTACTTGTATTCAATTGCAGGGAGGACCTGGCTTGGCAGTTTGGGCTGGACTGTTTGGGCTAGACCATTGGAGCAGGGTCAAGATTGATTTACCCCAATATATAAGAAGGGCACAAGGTCTGCCCATTCAAATTATCGCCCTATTAGCCTTATCAACAGCTCACAGAAGGTTTTTATCTGAATTCTGTTGAGTAGATTGCAAGCATGGATTGAGGAAGTGGATGTGTTGACACCCCTCCAAGCAGGCTTTAGGGCTGGAACAAGCATGATTGATCAAGTGTTACAACTACAATAAATTTACTGGAAATATGTCACTCTGTGGGGGGGGGCATCTTTACGTCATTTTTGTCGACCTACGGTCGGCTTTTGAATTAGTTCCCAGGGAGGGCCTCTGGGCAGTTCTAACCAACATGAGGGTCCCGAAATACCAAATCGATGTGTTTAGGAGGCTTCACCTGGATAATTATGCCAAATTAGGTATGGCCCTGCAGGGGAATTGACAGACCCATTCCAGTGACTCAGGGTGCGTATTAGCCCCCACTTTGTTTATGTTATATATTAACAACTTGGTTAACATGCTATAACAGTGCAAGCATGATGCCCCGCATCTGCCGAACAGCAAGGTCCCGGCTCTTCAGTTCGCAGAGTACACTTTACTGGTCTTGAGATCCCCAATGGGTATCCAAAAGCTTCTGAACCAGTTCAGAGTCTTCTGCAGACAGAGAGGGCTGAAGATGAATACAAGTAAGACCAAAGACATGGCATTGAACCTGTGCAAGATGGCCAGATCGTACTTGGTCCTCAATGGTACCCAATTGGAGAGGGTTCCCACCTTTGAATACCCTGAGCAATTTGGCTGAACACCCCAAATTGACAAGTCCAAACTCCTGCATTTTACTACTTGTAAGCCATGGGGGGGGGGCCCATACGGTGGGGGGCTCTGGGGCATGTTAATGTCAAAGACTTGGAGCTGACAGAAAATCATTTCCTCCGACTCCTCACCAAGCTTCTCCCTAGCACTCCACTAGTCCACTTCACTTAGATCTTGGCATATGTCCACTTACCTATAAGGTAAAACTCAGACCTTTGATGTACTGCAGGAGGATCTGGTCCTCAGCAGATCTACTATTCTATCAGCTGGGCTTGGAAGAGAACATAAAACTCCCCAGGCCCACCAGAATTCCATGGTTGGGGTACAGTAAGAAATCACTCAGGAAGATCGGGTGCAGTGACATGTGGGCTCACCCGGAAACGTCTAGTGGCATTTTCAAGTCTACGCTCAATGAGTGGTATTGGAGATCCGTAGATGGTAGATTGCACCAGTATGGGGGAGGCAGGAACCATAACTTCTATCTTTTTGGAAGTTAAAGACAAATCTCTTGGAAAGGAATACGAACACAATCGAGCCTCCAGGTGCTAAGACACTCTACATTAAGTTCCAAATTGGGACTACAAAATTGCAACTAGGATATTCAGGGAAAGACACAGCTCAGTTAATTGTCTTTGTTGTCTCCCGGTTTCTTGTATGTATGAGGAGACACAGACAGAAAAAATTGCCACATTTCCGCCTAGTATCTGTGAGGCTCACCAAGGGTTTCCACAGGGGCGAAGTGGAAGGAACAGATGCTGAATCCCAACTTCCCTCACCCACCTCCTTCGCCCAACAACGTCAAAGCAAAAGAGGAGAAGGTGGGGAAGAAGGGGGAAACAAAACAAGGAAAGAGAGAAGGAGTAGAGTCCACTGGTCCGTCTGGTGATGTTGCCTGTGTTCCTAATGGGCAAAAACAAAAAGGTAAGTATAATTCTAAGACCACAAGAGAACTATAGAGAACATGTGGCTAAATGTACCTGTGGAATATTCTGATGGTAGGATAAGGAAGAAATGAATAACTAGAACTTGAAACCGATACAGGGGTATCTAAAAGGTAGAAATATGCAAATTACTTATTAGGACTTCAGAATTTAAGCATTAAACAATGAGAAGTGTGAAACATATCAACCTTAATGGAGACCACCATCTAAATTCATTAGACCCATGAAAAATGAATACTATCCTTAAAAACCAGGAAAAAAAACATTTTCCCAGCCAGGATAAAAAAAGAAGAAAATGGGGCACAAAAAGGTGCTGGGTCAGGATAGAATTAACCAAACTATAAACATCAAGTAACTAATGTCTTTCTCTTATTTAACAGCATAAGAGAAGAAGCATTAATGAAATAGAGCAGAGACTGACTCCCCACTGCTGAAGAAATGCAAATCAGAGAAGTAGCTTTTTTAGACTCCAAACTATATACATTGTATCCTACCGTAGGATGAGAACATTGATTCTTTAAACAACTTCACTGTGTGTGTTTTTCCTTTTCAGGTACAGAAAGAACAGCGTTAGGGAAGGCTGTTCGCGAGGAGACATATCCAGGCTAACAGGCGAGAGAAAAGCCGACACTGCAGCAAGTTCCGGAAGAGGAGTGGTGACCCGGAAGGCAAGGAATGCGGAAGACGTCGGGAGAGTAATGCTCAGGACGTTTACACTCTCCAATGCTGTCACGAGAAATCCAGGTAAGTGCGGAACTAAGGGAGGCTAAGCGGGGGGTCCGAGATGGAACGCGAAGCGCGTTCCTGTCACAGTCCTCTTCCTTTTGTAGGGCTCATGAGCTGCCTTCGCCAGCTGACTTGTCTCAGCCAGCGGGGTGTGCTCTTGCGGCTGCGGGTGGGGCGGCCAGCGTGGCTGCGGGTGGAGCGGCCCGACAGTATCTAGCATCTAAGACTGTTGTGTGTCCAAGTTGCACTCTGCTGTCATCTATGATTTCTTTTTTAGACTGTGTAACAGTAGATAACCAGTATAGTAGTTGTAAGATGCAATCCACTCTCATCTTAAAATTGTTGTGATGTTCCCCCTTTATGCTGCTAGCCTTAAATGTGGGCATTATAAATATTCTAACTATTTTATATTTTACATGTAATGCTCCTACTATATGTTGCTAGCCTTCACTGTGGGTTTTATAAATATTTTAACTATATTTTATCTTATATGTTATGTTTTTAAGTGTTTTTATGCATGAGTTTACAGTTTTAAGTTATTGGTTTTTTTGTGGCAATTGCTGAAATAAAGCTTTATGATGATGATTGATTTGCATATGGCTGGATCCAAACTGAGATGGCAGGGAGGGCAAAATACAATGGATTGTGAAACGGCCCGAGCAATTGTCATTGGCTGAGATCAATTCAAGCATTCCATCCATCACCTTGTTGTTGTCACATCCTAAACAGAGCCTGGTAGACTGGTCGACTAGATGTGAAGAATAGTACAGTATCAATTTTCCCCAACTACACAATGGCACAGTAGGCTCCCACAGCACTAGAGCATCCTTCGTAGAGGTCAAGAGGGGAATTAGAAAGGCAGGCCTCAGATGCAGGATGTTGTTCCCAGCATGACCTAAAATGATGATAGACGGACACACTGGGCCTGATTCACATAGGTAAACTTACATGTTTGTGTAAGTTTATGATTTTTTGATATTAACAAAGGTATTCTACTGGTAATATCTTTAAGACTGTGTGTCTCCGCAGATAAAAAATGTTTGGTCTGTCCTATATTGCAGAGACTCCGCAGTCTTAAAGATAATACTGCCAAAATACCTTAGTGAATAGCTGTGAGAAGTTGGCCTGGTATATGATGTCCACTAGTTAAAGTGGGCACCTTGCACCAATCCAAACAACCCTTATGGTGATTTAAGAGGTCAAAGATAACCTTAGCAAGCTATCCAAGTGGTAGCTGTGGAGAGCAGCCTTCAGGCTTAGTCTTGAAGGAATGTTAAGCAGCTTGTTTTACCAGAATGCAATCTTATTGTATTGGTTAATGAAAGGAGAACCACACAGTAGTTATACAAATATGTATTTATTATTATAACACACCTTAAATACCTCACAGTATCTGCTACACGCAGATAAACACAAAGCACACAATACTGTAGCACAGAAACAAATGTAAGTAGCACTAATACACAGTGGGCTCCCGGGGAGACCAAACCATATACTAAAATAGTGGTATAAGAACCACAACTCAACTCAAGATAGTGTCTAGAGGATGTAGAATAGCTGGGACCCCAAGGAACCACCCAGGGTGAGTAAGTAGGGACCCCACAGAGGACGGGTGCAGTGTGAGAACACGACCGCGTGCTATGTACAATTCAATGGGAGAGTCGCGGTTGCAGTTTTAAAGTTTAAGGACCCTTCCCAGTGGATTACGAAGAAACCCTTTGGAACACAGAAGGTTGGAGAGCCACCCCACCCGTGGATACCAAAGTACCAGAGTTATCTATCCAAGGGAAGCCGGGTGCATAGGGTCGAAGTAGCGTCGGAAATCGCTGTCGTTCTCAATGGGAACCTTCAAAGAAATGCCACTGCTGGAAAGAAGACAAGTGTCAGGTGGAACCCACAGGTGGATTCTTGATGAAAGGAACCTGAAAGCAGAGGGGACAGAGTCTGGGTCACTCAGGAGTGACCAGGGGCTTGGTAGACGAAGGCCCACCGATGTTGGGTGCTTTAGGTGTGAAGATGGAGACCTTGACTCTACAGCTGCAGGGACCAGGAGACATCAAGGACAACCAGGAGCCGGATACGAGCTGTTCCACAAAGGATGTCGAGTGCTGAGGGGTCGGTGTGCAGCAGGAGCACCAACAAGCCTTGGCAGCGGCAACCCACGAAGAAGGTCAAAGAAGGATACGGACTGGCCCAGCAAGGACCAGAGGACTCACCACAGCAAGGGGAGTCAGGGCAGGCCTGGAGCAACCAGAGAAGACCAAGAAAAGCAGTATTGTCCTTCAAATTGACCCACAGGCCGAAGGCACAGGAGTCACGAGGGGACCTCTAGCAGTTTCACAAAGTCACAGCTTGCAGGGCACAGAGTGCGAGGAGGCCAAAGCCCTTTTCAGTAATGTGCGCAGAGGTTGGGGCTATCAACAGCCCAATGCACTTAGTTGGGGAACGCCAACAAGCCTAGGCACTTTCAAATGTACGCGGAGCAAAGGGGTTCGGGGTATGTGGTCCCCACGAGGGATGCTGGCCTCAAACTTGGTGAGAGGGCAGCTCAACCTCAAAGAACATAGGAACCCACCTCCTGTGTTGATGGAGCCTTCGGAGTCCGCAGGAGCTCAGGATCAGCAGACCAGTCAGTTGCATTACAGTGCCTGCGAATGCAGGGGAGTGACTCCTTCACCCCAAGGGAGATACTTCAGTTGTACTTGATGCTCCACAGGTCCGGCACGGAGCCTGTATGGTGCACGAGCACAGACAATGCTTTGGACGGAGAGGGAGATGAAGTCGGGCCCAGTCGAAGTCCAGAGTGTCCAGACGGTCGAAGGTCAGTGGTTTCTTGATCAGAATCTTGTTCACGTCGAATCTAGGATCCTACAGCCAGGTAAGCCCTTTTGTACCCACAGGAGAGGGTTGGACAGATTCATTGGACCCTCCCAGGGGAGGGTCAGGACAGAAGGGAGGATACCCCCCTGTCCTTTGTCCACTTTCACGCCAGAGCAGGAGCCAACGGCTCCCAGGACTGGTTTGAACTGGACTATTCACAGGGACACCAAATGTGCCCCTTGTGCAGACTTTCAGGCACTTTGGAAGTGCACCCACCCAGCTCCAATACACTAAATTCTGTCTGGGAGGTGGTCACACCTCCCTGTGACAGGATGCCTATTGTGCTGCATTCCTCTGCTCGAGCTTGGCTCAGCAGCAGGAGGGCAGAAATGTGTCTCTGGTCGGCAGCAACCATTTTGTGCTGTCCGGGTCGAGAACGCTGGTACCGGGAAGACCAGGGACCCCACAAAGCTTGCTTCTGAAGGGTGGAATCATACCTCCCACACCGGTTACCATTGTGGAGGTATGATTCCAAGGTGTCTGATACCAAGCACAACATGGTTTGTTGCAGCCATTTTCGAGATAGCATTTTACGCGAGCATATAATGCACCTCTGCCTATATGTCTGGCTCCATCACCGACAACCTGGGAGAATGGTCTCCAAAGGCTGCAAGGGTGCTCTGCTCATGCAGGGGCACCCTCTCACGTAAAACCCAGCACCTTGCCTTCAGGATTGTCAAGGCCTGCTATAGGGGTGACTTATAGGTTTTAAGTGTAGTGACCTATAGATATAGTAAACCTATATCTAAAGTAAGTGGTGCATGCACGCAATGGCAGCCTGTAGTTCCATTTTGCATGGTCACTCATGGGTGGCATAATACATGCTTCAGCCCATGGGAGGCCTCTGGGGTACCTATGCCCTGGGTACATGTGTACCATATACTAGGGACTGACAAGGGTACCCCAGTATCCAATTTGGAGTGTATCTAAGTACATGACATAACATTTTAGGGAGAAAGCAGATAGACTGGGGTCCTGATTAGCATCTCAAACCCCCCCTTTTTATTGTCTGGCTTGACAGTGCAGCTGTCGCCAGATATTTGTGAAAATCAGGAGAGGGACTTTTGCTCCACCCATATTTTGGAAGCCAGGAGTAGATATTTTGATTAGGCAGAAGTTGTGTGATTCCACAAGTAGGTGCTTGCCACCAAAGAGATGTGATCATCTAGCTTATTTATGCAGCTACCTAACCTTGCACTTCAGGGGCACACACATGATATTGTAATGCTATGAAAGTGTCTTAGGAAAGTAGGTATTACTCTGTTTAACTCTGGCATCAGCACAGATCAGAAGAGGACAGTCTTTAACCTACAGGGATGTTTGGTCTAGCTTGAAAGATCAACTGTCACCTGATCTTTTGTGATGTACAAAAAAGAGCTTTCAAAGTCCTAATGAGAGAACAGTTTAGACTCCACTTACTTGTTGGTAGAGGAAGAGTAATTTAAGTGAAGAGGGGAGCCAAATATTAATATCTGAGGTGACAAAAAATGAACACCTTCTCTTTGTCACCACCAAATTGCCATTAGGGAAGAAGGAAGCCATTTGGCAGTCCATAGTTGATAAGATAATCAGTGTATGGCAAACAAAAAGTTGGCACGGCTATAAGTACAAGACCAAAGAGAAACGGCCAAGAACCTGAGGGCAGCAGTGGGGACCGGAGAAGGACCCGATGTCCAGGAGGAGTTGGACTCATTGGAGGAGCAGGTGGCATCACTCATCCCAACAGAGTTGGAGGCAGGAGTTCCCGGACAGATCAGTGCTGTGGTTGAGGACCAGGAAGAACTACAGGTTAAATGAAAACAAGTGACCACATGGTCAAAACTGTCATGCAGCACAGCAACACACTTTGCTGCACTGCACTCCTTTGTGTGCAAGGGAAAGAGCAGGAATGTCTCACATGTTAACTCATCCATCACATAAATGTAATTTACATGGGTGGTGACAATTCATTCACCCCAGTCCAGCCCTGCCAAGTTTCTCAGGTCCATGCATGATGTGCTACCCCAGTCAAGGTTGTCCTTTGAATTCTGGGACATGTAGTGTAATGTACAACATGATTGACCAGGACTACAAGTCCCACAGTACCAAGCAAAAGACCTGGACTGGAGCAGCACATTATGCAAGGACCTTGAAAGGTTTGCCTATATGTCAGTGGCAATGCAGGCCCCCTTGCACCATGAAGCAAGTGTGCTTGTCTTGGGGCTAGGCAGCCAACAATAGAATGGAATGGAATGCAGTTTACCAGATGGTAAACTCCTCACCCGAGAGGGGATCCAGGTGCTGAGTATGTGAAGGCTCTCCAAGCAGGATCATGTGAAGAGCCAGGTGTACAGTCCCTAGCACAAAACCATATTGCACGTAACTGTCCTGAATGCTGGGTGTGATTTTTACAGGTGTTGCCTGTCATGTAAGAGACCACCCTACCTCCTGTCTTGCTCAAATGGATATTGGGATTGAATGCAAGTGATGCACATGATTGTGTGTTGAAGCACAGATGGTGTGTGAGCTTGGCGGGCCCCTGGTAGTGTAGTGCCTTGTAGGTGTGGCTGAACACATTGAACTGGCAGTGTCACTGAATGGACAGACATTGTATATCAAGGAAGTGAGGTGTGATGTGTGTGCTGTAAAGTAGGCTCAGTGATAGTTAGTCACTGCTGTGTATGATAGTTTGCCACTTGTGTAGTAGTTGTGCAGAGATGCCATGGTAGAGGGCCTTGGTGTACCACAGTCTACATGCGATGTGGGCCTGGCTGATGGTATCGCAGATGTCAGGAGGGAGCCATAAGAAGAAAAGTATGACTATGGAACACATTTGAAAGCAGGTAGATGTGAAACAGGGAATTGTGAAGTGTCAGAGTGAGGTAGGTGTCCAGGAGGATGTGCAGGTTTTTGGGATGGTTGTAGGAGGAGGTGTTTGGGCCTAGTTGTATGGGCACCCAGGGTAGGAGCAAGACCTTTGACCTCCTGGACAGAGACCTGCTCTCTCCCCCTGCAGCTCCGCTGGTGTGCCGCTGCCTGTGCCGTGCCCTGTGCAGGTAGGTGTTCGAGGCCCTCCTCCACCTGCAGGCTCCTGTATGTGCCTCATCCCTGGTGGTCCAGTAGGAGAGTCTGGTTCTGCTGCTGTCTGTTTTGTGTTGTGCCCGTTTTTTTGTCTGTTGTTACTGTGCCCGTTTTTCTGTCCTACTCTTATTGTGCCTCTGTATTTTTACTGTGATCTGTTATTTGTTTTTGTCATCCTCTGCTGTTTGATTTTGTCTTTGTCATTCTCTGCTTGCTTTGATTTTCTCATCACATATAGGCAACTGCTGCTGTCTGTATATCCCTAAGGATGTCAAGACTGCCAGAAAAAGAGGAAGAAAAAAGAAAAAGAGTGAAAGTGGTCCCGCAGGGGTTAATTGCTTTACTGGGGGCAAATGTACTGCCCATCGAAGTTCGGTGGGTCTGCAGAAAATGTTCCCCTTCAAATTCAAAAAAGTTTTTGGTTAAGGCCAGTCTGGCGCAGTCAATGACGAACCTTTTTGGTGTAATCGATGTCCATTCCTCATTCCTAAGCAAGGCTTCAATCACTTCGAGAGATGACTCCTGAGGTATGCTGGTATACAGCGCCTCGACATCTAGAGTGATGAAGATGTCAGAGATTGCATTGAATTGCAAAGTTTGGAATCTGATAAGGATATCCCTGGTGTCCTTGAGATATGATGGCATCCTTTGAACCATCGGTCTGAGGAAATGATCTGTGAATTTCGATAAGGGTTCTAGTACTGATCCGATCCCCGATACGATGGGCCTACCAGGTGGTGGGTTCTTGTTCTTATGAACCTTCGGCAAAATATAGAAATACGGCATCCTAGGGTTCTCTTCTATGAGGAATCCTGCTTCTGATGCCGTGATCCATCCTTCTTCTTTGGCTTCATTCACCATCTCATGTACAGATTTCACAATATCCTCGGTCGGGTCCGCATTGTTTGGGTATACCTGTAGGTATTTTTAACATCACTCAACTGGTTCCCTGCATGGCCAGTTTTTGCTTTATATAAGAACTCCCATAACAACTTTGGTTGAGTCCGCCCAGGTAGTACCATCTTACCTGGGTGTGGAAAGACGCCTATGATGAAGCATGTCACGATAAGTGAGTGAGGCATCTTCTCCAATATCTTTGGATACCCCATCACCCGAAGATTCATTGGAGGGAAAGCAATTAACCCCTGCGGGACCGCTTTCACTCTTTTTTCTTTTTTCGCCCTCTTTTTCTGGCAGTCTTGACATCCTTAGGGATAAACAGACAGCAGCAGTTGCTTATATGTGATGCGATTGTACCCGGGAGATTGCAACTGACCTGCTTTTCTCACTCTCGACTGTGAATAATAGTGCTTTGATTTTCTGCCCGCTTCCCTTTCCTGCTGCTGCTGCCCCCACGGCCCATCCCCCTGCCAGTTCCCGCTCCCGCCTCCCACCTGCGCTTTCTTCCCCCTTCCCAATTTGATGGCGGCCACGCAGCAGAACCGTGCAGCGGGCGTGCCGCTAGCACACCACTGGCGTGCTGAAGGCAAGCCCATCTTTGCCTGTTTGCAACCCGACCACGACCAGCGCCAGGAGCCCTGGATCTCCGACCACCCACCACTATGACTCAGCTGCCCTCCTCGCACTCAACCCCGGAAGGAACAACAACTGCCAGCTGTCCACGCCGAACACCACCCACGGCCAGTTCTCCTGCCGCCACTGCCGCCGAACCTTCACCACCCTCCGCACCACCATGGCCGCCGCCCCCACACCGGACGTCAACACCACCGAAGCCCTGAGGTGCATCCTCCTCAACGTGTGCTCCCTGCACAGGCATGCTGTCGAAATCTGGGACCTCCTCGACACCCTCTCGCCAGACGTCGCCTTCTTCACAGAAACTTGGACCAACTCCACCTCCGCCCCGACATCGTCACGCCCTCCCCGATGGATACAAGATCCAGAAAAGGATCGCATCAACCGCCCAGGAGGAGGACTCACCATCGCACACAAGAGCTCCCTCCGACTTACAACCTCCAGCCGAGCGACAGCCCGCCCACCACTGAAAACCTCCACTTCCAGATCCAGACCAGCCCCAGAACGACTGTATGAGGCACACATGTCTACACACCTCCCAGACCTCAAACTACATTCACCACTACCATCGCCGACCTCATCGCAACCCATGCCATCGCCTCCATGGACTACATGCTCATTGGAGACCTCAACTTCCACCTTGACAACCTCAGCGACTTCAACTCCGCCACCCTCCTGGACAACCTCGTCAACCTTGGACTGAAACAACTCGTCACCACCCCCACCCATAAGGCAGGACCCACCCTCAACCCCATCTTCGCAGGAGTTAACAACACCCACTTCAGCCACACCTCGCAACCCCCCTGGACGGACCACTACTGCGTACACTTCCACGTCGACAAACCCACCGCATCCAAACCTGCACCCCACCCTCCACAAAGGAACAGGAGCAAGGTCACCGAGAAGCAACTCATCTCCACCCTCAACTGGGCCACCCCCGCCACCTCGGCCGACCCCAACCTCGCAGCCAAAGAAATCTACAAATGGATCACCAACTGCGCAGACATTCTCACACCCCTACGTAACACCGACAGACAGCACCCCAGAAAAGCCACCTGGTTCACCGCCGACCTCCAAGAATCCAAACATACCTGCAGACGTCTCGAGAAGAACTGGAGAAACAGCAAATCCCTGGAAGACAGCACCACCTACAAGAAAGCCATGACAGTATACCACCAACGCATCAGATCCACCAAAAGGACATTCATCCAGACCAAGATCCTCGACAACTCCAGCAACAATAAAGGAACTCTTCAGCGTCATCCAGGAATTCATGTAGAGTTGTGTGAATGTGTGTCAAATATGACCCCCAGCCCTCAGTCTTGCACAAATTGCATGCAAGACAATACAGCAACCCAGATTGTTGTGTTGTACTGCGTGAAAGGCAGAGTGCAGGATTGTATGTAATAGATGACAAAATAACATTACTTGGTCAGTGCTGTGGGCTAGATGGAACGCAGGGACCCTGGTGACATTGTGAAATGTGCTCAGCACTGATGTTCAATTAGTGAATGTAACATCACTGTAGCCACATAAAAAGAGAATCAAATCAATATATTAATTGGGGCCCTTACCTGTACTCACTCTTTCAGGCAAGGCAGGCCAAAAAGCTTGCTAGTAGTGTTGCATTGTGTGTCATTATACAAATAGGCCCCTTGTTTAATAGTGGTTGTGTGAACAATGAAAATGTAGTGCCATGCGAAAGGCAACAGTAGCGTAACATGGCCACATTTACTTGCAGTAACATATTATCCACATATCTCTGTTTACTTGAAAGTGAATAAAAACAACAGTCTGATTGTCACCTAAATCACTTATGTCTACATCTGTCATGGATCATTATTGACATATATCTATCTCATTGCAGAGAGACAAACAACACCTCATGTGCAGCATCCTGTCCTTGATGACCAACCTGTTGATGATGCCATACTGCCCCCCGGATGATGACACCTTTCAACAACTCCTGGGCTCCATTGAATCTCCTCCTCTGGGCTTTGCAAGGGAAGACAGCATTGCAGGGTCTTCACAGGAACCGCCACCCACAGGACTTGCCCCATCTACCTTTCCAATCCCAGCCGAGGACTTCGAGGACCCCCAAGTCGTATTCCAGTGGAGAGTGGTAGAAGTCCAGCAATTAATGGTTGATGAGGGTCAGGCGGGGATGGAGTTCCTAGTGGGCACCCTAGAAGGAGTCCATAGGTCTCTGAGTCCTACTAAGGATATGGCTACAGCAATTAGGGACACCTACACTTGGCTCCATGGATGGATGAGTCTCTAACTGACATTGCTGGTGGCATGATGCAGAGAGAACAACAACAACCATCTACATCAGACACCAGTGAAGTTTCAATGCCGCTGGGGGCCATACTTAACATCATGGAATCCATGGAGCGCAAGTAGGACTCCTACATGACAACAATGGGAGCCCTCAATAGCAATGTTGCTGCTTTGTTGGCAAGCCACCAGACCCTTGCCAGGGATTTCTAGGCTGCCTTGCTGGCACAGACAAATGCTGGTGGGAACAGGGGAGCCACATCTTCTGCCTCTGATGTGTGTGTGCCTCGGATGCCTCCCATACAAATGCCACCAACTGCAGGGAGGCACAACACTCATCAGAGGAGGAAGATGTGGAGTTCCCCAGTTTCCGTTGGCAAACTGCAAGATAACATTTGTTAGTGCCTCCTGTCCAGTTTCCTAGTGGTCCTATATTTAACATAATGCCATTTCCTTTGTCACCCAGTACTGTACTGTTTGTTTGCGCACCTGTTGATATTATCCATTTGGGGACTTTTAAACAACCCTACCTTCCCAAATGACAGTTTGTACCTACTCACTGAAATGCTCCTCACCTCCACATGTCGCATGACATGTCTCCAAAATGCACTCAGACTGATCATCTAAACTTTCAAGAACTGCTGGTATTGCCCACAATTCAACAATTAGTCTCCGAAAACACATTGTGTGGGACCACAAACCAGAATAAAATTAACACTTATACACCTATTTTTCAAAAGCACAAATACTATTGAATATTTGTTTGGTGAAAGTGCTACATATATCATGGTGGAAGTGTGAAATCTTAACCCACTTGTTTGCATCTCAAGAACAGTGAGCTAAAATCAATTACACATGCTGTATTTGGATATGCACCTACACCAATTACATCAATTTCAATGTTATGAAGACCAATGTGTTCCAAAACAATTAAATGTCAGAGCATTATCTTGATGGGCACACAGTGATAAGAATCTTGCAAATTACACACAAACTTACCAACTATAAATGGGATGTGTCAGGCATGTGAGGACAAAACACTGTAACAAATATAAACATTTATGGTGCAATGGAAAGATTACAACATCATTCCCAAATGTGAAAACATCACTGCTCACACAAAGATAAGCAACAATGCATAACTCTTGTTGGTTGTACAAATGTTAGCCAGATACCCATGTCCATAGCCCTTATGGATTAGCATTGTACTTGCGCCACAGAAGAAGGCCAAAGGGCAACCCAATACTGCAAATGATAGTAACCAAGACATGCAAGTATCCTTGCCTCACCCTGTGTATACTGATAAGTGTTGAGTAAGGCAACACAGGCCAAAATAGCCAAATTATGTTATTCTGCCCCAGAGAGACCTCCAATGTTTTGAGTGTGAGTTCTGCCACACATTAAATCATTTTCACATACACTTTTGCATAAGTGGCAGACGAGGGAATCTGTAATATGTAACAATGCTAAACGTCCCCAGGAGAGGTGAATAAGGGAGATATATGGGCAAACAATTCATGTTGTTTACTATAAGTAAGTGAGCTCTATGATGTTGCACACTTAGCAAAAACAAAATGACAATGAAAGTGGATTTTGTCCAGGCAGCAGTGACTTCATGCTCAACTACAAACTATACCCCATTTTTCCATTTTCGAATTTGCATCTCAAATATTGTGTGTTGCATTTGAAGTTTTGCAAAGAACTATCACATACAATAGGTAACTCAGTGTGTGTATATACCATGGTATGTTCTGTAGAACATCAGAGCCCTTTTCATGGTTTGTTGATTTGGCAGCAGATGTGCATGTAAACGTATTTGTCATCACCAATCAATGTCTACCTCCTTACAAAATACATGTCTTTCCATCAATGAAGAACCATCAAAATAATTCAAACACTCATGTGAAATAGAAAATTGTTATTATAAAAAACGTAGTCACACTGATAAAACATACCTAACTATCTAATCCTAACACTATACTACCTACTTTAATCTACATTAGACAATACCTAAAACTATGATAACTGAACTTAACTATCTTAGACGTGAGACATATTAAACATCAGACCCCCACCCCTTACAATAAATGGATAGACACAAGACCTCCATAAGCTGTGCCCTACACACTTACTACCTTAATACATGAATCTAAACAAATGATATGTTTTGCTATTTTTGATATTTCTTTAAACATGTAACATCACCCCTCCTCCCACCAACAAAAACTCTACCTTCTCTACCTAATAAACTATATTGAGAACCTACTACTTAAACCTAACTACCTAACTCTATACTTACACTACATCTGCACTAACAATAATACCAATCTAACTACATAATAAAACAACTAAACACAAGAAGAGGGGATACTAAATAGGGAATTGCAGTGAGTCCACTACTACCTTGTAAGGGCCTGGAGTCACGCATGCATGAGTCTGTAAATCTGTTGCATCCACACATTTAGTCACTCAAAATGCCAACTTATATGCTGCATACTTCCAAAATTCAACCTCATATACTTCAGCTTTGCCAACTCAATTTGTTATACCCTCTGTTAGAAATGGGGGTCTCTAGTTGGCAGAGGTAGGTACCTTTGTCCAAATAGGGACCCTTGCTTCTAGTCAGGGTAAGGGGGATACACTTCCAAAATAACCCCTGCTCACCTCCTTGGTAGCTTGGCACGAGCAGACAGGCTTATCTCAGAGGCAGTGTGTAAAGCATTTGTGAACACATACAGTAATACAGTGAAAACACTACAAATGGACACCACACCAGTTTAGAAAAATAAGTAATCTTTATCTAAACCAAACAAGACCAAAACGACAAAAATCCACAATAAAGTTATCAAGATATCCTTAAAAATAGTTTATTCACTCAATTAAAATTTTTTGCAACAAATAACTCCACCTGGAGGTATTACGACGTCGTGACAGACAAAAATCCCAAAGAACGGCACTGAGCACGAAGTGTGCGGCGTCAGGCACGGAGTCAAGCAGACCCCCAAAGAACAGTACCTTGGAATTGATGAAAGCAAAGATGGTGCATGGTGTCGAGGAGGTGATGCTTCGTTGTCGTCGGGCGGCGTCGGTTCTTTGTGACCCCAGGGGCGGTGAAGCCTCGGTTCCTTACTGTGATGCAGGGGAGGTGAGACGTTGGTTCCTTACTGTGTCGGGGAGGTGACGTCACGGTGGCGGCGAAGCGACGGTTCCTCATGACGCTGCGGTGTCGATGGATTCGGGAGTCACCAACGTCGAGTATCGGCTCCGCATTGATGAAGCACCGGCGTCGATGAAGTCGGGGCTGCGGTACAAGTCGGGATGGTGCGTCGTGGACGTCATGAGTGGTGTCCTCGGCTCCGGTGCAGGCAGCGGCCTCAGTGACAGCGGGCTACTGGCTGGACTCGGACACGCCGACATAAACAGACGGAGGAAACGAGTAAATATATTGAAAATAGATTTGCAGAAAACTGACCCAAATGTGGGGCGACGGTGCCACATACGAGTGAAGTTATGTACCCTCACCTATAAAAACAAAGGGAAATATCTTTACATATACTTCAAACCCAGACAGTTATTCCTATTCAAACAGACTACTCAAAATGACGGTCCTTGATATACAGGACCAGCAATAAGATGTCATTGTGAATCTGCACAGACATAGGAACAAATAGTACTGTTGGCAGAGACCGGAAAAGAAGGGCCCAGCCCAGAGTTGACCACAAACAAGTGGGATACCTCTTCATTTAGACTCGCATTGTGAAAC
The DNA here is from genome assembly GCA_963921515.1 of Calotriton arnoldi. NCBI lineage: Eukaryota > Metazoa > Chordata > Amphibia > Caudata > Salamandridae > Calotriton > Calotriton arnoldi. The sequence goes on from CAWUFW010001414.1 coordinate 1,679,068, forward strand.
ACACGTCCCCTCCGGCTTGGATGCTTGTGTGATTCTGTGCCCCATTTGGACAAGGTCCTGATGAAGGTGGTCTACGAGTTGTATTAAAGCCACCGAAACGTGCGTCGACCTCGTATGTCCAGACCTTTATTTTGTTTAGTTACCATCTCTTGTGAAAACTTTTGACATCTGTTTGTTTTCCCTGTTTTCCAGATGAGTACATATGTTTTGCATGACTGTGAACGAATGGGTTGAGTGTACGCATGAGATATATATTGAGTGTGTTGTTTGGGGACTATGTCATGTTTAAATGTTTGTATAAAGTGAAAAATGTATTTAAAAAAATTGTTATTATTGACAACTGATGTAAAAAAAAAAATTGAATTCAGACAAAACTGCTTTTTAATTGAAAACTAAGAAACTACCAAGAAAAATAAATTCTCTTAAAGTAAATTCATGTGTGTTGGTAGCACTATGTTTGGTTCCATACCCAGTAAGGATTAAATCCATGTAGAAGAAATACAGGTCATAGAAGAGTCTCTTGTTTTGAATACTATTTGTTTGTCCCCCCCTTACTCCCAGACCTTACTTACTGACAGGGGGGTCCCTTGTTCCTACAATCAGCAGGTGTCGGGCCTACGGTGCGAGTTGGGGTGGTGCGTCGTGCTCTTCACGAGCTGTGCCCACGGCTTTGGTGCAGGTTACGGTGTCGCTCGCCGGCGTCGGTGTTGCAATTTCCTTCTGTGGCAGCTGAAACAGCAGTTCTAGATGAAAAAAGACAGAAGAAATTAAGTCTTTGTTTCCCTGAGACTTCAGAACAGGAGGCAAGCTCAATTCAAGCCATTGGAGATCTTCTTTCAAGCAGGGGACACAGCAAACAGCAAGGTCCTTTTCTCCTTTCCTTGGCAGCAAGTAGCCACTGCAGGCCAACCCAGACAGCAAACAGCATAGGGGCAGTATTCCTCCTCAGCTTCTCCGGCTCTTCTCCTTGGCAAAGGTTCCTCTTGATTCCCAGGAATGATCTAAAGTTCTGGGGTCTGGGCCCCAATATTGATATCACAAAATCCTTTGTTCTCTGGTGGCAGAGAAGCCCTGTGCTCAGTCAAAACCGGTTCTGTTCTCTCTGGTGCAGCTTCCTGGCAGGAGGTGGAGACAGCATTGGCCTTGGCAGACCAGGCCCATTCAGGTGAAAGGAAATCTCCACCCACTACTCTAAATGCAGCCCAGGTCTACTCAGCCCAGCCCTGACTCATCTGGCTCTCTGGAGCCACTGCTCCTCCCCAGCCCCTGTCATCCAAAAGCCAGACATACAATACACAAACCTAGCAGAGGCACACTGGATGGCTAAGCAAGAAAATACCTACTTTCTAAAAGTGGTGTTTTCAAACACAGAATGCAAACATCACTCTCACTAAAAGATGCATTTTAACATTCTGAGTTCAGGCATATCAAACGTTATTTTCCCACCTTGTTCCCAGGGGTAGTTATGTTTATAAGATGTTATAAACAAACTCCCCATTCTGTCCTATGGGAACAGGTAGCCTTGCAATAGTGAAAAACGAAATTCGCAGTAATTCACTATCAGGAAATGCCACACACACCAGGGCATGTCCTAACTTTCACATACACTGCACCCTGCCCACAGGGGTACCTTGGGCCTACCTTAGAGGTGTTGACTGATATGTAAGAAAAGGGAAGATTAGGGCCTGGCAAGTGGGTACACTTGCCAAGTCGACATGGCAGTACCAGACTGCACACAGGCTCTGCAATGGCAGGCCAGAGTTATATTTACAGGCTGCTTGTGTGGGTGGCACAATCAGTGCTGCAAGCCCACTAGCAGCATTTGATTTACAGGCCCTGGGCACACACAGTGCACTGTACTAGGGACTGACTAGTAAATCAAATCAGCCAATCATGGAAACACCAATCCATAACAACAATTTACAGGGAGAGCATATGCACTTTAGCACTGATCAGCAGTGGTAAAGTGCCCAGAGTCATAAAACTAACAAAAACAGATCAGAAACAGGAGGCCAAAAAGCAAAACGTCTGGGGATAAACCAGCTGAAAAAGCCTAGTCTAACACCCTCTTTCTCAGTCTGAATGTCTATTTCTTGCTGGCAGTACTGGCCCATCTGCGAAGCAATCTGTGTGGCTTGAGGTGTGGTTGTGCTAGTGGATGTTGATGGCATGCTGGATGTAGGTGTGTACATGCCCATCTGGCCTTGGCATCTCCATAATATTTGGCCATTCTTTAGAATCCTTTTGCCACCTTCTGGATTTTAAGATAACATGCATTCCGTGTTGCAAGCTGTTGCTTCTCGTCTGATGTCATACTGGCTACACATGAGGAAAAGCAATATAGAATTATGAAACTTACAGAATGTACATTTTGACCATTAATAACTGTAGCCTATGGTGTGCTTCAAAATGCATTTCTGCCATTATGTGCAATGAGCACTACTATGTCCTCATTTCCTATTGGCACCCATCTATCTATAACAGAGATAAATTGTTAACAGTAATGTAAACTTTCTTGAGGAAACCTACATGTCTGTACCAAGTGAAGACATCCACAATACATACATCATATAAAAACAACGTAACTGACATACATTATACATGTGTGTGTCGTATGGCCATCCAAAATGTGTCCAATCCTCAGTGGAGCATCAACTGTTGCTGCATCCACTTCAAATCATTTGTAATAAGTGTACAACACATACATACACTGCAAGTTCAGAACTTTCTAACTACATCATCTTGTGGGCTGGTTTGCAAAATATTTTTATTTGAAGCTCCAGGCCTCATATCTTTTGAGTCCATATAATACAGCAGGGTAGATGGTTGCAGTGTGCTGTGTGAAAGGTAGAGTAGTAGTAATAACCATGAGTATTATTTGATGGTGCATGCTTGTTGAAGGCCTGTGCCGGTTCACAATCTGGTGACAAGTGACAACACAAATACTTGTGGCATGTTGCACGTGGGGATGGTCAACAACCATGTTAATTCCTACATTTTAATGTGTTGTATGTTTCTCAGGGTAAGTTGTACCATGTCAACAAATACCAACATGCAACAATCTACTGACATCTGTACAAGGTGAAAAATCAGAAGGTGTGTATGCCTAAAAACACCCAAGTAGCTGCCATGTCATGCATCTCTTGTGCTGAATAAAGGTAACCATTACATAGGCCCGTATCATGTCAATCTGTCGTGTAGTTCCTATAGTACCCATGCAGGACCTGCGCGTTTGGATAAAATAAACTGTGGGCTTGGTGTTAGACTGACTCTGTGCACCCCCACTGCGTATGTTAGCCGGATTTGTATTAGCTAGCTCACAGTGCCACTAGAATCTCCTCTTATCGGGGAGAGATTAGTTTCTGGCAACCTAAGACCATGACAACCCTAATTCCTCAGAATCGTGGAAACAATGTACTACTTTTCGCTCAGTCACTCGTGCTTACTTATTCGGTTTATCTCAGAGAGTTACACAGAATAAACAGTCTGGGCGTTTCAATAAGTATTTATTGAACAGTTGTTATTCTAGTGTAAAATATATGTGCTGCGGCAACCAGCAGACAATAGCAGAGATGTATTATCAGCAGTACGATAAAAGCGAAGGGGTAGAACCTTTCTACCATATTGCAATAATCATGAATACATACGTGAATATAAAAAGCATTATGAAAGTGAACCAATCAATCAATCAATCACGGCATTTATAGAGCGCGCTACTCACCCGGGAGGGTCTCAAGGCGCTGGGGGAGGGGGTAAGTTACTGCTCGAACAGCCAGGTCTTGAGCTGCTTCCTGAAGGCGAGATGGTCCTGGGTTCGCCGAAGGTGAGTGGGGAGGGAGTTCCAGGTCTTGGACATACTCCTACGATGCCTAACTAGATGTACCGGAATGTACCTAGCATATGTGTAGGTCTAAAAGCCTAAGAGCCAAGAATCCTTCTAGGATTTAGTCGAACCCCCATACCTGAATAGAGAGAGTGTGGGACCCCGTCCTGGTCTCGAATTGGACACCCGGCAAGGGCTGTGTTAGACCGCTGTCAGCTGGAGCGACTGCATGCAGGAGCCTCAGCGTCTCTGGTCAGTGTGTCAGCATGGAAGTCTCGGTTCCCTCTGTCTTACCGGGGTAAGATGTGGTGTATTTATACCCTGAAGACTCTAGTTGCTTCGTATGGTTTGTATTGGCCCTTGTTAGACTTGAGGAAGACGTCCGGGGTGAACTTTGTACATACATATTATGCAGGTGGTGTATTCCTAGAGAGTCATGCATAATTGATGAGTACAGTGTGGGCCTGTGTTTGGGGAAAACCCTGCTGTATTCAAAACCACAGGCTAGATAACGTTCAGCCCTCAGAGCTCATTGTGTACTAGCGAGGACCAATGTAGGTGAAAGATCATGCCTATATAAGGAATCATGACTATAATAGGACATGTACAGTTATGACCGTAATAGGGCATATGCGGCTTTGACCATAATAGGGCAAGTACGAATATGACCGTATTAGGGCAAATACGAATACGTCCATTTTAGGGCATGTATGAACGGGTCTACATTAGGGCCTCTATACGGGACATAACAAATCCACATGTAGAAACCTAAGCCAGATAATGGTGTTTGGGCTGGAGTTGCTTGGTATATGCTGGACAATGCTTCAGTATCCTTAAAACCTTGAAATAAAATTGTTGGTTTTCTGCGAGAGGCAGGCAGGTAGACAGTGGTCCAGTATCTGATCATGTCCAGCTTGGATTATTGCAATGTTCTATATCTGGAGGCCTCTCAGTCATGACTTATGAGACTTCAACATGTGCAGAACTCTGCCTAGATGCTCCCCTACAGCCCCTGTTCTTGCAAAGTTACACTGGCGTCCCTTGAAAGAAAGGGTATCCTTTAAATCATGTGCTATTGTCATAGAATCCTCAATAGCAAAGGCCCTAGGTATCTGTATACTTTAGTTACAACTTATACCCCAAGAAGAGAATTGAGATCTGCCAGGGCCTCCTTGGCCTGTATTCCCAGCATTAAAGAGCTTGCATTGGAGGAAGTGGCAGGAAAAAACAGAGCCAGCTTTCTGAAAGAAGCTAAAAACCTGGCTTTTTAGATCGGTAAAGAACCTTAGGATTCATCTGATGTGGTCTTTGGGAGTGAAACCGGAGCTCTGGGACACCAGTTGAAGTAACGGCTTGCTTTATAAGTCACTTTATTATTATTATATCAGACGCGACCGAGGGTTGCCTTTGTCTTGTGTCACTTTGCTGCACACAAGGCAAAAGTAAATGCTGCATAAAAGGTCCATCCTCTGACATCAGTACAAATGGTGGGGTCAGATTAAACATTGTTTCACACAGCACAACACATCAAGCCATCTTTCTGCGCTGTGCTGTGTGAAAGCGGAAGGCCATGAAAGCATCATTCGTACCTTTATACGGTGCATACCTGTTCTATTGTAGTGCCGCTGTACGTTAGGCTGCCAAGTGCAAAGAGAGGCACACTTGCGTCAAGGGGCAAGGGTGCCTGCATTGTATGCAGGAATACAGTGTTGGTATAGGAAGGGATCTGTTACTGCAAACAACCATTACTCACTAGGGTATGCATTCCATCTCAATATCTAACATGTGCCGAAGTCAGACACAGTAACACCACAGTGATGGGATGCATGTCTTGTCCATCACATAGACTCATACCTGCAGTGTTGTTTGTAGGCTTAACTGCTACATTGGGCAGTACAGCATTTGCTATGTGACAAGACTGCACCCATAACTCCTACTTGAGGCATTGCAATCAGTCCCTGTGTATAACATCTGGTCACCACAGTCCATAGATAGTTACACACAGGCAGCACCTCACTATGGACGTTACTCATGCACTTCTGTATACATAGCACATACCTTCTGCATTTGGATCAGAAAAACTCACAATTTTCACCTCAAATGGTTTGTGTCCACCTGAAAACCATGATATGTGTAAAAAGTTACATAGTGTATGAACATACAATTTACACAGTAGCTAGAGACATCTCCAAATACAATGTGTGACATAGGTAACATGTGGAAAGGTCCAATCATTAGGTTTTAGCACAATTTCTCCATTATCATTTGCATGTGTAGCTATGTATTCCAACTATGTCAGGGAACACAAAGCTGCTGTAGTACTAGGTATTGACGAATGTCTGAACTTTGGGAATTTAGAATGCTGTTTACGCCCAGGTGGTTATATGTAGTACAGATTGTCATGTTGCCTATTTGTGCCATAAGGTGTATGTTGTAATAAAATTTCCCAGTAGGGGTAGTTGCATCACTGAACCCCTATTTTTAAGAGTGGTATATTCTGCAGACACGGTCCTTGTACCCTATGATCATTGATTTGCCATTACCCCGGTGCTGCTAAATACTAATCAATCATATTGACAGGACAATCACATGGAAATAGTTGTCCCAGATTGTGTGCCAGACAGAATTGTACACTGCACCCTGCTAAATGCATGTAGTTGGAGGTGGTTAGAGAGACACCCTTGCAGGCAGGTAAAGTTCCAGTATGCAGGCAGATGTTCGTGGGGTCCACGGGACCCCTATGAGCAATTCAAAGGTTTTCTTGTACAACGCACACATGCTGCTGGAGCAAAGAGTATTCATTCTTTCAATACGCACCATAAAGGGCAATTTTGACACTGCACACAGTTTCTATATACATCTCAGGATCACGGTTTTACTGAGTCACGCATTTCTCTGGGACCTAGCATATGTGGAATACAGGGACAAACCTTATGATATAGGGATGATAGACAAATATTTACACACACCTGGACCTTTAAACCTAATTTTCTCACACATGTCAATGCAGCAAGCCACCTAACAGTGCAGCCCTGTGTGACCACTAATAGTCAACCTGGTCATGTGTCAAAAGCCACGTGTGGATGGGTATGAACACCCATGGTCCTCCCATGAAAGGCCTACCTGCCACAGAGAAATGCAAGGCATCAATTTATTTGGGCAGATGTGCATTACTACAGATTTATAAAGCCATGCATGGCCATGCAAGGTTGGTCTTGCATGGCTTGATGAATTAAACAATTTCTAGCATTGCGCTAGTCCAACCCAAACCATCAGATACCTGTCCCATGATATCTATATGATGGGTTGTGCAAGCGTAAGCACCACCGCCTATAATAGGCTTGCTGGACCGCTTAATAGCATGATGCCACACACATTCTTATTACCCCCAGGGCAAAATGTACATAACACTCACTGGCTCACTGGATTAACATATGTTAATTCTACATTGTCATGTATGAGAATGTCATCATTATTTATACAATTAAGTCTGACATACGAAATCATGTGATGTTGAGTATGAGCTCATACATACCTACAGGTCCACCAATTTCCAGCCCCAGGAGGTCCCCAAGGTCTGCCTCTCTCGCATCCACATCCACCCATCTGTGTTTTATCTGATGTATGCTGTGATCCACAGAGCTCACACGTGCCAAGCGTTGGTGCACATGCTCCCATCGCCACCTTCTCTCTTCCAGGCTGTACCCCTGGCTGACTCTTCCTCCAACCCCAAGCATTTGAGGGAGGTAGTGACCAATGAGCCAGATTAATGCTCCTACTTCCCTCTCCTCAAAGGTGGTTCCTCTCACCTTCCCAGACATGATCTCCACATACAAAATCATCAGACCCAAAACACAACTACCCCTAAAATCCCGGGATTAATCTATCCAAGAACAAACCCCAAAACCCCACATACAGACAGAGAATTAGAAATTACACAATTATAGACACACAAATAGACATCATCAACTCTATTTGACATACATGGGACAGACTGGACACAATTGGCACTCCAAACACTCCACAATGCTCTCCAAAATCTCTCCAAACAACTCCAGACAGTACAAACAGCCAGCAAACAATAAGAAAAAGTTCAACTAAATTCATAATCTTCCTGGTATGGTGCCACGCCTGTTGCATCATTTCCTGGGTGTATTCACCCGATTTGCGTTACGCTGCATAGTGTTGTACAGATGCAAGGACCACGCAAAGCATTTTTAACACTACACACCTTGGTATTTGGCAACATAAAGGCTTCCCAAAGCATCTTTAACACTGTGCATATTTGTATTGTGCCACACAAGGGCTTTGCAAGGATTTTTTAACACTACGCACATTGCTATTTTTCAACGCAAGGGGTTTGCAAGGCTTTTTAACACTATGCACTTTGGTATTTACCCATGCAAGTGCCTGGCAAATACATTGATACACTACTCACAATGCTATTTTTCTATGCAAGTGTATTGGTACGCATTATTTTAGATACAATGCATTCCATGTTTGAAAACATGTCACTTCCTACTTTACAAAGTATGGACATTTAATTTAGGTACCTTATAGTGGTGTGACAATAATTAACACATTGCACCAACAGAGGAAGTTTTGGCACATAGCGCTAGGATGGCTGTGCAATGGCTAATATTGGGGCATAGATGTAAGGAAGTACTACCATCACAACATTGATATGATTAACTGATTGAATTAGATCAATCTGTGTGGGCTAATTTGGCACACATACACATTCTTAGTTCCACAGACACCATCAATGATTATTCAACCATTCACCTTATTGGCAGAGGAGTAAAAGGTGTCCACACACCCATATATCTGAAGCCTGTTGAAAGGGCCAATAGGCAAGCAGGGCTTACTGTGCCCAACCAAGGTGGATGAGGCCTTGAACGTCTGATATCCTGGGGCCCACCCTACCATTGTCCCTGCTAGACTGGGTCAGGCACCTCCTTCAAACACCTGACTTTCAGCTGGCTAGTGTAGCATGAACAGTCAAGCTTCCCTTGGAGGAAAGTGTAGTTACAGGTCAGTGAACAGGACTCATAACTCAATGTGCAAGCAGCTCCTACAAAAATATATATGACCAGTCAAAATACGTAATTTTCCCATATTCAGAAATATTTTACATAAAAAAGTCTATTTGACATTCAACAGTAGTTGTAGTTGTGAGGCCACTCCCTGTCTTTCTATACCCTATTGTAAAAGCTTTGCTAGTATTCAACATTCAGTTATGACAGCATCCAAGGAATGTTAGCTATAGGTCCGTAAGTTTTCCACTTTTGGAATCAGTTGGTAAGGTGTAGTAAGTTAGAGTCAATAGTGTTGTGGAAGCAAAGGCATTATGAACCCTGGGGCCACAAAGGCACAATCGCAAGCTTACCCACTCTGGCTATACAAACCTGTCAGTGGTGCAGTACAGTCCTAGTCTGGTTCAGCAAAGTCCATCTGCGTGCAATCACAGACATCAGCACATGCATGCACAGACTCTCTCTCTCTCAACATGCTTACCAGTGGACCTGACTATGGAAGTAGCTGCACCGTTCTCAAACAGACTGTGACCTTGCTGGGGATTGGGAGTGGTCTCCTTGCTTTGACAAGCCTCCTTCAGTGCAATCCACAGCGTGCAGGCTGATCACATCTTGCTTGCATCAGCTGTTCCTACGTCATGGCCAACAACCTAGACCACTGCCTTCAGCATCTCGGGCAGCCCCTCTTGGGATAAGGTGTTGCAGACAACATTCAGCAGACACGCAACAGCCCAATCAGTGGTGCACATTTTCTCACACCTTGTTTGGGAGACACTCTGAGACACCCACGTCCAGACTCCCCTCTGGAGCTTGTTTCATCCAAAATTCTCCTATCCCTGACAGGTGCACCAGTCCTGGAAAGGAGCCAGGCACTGGTGCTCCGGGTTCCAGTGCAGGTGGTCTTGGTTTCCCTGGGTGATGCCCCCTCACCCAGCAGGGAGATTAGTAGGCTGGGCACCAGGTCCTGGTCACAGACAGAAGTCTTGCAGAGCTTCCCCTCTGCATGTAGCACGGCTAGCTGTTCAGCATATGACAACATTTTCGAACTCAAACTCCCCTGTTTATAGTTATTTTCAAAACACAATAAGTACATTTGTGCCAGATTATATGAGTTTGTATGTTGGGGTTCTGTGTATTTGAAATGGATATCTCTTCCCTTTCTTCTTTCTTCTGAAATATGTCTGTCACAGCAGGCAGGACTCCAAATCTAATTAATCCCACAACAACATGCATATGAGTTAGCAGGACACACACCTGGATGTCAGCCACAGTCATATGTGCATTAAAAGATTATTCCAGGGTCCTATACAACACTCTTTCTTATTCAATTTACAGTCCAATCTTTCTTTTCGTTGTTGGACCTCGCACCATTGGCGTGGGTCTCCCCTGCATTTTTGCCTTTGCCTCCTGTGTTTTTGCTGTGTGTTAGACTTCGTTTTGCTGGTCTAGATGCTTTGGGCACTTTGCCACTGCTGTTCAGTGCCTAAGTGCAAGTGCTCCCTTTGTAAATTGTTGTTATGGATTAGTGATTCCATGATTGGCATATTTGATTTACTTGTCAGACCCTAGTATACTGCACTGTGTGTGCCCAGGGCCTGTAAATCAAATGCTGATAGTGGGCTGCAGCACTGATTGTGCCACCCACAGAAGCAGCCTGTAAAATGTAACTCTGGCCTGCCATTGCAGAGCCTGTGTGCAGTCTGGGACTGCCATGTCGACTTGGCAAGTCCACACCCTTGCCAGTCCCTAAACCTTCCCTTTTCTACATATTAGTCACCCCTAAGGTAGGCCCAAGGTACCCCTGTGGGCAGGGTGCATTGTATGTGAAAGGTAGGACATGCCCTGATGTGTGTGGCATGTCTTGATAGTGAAATACTGCCAATTTCGTTTTTCACTATTGCAAGGCTACCTGTTCCCATAGGACAGAATGGGGGTTTTGTTTATAACATCTTATATACATAACTGGCCCTGGGAACAAGGTAGGAAAATAAAGTTTAGTATGCTTGAACTCAGAATGTTAAAATGCATCTTTTGGTGAGGGTGATTTTTACATTCTGTGTTTGAAAATACCCCTTTTAGAAAGTAGGTATTTTCTTGCCTAACCATCCAGTGTGCCTCTGCTAGGTTTGTGTATTGCCTGTCTGGCTTTTGTATGACAGGGGCTAGGGAGGAGCAGTGGCTCCAGAGAGCCTGATGAGTCAGGGCTGGGCTGAATAGACCTGGGATGCATTTAGAGTAGGGGGAGGAGATTTCCTTTCACCTGCATGGGCCTGGTCTGCCTTCAACAATACTGTCTCCACCTCCTGCCAGGAAACTACACCAGTGAGGACAGAAGTGGGTTTGGCTGGGTACAGACACTCTCTGCCTTCAGAGAACAAAGGATTTGTGTGTATAAAAAGAGGGGCCCAGACCCCAGACTTTTAGATCACTTCTGGGAAATCAAGAGGAACCTTTGCCAAGGAGAAGAGCCGGAGAAGCTGAGGAGGAATACTGCCCCTGTGCTGATTGCTGTCTGGGGTTGGCCTGCAGTGGCTACTTGCTGCCAAGGAAAGGAGAAAAGGACTTTGTTGCTTGCTTTGACCCCCGCTTGAAGAGAAGATCTCCAAGGGCTTGAACTGAGCTTGCCCCCTGTTCTAGAGGTCTCAGGAACAGCAAATACCTCACTGTGTCTGTGGGCACCATCTCTGATTGTCTCCGCAGAAGGAAAGGGTATCCGACTCTGTCATCGAGTCCGTCGCAGGATTACGTGTCCTGAAAACACCGCCGAGAGCAACGCCTCACTTCGCAACGCAACCCTGGTCTCACCGACTCCATCAATGAGCCACTGCTTGCACCACGTCCTGTGGGCACCGCACTCTGCAACGCTTTGCTACATGCTGCAAGGACGTCACCGACTCCGTCGCTGCCCGACCAGCACATCGACCGGCTCTGTCGCTGCACCATGACCTGCCAGCACCGCAGCGAGCATCGTCTCACCCTTCAACGCAAGCCCTGGTCTCACCGACTCCGTCAACGAGCCGCTGCCTGCACCGAATCGTGACTCATGAGGACATTGTTAGCCGCAATGCTCCGTTTCACAATGCAACCGCGAAGTTGGCCCCGACCGACTCGCACCAACGTGTTGGTCGCAACGAGAAAGGTACTGTGCCCGAGTCTGTCGACGCTTTAGCTGGCCTGTATCAACACGGTCGGCTGGAATTGCTAGACTCTGTAGTATTCAGTATCGCGGTAGCCCCAGGAGGAGCTACTGAGTCAGAAGAACTGTGTTTTATTGACTTACCTGCAATTTAAATGTTATTTTGCACAAGTACTATTTTTCAAGAGTATTCTATGTTGGGTTTTTATCGTATTTGGTCTTGTTGGTTTAGATAAAGATTTGCTATTTTTCTCAACTGGTGTGGTGTCCATTTGTAGTGTTTTCACTGTATTACTGTATGTGTTCACAAATGCTTTACACACTGCCTCTGGGATAAGCCTGTCTGCTTGTGCCAAGCTGCCAAGGGGGTGAGCAGGGGTTATTTTAGAAGTGGATCCCCCTTACCCTGACTAGAAGCAAGAGTCCCTATTTTGACAAAGATACCTACCTCTGTCAACTAGAGACCCCCATTTCTATCATTCGTGAATTGTGTCCAGACCCTTACCTTGTGATCTATCTCTGAATCAAAACAGACTAGAGAAATCACACAGAGAGCCTGGCTCTCCCATGTTGCAGTGCATGTTCCACCCAGCTTGCAGCTTTGCTGGACTATCAAACTCAGTTCGTGGGTTTTCTCTACCCCTCATACTTTTCCCAGGCATTCATGCCCTTACCCAAAAAGAAACCCAAGGTTCTCCATGTTATATAGCAGTGCAGGCACTTCTGCACTCAGGGGTATATTCACAAGAACGTGTGATAACTACCGCAAGAGTAGCGTAACGCAACTTTCAATAACGCAGCCTATCACGGGAAAATAACCCCGTGTCAACGTGGAATTCACAACAAGGCGGTACCATGCGATAGTCAGCAGATAACGCGTCAAATGCCAGCGTGAAAATTAACACCACGCCTAAAAAATGCGAAATGCAAGAAATCATGCGATGAGGCCAATCGCGGTACAGAAATCAGCGTACACCAGCCACAGGCCTGTAAATCCCACGCATCAGGCGGGAAAAAGCACCATAAAAGAACGGGAAAAAAAAGCCCAAAAACAATTCAAACTGCGTAGCAACATGGATGCACCCGGAACAAGTGCAGAGGACAAGCGGAATACCACTAGCCCTACGGAGGACCATCCAGGAACCCCGCTGTCGGGGAAGGGCAAGGACAAGAGGAAGAGGAAGACCGGGTACAGTCCACAGGAAGACCAGATCATCGTCACGGGGGTGACCGAACACCATCAACAACTGTTCGGCACCTCCAATGCGGCACTGGCAACCCAAACCGAGATATGGCAGGCCATCGTCACGAACGTCAATGCAGTCGGAGTGTCCAGGAGGTCACTGGAGGAGGTCAAGAGGCGCTGGCATGATCTCAAAAGGCAGACCAAACATAAGCTCGCCGCCAACAGGGAGGCAGCAATGGCGACTGGAGGTGGGAGTCCTGCGACACAGGAGGAGCTGGATGAGCTGGAGCAAATGGTGGCCACAGTCATCAGTGAGGAGACGGTGGCAGGATTGGGGGGCCTGGACACAGCAAGATACGACCTGACCCAACAGCAACAGGGTGAGTAACCACTAGGGACCGGGGGGACGGGGGAGATGGGCACAATGGCACACATGCACAATTACGCGCAGCACACAGCACACCCACAATGACCGTGGAACATGTCCCTGAATGCCTTGGCACACTAAGGCACACATAGAAACGCCAAGTAGGCCCCCATCCACAATGTGCACAGAGGGGCCCCCCCTATCACCAATATCACAACCGACCCGTGCACATGTTCTGAATCCAGCAAAGCAGCGGCTCCGTGACCCACACTGACTATGCAAGTAACACTGCATGTCCGATAGCATGGCAGCTGCCCCAAAAAAATGACATGGCTCACGAAGCAACATGGAGGTAGCCAAGTGCAGATCACATCCGTAAAGGAGCAGGTCACACTCCGACGTGTCCACGTGCACCCACAACCCATGCCTTACAATACACGCAGCAGACGAACAATGCACCAGGCCACAAAAACAATCCGCGAGCACACATGACCCAAGTCAAAAGCAAATCGGGCCCCGAAAAGCACACAATTCAAAGGCACCCCGCCTCAAAGGGAGAAGGCTACACAAAATCAGAGCTGCAGGGGCAACTCCCCCACAATGTAGCACACACACATAGCAATCACAGGACATCCACAATGAAGGCAATGTGGTACAAAGTGCAACATCAGCACCACAGGACAGAGCCCACAACAGGTTCCTCTCGTGCGTAGTAACTGTCCACCCACATCTGGCATTGCCTGACACTGTGTGATGATAATGTACGGGTACCACCACACATCCGTCATGTAGTCGAAAAACACACTGACTGCCATCAAATAGTCAGCTCCCCCAAAACAGTCACAATCTACATTGGCATGCAGTCTGAATGTGAACATCTGCAAATCATCACCATACATGTGAAACTCTGTTAACCTGCATCTCCCCTTTACATTGCAGAGGGACAAACAACACCCCCTGCAGAGCACACCACACATCCCACCATTGATGATGAAGAGGACAACCTGCACACATGTCAAGACACCCTCCAACGGATGCTGGACAGCCTCTGCACCCCACCCCCAGGAGCAGGCCAGGCCAGCTGCCTCGAGGTGACCCCACCACCTGCACAGACCACACCGCAGGAAACACACACCACCACGGCTGTCTCCCAGGACCCCCCGACCAATACATGGAATTCCAACGTCATGTGTTGGGTTGCCAGGTGGAGTTGGCTCATCAGCTGCGGGTGGGTTTCGAGCTCGTGGCAGCCAAACTCGATGCAATACGTGGGTGTCTGAGTCCCATTAGGGACCACATACAGTCCCTATCGGACACCCCCTGTACACACCATGCTCCGCCACAGACCTTGGCTAACCTCGCTGGTGCCATGAGTCTAATACAAGCACTGTCTGGTCAGACAGGCACCAGCCATGACAGCACAGAGTTGGCACGGATGCGGAGGGCATTGGACACCATGGAGCAGATGCAGGCCGGAAGTATGTCTGCCACTGCTAGACACCAGCGAGTAGTGGCTGGGAACAGCAATGCCCTGCAGTACTCCAACTTGCCATTGCTGCCACTGAGCCCTTCCCAGATGACTGCAGCGGGAACATCGACACACACAGCTCCAAACCCTGATGTGCCCCTAGCACACCGTGATGCTGCCCCATCACCGACGCAGTCTGATGTGTCAGGGGCACACAGCCATGCAGCCATCACCCCGCCACACACACCAGACACACCGGACACGGGACCCGTATCAGGGGAGTGAGAAGGGGATGGGAACTACTGTGTGAGGAAGGAGACAGTAGCATCCATCACCGCCATATGGCCTGTCCCTGCCGGGTCATGACCTATGCATCATGCCCTGGGAAATACCTCCTACTGACCTCCGGAACACCCTGGGACATTCACCCGGACCCCGACACAGACTGCCATTGCTTCACCGCTGGACAATCACACAGCAGTCCTGCTGCGGACTGCACTCTCCCTCTTCCCAATCACTGTGCATTCCCCAAAGGACTCTGGTTGGGCCACCACTGGGCTTCCATGTGATGTGGGCTTGGATGGCCAGGTACAGCTCCAGCACCGTCAATCACCTGAATGTGAATAAAACATTCTGAATCACACAGATGTGTCATCACTATGTTCACTCACGTATGGAAGTATGGCTGGATGTGGGGACGATGATTGCACATGAAGGTACACCCTGCTAACTGACATCTATGCGCATGTCTATCCCTGAGACACATGGCCAATTGGATGACTGTGAAGGTGAGTACTAGCTGTGACCCCATTGCACATCAACAGCAATCTCACAACACCCCAACTTAGCCACACGTCCATGTGTTGAATAGGGTCGTGTGTATGAGTGACCAAAACGGTGGCAGGCCAGGAGTGGTATCCCACGCCACGTGTGACAGCAGAACTTCACATCGTATACCGACTTACACACATCTGTGTGGACACATTCTGTTGTGATGTATGACATTGCTCCACATGGGCAGAAGTTGGACACCATACACACATGGCTGGAGTCATGTAAGTGCTCATGTCGTCCAGCACCTATCCCAAAACAATGTCTGGCTCACAGAGGCGGAGCTTGCCAAAGGGACACACCCCCATTGCACATGCGACAGTCAGTTCCTCCCTGTGTTGGGACGAGGCTCATTGTGGCACACGAGTGGACAATCTTAACAACACACCTCACAGTTAGACACCAGTGGAGTGGCATAGGCTTTATTGGCATGTGCGTGTCAGTACGGACGAGGCAACGGCCACAACAGGTAGGGACATGCTTAAGACACTTACACGCAGCATGGGTACATGTCGAGGGGCAGATAATGTTGGGGCTGAAATGGACAAGATTCATCACGGATGGCAACGCTCACAGCCCACCTTGCCTTGCTGGACGAGTCATGTGTTGTTTGGCGTCTGCACAGTGCCCCGTGTGAGGGGGCACGACTCACTGCACGTGGGGTCTGCATGGTGCTCTGCCTCCGGGGTACGCCGATTGTCTGCTCTGCCGACAGTGATCAGGTGTGAGGGTCCGACAGGTTCACATGTCGTGCTACATCGCCATATGTGTGCTCTCACCCAGCAGTGTGTCCGAATTGGCAACGTTGCCAGACGACGCTGTGTTGCTCCGACCATGGTCCTGCGTCGCCTTGCACAGGTGTGTGTGCACACGTGTTATTCCACGCACATGCATCCAGAGCCCGACCGAAGGCAGACGTGTCCTCTGTTTTGGTGGGATATGTGAGCAATCCCCACTGTGCAAGAAGCTGTTGGGCCATGTGCTGTGGGTGGCAATAGGATGTGGCTGCAGGTACGTAGTTACTCGTCCATGAATGCCCGTGCAGCTTCATGTGCAATGTGTTCCAATAGTATGTCGGTCTCGTGTTCAAGGAACACCAGGGTGAGCCAATCCATTAGGTGGTCCGGGCAGGTGTGCTCAGCCCACGCCGTCTCACTGATCCGCAACACAGCCCAATAGGGGAGCGCCTCGATGTGGCCACTGCACATGAGAAATTGTGCCATCTCCCATGCACAACTACCAATACATACGCAGTATGTCAAGGCATCCCATGCACGGCTGTCTCGGTTACACTCCTGTTCGTGATCCAACAGGGGGCGCAGACACAAGTCATAGTCCAATTTATCAACAGTTGTGTTGGATAGGCAGACATCTATGGGACACTCGAATGTGCATGTTCGGCAGTGGAACCAGAGCTGGACGCAGGAGACGTGGGCAATGCGGAAGCTGAGCCTGTAACTGATCCGCAGCACTGCCAGTGGCAGTAAATGCAGCATACGTGCATGGTACTGTTCCACGTGACGGGGGTTGTGCATGTGCCCGGTATGGCCTGCCATTGCGTTTGTGCGTCTCGTGAACAGGCTCTCTTCTGTACTGCGGCTGTTGTGTGGAGGACATTCCACAGCTCTGAGCAATGATTCGAATGTGTGTGCAACGTTGTGGGGCATGGGTTGCTGTTTCCCTGGGTGTCAAGGGCATCCCATGCAGGGGTACCACAGGCAGGGGCTTCTATGTGTGGGCTGTGGATGAGTTGGATGGTTCATTTGCGGAATGCGTGGTGTGGGAGTCGTCCCCATCTGCCATTGCATCTCTATCAGGGTGTTCCAGGCGCGTTCTGGACCAAGGTCAGAGGTGCTGGTGTCCTCCCGCCTTCTGCAGTGGGACAATGGTGCTTTCATCCCTGATGTTTGTCTGACTACTACTTGCGTTTTCGGAATGTGATGTGGCTTTGGCGCTGAGATTGGGACATGGCCTTGGGCTCATGGTGTACGGATGGCGATGCACACACACATGTTGGCATGTGGAGCCAGGTGCCCCTGCGGCCTTGCGCTGCTTGTGCTATCTCACTCCGTCTCTCTCCCTCGCTCGCTCTCTCCCTCTCTTTCCTTTGTTGCGCGCATGGCACACCTTCTTCTCTTGGATTTGGTCTACCGGGCTGTGTGCTACGGATTGTCCAGTGGGAGCAGCTAGGACTCATCCTAGGGGTTGTTTCTGCTTTTGTTTGTCTGGAGTTTTGTGTTGGTGGTTGCATTGCTGTATGACTGATTCTCCATTTTCTGGCCACGCATGTATGTTTATTTTCCTGCTTGTGCGACATCAGGCAAGATGTTTGTTTTGGGATTCGTGGTGTTGGTGTGCAATTTCTTAGTTCGGGGTTGGGGGTGGTCCCGGGGGAGGGGGTGTTCCGGGTGTGGGATGGGGTCCTGGGGTGGTGGCGGTGGGTGTTGTGGCCCTCTTGGGTGTCCGGGCCGCATGATGAGTTGCTCCATGGCATCTGTTGCCCTTCGGATGTGGCCCTGGGCTGTGCTCCCTTTTGTGGTGCTGGCTGCCGTCTGACTTTACACCAGGTCAGAGCAGGTGTAGATTTCCTGGTGCTAACGCGCCTTATCGTCGGTTTTGTGTTTTTATCGCAGATGTGGCTGGTCGTTGTGAATGTTGAGGTGTGCTGTTGTCTCGGCTTTTGTCACGGGAAAGCCTACTCTGCATCTCATTAGCGATATTTGCGAGGGTCCTCTGTGGCGATGTTTTTTGCGGCTGCTATCGCGGGTAAACTGGTGCTGTGGGCTGTTAACACCCGCTTGTGAATGGGGGGGTAAATTTATCACAACTTTGGCTGCGATAAAGTGCCGTTAATTCGGCGATAGCTCCTTGTGAATATGCCCCTCAGTGTACAGTCAACGCACAATCAGTGCCCAGAACTGTAATCCACATGTATTGTGATACCACCAGCAAACTGACATGCAGCACACACACTCAGTCTGCGTACACTGTTCAGTACTACAATAACTTTGCACTATATATAGTATTTGTCACGTAGAAAACACACTATCAGCACACACACATTAACCATGTACACACTGTTCCATATTTAAACCTATGTGTTGTGTATGTGTTGCATAGGCACATGCATTCTGCTTATGGTTTCATCATGCTCAATACAAAATAACCTAAGCCCCCAAAAAAACAAGAACAGGAATAAATAAGATTGCCTATACAAACTAATTACCAAACTACCCCTATTATCTATGGATCCCTACACTAAAAAATCCCCAAAACATTGTGCAAGATTACAAAACATCAGCTGACATCAAATCCTGCAATATCCATTTCTAAACATTTAGCATGTATAATAATCACGCAAAGACAACATTACAGAATTAATCACCAGATGTAAAAATAACATTATGATCAACATTTAGCGATGCCATTGTGATCCAGAACACATCAGCAGGGCTGTAATTTAACATATAAAAACCAGATACTGTCTTTTGTTAACCAAATTGTAAAATACCTGCAAGGAAACCTTTGTGTTTTTTTCAGAATTATCTGTACTAGCTAGGTAACCTTCTGACACAATTGCTTCTGTGAACCCCACCATTGTTTTCTCATGGAATGGATGAATTGGTGGCACAGGAGAAACTAATCTCACCAAGATCCTTACTCAGGTGTAAAACCTGACTCTGATCAATCTCACACTTCACTACTCTTCCCACATGCCCCCAATTGCACCCATTGACTCTGACTACTCTTCCAATATCTTTGTCCACCACAACTGGACTACTGACCATCTCCCCTCCTTTTTTGACCTTTACCCCTTTCTTGATGCAAACAACATCCCCAACATTAAAGTTAATCTCACTCACTCTGGCATGACTGTCATAGACAACCTTTTGTATGGCTTTTGTTCTTCTGGACTCTCAGGTCACATTCTTCAAGTGACACTCCGAATCGGACCCATTTTCCCATCCAACTGGGGCATATCTTGGTAACAGATTTCCTTACCCATAACAGTTCAAAAGGGGACACCAAAGTGGAACTTTGCTGGCTGGTGCGATAGAACCATACTATTACACACAGCATTTATAACCACAAATCTGTTTGTGATTGCCCATCGTACACACTGCACAACCACACAGTTCCTATGCCTATTTGCCCATTGGTTTGAGGATGATATAAAGATGTTTTCAAATGGTTTACATCACCAGATCTAAAAAAAAGTCCTTACTTCTTTAAGTGATCATTGCAGAGAAAGCATAAAACTGAGAGTACTACACAAGGTCTTGTAAAATCTGGGAATACGTCAAAAACCATGGGAGTTGTGTGGAAACACCCACGCAATGCCAATGGAATGTCTTCCCAGGGCACAGTAATGCCCCACAGCAAGCTCTGCTGGAGTGCATTACTCCAGATTTTTGGAGCCACTCAAAAACCACTCAAAGTGGCTTTGCGTGGACTCAACAATCTGTCTTAGAGGTTTGCTTCACTAATGTACCACATTGAATGATGTAAACGTGACACAACCCTCTCGTAAATATGCCCCTAAGTGACTGTGAGATTTTGTAAACACACATTGTCCAGGGAATAGTGTTGTTGTTCTGAAATTTCAATAGACGTTTTTAATAGGGGAAGTAATACACAGCTTTGCAGAGTGTATTTCTATAACAGACAAAAAGAACATCAACAGTCTGTCCTGAAAGTGCATACCTTCTTCTGTGTGTGGGTTTGTGTTTAGAACATGTACTTGTGTTCAAGGCAGAAGGTATTTACAGTATAATAAAAGTTTAGAACATTTCCAAATATTTTACAACTGTATTTTAAGCCTGTGATCTTTAATGTCAAAGTGTCTTCTAATGAGACACATAGATAAGAAATGTTGCTCTGTCCAATAATGTTCAGCTATGCTAAAAGTATTGCACTTCTAGTATAGAGATCATTAGGGTAGGGTGTTTCCCTTTCACGGAGAACCCGCCATTGTGTAAAGTGATGTTTCTCACAGCAGGAAGAACTGCAAACTGGAGCACCCACAATATGGGTATAATGAAGTATGAGGCCTTCCTGAAGCAGCACTCCGGGTCAAAGATCAGGCCTGACCTAGAAACGTCCTGTCCCAGGAAAACAGCAACTGTAATTCCATGTCTTACCCCTGCCATCTACTAAATGACAGTGCTCAGAAAGACTGCATCTCCTTGTTAAACAAAAGGATCATGGAATTCCTAAAGGTAGCTCCAGGTGCCTCCCCCCTCACTTCAGTGCCTGGGTCTCCTCCCTACAGCTACAGAAAAGCAGGCCCTACACTTCCACTATCTGGGGAAAGGGGAAGGTATACTAACCCCCATCCTGTGCCGTGCTAACCAGAAGCATTGAAATAGATACCCCTTTGCTGAGTAATTAACACTGTGATGGAAACTTTAAGGATAAACATCAAAATAACCATTCAGATGCTTACATTTCATGTTTGCTTTACTTACATGTGTTATCTCTCATGTTGCTATGATCATGAGGTCCCAGCTTCATTCAGTCAAAGCATAAAACCCTCAATATTTCCCTATATATGTGCAAGCCATTACTTAAGCTTAAAATGCCTACACTGATCAGCTGTCCTTGTTGAAGCAGTGGTCTGGAAGCAGCCTGACAGTGGATAGACTGTTCACCAGATTCTAGGGCCTATCAAAAGGTACCTAATACAACACTATCTCGAAAACAAATAACAGTGTTTCTTTCTACAATTCTACATTCTAATAGTGCATGCTATCTCAAAAACTATTTTATGTTCCTTAAACTCTGCATGAAAATTTTGACCATGGCTTAAAACTTCTGAGTGTCACCTCTCCTGTTTTTTAATTCATTTTCCCTTACTTTCCATGCTCTGAATGCCCCATCTCTCCTAGTACGGCCTACTCTAAGGCATGGGCATGTTTGCCTTAATCTCAATAATTGTATTTCCCTAAATTACCAACACTTCATTTCAAAGATCATAAGCTGTCCTTCTTTCAAAGTCATACCCTGCAACTTAACAATACCCAATCACCTCTAGGTGATCTACTAATCCCAGCAACCATCTGCACAAACTCACAAACCCCATTCCCCAGTAATGATCACACCTAACTCCTATTAATTTAATCTGCCATAAAAACACTGGTGTAACTGCATGAAATGGTCTCCTTCAGAGCACAAGACTAATCCCAATAACCAACAAACAACCGATAACCACTGGACTAATAATTAAACTTTGGTTCTGTTCAGCATGCTGCCTGTTGTAAAGCACTTCAATACATCATCAGGGGTAGTAAGCGTTATATCAAAGCAAATACAATAAAAATATTTTATTATTTGTTTTATTTTTTGCACAGCTCTTTGTGTTCTGTATGGAGAGGTCGTCCATGGTCCCTGAATATACTCTTTATTAACTGCACCACAGGCAACTGCTTTGTGACAGAGCCTGCATTATAATCTTAAAAGGTGCATCTTGTCATCATTTTCTTCCTGTTCTTCATGCAGCACTTCTTGCGGAGCAGTAAGTTCTCCTACTACTGTTCACCTCTTTTGCATCTCTCCGTGAGTTATGCTGTTAGGGTCCATAGTCCTCAGGTGCTTTCACTTGCCACTGGTTGCATTGAAAATTGTCCAAGCTTCCGTGTATGTAACACCTGCTTGCACCAAGTGCACATAACCTCCTGTGCACATTTTTTCTCCAGGTGGAAGTGCAAACATCTGCCACACCAGTGTTTGCATCACAGACTTTGCATATTGTGGTGCTGTGGAAATGGATAAGAAAATAGCAATGCTATTATCTTTACAGGCTACGCCTCTAATAGGCCTGGCGTTTGATGCTCTTGGTCTTTCCAGGTATCCACTTTTGCCTGAGGCTATGATGGATTAAGATTATATTTACACCCATCTGCCTGTCTTAAACACCAAATCCAGTAATGGTGGTCAGGAAAATCATTTGAGGGTCTTCCTAAATGGTGTGGGCTCATTTTATGAATAGTGTCTCCTGAGTGGCCAATATAATGGCTTTCATGTTTTTTGTTTTGCCCTCCCAGAACTTAGCACGTTACTCCTGTGGGCCACATAGAACCACTGAAGGGGTGACATGAAAACACCGTCTGAGTTTTACATCCTGTTGCGGGTCCAGTAGAAATATTGCAGAACCTGGAACTTAAAAAAAAAATGTGTGTTTGCTGCAATGGCGTGATTTTGTTTTTACTTTGAGCCTTGAGGTTTCCTCACAGACAAAAAGCATAATGTCTAGTGTTTTTTAGAAATTCCTGTATTTTTAGATGTTGTTGTACCATGTAACCTGAAATGTGACTTATACATTATAATAGAACCCCTTCTGATTGGCAGTGTTTGAAGGAAGTCCCACCCTATTATTGAGGGTTGACACTCTGCACTGCCTGTACTTTTTTCTGCAGTTTTCAACATGATTTTTGGATTCAAACAAAAAGTGTACATGGTGTCTGGAGAAGAGTGCAGAGGAGAAGAAGAGCACCATGAAGAACACGATGAGTTTAGGAGTTCTTCCCACTCCTTTTTTTGGGGACTTCTTTTCAATACCTCCAAGAGAGAAAACTCTTGGCAAAGGTGGTAAGTGTAACCTGCAAAACGGTTGTTTGGAAACAGCATGCACTACTCATGAATCTATCATTTCGGATTTTCTTTTTTAACAGACCAAATTCATATACACTTTCGATTGCTTTAATGATTGTTTGTATATACATTGATTGATAGACAATGCTAATATGTCAAACTTATACAATGATCACTCCTGCAATTTACAAGGCACCACCTAGTGCCTAAGATTCTGATGAATTGAAGAAATTCCAAATTCTTTTATGCACCCAATGCATTTCGGGATAACAAGGTCCCTTCTTCAGGTGCACCTAGAAACAATGCAAGGTAACAAGAAGAGTTAGAGACCATAATTGAACTCCATTTAGAGAAAAGTAAAAACAATTAAAAAAAAAAAATAGTGTGAGCCACTATAGATGGGTTATCAAATCCAGACTCTTCAATTTGAGTGTAATTGCTTGCAGTAGTACCTCATGCTCTCAGAGAAAAAGCAAATAATAAAATGGAGTGCTTTTGTGGAAATAAAGGATGCCCGTAGTCCTATGTAGAATCAGTGAAATTGTATATTGAGATATACTACATGCCAGAATTAGAACAAAAAGAAAAAGAAAGGAAAATATAGTGCTACTTACAGCCTTAAAGGACCCAGAGGCATATACTCAAGCAATTTTTCGCCTCTTTATCGGCACTTTTGTGCCGCTAACGCGACGTTAATTTATCGCCCTATCATCAAGCTGTCGCTAGCAAGCATTAGCGACAGCTTTCTGGCGATTGCGGCTGTATTTCCTATCGCCGTGTATGCCAGCGATAGTTTACGCTAATGATATGCAAAGTAGGCGTTCCTTCTCAAAATTTCACGAAAAAAGTCGCTAACACCACATCACACTATTATCAATGATGGACCGGACCCGCAAAGCGATAAAAAAAGTCACGCTAAGGCCCTTTAGCAGCAGGAACTTAAGACCAGAAAAAAGCTGGTCTAAAAATGGTGAAAAAGGGAGGTATATAAGGGAGAGTAGCCCAGAGACCCATCTGAAGAGCCACTGATGCCATGGAGGTACTATTCATTCAGCTTGGAGCACCACGAAGGCAACAACCACCACCGCCACTGCCACCTCCCCCAGGACCACCACCGAGGCAGAGCCAAAGAAGACTGCGGGCCCTGCGCAGACGTCTCAGCCTCGCAGACCTAAAGCCAGAGGATGTCATTGCCCACTACAGGCTCAAAATGACATCCATCCAACACATCCTGAACCGGATAGCCCACAGGCTGACGGCACCAACACAGCGGAGAACCAACATTCCTCCGCAGACAAAGCTGCTGGCTGTGCTGCACATGTTGGCCTCTGGGACCTTTCAACCAACAACGGCCAGAGTCGGCGGAGTATCACAGGCAGCCTTTTCAATCTTCCTCCCTACTGTCTTGGATGGCATACTCAGCCTGATACCCCAGCACCTTCACTTCCCCAACACTGTGCAGGAACAGATTGCGACCAATCAAGGCTTCCATGCCATAGCCGGATTCCCACAGGTCTTGGGGGCAATTGACTGCACACATGTCCTATTTGTGCCCCCTGCGGACAGTGCACACATATACCGCAACAGAAAGCACACACATTCTATGAATGTGCAGGCAATAGTGGACCACCGTGGACTGTTCACCAATGTCATAGCCAGGTTTCCTGGAAGTGTGCATGATTCCTACATCTTCCAAAAGTCCATCATAAACCAGCACTTCCAGGTTGGCACATACGGAAATGCAGTACTTGTTGGTAAGTACCAACTTAACACACCACACGTCTCAACTGCAAATACATGCAACTCCCAATTGTGAGAATGTACATGTCAAAATTTCTCATACAACACGTCAATCAACATTCCCACTTACCAGACACAACAACACAAGGAACTGTAGGAACTGTGGCTAGCTATGTAGACTAACCTTCCCCAAAGGCTCAGCCCCTCCGCCACTCATTTGCAAATGTGGGGAGAGGTGGGAACAAAGTATGTGTGATGGAGGGACTTGATCCATAATGAAAGTATGTACACAAGGCACAGTGTGTCGGGGTTGTGCTGGACAGTCGGGACTAAGCTGAGTGCAGACCTGCCCATGTGGCCATATAGTGAGTTTCCGTAGACCAGCATGATGCCAATGACTGTGTGGGTGACTGTCTTACCTGACAATGGGGGGATCCATTTGAAGGTTGCATGGAAGACGCAGAGGCAGTTAAAGCAGCTTCAGGCCACTGCGTAGACCGATTGGATGATGGAGAGGGAGGAGTCACATACGGTGCCTACATACTGAGCCTGGGGGGGCTGCTGAAGCTGTCTCCCACCAGGTGTTGCCACATGCTGATGGTTTCGTCATGAGGATAAGGACTAATGTCTCCTCTGTGTATAGCACCCCCCAGCTGGTGATCATTCATGTTGCAACTGACAGCAATCCCTCCTGGAAGCCAGGTGTGGTGTGTGGGCGTATTGTTGATGGAGAATAAGAGCTTTGTGTCCTTGTAGGTGGTGATGTTTAATGGTATCCTCAATCTCATACCAGTTCTTCTCCATGTGTCAGCTGATGCATCTGCCATCTTTGAGTTTGTTTGTGACCGAGGTGGCATTTCTTGCACGCTGTATGTTGCAGTTGCATAGTGGTGCAAGTGTGTATGCGCAGTTGGAGAAACATCTCAGTAAAATGTGATCTAGCGCCATTGGTGACTACTGCAGCGTTGTGGGTGTTGCTGTTGATGGCGGTGTGTAGCATCACCTTGTTGACTGAGCTACACAAACTGTGTGTGGGTCTGCATGTGGTCTAGGGTGGCTTGGGGTTGACCGACAAGGAAGTGTATGCATTTGTGGTCACTACATGTGCGTTTAGTGGGGTTGATGAACTACTCGACGTTTACACATGCTAAGAATGTGTCAAAGGTGTGCCCTGCCTTGTGGGTCATTGTGGTGAAGATTTTTGACAGTCTGATGTCAGCAAACATTTCACAGATTGTAATGGATTTTGTGTATTCGTGGTATGTGATTTTGAGCCTCCGCTCAGGAATGCGTACGTAGTCCATGGAGTGGATGGTGTGGCGTATGATGATGTTGATGGTGTGGGTGAAGCGTTCCTGCCCTCAGTGGTCCCTGCAGGTGAGGGGGCTGCTTAATGTTGCTTTGTGGCCGCTTTGGACATGAAACAGCCTGAGTTGTGCGGTCGGGCAGGTCTTGCGGCAGCATCAGAACTGAACGTGATCTGTGTCTGCTGTGCCCTATTGCCATTTGAAAGTTATCATGCCATTGAGTTTGAGGACGGAGGATGAGTGCAATGGCTAGACGCTAGGAGAGCCAGGGTGCCTGTTGGTGTGTGTGTTATGTCTGCGGTTATGCGCAGATGGCCTTAACATTGTAGCACAGTAGGAGTGCCAGTGATGCAACCGCGCAGCGTACACAATCAAAATGGTTCGGGGGACGGAGGATCAACTGTGAGGCAACGCAATTAGCATTGATGCTGGTAACCAGTCAAAGCGACACATGGCTAACATGAAATCCAACATAGCACAAATCACACAACACAAAACCATCCACACTAACAACACAGCCTGCATAACCAATAATGAACACATCTCTCCATCACATGTTACAGGTGATCAAGGATATGCACTCTGCCCATGGATGATGACACCCCTCTGAAACCCCACCACCCAGGCACAGAGGCAGTATAATGCAGCCCACAGACGCACCCGGTCCATTGTGGAGTGCACATTTGGCGTGCTAAAGTCACGTTTCCGTAGCCTGGACATCACAGGTGGCAGACTGCTGTACAGCCCCGAAATGGTGAACAAAATCATCCTAGCATGTTGTGTATTGCACAATATATGTTTGCGCACCAATGCTCCATGGATCCAAGTGCCTGCTGCACCGGACGATGACCAGGATGAAGATGAAGATGAGGCAGGTGGAGCACACACCACAGTTAATGCAGCAGGAACTGCCCGAAGGAACCGAATAATAAACAATTTCTTCAACTGACCACGTCACATTGTGACAGTCCCCATCAAATGTATATCACTGCAAAATGACCCCAAACACGGTTTGTGTCAATAAAAATACACTACACACATACCCTGTCTGCATTTTACTGTCCTGCATAAGTACATCACTATGAAAAGAGTACATAGCACAATGATTGCAAAGAACATTACAATACTCAATTCATGGTGGGAATGTCTCCTCAGTAAAGAGATGCTCTTCAGTGTGTCAAATGTGCCAAAGTACACTTTTAATTGTGTAAATTGTGCTAACAAACTCTAATATTTGGTGTGTCCTGTTGTGTAAATCATGAAACATAGGTTGTCCCCTGTGCACAAATCCTAATTGTAGGGTGTCGTTTTGGGGCAACAAGTCAATAGAGTCTGTCCGTTGTGTTAATTTATGCAATTTAGGGTGTGAAATGGGGTCAAAAATGAAAAATGGGCGTGAAATGTGGTCAAATTTGAAAAATGGGCGTGAAATGGGGTCAAAGATGAAAAATGGGCGTGAAATAGGGTCAAAGATGTTTTTGAGGGTGCCATCTGTTATTACCTTTGAACCCACTGCCACCTCAATTTCATAAACCACCAAGACAAATTGCTGGACCACACACCGGACGCGGCAGCCGGACCAGCCGCAGCCCTGAGACACCAACCAGACCACCACCTCCAAATGGACACCAGGCACGGATGAAGACACCGCCTACACCATGAAAGTCATCCACTCGGGGGCCCACACAGAGCCCTGGACCCCTCACAACTACCACAGAGCCGCATCTGCCAATGCACACGAACCAGTTCGCAACATCAACACCACCTTCAAAACATGCACCTGCACAGACAAATGGAAGCGTGCAGAAGTAATGGCCCTGCTCAAGAAGCACACAGCTGACCCCACCGGCCTCAAAAAGTATCGGACCATCTCACTCCTCACCTTTGTCTCAGCCAAAGTCACTGAGAAAGCAGTCAACAGGGAACAGACAAGATTCATCAAAGAGAGCGCCATCCTCAACCCATCACAATCAGGATTCAGAAGCAAGCACAGCACTGAGACCTCCCTACTTGACGCCACAGACGACATCAACACACTCCTGGACCAAGGACACTACGCAGACCTCATCCTAATCAACCTTTCTGCAGCCTTCAACAACATCTCCCACCGCACAATAGTCACCAGACTACATGACGCAGGCATCCAAGGTACAGCCCTGGACTGGATCCAATCATGCCCCACCGTAAGAAGGCAAAGGAGCAGACTTCCAGACTTCATCTCTGATCCCACGACAATCACCTGCAGAGTCCCACAGGGCTCATCACTGAGCCAGAGCCTATTCAAAATATACATGTACCCCCCTCGCAGACATCGTCCAACAACATGGCCTCAACATCCTAACCCATGCTGAAGACACCCAGCTCATCCTCTAACCCACCAAAGACCACTCCACCGCCACTATCAACTTCCTGAAAGTAATGCAACATGGGGCAGTCTGGATGACCAACAGCTGCTTGAAGCCCAACCCCGAGAAGACAGAAGACCTCGTCCCTGTAACCAGCCCTTCAGCATGGGACAACACCTGTTGGCTCACGGCCCTCAGAAGACCACCTCTCCCCGCGGACCACGCTAAAAACATCAGCATCATACTCGACTCATCACTCAACATGAACCAACAGGTCAGCGCCATCACCTACAGCTGCTTCAACACACTCCGCATCCTCAGGCAGTCCTTCAAATGGATCCCACCTGAGTCAAGGGAGACAGTCACCCATGCACTCATCACCAGCAGACTGTACTATGTGACTGCACTTCATGCTGGCATCAGCCAGTCCATTCTCTGCAAACTACAGACAATACAGAAAACCGTCGCCAGACTCGCCCTCGTCATCCCCTGGCACATACACATCAGCCAACACCTACAATGACTCCACCGGCTCACAGAGGAGAAAACAGCCAGCTCCAACATCCTCATCTCATGCCTACAAATGCCTACACAACAATGGACACAAATACCTCAATTACAGAACCAACTTACACGTACCCAAAAGAAAACCACAATTTACAAATATATTACTGGCCAAAAACCCTTGCATCCACAGAGCCTGAGCATGCGGAAGATTCTTCTGTAACATTGCAGCCAAGACCTGGCCCAAGCTAGCGACAGGCATCAGACACGCTCCCTCCATGAACACGTTCATGAAGCCCCTCAAGAGCTCGCTCTTTAGCCAACAGATCTGCGCACCACCACCCCAGCGCCTCATAACCCCCATGGGTGAGTAGCACACTTACAATTCGCCTGATTGATTGTTTTTATTGTAGTGAAATATGCAATTATGGTGTCAGCTGGGGTGAAAGTAGCCATTTAGGGTGTCATGTGTTGTGAAACATCATATTTAGGGTGTCATTTGTGTGCTAATCAAGCATTTCATGCTGTTATAGGTGTCTGAAATGAATTTAGCTCTAAAACTGTACATCTGTGTATGAATTTGCTGTAAGCGTGAAGATTTTGCCGCTACAACGATAACGCAATGTTTTTTTTACTCGCCCGATGGAAAAATACATCGCTCAACACATTGTACAATGCTAAATATTACTCATGAGCCTATTTGCGTGCAGATTTTACCGCTTTCTCCAAAACGGGCCGCATTGAGACAGGAAGTGATGTCTGCATGCTTCCTGTCTACTGGAGTAGTGTCTTGCACTTTCACTTTCTCTTTTGAGCACATTGCTGGTGATTGTGGAGAGTGTTGGAGGTGTTTGGTGGTGTGTGCTGCAGTGTTGAGATTTTGAGAGTGTTGCTGTGTCCTGTTGATAGTGTCTGTGAAGTGTTGTGTACTTGTTTTGTGTGTGTTTTTGTCTCTTGTACTTACATTTGTCGGGTGTTTGTCTGGGGTAGTTAACTTTCTTAGTAGTTTTTGAGGATATATTAGAGGGTTATAATTTTTGGCTGTGGGCTCTCAGGTGTGCAGGGAGATGCTGGGTGTGGGCAGGGAGGCCAGGATGTCCGAGGGGGCATTGGGGGGCTTCCTCTGGATAATTAAATTCTACCTGCCCTTGATGTTGGAGAGGGGAGGCCGTATCCTTCAAGGATACAATGTCAGTGTGCGGAAGATGAGATGAGAGCGTGTGCGGGTGCAGATGCTCCGGTTCTTTGGAGTGGACCGTACCGTGCGCCAGTGGAAGCACTGCTGGCAGGATCTGCTGGCCCGTGAAGCTGACCTCTTGGACTACACGGGAGTCATGACTGGCAAACAGGGTGGTAAGTACCAAATCTACATTTCATTGTGATTGCTTTAACTAAAATAAATTAGGACGTGTGTGACACTGGTGTCACAGTGAAAAAAGGTTGGTGGGTGAGGTGGGAGATGTAATGCACTCACGCATAACATTGGCACATCCGAGACTCAACGCTGCTTCATATTGACAAGCATAGGGTGCTAGTATGTGTTAACCACTGCGCAGGAGCAACACTTAGCACTGTTGTGCCATAGCTGGCACACCTGCACAAAGAGTGCGTGCATGCAGAATATTGTTTGTGTACGGCAGGGGTGACTGTACATGCACTATCCAAGGAACTCTTCATGTGAGCAGTGTGTTGGCCAAAAGGTAGTGTTAAAATGCTTTCCTCATGAATTGTGTTACGTTACCTACGCGGCCCTGTGGGCATAGTTGATGTGTGACAATGCATTTAATAGGGACAAATGGTCAAAGGAAATTGGACATGTCCAGATTGTCATACACCAACAAGCTCTATGAAACTGCCTTGTGCAAGCAGCATGTCATGACCAGACTTACACATTCCATGGATTGTCCAGTGATGGTATGAGTTCCTCAGCCTGGCGCAGGGGGTAGTTTTCCAGCTGGCGTCCACAAGAGGACAGGACACCAACCATTACGGTGTCAAGGACTGAGGGTATCACAGGAGCAAGCGCCATCACCTAGATAGGTTACCACTAGATTTGGCGGGACTGCGTGCCCGCAAATAGGAACAGTGGTAGGTAGGAACTCCTCCACCTCACCACCTCGTGTAGATAGTTTCCTATAGGTCCTGAAGAAATGCATAGCATCATAACTTGATCATATTGCGTGAAACATGTCGACCACTCGTTAGAGCCGAGCTTTGCTCTTCTGGTTTATTTAGCCAGCGAGCAGCCGCTCTTCTGTATCTTTTAATAAGGTGGATGACCAGCTTATTAAACTCACTTTTGGATTATCCAACCTTTTTAACCACTTATTCGCATCTACACTCACTTCTAGGGCCCTCACACCCACAGCACCATACGGCAGGAACAGAAGATCTCCGTTAAAGAGCCCCTTTATGGGTGCCCGTCGGGTATTGCACCGCCGACCCGACGAGGAGCAAGTCCATATGATGAAGCATGACACCTAGCTTGCTGGGTGTGTGAGGACTCTAGTTCCGCCTAGGAGGACTCCCCTCCTGTGGTCCCCACTTCTGTTTTTCCATCTCCTTTGGGGAACAGCGTACCCTTCTTAGTTTACATACAAG
Organism: Calotriton arnoldi; assembly: GCA_963921515.1. Classification (NCBI taxonomy): domain Eukaryota; kingdom Metazoa; phylum Chordata; class Amphibia; order Caudata; family Salamandridae; genus Calotriton; species Calotriton arnoldi. The sequence goes on from CAWUFW010001414.1 coordinate 1,711,002, forward strand.
CCAATAAGCCACAATCCCCAACATCATCCCTGACAGAAGTGCAAGCAGAAATACCAATTTTTAAACTTTTATTTGAACTGTAAATATAATTAACGACCCTAAACTAACACTGAACACTAGAACTACTACTATAATCTAAACTAACTAGAAAAATCTTACTTACCTAAACTATCTACCCTAACTAATCCTAACCACACACTAACATATCTTAGACATCAACCCCCCTCCCACCCTTCAGGCACACCACGAGACAGGACAAAGACATCTAAGCTATACACAAACTAACTACACATGTAACCTACACAAAGATATCTTTTTTGTATTTTTTTGTATTTTATAATTCAAAAAATACATCAACCCCCTACCCAAAGGAAAAGGTAACTTATCCCCAAATACGGCATAATAATATATAACTAAAATCTACCTTAAAAGCTAACACTAACTATAACCTACGCTAAAACTACACTACCTAACAATTAAAAGAACTAACCTAACACTACCTAATAACAGATCTTAAAACATTGTGGCAAGGGGGGGATGGGGTCCAACATCTCCAGGCATCATGGCAGTCCAAAATGTTTTTTAAGGTCCGTTAAATGTCTGTTCATATCATCCATTTCCCGCCGCATCACTGCCAGGAACACATTGTTGTCATGAATCACCCTCCTGTCTCTAACTGTAAATGGCACCACCTGATCACCAGGTGCAGGTGGGACTGTCCCTTGGGGGGGGTGTCTGTAGGGGGATGTGACACCTGTCCAGGCTGGGACCCACCACTGACGCCAGAGGGGCCTGGGATGGGCTGTGTGCCAGTTGCCGAAATCTCGGGCACCGCCTTCCATGTCCCTTTCTTGCGTTCCTCCTGGTGCCTCTTGGCCATGTTGCGGTAACCCTTTGCCACCTTCTTTACGTGCTTGAAGCGGTCCTTCCTCACCTGGAAGGCATGTTGTCCCCCTGGGGTCATGTCATCTGTAAAATATCAACAATGGAAATTTTGAGTCCTTTAGACTATGTCAAAGTTCTGCAAAAACATCTGTAATATAAGATCACTTAAGCATGGGAGCCTACACTCCAGCGTAACTATGTGAAGTCAGAGAGTGACCTGGACAACAAAATGTTGACGCATGGATCAGTGACTACATGCTGGGGAGAGTGACATGACAGTGCATGGCATGGTACATGTACTGTCACAACCAAATGGGACTGACAGTGTCAAACGATGGTGCCATGACATACCCGGACTGAGGGTGACATGTACAAGCAATTAGGAGGAGGGAGGCATTATCCCTCCATGTATAGCACCACCCTCATCCTCTCCTGTGACACAGTGCTGCATGATATGTGCAATGCCCATGTGCAGGCCTGTGTGTCCCCCAGCAACTGTGTGCAGTTCATCAAGTCATCGCCAACACAGGCACTCTTGCACAAAAGTGCATGGGTGTCTGTGTGCTGGGGGCCTGGTAAATGTTTTGGAAGTTTACCCAACCTGCTCTGGAGATATCCGGGAACAGCCCTACTCACACTTTCAACTATGCTGCATCATGCAGCACACATGTAAACACGTTGTATGGATGAATGCTGAGTTATACATGATGCGCTGTCCTGCTCTCCAACACTACTACACAATATGTGAAGTGTTGCCGCAGAAAGGGGGAAAAATCGTTTCCTCCAAATTCTCAATCCCTCATGCATGTCTTGTATCCACTCAGCTCACTCTGTAGTGAATCAATATAAGCATGCCTTTACAACGCAAAAAGTCACAATGCATTCCCCATTGTAACGGCACCCTTCAGTCATGATGCTCATAGTGTTATTAGGGGTAATGCTTTCTCGCATATAGCATTTGCTAGCCCTGCATTGTCAAATAAATGGCACAGCAATGGAGGCAGAACCAAACCATGCGTGGGAAATGCATGCACAGTAATGACAACACTTGGGACAGAGGAGTTCCCACACCTGGTCCAGAGTTAATCAGGGAATGGCCTAAAGGAGACAACTTGTCGACACCATTGCAGGGGACAAACATGCCAATGAGATTCATGGGGCCACCTTTGCTGGGTGTTTGGGGAACGTGCCATTGATATGCTTGGCTCAAAGATACACACTGCCACTTCTTTGAAGATGGCATGCAGCATACCTACAAAATCACAGTGCCAAACTGTGTCTGCGCACTTACAGTCTGAAAAGCAATGCCTCCTTGTGCATCATCGGGCACACTTGCACAGTCATCTCATGCAAGGATGTAGATGCATTCCATGTCATCTGATATTTATCAGCAACCCTACTTACATGTCTCCTCTCCTATCAGTGTCCTGTGCAATCCACAGGCATGTGCTGTGGTGACAGTACCCATAGACCTAGGGGCATATTGACAAGGAAGTTGCGGAGACAGGCGTTAGCCTCCTTGGCTTAACGCCTCTCACCGCCAATTTGTAAACGCAAGTCTGCACCATATTACCAAGGATGTGGTGCAGACTTGCGTTCCCCCCGGCGATGGTGGCAAGTCTCACAACTTAGCCGCTAGGCAGGCACACATGCACCAGAGTACAAGGGTGTGTGTGTGCAGGGGAGGTATTTTTTCTGTACAGGAAGGTGCCCCTTCATGGCCATAACCAATCCTAGTATACCATGTTGTAACTTTCATGTGTGCTGAGTCGAGCAGCACACAGGAAAGATCCAATTTTGAGTATTGTAAAGTTTTTCTGTATGGACCGGAAGGGCCACCGTCCTGTACATATACAGACCATTTCATTTTGCTTACTCAATGTGTGTGCTGCACAAGGCAGCTCACATGTAAAAAGAAAATATGATGAGAAAAAAAGATTCATCCTCATTTAGCCAGTTTACGACCTGGATGTCATTGTTGTTAAATTGTGCGCTGCCATCTGTCATCGCCGCACTTGTACATAGGTGGCAGCGTCAAATGCAATGGCTGTTGCTGTTGAACGCCAACCGCAACACCCACTGCACGCCACTTTCACGCTAAACACAGCGTGAAAGTGTGCCTTATTACAAATGAAGCGTTATTACACGTGAAGTGGATTAACGCTGGCTCGCTCATGATGCTAGGCCCCTATTGACAACACCACTTCAATGAAAGTGATGTTGTGTTGGCAATAGGGTCTCGATGATATGCACCTTACTTACTATGTGTATCACAGACTGGGGATTGGCAAGGTTACAACAGTGAGACCAGTGCATTGCTCATACTTCACTTACTGATTTGTGCACACTTCTGACTTCAGCAATACATCATCACACTGTAGGCAAGGGACATGTGATACACACCCATACTGCATACTACAACGTTGATCATTTGACCCAGACATCCATGACACCGCACTATGCCAATATATTTTGTAACAACTCACCAGTGGCGTGTGGGTCCTCGAAGCTGTCGATGTCCCCCTGTGTGAATAGTGGCCGACCATCTGTGAGATAAGAAAAAATATATGTGTTGGTATCAGACGTTAAATCATATGTGTCATATTCCTCATACCAATCATCACCATAACAGAAAATGCTACGTAACTGTAGAGTTGCGTTTCATGTTGGATACATGATTTTGTCCACTTTGACTGCCATTCACAACAGAACAGTGAATGCTGAGTCGGGACAAACCAGACTGTAATGCTAGCTAACATGCAGATGCTAGTGGTGTGAGACATCCACAAGGCAGCATTACTACATGCATCATGATGTTATACATGCTCTTTGTACAATTGCATTGCTGCTGCTTAGCATGAAGTATTGTGTCAGGATACCTTAGATGTGAGCACAGTGAACTTGCATGGATGGCAGGGTGGCAAGTAGTATTTATGGCCTAGTCTAGGGACTGTTGTTTGTCACGTTCTACATCTTAAGTGTGACTCACATAGTTGTACAGCACATTGTTGCACATTTACAACACAACCTAGGGACATGGCATTGAGAGTATATATATATTTTGCTAATGTTATCCATCATTGAGATGGATGTATGCGCAGGGTAACACAGATTCCGTCACACACCTCCATATCAGATGCTCCTGGCGCTGAGTCCATCTACATTGCACAGACCTTTGCACACTTTCTGCATATTGCCAGTGTGTCAGCTTCCTCTGAATTATATGTTCCTGTGCATGGACGCTCAAACTCAGGCACATGCATGATTTATTAAATTTGTGTGTCCACTGTGTACGGCACATGGCACAACAGTCATCCTGATTCAGATAAGTAATCTGAGAGTAAGTAATGAGTTTACAATTTACGTTATTCACAAATGGCATTTATGAGTAGTACAGTTAGGTATACTGACTTCACTTCTCATCAATGCCTTTCGTGACTCACTTAATATTTCAAAATGTTATTTTGACACAGGTAACGTATTGTTGCGTGCACACTGTTCTGCTGCACACAAGGGGGTAAATGTTGCATTGCTCCCTGTAGTGACAGTGTCATAGCTACTTGTCCCAGCTGTTCCTCTGGCATTGTCTCATAGTGATGCCCCCCTTGAAATTTTGGCCTTGCATCTGAATATGTGCTAAGTGCAGTGCACCATGCATCCCTAGACACATTGACCAATACGCTGACAGTGATCACAGCAGGAGATGTGTAAAAATTTGTTGTGCATTGTTTGTCCACGGGAAGGGGCTGACTGACGTCTTGCACTTTGGTGTGGGTTCCTATTGGCAACTCAACTTCACTGATGCAGACATTGTGGTTCCATATGTGTATGGTAGACATGTGCCCTTACGTGTCTTCATCAATGTGAATATGGTGTGCACCATCTTGGGATGTGACATGCAATGCGCACCATCACAACAGGCTTTGTCCACCACGTAGAGTGTGAGTAGATATGCCAAGAGAAAATTGTTTGCAATTGTTAAGGGGGACACTACTTGTGGCCTGCTACAAACTTTGACATTTTAGCACACATGCCAATTTCCGTATTATACGTGGGTATAGGTTGTGATATAGCTAGATTGTATTTCTTTTGCAATGAGGGCACAGATAGTTGGCACATACACGGGCATCTCACTGCCTATCTGTGTCAGGTAAAACATGTACATTGCTCGTATTTCCCTTGGGGTACCTTCTGGTGGATTCATTGTCCATACACTTTTTACAGACTTCTATACTTTATTGGTCATAGACAACACACAACAGTGTGAGTTCAAGATTTTAATGTACATTAACAGAATGAAGACTGGACCAGTGCTTGGCCATACAACCACACATTGCATGGATGCCCGTTAGAGGGCCAGAGTCCTTTGTTAGTAACAGGTCCAAGGGAAGAGGCACAGTTCAGTCCGCAGGCTGATTGCAGTGTCATTGGTAAGAAAAATATGATTTGGCAGTCTATGTGGAGGTCCAAGGTGAGTTTCGGTGGACAGTGGAAGACAGTGGAAGGTGATCTTCCGTGGCATGATACTAAGCCCAGAACCAAGAAGAAACAGGCCTTTTGGCGTCAATGTATGCTACCGCTTTCTCCTTTGCAATAATGCACTGTCATCCTCATCTTCCTCCTCTGAGGTGTCATGTGCCTCACATGTGTGTGGTGGTATAGTGGGTGCAGCACTGTGAGGCACTGACACATCAGGGGGCGGAGCTGAGGATGTAGAAGCAGCAGCAGCATTCATTGACACCAGACCTTGGGGCAGCAATGCAGTGATGAGCAGCTGCAGGGCATGATAGATTCCAGCAACATTGCACTGGTGTTCAGCCCTGGCAGCCAATTGTTGTGCCTGCATCCGCTCCATGCTCGCCATTATCTTACGGATGTTGGACAAATCCTGGCTGAGATTGCTGGAGCCACTCTGACCAGACAGTTGGTGTTGTCTCAGAATCATGACTCCAGCAATGTCAGCAATGGACCGTTGGAGAGCATCGAGTGGGCTGTGGGTGTCCGTGAGCTTCTGTATGTGGTCCAGGATGGGACTCAGACACCCACGTATGGCATCAAGTTTGGCCGCCAGCATCTCAAACCCCACCGGCACCTGATCAGCCATCTCCCGCTGGACCTCTAGCACACGGCGTTGGAAGGCCAGATGTGGGTCCTCGAGGTCCTGGGAACCAGATGTGGTTGGAGGTGCTTGCTGCTGGTTGGTTTGTGCAGGGGGTGGGGTTGCCGCGATGCTGCTGGGTTGCCCTGATCATGGAGGTGGGCTGCTGAGTGAATTGAGCAGAATTTGCAGTTCATCCTGATTAATGGTGGTGTAAACGTCCTCGTCATCAGTGAAGGTTGGGCCAGTCTGCTGTCCAGGAGGTGGTGTCTCTCCCTCTGCAATGTGATAGGGGAGATAAAAATGAACTGTGTGTTTCATGTATGATCATGCATTGTATGAGTTTACAAGCAGACTGCAGGACAGTGTACATTCTGACAGTTTATTGGGAGATGCCTATTTGTTGGGGATAGTGATTATTTTGAGGACATAACCGATCTGATGTTGTTGTTGTACATTGTCATCTCACAGTTTACAGCTATGACAAAGGATGCTTGTCGTATTTGTACCCACAAACGGCACATGTTGTGTCCTATGTTCTTTTGTGTGAATGATGCAGTTTGTTCCACATATTAGTCAATGTTGATGAGCTAAGATTAGTATGTGTGATTGTGGCACCTGCAGCTTTAGTTTTACTGTCCGTTATACCTTTCAGGCAGTGAGCCTTTCACTTCTGTGCATTTACAATGCTGAGATGTCACAAGCTGGGTGGAATATGGCTCTTGGTCAGAGTTGGGAGACTTGTGCAGTGTTTGTCATCAGATGTCTTGTTTACGTCAGGGGTTGTATGTACACGAGGATGTGTCAGAGTGTGACCTGCTCCTTTAAGGATGTGGTCCACACTCAGCCACCTCAGTGAGGTGGCCAGCACCATGTTAAGATGTTGTGCCTGCAGGCATGCTATTCATCATGCACTGCCACTTGCCTTGTCAGTGTGGCTCATGGACACACAGCTTTGCAGGGTAATGCACATGTGCATGTGTTTTGTGCAAGATGAGTTATGTGTGAGGAGGGCCCCCTTTGTGCACATTAGCAATGAGAGCCTACTTGGTGTTTCAACGTGTGCTGCACTATGTAGTACACATGTGCATCCAGGTAGCTTTGTCTATTGTCATTGTTCTTGTGTGCATGTTGTCCATCATTTTTTATCCTGCATGCATTGATTACTGCCCTCCTGTTGGCTTACCCGTTGTGAGTATGGTGCATAGTGAGTTTCTATTGTGGTTGCTGCTGTCTAAACTGACAGTGTCAACACCCATTACCCTCAAGGTTGACCCCACGTATGGTGTGTAAGTGGTCTGTGATTTGATGTATGTGCATTTCATGATGCCTATTTATGGTGCTCAGGCCTTGTCACTGCCACCCTCAGCAGAGATGCAAATGGCAGGGTGATGTGTGTTTGTGTATGTGCCACGCAGCTGATGACATGGATGATACAGGCTGTCCTGGTTCTGGTTATCAATGGCTGGCTTAGCATGTGGGTTATAACTACCTGACTGCAAAATAGTTCACTGACAGATTTGACTTACCAAACAGTTAAGTTTAATTGCACATGATGGTGTGATGGGCAACTCACATCAGGACTGATGTGGAATGCTGTTTTCTGTGTGGCAGATGTGTAGACTTGGGGGTGGAGGAGTGCAATTTGACCTAAGGGTTGAGGGTGACATTTCTGAATTTCTCTTTAATTGTTGCAACTTTGCTATCCTTGCTTGTTGTCATACTTTGGTTGTCATACTGCTTTACAGGCACATTTAGGTTCTGTGAGTATGTCACACATACAAGGCATGCAGTACTTAATTGTGTGACACATTCCTAATCTGCATTGTCCACGTACTGTGGTGTTGTAGGTATACCCCCTCTGCAAATTGTATTCCATCCCACTTCGAGTCAAGTCTGCTGTTTGTGTGCATTTTTGGATGTGCATCTTTTAGCCAGCGGTCTACATGGTCACTTTGTTGTGACATTGCATGTGTGTCTGGTATGCAGACTCACTAGATGCTTCCCCACTTGGTGTACACAGGACTGCATCTCATGTACAGGCAAGTGTGCACATTGCCTGGAGATGCGTGAGGATGTCATGATTTCCCCCTTGCCTCATCAGCACACATATACCAACCGTCTGCACAAGGACACATCTCTCTCTGACGCCAAAATGATGATGCACTGTGCAGGTGACTGCTCATGTGCACGAGTAGGCATGCCACCACCAATGTCAGCACACCTGCGACATTGTGCACGTGTGTCTGAGTTGTGTGCAGGAATGTGCATGTTCAAATAGGTGGACTTTACTGCACATACACAACCTTGCACACAACTCAGACACACGTGCACAATGTTGCAGGTGTGCTGACATTGGTGGTGGCATGCCTACTCGTGCACATGATAAGTCACCTGCACAGTGCATCATCAATTTTGCGCCAGAGAGAGATGCGTACTTGTGCAGGCAATTTGTATATGCGTGGTGATGAGGCTAGGGGGCCATTTTGCCACCCTGCCGCATCTCAAGTTAATGTGCCACTTTGCCATTTCCTGTGGCATTTATTTTGTGGTCTGAGGGTGATCTTGGACTATATTGTGCTTAGTTTTCTGTGCACATTTCAAGGTCTGTGTGCCTGCCAATATGTGTCTTGCAATGTATTGTTTGAGTAGGGTAATATGTGTCTGTGCCACCATGTACAACAGTATCCAGGACATGATCCACAGTAATTATGTGTATGCACTGCGAGATATTTCATCGTGCACGAGTGCCATTGGGCCCATCCGCCCCATCCCCTCAAGTCCCTGGCTCTTACTCACCCTGTTGTTGTTCTGTCTGGTCACGGTCAACTGTGTCCTGGCCCACAACTCCAACCACCGTCTCCTTCCTGATGACTCGGGAAACCTGCTCCTCCAACTCATCCAGCTCCTCCTGTGGCGCTGGACTCCCACCTCCAGTCTGCATTGCTGCTTTCACGTTGGCTGCTAGTTTCTCCTTGGTCTTGCACTTTGTATCATGCCAGCGCTTCTTGCAGTCGTCCACTGTCCTCCTCCTCTCTCCAAAGGCATTCACCTTGGCCACAATGTCCTGCCAAATTAATTTTTTTCTTGCCAATGTCACTGTGGAGGTGACAAACAGTTCTTGTTGGTGTTCAGTCACCTCCGCAATCAGGACCTGGTTTTCCTGCGGGCTGAACTTGGGGTTCCGCTTCCTCTTGGCCTTCACATTGGGCTCTGGCTGGTCCTGGGTATTTGTGGGGTTGTTGGTGGCCTCTGCACTGGTCCCAGCTTCATCCCTGGCTCCTCTGCTATTTTCCATTTTTTTTTTTCCTGCTTGGAGGGCCTTTTGTAGTGCATTTTCACGCCGAACGTGAGAAATGCAGGCCTGGTGCCAATAAGCGATCAAATTCCGTTGCTAATTGGCACATCAGCACTTTTTTTACGTTAGCGCCAGGATTTTTATCGCCGTCACGCTGAATCTATCGCCGTCCATTTCCGCCAGAAAGGGAAGCTATCGCCTGTTAGCGGCGTGTTGCTAATACGCCGCTAATGCGGCAATAGATTCCGGCGATAAAAAATATCGCGCTAAAAGCGGTTAGCGATAAATATCGCCATTTGTTGCTAAAATCCCCCCCAATCTTCTTAATCCAGAAACCGATCTGATTTCTCAAAATGTGTCCACTCACAATAATAACAATGTTAACGAGTGTAAATGTGTATCACAATGATGGATAAACCCGCTATGAATAAATATAGTAACTCACGACAAAACGTCCCTAAATCTCCAATTTTTTTAAACCAACTCTAGCATAGTCCTTAAATTCGCTCCTTCTCGTGATAATCTGTACCAATAAATTAGATATGATGACACAGAAAAAAAGACATGCTGCTGATGCCAACTAAATCAACAGATTTGCAAATAATAGACATACCTCCGTATTACTTGTAATAGGAGGAATGTACTTCAATGTGCTATCACAGTGACTAAAGCTCCAAAAAAGCTGAACCAATGTAATATGTTAACCTGAACTGAGAGTTACAAAAAATAGGAGTAGGTCATTATCCTACGCCGAGTTTATCCAATGAGTCTGTGTGTGCTAAATAGTTTATGTTGCTTCCTACCTTCGCGAGGTGTTTTTGTAAACACCATCACTCTGATCAATGCTGTTGAGACCGCGGGCATGAAACGATGGTGTAATGTGTGCAATGAAGACGGACTCTTTACATAGTCTATACTCAGTTTTTCACCACAAAAAACAGCGCCATCTTGCAATGTAAAATAAAACCTTGAACATTCTGAAATGTCTCTAGAATACTGATGTTGCCTGAATCTGTAGTAAAAGGATACCTAATGGGCTCTTATGTGAAACGCCACTGAGATGTTATCCGCTGAATGATACACAAAATGGAAAAATCATAACCAATGTCTACTTTTTACTGATGTAGCCTAAAATCTGTTGTGAGAAAGTTGCCTAATGAGCTGTTATGTGAAGCGTCCCTAAGATGTAATACAACATGTAATGCACAAAATTAGTCATATCCATGTCTCTGTTATTAGGGGCCAGATGTACGACCATTCACTTTAGCGAGTCGCAAATTGCGCCGAATTGCGACTCACAATTTGCGACTTGCTAAAGTGAATGTACAACAGTGTCTCAGAATGGAAAGAAGCTGGAGAGCGAATTACTGTGCTAAAAAGGTTTTTTGCCTCAGAAAGAGTACCCTGTGAGAAGTCAGTGTTATAGACCAAGACTGCATACTCAGAGAAAGGTAAAGGACAAAAGTGAGAATAATAGAACATGAAGAACAAGTACTTACAGGTATATAGATTCTGAAGGATAACACAAAGGAGTCTAGTGAAATGAAATCCAGGTTTCAAATAAATAGGAAATGTAGAGAAGTCCTGTATACAGAAAAAAGGAGGGAAACATCTGAGGAATATAATCCATGAAGAAATGAGTTCTACCTACTGTGAGTACAATGAGCAAGATGGATTTTTTTTAAAATTATATAACTACCTTAGATTCCAGACATGAATCTTCATCTTGCGCAGTGTCCTTTCTGCAGCAGGCTACCTGTGTGCAGTTAGCGGGCTACGAATAATGGTAGTCTCACATGGGCAGTCCACATACGTGTGCACACGTGTAACCAGCCAAGTGCCCCTTAACATAGCTGCTTTGCAGTGGCCTTATTTTAAAAGGCAGACACTGGTGTCAAACATGTGCAGTCCATTTTTCATGTGATACAGTGGTTGAGACACAAGTAGCGCGATTCACCCACAGTAAAAAGTCAAAAAAATGTAATCAAAAAGCAAACAAATCTGGGCATATGAATGGGCAGAACCCATTTTTATCACTTTGCATTTGCTTACCATGGGACATCTTTTCTATCTTTAAAAGTTTCAGATTGAAATTTTTAGTTTCTCTTTCATACACTTTGGATTTTACGGTTTTTTCATGAGTCCACGATTAATAGGATTTAGGTTTTGTACTACCCTCTTGGTCCACGTTATTTGTTCTTCACAGCAGAAATTGGATTTAAGCATTCCTCAACAATAGGTCCACTTGGCTGGACTCACCTTCTCCTGGAAGATTAAGAGAATGGGGAAGAATCTGCATATGTCATTAACCGTACCTTCACTGACAAGCCTGTGCATGCCTTTGCCACAGTGAAAAAGGGAAACAGGGAGACCTCTGGCACTAGTCATAGCAGGGGCTCCCTTTCAAGTCTTGGAGGGAAGAAACCAGTTTTGCATTGTCAATTATGGGTGAAGCTAAGCCATAGGGAGACCTCTTCTAGACATCCATTTGATGTTGCCAACTTCAAAATTACACACACATGCTTTGAAAAGAAGTGAAGGGATAATGTTGCATCCCTGAATTGGGCAGAAATGCCCATCTTCTACACTACTCTTCTCCACTTTTAAACCCCTTCATAGGTGAAAACTTTGAGAGAAGAGGGAACTGCTGAAGAGAAAGGAAGGCCTGCTGTGTGGCAGAACCCTTGTCTGTATTAAATGGTGTCCTTGGACATGGACTTTCTAGGACTTTGTTAGACCCCATATCCAGTGTCACTAGCACAGTCCATGCCACTCTCTCTGTGGGGCATTAGATAGATGGCTTGTTGGAGACCCTAGAGGAGCAGATTCCCTTGGAATTCAGTGGACCAGTTCTGGCTGATGATGATGAAGCACGGGGTACCACAGGCCATGCAAGGCACTTGGGTTGCATGCAAGTAGCCAAGAGGCTGGTGGATCTGAAAGGTGCAGGCGGGTGGTGTACTCTTCTCTGAAGGCCAGAGAGTGCTGCTCCTGAGAGACCCTTGGCAGAATGCTGGGACTTGAAGAATCAGGAGGGCAGGCGCCTGAGGCCAGGAAGAGCGAACCAAACTCTTTGCCCAATGGTAACAGAGAGAGTAGGGAGAGGTTGAGTGGAGTGATTGGCCTTCCTCTCCCTGTGTTAACACTCTTGGGTGGAAGAGGGTTTCCCCCACTGGCTGAAATGAAAGTGCACAGCAGAAAAAAAATCAGTCTGACTGTGCGGGTTTGGGCTCCTGTTAAGACATATGGGAACACAGGCACTCACCTAAAAAGAGGAAAGAAAAAAAGAAATATGCACTTATGGGCACTTTGAAAAGAATCTGGGCTACTTCAAAGGAAGAACAATGGCCCAGCATAGATTATCCCATAAACCCAAAAGGGCTGATAAAAACTTCCATATTCACTTGGGGGCACCCAAAAGAGGCACCACTGGCAATGCTACAGGTGAGCCTGGGGAAAGCCAGGAGTGTTGCAGACCCCACAAAAAGTCCCAATACATTTGGTGACTGCCACCCTAAGTATCATTAGGCAGAAAAAGAATAATTCCGGGATACATTTCCTGTTATTTAATGCATTTTTGCAGTTTATTTTTTTAGTTCAGAGGTCCTGGTGTGCACGAGCTTGTGTTGAAATATTCTCTAGTTGCTGGGCACGCTTAGTAAAAATAAGACATTTGAATGTGAAATATGTATATTTCATGTACATGTATATTTTGAAATCTAGAAATGCTGCATCTTTCCAGTGTCACTGCAAAGTTGCAAAAACTGCATATTTTGATACCTCTGCAAATGCATTATGGTTAAACTGGTTATGTTTACATTTTCATATTAAGATGACGCCCTCACCAAATATGCAGGCCTATTTTTTAATTAATGCACTTCTCATGATGTGCTAGGCACATTGTGGGGCATTGATTTTAGTGATTAGGGCATGCTTCTGTTCATGCTGAATAAAGTCTCACCGACCCAGATATTTCACAGACAGCATTCGTCTCCATTAAAAAATGACGGGAGGAAGGAAGAGTTCCCTTTCAAATGGCTGCAGGAAGAAATTGATGACACGCAGAGCCAGATATTGATTCACTTGTGTTTCAAAAAAGAAAAGTTAAAATGGAGCTACATTGGTAAAAAACACACGACTTCTATTTTGACATCTACATACAGAGAAGTAAACACCTTATTCCACCTCCATTTCTAAATTGAAGGACATCTAAAATCAAATGCTTGGAGTATTCAAGACAGATAATGAAAAGTACTGGGATAGAAACGAAAAGCTAACTTTCTAATTAACACTCCTTGTACACAGAACTGAACACATTACAGTTATGAGTCTAAATTACAGAGCGTCAGCTGTAAAATCAAAGGGGGATATTCACAAGAACGTGCGATAAACATCGCCAAAATCGGATAACGCAATTTCTCATATCGCCGTCTATCGCGGGGAAATAACCCCGTGTCAACGTCGTATTCACAACACGGCGGTAACATGCGATAGTTCCCCGATAACGCCTCAAATGTCCGCGATACAACTATCGCGACGGCGATAAAAAAGGAAACCCGAACGCGGAAAAAGTTGCGATGGGCCCAACCGCGATAGAAAAATCGGCGACAAGCAGCGCCAGGCTTGCAATTCCCACGTCAGGCGGGAAAAATCACCATAAAAGCCGCAAAAAAAAACAAACCACATAACAACTGCGAAGCACAATGGAGGCAGCCGGAGCAAGTACTGAGGACATCCCGAACCCCACAAGCCCCACGGAAGACCAGCCTGGGACCTCGGGGTCAGGGAAGGGCAAGGAGAAGAAGAAGAGGAAGACGCGGTTCAGTCTGCAGGAAAACAGGATCCTGATTACGGAGGTGACAGAACACCATCAACACCTGTTCGTCACCTCCACTGTGTCATTGGCAACTAAAAATGGAATATGGCAGTCCATCATGGACAAGGTGAATGCAGTCAGAGTGCTGAGGAGGACAATGGAAGAGCTCAAGATGCGCTGGAATGATGTGAAGCGCAAAACCAAGCTGAAACTCACCAACAACCGCAAAGCAGCAATGCAGACTGGGGTTGGGAGTCCTGCGCCACAGGAGGAGCTGGATGAGATGGAGGAAATGCGGTCCACAGTCATCAGTGTGGAGACGGTGGCAGGAGTCGGGGGACCGGACACTGCTCAACATGACCTGACACAACAGCAACAGGGTGAGTAACCACCAGGGACTGGGGGGACGGGGGGAGATGGGCACAATGGCACACATGCACAAGTAAGTACAGCACATCTGCGGACAAACCATGCCCAAGAGTCACAACTCCGACCAAGAGCCCAATTTACCCAAGTCTGCAACAGCTCAGCACTGTAGAAGCACAGAAGTGAAAGGCACACCGCCTGAAAGGGAGAAGGGCCAGCCAAATCAGAGCTGAAGAGGCAAATCACCCACAATGCAGCACACACACATAACACTCAGAGCACCTCAACATTTACAACAAAGTGGACCAAACTGCTACACTTTCACAACAGAACAGAGGACACAACTGCTGCCGCTTGTGTGTAGAAAATGGCCATTCGCATTTGGCATAGCAGGAAACTGTGAGATGATAATGGACAAATACAACCTCACATCCGTGATGGTGGCAAAATGTCAACTGTCCAGCATTAAATAGGCATCTCCACATAAACAGTCATAATGTACATTGACATGCAGTCTGTTTGTAAACTTGGCCAATGCGTCAACATACATGTGAACACAATGTCAAACTGCATCTCCCCATCACATTGCAGAGGGAGAATCATCACCTCCTGCAGAGCAGACCATACTCCTCATCACCGATGATGAAGAGGACCTACACACCATCGACCCCGACGCCCTCCAACAGCTCATGGACACCCTCAGCACCTCACCCCCAGGAGCAGGGCAGCCCAGCTGCATCGAGGAGAGCCCACCCCCTGCACAGACCACACAGCAGGAAGCACCCACCACCACGGCCATCTCCCAGGATCCCCACGAGCAACACATGGCATTCCAACGCCGTGTGTCGCAGGGCCAGAAGGGGATGGCAGAGCAGGTGCGGGTGGGGTTCGACCTCATGGCAGCCAAACTAGATGCCATACGTGGGTGTCCAAGTCCCATCAGGGACCACCTACAGGCCCTAACGGACACCCACAGTCCGCTCCATGGTCTCCAACAATCCATGGCTGACATCGACGGAGTCATGACTCGTAGACAAGAACAACTGTCTAGTCAGAGTGGCTCCAGCGATCTCAGCCGTGAGTTGGCCAACATGGGGAGGAACATGGAGAACATGGAGCGGATGCAGGCGGGAAGAATGGCTGCCACGGCTGCACACCAGTGAGATGTAGCAGGGATCTACCATGCCCTGCAGATCCTCATCATGGCAGTGCGGCCACAAGGCCTGGCGCAGATGAATGCTGCAGCCACTACTCCCTCCACATCACCGCCCCCTGATGTGTCAGTGCCTCACAGTGCGGCTGACAATCCACCTCCGGCCCCTGATGTGTCACTGCCACAGACAAAACACCACCACCCACATGTGAGGCACATCACACATAGGAGGACGATGATGAGGATGAATCTGCCTTTGGGCTAAGTAGGAAGCGGTAGCATTCATCTCCGCCATATGGCCTTTTTCTGCTTGGTTCTGCCCTCTGCATCATGCCCAGGAATAACACCCTCCACTGTCCCCCTTAACACTCTGCGACACTCACCTTGGCCCCCGACATGGACTGCTACATTTGTTTAGGCAACCAATGACACAGAAATCAGACTGCGGACTGAACTCCCTCTCCTACGATGTACTTTTCCCTCCCCAAAGGACCCTGGCTGGCCCTCCACGGGGCAACATTGTAAAGTAGCGTGTGCATGGCCAGATACTGGTCCACCTTCACCACTCCACCGAATGTGATTAAGACATTCAAATTCACACAGATGAGTCATGTCCATGAGCAAGCAAGTATGAAAGTATGGATGTATGTAGGGGCAGTGATTCCAAACAACGGTGCTCCCTGGGAACTGATTTCAATGTGCATGTATGTCCGTGACCCAGATAGGCAGTGAGATGAATGGGAATGTGTGAACTAGCTGTGGCCTCATTGCTCCAAAACAACAATCTCGCTATTTCCAAACTTAGCCCCACGTCAATGTATGAAATAGGGCTGTGTGTCACAAAGGCAAAGTCAAAGTTATGTGGAAGCCACAGCTCGGAGCAATGATTGGTTTGAGTGTGGATCGCTTGGACTCCTGGGATGGTCGGTGCGTAAGTGTGAAGGTCATACCATGCAAGTGAACTACGAGCATGGACTCCTGTGTGTGGGGTGTGTATACGTTGGTCTCTGGTTAGCGCTGTGCGTAGTGTGGGAGTCATCAGCAGCTGCTATGGTATCGCTCAGGGGTGCCGGGCGCATGCATTCCCAAGGTCGGAGGTGCAGATGTGCTACCGCCTTCTTGTTCAGACAGAGGGGCTGTCATCCACAATGTTAGTTTGTCATCTGCTTGCACTCTGGAAATGTGATGGGGATTGGGTGGGGGGATGTCACTGCTTCACCTTCCGTCATGGTTGAACCCTTACCAGCCATGTACGTGCCCTCACGGTCAGTATTGCATGCTCTGATGTAGCAGTGTTGTTTTGCTGCAGTCTGACATTGATGGGTGCAGGTAGCTGTGAGGAGGCGGTTGACCACTCACCTTGCACCTATTTGCTGGCACTGAACACTACTCTTGATGGATGAAGTCTGTGTACACATGTGACCTGTACATGGCACATTTGACCAGGGGACACCTTGGTGTGTTCCACGCAAGGTTGAACTGCTGGCTTCTAGGTTGGTGTGCATCTCCCAATGTTGCTGAGGTGTCCACTGTGCCCACATCCCCCTTACGGCCATGTTGTTTATGTTGTGGGACTCGACACACAGGGTGTATATTTGCATCAGGCAGGTACATCTCTGACCACAAATGGCACCCTGTTGTCTTTTCCTGAACACCAATGACGGCCTTCATGTCATGTTCCTGTACACGTGGGACGCTGATGAGTGGCATGACGTACTACATGTGACACCCTGATATGGCATATCGAATACGTGACGCCCTAAACAGCCTCTCTGTACAGATGTGACATACACACCATCTCTTCTTGCAACATATGCGAATGTTAGCACTCAATGTTGCACTTACACCCATCAGAGTAATGTGCTAATGCAGAGGACTGACATGCACACAGGGAATGTGTTTTGCTAGGATTTTATTTGCACATGCTGGTCATGTGGTCATCTTGTACTGTGCCATGATTGCTGTGGACAGTCACAATGTGACGTGCTCATGCGAAGAAATTGTTGATGATTGTGTTCCTTCGGGCTATTCCTGCTGCGGCTGCAGTGGGGTGTGGTCCACCTGCATCATCTTCCTCATCATCGTCCGGTGCTTCCGGGACTTGGATCCATGGGGCATTGGTGCGTACACATATGTTGTGCAATACACAACATGCAGTGATCATCTTACACACTATTTCTGGGCTGTACAAGAGTCTTCCACCGGTGATGTCCAGGCACCGGAAACGTGATTTCAACACGCCAAATGTGCGTTCAACAATGCCCCTGGTGCGTTTGTGGGCCACATTGTACTGCCTCTGGGCCGGAGTGTTCGGGTCTCGGAGGGGTGTCATCATCCACGGGCAGAGTGCATATCCTTAATCACCTGTGAGAGGTAAGTGAGATTAGTGTTAAGTTGTGGTTCTGCATGCTGTGTTGGCAGACATACAAGTTTCGTGGTGTGTGATTTGTGCGACCTTGGGATTCATGTTAGCCATGTATTGCTGCCGGCAAATGTGGTAGGACAATGTGTATTACGTAGCCTCACAGCTGCTCCTCCCTCCCACCGAGCCTATTTACTTGTGTGTGCTGCGCGGTTGCATCACTTGCACTCCTACGGCACACCATTGTCATGCCTGTCTGTGCATTTCCGCGGGACTGACAGCAAGACTGTAATGTTGGCCGTTGAAGGTGGGCGGCCACGTGTGTGTAGGCCTATGGTAAGGATAGGGCGGACACAGATTTGGAGTTCTGGCCTGGCTGAACTCGTGCTGATATTGAGGCTGGGCCTTCGGTTCAGGCTGCGGCAATGTAGATACACACACAACAGTTGGCATGTATGAGCCGAGACCCCGAGCGGTCTCGTGCTCCTTTATTAATCCATTTGGCGAGGCCGCCCTCCTGGTGCATGCTACATTGCAACATTGTCGATTACAGGCCGGGTGGCGCAGATACTACTACGGAGACACACGCCATAGTCACCTTTGTGGCCAGGCCGGAACTGGACCACGCCCAGAGCCCAGAACTGAACCACGCCCAGAGCCCCGGGCCATTTCTCCGCACTCCTAACACGCGTGCGCCACTGCCGCGGCGCTGGGATGTCGTGCGCTTCAGAGTACGTCTCCAGACGATCTACCCAGGCTTACCGGTGGCCTGCCTGGGACGGGGGTGGCCCTGTGACTGTGAAGGGCTCCAGTGGTGTTACCGAGGACATGCTGTTGGCTACTGGAGGCGGACTTGTGGGGTAGGCCCTCGGGACAATGACTTGCGGTGCACTGAGTTCGGCCCACCGGAAGAGCTGAGCGGGTGTGCAGCCTGCGATGATGCAGGAGGCCTGGTGGCTGGACGGTGACTTGTGGTGCACTGAGTTAGTGGCACCTGAGGCCGACGGGCCAACCGCCATGTGGCAATGACTTGCGGTGCACTGAGGTAGGCCCACCGGAAGAGCTGAGCGGGTGTGCAGCCTGCGATGATGCAGCAGGCCTGGAGGGGCGGACTGGAAAGGATGTGTCTGTTACTTGCTATACCGCAGTGTGGTCAGATGGCAGCAGTAGCCAACTTGAAACTCCGCAGTGCGGTGCCGCTGGGTGCGCTGGGGGCCTGTTGCGCAGAATCCAGCGATTGGCTGAGGAGGCTGCCAAGCTCGCGGAGCCCGGCCTTGGAGATTTCACTGGCACGTGGTGGGCCCTCTTGGAGAGACGCCGGTGGCGGCAGGTGAGCAGTGAGGCCTGGGTGCGCAGGGGCGGGCATTCACCGCTGGGCGCAGGTCGGGTCTGGGGATCAGCAGGCTGGGGTGCAGCAGGTGCACAGGATCACGCAGGTACCACTGGTCATGACGGCGGCCTCGTGGCAGGGTGAGGGACGCCGCCCTGGCATACACGCCACTGCAGGCGATGACGAGATGTGTGCCAGGTGGCATGGGACATAGCCACCTTGTCGCCAGTGTGACTTTGCCCGTTGTAGGTGGTCGGCCACGTGTGTGTAGGCCTATGGTCAGGATATGGCAGACACAGAGCCACACGCAGTAGTTACTTTGTTGGCCGTCCAGGAAGTGAACCACTCCCTGAGCCCCGGCCTATTTAGTCACTCCCCTATGCTGGACTGGTGTGCGCCGGCCCTACCCACTATGCTTACGCTTACAGGGGGGCCGACATGGCTACTTGTCCAAGGTGTTCCCCACTGCCTGTGATGACATGGTTGCGTCCACGACACTACAGACTCCAGCAGTATGTGTCCACATGGACATGTCTGTGCTCTGCATACTCAAGACTGTCCAGCACCTCACCGCCACACTTGGCATTGTGTACATTGTCATCCATAGGTCCATTGCCTCCTTCGCACAATTGTGGTTCCCACCTCTCCCCACATTCTGCACATGTGTGGCAGTGGGGCTATGCCTTAGTGTATGGTTTGTCCACATTTCTGGCCCCTCTTACCACGGTTACTTGTGTTGTCGTGTCTGGCAGGTGTGCATGTTGTTTTTTTTTTTAGAGTTTTATATAGCGCGAACTAGACCCGAGAATCGGGTATCAGAGCGCTTTACATGAGGACCAGTTTCGTTACAGAAGGACACATTCATTTTTGTTAGG
The DNA here is from genome assembly GCA_963921515.1 of Calotriton arnoldi. Classification (NCBI taxonomy): domain Eukaryota; kingdom Metazoa; phylum Chordata; class Amphibia; order Caudata; family Salamandridae; genus Calotriton; species Calotriton arnoldi. Next base: position 1,731,185 of record CAWUFW010001414.1, read on the forward strand.
CACGGGGAGATTAAGTGATTTGCCCAGAATCACAGGATGTTTTAGCGTCGTTGCCGAGACTCAAACCCGGTTCCCCAGCTTTGAGGTCGACCGCTCTAGCCGTATGGCTACATCCTCTCTTGGTTGGCATGTTGAATGTGATTTAGTTACCTGTCTATTCCCACAGTTGTGCATTGTGTGATTGTGGAATTGAGGTGTGTGGTGTGTTCCGTTGGTACTTACCAACGAGCAGTGCATTTCCATAGGTGCCATCCTGAAAGCGCTGGTTGATGATGGACTGTCGGAAGATGTATGAATCATGCACACTGCCTGGGAAGTTGGCGACGACATTGGTGAACAGTCCCCGGTGGTCCACTATTGCCTGCACATTGATGGAATGTGTGTGCTTCCTGTTGCAGTAATTGTGTGCAGTGTCGGCAGGGGGCACAAGTAGGACATGTGTGCAGTTGATTGCCCCAACACGTGCGGGAATCCAGCTATGGTGTAGAAGCCTTGCTTGGTCTCCAGCTGTTCCTGCGCAGTGTGGGGGAAGTGAAGGTGCTGGGGTATGAAGCTGATGATGGCATCCAAGACAGGTGTGAAGAACTTTGATAGGGATGGCTGTGAGACTCCTCCGACTCTGGCAGTTGTTGGTTGGAAGGTACCAGAGGCCAACAGGTGCAGCACAGCCAGCAACTTTGTCTGCGGAGGAATGTTGGTTATCCGCTGTGTTGGTACCGTCAGCCTGTGGGCAATGTGGGTCATGATGCGGAAGATGGTTGTCCATTTGAGCCTGTAGTGGGCAATGACATCCTCTGGCATTAAGTCTGTGAGGCTGATGCGTTTTCAGAAGGTCCGCTGTCTTGTTCTGCGCTGCCTCGGTGGTGGTCCGGGGGGGGGTGGTCCTGGGGGTGGGGGTGGTCCTGGGGGTGGTGGCGGTGGGTGTTGTGTCCCTCTTGGGTCTCCAAGCTGCATGATTAGTAGCTCCATGGCATCTGTTGGTCTTCAGATGTGGCTCTGGCCTGGGCTCCCGTTGTACTGCAGGCTTTCGTTCTACTTAAGACCAGTAAAAAGCAGGTGTTAAGTCCCTGCTGCTAACGTGCCTTATCGCCTGTTTTTGTCCGGCATCGCAGATCTGGCTGGTCATTGAGAATATCGCGAAGTGGTGTTTTCGTGTTTTTTTGCACGGGAACGCCTACTCTGCATATCCTTAGCGTTAATTGTCGCTCTCATCCGTGGCGATGTGTTTTGCGGCAGCTATCGCGGGAAAACTGGCGATGTCGGCAGTTTGCACCAGCTTGGGAATAGGGCGATAAATCTATCGCCACTTTTGCGGCCCTAAAGTGCCGATAAATCGGCGATAAGTCCTTGAGAATATGCCCCAAAGAGTTTTCTCGGTTTCTCTGGTGTTGCCGCAGGTGGTACGGTAGTGAATATGAATGAGGAAGATGGATGGCTAGACCAAGCGTTGAGTTGTCAGTGACACCACAACGTCAGCAGGTGTTGCTGGCACCACAAGAGTTCTAGCAGTTCCAGAGGAAATGCTAAGGTTTTTGGTCTCTGAATATTAAAGATGGAGAGTATCACTTACAGAAAAGCCTGCTGAAGGAATAAAGGTAATATCTGATGGTTATTATGTTAGAATATCATGTACAAAAAGAGCATCACACAAAAATATTATAGCCGAAATATCGACTACTGCAATATCTTGAAGGTATGTATATGTAGGTAAGTATTGATTTGCAGTTCTAATACTCCACTTCAATGTACCTTGAAAATATATATATTGTCAAGGTACATTTATGAGGATTTAAGAGAATAGTAAACGTAAACTTACACATTTAAGCCTGCCTTCACAGTATTGTGGAGCCAACAATCTGGCTAGAATATTTCGTAGGATCATATTTAAACTAAATATACATGTAGAACAACCCTGTGACTGGCCCATATCTAATATGAATATTGGTCGAAATGGATTGCTGTTCCTTGATCATCTTATATGCTTATAAGCGTTTGTCTCTACTCATGGTGTGAGGATGAGGAAGAACGCTTATGTACTTGTTGATATATGTTCTTAGGTAATCTCAGCTATATGGAGTGACTTCTCAGGGGCAATGTTGGTTATACATTTGAGCCTGAGGTTCTTGTGAGATTCCATGACTATCTTCTCACCCCTCTTTTCGATTGTGTTTAAGGGACCACACATCAAATGTGGTCACTGCCCGCTCTTTTCCAGGCTCCAACGACTCACAGAATGAAGGCCAGCGACCTACAGCTTTCAGCTATAGCTTGGCATCAAATTTAAATACTCATAATTTATGGGGTAACAGAAACCCATAAATAGAAGACAAAACTGCCTAAAACTGATTACTCTGTGATACTATTTGTCTCTGAAATCCATGTCAGTCCAACGCAGAAACTGTGGCCTCTGGCTTCTGAGGTGTATTTATAGACCACTCACCACTTATTGATGGCGGTTTCTGGATATGTAGTTAGAATCATATAGCAACACCTGAGATTGTTAACTCAAAATTACCACAAAATTCTACAGTCTCAGTATGATGCCTGTTAACGGGTTCCATGAAGGAATTTGTGGGAAAGAATATCCTTTGGAAATATACCATTTAGGAATCTGAACTAGATTCCAGAACAATGGTTCACCATTCTCTCCTCTCACACATGGACGGTGGCAATTCAATACTCAGTATAGAGTTCTCCATGCCACAGTTCATCTTATAAAACGAATGCCGAAAATATCCTATCCACATCGAGAGAACCTTTTTGTAGTTTAATCAGAAGGAGATGAAAGATTGCTAATACCTTCCCGGTAACAACCTGAAACAGGAAGAGAAATATTCTGAGGATTTTGAGAAGGTAACTGCTAGTTTCTAGAACTGCTTTGGTCTAGGGAGTAATGTTCAGCTATCAAGCCAGAGGCTGTCACTTCAGCTATTTTTTTAACTGCCAGAACTAATTACTTGTGTGTTTTGGTGGCTAAAGAATGTCAGTCAGAAGGAAGGACGTTTTTAACTCTTGTGTGGCTTTTGTCATGCAAGATCTTCAAGGTTCGAGTGATGTCTTCTATGTACATAAATGTAAATGCAGTAAAGCAATGAATGGAGTCATCTAATGCAGCTCATCTAAAACAACTTGTAAAATTATGTTAGTGGTTATTCCTAGGCTAAAACTTGCCTCGTATGCATGAATGAATCTATCTTCCTAAATCAACGTGTTTGAGACATCATTGCGATTTCAAATGTTGATCCTGATTGGATGGATTACATATTGGCAATTGGAAAGAATGTTTTTAGAGGTTCATGAAGTGTGGGGTCCTTAAGAAATGGTGCTAATCACACCTACTTTGTTTGTTGATGGTTAGTTCTGTAATAAAAGAAGTTTTGATCACATTTGATACACTGGGGCCATTAGACAATACAATTGTTTTCAATGTCTACTGTGTCAGTGTGAGAACTTGACCCTCTTCCTTAGGTAAGTAATTAGAGGATCTCTGGCAGCAAAATTGAGCCAACTGTTGAAAGAGTCTTGGAAAGTGCTGGCCCACTCCTTGTCACACACTCTGATGAACATCTGGAACTCCTCCCTGTTGACGGGTACTTTTCCAGATATCTGGAAACATGCTACTCTCCTACAGCTAAGGAAAAAACCGAATGGGGATCCTGGAGATCTGACCAATTATAGACCTATCTCTCTGCTGCCAGCTCCGGCTAAGATGTTGGAAAAATTGGTGCAGAGTCAACTGTCTAGTTTTATTGAAAAGGAGGGCATCCTGCATGATGCCCAATCTGGTTTCAGGTCGGGATTTAGTACTGAGACAGCCCTCCTGGAGGTGGCGGAACTAGTCAGACAGGCTGCAGATTCAGGGGCCTCCACGATGCTGGTGCTCCTGGATCTGTCGGCCGCATTCGATACCGTTGATCATACCTTGCTGTCAGAGAGACTGCTGGATATTGGTATTGGAAGTTCGGCCCTGGCATGGTTGAAATCCTATTTGGAGAATCGCACTCAGAGGGTTGCGCTTCAACCTTTTCTATCCAAGCCAAAACATCTCTGGTGTGGAGTCCCTCAGGGGTCAGCACTCAGCCCTCTTCTGTTTAATGTGTACTTGGCTCCTCTGTTCAGCCTGATAGCCAATTGGGGGATAAAAGCGATCTCCTACGCAGATGATACACAATTGGTTTTTACTTTTAAAGAGCAGACCGAGGTTGCCTTTGAGAGCTTCAAGGGTTGCTTGAAAGACATAGCGTTGTGGATGAACAACAACAAACTCAGGCTCAATGCAGGAAAGACAGAGGTGTTGTTTTTCGGGAAAGAGCCACCCCCAGCTTCGGATCTCTGGTGGCCTACTGAAATGAATCCCCCTCCCTCACCGGCAGATTGTATAAAAAATCTGGGTGTAAAGTGGGAGGCCGACCTTTCCTTCTCAGCTCAGATACGTCAGGTGACTGCCACCTGTTTCTGTCAACTGAGGAATCTGAAGAAATTCTTGTTTCTACTTCCAGAGGAGTGTCGGAAAAATATAGTACATGCTGTAGTGACTTCCAGGCTAGACTATGCTAATGGCCTTTATTTGGGTCAGCCAGAGTATCTGATTAAGCGCCTGCAGATAGTGCAAAATGCGGCTGCGAGACTAATCAGGCGAGTGCCGTTCCACGAGCATGTCTCTCCGCATTTAAAAGCACTGCACTGGCTTCCAGTGAGGAAAAGAATTAAATTCAAGGCCCTGACGCTGGCGTTCAGTGCTATGCATGGTAACTGCCCCATCTATCTGAAACACAGACTACGTGGTTACAAACAGTCAAGAACCTTGAGGTCCAACTCCCAAAATCTACTGTGTATCCCCCGTTTTAAAAAGGCACGTATGGGTGGCAGATCTTTTTCACTCGGTGCTGCAAAACTGTGGAACTCCCTGCCGAGCAATTTCCGCATTATAGAAACAGAGTCCCTCTTCAGGAAAATGGTGAAAACCTGGCTTTTTAGGGCAGACTGAGGGCCTGAGGCTGTGCCCTGAGCGGTCTAACGCGGCTATACTTTTCGCTTAGCGCCGGGACACCTCTGTTTGAGGTAGCTGTCGCGCTTTACAAATGTCTGTATTATTATTATTATTATTATTACTATTACAGAGTGAAAGATGAGAATGTTTCTAATAACCTACGCAGGGTTATCCGAATCTAAAATATATTCATAACATATTTGTTGTCCATTGGTATATATATATTGAAGAAAGAAAAATTAAAGCAAAACTTACCGGCATCACCCACTGGAGGGTAATAATTGCGGACTAACAATACACCACAAGTTTCAGCATGCTCGAGTGCACAGCCTATGGAGGCGCCCACCAGGGGGCACAAATTTGAAATATAAGCAATCGTGCTGTTGGTGTATTTAAAGCCTGTTGATGCCGTGGCCATCCTTTGAAAAAGGTCAATGTTTGACCGAAATGCATTAGGAATTGCCAGCGCTTATTAAATTTGAATAAAGCTAAATCACCGTGAGGAGTGCGGCTCAATCCTTTCAGAGAAGAGAAGGTTTTTTCACTGAGTGGGCAGAACACACTGCACAATATTGTCAAGGAACTCTGGCGATACTTGTAAAATATGCATGGAGTGAACGTGAAAAAGCGCTAAGTGAAATTAAAGATCTAGAAGATGAGTTATTAAAAGAAGAAGATAAGAACAAAATAGAAGAACTAAGAGGACAAATGAAGACGAGACTATTGAAATATGAACAAAAGATCAAGATGAGAAAACAGGAGAAATTTGAGCGGGATGAAAACGATTATCTACAAGGACGTATTTTAACCTTTGCCCGCAAATTCGATGGTCCAAGGAAAGCAGTAACTCAAAGATCTAAACAAGCGATGACTTAGAGAGTGGAAACTTCGGAATCTGATCTGACTGAAAATGAATCTGGTGATGACAACGTCGGTACTTCGGCGGAAGGGAGGAGGACAACGACTCCTTTTCGCGACGAGTTTCAGATAATTCGTCAATCATGGCTACGAGGGGGGAAGAACAAGCCACCGGAAGAAAACATCGAAAAACGCGACGAGCAGGTGGGGGCAGGAAGAGGAAAGGGGCCTGCATGGGTAAACCGCAACAGGAAATCGAACAAACGGTAATAGACACTACGAATTTGACTGTTGTCAACCTCACACCCAAACCCCTAACAGAAACAGAGACCAAAGTATTAAGTCTGGGACTAACATTTTGCCCTAGTAGTCACCTTGAGTACACACAAACAAGGATCGACCTTTTCAGTTTCATACGGAAGTTAAAATTACATAAATATTTTAAAATAAGATCCACTATCAAGGAAACAAAAAAGTGCCACAGAGAATAACTGCCACGGACATGCTGACTGGGAAGGATTTGCCAACTATTGAACTTTTAGAGAATCTTCGACTAGAACAAGAGGACAATTTAGTAACCAACAGGAATATGGCAGAAAGAGCTAAAGAGGTTGGGATCGAGCAAGAAATTGAAGAAAGTCCATTTAAACCTAAATCCCTTTTCAATCCACAAATGCCACTTGATGCGATTGATGTTTTTCGGAAGCCATGGTTAATGACCTGTTAAAATTTAGATCTAAGAGAACCAAAGGTCTAATAAAGAGTAACATAACGATGGCAGAGAAGACAGCATTACAAAATCTGATGCAAGACACTTCCATAATAATTAAGCCTTCTGATAAAGACGGGAATGTGGTTCTCCAAACGAGGGAACAATATAGCAAGGAAGCTCTGCGGCAACTGTCGAATGATAAATATTATGAAAGAACGACGAGCGAAATCTATAAAAAAAGCATACAGAGTTATGACAATCTAATCAAGTCATGGTATGATAAATCGATGCTGGGCACTGATGAACATTTGTTCCTCCGGAGTACCAATCCAGTTATCCCTATCTTTTACCATATTCCTAAGCTGCACAAAGACAGTCTTCATCCACCAGGGAGGCCGATCGTGTCCTCTCAGAACAGCCTTACTGAGCATTTATCTATGTTCATTGACCATTTTCTGTCTGTATTTGTGGTTCAATTACAATCGTATATAAAGGACACAAAAGATTTTTTGAACAAAATGGCAGATGTGAGATGGGATCCCTCATACCAACTAATGGTGCTGGACATCACCAGCTTATACACTTGTATTAGCCATGAAGACGGTGTAAAAGCTGTACAGTTTTATTTGATTAAGCGACAATTACGTTTTGCAGAACACAATTTAATGTTAATTGAGTTCACAAAGTTTTGTCTGATGAATAATATTTTTCTATTCGAAGATAAATACTTCAGGCAAACCTCTGGTACAGCAATGGGCACCTGCTTCGCCCCCAGCTATGCAAACTTGTTCGTTGGCTGGTGGGAGGAGCAGGTGCCCAAGTCCTATGAAAGTGGGACCACAAGTGGTAAAGTGGTTGTTTGGCATCGATATATCGATGATTTGTTTATTGTATGGCAGGGGACAACTGATTCGGCCCATGAGTATATCAAAGTCTTGAACATGAACAAACTAAATTTACACTTTTCAGGTACAGTTAGCCCAGTGGCAGTGGACTACCTGGACTTGAGGGTGTTTGTAGCAGATGGTAGGATACATACAGCCCTATACCGTAAATCTACGGCAGGGAACTCAATCTTATTCGCGACCAGCAACCACCCGCCTAAACTCATACATAGCATACCTTATGGTGAGCTTCTTAGATTAAAAAGGAATAGCACCAGAGAGGATGACTTTGAAGTGGCTGCTAGAGACTGTATAGCCAGGTTTGATTTGAGAGGATATGAACCGGGAGCATTGGAGAAAACACTCAAGAGAGTTAAAGGGATCCCTAGAGACAAATTGTTGATGGAAAAGAGTAAACATCTGAAAAATGAAAATGAGGGTAAGTTCAGGATGGTAACTCCGTACTCAGCAGAAGCCAACTTCTTGAAACGTATGCTTAAAAAGAATTGGCATATTCTAAAAACAGACAGCATTATCCGTGATGACATTCCAGCCTATCCCTTGGTGACCTTCAAGAAGGCAAGATCACTGCGAGATATGCTGATAAAAAGTCACCTTGACAAAGTACCACAGCAAACTAGCAGCCTGAAGGAAATGAAAGGGTTTTTTCCATGCAGAAAGTGCAAAGCCTGCTCAAATAGTAAAAGGGTCCTGTCGTATAACATACCTGACACAGGGAAAAACAGTAAAATAACCAAGTTTATAACCTGCAGTACCACCCATGCAGTGTATTGCTTAATATGTCCTTGCGGGTTACGTTATATAGGCAGTACGATCCATCCACTCAAGATCAGAATATTAGAACATCTTAGGGCCATAGACAAAAAAGATGCAGCATATCCTGTGGCACGTCACTTTGCTGACCAACATTCAAGTGATAGAAATAAACTACAGTACTTCGGTCTGGATTTTGTGCCTATGAGTGTGAGAGGCACTATTGCCTGCACATTGATGGAATGTGTGTGCTTCCTGTTGCAGTAATTGTGTGCAGTGTCGGCAGGGGGCACAAGTAGGACATGTGTGCAGTCGATTGCCCCAACCCGTGCGGGAATCCAGCTATGGTGTAGAAGCCTTGCTTGGTCTCCAGCTGTTCCTGAGCAGTGTGGGGGAAGTGAAGGTGCTGGGGTATGAAGCTGATGATGGCATCCAAGGCAGGTGTGAAGAACTTTGATAGGGATGGCTGTGAGACTCCTCCGACTCTGGCAGTTGTTGGTTGGAAGGTACCAGAGTCCAACAGGTGCAGCACAGCCAGCAACTTTGTCTGCGGAGTAATGTTGGTTGTCCGCTGTGTTGGTACCGTCAGCCTGTGGGCAATGTGGGTCATGATGCGGAAGATGGTTGTCCATTTGAGCCTGTAGTGGGCAATGACATCCTCTGGCATTAAGTCTGTGAGGCTGATGCGTTTTCAGAAGGTCCGCTGTCTTGTTCTGCGCTGCCTCGGTGGTGGTCCGGGGGGGGTGGTCCTGGGGGTGGGGGTGGTCCTGGGGGTGGTGGCGGTGGGTGTTGTGGCCCTCTTGGGTCTCCAAGCTGCATGATTAGTAGCTCCATGGCATCTGTTGGTCTTCAGATGTGGCTCTGGCCTGGGCTCCCTTTGTACTGCAGGCTTTCGTCCTACTTAAGACCAGTAAAAAGCAGGTGTTAAGTCCCTGCTGCTAACGTGCCTTATCGCCTGTTTTTGTCCGGCATCGCAGATCTGGCTGGTCATTGAGAATATCGCGAAGTGGTGTTTTCGTGTGTTTTTGCACGGGAACGCCTACTCTGCATATCCTTAGCGTTAATTGTCGCTCTCATCCGTGGCAATGTGTTTTGCGGCAGCTATCGCGGGAAAACTGGCGATGTCGGCAGTTTGCACCAGCTTGGGAATAGGGCGATAAATCTATCGCCACTTTTGCGGCCCTAAAGTGCCGATAAATCGGCGATAAGTCCTTGAGAATATGCCCCAAAGAGTTTTCTCGGTTTCTCTGGTGTTGCCGCAGGTGGTACGGTAGTGAATATGAATGAGGAAGATGGATGGCTAGACCAAGCGTTGAGTTGTCAGTGACACCACAACGTCAGCAGGTGTTGCTGGCACCACAAGAGTTCTAGCAGTTCCAGAGGAAATTCTAAGGTTTTTGGTCTCTGAATATTAAAGATGGAGAGTATCACTTACAGAAAAGCCTGCTGAAGGAATAAAGGTAATATCTGATGGTTATTATGTTAGAATATCATGTACAAAAAGAGCATCACACAAAAATATTATAGCCGAAATATCGACTACTGCAATATCTTGAAGGTATGTATATGTAGGTAAGTATTGATTTGCAGTTCTAATACCCACTTCAATGTACCTTGAAAATATATATATTGTCAAGGTACATTTATGAGGATTTAAGAGAATAGTAAACGTAAACTTACACATTTAAGCCTGCCTTCACAGTATTGTGGAGCCAACAATCTGGCTAGAATATTTCGTAGGATCATATTTAAACTAAATATACATGTAGAACAACCCTGGGACTGGCCCATATCTAATATGAACATTGGTCGAAATGGATTACTCTTCCTTGATCATCTTATATGCTTATAAGCGTTTGTCTCTACTCATGGTGTGAGGATGAGGAAGAACGCTTATGTACTTGTTGATATATGTTCTTAGGTAATCTCAGCTATATGGAGTGACTTCTCAGGGGCAATGCTGGTTTTACATTTGAGCCTGAGGTTCTTGTGAGATTCCATGACTATCTTCTCACCCCTCTTTTCGATTGTGTTTAAGGGACCACACATCAAATGTGGTCACTGCCCGCTCTTTTCCAGGCTCCAACGACTCACAGAATGAAGGCCAGCGACCTACAGCTTTCAGCTATAGCTTGGCATCAAATTTAAATACTCATAATTTATGGGGTAACAGAAACCCATAAATAGAAGACAAAACTGCCTAAAACTGATTACTCTGTGATACTATTTGTCTCTGAAATCCATGTCAGTCCAACGCAGAAACTGTGGCCTCTGGCTTCTGAGGTGTATTTATAGCCCACTCACCACTTATTGATGGCGGTTTCTGGATATGTAGTTAGAATCATATAGCAACACCTGAGATTGTTAACTCAAAATTACCACAAAATTCTACAGTCTCAGTATGATGCCTGTTAACAGGGTCCATGAAGGAATTTGTGGGAAAGAATATCCTTTGGAAATATACCATTTAGGAATCTGAACTAGATTCCAGAACAATGGTTCACCATTCTCTCCTCTCACACATGGACGGTGGCAATTCCATACTCAGTATAGAGTTCTCCATGCCACAGTTCATCTTATAAAACGAATGCCGAAAATATCCTATCCACATCGAGAGAACCTTTTTTGTAGTTTAATCAGAAGGAGATGAAAGATTGCTAATACCTTCCCGGTAACAACCTGAAACAGGAAGAGAAATATTCTGAGGATTTTGAGAAGGTAACTGCTAGTTTCTAGAACTGCTTTGGTCTAGGGAGTAATGTTCAGCTATCATGCCAGAGGCTGTCACTTCAGCTATTTTTTTAACTGCCAGAACTAATTACTTGTGTGTTTTGGTGGCTAAAGAATGTCAGTCAGAAGGAAGGACGTTTGTAACTCTTGTGTGGCTTTTGTCATGCAAGATCTTCAAGGTTCGAGTGATGTCTTCTATGTACATAAATGTAAATGCAGTAAAGCAATGAATGGAGTCATCTAATGCAGCTCATCTAAAACAACTTGTAAAATTATGTTAGTGGTTATTCCTAGGCTAAAACTTGCCTCGTATGCATGAATGAATCTATCTTCCTAAATCAACGTGTTTGAGACATCATTGCGATTTCAAATGTTGATCCTGATTGGATGGATTACATATTGGCAATTGGAAAGAATGTTTTTAGAGGTTCATGAAGTGTGGGGTCCTTAAGAAATGGTGCTAATCACACTTACTTTGTTTGTTGATGGTTAGTTCTGTAATAAAAGAAGTTTTGATCACATTTGATACACTGGGGCCATTAGACAATACGATTGTTTTCAATGTCTACTGTGTCAGTGTGAGAACTTGACCCTCTTCCTCAGGTAAGTAATTAGAGGATCTCTGGCAGCAAAATTGAGCCAACTGTTGAAAGAGTCTTGGAAAGTGCTGGCCCACTCCTTGTCACACACTCTGATGAACATCTGGAACTCCTCCCTGTTGACGGGTACTTTTCCAGATATCTGGAAACATGCTACTCTCCTACTGCTAAGGAAAAAACCGAATGGGGATCCTGGAGATCTGACCAATTATAGACCTATCTCTCTGCTGCCATCTCCGGCTAAGATGTTGGAAAAATTGGTGCAGAGGCAACTGTCTAGTTTTATTGAAAAGGAGGGCATCCTGCATGATGCCCAATCTGGTTTCAGGTCGGGATTTAGTACTGAGACAGCCCTCCTGGAGGTGGCGGAACTAGTCAGACAGGCTGCAGATTCAGGGGCCTCCACGATGCTGGTGCTCCTGGATCTGTCGGCCGCATTCAATACCGTTGATCATACCTTGCTGTCAGAGAGACTGCTGGATATTGGTATTGGAGGTTCGGCCCTGGCATGGTTGAAATCCTATTTGGAGAATCGCACTCAGAGGGTTGCGCTTCAACCTTTTCTATCCAAGCCAAAACATCTCTGGTATGGAGTCCCTCAGGGGTCAGCACTCAGCCCTCTTCTGTTTAATGTGTACTTGGCTCCTCTGTTCACCCTGATAGCCAATTGGGGGATAAAAGCGATCTCCTATGCAGATGATACACAATTGGTTTTTACTTTTAAAGAGTAGACCGAGGTTGCCTTTGAGAGCTTCAAGGGTTGCTTGAAAGACATAGCGTTGTGGATGAACAACAACAAACTCAGGCTCAATGCAGGAAAGACAGAGGTGTTGTTTTTCGGGAAAGAGCCACCCCCAGCTTCGGATCTCTGGTGGCCTACTGAAATGGGTCCCCCTCCCTCACCGGCAGATTGTATAAAAAATCTGGGTGTAAAGTGGGAGGCCGACCTTTCCTTCTCGGCTCAGATACGTCAGGTGACTGCCACCTGTTTCTGTCAACTGAGGAATCTGAAGAAATTCTTGTTTCTACTTCCAGAGGAGTGTCGGAAAAATATAGTACATGTGGAGTGACTTCCAGGCTAGACTATGCTAATGGCCTTTATTTGGGTCAGCCAGAGTATCTGATTAAGCGCCTGCAGATAGTGCAAAATGCGGCTGCGAGACTAATCAGGCGAGTGCCATTCCGCGAGCATGTCTCTCCGCATTTAAAAGCACTGCACTGGCTTCCAGTGAGGAAAAGAATTAAATTCAAGGCCCTGACGCTGGCGTTCCGTGCTATGCATGGTAACTGCCCCATCTATCTGAAACACAGACTACGTGGTTACAAACAGTCAAGAACCTTGAGGTCCAACTCCCAAAATCTACTGTGTATCCCCCGTTTTAAAAAGGCACGTACGGGTGGCAGATCTTTTTCACTCGGTGCTGCAAAACTGTGGAACTCCCTGCCGAGCAATTTCCGCATTATAGAAACAGAGTCCCTCTTCAGGAAAATGGTGAAAACCTGGCTTTTTAGGGCAGACTGAGGGCCTGAGGCTGTGCCCTGAGCGGTCTAACGCGGCTATACTTTTCGCTTAGCGCCGGGACACCTCTGTTTGAGGTAGCTGTCGCGCTTTACAAATGTCTGTATTATTATTATTATTATTATTACTATTACAGAGTGAAAGATGAGAATGTTTCTAATAACCTACGCAGGGTTATACGAATCTAAAATATATTCATAACATATTTGTTGTCCATTGGTATATATATATTGAAGAAAGAAAAATTAAAGCAAAACTTACCAGCATCACCCACTGGAGGGTAATAATTGCGGACTAACAATACACCACAAGTTTCAGCATGCTCGAGTGCACAGCCTATGGAGGCGCCCACCAGGGGGCACAAATTTGAAATATAAGCAATCGTGCTGTTGGTGTATTTAAAGCCTGTTGATGCCGTGGCTATCCTTTGAAAAAGGTCAATGTTTGACCGAAATGCATTAGGAATTGCCAGCGCTTATTAAATTTGAATAAAGCTAAATCACCGTGAGGAGTGCGGCTCAATCCTTTCAGAGAAGAGAAGGTTTTTTCACTGAGTGGGCAGAACACACTGCACAATATTGTCAAGGAACTCTGGTGATACTTGTAAAATATGCATGGAGTGATCGTGAAAAAGCGCTAAGTGAAATTAAAGATCTAGAAGATGAGTTATTAAAAGAAGAAGATAAGAACAAAATAGAAGAACTAAGAGGACAAATGAAGACGAGACTATTGAAATATGAACAAAAGATCAAGATGAGAAAACAGGAGAAATTTGAGCGGGATGAAAACGATTATCTACAAGGACGTATTTTAACCTTTGCCCGCAAATTCGATGGTCCAAGGAAAGCAGTAACTCAAAGATCTAAACAAGCGATGACTTAGAGAGTGGAAACTTCGGAATCTGATCTGACTGAAAATGAATCTGGTGATGACAACGTCGGTACTTCGGCGGAAGGGAGGAGGACAACGACTCCTTTTCGCGACGAGTTTCAGATAATTCGTCAATCATGGCTACGAGGGGGAAGAACAAGCCACCGGAAGAAAACATCGAAAAACGCGACGAGCAGGTGGGGGCAGGAAGAGGAAAGGGGCCTGCATGGGTAAACCGCAACAGGAAATCGAACAAACGGTAATAGACACTACGAATTTGACTGTTGTCAACCTCACACCCAAACCCCTAACAGAAACAGAGACCAAAGTATTAAGTCTGGGACTAACATTTTGCCCTAGTAGTCACCTTGAGTACACACAAACAAGGATCGACCTTTTCAGATTCATACGGAAGTTAAAATTACATAAATATTTTAAAATAAGATCCACTATCAAGGAAACAAAAAAGTGCCACAGAGAATAACTGCCACGGACATGCTGACTGGGAAGGATTTGCCAACTATTGAACTTTTAGAGAATCTTCGACTAGAACAAGAGGACAATTTAGTAACCAACAGGAATATGGCAGAAAGAGCTAAAGAGGTTGGGATCGAGCAAGAAATGGAAGAAAGTCCATTTAAACCTAAATCCCTTTTCAATCCACAAATGCCACTTGATGCGATTGATGTTTTTTCGGAAGCCATGGTTAATGACCTGTTAAAATTTAGATCTAAGAGAACCAAAGGTCTAATAAAGAGTAACATAACGATGGCAGAGAAGACAGCATTACAAAATCTGATGCAAGACACTTCCATAATAATTAAGCCTTCTGATAAAGGCGGGAATGTGGTTCTCCAAACGAGGGAACAATTTTGCAAGGAAGCTCTGCGGCAACTGTCGAATGATAAATATTATGAAAGAACGACGAGCGAAATCTATCAAAAAAGCATACAGAGTTATGACAATCTAATCAAGTCATGGTATGATAAATCGATGCTGGGCACTGATGAACATTTGTTCCTCCGGAGTACCAATCCAGTTATCCCTATCTTTTACCATATTCCTAAGCTGCACAAAGACAGTCTTCATCCACCAGGGAGGCCGATCGTGTCCTCTCAGAACAGCCTTACTGAGCATTTATCTATGTTCATTGACCATTTTCTGTCTGTATTTGTGGTTCAATTACAATCGTATATAAAGGACACAAAAGATTTTTTGAACAAAATGGCAGATGTGAGATGGGATCCCTCATACCAACTAATGGTGCTGGACATCACCAGCTTATACACTTGTATTAGCCATGAAGATGGTGTAAAAGCTGTAAAGTTCTATTTGATTAAGCGACAATTACGTTTTGCAGAACACAATTTAATGTTAATTGAGTTCACAAAGTTTTGTCTGATGAATAATATTTTTCTATTCGAAGATAAATACTTCAGGCAAACCTCTGGTACAGCAATGGGCACCTGCTTCGCCCCCAGCTATGCAAACTTGTTCGTTGGCTGGTGGGAGGAGCAGGTGCCCAAGTCCTACGAAAGTGGGACCACAAGTGGTAAAGTGGTTGTTTGGCATCGATATATCGATGATTTGTTTATTGTATGGCAGGGGACAACTGATTCGGCCCATGAGTATATCAAAGTCTTGAACATGAACAAACTAAATTTACACTTTTCAGGTACAGTTAGCCCAGTGGCAGTGGACTACCTGGACTTGAGGGTGTTTGTAGCAGATGGCAGGATACATACAGCCCTATACCGTAAATCTACGGCAGGGAACTCAATCTTATTCGCGACCAGAAACCACCCGCCTAAACTCATACATAGCATACCTTATGGTGAGCTTCTTAGATTAAAAAGGAATAGCACCAGAGAGGATGACTTTGAAGCGGCTGCTAGAGACTGTATAGCCAGGTTTGATTTGAGAGGATATGAACCGGCAGCATTGGAGAAAACACTCAAGAGAGTTAAAGGGATCCCTAGAGACAAATTGTTGATGGAAAAGAGTAAACATCTGAAAAATGAAAATGAGGGTAAGTTCAGGATGGTAACTCCGTACTCAGCAGAAGCCAACTTCTTGAAACGTATGCTTAAAAAGAATTGGCATATTCTAAAAACAGACAGCATTATCCGTGATGACATTCCAGCCTATCCCTTGGTGACCTTCAAGAAGGCAAGATCACTGCGAGATATGCTGATAAAAGTCACCTTGACAAAGTACCACAGCAAACTAGCAGCCTGAAGGAAATGAAAGGGTTTTTTCCATGCAGAAAGTGCAAAGCCTGCTCAAATAGTAAAAGGGTCCTGTCGTATAACATACCTGACACAGGGAAAAACAGTAAAATAACCAAGTTTATAACCTGCAGTACCACCCATGCAGTGTATTGCTTAATATGTCCTTGCGGGTTACGTTATATGGGCAGTACGATCCATCCACTCAAGATCAGAATATTAGAACATCTTAGGGCCATAGACAAAAAAGATGCAGCATATCCTGTGGCACGTCACTTTGCTGACCAACATTCAAGTGATAGAAATAAACTACAGTACTATGGTCTGGATTTTGTGCCTATGAGTGTGAGAGGAGGGGATAGAACTCGCAAATTGCGTATATTGGAGTCCCGCTATATTATAGACCTGCTCACCAAATTCCCGAGGGGATTAAACAGTGGGGAAGAATTGGCTTCACATTTAGGTTCATGATCTGTCAATTTATGTGATTTTGAGCTGATACACAGCGTGATGAGATGAAGCCTCAGTAACTGGTTTCTTAATTGTGTATAAATATTATAGGTAATCACCATAATAGTGCATTAACAAGAGGTTGAAAATTAGGGACATTAGCCGATCCACGGCAAGATCACAATATACCACGGTGCATACTTCTGCCCATGCCGATAAACGGCCGCGAATATTAATGAAATGTTTTCGCGTTTGATCAATAAAAATCTATATGAAATGTAGTGATTTAGATAAAGAGAAAGAAGACTGTGGTGGAATATAATGTAATCTAAAATGAATTGAGCAGCTTTGTATAAATTGTATATATATATATGACATTACAAAATGGCACTCATGGTCGCGCGATTGCGCTTGTCCCTTCTTGATTGTTATCCACAAATGAAATGTTTTTTAAACATGGTCTCTTCCGGTGTGTCAGTAACACCGAAGAAGGCAGATCGCCGAAACGCGTTTGTTGCTTGCTGCTGCACAATAAAGTTCTTCAAGCGCCCCGTGAGTGCTGATTTTCTTTGAAACCAAAGACAGAGGAGCGAAAATATCTATATATATATATATATATATATATATATATATATATATATATATATATATATATATATATATATATATATATATATATATTGCTGCTCCTCCGCACCATACGTCAGGAGCACTCGCGAGCGGGTGCCGGCAACACGGTGGTGCTCCGTGTAACAAATCAACGCTCCAATGCTCCTCTTTTCCGGAACAAAGCCAGCACTCACGGGGTAATTGCGGAAAGATTTTATTTATCTTAACAACAAACGCGTTTCGGCATACGCGCCTTCGTCGGAGCGTTGATATATATGCGTTCCGGCCCCCTGGCCTTCGTCAGTTGAACACGCATGTGTTAGTCTTCTGTTTCCTGGAGATGGAATAAACTAAATCGTACATATCGAGCATGAGTGTGCAGCCTTTTGGTTCTTCTGTGGAGACATCGTGGTGCAACATATGGTCGTGTGACAGCCTGCGCGAGCTGCTGCACCCGCACCGCTGAGAGCGAGAAGAGTCGGGCGGTGTTCGTGTGGAAAATTAAAATATATATACATACATACATATATATATATATATATATATATATATATTCACTGAAAAAAAAATAAGTTTCAGGGACGTTATAGGTAGAAATTAGCATTTAAACAACCATAGAAATTCACTGAAAATACCATAGGTTTCAGGGACGTTATAGTTAGAAATTAGCATTTAAAAAACCATAGAAATTCACTGAAAAAACCACAGGTTTCAGGGACGTTATAGTTAGTTGGACATTTCACTCATACGAAACCAGAGAAATTCGGCCGTTATAGTTAGTTGTGCTAAGTATAACTTGCGCCCCCACAATGCACTGCTGATGACATCACATATTACATCACTCATGACATGGTCAGTGACATCACTGATGACATCACTGATGACATCTCAAATGACATCACTGATGACATCACTGATGACATCATCCAGTGACTGTGTGTTTCTGTAAAGTTTAAATATGTTATATATATATATATATAGGCCAAGGTGTATTGAAGAATGAGTGGGTGTATGACTGTCTGAATGGATGATTTAGTAGGTGCGTGACTGACTGTATAAGTGAGTGATTAAACGTGTCTTACTGAATGCATCGGTTAGTGACTAAACTGTGTGTATGTCTGTATCAGTCTGTCTGTTGGTGTGGAAGCGGCTTCAGGGGTTGGTGAGTAGCTACATGAGTGTCTATATGGGTTATTGATTGGTTGTCTGAGTATCTGTATGGGTGCCTGAGTGTCTTTGTGGGTGGGTGGGATGTGTGTGACTCCCTGCATGGATGTGTGACTCGGTGATTCACTGGGTGTATGGGTTCAAGAGTGTGTCTGTAAGGGGCTGTATGTGTGGGTGAGTGTGTGTATGGCTGTGTTGGTGAGTGAATGGATGTCTCAGTGGTACATGTGTGAGTAACTACAGATGTGAAAGGCAGTATATGTGAGTGTTGGAGTATATACATGACTATATGTGAGAGTGAGTGAGAGTGGCTGTGTGGATGAGTGTGTGCTTGTGTCAGTGATTGTATAAGGGAGTAAGTATGTGTTAGGATCTGTATGAATAAGTGAGGCGGTGTGTGTATAACTGTATAGGTGAGTAAATGGGAGTGTGATTCGTTCTTTGCATGACTGACTAGCTGTGTAAGTAACTCTATGGGTGAGTGGCAGTGTGTGAGTGTCTGTATAGGTGTATGAGTGCATATGCTAGTGGCTGTATTGATGAGTGACTGCATGTATGAGTGACTGTATGGGTGAGTGAGTGGATGTGTATGTAGACCTAGGAATCAGTGAGTGGGTATGTAGTAATTGGTATTCGTGTGTCTATGGTTTCGAGAATGGTAGTCTGTATTTTAGAGACTATGCTAATTCGCTCCTATTGGGAGCTAATCAGGCTGAGATACTGCGATTGGAGCGCGTTCAAAACGCTGCCGCCAGAGCCTTGGTGGGGCTCCCACGTAACTGTCCTTCCAGTGGGGCCATCAGGAGGTTACATTGGCTTCCAGTGGCCAAAAGGATCCAATTTAAGGCTCTCTGCCTCTCTTTTAAGGTCTTGAAGCTCGCCTCGCCCAGTCTCCTGACTAATTTGCTAACCTTGTATGTCCCCACTCGCCATCTGCGTTCTCTGGGACAGCATTTGCAACTGTCCCCCATGTGAAGCGCCTTCGGGTGGGAGGTCGGTCCTTCCGCTATTTAGCTGCTAAGCTGTGGAACTCCCTGCCCCCTCAGATTCGCAGCTTGGATCGCATGGTGGACTTCAGGAAAGCAATCAAAACGTTTCTCTTTCCTTCTGTCTAGTCCTTCTTGGTTCTGTTTATTCCCTTTGCCTACTTGTTGTGTTCCTGGCCCTGTTCCTTCTGACGCTGGTAGCGCCGGGACGCCTCTTTGCTGGGGCAGCTGTGCGCTTTATAAACTCAGATAACATAACATAACATAACAGAGTGGGTGTATCAAAGGTTATATTAGGGTGTGAGGAGGTGCATCATATCATCATGTGGATGATGTCATCAGTGATGTCATTTGAGATATCATCAGTGATGTCATCAGTGATGTCATCAGTGATGTCACTGACCATGTCATGAGTGATGTAATATGTGATGTCATCAGCAGTGCATTGCGGGGGCGCAAGTTATACTTAGCTCAACTAATGATAACGGACGAATTTCTCTGGTTTTGTACGAGTGAAATATCCAACTAACTATAACGTCCCTGAAACCTGTGGTTTTTTCAGTGAATTTCTATGGTTTTTTAAATGCTAATTTCTAACTATAACGTCCCTGAAACCTATGGTTTTTTCAGTGAATTTCGATGGTTTTTTAAATGATAATTTCTAACTATGCCTACATAGGTAGGACATGTGCAGAAAGAGGAAGAAAGGCGCAGAAAGAAGCAAGAGAAGTGCAGAAAGAGGCAAGAGAGATGCAGAAAGAGGAAGAAAGGTGCAGAAAGAGAAAGAAAGGTGCAGAAAGAAGCAAAAGAAATGCAGAAAGAGGCAACAGAAGTCCAGAAAGAGGAAGAAATGTGAAGAAAGAAGCAAGAGATGTCCAGAAAGAACCAATAGAGGTGCAGAAAGAGGCCTACTTTGACTGTACCTTACAACAGACTCATACAAAGTACCCTAATCAATAAACCTTCTCTGAAGATGTCTTAAACCTCACTTTTTTCTTGAAGGCTCACTATTAATCGACTGCTCAGAATGTTAGGTCTTCCAAATATAAAACAGCAATCCTAAGCATATCACTGTTGTAAGTCTGACCAAGTTTGTAAAGGTATGCATGCGTGTCTATGATTTTACCTAGTGACATGTTAAATGAAAATAAACATACAAACACTTGAATACCTGTGTTTCAAACAGCATACTCTGTAAAATTGTGTAAAAAAA
This sequence comes from Calotriton arnoldi, assembly GCA_963921515.1. Classification (NCBI taxonomy): domain Eukaryota; kingdom Metazoa; phylum Chordata; class Amphibia; order Caudata; family Salamandridae; genus Calotriton; species Calotriton arnoldi. Next base: position 1,751,774 of record CAWUFW010001414.1, read on the forward strand.
GGTGTATGCATATCTGTCTGCTCACAATACAGGGCACATGGGTATTCAATAGTATATTTGAGGGACTCTATAACACATATATACATAAGACATGTCTGCCTGTGCAACTGAATGACAGAGCAGAACTAACAAGCTTTGACCACCTATAAGAGAAGCTACCCGCTTTTTAAGCTTCCATCTTCAGATGCATAACACATGTGAGAATACATGTGCAAGTAGACATATACATCAGTCACGAGAGCACGCAGACCTTTAAACTTGACAGCTTGCACTTCCCATTTGAATATAGAAGCAGGCGAGAGGTGTACAGAAAGGAGCAAGAGAATTGCAGAAAAAAACAAGAGAGGTGCGGAAAGAGGGAACAGGGGTGCAGAAAGAGGCAAGAGAGGGGCAGAAAGAGGGAAGAAGGGTGCAGAAAGAAGGAACAGGGGTGCAGAAAGAAGCAAGAGAGGTGCAGAAAGAAGCAAGAGATGTGCAGAAACAAGCAACAGAGGTGCAGAAAGAGGCAAGAGGGGTGCAGAAAGATGCAAGAGAAGTGCAGAAAGATGCAACAGAGTTCAGAAAGTAACACAAGAAGTGCAGAAAGAAGGAACAGAGGTGCAGAAAGAGGCAAGAGAGTTGCAGAAACAGGCAAGAGAAGTGCAGAAAAAGGGAACAGGGGTGCATCTAGAGGCAAGAGAATTGCATAAAGAGGGGTGCATAAAGAAGCAAGAAAGGTGGAGAAAGAAGCAAGAGCAGTGTAGAAAGAAGCAACAGAGGTGCAGAAAGAGGCAAGAGGGGTGCAGAAAGAGGAGAGAGAAGTGCAGAAAGAAGCAAAAGAGGTGCAGAAAAAGGCAAGAGGGGTGCAGAAAGAGGCAAGAGCAGTGCAGGAAGAATGAAGAGATGTGCAGAAAGAGGCAAGTGAGGTGCAGAAGGAGGCAAGAGAACTGCAGAAGAGGCAAGAGAGTTGCAGAAGCAGGCAAAAGGGGTGCAGAAAGAGGCAAGAGCGATGCAGACATTTGCAAAAGAGGTGCACAAAGAAGCAAGAGCTGTGCAGAAAGAACCAACAGAGGTGCAAAAAGAGGCAAGGGAGGTGAGAAAGAGGTAGGAGAGGTGCACAAAGAGGCAAGAGGGGTACAGAAAGAGGCAATAGGGGTGCAGAAAGAAGGAAGAGAAGTGCAAAAAGAAGCAACACAGGTGCTGAAAGAGGCGCAAAGGGTGCAGAAAGAGGCAAGAGAAGTGCAGAAAGAAGCAACAGAGGTACAGAAAGAGGCAAGAGAGGTGCAGAAACAGGCAGGAAAGGTGCAGAAAGAGAGAACAGGGGTGCAGAAAGAGGCAAGAAGGTGCATAAAGAGGAAAGAGGGGTTGCAGAAAGAGGCATGAGGTGTGCAGCAAGAAGCAAGTGAGGGGAAGAAAGATGCAACAGAGGTACAGAAAGACGCAAGAGAGGTGCAGAAACAAGCAAGAGAAGTGGAGAAAGAGGCAAGAGAATTGCTGAAAGAAGCAACAAAGGTGTAGAAAGTAGCAAGAGAAGTGCAGAAAGAGGCAAGTGAGGTGCAGAAAGAGGCAAGAGAGGTACAGAAAATGGCAAGAGAACTGCAGAAAGAGGCAAGAGGGATGCAAAAAAGGGAAGAAGGGTGCAAAAAGAAGCAAGAGAGGTGCAGAAAGAGGGAAGACGAGTGCAGAAAGAGACAACAGGGGTGCAGAAAGAAGCAAGAGAGGTTCAGAAAAGAGGCAAAAGAAGTGTAGAAAGAAGCAACAGAGGTGCAGAAAGAGGTAAGAGGGGTACAGAAAGAGGCAAGAGAGGGGCAGAAAGAGGGAAGAAGGGTGCAGAAAGAAGGAACAGGGGTGCAGAAAGAAGCAAGAGCGGTGCAGAAAGAAGCAAAAGATGTGCAGAAACAAGCAACAGAGGTGCAGAAAGAGGCAAGAGGGGTTCAGAAAGTAACAAAAGAAGTGCAGAAAGAAGGAACAGAGGTGCAGAAACAGGCAAGAGAATTGCAGAAACAGGCAAGAGAAGTGCAGAAAAAGGGAACAGGGGTGCATCCAGAGATAAGAGAATTGCAGAAAGAGGGGTGCAGAAAGAAGCAAGAAAGGTGGAGAAAGAAGCAAGAGCAGTGCAGAAAGAAGCAACAAAAGTGCAGAAAGAGGCAAGAGGGGTGCAGAAAGAGGCAAGAGCAGTGCAGAAAGAACAAAGAGATGTGCAGAAAGAGGCAAGTGAGGTGCAGAAGGAGGCAAGAGAACTGCAGAAAGAGGCAAGAGAGTTGCAGAAGCAGGCAAAAGGGGTGCAGAAAGAGGGAACAGGTGTGTAGACAGAGGCAAGAGAGGTGCAGAAAGAGGGAAGAGGGGTACAGAAAGAGGCAAGAGGAACGCAGAAATTTGCAACAGAGGAGCAGAAAGAAGCAAGAGCAGTGCAGAAAGAACCAACAGAGGTGCAGACAGAGGCAAGAGGGGTACAGAAACAGGCAAGAAAAGTACAGAAAGAAGCAAAAGAGGTGCAGAAAGAGGCAAGAGAACTGCAGAAAATGGCAATGAGAGGTGCAGAAAGAGACAGGAGAGGTGCAGAAAGAGCAAAAGGGGTACAGAGAGAGGCAAGAGGGGTGCAGAAAGAAGCAAGAGAAGTGCATAAAGAAGCAACAGAGGTGCTGAAAGAGGCAAGAGGGGTGCAGAAAGAGGCAAGAGAAGTGCAGAAAGAAGCAACAGAGGTGCCGAAAGAGGCAAGAGAGGTGCAGAAACAGGAAAGAAAGGTGCAGAAAGAGGGAACAGGGATACAGAAAGAGGTAAGAGGGATACATAAATTTGCAAGAGAGGTGCAGAAAGAAGCTAGAGCAGTGCAGAAAGAAGCAAGAGAAGTGCAGAAAGAAGCAAGAGAGGTAGAGAAATAGGGAAGAGGGATGCAGAAAGAGGCAAGAGGGATGCAGACATTTGTAAAAAAAGGTGCAGAAAGAAGCAAGAGCAGTGCAGAAAGAACCAACAGAGGTGCAAAAAGAGGCAAGGGAGGAGCAGAAAGAGGTAGAGAGGTGCACAAAGAGGCAAGAGGGGTACAGAAAGAGGCAGTAGGGGTGCAGAAAGAAGGAAGAGAAGTGCAGAAAGAAGCACCACAGGTGCTGAAAGCGGCACAAAGGGTGCAGAAAGAGGTAAGAGAAGTGCAGAAAGAAGCAGCAGAGGTACAGAAAGAGGCAAGAGAGGTGCAGAAACAGGCAGGAAGGGTGCAGAAAGAGAGAACAGGGGTGCAGAAAGAGGCAAGAGAGGTGCATAAAGAGGAAAGAGGGGTGCAGAAAGAGGCAAGAGGTGTGCAGAAAGAAGCAAGTGAGGGGAAGAAAGATGCAACAGAGGTGCAGAAAGATGCAAGAGAGGTGCAGAAACAAGCAAGAGAAGTGGAGAAAGAGGCAAGAGAATTGCTGAAAGAAGCAACAGAGGTGTAGAAAGAAGCAAGAGAAGTGCAGAAAGTGGCAAGAGAACTGCAGAAAGAGGCAAGAGGGATGCAACAAAGGGAAGAAGGGTGCAAAAAGAAGCAAGAGAGGTGCAGAAAGAGGGAAGACGAGTGCAGAAAGAGACAACAGGGGTGCAGAAAGAAGCAAGAGAGGTTCAGAAAGAGGCAAAAGAAGTGCAGAAAGAAGCAACAGAGGTGCAGGCAGAGGCAAGAGGGGTGCAGAAAGAGGAGAGAGAAGTGCATAAAGAAGCAAAAGAGGTGCAGAAAAAGGCAAGAGATGTGCAGAAAGAGGCAAGTGTGGTGCAGAAGGAGGCAAGAGAACTGCAGAAAGAGGCATGAAAGATGCAGAAACAGGCAAAAGAGAGAGGTGCAGAAAGAGGGAAGAGGGGTGCAGACAGAGGCAAGAGAGGTGCAGAAAGTGGGAAGAGGGGTGCAGAAAGAGACAAGAGGGGTGCAGAAATTTGCAAGAGAGGTGCAGAAATTTGCAAGAGCAGTGCAGAAAGAAGCAAGAGAAGTACAGAAAGAAGCAAGAGAGGTGGAGAAATAGGGAAGAGGGGTGGAGAAAGAGGCAAGAGGGATGCAGAAATTTGCAAAAGAGGTGCAGAAAGAAGCAAGAGCAGTGCAGAAAGAACCAACAGAGGTACAAAAAGAGGCAAGAGGGGTGCAGAAAGAAGTAGGAGAGGTGCAGAAAGAGGCAACAGGGGTGCAGAAGAAGGCAAGAGAACTGCACAAAGAGGCAAGAGAGTTGCAGAAACAGACAAAAGAGGTGCAGAAAGAGGGAATGGGGTGCAGACAGAGGCAAGAGAATTGCAGAAAGAGGGTGAGGGGTGCAGAAAGAGGCAAGAGAAATGCAGAAAGAAGCAAGAGCAGTGCAGAAAGAAGCAATATTTACAACGCCAATAGCTCTAACTCTCGCAAATGCAAAACCTATTACATTGCAAATGCTTCTTCAACTGGTAGTCATGTTTGCAGAGTGGTGGAGAAAGGGGGCTGGGCCTCCAACCAGCTCTCAGGAATTACGCTGCGTAGGACTTACAGGAGGTACCAGGAGGGCTACTTGGCCCCCAAAGTCCCTCAGGAGTAAAATGGACTTCATCCCCCAACCCATAGTGTGCCAGGTGGCATGTTTGCAGAGTGGTGGAGAAAGGGAGTGCGTGGCCTCCGAAGACCTCTTAGCAATCCCACTGTGTGGGAATTACTGGCGGTAACAGGAGGGGTAGTTGGCACCCAAGGACAACCTTGGGGGCCAACTACCCCTCCTATTACCTCCAGTAAGTCCCACACAGCAGCATTAGTAAGTACTCATAGCAGGTCACGCCCCCTTTGACCACCAGTCTGCAAACGCGCTCCATGGCACGCTCTTCGATGGGGATTAAAGTCCCCTTCACTGCTGAGGGTCCTTAGTGACCAACTAGCCTACCTGATACCTTCAGCAAGCCCCAGATAGTGGGATTGCTGAGAGGTGGACACAGGCCACGCTCCCTTTCTCCACCACTCTGCAAACGCGCCTCCTGGCGTGCTCTTGGTTAGGGGATGAAGTCCCCTTGCCTCCTGAGGGTCCCTGGGGACCAACTAGCCCTCTTGTTATCTCTAGTAAGCCCCATACAGCTGGATTGCTGAGAGTGGTCTGAGGCCACGCCTCCTTTTTACACCACTCTGCAAACGTGCCTCCTGGGGCACTGCTGCTCGGGGAGGAAGTCTACTTTAGTCCTGAGGTCCTCAGGACACAAGAGGACCTCATCGCCCCACTAGCAGTGCTCCATGAGACGCATTTGCAGAGTGGTGTAAAAAGGGGCGTGGCCTTGGACCACCTCTCAGCAATCCCACTATGTGGGGCTTACTGGAGGAACCTGGTGGGCTAGTTGGCCCCCAGGGACCCTCAGGATTCAAGGGGACTTAATCACCCAACTTAGAACGTGCCAGGAGGCGCGTTTGCAGAGTGGAGCAGGGAGGGGACGGGGTCTCCGGCGAGATGCCGGCTTTTATATTTTGCTTATATTTTTAGAAAGGGGGCTGTGTGGCCCCTCTTCTTTTAGTATTTTTTGGGCCCTGGGGGCCTGAGCATTTTTTTCTTTCTTTATTAAAAAAAAATGGGAAGGGGGCCGTGTGGTCTCCCTTCCCTGGGCCACTATTGGCCCCTGGGACCCCATCCCCCAGGGCCTGGCCTCATTTTTATAAAAATGTCTTTTTATTTTTCCCGGGAGGGGGACCTCACCCCCAGGGCCTGGCTTCGTGTTGATTTTATTATTTTAATTTTCCCGGGAGGGGGCCACACGAAATCAGCCGAAAATATTAAAAGAAAATGCTTTTGTTGGCCTTGGGGGTCTTTGTGGGACCCCCTGAGCTGGCCTAGGGGATCAGGGTGTTTCTACACGGCCCCCAATTATTGTTTTTTATCTTTTTTTTTACTGTTAACTGAGTCACAAGATGGCTGCCAACACTTCCTGGTTTGGAGTGTTGGCAGCCAATAACAATGAAGCTCGTGCTCGGGAGGGTTCGCAAACCCTCCTCGGCTCTCAGATATCGATATTTTTTTTTTTTTACATTTCTCACCACCTACTGAACGGATTTACAACATTTAAAAAAAAGCACGCTTTCTGAACCAAGAGCTACCTTATTGCCAAATTTGGTGTAATTCCGTTCAGCAGTTCGGGCTGTAGTTGAGTCTAAAGTTCCTATGGAAATTAACATGGGGAATACGCGTTTTGGGACCCCCCTTTTTTCTCGGCCCCCACTTGACGAATCACCCCGAAACTTTCAAGACAGGAGCTGACCTAAGTGAACCATTAGTTTTGACAATTCCGCGAAGATTCTTCAAACGGCGCCAAAGATATTGGCAAAAGAAAAAACACTTTTTGAATAGAAACAAGGTCCTAACTATAACTACCTACTGGCAACCGCCAGTAGGTAATATATATATATATATATATATGCTGGGGAAATATCTCCTAGATTGGGAATGGCAGGGCTGCTTATCTCATGCAACATTTTCAACATCTGCTTTGACAAATGTGTAACTCTGAGATACGTGTTGTCCAATCTGGTAGGCACATGGGTCGCTACAATCCCAAGAGGTGCTTATCATTAAAGATTGGAGATAGTATGAGGACTAAAAAAAAAAACATGATGTTTTGGTGCTGGAAAGTAATTCAAAATAAGCGTTTGCATCCCTGGCACAAACTGGTCGTAAATCTGCCCTAATGTTGTTTAATGTCAGCATGAAGCTGATTTGAATTGTGTTGTCAGAGACTGGAATCTCTAATCATCTATACGCAAAAACACACAAATCTGCGTAAACATCTTCAAATTCATGATTTTAAAATCAATATAATTGGATATGCTCTGACTTTCCGAAAGTAAACTCCAGAAAGCATCCTCTTCTCCCAACTGGACTGTAAATGGACTATATCCCACACGGCCTAGTTTAAACATTCTGGCCCATATGTACAAAATTCCAAAATAGCGATTCCAAAATAACGAATCCGTAGAAATCGCTATTTGGGAATCGCAAATTGGAATGTATGTAACCTGCGATTTCCTAATTGCAATTCCTACAGATTCACATTCGCTATTAGGAAATCGCAAAATTGTGACTGACCTCAATGTATCACTATTATGTACCCACTGCACTTGATGCATTATTGGACATCAGCAGTGCATTTGCCCCTTCCATTGTTGTGTTCCTGCCATTTCTGTACTCATTACATAGTCAGGCATGTGTGATATTTGAGCTTCTTCTTTTGTTTTGTACCTGTTGTGCTTGGTTGTCACGTACTGTTGTTGTTTTGAGGTGGTGCCTCTGATCCTTGTAACACCTTGGCAGTCCCAGCTTTTTGCACTGTTGGATTCCCTCAGCAACTCCTATTCTTGTAGCGTTATTGAACAGTGTTCATTGCATTGCTATGTGGCTACACTGCTCGCACCATTAGGGAACTGTGGTGCCTGTGTTATTTTTCATTGTTGAACACCAGTTGTGCCTACACTTGAAGTTCTGTAGTTTTGCACTTATTTTGTTGGGGCCCTTGACAACTGCCCTTCTTTCACTGCTGACGATCTTTGGTGCCTGCACTGATTCAATGGTTTCACACTTACAGTGTCTGCTGATTTTGCATTAATGTGAGGGAACATACAGTGTGTGGTTGTGAACCTCTGATGTATGTGCCTATTGGTTTTTAAGCACCTGTGGTGTCTATGCTTGTAGCCTTGTTATGCATATGTGGTGTCTCCTCTTCTTGCACTATCAGGCACCAGTTGTGCCTTGTATTTTTGGTCACTTGTTCCTGCTTTCTCCTTTATAGGGAACCAGTGATGGCCGTGCTTTCACTATTGCTGTGCACCTGTAGTATCTCGATTTCTAACATAGTGGAGCACCTGTGTTGACTGTGCTTCTTGCATTGTTGGGCATCTGTACCTTTGTTACCCACCTGTGGAGTCTACAAATGTTTGCGTATCTTTGGAGATCTCTGATGTCTGCACTTCTTACACTGTTGGAGTATTTTCGTTCCAGCACTTCATACATTTTTGGTGATATATGAAGCATGCACCTCTTACATTTCTGGGCTCTTGTGTTTGCCTATTGTTTGACACTTGTTTTTCCAGCGATTTGTGGTGCATCATTAGTGCCCTCAAATACCCCAATTCACTTTATCAGCAATTTAAGCAGTTGGTATTTGTGATATCCTGGAAGGACATGTGCAGGTCTCTTGGGTGGAGTAAAGTGTCTGAGTAACATGTTATTTTTTTCTTACCTGCCAGTTCATTAAACACTGAATAAGGCCAGCAGCCTTGAAACAACTCCTAGCCATATTAAGGCTATCATGGGAAACTTTGATATGGGGCCCCATTCAACCATTAAAACGTGACTAGCATGACAGTTAATTTTCTCTTTGGTTGCCCGAAGACTAGAAAATGGTAATGTGCAAAAAGAAATTGATGTTAGCACACACATTTATAGAAGATTTATTTTATATCGTGTTTAGTTTTAGCCATAAATTGTTTTTAATCAAAGAGTATGACTTGATTTCTGTTTCATCTGAAAACGAACTCAGGCTATTTGCTGGAAGTTCCCTGAAGAAAACAATGCAGAAAATGAACATTTATTTTTGCGTGTATAGATATGTGCCTTTGATTATAGTTCACTAAATTGTGTACCCACTTCCCTCTGTGAATTGATTAGGCACAGTTATGCTGTAAGTTGAGGATGTCTTGTTCCTTTAGAGTTGGTCTCTGATTAGTTTTCCGTGTATTCTCTTCTTCCGTGGGGGAACAGATGCTTATTTACTTAGTGACATAAGTAGCGATATGTGCTCTCTATAATTAACTTGGAGTTTATGATTTTTGGGTACCTTTTTTAAGTTTACACCTGGTTACCATCAGATCCGAATTGATGGTAATAGCATTTCCTAAATGGCCATTTGCGACTGGTCGCAATTAGGAAATGCTATATACATGCGGTTACTGATTCACAAATAGGAAATCCCTATTTGTGATTTCCTATTTTGCAAATTTCTACTGGGTGTAAATCACATTATGCGATGCCAAATATGCCTTTCATACATACCGAAAGGAAATTTTGCATTTAACGGCCCGAAATAGTGATTCGGAACATTAAGATGTGCAAAATTGGTTCATACATATGGTCCCAAATCCTTTGGTTTCAGGTTTGATTCCCATCAAACTATGAACCTTTATGTTGATGACAACATAACATGCTTTGGGCTGCCTTTTCTTTCTCTAGAAGTGTACACCGCTACTAAAATCACTGGACTTCTCTTCATAGTTTAAGCAATTGTAGTACCCAGAATCGATTACAGCTATGTGTTTTAGGTCGTATCATCCACATATTCCCTGCCCCTCTGAAAGGGGCATTTCAATAAGGTGCATGACTTACTTCTGGTTTCCAGCAATTTTACCACCACATAACCACTAATGTGTGCTGGAGGAGGAATACATTTAAATAAAATTGTTCAACATCTCCATCTCACACCAATCAGGGTTAAACCCCGCTCACTTACTCATGGGAGTTTCCTGTCACTTTTCTGCAACATACCATTACTCTTGTATATGAGAAGATCAGGTGCTATAAATCACAAAAATCATTAATCACAATACTATTTCTAAGTTCAGTCAATGAGAGTTTTGATTAGTTTTAAGAGTTTTACTTTGATTTAAAGGTTTAGTAATATTTGTCTTTCTATTTTTATTTGATTAGTTCAAAGTCATCAATAAAATTACAGAATTGATAGTTAAAAAAAAAATATATGGGTTAGAACAAATCTTTACATAAGCAGTACAGCGCGTTCCATTAAGGAAATAATCCCTATTCTAAAGAATGGGGTGAAAATGGGTGTTAGCAGAAACCCATTTAGAGTTCAAGGGCCTGATTCACAGAACTGACTTACGTCAAAAAGGTAAAGTTAGTACTTTTGGTATTCACAGAATACACTTACTCATTTTGGTATTCACAGAATGAACTTACTCATTTCGGTATTCACAGAAGTTAGTAGCCCTAACTTTAGGACTCCTAAATGCCTTCTGTGAATACTGAAAGTCTTAAGTTAGGATTTTTCTCAGTTTAGGAGTAGTAAAGTCCTAACTTTACTACTCCTAAACTGAGAAAAATCCTAACTTTACTACTCCTAAACTGAGAAAAATCCTAACTTTAAGACTTTCGGTATTCACAGAAGGCATTTAGGAGTCCTAAAGTTAGGACTACTAACTTCTGTGACTACCGAAATGAGTAAGTTCATTCTGTGAATACCAAAATGAGTAAGTGTATTCTGTGAATACCAAAAAGTACTAACTTTACGTTTTTGACGTAAGTTAGTTCTGTGAATCAGGCCCCAAGTTCCTGTTGTACCTGTAGACACTGTGCAGAATTAGGCTTGAGTGGAGTTTACAGAGTTAAGTTACATGAAATTCTGTGGGCGGCCCAAAACCACAGCGTGACTCCGCAGACTTCCGTGAGCGGGCAGAGCTGCACAGCACGCCCGTTTGTGCTACATTTTTGACATTTGGCAACACTTAGCGCATTTTCACACTCAAAATCTTGTACGAATTGCACCACCTGATTCGCATGAGCACGGCCATTTTATTTTCTGTGGATGATGCTGGGGCCTGTTTCTAATCCACCCTTAATCTTTTCAATACTCCCCCTATCTGACTAATTTACTCCTCATTTTCCATTATTGTATCAGTGTGTGTTTATATCTTTTATGTTTTGTCTTTTTGTTTGTCTTTTTCTTGACGTTTTGTGGTTTTTCCCTTTAAGTCTTCACTTTTATCCTTTTTTCCTTCTCCTATTTTTTTTTGCACCCCCCCAGTGCCATGGCAGTTCAGGACAAGGGAGGTGTGGCAGTGCCAGGGCGACTGTTAGCCGCACACCTAGCAGTCATCGGCACCAGTCAGGGGTTCAGACCTCGCCATTTTGTCAGAGGTGGAGGTGGCTGCACTCATTTTTTTATGTGTGGCACCACCTTGCCTCCATGCTGGGAGCAGGAGGCAGGTCTGGCAGTGGATACGGCCTCTGGGAGCATTGGCTGCTGTGGGGGAGGGTACGTAGGAGTATGCGCCAGAGCTCTGGGGTCCAGCACACCCAGCTTCAGTTAACGCACTGGTGGGATGACATCCTGGACAGAGAACAGGACCTGCTGGACTTGCTGAGCGGGGAGGTTGTGGGGCTTAGTGAGTAACTATTTATTTGCTGTCTTCATTTTAAGCAAATATAATTCGTTGCAATGCATTAGTAGTTCCAAAATATACTTTAGGAAATTTGGAATAGGGCTTAGGAAATTAAGAATAGGTCAACTCAATACAAGTAGTAGTATAGTCTATCTGATATATATGAGTACAATTTCTCCCCTTATAAATTGTGGACTGGTACTGTAAGACTAAGAGAATAGATTTTAGGACAGGTTCTCTACTGTGAAGATTGCAATTGCATGCCCAAGTAAGCTATTCTTATTCTACCCATGTTCGTTGAGAAGGCTTTCTTTTTCTTGCTCATGCTCAAACAGTAAAACTAGAGAGTGGCCATGGTCATCATTGGTGGACCCCACAACCCAACGTTATGTATGTATTCATTTATACAATAGTAGTATACCAGCAGCTTTGATGACAGTGCAGCATGGCTGGAAATTTGTATGAGGACGGTCCCGTTGCATTTGCCAACCAAGACCATATGTCCTTCATTGACCAATTATTCCTCCCTTTCATTGCGCGCCAATGACTCAAGTCATCATAGCTGTGCCCCTCCATTACAAAAAGTTTTTGTTTGGCTTGACTCACTGGCTTTTCAAACATTGCCAACAAACAAAATGCCCAATGATATATTTTTGATGGAAGAAGATAATGCAACCAAACTGTAGTGATGTATTTTGATTGAATTTTGTTAAACAAAGTAAGGGGAGGCATATCTGGCAGCTAAAATGTGTAATGTTTTTTCTAGTCGCACAGACCACTAGTGCCGGGGCCAGTGACAGGGCAAGCAGAGCATACATGGACGCGGTTGAAGGGGAAGTCCCAGCGGCGGCAGGGACGGGCGGTGGTAAGTCACATTGCTTACTTATTGACAATTAAAAGCATACTGATACTCACTGCAAGGGCGTTGTGAACCCCCCGCTTTAGCAACTACAGCATGGTTGAGATAATGGACTCTTCTATCTGCAACTCAGCATAGAAAAGCTCATAATGAATACTAAAAATGATGGGTTGATAGAAAATGGAAAAAAGGATGGAAGGAGAAAGGATGGGTGAAATGTTATATCAGTGAAAGGCTGTATGGGTGACTGAAGGTGAATGAGTGAAGGTGAAAGGATGCATAGGCTGGTGATAGGATGCATTGATGGGTGAAGGATGGGTGAAATCGGGTATATGGGTGAAAGGAATTTTTCTCAGGTGGGTGAATGGGTAAAAGTATTAGTGGGTGGGTAAATAGATGTTGGAGAAAGGATGGTTGAGAGCCATGGACAGGTGAATGAATAGATGGATGGATATATATGGATGGATGGTTTTCAATGGTGAAAGACTGTATGAGAGAATGTAAAGCTGAAATGGTGGGCATATAAGGGTGAAGAATACTAGAACAATGAAATGATGAATGGATAATTGCTTGGATGAAGAAAGAAGGGAGTTTTTTTGGAGAGGGGCATGCACACCTACTTCGCTTGTTTGGAATGGTTTTATCAAAGCTTTGGTTGAAAGTGGGGGTGAATTTCTGTCTACTCCCTTGACTCACTGTATTTGTTAAGCGAGGCAGGTATGTATCCTAGACCCATCACATCCCTTCACATGGCATTTTGCCAGTGCCTCCCATGAACTAACTGCTGAATGATTCAATTCGGCATTGCAGTGTTGGCTGTGCAATGTGTGTCTGCTTCAGTTAATGTGGTATTTACAAAGTTTTCAGTGCCTGGCAAAACAAAAACAAAGTGTGCTTCCCTTCCCTCCCAGTGCCCACTAAGTCACCTTCTAGTATTTCACTTCTTCATTATTTCCTATGTTCTGTCCCAGCCTGCCCCAAAAAATGTTAAATCCATTCTTGGGATGTGCCACATTTTTCTGGCCAAGTGATTCATATATTTTATGGCTTCCTTTACATATTTCATGGCTTCCATAACAGATTTACGCCTGTTCAAATTTTTCTCATTCAACATTTGTCAACTACAGTGAGTGATTAAGCCAAAACTTAGGCATATGATGATCAGTGACACCCCACTAGTATTCTGTGGTAAAACGTGTATTTACCTTTACCCTGCAGCCGAGTAAGTTAAGTTTCTTTTCCATACTGCTAAGCAAATGTATTTGCTAGAAGCAAATAATTATAAATTGTGGTGGAAGGCATGGTTAGGAAGTAAAGTGGCCTTGAGTTTTTGTGGATGGAATAGTTTGTGACGAAAGTGCCAAATACAATCTATATATCCTGGTCCTTAATCCTTCCAGTGAACCGCAGTGCATCTTTTTCCCCCGTCTGCTTACGGCACACAATATCAGCATTTATACTTGACGTGTGTGACATTTTATCATTACTATTCAGCTGCCTTGAAGTCTTGGATGGGTTTCATTGTTAAATAGGGAAATAAATATTTATTTTACTTTATTTATGCATCAAATCTTTTTTTGGTTGTTTTTCTTTGCACTGCTGACTTTTCGTGCAGTCTGTTTCTTAAACCTGTTTAAAGAAGTGTATACCATAGGGTACTCTTGCCCTATTACCCTATGTACTATATTGACAGCTGTGGGAGATTACTATTGCCTATACAACACAGCTCTATACTTCTCTTACCTCAATAGATGAAGTGGGGGCTGCTACCTCTCAGAGTTATTACTGCAGTATTTCCCTAGGTGCCATCTTATGGTGGTGGTAGTAGTAGCAGCAGGTTAGCACTCTAATGGAAGGAATCCCAAGAGTGGTCCTACTCCACCTAGATAAACTTCAACTGTGGCATTAATCAAAGTTTTATCCATCACAGGCAACTAGATTGAAACAAAACAGATAGTGTTTTTTTAATTATTATATCATCATCATAACTTTAGAAAGACTGAGACCAGACTACCACCATGACACAAAAAAGAAGAAATGATAAAAAAGACTAGCAATAGTAACTTCTGAACAATGGGGAGCTAGATTTTAAAACTAAAGCAGTAAACTTACAAAATCTTCGAGTCAGGAGGAGTTAAGTCAGAGTCAGGAATGGACAAGGTCAAGCGTTTATGCAACACAAGGCCTGAATGATGATGTTGAGAAATAATGTTCTTCTATATCTAAAATGTGGATCACTTTTATACATGGGTGGGTAAAATAAAATGGGTCAGAATGGGCTATTGCTCAGGTAATAGAAGATACCGCAGTGAGTTTGTGTCCCTTTCATCACATCCACCCTACCAAGTGTGTGATCTATTTATGGTGTAAATTAAGTCACGCCTCAATAAATCACACAGCCCAGGGAAAGAGAGTTAGAGGTTTGATGAATGGATGGGAAAGGGGATCTGGGGAAAGGTGTGACATAGACAAACTCTACAGAATGATACAATATTCATTGCGGCGATGAGCAAACAGAAACAATCCTTCATCCCCACAGACCCAAATTATTCATATATCTAAATGCTCTGCCATCTAGGTTTGAAAAATAGTATACAAATTATGGAGGAGTGACGTAAACCAACACAGACCTAAAAAAGGATTCTTAAAAACAAAATGATACTGTATTGGCAAATTGGGTGGCGCATGCACTTGCATTCTTCTCAGATTGTCTGTCAATCTTGAGTACCTGGCTGAAGCGGTCAGGTAAGGTAAGAGTTTTGGAGCTTTCACCTTTTTGTGCAGGAGAAGAGAATGCCTGTGGATTGTAAAACAGAAGGGATATTGTAGAGTCAATGAGAAGGACAGAACAGAAGCTAAGTGTACCAAGAAGACTCAGAGAGGCAGAGGAAGAGCATAGCCTGCTGCAATCAATCATTTCATGACTAATGTGTGATTGATTATCTGAGAAGTGAGAGCAAATTGCAACCAATCACAGATGAGTAGCTGCATGTACCGGGATAATCAATCTCACAACTGTCATCATAACGTTTAGCCAAGTGTGTGCATAATGTGATAACATCACATATCTATCTCCAGTCACTTACAACAACAGGACCCCTACCCAACCCGACAACATAATTGAGGAGTTTCAAATTTGAGCCAGCACACACCATCACCAGCATTGCATTTCCCAATTTAACACACGCTCTCACCTGTCCACAGAGCTGAGTGGGCCTCTTCGAGTCATCCTCATGTTGATGTCCCTGAAGTTGTGAACTTCCTTCCTCTGGCTGTTGTTGAGGTAGTCCCACCCTGAGTCCTTCCATTATTCTCCTGACTCCGAGTAATGACAAATCTGTCCAACTTCATTCTGAAACTTGACACAAATGACAGAGATCGACCTGTAGTGCACAGCTGTTAATGAACAAGAAAAACACTGAGTATTTTTTTGTGTAGATTTGGGTTTGCTATTCAACAGCCAAGAACGGTCTTTGAAGATTAATTTGTAAGCCAATTGTCAGAACAAAAAAACAAAACAAAAAATAGAGTGGACCCGGCAAACAAATATCGCTAAAGTGTGAAAGGGGAAGGGCCAATCGCCTTCAGGAAAAATGTTTACCCCTCATGCTACAAACATTTACAAACCATTACAATCACACTTACAAATTAAAGTTGGACACCATCCCTCACTGTCATTCATCACTCACAATCACTCATTGATGCAATATATACCTTTTGCAATCTAAGCACACTGGTGCACAGTTGCCAATCCTCTCTGATGCATGCAACACATTGGTGCAGTGTTAGAAATGGGATCTCTAGTTGGCAAGGGTTTGCACCTTTGTCCAAGTAGGGATCCTTCTTCCTAGTCAGGGTAAGGGTGTTACACTCGTGAAGTAACCCCTGCTCACCCTCGTGGTAGCTTGGCACGAGCAGTCAGGCTTAATTCAGAGGCAGTGTGTAAAGCATTTGCACATAACCAACAGTAATACAGTGTAAGCACTACAAACGGACACCACACCAGTTTAGAAAAATAACCAATATTTTATATACTCAAGACAAGACCAATTACGACAAAAATTCACAATACTATACTTTACGAATGAATGCTTGATACGGTAACTTCTTCTTTGCAGGAATAGCACAAAAGCAAAGTTCGTACGAGTCGGTAGCTCCGTCCGAGCCTACCGTGATGCTGAAAACCACAGAGTCTAACAGTTCCAGCCGACCGCGTCGATACGGGCCAGCAGAGTCGTGAACAGACTCGGTTACAGTACCTTTCTCGTTGTGGCTGGTACGGAGTGTACGAGCCGGTCGGCGTTCGTCGCGGTTGCGGTGCAAGACGGAGCGATGCAAGGTGCGGTGTCCCTCGATGCGGTGCAGGCAGCGGCTCGATGAGCGTCGTACAGACGGAGTCGGTGAGTCCAAGGCGTGCGATGCAAGGTGAGACGATGCTCGATGCGGTGCTGACAGGTTGCGATGCAGGCGACCTAGCCGGAGTGCGGGAGCTGGCGTCGGACAGCGGTGCGAGTCGGAGCGGTGCGTCGCAGACGTGCGAGCGGTGCCCCAAATGCGGTGCGGTCTCGACTCTTGAGCCAGTTGCAGCAACCGCGTCGGTCGGGTCCGGCTGGTTCAGTGAAGCGATGCGATGCGAACTGCAGTGCCCACAGGTCACGGTGCAAGCAGCGGCTCGATGTTGGCGGCGTCGGACGTCGCCCACGGTGAGACCAGGGTTGCGATGCGAAGCGGGGCGATGCGGTCTGCGGTGCAAACAGGTCACCGGCCAGGTATGGATTCGGTTGACGGAGTCGGTTGCGGTTCCCTTCCTCTGTGGCAACTGAAACAGCGTTCCAGAAGCGGTACCCAGAGGCTTGTGAAGTCTTTGCAGTCCCTGAGACTTCTTAACAGGAGGCCAGCTCGGTTCCAGGCCCTTGGAGATACTCAGCACAAGTTTGTAGAAAGTTCCTTCCTTTCACTGCCCAAGGCAGAAGCAGCAGCTGCAGGCCAACCCAACAAAGCAACAACACAGCAAAGGGGCAGTACTCCTCCTGGCAGCTCTTCCAGCTCTTCGTCTTGGCAGGTTCCTTGATTCCAGCGAGATCTAAATTCATGGGGTCAGGGCCCCAATATTTATATCCCAAATTCCTTTGTTCTCTGAAGGCAGAGAGGCCTTTGCCTAGTCCAAACCAGTTCTGGAGCACTTTGTTGACAAGTCTCCGTTCCTTCTTTCAGTGAGTAGGCCAGGGACATCAGACGCACCACAGGAGGTGGAGCCAGCATTGTGGAGGGAAGGCACTGTCCTATTCAGGGCCCAGGTGCGAACCCTCCCACCCATCTACATGTAGATCTTGCTATTCAGCCCTGCGCTGACTCACCCTGTCTCCCGGCATCCCCCAGCCCCTGTCACTCACACTCCAGACAAGGAATACACAACCTCGCAGAGGCAGGCTTGGATGGTTAGACAAGAAAATACCCACTTTCTAAAAGTGGTATTTTCAAACACAGAATGTTAAAACCAACTTCACTAAAAGCTGCATTTTATCATTCTGAGTCCAGGCATACTAAACTCGAATTTCTACCATGTTCCCGGGGTCAGTTAGGATTATAAGCTGTAATAATCAAAACTGCCCGTTCTGGCCTAGGGGGAACAGGTAGCCTTGCAATAGTGAAAAACGAACTAGGCTGTAATTCACTATCAGGACATGCCGCACACACCCGGGCATGTCCTACCTTTCGCATACACCGCACCCTGCCCACAGGGGTACCTTGGGCCTACCTTAGGGGTGACTAACATGTAGCAAAGGGAAGGTTTAGGGACTTGCAAGTGTGTACACTTGCCAAGTCGATATGGAGCCCCAGGCTGCGCACGGGCTCTGCAATGGCAGGCCCGAGTTACACTTTACGGGCTGTTTGCGTGGGTGGCACAATCCAGTGCTGCAGCCCACCAACAGCATTTGGTCTATAGGCCCTGGCACTCGCAGTGCACTTTACAAGGGACTGACACATAAACCAAATAGGCCAATCATGGAAACACCAATCCATAACACATTTTATACAGGAGCACTTGCACTTTCCCACTGGACCGCAGTGCGGAAAGTGCGCAGAATCATTACACCAGCAACAACAGAGTCAAAACCGGGAGGTCAGAAAGCAAAAAGTCAGGGGAAACACGCCAAAAGATGCCAAGTCTAACACATGTCCCCTCCAGCTGAAAGTAGGGAGAACTACCCAACCCCATTGGAGTTCTCTTCACTAAGGCGGAAGAACCTGGACAGACCATCTGCGTTGGCGTGTTCTGTACCAGGACGGTGTTCCACCGTAAAGTCCATTCCCTGTAGGGAGATGGACCACCTCAGCAGTTTTGGATTCTCACCCCTCATTTGCATCAACCATCTGAGGGGCCTGTGGTCTGTCTGAACCCGGAAGTGAGTCCCAAACAGGTATGGTCTCAACTTCTTCAGCGTCCAGACCACAGCAAAAGCTTCCTTTCTATGGCACTCCACCTCTGTTCCCTGGGAAGTAGTCTCCTGCTAAGGAAGACTACCGGCTGATCCAGGCCCTCTTCGTTCAGTTGTGAGAGCACCGCTCCCACACCATGCTCTGAAGCGTCAGTCTGCACGACAAATTCTTTGGAGAAGTCAGGTGCCTTGAGCACGGGCGCCGTGCACATGGCTGCCTTCAGGGCATCAAAAGCTTTCTGGCAGGACTCAGTCCAGATCACTTTCCTGGGCTGCCTCTTAGAGGTCAGCTCTGTTAAGGGGGCAACGATGGTGCCATAGCCCTTAACAAATCTCCTATAGTAACCGGTGAGACCTAAGAAGGCTCTCACCTCGGTCTGGGTCTTGGGGGTTCCCAAGCCAGAATGGTGTCAATCTTGGGTTGTAGGGCGCCACCTGGCCGCTTCCTACCTGGTGTCCCAAGTACACCACAGAACCCTGCCCGATCTGGCACTTACTGGCCTTGATCGTGAGGCCTGCACTTTGCAGAGCCCTCAACACTTTCTCAAGGTGCTGTAAATGTTCTTCCCAGCTGGAACTGAACACAGCAATGTCATCCAGGTAGGCAGCACTGAAATCCTCCAGCCCAGCCAACACCTGATTGACCAACCACTGAAAGGTGGCAGGGGCATTCTTCAACCCAAAGGGCATCACCCGGAATTGGTAATGACCTTCTGGGGTTGAGAATGCTGATCTCTCCTTGGATCCATCGGTTAAGGCAATCTGCCAGTACCCAGACGTCAAATCAAACGTGCTGAGGAACCGGGCAGCTCCCAACCGATCAATGAGCTCATCAGCTCTGGGGATGGGGTGCGCGTCAGTCCTGGTGACGGCATTGAGCCCACGGTAGTCCACACAAAACCGGAGTTCTGGAGTGGCACCGGGCGCAGCAGCCTTTGGGACCAAGACCACTGGGCTGGCCCAAGGGCTGTGGGAGGGCTCAATCACCCCTAACGCCAACATCTTAGAGACCTCCTCCTTGATGCTGGCGTATCAACGTATTGGCACCTCCTGTATGAGAGCTTTAATTGGTACTCTATTAGCATGCTGAATGATCCTCAACTGTTTCCTGGCTTTAAAAGAATGGCTGAAATGAGTGCAGATTCTTCTGCAGATTGTCAGCAAGTTGTTGACTAGGACTTTTTTTTTGAAAGTCCTGCACAATGATGTTGATGCAATCCACCAAATACAGAACCCAGAAATAGTGACCATCTGCCATGGCCTTAAATATGCTACTGCCATTATCCGTGGCAACAAATCCAATTCTGACACTGCTGGGTCACAGCCATTCAAACACCTTGCTGTTAAAGTATTCAAAGATGTTTGCAGCTGCATGGGACTTCACCCTGGCAAACATGGCTACTTTTGCCTGCCACGGAATGCCCTTAAATTTTGTTCAGCGCTGAGACCTGTAGATAGCTGTTGCCTAACCCCCACAAAAGAGATCCATTGTGCAGTGATACACATGTAATCAGTGGCTTGACAACTGGTCCACATGTCTGTCATCAGATGGATAGTATAAACAACACTCTGTTGCAAAGCTTTTCCAACCATTTCCAGCACATTGTGATGGAGCACTGGAACAGCCACTCTTGCAAAGTTGGTCCTTTGGGAACCTTCCATTTTGGGCAAATGGCTGCCACAAACTCCTTCCACAAAAGGAAAAGGGAGGAGGTCCAGCGCTCACATTTTAGCCCGCTTGCTGTAGCACAAACGTGCAGCTTGGTCGTTGCGGTCTTAGGACTGCTCCTGCCTAAACATGCTCATAATAGTAGCCCGTTTTTTTTTAGGTGATGCCACTGATGCATGAGTCTTCTGGTGAGGAGCAGGTGTCGTGTAGTTCCTATAGTACCAATGCAGGACCTGCGCATTTAGATAACATAAACTGTGGGCTTGGTGTTAGACTGGCTCTGTGCACCCCCACCGTATATGTTAGCCGGATTTGCATTAGCTAGCTCACAGTGCCACTAGAATCTCCTCTTATCGGGGAGAGATTAGTTTCTGGCAACCTTAGACCATGACAACCCTAATTCCTCAGAATCGTGGAAACAATGTACTACTTTTCGCTCAGTCACTCGTGCTTACTTATTCGGTTTGTCTCCGAGAGTTACACAGAATAAACAGTCTGGGCGTTTCAATAAGTATTTATTGAACAGTTGTTATTCTAGTGTAAAATATATGTGCTGCAGTAACCAGCAGACAATAGCAGAGATATATTATCAGAGGTACAATAAAAGCGAAGGGGTAGAACAGTTCTACCATATTGCAATAATCATGAATACATACATGAATATAAAAAGCATTATGAAAAGTGCGCGTACTCCTACGATGCCTAACTAGATGTACCTGAGTGTACCTAGCATATGTGTAGGTCTAAAAGCCTAAGAGCCAAGAATCCTTCTAGGATTTAGTCAAACCCCCATACCTGAATAGAGAGAGTGTGGGACCCCGTCCTGGTCTCGAGTTGGACACCCCGCAAAGGGCTGTGTTAGACCGCTGTCAGCTGGAGCGACTGCATGCAGGAGCTTCAGCATCTCTGGTCAGTGTGTCAGCATGGAAGTCTCGGTTCCCTCTCCCTTACCGGGGTAAGATGTGGTGTATTTATACCCTGGAGACTTTAGTTGCTTCGTATGGTTTGTATTGGGCCTTGTTAGACTTGAGGAAGACGTCAGGGGTGAACTTTGTACATACATATTATGCAGGTGGTGTATTCCTAGAGAGTCATGCATAATTGATGAGTACAGTGTGGGCCTGTGTTTGGGAAAAACCCTGCTGTATTCAAAACCACAGGCTAGATAACGTTCAGCCCTCAGAGCTCGTTGTGTACTAGCGAGGACCAATGTAGGTGAAAGATCACGCCTATATAAGGAATCATGACTATAATAGGACATGTAAAGTTATGACCGTAATAGGGCATATGCGGCTTTGACCATAATAGGGCAAGTACGAATATGACCGTATTAGGGCAAATACGAATACGTCCATTTTAGGGCATGTATGAACGGGTCTACATTAGGGCCTCTATACGGGACATAACACCCACTCCTCTTCGGAACAGGATGACAATGACCATACTTAAAATCTGGACAATTTAAAAACATTTTAAAAGCAAGTAAAAACATGGTTTTAAAATTGTTAAAAAAAATTCTAAAATGTTACAATTCAGCTCTTTCCGATTGCCACTAAAAAAGGTCTATTTTGTTTCTCTATATAAGTTGCTTCACCCAAAGCGGAAGAAGGCCATGCTTTTCTCAAGCGAAAGTGTCAATTTAGGAAATGTTCCAAATTTGCTTGTTTATTATGAAAACGAGTGGAGAAGCCAAATTCTTTCCCAGGACGCGATGAGCCAATTTGAGATTAAGTGTCCTGGCTGGGAAGCACAACATTATCAGTGTGAGCTACTGCAGATGACAAATCCAACGCCTCACAGAGAACGTCAATCGCACATAGATGGTATGTAGCACTGCCAACAGTCGGTGCTGTGGCAGCTTGTGCCTCAGTTGTTTCCTGGGTGCCTGAAGAGGAGTCACCTAACCCAGCAGGAGCAAACGGAACCTGTGGATTCTCAAGGAATGCATTCATCAGAATCGGAAGAAGCTGGGGACAATGCAGAGCATGGGCCTTTAGGGGGTCCAGCATTGCATCCGTGTCCGGAGGCGCATCTGATGGAAATGTTAGACAAAGATCCAACGTGCATTCTTCTCCCCAAAGCAGGCATCGAAGAACAGGTAAGATGCAGTCTACCCAGACTGGTCGAAAGGATAGAAACCAGGAGGCATTGAGTTCTCGTAGGCAAGAAACGCCCAGAAGTTGTACCATGCGTTCACGGTATTTCCGCTCCAGGAGCATGTTCGCCATTCCCTCTGGAATTGGGCCGTCCATTGTATAGCAGTAGTATTATAAATAGGACCCCTGCAATCAGTAATAGGATAAGCGGGAGTCCTCCAAATATGCTTCCCAATACGGAGTGTATAAAATTTGGGATTACTCCGAGTACTGTCTGAAAGGTGCTTAACAGTCCTGACCCTATGGTCTTAAATAGGTGTACAATACAGCTCGTATCAGACATATTGAAGATACGACCCACCATTTCTGCGAAATGAATGGGGCAGTTTGTACGTATGAGCGCCTGTATCTCACTCGAGGTCCTTGCAACTTGAAGTTCATAGGTTTCTCGAGCGGAGGTTAAGGGCACGGGTTGCTGTAAAAGCATGGCTTGCAGTCTGCTCAGAGTATCAAATTGTATGAAAGAAACATTCAGTGAAGGCCATAGCGGCGCCTCCCTGACTGTGTTCAGTGGTGGAAACAATACTTGCATACAGCAAGTAACCCTGGAGTTAACGGTGACCAGATAGGCGACGCCCGGAAGCATCCCACAGCAACCTTGATCATTTAGCATCAAGTAACTCCCATTCGATAGCAGCTCAAAAACCGGCGTGATCACGGCAGCAGGGGTCCCAGTCATGTGACACGATAGGTTTGCTACTGAACCGCTACAGGCTCCATGCAGAGAAATATCCTGAAACATGAGAGAACTGCTTAAAGCGTTCTTGCAGTTTGTACCACTCAGATATAATTCTCGATCCCCATTCCGGCATCGATATCTATATGGTAACTCCCAAGTTTCCTTAATGTATCCGTTACCCATTTTTTCATATGTGCCTGCCTGCCTTTGCTCAAGGCAATATTGAAACTGAAACGTAGTGACCGGCAGAGTGATTTGGCCATGAATTAGCCATTCAGTTGATGGTAATTCGGCTACAGTAAATGGTAACCTTTCCAGTTTCTCAATACGCAGCATTGTATATTTGGCTCCCCTTTGTGCCATTACTGTCTATTTATCAGTTAGATTGAATTCTGAAAACAGAGACGTGGTGTTTATAAAATGCCAGGGCACATAGCCTGCACGCAAAGTTTGTAGCGTCCAGCTTAGCATCATAATAGAACGTAGCTGAGATTGCCCGTGTTGTAACAAGGCCAGATCTTGTTCTAATATGTTGATTGCTGAAGACACAATGTTGCCTAAGGAGTAAATCCTGGAGGTCAAAGTTGTTAACCCATTATCCACTACAGCTAATGCCTTCTCTAGGTTAATACGGTCTATTTCCTGTATTCTTTCTGCGGCCTCTTGTTGGGATATTTTCCAGTTTTCATTATAATAGGCATAAATGCCAGCATATATGAAACGCTTCTGACGTGTCTTCCTTGGGCCTGACAAGAAATCCCTAAGGTCTACATTAGGTGTGAGTAAGGTCAAATGATGTTTTACTTCTGTGAGTGTTGAGGTCTCTAGCCAATAAAGGCACAACTTCCCAACACTATACGATGTCACTACCCCTGGGTGTTGTCTCCGTACATAGCGTGTATCTGGCCTATGGATACTAAACCCTTTGGTAGTATTCGTAAATCTCTAGTGACAGGTGTTTGTGTCAATGGGCCAAATCAGCCATTTCGCCCAATCAGGATCTGATCTGTTGTACTGGAGAATGTCATCTAATCCTACCCCTTGTGTAGTTGAATTCTGCCCCCCACCCATCTGTGTTGGTGTAGGATACCCGGGTGAGTTTATTTCCTTGTTCTTGGCTAGTCCAAGACAAGATGTCTGTTGCACAGTGTCATTTAGAAATATCATCTGCTGTGGAATGAGGCATGCTCTAAAAAGCGCTTCTGTTCCCTGGACTTGCCAGTCCCTCGAACCCCAGATTGATTTTAAATCTATAGTGTTCTTCTATAGGTCGAAACCCTGTGTAGACAACTGGGCCATAAAGGAAGCAGAGTAAATCTGTTTGGTGTTAGTTAACATAATTTTCTGTGCTGATGTTTTTGCCACTTTGTAATAAAATGACTTTGGGTCAGATGTGTTGAACCCTGAAAAGTATGTGAATTTCTGTGCAAAAGTTTGCGAACTACCTTTTGGAGGTGTTGGGCAGTGTTCTCACTGGTGGTATTCAAATACAATTCTAGGTGTTAAACATTTGTGCAAGAAATGATGACCATAATGTTGGTAACAGTACAATGTATCATAGTCTGAAGTACCTTCTAATATTTCATTGTTCGGAAATGCGGCAGTTTTTTCTAAATCAGACATCATAGCATTTACAGTTTCAGTGTCCCAATCATCAGATAATGTACTGGAGGTAATGATATCACTTAAAGACATTTTAAATACATGTTTAAGCTTTAAAAGTTCAGTCGGACCGGATATATCAAAATCAATCTTGTCCCATACTATACCGTCCGGTATAGGAACTGCTGTGATGTTCACTGAAGACAAGTCTCTTGGTTCACGATGGGAAGACTGGTGTGGTTTTAAAATTAAATTGACTCTTTGGGCTGTAGAGCTCTGCTGGCGGTATCGTCCATTAATAAGCATACTAAAAGTTATAATTAAACCTAGCCAGAAAAGAAAAAATAGAATTGCGATTCTCCTATTACCATGACCAGAGAATCTGGATTTCATTAAAGACACGGAGGCTAACATTATACATTATTCTTTTAATGCAACTTCAAGTACAGCCACTTAAAAGTTACATCATAAAGCAAAGCTCTAGAATAAACAAGTGTAACTTGGCAACAGCAGCACAGAGATCTGCCTCTTTTAAATGCAATGAGAGCAAGAGGAAAAGTTCTTCCAAGGGTAACGAAGTCCAGAAGCTGGCATCATGCAGGGAAGGCCTCTCCTTGGAACAGAGGAAAAACGAGGAGTCGAGAGTTGCTTGTAACGGATCGTGATGGTGATCAAATCAAGACGATTTATCTGAAAAAGGACAAAATATTAGGAAATTATACTTAACACCCTATGTCAGTGGTTCCCAAACTGTGCGCCGTGGCGCCCTGGTGCGCCCTCCAAACTAGCCAGGGGCGCCACGCTCCAAAGGTTTAAGATTTTCGGATTCAAGTCTTAATAAATTGCCGGTAACATCTTAGAAATTAGTTATTTAGTAAAAGCATAAAACCTTTGTCCACCAGATGGCAGCAGAGAATTCTTTATTGAGAGTGCAGAACTGAATGTTGCTAATGGAGATGGGTTACTCCTATTTCCTGCTTAAGAAGCCAGCAACCAAGAGCTTCTGCATGGCAAGAGGTCACCTGTGGCCAACCCACAACCTCAGTGACAGTGGCCATGTTAGCAGGCTTCTATAGAACACAGGAAGGAAAAGCGATTTTTTTTTTTTAATGCAGCTACCCTAGAACATTCAGGGCCCATTTTAAATGTGTGTAGCTGGAGCCTACCTATCAATGCACTGGATATAAGCAGCACCCTCCAGGCTCATACAGTTCCCAAAATACATTTGGAAGAGGAGGCAAAAAGTGTATTCGTTTTTCCTGGAGGATTAGGGAAGTACTCCAGAACTGAGAAAAACAGTGCTGTTTTTAAATTAAAAGAGAAAGATGAAACACTACCTGCCCCACCAAGGAGCGAATTTGCCTTGCTTCTGGAGAGCTGGAGTCTGGTGGTTCTGAGTGTCAGTAAAGGGAATCAACTGAGAGGCTGGAGGATAGTGACCACTGCTTAGCTTGACTAAGATCTGCTCTGAGGCGCCCTATATGCCCTTATTCCACCGCACCTTCTGCTGCACCTGCATTTCCCTGACAAGCAGCGCTGAGCCCATCAGGGCCTGCGTACCTTCTCGCCACCCACTCCAACAGTTTTCCTATGGTGAGGGGCCAGAGAGCAATTCATACCCAGCTATGAACCTTTGTTCAATGACGAGCAGCAAAAACCTCTGTTTCTCCCTCATGCCAGTGTAGCACTTTCGACATCTCCATTGGCAGTTCTGACAGTGCCAGTGTCAGTTGCTTCTACCGACTCTGAAGCACTGCAGAACACATCTGCTCATCAGGAGCACACACCCCAAGCTAAAACGAAACTGAGATAGGAAGAAAGCACAACCGACCCCCAGCATGGATGGTGCTCGAGCAGCGCAGTTCCACCAATGCTGCTCAACAAGAACAGTATTCCATCTGCAGAACCAAGTTAGATATAGCCTTGCAAAACTGTGCCCTGGCTTTGTGCCTTAACTACAAAGATAAACTTACCATTAAAGCTGTATTTCTGTCATAGATGGTCAGACAGCCCACAGCATAGTTTTAGTTACAAAGTAACCACAAACATTTACTCTGAACAGATATTTGGCTTCCTGAAGTTATAAAGTACTTCTTCCTAATGTAAATTAAGTCATATTTATTCTTATCAATTGACATGTATTGTGTGATAAATGTCCCAACTGAACTAGGCGTCCCATACCATTCTACACTACAGGAGTACCCCATGACTGTTCGGCATGTCATGGGGTACATGACCCAACTTTATCCCAATTATTTTCAAGGAGAAAAGTGTAAGTACCTCCGCGGCTGGACTTACATCCATCCACCCGCAAAAAAATGTCACATAATAGGGAGCCGCGGCCAACGACCAATAAGCCAAGGGAGCCATGGGTTGAAAAAGTTTGGGAACCACTGCCCTATGTAAAGGGGGGGAAAAAGAGAGATGGTGGTAATTGATACTAGACATGTTAGAGGCAAATACAGTCTGAATTATATGCTAAGTTAATCAAAACATTACACTTAACAATTTTCTTAGAACAAGAAGAGTGCAATAAGACAAAGAGATGTTAAAATCCACTCCCGGGAGGGAGGGTTGGGATAATGTTAGCCTCTGTGTCTTTAATGAAATCCAGATTCTCTGGTCATGGTAATAGGAGAATCGCAATTTCATTACAAGACCGGAGGCTACTATTATGCATGTTGGTAGTCAAGTAGAACTACATCAGACATGTGTTTGACAGGTTTGCAGTAATGTTTTGCAAAGGTATAGGAACTTGACCAGTCTGCTGCTTTGCGGATATCATCCAACTTACCTCCTTTCCAAAAGGACTGGCTAGCCATAGCTCCTCTTAAGGAATGTGCCTGAAATCTAAGGAGATCGATACCTGCCAATTGCATAGCCAGTTTAACCCATCTAGCTATGGAAGAAGAACTGACAGGTTTGAAGGGCTTAACAAAGGATATAAGGAGTTGGTTAACCCCAGCGGTGTGACGAGGGTCCATCCTTGAATCGTATTCCTTCATGCAATCCACCACACATCATTTTTTACAAGCGTCAAACCTAGGGTAAAAAATCATATCAGACATCGTTTTAGTTCTCTTGATAATTTCAAATCTGACGCCGAACGCGTCATAGGATCTGTTGGATATTTCCAACGCTTTAACGTCCAAAACTCTACGGCAGGATATTAGACAAAGGAGAGAAGCTAGTTTGATGGAGAGTCTCTTATTATCTAACAAGTTATTATTCGGCCAGTTACAAAATAGATCAAGTAGCAATTTAACGTCCCAAAGGGTGTCATATTTAGGTTTTGAAGGTCTTTTAAGCCTGATACTCTTCATAATTCTGCAAATTATAGGGTTTTTCCCAATAGTTCTACCATTTAAAAGGGAGTGACCCGCAGAAATGGCAGATCTATAACAGTTAATTGACCTATAGGAAAGACCTCTTTCAAATTGTTCGACAAGAAAATTGGCTACATGCACAATAGGAGCCTCCACGGAATCCAGGTTCCTTTCCAGGCACCAACAAACCCATCTTTTCCAGATGCCGTATCTATAGTGTGTACCGGGGGCCCAAGATTCTTGGAGGAGAGAAGAAGCCTGCGCCGAAAGCCCAGAGATCTCATTGGCTCGCCTGACACTTTCCAGGCAAGAAGGTTCAAAGTTCCGTTCAGAAGAAGCGGGTGATCCAAACCGTCTATGTCTCTTAGGAGGCCTGGTGAAGCTGGAAGTAGAAAGGGTATTTCGTAAGCTAATTCCAAAGTCGTTGGGAACCAGGCGTGGGACGGCCAAAATGGAGTTACTAGGACTATTGAAGATCGTTCTGACCTCAACTTCTAAAGGACGCGTTGGATCATCGAAAAGGGGGGAAAAGCGTATCCCTGAATGTCTTTCCAATGCTGGAGAAAGGCGTTCACTGACAGAGCACCGGGGTCTGGCATCCAGCTGAAGTATCTGGGAAGTTGGGACGTGAGTCTGCTCGCGAAGAGGTCTACTTCTAGGGGACCCCAAAGGCAGTCTAGACTCTTGAACACGTTTGCGTTTAATTTCCAATCAGTGTGATCTACGAGGAACCTTGAATTCCAATCGGCACAGACATTCTTTAGGCCCGGAAGGTATTCTGCTCTTAGCAAAATATGGTGTTCCAAGCAGAACATCCACAATTTTTTGGCTAGGTTGGAGAGGTCTGGTGACCTTGTGCCCCCTAGGCGATTTATATAGGCGACAGCTGACATGTTGTCCATCTTGAGGACGACTGACCTCCCCTGAAGGGATTGCTTGAAACTCATTAGGGCATAGAGCCCGGCGGTTAACTCCAGAAAGTTTATGTGGTGCAAACTCTCCGAATAGGACCATAAACCTCCTGTGTTCTGGTTTTGAAAAACAGGCACCCCAGCCATGAAGGCAGGCATCCGATTCCAGTACGTAATCCGGGGAAGTCCCAAAAATGGCTTTCCCGTTCCATGCATCTAGATTCTCTAACCACCAAGTCAGTTCCGCCTTGGCATCTGTGTCTAGGTGAATTTTGTCTTCGTACCAAAGGCCGGAACGGAGGGCCCTGCCCTTGAGTCTTTGAAGGGCTCGGTAATGTAGAGGGCCCGGAAAGATAGCTTGGATAGATGAAGATAGGAGACCCAGAATTCTGGCTAGTTCCCTTAAGGTTAGGAGATCTAACTTCAGAACATGACGTATCTCTTTCCGAATCTTGGATAGCTTCTTTGCGGGAAGTAAGAGCATAGACTTCACGGTGTCTACCGTAAAGCCCAGGAACTCTAGAGACCTCGAGGGAGTCATGATGGATTTCTCCCTGTTTATAATAAAACCTGTACTCTCTATTAAATCCACAGTAGTGTTCAAGTCTTTCAGAATTTGAGAATGGTCTTGAGACATGATGAGAATGTCGTCTAAATAGATTATGAGGCGGACACCCCTTTCTCTCAGGACCGTGGTAATGGCCTTCATTACTTTGGTGAAACACCAGAGGGCCGAAGATAGATAGAAGGGAAGAGCTTGGAACTGATATAGGTGGTTGTTCGACGCAAATTGAAGGAAGGATTGTGACTCCTCTGCCATTGGAATCGTGAAGTAGGCGTCTTTTAAATCTAGTTTTACTAGCCAGTCTTTTTCTAAGAGCATGTCCCTGAGGAGATGGGTACCTTCCATCTTGAAGTGATTGTAGGTGAGATACTTGTTCAATTCTCTTAGGTTTATTACTGGTCTCCACCCCTTGTCCTTTTTTTTACTAGGAAAATATTGCTCAGGAAATTCTTGCGTTCCCAAGGGACTTCTACGATTGCGCCCTTCGTTAGCATTGAATTTACCTCCTCTGCCACGATAGATTGCTGCTCTAGTGTCAGGTTTAACACTTGGGGAGTTGAAACTTGAATGGGTTTTTCCTTGAAATCTATTCTGAAACCCTGAACAGTGCCTAAAACCCAAGGATCGTGTGTGATTCGTTTCCAAACGTGTAGGAAATGTTTTAGGTGACCCCCTACTTTCTGTGTTAAAGAGGAAGGGTGAGGAGGAAGGGTACTTACTTGAGATGTTGGAGGGGTTGGCGCCTCTGGCCCTGAAGCCTCTGAAGCGGGAAGATCGACCTTGTTGAGGGAAGAATGAAGTGTTGTGCTGGAAAGGGCGACCAAAACCTCTTTGTCTTGAGAAGGGTCTTTGGAAGAGGCGGCCGGCAGAACAACCTCTTCTGCCGGCCCTTGCAAAAACACTTGGGTTGAAGACTCTGCATATGTTGGCTTGCGCTTTATCAAGAGCCGTAAAGGTTGCCACATACTTTCCCAAACCTTTAATCATATCCTCCCCAAAGAGGAGGCCATTGGGGTTAGAAGAGGATTCCTTTTCTGCCATGTCGCAGAGCTTGGGGTCAATTTTGGACAGCACTACTTTCCTTCTCTCAGTATTTAGAGAAGCATTGGCATTACCGAGGAGGATAAGTGTCCTCTGGCTCCATCCCCGTAGGAGGTCAATATTGGGTTGCGAACCTTTGATATAGCTCTCCACAATTAGATCAATCATACGGCACAATGGGCCGAGCATGTCAAGCATGCGGTCCTGACAACTTTTGAGGGAGCGTTCCATACCTTTCCTGGGATCTCTGCCCAATTTGAATAGGAACTTAATGAGTTCAGGGTCCAGGTTAGGTGTAAGGCAGTATTTGTCCTGGATGACGGGACGTGGGCATTCTGCCTTCAGGATGTTTCTTGCCTCCCTTTCGAGTGGGTGCTTGACCCATCTTTTAATAAACTTGGCGACATGTTTTTGGGCCACCACTGGGAGCTCCTAGGGTGCTGTATGTTGTCAGGGGAGAACATTTCCCCGCCAAGGGGGTCAAATATAATCTCCTTTGAGGAGGAGGGGAGTTCTTCCTCCGAGAGATCAAGATCTATATCGTCATCAGTTTGATCTAAGTCCAAAATGTATTCATCTAAGGACTCATTAGAAGTATCATTGGATAAGAGGGGATCCGTATTAGCACTTTGATAATGTGAGCCGCTTAGGGCATCCAAATGAGATGTGCGTTATGGGCACGTAGTCTTTATGGGGCGCGTAGGCCTCCCGTATTATTTGAGGAGCTTAGTCCTCCTTCAGTTGTTGAGGCGCGTAGACCTCCCAATATGTTCGAGGTGCTTGGACCTCCCATAGTGCTCTCATTTTGTAAATTGTTTCATTTCCTAATTTTTTTACCCCCACTTTTGTTTAGATCGTCAGAATGCCCTCCGAGGTGAGCAGAGGGGTTAATGGGGTCAGAAAGAGATCTCTTACCGGCAACAATTTTACTAATGGTCTCCCTCATGCAGGAATGTAATTCCTTATTAATTATTTTCTTAATAAGCTCCTCGTTGGTATTAGGAGCGGGTACCTGGGTCTGAGAGTCATCGGACTCAGCATCAGACATGATGGGATGTTTGGTAAAAGGACCAGCAGGAATGTTAAAGTTATGGAGAAAAGAGGGAAAATAGCCCAGGTTTAAATTGGGGTTAAGTAGGGTAAGAGGTATTTATTTATATAATTATATATTAAATGGCAAGGAATTAATAATAAAATAATGGATGGAGCCAGGAGTCTGCTAATTAGAGATCAAAATCATGAGTAATGATAGCCAGGAGAGAGGAAATCCTATCTAGCTGTCAACCGTCGTAGCGATCAGCTGTTAGAGATACACGTTGCTAGGCAACCATGAGAAGCTTAGTCAAACGTCGTGCGTAGTTCGCCCTGGTTGCTAAGGGTCACTCCTCAAATGTGAGAGCCCTTCGTTCACTTCCTCTCTTTTTTTAATTTTAATTTTTTTATGTATAATGCGCGCTTTACAAAAGAAGAAAACCGATGGAAAGACGGGGGCGCGATGCAGCCCGCACTCCGTAAATTGGAGCTGCGAGGCACTGCCGCGCCGCGCCCTGGGTACGCGAGGGTTGTGACCCGATGTAAGGTGATCCAGAGATACGGCGTTAAGGGAGAAGCGTAATGACTGTCGGATCAGGGGCGGCGAGATAAGTAAGGCCTTGTGAGACGCTTAACTTAACAAAGAAGGCACGGAGGCATGCCGAGAAGAGTTTGTGTGGAAAACAACGTAATGGGAGGCACAGTAGAGGCCCTAAGGGAGAAGATGTTCTAAATGGAATCGCAAATAAACAGTAAGACGGTAAAACTGGTTACCAAGTAAAACGGAGAAGACCGAGTCAAGAGTAAAAAACGGGTTAGAGAGAGCCAAGGTAGTAAAGCCACGAGTGGCAGACAGGAGTCACATTTAAAGGAATATGAAACAGAAGTCACATTTAAATGGATATGACAGCAAAAACAACAGTACAGAGCATAGGAAGAACACAACTTATCTGTCTTGAAGCCGCATTTAAAAGAGGCAGATCTCTGTGCTGCTGTTGCCAAGTTACACTTGTTTATTCTAGAGCTTTGCTTTATGATGTAACTTTTAAGTGGCTGTACTTGAAGTTGCATTAAAAGAATAATGCATAATGGTAGCCTCCGGTCTTGTAATGAAATCCCAGTGGTATACCATAGTTCAATCCAAGGTGACACCAGGTAAGTCTTTCTAAAAAAGTTCAAAAAGTCAATGAGTTTCTGTTTGTGTGATTTTTTGGCTTGCGTCGTTTCCGGCTTGCTTGGATCCAGTGAAAACGTATCAAAGTTCATGAAATAGCCAGAAGCAGTTCGATCAATTGTTGGAATTGCATCGGGATTTGTTGAAATCTGATTTTGCTCTTGATGAGGCATGTTGACATAGATGTCTGTAGTCGGTCTTATTGCAACTTGGTTGTTAAGTTGAGTTTCTTCTGGTTAAAGTGGAACGAGTTCCATAGCATTGTTGCTTAGTCCTTCATTCCGTACAGGTGGCTCTTCAAACGTGATGAGTCTTTCTGTCTGGACTTCTTGGATTGTAGCGAGAGGAGGGCGTCTACTACTGTGGAGTGCACGTGGCCTACTGTTTAGTATTGGCCACACAGTGTGGTTTGATTAAGTCGATTGAGACAAATCTTTTCTCCTTTTTCCCGGCAAGAGGCGGCAGAAGTACAATTCTTGTGCCTTGGATTGCTAGGACCGGTACAGGCTTTCTGTAGGATGTCCCAAATTCTTTCTTGTCTGCAATCTTTTCTCTGACCAGATCCCCGACTTTTGGGATCCAGACAGTTCTTGCCGTTACTGCCTTGAGTTCCTCAGTGGCGGTCTGTTTTAAGTGGACGTTGCTTTGTTGTGCCCTGGATTCATTTAGATCCTGTAAAACAGCCAAACAATCATGGATATCAAATGGTTTCTCATCCGCCACTGTGCCTTCACAATCAAGATGAGGTACCCACATTCTTGTCCCAAATAGGACCTCGTAAGGAGTGACACCCCCTAGAGAGCTTCTTGGCTGATTGTTTATTGCTCGTTGGACCCCATAAAGGTGATCGACCCATCTACCGCCCTTGCCTAATACCCTAGCTGTTAAAGATTGATTTAAATCCCGGTTTTTCCTCTCCACAACCGAATTTCGCTCAGGATGGTATGGAGAGGAGTACCGCAATGCTACGCCCATTCCTTCCATGGCCTCTTTGTAAGCCCGAGAGCTAAACGCAAGGCCACGGTCAGAATGTAATGTGCCAACTGCGTATGTGCCGATAAAGACTCGCAAATCTTTTATAACAGTTTGAGCGTCAGCACAGCGCTGAGGCCAAACCCATAGGAATCTAGAGCAGGAATCCACTGCAACCATGATATATTTCTTGGCCCCATCAGATTGTAGGGGTCCGCAGTGGTCCAAATAAACACATGCGAGAGGTTTGTCTGATTTTAGTAATGGTGTCTGCGCTGGGCGGGCTACGGTGGAGCCTTTCATCTGCTGGCAGATGTCGCACTTTAGGACATAGTCTTTGGTCTGCTTTGTTAACCCTGGCCACCAGTAGCGCTGTTTCAGTAAAGAAATTGTCGCTGTGACGCCTGTGTGCGCAGAACCCAAACCCTTGTGTGCTGCTAGAATTAAGCCTTGCCTACGATCCATATTTGGTATTACTCTATCCCCCACTCCAGGAATCTGAGCATATGGAATGCTTTGTGCATCAAACTTGTAGGAGTACTTGAGTGCAAATTTCTTTGGTACTGCTGTGCTGCCTTTGCCCAGATTTCTTTGGTAATGCTGTGCTGTCTTGGCCCAGATCTCTGTACTGGGGTGAATGTATGACATTGTTCTGCATTCTGTCCATCAATTGTTGTTTTTGCATTTGTCACCCAGAGTGGGACGGGTATGCCCAGACGTGGGTCCCGTGCTCTCCATGCCACTGGAATCAAGCTATCCTGGCTGAAGAGGGGTGAAACCCCGAAACCGGTCCTAGGATGCTTGTTTCCAGTCCAGGGAGGACCTGGCCTGGCAGTTCGGGCTGGACTGTTCCCATTGGGCACAGGGTCAAGACTGATTTGCATATGGCTGGGTTCAAACTGGAATGGCATGGTGAGCAAAAAAACACGATGGATTTATGTCCAGATCTCTGTACTGGGGTGAATGTATGACATTGTTCTGCATTCTGTCCATCAATTGTTGTTTTTGCATTTGTCACCCCGAGTGGGACGGGTATGCCCAGAAGTGGGTCCCGTGCTCTCCATGCCACTGGAATCAAGCTATCCTGGCTGAAGAGGGGTGAAACCCCGAAACCGGTCCTAGGATGCTTGTTTCCAGTCCAGGGAGGACCTGGCCTGGCAGTTCGGGGATGGACTGTTCCCATTGGGCACAGGGTCAAGACTGATTTGGATATGGCTGGGTTCAAACTGGAATGGCATGGTGAGCAAAAAAACGATGGATTTAGGCCCATATCTCTGTACTGGGGTGAATGTATGACATTGTTCTGCATTCTGTCCATCAACTGTTGTTTTTACCTTTGCGTGAAGCATTGACAGCTACCATAATCTCGCCGTCTATTCTTGTTTTTGAATGAGTAACTGCAGCTACGGCGGCTGTGCGTACAGCCCCCTTTGCGGCTTCATCAGCCAATGAATTCCCTTCAACATGAACGCCATCACGCTGATGACTCAGTGTATGTATCACGTGAGCCCTTGGTAGTTCGTTTCTCAAACTCCACTACCTGTTCCCATAGCATTTTATGCTTAATTGTTCCACCTTTTGCATCTTTAAACCCGTTTTGTTCCCAATGATGTAAATATTCATTGTACGACTGTACACAGTAAAAGGAATCACACACAATCAGTGTGGGGAATTCGTGTTCCGTGTTTACAAGTGCCAGTATCAGTGCTTTTAATTCTGCCAACTGAGCCGTGCAGTCTCCTAGAGATTGCGTTTTAGTGCAACTTGGATGGAACTTTCCATCGCGCATGCGACCTTTAACAATTGCACATGCTGCGCTGTAAGCTTGCTTACTCCCTATGGCCGGTTGAGCAGATCCGTCAGTGTAAATAATGCATTCATACTGATCCAGAGGCAAAATCTAATTTGGAAGAGGATATTCTTGTTCGTATTGCAGAAATGCTTGTGTTTTTAAACTTGGATCAAATCTGTATTCAACATCTGTTGCAGTAAGAGAATTAGCCCATTGTATCCATCTGGGATGTAAGGCTTTCGCATTTGTAATGCTAGCTTTTGTAACAGCCTCTGAGGCTGGTACTGGGGTCACGACAATTATGCGTTTACCCTGAGCCAGAGCTCTTTCTCTTGCTACAGCGGTCTGCACTGCTGTCAGGATTTTTTCTGTTGAAGTGAAACGCATCTCTGCGTTTGTGTACAGGTGTGATTTGTATGCGATTGGTACCGTTTCGCCTTCATTGAAAGTTAAATAAGTGTACCCGCATTGACCCGCTATTACTCGGATCACTAAGTTGCGTACGTTTACGCATGTCTGTAAATGTTTAGAAGCTATCATGTCTTCCTGTAGGGAATGCAGGATATTTGTATGTTCCTGTGTCCATTGTCTGACTGAAAAATCAGGTTTGATTAAGTCGTAGAAAGGTTTTACTCTTACTGCGTAATCCAAAATGTATGTTCGACCAAAATTTAGGAATCCCAGAATTGATTGTAAATTCTTTAATGATTTTGGAGGTTGGAGCAGCGCACATTTTTCTAAAAAGTTTGCTGCTAGGCTTTTTCCTTCACTTGACAGCTCATACCCTAAAAATAGGACATTGAGGTGGGCAATTTTTGATTTTTTAAAATTACATTTATAGCCCTCAGAGGCGAATCCCATAATAATGGTGCTCACCCTGGTCAAGTGCCTCGGTAAGTCATCGTCTTTCAGATAAATATCATCTACATAGGACAATGCTTCTTCATCCAAATTTTGGAGTAATTCTGTTACTTTTGCTGAAAAAACCCTGGGGCTATTTTTTTACCCTTGGGCTTGTCGACAAAATTGTTGCTGGGACCCTAACGCACTGAATGCGGTCAGATACCTGCTTTCAGGCGCTATATTTTGGCAGAAAAATCCATTTGAGATATCAAGTGTTGTTTTGTATTTTTTGCGCACAATGTTATTCATTAATGCGGCACTGTGTGCATTTTGAACTGCAAATGTCTTTGTGCAAGTGTTTAAATGTCTGTAATCTAAGACTAGATGATCTGTGTTGTCAGGTTTTGCTATGGGAAACAAAGGATTGTTCATAGGTGAAGTGCAATTTTCTATCACCCCCTGGTATTCAAGTTGATCTAGGATCTCCCTGACTTGTTTTTTAGCTTCCTGCTTTATAGGGTATTGCCTTTGAGCATTTGGGGAAACTTTTAACGGGATCACGTGGTGGGTTGAATCCTCATCCCAACCAACATGATTTTTGTACAATGCTGGAGCTAGGGCAACCGCCCACTCCTGCGCATATGCATGTTTTAAATGTATGGGAACAAGGTCGGAAAAGGCTGGAAAAATTATCGTTTCTCCCCTAGGGCACTCCATGACGAATGCTGGCGGCCAGTCTTGTTCTGCTAATAGAATGTCATAACCAGATGACAGATTTTTCCAAAAGAGACCTTTAATTTTTCTGGGCTTGTCCCCCTCCATCCGGAGTGTTATCTCATGTAACTTATGTGGGACACTTACCCGAGTATCGGGTGCTTCCACCGTGATATACTCACTCAACTCCGCTGTCACCAGAAATTCCCTCAGGTTCGGGCGAGCTATTGTTACTTCTGCCGCGCTGTCTAGCATCATCAGAGCCCATTCGCCGTTCAGAAGCTGTGTCCTCAGAATTCTGGGCATGTCTGATCTTGAGACCTGCTACCTTCTTCTTTTTGAACTGAGGTTTTTGTTTTTGTTTATATTCTTTTTTAGGTGCGTAGTCCGCAGCGCGTTGCGTGTCTCTGGACTTGTACGCTCCTCTGACAGTCCTTTCCTCTCGGAGTTTTTTGATGAACCCTGAAAGGAACGAGAGGAACGTGTATCAGTATCCTGATACCTGTCAGGTTTTTTAATATTATCCCTATTCCTGAGGTTATGCCTCCTTTCAGAGGGCTCCTGTTGAGGAGACCTACCTCTTGATTGAGATCTGCTGTCTTTAGACTTTTGTTGTTTTTTTATTTTCCCACTTCTTTTTAGAAGAAGCAGGTGTCTGCTTTGTAGTGTCCTTTTCAGGACTGCCCACCAGTTGTGGTTTTAATGCTTTCCCACCTAGACTGTCTCTGCCTAGTTCTGCATATGCAGTTTCAATTATTTTGGGTAGTTCGTGTTGTTGATCCATTGGACCGAACTCCCTTAGGCGTTGGCGGATCGCCACTGAAGCTGCTTCCCCTTTAATATTAGCTAGTATTATGGCTGATACCTGGTCAAAGTTATTTAGTAACTTCATCCCTAAGTTTAGGGCAGGTTCTGCTCCGTACTCATTTTGTATCTGCCTCAATACGTCTGGCACTACTGCTAAGGACGGGATACCATGTGTTCTGGTATATATGGTAGCAAAGACTGAACCCCAAGAGGTGCAGTCCTCTACTTGTGGTGTGATCCCCATGGGCAAGCAGATTGTTAGAATTCTGTGTTTCTCATAGGTGGTAGTATTCAGGAATACTGCCTCAAGCTGAGTTATTTTCGGAGCTATCCAGAATGGTATTTGTTCGCGTTTTGCGGGCATTTTGCCCATTACCCCGTGTAATGTTTGAGGAGTGATTTTATTTCCTGTACCCTGAGCTGGAGTACTATTTGCTACACCTGGTGCAGGTTGGATTGTTAAAGTCCTCATGACGAATTGTGTCAGGTTTCTGTAGATTTTAATTAAATCTCTGTGTTGTATGAGTAATTCTGGCTGTGGCATTGTTCCAATGTCAGGATGCGGTGTGTAAGCCACTAGTATTGGCCATGTGGCCCCATCTCCTCCGAGCGGGCCTAATCTTACTCTGTGTCGTACGTGGGGTTGGGCGCCATTAAACCAGTAATGATGTTCCTGGTAAGTGAGTGGAATCTCTATGTCCTCAAATGGACAATATTCCCGTGGTGCATTTCCTGCTATGTAGTAGTGAAATGTTTTTGTTATGGCATTTGCTGCTGGGAATGTAACCCATGAATAGAATACCTCTGTTTTGTTTGATTCGTGTGCCTCAATCACGAAAACTACCATGCCACCCCCCGCTTGTAAACCATTTTCTAATAGTCTTAGGGTGACTGTCATTCTGAATTTTGGTGCAATCTGTATTGCATCTTCAGGATCGTCTCCTCCTTCTAAAAGGAAGAGGTCCACTCTCTGGTCCCCTGCCTCGGTATCAGGCATGTTTAGAGGAAGAAGTGTTCAAAGGGAACTAAGATGAGGTGTTTTGCACAATTTAGGAACTAAATGTCCTTCAAGCTTGATTAACCAACAGCCAATAAATAGTATTCTCGTACTACTCAGCTGTGGCGGAGTTTGTGCCCACCCACTCCAGACGTCTCTGGGGTTTTGTGAGTAGGTTCTCTGAGAATAGCACGACTGAACTACTCAGATTCTACTGTTAAATAAGTACCAAACCAACGTTGGCGGCGCCATGTCGTGTAGTTCCTATAGTATCCATGCAGGACCTGCGCGTTTGGATAACATAAACTGTGGGCTTGGTGTTAGACTGGCTCTGTGCACCCCCACCGTACATGTTAGCTGGATTTGCATTAGCTAGCTCACAGTGCCACTAGAATCTCCTCTTATCGGGAAGAGATTAGTTTCTGGCAACCTTAGACCATGACAACCCTAATTCCTCAGAATCGTGGAAACAATGTACTACTTTTCGCTCAGTCACTCGTGCTTACTTATTTGGTTTGTCTCAGAGAGTTACACAGAATAAACAGTCTGGGCGTTTCAATAAGTATTTATTGAACAGTTGTTATTCTAGTGTAAAATATATGTGCTGCAGTAACCAGCAGACAATAGCAGAGATATATTATCAGCAGTACGATAAAAGCGATGGGGTAGAACAGTTCTACCATATTGCAATAATCATGAATACATACATGAATATAAAAAGCATTATGAAAAGTGCGCATACTCCTACGATGCCTAACTAGATGTACCTGAGTGTACCTAGCATATGTGTAGGTCTAAAAGCCTAAGAGCCAAGAATCCCTCTAGGATTTAGTCGAACCCTCATACCTGAATAGAGAGAGTGTGGGACCCCGTCCTAGTCCCGAGTTGAACACCCCGCAAGGGCTGTGTTAGACTGCTGTCAGCTGGAGCGACTGCATACAGGAGCCTCAGCGTCTCTGGTCAGTGTGTCAGCATGGAAGTCTCGGTTCCCTCTCCCTTACCAGGGTAAGATGTGGTGTATTTATACCCTGGAGACTTTAGTTGCTTCGTATGGTTTGTATTGGGCCTTGTTAGACTTGAGGAAGATGTCAGGGGTGAACTTTGTACATACATATTATGCAGGTGGTGTATTCCTAGAGAGTCATGCATAATTGATGAGTACAGTGTGGGCCTGTGTTTGGGAAAAACCCTGCTGTATTCAAAACCACAGGTTAGATAACGTTCAGCCCTCAGAGCTCGTTGTGTACTAGCAAGGACCAATGTAGGTGAAAGATCATGCCTATATAAGGAATCATGACTATAATAGGACATGTACAGTTATGACCGTAATAGGGCATATGCCGCTTTGACCATAATAGGGCAAGTACGAATATGACCGTATTAGGGACAATACGAATACGTCCATTTTAGGGCATGTATGAATTGGGTCTACATTAGGGCCTCTATACGGGACTTAACACAGGAGGTGGCAGACTCAATGCATATCTTGGGGCAGTCACTACTGTATGCTGTGTTGTCCCCATCTGACTTTTGTGCCAGTGCAAGGCTGCTTTGCATAAAGATGCCACCCTGTTCTTCCTCATCACCATCCACGACTCCCACTCTAATGGAAGGCTCTAGAGCCGATACCTCTCCCACATCACCTTGACCACCACCAGGTGTAGAAAGTTTACTAAGGTGCACCTCCCAGCAGAGTTTGTGATGTTCTTTCAAGTGGGTTGCTTGGACTCCAGTACCATAGTGTGTACCAAGCTTACCTTGACAAACACTAGCATTGCAAATGGAGCATATTGCAATGTAGTCCTCCTGCTTGCTAACCATAAAGAAGTCCCTAACTGGGGAGGTCCACTTTCTCATTGGGCCTCTGGTACCACTGACAATTCCCAAAGAGGTGGAGGTAGGTGGGTGTGCTGTTGATTGGCTCTGCACAGTGTGCACTTCTACAGAGCTAGTGGTGGATGCAGGTCTAGCCGAGTGCCTTGCAAATATGGGAGCTGGTGCCATTTCCTTTTCGAGCAGTTTGAATAGGAGGGGTAATGTCAGTCTCCTCTGGGCCAGCTCCCACAATGAGTGGCTCATCGTCATCTTCACTCCCTTCCATAATTGGAAGGCTTTCAATAACTTTCCTTTCCTGAGCCTCTCCTGGCATGTGTCAGACTCATCCAGGGTCCAATTGGTGTCCAGATCATCAGAAGGGGGGCTTGCAGAAGATGGTGAAGTACCCTTCCTTTTTCTCGCATGAGACCTGGAAACTAATTATTGTAAAACAGGAGGTTCTTGCTCAGCATTAAGCTCAACCTCCTGTTCGGCTCCTACTTCAGTAAGATCCATTGCTGGCTGTGGCTGTTGTCCACTTTCTAGAAACAATTGTGCACTACTTTGGGAAAGAGACAACTCCAATTCAAAGTCACTGCTCGTCAGCATCGGAATGATTGTAGTGGCTGCCTCATTGGGAGACATGGGCTAGGGCTTAGGTTGGGGTGGTGCTGTTGATGCATGAGTGCTGCTCCCAGCTTGCTCCCTGGAGGCCGATTCGGGAGGCACAAGTTTGCCAAAAAAGGTTCTCTCTGACATGCCAGTGGCAGAAATCTGCTTCTTCTCCTCCCCACTGACCACTTTCTTGGCAGAAACTTTCTTTAGGGTGATCTTGAAGCTGTGTGTTGGCAGTAGCACTTAGCTGCACAAGCTGAAGAGACTGAAAGACTCATGTGACTGTCTGGCAGTGCTGTGGGTGTTGTCTTTTGTGCACCTTAAAGCAAACAAGCAAGAAAAACATTTAATGAAATGTGGCATTGTTGCAGTTGGAATTAGTTCAGAAAATGACATTTTGTGTGGTTACCTAAGTTATCATTTTATCCTAAATAAATAACAGGAGTGCATTTCAAGGTCAAATAGCACCACCAGAACATAATATTTAATTTCCAATCAGCATAACAATGTAACTGTTTTCTTTGTGTACAATGCATGTAACCAAGGGAGAAACCTGTGGGCAGTCAAGGAGGTGCAGAGGAAAATGGATTAATCCATTAAAAAGGAACGCTGGTGTGTGCTGTGCCCCTGTGGCAGGAAGAAGGTCCATGGGAAAAAGGAATAATCATTAAAAAATTAATGCTGTTGTGCGGCTGTGCGCCTATGCTCGGTAGGTGGTGAATGGATGGTGGAAAAATGTATTTTAAAAAAATGTAAATAAAAACTAAATAAAAGAAAATAACAATAACTAAAATAAAAAACAACAATAGTTAATTGCTGGTGTATGTGGGCACTATGAGAAACCCATCGGGAGGCAAAGCCGGTGCAGATGAAAAGTGCAAAAACATATAATAGAAAATTGTTAATGAATATACCAATATTTCACAATGATTCTAAAGCAAAATAATAATCAGGGAAAAGTAGAAAAATGAGCAAATACAAAAATGCATAGCCCTCTCCTGTCAATCTCTCTTTGAAACCTGAAAAAAAGGCTGGCTGCACAAAATGGCCACCACCCACATGGGCAAACAACAGCAACCACCAAGAAGGTTTGGCAACAACAGAGAACACATGTAGGCCTATGAAAAAAGCACACGTGTTGGCTACACAATATGGCCACCACCTCCAGGGAAAAGCTCTGGGGTTCAGGATCACTAATCAGTGAATATCCCTGTTTATACCCTGCCATCCATCCCACTTCCTTCTGTCTCCACAATGAGAAACTTACAGGAACACTAAAAATTGTAACAGATTCCACTCATTGTGCAACTTTTGAAGAGATCGTTGATTTTAAGTTCTCCCAGTCCTAGCAAACAGATGCGCTCTGCCCATCGCTCCCTGTAGCAGTACTCCCTCCATGCCTTGTCTGCCCTAGTAGCTGCTAGACATCTGCTAATGCCTCTGGGAGAAGCTAGAGACCCGGGAGTTTCTTGGTGCAGTGGTGCAATGGGCGCAGTGGCCATATGAAGACCGAGCCCTGGATCGGGATCCTCACCTCTCCAATTACCTCCGACCAGCTGAGTGCTCGGGGTCGAGGTAGGCTTTCTACATTATAGCTGCTTTATCGTGATGAGTGCTGCGCTCTCTGCCCACTCTGGATCCTGACCCGCTTGCCGCTCATTTGCTCGTCTAGCCCGACCGCAACCCTGACTTGGTCATTTGCATGGTTTTCTACCATGGAAGGCAACCTCCCACCCTGGCAATGTGACACTGAAAGGGTCTAAGTAGGGTTGGTCAGTGTTGCCTAAGTACCACTCAGGGCCTGCCTGCACTTTATTTGTTGTCTCCAAGGCTGCCTCCCTCCACCAGAGTCGACACTGTTGTGCAGCGAGCTCCATCCTCACTGCTGCACTGATTACCAAGGTGACCCTCGTCACCTCCATTCCCCCCCTCTGGAACCCAGCACAATTTATTATGACCAGACTCCTGTCTAGGTGGAGTCCAGGCCCACTAGCTATGCCACAGACTAAGGATTAAACAACTGACTTTGTCTTTAATATTCTCCATGTCACGCCACCGACGCCGAGCTTGATATCTCGCTGACGGCAGAGGTCTAACTTTCTGTCCACAGTCCCCTCCATCTTCAAGCTACTCACCGCAATACCTCCATTTAAAGCTTACCCCTTTGAGACAGGTGCTAACTATGTTTTCTCACTAGATGGTGGCTGATGTTCACTGAAAGCAAAAAAGGTCTGAGTGCTCAATGAGCATTAACAAGAAGGAAAGAAAAAAAGGAATAGGGCCTCATTTATGAAAAGTGGAGCATTTCTGCGCTGCCGCAGAGATGAGTCACAATTTGTTACGATACGATGCGTCACTTTTTTGCGACATGGATGTTTCAGATTTATGGTTTGGCGCACCCTGTCGCACGTGACGAGTAAAGTGAAAAAAAATGATG
The DNA here is from genome assembly GCA_963921515.1 of Calotriton arnoldi. Taxonomy (NCBI): domain Eukaryota; kingdom Metazoa; phylum Chordata; class Amphibia; order Caudata; family Salamandridae; genus Calotriton; species Calotriton arnoldi. The sequence continues at coordinate 1,795,309 of CAWUFW010001414.1, forward strand.
TTGACATGGCCGTCTTGACATAACAAAAACCGACGCAGCTGCTGAAAAAGTGTTGTAAGTCAGAATCGCATATTCCGACGCAAGACAAACTTTTTCGTTGCGTCACGATTTGGAAATAGGCAAAAAAACATGAATCTACCTCAAAAATCTATTTTGGAGGCAAATAAAGGTTCCATGGAGCATGAAGGAGACACCAGCAGTCAAGAGAACCTCCCACACGCTAGCCAGGATGTCCAGCCCGAAACACAGGGGAAGAGGAAGAGGAAAGTAAATTTCAGTGCGGAGGAGAATGAAATACTAATCAATGAGGTCACAGACCACCAACATCAGCTGTTTGTCACCTCTCAGTTGCCGTTATCCAAAAAATATGCCATCTAGAAGTCCATATTGGATAAGGTCAACTCTGTGGCTCAATTGAAGAGAACAGTGTCAGATGTTGAGAAACGCTGGCATGACATCAAGCACAGGACAAAAGAGAAAATGGCGCAAAACCTGAAGGCAGCAATGCAGACCGGAGGAGGGAGCCCAGCACACCAGGAGGAGCTGGATGCCCTGGAGGAGCGGGTGGTGGCTGTCATCCCAGAGGAGTTGGTAGCAGGAGTTGCAGGACAGGACAGTGCTGAGCATGCGGAACTGCAAGCCACGGGGAAAGTTGCAACAAGGGGCAATGTTGGTAACAAGCTAATGTTGTGCAGTGCATTTACTAAGGTACCAGTCCTTATTAGCGACATGCGTTGTGCAAAGGGAAGTCATGTATGTCAATAACAGGGAAGTGTCACATAAATGCCTTGTACCCTGGACAGGCAGATGTTGCCCAGTTCATTCTAGATCCATCATGTACATCAAAATACATATGTTAGAAGTGCAGTACCAGGCCACTGCTGCCCCTGTAAATTGCTACATGTAGGTGTATACACTACAGAACCCATTTGAACTACAAATCCAACAACACACTGCAACAGACATAGGGGGCCTCATTTATGATGCCGGAGTGGCACTATTGTGCCACAATGAAGTCACTTTTAGGACGTACCGGTGGCACAATGTGCCACTGGCATATTTATAAGGGCATGTAAAGTCATGTTACATGGTTTTTCATGGGCTTCAAAATATGTCTCTTTCTTGCAGAAAACTGTGTGAAAGGGGCATTCCATGGGTGCTGCTTGGGGTGTTCCCAGCAACATCCATGTCTTTTTGACAATGCCTCAGATTATCGAGAAATTGTAACTTTGAAGCAGTGCAAAAAACATTCGCCTCACCAGGGGACGCGTAAGGGAGGCACAACGAGGAGAAATATCTTCATTTCTTCCTGTGTATCCTGATTCTATGTGTGCTGCATTCTGCAGCACACATAGAAAGATGAAAAAGCATCTCATGATTGTTTTTGTGCAGGAAGGTTTCCCTTCATGCACACAAATAAGCATCCCCTGCAATGCAGGTACCCTTGCACCATGGTGCAAGGGTGCATATGCTGCTTCAGGGCTGGCCGGTCTGGGTATGTGCCATGGTAGAGAAAACAAATGACAAACTCTACTTGGATATGTTGCTATCATCATTTGAAATTCACATCTGATGATGTGTTGCATGAACTTTGCTCTGTTGACCTACATCATAGTTACAAAGTGATGACAAAAAGTAAAAAAAGTAGATTCTTGAGAACAGATGTCAAACCTGAGCATCAACCTACATTGTGTCACATTTCAGAGCATGCAACACCTACTCCTGAGCAGCAACCTGTGTTGGAAGAGGATCATGTGGAGGGTGACAGCTTGCCAAGCCTGGACCAAGACCTCCTCCAGGAACTGTTCCAATCTATTCGAACACCCTCTCCCGTCACAAGAAGGTGAAGCAGCATTGCAGTGTCTCCACATGATGTGTCTGGAGCCCATCATACACCACCTCCCACAACTTCTGAACCTACAAACTCACAGGACACGCTAAATGTATTTGAACAACGTGTTGTTGAAGCGCAGAGTCAGTTGGTACAGGAGGTGCTGAAAGGGATGGAAAGCATGGCAGCCACCCTAGAGGGAGTTCTCCATTGTCTAAGCTCACATTGTGGCAGTGCAGTCCATGGAAGTAGCACTGAATCTCCACCCAGTGGCTTGTTTTGGGCCCTGGATGACATAGCCGTTGTCATGCGGCAGAGGCACGAGCAAATGCCCAGCACAAGTGGCACCATTGAGGTTGCCAACAGGCTGGGGGCCATCCATAACATTCTTGAAGCCATGGAGCGAAAACAGGATACATACCTCACCATATTGTCTGCCTACCAACGTGATGTAGCTGCAGTGCTGGCAAATCAGCAAGTCCTGCTAAGTGCATTGCTGCCTTACCTGTTTGCCCAGGGAAATGCTGCTGGAAACCTGCTTTCCACATCTTTAGCCCCTGATGTGTGTATGCCTCCTTTGTCTGAGGGACCATTTAAAACACCATCAGCTGAGCCAACACATACATCAGATGAAGAAGATGTTGATGTTACTCTGGTAGTTTCCTGGAGAGATATGACAATCGGACACATTACCATGTTTAAGGCACTTTGTAAATTTGGAAATGTGTAAGGGGGCATGGATGTAGCTTGCACACACCCACAATATCTACATTTGAACAGGCCTGTCACACAGACTATTGCAGAATAATGGACCATAAATGTCAAAGGCCTGGTAAACTCAGGAATGTTGCATTTCTGTGGTCTACGAGATGTGTTGTACTTTACTTTTACAAACGTGGTTTTAGATACTGTTCTCCCAATACTAGTACAGTGCTGCTTGGCAATGACCCTATTTGACGACTTGTACTTTCAACCTATTGGTAGACATAAGATCCAAATTGACAGTCTGCGCACAACAGGGCCAATTCACAAAGGTAAACTGAGACGAAAGTCTAACTTTAAGACTTTCGGTATTCACAAAGGGCATTTACGAGTAGTAAAGTTAGACTTTTGTCTCAGTTAAACTTAAGTTTTGGTCTTAAGTTTAACTGAGACCAAAACTGAGACAAAAGTCAAATTTTACTACTTGTAAATGCCCTTTGTGAGTACTGAAAGTCGTAAAGTTAGACGTTTGTCTCAGTTTACCTAAGTGAATCGGGCCCAGCATGTGTAAGACCCAACCTAAGCAAATGACACCACTTACGACATCTACACTACAACAAGTCGTAACTTTTAGAGAAACAAACAATGCTTTATTTTTAAAATCTGTAGAATCACAAAAACGGTATCCTGAACACCACTACACTATAAATACATAAAATGCTAATTCCTACACTACACTAAACTAAATCAACTACACTAACATCCTAACATCCAAACTTATAGTAAATAACTAGACCTTACACTACCTTACACATGTAAGTCCGTTTTACATCACAACAGACCGCTAAAACATCAACCCCTCCACACCCTATGCAACAATAAAACGTGAGACACACATACACTATATCTAAACACAGACTAACTAAATCTAGCATACTAAACAAATATATATTGTTTGTGTTTTTTGTAAGTTTTTTCTTAAAATACATTAAACAATTACTAAACATCAACCCCCCACCCACTACTTAACAACTTATCCAACAACTAATACTAAGCACTAAAACTATACTAACGGATAACAAACTATTACTACACTAGCACTAAAAACTTTGTAGAACTACTATTACACTATATATGTAAAATGAGCACTTAAAACACAAAAGTTGGAGATCATGGCGGAGAGGGGGGGCTACAACCTCTGGTCCATTTGTTTAATAGTATCCTGTAAGGATGCCACCATCCTTAATAGGGTGGCCTGCTGCAATTGAACCCCCGTCAGCTTGAGGCTCAAGTCCTGCTGGCCCTTTTCAAGTTTATCAACCTTGGTCAAAAGTTGAGCTACCACAATGTCTGAGGGTGCAGTAGCAGGTCCAGGTGGGGGATCAGTGGAGGGTCCAGAGGGTGGAGCGGAGGAAAGTCCAGGTGGGGGAGCAGTGGAGGGTCCAGAGGGTGGAGCGGTGGAAGATCCAGGTAGGTGAGCAGTGGAGAGTCCAGAGGGTGGAGCAGAGGAAGGTCCAGGTGGGGGGCAATGGAGGGTCCAGAGGGTGGAGCAGAGGAAGGTCCAGGTGGGGAAGCAGTGGAGGGTCCAGAGGTTTGGAGAGTAGAGGGTCCAGCCTGTTGAGATGAGGATGGTCCTAGTTGTGGGGAATTTGATCCTCCTGCTTCTGGTCCTGGTTGTGTGTCCGGTGCAGACGACTGTGTCTTGTTCTTGCATGTGCCTCTTTTTGTTGTTGGAGTTGGAGTTGGTGGCTTCCAGCTCCCAGCTGCAATTGCACATTCATATTGCCAGTCCATCTGTCGGAAGAACCGAGCCACATGGCGAATGTGGCAGTATCGGTCCAGCCTGATCCTGTACTGCCTCTCCTCATGTGGTGTCATGTTGGCTGTAATAGAGGGATTATATTAACATCAGTCTACACTTACACATTAATACTTGTACACTTTCACAATCAAACAATGTAAGGGGCATATTTTAAAGGCCCTATTGCTAACACAACGTAACTTTGAAAGAGGTGGGGCCTCCTTTATGATGTTTTGACATAGGGCAGCGCAGCAATGAATCTTGCTGCACTGCCCTACGTCAAAGGCCAGGAATGCTCCGTATCTATGTGATAAGGTGCAATCCTGTCCTTATCCCCAGCGCCGGCACACAATGGATTGCCGTGCACCAACGCAGGCACCCTTGCACAATGGTGCAAGTGTGCATGTGTTGGTACATGACAGACCAGTGTCTGATGGTCAGTGGAAATGGCAGTAATCCACTCATTCTCAATGGTATGTTGCATTCATGCTCTTTTGGTATGAGGCGGGCCGTTACAGTACTACTATTTGTAGTATTGCCAAGCAGCAAAAACAAACGACATAGCCAGTGCAGCAGATAACTCTGGGGAAAAAGTGTTTGGGTATGTGAAGCATGACATTTTGCTGAATTTTCTTTCGTCAGTTCAGCTCTGGTAACACCAATTTACAGTACCCAAGGGGAACATCTTGACAATGATTTTAAGATTCTGAAATGTGACATCTTATTAGCAGAGAAGTAAAAGTGTTGTTGACAGGTGATCGCATTAGATGATAGTAATTTGGTCACAATGCTCATGTCAGATGACAAGTGTAATGTCAACCATGACACATTACTGCTATTGACCTGGCATCTATCCACGGATGCCACTGACTAATGTAAGCATAAACATGTGCACATGGTAAGTGCAGTCAATTCCTGAACACATTTTGGGCTGGAGGACATATGTATGTCCGGATTGACAGACAATAATCTGAGTGAATGGTTAGAATGTGGGACATGCTGACAGTCTTTCAAGAAGATGCAAAGGATAACAGGGTTCATGCAAAGTATTGTAATCCTTGTGGTTGACATGTTGTATGTAGTCCATGTGACAACACAGATTCCTCAGAAAGCTCTTACCACCTGTCTATGTCAGATCTGCAGATGCATGTCTATGGATGTGTGTCCGTCATGTGTGACATGTCTCAAAATAAATGTGTTCAGAACACTATATGGTCCTCATTTATGATGTTTTACCATGGGGCAGCACAGCAGGCCTTCTTGTTGCGCTGAACAAAGGTAAAAGAAAATGTCAGGAAAGTGCTGTATCTATCAGATATGGCGCATTCCTGACCTTTTCCCCTGCACTGGCGCACAATGGCCTGCCGTGCGTCAATGCAGGCACCTTTTCACCATGCTGCAAGGGTGCCTGCATTGCGGGGAAGATTATTTCTGTGCAGGAAGAGAAACCTTCATGCACAGAAACAATCAAAAGAGGCTCCTTTCATCTTTCTATATGTGGTGCAGAATGCAGCACACATAGAAAAAGTTAAACGATGAGATATTTCTCATCATTGTGCCTCCCTCACGCCTCCCCTGGGGATGCGTAAGTTTTTGGCGCTGCGTAAGATTTACGATGTTACGTAAATCTGGGGCAGTGTGAAATAGCCATGGATGTTGCTGGGAACGCCCCCAGGAGCACTCATTGCATGGCCCTTTCAAGGGAGCCATATTTACAAGAATACACAAAAGTGGGCTGCCCCTTGAATCAATTCCTATGTTTATCTACAGAGTTCTATAGAGATGCACTACCAGTGGGGGCATCTCATAAAAAGTTACGGACTGGCCTCACACACCGCCCGGTGTCATGCTTCATCATCGGCTGTCCTCGCCCTCTAAAAACTTGGTTTGATAGAGGGCGGGCATACACCTGGAGACAGGGATGCACTTCTAAATCTAAGTGATGGCCGTGGGGGAGTGATAAGTGATTTAAAAACCATTACATTAGTCCATGTGCTATGCTTTATTCAAATGGTAAATGTATGGTGGTTAAAAACTAAGTGAACGGTGGTATGGGATATTATTCTCCCTTCACCGTATGAAATGCGGTCGACATGTTTCTGCTGGGGTGTCCCCAAAGGGTACGTAGCATTCTTCAGGACCTAAAAAAGGGGGGGGGGGAAGGGGGAGGTTATATACCCTATGTGTTCACTTCCTTTTAACTAGTGAAAAATGGAAGGAAAATCCTGTCGCTAGATCAGGGGAGGGGTTAAAAAAACACTATGTAGGTGGATACTTCCATCTTGGTATAGTACCACTGAGAGTAACTCTGTAGAGAAAGGAAAAACAAAAACAAAACATACAAACCAAACCGTGTGAGTATGTAAACAAATAGTTTATAAACATCATCCATCCCGCGTCATACCTATAGCGCGCGTGGTGGTGTGAAGTGGTCTTTATGAGACACGTGCAACGTGTACTCACACCATTAAAAAGTGGTTGTAAACCAACTCTTACCCTGTATTTCTACCCTAAACGCTCCATGGGAGGGCTGAGGTGGAAGGACCTACTTAGACTTTCTGTAGGGAAAAAACACATAAAACCACTACTGGTAGTTAAGGGTTAGTCACCAGTATTCAGAAAGAACCAGGACCAAGGTTCCTAGTTAAAGCAAACATAACAAGGTGAAATCCAGAACTAATGGACCACCTATTCATTCAAGTTCACACCAGCATTCCTTCAGGCATACTCTTACTGTCTAGTTTCAGTGCTTCCAGCCGTTCTTCCCGGAGGGGTCCTCTCTGTCTCCCCGCTGATGGTAAATGGTGAGATTCAGAGGGTTTTTATACTAAAGAGCTGTGACTAATTAGTGAGCTAATCAGTGTTAATTGGGCCCGTTAAGTGAGTTTCCTGTGTCCCTCTACGGGACTGCCTGACCGCCTGGTGGGAGGCGTAACCGTAAATCGCCCCACCCGATTGGTCAAAACATGCCTCCAACACTACCAAGGCCATTAAGATAGTAAACAATGGGCTTGTGAGGTTTGTTTCCTGTGTCCCTCTTGCGTGAGCCTGACCGCCTGGTTGAGGGTGTGTATTCAATGAAGGTTTCGTTCAGCTTTGGTCAAAACAGGCCTCCAACAATATCAAGGCCATTTTAGATAGTTAAAAATGGGCTTGTGAGGTTTGTTTCCTGTGTCCCTCTTGCGTGATCCTGACCGCCTGGTAGAGGGTGTGTATTCAAAAAAGGTTACGTTCGGCATTGGTCAAACGGCGCTGATACCGATGTTATGGTCCTTCCCCTTCCTGCGGGAAAACAAATGCAGTTACGAGGTCATTAGCTCCCATGTTTGTGAGGACGCCCATGTTCATTACCGGGTCTGATCAGTCTCCCGGTATTTGAGCATGCGCTGAAGTAGTGGGAAACCCGCTACCGCGCATGCGCCTAGGTGTATTCCATGAGACGCTTGCCCTGCTATGGCTCCTATGCTTGCGCACTGATAACTACCAGCGTGGATTACAGCAGGGGCCGCTCGAGATCCCCATAAAGTGAGGGGATACCCCAAGAGTTCTAAACACTGTGAGAAAAATAAAGCAACATTACTCTGTTCATAATGGGATTACGGGCCAATGGTACCTCACTTGTTATATGTGTGAAGTACACACTAATGATAGTCAGTGGTGGTAATTGCTACAGCTGGTATCTATGTTTGATAACATGGGTTTACACAAACCAATGTGTTCCCCATGCCAGCTTGATCTGTTTGAATTTGCGAGCATAACAATGGGCCCACTCTTAGTGAACTACTTAAAATAAAGTAGAGGGGTAGCAGTAGAGAATAGTCCCTACTCTAGTAGGCCAGCTTTCTTGGAGTTGGTTGTTGACTAAAGAAGGTGTGCATGGTCAATTCTATAAATTTTCTATTTCGCAAGTTGCAGCCATGGTATCTCATCATTTAAGCCTTTATCATCGCTGCGAAGCCTGTATACCCAGCGCTGTTCTCGGATATGGAGTTGTCTAGAGATATCAGTCTTTTGTTTATTCATAACCTCAAGCACCACCCATCTGAGGTCCAGGTCCTTGTGACCTTTCTCCGTGAAATGTTTCGTCAGTTTGGTGTTGGTCTTCCTGCACCTAATCGTACTCCGGTGTTCGCTGATCCGCGTCTTCACCTTCCTGGTGATCATCCTGACATACTTCAGGTTACATGGACAGGATAGGAGGTACACCACACCTTCTGTATTGCAGTTGCTGAAATGTTTTAGCTTCCAGGGTCTCTCTGTACCTATGTCGACTTCTTTTGTTGTGGTGGTCAGCCGGCAGCACACACAGTTGCCGCATGGGTAGTGGCCTGTTGGTCTCGGTTGGCTCCACAGAGTCATCTGATTCTCAATTTGATCATTGGGAGTTTTGGAGTGTACCAAGGTGTACCTCAAGTTCCTACTCCGTTTGTATGCGAATAGTGGGGTTCCCACTTCTTGTTCCCGCTGTTTAAGATGGCCCATTTTTTTCTTTATAATATTCTGGATTCTGTTCGACACGGGCGTGTATGTTGTAACACAGACCAGGCAGTCTTTTTTTTCCTTTATGTGTTTGTCTCCAAAGGGCATCCCGGTTATTATTCCTCGCCCTTTTCCTTGCCCGTTTAACCATCTTCTTGGGGTAATGTCTCTCCAGGAGTTTTGTCTCTAGTTGTTCTGCCTGTATCTGGAATGTATCTATCTCAGAACAGTTCCTTCGAATCCCCAGGAATTGGCCTACAGGAAGGTTCTCACGGAGGGCCCTCGGGTGGTAGCTGTCATACATTAATAAACTGTTCTTGTCTGTTGGTTTAGTGTGGACTTTTGTGGATATTCCTTCTGATGTTAAGGTTATATCCAGATCCAAGAAAACAGCCTGATTTTTGTCGATGGTATGTGTGAACCTGAGGTGGGGGTCAATGCCGTTGACCCACTCCACGAAGCGTGTTGCCTCATCCTTGGTACCTCGCCAGATGACAAAAATGTCATCTATGTACCGTTTCCATGTCTTCATTCGAGGTGTGAAGGGGTTCGAAGGGTTAAAGATGTGGTCCTCCTCAAAGCGGTGTACGTACAGACACGCCATGCTCGGCGCGAAGGTGCTGCCCATGGATGTGCCGCCCACTTGATGGTACAGAGTGTCCTCAAACTCAAAGAAATTCTCCGTAAGTGCTAGTTCCACACACTCCATGATGAAATGCGTGGGTGTCACATATGTCCAATCCTGGTCCAGTAGAATCTGTTCCACCACCTCCAGAGTACGCCTCTGGGGGATGCTCGTATAGAGCGCTTCAATGTCCATGGTTATGAACATGTCTTCGCTTGCATCTATGTCCAGGTCTCGAAGATGGCAAAGTACATCTTTGGTGTCTCTAAGGTAAGATCGAGATTTCTGTACAATCGGCTTCAAGAACCAGTCGCAGAACTTGGAAAGTGGTTCCAGAGCTGACCCAATACCCGACACTATCGGTCTGCCCGGTGGGGGTGTTTTGTTTTTGGGAATTTTAGGAAGGGTATAGAACCTAGGAGTCCTTGGTTCCAAATTCACTAAAAACTCAGCCTCATGCATGGTAATCCAGTCCTGGGTTTCTGCTTCGTTGACCATGTTCTTGATGCTGGTCATGATGCGGGGTGTTGGATCTTCCTGGTGTACCTCATAGCTCGAGGTGTCGGATAGCAGGCGTAAGCAATCCTCTTTGTACATAGTACAGTTCATCAGGACTATGGCACCCCCCTTATCTGCCGGTTTGATGATGATGTCATGGTTGTTCTTCAATTGCTCCAGAGCCGTTCTCTCTCCTTTGGTCATATTCTGGAATCCCCTCATATTGTTGAAGTCGATTCTTTCCACTTCTGTGAGGACCGCTTGTTCAAATGCCAGGACATTGCAGGATATGTTCTGGTTCGGGGGAGAGAAAGTGGACTTCTTCCGTAGTCCAGTGCTGGTCCGGTCACTGTCCAGTGTTTCGTTTTTGCCAAAATAATCTTTCAGCTTGATCTTTCTGAAGAACTGAGCTAATTCAGTGTTGAGGAAGAAAGGGTCGTTATTTGGGGTGGGGACAAAAACCAAGCCTTTCGCTAGAACCGCTTCTTCTTCTATGCTGAGGCTATGCATACTCAGGTTTACAACATTGGTTAATCCCTGGTCGTTGTTATTGTTGAGCCTCAGCCCCTGCTCCGTGTCACTGCGCCGCTGGTTGACGCTTCGTCTTCCCAATGGATCCTCGTTGTCCTCCTCAGTTTCTGTCTGCCTCTTCCTCTGCCTCGGCCTCGGAATAAAAAAGGCTGCTGTCCTTGGTGGGGCCCGAACCCTGGGGGGTAAAATTGCTCTGGCCAGAAGCCGAATGGCTGGATTGGTGGCGCAAACATTGGTAAGTTAGGGTTCCGGTATCTCCGTGTCTGCTGCCCTCCTGTGCTCTCATTGCTGCTGCTGTCGCTTCTCTCTTCCCCTGAGCTGTATGTTTTGAGGTGTAGGTCTGAGGCGTGGCTGACGTCTAGGTGCAGGTGTTTGTTGGGGTTTGTCATAGTATTCGTCCGTTGTGTAGGGGTACACCGTCTCCCGCTTGAACTTCTGGACATCCTTCTGTAGTTTGGTTATTTTAGATTGGGTAAGATATTCCCTGTATGCTGACTGGTCACTGTTTATCTCTTCAAGCTTTTTTTTGAAGACGGTAATGTGAACTGATGTTTTCAAATTACTATCACTCTGCTGTATCTCAACTAGCAGAGCATCTGCTAGTTGTCTGGCTGTGCTGATGATCAACACCAGCCAGTCCTTGGTGCATTTCCATGCTATGCTCAACCAATTAATCCTAAATTCCTTGTTATTTAGGAACAGCCGGGGTTCATTTGTGACCACGAGTCCCCGTGGTGCTGTGTTCTTTCTCAAATATTCCGTCATAAATGCTCCATGTAGAGCCGTGCGGATTTGTTCTTTCTTCTTTGCTGATAAAGCCTCCCATTCATCTGAGTTCTTGATAGTTTGTGAGACTACCGCCTCCGCCAGAATTGATGGGGTCCTCAGTATGTCTGCATATGTGCTTTCATCGAAAGCCAGTTCAGTCTCCATGGTCGAAATATCAGGGTGATTAGACCGGGTGAGATGTTGTCTTAGCCCACCTGTTTTTTAGCGTAATTTGCGAGGGTCGGTAAAGGCTTAACCTGACCCTCTGGTCCTTTGTGACCACGTATAGAGCCCCAGTACGTTCCCACAGCTCGAAAGCTGCACAACAGTCCACACACACTAACCCCAGCAATGTTGCTGAGGGTGGGAACCAGGGGCACAGGGCCAAAGGGCGAGCCAGCCTCCACTATCTCATGAATACACAAAAGTGGGCTGCCCCTTGAATCAATTCCTATGTTTATCTACAGAGTTCTATAGAGATGCACTACCAGTGGGGGCATCTCATAAAAAGTCACGGCCTGGCCTCACACACCGCCCGGTGTCATGCTTCATCATCGGCTGTCCTCGCCCTCTAAAAACTTGGTTTGATAGAGGGCGGGCATCACCTGGAGACAGGGATGCACTTCTAAATCTAAGTGATGGCCGTGGGGAGTGATAAGTGATTTAAAAACCATTACATTAGTCCATGTGCTATGCTTTATTCAAATGGTAAATGTATGGTGGTTAAAAACTAAGTGAACAGTGGTATGGGATATTATGCTCCCTTCACCGTATGAAATGCGGTCGACATGTTTCTGCTGGGGTTTCTGCTGGGGTGTCCCCGAAGCATTCTTCAGGACCTAAAAAAGGGGGGGGGGGAAAGGCGGGGGGTTATATACCCTATGTGTTCACTTCCTTTTAACTAGTGAAAAATGGAAGGAAAATCCTGTCGCTAGATCAGTGGAGGGGTTAAAAAAACACTATGTAGGTGGATACTTCCCTCTTGGTATAGTACCACTGAGAGTAACTCTGTAGAGAAAGGAAAAACAAAAACAAAACATACAAACCAAACCGTGTGAGTATGTAAACAAATAGTTTATAAATATCATCCATCCCATGACATAATCATCAAACCGGCAGATAAGGGGGGTGCCATAGTCCTGATGAACTATACTATGTACAAAGAGGAATGCTTACGCCTGCTATCCGACACCTCGAGCTATGAGGTACAACAGGAAGATCCAACACCCCGCATCATGACCAGCATCAAGAACATGGTCAACGAAGCAGAAACCCAGGACTGGATTACCAAGCATGAGGCTGAGTTTTTAGTGAATTTGGAACCAAGGACTCCAAGGTTTTATACCCTTCCTAAAATTCACAAAAACAAAACACCCCCACCGGGCAGACCGATAGTGTCGGGTATTGGGTCAGCTCTGGAACCACTTTCCCAGTTCTGCGACTGGTTCTTGAAGCCGATTGTACAGAAATCTCGATCTTACCTTAGAGACACCAAAGATGTACTTTGCCATCTTCGAGACCTGGACATAGATGCAAGCGAAGACATGTTCATAACCATGGACATTGAAGCGCTCTATACGAGCATCCCCCAGAGGCGTACTCTGGAGGTGGTGGAACAGATTCTACTGGACCAGGATTGGACATATGTGACACCCATGCATTTCATCATGGAGTGTGCGGAACTAGCACTTACGGAGAATTTCTTCGAGTTTGAGGACACTCTGTACCATCAAGTGGGCGGCACATCCATGGGCAGCACCTTCGCGCCGAGCATGGCGTGTCTGTACGTACACCGCTTTGAGGAGGACCACATCTTTAACCCCTCAAACCCCTTCACACCTCGAATGAAGACATGGAAACGGTACATAGATGACATTTTTGTCATCTGGCGAGGTACCAAGGATGAGGCAACACGCTTCGTGGAGTGGGTCAACGGCATTGACCCCCACCTCAGGTTCACACATACCATCGACAAAATCCAGCTGTTTTCTTGGATCTGGATATAACCTTAACATCAGAAGGAATATCCATAAAAGTCCACACTAAACCAACAGACAAGAACAGTTTATTAATGTATGACAGCTACCACCCGAGGGCCCTCCGTGAGAACCTTCCTGTAGGCCAATTCCTGAGGATTCGAAGGACCTGTTCTGAGATAGATACATTCCAGATACAGGCAGAACAACTAGAGACAAAACTCCTGGAGAGACATTACCCCAAGAAGATGGTTAAACGGGCAAGGAAAAGGGCGAGGAATAATAACCGGGATGCCCTTTTGGAGACAACACATAAAGGAAAAAAAAGACCGCCTGGTCTGCGTTACAACATACACGCCCGAGTCGAACAGAATCCAGAATATTATAAAGAAGAAATGGGCCATCTTAAACAGCGGGAACAAGAAGTGGGAACCCCCACTATTCGCATACAAACTGAGTAGGAACTTGAGGGACACCTTGGTACACTCCAAAACTCCCAATGATCAAATTGAGAATCAGATGACTCTGTGGAGCCAACCGAGACCAACAGGCCACTACCCATGCGGCAACTGTGTGTGCTGCTGGCTGACCATCACAACAAAAGAAGTCGACATAGGTACAGCGAGACCCTGGAAGCTAAAACATTTCAGCAACTGCAATACAGAAGTTGTGGTGTACCTCCTATCCTGTCCATGTTACCTGAAGTATGTCGGGATGACCACCAGGAAGGTGAAGACGCGGATCAGCGAACACCGGAGTATGATTAGGTGCAGGAAGACCAACACCAAACTGACGAAACATTTCACGGAGAAAGGCCACAAGGACCTGGACCTCAGATGGGTGGTGCTTGAGGTTATGAATAAACAAAAGACTGATATCTCTAGACAACTCCATATCCGAGAACAGCGCTGGGTATACAGGCTTCGCAGCGATGATAAAGGCTTAAATGATGAGATACCATGGCTGCAACTTGGAAATAGAAAATGTATAGAATTGACCATGCACACCTTCTTTAGTCAACAACCAACTCCAAGAAAGCTGGCCTAATAGAGTAGGGACTATTCTCTACTGCTACCCCTCTACTTTATTTTAAGTAGTTCACTAAGAGTGGGCCCATTGTTATGCTCGCAAATTCAAACAGATCAAGCTGGCATGGGGAACACATTGGTTTGTGTAAACCCATGTTATCAAACATAGATACCAGCTGTAGCAATTACCACCACTGACTATCATTAGTGTGTACTTCACACATATAACAAGTGAGGTACCATTGGCCCGTAATCCCATTATGAACAGAGTAATGTTGCTTTATTTTTCTCACAGTGTTTAGAACTCTTGGGGTATCCCCTCACTTTACGGGGATCTCGGCGGCCCCTGCTGTAATCCACGCTGGTAGTTATCAGTGCGCAAGCATAGGAGCCATAGCAGGGCAAGCGTCTCACGGAATACACCTAGGCGCATGCGCGGTAGCGGGTTTCCCACTACTTCAGCGCATTCTCAAATACCGGGAGACTGATCAGATCCGGTAATGAACATGGGCGTCCTCACAAACATGGGAGCTAATGACCTCGTAACTGCATTTGTTTTCCCGCAGGAAGGGGAAGGACCATAACATCGGTATCGGCGCCGTTTGACCAATGCCGAACGTAACCTTTTTTGAATACACACCCTCTACCAGGCGGTCAGGCTCACGCAAGAGGGACACAGGAAACAAACCTCACAAGCCCATTTTTAACTATCTAAAATGGCCTTGATAGTGTTGGAGGCCTGTTTTGACCAAAGCTGAACAAAACCTTCATTGAATACACACCCTCAACCAGGCGGTCAGGCTCACGCAAGAGGGACACAGGAAACAAACCTCACAAGCCCATTGTTTACTATCTTAATGGCCTTGGTAGTGTTGGAGGCATGTTTTGACCAATCAGGTGGGGCGATTTACGGTTACGCCTCCCACCAGGCGGTCAGGCAGTCCCGTAGAGGGACACAGGAAACTCACTTAACGGGCCCAATTAACACTGATTAGCTCACTAATTAGTCACAGCTCTTTAGTATAAAAACCCTCTGAATCTCACCATTTACCATCAGCGGGGAGACAGAGAGGACGCCTCCGGGAAGAACGGCTGGAAGCACTGAAACTAGACAGTAAGAGTATGCCTGAAGGAATGCTGGTGTGAACTTGAATGAATAGGTGGTCCATTAGTTCTGGATTTCACCTTGTTATGTTTGCTTTAACTAGGAACCTTGGTCCTGGTTCTTTCTGAATACTGGTGACTAACCCTTAACTACCAGTAGTGGTTTTATGTGTTTTTTCCCTACAGAAAGTCTAAGTAGGTCCTTCCACCTCAGCCCTCCCATGGAGCGTTTAGGGTAGAAATACAGGGTAAGAGTTGGTTTACAACCACTTTTTAACGGTGTGAGTACACGTTGCACCTGCCACGTGTCTCATAAAGACCACTTCACACCACCACGCGCGCTATAGGTATGACGCGGGATGGATGATGTTTATAAACTATTTGTTTACATACTCACACGGTTTGGTTTGTATGTTTTGTTTTTGTTTTTCCTTTCTCTACAGAGTTACTCTCAGTGGTACTATACCAAGAGGGAAGTATCCACCTACATAGTGTTTTTTAACCCCTCCCTGATCTAGCGACAGGATTTTCCTTCCATTTTTCACTAGTTAAAAGGAAGTGAACACATAGGGTATATAACCCCCCTTTCCCCTCCCCCCTTTTAGGTCCTGAAGAATGCTACGTACCCTTCGGGGACACCCCAGCAGAAACATGTCGACCGCATTTCATACGGTGAAGGGAGAATAATATCCCATACCACCGTTCACTTAGTTTTTAACCACCATACATTTACCATTTGAATAAAGCATAGCACATGGACTAATGCAATGGTTTTTAAATCACTTATCACTCCCCCACGGCCATCACTTAGATTTAGAAGTGCATCCCTGTCTCCAGGTGTATGCCCGCCCTCTATCAAACCAAGTTTTAGAGGGCGAGGACAGCCGATGATGAAGCATGACACCGGGCGGTGTGTGAGGCCAGTCCGTAACTTTTTATGAGATGCCCCCACTGGTAGTGCATCTCTATAGAACTCTGTAGATAAACATAGGAATTGATTCAAGGGGCAGCCCACTTTTGTGTATTCATGAGATAGTGGAGGCTGGCTCGCCCTTTGGCCCCGTGCCAACATTGCTGGGGTTAGTGTGTGTGGAGCCATATTTACAAGGCAGCATTAAGCCCAAAAAAGTGGCTTAGTGCTGCCTCGTAAATATGGAGCATGCTCCTGCACCACGGAAAGTCAAAAAAAGTGATGTTCCGGCGGCGCAGTGGGCCTCATAAATGAGGCCATACGTGTTTTGTATCACATTTTATGTTCCGCAGGTAACTGCCTACATCATGTATTTGTGCTTCTACTATTTTCATGTCTCATGTTGACGTTGATTCCCCAAACTATCTGTCACAGACAAAGTGTGCTCCATTTATGCGGTTCTGACGTAGTGCAGCACAACAAGGAAACTTTCTGCACTGCCCTACGGCAACACTTCATAAATGTGATCCATATTATTTTCATCATGCATGTGCACATATTACTGAGAACTCCTTTGGTCTTCCATGCACATGTGATGTGTAACCATGCTGCATGAGATGCTGATGCTTCTGGCATTTCTCAGAGAAAAGTATTTATGAGGTGACATTATAACCAAACAGACAAGAATTGAAATGAAATTACACTCACCAGTGGCATTAGGATCCTTGAATTTCTCTACCTCTTCCCATGTGTATGGGGGTGGACCACCTACGAGACAAAAATGCTGTCAAATTGATTAGTGAATGTTGCACAGTTCCACACTGGACATGTTGGGCATTGGATTTAGCAGCATCTTCACAAGGTAATTACAGTGAGTCCCATTTATCTCCCAAAAACTTGCACCATGTCCTGCCTAATTGCTTTACATATGAATCAGCCTCTTTCATGACATTTGTAACACACATGTGGTCACATTTGCAGTGGTGATCCATTGAGATGCCAGACACAAAGACATGCACCCTTGCACCATGTTGCAAGTGTGTCTGCATTGTGGTGATGATTGTGATTGTGCAGGTAGGGACTGCTTTATGACAATATTCAAATTAATCATCCAACATTTCACAGGTCTGTGTGCTGCAGAATGCAGCACACAAATCAAAATTATTAAGCGTATGAAATTAAACATTTATGGTAGTTAGTCCTCCCAAACGCCACACATTGTGACAACCACCGCAAGACCCATGAAATGGCACTTTTACACATTCTTTTGTGTGAAAGGTACACATGTACACAAGGCCATTAAAAGCAACTTAAAATCACTTTTCATGGCCTTGTAATTGTGTGCCACTTTCACACGTGACACTGCGTGACAGTGGCATAATATTTGTCTTGATGATGGTGTTCCAACACAACAACCATAGGAACAGACACACTCCCAGCTGTATGAGAAATCATATGTCTGGGTATGCATCCAAACCTAATGTAGCCCCTAGTGTGGCATTATGGATGCAAACCGATGTGAAATTGTCTTAAGTTTAGCATTTAGTAATTCAATGTGTGCTGCATTCCACTGAACACATAGTAAGTGAATATCAGGTAATTTTGAAGTATTTTAACAAAAAGGTGATCCTTCCTGCACACAATCATGCTTCACCACAACGCAGACACCCTTGCAGTATGGATAAAGGGTGCGTGCATTGGCACTCGGGAGACACTTGTGCATGTGCGCTGGGTGCAAGTGGCAGATAGCACAATATGTACTGTAAATGACGCATTCCAACATTTTTGTTATGATGTTGGGCAGCACAGCAAGATTACTTGTGGCACTGGCCGATGTCTAGTTCTCAAGTATGATGGCCCTAGAGATGAGTACTATACATACAGGCCATCCAAGGTGTTATGTTGAGGGCACAAGAAAAGATTCCACAATTCTGTCCGAGAATGTCATGCAAAACTTTTAATGACTGGGGGCCACATTTATGGAAAACTAACACAGAGTGGTGCCGCAAGTTATTTTGCTGCGCTGCACTGCGCAGCATTCGTTTTGAGGCACAGGGATATGACATTTTTTCAGCAACATGTTGCATCTCTGTGCCTTTCCCTGCATTGGCGCACAAACTGCTGCCATGCGCCGGAGTAGGCACCCTTGCACCATGGTGCAAGAAGGCCTGCGTCATGGGGAGAAAGTTTTTGTGCAGGAAGGGACACCTTCCCGCGCAACAACAATCACTTGAGGTGATTTCCTCTTCCAATGCATGATGTAGAATGCAGCAGGCATTGAAAGAGGAAAAAACAAGGAGAAATGAAAACATTTTTCCTCGTTGCGCCTCGCTATGCCACCCCTGGGGGTGGCGTAGCATCCTAACGCATTTCCAGGTTTACGATTGCTTGTAAATCTGGAAATGCATCAGTGGACATGGGTACTGCGTGTGAACACCCACAGCAACACCCATGTCATGCCCCTAACACGCAAAATGTTGCATGACATGTGGCGTAATTTACGAGCACACGTAAAGACAACCTGCGTGGTTTTTTGTATGCTTGTAACTATATCCCCTTTTCAATCAACACTTCGCGTGTTAGGGGTGTGACATGGGTGTTGCTGTGGCTGTTCCTTCCTAACACCCATGTCCACTAATACCTTTATGAGCAATTGTAAATCTGGAAATGCATCAGAATGCTACGCCAACCCAGGGATGGCGTAGCTAGGCGCAACAAGGAGAACTGATTTATTTTTTCCTAATTTCTTAACTCGTTCAATGTGTCCTCCATGCTACAGCACGCATTGGAAGGTACTCACCTCAATTGATTGTTTTTGTGCACGAAGGTGCCCCTTCCTGCACAAAAAACAATGGTGCTTATTTACAATCCCCTTGCACAGCAGGTGCGTCACCTTTTAAATGGTAAAAAGTGACATACCGGCGGCGCAAGGGGGTTGTAAAAAGCCTCAATATCCTCACAACACAGGCATACTTGCAGCATGGTGCAAGGGTGCCTGAGCCAGTGCAAAGCATCAGTTTATGCGTCAGTGCCTGAAAAAGCACAGAGATGCATCATTTTAATTGAACTATGTTGCATCACTGTGCTTCAAAAGTAACACAGCGCTGCACAGAGAACTGACTTGCACCACCGTGCTGCGTTAGTTTCTGGTAATTTGGCCCTATGTTTGTCAACATGAATAAATCCAAAACATCGCTGTGTCAGTCAACCTACCTACTATTCCGGCGACTTCCAGGCCCTGGTTGTCCAGGAGATCCTGCTCACGATTGACAATGTCTGCCCAGGGGTGTTTATATTGGTGCAGGTTCCTCCCCACAGCAAAAAGGCGCTGCATTTGGAATTGCACCTTCTCCCAACGTGTCTTCCTCTCCTGGGGAGGGTACCCCCCAGAGTACCCTGCCTACACTCCCAATCAGATTGGGTAGATAGTGGACAGTGAGCCACAGCAGCTCCCCGAACTCCTGCTCAGTCAGGTTCCCTGACCTGCCCGACATTTTTGTGACACGGCACAAAACACACTTAAAACTGAAAAACTAACTCTATGATGTAACAACTCTCCCCCCTATAACTATGAACAAATAACCCTAAATAGACAAAAACCCTTTAAGAATCAACACAAAACTGCACAATCCACAACTACACAACAGTTCTGACACAATATGGACACAATAAACAAAATTCAGACAGAGAAACAACTTTCAAACTCGACAAAAATCACCAGCAATCCAAAACACCCTCCTACACCAAGCACAGAGAAGAAGACAGTGAAAGAGAAAGTGAAAGGAACTTGGAACTTCATATCCTGTTTGGATGCGACACGTTTTTACCCGATGCGCCATTTTTCGTCCAGTGCATCACATTTTTGTGACGCATTGATCATCTCAGATGTCCATGTTAAGTTACACAATCTAAGAAGCATTGTTTTGCATGCAGGATACCAGATGCATGTTTTCTGGCTGTCATAAAAGTGTCTCAACAGGAACAGTCAATAGTAATGCGTCAATTTATGGTGTAAATCTTTGCATGTGAGTCAGATTTTGGCAATTGCATGGATGACATAGATTTTCTCTTTCACATAGGTGTCCCTCTTGATTGTTTATCTTGGAGCACAATATTTGATGTTTCATCTTGCAACGTCAATTTTGGGGGTTGAGTGAAAAATGCATAGGTCTGATTCTGACGTATGATGCTTTAATGTCATTTTTGGATGTGAGTCATATTTTGAGTAGGCCAAAACTGACGTTAGGTGCTGACACCACCCTGATCATTCAATGACATAATTTTACAGTCTGCCACTGTCCCTGTGGACCATGTTTCATGCTTGGGACTTGATGTCAGAAAATAACGTTTCATCTTGCAACGTCAATTTTGGGGGTTGAGTGAAAAATGTATAGGGCTGATTCTGATGTATGATGCTCTAACTTCATTTTTGGGTGTGACTCATGTTTTAAGGTAGGCCAAAACATGAATGACTAGGCTTTATGTGTACTTGTTTATATGCCTGTGAACATTGTGCCAACTGAATGTCGGAACTGTGATATTCATGCGCCACAGGCCCATATTTTTTGTTTGATGGATGTCTGATGCCTTGTAAATAAGCCCCTCCAAGTCTAAGGTTTGCCAGCAACTTGCAATGTTTATTTGACATGTGATACACACAAAGGCAAATAGTAGTTTTAGACTTTAATTGTGTTTTTGTAAAAGCAAATCAGGGTAGATGAGGATTAATAACAGATTACTCTTACGTGAAGAAATTACAGACAATCTGTGCATGTCTGCGTATGCCTGCTGCTGTGTTTGGATTTTCTGGAGCCTGGCCATCCTCCTCGTCATCCTCCTCCATATGCTCATTGATTTCAAGATAGCATATGTTGTGCAGTATTGCACATGCCAAAATCATTTTGCATACAGTTTGTGGTGAGTACATCAAACAACCACCAGAAATATCCAAGCATCTGTACCTGGCCTTCAGCAGGCCAAAGGATCTTTCTACAATGGTTTTTGTCCTGCACAGAGCCTGGTTGTAGGCGATTTCCTGCGGTGACTGTGGGTTTCCAGAGGGTGTCATGACCCACAGCTGCATCCCATATCCCTGGTCAGCTGAAAATATATGGAAAAAAATACTGTTACTTCTTTGACATAGTTAAGGGTACAATACAGGCCATATGGCTTATGCGTTGCTCCATTTTCAGACAGTGCAGTGTCCAAAAGGCATGGATGTTGCTGGGAACACCCACAGCAACACACATGCTATACCCCTTTCACACAGATTTCTGCGTGAAACAGGACAGATATTTGTGAGGGAATGAAAAGCCACCTTAGATGGCTTTACATGGCCTTATGCATATGCTAGTGACACATTGTGCCACCAGAACATCAAAAACGGGACATTCCAGCAGTGCAATAGTGCCAGTGTGGCATCATAAATGTTGCGTTAGGTGGTACTGTTTAGCTTACCTACAAGTAGGCCATTGCCATGCTGGCCAATCTTGAAGCGGTCATTTATGATGCTGTGCCGGAATATGAAGGCATCATGTACGCTGCCAGGGTATTTAGCCAGCACGTTTGTGAAAAGTCCACGATGATCCACAATGGCCTGTACATTGATGGAGTGGGTATGTTTCCAGTTCTATTAGAATAGAAATGTTCATGTTTGCGCATTGCCCTATGTAAGTTAGCATTCGCTGCACCATTTTCTTTACAGGGGCCATTTTAGGCTGTTCGAAACTGATCTAGTTCAATTTCGAGAAATGCTCCACTATAAGTTTCGTTTCTGCCACGCTAGACTTGTTCCCGTAATGAGTACACTGTTCCTATTAGCGCATACCTTTCTCACTAGATAGAGGCCCTCTCCCACTAGCCTGGTGACGGGCCCGAATGGAACGACCTTGGAATTGAGATACTTTGTGAGCGA
The DNA here is from genome assembly GCA_963921515.1 of Calotriton arnoldi. Taxonomy (NCBI): domain Eukaryota; kingdom Metazoa; phylum Chordata; class Amphibia; order Caudata; family Salamandridae; genus Calotriton; species Calotriton arnoldi. The sequence continues at coordinate 1,817,476 of CAWUFW010001414.1, forward strand.
TAGAAGCACTGAAACCGTTTTTTTGTAATTTACAGTTTAGCTGCACCTGCCTGGAAAATTCCACTGTGGGTGTGTTTTAGCCCAGTTACAAAATGCACATAATGTATCTTTATGCTTGTTGACTTCAGTCCCCTCTGCAGCACTCCTAGTGACTGGGCAGACCGGGCTCCGCTCTGAGTGTATATGAATACACAGTTATTGGTTTGTATTCTCTACTGTCTGACTGACTCTTCATTTGATATGGAAGGCTGAGAGGTGGTTAGTGACCTGGGTGACCCTAATCGGGCCACTTCCTTCAGTTGATGCCCGAATAGGGACTCCTTTGGGTGATTGATCCATCTCCTTTCTGCAGACGGGGGGAGGCCGAGGACATCGTCGGGTCGGACTGACGGGTCAGGGATCCCTGCACGAAGAGTTTTTATTTCCTCGCAGCTGCCCCTTCTGTCCTGCAGGATGGTGCCTCGCCCAGTGGTCATCCCAACTGGAGTCCTGAACGGTGAAACCCTTGGATCTGACCGTTTCGTCTGAAGAGTTGGCAGTGGAGAACTGGTTTGTTTGTACTGCTGATATCAAGTGAGTTTGTTTTGGTTCATTGTGGATATGGTACCATTGTGCTTTGAGTTTGGTACGGCCTGAGGGCTGTTTTGTTTGGGAAAAAAAAAAAAAGTACTTGCAACTACTTTGCAAGGTAAAAATAACAAACTTGTTTTCCTTTCGAAATGCCTGGCTTCAGCAAAATTTGGAATTTGTGTTGTTGTTGTTGCTCTGCAGATGCTCGATTGGAAGAAGCTCAGCCGACTCCTCCTGAAGGCAGCCCTAATTTTGATATGCATGTGGAACATGGCCTTGGCCCTATTATGTTTACTACATTATGGCACAAATATACGAGGGACAATGCCGAGTTGCAGTGGCCGTTGACGGGCACTTTTGATGAACAAAAAATTGGGTTTTTACAGGAGCAGTTATTTAAGAAAAGAAGTAGACAGTCCATGTTTGACTTCCTCAGGGCTTGGCAGAATGAGGCCAGACAGAGACGGTTAAAGATGGAAGGAGATGCACGGAAGGGGAAAATGCAAACATTTACCCAGAAAGCTGTGGCATATGATAGAGAAAAACAAGAGTCCGGAATTGAATGTGAAGATAGGAGATTTTGGTTGCATATTGATAAGTCTTATTTAGCCAAAGAAGAAGACGATACTTTCGTAGAGGAGTTGTTAGATACTCGTCCCCCGCCTCCTTATGCACCTCAGAGGATATATCTCACTGTTCCCTTACAGTCACAGCAGCCTGTTATGTCTGCTTCGGCTGTTCCCATATCCATGGCTGTTGTTTCTACGGCTTTGGCTACGGCACCTCTTGCTCCTTCTTTGTCCTCGTCATCTTTGACAACTGTGACCCCTAGTACATCTACTGTTCCAACTCCTGTATCTTCTGTTCTTTCTCCTCCGGTACAAGCGTTAACAACGATTGTGCCTGTTCCCCCTGTTACTTCTTCCTCTATTGTTTTTCATCCTCCGACGCCTTTGAATGCTGAGACGCCAGTACGTGGGTTTGATGATAGAGATTGGATGAAATTCAGGGAGCGAATGGGTCCATTAGTGCGATCTGGGGTGGGGGATGAAGAGAAACAAGTAATAGCTGATCAGGCTGCACGGTGGGCTCGTAATGCGATTTATGGTCTTGAGGATGTTTAGGAAGTTATGCGAGATTTTGAACCCTTTGTACAGCAACATGCCCTTAAACATATGTCTGCTACATTGATTGGTCTTTGGCAAACACACATTGGGACAGAAGCGCCCCAAATTTTATTTGATATTAGAGATCGTGTATATGTTACTGATTTGGAGCCAGGCCAAGTGTTTGGGAATGTTACAACATTAGTTGCCTACAGGGGTAGATTACATGAGAGGAGCCCTACCCTGATAACTCAGTAGCCGATGCATGAGGTCCATCCCATATATCACCCAGAAATATCTGAGTTAATGGATCAGAGTGGTAATGTCATTAGACCGCCTGTAGCGGCCCGTTTTCAGGAGTAATGGGTTTATACTCTGTGGAAAAGGAGTGAGGTTTTAGCCCTTAAGGCTAATTTGCCTGACCCTAGGAAAAATCCCACAGCTTATTATAAAGAATTAAAAGAGGCTGCCTCTTCTACTGTAATGACTCTTGCTGATATTGAAATGTTTTTTGGTCTTCTCGTTCCGATTGATGTTTGGAGACAGGTTCATACTCAAGTTCATGTCGTGGACATGGGCGGTACATGGGATGTGATTAAAGGATAGGATCAGGAAAGGAAGCCAGGTGATGAATCCCGGGCCGAGATACTTGCTTTGCCAGGTCTTATTATTATATATATGCATTCACTTATTCCACCTAAGAAGGTAAGCTGGGACAAATTGACAGCTTGTCGACAGAAGAAGGATGAGACTGTGTCTGATTTCTTTACCCGGTTTGAAGATACGTTTTTGGACTATAGTGGGCAGGATATGTCTATTGAGGGAGGAGTTTGATTGTTTGTTGACAGGTTTGTTTCTAAACTTCTTCCTGAAATTACGACTCGTTTACAGGCATCTGAGAGTACTTGGTCCACGTCTTCCCCCTCTGTTATTTTGAATATGGCCCAGTATTATGAACACCAAGATCAGGAGGAAAAGGATAGTACTGATATGAAACATAAGGATTTAAAAACGAAGGTGTTGTTGCAGCAAGCGTTTAGGGGAAATAGTAGGGGATGAGGTGGTCCTTCCAGACAGCTTCCACGTACCAGCAGACAGCCTTCAATTACACCTTTAGGGCAAAATCAGTGTGCGTATTGTAAGGAGGAAGGTCATTGGCGTAGCCAGTGCCCTGTGCTTTTACAGAAAGTTGCAGCTCCTAGAGGGCGAGGTGCTGGTGGGAGACGTTGCGGGACTGATAGAGCTCAGAATGCTACGTTTTCACAGGGTCGCTCTGATAATAACTACTTTGATGACCCTCGTGATGGACAGTATTATCATGATGATTACGATATGGATGAGGTGACAGGTATGTCTTATAGCTAGGATAGCCAGGGACAGGGTGAGGTACCAGTTCAGATACCTGTAGATCAGTGTGGTCCTTGTGTCACAGTGGATTTGCAAGACTCGACTAAGGAATTTCTGGAGGACACAGGTGCAATGAAGAGTTCTGTTTCTCGACATATGGTCCCTGGGGCAGCTCTGTCTGACCACAGTAATGTTTCGGTAGTTTTTCAGGTGTACCAGTCGTAAGCCCCATTTCACGCCCCCTTGCATTGACTGTTGGTCCTTTGACTGTGGAATCTCCGTTTTTGCTGACATCAAATTGAGGTGAGAATTTGATGGGTTTGGGTTTTTTGAAGAAGTTGCATGCTACTATTTATTGCTCTCCTGTAGGTGTCTATATTACTATGGGTCCGGATGTGAGTACTCTACAGTGTTTGTCTCAGGATGCACCACTCCCAGCTGAATTTTCTGAAGTCCCACCCACTTTATGGGCAACAGGTAACACGGATGTAGGCCTGTTGCATACTCCACCAGTTTCGATACAGGTTAAGGAACATGCTATTTTGCCTCGCATTCCTCAGTATAAAATACCTCAGGCGGGAGAACGGGCTCTTCTTCAGATTATTCAGGATTTGATACAAAAGGGAGTAGTTGAAGAAACGTCTGCCAATATTTGTAATAGTCCTATTCTTCCGATTCTTAAAAGGACACCCTTATGCTCCTCTGAAGGCACTGATAATGTTTACTGTTTTGTGGTTGATTTTCGCAAGGTTAACAAAATAGTAGCTCCACAGTTCTCTGTGGTTCCTGATATCACTACGCTTTTGACGATGATCCCTTCTACTGCTAAATTCTTTTCTGTTATTGACTTGAAAAATGCTTTCTTTAGTATTCCTATCCATTCAGACAGTAGATATTTGTCTGGGTTCACACTGGCTGGTAGGAGTTTTAGATTCTGTCGCACTCCTCAGGGTTATACAGAGAGTCCTAGTATTTATAGTCAAGCATTAAAAGGTCAGTTGTATTCCTTATCACTTCCCTCAGGTAATGTATTGGTGCAGTATGTGGATGATCTACTTATAGCTTCTGATAAGGAACAAGGTTGTAAAGATAGTACAATCAAATTGTTGTTGCATTTAACCCATCATGGACATAAGGTTTCCCTTTCTAAATTTCAGTATTGTCGACAGGAGGTCACCTATTTAGGTCACCTACTGTCGAAGGAGGGTAGGAGGTTGACCTCAGAGCGCATTAGTATCATTGTTAAAATGCCCATTCCACAAACTCAAAAAGATGTGCGCGCTTTTATAGGTATCACTTCCTACTTTCGTTAGTGGATACCCGACTACTCACTACTAATCAAACCTTTGCTTGCATTAAAAATGAAAGAAGTGCATGAGCCTTTGCCTTGGACGTTTGAATGTCAGCAGTCTTTTGAGCAATTGAAAACTGCGCTTTGTTTGGCTCCAGAGCTTGGTACATCTAACTATAATAAACCGTTTGTGCTCTATGTCCATGAGATGGCTGGTTGCGGGCTCTCTGTTTTAACACAAAAGTTTGGGGATAAGCAGAGGCCTTGGGCTTATTTCTCTGCTGTGCTTGATCCTGTCGCAAGGGCCCTCCCGAGTTGTCTGAGAGCGGTCCAGGCTGTGGCCACTTCAATCAATCGGCTGGACTCGTACTTGATACTGACCTCACAGTTATGGTACCTCATGCTGTGGATATACTTTTGAATAAGACAAAGACACAGCACCTCACCAGTGCACGTCTTACTGGCTATGAATTGACATTGTTTGCTAAGCATATTTCGATTAAAAGATGTGCCACTCTGATTCCAGCCACATTACTACCCATCCCTTCTGAGAATGATGCTGTCAACAAACATGATTGTATCTTTTGGACGGAAGAAGAGATGAAGGGATGGGTTGACCTGACTGATGTTCCCTTATCTGACCCCCAAGGAGAACTATATGTTGATGGCTCTTGTTTTAAATTACCAGATGGCACCACGACTGCAGCTTATGCTATCACTACGTTGCGCATGGTGGTAGAGTCATCACGGCTTCCTTATCAGTCGGCTCAAGCTGCTGAGCTCGCTGCTCTTATTCGAGCTTGCGAATTGAGCGAAGGGCTGGTTGTCAACATCTATACTGACACCCAGTATGCCTTCAGGGTCACGCATAATTTTGGGGGACTCTGGGCTGAGAGAGGGTTCCTTACTTCTCATGGCACCAAGATTCAGCATGGGCACCTCATATTGAGGCTTTTATCTGCTTTAACGCTCCCCAAGAAATTCGCCATAATTAAGTGTAGTGCCCACAGAAAGGTTACTGATGATGTGGGTAGAGGGAATGCTTTTGCAGATCAGATAGCTAAGGAAACGGCCCGAACAAAGTTGAAACTTATGTTCGTAGCAGGTCCAGCTAGGTGGGTCCCTGAAGTTGTCATGTTTGAGAATACCCTTGAAATTGTAAAGGAGATACAAAGTGAAGCCACAATAGAAGAATTAGCGGAATGACAGGAAAGTACAGCACAGCTGAATGAGGAAGGATGTAGTATTGATAAATCAGGGAAGCAGAGATGGATGTTGCCAGATGCATATGTTCTTCCTGTGATTACTATGGCACATGGTCGAGCTCATATTAGTGCAAAAGGCATTTGCAAGCTGTTAGCCCCTGTATGGCGCAATGAAAATATTTCCAGGATGGCTGCACATTTAGTTAAGTACTGCATGGTCTGCATGATGCATAATCCAGGGAAGGGTATCCCGACACCACCTGGTAATTTTGCACCAGCCATTTTTCCTTTTGAAGTCCTTCAAATGGACTATATTGAACTAGAGAGATGCAATAATCTTAAGTATGTTTTGGTGGTCGTATGTGCATTCAGTAAATAGGTTGAGACTTACCCCACTAAAGATAATACAGCCATTACGACTGCAAAGGTACTCCTGAAGGAGTTCTTTTCTCGTTTCGGCTTGCCCCTAATTATCTGGAGTGACAATGGAAGTCATTTTAATGGGAATGTGATTAAATTGATTTGTGAAGGTCTCCATGTAAAACAGAAATTTCATGCTGCCAATCATCCACAGTCAGCGGGTTTGGTTGAGAAGTACAATGGTACTCTCAAACTAAAACTGGTAAAAATTCAGGAGACAACAGGGTTAAAGTGGCCACATGCTTTACCGTTAGCTCTTCTGTCAACAAGAACAACAGCTCATTCTAGGACAGGATTGTCTCCTTACGAGGTTGTGTTTGGGTGCCCGGCAAATGTCTGGGGCATCCCGCGTACTCGTAAGTACTCAGATATTGAGTACCCTGTGTTGCTTGATTACCTTGGCCAGTTAACAGAAAGTTTGCGTTCTATTCACCAACAGGTGCAGGACTTCCTACCTTCCACACCGGAGGAACCCGGCCACGACATCCAGCCTGGCGATTACATTTTGCTACGTAATTTTCAGAGGAAGAAAAGTTTGGAGCCACGCTATAAAGGTCCTGAGCAGGTTCTGTTGGTGACACGTATGGCTGTGAAGGTTGCTGGCTGTAAGAACTGGGTCCACGTGACCCACTGTCGGAGGATTCCTTTGCTGTTACCCTACGACCAGTGGGTCAAAGACGGAATTGGGGAGATGGAGTGTGAACAGGTGCCCAGGTTTGTTCCTTTTAGTGATGCCCAGTTAACGTGGGCGCAAACAGAGAATGAGGATGTGTTAAACGAGGCTGTTCCCCCTTGAAATACGAGCTATCCAAGAGCCTTTGTTTACTGATCATACGGGGCCTGGGGCTGCTAGGTACAATTTGCGCCCTCGGCTGAGGGATAATGCATCTAAGGAGAAAAGAGATTAGGGATGGACTGCATAAGATAGCTAGCACTAAGTCACAGTACCAACGGAACTAACAGAAATTAGTGAAGAATTTCTTATTTATTTTCTCTTAGTTGTTTGAACATTAGTTAGGGAAGGCTGAAGTATACCTTGAAGGTATACCATCTGGATCGACGTGGGATACATTAAAAGAGCTTAGGACAGAGAAAGCTCCACTGCCGCTGCTCAAGAGCGCCAACTCATTGATGAACAATAGGAGCCTGTACCAGTGAGGCTCTGACGGACACTGGGAACTTGCATAGCTTTTTGCATTTTTGCCCCCTTTTATTATATGTTATGCATCCCTTTGGTAGAAAGGTTGCTGAGGAAGAGCAGCCAATGGTTCTTGTTGCCCAGCATGATATGGTGTAGACACGAAAAAGGAAAATAACATGTGTTGCTCTTGTGGTTTTGTTGCTAATAATATTGTGTGGGGTATCATGGGTTTTGGAAAATGATCAAAGTGTACCTTTGGGCAGTAAGGGTAAGGTTATCCCCCCGAAAATAAATAAAAGAACAGCCCTGAGTAATGTATTTCTAGACAAACATAAGAGATTCTTTGGAGAAGGGACAGCTTGTTACCCCACTGAATCTGTCACTAGTTTATGGACTGCATATCCATTGTCACGTGTAAACTATACATGTACTCGTCCACCGCAATTTACAGAAGTGAAGGGAGTTTTTGGTTTCGGCTATCCAGGACTTTGTTTATATTATAGAAAGCCATTGGGAACGGGTCATCAAGGTTGTGATAACAATACATATTGTGACAATTTTTATATGGAAGAACAGAATGTTACTTTGGTGGGCTGGCATTACAAGGAATTGATAGTGACCCGAGAGGCTGGTTATTATCCTGCTTGTTATGTTAAATGTTATGTTATGTTAAAATTCATTTCTAGAGCGCACTTTCACCAAACGGTTTCTTGGCGCTATGGGCAGAACGGTAGCAATTCCAGACAGTAAGTGGGTGTCAATTGTAAGCGTGGGAGAAGAGCCAAGTTTTGAGTGATTTCCTAAATTGAGTGTAGGAGTCCGCCATGCGCAAATAGAGAGGGAGGGCATTCCAAAATTGGGGGGCCAGGGACATGTATCTAAGGCCACCATGTTTCTTCCGTTTAAAAGAATGGGAGACCAGCAAGTTCTTATTGTAGGAGGGTAGATCGCGAGAGGGGAGATACCGCTGAATGTTTAGAGCAATAAAGGCGGGACCACGTCCTGACAGGGCTTTGTGGATGGTGCAGCCCAGCTTAAACAGACAGCGTTGGGGTATGGGAAGCCAATGAAGGCTTTTCAGCAGTGGTTTCACGTGGGAGTGCTTTGGCTGTCCAAGAATGAGTCTGGCTGCCTGGTTCTGGACCCGTTGCAGGCGATGTACTTGGTACGCAGGTATACCAACGTACAGGGAATTGGCGTAATCGATACGCGAAATAACTAGGGCGAGAACCACTTGGGTCAGGGCTTCGGTGGAGAGGAATCTGCTGATTTTTCTAATTCTGCGAAGATGGAAAAAGCATGCTGAGACCACTGAACTGACCTGGGCCTTCATGGTAAGATCATTGCTGCTCATAATTCCCAGGCTTTTTACTGACGAGACCGGGGCTGGGGGGCTCCCTAGAGATAGGGGCCAAAAGCTGGAATTCCATGGGTTAACCAAGCCACCAGTGAGAATCAACTCTGTTTTATCTGGGTTTAGTTTAAGTTGATTAGCATTCATCCAATCACTGATGAAGTTCATTATGGATTGAAAGTTTGTGATAGATGAGGCTGATGGTTTGATGTTAAAGATCAGCTGGAGGTCGTCGGCATAGTTGTACACAACGACCTTTCTCTTGCGCAAGGCTAAAATCAGGGGAAGAATATACAGGTTAAAGAGTAGAGGTGAGAGGGAGGAGCCCTGTGGGACACCGTAGGTCAGGTTCATTTGTTCTGCCCTGAAGCCAGCAAGGCGAACAGATTGGGAGCGATTACTCAGAAAGGAGGCAATCCATTTCAGTGGCAGACCCTGGAGCCCAGCGCTGCCGGCACTGTCGACCAAGAGCTCATGGTCGACCGTGTCAAAAGCAGCCGACAAGTCAAGGAGCACCAGGGCCTGGGTGGTGCCCTGGTCCGCCCCCTTTCTTAACTCGTCCAGGACTGCCAGGACAACGGTTTCGGTGGAGTGTTCAGGTCGAAACCCTGCTTGGTGAGGGTCCAGATAGTGGGTCTGTTCTACAAAGGAGCTGAGACTATTGGCAACATGGGCTTCCATGACCTTGCTCAAGTAAGGTAGCAAAGAGATGGGGCAGTAGTTGCCAGGTACCTGCAGATCTAAGCTAGGTTTTATGAGGATAGGAACGACTTCAGCCATCTTAAATAGATCTGGGACAGTCCCTTGGGCGAGGGAGTTGTTAATGAGCGATAAAGGAGGATCCGGACAGCGTAGAAAAACTTCCTGGAGAATATGAGGGGGACAGCTGTCCAGAGGGGAACCAGAACTGACTTTCTTGAGTAGGCCGAAGAAAGCTTCCTTAGTAACAAGGGGAAAGTGATCCAAAGAAGCAGTGTTTGTGTCGCAATATAAATAAGGCAGAGGGTCAATAAGTTTAGGAATACTAGCCTTAATAGTAACAATTTTCTCAATAAAAAGTGATTGAGTGAGTCGCACAGACATTGAGAAGGAGTAGGTTTTGCAATCACTCTGTCTAGTTTAGAAAGTTTGTCCACTATCGAAAAGATTTCCTTGGCTTTATTAGCAGAGTTTAGTATTTTGGACGAGAAGTACTCAGCCTTGGTCTGAAGGATCGATGTTTTATAATCTTTAAAAAGAGACATCAAAATGACTTTAAGATTAGGGCAGTAATTGCGTCGCCACTTGCGTTCCGCTTGCCTCAAGGTTAGTTTCTTTGCCTTTAACTCTGTTGAGAACCAGCGTTGTGCATCATGGGGCCTCTTTATTTTAACTTTCTTCAAAGGTGCTATGCTATCTCTGGCCCCATCCAACCAGGTGTTGATATTTGCCGCTTGAAAATGAGGGGACTCCTCCAAGGTAGAAGGGGCCGAGGCAATTAGCGAGGAACAAAAGTCCTCCATATCCACTCTGCTCCAGTTTCTGGCTGAAAAATTGCCTAAAGGAGGGGTGGTGTCGGGATGGACAGAGGGGATGAGAAAGGTGACCAGATGGTGGTCCGACCATGTACACGGGGCCACTTGTAGGTGGGAAATATCCAAATTGGCGGTCCAGACCTGGTCTAAAGTATGCCCTTTAACATGAGTGGCGACCTTTATATGTTGAATACAATTCATTCCCATTAAAAGTTCTGTGAATTCGAGAGAGCAGGGGCTTTCATGTGCATCATTGGGCCAGTAGTTGATATCCCCCACGATTAAGACTCGAGAGTTATTGACCACTAATTCGGCTATCCTGTCCGCCACCAACTGGGGAAATGTGGGCATATGAGATGGGGGTCTGTAGAGTAAAACACAGATGAATGAAAGGTTATGAGATTCAAACTTTAATGAAAGGCTATCGACTAGAGGGATGCCTAAAGAGGCCAAGGAGGTGAATTTGTGTTTCTTGTTGATTATGGCTGCCACCCCTCCTCCAGCCTTCCCTGCAGGTCGATCTGCCTGAAGAATGTGATAGTTATCGGGGAGTGCCGCGAGAATGTCAGGGCCCGATTCCTCAGTTAGCCATGTTTCAGAGAGAAGGAGGATGTCTGGCTTAACAGTATCCAGCAGGTAGAATATCTTGTGCTTGTGTTTTGCCATAGAGCGTGTATTCAAGTAACATAGTAAAAGTCCTTTTTGCCCCTGATGTAAAGGGCTAGATGAAGCTGTTGAGCCTTTGTAATTTAAGAGAGACTTTTGGTCAATAGCTTTTAAAGGATAAACAGGAGAGGGGTTCCCCTGAGAGTAAATCCCAAGTGAGTTTAGTTTGTCCTTAAAACGAGGACTAATGACCGCAGCTCCTTGCAGTAGCTTTAGTTCTGATGAAGAGTACTTTAAAAAATGCCTAATGTATAGCCCCTGGCCCCGGACGGGCTCGGACGGGCGCAAACGGGCTTGCCTTTGGCGCTCCTTCGGCGAGCCGCCGGCGCGCCCGCTGCACGCGACCGCTGCGCGGAGGGGAGAGCATCGATTTAAGTACGAGTGCGGGACTCCGCCCTCTCCGGTCTCCAACCCGGAAGAGGGGAATTAAATGAGGTCGTGGCCGGTACTCCCTCCACACAACCGGGATAAGGACCCGTGGTGGACCGGGGAGCAGTGCGGGTCAGGGTGCAGATAAGTCACAGTAGTGCAAGTATTTCAATTTTAAAAAGTGATTGTAGCGAAGTTTAAAAAACACAGTTCACCCCCATCAAACAAATCAAATCACACACTCAGCTGACTGATACAGCGCGCGTCCTCTGCGCGAGTGAGACAGCATCGATTTAAGTACGAGTGCGGGACTCCACCCTCTCCGGTCTCCAACCCGGATGAGGGGAATTAAATGAGGTTGTGGCCGGTACTCCCTCCACACAACCGGGATAAGGACCCGTGGTGGACCGGGGAGCAGTGCGGGTCAGGGTGCAGATAAGTCACAGTAGTGCAAGTATTTCAATTTTAAAAAGTGATTGTAGCGAAGTTTAAAAAACACAGTTCACCCCCAGCAAACAAATCAAATCACTCACTCAGCTGACTGATGCAGCGCACGTCCACTGCGCGAGTGAGACAGCATCGATTTAAGTACGAGTGCGGGACTCCGATCTCTCCGGTCTCCAACCCGGAAGAGGGGAATTAAATGAGGTCGTGGCCGGTACTCCCTCCACACAACCGGGATAAGGACCCGTGGTGGACCGTGGAGCAGTGCGGGTCAGGGTGCAGATAAGTCACAGTAGTGCAAGTATTTCAATTTTAAAAAGTGATTGTAGCGAAGTTTAAAAAACACAGTTCACCCCAGCAAACAAATCAAATCACACACTCAGCTGACTGATGCAGCGCGCGTCCACTGCACGAGTGAGACAGCATCGATTTAAGTACGAGTGCGGGACTCCGCCCTCTCCGGTCTCCAACCCGGAAGAGGGGAATTAAATGAGGTTGTGGCCAGTACTCCCTCCACACAACCGGGATAAGGACCCGTGGTAGACCGGGGAGCAGTGCGGGTCAGGGTGCAGATAAGTCACAGTAGTGCAAGTATTTCAATTTTAAAAAGTGATTGTAGCGAAGTTTTAAAAACACAGTTCACGCCCAGCAAACAAATCAAATCACACACTCAGCTGACTGATGCAGCGCGCGTCCCTATCATGAATAGCACAGACACTTCTTTGTATATCAACTGTTCTGGAATATTGCTGTATAAAACTACGGTCCCTTTAGTGAATGACAAAGATCTGAGTACTTTTGGAATGAACACTAGGGGGGATATTCTCAAGAACGTGCAATAAACATCGCCAAAATAGGCTAACGCAATTTTTCATATCGCCGTCTATCGCGGGAATATAACTCAGTGTCAACGTCGTATTCCCAATATGGCGGTAACATGCAATAGTTTCCCGATAAAGCCTCAAATGTCCGCGATACAACAACCGCGATGGCGAAAAAAAAGGAAACCCGAACGTGAAAAAAGTTGCGATGGGTCCAACTGCGATAAAAATCCAGCGAAAAGCAGCACCAGGCCCGCAAGTCCCACAAGTAAGGGCGGGAAAAATCACTATAAAAGCGGCAAAAATGAAATATAAATAAAACACAAACAACTGCGAAGCACCATGAGGTAGCCGGAGCAAGCACAGAGGACAACCCGAACCCCACAAGCCCCACGGAGGACCAGCCTGGGACCTCGGGGTCAGGGAAGGGCAAGGAGAAGAAGAAGAGGAAGACGGTTCAGTCCGCAGGGAAAACAGGATCCTGATTACAGAGGTGACAGAACACCATCAACAACTGTTCGTCACCTCCACTGTGTCATTGGCAACAAAAAATGGAATATGGCAGTCCATCGTGGACAAGGTGAATGCAGACGGAGTGCTGAGGAGGACAATGGAAGAGGTCAAGAGGTGCTGGAATGATGTGAAGCGCAAAACCAAGCTGAAACTCGCCAACAACCGCAAAGCAGCAATGCAGACTGGGGGTGGGAGTCTTGCGCCACAGGAGGAGCTGGATGAGATGGAGGAAATGGTGTCCACAGTTATCAGTGTGGAGACGGTGGCAGGAGTCAGAGGACCGGACACTGCTCAACATGACCTGACACAACAGCAACATGGTGAGTAACCACCAGGGACTGGGGGGGCGGGGGGAGATGGGCACAATGGCACACATGCACAAGTAAGTACAGCACACCTGCGGACAAACCATGCCCAAGAGTCACAACTCCGACCAAGAGCCCAATTTACCCAAGTCTGCAACAGCTCAGCACTGTAGAAGCACAGAAGTGAAAGGCACACCGCCTGAAAGGGAGAAGGGCCAGCCAAATCAAAGCTGAAGGGGCAAATCACCCACAATGCAGAACACACACATAACACTCAGAGCACCTCAACATTTACAACAAAGTGGACCAAACTGCAACACTTTCACAACAGAACAGAGGACACAACTGCTGCCGCTTGTGTGTAGAAAATGGCCATTCGCATTTGGCATAGCAGGAAACTGTGAGATGATAATGGACAAATACAACCTCTCATCCGTGATGTTGGTGAAATGCCAACTGTCCAGCATTAAATAGGCATCTCCACACAAACAGTCACAATGTACATTGACATGCAGTCTGTTTGTAAACTTGGCCAATGCGTCAACATACATGTGAACACAATGTCAAACTGCATCTCCCCTTCACATTGCAGAGGGAGAATCATCACCTCCTGCAGAGCAGACCGTACTCCTCATCACCGATGATGAAGAGGACCTACACACCATGGACCCCGACGCACTCCAACAGCTCATGGACACCCTCAGCACCCCACCCCCAGGAGCAGGGCAGCCCAGCTGCATCGAGGAGAACCCACCCCCTGCACAGACCACACAGCAGGAAGCACCCACCACCACGGCCATCTCCCAGGATCCCCACGAGCAACACATGGCATTCCAACGCCGTGTGTTGCAGGGCCAGAAGGGGATGGCAGAGCAGGTGCGGGTGGGGTTCGACCTCATGGCAGCCAAACTAGATGCCATACGTGGGTGTCCAAGTCCCATCAGGGACCACCTACAGGCCCTAACGGACACCCACAGTCCGCTCCATGGTCTCCAACAATCCATGGCTGACATCGCCGGAGTCATGACTCGTAGACAAGAACAGCTGTCTAGTCAGAGTGGCTCCAGCGATCTCAGCCGTGAGTTGGCCAACATGGGGAGGAACATGGAGAACATGGAGTGGATGCAGGCGGGAAGAATGGCTGCCACGGCTGCACACCAGCGAGATGAAGCAGGGATCTACTATGCCCTGCAGATCCTCATCATGGCAGTGCGGCCACAAGGCCTGGCGCAGATGAATGCTGCTGCCACTACTCCCTCCAAATCACTGCCCCCTGATGTGTCAGTGCCTCACAGTGCGGCTGACAATCCACCTCCGGCCCCTGATGTGTCACTGCCACACAGTGCCGCAGACAAAACACCACCACCCACATGTGAGGCACATCACACATAGGAGGACGATGATGAGGATGAATCTGCCATTGGGCTAAGTAGGAAGTGGTAGCATTCATCTCCGCCATATGGCCTCTTTCTGCTTGGTTCTGCCCTCTGCATCATGCCCAGGAATAACACCCTCCACTGTCCCCCTTAACACTCTGCGACACTCACCTTGGCCCCCGACATGGACTGCTACATTTGTTTAGGCAACCAATGACAAAGAAATCAGACTGCGGACTGAACTCCCTCTCCTACGATGTAGTTTTCCCTCCCCAAAGGACCCTGGCTGGCCCTCCACGGGGCAACATTGTAAAGTAGCGTGTGCATGGCCAGGTACTGGCCCACCTTCACCACTCCACAGAGTATGATTAAGACATTCAAATTCACACAGATGAGTCATGTCCATGATCAAGCAAGTATGAAAGTATGGATGTATGTAGGGGCAGTGATTCCAAACAACGGTGCTCCCTGGGAACTGATTTCAATGCGCATGTATGTCCGTGACCCAGATAGGCAGTGAGATGACTGGGAATGTGTGAACTAGCTGGGGCCTCATTGCTCCAAAACAACAATCTCGCTATTTCCAAACTTAGCCCCACATCAATGTATGAAATAGGGCTGTGTGTCACAAAGGCAAAGTTATGTGGAAGCCGCAGCTCGGAGCAATGATTGGTTTGAGTGTGGAGCGCTTGGACTCCTGGGATGGTCGGTGCATAAGTGTGAAGGTCATACCATGCAAGTGAACTACGAGCAAGGACTCCTGTGTGTGGGGTGTGTAAACGTTGGTCTCTGGTTAGCGCTGTGCATAGTGTGGGAGCCGTCAGCAACTGCTATGGTATCGCTCAGGGGGTGCCAGGCGCATGCATTCCCAAGGTCGGAGGTGCAGATGTGCTACCGCCTTCTAGTTCAGACAGAGGGGCTGTCATCCACAATGTTAGTTTGTCATTTGCTTGCATTCTGGAAATGTGATGGGGATTGGGTGGGGGGATGTCACTGCTTCGCCTTCTGGCATGGTTGAACCCTTACCAGCCATGTACGTGCCCTCACGGTTAGTATTGCATGCTCTGATGTAGCAGTGTTGTTTTGCTGCAGTCTGACAGTGATGGGTGCAGGTAGCTGTGAGGAGGCGGTTGGCCACTCACCTTGCACCTATTAGCTGGCACTGATCACTACTCTTGATGGATGACGTCCGTGTACACATGTGACCTGTACATGGCACATTTGACCTGGGCACACCTTGGTGTGTTCCACACAAGGTGGACCTGCTGGCTTCTAGGCTGGTGCGCATCTCCCAATGTTGCTGAGGTGTCCACTGTGCCCATATCCCCCTTACGGCCATGTTGTTCATGTTGTGGGACTCGACACACAGGGTGTATATTTGCATCAGGCAGGTACATCTCTGACCGCAAATCGCACCCTGTTGTCTTTTCCTGAACACCAATGACGGCCTTCATGTCATGTTCATGTACACGTGGGACGCTGATGAGTGGCATGACATACTACATGTGACACCCTGATATGACATATCGAATACGTGATGCCCTAAACAGCCTCTCGGTACAGAGTAACCCTGGGCGTAGTTCGCGAAGTAGCGCTACGTGAAGCTATGCAAAGTGCAGTTCGCACTACGCGAGCTACGCGTAGCACTACGCGAACTGCGTAGTGCGCTGTTCGCGATGATTGCACAGTGCCGGATGCTTGTCCACACTGTGCAATCATTGAAAACGGCATCTTGCACAGTGCGAGCTGTCTTTAACTGCCGCTCAAGTAGATTTTTACTCTAGTGGCAGCTTTCTCAACGCGGACTGGTAGTTTCTCATCGCGAGCGGTCGCGAGCATACGCGACCACTCGCAATGAGAAACCTGACCTCCCCGCGTTGAGAATCTCGCCGGGAGGTTTATTTTCCACGCTCGCGATCGGCAACTTGATGTTGCTGATCGCGAACGAGAAAAAGTCTCGCCGGGATGTCATTTTGCTTGCTCGCGGTCGCCAACTTGACGTTGAGGACCGCGAGCAAGCAAAATGACTGCTCCACTACGCTACGCCTACGCTACGCGTGTTTGCACTGTGCTACGTGCAATTCACGTTGTGCGAAGTAGCGCAAACTTCGCAAACTACACGAGCGTAGCGTAGTGCTGTGCCCAGGGTTAGTACAGAGGTGACATACACACCATCTCTTCTTGCAACATATGCGAATGTTAGCACTCAATGTTGCACTTACACCCATCAGAGTAATGTGCTAATGCAGAGGACTGACATGCACATGGGGAATGTGTGTTGCTAAGATCTTATTTGCACATGCTGGTCATGTGGTCATCTTGTACTGTGCCATGATTGCTGTGGACAGTCACAATGTGACATGCTCATGCGAAGAAATTGTTGTTTATTGTGTTCCTTCGGGCTATTCCTGCTGTGGCTGCAGTGGGGTGTGGTCCACCTGCATCATCTTCCTCATCATTGTCTGGTGCTTCTGGGACTTGGAGCCATGTGGCATTGGTGCATACACATATGTTGTGCAATACACAACATGCAGTGATCATCTTCCACACTATTTCTGGGCTGTACAAGAGTCTTCCACCGGTGAAGTCCAGGCACCTGAAATGTGATTTCAACACGCCAAATGTGCATTCAACAATGCCCCTGGTGCGTTTGTGGGCCACATTGTACTGCCTCTGGGCCGGGGTGTTCGGGTCTCGGAGGGGTGTCATCATCCACGGGCAGAGTGTATATCCTTAATCACCTATGAGAGGTAAGTGAGATTAGTGTCAACTGGTGGTTCTGCATGCTGTGTTGGCAGACATACAAGTTTCGTAGTGTGTGATTTTTGCGACCTTGGGATTCATGTTAGCCATGTATTGCTGCTGGCAAATGTGGTAGGACAATGTGTATTACGTAGCCTCACAGCTGCTCCTCTCTCCCACCGAGCCTATTTACTTGTGTGTGCTGCGCGGTTGCATTACTTACAGTCCTACGGCACACCATTGTCATGCCTGTCTGCGCATGTCTGCAGGACTGACAGCAAGACTGTAATGTTGGCCGTTGAAGGTGGGTGGCCACGTGTGTGTAGGCCTATGGTAAGGATAGGGCGGACACAGATGTGGAGTTCTGGCCTGGCTGAACTCACGCTGATATTGAGGCTAGGCCTTCGGTTCAGGCTGCGGCAATGTAGATACACACACAACAGTTGGCATGTATGAGCCGAGACCCAGAGCGGTCTCGCGCTCCTTTTTTTAATCCATTCGGGCGTGGCCGCCCTCCTGGTGCATGCTGCATTGCAACATTGTCGATTACAGGCCGGGTGGCGCAGACACTACTACGGAGACACACGCCATAGTCACTTTTGTGGCCAGGCCGGAACTGAACCACGTCCAGAGCCCAGAACTGAACCACGCCCAGAGCCCCGGGCCATTTCTCCGCACTCCTCACACGCGTGCACCGCCGCCGCGGTGCTGGGATGTTGTGCGCTTCGGAGTACGTCTCCAGACGATCTACCCAGGCTTACCGGCGGCCTGCCTGGGACGGGCTCCAGTGGCGTTACCGAGGACATGCTGTTGGCTACTGGAGGCAGACTTGTGGGGTAGCCCCTCGGGACAATGACTTGCGGTGCACTGAGTTCGGCCCACCGGAAGAGCTGAGCGGGTGTGCAGCCCGCGATGATGCAGCAGGCCTGGTGGCTGGACGGTGATTTGTGGTGCACTGAGTTAGTGGCACCTGAGGCCCTGCATCCGGCACGGGCCAACCGTCACGTGGCGATGACTTGCAGTGCACTAAGGTGGGCCAACCGGAAGAGCTGAGCGGGTGTGCATCATGCTATAATGCTGGAGGCTGGACGGTGACTTGTGGTGCACTGAGTTCGGCCCACCGGAAGTGCTGAGCGGGTGTGCAGCCTGCGATGAGCCGAAGAAGGGTGACATACCCTGAAACCGGTCCCAGGATGCTTGTTTCCGGTCCAGGGAGGACCTGGCCTGGTAGTTCGGTCTGGACTGTTCCCATGGGGCACAGGGTCAAGACTGATTTGCATATGGCTGGGTCCAAACTGGGGTGGCGTAGTGGGCAAAAGAACGATGGATTTAACCCAGCTCTTTTGACTGGGGAGAATGTTTGCAATGTCAGCATTCCGTCCATCATTTGTTTGCTGTAACACTTTTCGCCTCTAAGTGGGATGGGTATGCCCAGACGTGGGTCCCTTGCTCACTGTGCCACTGGATTCAAGCTAGCCTGGCCGAAGAAGGGTGACATACCCTGAAACCGGTCCCAGGATGCTTGTTTCCGGTCCAGGGAGGACCTGGCCTGGCAGTTTGGTCTGGACTGTTCCCATGGGGCACAGGGTCAAGACTGATTTGCATATGGCTGGGTCCAAACTGGGGTGGTGTAGTGGGCAAAAGAACGATGGATTTAACCCAGATCTTTTGACTGGGGGAGAATGTTTGCATTGTCAGCATTCCGTCCATCGTTTGTTTGCTGTAACACTTTTCGCCCTAAGTGGGATGGGTATGCCCAGACGTGGGTCCCTTGCTCACTGTGCCACTGGATTCAAGCTAGCCTGGCCGAAGAAGGGTGACATACCCTGAAACCGGTCCCAGGATGCTTGTTTCCAGTCCAGGGAGGACCTGGCCTGGCAGTTTGGTCTGGACTGTTCCCATGGGGCACAGGGCCAAGACTGATTTGCATATGGCTGGGTCCAAACTGGGGTGGCGTAGTGGGCAAAAGAACGATGGATTTAACCCAGATCTTTTGACTGGGGGAGAATGTTTGCATTGTCAGCATTCCGTCCATCATTTGTTTGATGTAACGCCTGCGATGATGCAGCAGGCCTGGAGGGGCGGACTGGAAAGGATGTGTCTGTTACTTGCTGTACCGCAGTGTGGTCAGAAGGCATCAGTAGTCAACTTGCAACTCCGCGGTGCCGCTGGGTGCCCTGGGGGCCTGTTGCGCAGAATCCAGCGATTGGTTGAGGAGGCTGCCAAGCTCGCGGAGCCCGGCCTTGGAGATTGCACCGGCACGTGGTGGGCCCTCTTGGAGAGACGCCGGTGGCGACAGGTGAGCAGTGAGGCCTGGGTGTGCAGGGGCGGGCATTCACCGCTCGGTGCAGGTCGGGTTTGGGGATCAGCGGGCTGTGGTGCGGCAGGCGCACAGGATCGTGCAGGCACCACCTGTCATGACGGCGGCCTCGTGGCAGGGTGAGGGACGCCGCCCTGGCAGACACGCCACTGCATGCGATGACGAGATGTGCGCCGGGTGGCATGGGACGTAGCCACCTCATCGACGGTGTGACTTTGTCCGTTGTAGATGGTCGGCCACGTGTGTGTAGGCCTATGGTCAGGATATGGCGGACACAGAGCCACATGCAGTAGTTACTTCGGTGGCCGTCCCGGAACTGAACCACTCCCTGAGCCCCAGCCTATTGAGTCACTCCCCTACGCTGGACTGACATGCGCCGGCCCTGCCCACTACACTTACGCTTACAGAGGGGCCGACATGGCTACTTGTCCAAGGTGTTCCCCACTGCCTATGATGACATGGTGGCGTCCACTGTCCACGACACTACAGACTCCAGCAGTATGTGTCCACATGGACATGTCTGTGCTCTGCATACTCAAGACTGTCCAGCACATCACCGCCACACTTGGCATTGTGTACATTGTTATTCATAGGTCCATTGCCTTCTTCGCACAATCGTGGTTCCCACCTCTCCCCACATTCTGCAAATGTGTGGCAGAGGGGCTATGCCTTAGAGTATGGTTTGTCCACATTTCTGGCCCCTCTTACCACGGTTACTTGTGTTGTCGTGTCTGGCAGGTGTGCATGTTGGTTGGCATGTTGAATGTGATTTTGTTACGTGTCCATTCCCACAGTTGTGCGTTGTGTGATTGTGGAATTGAGGTGTGTGGTGTGTTCTGTTGGTACTTACCAACGAGCAGTCCATTTCCATAGGTGCCATCCTGAAAGCGCTGGTTGATGATGGACTGTCGGAAGATGTATGAATCATGTACATTGCCTGGGTAGTTGGCGACGACATTGGTGAACAGTCCCCGGTGGTCCACTATTGCCTGCACATTGATGGAATGCGTGTGCTTCCTGTTGCGGTAATTGTGTGCAGTGTCGGCAGGGGGCACAAGTAGAACATGTGTGCAGTCGATTGCCCCCAACTCGTGTGGGAATCCAGCTATGGTGTAAAATCCTTGCTTGGTCTCCAGCTGTTCCTGCGCAGTGTGGGGGAAGTGAAGGTGCTGGGGTATGAAACTGATGATGGCATCCAGGACAGGTGTGATGGCCTTTGATAGGGCTGGCTGTGAGACTCCTCCGACTCTGGCAGTTGTTGTTTGGAAGGTACCAGAGGCCAACAGGTGCAGCACAGCCAGCAGCTTTGTCTGCGGAGGGATGTTGGTTGTCCGCTGTGTTGGTACCGTCAGCCTGTGGGCAATGTGGGTCATGATGCGGAGGATGGTTGTCCTTTTGAGCCTGTAGTGGGCAATGACATCCTCTGGCGTTAAGTCTGTGAGGCTGATGCGTTTTTGGAAGGTCCGCTGTCTTGTTCTGCGCTGCCTTGGTTGTGGTCCGGGGGGGTGGTCCTGGGGGTTGGGGTGGTCTTGGGGATGGTGGCGGTGGGTGTTGAGGCCCTCTTGGGTCTCCAAGCTGCATGATTAGTAGCTCCATGGCATCTGTTGGTCTTCAGATGTGACTCTGGCCTGGGCTCCCTTTGTACTGCAGGTTTTCGTCCTACTTAAGACCAGTAAAAAGCAGGTGTTAAGTCCCTGCTGCTAACGCGCCTTATCGCCAGTTTTTGTCCGGCATCGCAGATTGGCTGGTCGTTGAGAATATCGCGAAGTGGTGTTTTTGTGTGTTTTTGCACGGGAACGCCAACTCTGCATATCATTAGCGTTAATTGTCGCTCTCATCCGTGGCGATGTGTTTTGCGGCAGCGATCGCAGGAAAACTGGCGATGTCGGCAGTTTGCACCAGCTTGTGAATAGGGCGATAAGTCTATCGCCACTTTTGCGGCGCTGAAGTGCCGATAAATCGGCGATGACTCCTTGAGAATATGCCCCCTAGATATGCTGCAGTAGATTATGAACGGCCGATTTATGCACACCCGGGGTTTTACTTCTTGTCTAACGGAACATATTCCAAAGTCCATAATGGTACAGATGATATAGCTCTTGGGATGGTGTTGCCCTTAGATGTGCCTTGTAAATATGCTAAG
The DNA here is from genome assembly GCA_963921515.1 of Calotriton arnoldi. Classification (NCBI taxonomy): domain Eukaryota; kingdom Metazoa; phylum Chordata; class Amphibia; order Caudata; family Salamandridae; genus Calotriton; species Calotriton arnoldi. The sequence goes on from CAWUFW010001414.1 coordinate 1,839,123, forward strand.
CTAAATGTACGCTGGGTTAAACGGACTTTAACCAAAGAATTCTGTGAGGGAGTGACCGATATAGAGGTCAATAACTATAGTAATCGTATCACTTTTGGACACATCCTTTCAGCCATTTTTACTTTGGGTGGTACCTCTATGGCGCAGGGTGAAAAAGCTAGAGAATATTTTGGGGGCAAGCTGCAAATTTTATCTAATACTGCCGTGGCAGCTTTACGCGACATCACCACTCAGTTGGAGAGTATGCAAATATATTCAGAAGAGACCAGATACGCAGTTGATTTTCTTTTAGCCAAGAGTGGTGGTGCATGCGCGGTAGTGGGAGACCAGTGTGTAGTCGGGATCAAGAATATGGAAAAGAATATTACCAAGTACATCTTAGACATCCTCGAGAATGTCAAGGGAATGGAAAGCGGAAACTGGAGTTGGTCTCTTTTTGGTAGTTGGGGCTAGATTCTTGAAAAGGTGATTCACCTGATTGTGATATTCAGTGTCTTCCTTTCTGTTGCTCCTATTGCACCACTATTCTCACCCCTAAAAGGAAAATATCGATTCATGATACCAATGCTGCAATTATGGTACAGAAAGAAATTGAGGATCTCATGAATATAGACGAGGGCATTTTCGAGAATTCTTTCCTCCTCACAGTTTTCTTCCCTGATGTTGACACAATGGAGTGCTCATAAGGATTTATTATTGTGGATTTGTATTACTGTTTATGGTTTCCTATTTTTCTGTTGTTGTTAGAAAATGTTTTAGCTCATGCTAAAAGGAGGGCCTATTAGAATAGAAATGTTCTTGTTTGCGCATTACCCTATGTAAGTTAGCATTTGCTGCGCCATTTTCTTTACAGGCGCCATTTTAGGCTGTTCGAAACTGATCTAGTTCAATTCCGAGACATGCTCCACTATAAGTTTAGTTTCTGCCACGTTAGACTTGTTCCCTTAATGGGTACACTGTTCCTATTAGCGCATACCTTTCTCACTAGATAGAGGCCCTCTCCCACTAGTCTGGTGACAGGCCCGAATGGAACGACATTGGAATTGAGATACTTTGTGAGCGATAGAAGCGATTAAACCGTTTTTTTGTATTTCATTGTTTAGCTGCACCTGTCTGGAAATTTCCACTGTGGGCGTGTTTTAGCCCAGTTACAAAATGTACATAATGTATCTTTATGCTTGTTGACTTCAGTCCCCTCTGCAGCACTCCTAGCAACTGAGCAGGCCGAGCTCTGCTCTGAGTGTATATGAATAAACAGTTATTGGTTTGTATTCTCTACTGTCTGACCGACTCTTCAGTTGGTATGGAAGGCTGAGAGGTGGTCATTAGTGACCCTAATCGGGACACTTCCTTCAGTTCCTGTACAGATGTGAGGTTGCTGCAGGAGGTACAAATTGCACATGTGTGCAGTCCATGGCACCCAGCACAAGTAGGAATCCTGCAATATCATAGAATCCTTGCTTGATCTCCATCTGCTGTTCCGGGTTTTGGGGAAACTGAGGTAGCGGGGTGTCAGCTAGATGATAGCATCCAGGACAGTGGGGAGGAATGCTGAGAAGCATAGTTGAGATATTCCAGCCACTTTGGCAACTGTTGTTCGGAAGGAGGCCAATGCTAGCATATGTAACAGAGCCATGAGTTTTGCATGTGGAGGTATGTTGCTCGGCCTGTTGGTTGTGACCTCCAGCCTTGGAGCAATCAGGGTTAGTAGGTCGACTATAGTCTGCTTCTTGAGGCGATGAAGAGTGATGACCTCCTCCTCCCTGAGGTGTCTCAGAGTACTCCTTTGGCAAAATATGCGCTCCTTTCTTCTGCGTTGCCTTTGGGGGGTGAGTGAGAGTGTGGGGAGGGTGGTTGTGGTTGTGGTGGGTGGATGGTGGTGGTCATCTCCATCTGGCTCAGAGTTGTAGAATTACTACCGCCATGGTGTAATTATAGTTGCAGCACTGTCCACTCCAACTTCTCCTATATATATGTATGGATGCGTCATTTCCTACACATGTGTTATGCAGGCGCAGCGTTTTTGATGTAAGCACAACGCTACGCCACTTAAGCTGAGGATGCGTCACTTTTGTGAAAAGTCATAAATATTGAAGCAACACTTTTGAGCATGTATTTACGAAGGAATGCCTACCATGTATAATTAAATACTTACATGACGCAGTCCATTTCGCCGCAGTGTCTTCTTCACGCGGTGGTGGGGAAAGTGAAGCATCTTCGAAGATGCGTCACCTAAAAAATATAGAGTAGGACTTATGCCGTCAATGCGTCAAAAAGTTTGACGCATTGGTGGCGTAACCTTCTCATAAATAGGCCCCTCAATATTCAATGAGCAATCACAAGTCTGGTACCAGACTTGAAGGAGAGGCCATCTTGTAATGGTATAGTTCTGATCTACACTAGCCCTTTCAATGCAGCCTTTCTCATTGCCACTCATGTTCCTACCCTATCATATATATCTTCTAATGCTTGAGCTACATTTCCTCACCCCCTCCACCCCTCACCGTTCAGATCTGTACTTACCACATCTCCTTTTGCATAGGATGCAGGGCTGCAGTGTGTATTGATTCACTGAAGATCAACTGTGTACACTCCTGTGTTGTTCCCATCGCAGTTGCCAAGAAATTACAAAGCACTATATGATCAATATTAAGACTTGAACCCTGACTTACTCATTTAACACACTAATTTATCTGGTTTTACTGGCTCGGTCAATCATGGATCCTAATTCCCTAAAAGCACTTGATGCAAAACTGTAGCTGGGTGGCCATATTGCTTATAAAATTATATACTCTCCCAATCCAACCGAAAATGCTTCCAAGAGACTAAAACACAGACTCCTCAAATCTCTCCAAGGACCTCTAACCTCTGACCCTATTTCTGCTTGAAAAAAGGAGCTAAAATAAGTGATCTTACCATCTACATGAAAAGACGAGTGCAATGGAGGAAAGCATTGTACTCATTGTATTGATCATCACATCTCGGAAACCCTCTCATGGGCTAAAGCTCATGGTAGCTCCCTCCTCCACTTACAGAGCAGATGCAACCATCTCCCTATATAACAATGGGGTGATCCTCATCCAGTCCTCAGACCACATTCAAGATTTATTTGATGATATTTCTCTAGCATCATCAATGCAGTGATCAGCAATGTTTCTGCCCTTTCATAAGGTTAGCCTAGTTCTTCAGATCACCCTCTGGAACCCCAAGTAGTGTCCTCACATATCACCACCACATCCTGCGCTCCCCACCTCTCTCTCCATCTCTCTTCTACAGCAAATAACATTCATAACACTAAACTGCCTCCTCCCCCTGTGGGTTCCAATTTCCTCTCTGTGATTCACCAAATATTTCTCCACCCAATCCTCACCTCTAGAGCAATGGACACAGAGATACCTCTCTTACTCAACCAGCCCTCGAGATCTACATTTCCTAGCGCAAGTCCTACCCCTCCCCAACCAGTCCTCCCCTCTGCTGGCTCTCCATGAGCAGGGTTATGCTAGCACCAAGGTCCTCTGCACCCCCCGGTCCTCTGACCCTATCCATGACTAATCTCTACCACTCCTTTCTAGAAATTACACTGGACCTACAACAAATTAAGGCAGACTTACAATGCCTAAAAGCATCACCTTAGAGCTGTTGAACAAGCAATGTCCCAACAGGACTCCTGGGAAGCACAGTCATAACCATGCCCAATCTACTAACTACTGCGTCTGTCTCCCCCCAACCAACTTGACCACTACTATCCTGATTTCTCCACACCTGAGATGGAGAACCATATCCTACCCCACCATCCCCACTCGACCCTTTAGATGCAAAGTTCCATTTTATTACAGAGAAATTCTCTCCCTCCTCCTTATATATAATAACACAGACACTCTGGATCAAATCCAAACCATTCCTACAAACTCACACAGAAAATCTAGGCCCACCTCCAGAGCTGTAAACATCTTTAACCTTAGGCGAGTTACCATCACACAGACTACCTCAGCGGACACCATATATCTCACCTGAAATGCATGCGACTCAACTGCAGATCTGCAGTAAGGCAAGCAGCGGACCTCGCTGACCTCATACGTACACATGAACTGGACCTCTTGATTTTGACTGAAACATGGCTAAATGATTCCTCTGCACCTTTCCTTGACTTACTAGTACCTCCCAATAATGACATCATAAGATGAGATGGATCCTATAGCCCAGGGGGAGGTATTGCCTCCATACATTGGAGCAGTCTCTCAGTGAAACAGTCACAAACTGCTGTTCTGTCCTCATTCGAATACCTATGTCTCGATATTGCAAGTAACAACAAACCATTTTTAAACGTCATGCGCTCTACCATCCACCAGGAGATAACATCACATTCTTAGAACAAATTATGGAAATCATCTCAACCAACACAGGACAACACTGCACCCATCTCATCCTTGGAGATTTTAACCTCCACTGGAATGACCAGAATGACTCTGCAGTTAACCACCTTAAAATCTTCCTAGGTGACCTCAGCCTGATCCTAATTTAGACAATCCTACAAACAATAAGGGTGCAACCTTAGAACTAATCATAGCTATGGCCAATGCCATTCTACTTAAATCTATAGCCCATGTGATTGGACTGACCACCACAGGATCAAATTCATCATCACATAACTGGTGATAACTAACAAAGCTCAATTAAGAAATCTAAACACTGGAAAAGGAGCTTAAGATATATAAATCCAAATGATTTGACAGCCATCAGCAACAACTTCATGCCCCCTCCAGTTGAAATGTCAAATGTGCGTGAGCTCACTGATCATTACAATAACACCATGATGAACATCCTAGACTCAATTGCTCCCATTTAAAAAGAATGTCCTCCAAAGACTCTAAATCATGGCACAATGGGAGTATTTTCCAGAAAGACTCAGTCTGAGACTCGCTGATTGGAAGTGGAGACCCGGTCCATACCTCGTTCACTTGAAGATGCTGAGATTACTTCGACACACAGATAAACACATCTGAAGCTCGAATGCAAACTTCTTCAGAAATCAGCTAGATTATGCTAGAAACCAACCCAAAAAACTATAAGAGCTGGTCAAACTACAATCGGATATACAATCCAACCCTTCCCCTACTGGATCAATTCTGCAAACAAACTGTGAGGATGTTTTCTCCTTCTTCCTGGAAAAAACAAAAAAACTAACTGGAACTGATGACAGCAATGGAGGACTTTCCTGACTCACCTCATCTTAACTTTCCCACACCTTGTATAGCTGAGCCTCACCTCTTTCAGTGAGTTCAAATTGTCAATACTCCTCATCTGGACCAAGATAGTAAATGCCTCATTACATCAAGGCACCATCCCTGACTGCTTAAAGTCTGGACAGGTAACTCCTATTTTGAAGAGACCTACGGCAGACCAGGTGGACCTAAACAACTTCCACCCAATCACTAAGATTCTGACCCTGGCGAAGCTCCTGAAGAAGTGTTTCTTTGCAAACTCCAAGCACTCAATAGTTGTAACACTGTTATTAAGTCCAGTCGTTGCTGTTCAATGTCTTTTTATTCAGACATAATTTCTCATTCTCATCCAATTTATGATTTTCATCTGTACATGATTTTCTTCATTTGTTCGACAACACCTTAGGTCATGCCAACACGTGTTTCGTCCGTTAACATTAAACTGGACTTCATCAGGGCTCAAAACAATTTGATATTTTCATCAAGCTGAAATACACAAAATCGTGTAATAAGGAAATGAAGGACTTAGTGTGTTACAAAGCGACCACCACCAGATCACCCGGTGTCGCAACATAGGTGGGCAAAGCTGTTATTTTATATATATTAAAATAATAAGTGGTCCGTGATTTAATAAATAAAATAAAATTAATAATAAACCGTGCAAGTGATAAAATGAAGATTATTTGTGTGAACTTCGCTATAGAAAATTAAAAATTATTAAATGAAAATTGTCTATAGTCTCCCTTCCAAAAGAAAAGGCTTACCTAATTTCAAATCCGTAATTATTCTGGACTCAGGGTTAAAATTATGCTCCCTTATCGTAACCTATAGGGTCAAAGTAAGGAATATGTCACTAGTGTAGTATACTCGAGAATCCATCAAATTCGCACTACGATTTACAGTTATATATTATTCCAGCCATCACATTACATAGTATATAAAATGCTCAGCCGGGAATCACATGACTATCAGTTTCTTCGCAGGACCGGCCCACATCCGTATAATCACACGACCGGCCTCTGTAGTAACAACCAAAGGCCCACATGGCCATAAACAACACCTATCAAAATCGTTACACCCAAATGTATTTAAATAACTACACCATCATGACATACCGAAAGGTAGAGTACTCCTGTCGGTCAGGCGTCTATCGGCGTTGTGCATCCGCGCCATCTTTGCGCTCTCATTTTCAAATTAGCCTGGACCGAAAGTACCCGGACCGGAAATGAAACACACTGTTAGATGGCGGCCATCTTGTAGTATATAGATCATATAGTATCCGCTAACAGTAAAGCCTAATTCAAAACCGTAGCGTGCATATTAGTAATATCGTGCTATATACGTTACGAGTACCGTGAACACCAAATTAATTTACACCCAATTCTATTTAAATAGCTTCTCCATCATAACATGCCGAAAGGTAGAGTACTTCCGTCGGTCAAGCATCTTTCGGCGTTATACGTCCGCGCCATTTTTGCGCTCTCATAATCAAGTTTGCCTGAATCGGAAGTACCCAGACCGAATGTGAAACACACTATTAGTTGGCGGCCATCTTGTAGTATGTATATCGTATAGTATCCGCTATAAGTAAAACCTAATCCAAAACGTACTAGTACATATTAGTAATATCATGCTATGTACGTTACGAATACCGCAAACACCGAATTGATTTATATTATATCGGTGCTACGTGTTATGTAGTACCTTACAAAGATATAGTAACAATATACGCGATAGAGAAAGAGGTGAAGATCAGCCATCTTTGAAATCCAAAAGTATATAAACATCATAGATAACGTCTTATGTAATGTACGGATTCCATGTAAAATCATATTAATCTCTTATATAAAGATAACTTCACAGAGTTAACCATATAAAATGGTGATTCGAGGTGATAGGTGCTATTGTTAGTATTATCTCAGTCCATAGTCGCAAGTAACGGTCATTATAAAGATTTGGTAGTACGTGTTAATACAAAGATCAAAATAAAAAGATATGTTTATACGTGTAGTACAGAATTTTTTAAAGATTAAAAGATGTGTCACAGAAGGAGAACCCAATATACCTAAGTCATAAAGTAGGAGAAAGATCAGTGTACAGTTATTGGTATTGGACCGTCTCATCAAATAACCGTCATTATTTGCAAAAACAATTCCTATTGGCATTTCCCATATATCCATATTCGAATAATACATATAGTTATTTTCATCAACCAAAAATTCTCATAGACATTATTATTTACATCAGCAATTATAAAATAGATCAAACATTCATTCTAAATATTATTTTTCCACATTGACCAAAATTGGTGATAGCAGAGGTAGATTATTATCCATTTGAAATCAAAACCAGAGTTTATATATACATAGTACACATTACTTAGATCGGCCAACAAACAGACAAAGTAGATATAAGTAAAGATCAACTCCATAACAGAAATGTTCTATACCATGTAAATAACTATCCCTGAAGTTATTCTCCTAAAAAGTAATGTAATTCCCGATCAATGTTAAGACCATCTTCAACTGATTTGAGACGCATTATCCATATAGCTTCTCTACGACGTAATCTTAGTTCTCTGTTGCCACCTCTAATCAGTGGTGGTACCATTTCAATACCATGAAAGTGAAATGTCCTATGGCAATCCTGCTTCTCGCAGGTCATTGTGTGTACTGCAAAGGGATATCTAGGATCACCTTGTTTAACTGCCCTAAAATGTTCCTGAATCCTATCTTTGAGCATTCTAATGGTACTCCCCACATAGATACGATCACACTTGCAAATTAGAACATAAACCACAAACTTAGTGTAACAGTTGATGTAGGTGGTAATTGAGAATTGTGGACTACCATTGTAAGAAAAATCTTTTACAGTCATACAGATTCTACATATCGAACAATTACCACATTTATGTGAACCTTTGTTTCTTTGTGTTAACCAGTCATACTTCTCAAAGTTATCCCTTTACGGAAAGTAATACTCGGATTCTTTGGGATAAATTGAGCAATATGTTTGTCTCCCTTGAGTAGGTACCAATGTCTTTTTAGTATCCTACTAATAATTCCTGTATTGCTCCCAAAGGACATGATTAGTCTAATCACATCGTGTTGTCCTACATTCATTTTTTGATTATCCAAAAGTGTAATTTCCCGTTTTAGTTTCACGGCTTTGGTGGCAGCTTTTTTGATCAACTGTTCACCATATCCTCTATTTCTGAATCTCATCTTAATATCCTCAATGTTAGTTTTAAAGTCATCCTCAATACTGCAATTGCGCCTTGCCCTCACCATCTCACCATATGGGATTGCTGCAATCTGATGGTGAGGGTGTGCACTCGTGGCATGTAACACCGAATTACACAATGTTTCTTTTCTGTACATCCTACTGTTCAGTCGGTGATCATGTATAAATAGTTCCACATCTAAGAAGACAATCCTCTGTTTATTGTAATACATAGTAAATGACATATTATAGGGATTGTTTTCCAGATGTTGCTTAAAACCATGTAGTTGTTCATCTGTACCAGTCCATATTAAAAGAATATCGTCTATATACCTGCCCCAAAAGTATATATATTGTATCCAATTACTTCCTGGTCTACCCCAGATCCACTCCCTCTCAAACCAACCCATAAAAAGGTTGGCGTAAGAGGGAGCGAATCTGGATCCCATAGCTGTACCGCTTGTTTGCTGGTACCATCTACCATCAAACAAAAAAACATTATTCTGAAGGATGATATCTATCATTTTCATGATCATCTCCGTATGTAAAAGTAATTCAACAGGTCTTTTCTGTAAATAATGTTTGATGGCAGTCATACCAAACTCATGAGTAATGTTTGTATAGAGGGATACGACATCCAGAGTAACTAAAGTCATCTCCTCATCCCACAAAATGTCATTCATCATATTTAATGCATGCTTCGTGTCGCGAATATATGATGGTAATGATGGTACTGTAGGATTCAAAAAAATATCCACAAACTGAGACAAGTGTTCTGTGGGACCCCCAATACCAGATACTATTGGTCGGCCCGGTGGAAAAGGCGCAGACTTATGAATCTTTGGGAGGGTATATAGACATGGGTACCTAGGTTTAATAATCTTGAGAAATGTATATTCCTCCAAGGAAAGTAACCCTTGTTCATACCAGTTTTTTAGGTCATTGTTAATAGAATTAGTAATGTTTATTATTGGATTGGCATTCAGGGCTTTGTAGCATGTCGTGTTCGCCATCTGTGTGTATACTTCTGTATTATAATCTGACCTATTCATAACAACAATGCACCCTCCTTTATCTGCCTCTCTGATAATCAGAGACTCATCAGATTTTAACTGCAAGAGTGAGCAATACTCTTGTGTAGTCAAATTGTACATGCCACGGTGTCTATTTCTAACCTTGTTGATAGGTACACAGTCCAGGTCATCACATACATTTTTATAAAACACATCAAAACAGTTATCTGAGGGAAAATTCGGAGTCCATTTAGATTTTTGTTTCAGTCCACTATCACTAGTATGTCCAAACTCTATGCCCATTTGGTGTAAAAGGCCTTCTCGTCTATAGGGGTACCTTCTTCAGGATCAAGTGATAATAGTAAAACAGTATCTATAGATTCCTGTATTGACATTGTACTGTGTGATAATGGTCTATTCCCTTCTTCAGGTCTAGTCGATTGTGTGGCAAAATATTTCTTCAGTTTTAGTTTTCTGACAAATTTATATATATCAACCTTCAATTGTTCATTTCTTACCACAGTAGAAGGACAAAACCCAAAGCCTTTCTGTAGAACTTTAATCATATCATCCGTAAGTGTACGATCAGACAAGTTAATCACATTAACATTCATGTGTACCAAGTCTTTCTCTGTATTCATTACTTTCTCTTTGTCCATGACCTGGTGCGCATACCTGCTCGATCGCTTGACTGATCTCTTGGTTCCCTTTCCTCGTCTGGTTTTCCTACCCTTGGTATACGAGTAATGACCTTTCTGTTCCCTATCCGGATTCGCCTCATTTCTTCTAAAAAACGATTACTACCCGAATCCGAGTTAACCTCATTTACTTCTGTATTGCTTTCATTGTCACTAGAGACAACACTGGATGAGCTAGCCCTCTCACTACCACCTTCTGTTACACCTTTTGCTTCCTTATTAATTAAATGGTCAAATTTACTGGGAAATGTGAAAACTCTGCCTGACAGATAGTCTCGCTCATCTCTCTTCAGTTTCCTTGTTTTGCGAATCTTAATCCCCTCCTGATGTTTCGTAAGGATATCTTTTAAAATTGCATAATTTTTCTCAGTCGCCTCTTTTAAGTTCATTGACTCAATCTCATTTTCTACCTCTGCAATTTCTATTTGTAATTTGGCAACTTTCCTTTCTGCATTAATTATCAAAATTTCCATAAGATTCATAGAATTACTGATCAGTTCTTTCTCCCATCTTAACAATAAATCAGGTTCCAAATCATCATACGTCGGAAATATTTGTGCCCGTAGGCCCCTTGGTATCCTATTGATTTTTATATACTGTTTCAATGTCGTGGCATCCCACCATTTCGATTGTTCTGTAATTTTTAGTCTTTCCAATTTCAAAAACTTCTCTTTTAATCCTTCACTTCTCATTGGTTTAAATTGTGCTGTCAAACTAGTATTTAAATTGATAAATAACTCTTCAGCTACTTTTTCTCTATCCATTTGTACAGACATTATTTCGTGTCTTAAACTAGAACTAGTAGGTACCCGGTGGTGCTGCACTGCCCAAGTAAATCACAATAATTAAGACACAGTGGCTAGGCAACGGCGCACACTCCAGTTAGATCAATAGTTGTCCATATATTTCACAAAGTCTTGGTGCTTCAGGAGGAAGGAGAGCCACCCAATCTCCAACACTACAGAAGAAGAACAAATCTTCTCCTTATACAATTCTTTGCAAACTCCAAGCACTCAATAGTTTTAACACTGTTATTAAGTCCAGTCGTTGCTGTTCAATGTCTTTTTATTCAGACATAATTTCTCATTCTCATCCAATTTATGATTTTCATCTGTACATGATTTTCTTCATTTGTTCGACAACACCTTAGGTCATGCCAACACGTGTTTCGTCCGTTAACATTAAACTGGACTTCATCAGGGCTCAAAACAATTTGATATTTTCATCAAGCTGAAATACACAAAATCGTGTAATAAGGAAATGAAGGACTTAGTGTGTTACAAAGCGACCACCACCAGATCACCCGGTGTCGCAACATAGGTGGGCAAAGCTGTTATTTTATATATATTAAAATAATAAGTGGTCCGTGATTTAATAAATAAAATCAAATTAATAATAAACCGTGCAAGTGATAAAATGAAGATTATTTGTGTGAACTTCGCTATAGAAAATTAAAAATTATTAAATGAAAATTGTCTATAGTCTCCCTTCCAAAAGAAAAGGCTTACCTAATTTCAAATCCGTAATTATTCTGGACTCAGGGTTAAAATTATGCTCCCTTATCGTAACCTATAGGGTCAAAGTAAGGAATATGTCACTAGTGTAGTATACTCAAGTATCCATCAAATTCGCACTACGATTTACAGTTATATATTATTCCAGCCATCACATTACATAGTATATAAAATGCTCAGCCGGGAATCACATGACTATCAGTTTCTTCGCAGGACCGGCCCACATCCGTATAATCACACGACCGGCCTCTGTAGTAACAACCAAAGGCCCACATGGCCATAAACAACACCCATCAAAATCGTTACACCCAAATGTATTTAAATAACTACACCATCATGACATACCGAAAGGTAGAGTACTCCTGTCGGTCAGGCGTCTATCGGCGTTGTGCATCCGCGCCATCTTTGCGCTCTCATTTTCAAATTAGCCTGGACCGGAAGTACCCGGACCGGAAATGAAACACACTGTTAGATGGCGGCCATCTTGTAGTATATAGATCATATAGTATCCGCTATCAGTAAAGCCTAATTTAAAACCGTACTAGTGCATATTAGTAATATCGTGCTATATACGTTACGAGTACCGTGAACACCAAATTAATTTACACCCAATTCTATTTAAATAGCTTCTCCATCATAACATGCCGAAAGGTAGAGTACTTCCGTCGGTCAAGCATCTTTCGGCGTTATACGTCCGCGCCATTTTTGCGCTCTCATTATCAAGTTTGCCTGAATCGGAAGTACCCAGACCGAATGTGAAACACACTATTAGTTGGCGGCCATCTTGTAGTATGTATATCGTATAGTATCCGCTATAAGTAAAACCTAATCCAAAACGTACTAGTACATATTAGTAATATCATGCTATGTACGTTACGAATACCATAAACACCGAATTGATTTATATTATATCGGTGCTACGTGTTATGTAGTACCTTACAAAGATATAGTAACAATATACGCAATAGAGAAAGAGGTGAAGGTCAGCCATCTTTGAAATCCAAAAGTATATAAACATCATAGATAACGTCTTATGTAATGTACGGATTCCATGTAAAATCATATTAATCTCTTATATAAAGATAACTTCACACAATTAACCATATAAAATGGTGATTCGAGGTGATAGGTGCTATTGTTAGTATTATCTCAGTCCATAGTCGCAAGTAACGGTCATTATAAAGATTTGGTAGTACGTGTTAATACAAAGATCAAAATAAAAAGATATGTTTATACGTGTAGTACAGAATTTTTTAAAGATTAAAAGATGTGTCACAGAAGGAGAACCCAATATACCTAAGTCATAAAGTAGGAGAAAGATCAGTGTACAGTTATTGGTATTGGACCGTCTCATCAAATAACCGTCATTATTTGCAAAAACAATTCCTATTGGCATTTCCCATATATCCATATTCGAATAATACATATAGTTATTTTCATCAACCAAAAATTCTCATAGACATTATTATTTACATCAGCAATTATAAAATAGATCAAACATTCATTCTAAATATTATTTTTCCACATTGACCAAAATTGGTGATAGCAGAGGTAGATTATTATCCATTTGAAATCAAAACCAGAGTTTATATATACATAGTACACATTACTTAGATCGGCCAACAAACAGACAAAGTAGATATAAGTAAAGATCAACTCCATAACAGAAATGTTCTATACCATGTAAATAACTATCCCTGAAGTTATTCTCCTAAAAAGTAATGTAATTCCCGATCAATGTTAAGACCATCTTCAACTGATTTGAGACGCATTATCCATATAGCTTCTCTACGACGTAATCTTAGTTCTCTGTTGCCACCTCTAATCAGTGGTGGTACCATTTCAATACCATGAAAGTGAAATGTCCTATGGCAATCCTGCTTCTCGCAGGTCATTGTGTGTACTGCAAAGGGATATCTAGGATCACCTTGTTTAACTGCCCTAAAATGTTCCTGAATCCTATCTTTGAGCATTCTAATGGTACTCCCCACATAGATACGATCACACTTGCAAATTAAAACATAAACCACAAACTTAGTGTAACAGTTGATGTAGGTGGTAATTGAGAATTGTGGACTACCATTGTAAGAAAAATCTTTTACAGTCATACAGATTCTACATATCGAACAATTACCACATTTATGTGAACCTTTGTTTCTTTGTGTTAACCAGTCATACTTCTCAAAGTTATCCCTTTACGGAAAGTAATACTCGGATTCTTTGGGATAAATTGAGCAATATGTTTGTCTCCCTTGAGTAGGTACCAATGTCTTTTTAGTATCCTACTAATAATTCCTGTATTGCTCCCAAAGGACATGATTAGTCTAATCACATCGTGTTGTCCTACATTCATTTTTTGATTATCCAAAAGTGTAATTTCCCGTTTTAGTTTCACGGCTTTGGTGGCAGCTTTTTTGATCAACTGTTCACCATATCCTCTATTTCTGAATCTCATCTTAATATCCTCAATGTTAGTTTTAAAGTCATCCTCAATACTGCAATTGCGCCTTGCCCTCACCATCTCACCATATGGGATTGCTGCAATCTGATGGTGAGGGTGTGCACTCGTGGCATGTAACACCGAATTACACGATGTTTCTTTTCTGTACATCCTACTGTTCAGTCGGTGATCATGTATAAATAGTTCCACATCTAAGAAGACAATCCTCTGTTTATTGTAATACATAGTAAATGACATATTATAGGGATTGCTTTCCAGATGTTGCTTAAAACCATGTAGTTGTTCATCTGTACCAGTCCATATTAAAAGAATATCGTCTATATACCTGCCCCAAAAGTATATATATTGTATCCAATTACTTCCTGGTCTACCCCAGATCCACTCCCTCTCAAACCAACCCATAAAAAGGTTGGCGTAAGAGGGAGCGAATCTGGATCCCATAGCTGTACCGCTTGTTTGCTGGTACCATCTACCATCAAACAAAAAAACATTATTCTGAAGGATGATATCTATCATTTTCATGATCATCTCCGTATGTAAAAGTAATTCAACAGGTCTTTTCTGTAAATAATGTTTGATGGCAGTCATACCAAACTCATGAGTAATGTTTGTATAGAGGGATACGACATCCAGAGTAACTAAAGTCATCTCCTCATCCCACAAAATGTCATTCATCATATTTAATACATGCTTCGTGTCGCGAATATATGATGGTAATGATGGTACTGTAGGATTCAAAAAAATATCCACAAACTGAGACAAGTGTTCTGTGGGACCCCCAATACCAGATACTATTGGTCGGCCCGGTGGAAAAGGCGCAGACTTATGAATCTTTGGGAGGGTATATAGACATGGGTACCTAGGTTTAATAATCTTGAGAAATGTATATTCCTCCAAGGAAAGTAACCCTTGTTCATACCAGTTTTTTAGGTCATTGTTAATAGAATTAGTAATGTTTATTATTGGATTGGCATTCAGGGCTTTGTAGCATGTCGTGTTCGCCAACTGTGTGTATACTTCTGTATTATAATCTGACCTATTCATAACAACAATGCACCCTCCTTTATCTGCCTCTCTGATAATCAGAGACTCATCAGATTTTAACTGCAAGAGTGAGCAATACTCTTGTGTAGTCAAATTGTACATGCCACGGTGTCTATTTCTAACCTTGTTGATAGGTACACAGTCCAGGTCATCACATACATTTTTATAAAACACATCAAAACAGTTATCTGAGGGAAAATTCGGAGTCCATTTAGATTTTTGTTTCAGTCCACTATCACTAGTATGTCCAAACTCTATGCCCATTTGGTGTAAAAAGGCATTCTCGTCTATAGGGGTACCTTCTTCAGGATCAAGTGATAATAGTAAAACAGTATCTATAGATTCCTGTATTGACATTGTACTGTGTGATAATGGTCTATTCCCTTCTTCAGGTCTAGTCGATTGTGTGGCAAAATATTTCTTCAGTTTTAGTTTTCTGACAAATTTATATATATCAACCTTCAATTGTTCATTTCTTACCACAGTAGAAGGACAAAACCCAAAGCCTTTCTGTAGAACTTTAATCATATCATCCGTAAGTGTACGATCAGACAAGTTAATCACATTAACATTCATGTGTACCAAGTCTTTCTCTGTATTCATTACTTTCTCTTTGTCCATGACCTGGTGCGCATACCTGCTCGATCGCTTGACTGATCTCTTGGTTCCCTTTCCTCGTCTGGTTTTCCTACCCTTGGTATACGAGTAATGACCTTTCTGTTCCCTATCCGGATTCGCCTCATTTCTTCTAAAAAACGATTACTACCCGAATCCGAGTTAACCTCATTTACTTCTGTATTGCTTTCATTGTCACTAGAGACAACACTGGATGAGCTAGCCCTCTCACTACCACCTTCTGTTACACCTTTTGCTTCCTTATTAATTAAATGGTCAAATTTACTGGGAAATGTGAAAACTCTGCCTGACAGATAGTCTCGCTCATCTCTCTTCAGTTTCCTTGTTTTGCGAATCTTAATCCCCTCCTGATGTTTCGTAAGGATATCTTTTAAAATTGCATAATTTTTCTCAGTCGCCTCTTTTAAGTTCATTGACTCAATCTCATTTTCTACCTCTGCAATTTCTATTTGTAATTTGGCAACTTTCCTTTCTGCATTAATTATCAAAATTTCCATAAGATTCATAGAATTACTGATCAGTTCTTTCTCCCATCTTAACAATAAATCAGGTTCCAAATCATCATACGTCGGAAATATTTGTGCCCGTAGGCCCCTTGGTATCCTATTGATTTTTATATACTGTTTCAATGTCGTGGCATCCCACCATTTCGATTGTTCTGTAATTTTTAGTCTTTCCAATTTCAAAAACTTCTCTTTTAATCCTTCACTTCTCATTGGTTTAAATTGTGCTGTCAAACCAGTATTTAAATTGCTAAATAACTCTTCAGCTACTTTTTCTCTATCCATTTGTACAGACATTATTTCGTGTCTTAAACTAGAACTAGTAGGTACCCGGTGGTGCTGCACTGCCCAAGTAAATCACAATAATTAAGACACAGTGGCTAGGCAACGGCGCACACTCCAGTTAGATCAATAGTTGTCCATATATTTCACAAAGTCTTGGTGCTTCAGGAGGAAGGAGAGCCACCCAATCTCCAACACTACAGAAGAAGAACAAATCTTCTCCTTATACAATTCTTTGCAAACTCCAAGCACTCAATAGTTTTAACACTGTTATTAAGTCCAGTCGTTGCTGTTCAATGTCTTTTTATTCAGACATAATTTCTCATTCTCATCCAATTTATGATTTTCATCTGTACATGATTTTCTTCATTTGTTCGACAACACCTTAGGTCATGCCAACACGTGTTTCGTCCGTTAACATTAAACTGGACTTCATCAGGGCTCAAAACAATTTGATATTTTCATCAAGCTGAAATACACAAAATCGTGTAATAAGGAAATGAAGGACTTAGTGTGTTACAAAGCGACCACCACCAGATCACCCGGTGTCGCAACATAGGTGGGCAAAGCTGTTATTTTATATATATTAAAATAATAAGTGGTCCGTGATTTAATAAATAAAATCAAATTAATAATAAACCGTGCAAGTGATAAAATGAAGATTATTTGTGTGAACTTCGCTATAGAAAATTAAAAATTATTAAATGAAAATTGTCTATAGTCTCCCTTCCAAAAGAAAAGGCTTACCTAATTTCAAATCCGTAATTATTCTGGACTCAGGGTTAAAATGATGCTCCCTTATCGTAACCTATAGGGTCAAAGTAAGGAATATGTCACTAGTGTAGTATACTCAAGTATCCATCAAATTCGCACTACGATTTACAGTTATATATTATTCCAGCCATCACATTACATAGTATATAAAATGCTCAGCCGGGAATCACATGACTATCAGTTTCTTCGCAGGACCGGCCCACATCCGTATAATCACACGACCGGCCTCTGTAGTAACAACCAAAGGCCCACATGGCCATAAACAACACCCATCAAAATCGTTACACCCAAATGTATTTAAATAACTACACCATCATGACATACCGAAAGGTAGAGTACTCCTGTCGGTCAGGCGTCTATCGGCGTTGTGCATCCGCGCCATCTTTGCGCTCTCATTTTCAAATTAGCCTGGACCGGAAGTACCCGGACCGGAAATGAAACACACTGTTAGATGGCGGCCATCTTGTAGTATATAGATCATATAGTATCCGCTATCAGTAAAGCCTAATTTAAAACCGTACTAGTGCATATTAGTAATATCGTGCTATATACGTTACGAGTACCGTGAACACCAAATTAATTTACACCCAATTCTATTTAAATAGCTTCTCCATCATAACATGCCGAAAGGTAGAGTACTTCCGTCGGTCAAGCATCTTTCGGCGTTATACGTCCGCGCCATTTTTGCGCTCTCATTATCAAGTTTGCCTGAATCGGAAGTACCCAGACCAAATGTGAAACACACTATTAGTTGGCGGCCATCTTGTAGTATGTATATCGTATAGTATCCGCTATAAGTAAAACCTAATCCAAAACGTACTAGTACATATTAGTAATATCATGCTATGTACGTTACGAATACCGCAAACACCGAATTGATTTATATTATATCGGTGCTACGTGTTATGTAGTACCTTACAAAGATATAGTAACAATATACGCGATAGAGAAAGAGGTGAAGGTCAGCCATCTTTGAAATCCAAAAGTATATAAACATCATAGATAACGTCTTATGTAATGTACGGATTCCATGTAAAATCATATTAATCTCTTATATAAAGATAACTTCACACAATTAACCATATAAAATGGTGATTCGAGGTGATAGGTGCTATTGTTAGTATTATCTCAGTCCATAGTCGCAAGTAACGGTCATTATAAAGATTTGGTAGTACGTGTTAATACAAAGATCAAAATAAAAAGATATGTTTATACGTGTAGTACAGAATTTTTTAAAGATTAAAAGATGTGTCACAGAAGGGAGAACCCAATATACCTAAGTCATAAAGTAGGAGAAAGATCAGTGTACAGTTATTGGTATTGGACCGTCTCATCAAATAACCGTCATTATTTGCAAAAACAATTCCTATTGGCATTTCCCATATATCCATATTCGAATAATACATATAGTTATTTTCATCAACCAAAAATTCTCATAGACATTATTATTTACATCAGCAATTATAAAATAGATCAAACATTCATTCTAAATATTATTTTTCCACATTGACCAAAATTGGTGATAGCAGAGGTAGATTATTATCCATTTGAAATCAAAACCAGAGTTTATATATACATAGTACACATTACTTAGATCGGCCAACAAACAGACAAAGTAGATATAAGTAAAGATCAACTCCATAACAGAAATGTTCTATACCATGTAAATAACTATCCCTGAAGTTATTCTCCTAAAAAGTAATGTAATTCCCGATCAATGTTAAGACCATCTTCAACTGATTTGAGACGCATTATCCATATAGCTTCTCTATGACGTAATCTTAGTTCTCTGTTGCCACCTCTAATCAGTGGTGGTACCATTTCAATACCATGAAAGTGAAATGTCCTATGGCAATCCTGCTTCTCGCAGGTCATTGTGTGTACTGCAAAGGGATATCTAGGATCACCTTGTTTAACTGCCCTAAAATGTTCCTGAATCCTATCTTTGAGCATTCTAATGGTACTCCCCACATAGATACGATCACACTTGCAAATTAAAACATAAACCACAAACTTAGTGTAACAGTTGATGTAGGTGGTAATTGAGAATTGTGGACTACCATTGTAAGAAAAATCTTTTACAGTCATACAGATTCTACATATCGAACAATTACCACATTTATGTGAACCTTTGTTTCTTTGTGTTAACCAGTCATACTTCTCAAAGTTATCCCTTTACGGAAAGTAATACTCGGATTCTTTGGGATAAATTGAGCAATATGTTTGTCTCCCTTGAGTAGGTACCAATGTCTTTTTAGTATCCTACTAATAATTCCTGTATTGCTCCCAAAGGACATGATTAGTCTAATCACATCGTGTTGTCCTACATTCATTTTTTGATTATCCAAAAGTGTAATTTCCCGTTTTAGTTTCACGGCTTTGGTGGCAGCTTTTTTGATCAACTGTTCACCATATCCTCTATTTCTGAATCTCATCTTAATATCCTCAATGTTAGTTTTAAAGTCATCCTCAATACTGCAATTGCGCCTTGCCCTCACCATCTCACCATATGGGATTGCTGCAATCTGATGGTGAGGGTGTGCACTCGTGGCATGTAACACCGAATTACACGATGTTTCTTTTCTGTACATCCTACTGTTCAGTCGGTGATCATGTATAAATAGTTCCACATCTAAGAAGACAATCCTCTGTTTATTGTAATACATAGTAAATGACATATTATAGGGATTGCTTTCCAGATGTTGCTTAAAACCATGTAGTTGTTCATCTGTACCAGTCCATATTAAAAGAATATCGTCTATATACCTGCCCCAAAAGTATATATATTGTATCCAATTACTTCCTGGTCTACCCCAGATCCACTCCCTCTCAAACCAACCCATAAAAAGGTTGGCGTAAGAGGGAGCGAATCTGGATCCCATAGCTGTACCGCTTGTTTGCTGGTACCATCTACCATCAAACAAAAAAACATTATTCTGAAGGATGATATCTATCATTTTCATGATCATCTCCGTATGTAAAAGTAATTCAACAGGTCTTTTCTGTAAATAATGTTTGATGGCAGTCATACCAAACTCATGAGTAATGTTTGTATAGAGGGATACGACATCCAGAGTAACTAAAGTCATCTCCTCATCCCACAAAATGTCATTCATCATATTTAATACATGCTTCGTGTCGCGAATATATGATGGTAATGATGGTACTGTAGGATTCAAAAAAATATCCACAAACTGAGACAAGTGTTCTGTGGGACCCCCAATACCAGATACTATTGGTCGGCCCGGTGGAAAAGGCGCAGACTTATGAATCTTTGGGAGGGTATATAGACATGGGTACCTAGGTTTAATAATCTTGAGAAATGTATATTCCTCCAAGGAAAGTAACCCTTGTTCATACCAGTTTTTTAGGTCATTGTTAATAGAATTAGTAATGTTTATTATTGGATTGGCATTCAGGGCTTTGTAGCATGTCGTGTTCGCCAACTGTGTGTATACTTCTGTATTATAATCTGACCTATTCATAACAACAATGCACCCTCCTTTATCTGCCTCTCTGATAATCAGAGACTCATCAGATTTTAACTGCAAGAGTGAGCAATACTCTTGTGTAGTCAAATTGTACATGCCACGGTGTCTATTTCTAACCTTGTTGATAGGTACACAGTCCAGGTCATCACATACATTTTTATAAAACACATCAAAACAGTTATCTGAGGGAAAATTCGGAGTCCATTTAGATTTTTGTTTCAGTCCACTATCACTAGTATGTCCAAACTCTATGCCCATTTGGTGTAAAAAGGCCTTCTCGTCTATAGGGGTACCTTCTTCAGGATCAGGTGATAATAGTACAACAGTATCTATAGATTCCTGTATTGACATTGTACTGTGTGATAATGGTCTATTCCCTTCTTCAGGTCTAGTCGATTGTGTGGCAAAATATTTCTTCAGTTTTAGTTTGCCGACAAATTTATATATATCAACCTTCAATTGTTCATTTCTTACCACAGTAGAAGGACAAAACCCAAAGCCTTTCTGTAGAACTTTAATCATATCTTCCGTAAGTGTACGATCAGACAAGTTAATCACATTAACATTCATGTGTACCAAGTCTTTCTCTGTATTCATTACTTTCTCTTTGTCCATGACCTGGTGCGCTTACCTGCTCGATCGCTTGACTGATCTCTTGGTTCCCTTTCCTCGTCTGGTTTTCCTACCCTTGGTATACGAGTAATGACCTTTCTGTTCCCTATCCGGATTCGCCTCATTTCTTCTAAAAAATGATTACTACCCGAATCCGAGTTAACCTCATTTACTTCTGTATTGCTTTCATTGTCACTAGAGACAACACTGGATGAGCTAGCCCTCTCACTACCACCTTCTGTTACACCTTTTGCTTCCTTATTAATTAAATGGTCAAATTTACTGGGAAATGTGAAAACTCTGCCTGACAGATAGTCTCGCTCATCTCTCTTCAGTTTCCTTGTTTTGCGAATCTTAATCCCCTCCTGATGTTTCGTAAGGATATCTTTTAAAATTGCATAATTTTTCTCAGTCGCCTCTTTTAAGTTCATTGACTCAATCTCATTTTCTACCTCTGCAATTTCTATTTGTAATTTGGCAACTTTCCTTTCTGCATTAATTATCAAAATTTCCATAAGATTCATAGAATTACTGATCAGTTCTTTCTCCCATCTTAACAATAAATCAGGTTCCAAATCATCATACGTCGGAAATATTTGTGCCCGTAGGCCCCTTGGTATCCTATTGATTTTTATATACTGTTTCAATGTCGTGGCATCCCACCATTTCGATTGTTCTGTAATTTTTAGTCTTTCCAATTTCAAAAACTTCTCTTTTAATCCTTCACTTCTCATTGGTTTAAATTGTGCTGTCAAACCAGTATTTAAATTGCTAAATAACTCTTCAGCTACTTTTTCTCTATCCATTTGTACAGACATTATTTCGTGTCTTAAACTAGAACTAGTAGGTACCCGGTGGTGCTGCACTGCCCAAGTAAATCACAATAATTAAGACACAGTGGCTAGGCAACGGCGCACACTCCAGTTAGATCAATAGTTGTCCATATATTTCACAAAGTCTTGGTGCTTCAGGAGGAAGGAGAGCCACCCAATCTCCAACACTACAGAAGAAGAACAAATCTTCTCCTTATTCAATTCTTTGCAAACTCCAAGCACTCAATAGTTTTAACACTGTTATTAAGTCCAGTCGTTGCTGTTCAATGTCTTTTTATTCAGACATAATTTCTCATTCTCATCCAATTTATGATTTTCATCTGTACATGATTTTCTTCATTTGTTCGACAACACCTTAGGTCATGCCAACACGTGTTTCGTCTGTTAACATTAAACTGGACTTCATCAGGGCTCAAAACAATTTGATATTTTCATCAAGCTGAAATACACAAAATCGTGTAATAAGGAAATGAAGGACTTAGTGTGTTACAAAGCGACCACCACCAGATCACCCGGTGTCGCAACATAGGTGGGCAAAGCTGTTATTTTATATATATTAAAATAATAAGTGGTCCGTGATTTAATAAATAAAATAAAATTAATAATAAACCGTGCAAGTGATAAAATGAAGATTATTTGTGTGAACTTCCCTATAGAAAATTAAAAATTATTAAATGAAAATTGTCTATAGTCTCCCTTCCAAAAGAAAAGGCTTACCTAATTTCAAATCCGTAATTATTCTGGACTCAGGGTTAAAATTATGCTCCCTTATCGTAACCTATAGGGTCAAAGTAAGGAATATGTCACTAGTGTAGTATACTCAAGTATCCATCAAATTCGCACTACGATTTACAGTTATATATTATTCCAGCCATCACATTACATAGTATATAAAATGCTCAGCCGGGAATCACATGACTATCAGTTTCTTCGCAGGACCAGCCCACATCCGTATAATCACACGACCGGCCTCTGTAGTAACAACCAAAGGCCCACATGGCCATAAACAACACCTATCAAAATTGTTACACCCAAATGTATTTAAATACCTACACCATCATGACATACCGAAAGGTAGAGTACTCCTGTCGGTCAGGCGTCTATCGGCGTTGTGCATCCGCGCCATCTTTGCGCTCTCATTTTCAAATTAGCCTGGACCGGAAGTACCCGGACCGGAAATGAAACACACTGTTAGATGGCGGCCATCTTGTAGTATATAGATCATATAGTATCCGCTATCAGTAAAGCCTAATTCAAAACCGTACTAGTGCATATTAGTAATATCGTGCTGTATACGTTACGAGTACCGTGAACACCAAATTAATTTACACCCAATTCTATTTAAATAGCTTCTCCATCATAACATGCCGAAAGGTAGAGTACTTCCGTCGGTCAAGCATCTTTCGGCGTTATACGTCCGCGCCATTTTGCGCTCTCATTATCAAGTTTGCCTGAATCGGAAGTACCCAGACCGAATGTGAAACACACTATTAGTTGGCGGCCATCTTGTAGTATGTATATCGTATAGTATCCGCTATAAGTAAAACCTAATCCAAAACGTACTAGTACATATTAGTAATATCATGCTATGTACGTTACGAATACCACAAACACCGAATTGATTTATATTATATCGGTGCTACGTGTTATGTAGTACCTTACAAAGATATAGTAACAATATACGCGATAGAGAAAGAGGTGAAGATCAGCCATCTTTGAAATCCAAAAGTATATAAACATCATAGATAACGTCTTATGTAATGTACGGATTCCATGTAAAATCATATTAATCTCTTATATAAAGATAACTTCACACAATTAACCATATAAAATGGTGATTCGAGGTGATAGGTGCTATTGTTAGTATTATCTCAGTCCATAGTCGCAAGTAACGGTCATTATAAAGATTTGGTAGTACGTGTTAATACAAAGATCAAAATAAAAAGATATGTTTATACGTGTAGTACAGAATTTTTTAAAGATTAAAAGATGTGTCACAGAAGGGAGAACCCAATATACCTAAGTCATAAAGTAGGAGAAAGATCAGTGTACAGTTATTGGTATTGGACCGTCTCATCAAATAACCGTCATTATTTGCAAAAACAATTCCTATTGGCATTTCCCATATATCCATATTCGAATAATACATATAGTTATTTTCATCAACCAAAAATTCTCATGGACATTATTATTTACATCAGCAATTATAAAATAGATCAAACATTCATTCTAAATATTATTTTTCCACATTGACCAAAATTGGTGATAGCAGAGGTAGATTATTATCCATTTGAAATCAAAACCAGAGTTTATATATACATAGTACACATTACTTAGATCGGCCAACAAACAGACAAAGTAGATATAAGTAAAGATCAACTCCATAACAGAAATGTTCTATACCATGTAAATAACTATCCCTGAAGTTATTCTCCTAAAAAGTAATGTAATTCCCGATCAATGTTAAGACCATCTTCAACTGATTTGAGACGCATTATCCATATAGCTTCTCTACGACGTAATCTTAGTTCTCTGTTGCCACCTCTAATCAGTGGTGGTACCATTTCAATACCATGAAAGTGAAATGTCCTGTGGCAATCCTGCTTCTCGCAGGTCATTGTGTGTACTGCAAAGGGATATCTAGGATCACCTTGTTTAACTGCCCTAAAATGTTCCTGAATCCTATCTTTGAGCATTCTAATGGTACTCCCCACATAGATACGATCACACTTGCAAATTAGAACATAAACCACAAACTTAGTGTAACAGTTGATGTAGGTGGTAATTGAGAATTGTGGACTACCATTGTAAGAAAAATCTTTTACAGTCATACAGATTCTACATATCGAACAATTACCACATTTATGTGAACCTTTGTTTCTTTGTGTTAACCAGTCATACTTCTCAAAGTTATCCCTTTACGGAAAGTAATACTCGGATTCTTTGGGATAAATTGAGCAATATGTTTGTCTCCCTTGAGTAGGTACCAATGTCTTTTTAGTATCCTACTAATAATTCCTGTATTGCTCCCAAAGGACATGATTAGTCTAATCACATCGTGTTGTCCTACATTCATTTTTTGATTATCCAAAAGTGTAATTTCCCGTTTTAGTTTCACGGCTTTGGTGGCAGCTTTTTTGATCAACTGTTCACCATATCCTCTATTTCTGAATCTCATCTTAATATCCTCAATGTTAGTTTTAAAGTCATCCTCAATACTGCAATTGCGCCTTGCCCTCACCATCTCACCATATGGGATTGCTGCAATCTGATGGTGAGGGTGTGCACTCGTGGCATGTAACACCGAATTACACGATGTTTCTTTTCTGTACATCCTACTGTTCAGTCGGTGATCATGTATAAATAGTTCCACATCTAAGAAGACAATCCTCTGTTTATTGTAATACATAGTAAATGACATATTATAGGGATTGCTTTCCAGATGTTGCTTAAAACCATGTAGTTGTTCATCTGTACCAGTGCATATTAAAAGAATATCGTCTATATACCTGCCCCAAAAGTATATATATTGTATCCAATTACTTCCTGGTCTACCCCAGATCCACTCCCTCTCAAACCAACCCATAAAAAGGTTGGCGTAAGAGGGAGCGAATCTGGATCCCATAGCTGTACCGCTTGTTTGCTGGTACCATCTACCATCAAACAAAAAAACATTATTCTGAAGGATGATATCTATCATTTTCATGATCATCTCCGTATGTAAAAGTAATTCAACAGGTCTTTTCTGTAAATAATGTTTGATGGCAGTCATACCAAACTCATGAGTAATGTTTGTATAGAGGGATACGACATCCAGAGTAACTAAAGTCATCTCCTCATCCCACAAAATGTCATTCATCATATTTAATACATGCTTCGTGTCGCGAATATATGATGGTAATGATGGTACTGTAGGATTCAAAAAAATATCCACAAACTGAGACAAGTGTTCTGTGGGACCCCCAATACCAGATACTATTGGTCGGCCCGGTGGAAAAGGCGCAGACTTATGAATCTTTGGGAGGGTATATAGACATGGGTACCTAGGTTTAATAATCTTGAGAAATGTATATTCCTCCAAGGAAAGTAACCCTTGTTCATACCAGTTTTTTAGGTCATTGTTAATAGAATTAGTAATGTTTATTATTGGATTGGCATTCAGGGCTTTGTAGCATGTCGTGTTCGCCAACTGTGTGTATACTTCTGTATTATAATCTGACCTATTCATAACAACAATGCACCCTCCTTTATCTGCCTCTCTGATAATCAGAGACTCATCAGATTTTAACTGCAAGAGTGAGCAATACTCTTGTGTAGTCAAATTGTACATGCCACGGTGTCTATTTCTAACCTTGTTGATAGGTACACAGTCCAAGTCATCACATACATTTTTATAAAACACATCAAAACAGTTATCTGAGGGAAAATTCGGAGTCCATTTAGATTTTTGTTTCAGTCCACTATCACTAGTATGTCCAAACTCTATGCCCATTTGGTGTAAAAAGGCCTTCTCGTCTATAGGGGTACCTTCTTCAGGATCAAGTGATAATAGTAAAACAGTATCTATAGATTCCTGTATTGACATTGTACTGTGTGATAATGGTCTATTCCCTTCTTCAGGTCTAGTCGATTGTGTGGCAAAATATTTCTTCAGTTTTAGTTTGCTGACAAATTTATATATATCAACCTTCAATTGTTCATTTCTTACCACAGTAGAAGGACAAAACCCAAAGCCTTTCTGTAGAACTTTAATCATATCATCCGTAAGTGTACGATCAGACAAGTTAATCACATTAACATTCATGTGTACCAAGTCTTTCTCTGTATTCATTACTTTCTCTTTGTCCATGACCTGGTGCGCATACCTGCTCGATCGCTTGACTGATCTCTTGGTTCCCTTTCCTCGTCTGGTTTTCCTACCCTTGGTATACGAGTAATGACCTTTCTGTTCCCTATCCGGATTCGCCTCATTTCTTCTAAAAAACGATTACTACCCGAATCCGAGTTAACCTCATTTACTTCTGTATTGCTTTCATTGTCACTAGAGACAGCACTGGATGAGCTAGCCCTCTCACTACCACCTTCTGTTACACCTTTTGCTTCCTTATTAATTAAATGGTCAAATTTACTGGGAAATGTGAAAACTCTGCCTGACAGATAGTCTCGCTCAGCTCTCTTCAGTTTCCTTGTTTTGCGAATCTTAATCCCCTCCTGATGTTTCGTAGGGATATCTTTTAAAATTGCATAATTTTTCTCAGTCGCCTCTTTTAAGTTCATTGACTCAATCTCATTTTCTACCTCTGCAATTTCTATTTGTAATTTGGCAACTTTCCTTTCTGCATTAATTATCAAAATTTCCATAAGATTCATAGAATTACTGATCAGTTCTTTCTCCCATCTTAACAATAAATCAGGTTCCAAATCATCATACGTCGGAAATATTTGTGCCCGTAGGCCCCTTGGTATCCTATTGATTTTTATATACTGTTTCAATGGCGTGGCATCCCACCATTTCGATTGTTCTGTAATTTTTAGTCTTTCCAATTTCAAAAACTTCTCTTTTAATCCTTCACTTCTCATTGGTTTAAATTGTGCTGTCAAACCAGTATTTAAATTGCTAAATAACTCTTCAGCTACTTTTTCTCTATCCATTTGTACAGACATTATTTCGTGTCTTAAACTAGAACTAGTAGGTACCCGGTGGTGCTGCACTGCCCAAGTAAATCACAATAATTAAGACACAGTGGCTAGGCAACGGCGCACACTCCAGTTAGATCAATAGTTGTCCATATATTTCACAAAGTCTTGGTGCTTCAGGAGGTAGGAGAGCCACCCAATCTCCAACACTACAGAAGAAGAACAAATCTTCTCCTTATACAATTCTTTGCAAACTCCAAGCACTCAATAGTTTTAACACTGTTATTAAGTCCAGTCGTTGCTGTTCAATGTCTTTTTATTCAGACATAATTTCTCATTCTCATCCAATTTATGATTTTCATCTGTACATGATTTTCTTCATTTGTTCGACAACACCTTAGGTCATGCCAACACGTGTTTCGTCCGTTAACATTAAACTGGACTTCATCAGGGCTCAAAACAATTTGATATTTTCATCAAGCTGAAATACACAAAATCGTGTAATAAGGAAATGAAGGACTTAGTGTGTTACAAAGCGACCACCACCAGATCACCCGGTGTCGCAACATAGGTGGGCAAAGCTGTTATTTTATATATATTAAATAATAAGTGGTCCGTGATTTAATAAATAAAATAAAATTAATAATAAACCGTGCAAGTGATAAAATGAAGATTATTTGTGTGAACTTCGCTATAGAAAATTAAAAATTATTAAATGAAAATTGTCTATAGTCTCCCTTCCAAAAGAAAAGGCTTACCTAATTTCAAGTCCGTAATTATTCTGGACTCAGGGTTAAAATTATGCTCCCTTATCGTAACCTATAGGGTCAAAGTAAGGAATATGTCACTAGTGTAGTATACTCAAGTATCCATCAAATTCGCACTACTATTTACAGTTATATATTATTCCAGCCATCACATTACATAGTATATAAAATGCTCAGCCGGGAATCACATGACTATCAGTTTCTTCCCAGGACCGGCCCACAACCGTATAATCACACGACCGGCCTCTGTAGTAACAACCAAAGGCCCACATGGCCATAAACAACACCTATCAAAATCGTTACACCCAAATGTATTTAAATAACTACACCATCATGACATACCGAAAGGTAGAGTACTCCTGTCGGTCAGGCGTCTATCGGCGTTGTGCATCCGCGCCATCTTTGCGCTCTCATTTTCAAATTAGCCTGGACCGGAAGTACCCGGACCGGAAATGAAACACACTGTTAGATGGCGGCCATCTTGTAGTATATAGATCATATAGTATCCGCTATCAGTAAAGCCTAATTCAAAACCGTACTAGTGCATATTAGTAATATCGTGCTATATACGTTACGAGTACCGTGAACACCAAATTAATTTACACCCAATTCTATTTAAATAGCTTCTCCATCATAACATGCCGAAAGGTAGAGTACTTCCGTCGGTCAAGCATCTTTCGGCGTTATACGTCCGCGCCATTTTTGCACTCTCATTATCAAGTTTGCCTGAATCGGAAGTACCCAGACCGGATGTGAAACACACTATTAGTTGGCGGCCATCTTGTAGTATGTATATCGTATAGTATCCGCTATAAGTAAAACCTAATCCAAAACGTACTAGTACATATTAGTAATATCATGCTATGTACGTTACGAATACCGCAAACACCGAATTGATTTATATTATATCGGTGCTACGTGTTATGTAGTACCTTACAAAGATATAGTAACAATATACGCGATAGAGAAAGAGGTGAAGATCAGCCATCTTTGAAATCCAAAAGTATATAAACATCATAGATAACGTCTTATGTAATGTACGGATTCCATGTAAAATCATATTAATCTCTTATATAAAGATAACTTCACACAATTAACCATATAAAATGGTGCTTCGAGGTGATAGGTGCTATTGTTAGTATTATCTCAGTCCATAGTCGCAAGTAACGGTCATTATAAAGATTTGGTAGTACGTGTTAATACAAAGATCAAAATAAAAAGATATGTTTATACGTGTAGTACAGAATTTTTTAAAGATTAAAAGATGTGTCACAGAAGGGAGAACCCAATATACCTAAGTCATAAAGTAGGAGAAAGATCAGTGTACAATTATTGGTATTGGACCGTCTCATCAAATAACCGTCATTATTTGCAAAAACAATTCCGATTGGCATTTCCCATATATCCATATTCGAATAATACATATAGTTATTTTCATCAACCAAAAATTCTCATAGACATTATTATTTACATCAGCAATTATAAAATAGATCAAACATTCATTCTAAATATTATTTTTCCACATTGACCAAAATTGGTGATAGCAGAGGTAGATTATTATCCATTTGAAATCAAAACCAGAGTTTATATATACATAGTACACATTACTTAGATCGGCCAACAAACAGACAAAGTAGATATAAGAAAAGATCAACTCCATAACAGAAATGTTCTATACCATGTAAATAACTATCCCTGAAGTTATTCTCCTAAAAAGTAATGTAATTCCCGATCAATGTTAAGACCATCTTCAACTGATTTGAGACGCATTATCCATATAGCTTCTCTACGACGTAATCTTAGTTCTCTGTTGCCACCTCTAATCAGTGGTGGTACCATTTCAATACCATGAAAGTGAAATGTACTATGGCAATCCTGCTTCTCGCAGGTCATTGTGTGTACTGCAAAGGGATATCTAGGATCACCTTGTTTAACTGCCCTAAAATGTTCCTGAATCCTATCTTTGAGCATTCTAATGGTACTCCCCACATAGATACGATCACACTTGCAAATTAGAACATAAACCACAAACTTAGTGTAACAGTTGATGTAGGTGGTAATTGAGAATTGTGGACTACCATTGTAAGAAAAATCTTTTACAGTCATACAGATTCTACATATCGAACAATTACCACAATGATGTGAACCTTTGTTTCTTTGTGTTAACCAGTCATCTCTCTCAGTCTTAATAGGATAACTTGGACTAATCATACTTCTCAAAGTTATCCCTTTACGGAAAGTAATACTCGGATTCTTTGGGATAAATTGAGCAATATGTTTGTCTCCCTTGAGTAGGTACCAATGTCTTTTTAGTATCCTACTAATAATCCCTGTATTTCTCCCAAAGGACATGATTAGTCTAATCACATCCTGTTGTCCTACATTCATTTTTTGATTATCCAAAAGTGTAATTTCCCGTTTTAGTTTCACGGCTTTGGTGGCAGCTTTTTTGATCAACTGTTCACCATATCCTCTATTTCTGAATCTCATCTTAATATCCTCAATGTTAGTTTTAAAGTCATCCTCAATACTGCAATTGCGCCTTGCCCTCACCATCTCACCATATGGGATTGCTGCAATCTGATGGTGAGGGTGTGCACTCGTGGCATGTAACACCGAATTACACGATGTTTCTTTTCTGTACATCCTACTGTTCAGTCGGTGATCATGTATAAATAGTTCCACATCTAAGAAGACAATCCTCTGTTTATTGTAATACATAGTAAATGACATATTATAGGGATTGCTTTCCAGATGTTGCTTAAAACCATGTAGTTGTTCATCTGTACCAGTCCATATTAAAAGAATATCGTCTATATACCTGCCCCAAAAGTATATATATTGTATCCAATTACTTCCTGGTCTACCCCAGATCCACTCCCTCTCAAACCAACCCATAAAAAGGTTGGCGTAAGAGGGAGCGAATCTGGATCCCATAGCTGTACCGCTTGTTTGCTGGTACCATCTACCATCAAACAAAAAAACATTATTCTGAAGGATGATATCTATCATTTTCATGATCATCTCCGTATGTAAAAGTAATTCAACAGGTCTTTTCTGTAAATAATGTTTGATGGCAGTCATACCAAACTCATGAGTAATGTTTGTATAGAGGGATACGACATCCAGAGTAACTAAAGTCATCTCCTCATCCCACAAAATGTCATTCATCATATTTAATACATGCTTCGTGTCGCGAATATATGATGGTAATGATGGTACTGTAGGATTCAAAAAAATATCCACAAACTGAGACAAGTGTTCTGTGGGACCCCAATACCAGATACTATTGGTCGGCCCGGTGGAAAAGGCGCAGACTTATGAATCTTTGGGAGGGTATATAGACATGGGTACCTAGGTTTAATAATCTTGAGAAATGTATATTCCTCCAAGGAAAGTAACCCTTGTTCATACCAGTTTTTAGGTCATTGTTAATAGAATTAGTAATGTTTATTATTGGATTGGCATTCAGGGCTTTGTAGCATGTCGTGTTCGCCAACTGTGTGTATAC
This sequence comes from Calotriton arnoldi, assembly GCA_963921515.1. Classification (NCBI taxonomy): domain Eukaryota; kingdom Metazoa; phylum Chordata; class Amphibia; order Caudata; family Salamandridae; genus Calotriton; species Calotriton arnoldi. Next base: position 1,871,343 of record CAWUFW010001414.1, read on the forward strand.
TTCTGTATTATAATCTGACCTATTCATAACAACAATGCACCCTCCTTTATCTGCCTCTCTGATAATCAGAGACTCATCAGATTTTAACTGCAAGAGTGAGCAATACTCTTGTGTAGTCAAATTGTACATGCCACGGTGACTATTTCTAACCTTGTTGATAGGTACACAGTCCAGGTCATCACATACATTTTTGTATAACACATCAAAACAGTTATCTGAGGGAAAATTCGGAGTCCATTTAGATTTTTGTTTCAGTCCACTATCACTAGTATGTCCAAACTCTATGCCCATTTGGTGTAAAAAGGCCTTCTCGTCTATAGGGGTACCTTCTTCAGGATCAAGTGATAATAGTAAAACAGTATCTATAGATTCCTGTATTGACATTGTACTGTGTGATAATGGTCTATTCCCTTCTTCAGGTCTAGTCGATTGAAGAAGAAGAAGTGTGTTCACATCAAACTAGGCAACCACATAGAACAATTCCTACTGTTAGACCAATTCCAAACTGGCTTCCGACAAGGACATAGTACTGAATCGGCTCTAATGCACATAGTAGATGATGCGCTAAAAATGCTGGATCAAAATGAACGCTACCTGCTAATACTCCTTGACCTATTGTCAGCCTTTGACACTGCTAAGCTAAACATGACAGCCTCCTAGAATTACTTCAAAGTATGATGGGGATATCTGGCTCTGTTTGAATTGGTTCACCTTTTCCCCCCACAACAGACCACAACAAATCAAATTTAATCAATCCCTTTCCAATTCCTTACCTGTCACAGTAGGGGTCTCACAGGGTTCAACGCTCTCACCCTGTTCATGGAGCCACTAACTGAAATTCTTTAATATATCTAACATCCATTATCACATGTATGCCGCTGACACCCAACTCTACTTGAAAATCACTTCCCCTGAAGATATCTGGTCTCTTCACATCACTTTAAAAAAAACTGGCTGACAAGCAGCCACTTCAAACTAAAGGCTTAAAAATGGAATTCCTCCTAATCACCCTACCTAAACAGTCTTCTGACATCAGAGAATGGATGAAGCAGCTAATAACTCTTAACTGACACCCACACATCATAGATTCAATTTGATTTTTAGGAATAACCCCTGACAAGAACTTGAACATACGAAAACACATCAGTATGGCCACTAAAGGTGCCAACGTCCAAATGAACATCCTGAGGAAATAAAAATCTTTCCTCCCCCTCAACAATTAGAAATTAGTTGTTCAAGCCCTAGTGATTTCTAGACTGGACTATGGAAGTGCAACCCTCTATGGCCTATCTAGATCAATGTTGGCTCCCCTAAAGGCCCCTAAACTCTGCTTCAAGGCTCATCACAGGATCTAAAAGATATAACCATATCACTCCTGATCTACAGTCTCTAAAATGGCTCCCATACGAGCAAGAATTCAGTTACAAATTCGCTGCATGACCCATAAAGCCCTACACCCTGTGGTTCCTGGCTTGAAAACTTGCGTTATCTGGTGGCTGTAGATCTTCTAGAAGTTCTAGAACCTTACTGCTGAAATCTCAGAAATTCTGGGTAAGGAAAACTTACAAGCGAGCCTTCTTGGGTATTGCCCTGAGAATCTGGAACTCCCTTTACCCTGAAATCAGACTGATCCCCCTCAACCGTATCATTTAAAAAGTAAATGAAAGTGCTGCTAATTAACAAATGTTTGCTCTAAGGCGCATGCACTCTACTAGCCAGCCACATTAGGCCACATTTGCTATACCCATGTAAAGTAATGGACTTTTAGGATCTTGTATATGTATATTTATCAGGTGGCATAGGCTTGGTGATGGCCTCCTGCCTCATGTTGGGTACCTACCATCCTGTTTCTCTCTAGATTTTGTCAACTGTTTTATGCTTTCTTCCTTTGTGGCATCTTGTAACGCACTCTGATACCCTCTTTGTGTCATGTTCGCGCTATATAAAACTTTATAAACAAACAACAACCAGCAAAGAGGCATAGACACAACAAAGAACACATGCAGGCCTACGGCAAAAACCCACTTGCTGGCTACATAAAATGGCTACGGGCCACATGGTCAAACAGCAAGCAAGGATGCATGGAAAACAAAGAACACATGCAGGCCTATAGACACTAAGGGGCCGATTCCGATCCCGGCCGGTAGGGCACCCAATAGTATTCGGCTGGAAAAAAAAACAAGCCGAACGCGTGTTTCCCGACCGATTCGAACAGTCGTCCGAACGAACAAGTACCATGCGCATAACAGCCCAGATTCCGAGCGAGCCGTACTCACCCATTTCTGCTCCTGTTCCCCGCCCGAGCCGGATCCGTAAACGTCCAATCGAGTCGCACGGAACCAAATACACAGCACCTTCCGGCCGGACTAGTACGATGCGCCTTCCGTACGCGCCGAACCCTTCGCTACGTCCGGCACGTCAGAGCATCCGGGAGAGCTGCACATAAGCTCCGATTCGCGCCACAAGACGATCCACGGCTACGAGACGAACAAGCCAGCGACGAGTACAAGTCAAAGCCACGAGAAACACAAACGAGACGAACAAACGATGAATCCCATCGCGCAGGTCCTACCAATACTCTACATCTATTACCGTGACCGGTACGGACGCGTACTGCGAAGACGGTAAGTCAAACACCCACCACACAAACAAACCACACGTACCCAACATATGTCACACACACATAGGGATGCAGAAATGACGTACACCAGCAACAGCAGCACCATAGGGGCAGGATGGCTACCACCAATGCCATACACACCCATAGGGGGATGTATGCCTACCACTACCACCACCCCTACTCAGGGGGGCTGGATGCCTACCACTACCACCACCCCTACTCAGGGGGGGCTGGATGCCTACCACTACCACCACCCCTACTCAGGGGTGCCTGGATGCCTACCACTACCACCACCCCTACTCAAGGGGGGGCTGGATGCCTACCACTACCACCACCCGTACTCAGGGGTGCCTGGATGCCTACCACTACCACCACCCGTACTCAGGGGTGCCTGGATGCCTACCACTACCACCACCCCTACTCAGGGGGGGCTGGATGCCTACCACTACCACCACCCCTACTCAGGGGTGCCTGGATGCCTACCACTACCACCACCCCTACTCAGGTGGGGCTGGATGCCTACCACTACCACCACCCCTACTCAGGGGGGGCTGGATGCCTACCACCACCGCTACTCATGGGGGGCTGGATGCCTGTCACTACTACCATCCCCACTCATAGGGGGCTGGATGAATACCACTACCACCACCCCTACTCAGGGGGGCTGGATGCCTACCACTACCACCACCCCTACTCATGGGGGGCTGGATGCCTACCACTACCACCACCCCTACTCAGGGGGGGCTGGATGTCTACCACTACAACCACCCCAACTCATGGGGGGCTGGATGCCTACCACTACCACCACCCCTAATCAGGGGGGGCTGAATGCCTACCACTACCACCACCCCTACTCAGGGGGGCCTGGATGCCCACCACTACCACCACCCCTACTCAGGGGGGGCTGGATGCCTACCACTACCACCACCCCTACTCATGGGGGGCTGGATGGCTGTCACTACTACCATCCCCACTCATAGGGGGATGGATGCCTACCACTACCACCACCCCTACTCAGGGGGGGCTGGATGCCTACCACTACCACCACCCCTACTCATGGGGGGCTGGATGCCTACCACTACCACCACCCCTACTCATGGGGGGCTGGATGCCTATCACTACTACCACCCCTACTCAGGGGGGCTGGATGCCTACCACTACCACCACCCCTACTCATGGGGGGCTGGATGCCTGTCACTTCTACCATCCCCACTCATAGGGGGATGGATGCCTACCACTACCACCACCCCTACTCAGGAGGGCCTGGATGCCTACCACTACCACCACCCCTACTCAGGGGGGGCTGGATGCCTACCACTACCACCACCCCTACTCAGGGGTGCCTGGATGCCTACCACTACCACCACCCCTACTCAGGGGGGGCTGGATGCCTACCACTACCACCACCCCTACTCAGGGGTGCCAGGATGCCTACCACTACCACCACCCCTACTCAGGGGGGGCTGGATGCCTACCACTACCACCACCCCTACTCAGGGGTGCCTGGATGCCTACCACTACCACCACCCCTACTCAGGGGTGCCTGGATGCCTACCACTACCACCACCCCTATTCAGGGGTGCCTGGATGCCTACCACTACCACCACCCCTACTCAGGGGGGGCTGGATGCCTACCACTACCACCACCCCTACTCAGGGGGGGCTGGATGCCTACCACCACCACCACCCCTACCCCTACTCATGGGGGGCTGGATGCCTGTCACTACTACCATCCCCACTCATAGGGGGATAGATGCCTACCACTACCACCACCCCTACTCAGGAGGGCCTGGATGCTTACCACTACCATCACCCCTGCTCAGGGGTGCCTGGATGCCTACCACTACCACCACCCCTACTCAGGGGGGGCTGGATGCCTACCACTAACACCACCCCTACTCATGGGGGGCTGGATGCCAACCACTACCACCACCCCTACTCATGGGGGGCTGGATGGCTGTCACTACTACCATCCCCACTCATAGGGGGATGGATGCCTACCACTAACACCACCCCTACTCAGGGGGTGCCAGATGCCTGTCACTACTACCATCCCCACTCATAGGGGGCTGGATGCCTACCACTACCACCACCCCTACTCAGGGGGGGATGGATGCCTACCACCACCACCACCCCTAAACATAGGACGAGAAATGCATGACACAACCAGCATACTCCAACATACGGAATGTCTGAAAATACAACCCCCCAACACCATGACAAGCGTGGGTAGTCTGTGTCAAATGCCCACAACACTGAACATGTCATTGAGCATACAATGTGACCCCCTATCACATGTGTCACACATAAATGTGTGTGGCCTCCACAATGCAAGCAGACCATGACCACTGTGGCAATGGGGCATAACACCCATCACCACAGTGACCAAAAGGTAAGTGTGGGGCCCATAGCTGAAGCCCATATTGAACATTGTGACAATGGGGCCTAACCCCCCCTCATCACAGTGACCAAAAGGCAAGTGTGGGGCCCATAGCTGAAGCACATATTGAACATTGTGACAATGGGGCCTAACCCCCCATCATCACAGTGATCAAAAGGCAAGTGTGGGGCCCATAGCTGAAGCACATTTTGAACATTGTGTCAATGGGCTCTAAACACCCATCACCACAGTGCCCAAAAGGTAAGTGTAATAATGGTAAAAGCTGCAAATGCCAAACAGCATGGATGATTCCTGGTCACAGAACAACAAACACATCAGTGGCATTGTAGTGCTTGTGTCCCATAGCAACATACATTGGGTGAGGCAAACAGTGCAGTGCAAATAAGATATACCTTTCGCCATGTGCAGACAAACATCACCCATGGGGGCTGACATTGTCAACATCCCTCAATAACACAATGACAGAAGTGACCATCATAATGCAGCCCCACATATCTGCACCAATGGACACAGAAATGTAGATATCCTTTGGAGACTGTAGATGTCAGGTGAACAAATACCATACCATGGCAGCAATGGGACATACAACCCATGATCATTGTGCTGACTGATGACCTAGGAGTCCCAGGGACAGCAGGGGAAAGCCAACAAACAACATACAGCCAATGGCACACTAAAGATATGCCAATGCAGTGGTGCAGATGCACAAACACAAACAGGCAGCCTCACACTGCAGATCAAACACAACAGGTGATGGGGGGGTGTGCCAGTGTCCCCAGGCAACCACACAACACATGAGGAGGCCTGATTCACAATTACACAGATGTGTATACAGTGCCACACAAAAGTAACTCATGGATCGGATTCCCCTATGTGGGCAAACAGGCATTGTTAGATGAGAGGGAGCCCAAATTACACATGTCACACAAGCTCGTAGGAACAGCAAATAACACAGCAATAGACAGACCCACCACAGCACTACCCCCAGGGACCCCACATCGTGGTGACCATGGCCTGCATGATGATCCCACTGTGATAACAAAGCTAGATGTCGTTCACACTGTGAACCACAGTCATGTGTCCTGAGCAACAATTTACCATCACACCTACACAAGCACAAATCAATCAGCACGGCCTGTCAGCCAAGGCCAACATGGAGGTAGGGGTCTAGCCGTGCAACAACTCTCATTTGCACACACTCAACACCACACACCTTGATCTCCAACAATGTGCAGCAGTGAAGCTCACATGGACTGGTGACATTGCACATGCACCCATGACAATCCCAGGGGTGGTGGTGGGAACTAAGGTGCAGAAACCCATCACACATGGCCAGTCAAGAAGACTCGTGAATGTCTGACACACTGCACAGTACGCTGTACATGGGCATGATGTGAAATCCACCACAAACAATGTGATCCCGGACACAGACACACACCAATGAAGAAGTCAAGGTCACCCACAAAGAACACACTTAGACAACTTCCAACATTGCAGCTCTGACCAAGAGGAGTGGCAGCAGTCACACACACAACGTGTCACAATCACTGAAAGCTAACACAAACTGGAAATTACATGACTTGTGTAACCAACAAGTACCAAGGGGAATCCTGACTGTGTCTCATCTGCGTTAGCCCACAAACTCAGCCCTGACAGCAAACACACCTATGGATGACACCCTGATGACCAGTAATGTGCCATGCACCCACATCCCAGAGAACCCAGGGCGAAGAGTTGGGTGGAACATAGGTCAACTCAGCAAGCATCACAAACAGGAACATCACTAGGGATCCCAGCCTGTTTTGCAAAATGGAAGTTAACACACACAGACATGCTCACACAACACACACCTTGGGCTCAGGCAATGTCACAGAATTACACATTGCCATGAGGGCACTCCAGTCCTGTGTAAGGAAAGCTGTGCCATACGTTGTCTCTGCAGGGCTCTATCATATCAGCAGTACACTTGGTCACTCAGTCAACAATTAGCACAAAATGAAGGCTCTCGTCACATCAGCCTGGTCATGGCAGTGTCACCGACACCATCTGCACAGATCCAACACACATGTATAGCAAGTTGCACTGATCACACAGATGAGTTCTTCCCCATTGATGCTCAAACTTGCATGTCCAGTGGAGATGGTCACACGGTCAGGGAAATAGACAAATTGAACAATGGCAAGCACAATAGATGTGCAGGGGTGTAAGCCACAGATGTGATATTGCAAATAAATGTAGGAAATCCCATTGCCAAATATTGAAAACATGACACCCTCTCATTGCTGCAAAGGATGACATGGATACACACCAGGATAGGACACATTCCCCCTGGACCACATGGGGTCCTGCACAGTAACACTTCATTTTCCTGATATCAAAAATCACCATCAGTGCAGCAAGGGCACAGTTAGCATCATCAACATCATGTACATCAGAAGCAAAACCACTAGAGAACAGAAAGTAGCTTTATTCAGCATTTATGTGTGAAGTAGTGAAAGTCCAGAAATATAACAAAGGCCAATGGCCAGTCCATAACAATAGTCCAAACAGGGTGACAGTGCCAGATGTCACCCTTTGCATGCCTGCACTGATATGGAGCAGGGACATTCCCCTCGGAGGGGCATACGGGGGGCAGGCCAGGCACCGCAGGGACAGGATCAGGGCTCACCAGAAAGAGGCAGGGAAGGGGTGGTGGGTGCTGGAGAGTCACTGACAACTGCAGTGGAGCGTCTGACATGGTGTGTGCCGGCACAACTGTGGGGCATGAGTCAGATGGTGTGGGTGCCGGCACGACTGCAGTGGGCTGTGCAGATGGAGTTGACAGGTTCCCCACTGCAGTGCCCAAGTCAGACAGGGTGGTAGTGGACTCCACTGCAGTGCCTATCTCCAGGGGAGTAGAATGGGGTACAGGTAAGGTTGGCAGGACAGAGGGGAGGACACGCTCTCCACACCAGTGGCACAAACAAGCGCAGCGGGGGTGTGGTGCTGGAAGAGCAAGTGGTAGGGGAGAAGGCCGGATCTTTCTGGGGATGGTGTATCTGTGGGTGGGGGAACCTGGGGCTGGGTGTGGGGGGGAACCTGTGGAGTGGGGGCCTGAGGGACGGAGGAAGGAGACTTGGTGGTTGAGCTGCAGGGTGGTGGCGGGGTCTTGCTCTTCCGGGTCCAGGGGACTTGCGGATGGGGGCCTCAGTCTGTCTGCGCCTGGGGAGGGTGTCCGGGGGTGAGGGGCACTCCCCTCTGTGTGGGTGGACTTCCTCTTCCCCCTGTATGCTGGATCAGCTGGATTGGAGGGGAAGAGTCCGAGGTCACAGAGGAGGAGCTGCTGTGTAGGTGGGGTTGCAGGTGAGGCAAGGGAAGGGGCCTTGGAGGGAGAGGTATCGGAGGACTGCGGAGTGACTGTGGATGCCTGTGTGTGTGTATGTACCCCTTCCCCTGTGGGTGTGGTATCAGTCCCCTGAGGATGCCTGTGTGCACGTCTTGTTTTTGTGGTGGGTGTGTCTGTGCTGCTCGTGTCTGTGTGTTTGGGTGAATGTGCAGGTGTGCATGTGCTTGGGACAGGTAGGGTGCCAGGAAGTGTGGATGGGGCAGAGGTAGGAGGGGTGAGGGACTGTTGGAGGAGGGACACTGCTGCCATCAGGGAGGAGTCCATGGACCTATTGCTCCTCTGTAGGGCAGACATGCCCGATGAGATGCCCTCCATGAACGACACCAGCTGAGTCAACAGAGTGGTGTGTGCATGGAGGACACTCAGCATTGCTGTCTGCCCTACATGGAGCTGGCGAAGTAGGTACAAAGACTCCTCACTCAGGGCAGCAGGGGACACAGGGGCAGGGGCTGCGGTGCCTGGCACGAAGGAGACATGCTCCAGAACACGGGAGCCTCCACGGACCTCTGGAATGGGAGCCGATGGGAGGGCGGTGGTGGTGATGGTGGTGGTGGCGGGGACAGCAATAGTAGCTGGGGTGTGGTGGCTGCTGACACCCGCCTCCACAAGGGAGTCATCCTCCGAGCTGCTGTGGTCCTCAGCTGAGGTGGATGGTGCTGAGGACTCCTCGGTGTGGCTCCCCTCGCCCTCCGTGCCACTGGGTCCCTCCGACCACTCCTCGGCTGCTGACCCAGTCTGGCTCTGCGGCTCCTCCTGGTCCGTGGAGCTGTCCCCTCCTGTGGCCGTGGATGTTTCTGCAAACAATTAGGGAAACAGACAGACATCAGTCACCTGCACTAACCGCACAAAACCACAGTAAGTACAGCACATTACAGAGCAAGCCCTGGCATCCTTAGTTGAACATTGCCAAAAGTGCCCAAACAGAGTAGGAGAAGCCAATTGTCAGTCTGATGGTCAACCATGGCACTCACATCCCTCCTGGCCTTGCACCCATCGGTCTGGTGTCTGTCAGAAGGCAATACCCCAGTGTGGACACATGCACCACCTACACAGTAGTTGGACAGTGCAGAGAACACGGTGAAGTATGTGAACATGCACACATCACAACTCTTGCCACTGAGTCAGTACAGGTGTCCGGATAAAGGGATGACCAGAGTCTATATTTGAAATGCATGTGATGCATACCAGCACCAGACACCATGATGCACCCATGTCCTGATAGTCAATGCCACAATGGGCTGCATGTAGCACATGTCACTCCCCTGCAGGATCACTCTTAGGAAGTTTAATGCCATGGCACAGGCATGCCTGCAAAGTCATACATCACTGTCTCCAGTCACATGGGCAGGGCAGCCAGACAACAACAGTCTGCACTGTGTCACAATTCTAGGTCATGGGGAATGCAAGTCCTGTAGCTGACAAGTGCACATGTCCATCCCCCACAAACCACATCATCTGAACTCTTATTTGTCCATGTCATACCAATTGGACATATGGGAGACATAGAACACAACACTCGGAACCTGAGCACCTCACAGTCTGCTGTGAATGGGAAACAGCTGCCTGGACTTCACATTCGCATACCCCAGTCTGCACAGTCAAGTGATCAAACACCTATATGTCACACGAGTATCGTCTCCTATGGTCACATCTCCAGTGGCATGCTGAGCCCTAACCGATAAACACCCCAGTGGTCCAGACAACGAAGCCACAGCACAATGACACAGAGGCAGACACCTGAGGGAACATTTCACTGAGCACAACGTGTCAGCTGATACACGGGAGTGGGAGTACAGAGTGTATTGTATGGCCTGGAGTAGGCATGACTGTCCTGCTCCACGTGAAAGAGGGATGAGCCCTGGACAGGAGGCAGGTGGCTAAGCATGTGTGACACACTTGATATACATACTCCTGAGGCCCAAACATTGTTCCAACCCGCAGCATGGGTGTGTGCCAAATACCCCAGGCACATGTGGTGAATCAGATCAGCAATTGGACCACATATCAAAGTTACACACAGATTAAATGTCAGAACTCAGGCATTGTGTAAGCAATGGACCCACCCATGAAGCCCACAACAAAGTAACAGGAACAAATGCTGTCCCCCACCTTGAGCTAAGCAAAATGCAAGGACACAGTACCCAAGTGACACAATTTCCTGACTGTAAGGGCCACACCTGGGTATCAGATGAGGAGTGGGCAGTGCACAATTGAGGGACATGGGTCCTGGACCACATAACTGATGTACTGTGGAAGTTTAACCAGGCCAGAGGAGGGCACATAGCATGTCAGACAAAGCTCACAGTGCAGTCATGGACTCACCCCCTCCTTGCTGCTGTCTGCCCTTCAGCTGCCCATCCAGATCAGGGAAGACCACCGCCAGGATCCTGAGCATGTGGGGGTCAGGGTCCGGTGTCCGCCCCTCCTGCGAGGAGGCGACAGCTTCAGCTGGACCCTTGCGATCCTCCGGGTCCAGCCCGAAGGTCCTGCCACCTCTTCTGGCAGTTGCGGATCCTGCGCCTGTAGACCCCCACGGATCTCACTGCCCGGGCGATGTCCAGCCATATTTCTTGCTTCTGGTGGGCATCAACCTGTGAGGATGACAAAGTGTAAAGGCCATTACTACACATGCAACAAATCAGTTTTCACACATTTGGATATACATGTCTCAATCACAGGGGCACATGATGTACACGGGCAGTGCAAGGATGGCTATGAACAGTTTGCCAGCAGTTACTACATGGTATCATTGCCTGGGAAGTCAAACCTTGTTTGAATGCACTGTTACTGCACTATACCTGTTCAGTGCATGTAACTACACACTATGGGGTGTGACAACTACTCAATGAGCCTGCTAGCCAGTGGCCTGCAGACTGTAAGTCTGGCTAGTCAGAGAACATGCACATTTGTAAGGCAGTGGACAGCACACTCACCTGCTCCCCTGGTTTCCCATACAGCTTACTGTACTGTGGAAGGAGGCTGTCCAGCAGGGCCTGGTTCTCCTCAGCGCTGAAGGCTGGGGCTCTCTCCACAGTACGTGCCATTGCAGGATCCAGAGGATGTAGTGACAGCAGCAGTGGTGGTGGCAGATGTCGTCCTGGAGCATGTAGTGCAGGCAAGTGAGCCCTCAGGGGAACAGCCATAATTATATGTGTGCTGCTGAGGCAGATACTGTCCCATGTGTCCAAAGTGATAGGTCCAAGTCGTTTGCATCTTCTGAATCTGGCCAATCCATGGAATTGCACCACTTACACACGCCCACAGCATCCTTCAAAAGTTCAACTTCATGACACCCATGCATTTGCAACATTGTTGTGGGTGGCCAACTGAATTCACAGCATCAGACTCGTTAAACATTCGCAAACGCGTCCGTTGCCATGCCAGGCCATAGCCAATGCGTGCGCACCGATCGGTCCATTGCTGTACAATGCGTATTCCGGGTACAACGCGTACCCGCACACAACAGATTCAATGGACAGTGCGTGCACACCGATCGGTCCATTGCTGTACAACGCGTATTCCGGGTACAACGCGTACCCGCTCACAACAGATTCAATGGCCAGTGCGTCCACACCGATCGGTCCATTGCTGTACAACGCGTACCCACACACAACAGATTCAATGGCCAGTGCGTGCACATCGATCGGTCCATTGCTGTACAACGCGTACCCGCACACAACAGATTCAATGGCCAGTGCGTGCACACCGATCGGTCCATTGCTGTACAACGCGTATTCCGGGTACAATGCGTACCAGCTCACAACAGATTCAATGGCAGTGCGTGCACACCGATCGGTCCTTTGCTGTACAATGCGTACCCGCACACAACAGATTCAATGGCCAGTGCGTGCACACCGATCGGTCCATTGCTGTACAACGCGTATTCCGGGTACAACGCGTACCCGCTCACAACAGATTCATTGGCCAGTGCGTGCACACCGATCGGTCCATTGCTGTACAACGCATATTCCGGGTACAACACGTACCCGCTCCCAACAGATTCAATGGACAGTGCGTGCACACCGATCGGTCCATTGCTGTACAACGCGTCCCCGCTCACAACAGATTCAAAGGGCCAGTGCGTGCACACCGATCGGTCCATTGATGTACAACGCGTACCCGCTCACAACAGATTCAATGGCCAGTGCGTGCACACCGATCGGTCCATTGCTGTACAACGCGTACCCGCTCACAACAGATTCAATGGCCAGTGCGTGGACACCGATCGGTCCATTGCTGTACAACGCATATTCCGGGTACAACGCGTACCCGCTCACAACAGATTCAATGGCCAGTGCGTGCACACCGATCGGTCCATTGCTGTACAACGTGTACCCGCACACAACAGATTCAATGGCCAGTGCCTGCACACCGATCGGTCCATTGCTGTACGACGCTTCCCTGTACAGGTCTCTCGCATATGTCACCATGCTTGTCACTGGTGAACGTATGCCAGTAACATATACTTGCCAGGGACTCAGGGGCACACCTACATCACCACAGCCTGTCCACACTGTATCCTAAGGCATGTAAGGCTGCATTACCTTTTCTGTGTATGGGGGTCAACATGTGGTTTTGGGGTGGCACTTGGGGGCAGCCACTCCCAGGCTGTGCACGTGTTCATGGGGACAGGTTCCTTTGTGTGTTGTGCACATGACCACTGTGATGTGCAACTGTTCATTTCAGAGCATGTGGCATGGTCACATTTCCAGGTTGTGTATGTGTATGTCATGTCACATACCCCTGAGTCCCATGTGGGATGGTATGTACGTCACAGGGTGACCCATTGCCACAATAGTGATGGCCCTCCACAGTCTGTGTGCATGTTGTGTTTACAATGTCTCTGATTCCATGTGCACAATGGGAGACGGTCTCCACATCCACATTGTTTGTGCATGGACTTTGATGTTGTGCGTGTGTGTGTCACAGACGTCCATGTCTGTCCTGCCGAGGCAACAGGGAGCACTACCTGTGGGGGTCATGGTTGTTTTGCTGTGGTGTATTCATGATGCACCATGTCATGCCAGTGTCCATGTGGCAATACAGGGTCTCTGGGAATCTACCTGTCAATGAGCTGTGATGCCTGGGGCACATCTGTCCTCACATGTCACTGTGGTGTGTGTTTGGAACGTGACAGCAGTACATGGGTACTGTGACACAGCCTAATGATATCCCATAGCACAACCTGGGACTTGCTGAGGACACATGTTGAACTGTGATGTTCGATGTTGTCCATTTTGGTGCCATACATGTCCTTACGGAACGGCACACACATCATGTACTTGTGTCTCGTAATGATGTATCATGTGATATTGAGTCTGGTCTATGCCACATATGTGGGGTGACTGACAATCTTTCTTTCCTCACCTATGCACTGCAGGGCACCAGCTGTCCCTAGACCATTCCCTGACCTTGCAACAATGGTGGAACGTGACTGCATCCGACGGTACCGCTTCACCAGGCAGCTGATTGAGGATTTGGCAGTGCGCTTGGCCCCACATTTGCAGCCTGGCCGGTCGTACCCTACAGCGCTGACCCCCAAGGTGAAGGTGATGGCAGCCCTACACTTCTTTGCCACTGGTACCTTTCAACACACTGTGGCGTCTGCTGGTGGGATGTCACAGACTATGTTCAGCCGTGTGCTACGCGATATTTTGGAGGCAATGTTGAGATGCCTGAACCAGTACATCTATTTCCCTAAACGTCAACAACTCACTGACGTCAAGAGTGACTTCTATGCCCTGGGGAGGATTCCACATGTCTTTGGCTCCATTGATGGTACACATGTGGCTTTGGTACCACCACAGGCACATGAGCAGGCATACAGGAACCGTAAACATTATCACTCGGTCAATGCTCTGGTGGTATGTCTTGCAGATATGAGCATCTCACATGTGTGTGCACATTTCCCTGGTTCGGCACACGATGCCTTCGTGATGAGGAGTAGTCGCATCCCGAGGATGATGTCACAGATGCGGAACCAGCGTGCCTGGCACGTCGGTGTGTACTGACTTTGTACCATTGTGTGTGTTCTGCTATGTTGTATTCCGCACTCTTTTCCAACTCAGCTAATGTGCAATTGTCTGTCTGTAGGTGACTCCGGATACCCCAACATGCTGTGGTTGCTGACACCCCTCAGGAACCCTGTGACACCAGCACAGATGCGCTACAATGAGGCACATGGTCGGACCAGGAGAGTGATTGAGCGGACATTTGGTCTCCTGAAGAGCCGCTTCCGCTGCCTGGACAAGACAGGAGGGGCCCTCCCATATGCCCCAGCAAAGGTGTGCAAGATTGTCATCGTCTGCTGCATGCTACACAACCTGGCAGTGCAGAAGGAATTGCCTCTCATCCTGGATGACGATGACCAACATCCGCCACCTGTGGAGGATCCTGGCCTTGGCCACGATGCCAGTGATGATGATGATGATGATGATGGTGATGTCCGCACACAGCTCATTACCAGCTTCTTCAGCTGAATGTGAGTATCCAGAGATGTCATGTCAATGATTTGAGATTGCATGATATGTGTTGGTGGTGCTCTGTTGCTGTTTGAGTGTGGCCATGTGCTACTTGACTGTATGCGTGCAGCAATGTGTCCTTACAGGTAGTCTGTTCTCCCCAACAGTGTTGACATGCTAACTTGGTTTTGTGTAGGTATCTTGTGACATGTATTGGGCATGAGTATTGCAGTTCTGTCCTGTTCTTCAGTGCTTTTAACTGTGTGTCATGTCTGTCCTTCACAGGGTGCTTTCAGAGTTGTTTGGTCAGCTCGGATCCCCGACACCATGATTCAACTTCCAGGGTGGAGGCAGTCGTTTCCCTACAGGTGATGTGCCCCACACCCCTGGACTTCCTTTCTTCTACACTTGTTGACTGTATGGCCACTGCCATGTGGGATTACCTTGCATCTGTAGTGGAAACAACATGTTGCAAATGTGTAATAAACCTGTGCTTCGCTTTGGGATGTGCGTTGTCTGTGGTCACACCTCGACTGACATTTGCTTACTGCACCTGTGGGCTAGTTAACACAGACTCTGAATAGGTGTGGTGTCTGTGCATTCCAGAATATTTCCTGGCAACATCAGTGTAGGCGATGAGTCCGATGGCCCTACGTGTGTATGTGTTGTGTGGCCCTAGTGGTGTGTCTCCCTCATATGTGTCACGTCGCCATGACTCACATGACGGTGTTGTACTTGCTGTGGCAGTTAGCTTGCATGGTGTCATTTGGCAGTTCATCATCTCCGTGACAATAACAATGTTGGAATAACAACAGAGGCAAGTATGGTGTATTGGTGAGTTTATTACATAGATGTGTGAGGTTAGTGCACAGGATGGTGGGTGCTGTACATTGGGATTGGAATCCAAAGTTCCCAGATGAGTTGGAAGTCTTGGTAGCAGAAATGTCCAGGGTAAAGTCAACAGTGATCTGATACATTAGTCCAACTTGAACTCCCCATGTCATGTGGGTGAGTTGTGTTGCATTCAACAGGGTGAACAGTTTGCACACAAAGGAGATTTTCCAGAACAGGTGTTGGCTTCCTGGGGGATGTACATGGCCATCGACCTCTCAGTTTTCCTTCCTCGGACGACCACCATGATGCATGCCACCCTTGCAGTGGGTTCAGGTTGACTCTCAGGATGTCAGTCAGTGGTGTCCTGCTGTTGGTTGGTGCCCAGGTCCCAGCAGGGCCTGGTACTCCCCACAACAGAGCACCATTGTCAGCCATCTCGTCAGTTGTTATCCACTCTCTGTGATGTGAGCATTGTTCAGAGTGGTGTTGATGGGCCAATTGTGAGGCTGAGCAATATCTGTGACTACAACTCTCATCATGCTGTTGCCTACACCCCCTTCCCGGCATGCCCATACTTCCTTCCTTTTGACTCTGCTTCCCTGTGGGGTAGTGTGCCTGTGCTGCCAGGATGGCTGACGGTGTTGTCCTGGCGTTTGTTTGGCTTCAAGTCCCAAAGGTGTCCCTGTGCTTCACACAGCATAACCCAGTGTGGTGGTTCTTTGTGGGATATTAAATTAAAGTGTGAGGCATTGCATTCTCCTATGTGAGTTGTGTGGAGTTTGTGTTGAGGGGGTGTGTGGGAAAAGCTGCTTGTAACTATGGTCAGAGCTGTCAGTCCTCCTTCCCACCCAGCCAGATATCCCACCATGGAACGTGCTTCCATTGCAGGGAGTGCAATTTGGCTTTCAGGATGTCAGTCAGTGGTGTCCTGCTGTTTGTTGGTGCACAGTTCCCAGCAGGGCCTTGTGCTCCCACAGCAGTCCCCAGTGTCCGCCATCTTGTCAGTTGTTTTCCACTCCCTGTGATGTGAGCATGGTTCAGAGTGGTGTTGATGGGCCAATTGTGAGGGTGACCAATGTCTGTGACTACAACTCCCATCATGCTATTGCATACACCCCCCTTCCCAGCATGCCCATACTTCCTTCCTTTTGAGTGTACTGTAGGAGAGTAGGATCTGCTTCACATGGGTACCCCCACTTTTTGCTGATGCTTCACTGTTTTTCGACCTTAGTCTGGCTGGGGCCCTGCTAATCAGAACCCCAGCCTAGCTGCTTCCTCTCTAAAATGGTTTCCATGTGCCTTAGGCACATCTCTGATTGGAATCTGGAGTGCCCTTATAAGTCCCTAGTATATGGTATACTATGTACCCAGGGCATAGGTACCTCAGAGGCCTACCAGGGGCTGCAGCATGTATTGTGCCACCCCTGGAAGGCCATCCAAACTGACACCACAGGTCTGCTACTGCAGCCTGGGTAAGGTGGTGCATGCACCCCTTACTGTGATATAGGCTACCTATATCACTATATACATACACACATATAAACCTATAAGTCACTCCTATGGCAGGCCTTATCAATCCTGAAGGCAGAGTGCGTGGTTCCTATGTGAGAGGGTGCCCCTGCATGAGCAGGGCCCCTCTGCAGCGTTCGGAGACCCTTCTCTGATGCTGTTTGTAGTGCAGCCTGACCATATACTCTTAAGCGCATTATAACCTCGCGTTAAATGCTAACTTTGGGATGGCTGCACGGAAACATGTCGTGTTTGGTGTCAAACATCTTGGAATACTACCCCCCGCCAGTTCTGGCGGCGGGGGTAGCATTCCACCCTTCTAGAGGGAAAGACATGTACACACCGGTATGCCCGGTACTGACTTTCCAAGCCCTGGCATCACAAAATGGATGCCGCTGCCACAGACACGAGTCTGGCCTCCTGCTGCTGACCGAAACTCCGGCAGGGGAGGCCTGGACAATAGGTTTCCTGTCCCAGGGAGGTGTGACCACCTCCCCAGACAGGATAGTGTGTATTGGGGCTGGGCGGGAGCACTCTCTGGTGCTTTGAAGTCCTGCACTGGGGGCACACTTGGTGTCCCTGTGCATACCCCAGTTCAAACCGGCTCAGGGGCTTCCAGCCCCTGCTCTGGCACGAAACTGGACAAAGGGAAAGGGGTGTAACCACCCCTCTGCCCTGACCCTCCCATAGGTGGGGTCACAGAGTATGTCCAACCCCCTACCTTAGTATAAGTAAGGGAACCCAGTCCTTAGGACTTTAGATTTACCTGGACGAAACTCTGATACAGAATCCTGGACCTTCGACGCTCTACTTTAAGATTAGAGGACTGAAGAATCTCCCTTGGGGTCAAGGAGTGACTCCCCTGCTTGGCAGGCACCAAAGAAGCAATTGTCCGGTCTGCATCGCTGAAGCTCCCGTCGGACGCCGAAGTCTTTGCATCACCAGAGGTGGATTTCCAGACTTCCCCGAGGCTGCCCTGAGTCCCCAGCAAAGCTGAGGCCCGTAGCTGTCGTGGGTAACGTGGAACCGTGACCCCTGGACACCGAGCGCATTTGCAAGTGCATCCTCTTCTGGGTCTCCCACGAAGTCGTGCTTTGGGCTCCGAGTAGCCCCAGCCTCCAGCACCAACTGCACTGAAGATCACTGGCCTCCACTCCACGAGTGTCCTGTGAGCCAGCTCCACGTGCACCGTCTCGAGGCTCCTTTGCGGTCGCTAGTCCATTGGCTAGTAGGCCCTCCCGAAGGCCAATCTTTTTCTGCTTGGGCTCCCTGGTTGCTCCAGGTGTGCCCTGACTTATCCTCGCTGGGTGAGTCCCCCAGACCTTGCTGGTCTGCAACATCGTCCTTCTTTGCTTTCCACGAGACTTGCCGTTGCCAAGGCTTGTTGGGTCCAATCCGGTCGCCGACACCCCTGCAATCGACAGACGTCGTGGGACAGCTCGAATCCAGCTCCTGGTTGTCGTCGACACCTCCTGGACCTCGTGGCTGAAGAGTCAAGATGACCATCAACCTACCTGAAGCACTCGACATCGGTGGGCATCTGCTCATCGCCTTCCTGGTCACTGGCTAGTGACCCAGACTCTGTCCCCTCTGCTTTCAGGTTCTTCAGATCTTCGATCCACCTTTGGATCCACCCGAACACTTTCGACTTGGTCGCCAGCAGCACTTTGCAGCAGATCGCCATAGAAAGCGACAGACGAAACCCGACCCCGAAAGACACCTATGCACCCGGCTTCCCTGGGTGAGGTAACTCGAGTACTCCGGTGCTCCCGTGGGTATAGACACTAGAACAGCCTAGTTCTCAAAGGGTTTGCTCCAAGTCCTCCTCTAAGTGTCCCTTTTCTTTTAAATTCTAATCGCGACTTTCCCCATAGAAGTTAACGGTGGTTCGCGGTTGTGTTCATACACTGCACGCGTCCCCGTGGGTCCCCTGTGTCACTGCCTTGGGTGGTTCCTTGTGGTCCAAGCACTTCTACAGGCTCTAGGCCTTGTGTCTAGCTCAGTCGTGGTTCTTATACCACTTTATTGGTATATGGTTTGGTACGCCCCTGGGGCTCAAACGTGTATTTGTGCTATTACTGTAGATAACTAACTCGTAACGTATGTACTTCGAACTCTAGCCTCATAAAGAGACTAGAGGGGTGTGTTTAGTAATAAATACATATATTTTGAATATATACCTGGTGTGGTCCTCTTTCATTTGGTCACTCAAGAGATTATAGACTGGTAAAACAAGCTGCTTTACATTCCTTCAAGACTTAGCCTGAAGGCTGCTCTCCATAGCTACCACTAGGATAGCTTTCAATAAAGGTTGTCTTTAACCTATCTCCAATAAGGGGTTGTTTGGACTGGTGCAAGGTGCCCACTATAATTAGTGGACAGCATATGCCAGGCCAACTTCTCACATTGGTGTGCAGCGTGTGGGATTCCAGCTTGCTATTGTTTTACCAGATAATCTCAATTGAATTGATCAACTGAAAACCACTAAGGGTACCTAAGGTACATATAATCAAGCTTAGTAATACAGTAAGTTCTACTGAACTTAGAGTTGTGTGTTAAGGGACAGCACACCCTTTCTACAACTCAAGAGAGTTTAGTAGGCCACACTAGAGTAGGTAGTGCATACACCACACCTCACTAGTGATGTCTTCAAAGCCAGGACCCAGTGAGTCCTTGCCAGAAGCCAGTGGGCTTCTTCCCTCCAAGTATGATAAACTCCCATTCTTGGAATTGAGAGCCTTATGCACTACTAGGAAGTTGAAGACAGGCAAAAGTGCCAGCACCCAGCACCTCAGGGAGGTGTTACTAGCTGATGATCTCAGCAGGCCCCTAGGGTCTGAAGGGGTAGGCAAGGAGGGTGGGGCAGAAGATGAGGGAGGGGCCAGGGGTGAAGAAACCCAGGACCCCCCTCTGAAACTGGCCAGGAAGGTGAAAATGACCTTGTCCTGGAGAATCCAATTCCTCCTGTGGAGGAGGAGGAGGGAGAGGATCAGACTGACCTCCCCTTTGTCCCCCAGGAAGAGTTCTGAGTGTGCCCAGAAGGTCTAGGTCTCCTTCTCAGGAGTCTAACCACTCTGACACCTCAATAGGGTCCTCTGTCTCCTC
This sequence comes from Calotriton arnoldi, assembly GCA_963921515.1. Lineage (NCBI taxonomy): Eukaryota > Metazoa > Chordata > Amphibia > Caudata > Salamandridae > Calotriton > Calotriton arnoldi. The sequence continues at coordinate 1,891,658 of CAWUFW010001414.1, forward strand.
TCATAGGAGGGAATCCTCTCATGAGAGAAGAAAGAGACTGATTCAATATGAGCAAACTCAGCTTGAACTCAGGAAACAGCAATTGGCTATAGACAGGGAGTCCCTAGATCTCTATAGAGAGAGACAAAAGTTGGGACTAGAGTCCCATGGTGGCAGCAGTTTCCCCAAAGATAGGGAAAGGTCTTATGACCATAGAAACCTGAGCAAGATTGTCCCTCCCTACCAGAGTGGGGATGATATCCACAAATGGATAACTGCTCTAGAGAGGGCCTGTAAAGTACAGAGGGTCCCTCAGGAGCAGTGGGCAGCAATCTTGTGGCTCTCCTTTGCAGACAAAGGTAGAGACAAGCTCCTCACTGTTAGAGAGGAGGATGCTGATAATTACAAAGTCTTGAAGAGTGCTCTGATTGATGGGTTTGGCCTAACCACTGAACAATACAGGTTAAAGTTCAGGGATACCCAAAAGCACAGACTCAAGACTGGGTGGACTTTGTTGATTGTTCTGCCAAGGCTCTGGAAGGTTGGTTATTGGGCAGTAAGGTATGTGACTTCACAGGATTGTACAATCTGATAATGAGGGAGCAGATTCTTAATAACTGTCAAAATCAGCTGTTGCATCAGCACCTGGTAGACTCTGATCTGACCTCTCCCCAAGAATTGGGAAAGAAGGCAGACAAATGGGTCAGAACCAGGGTGAAGCAGAAGGTACAGAACCAAGGTGGTGACCCTAAGAAGCAAGATTCGAAAACCTCTGATAAGGGTGGGGAGAAGGGTAAAGATCAAAAGTCTTCACAAGGCCCCCAAAAATCTTCTTCAGGTGGGGATTCACAGTCTACCAAAGGGAAAGGCCAAAGAAAACCATGGTGCAAGGTCTGTAAGCAAAAGACCCACTGGACCAGTGATTGCACCAAGTCCAAAGACTCGACTCCAGCCCCCACCAATGCCCCTAAGGCACCTGCTCCCCCTAGTGCAGTTACAGTTGGTGGTGGGACTACACAAGCCAAGGGTTTAGTAGGGTTGACCCTGGGTAAAGAGATGAGCTCTGACCTAGTCAGAGAACTCACTCAGGCTGTCCTAGTCTGTGATGGAGGCATGGATATGACCTCCTCTGTGAGTCCCAGTAATCTGGGCAAGTACAGACAACAGCCTTTAATCAATGGAAGAGAGGCTTTGGCATTTAGGGACACAGGGGCAAGTGTCACCATGGTGACACAAGACCTTGTGAATCCTGGGCAGATTATACTTGGTGAAATGTACCAAGTGACCAATGCTAGCAACGTCAGAACAGACCATACTCTGGCAGTTGTTAACTTCTCCTGGGGAGGGGTAACTGGCCTTAAGAAGGTTGTGGTAAGTGCAGACCTACCCGTTGAATGCTTGCTTGGCAATGACTTAGAAACTTCAGCTTGGGCAGAAGTGGAGCTCAGGACCCATGCAGAAATGCTGGGGATCCCTGCAGATGTGTTTGCTGTGACCAGGTCACAAGCCAAAATGTCTAGCACTGAACAGGCCTTGGATTCTGGAATAATGGACCAAGTGCCTTCCAAGAAGAGGAGTAGTAGGGTAAAGGCAGTGCCTTCCCCTTGGCTCAGAAGGAAGATCAATCCCTTGAGGGGGATGATCTCAGTCCTGAGGAAGGAACTGTCCCAGAGGAGCTTGAACCTGAACAGGTTGAGTTCTTGGGGACAGGGGGACCTTCCAGGGCAGATCTGAGCCAGGAGCAGCAGAGCTGCCCCTCTCTTGAACCCCTCAGACAGCAAGCTGCTGCTGAGGCTGCTGGGAAAGCTAGTGGTCCCCATACTGTGTATTGGGATGATGGACTCTTGTACTCAGAGTGTAGAGACCCCAAGCCTGGTGCTACCAGGAGGTTGGTTATACCTCTGAAGTTCAGGGGCTTCCTATTGACCCTAGCCCATGATATTCCCTTAGCAGGTCACCTGGGCCAGAACAAGACTTGGGACAGAATTGTCCCTCACTTTCACTGGCCCCACATGTCTGAAGACACCAAGGAGTTTTGTCGCTCCTGTGTAACCTGCCAGGCCAGTGGCAAGGCAGGTGGCACTACAAAGGCCCCCCTGATACCACTACCTGTGGTGGGGGTTCCCTTTGAAAGGGTGGGGATTGACATTGTTGGTCCCATGGATCCCCAAACAGCATCTGGGCACAGGTTTATCCTGGTGGTAGTGGATCATGCCACCAGGTACCCAGAGGCTATTCCCCTTAGGACCACTACAGCACCTGTGGTGGCAAGGGCCCTCCTGGGAATTTTCTCAAGAGTGGGCTTCCCTAAGGAGGTTGTATCAGACAGGGGTGCAAACTTTATGTCTGGATACTTAAAAGCAATGTGGAAGGAGTGTGGAGTGACTTACAAGTTCACCACACCCTATCACCCACAATGCAATGGTTTAGTTGAGAGATTCAACAAAACCTTGAAGGGCATGATTAAAGGGCTCCCAGAAAAGCTTAGGCGAAGATGGGACATACTCTTGCCCTGCCTTTTATTTGCGTACAGGGAGGTGCCTCAAAAGGGGTTGGCTACAGCCCTTTTGAACTTTTGTTTGGTCACCCTGTCAGGGGTCCACTGTGCTTGGTGAAGGAAGGATGGGAGTTACCTCTCAAGCCCCCAAAGCAAGACATAGTGGACTACGTACTTGGTCTCCGCTCCCGGATGGCTGAGTATATGAAAAAGGCAACTAAAAACCTTGAGGCTAGCCAGGAACTTCAAAAGGCCTGGCATGACCAAAGGCTGTACTGACTGTTTACCAGCCAGGACAGAAGGTGTGGGTGTTGGAGCCAGTGGCCCCAGCAGCTCTCCAAGACAAATGGAGTGGACCCCATACCATTGTTGAGCAGAAGGGTGAGGTTACCTACTTAGTAGACCTAGGAACACCCAGGAGTCCCCACAGGGTTCTCCATGTCAACAGGTTAAAACCATATGTGGACAGGGCAGACATGGGCTTGCTCATGGCTACTGATGAGGGACAGGAGGAAGAGAGTGACCCACTCCCTGACCTGCTCTCACAGAACCCTGATGATGGGTCAGTGGATGGTGTAGCCTTGGCAGGCAGCCTCACTACCCAGCAGCAGACTGATTGCAGACAAGTGCTCAATCAGTTCAGACACATATTCTCACTGACACCCAGTCAGACTACCTGGTGCACTCATGAAGTGGACACTGGGGACAGTCTGCCTATTAAAAATAAGATTTATAGGCAACCTGACCATGTCAGGGACTGTATCAGGACAGAAGTCCAGAAGATGTTGGATTTGGGAGTTATTGAACCCTCAGATAGCCCTTGGGCTAGTCCAGTGGTCCTTGTGCCAAAACCTCACACCAGTGGTGGGAAAAGAGAGATGAGGTTTTGTGTGGACTACAGGGGTCTCAATGCAGTCACTAGGACTGATGCCCATCCAATACCAAGGGCAGATGAGCTAATAGACACTTTGGCCTCAGCCAAGTATCTAAGCACATTTGACCTGACAGCTGGCTACTGGCAGATCAGACTAGCTGATGATGCAAAGCCAAAGACAGCATTCTCAACCCCTAGTGGGCATTATCAATTTGTGGTGATGCCCTTTGGTCTGAAGAATGCACCTGCCACTTTTCAGAGGTTGGTGAATACAGTCCTTACAGGTCTGGAAGCCTATAGTGCAGCATATCTAGATGATATTGCTGTCTTTAGCTCCACCTGGGAGGATCACCTGGTCCACCTCAGAAATGTTTTACAGGCCCTGCAGAAAGCAGGCCTGACTATCAAGGCCACCAAGTGCCAGATAGGGCAGAGTCAGGTTGTGTACCTGGGCCACCTTGTGGGTGGAGGCCAGGTTCAACCACTGCAGAGCAAGATCCAGACCATCATGGACTGGACTGCTCCAACTACCCAGACTCAGGTGAGAGCCTTCTTAGGCCTGACTGGGTACTATAGGAGATTTGTCAAGGGGTATGGATCAATAGTGACACCCCTGAATGACTTAACTTCCAAGAAAATGCCCAAAAAGGTTCAGTGGACAGTTAGCTGTCAAAAGGCATTTGATGACCTGAAGCAGGCCATGTGCACTGCTCCCATTCTACAGAGTCCTGATTACTCCAAGAAGTTCATTGTTCAAACTGATGCATCTGAATTGGGGGTAGGGGCTGTACTGTCACAATTGAATGAAGAAGGTCAGGATCAGCCAGTAGCTTTCATTAGCAGAAGGCTGACCCCTAGAGAGAAACGTTGGTCAGCCATTGAGAGGGAGGCCTTTGCTGTGGTCTGGGCTCTGAAGAAGCTGAGGCCATACTTGTTTGGTACTCACTTCCTTGTTCAAACAGACCATAAGCCCCTCTTATGGCTAAAACAAATGAAGGGTGAAAACCCCAAACTGCTTAGGTGGTCCATTTCCCTACAGGGGATGGACTTCACAGTGGAACATAGACCTGGGAGTAACCATGCCAATGCAGATGGACTCTCTAGGTACTTCCACTTAGAACATGAAGACTTAACTGGGCAAGGTTAGTTTAATGTCCCTACGTTTGGGGGGTTGTGTAGGAGAGTAGGATCTGCTTCACATGGGTACCCCCACTTTTTGCTGATGCTTCACTGTTTTTCGACCTTAGTCTGGCTGGGGCCCTGCTAATCAGAACCCCAGCCTAGCTGCTTCCTCTCTAAAATGGTTTCCATGTGCCTTAGGCACATCTCTGATTGGAATCTGGAGTGCCCTTATAAGTCCCTAGTATATGGTATACTATGTACCCAGGGCATAGGTACCTCAGAGGCCTACCAGGGGCTGCAGCATGTATTGTGCCACCCCTGGAAGGCCATCCAAACTGACACCACAGGTCTGCTACTGCAGCCTGGGTAAGGTGGTGCATGCACCCCTTACTGTGATATAGGCTACCTATATCACTATATACATACACACATATAAACCTATAAGTCACTCCTATGGCAGGCCTTATCAATCCTGAAGGCAGAGTGCGTGGTTCCTATGTGAGAGGGTGCCCCTGCATGAGCAGGGCCCCTCTGCAGCGTTCGGAGACCCTTCTCTGATGCTGTTTGTAGTGCAGCCTGACCATATACTCTTAAGCGCATTATAACCTCGCGTTAAATGCTAACTTTGGGATGGCTGCACGGAAACATGTCGTGTTTGGTGTCAAACATCTTGGAATACTACCCCCCACCAGTTCTGGCGGCAGGGGTAGCATTCCACCCTTCTAGAGGGAAAGACATGTACACACCGGTATGCCCGGTACTGACTTTCCAAGCCCTGGCATCACAAAATGGATGCCGCTGCCACAGACACGAGTCTGGCCTCCTGCTGCTGACCGAAACTCCGGCAGGGGAGGCCTGGACAATAGGTTTCCTGTCCCAGGGAGGTGTGACCACCTCCCCAGACAGGATAGTGTGTATTGGGGCTGGGCGGGAGCACTCTCTGGTGCTTTGAAGTCCTGCACTGGGGGCACACTTGGTGTCCCTGTGCATACCCCAGTTCAAACCGGCTCAGGGGCTTCCAGCCCCTGCTCTGGTGCGAAACTGGACAAAGGGAAAGGGGTGTAACCACCCCTCTGCCCTGACCCTCCCATAGGTGGGGTCACAGAGTATGTCCAACCCCCTACTTTAGTATAAGTAAAGGAACCCAGTCCTTAGGACTTTAGATTTACCTGGACGAAACTCTGATACAGAATCCTGGACCTTCGACGCTCTACTTTAAGATTAGAGGACTGAAGAATCTCCCTTGGGGTCAAGGAGTGACTCCCCTGCTTGGCAGGCACCAAAGAAGCAATTGTCCGGTCTGCATCGCTGAAGCTCCCGTCGGACGCCGAAGTCTTTGCATCACCAGAGGTGGATTTCCAGACTTCCCGAGGCTGCCCTGAGTCCCCAGCAAAGCTGAGGCCCGTAGCTGTCGTGGGTAACGTGGAACCGTGACCCCTGGACACCGAACGCATTTGCAAGTGCATCCTCTTCTGGGTCTCCCACGAAGTCGTGCTTTGGGCTCCGAGTAGCCCCAGCCTCCAGCACCAACTGCACCGAAGATCACTGGCCTCCACTCCACGAGTGTCCTGTGAGCCAGCTCCACGTGCACCGTCTCAAGGCTCCTTCGCGGTCGCTAGTCCGTTGGCTAGTAGGCCCTCCCGAAGGCCAATCTTTTTCTGCTTGGGCTCCCTGGTTGCTCCAGGTGTGCCCTGACTTATCCTCACTGGGTGAGTCCCCCAGACCTTGCTGGTCTGCAACATCGTCCTTCTTCGCTTTCCACGAGACTTGCCGTTGCCAAGGCTTGTTGGGTCCAATCCGGTCGCCGACACCCCTGCAATCGACAGACGTCATGGGACAGCTCGAATCCAGCTCCTGGTTGTCGTCGATTCCTCCTGGACCTCGTGGCTGAAGAGTCAAGATGACTGTCAACCTACCTGAAGCACTCGACATCGGTGGGCATCTGCTCATCGCCTTCCTGGTCACTGGCTAGTGACCCAGACTCTGTCCCCTCTGCTTTCAGGTTCTTCAGATCTTCGATCCACCTTTGGATCCACCCGAACACTTTCGACTTGGTCGCCAGCAGCACTTTGCAGCAGATCGCCATAGAAAGCGACGACGAAACCCGACCCGAAAGACACCTATGCACCCGGCTTCCCTGGGTGAGGTAACTCGAGTACTCCGGTGCTCCCGTGGGTATAGACACTAGAACAGCCTAGTTCTCAAAGGGTTTGCTCCAAGTCCTCCTCTAAGTGTCCCTTTTCTTTTAAATTCTAATCGCGACTTTCCCCATAGAAGTTAACGGTGGTTCGCGGTTGTGTTCATACACTGCACGCGTCCCCGTGGGTCCCCTGTGTCACTGCCTTGGGTGGTTCCTTGTGGTCCAAGCACTTCTACAGGCTCTAGGCCTTGTGTCTAGCTCAGTCGTGGTTCTTATACCACTTTATTGGTATATGGTTTGAGTACGCCCCTGGGGCTCAAACGTGTATTTGTGCTATTACTGTAGATAACTAACTCGTAACGTATGTACTTGAACTCTAGCCTCATAAAGAGACTAGAGGGGTGTGTTTAGTAATAAATACATATATTTTGAATATATACCTGGTGTGGTCCTCTTTCATTTGGTCACTCAAGAGATTATAGACTGGTAAAACAAGCTGCTTTACATTCCTTCAAGACTTAGCCTGAAGGCTGCTCTCCATAGCTACCACTAGGATAGCTTTCAATAAAGGTTGTCTTTAACCTATCTCCAATAAGGGGTTGTTTGGACTGGTGCAAGGTGCCCACTATAATTAGTGGACAGCATATGCCAGGCCAACTTCTCACATGTACTTCACTGTGTGTGAGTGTGACAGCAATGGCAAGATGGCTGACAGTGTGGTCCTGTTGTTTGTTGGTGCCCAGTTCCCAGCATGGCCTTGTGCTCCCCACAGCTGTGGGCAGTGTCAGACATCTTTGAAGTGGCTTCACTCCCTGTGAGGTGTGCATGCTTCAGTGCTAGCTTGCTGGGCCATGTGGGTGGGGGATGTTGAGCTGTGACTACCACTCCCATCATGCTATTGCCTACATCCCCCTTCCCAGCATGCCCATACTTCCTTCCTTTTGAGTGGACTTCACTGTGTGTGAGTGTGCAGCAATGGCAAGATGGCTGACAGTGTGGTCCTGTTGTTTGTTGGTGCCCAGTTCCCAGCATGGCCTTGTGCTCCCACAGCTGAGGCCAGTGTCAGCCATCTTTGAAGTGGCTTTTAACTCCCTGTGAGGTGTGCATGCTTCAGTGCTAGCTTGCTGGGCCATGTGGGTGGGGGATGTTGAGCTGTGACTACCACTCCCATCATGCTATTGCCTACATCCCCCTTCCCAGCATGCCCATACTTCCTTCCTTTTGAGTGGACTTCACTGTGTGTGAGTGTGACTGCAATGGCAAGATGGCTGACAGTGTGGTCCTGTTGTTTGTTGGTGCCCAGTTCCCAGCATATCCTTGTGCTCCCCACAGCTGAGGCCAGTGTCAGACATCTTTGAAGTGGCTTTTCACTCCCTATGAGGTGTGCATGCTTCAGTGCTAGCTTGCTGGGCCATGTGGGTGGGGAATGTTGAGCTGTGACTACCACTCCCATCATGCTATTGCCTACAACCCCCTTCCCAGCATGCCCATACTTCCTTCCTTTTGACTCTGCTTCCCTGTGGGGTAGTGTGCCTGTGCTGCCAGGATGGCTGAGGGTGTTGTCCTGGGTTTGTTTGGCTACAAGTCCCAAAGGTGTCCCTGTGCTTCACACAGCATAACCCAGTGTGGTGGTTCTTTGTGGGATGTTAAATTAAAGTGTGAGGCATTGCATTCTCCCAGGTGAGTTGTGTGGAGCTTGTGTTAAGGGGGTGTGTGGGAAAAGCTGCTTGTAACTATGGTCAGAGCTGTCAGTCCTCCTTCCCACCCAGCCAGATATCCCACCATGGAACGTGCTTCCATTGCAGGGAGTGCAATTTGGCTTTCAGGATGTCAGTCAGTGGTGTCCTGCTGTTGGTTGGTGCACAGTTCCCAGCAGGGCCTTGTGCTCCCCACAGCAGTCCCCAGTGTCCGCCATCTTGTCAGTTGTTTTCCACTCCCTGTGATGTGAGCATGGTTCTGAGTGGTGTTGATGGGCCAATTGTGAGCGTGAGCAATGTCTGTGACTACAACTCCCATCATGCTATTGCCTACACTGACTTCACCAGCATACCCAGGATTCCTTCCTTTCAGTGAGCTTCCCTGTGAGGTGGTGTTCTGGTGGTGGCAACATATGTGACTGTTTGTTTGTTATATTTGTGCCACTGGCTTTCTCTATTTATTGTTAGGTTTGTACCTGTCATGACACTGTTACATATCACTATGAGATGGCAGGTATTGTGTTTCTCTGACTAACATAGTCATCTTGGTATGATTATCTCTTGGTTGCTGTGGATTTGCTAAGGGTGCATGGTTTGACTATCCCCTTGACAGTGATGTGTGTGTATTGCCACACAATATTGTGTATATTAGTTGTGTACTCACCAGGCTCTGGGATGTTTGTTAGTCCATATACGCTCACTGGTGGTAGGATGGCCCGCACCTTCTCCTCCCAGGGCCTGAGGTATAGTGGTTTGGCAGGAGGGCCACTGCCGGTGCGCTGGCTCACGATGTAATCCTTCTTTAGTAGGTCCCTGACCCTCCTGTGCACATGATACCACCTGTTCTGGATGTCTTCCTTTGTGCGCAAACATGGTGATTGTGCGTTGACCCTGTCGACGATCCTCTCCCACATCTTGGTTTTCTGCAACATGGGGGTCTGTTGGACCAATGTACCAAACAGCTGTGGCTCTACCCTGAGGATCTCATCTACCAGGACTTCCAATTCACTGTCTAGGAACTTATGATTCTTCTTTGGGGGCATGGTGATGGGTGGTGGTGGTGATTGATGTGTGTGTGTGTGTGCAAGTGGGGGTGTGTGTGTGTAGGTTTTGCTGGGTGTATGAGAGGGTGCTATTTGTTGAGGTGCTAACGGTGTGGGGCTTGTGTGATGGATGAGCTGTGAGTGTGTCTGTTGTTGCTGTGTGTTGGTGTTCTGTGCTGGCAGGTCAGTAGAATTTGCAAGGGATCATGGTAGGGATTTGTGGCCTTTATATGGGTGGAGTTGTGAGTGTGTCTTTGTTCCATGTTTTTTTCCCCCAGTATTTATTGACTTTGTCATTGCTTGTTTGGCCCTTTTTTTTGGTATTTTTCCCTTTGTATTTTTTGTGCATGTAGGAGACGTTCTTCTGACCGAGTAGGACGCTGCAGTTGTCTCATGAGAGCTTCTCCGAGTCGTTCACGCTGTGTTTCTGCTAGGTTCATTGTGCGGCGTACGCGTCGGTCGCGGTGTATTGGGTTGCTTCGGCTGGGTTTTGTATGCGTGTCGGTCGTGCGGCTTGGTCTCCGTGCGACTCGGTCTGGTTTTCCACACATTGCATCATACTGCGCGGCTCGGAGTTCGCGTGTAGGATTCGTTCAAGGTTCCTTCCGGTTGCGTGTCGGTCGGTTCGGATCGCGTAGTTTTCCGGCCGGCTAGCTTTTTTCCGTCCGGTTCGATCGTTCGACTTGTGTTCCGTACGAGTCGGTCGTGATTCACATGCATTTCATCGTACTACCCAGGTCGGGCGGCGCAGGTACGTGTCGGTCGGACTTTATTCCCGTACCGAGTCGGTCGGTACGTTTTCCGGCCCGAATCGGAATCGGCCCCTAACTATTTAGAATGGCCCCAGACCACATGGCAATGGGAGCAAAGACAACTGGTGACCTAAGGCAAACACACTCACACACTGGCCAGACAGAATAGGCGTGGTAACACAGGAGAAAACAGCATTAACTCAGCAATAACAAAAACGAAAATTAACTGGGCGGTAACATTTTACAACACACATCCTCCAAAGGCATCAAATGTATATTACCCCATCTATACTCTTTTCGCAGAAAAAAAGTGAAATATCCCCAAAATAATACATTTTGTAATTTAATTCAATGAAATCCATGGCCTAAATGATTTGTCAATTCAACAGACACCACAGAAACAGTTTTTTTATGCACCGTTTTAGTAAACTGCTTCCCTCCCTGTACAGTCCCGCCTGGTAACTGCTGCTCTGCAGGTCCACTGAACCTTGTTAGTTGGTGTTTGAGGCCCTTCCCCACCCACAGACTCCTCCCTGCGCCTCATCCCTGGTGGGCTAGTGGGGAGCATCTTTGCTCTGCTGCTGGTGCGCCTTCTGTCTTTGTGCTTTGTACCTCTTTTTCCCGTATGCCTTCTTTACACTTTTTTTTTCCACTCTTCCCTCTTTTTGCAGACTTTTTTTCACTTTCTTTCACTCTGTGCCCCTGTTCGACCCCTGCCCCTTCCAGTGCAGTGTTTCCCACTTCCCGCCTCCCAGCCACTACTTAATGGCAGCTGCTGCATGGTCGCGCGCTGCAGGCATGCTGCCGGTGTGCCAAAGGCAAGCGCGTCTGCGCCCCTCTGTGCCTGGACCATGCCCAGTGACACAAACACTGGTTCTCGGACCCTCCACTGATACGACGCCAGCACCCTCCTCGCCCTCAACACCGGACACCATGCTGCCTGCCACATCGCATCACCGAAGGACACCCAAGAACCCTTCTCATGCCGAAACTGCAGCTGCACCCCCACCCACCTGCGCACTCCAGCTCCTCCCACCGCACGGTCAACCCACAGCACACCCGACCGGCTCAGATGCACCCTGCTCAACATGTGCTCCCTCCACAAACACGCCACAGAAATCTGGGACCTCCTCAACTCCGTCTCCCCCAACATCACTCTCCTCACAGAAACCTGGACGAACCCCAGCTGGGGCTCAGACATCGCCATCGCCATCCCTGATGGTTACAAGATCACCCACATGGACCCCACCGACTGACCAGGAGAAGGCATCACCATCGTCCACAAGAACTCCCTTCACATGACCACCCACTCGGACAACTCAACGACAACCATGGAACATCTCCACTTCCAGGTCCAGACCAACCCCAACACCACCCTCCACGGCACCCTTTTCTACAGACCTCCTGGCCCCCACCTGCCCTTCACCAATGCCATCATCGACTTCATCGCCCCCCAGGCACTCATATCTACCAATTACTCAGAGACCTCAGCTTCCACCTGGACAACCCCAATGGCCAGACCACCGCATCCCTCCTGGAGAACCTCGCCAACATTGGACTCAAGCAGCTAGTTACCTCTCCGACCCTCGCAGCAGGACATATGCTCAACCCTGTCTTCTCTGCCAGCGAAAACATAAACTACAACCACATCTCCAAACTCCTCTGGGCCGACCACCACTGCGTTCATTTCACCTTCACCAAACCCCCCGTATACCACCGCACCCACCGTCCCCCACCGTAACTGGAACAAGATCACTGAAGAACATCTCACCGCCTACCTCACCACAACCACACCACCGACATCCACAAGCGGAGCAGCATTTTATACCAAGGCCTAATTCATTATCAGAATACTGGCTGACATAAATTTTGAGTCCTAAATATCCCCTAGAAAAATATTCCGCAATTGGAGTTAATAATACAAAATCTATACCCAGTGAGACAATTTTGTTAACAATATTTAGAACAAAATATTTATGCTAGACAATATTGATGACAACAACATTCTGACAGGCAGTCTAAACCAACATGGGAAAAGATACAACACTATTAGGTCTTGTCACTCCGTGATTACAAAGTGTGTACAGAATTAAACTCTTTACATTAGATAACTGGGTCCCCATTTTCACTTCTAGTTCAATACCTAGAAAGTAAAGAATTTACTTTCTAGGGTAGATAATGAGGTGAACATTTCATCATTAGCGAGTGTAAAGCTCCTATTATGTTGGTGTATATTATAAAAGTGATGCTGACCCAGCCAAAGTGAACAAGCTTTAAATAGAGAACAAATTTGAGGGCCTGGTATACAAAGCAATTTTGAAGTCTCAAAGCCATGATCTCACAATCACAGACTTTGCAACTTAAACATGGCTATTTGTTATGTGATAAACCCGTTTTACAATTCAGTAAGAGGTTACCAAATCACAAAGTAGGTTTAGAAACTCATAACATTCCAGTAATTGGAAGTGGCATGTTTGGGGAGTCTCTTCAAAAAAGAAATTCATTATTGGATGTAGTAATATTTTGTGACTGTAATACGGTAACAACATATTGAAAAGTTAACCTACTCTTGAGTTGGGGTGGTTGCACATTTGCAAATGGGAAGGGAAGCCCTTGGCATCCCTTCCCCATTGTGAAGGTAAAAAAAAAGTTTATTGGGGAGAAGGCAATTGACCCAGGGACCACTGCCAAATCGCAAACAAACTTTAAAAAAAATAAACTTTTCCTTTTAAAATCAATCCCCATTTCCTCTATAGGAAATGGACTGCATTAAATAAAGAGATTTCTGTATTAAAATCCGACTACATGCATTGTGGTCTGCTGACCCTAGCAGGCTAGTATTCCTGTGTAGGCATCCAATTGTAGTGAGTAACAGTTCACTAACTACCTCATGAATAATAAGGAAGTAGATCAGATTGCGACCCACTGCAGTTCAGTATTTTTTTTAATTTACCAATTTGTACAGAGGTCAGTTCAGAAAATACTGCTCCATTCGCAAATGGATGGTGCTCTATTTGGAATCCCTTTTTGCAAATGGGTATTTCATACATCATGCCCTTGGGAACTAGAGAAATACTTAATCCAAAAAAGAAAAGGGAAAAAAAGAAAGGGCAGGGGAAATCCTTATGCAGGTTTGACGCAGTAGTAATTATTAGCTAAAGTAAGCATCCAATAAGACATTGGTTGGTGTCCCTTTTTTACCTCTATTCAGATGTGCCAATACATTTAGGCCCTCTGTGATTCTGGGTTCTCCACAGGACAAAAGAACTGGTGGTGGACATCTACAAGGTGATGTGGAAAATTAATTACTAATCTTGTAATGGTGGAGTCATCCAAGTGCTAATTGTGAGAGTAAAAAAAGGAGCAGAAAATAACTTCTGTTCCTTGGACATTGCCTTCATCCTGCCAATCATTATGTAAAAAGGGAATATGAGCAGGTAACATGTTCTTATAAGGGATAATATCATTAGTCTTGAAAAAGGAGTGGAGGCGACAGTCGTCTTATCATTTACTTGTCATGGACAACAACAGGCACTCTCAACTGGGCAATCAGTGCTGATCGGGTTAGATATGAAAATCACTCTAAAGAAAATTTCTAGTTTCCTCTTGCAGGCCTTCATTAACATGTCCTCTTCTGTCATTCTTTTAACTTCATTATCAGAGGCCATGTTTGAGGATATAGTCACCTAGAAATTTGTGGGTATGAACTTGTGCAGGCATTCGTGCTATTTGTAGTCCACAAATGTTGGTGTCTGTTTCGTTGATACTCTTTCTTCTACTTCATTCATGGAGGACAGCACACAAACATCCGTGGGTGCTCATGAAAATAGTGGTCTCAGGTAGTTAAAGTATCTGTGTATTTAGATACCAAAGCAAACACAAGGAGATGATGGATGGAGTGCTGAAACTTTTCAAACACTCACCCCCAGTCACAGATCTGGGTTGAATCCATCATCATTCTTTAGCTCACTTTGCCACCCCAGTTCAGACACAGCTATATGCAAATCAGTCTTGACCCTGTGCCTCATGGGAACAGTCCAGACCGAACTGCCAAGCCATGTCTTCCCTGGACCGGAATCAAGCATCCTGGGACCAGTTTCGGGCTACCAGCCCTCATCAGCCAGGCTAGCTTGAATCCAGTGGCAAAGTGAGTATTTAGATACCACTCATAGATAGAAGCAAATCTAATTCTCCCTATGTGAAAATTGATCAGTCATTGTCACTCTTAGAACATATTCTGTGTGTCACAGGTAAGGCTAACATTCCTTTTAGATTGTGATTTCCGACAATAGGGCAAAATAGCTGTGAAGGAGATGTGACCTTATCAAAGCTGTGCTCAGAGTTCAATTCTGGTCAATCACAGCATTTCAGATTCACTCACTCTCCCAATTAAACACCCATATGGAACATGCTGTTGACACGTGGTCTGAATGTGAAAGTCTAAGACATCAAAGGGAATTAGGGGTTTAGAATGTCTCGTCTTATACTGTGGGTGCTCTCAGATCCAAAATCCACTGGTGATGAGAAATGTATATGATTATATTAGATTGGAGAATCATCAAATGATATAATTTAGTCCAACAATGACGGTGTCAAATCAGAGTATAAGACTGGCTTCTTATTTTGTTAAGAGTCATTGGATCTTTTACTATACCATCTGTAGCTGTCCATATGAAAAGAGTTTCACTATTTGAATCTTCCAAACAGTGTTTCATTAGGGGAGTTCTCATTCCTTGCATCATATTCTTGATTTGTGCTGAATGAATTGTTTGCAGATTCTTGGTTAGACTTGCCGATGTATAGTTTGTCACCAGGAGAAAAATGCTGTAAATCACATTTTGTCCTACAGTTCACGAAAGAACTGTGAACCATTTTGTTTGTTATTATACATAATGGCCTATTCTCCAGCTGTTTGTGGGCATACGAAGCAGTCACCACATATATGGTGTCTTTTTATGGGAGGTAGAGTGCATAATTCTCTGACAGATCTTTGTTTTTGTTGTTTCAGGTGAAGTATGGGCTCTATTTGGTTCCAAAGTCTAAGATTCTTTTGAAAGGCAAACAGTGGATTCTGAGGTTTGCAATCATGATTAGGTAGAATGGGGCTGATTTGTTGGTAGCTGGGCAATAGTTGGAGACACAAATAATCCTATCCTACTCTTTAAAAAAAAAAATATTTCCAAAAGAGTTTCTTCTGGTGTGTACCATGCCCTTTTTAATGAGTTTTTTAAAAGCCTCTTCGGATAGCCTTTGACATGTAAACTTTCCAAGAGGGCACTGGCGTTAGGCATGGCACCCTTGGCATGCTTTCCCCTTTCTTTTTGTCTCCAGACTTGCTGATTTTGTGGACTTCCTTTTTTTTGGCCTTAGGTATCTGCACACTTTACCACTGCTAACCATTGCTAAAGTGCTTGTGCTCTCTGTTTAAAACATGGTAACATTGGCTTATACCAAATTGGC
This sequence comes from Calotriton arnoldi, assembly GCA_963921515.1. Lineage (NCBI taxonomy): Eukaryota > Metazoa > Chordata > Amphibia > Caudata > Salamandridae > Calotriton > Calotriton arnoldi. The sequence continues at coordinate 1,907,222 of CAWUFW010001414.1, forward strand.
ATATTTAATTTACTCGTAAGTCCCTAGTAAAGTGTACTAAATGTATCCAGGGCCTGTAAATTAAATGATTGTGCAACCCAGATAGGTAGCCCTTTAACCTTCCTCAGTCCTGGCATTGCAGAGCGTGTATGTGCAGTTTTAAACTGCCATGTCAGCCTAGCATAATAAATCTTTTTTCAGGCCCTAACCTTCCTTTTAAAATAGATATAAAACACCCATGAGGTATGCCCTGGACAGCCCAAGGGCAGGATGCACTGTATTTACAAAGTTGGACATGTACTTTTAAGTTTTGCATGTAGGGTAGTGAAAAACTGTTAAATTCATTTGTCACTACTGCAAGGCCTACATCTCCCATAGGATAACATTGGAGTTACCTTAATACAGTTTTTAAGTGTAATTTGCTAATTAAATGAGAAGATATAACTGGCTCATGTTTGGTGTCTCTGGAATCCTAATTTAAAATTCTGACTTATGAAGTTGGATTTTAAATTACAATTATGAAAATGCCACTTTTATAAAGCTGGCATTTTCTTGCCTTAGCCATTTATTACCTGTAAGCTATCTTCAGTAACATGACTGGATGTAGTTGTCAGTCAGGCTTTGTGTATTCCTCCTAGACAGCCACACACAATGGGAGCTTAGGAGTGACTGGATGGGCCATCACTGGCAGGATGAGAGGGAGGAGCTGGGCCCAGACTCACTTACACCTGGATTGACTGTGTGCTGTCTCCACACAAAGGGCGGCATTCCCCCTGTAGTTAGTCTGGAGCTAGGGCAGGGAAGGCAGACCATCTGTGCACTTCAAACGCATGCCTCTAGAAGCTTCTCTGTACTTCAAAGGCAAAACTGTGTATAAAAGAAAGACCTAAGACACCACCACTTCAGTACACTTCTGGACCTGTGGATATTCTGCCAGGAATAAGGACTGTTGTGCTGCTAAAAGGACTGTCGCTCTGCTGGACTGCTACTTTCAGGGATCTGCTGCCTTGTGCTGACCTGCTGCCTGCTGCCCTCTTGCCTGGGAAGAAGAACTGGACCTGGAATAAATCTTAAACCCATGATGTTATGTTATGTTATTATAATTTATATAGCGCAGCGTGTACCCTTGGGTGTCTTGGCGCTTCTGGTTCTCCAAACTGTAATTGCAGACCACTATTGCTAAAAGAGCCATGTCTTTAGTTGCCTTCTGAATTCGAGGAGAGAGGGAATCTTCCTAAAATATAATGGAAGGGAGTTCCATTCTTTTGTGGTATTGTAGCTAAAACTCCTCCCACCCCAATTCATTTTTTTGATCCTGACAGTCGGCATCAAATTGGTGTTGGCCGATCGTAGAGGTCTGTTAGGTAAGTACCATCTGAAAAGGTCACATAGAAATTCCGGGCCTTCTTTGTGAAGCGCCTTGTGAACAATGCAGAGCGCCTTGAATTTTACCCGCTGCCCAACTGGCAGCCAGTGCAGATCACAAATACCTGATCTAACAGATTGATATTTGGGAATATCTAGTACAAGTCTTGCAGCGGCATTTTGTACCATTTGCAGCTTTCTGAGAAGAGTGGATTGGATATTGATGTATAGGCCATTGCAATAATCAAGTTTCGATAAAACCAGAGAGGTCACAACCGTCTTTATGGTTTTTATGGGAATGAAAGGGAGTATTTTTCTTAGAATTTTAATCATCAAATACGCGGAAGACACCACCTTAGATACTTGGGGCTTCAAACTCAATTTATCATCTATAATAACGCCAAGATTCTTGGCTTTGGTTACCGGTGTGGGAGGGGGGCCAAGATTGTCTGGCCACCACTCTGGGGACCAAGACGGAAAGAGATTGCCAAACATGAAAACTTCCGTTTTGCTAGAATTCAGCTTCAGGCAATGATTGCCCATCCAATCACTTAATTTAATCATACAGTCGTGAAGTTTTTGAGAGTGATTGATATCCTTATCCACTGTCGAGATTACCAGCTGGGTATCATCGGCATAGGAGGTAGGAATCAAATTAAAACTTCTAATCAATGGAGCCAATTCAGCCACATAAATGTTAAAGAGCATAGGACTCAGCGAGGAGCCCTGGGGGACTCCGCATGGCAAAGTAAAAGGTGCCGATTTAAATTTACCTATCTGGACTGTTTGAGTTCTTTCTGATAGGAATGATGTCAGTAGGGAGAGGGCTTCTCCTCCTATCACCATTGTTTTTAGTCACTGGACAAGAAGAGTATGATCTACCGTATCAAATGCTGTGGATAGGTCCAACAGTATGAGAACTGCTGACCCACCACCATCTAGAGAAGACCGAATCTCTTCCGTTGTTTTTATCAACGCCGTTTCCGTGCTATGATTAGCTCTGAAACCGAACTGGCTATGATCTAAAACCTGACTGTCCGTGATAAAGGTGGAGAGTTCTGCATTTAAAACTTTCTCTATTATCTTTGCAGGCAAAGGAATTCTTGCAGTAGGTTGATAGTTTGCTGGATCGTTGAATTCAAATTAGGCTTTTTTAAAAGTGGTAAGATACATGCCTGTTTCCACACAGTAGGGAAAGATCCCTGTGCCATCATCTGATTAAACAGCTTGGCCAAGTGGGGTCCCATGAACTGGCCGATACTGTGTAGAATTCTAGGGGGGCAAGGATCTACTGGTGATCCTGATTTAGCTTTCAGGATAAGTTCAGATATTTGAGTTGCAGAAGTAGGAGTAAAATTAAGAAAAGACTGTTTGACAATGTCTTCTTGCTGTAAGGGGTTAATGTGTGCCTTACAGTGGGCAAACTGGTTGAAAATTTGATCCACCTTAGATTTAAATGTATAGGCAAGTTCATCACAGAATTCTTGACTATAATTGGCGGAATCCTCCTGCGTACCAGAGATCAGATATTTTACAGTCTGAAATAGTTCTTTGCTGGAGTTACCAGCTTTCTCTATTTGTGAAGTAAAATACTGGCTTTTCTCGAGGATCACTTTTCTTTTAAAATCAGAGAGCATAGCTCTGTATCTATCTTTTTCTGGAGCTTCATAAAGTTTTCGCCAAATTCTTTCCTGCCTTCTGCAGGCCTGTTTGTCCAGTCTCAGAGCTTCCAAAAACCATGGAGCTGAGGGTGTTTTTCTATTTTTGTTGATCGTCGTGATAGGAGCAAGTTTCGAACAATTAGACTCTAGCCATGAAGTATAGCTTATGGCAGAGGATTCTGCATCTAGCTTCCAGTCCAGTAGGGTTTGAGCTAAATGGTCAATGAGCGACAAAGAGTCAATTTTGTGCCAAGCTCTACCAATGGTCTTACCGTGAGTCGTGCTGGTGGTGTTAGAATGAAGAAGCTTGTATCTAAAGAGAACGGCATGATGGTAAGACCAGGTTAGTGGAAGAGTAGATATGTTAAAGATGGCGGGATTGTTAGAAAAGAGACCATCTAGAGTATGCCCTGATAGATGCGTAGGTTTTTGAATGAGCTGTCTAAGGCCTAGTTCTGAAGTCATTTCTAGAAGCTCCTTTGTATCTCTATCTTCCAATGCTTCTAAATGGAAGTTCAGGTCTCCTAGAAGCGTAAAGAATTGAGATTGAAGACTTGGCTCTAGTAATGAATTAAAGTTAGCCAGGAAGTTCGTTCTAGGACCAGGAGGGCGGTAGATCAATAGACCATTGATAGTATCCTGTCCTTGTGTTGAGATTTTAAACATGAAAGCCTGGCAGTCAGATGCACAGACTATTGAGCAGTGGGAGCTAAGTTCAATTCTATGTATTAAAGCAAGTCCACCACCCCTGGTCAGTTGTCTGTCGTGTCTGAAAACTTTGTAGCCATGTGGGACTGCAATATTAAAGTCAGGATCAGAGGTGACATTGCCCCAAGTTTCTGTTATGAATAGTATATCGATTTTATTGTCAGTGATGAAATCAGCGATTTCATAGCTATGTTTTATGAGTGATCTGGCATTGATAAGAGCTAGCTGTAGTTCACTAAGCATTAAGCTAGATGAAGTAGCTTCATTGTGTGACTTTACTGACAGGTTTAAGTGTTTGTCTAGTATTATGTCACATCCAGGCATTGCGAGTAGTCGGATTTTATTAAATCCTCCCCTGTGAACATATACAGGCCTGTCTTTTAAGTGGGCATAAAGCTCTTAAGCTCTCTCCAGTGTAATGTAGTCTTCGCTTATCCTCAGTACCTGAACCAGGGTTTCTGGTCCTAGGCCCGGTCCAGGTGCGGACGGGCGCAGACGGGCTCGCCTTTGGCGCGCCCGCTGCGCGCGTCCTCTCCAGCGCGCCTCTAAATAGGTGCGTCTGGAGTCTGGAGCGCTAACTCGGGCGGAAGTGAATGCCCGGAAGTGTAGTCTAAGGCGAGGTCTTCCCTCCGCAACAATCGGCATTAAGCCGCGGCGGACCGGGGAAGCCTCGAAGAGCGTGATCAGGAAGCGGAGCAAGGTCAGAGCAGCACATTTCAGCCCTAAACTAAAATCAGCATTAAAATCGTCCTACAATTAAACAGTTAAAACATAACATATCAAAGTTAAAAATGTGTTTAAAAGTGAAGCCCAGCATCAAAATGTGCAAACAGCGCTATGTGCAAAAAGGCAAGGAGGTGAAGGGAGCGATCTGAATAGTGTAGCGTGGTGTGGTCTTACAACAGCAGTAGGAGACCGCTGACCCAGAGTGACTCAAAGGGCTAGGCTGCTGGCCTCCTGATCTAAGCCTTGGGAACATCACAGGCTCCACAAAAGCTCATGGATCGGTCTTCGGTGAGTGCCTAACACCCAAGAGATGTCTCTCAGGTCCTGGTCCCTTGGTCTGGCTCTCGAGCTTTTACATTCAAGCTTTTTGACTCTTTGCGACCGTAAACGGGCCGTTCACACTGGAACCATGCTGCTCATACGGAAAATTAGTGTGGGCTGCCACAAGTTTGTCTCTTTGCACAGCAAGCATCGATCACCCACGTGGACTGCCAACACGAAGCACCAGTCAACTTCTGCGCAATGCCCAGCCTGCTCCTCGTGCCTTGCCAACCATTGCCAGTTGCACTCATTTCTCCCGGCGATCTTCCTTGCAAATTGAACTCTTGGCACAAAACTTGAGAAGTTTAAACTTCAGCTGGGCTTATCTGGAACTTTATTGAACCTGTGCTCCATTGTGGTCGGCTTGAAGTTTTGAATTTGACCCGGTCCCGAGCTACCAGATATCCCAGGTGGGCTCTTTATGCTCTCAGGTGCTATTTTGCAGTTAATTCTTTTAAATTCCATAAGTCCAGTTCTACAATTGGATTTTTGTTGTTTTGGTCATGTTTTATTTCATAATGTTTGCTCTATTTTCCTAACCTGCCGCAGGATCTTTTAGTATGGTGTTTTCACTGTTTTACTGTTTGAAGTGTTGCACAAATACGTTACACATTGCCCTAAGTTAAGCCTGACTATTCTGTACCAAGCTACCAGAGGGATGAGCACATATTAATTTGGGGTTTGCTTGTACCTTACCATGACTAGGATTGTGGTTGCTGCTTGATGAGGGCTCTCATCCCAGTCATCCAGTTATCTAATTTCTAAGAATTGGGGTCATAGAAATAATCATCCTTGTACGTGCAGTTCCTGCATATTCACAAAAGTTGACTATTAGTTAGATTGCCTCTCAAACTTCTTCAGTGGTAGCTGTTGTATCACAAGGCACTGTTCTTATCTGTTGGTTACTTGTAGAGTGATGTGGCCAAATTGTTTCGGTATCTTTCATTCATATATTCAGGAAATTATTCATGTGTCTGTTGTATTGTCTGGTGTCCAGTTGTCCAACCTTTCGACATTGGAGTTTAGTTCTTCTTCAGTCCCTGACCTTGCCAGGTAGGTCGCTCCCCCACCACACAGCTCCGCCTGTGCTGTCTGCCCGCTGCTCCTGTAGGTAAGATCGCCCTCCGCTTGTGGCCCCGGTGCCAGTTTTGTCTGCTTGTCTCCCCTTTTCCTTTCTGTGCCCCTCGCTGCCCCACTGTTGTTGTGCCCGTGATTTGCCTGCTCTCCCCCGTTTTTCCTTCTGTGCCCCTCGCTGCCCCACTGTTGTTGTGCCCGTGATTTGCCTGCTCTCCCCCGTTTTCCTTCTGTGCCCCTCGCTGCCCCACTGTTGTTGTGCCCGTGATTTGCCTGCTCTCCCCCGTTTTTCCTTCTGTGCCCCTCGCTGCCCCACTGTTGTTGTGCCCGTGATTTGCCTGCTCTCCCCCGTTTTTCCTTTCTGTGCCCCTCGCTGCCCCACTGTTGTTGTGCCCGTGATTTGCCTGCTCTCCCCCGTTTTTCCTTCTGTGCCCCTCGCTGCCCCACTGTTGTTTACCCGTGATTTGCCTGCTCTCCCCCGCTTTTTTCCTTTCTGTGCCCCTCGCTGCCCCACTGTTGTTGTGCCCGTGATTTGCCTGCTCTCCCCCGTTTTTTCCTTTCTGTGCCCCTCGCTGCCCCACTGTTGTTGTGCCCGTGATTTGCCTGCTCTCCCCCATTTTTCCTTCTGTGCCCCTCGCTGCCCCACTGTTGTTGTGCCCGTGATTTGCCTGCTCTCCCCCGTTTTCCTTCTGTGCCCCTCGCTGCCCCACTGTTGTTGTGCCCGTGATTTGCCTGCTCTCCCCCGTTTTTCCTTCTGTGCCCCTCGCTGCCTATCGCCATTCCCGCCGCTGCGTCCCCTGCGGCCCCGCCCCTGACTGCCCATTCGCTGCCCCTGCCTCCCGCCTCCCAGCTGCTCCTCCCTCCCACCTCCCCATAAATGGCGGCCGCTGCACGGTGAGGAGAGCGACCCTTGACCTTGCCAGGTAGGTCGCTCCCCACCACACAGCTCCGCCTGTGCTGTCTGCCCGCTGCTCCTGTAGGTAAGATCGCCCTCCGCTTGTGGCCCCGGTGCCAGTTTTGTCTGCTTGTCTCCCCTTTTCCTTTCTGTGCCCCTCGCTGCCCCACTGTTGTTGTGCCCGTGATTTGCCTGCTCTCCCCCGTTTTTCCTTCTGTGCCCCTCGCTGCCCCACTGTTGTTGTGCCCGTGATTTGCCTGCTCTCCCCCGTTTTTCCTTCTGTGCCCCTCGCTGCCCCACTGTTGTTGTGCCCGTGATTTGCCTGCTCTCCCCCGTTTTTCCTTCTGTGCCCCTCGCTGCCCCACTGTTGTTTACCCGTGATTTGCCTGCTCTCCCCCGTTTTTTTCCTTTCTGTGCCCCTCGCTGCCCCACTGTTGTTGTGCCCGTGATTTGCCTGCTCTCCCCCGTTTTTCCTTTCTGTGCCCCTCGCTGCCCCACTGTTGTTGTGCCCGTGATTTGCCTGCTCTCCCCCCGTTTTTCCTTCTGTGCCCCTCGCTGCCCCACTGTTGTTGTGCCCGTGATTTGCCTGCTCTCCCCCGTTTTTCCTTCTGTGCCCCTCGCTGCCCCACTGTTGTTGTGCCCGTGATTTGCCTGCTCTCCCCCGTTTTTCCTTCTGTGCCCCTCGCTGCCCCACTGTTGTTTACCCGTGATTTGCCTGCTCTCCCCCCGTTTTTCCCTTTCTGTGCCCCTCGCTGCCCCACTGTTGTTGTGCCCGTGATTTGCCTGCTCTCCCCCCGTTTTTTCCTTTCTGTGCCCCTCGCTGCCCCACTGTTGTTGTGCCCGTGATTTGCCTGCTCTCCCCCGTTTTTCCTTCTGTGCCCCTCGCTGCCCCACTGTTGTTGTGCCCGTGATTTGCCTGCTCTCCCCCGTTTTTCCTTCTGTGCCCCTCGCTGCCCCACTGTTGTTGTGCCCGTGATTTGCCTGCTCTCCCCCGTTTTTCCTTCTGTGCCCCTCGCTGCCCCACTGTTGTTGTGCCCGTGATTTGCCTGCTCTCCCCCCGTTTTCCTTCTGTGCCCCTCGCTGCCCCACTGTTGTTGTGCCCGTGATTTGCCTGCTCTCCCCGTTTTTCCTTCTGTGCCCCTCGCTGCCCCACTGTTGTTGTGCCCGTGATTTGCCTGCTCTCCCCGTTTTTCCTTCTGTGCCCCTCGCTGCCCCACTGTTGTTGTGCCCGTGATTTGCCTGCTCTCCCCCGTTTTTCCTTTCTGTGCCCCTCGCTGCCCCACTGTTGTTGTGCCCGTGATTTGCCTGCTCTCCCCCGTTTTTCCTTCTGTGCCCCTCGCTGCCCCACTGTTGTTGTGCCCGTGATTTGCCTGCTCTCCCCCGTTTTTTCCTTTCTGTGCCCCTCGCTGCCCCACTGTTGTTGTGCCCGTGATTTGCCTGCTCTCCCCCGTTTTTCCTTTCTGTGCCCCTCGCTGCCCCACTGTTGTTGTGCCCGTGATTTGCCTGCTCTCCCCCGTTTTTCCTTCTGTGCCCCTCGCTGCCTATCGCCATTCCCGCCGCTGCGTCCCTGCGGCCCCGCCCCTGACTGCCCATTCGCTGCCCCTGCCTCCCGCCTCCCAGCTGCTCCTCCCTCCCACCTCCCCATAAATGGCGGCCGCTGCACGGCCGCGCAGCGGACGTGCGCAGCGGGCGCGCCGCTGGCGCGCCGAAGACGCGCCTAAGGCAAGCCCGTCTGCGCCCGTCCGCGACTGGACCGCGCCCAGCGCCAGAACCCCTGGATCCCACCGATGCAACACCACTCGACGGACCTACGACGCCGCCACACTCACCGCACTCAATGCCGGCCGGAACCCTGCCTGCTACCGAGCCTCACCGAGACGCACCCACGGACCCTTCACCTGCCAAACCTGCCGATTCACCTGCCCCCTGACGTGCACCACCTCCGCCAAGTCGAGCAACAGCAGCAACCACCTGAAATGCATCCTGCTGAACACCCGCTCCGTCCACAGGCACGCCGTGGAACTCTGGGACCTGCTCGACGCAACAGCACCGGACATCGCCTTCCTCACCGAAACCTGGATGAACGCCTCCTCAGCGCCTGACATCGCCATAGCCATCCCGGATGGATACAAGATCACCCGGAGGGACCGCGTCAACCAGACGGGAGGAGGCATCGCCATCGTACACAAGAACACCATCCGCATCTCGACTAACTCCGACGAGACCTTCACCGCCGCCGAACACCTACACTTCCAGATACACACGGACCCCAAGACCACCCTCCGAGGCACCCTCATCTACAGACCCCCGGGACCACGCACACTATTCAGCGAAGACATCGCAGACTTCATCAGCCCGCACGCCATGCCCTCAGCCGACTACATCCTCCTAGGGGACCTCAACTTCCACCTGGAGAACAACAACGACAGAAACACCACCGCCCTGCTGGACAACCTCGCCAACCTCGGACTCAAGCAACTGGTGAACACGCCCACCCACTACGCCGGCCACACGCTTGACCCCGTCTTCTCGTCCAGCAAGCACATCTCCTTCAGCCACGCCACCGGACTCCACTGGACCGACCACAGCTGCGTCCACTTCAGCTTCAGAAAGACTGCGACCCACCACCACCCGCAACAGGCTCCCCGCCGGAGCTGGAGCAAGATCACCGCCGAGCAGCTCACCGCCTCCCTCAGCCAGAACACACCCACCGACACAACGGACCCAAACGAAGCAGCCAGCAACCTCGCCAAGTGGCTGACCGCCTGCGCCAACGACCTCGCACCACTAAAAACCCTCCCAGCAGACCCGGAAGCAAGAAAACCCCTTGGTTCACCAACGAACTCAAGGAATCCAAGAAGAACTGCCGCACTCTCGAGAAAACCTGGCGACTCGTCCAGACCACAGACAACAGGACCGCCCTCAAGCACGCCACCCGCAAACACCACCAGCTGATCCGTGCCACCAAGAAGTCGGCACTCAAAGAACGACTGGACAACAACGCCCATGACAGCAAGGAACTTTTCAGCATCGTCAAAGAGTTCTCCAACCCCAGCGCCGGAAACAACGACATCACCCCCTCGCAAGACCTCTGCAACTCACTCTCCGCGTTCTTCCACCGCAAGATCACCGACATACACAACAGCTTCGACGCACAAACAACGCACCCTACCGCCGAACCAATGCCCGCCACCACCACCCTCTGCAACTGGACCCCGATCAACACCGAAGACACCACCCGCACGATGAACTCCATCCACTCCGGATCACCAACCGACCCCTGCCCACACCACGTCTTCAACAAAGCCGACGCCACCATCGCACCCCATCTCCGGGACATCATCAACTCCTCCTTCCACACCGCCACCTTCCCGGAGAGCTGGAAGCACGCCGAGCTTACCGCCCTCCTGAAGAAACCAACGGCGGACCCCACCGACCTCAAGAACTACCGCCCCATCTCGCTCCTTCCGTTTCCGGCCAAAGTCATCGAGAAGACCGTCAACAGACAGCTTGCCGCCTTCCTCGAGACGAATGGATCCTCGACCCCTCGCAGTCCGGGTTTCGGGCCAACCACAGCACCGAGACCGCCCTTATCGCAGCCACCGACGACATCAGAACCCTAACCGACAACGGGGAAACAGCTGCCCTCATCCTCCTGGACCTCTCCGCGGCGTTCGACACCGTCTGCCACCGCACCCTAGTGAAGCGCCTCAGCAACATCGGAATCCGAGAGAAAGCACTGGAATGGATCATCTCGTTCCTCGCCGGAAGAACCCAGAGAGTCCGCCTCTCCCCGTTCAGATCCGAAGCCACCGAAGTCATCTGCGGCGTTCCACAAGGATCCTCACTCAGCCCGACCCTCTTCAACGTCTACATGAGCCCCCTCGCAGCCATCGCACGCCGACACAACCTCAACATCATCTCCTACGCCGACGACACCCAGCTGATCCTCTCCCTCACCAACGACCCCACCACCGCCAGAGCCAACCTGCACGACGGGATGAGAGACGTCGCCGACTGGATGAGGAACAGCCGCCTTAAACTGAACTCAGACAAGACGGAAGTCCTCATCCTGGGCTCATCACCCTCCGCCTGGGACGACTCCTGGTGGCCCCCGGCCCTGGGCACCGCACCCAAGCCAACGGACCACGCACGCAACCTGGGCTTCATCCTGGACTCCTCCCTGTCGATGACCAGACAAGTCAACGCCGTCTCATCTTCATGCTTCAACACCCTGCGCATGCTCCGCAAGATCTTCAGATGGATCCCCACTGAAACCAGGAAGACCGTCACCCAGGCACTCGTCACCAGCCGACTGGACTATGGGAACACCCTCTACGCCGGAACCACAGCCAAACTTCAAAAGAGACTCCAGCGCATCCAGAACGCCTCCGCACGACTCATCCTGGACATCCCCCGACACAGCCACATCACCGTACACCTGAAAGACCTGCACTGGCTCCCCGTCAGCAAGAGAATCACGTTCAGACTCCTCACCCACGCACACAAGGCCCTCCACGACCTGGGCCCAAAGTACCTCAACGACCGCATGTCCTTCTACACGCCCACACGCCAGCTACGATCAACCAGCCACGCCCTCGCCACCGTACCACGCATCCGCAGAACCACCGCCGGAGGAAGATCCTTCTCCTACCTGGCGGCCAAGACCTGGAACTCCCTCCCCACTCACCTTCGGCGAACCCAGGACCATCTCGCCTTCAGGAAGCAGCTCAAGACCTGGCTGTTCGAGCAGTAACTTACCCCCTCCCCAGCGCCTTGAGACCCTCCCGGGTGAGTAGCGCGCTCTATAAATGCCGTGATTGATTGATTGATTGACTATGTGCAGAAAATGTTGTTTTGATAGCACCATCATGTATTTATGTTGTGGGCAAAGGGATTGCTATTGTATCAATTTTTCCTCATATTCTTCCAAAACCCAGATGGCTGCTTCTGGGGCAAAGAAACATCCTATTGCAGTTCCTATAACCTGCAAATAGAATTCATTTTCAAACAGAAAAACGTCTTACGAGAAGTGGTGGCTGATTGTGGCCATAAAGATTTTGAAATCGATGGGTATCTGGTTTGGTCTTGGACGTTTTTCCAGATAAAAACCAAGTATTGTTAGTGTTTTGTTTTTGTCATATTGGTGGTAATATTGTTTCTGTAATTGTGTTTGCTCTTGTGTATGATAACAATAATCCAGTCTAAAAAATGTTTATATGAAAGACCCAATGAAACTTAGGGATTGAATCCAACTTGGATTAAAGAACTGTTTTTTAAAATCTTTTGTCAAATATATTTCTTGAATCTAATTCTGTGATGTACCTTTTGTTAATATGGTGTTCCTTCCAAAGAGTGGTACAACTTCTCGGATAGAAAGGACCCACCTCTTTCCCTTGTGGTGATTCTGTTTTGTTCGAACTGCGGTACTAAGCACTTTATAACATTCAAGGCATTATACTTATCAGATAAGGAGAGCAATGTGTGCTAGATACTAACTGTAAAAGGTCAATCAAAAGTTAAAAGTGAGGACAGGTTACATGAATATTTTAGTTGATAAAAATCTTCATTGAAAAACAAGCCTTATGCACCAGTAGGCAGTATTAAACTTGACTGGAGTGGAAGCAGGACAAAATAGAAAGAAAACATATAGTTACTGGTGACACAGTCTGAATTCCATTCCATGTAGTGATTCTAAGTGGCTGGAATTTCTGTTGCCATTGGTATCTCCTTTTGGGTGCAGTAACTTTGTGGACATGAAATTACTGTGCAGAGTTATGCATGGTATTTTTCATTCTTAGGCATTTAACACACATATTTACCACCTGCTCTGATGTGATAAATATATGTAGGGGCTTCTGTAGAGGGCACAAGAGAATCTATAGAGCAGGGAGGATGAGGTAGGGAAGGATAGTCCTGGAAGGGAGGAGGATTGAATTTCCCCCTGTCCCACAGACAAAGGTTACCGGGAACAGGGGGACGAGGCTTGGTTGTTGTTGTAGCGAAAGCCTTATGATTTTACTAGCTGTATTTAATATCTGCTAAAATCACTTTCAGTGTGTATGCGCCCAGGAAATCTGTGTGCAAGAACACAAGGCCATTCCTGATTTGGTGCAACAGTATCCCTTCGGGGAATACCACTCCACCTGACTTGTAATCAGGCCCTAGGGTTATTTCAAAACAGTTTTCTTAATGCGTATATGTAAATTACAAGAAGGGGTATATTAAAATTGCACATTGTAAACTTTGAGCTTATATACAAAGGCAGGGTCATCGTTTATTTGCATGCCTAGATATGAGGACTGTGGAACTTCTGCTAAGATTGTAGATAGCTCTCCATTAATGAGTCTACAGTGTCAATAGTGAATGTTCCCCTGGACTGTCAGAGTAGGAGGCCTAGCAGAGAAGAACTCAAACAGAGCAAAAAAAACAACTTTTTCAAGATTAACAACCATTTTCAGTGCATTTCCCACACATATCTTCTCTTCAGACCTTTAACCTGACTGAACAGTGTGTTCAGACCTTTAACCAGACTGAACAGTGTGTGAACATGGGTACACATGAGAGGTATCACTCTGGTTTGTACCTATCTTCATTATATTGAAACCTCATACATTCAGAAAAATAGCTGGCTGTAGCATATGCTATGGCTGACATACACTTTGTCACACCTGGCATGGCCCTTGCTATTACAGTTCTCAGAGGGCAGCAGAAAGAACAGAAAGCAAAACGGATTTAACAATCCTGCCAATACTTAGTGCTTCCACTTCATACCCTTTCCCTGGCCCTTAAGTAGCTAATTGGATCCTTTTTAGGAGCCAAGAGTGGGACATAGCGCCAACTCAGATATGATCAAGCTCAAAATCTGTGTTTTTACACTTCTGCTATCCCTGTCATTTTGGTGAATCAACATCTTTATGCACAGGTGGTATAGAAAATGTGTGAAGAGTGTATCCTTTTATTTTTCCAGGCATACTTGAAGACTTCATCTGAAAAAAGATTTCCATATACAGTAAAAGGCAATTATACAATTTTTAAAATTAACAGCTTCTTTGTATCATTGTAAGCAATTTTCTCTTCAAGTTAGTTACCCCATACACCTCAGGGTTAGAAAATTAGGCAGATGAGAAAAAATGGGTTTGTGAAGATAAGAAATGAAACCTGTTTATCACAAAACTATGTGGGGAGCAAAGGAAAGATGAATGGTGGGTGTGAGCCCCCAGATATAATTTAAAATTGTTAACAGAGAGATATTAATAATTTCCCATCTGAACGAAATGTATGTAAATCAGGTGCAAGTGATATAGGGCCATCTGATGAAAAGATGCGTTGGCTCAGTGCAGATCCAAGCATCTTTTTTTGCATTTGAGGTGTCAAAATTTCATACATAATAACTCCAAAATAGTCAGTTGCGGCAGCTACCAGACCTGGGTAGTGGGGCGGTGGATGAAAAACAAAAAAAAAACACTTACCTTTAACGGCTGGCTGCCGCCTCTCCTCCGTCATCACCATCTTCCTTCTTCCTGCAGTCCCGGCCAGCAGCAGGAAGCACCTGGGCTCCCAGGCTCCCCTGAGCCAATAACGCTGCAATGCATGTGATTGGTCTGAGCGCCATGGTGCGGCGGTCAGATGGGGACTGGGAGGCTTTGCATGTTCCTCAGCAAGCTGTGTAAAGCAAGCCTGGTGGGGAAGATGCAAGGTGCACAAGTCTGTTTGGCTGGCCCAAGAGGGCCGGCCAAGCAGTCATGCTATTCTTCCTGCTCCTCTCCCTTCTCTGGTCATCTCCGCCCCACCCCGAGAGCCACTGACTGCAATTGGAAAACTAAAATGATAATAACTATACGTTATTATCATTTTATTTTTCCTTTTGTTCAGTGGGGCTACGCGGTTGAGCCGCCACTGAAAATAGTGCATAAAAATTCAGACAGTGAAAGTCTGAAAGAGTAAGCAAATATTGCCTCTCTCTGTTTCTACCATATTCTGTCTGACATTCATGCATTAACTTGGAGAAACTCTGAGTTATATATATGAACTTCGGACACCTAAAACACTAGAAAATAGGCACTCGGCTCAGCTGTTACAACACAGTGAATCAATATCTCAGGTACTCTTTGCTCACTATTGCATCTGTATCATCAAAAGTTAGCAAAGGGAGTACTATGTTAAGGCAAAGCCTCTGTCACACTTATGGACTTACTACTATTCTCAGCAGATAAAGAAATGGAACACCTCTATTTAACCATCTTAGACCGTGGTATATGGTTGCTTGTCACCGGAACTTTCAAAGCAAGCAAGGCTTGAAATGTATCTGCATTTGCTGACATATTTAAAGTAAACAACAGAGCATAACAAAATAATATTCACAAAGTAACAAAACATAACAGGCAAAATAACTTCAAAACAGTCAGCGTAGAAACAACACATCAATAGCAGTGCACCAAAAAAAAAACACATTGAAATATGATAGCACAAAAAGACAGCAGCACTAAAATTAACAGGATATGTCGCCACCACAAGAAAGTGCAATGCCATTAATGTTTTTGTCACACATTGTCACCTCCAGAATCCTGTTTTCATAATGTGGTGGTAAAAGGTGTTTGTAGTACAGAACTGTTTCTTGGTCACATTTATTAGGAGAAGGCCATTGTTTACATAAAAAGGTATACAGCTCGAAAGATAAATTATGAGTCAGTCATGGCAAATTGTAGCGAAGTGTAACATTTGTCTTGATCCGTGTGTTTAATGGAATGATAATGGGTTTAATCTCTTTATTTGAATACTACTGGGAATGATATTAATCAGGTAGTCAGAGAAGACTGTGCTCCCTCTTTCTTTTTTTACTGGAGTGAAAAGCAGTATTTTAATGAAAACTGAATCCATCATTCACCCCAGAGATACGATGATTATTGCAATCAAATCAATTATGATCTTTTTTTTCACTACAAAACTATATTGACTCTTTCTTTACATTGCTCAAAAATAAATCAATCTTTTCTTTCCTCGTTCGACGTTCAAATTATTAATTACATAGCAGCTTCTCAGTTTCATTTGGAAGACATTCTTTTTGTTAAAAGCTTAAAGTCATGTGGTTTGTCTGCAGAGATGGAAGAAACAATAGTCTTACTCAAATCAATTAATTCTTCACACAAACATATTCATTTAATTAATTACTCAAATCTCACAAAACCCTTCTGCAGCTTTGCGAATTCTGCAGACTTTACAAAAGCATTATAATCTGCAATTTACAAAATCCAGCATAATCACAAACTATTAAAATAATTAGTTGTTAATTTTAACTAATTACGAAATTAAACCCTCCACACGTCTTTATTTCAGAGTCCTATCAGAACCGAAATTAAGTAAATATTCAAGTGTTTGAAATGTGTTATTGTTCAGTTTATTTTGTCAGGTCTGTTTTGCTAATTTTAGTTACCTACTGGAGCACATGTATAGAAAAAAATCATACATAATAGGTTCTTTGGGTCAATTGTCCTCAGCAATTACTTGACTGGAGTGCCATTCACATTCTAGATCGCCCAGAGGACAGGGCACTCACTGGGGCAATGGGTCAGCACCTTTCAGCAATTTTTTATTGGCACTGTCATTCACCTGTTGAATCGACCTACAGGGCAGCCATTGAATGTTTATATTGTCAGTCATCCAGAGTAATAGCATTTTATTTCTTTAGATCTGAGTCCACATTGAGAAGTACAAGCACTAAAAGGGCAAACATCTCCATCTGCAGTCATAATGTATGCCAACCCACCAGTGAACTGGGAGCAGCTGAGTGTGGTGCAGGTGGTGAGGACCCACTTACAGAGTGAGTGCAGCAGTAGGTGCATGGTGTTCAGGCACCTTAGTGGTATCTGAGTGCCCCCCAACATCAGTCATAGCCCTGGATTCTCTTACATCACTTTCAATCAGAGCAGAGTCTCATGAATAAAGTACTAGTCTCAGCTAGACACTCACTGTGGAGTCGAGTAATCGCCCCCTTATCCTTATTTTGATGATGCAGCTGGAGTATGTAAGGGGCACTGGCAGCATTGTTAATTGTGGGGGTGCATGAGGCTGCTGCATCTTGCAGCTGTCACTGAGAGAGGTATAGCAGCAGTAATGCAGGCATGTCCATTATCACTGCAAGAGATAACATGCATTTATAAGATGGCTACTACGCACAATCATTTGCTAAATGGAGTGCCAGTTGTGTCTGTGGTTCCATTGGTAAAAGTACCTTGACGGGGATTTAGAACTTTTTGTCTTAGTTCAGAATTTTTGATAGCACAACATTGCAGCTTTATACAGGGCCTTCCAATTGTAGGCACTACCAGTCTCCAACTAGGCTTTCCAAATGTTCATATGCTTGTCCACCTTCTCCCTTGAAGCGCTCTTGCATTGCTGAGCTTGAATATTCCTGTTTCTTGGTGTGCAATCTGTATATATGTGCTTTTTGTTATGTCTAGGCTATCTTACTATTGATCTCCTCTCTTCTGTTTTTTTGCTAGCAATCCTCAATACTCAGTTATAGTATGGAAAAGGGCTGCATCTTTAGCACAGTCCTTTTCATTTGGTTTTCTTTTGTGAGTGTTCAGGTTGGCTTCTCCCCAGTGTTGATGAGTTGCCCCAGCTATTCAGTCTTGCCTTGGACCTCCAGCAACCTTGTATCTTCTACCTTCTCAATAGCATGCTTACCTTCCACACTATATTTATCCATCCATCTAAACTTCTTAACTGTAGCGTCCTCCCCAGCCTGGGTACCTGCTAATGACTATGCCACACACGGAGCTTAGTATAACATGTCTTTACTCATCTGTGTGTAACATACCATGAACCCAACATTCTAAACCTGCTTTCACTTCACTACACTCTAATGCTTACGTCACAGTTCTATGAAATCCATCAGGAGCCAAAAGGGTTCCGTAATTGCTAACTCACACAACACTACATCTCCCCCTCTGTTTAATAAAATGTTTTAATTTTTTACAAATATTTGCAATCATAGCTCCTTGATGAGTCTTTGTGGCACTCTGATCACATGTCCCAACTGGGTCTTCAGAGACTGGGGACAGGCAGTCTAAGCGACCATTATCTGCTTTGGCAATGTAGGAACTACAGCAGTCGGGGGGGAGGTCTTTAATTGTCCTCTCTAACCCAGTCTCTACTTTGCCATCAAAGCCTGACGAGCAATAAGCCACATGCCGGAAATGCGAGACATCTTTTGAAATAGACTTCCCAGGACGTTGGGCAGTCACAACGAGTCATTTGCTGGTCACAACATGAAATGGCTCAGCATCAAAGGGAGCATCAGATTTTTGTTTTCTAGACTGACGAACAAGCAGTCGATCTCCTCTAGTAAATGTAACATCTTTTGCATATCAATGCTTGTCTGCATAGGCCTTCATTTTCCTTATACAGATTTCTTCCTCAGTACTTGATCTTCTGTTGATCCATTGAGGTAACTTGGTCGTCAAGGCTCTCCTGAACATCAAGGTCGCAGGGCTTTTTCATGTGGTAGAGTGAGGGATTGAATGGTAAACTCGAAGAGTGGAATTCAAGACAGCACACTGAACAGCTTTCTTGAGCGTACTCATGAAACGTTCAACAAGGCCATTGGACTGTGGCCAAAGAAGTGTGCTCTTCCGATGCTGTACGTTGAGATGAATGAGAAAATCTCTGAAATAACGACTCTTGAAAGGCGGGCTGTTGTCAGATTTTAAGATCGCAGGAACACCCCAAGTCACGAAGATGCTGTCTAATCTCTCAATGACTCGTTCTTGAGTGATGGATGAGAGTTCTTGTATCAATGAAAACTGGCAGTATTCAGTGACAGTTACCCTCAGATGATGTCAACGGCAATTCTTTCCCATACATGCTTTTGAAACACTAATATGTTTAAGGTGTGTTGAGTGGTTTTCGATGAAAGACAGACTCGGTCTCAGAGAGCTCGTTTTGTGGCAACGAATCCAGGATGTCCTTCAATTGCCACTTCAATTATCTGTTGTCGCAGACTCTCCAGAATAACTATTCTCGAAACACTCAGGAAAATGCCTTCTAGCATAACAGACAGTTAATCCTTGACATTTTTAAACTTTTGGCATTCACTGTGACTGGCAAGAGGTAGAGTGTGATGGTTTCAAGAATGATATGTAATGTCTTTTAGTTTTAACATGTCACTATCTTGACTCGTGGCAGTGACAATTTGTTCTAACAAAATGGCAGCTGGGATACTTGATTTCACAAGGAAATTTCTGTGATCTTTAGCTGTTTTGGAAGGGGTACCATGGCACTCTAGAGGCACTCTTGAGAAGTAGTCAACAGGGTTTTGATCTCTCCCTGGATGGTGCATGATTGTGTAGTTGTATTATTGTAATTATAGACCTAAACGTTTAACGCAAAGAGGCATCTTGTCCTGTGGATTGCCAAAGATGGTCAATGAGGCTTGATGATCCGTCACAAGCATGAAAGGCTTTCCATGTAAGAATATGTCGAAATGTTCACAACCCCACACCACTGCTAAACATTCTTTCTCGGGTTGTGAATAAGCATGTCCCGTTTGGGTCAAACTTCTGCTTGCATATGCCACAATATGCCTTTGACCATTTGGATGTCCACTGTGCTGTGCAAGGATGGCACCTAACACGACTGGGCTTGCATCAAGAACAACCTCTGTAGGAAGGTTTGGATCAGCTGTACCTTGTTTGAGTCTCTGGAAACTTTGCTTGCATTCACATGACCAATGAAATGAAACATTCTTTTTGTCAAGTCTCTCAACAGAGTACTTACTGTGGCAAATTCTTGTATGTATCTACAGTAACTTGCCATGCCAAGGAATGAGTGTAACTGTTGTATTTTACCATTACATGCTTACCTGGTTCTTTGTCTTTATTTCCCTTTCTATTATGGTTTGCCCTCACACCCCTCTTCCCACCTTTCCTTTTCCCGTCATATTTGAATGTCCACTCTCAACTGCTGTGTTGGTCAGTTGACAGTAAAGACAGCTGTGTTTGGTCTAAGGATGTTGTATCTGGAATAAAGAACTTGACTTACCTGAATCTTCGTTATTTCACTGGCGACTAAGGTTGGGCAGGGGACAACTAATACTACATCCCCTCTGTATCGGTGCAGTGAATATTTATGAGGTGAAGTTGCGTCTCCGTATTGAGAGGAATAACGGAATCCAGCTGGGCATGACATGAAGAAATTAAGTGTTGAGACAATTTCAACACAGAGGTCTGAAGTATTTCAAGATTGAGAGACTGCGGAGAGAAGCGAATCATCTATGACTTTGGAAAAGAAAAAGACGCAGTGTGGTGGATGAAGAAGGAGTTCCGGTATTTAAAGGAAAGAACCTGTGGTGAGTGAGCGAAGATCCAGAAGAGAACAACCTGTTTTTCGGATCACATTGGAGTAGTCCCAGGAGATGACGGAGGATCCAGAAGAGGAGGAGTGTGCGATAGTTTTGTGCAGGGAATCGAAGGAGTCGTTGGAAGAGCTTCGTGGGAGCAGAGGAGTTGACGGAAGAAGTTATCTGGGAGCAAGAGAGGGAAAGACAGTGTTTTGAGAATGGAAGAAGTTATCTGGGAGCGAGAGAGGGAAAGACAGTGTTTTGAGAACAGTGACTTTGGGAGTTGTGGTAACCTTAAGTGTTGGAAGTATTGTGGGTGCAGCGCAGACTTGGGTGTCAGTAGAAATGTCAATTTAAGGAAGCGATACACGCGGTTAAGCAACTGTTTTGAAGAATATATATATTTTGATTTTCTTTATTTTGTTGAAACTGCATTAAGTAAAGGAAAGTGAAATAAGTATTACCTATGGTATTGGTTGTATGTGGGGGAGCTAGTAATGCTATAACTTGATTGAACGATACCTGGAATTAACATTACATTTCATTTCTTGTGAGCTGGGAAAATTTAGCATTTCAAAATTCTCAAATATACAGAGTGTCATAAATATCTAGTGATAAACAACAGGATTAACGTCGTGAAGAAGTATAAGTAACATGGCTGCTGCTAGCATGACCCAGCATCCACCTTTTCTATCTGACATTGGAAAGCCAATTTTATCTTGGAAAAGATGGCTACAATTATGTGACTTATATCTGGTTGCCATTGGGGATAATGGGTTTTCTGCGCTGAGGAAGCAACATATATTATTACATAATCTTGTTACAGAGGGAAGGAAAGTGTTTGAAAGTCTACCGGATTTAGAGAATGGAGAAGATGTGTCTGAGGAGATGGATGTGTATTGGTGCACGATCAAAAAACTTGAATTACAGTTTGGAAAAAAAAACTAATGTAGTACTTGAAAGGCATACATTTTTTGGGAGAGTGCAAGGGAAAAATGAGAGAGTGGGAAACTACATCGCTATTTTACGTGAGATGGCTGAGACGTGAATTTGAGGAGTTATCAGATTCACTCATAAGAGATCAATTGGTGCTGCGTACCAACAGCTCCAAAATTCAGGAAAAATTACTTATCCGAAACCCAAATCTTAAAGACACAATAGACATTGCAAAAAGTATTGAGCACACGGCAGAGTGCATCAAAGAGATGAGAGTCACCAGTAAGGAAGCTGTGAATGAGGTGTCTGTCAAACAGAAGGTTGCGCCCTTGGTAAAAAGAAAAATTAACCAGCATAGATTTCAGGGAAGGAAAGATTTAACCAGATCAAAGATTGAAATGTTTCTGTTGTGGCAGTCTGGGGCATCTAGCAAACAACATGAATTGTTTAGCTAGATCTGCGTTGTGTAGGAAGTGTAATCATAGAGTACACTTCGCAAGAGTATGCAAATACATGAGTGTTAGATCAGTCAATAATATTGATGGCTTAGAGGGGGAAAGTGGAACATGTTCTTCAAGTATTAAAGATTAAAAAGGAAGTGAGTTACCTAAATGTGAAATTGAGTTAGAGGGTCAGAAAGTACTGGTGTTTGTGGATTCTTGCTCACCATTCTCTTTCCTCAACAAAGAAACATTTATTGAGAAATTTGACATCAATGTTGTGCCTTTGCAGGAAGCCGACATAAATCCTGTAGGGTACAACAGGGACCCTATACCCTTAGAAGGGATGGTAACTATGAGAATTGATTTCAAAGGGAGGAGTACGGTGGGTAAAGTTTATATTGAAAAACAAGGCTAAAATCTTTTAGGATGGGTGCATCAAAGAGACCTTGGGATTAAATTGGATCCCACAGCTGAAGTGCCAGTTATGCTGACTGAAAGATCCGTGCTTTGTACAGAAGTGTTGAATGAGTTCTCTGATGTTTTTTCAGACAATTTGGGATGTTTGCAGGAATTTCAGCACAAAAGAAAAGTAAGAAAAAATGCAAAGCCTGTTGCACACAAATGTTGGAGCATCCCACTCATGTTGAGAGAACCTTTTAAACAAGAGTTAGCAAGACTGACAGCTTTGGGTGTGATTGAACCAACTGAGAGTTATGAATGGGTTATCACATCCAAACCTGATGGGAAATCGATAAGACTATGCATTGATTTGTGTGAGTTAAATGCTAACATATGGGTTGATCGACATCCCTTACCGAACATAAACAAGATGCTGAGTTTAGTGGGGAAAGCAGAGTTTTTTCCAGTGATTGACCTATCATCTGCATATCATCAGGTGGAGCTGCAACCTGAGAGTAGGGCTTTAACATCCTTTATCACAGCTGCAGCAGTTTTTCAGAGGATCATGCAGCAAGTTCTGGAGGGTGTTGATAATGTTCTGTGTTTTCAGGACGATTTGTTATTGTTTGGGAGCACAGAGGTAGCACATAACAACACACTCAAGACTGTTTTAGAGAAATTGAGGAGTGCAGGACTCTCCCAGAAGAAGGAGAATTGTCAGATAGGGGTGAAATCCATCACTTATCTAGGCCATGTGTTATCAAGGGATGGTGTAAAACCTAAACACAACCTAGTGGAGGCCATAAATGTAGCACCCACACCTCAGAGTAAAGATGAAGTGAAGTCGTTCCTAGGCCTTTCAGAATACTATTCGAAATTTGTCAGGAATTTCTCGGAAGTGACATTTCCATTAAGAAGCCTGTTAAAAAAATATCAGACATTCCAGAGGGATCACAAGTGTGAGAATGCATTAAAGAAACTGAAGGAGGGAATTATAAATGCACTGCATTTAATCATTTTTGAATCAAGAAGAAACTATACTCACTACAGATGCTAGTACTAAAGGTATAGGTGCCACGTTAAGTCAGGTTATTGATGGGCACAAAAGGATAATTGCTTTTGAATCCTGAGCATTGTCTGTAGCTGAGTCAAGGTACTCAGTAGTTGGGAGGGAGGCTTTGGCGTGTTTTTTGGTGATGCAACACCCTAGGTTTTTCTTGTGGGGTATTCCCTTCACGCTAAGAACTGACCATAAACCCTTGTTATCAGCGTTTTCTGTAAAAAATATGGAGAGGGCCACCCCGAGAATCTCGCGCTGGTTCTTGGGATTAGAAGGGTTCAATTTCAGAATTGTGTACATTCCTGGAAAGGATTACTTTGTTGCGGATTGCTTGTCAAGGATCCCTTTACCAATTGATGGGAACGAAAATGTCAATGTGGAAGAATATTATGTTGCAGCTATTACTAATGGAGTGAGTGAATCAGAATGGGAAGACAACATGGAAAAATATCAAGTAACCAAGAGTATCAAAGAGAAGCTATTGAGAGGATGGCCTAGAAAGAGGGTGGAGTTGGAGGATGCAGAAAAAGGTTTCCAGGAGGTGCGAAATGAGTTGTTCATAAAAGATGGGAACTTATATAGAGGTTGTAAGTTAGTTCCACCGAAAGGGCTACGTGAGAGAGACTCATATCATTGGCACTTGAGGGCCATTTGGGATGTAGTTTAATGAAAAATAAAACCAGGCTTCACTACTGGAGGCCTGCAATGGATAGCATGATAGAGAGAAGCATAAGAGAATGTGTGAGTTGTGCTTGCAATGACAAAAGCAAGCGCATAGTAAAGAATTTAATTTTTCCGGTAGAAGTTCTGGCTGTTCCATGGAACAAGTTGGCTTTGGAAATCATTGGTCCTTTGAATTGCAAAGGACTGTGTGGAAGATTTATTCTAACGTTAGTTGATCCTTCCCCTTTTAAAGAAGCCTACTCTTGACCCCCTGATCCCGGGGAACTATCGCCCTATTTCCCTTCTTCCCAGTTTAGCCAAAGTCTGCGAGAAGGTGGTGACCAGGCAACTGACGGAGTTTGTGGAAGAGTTCGATATTTTGCATCCTGCGCAATCTGGGTTTTGCTCTTCCTACAGTACTGAGACTGCGTTGGTGGAGGTTTCTGAAGCCATCCGTGACTGTTTAGATGCTGGTGGGCGAGCAGCATTGGTCATGCTCGACCTGTCAGCAGCTTTTGATATGTCCCGCACTCCCTGCTGCTCGCCCGACTTAATGAGATTGGTGTCTCTGGCATGGCCTGGGATTGGTTAAGGTCCTTCCTTGAAGGGCGGACTCAACAGGTTTGGTTGCCACCGGCTGCCTCTTCCCCGCTGCCGGTCTCCACTGGCGTTCCACAGGGGTCTTCCCTTAGCCCCCTTCTTTTTAACATCTATGTTACTCCTCTGGTCTACTTACCTGAGGACCTGGGGGCTAAGGTGATAGCCTATGCTGACGATACTCAGCTTCTCTTCACGTGGGGAAAGGATGAGGACTCCATATCTTTTGTACAGCACTGCTTGTCTTCGGTTTTTGAGTGGCTTGCGGCGGCCCAACTCAAATGCAACGAAGACAAGTCAGAGATTCTTCTGTATGGGAATTTCCCCCCTGGCTTTCGAGACTCGATCTGGCCTCCTGGGTTTCCGCTACCAACCTCCAATGGGCAATCCGCTAAAAACCTTGGAGTATGGTTTGAGGGTAACCTCTCCTTTTCTGCTCAGGTGAAAAAGCTCTCAGGTAGTTGTTTTGGCCTTCTCAAAACACTCAGGAGCTTTTTGCCTCTCCTTCCCAGGTCTGCCAAAGAGACGGTTATCCGTGCCTTGATCCTCTCTCGATTGGATTACGCTAATGCGCTGTACATTGGCATCCCCGGTTACTCTCTGAATAGACACCAGGTTATTCAAAATGCGGCCGCTAGGCTGCTCCTGGGAATTGCGAAGAGGAGCAGTGTGCGTGAACATCTTCGCGCTCTCCATTGGCTACCCATGGCGGACCGAGTCAAATTTAAATCCCTGGGCATTGCCCACCGTGCCCTCTACGGTCTTGGACCCACCTATTTACAGAAGCGGTTTACCTTTTATGTCCCTCTGAGACAATTGCGTTCCTCAGCCCTTCTTCTTGCTAGGGTCCCCCGCTTCTCCCGCCATAGGCTGGGTGGCTGCTCTTTGGCTGTTAAGGCTGCCCAGGCGTGGAATGCCCTTCCGTTTCTATTACGTAATACTCAGGACCCGCTGGCCTTCAAGAAACTCTTAAAAACTCATCTATTTCCACAGTTATTAGTGGTGTAGTTTAGGGACTCCTCTTGGACCCGCGCCGGGACACTCTTCGGAGTAGCTGTTGCGCGTTATAAGAGTACTTAACATAACATAACATAACATTACCATTCTAAATGGGTGGAATTCAAGATTGTAAATAATATCAATACGAGTACTGTGATTTCTTTTTTGCAGGAGGTATTCTTGAAAGAGGGTTTACCACAAACAGTTGTAACTGACAATGAGGTGCTGTTCATTTCGACACAGATGAAGGATTTCTTAGCTACTCTGTCTGTGAACATTCTACAAACTGCACTCTATTGCCCGATGGTGCATGAATTGATTGAGAGAGTGAATCATTTAATCAAGGATTGTATTCAACTTAATATTGGCAAAAGCTCTAATCTTAAGAGAGATTTAGAAGAAATGATTTGGTCATACCATGTTACTCCCCATTCAGTTACAGGTATTTCACCATTTTTGTCTCTAAAAGGGAGAAATCCAGGTACTAAACTCAGCCCGCAATGGCTTGTGGGTAACAGACTAGGTGAGTTTGACAGGGAAGGAGTCATAAAAAAGATTTGTGCTCATCAGAAGAAGTATGTGAGCACATACAACGAAAAGGTGAGAAGACCATCAGTAGAATGGAAGGTTGGAGATGTTGTGAGAGTCAAACTTCCTAGGAGTGTGTGTTCAGGTGAGTTCAAATTTTTGGTAGCCAGGAAAACTATCAGAGTAATGAGAAATGTGGTTGTATTAGACAATGGACAGACCTGGAGTATGGACAGAATTGTGCGTGACAATTCTGCCAATGAGGTGGAGGAATAGAGTGATAGGGAGATAAAGGAGAATGACATGGCTCCTAAGTACATGTGTGAGTCCAAGGGTGGTCAGTTCCATAAACCAGTCTGGCATAAAGACTATGTTATGTACTGATCATCTTTATTTCCTGTTGACCATGTATATAATACCCTCATATCCATCGGGTATTCATTCATGTTATTTTGCTTAATTTACTAAGATGTTTTTAGTATATTTGCTAATCTGTGGTGAATTTGAAAAATCTTTCATGGCTCTTTGTCCTTTCAACCTTTGGGAGGGAGATGTGTTGTATTTTACCATTACATGCTTACCTGGTCCTTTGTCTTTATTTCCCTTTTTATTATGGTTTGTCCTCACACCCCTCTTCCCCCTTTCCTTTTCCCATCCTGTTGGAATGTTCGTTCTTAACTGCTGTGTTGGTCAGTTGACAGTAACGACAGCTGCGTTTGGTCTATGGATATTGTATCTGGAATAAAGAACTTGACTTACCTGAATCTTCGTTTTTTCAGCAACATGGAAACATTGTGTGAGAGACAGCTGTTGACAACGCTTCCACTTTAGCTGGATCGTGTGTCAAACCCCCATCAGAAAAGATATGGCAAAAGAATTTTAGCTGTGACTTATGGAATTCACAATTTTCCGCATTCAATGTCAAACCTGCATCTGCTAGTAAACAGCACTTGTGTGAGAGCTTTATAGTGCTCCTTCTGAGTAGCTCTGAAATCCAATGTCATCACTATAATTAAACACATTCATGACAGGCTGTATGATACGTCGAGTTACATCTTGAAGCAGCTCTGCAGCTGATGACACACCAAAACGTAGTCTTTTTTATCGAAACAGGCCCAATATGTGTAGAAAAGTTTGTAATGTACCTGCAGCTCTCCTCAAGTTCCAACTGATGATATCCTTTATTCAAATCAAGGCGAGAGAAGACCGTCACACCATTCAATTGTGTCATCATGTCAGCAATGTGCAGACCTGGATGTTGCTTCCTTTCAATTACCTTGTTTGTTTGATGCATATCAACGCAGATACGTATAGCTTCTACACTGTACTTTTTTAGTACCACCACTATGGGAGAAACCCATGGAATTGAACCAGAGGAACGCGCCATGATATCATATTTGAGTAATGATTCATGTTCTTTTTCAACAGCTCCCTGTAAATGAAATGCAATTTGTCTGTGTCTTTGAGCAATAGGATGGATTTTCATAGTCTTAAAGTTTCCCTAACCCATGAAACAATGAAGGAAACTGATTTACTATTTCTTAATGAGCATTCATGCTATAGTTCACAAATATCCATCCAATATCAGCAGCTGTGCTGAAACCAAGCAAACAAGTGCCTGACACCATTCCTTGCAGTATATGAAAGGTTGCTTGTACTTTCGTATTTTTGTGTTTCATCATTGCTTCAAATAAACCTTTACTTTTTAATGGCGTTGATGCAGCCCATGTATACACTTTTTGTTTTTGATGGCATAAGTCGTGGCAATGGAGATAGTTCATTGTATTACTACTCAGACATTATGTTTATCGATGCATCAATGTCGATAATAAAAGGCATTGAGCAACCATTTACTTTTAGTGTCATCTTCGGACAATGTTTGAATGATATTAATGCTTTTTCATGTCAACTGTCTTTGACTTGTATTTTTCTTCACAAGCGGCCAGTCCAACATGTTCACGTTTTTTCTGAAGTAAACATCAACATTGCACAGCCTTCATCTTCACTTTCCCTTGATGTTGATATTAAAAAACTTTTTGACGATGATTTAGATGATGTTTGGTGTCAATTTGCCTCAACTGGTGTGGTCGCTTAGCCTTGTGGTCATGTGCTGAATGCCACTTCTGAAGTGTCTCGGTGGCCATTTTGTCTTTGCGCTGTGATGCACTTACTTTTTTCTTCGCCTTGCAAACATTACAAAATGTTTCTCCTTCCCACAGCCTTTGCAAACCTGTCCACTGGTGAGACATTTACCTTCATGTGGAAACGATAATCCACATCTGAAGCGCAACTTTTTTTCTGTGGAGCCATCACTCTGTGTCCCTCTGCCTTGTGCTTTTGCTTACTTTTCATGCTCATGACTGACTCACTCTGGGCACCTCTGGCCTCCATGTCAGCAGCTTGTCGATCGGCACTCTTTTTGGCTCTAGCTCATCAATTTTCATCTGAATAAATCTGACAGGCATCTGTCAATAACTCTGAGGCGTCTAGCTTCCTCATCATTAAATTCATTAAACATACAGTGTTTGATGAGCGTATCCAGTCTTTCAATAAATTAGATGATTTCACCAATGTTCTGTCATTCTTAACTGAAAATGTACCTTTCATAATCTACATTTGCCATTGGATTGAACTTGAGATTCAATGCTACTTTGATTTGACTGTATGTAATTTCATCAACTCACTGCATTTTCTTAGTGACTTCTTTTACACCTTCACCAGCTATATTCTTAAGGTATTTGATAATCTTCTTGTTATCTATCTCTTCTCATGCATCAATGAAATCTTCAACTGTCTCTATCCAAGCAGTCCATCTGCCACCAACATTCAGCTTTTTGGCAGTCTCCTATTGGGGTTTTGGTTTTAGGAAGGTGGCGGCATTGTAACCATTCATGAGATTGGCAGACACAGAGTGGAGTTCTCTCCACATCGTCTGCAGTCCACTAGGACCTGCTTCATCTATGCCATCTCTAAGGCCCTGTGCAGTGCTGGCCCCTGAGTCATCTTGGCCAGTCTGTGGAACCTTGACCTCCCTCTTGGTCTCCATGGGAGCCCTTCAATTTTCTGGAGACTTTGGAGGTGTTCTTAGCAACCACCTAGCAGCTTTGGTAGTGTGCCACTTCGTGCATGGACTGCTCATTAATCACAATCCTGGATACTTCTTCTTGGGCCACACCACCCAAAGCTGTGGTATGATGACTTTTTTACTCAGTTCTGGTAAGCAGATGACCGTTTCTTGTATCTGACTTGCTTTGTTTTTAGGTGTCTTTGTATTGTCTAACACCTGGTTGATCTATACCTCACAACACTTCTGATTGCAACATTATCTTGCAATTTGCTGTCGCTATATGCTATAGAGTGGTACATCTCTTTACGGCCTTACCAGCAGGTTCTTGGTCAACGACGTGCAGACTTCTCAGTGAAGCGTTCATTATCTTCAAATGCTTTACACTGGCTGGAGTTGTGCTTTGACTCCACATACGCCAAACATCGATTCAACAGTTGGACTGAGACACATATGGCACGCACGAGCAGTTTGCTGGACCACAGCAAACTCTCTCGGAGAGCCCTTTTGATCTTCGGGTTACTTATCCCCTATCTCGTCACCAGTTGTAGCATCCTCCTCAGCTAAATGACTATGCCACACATAGAGTTTTGTATAAGACTTCTTTGTTTGTCTGTGTAACCGCAAACTCAACATTGTAAACCTGCATTCACTTCACTATGCTCTAACACTTACCTCACAGTTCTACAGATTCTATCAGGAGCCAAAAGTGTTTTGTCATTGCTAACTCACACAACACTACATTTATGTTCAGCAGTCACGTCTGTTCCCTTTTTTCCTTATCTCAATGCATTGCCAGAGGTTCATTCTTCCATACAAGTTGTTTGC
The DNA here is from genome assembly GCA_963921515.1 of Calotriton arnoldi. Taxonomy (NCBI): domain Eukaryota; kingdom Metazoa; phylum Chordata; class Amphibia; order Caudata; family Salamandridae; genus Calotriton; species Calotriton arnoldi. The sequence goes on from CAWUFW010001414.1 coordinate 1,936,810, forward strand.
TTTTTTAGCAAAAACCACATGGAAGTCATGTCAAATCACTAACAGTTTTTGGTCCTTCACAATCCAGTGAAACATGGGCTATGCCTTTCCGAGGGGTGGACCCTGTTGTCACACTTTCGCCAAAGCATCTCACCCTCTGTTGTACCTACCTCACCTCGGTCATGCCGCAACAGAGGGTGAGATGCCTGGATGAAAGTTGACAACAGGGTCCACCCCCTCGGCCTATCCCAGGTAGCAAGAGGCTACCACCGTAAAGAGGAAAAACAAAAGGTGATTTTCTTGATGAGTCGGTGGGTTGTAAGTACAAACCACACACACCATCATTGCATGCCATATTGTGCATGCTTGTCTTTTTCTTTTTGGTCCTGACAAAAGCTATTTTGAACCTGAGAGGCACTATTAGAAGATGGCTGAAACATGTAGACCACACTGAGGATAGGTGGGATCAACTTAATATCCCACACCTATCCCCCACTGTTTTTAACATTGACCAATACTTCCCTCATTAAAAAATTTACGTCCATGGACAGGAATTCTGAGCCAATTTTAAAACTGCACCTTTCACTAACTAATTCACAATCAGTGTTTTACCTTAAAAAACCCCAGCTCCGCTGTAATCAGGCGGCGCAAACTTATGGTTTGTGGGATTGGATGTTTCCATAGATGCAATGGGGGTGACCTATAAAGAAGAGCTAAGGATACATGAAATGTTATACTGGATTTTCTTCTCAACCCCATCCTATGCAGATTTATCCTGCTTAATACTCACATTTGCAATGTGCTAAAGTGTGTTTATTTATTTATTTTCATTGTATTTCTTAACATGTTACTTATTCATTTATTTATTTTCATTTGGATTAATGTATGTGTTTTTAGGGAGTTTAACACAGCACCGAAAATGCTTTGTAGACACTTTAGAGTGCAAGTTATTAGTGAAACAAAATTATTGTACAATGAAGAGACTCAAGGCAAATTGTGACATTGTAGGGCTATGCAAGCTGCAGAGGCCTATCACTGCAAACCTTTATACTAACTGGTCAATCATGCAGCCTAAGGAGATGTTAGTTGAGAGAGGGCCTTGATCCTTGTGACGGTCCAAATGGATTCCATTAGTAATTTTACATTGAATTGAGAAGAGCTTCTACTGGAATAGGTCTTTATGGTGAAGAAAGGAGATATACTAATTTTCCTAAAGAGAAAGCAGTGAAAAAGAGACCACTTATTACACAGACTGTTGATATCCACAGCAAGAAGAAATCTGTTCCCTTTGCTGGAGCTCTGTAAAATCTTGTAGTTCTCCATGCAAGAGTTAGATGGACTGGCTAAACAAATGGGGCTGTTCACAAAGGTAACTTAAACATATGAGTAACTTTTCTACTTTTGGCTATTCAAATGCCCTGAAAAAGGGGGTGGAGCCAAATTTATGAGGGAAGGTTACTACTGCCTAAGGAAAGAGTAGTAAGTCTAGCACTACAGATAGGCTATCACTGCAACACCCTCCCTTAGAAAATAAAGGAGCTAGGGACTTCAAATCAAACTCCATAGGAAATAATGTAACATTTAAATAAATTCATTATTTAAAATAGTCCAAAATCTAAATAAATATAATTTAATGTTTAAGAAATTTAAAAAATAAAGCATTTGCTATTCAATAATTGATTGCATTATGTTTAATTCTTACTGATGCATAATAAGAAAATACTTTGTTGGAATGTATTTTTTTATTTAAACTTCCGGAAAATAAAGTTTATTTAATTTAATATAGCAGAATTAAAGATTTAATTGAAAATTTAGTTAATAGTGGTGCTGTAGAATTTTCTGCATTAAAAAAAATATTCAACATTACAATTTATTTATAATTTATTATATCTTAATTAACCTTTTCAACTTTCTCTATATTTACCACAGGTACGGTCTCCACCGCAAGTGTGGAGTTGCCCTATGATAAAGTATAGAAATTAGAGAACAGTAAAAGCATTTATTTAACTCAAAAAATTAGTAACAAAATAATTTTATGCTAAATATTAATATATTTTAAATGTAGAACAACGTGAAAGAAATGCTACAGCACTGTTAACTTAATTTTGCATTAAAGTCAAATTAAGCTTTACTGTTTGATTAATTAACATCATTGCATTATAAAACCAAGTGAAATAAATTGGTATATACAATAATAGTGGTAAAAACTTCCTAGCCGGATAGGGAAGGAGAGGTGTTCAGTGTCCTGGTCTGTCGGCTAGCATGTTGAAGTCCTTCTTTGTGCAGTGTGCAAGAAGCTGCTTAACAGACCTAAGAAATGGATTGTCATTATACCACCTGACGCCGCGAGCTAGTCTGCTTATGCAGAAGGAGAACTTGTGCAAGGGTTGTTTGGGATAGTCCTTAAAAATAATTGCCCTGCTATGGATATTATCGTTCGTTCGAAAACCTTTATTTCGGTCATTAAGACCATAAAAGTATGTATACAATACAATCAAAATCTTGACAGTATAAAATTAATAAGAACCAATCCATCCGTCGTATGAAAATACATGTGCATCATCTTTGAGTGCCAAGGTAATTAGCTGCACTAACCTATGGGCAGAGCCAATAGGCTCGGGAAAGTGCAAATGCATTAATAACAGGGGAAGAAAAACACAGCATGGGTCCAATGGAAATCAGATCGAATACAGGGACCAAACAGTACTTGGCAGAAAACATGAAATCAATAAATCTGGTGGAATCAGTACTGGTCAAAATGTTCGTACAAAAAATTACACATATGGTATAAGAATAAAAATAATTCATCTCCATGATTAGAAATTTAAAACAATAAAAAGGTTAAAACGAATTTTTCTCTCTTTTTTGCTAAAAAGTCAGAACAGTTTATGCATTTGCATCTGGTGTGATTATTTTTAAGAGAGTCCAGCGCCTCCGCCACATTGCATTTAGAAATCGAGAGACAGCAAAAACAATGGGCTTAGAGGTGTCAAACTTCAAAATTCGAATAGCCTCCTGGCAATGCACAAACCCTAGATTCCTGCACAACTGTATGAGCCAGCGCTGTCTTGCAGATTTGTAGCCTGGACAAAAGAATAAAACATGGAGCTCTGACTCCTCCTGGTGGTTGCAGGCTAGGCACCCACGTGGGGCAGTTTCAGACCATTTACAAGTAAAGGCTCGTAGTGGAAGGGTACTAAATCTAAACTGGAGGTATAATTTTCTTGCTGGTAAAGGTAGAATGTCATCCAGGAAGGGTTCAAATTTATACTCGTCTTTTATTGTGAGGAATTCGGCTGTCAGATGACCTGGGGCCGGATTCCCATGGATGACTGCCAGTTTATATGTTCGATAAATTGTCACCAGTTCAGCACGTGAAATTGCCGAACACGCTTCCTCAGGGTTACTCCAGAGATTTGGTTTGCCTATCCTACTGCACTCATCCCTTATATGAGCAAACCAAGCAATTTTTTCCACCCCCGGGAGACCCAGTAGCTCTTTTGTTTCTGACCGATATTCTGCCAGTTCCGGGGTCACCCACAATCTACGCCAGAAAGTTAAGGGTCTTAGGCCAATCTCATCTCCAATCGGTCTAATACCTAGATCCAGCCGCAGGGGGGTTAAGGGGGTACTAGAAGGGAGATCCAAAATCTGTCTTAAGAAGCTGTTTTCACTTTGCTTACATGACTGCAAGAACAATGGCCCCAGAGTTCGTCTCCATACATTGTGGCACCCCTAGCTTGTGCCTTGTACATTATCAGTGCAAATACACAAATAGTTTGTATGGCCTGAGTAGGGAAAGTACTTTGTGCAAGAAGGACTTGTACAATAATTATTTCATCACAGCAAGCGGACCGAGGTTGCCTTAGTCCAGTACTATAATTTATATGTCTGGGAGGGTACATCACTCCCATCCCCATGGGGAGCAGGTGTTCGAGGATGACAGATCTTTTATGGCAGGTGGGGTGCTTTCTTTAGGGCTCGGTCGACTCCCTAGAGATACTTTACTGTTCTGGAGATTACTCGATGGTCACCGGAGTTTAGGCAAGCTAAAATGGCTTGTCTGGAGGAATACACCCTGGCTTGGTTCCAAATAGGCCAAAGCTAGCAAGGGTGCAGGCTTATGGTGAACCTGCAGAGGCAGATGGTGTCAATTGTGCCCTCCTTTGGTTGACCACACAGCCTACATCGAGCCACGTTAGAAGGGAGGATGTCTAGGAGTTGTTTTAAAATGTTACCCTTAATCCTGCTACTAAAAGCACCAAGCATTGCTGTGGTGTAGGGGAGGTGTAACTGCTTAGCACCATCCACACGTGGGCACATTTCTCGAGGGATGCCCTGTTCTCCAGAGATGAGAATAATTTTGATGTTTTGTTAACAGTATTTTGTAACGTTTTGAGGCTCAGCGATATAGACCACAGTTGTGCTAGCCCAAGCAAGTTGAATGACCTTTTAAGATATTCTCCAGCCACTGAGTCGGATTTGTTTATTTCCAGCCAAACATTGTGGTTTGTGGTGTTCTTATTGTTGAACCTGCAGAGGCAGATGGTGTGAATTGTGCCCTCCTTTGGTTGACCACACAGCCTACATGGAGCCACGTTAGAAGGGAGGATGCCTAGGAGTTGTTTTAAAATGTTACTCTTAATCCTGCTACTAAAAGCATCACCCAAGTATTGCTGTGGTGTAAGGGAGGTGTAACTGCTTAGCACCATCCCCACGTGGGCACATTTCTCAAGGGATGCCCTGTTCTCCAGAGATGAGATTAATTTTGATGTTTTGTTAACAGTATTTCGGAACGTTTTGAGGCTAGGCGATATAGACCACAGTTGTGCTAGCCCAAGCAAGTTGATTGATCTTTTAAGATATTCTCCAGCCACTGAGTTGGATTTGTTTATTTCCAGCCAAACATTGTGGTTTGTTGTGTTCTTATCGGTGGACTTAACCCTGTAGCACATGATGGTAAATGTGGTGCATCTTACTACTGGCTGTTTGGCTAGACCGAGTTCATACCTGAATTAGGTGGGTGAGGTGTATCTGGGAAGTTGGAACATTTCCTATAAATTCTTGTGATCCTGATTTCCAGTGTTTAAGACCCTGCTTCCAAATGCCAGGGTCAGCACGACCTTAGCCCTTGCCATTTCTAAAATGGGGCTGTACGACAGACTGTTCAGGTTCCTCAATAGCGCCCTAAGACCTGCGGCCAGTGCAAGCCCTTTCCTTTTTATTTCCTTCTTTTGGGGCTTAAAGTTTCTTTTTCTGGCACATGTAAGTCTGAGATATTTATATTCATTGACTTCATCGACCTTGGTGGAGTCAAGAAACCAGCTGATTTTGCTGTTTGTTTTTCCTGAACAGTTCATGATTTTGGTTTCCATTTTGAATTAAGGGCCATATGTATCAAAGTCCCCTTTTGCGATTCTCAAATAGCGAATTTTAGCGAATCGCTATTTGAGAAACGCAAAACCGTCTGTAAACAAAAAATCGCAAAAAAATTGCGATTCGCTAAAGTTCGCTAATTGAATAGCGAATTAGCGTTCATTTAGCATTGAACTTTCAATTTTGCGAATTTTGCAAAATTGAGAAAATCGCAAAATTGAGAAAATCGCAAAATTGCGAAATTCGCAAACGGCAATTCTGAGACACAGGTGCAGCATGATGACATCACAACCAGGAAGTGTGACTACCCATGCTGCACCTGAGTTCCAGGAGCAGAGTGAGAGAGCAGGAGTAGAGGCTGAGGCATCACTGCAGTGATACACACATTGGAGAGAGTGGAGACATGGCCAGCAAGGACAAGCAGCAGGGGGAGACACCCAGAATCAGAAAGCCAAAGTTCACAGAAAGTGAGCAGGAGGCTCTGATACAGGAGATGGTTGTGAGCCATGAGCTCCTGTTCGGCAAGAAGTCCCTGCGTGTGCCAGAGACACGCAAGAGGAGGATATGGGCAGACATCCAGCGCAAAATTAACGCAATTGGCGTCACACATCGCAGCGTCAAAGACCTACAGAAGCGCTGGTATGATATGCGCGCGCGCTCAAAGGAGAAGGTTGCTACCAGGCTGGAGGAGGCCAACAAGACCGGTGGGGGACCTCCACTGCCACCGCTTCAACTCCACTCGAAGAAATGGTTGAGGGGACCTTGCTTCCGGAGAGTGCAGTGGGTGTGTCAGACCTGGACAGCTCCGACCACACACAACCAAGACAAGGTAAGAAGCATGCCATCACACCCCTGATACCTCCCTACTACCCCCACACACCCAGGAGAGTCCCAGGGGCACAACAAAACTACAATTCCAGTGCAGGTACACAAGCACACACAGCAATGCATTATGGGAGATGTAGTTACATGCACCTAACAGTGGAGCAATGACACCCAGCCAGGCTCAGACAATATGTGTGCATCATGAAAGTCAAAATACAGATGGACAGGACCCATGTAACTCCAAACAGTGATATTTAATGCATGACAGATGCAAGGCAGGACAGTAAATTAATGTGTGCATTTATGTCCACAGCACCAGCAGAAACACAGGGAACAATCAGTGGAGGGGAGGATGAATCCCCCAGCCCAGAGGCAACAGGGCAAGAGGAGGAGGAGGAAGAGGAAGACGAGGGCAGCCCAGTCATCCCACCAATACGCCGCAGGCGGATTGCAGTGCCACCATTGCCACCACTGGAGGAGGAATCCCAGGACACCGATGTGAATGTCCAAACAGTCCAGGGACAGTCAGAGCCACAACCCCGTGCACGTGCACGTGCCGAACCAATTCCACAAATCCCATCCAGGCGCAGGGCACCACGTGCATCCACTAGTGCAGCACTCACAGGAGACGACACAGTCTTCCAAGGGTTGGAGGGCCACATGTTGGAGGTCCAGCGCCTGCAGGCAAAAAACATAAGGTCAATCCAGAGGCAAATCAGGGTTGGTTTCATGGGCCTGACGGGTGCCCTGGAGGCACTCTGTGCTGAACTAAGGGCGGACCGTGCTGCTAGGCGCAGGGAGAGGCAGCGCCTCCACACCCGCCTAGACCTCTACACCAGAGCGGTAAACCGCCTCTCCTCAGCGACCTCAGTGCTGTCAAGGCGCAGCATCAGTATGCAGCACGAGGTGTCACACTGCAGCCAGGACGTGGCCAGGGGTCTGGTACAGGTGACATGTGCTGTGGATCAGCTGCGGGCAGCTGCCACTGCTGGCCCAGGAGTCCTCACTCCAACAGACGAGGACGCACAATCCAGCAGGAGCAGCATTACACCACCGCCCCCACCGGACAGGCGCCGTAGTGTGCGTCACGGCAGGGCTGCTGAGACAAGCGAAGAGGGCACAGTGCACCCACGGCGAGGGCCTACAGCCCGTCAGCGCCGCAGTTGAGGCGCTCACATATAGGCATGGATATGGGTGCATTAACCCAGTGCACACAGACACTTGGTCAAGAGTCAATTTGCACTGTGGATCACACATGTGCGGTACTTTTGACAAAACATTGTGTACCACACAGGCTGTGTGCCGATAAATGTCCTGTCCAAAGGGAAATTAAACACAGTCCTGTATTAGATCTTTGGCATTGTGTCATCTTTTCTTACCTAGAAATAGTTCTGTGTGATCTCATCTCGCCTCTGGCGCCCAGCAGCTGCACCAATTACTCCGGCCGGCATGCGTCCAGGAGCTGGCCCCTCCTCATCTGATGATTCTGATTCAGTGAGCTCCACTGGTGTGCCCTTCCTGGTGGCGATGTTGTGCAGCATGGCACACGCTACCACTATCTTGCAACAGGTCTGGGGGCTGTATTGAAGTGCCCCTCCACTCTTATGTAGGCATCGAAACCGGCTCTTGAGTATCCCGAAGGTCCGCTCAATGGTACATCTGGTTGCTATGTGGGCGCTGTTGTACCTCTGCTCCCCAGCGTTGGCAGGATTAAGGTAAGGAGTGAGTATGTAGTCCCGGACCGCATACGCACTGTCACCTGTGGGGCGAGAAAAATTAGGTTGAACACTGTCCTGCCACTGCTATGCATTACTAGTGTGTCCTTCTATCACATGCAATTACCTAGTAGGTATCCCTCACCAAACTCCCCACTTGTGAGTCGGCGGTGTAACCCACTGTGGCGGAAGATGAATGAGTCGTGGGTGCTGCCTGGGTATTTAGCGACGATGTCGGTGATGATGTGCCTGGCATTACACACCACCTGTATGTTCAGGGAATGGTAGGACTTGCGATTCCTGAACACATACTCGTTCTGGGAGGGGGGATATGGCGACATGGGTCCCATCTATGCATCCAATGACGTGGGGAATTGTGCAATTTGGTAGAACTCCTGCTTGGTCTGGGCTAGTGCCTGTGGTGTGCTGGGGAAGTATATGTGGTTATGCAGCCTCTGTACCATGGCATCAAGGAACGAGTGGAAGAAGCACGACAATGCACTCTGTGAGACCCCTCCTGCTGTGGCTATCACCCCCTGGAAGCTCCCTGACGCCAAGAGGTGGAGTGAGCACAGGACCTGTATGTGGGTGGGGATTGTGTGTGTCCTGCGTGTGGGGTGTTCAAGGATAGGTTTGAGCTCTGCTATTAATTCCAGGATGCTCTCTTCATCCAGCCTGTAGTTTGTATGGATCTCCTCCTCAGTCCGCTGGAGCAGGGTTATGCGCGCTCTGAAGATCCTTTCCTGGCGTCTCCTTCTCTGTGCAGCAGCTCTCAGTCGCAGCCTCCTGGCTATCACGTACAGCCCTGACATTGTGGCAAACATCAGTTGCATTGTGGGTCTCTTTATATAGGTTGCACGTGGTTACCACCTGCTCAGACTTGGTGGTAATTGCGATTCTCTATTTTACGAATTTCGTGAATTCGCAAATTGAGAATTATTCATGCATTCCATTTAGCGAATTCGCTAAGTCTGGACACAACATTTGCGAATTTCTCTAGGTTTTGATGTATTTTGCGAATTACGCAAAATATTCGTAATATGGTATTATTCGCAAACATTGCGAATCGCTATTTATGCGATTCGCACATTGGCTGTCGGGATGTGTCTCATACATAGCGGGGCTCTGTTTTGCGATCGCAAACACCGTTTTTCTGCGATTCGCAGTGTTTGCGATCGCAAAACAGCTTCATACATATGGCCCTAAATCTTTAATTAATTGAAATATTTTAAATTAAATAACAAATACTTTTCTGAAGGTTAAATTAAAAAATATATTTCCACCTAAAGTTAAAAAATAGCATTTTTATCATGCATTACTAATTCTTAAAAGTAATGTATAGAATTAATAAAAATGTATTCGAGCATTTGTTAACGGAAATTAATGTCACATTAACTTATAAATTATTATGAAAACTCGTATTGAACTTTTTTAATTAAATTACAAATATGTTTTATATTTAGATTTTGGTGACATTAAATTATATTTATTTATATTCTTAACTATTTTAATTGTTTGAAATAATTTATTTTAATTTAACATTGTTTCTTATGGGTTTTATTTTAAGTCCCTACTACCAGTAATTTCTATGGGAGGGTATAGCAGTACTACTGGTTGCCATGTGTGGTGCTGGAATTACTCCATCTCTTAGTTGGAGTAACTTAGTACTATTTTGGGTCCCTTTTTGTCTTTATTAATTTTAGAGGAGCAGTATATGAGTAGCAATGGACTTACTCTTTTGTGGGTGGGTGCATGTCTCTCCATATACCTCTCCCTAACCTTCACGAAACGCCTCCTTACCCCTCCCTAAACCATCCTCAGTTAGTAGCAAGCATGCCCCTTTTCCTAGCCACTCACACTGGTCCTTCCACACTTAGGGCCCGATTGCAATGTCGGACGGACCTGAGTCTTTACGACATCACTCTGGAAATGGAACCGAACGACCCCCTGTCATCGGTTCCAGCCCAGCTATTAGGATGCGACCGAACCCTATTCAGTTGCAATCCTACACTTTGCTATGGGAGTATGCATTCTGAACGGAATGCATGCTCTCATAGCAAAGAGCAAAGGTGCAGTTCATCCCTGCACCCGGTGGCAGGCACCTCAAGGTGCCTGCCACCGGGTGCAGGGATCAACAGGGGGGTACCACCGCCATTCGGCGGCCTTGCACCAATGAGGGCCCTGCTGGGAGCCCCCAAAGACAGTTTCCCAATGCCTTTCTGTGTCGGATAGCCCGGCACAGAAAGACAGTGGGAAACTGCCATTGTAATCCCTCGGCCAGAAAGAGCCGGCCCAGGGATTACTGCAGGCCTTCTGAATGGTGGACGGGCTCTCAAGCCCGTGGTCAGCCATTCCGAACTCCTGTTTGTAATAATTTCCGACCGACTCCATCAAAATGGGTCGGTCGGAAATTATTGCAAACAGGAGATTACGATGCGGTAAGGATGGCTCCGACCGAGGGTCAGAGCCATTCCTTACCGCATCGTAATCGGGCCCTAAGATGTGTGATGATCTCCCAATAGAAAATATAGGAGAGGTGGAGATTTACTCAGGTAGGTTTGTGAATATAATGTTATAGTACTTTCGTAGTACTGGTAAACATACTACAAAATGCATTTTCTGAATAGGCTCCATACCACTTATCTGTAAATGTTGTATCCAATGGTGTGCCAATACCTAGAGGGTTGTAATGAAGCCTATTTTGAAATTAAACTGACAGTGTATTCATAATGTAAATAGCACGTTTAAAGCCAAGTATGCTCATATTATTTGATAAACAATTTTCTGAATATAGGTATTTATTTTGTTTGCTTGTGTTGTTAAATTTTTATCACATTTCCATGAGTAATTTCAGAAAGTGGGTTTATTAGTATGGAGGGCCTACCTCTGACAATGTAATAAAGTCACCCTGGTTAGGTTACAGCACAGTTTTAGAACTATTCTGCTTAATCATTGGTAGCAGTAGTGCTGGCAGAAGGTAAATCTCCAGCAAAATGCATGTTAAGTAACAGTAACAACACTTTTAAAGTTAAGGAAAAAAATTTAATATTGAAATAAAATTCAAAGTGAAGAAAAATGTGATTATCACAAAGAAACCATAACGTTTAAAAGCAAATGTGAAGAACCAGAGATATATATTTTTAAAATTTTGAAGGCAAATTATCCCCCCTCACCCCCCGCTCTTCGATCAGGCCGCTGTGGGCGGCAAACACAGGGGCGCCTCGGGCGGCCTAAGGCCTAGCTACGCCACTGCTGATGAGCATTTTTGCTTTCTTTTTTTCCGGACATCCTAGTCCTCCAGCAGAGCAAGTCAAGAAGGTGAAGTTAGCAAGGGTTCCCCGAAGTCAGATATGCTGTTGTTGGCATTGGTGCCAAAAGCTCAGAGTGGGACAATGCTGGATTCTGTATGCACCAATGCCACTTTGACTGCTGAGATAGATTTGCTGCTTCACCCCACTCCAAAGTTTCACCTTCAAATCTAAACACATTTTTGGTACTAAAAATCTACTTGCAAGGCAAGAGTGGAAGCCGGAGCTCCATGAGGCGAGACACTATGTGGATCTGTTGATCCTGTTTTCAGGGCAGCAAAAATTTCCAATTAGTAAAACCCTAGTTTTATTGCCCTACTTGGGTGTGCCATGCCTGGAGCACCCTCCTCACTTCGTCATGGTCCTTCAGAGGAGGAGTCTACTTTCATGATTAAATTTGATTTTGTGGATTAAGTGAACAATTACCTTCAATCATTGCTCTAGCATTGCCTCAAGCTTAGATGTGAAGTGAGGGATTTTATTTATAGCTAGACATATTCCCTGAAAATTCTGGTAACCTGCACGATGAAAATAGATTTTGGTAATCCTTCATTACAAGGACATACTGCTCCTAATATGTTGAATGCTACGATTTGTTTATTAAGTATTTTTTCTGTGGGTTACAAGGCACATTTTAGGAATTTTAGGATTTACATGGCTAATAAATAAAAATTGTGGGGCATATTATCAAGGACTTTATCGCCGCTTTAGCGGCACTTTTTGCCGCTAAAGCGGCGATATTTTTATTGCCCTATTAGCAAGCTGTCGCTAACAGGCGTTAGCGACAGCTTTTAGGCGTTAGCGGCCGGGATTCACATCGCCTTGCATGTCAGCGATAATTATCGCTAATGACATGCAAGGAAGGCGTTCCCTACTAAAAGCGACTGAAAACAGTCGCTAACACCACTACCCCCTATTAGCAAGGCAGGCGAAGCGATAAAATAACTCGCGCTAAGCGCGTTTATCGCTAGATTTTATCACCTGCTAGTGAGGATGACTTACCTGTTTAAAGTATAGGAGGTGGATTCTAATGCTGAATCCACCTTAGCGATAATGCGAGAATATCGCTGCTTTTCCAGCGATATTCTCACATTTTGCCGCTATCGCTGGAAATTTTATCGCTATGGAGATAAACCTTGTTAATAGGGTGTTATCTCAGCGATATTTTCCAGTGATAGGCGGCGTTAAACAAAGTCGCGCTAAGCGCGGTTAGCAATAAATATCGCTATTCCTTGATAATATGCCCCTGTATTTGTCAGCATGACTCAAGCTCTTTTTTATGCCGTGTGTTACCATAGTGCTTTTAAACTGCGGCCAAGCCAGTGCATAAGGATGTTCCCTGAAGTCATACATTTTTGTCAAATATGTGAGCCTTGTACATACACGCAGCAGTCAACAAATGTCATTTAACTTCCATTCCATGAACTGTTTACCATGGTCTTAAAAGGAAATTTACATACTCCAACACACCAATGAACATTCGATATCATAGTAGAAAAGTGAAACGAGCGTGTCAGTGTTTAGCAAGAGCATGAAGCATAGAGTCCTAAAGCCAGCTAAACCAAAATGGAAAAAATAACAACAAAAACAATGTCCTTTGCCATAAGCATCCAATCATCTTTTCTGGGCATTACATTTGACATTGGACTAATTTACGTAAGGTTTGATGAAGCACATGTCACAGTTGACTGGACAGCAATTGATATGTGTCACTCCTTTTTATTTTTCAATTGTAACATACCTGTTATTTTATCTATTGGTGTGGACCGATTCAGTCGAGCTGAAACTGGGGGAGCAGGAGATTCTGAACTTGAAGCAATAAAGAAAGAGAATGAGAATGAAAGAGGGGGCATATTAGCAAGACCCACGTTAAAATTATCGCCTTTTTAGCGGCAGGAAACTGCCGCTAAAACGGCGATAATGGGCTTGCTAATATGCGTTATGGAATTCCAATAGAAGCCCAGGTTAGATGTCCTGCACATCTAACCTGGGCTTCTATTGAATTCTATAACGCATATTAGCAAGCCCATTATCGCCGTTTTAGCGGCAGTTTCCTGCCGCTAAAACGGCGATAATTTTAACGTGGGTCTTGCTAATATGCCCCGAAGTCTTTGGGGCATATTATCAAGAACGGCGTTAAAAATTATCGCCGCTTTAGCGGCAGAAAACTGCCACTAAAGCGGCGATAATTTTAACGCCGTTTCTTGATAATATGCCCCTTTGACTTTTGTTTCGTATCTTATAGCATTTGGCTGTGTTCAAAGGCACACGTCAAATGTTAGGCAATGTCCCTCAGACAAACTAATGCTATTGTTTAAATATGGAGATCATGGTTTACGTTTCCATTCTTCCACTGCAAAGTGAGGGATGTTTTAAAAATAAGTGTAGTGACAATCTTGGCTGTATAATGGAGTGTGAAAGAAGGCTACATCTTGTCAAATGTTTCCTAATACACAACTAAATAGAAATATTTGCAAATGCGTCCAAATATGCCAGCTGCAAGAAAAGTAAAACATTGTTTTTAAATTATAAAGTATGACAGAAACAAATATTTAAATAGCATGAAAAACACAAGACACTTTGGGGCATATTTATGGAATCGGGGCGCAGTGCAGCAAGTCACCTTGCTGTGCTGCACTGTGTCTCTGGGAAAGGGCAGGAATGCACCATATTTAAGGCATACAGGGCATTCCGGACTTTTCCCCTGCACTGGCACCCTTTTGGCAGCATAAAGCCAATGCAGGCACCCTGGCACCATGATACTAGGGTGCCTGCGTTAGATGCAGGATTGTTTTTGGGCAGGAAGGGACACCTTCCTGCACAAAAATAATTCTGAGAGGTATTTTCCTCTTTCTATGTGTGCTGCAGAATGCAGCACACATAGACACAGGAAGTAACAAGGAGAAATATAGATATTTCTCCTTGTTACACCTCTCATGGGAGGCATGTCTTTTTGGGTATTCCCAGGTTTATAAGGTGTTTTAAATCTGGGAATGCGTCAAAAATCCATGGGAGTTGCGTGGGAACACCCAATCAACACACATGGACTGCCTACCCAGGGCAGAGAAACACAACGCAGAGTTTTGCATTGTGTTACATTACTCCAGATTTTTGGAGCCACGCAAAGTGGCTTTGTGTAGCTTAAAAAATCTGATTTAAGTTTTGCATCACTCTTGCACCACGGTGCGTGGTGCAAGAACAACTCAAACCGGGTCATAAATATGGCTCTTGGAGTGATGTGCAAATAATATGTTTTCACAGACCCCAGATTATTGCATATGTTAAACGATTAGCAGTAGAACTCATTGTGGCACACAGTTGTACTGTATTTTGAATAGGTAAGATCACAACACTCAATTCTTCTTAGACCATCTGCAAAATACTGCAGGTAAATGAGTAAATAAAATATGCAAAGCCCCAAGAAAAAAATCAATAATCGGGATGGGAAGGGAGTCAATTGCAGCAGTAGCCATTTACTTCACAAATTAGCAATGAGCTGCAAAGAACAAGATTCACTAAACTATCTGAGTGCCCACGTATCACTTAGTTGCATAAATTACAGAATTTCCAAGGGCAAAAGGCCTTTCAGAAACATTTTTCAGGTAGTTTCTCAACCTGAAAACATCTATTTTGAGGGACTGACATGCATTCAGTAAGCTTCTGCTAAATTGCAGTCTTTGCAAATGCAAAAACGTAAATCACAATGCATGAAAGTGACATTGCCAGTCACAAGTGTCCTCATTGCAATTCCTTGTGAAGCGCATGGAAAATGGAGCACTAAATCCATACCTCACTTCCTTAATCATCACAAGGAAACATATCATTGATTTGCACTACTTCTGTGATTGCAAATCATTGAAGAATTACCAACATATAAACGTAGTTGTGGTGCAGCAGGTATTTTGTTTGATAGTAAAGTTTGTTTTGATTGAGGCACTGTTATTTAAATAGATTCTTGTCATACTCGTTTGTTTTTTCATGGTATATTTCTTGGAATGCAGACTTACCTGGAATCAAGAAATATTTATGGTTTCAGGTTCTCCTCTGCTGATTTAGTATATAAATCTTTAAGTATTATGGGGGGTTGGGGCTGAGCTCGGTGACAGTGTGCATTACAGTGTTTCACTGTTTTTGTACTTCTGACTATAGGCCTATAATTTGGTGCTCGGTCCATCCTCCGCTGGGGTGATGGAGTAAATTACTCTGTCACCCTGACGGAGGTGCTGATGGCCAAATTTAGAAATGTCCATTGGCCCAGTGGACTGTTGGGTTGTATCTATGACGATCTCTTCCCAGAACTTCCACCTAGGGAAGTTCTGGAATGTTAATGGAAGAGACGACAGTTGGTGCGGACACTGGATGTGGCTGTACATCGTTGCTCCTGTCTTGGCATTAAAGAAGATTCAAATCCTTACCCTGCATCTTCTTTTCATGGACATTTATAGCATTGGCAGGAACTGCAGTCAAAGTGGTTCCTGTCGATGTATTGCAATTTTGCCCTACTGCTCTGTCAACATCATGGGGCCATACAGCAAACTTACCAAGTTATTTTTATCCCAAAGTGGGATTTTCTTTTTGAAAATAAAAAAAACAATGCGCCCTTCACCATGGGAGTTTCTTCCCTTGTCAAGGGGGGCATTGAGCACTTTTCAATGCCTTTTACCACCAGGTTTTTAATGGCAGTGACGGACAATGAAAAATAGCTATATGTCCACCCAACTAAATTAGGTGGCTGACATATAGCCAAAAATGTGATAGCACTTACTCCATTGCCCTCAGCAGAGATGGAGCAGTCTTCATCGTCGCCAAACTATGGTCCACCTGCATTAAAATTGGGTGGGCGGACCATATTCTTGGATGGGAGAGAACTCCTTCACCACTGAATAGTGTTCCCTCTCTGCCAAGATATACATTTTTGGTGATGAGTCATTGGATTGCAAGCCACTTATTCTTCGAGAATCAAAGCACACATCCTTGCTACGTCTCTTCACATTGATATCGAACTATGCTGAGGAAGTCCAACAAATTGTAAATAGGATAGCACTTCAGCTGGAAATTATAACATAAGTTACGCTTCATTTGAGTTTTAGCCTCACCATGACACTACACAGGGGGAAGCACAATTCATTCCAGACCATGCCTGAGGGAAGAGACCCAAGTGTTAGGTCACCCCCGAGCGTAAAAGCATAATGTGTTTCTAGCAGACATGCCTTAGGCTTTTAATCACAAACAAGGCAGAAACAGCCAGGTTTATGACAATTATGCTGGGCATCCCAACAGCATTCGAATGCACAACCTTCACAGCCACAAAGAGCAGTCTGTGAAGGGATCATGTTATGCACACACTTTATACCACCAGTGGTAGGCACACCTTTGCTGTATTTGAGGGTGATGCTCTTCTTGGATACAATCATCTTAGTAGTCGCAACAGTGCAATTCAGGCTGTGTTCCTTAAACAAACAAATTATTGACTTAAACAAACTATTGACTCAGAAGAAAACAGTCTTCAAAGGAAAGAAACTGTTATCAGGCTAAAGGTGCTTCACAGCAGAATATGTGAGACGTTGGCACAAAGATGGTAGAAAACAAAAGAGTCTGGTACAGTGTTTCCCAAACTGTGGGTCCCAACTCGATTTTTGGTGGGTCATGAAAGTCCAAGCAACCTGGTAGATTAGAATTTAGGTTAGCCCAGGCATCACTAAGCCCATGAGTTTGAACTAGATTAACTATTGCTTGGTATACTCGAGGCTTCCTTCCGCGTAAGACCATTTATCATCCGCTTTCCAATTACAAGGCAGGTTGATATTAAGGTCGCCACAGACAATAATTGGGGAAGGCCAATGGGCAAGCTCCCCTGTAATCCAGTTAATGATTCCTGGGTCATCTGCATTACTCCCATAAATTGAGCATAAGGTAAAGGGGGAATTAGGTGGCAGGTGGCACTCTACGATTACCCATCTACCCAATGAGTCAGATTTCACGCGGGGATATTTTAAAGGTAATCTACTTTCAGCCATAACCCCTACACCTTTTATTTTCGCACCCTGTGTAGTACCCCTATAGTTTTAAACCCCAGTGTGTTCAACAAGTGCTTTTGTGAACCCTCTATATGCATTTCCTGGAGGCTGACGATATCGGCCCCCAGCGATCTTAAGCCTTGTGCTACTTTTTGTCTCTTTGTAGCTTCATTCAGCCCACATATGTTCACTGACACACATCTAAGAGTATTTATCCTGGTCATTTGAGCATTTTAAGGAGATTTAAACCAATAAATTCCTGTTCCCTTAAATGAGCTTGACTTTATGAACTTGTTTACTTTATCATGTGTTTTAACCAGTGTTTGTATGTGAAAAAAAATGTCCTCAATTCATTTATTTCATAACGATTTCCCCCACCCCATCCCAACCCTCCCCCTCTCGTTGAGCAATCAGGAAAAACCTTAGTGATGGTGGTCAAGAGTAAATCTCCGCCACTAGACCACGCCTTAGAGAATTTAAGTAAGTCTTCGGCTATGTCTATTCACACCTGATATGAAAACGGTTAGATAGGTGTACCCTGGATTCTTGATGGAACTAATCAGAATCAGAAAGAAGAGAAAAAGAAAAAAAGAAGAAAAAGGGAGCACATAAAAGTGAAGAGAAAAAAGGAAGAGATCCCCGCCCCTCCCTCTTACCCCCCCCCTACAAAAAAGCAGGGAGAAATTTGCCTTAGGATTTAACTTGAACCCTTCTTAGACTTGATTTCTCACCAGCCTTAATCTCGGACAAAAAGATTTTGGAAGCCCCAATAAAGATAACTTTGAGTCTGGCAGGGTTCATTAAATACACTTGAGCTCCTATCTGTTGGAACGGGGAAATTAGCTGACGCAAGCGCCATCTTCGTTCTACCGTCTGATGGCAAAAGTCGGGCTTCGCAAAAAAAAGTTACCCCGTTGGACCCTTTCTGGGAGTTAGGGCGGGCATGGTCGTATACAAGTTGTCTAAGAAGAAAATTTCCAAAATACACCAGGAACGCCCTGGGATGTCCACCAGATGAGCTACTGCCGTCACGTTGTCATCTCAGATTAAAAGGGAAGCGATGTGTCCTTTGTACCTCATGGTCCCAGTCCCAGCTTGACTGATCAGGAAAGGATTCTTGTAGAAGTTTCACTATATAGCGCCTAGGATCTTCTCCCTCCTTCCCTTCTGGGATTCCAAGCAGACGAAGGTTGTTTCTGCGTTGCCGATTCTCCTGTTCCTCCATTTTGGTCATTAGATCAGACAGACAGGCGGTATTGGAGTCACTCTGATTTTTAATTGAGGAGACCTCTGTTTCCAGACACTCGGTGCGCCCTTCAACCATGGTGACACGGTCACTTATATCGGTGCAGATTTTATTCAGTCTTCTCATGCCCCCTTGTAGTTTTTTAGCCGCCCCTTTTTCTGCGCGGTTATCTGCCCGAACCTCTTCTTGAAATTCTTTTATAGAGGCTAGGATCGAAGCTAGTGAGGGTTCGGTAGTATCTTCAGGTACGCTCTTTATGTTTTCCCACAGTGTCATGTGAGAGTCGTCTTCTTCGAGAGGGTAGGACATCTGTGAATCTGAGTAGTCCCACTTAAGCTGGCTGCGTCTTTTAGCCTTGCTTCTTGCCTTCCTAGGGCGTTGTACTGTTCCTATGTCCTTAGATGACTCCTCACTATTATCTTCGCTTGTATTAAACCCCCCCTCGTCCGAGGAGGTCCCAGTGCCACCTGATACCGAGTAAAAGTTTTCAGTACCTGTCTCCGGTGTCCATGGGGCTTGAGGGCCGGAGGCGGCTGCTAGACCCTGGATATAGTTATCAATACCGGCTTCAGAAGTTTTTAAAGTATTCTCCAGGTTAACTATCGTGGGGTCGGGATCACCTCCTATTTTTTGGGCTGCAGGAACTGCAAATATCAAGTTCCCCTGAGCAGTTGGTCCCCAGCTTCCCCTTCTACAAGAAGGCAGGAGGGCGGTCAAGTTGTCAGCCGTTTCTTGCAGACCATTCGTTTCCCCTTGTCAGTTTGTTGTACCCCTACCGGGTTTTCCTTGGCAGGGAACATTCCTTGCTGAGTGGTCAGCACAGTTGGCTCATCAGTTAACGAATCCATGGGGGCACTCTCGGGGGGAGATGTATGAGACACGTAGTTAGTCTTAGAATCCGTGGCGGGAAGTGGCCCCTTAGCTCCAGAAAATAGTTTAGCAACTGAAGGCTGGGAACCCATTAAGTCCTTGTGTACACCACCTCCCCCGTGCCTCCCTACCGTTTTTTTGTTGACACTGACCTCGCGCTTGGTTTTGGGCAAGTTTTCTCCTAGTCCAGTATCTCCAGCATCAGCGTTGGCAATAGCTGCTCTTGTCTTGCTGGTTTTCCCCGCCTTATCTCCCCTGGTCGACATGATCCTAAACCAACGCCGATACCGCCGATGCTGCTGGGCTCTCTCACATACCCAAACTGGAGCGAGTACCAGTGAAGCAGCGCACCGCACAATCCAGCAAAAAAGCAGCGTCCGAAGCCCCCAGCACACTCGTAGAGACGCTGGCGTCACCCGGGAGCCTTTGTAATCTTGGAAATATACTGCATCCGCGATAAACAATTCAATAACGGCTGGCGGAGGACAAAGACCGATCGTCTGCACTCTCCTCGCTTTCAGCATCTGCATCACATCGCAGGGCGCCTAGCCGATAGTCGATGTAACTGGCGTGTGTGGCCGAGCAGCGTAGGATTCACTCTGACTCCATCTTGCTCCCACCGGTCATTTGCTAGATTGGATTACTTTTTGATCTCGTCCTCTCTACTCCGCGAATGCTCCATAGATATTGCTCCGCGCTTTATGTCAGATCACAACCCGCTTATATTAGACATTGGGGGGCTTGGGAACTGGAGGGAAACCCCGAAATGGAGTTTTGAGAAAGCATTACTACAAGACATAGGATATCGGGCACATATGCAAGTATGGGTTCAAGAATTTCTAGAGATAAACATGGGGTCGGCCCCAATTATGGTTGTCTGGGACATATTAAAGGCAGGTATTCGGGGGAGTCACTTAGGTTTTCAATTAGGAAAAACAAGAAAAAAAAATTAATGATCTACGAACTTCAGGAAAAGCTGAAAAAGGCAGAGGAGAAACTAATTCAAATTGTTCAAGTAGGGGGATACTGAGTCTACTCAAAACAAAGTGATACTCATCAAAGCAGAAATTGGGTCAGTATTTGCAGAGAAGGTTGCAGCTAAGTGGGCCACGACGCGGGAAAAAAATTACGAATATAGTGACCTTATTGGCCATCATTTGGCCATTAAAACCAGGCAGCAGGTTACAGGTAGTGAAATACTGTTGATTCAGCTTGTAACGGGAGAAGAGACTAATGACCCAAGTAAAATACAAGAGGGCTTCCGAGAGTTCTATTCTAATTTATATGCAGAGAACAGTAGCTCAGTAGATGTCAGGGAGGACGAGATCGCTAAATATATAGAAGAAGTGACTCTAACCCAACTTAGTCAGGAAAATCGCGACCAGCTTGATGTTACTCCAACCTGGGAAGACATTGCTGAAGCTCTAGCCAGTTTGCCGGATGGGAAGGCTGCAGGGGTTGATTGTATCCCTGTGGAATTTTATAAAATTTTTGCTCCCCAAATAAAGTCCATTATTTCCTCTTTAGTAATCTCTATTTTTAACGGGGCCTCTCCGCCCGCATCTTGGTCCAATGCTAAAATCTCTATATTTCCTAAAAAAGATAAATCACCGCTAGAAACGGGGTCATATAGGCCAATCACGCTAATAAATTGTGATTCAAAAATCTTCTCGAAAATTCTTCCAATTAAAATATCTTCAGTTATTGAAACCCTGGTTTCTGAATGGCAACACGGATTTATCCCCAAGAAAGGCACCACTGAACATATTAGGCGGGCCATTACTTTGTTTGACGCAGCACAAGCAACAGGAGACCCGATGTCATTAATCCTTTTAGATGCTGAAAAAGCATTCGACCGGGTCTCCTGGCAGTTTCTCTGGGGCGTTATGAGAAGGATGGGTTTTGGACCAAAGTTAACACAAGCTGTTCAAGCTCTTTATCTGAATCCGACAGCCAGTGTATCAATAAATGGGAGGCTAACTAAGCAATTCAAAATCTCTCGGGGCACCAGGCAAGGGTGCCCGTGCTCCCCCTTGCTTTTTGCCCTTTATATAGACCCCTTGATTAAGAAAATAGAGCACAACCCGGCTATTCAGGCAGTAAGCAGATTCGGCTGGGACACTAAAATTATGGCTTACGCTGATGATCTGGCCATAACTACCCCAGAACCCGAAAGTGCCATTTTAGCATTGGAACTGGAGGCCCAAGACTTTGGGAAAATTTTGGGGTATGCACTGAACAAAAATAAAACCCAAATTATTGTTAATAAAGAAATTAACTGGATAGACAGATGGGTTGTCACAAAGGCCAAATACCTGGGGGTGATTGTGATGGCAAATATGGATGAAATTGTGGCAGAAAATCTAATCCCTTTGGCTACTGAAACAAAAAGAGCGCTTAACCGAATTAACAATCTACACTTGACCTTAGTGGGTAGATGCAATGTAATTAAAATGACTTATTCCCCAAAATTACTTAATTTTTTTCGATCTATCCCACTAGAATTTAACAAAATCTTGCTACAAAAATTTCAGCAACTCTTTACACAATTTATATGGGCTTATTCACAACCCAGACGGGCGCTAAAGCAACTGTCTCTTCCCAGGGAGAGGGGTGGATGGGCTTTCCTAATATAGTGCTCTATTACTGGGCTTCAGTTTTACAATATAGTGTGGAATTGGTGAAGGAACACTCCTTCTCTCCTCCTATTGGGCTTCCTTCGCCATTTCAATTACTATTAGGAGAAGAGGCCCGTGGCTGTCTCATCAGACAAATGTCTTTTGGATACTACAAGCGAGTTAGATTCAAGACACTGATGAGCTCCTTTAAGGTCTTTTGCAATGTTCGTAGGATTTACGGGCTAGGTAGAATGAACTATTTCTCCCCTATCAACAAGAATTGTAATTTGCCTGCTATTTTTGGGAGGTCTTATTTGCAAGCTTGGTATAAAGCCGGTATTTTAAAACTGGGAGACCTAATCTCTACTGAAGGTATTAAATCTTTTGCTGAGCTTCAAAGTAAGTATGGATTGAAAGACCAAGATGCTTTTAAGCATATTGCTATACACAATTTTTTGTCTCGGAAAGCTGGAGGACCCGCCGGGTTTGTAAAAATAGAATTTATCGAAAACTTAAGGGCCCCAGTTATGCCTCGGATTGGTGCTATCTACTCCGCACTGAACAGTCAAACTCCTGATGACCTACCCAGAATAGCAGACAAATGGCAAGCAAAGTTGGAAGTCCCGCATAGTACATTTTATAATGCACTGAAACTTGCTCAGTGCGATCTGTTGTCAGCCAAATTACAGGCACAATATTTTAAAACCATTTTCTTTTTATACATTACACCTAGCAGAGTTGCCAAATGGGGAACTGGTAAGGGGACGCTGTGTCCTAGGTGCTCGGAGTTTGGGGTAGACGCAGTACACATGTTTGCCACCTGCCCGAAACTTACTCCACTTCTTGTTAAAATACAGGATTTTCTTGGGAGGGTTATTTCCCAGGCCATAGAGCTGACCCCCACGACTATCGTATTAGGGACCCAAGCGGTGGTCAGTAGAAAGAAAGGCGGGGCACTCATATTTGTGGCAATGACGGTGTGGAGGATCTGCATAGCATCAGTATGGGTAGACGCAGATCCTCCTCTTTTCTCCCAATGGCTTGCCAAGCTCTAACAGCGGTCAGGCGATACGGACGGTCGCTACATTCTTTTAACCTTTGAGATTTAAAGTGCGTGGTTTGGCGGGGACGTTTATCCCAATAAAGAAGGGAGAATTGATAAAATTCCCAGATCAAGATTGACAAATTAGCAAAACAACAGAATTTGACTATGATGTCCTAATGTCCATAACTGCAGTGCACCCCCAAAAAATTCTTGCATTAAAAACGCAACGTCCGTAAAGAGGCGCAAAAGAAAAATTGCAGATAGATTTGCAGCAGGTTGATCGCAGCATTAAGAAACAATTGCCATATACTTTAAGACATACAAACTGCTTAAGACAAAACCATACTGTCCTCGAATTTGATGAAGTGGACCTATGGGCCTAGCTATCCTTGAGAGTTCATACCACAACAAGGAAGAAAAACTTTATGTTTCAAAAAACTTCATGTTTCAAGATTATTTCTTAATTCAATGAACTATTGTCCTGAAGAAGGTGACGAAACACCTGTACACCGAAACCGCGTCGACAGTTTGTTCTCTCTTTTTGTTTTGTGTTTTACATAATTTTTAACAATATGTTTATGAATTTATAAAATGTTTTTATTCTGTGAATTAGCCAAATACATGACATTCATGATATTTTTATGTATGATACATTGAAAATAAATTTGTTTTTAATATACATTCCCTATAAGAATTTATTATTTGAATATAAATGTTTTTATTTTGTGTGTATAAGAATTTGTGATTTGGCGACCTGGAAATCTTTCTTTTGATGGCTTTGTTATACATCACGGAGTGGAATAGTAGTGCCTGTCAATTGGATTTAATACTAGTTGGATCTAAACCTCACAATTAACAGAGGAAAAGGGAACTTTTGTGTTTTACGTTCAGATACCCATCCCTTTTCCAAGTATTAGGGTACCTCCTTTATATTTTGACATTAGGTCTGAACCCCCATAGACCCAAAACCCCATCTCCACCTCCGACCCCAACAGGGCTACAAATGAGATTAGGAGTGGAGACATGGCACTTATCTGCAAGGAAACCAAGCAAGAATTTCTGAACCAGCAGGGGCCCAGGCATAGATGGGAGGGGGGTGGAAATAAACCCACCACAGAGACTAGGGAAGAAAGCGGGGATTTGCCTTCTATCAAACTACCCCCGCCTCATCTCCGTATGTTATTGTTTTAGCTGGTGTACCTGAGCTCAAACAAGGGCAGAGGGAAATGCATCATGACCTGAAGAATAAATGTATGTTTTGGCTGGCAAGGATCAGACAATTCTCTTATGAAGATGCTGTTGAGATTCTTATGACACATAGGGTTTGGTGGGTGTGAAACAGACCGAACGATGAATGAATGAATGAATGAAGTTATTTATAAAGCGCTACGTTCACTCCAAGGAGCCTCTTGGCGCTAGCAGAAAGTGATCAAGAAAATCGCAGGGAAAAGTCGATAGGCTAATTATGAAGAGATGCATTAATAACAAGTATCATATAAGGGAGAACACAATGTTGTCAGGAACAGCAAAAATCCATGTTTTCAATAGTTTCCTGAAGAGACGTTCTGATTGAGCCAGTCTCAATTGGAGCAGCAAATGTTCCAGGCTCTAGTTCCTAGAACAGCTATGGTTTTGCCTCCTATGAGGATTGTATAGTGATTCATTTTTAAAATCCAATGACTGTCCAAAGAATTTTATGTTCAAATCATCACAGACAAGATGGGGCATTAGGTCTCTACTGCTAGGATATTTTTACACTCCACATCAAGAATCAGCAATTAGTGCGCAAAGGAGCCGTGGACAGGGGTTGTGGAAGCAGAACCATCAGCATAAAAGGTGGAGGCATCAACCCCCCAAGACCCTTATTATACAACTTACCCACAGTAAATAGATTTGGGGTCTTAGAAGAAGTTGATTGACTCACAGCAATGCAACATTCAGAACAGCCAACTAAATGCCAGGAGGAAAGTAGGGGGTGGACCACTTCAAATAGGGAGTTTTATCACCCTAGCATTGCATTCGGGTTGGGGGTGGGTGATATGAAGGACCACCCGGACACAACTCGACAAGGCTGGGACAAGTGGGCAAGCTGCATAGGCCAAACTATTCCGGTGCTGCCATCCAATAATGCTCTTTCAAGTCCACTTACGGGATTGCCACAATATGTGGCTCAGGCTAAAGCCCTAGCAACCTCACCAGACCCCAACCTTTTAGTGCCCGCAGCTGACAGCAGCATGGTACCCAATAATATTCTGGCAATCAAGCCAAGTGAACAACAGAGAGAACCCATGTCAACCAGCGCTATTTCTTGGCCGCCCATGCCTGTAGATGTCAGCAGCAAGGTACCTAATAACATTCTGGTGATCAGGCCAAGCGAACAACAGAGAGAACCTATGTCATCTAGCGCTGTTTCTTGGCCACCCATGCCAGATAACTGCACAGATTTTAAAACGTTGAGGGTCCTATCATGGAATGTTGCGGGCCTTAGAAATAAATTAGACAATCCTGACTGGGGGGTTTTGTGGACCAACACGACATCTGTATGTTCCAAGAAACCTAGGACAGGGAGGATACATTGCTTTTAGATTAGATTAGATTAGCCGCTACCACCAGGGGTAAGGGCAGGCCATCGGGTGGTCTCTGTATATGGGTTTGGTCCCATCTGGGCTGTTCAGCTAAAAAGCTGGAGTTTTTTTTACAAATTATGTCCAGTGCATTCTGCTGACATTTCCATCCAAGGTCAGAATTGCTCTGGTCAATGTTTACTTCAGGCCTGTAAGCAACAGCCGTGAATCTCCAACCATTGATCAACTGGGCACTTCCATATCTAACATCCCAAATGGACATTGGATAATTATTGGTGGTGAATGTAATTGCCAGTTTGAGCCCCTGAACAGTTTTATTGGAGGAACCCCCAGTGAAGAAGACCTACACTGGTCAATTTGCAAGGCCAACATTTCGCCAAGTAGGGCCTGGACACCGTTGATGCTCCAGAATAAATCCTTCACCCTAAACCACTCCCTAAGGGCTTGTAATGGTCGAACTAAATCAGACACACCAGGGGAGCACACTTTTAACTGACCAGGACACTCTTCTATCATAGACTACATCCTGATAGATATCAGGATGTGGTACCAGGTGGTGGACTTTGAGGTTCTGACCCGACAATATAGCGACCACAATGCTTTAATCTTGGAGTTGGAACTGCCGCTTAATGAGGAAGTTTCTGGTTTAAATACTCTGCCAGATGACAGATTAACCCTGACAAACAATAAAAGAAGAGTCCGGTGGTCAACCATACAGCAATCCCATGCTAGGATGGCTTCCTTCTACGACTTAGTGATTCCGTGCCTGGTGGCAGCAGAACAGTCTATTTCATCTCCTTTACGTGAGTTGCAGAGACCCATGAGGTGTTGGTTTCCACTCTGGCTGATATTTTTTCTCCCCCATTAGACCCAAGGGGATGTAAAAAGGCCAAACATCCCTGGTTTAAGGATAGTTGTCGGATGGCCAAGTTGGCATTGATAGAGGCAATCAAAACCAGAGACAGACCCCTAATCAGAGAAAAGAGGGTGCTATATGGAGCTAGCATCACTGAAGCAAACAAACTATGGGAGTTGGGCAAGTGGGATACCTTGAAAAATGCCCTATCCACCCACGATATGAAGGCTTTCTGGTGTATAGTTAATAGAGGTAGCAGTGAAGGGAAGCAGACCATCGAACCAAACATCGCAGCTGATGTCTGGAAACAACATTTTGAGGCCCTGTGGCTTAGATTGGAGCGTGAGGGCACTAGTAAAGCTAAAGATCTTTCTCCACCGCAGGATATCTGCTCTGAGGCTCCTCCGATAACGCTTACAGAAGTAACTAATGCCATAGGTTGCCCCTTCCAAAGCTCCAGGACTCAATAAGATCCCAGGGGACCGCTTTTGTACTGAGCCTGCTATTTGGGGCCCCTATTTGTGGACCTTGTTTAATGCCATCCTGCCGCTTCACAAGAAGGGCTCACCACTTCTCCCCTCCAACTACAGACCCATAAGTTTAAATGACGTTAGCCAGAAAACCTTTGCCCGGGTACTGCTGAATCGTCTCCAGACCTGGATGGACAAGCTTAAAATATTGAGCCCATTTCAAGCTGGCTTTAGGAAAATCATGTCCACTATAGACCAAATATTCAGGCTTCAACTCTTGTACTGGAAAACGGTGGCCATAGAGGGTGGCAGCCTCTATTTGATCTTCGTGGATTTAAAATCTGCGTTCGATCTGGTACCAAGAGAAAAACTGTGGGCTGTCTTAAGTGATCTGGGGGTGCCGCCCTATCTTTGTTACATGCTTAGGTGTTTGCACGAAGGCAATTGTGCCTAAATCAGGTTCGGCAAACATGGTGAACTTACCACTCCCATAGCTATAGATACAGGGGTAAGGCAGGGATGTGTGCTAGCGCCCACCCTCTTCTGTCTATTTATAAGTGCACTGGTAGATAGACTGAACGCGGACAAGAACAATGATGCACCCAAGATAGCGAACCACACAGTGCCCACCATGATGTTTGCCGACGACACTCTCCTGCTTTCAAAGTCACCAATGGGTATACAGAGAGTCCTCGACAGCTTCAAGGCTTTCTGTGATAGCAGGGGTCTTGAGATTAACAGCCAAAAGACCAAATATATGATCTTTAATCCAACAAGCTCAACTCGTCCTAATCCCAGCTTGCACGGCATCCCATTGGAGAGGGTTTCTATATTTGAGTACCTTGGGGTAATTTTAACCGAAATAAATGTACTGGGGGGCCCAAATTGATAAAACAAGTCTAAAGTTAGTGCAGAACCCAGGAGGATACATGAAGCTATAAAGGAACTCTTTCTATAAACCTATTGGCCCACTTCTAGAAATTTATAAAGTGCAAACAAGGGGTGCCGCAATGTATGGGGCTGAACTCTGGGGGTATGGTTCTCTCAGAAATACTACCAAGTCCGAGAACACTTTTATCAGGCAGCTATTTGGTTTACCCCCCAGCTCTCCCCTTACACCACTTCATTTGGATTTGGGGGTTAGGCCAATTGCCAAAGAAACTGCCCTTAGACCCCTGATGTATTGGCGTCGCATATGGGTAACCCCGGAACTGGCTGTGTATAGGGAAGAACTAAAGGAGATCCTGGGCCTGCAGGGCACAGGGAAATTACTGTGGCTAGCGTATGTCAGGAACTCATTTGTGGAGATGGGTAGAGTGAGTTTATGGCATAAGCCTGAGGAAGCTTGTACTACAACTTCAAGAAAATAACTGGTTAGTAGCTTGAGGGAGGGCAAACTTGCCCGTTTACAGGGGAGCCCAGCAACAGGTTCACTGGCAGTTGCGTTTTTGAGTATAAAAGACCAGTACATCCTAGAGTCTGCCCTGGAAGAGATACAACCTGTGCTAGGGAGGAAACTGTATATTCAGTTCAGACATGTGGTCCTGCCGCTGCGCGCCTTTTCTAACAAATGGGTATGTACACTTTCCCTAGGTTGTCCGGCCTGTAGTAATGCAGAGGAGTCAGAGCTGCATGTATTCTCTTTCTGTCCTGGTTACAGAAAATCTAGACGCTGCTGGCTAATCCAAATATGTAGTAACCTGGGGACTAAACGCTGTGTAGAGGCTTTTAGGCTGTTGAAATACAACACTCTTCCTCCAATTGTATTTGCGGTGTCACGCTTCTTCTCTCCATGTGGTGTGTGCACAAGTCGCTTCTGAAAATTAATGTACAGGATTAAGCTGACAAGACAATCTTTCTCTACTTTTAACCGGGCCCCCTCTTTTTATCTTTCTTAATGTAACTTTTATACGTGATTTTACAAAATAGGACGCAGTGGTTCTCTATGCTGGTCCTGGTACCACAGGTTGAGCTTGACAAGGAATCTGGGCATTTCACTACATGTGTATTACATATGGCACCTTTTTATTATTGTAGCACAGCATTTGAACTACCTTCAACCTCATCTGTATTTTAGCACATTTTGTACCACATGTCCAATAAAACAAAGGGGTAACCATTTTCAAAAACAATATGCTCATATTTGTATCTGATCACACTGTGCAGGACTTTATATTAGACAATGTTCTCAGTGTTCTCCATGACAGACCAGTTTACAGAATCTACTCCACAGTCTTAATAACTACTGTAAAGGAAAAGGCCTAGAGGTGAACCCAACAAAAACAAAATATATGACAATAAGGCCGCATAGAAGCTTTAAGAATAAAATATATTTGAATGGCACAGAATTGGAACGGGTAACACATTTTGTAAATTTAGGGGTTACCCTTGATTCTAGACTCTTTTGGTCCACACAGATGGAGAAGTCAAAGGCTATACTGATGCAAAATTGTATCCCCATTGTCAAAAAAATGGCTGCAACATCCTCAAACACCATTACGCCAGCGTTGGAAGTGTATAAGGCAAGGGCACAAACCGCCGCCCTGTATGGTGCAGAGATTTGGGGAAGTGGCAATCTTAAGCCCTTAGCCACTACTGAAAACAAAATTCTGAGATGGTTTGTTGCCCTTCCCCAACATACCCCATTGATTCCTTTGACATACGATTTGGGTATTAAATGCCTGGAGCCTCTTGCAATCTGGAGAACCCTGTCCTTTTGGATTAGAACTTGGACAACCCCGGATTTAGTAGTGTATAGAGAGTCACTTACTGAACTACAAGCACTTGACACTCAAGTTACCTTTCCCTGGTTAAAACATATTCGAGGTTGGCATTCTGATCTAGGTTTGAGCAGGTACTGGTTGAATCATGGTCTGCTGACCCCTGGTTCAAAAAGCAAGATTAAGTCTTTATATTGGGACTTTATTAGAGATAAGGAAATTACAAGTGGAACGCAGGGCAGGCTTACTGTGCAATTTCTCCAGTATAAAATGACCCCCAGCTTCGAGTCATTTCTTGATGAGATAGAACCGCAACAGGCAAAGAGTTTATATCTGAAATTCAGATATGGAATATTGCAAATAAATACTTTTGTTGCTAAATGGTCTACTACACAGCCTGAAGAGGGGGAGTCACATTGCACTTTGTGCCAGATGGGGTTGCTGAAGACATTTCACATGCTTTGTTCTTCTGTTCAGCATATAAAATCGCTAGAAGAAAGTGGATAAAACCGATAGGAAGGTGCCTTAGTGTGAGGAGAATGGATGACATGTTGAGAATATTAAGAACAGATAACTCCCCGCCTAATAGTATTTGGAGTGAGCCACTTCCTATTGGCTATCAATTTTACTCAGGAAAAGAGAGGACACCGATTGTAGATTTGTATATAGGCTGCTATTGAGAAAAACTTAACTTGCAGCAATGGCATAGGCCTTGGCAAGAGAAGTAATGTTTGCATATTAATATAAATGAATATAATAGCTGTGTAGTAGCTTGCAAACTTTATCTCTGAAAATCATTGATCCGATAGGATCCAAGGTGACGATGTAATTATTTTAGATGGTCAAGACGTGTGGGGAAGAACGCTTGCCAAGATTATATGCCCACGAAAGCAAAACTGTTCCTTTCCTGTGTAAACATTGAAGTATTTTTAACTGACTTGTGTCTTTTAAAACTTATGGTTTTAACAGCAGTTGATGACTTTATGAATTGACAGATCTAGTTGTATATGTTTTTATCGATTCTTCTGATGAATGTTTTAATTTTATTTTGGAATATCATAACAATGGCGATTTTGCACATCGGATCACATATGCACTTTCCTAGAAATCGATATTGATTTAGAATAAATTTGCATATTGTTGCCCTCGTATTGCTATATAGGCATTTTTTAGAAGAACAATTTAGTAGGGCAATACTTAGACTGTCAAGTTCAAATTGTGGAATTTTCCCAAATATAAATTGATGTATACAGATGTGATCAAGTGACCAAAGATTGTATTTTATGGAATTGCTTTTCTGTGTATTGAATTTTATTATGTTTTTTACTTTAATGGTCTCAAAGGCCGAAAATAAAGTATATTGAGACTTGAGACAGACCAGTTGTAGTAAAGAGGGAGAAATGTGAATTTCTCAAGGAGAAAGTGGAATATTTACACCGTGTGGTGGCTGAGTGTGGAACTGAACCACGTCACTGTGTGTGCTACTCAGGATTCACTGTCCACAGTGGACAAAGTTCATTTGAAATTATCCCTTGGACTTTGTGAGTTATATTCTTGAATTATTCCAAATATGCCTCCCATTTGAAGTGCCTCAGCTGCATGTTAAAAAATGTGGCATTGGAATGGAATCAATCAAGCCAAAGAGTGCTAATGTGCATTAGATCTCAGTTATTGAGTGCCTACGTTTTGAGCGTATATGATCCAACCCTGCCAATGCTATCTGACTGTTGATGTCAGTAATGTAGGGCCGGTTACTGTGTTATCTCAAAGTAAAGTCAGTGACAAACATCAGTGGGTTATATATCAAGAGAATTAAGAGAGGTAGAACTTCATTCATATGTTATAGACAAACTGTTATTGAAGATTTACAATATTATCAGACTGCAAATTGCTGATGTACATACTGAGTGGAGATAATGTGACCCCTTAGTTGCTGTGGCATTTTATCCCTGTGAAGTGCTTGTCAAGAAAGCATATATTTTCTTCCTAAAAAGATATCAACAAAGAAAAAGTTTGTTGTGCTTATATCACCATCTTCCCAGCTTCCGGGAACTGGCAGAGTCATATTTTTTGTTTTAGCACCGTTATCTCTTGCTAGAGAAGCTCTGTACCTGTCCTGAAGCAGATGTAAGCCTGCCTGCCTGCCTGCTGAGAAAAGGAAGGAGCCTGCCTATTCTGTAGGAGAGGAGACTGTCCAGGGAAGAAAAAGGTGCAGCACATCCAATGCAGCTGTTGAGTGTACACAGAAGTAGACTGCTGAAGAGTGATCCAGTGGGAACTGCCACTCGATTGCTAAGGCCCAGTCAGTGCAGTAATTGTGTGTCATGAACAGCCCATTCTAGCCTGTGTCTGCTGAATATTGTTATCAGCACATGTGGGCTTTAGGTACTGAAGTGTGATTGGTCAGTGTGTGGCTGCAACTGCTGAAGATTATGATCGGCTTGTCGGGGGCTGTGACTGTCAATGGTGTGACCAGCCCATGCAAGACTGCAATTTGCTGAAGTTGTGACTAACCCATGAGGGGTTTCATCAACAAATCCGCCAAATTCCAAGTCTTGCAAGGCTCTTTCAAGGGCTTTGTCCATGGTCCAATTGGCCCTAGTGTAGTAGGGTAAAAATTGTGGGTAAAAATATATTCAATTATTCTATTTGAACTGCGACTATAAAGCTAACAAGAGATTTAAGATGTGCTGTAAGCATAAAAAACCATTATAAACACTTGTAAAAAAGGTCTTCTGACAAAATTAATAAAAGGATAGTAGGACTGTCCTGTTCTGCTAATACAAGGCTAAAAGAGAACTGCAAAACGTGCTTCAAGAATAAAAAAACATGTGAACACATGTAAAAAAGACTCTTGGCTAAATTAATCAAGAGATGGTTGGACAGTCCTGAGCCCACAGTTTTGTGCTTAATGGCAAACATCAGCTTCTCATCAAAACCGCAAACAGATAAAACAGCGTCACAATGGTGACTGATATCCAGTTTGCCGAAATATAAATGCCATTATATCCTATGGTCTTCATATTACAGCGAACGGGATATCTGTCACCATTGTGACAGAGTAACTTGTTCGCACAGATCTAAAACAGGCCCTAAGTCAGAACAACACATGATAGATGGCATATTTCAATTTTGCACTCCACCATTCACACAGTTCTACACAATATATAAAGAACACCAAAACAAAAACGTATCTTTAGTCTACGCACTCTTACCAAACAAAGTGCAACATACCAAGCACTACTAAGTGAAATACAATCTAAAACTAACTATTACTATCTCCAAAAACGAATTGATTCTGAGCAAGGAATGGGTTCTACCACTTTAAGCATACCCACATACAGTGGTGTTACTACCACTGTAACCAACGTATATGGAGACAGCTACAAAAATCAGCACCAAGTATTGATTACTCAAAAAACTCCAAATGCACTCATACAATTAAAAAAATAATAATAATAATAATTGCCCTAGCATATGTTCCAGTAAATGAATTGGCAAAATGCTACAATCTCCTAACAGAATCACTACCACCAAAGACACACAGACAAACTAAGGCCTCCAATGCACTATTTTGAAGATACATGGATTGTCAGACTGCACCATCTCGGTCACATTGGCCAACCCATGTATCCTATACTATGGTGAAACTTATATGAGAGGACCATGACAGAAAAAGCAAAACCAAATAACACAGTGGAAAAGTGGCACAACTCATTTCAAAAGAGATTAGGCCAAAGGTAACCTACAATGTACTAATTCCTACCAATAAGAAAAGTAACAAAGCTACCAACAACTCACAACACAACAATCTATAACCCAACTAAAACTTAAAACATTACAACAAACCAAAGACATGCACAAAATATTGCAAAGCAAAGTCCACCTATTTGCTAAAAATCAAAGCCTATAATACTTAGAATCCATAACAAGAACACTACTATAAAAAAGTTCAAATTTACAACCTAAATATAAAATATAACTCTGAACAACGAACACATAATTAAATAATACAAGTTAATTTATTGACCATTGTTTACATGTGAGATTATCATTGATAGCCTTTAATACAAGAAAAGAAAATAATATTCCAAAATATCTACAAATAAAGACAGTATACAAATATCCTTTGAGAACATTTTCATGGGAGTAATAATACACAAGAGCAATGTCCCAATATTATCCAGACAACGTGTTTTGAATAGCTGTTCTTTAAATTTATTACCTTAGACAAATTCTTAAATTAGATTTTAAAAGGTTCCTTTAAAACACAGCCAACACGTGTTTCGTGGCCATAGAAAATCTGTCTCTTCAGGATGTAAAGGATTGAACACCGAATTAATTATTCATTCAAATTTTGCATAAAAAAAGTTCTTATATATGCTCATATTCAAACTTACATTCTTAACAATATTAGGGGAGAGAGTGGCAATAAACAACTTCACATGTCTTAGTTAGCAAGCTGTAACATACCACAAATTCAACAACAAGATTTGTTATTTGGAAAATCCCAAAAACCCATTCAAACCTCTATAGCTCACAAAGTCCTGAGGAACTTCAGAAATCCATCAACCAGCATTCTTACCTAATAGATGCTGAATATGGTGATATGTAAACCGTTAGACCATATATACCGATATCATACTGTCTTATGAGTATGGTATGGCAGGCTCTAGCACCCAAGTTCATACAGGTTACAACCTCTAAAAAAACGGAAGAAATATGCAAATGAAAACACTGAGTTACAGTTGTCTATACTGACGTGATACCTGAATAAACATTCCTATCTATTGTGATGCTGTGAAAAATTCTACATTTCCTTCTTTTTTGGATTAATGACTAGAACTCTGCAGTTTAAACAGGAAAGTAGAACTTTTGCGTTGGGATTCCCACAATATTTCTCACAATGGAGCTCTCACCATTCAGTCAGTTATAAAAGCTTTGTTGGATTTATGAAATCGATAAAAGCACGCAGCACAATACAAATTTGCATGCATCATACATAAACGATTACATCAATAGTTTTTAGGTATATTTTTTAGCCAAATCTTGTCCTAATGGGAGTGCCTCTCTTCTTTATCCTCACAAAAACGTGACAGATTTAAAGGTACAGTTTTTAAACACCGCTCTGCACTATCACAAAAAACAATATGAAACTCAGAATTGCCAACAAAAAGGAAAAAGGATAAAGGAAAGAAAATGCAAATTAAAATGTCAAAAACTTCCCACTCAATTCCAAACTACAATCATCTGATGTGAACCAATTACCAGCAAAGATTTGTAACATTTTAGCACTCATTAGGAGCAAGGCCACACAATTAAACACAACGAGAATCACAAACAACACATATTTTCACAAAACCTAATATCAGCTCAGAAATACACCGGTCAGTTTCAAACCTACAATCATTTTTTGCGGACCAAACAGCAAGAGCTGTGGCATTTTAACGCTCATTAAAACAAAATGCCACACACATTACAGCAGCTCATTCCCAATTATTTGTAGCACCAAGAGAAGGATCTCGAAACATACTTAGCTCTACCACAGAGGTGTTCTTCCTTGTATTTTTCATAAACATGCACGGAGAAAATCACTAGTAATAATAAAACATGCTCGGCAATGAAAAAACACATGTTATCCCTATGTGTGGATTGCTTGCACAGAAGAACCATAAACAGCTTCTAAAACCCACTCAAACTTCAAAAACCCAGGCCTCCTTACCATTCAGAAGCGCTCCTACAGTCCATCTGGCACAAACAAAAAGATTCAATGCTCGCTCCTTCATTTAAATACTCACTGCAATTACCAAATTCGAATTACCAATTAGTTTAACATACCGAATTCAAATTTTGACATTGCAAAAACCCGAACTTTGCTCTCCTTGGTGATGACACAACTCAAATATCAAGATACAGGCAAGAGTATAATGTACCAAGGCTGAAATACCTCCTCTCCAATGTCATTAATCATTATTCCTTAACTATACTTGCTCAGGAAAATATCAAAACATCAAATTGTTACAAAACGGACAATACAGATAAAATGGAAATAAAAGTTCAAAAAGTCAATAAATTCTGTATTTTATGGTAACTGGGTCTCGAACACTCGACTTGCCCTTGTGCTATACAAGTCAGACATCGTAGCTCCTTACCGATACAGGTTTTTCCAACCACCTGAGAGTGATATTTTGTTGATTTCAACACCTATAACTATCACACAACACTTCAACCTAATATAAAATATCAAAAACAGATGTGAATAAAAAGAACAAAAGAAAATTCAATTGATGTTGTAAATTTAAAGATAACATATGACCCAAGGCCCGTTATACACCTACTATTGAGCTTGAACCCTGATACAATGTGACAGATTCCAATGACCACAGAGACTCACCCTTATGTTATGTGCAATATCTAATCCTGTGGCTCAAGCAAGTTTTTCCAGGCACCTACTTGGGAACATGATCAATGGGCCCAATAAACAATACCTCTTGCAGAAAATATAGCAAACACCTACATAGCTTATCTCATAAATATCTGAAATTATGTAATTAATTACAAATCACATAATGAATCCCAAGAAAAAATTCAAGCTAAAACAGAAAGTGTTTTAGGCTAAAAAAGCTTTACCTTACACGTGTACACAGTGCAATGAAAATATGAAATGCAAAATACTATAGAAAAAGAAAAAAACAAAATCGAAAATAGTGCTGTTGTTTTTTACTCCTATCATGATTCCAGAATATCTTTGTCCTGTCCATAAAATATTTACAGCTACATTTAAAACAACCTGAAAGTTTATTTAGTAACCACCCCTTGGATTTCATTGTCCTATATCTTGTTGTATCACTAGGGCTGAGAATATGTTTTTTTGGGATCAGCTTTTTTGAGTTTAACTAATGGATTTTCTGAGATATGTGGGAACATATCTTTATCTTCTCTGAGAATATCCCAGTATGCTCTTAACATATTATGGATTTCCTATTCTCTGCACAAAATCTTGTTATGAATTTCATCTCATATTGAGATGCCTTCTCTTTCAAAGGCTTCCTTTTACCAATTAAAAGAGAATGTCTGTGGATATTGTGTGCTTTCTTCACTGACTCAGCCAATATTCTTTGTGGATAGCCACGTTCTTTTAATCTACCCAGCAGAGATTTCCCAACTTCTTACTAGTCTTAAGGTTTGTTACAGTTTTGCTTAAGTCTAATTAATTACCCAAATGGCAAATTATTTTTCTGGTATTGGGTATGACCTGAGTTATAGTGAAAGATACTGTTACATGAGGTCTTCTTTCTATATGTTCTCACTCACAAAAACGTTCTGCACCAAGAAATGTTATTGGTGTGTGATGGTGTTCTAGAGTCAATTGTACATTGATATAATTGCTATTTAGAACCCTATGATATTCCTTAAGTTTGAATTCAGTGGCATCCCAGATGAGTAAAATATCATCAATATAAAATACCAATATACCACATGTTTATATCCTTTGCGCAAGGACTCATTCCAGGCATGCTTCCTCTCATGGCGGCCCATGATTAAGTTGGCTTAGGAGGGAGAAAACCATGCACCCATGGCTGCTCCACACATCTGATGATAAAGTTCTCCCTAGTAAAGAAAATAGATGTTCTTCAGAACAAATTCATGGAATTCAAGAGACAATGTGATGTGTCTGTAAATACTGACAGACACAGTGTCAAAGAAACAGCTCAAAGCATTTAAACCATCCATGTGATTGATAATTGTATTTAAGGTTTTCACATCCATGGTGACTAATAAAAAAATGACATCCCAAGGAATATCTTTCAATTTCTTTAATAGATCTTTAGTATTCCTGACATAAGATATGTGACTAGTGGCACTAAGAAAACATCCACATCCTCAGGCATTCTCTCTGTACTGGAGCGTATCCCAGATATTATGGGTCTGCATTGGGGTACTTTCCCTCCTTTGTGAATTTTAGATAAGAAGTATATAATTGGGACAATGAGGTCTTTAATATCCATGTATTTATATTCTTCAGAATCCAATATCCCATCATTTTACCATTTCTTAAGTAAAGAAGAGGCTTCAACTTGTATCGTACAGTATTTTATATTTTTGCACAATTCATAATCAGTTTGAATAGATAGCTGTTTTATAGCTTCAGAGTCATAATCCACAAAATTAAGTGCCATGGCATTTCCACCTTTGTCTGCTTGATGGATTATGATATTTAAATCTTGTTTCAAAGAAATCAAAGATTGTCTCTCTTTACATGTAAAGTTATTGTTACCAACAACTATCTGTATTACATCTATTTCCTTACAGATCATTGTAAAGAACACATCAATCACATTTTCTTCGGATAGAACAGGAATTAAGCTAGATTTATTGGCCACACAGGTGTTCTTGATTAAACCTTCCTCATTTTGCATATCTCTAGCTTGTTCTTCTATGTCAGGAATCTTGAATATCCTTGACATCCTTAATAGAAAATTCAGATCTATTAGAAGTTTGGGAAATTTCCATCAGAATCTGGGGAGCTGAAGCAAACAACATTTTTCCTTTCAGCTTTCTTGCAAATTTTGTGAGATCAGATTTCAATTCAAAAGTATCAAAGTGCCTAGTTGGAGCAAAGGACAAACCTCTTTGTAGGACATTAAATCCATCTTTTGACAACAACCTATATGATAGGTTCACTGCTATGTTCTTGTCTGTCTCAGGTTTGCTTTCACTTGAGAACATGTTTTCATTGCCTGGAGCTGTTCTTCTGCTAGTGCATTACCTGCCCCCTCTTTTTCCACTTTATTTTCTCTTAAATGAGTATTTCTGCATTCCCAGTTCTGAGCCGATTCTACCAATCTCATCTTCTTTAGGTCTTGTAAAAAAGTACTCAATCTGTTGGCTGGATTATCACTTCTATCAGATGCTTATGAGTCAACATTGGATGTATCAGATATACTCAAGTTTTCTTGGGAAACAGTCTTAGTGGTTATCTTCTTACCACTAAAGGTGGGATCGTATTTCCTTGTGTAGCTCTAGACCCTAGCTAATCGTTTCTTTAGCTTGTTTTTGGAATTCCTCCAATATCTCTTCAAGCATAACAACAATTTTTCTTAGTCCCTTCTTCCAATTTAGGATCTACTACCTCCAATTGTGTTTACTCTATGTCTTTTCTGAGACTATCCATTTTGCTCTCTGCTTGTTCTAATAACATAAGGATCAAATCTCTGGATCTTGCTGTCAGTTTCTTCTCCCACTTATCAGCCTAAATTTCATCAAGGTCTTCCACATATTGATGAGTAAGCCTCAGGGAATTCTATTTACTTCTAAATATTGTTTCAATGTCACCATGTCCCACCATTTTTGTTATTCCTTCTTGGACAACCTTTCTAATTTAATGAACAAATTCCTCAAACCCTTAGTATGGGAATCAACTGAAGAGCCCCTGTTAGGACCAATTTGA
The DNA here is from genome assembly GCA_963921515.1 of Calotriton arnoldi. Taxonomy (NCBI): domain Eukaryota; kingdom Metazoa; phylum Chordata; class Amphibia; order Caudata; family Salamandridae; genus Calotriton; species Calotriton arnoldi. Next base: position 1,975,891 of record CAWUFW010001414.1, read on the forward strand.
ATAAGCTGTCTGCCAACTCCTCCCATTGTTTAGCGTAGTTTGCCATATTTAGTGCAACACCAGTTCAAAGACGAAATAAAAAGTAACTCTTGTCACAATATAGAATCTGAACATAAGCAACAGTACCACACCCAAAATTGACCCAACTTACAACTTGAATGGGTTAGGGATAGATAGAGAACCGAGCTGGCTCAACCCTGCTATTAGGCGTTAACTGTACCAACATATGAGGTTCAAAGTTTAAACAGTTCTGTCCAATGAGTAGCAGAAGAGAAAAAATGATATGCTAGAGAACCCAATAAATCTCAGTTATATTTATTGACCATTCTTTACATGCAAGATTATCATAGAAAAGAAAGCAATATTTTAAAATGTGTATGAACAAAGACTTTATACAAATGTCTTTGAGAACATCTTCATGGGAGTAATAATGCAGAAGATCCCCAATATCCCAATGTCATCCAGACAAAGCGTATTGAATAGCTGTTATTGAAATCCATTGCCATAGACAAATTCTTTAATTAGATTTCAAAAGTGTCCTTTAGAACACAGACAACGTGTTTCACAGCCTTCAAAACCACTTGTTCAGGGCTGTAAGGAACACGAGATGTATAATTCATTCAAATTTCACATACATTTTTTTTCCCTATATTCTCATATTCAAATTTACATTCCTAATATTAATAGGGGAGAGAGTTGCAATGACTATGTAGCAACTTACAACCATGCGGTGCTCTATGCAGCCCTAACGCATTTAAGTTGTAAGTTGTGACATATTTAAATAACATATTTATTTATAAATATCATTAAACAATTTTTACTAATCAGGCAAAAATATGTATTTAGCAAAGTTCAGTCAGTCTGATAAGTAAAACTTACTACAATACATATACTATGGTGAAATGTACATGATAGGACTATGGCACAACAAGCAAAACATATTAATATGAATGCCTACTACAATAAATTAAGAGTAAATCACACAAATAACACGTTTTAAAATCACCTGATGCAAGGAGTGAAAAAATAAATACAATGCATAACACAATATAATATATAAAATATAATAATACAAAGAACTTTACGACACATACATGTTTCCACCCCCCAAAAAAAGAAATAATAAGCTTTCGTAGTTGTTGTCCATGAACTCAAAGTAATCCACAAAATAAAAAAAACTCACAAAATTAGATAATGAGTCCCATGAAATGCAAAAAAATAAACAATAAAATAACATATCCAAAGCAAAAAATATTAATCCGTTGGAACCATCCAAAACCTAAGATATTAAAAAATGCTCCAGAAAAAGGAAAAAATATAAGAATTTAAAATAATGTTGGCTAATATATCACCAATCGATCCAAAAAGAGGGAAAAATTCAGGAGTCTAATGAAACACACAAAATACCCACCCACACACTCCAAATAACCCCATAAACATAATAGATCAAAAGCACATACATTTAATACATTTCCAAAAAGCATTACACTAAGATACACAATACATTAAGTACCGCTTGAACTACCAAAGCTAAAATGACAACCTAATATTTAACAACTAAACAACTACAAAACACTAACCAAAAATAAATAAACTAACCTTAAAATCGTCTATCCAACAACTGAACCCCCAAAAAGCAACCTAATATATAGAGCATCATTACAATGGCGGTGGGACGAGTGTCCGACCACTATCACCAAGGGCGGGAACCGTCCGACAATGAGTCGGCAGTCCCACCGCACCACTAAGGATATGACCGCTGTTTAGGCTGTCGTAAAATGCTTTTTTCTAGTGTGGCTTGTGCTGCAGCCCAGGGAAAAGAGCTGGAGCACATGTTGCACTAGAACAAAGCATTTAATGGGCATCCATTCACCTTGTGCGAGAGACTGTGTGGTGCCTGGCACACGATAATGGTTGTGTGGGGGGGTAGGGCACTACATGTGCCCCCAGGACACTAAGCAATGGCCCATGGAGAATGGGGCCCTGCAAGAGGCCCCCAAAGTCCCTTTTGGCCTGCCTATTCCTGGCGGTGGGACCGCCATGAACAGACAGTCAGAAAGGGATATCCTAATCCATACAGCAGTGCCTGTGCAGGCACCACCTCCATTGTAGGGATTAGAGTCTGTCTGCCCGGACGGGCTCCTTGAGCCTGTCAGAGGTGGCAGTCTCCCACACCAACATAATCGCTCCGACTGCTGGTATTGTAATTCAGCAGTTGGACCGATGGCCTGGATGTCAGTGGTGATATGCCCAACATCATAATGAGGGCCATAGTTCGGAGAGCAGGAATGGGGAACCACTACCACACAGAACGCAGTATAAAAATAACTGTTAAAGGAACATAAAAAAGACTAAAACAATAGAAAATATTGAAATATTGTTTACATTTTATTTTGCATGTAATTAGAAAATGTTGAAAACATGTAAAAAAATATTTTTCATATTTAGGAAAATATATGAATTGAAAAAAGTGAAAATACATTAAAAAGTACTTGAAAATATAAAGTTACATTTTGTAGATCTTAATCTATTAAAAATAAACATCATTTTTGGTTTGCTTAAATTTCTTTTGCATATCAAAATATTGAATAAAAATTGTTATAAAAATTGTACAGTATGTAAAATGAAAACATATATGTCATAAAATTGCTGAAACATAAAAACATATAAAAATGAAAAAAAAGTAAAGGTATTTTTGCAGCAATGAATATTTGTAAAAAATGTATTAAAATATGTTAAAAACCAGACACAAAATTAAACATGAAGAGTGCATTCAAAATGCAATACTATATTGAAAAAGTGTTTATACTGTAAAAAAAACCCTTATGACTCATTATTTGAAATAAAATTCAATTACACACTTAGCATTCTCAATGCAACCTACACCACATTGGTGAAAGATCTGGACTTTAGAGATGAGAGGTAGATTTACTATTCCCACCCCAATCTAATCCATATTGGGTAAAGCACTAGTTCTTAAAAGGAGAAGATTAACTATTTCTACTTCATTCTCCATCACATTGGAGATAGCATTCGACTTTGAGGGTTGTAAATTTCAGCCGCGGCCCATGCAGGTAAGAGCGATAGGGCGGTGGGGCCGTGTTGGGAGGGAATTCGACAGACGACCATGAGGGAAAATAAAAGAAATAATTAATTTTCACTCATCGTTGTCTGTCGAAATGCCCCCCCACCCGGCCCCACCGCCCCACCACCCTTACCTGCACGGGCAGCGGATGGTAGATTTACTATTCCCAATTCAATAAAACCACATTGCAATAATCAATGGATATTGAGGCTCGCAGATATACTATTCTCAATAAAATCTAAAACACACTGGGGAAAGTATTGTACTTTGAGGAGAGTAGATTTACAGATTATAGAATTCAATTATTTTAGAAAAAAAGAATTCAACCCTACATGATTTAACAAGGGTGTAACAGCGAGGAAGATAAAGAAGTAGGAACAGTGACAATCTATATAGGCACATGAGGACAAAGGGAGCTAAAATCAAAACTGGATTAGAAAGGGGTAGTACCTCTTTAGATACATCTGCAATAAGCTCTCCTTACCAGACATTAATTCCCTCTCTGGCAACACCGCAGCAGCCTCCTCTGTCTCCCTAGAAATCTCTACTGTAGCTATCATAGTCGTTTGTGAGATACATTCGCTGGAGTATCCCTCTGTTCCTGTTGCATGGTGCTGAGCAACCACACAAGTGCTTTGGGTACGTCTCTGAGCCCAGGGGCCATCAGACAGGCCCAACACATGCCCTCCTCTCCGCTCCAACATCTCAAGGAGAAGAAACAGCAACAAACCCCCAAGGACCTCAAAGAGCAGGCAGGAAGGGGGCCAGCCAAACGGTAAGAGCAAAAAGGGAAGAGCTCACCATGCTGCATCTGAGCTCCAGGAACTCTGCCATGGAGAACCAAGCAAACAGGCTGCTAACCACAACAAAGACAAATCAATGACTCAGGTTGCTTGAGCTTCTTCCATGGTATATTTACTCTATCCAATGAATACGGCAAGACTGTAACATTGTTGTAGCAATTTCTCTTGTTTCAATTGGCATGAGCGGCTGCCATTTACTAGCAGGTTTCACCATGTCATCCAAACACCTTCCATCTTTTTTCATGAAAATGCGGATCATTGCTTGCAGCTTCCCAAGTTCATCCGTGGCCTTCAGATCAGGGGAGCAACAGTTTATCTCTTGGAATCAGTGAAACTACGCATTAATGATAAGGGTAAAATCTCTTACTTGGACTATCCTGCCAAGGAACAGGTTTACTTAAACAATTGCAGAGTAATGTAGTGGTGACTATAGCTAGTATAACACCAAGGGGGATATTTACAAGATAATGCCGGAGCGCTGTGTTACACCGAATTTGGCAACACTGCGCTCCAACATTTTCAAAAGACAGGGATGCACCATATTTCCAAAAATACGGCAAACCCCTGTATTTCCCCTAGGGCTGGTGCTAAAAAGCTGCCTAGCACCAGTGCAGGCACCCTGCCACCATGTGGTAGGGGTGCCTGCACTGCCGGGGCAATTCTTTATGTGCAGGATGGGACACCTACCTGCACATAAACAATTAATAATGGCGACTTGCTCGTCCTAGGAGTGCTGCAGAATGCAGCACACATAGAAAGAGCAAAAAACGAGGAGAAATTAATAATTTTTCCTCATATCGCCATCCTAAAACCAGGTATTACCTGGCCTTAGGTTTTGGCACAGCCCCACCCTTGTAAATTTGGGGCGGTGTCAAAAAGCAATGGGCGTTGTGGTGGAACGCCCACAGCAACTCCCATTGCCCGCCCCTTAGCCGCAGGGGAATGCGGCGAAAAGGGGGATATTTATAAGGTGTTGTTAAGCCGCATTAAGTGACTTAGCACCACCTTGTAAATATGTGGAATTGTCCAACGCCACTGGAGTGACACTCCGATGGCACTAGGGGATTGTAAATATGTCCCCTAAGACTGAAACTGGACATCTGACTGGGAAGAGGAAGGCTTCTGAAATGCAAAGGGAGGGGGCTGGAGGAGAGGGTGAAAGTAGATGGTGGGGGGTTCTTTTGATTCAGCATGTTCAGTAGCTCTGTAACCAGTTCTCAGGTAGCTGCTCTGACATGATGATCTGTGCTTGCTTTCTTTTCCTTTGTCTTTTTTCTTTATTTTCTTCTGTTTATCACTGTATTGTGGTTTGGTATTGTATTTGGGAACTCCCCTCATGATATTTGGGTTTCTCAATAGGCTTTCTGAGTGCTGCCTTTAGGAGTAGGCTGCTTGAAGCCACCATTGCATCAGTGACATTGGATTTCGTAGGTCCCTATTTGGCCAAATTTGGATAGGAATGTCAGGCAATTGGATGGTGGTCATGTGTTTTGAGGGTAGGGTTCTTGTGGTGGAGCATGGGGAGGGTTTCTGTTTGATCAGGTTATGGGATGTTACATGTGCAAAGTTGGGAAAAATTTGAAAAAATTATCAAAAGTTTGAAATTATTGTCTCGTACTACCTGTCAACGCGAAAAATGCCATGGTTATCTCTACACAAGTGGGGAACCAGGATTTACATATACTTAGTTTGAATATTAACGGATGAGATCACCAGCAAAAAATAAATATGTTAAGAAAGAAATCAATTTATTTATCTCCAGGAATTTCATCTTACTTTACAGGATTCTCATCAATTGAGAACGCTTGGATATAAGGTGCTTGCAGCTTGGAGTGGTAATTCACCATAAATGGTGTGGCATAGATCATTCAGGGAGGAGATTGGGTTGCGACTGTTGTTAAGGTTGATAATGCTGGTGGGTGGGTCATTGCTAATATTTGGCTATGGTTTGGCTGATACTTCCTATTTTAAACACACTTGATTTTAAACCCTCAGAATATATCACTGGATCTTGTGTGCCCTTACGTGAATTTTTAACACCTAGAGCTTTAATCAATATATCTCTCTCAGACCATAACCCTAACTTGCCAGAGTTCTTGCATGACAGTTATCTTAAAACCTAGTAAAAGCTGGATTTAAACAGACTAGGTCAAGTAGCAAGAGATGGCATTTTACTTTCATTGATGATTTTCAGAAAGCCTACAGTTTTCAGGCAGGTTTCTTAAGATATTTGTTTGCACATGAGGGACATTCTACACCATCTTCCAAATAAAGAGATATATGCTACAACACATTTCTGAAAAGTTTTTTTACGATATCTGGATGATGGTTTATATGTATCTTTTACTGGTTTCTGAATGACACTAAGCAACATAATTTTAATTATTTGGCTGCTAAATAGACTAGGAATATGGCCTTAGGCATTTCACAGGATGATATAAGCTTGGACAGTCGGTTCTTAATGATGTTGTGAGTTCCTATAGGGCCCACTGTATTTCTCCCCTATGTTTGCCTAACTGTCGGTTTTAGTCTGCTTTTGCTTTGCACACTTTACAAAGTAACACGTTTGTTTTGTGCCACATTATTTTTTTAAATAGACTGCTCATGTTTTTTGTTATTTAGCTCTTCTGCCAGGATTCACTGTAAACATTTCGTACAGGGTCGAACAATACTTTGCCTTGTTTTTCTCTGTGGTCAGTCACTAACACATCTAGCACATAGACATATCAAAGCTGCTGTTTTCTAGCATGGCATTTCTTATCATATAAGCTGAGACATTCCATTTTGAAAATAGAGAGGAGAATTTCTTGCACAGGAAAAACCCCGGGACGAGTGCCCCATCCTTGCGCAATCTGAGTTGCAGACCAACTAGAGGCAAATGCCAGGTATGGGGCCCGGCTCTAATGATATTTCATTGTGCTCATGTAGTGAGGTTAGGCTTAGGCAAATGTATTATTCACCATGATAGGGCTTTTCATTGTGTACAGTGTACTAATAATGCTAATCACTCTGCTTAATTGCATATATTTCCTAATTGCAACACAGTTAGTACATGATAAAGCACAATAGTTTCAGTAAATATTTTAAACTTATCATGTGTCTTTCAGTTGTTTATTGTGGACATATATGAGTGAGAGAACACAAGACTTTTTCCATGGTTCACTGAGGGGACTGGAGAGCTGTTTTCTGGGGTGCTAACTTGCTGTTACTCTGGAAATGTTGGAATGGCAGGTAAGGTACTATGAGCCTGTCAGGATTCAGGCCCACAGGTACTGATGTGATATGGTGACTCAGTCCCTACATACTGATGTTCTGTGATCCCAGGCATAGTTCTGTTTCCAAAACAAAACAGAATCCCTGCAACATGGCGCCACCAATGTTTGGTCTGGAACTTATTCATGGGTCTCCTGAGTAGTGCTTGACTGCGTCCATAATATCCTTACGCCTATCACCAGAGACATCCATGGTGTTGGGAACTAACTCTCCACAGTGTTTAGGAAGCACCTAATTCTGTTGGTTTTTCAAACTTAGAAGCTTAAAAGGATAATCCATTTTTGTGCTGAAGTTAGTTCCGTTTCTGTTTTCTCATGGTAGTCCCAGCACCTATTGCTATTGCTGTCCGTGCATATGTAATGCAACATGGACTTACTAATGCAGGTGGTGCTTTTATCTTCATAGTGGAAGCTGACGATGCTTATCGTTTGAAGTTTTTACTATTCGGTCAATTTTCTAGCTGTGGATGCTAAGTCAAACACATTTCATACATATACAATTCCTGCACCACCAGGACGCTACTGAGCATATGCACTCACGGAAATACCTTTATCTTATTGGGAACATCAAACTTGGTTCCGAATTGCCCTTCCACATGAACCTACACCTGTACACTTAGGTCTCCTTTTTAATGATGGGGTGACATGGACCGCATTAGCTGAATACACACCATCCCTGACATGTTGAATCTTAACCTTTTGAAAACACAAGCCTTATATATTGCTCTAGTCACACTATACAGATGCTTGACTCAATATGTTTTGAGTACCTTGTTGGCACAACCAGCAAGGGTTGGCCTGCAAGGGCAAGCCCAGTTGCCTGCCATGCCTACAGTAAGTCCTGTAATTGTTCATTCTGTTATGGGAAAACTTTCCACCAACTGTGAGGAAATTCCATTTTGGGTCACTCAAAAAATCGACCAAATTGAAGCTATGTTTCCCCTTATCGGACCACAAGAGAAGCACAGAATTTTTACTATGTGCTTACCCCATGGAACGGTTCCCTCACTAGGTGACTGTAACATTTGGGGATCGGTCTTTGCCGCTGTATATACTATCAGTCAAGGCACTTCATCCACGTCAATCTTGCCAGACGTGTCAAAATAAATACAGAATGAACACAGGACAGCTGCTGCCCTGGATTTGGGGATGAAACTATAGGGAAGTTTTCCCATAGTGTTAACAATGATTCTGTCTAACATTAAAGGCGAAGCGGCATCTCTGGCTATAAGCCAGCATCTCACAGTGGTTGCAAAGGTCGACCGTGAACTTGAGCTGCCTATTATTGCTAATGTGTACATATCCTTAAGATGCAATAACTCGGGATCCAGAGCTACTAAACCACCTCTTGGCAAACCTGATACTGACAAGGAAGCCAAACAGACCTGTGAGTTTGTTAAAAAACACCATAGGATAAATCTAAACAAACACTAAAAGGTAAGCCTCATGGATGTTCTCCACCACCGAGGACCTGTGATCGCACTAAATTCAACGCTTCAGACAGGTCACAGATTTCTGATACATGTTCTCCTAATTCCTTACAGGATTCATCTGACAGGCAGTATGAGAGAAGAGGGTGATCTGAGTGCAGACAAGAAGAGTATGTGAATCCAAAAAAGGAAATACAACGCTTGTCTGATATGAAGATAAAGAAGGAGGAAAAACCTCCTCAATATAAAGCCTCATTTCAGAAGAAGAAATTTGTGGCTATAACCCCAAAATATGCCACAGACACTGAGAACCCTCCTCCTGAACAGGAGTTGGGTGGTGACTCTCCTTGACAGAGTGGCAGAAGTCACTATAGTGCACCAGAATCTCCAGGAGTTTTTGGCAGTGAGAGCAACTGATAACTCCGTTACAGTTGAAACCCAAGATAGGTGGGTAGCCCCTCAAGATAGGTTATATGATATGGATATACGAATTGAGGGTGACATACTGTGTACCATTAAAGTAAGATTCAGGGAAAATGTAACTTTGTCTTACGAATAGGCTCGGGTGGAGTTCGCAGAGTGGCTAAAGAACTTTGCCGCGCTATGCGGAGTTCCGTGGGCAGGCAAAGTTTGCCGGCGCACCTGTTCACACTGCGAAACGCAATGCAGAGTACTTCTTCCTGTTCCAAATCACGCGCGAATAGCACCATGTGGTTTGCATGAGCACAGCCATCTTGTTTTTCTATTCTGTTTATGGTGCTGGACCTAATTTTCAATCCCTCTGTTATCTTTGTAATCCTCTGCCCTCTTAATTAATCTAACCCTCATTTTTATTTATTGTATTAGTGTGTGTTTTTGTATCTGTGTATCTTTAAAAAAAAAAAATGTGTGTTTCATGCCTTTTTGGATCTTTTCCTTTACTTTCCTATTTCCTTGTTCCTTTCTTTTCTAATCTTTACCCCACCCAGCGCCCTGGCAGAGCAGGGTAGGCTACCTTGCGGGTGGTACCTCCACCCAGGTGTGCAGCCCTGGGCGATCTTCAGCGAAGAGGAGGTGGCTGCACTAGTTTTGTTTGTGCAGCACCACCTCCCCTCCGTGCTGGCAGCAGGCAGTAGATCCGGCAGTGGATACCCCCTGTGGGAGCGTCGGCTGCACTGGAGGAGGGTGTGCCAGTGCGTGCAGCACACCAGTCAGGCTAGGTGCACTGTCCAGCAGCTGACACACTGCTGGGCAGATATCCTTGACAAGGAGCAGGACCTGCTCGACCTGCTTGGTGTCGAGATTCCAGCACTCGGTGAGTATTAATTATTTGTTGTGTTTCTACAATGCAAACACTTTTTTTAAGAATAGCAGTTCACACTCAGATGTAAGTTATGTTTAGTTTATGTTAAGAATATTATTATTATGTGATCCAGATTCTGTTAGACAGGTGCTCAGCGCTACCTAATCATACTCATCATTGGTGCTCACTTTGGCTCATTAATTAAGAAGCCATTGCAGACTCTTCTATCTCCTGCCACCATAGTCAATCAGCGATATCAGTGAGTTGGTGTGATTGTGTTTCTGTAGCTCGTACAGTTCCAAGCTATTTCACAGCGATGTGTATTATGCATATATGCATTGCAGAAAAGGGAGACTGGTCCATCAAGTGGTTTGAGAATTGAGAATAGACTCAAAGATCATTCACTGCAATGCATTGGTGCATTAGTTCCAAATGCAGTTTTTGTTAAGGAAATTTGAAATTGGGATTTCAGGATTAGTATGGGCACCTCAACGATAGTCGATAGACCAAAACTATTACTATGGGCGATCTGTTTTAGAGCAGTACAATTATGTGACTGTGTTTTCCTGTCGTAAATATTTTGTGGAGATTAACTGAATCACTAAACGATATTTTTTATCTTCTTCATTTCTTACATCAGCACCCAAGGCAGGAAGAGGGATGTTGCAGAGGGTCCAGGAGTAGCTGGTCAACAGGAGGCCCTGCAAACCCCAGTAAGTCCTATTATTTGCTTTTATCATTTCCCTAATGTTGGGTTTTATGATTGTTGTGGGCTTAGGGTAGAATCTTGTGGAATTGGAATATTGGTGCTGGATTCCAGGATAGGAATTTCTGCCTGGAGGCTGGTGTTGCTGGCGAGAAATAAAGTTGCTCTGATACCCTTACCTGCAGTCTTTCTTTCACGTGGTGATGAGGACGGGATATTATCCCACTCATGCAAAGCACAATGTATTAGCTCTTTTTCTTCTGCCCACTATGCTGCTTTTAAATTTTGCCTTGTTTATCTTTTTATACTGCCTCTTTTTTTCCTACTCTATTCAATTTTTGTTTAATTCCTGTTATGCCTGCATTCTTTTTCCCCTTATGTTACATGGTTTTCTTTTTTGGTAGCTGACTTTTTCCTTGCCCTAGTCTCTAGTTCAATTATCTTCTGCTTTGTTGGTAATAATCTTTCCCTTTCTCCTATATATCTTGTGGTACTGTAAGACTACGAACGCCTTTTTGGTACTCTACTGTCTACCGTGAAGATTGCAGTCCGAAGCAAGCTAGTTTTATAAATAATATTCACCATGTATGTTTGTTGAGAAGATTTTCTTTTTCCTGCTCATGCTCTAACAGTTGAGTTAACAAGAGGGTGGCCAGGGTCATAGATCACCCCCTAATGTTGTGTGCCATGTAACTCATTTATACTGTATACCAGCAGTTTTCATGACTGTGCAGTATGACTGGAAAAAAGTATGAGGTCCCATTGCATTTGCCAACCAAGACCATATGTCTTTCATTGACCATTATTCAGCCCCTTCATTGTGCTTCACTGACTGAGTCATCATGATCATCATGGTTTATAGCTCTGCCCATCTATTACAAAATGCTTTTGGTTGGCTTCACTACCTGACTTGTCTAACATTGTCAATCAACCAAATGCCTAGAGTGATAGTGTTGTTAGAAGATCCTGCAGTGCTAACCGAACTGTAGCGATGTATTGCGGTTGTATTTTTATTATTTAAAAAATTAAGGGGAGAAAAAATATGCATAATATTTTATTCTAGCCACACAGACCACCAGTGATGTCGGCTCAAGTAGTGCCATTGCAGGAGGAGAGTAAGTTGGAAGGTGAGAAACTGTTGCAGGGACAGGCACTGGTAAGTCACATAATTGCTTGTTTATTGACAATTGCTGTTATACTCTAGCTACCAGGGTGTCATCAACTCGTATCCATGAACCCCCCACCCCCGCTTTACCAGTTTTAGCAGTGGTTGAGTTATGGCCTCTTGTCTCTGCAACTCGGCAAAAGCACACATAATGAGCGTTGATTGCTTGAAGGAAAGGTGAAAGAACAGAAGGTTAAAAGAAAGGAAAGTGGTATATGAGTGAAAGAGTGGATGGGTGAAAGGGCGCATGGGTCGGTAAAGGAGTTGATGGGGGAAGGATGGCTGGAAGAAAGGGTGGATATTGAATTGGTGGATTGGAAATTTTGGTGAATACTAGATGAGAGAAAGTAAAGCTTAAATCATGGTGGCTATGGGTAAATGAGAATAAAAGGATGAATGAATATTTGGATTGCTTGGATGAATAAGCAAGGCAGCTCTTCTCATGGAGAGGGACATGCTGGTGCTCAACCACTTCACTTACTTTGTTTATGTAGGTTTATCACGAAAGCTATGGTTCAAAGTGGAGGGTAATTTTTAAATTTTTGTTCTACTCCCTTGGCTCAACATATCTGTTATGCGAGGCAGATGTATCCCACCCATCATCGTTCATCACCCCCCTCCCCACCGATGGCATTTTGCCACCCATGACGGGAGTGAAGTGCAGTATGGTTCAATTCGTGACTGCAGTGTTGGCTGTGCAATGCATTTCTGCTTCAGTTAATGCAGCATTTGCAAAGTTTTCAATGCAATGCAAACCGAACACACAAGGTGTGTTTCCCTTCGCCCACTCAGTCACCTCTTAGTACTTCACTCCTTTATTTTTTCCTAAGTTCTTCCATCCCAGCCTACCAAAAAATTGAAAAATCCATTCTTGGCATGTGCCACATTCAATTTTATAGCCTTGTAAAGTGATTCCAAAATATATTTCATGGTTTCCCATAACAGATCTATTTTACACCTGTTCAGATTTTTCCCTTTCGACTTGCGTCGACTAGTACAGTGACTGAATAAGCCAAAGATGACAAATTGATGATCAGTGGAGTGACAGTTGCCCCTCTATTCTATATCAAATGCTCAATCCTACCCGCCTAATCCCTCAACCCTACCCTGCAGTAGAGTAAATCAAGTTTCCTTTCCCTACTGCCCAGCAAATGAATTTGTTGGAAATAATATATGGTGGTGGGCAAGGCCAGTGAGTAAAGTGGGAGTAAGTGTATGATTTGATGTCAAGTTTGGCATATGGGATACGCTGTGACAAACGTTTCCCTGTAGTTCAGTGCATTGTTTTCTCCAACATCTACTTACGGCAGACAGGATAATATCCACATTTCATACGTGAGGTGTGTGACATAGTATCTTATTTATTATTCATCTGCCTCTTTGGAGTCAGGGGAGGAAGGCATTTGGAGAGGAGCAGGGCCACTGGAATTAAAGCTGCAGACATTAGAAAAATACTTGACCCGCTGGCTAGCAATGAATATGGTTCCATTAATTTAGCGTAACACACAACTTGTACTCCATAGTGCATACTTCCTTACTGATTAATGAGAGGTAATTTATTTTTCCACTCAAAGTTTCTGTTCAGTTACTTGAAAAGCCTTTAGAAAAAAAATTGACATTGTGAATCTCCAAATCATAATCACATCAAATTCCAATGGCCCTAGGGGACCAACAATGTACTGCTACTATGCCACCCACTAATTTAAAACAAATGTTTGCACAGAGCATTATTTACAATTTGTCTTTTTTGTTTTTCTTAATATAGCTACTCCTGCTGGTCCACCCGTACCACCCACCAGGGGGGAGATAGCGGCCCATCTGTGACGGCAGAGGCTGGACCATGTCCAGCAGGAATACTGGCGGCTGATGGTCCTCAAAGAAGAAGAGGCCGGAATAGCTGCCTCTCAGCTGGGCTCCAGTGCAGCCGGTCACCCTCAGCCTCCAGCCTCCCAGCCATGCCATCGCCAGCGCCAGCTGACAGCAACTGCTGCTGTCCAATTCTGCTCTGACAGCAGGCCATTGCTGCAGCACATCCTGTAGTGGCTGGACACTATAGAGAGCTGGCTCGTAAGGATGGAGCAGACCCTGGAACAGCTCCAGATCCAAATGAAAAATTCCAACTTTTAGTCATTTTTTATTTTTTTGCTTAGGTGGGAGGGACTTGTTCTGGGTGGAGAGGATGGAAAGGGAGTTGGGACTGGTCTTTTTTATTTGTTGGATATTTCACATTTTTGTACATTGGTGACTGGGTCAATTTGTTTGGGGAGAGGGGTGGGCCTGTTATGGGTGGAGACGGTGGGTTTCTTTGTAAAAAAGAAATATAGGGGAAAATATTATATTTCATCAAAATGTATGCCTGAAGTAGTTTTTTGTGTTTCACTTTTACTTTGCGCTTCCACCTTTTTATGCAGACTGTTTATCCGCTTGTTGCAAGAGTGTACTATACCGTTTAGTTATAGTTATTATTATATCTCTCTAAGTATCCTGACCTTTAGGGGGGATGCTGCCATGAACTATATTGTCCACAACAACTTAATACATGATTATTTGCAGTAGCAGTTAGTTATTTAGTTACTAACTTAACTAGTTCACTTCACTCCATAGTTGTTTTACCTGAAAAAAGATGAAGCAATAACAGGAGCGGCATTACAACTTCACAAGCGAGGTACCATTCCCACCCAGGTGAGCTCCAACTGTGTGGTTAATTGGAAGGATTATCCAAAGCCTGGAACTAAATAGAAATAAAAACATAGAGTTTGTGGGTTATATCAAAGCTTTACAAAGAATTGAGATCAAACTACTCCATGATGACACAACAAAGAATTCCTGATAGTGATAAATTAACAAAAATAACAATAGTAGTAACTTGAGCAATGGGGAGCTATTATTTAATTAAATCTAAAGTTATGAAATTCTTGGGTCATAAAAAATGGACTTAAAGTCTAGAGTGGACAACTTTAGCTTAGGCATTTACAGTTGCGCAACACAAGGCCTGAATGATGATGCTGATGACTGATGTTCTTCGTTCTATATCTAAAATATGGATCACTTTTAAAAGTGGGTGGGTAAATGGGGACAAGGCGGGCTATTGCTTGGAAGATTCTGCCGTGAGTTGGTGTTTCTTTTACTACTTCTGCCCCTCCAAGTGTGTGATTCAATGATGGTGTAAATTAAGCCACACCTCAATAAATCACACAGTCTGGGGGAAGAGGGTTAGGGGTTTGATGAATGGATGGGAAAGGGGATTTGGGGAAAGGTTTGACAAAGACAAACACAACACAAGGACAACATTCATATGGATAATGAGAAGCACATCATATGTCATCAATCTGATGTGGAAGGAAATGAAGAAATGAGTATGACACAGTACAGTTAAATTCATTGCAAACAGTCCTTCTGCCCACGAGATCGAAGGTATCAAATATCTAAATGTTCTGTCTTCTAGGTTGGAAAAAAATAAAAGTATGGAGAAGTGGAAACCCACCCACCCGGTTCTCCAAATATGATTGTTAAAAGTAAAATGATACTTTATTGGTAAATTAGGTGGTGCATCTGCATTCTCCTGGGGAATGTCCATCACTCTTGGGTGCCTGTCTGGACTGGTCCGGTAGGCAAGCAGGAGTGTTGAGCTCAGCTTTTGCCTTTTGATCATGCAGGAGATTAGAAGGCCTGAAGATTTCAAAACAGAAACTGTATTTTAGAGTCAAGGAGAAGGACAGAAGGAAGGTGAGCTTCATGAGGAGTTTACCAAGAAGACTCAGAGGCAGAGCAAAAAAAACAAGATTGGGACTCAGAGTTTCACTTTTGCCACCAGTGCAACACACACACACAGCAGCATTTCACATTTCATTGCACCTCTCTCCATTTCACATAGCTGAATACCAGGCCTCAGACTCATGGTTTCCCTTTGAAGTTGATAACTTTGTGTTTCGAGCTGTTGATGAGGTTGTTGCTCCCTGAGTTCTTCCATTCTCATCCTGACTCCTGAATCAATAACTCTCTGCTCTCTCTCTATTCCTCTCAGGCTGGCGCCGGGAAATCCTTTGGGGTAGCTGTTGCGCCTTATAAAATTAATTAACATAACATAACATAACATGACAACTCCAAGTAACTCCGTCCCAGTCATGACCCGGGCAAGATAGACATGTAGTGCACTACTGTTAAGAACAAGCAGTGAAACAGAATTGCAGTATTTTGCATAGGTTTTTGCTTGTTAACTAAAGTGACTGTTCTGCTCTCTGAAGAACCAGAAAAAGGAGAGGACCCTGCAAGTAAATCTGGCTAAGTATGAAAGGGCCAGTCACCTCCAGAAACAAATGATAACCCATTAAGGCACCAAACATTGCAAATCATCTAAAGCAAGATCCCAAATTACAGTTCAACACCCTCCCTCAATATTGCCTCCAGACCAATCATCACTCACAATCCCTCAATAATCACTTGTTGGTGCAATGGTTACCTGTTCCCATCCAAGAATGGTGGTGGGTACACTATCTCTCATTTATGCAAGCAACAGATTAGAATTTGGCAGTCCTGTAAATCAAATGATAGTCTGGGGCATTCTTCCTCTGTAAATAAAATTAAAACATTTAAATAAAAAATATAAAAAATAATAAGTGAAATAAAAAAATAAATACAAATTTAAAAAGATAAAATCAAAATTATAATTAAAAAATCAATAATTGACGATGTTTATATGGAAAGTTAGGAAGAAACCTGTAGGAGGAGTACAAAAAAAATGCATGTAATATATATAATCACTGGTCATCAAAATTATATTATTAATATACATACAATGATCCTCAAGCATATTATTAAAATGATATCTCATCTTTCCATGCAAGCCTATGGCAAAGGCACACTGGCTACATGCACAACATGGCTGCCAGCCAGTTCCACTTGTACAAACAACAACACTGAGCAAGGAGGCATGGCCGCAACAAAGAAGACATGCATCCCTATGGCAAAAGCACACTGGCTGGCTACACAAAATGGCCTCCAGCCACATGGTCACAACAATAACAACAGCCAGCGAGGAAGCATGGCCACAACAAAGAAGACATGCACGCCCATGGCAAAATCACACTAGCTGGTGGCTACACAAAATGGCTGCGAACCACATGGTCACAACAACAAGCAAGAGGCATGGAAAACAAAGAACACATGTAAGCCTATGGCAAAAGCAAATTGGTTGCCTAGACAAAATGACCACCAGCCACATGGTGAAGCAACAAGCAGGAGGCATGGAAAACAAAGAACACATGCAGGCCTATGGCAAAAGCACACTGGCTACCTACACAAAATGACAACCAGCCACATGGTCAAACAACAAGCTGGAGGCATGAAGAAAAGTACACATACAGGCCTATGGACACTGACTATATAAAATATGGCCCCTGGCCACGAGGCTTGGGGAACAAAGACAAATGGTGGTCTATGGCAAACACACTTTCACACAGGCTAGACAAAGCAGACATGGTAACACAGGAGAAAATAGCATTAATTCAGCATTGTCAAACACGAAAATTAACTAAGCTAAAAAAAATTACAACAACACACATCCTCCAAAGGCATCAAATATATTACCCCACCTATATACTGTTTACAGAAAAAACATGAAATGCCCCAAAAAACACACATTTTTTAAATTTAATCCAATGCCATCCATGATGTTTCAATTAAACAGACACCACAGAAACAGATGTTTCTTGTACCCGTGACTAGTACTGGGCCTACTGGCTGGAAGGCCCATTGGCAGGCTATGCCACACAGTGAATGTAAAGAATATTGCAAATATATTAAAAACATGGAGAAAATGTACTAAGCTGTGCAACATTTTTCCTTTCCTAAACAAGAAACATTACATGCATAAAAAATAACTAGGCCCCTACTGAAACTGCAGGCCACCCATCACAATAAATTTAAAAAATTGATAAAAGTACAAATAAATCCTGGTGCATGCCCCAAATCAAGCTTATATCAACAGGCTAAAAAATAATGTCTTATTTTCTGACATCTGTCAACAAATTAAAGCTTCCACCATGGCTTATCCACCTCAGACACACCTCTTAATTTCCAACAAGTATTTTGACTACATTTATTTGGACCACTGTGGTCCACTGATTTCGGATACTGTGTTTAAATTTATCCCATGTCACAGTTGATTCTTTCTCCAGGTTCCTCTGGGATTGGCCACAACAGTCTTCTGATGCCTTCACGTTTACTAAAGACCTGCAAGTCTTTATCAGAACATATACATGCAGTACATTCCACCTGGACCAGGGCTTGGCTTTCACTTCTAAAGTGTATTGGGACACTTTGGCTTCCCTGGGTGTTCAGGTGCATTAATCTTCTTCATACAAGCCCGAGGGCAATTCTGTTGTGGAGAGGATGAACCGTGACTTAAAGCAGTCCTTAACAGCAAGAGTATTAGGCACAGTGTGTAGCTGGATCTCCCACTTATATGGGGCACAGCGAGCACTTAACAATCTCCCTAAAAGATCTGTGGGTGGCCGGACCCCATACCATTGCATCAAAATGTATGTACACAACCTTGACGGTCCAGACATCTTGGTGGAAGCCACGCCTTTTCATGTAAATGATCTTCGCGCTGTCTTACAGGATCTACAAAGCTTGTGTGATGCCCAATCCAGTGAGCAGTTGAAGAGATTTGCCTCTGCAGATATCAAGGAGAAACCAGAACCTTACATCTGGATTCCAAAAGTCAGGAATCTCATGTGAGAGAAGGTGGTGGTGAAAAAGGAGTTTGGCTCATCATAACACGCACCGGTGCCAGCCTTTGGCATTCAAGGTACAAGAACTGTAATCTTGCCACCGCTTCCTGGCTCTAAGGACAACCGTTTTGTCTCTATTGATCACATCAAGTTACATCATGTTGGCAATTCTAAACAGTAGGCCACGAAGAGTCCTCGGTAGTTCCCTAACTCCTCTCGCTACCATACAGGAATTTCCTCTACAGCTATTGAGCACCACTGAAGCTGTTTCTTCCCAGCTGGGGGGGGGGTGGCGGAGAATGCACTACAGGTAGTTCCTGCATCTGCTACAACTACCAAAAACATGACTGAAGTGGGTATTGTTCTTACAACTGCGTCTTCTGCAACTGATATCCTTTTATACCGATCCACCTGTTTTGGATTTTTCCGGTCCTGTTGATGTACCTGAGGCACCAGATTTTTGACAAAATGCTTCTGGGTGTTATGTGGATCAAGATGATTTTTCTTCAGATTCATTTGATGATTCTTCTGTTTTAGACAATCCTCCTGCACAGATCTGTGTTTTCATGTCATGGCTGAAACGCACTTATCTGGTCCCACCTTGGAAATATGTTTAGATAACACTTTCTGGGTTCTTCTATTTCTTTAGATTGAATTTGTGCTTTTTTCCTGCTGATTAAAGGCCACTACCGTCTAGCTACAGAACTGGTTGATGGGGTGTTGGCCCTTCACTCATCTTCAAATAAGTTAAAAAGAGACTAGTCCCTTGTGAACATTTCAGCTGTTGCAGTAGCTGATGGAGTTATTTGGAATAAAGTTTTCTTTGATATATGCAGTTCTGCATAGATTCTGCTGATACCATATGTATTTAGGGTTTCTAAGGTTGATGTAATTGTGACTTGGTTCCATTCTGATGAGTGGGATGTTGAAACTGTAAACTCCGTGCTTTCAGCGCTGAAATTCTGCACTGTTTTCGAATCTGAGGATCTGCACTTAAATTCTGGTAATTACAGTGAAATGTTCTGTTATCATTATTATGGACATTGTTATTTACACTGAACTAGTGTTCAATGCACATACTTAGTTACACAATTTGGGAACATTGTCACTCTACCCCATAAGGGAGCTCCAAAATATATAGTGATGCATTCACATATTTTTCTGTGTATGATACATCAGACCCAATATCATATGATTTCAAATTAGTCCCTACACTACCAAAGAAATATATGCTTACACAAGCTAAGCTAACATACACAAACTCATTCTTCACCCAGTTAGCTGGGAAAGGCTATGATTATTGGAAAGACATGAAGTCTATTTGGGGTACCAAACCATGGCAAGTTCAGGAGACGGAAACCATGTTCTGAGCCAGTTTAATTCCAACACAAATGATTTTACTATATGACACCGTTCAACAGACCACGTGTCTAGGATTGGCAAAAATTAAAGTCATGAATGCACCAAACATTCCCTCAATAGCCCATTTTGATAAATGGTAACACTTAAAAATTATACTGAAGAACAGCTCAAGCTCAATAGTATGTTGCAGAAGGGAACATTTAATTCCACACTTTCAGGTCCTCACGGGTGGTTATTATGGTGAGTGGACACAAATAATTGACATGCTACATTTTTTAATTCCACATCAGGGTTTAAGGCAAGCAGACCTAAGCCCCAATATTCCCACTTGCAACATTCAGGTATTGTTACCACCTATTCGGTGGGGGAATTGTGCCAACAATGGTTGGAACATTCCACACTCTCCTGTCCGAAGATATGGACTTATCAGACTTCCCATTAAGTCCTAAGGCTCAATGTTCACAAGATTTATTTATGCTACATATAATTAAATTAGAAAATTGTCACAAATGGAAGCTGACACATGTTTAAGACTAATCGATCATGTTAATTTGGACAAAGTGCTTGCTGTGGTTGAATATAGTATTAATACACTGTCTTCTTGCATTTACAATTTGAATAATGTTAGATCTGGCTTTTCTAGCGGGTTTATTCCCAGACGTTTTGCTTTTGGGCATTCTGTTTTTGACCCTGTTTTTGTTGGTTTTAGGACTCTGGGCACTTTACCACTGCTAATCAGTGCTAAAGAGCATATACTCTCCCTGTAAATTGTGTTTATGGATTGGTGATTCCATGATTGGCATATTTGATTTACTGGTAAGTCCCTAGTAAAGTGCACTTTGTGTGCCCAGAGCCTGTAAATCAAATGCTGCTAGCGGGCTTGCAGCACTGATTGTGCCACAAACATGAGCAGCCGGTAAATGTAACTGAGACCTGCTACTACAGTGTCTGTGCGCAGTTTGGTACTGCCATATCGACCTAGCAAGTGCACTAACTTGCCAGGCCCTAACCTTCCCTTTTCTTACATGTGAGTCACCCCTAAGGTAGGGCCAAGGAACCCCTTTGGGCAGGGTGCAGTGTATGTTTATTTAATTTATTTATTTAGGAGTTTTATATAGCGCTAGCCAGACCCGAGGGTATTGGAGCGCTTTACAACAAAGGTGATGGGAAAATCAATACAGAACGTAACAATGGTATACATATTGATTTGCTGCGAGTCGAGAGTCTCAGAATAGAATGCAGCCTTAATATCCAAAAAGTTACAAAATAAAGGGGTGATATACACAGGGTGAGGCAGGACTAAGTTGGTAGGTGGGTGAGGTAGAGTTCTTAAACTAAGGGTGACTGGATGGTGTGGTGGGCAAGAGTCAGCATTCAAGCAGCAGCTATCCATTCGGCAGGGAGCGATTGAGGAAGAGGTCTTTGAGCTGCCTTTTGAATTTTACAAAGGAGGGGTTAGTCCTGATATGGACTGGGATGGAGTTCCAGATTCTTGGAGCATTTCCGGAGAAGGATCGAGAAGAGGCTTTTTGTTTGCATGTTTTCGGGGGGATGAGGAGTAAGGTGTTTGAGCTCCTGAGGGTCCTTGTCTGGCCGGCTTTCTTTAGTTTGGCGGCCAGGTAGGCGGGCTTCCCAGTGTGCAGGGCTTTGTGCGTGAGGCAGGCAGTTCTGAAGTTGGCACGCATTTCAATTGGGAGCCATTTCAAATCTCTGAGTGCCGGTGAAATGTGTTCAAATTTCTTCACTCCGGTGACCATTCTGGCTGCTGCATTTAGAGTTGCTCTCAGAGGGGCTAAGTGGGATTTTGCTGTTCCTGTGAGGGTTGCATTCCCATAGTCCAGTCTGGAAAGCACCAGGGACTGAGTGGCTTGTTTGAGATCACTGGGAGGGATGAATGGTTTTATTTTGTTGAGCAGTTTAAGGTTGAGGAATGCGCTCTTGGCGGAGTTCTTAATGTGTTTGGTCATGTTCAATTTTGGATTCAGAGTGATTCCCAGTGATTTGACTGAGTCAGTCAGGGTGAGGTTGCAGTTGAGGGCATCGATTGCTTTTATCCATTCTGCGACTTGGGGGTTGTGCTCCTTATTGAAAATTAGCAGGATTTCTATCTTGTCCTGGTTCAGTTTCAAGTGGTTGAGTGTTAGCCAGTGCTGTACTTCCCTTAGAGTGTGGTTTAGTCTATGAATGTCTTCCATAGAGGAGGTTTCGAGATAGATCTGGGTGTCATCAGCGTATAGGTGGAAGGGGATGTTTGTTTTTTTGAGGATGGAGGTGAGGGGTTCCATATAGATGTTAAAGAGTTGCGGAGAGAGAACTGATCCTTGCGGTACACCCCTGCTGACGGAGTGTGAGTCGGACAAGAAGTTATTGATTTTTATTCTTTGGGTGCGATTCTGTAGAAACGAGGTGTACCATTTTAGGACCATCTCGTCCGCTCCTACTCTTTCTTGCAGTGCCTTAACAAGTAGATTGTGGTCCACCGTGTCGAAGGCTGCTGATAGGTCCAAGAGTACGAGCAGACAGCATTGATCCCTATCAAGGGACTTGTGGATGTCGTCTATGACATTCAAGATCGCTGTCTCTGTGCTGCAACCTTTTCTGAAGCCCGATTGTTGAGAGTCGAGAAGGTTGTTGCTGTCCATGTGCTCGGTAAGTTGAAGGAGGACGCATCTTTCCAGGGTTTTAGCTAGGAGGGGGAGATTGGAGACGGGTCTGAAGTTGTTAAGATCATTGGTGTCCGATCCCGTTTTTTTTAATAGTGGTGTGACTTGGCCGATTTTGAGACAATCCGGCATGACTCCAGTTCTCAGGGAGCTATTTATGATCGTGGTCCAGATCGGGGCTAGGGTGCCTTTAAGCTTTTTGACCAGTTTGCCAGGAATGGGGTCCAAGATATGAGAGGAGGGGGTGGAGCAGGAAGTGAATGCTAGAACATGTCCTGATGTGTGTGGTATGTCCTGATAGTGAAATACTGCCAATTTTGTTTTTCACTATTGAAAGGCTATCTGTCCCATAGGATAGAATTGGAGTTCATTTATAACATCTTAGAAATATAACTTCCCATTGGGACAAGATGAGAAGGTAAAATTAAGTATGCCTGAACTCAGAATGAGGATGATTTTTACATTCTGTGTTTGAAAATACCACTTTTAGAAAGTAGATGTTTTCTTTCTTAGCCATCCTGTGTGCCTCTGCTCGGTTGTGTATTGACTGTCTGGTTTTGGAGTAACAGGGGCTGGGGCTATGCATTCACTGTAGACAACCACTGGGGGGTTGAGGTGGTCCTGCCTTTCCTAGATGAGACAGGGCTGGGCTGAATAGACCTGGGCTGCATTTACAGTAGGGGGAGGAGATTTCTTTCACACCTGAATGTGCCTGGTCTACCTTGGGCATTTCTGTCTCCACCTCCTGCCAGGAAGCTGCACCAAAGAAGACAGAACTTGTTTTGGCTGGGCAAAGAGCTTCTCTACCACCAGAGAACAAAATAATTTGTTCTATAAAGAGTGGGGCCCAGACCCCTGAACTTTAGTTTACTTCTGGGATTCAAGAGGAACCTTTGCCAAGGAGAAGAGCGAGAAACTGAGGAGAAGGATTGCCTCTTTACTGTGTGCTGTCTGGGGTTCGCCTGCAGTGACCTTTTCTGCCAAGGAAAGGACAAGGGCCTTTCTGTGTGCTGTGTCCCCTGCTTGAGGAAGATCTCCAAGGGCTTGAAGTAGAGCTTGCCTCCTGTTCTGAAGTCTCAGGAACACAAAGACTTCATCCACAGATCCCCTGAACTTCCTTGTTGGGAGTTATGACCTGCCAAGAGGTGACTGTTGCTGTTCTGGGCCTCTGGAGGTTGTTCCTGCTGTAGGGAGCTGGAGAAGTAATGCAATGACGAGAAGCGCAACTCATCCACACCTATCACCGATGCAGCGCCTGCCCGCAGCTGGAGAAATCACTGCACATCGCATTGAGTGCACCGATCTACAGAGTCCGCGATCCCTGCACCTATTCCGACACAGGCCCTGCTGTGCGTCTGCAAGAACCAACACATTGTGGGACCATGGCTGGAGAAACCAACGTAGCGCCGCTGACACCACCACATCGAGAACTGATGCATACCGGATCCTCACGCATCGCACTGGGGTGCCAAGTCTACATCAATGCTGGGGGTGCAGTAAAAAACTGACACATCACCTCCCCACCCCGTAAGAAACCGACGCATCACCTCCCCTTCAGTAAGGAACCAACGCATCACCTTCCCTACGGCTGTTTATGTTTATGATTTTGACGCATCCAATGTACTTTGCGTTGAAAGTGTTGCATCTATAGTTTGCCATGGACAGAACTGTTTCTACCTTTTAAAAGTCATATTTTGATAACTGTATTGTGGATTTTTGTTGTTTTGGTCTTGTTTGGTTTAGATAAAGATTACCTATTTTTCTAAACTGGTGTGGTGTCCATTTGTAGTGTTTTCACTGTATTACTATATGTGTGCACAAATGCTTTACACACTGCCTCTGAGATATGCCTGTCTGCTCGTGCCAAGCTACCAAGAGGGTGAGCAGGGGTTATTTTAGAAGTGCATCCCCCTTACGCTGATTAGGAAGAAGGGTCCCTACTTGGACAACGGTGCAAACCATTGCCAACTAGAGACCCCATTTCTAACAAATAACATTGTGCCATCTGTAATTGATGTCACGAGAAGTGACATTTCTACATTGTACTGTAGGCAAAGTCAACTTAGATCTGTCATGCAATTTTGCTGGACACTTTAAACTCTTAAGAATGGGTGTGCCCCTTGCGGTTATCTTAATTCCAGCCACCTATTTCTGCCTTTCAATCTCCCACATAAACAACAGTTCATGGATAAGAAAAATGCCATGAACACAATGTTATATCTCGAAAATTTAGAACAGTTCCTATTCTCAATAGCAGAAACACCTTCCGCAGTCTGGTTAAAACACAGTGTCACATCTTTGCCAATAGACCTGGGCTGCATTTGCAGAAGGGGGAGGAGATTTCTTTCACACCTGAATGGGCCTGGTCAATCTTGAACGATGCTGTCTCCACCTCCTGCCAGGAAGTTGCACCAGAGAGGACAGAACTGGTTTTGGCTGGGCAAAGAGCTTCTATGCCACCAGAGAACAAAGGAATTTGTGCTATAATGAGTGGGGCCCAGACCCTGAACTTTAGATTACTTCAGGTATTCAAGAGGAACCTTTGCCAAGGAGAAGAGCGAGAAACTGAGGAGAAGTACTGCCCCTATGCTGTGTGCTGTCTGGGGTTCACCTGCAGTGACTGTTTCTGCCAAGGAAAGGACAAGGACTTTGCTATGTGCTGTGTCCCCTGCTTGAGGAAGATCTCCAAGGGCAAGTAGAGCTTGCCTCCTGTTCTGAAGTCTCAGGAACACAAAGACTTCACCCCCAGATCCCCTCAACTTCCTTGCTGCGAGTTCTGAACTGCCACGAGGTGCATATTGCTGTTCTGGGCCTCTGGAGGTTGTTCCTGCTGTTGGGAGCTGGAAAGGTAATGCAACAACGGGAAGCGTGACGCATCCGCACCTGATTCTGATGCATCGCCGAAGAAGCCAATGCAGCGCCTGCCCACGGCTAGAGAAATCACCGCACGTCGCATTGAGTGCACTGATCTACGGAGTCCGAGATCCCTGCACCGATTCCGATATAGGCCCTGCTGTGCTGCTGCAAGAACCAACACATCGTGGGACCGGGTCTGGAGAAACCAATGCAGCGCCGCTGCCACTGCCGCATCGAGAACCGACGCATACCCGATCCTCATGCATCGGACCAGGGCACCAAGTCTACATCAATGCTGGGGCTGCAGTAAGAAACCGATGCATCACCTCCCCTTCAGTAAGGAACCAATACATCACCTCCCCTGAGTGGCAGTAAGGAACCGATGCATCACCTCCCCTGGAGTAAGGAATCAACGCATCACCTTCCCTGCGGCTGTTTATGTTTATGATTTTGTCGCATCCAAGGTACTTTGCCTTGAAAGTGTCGCATCTATAGTTTGCTACGGACAGAACTGTTTCTACCTTTTAAAAGTCATATTTTGATAACTGTATTGTCGATTTTTGTTGTTTTGGTCTTGTTTGGTTTAGATAAAGATTACCTATTTTTCTAAACTGATGTGGTGTCCATTTGTAGTGTTTTCACTGTATTACTGTATGTGTGCACAAATGCTTTACACACTGCCTCTGAGGTATGCCTGTCTGCTCCTATCAAGCTACTAAGGGGGTGAGCAGGGGTTATTTTAGAAGTGCATCCCCTTACCCTGACTAGGAAGCAGGGTCCCTACTTGGAAAACGTAAAGTTAGTACTTTGTGGTATTCACAGAATACACTTACTCATTTTGGTATTCACAGAAGGCACTTACTCATTTCGGTATTCACTGAAGTTAGTAGTCCTAACTTTAGGACTCCTAAATGCCTTCTGTGAATACCGAAAGTCTTAAAGTTAGGATTTTTCTCAGTTTAGGAGTAGTAAAGTGACTCCTAACTTTACTACTCCTAAACTGAGATTTTATACCCAAGCGGACTGTTTGGGCAATTTTTGAGGATGAAACTACACATTTGAATGCGAACTGCAGTGTTTTGAACATGAGAGGCAATTCCTTCAATGTGGATGGTCAACAAACATTTCAGGTAGATTTATTTTACCTGAATGGACCATTTGGGTAATTTTTAAATACAAAGTCAACTTGAAACCGCTGAATTTTTTTAGTGCGAGATGCATTTTGCGTAATTATACTTAATTTTATTGGCAATTTCACGGAATCACACTACCCAAAATTATGCACATGATGCTTACCCCTAGTCAGAACATAGGTCCCTATTATGATGGCAGTCGGACGAGCGTCTACGATCCGACCGCCGTGGAGGCAGTCAGAAACATGCCTCGTACCATTGAGGCTTGTGCTGCGGCCCAAAAAGGCACAAAGCACAAGCACAAGCCTCAATGCTACAAGGTAAGTTTGTAAACATCTCTGCACTGTGTGGCACATGGTGCAGAGATGTTTAGGGAGGCACCATAGGTGCCCCCCAGGCCCCATGGCGGAGGGCCAGGGGGTGAAGGGGGCCCACTAGGGGCCCCAAAAGTCACTTTCTGCCAGCCTTTTCATGGCAGGTTAACCGCCATGAAACGTCCAGTGGAAAGGGACATTGTAATCCCTATGGCGGTGTCTGAGCAGGCACCTCCTACCATTGTAGGGATTGCAGACAGTCCGACGGTCCGATGTGTGGTGGACGGTCTGTTCCCCCACCATCCTATTGCGGCGGGCGGTCCTGCATGGGCTTATGGCAGTGGGACCGCCACTGATGGCCTGACGGTGGCGGTCCCATGGCCATCGTAATTGGGCCCTAAGCCTCAGAGTAATCAGAGCAATTTCGGTAATTCTGACTTACTCTTTGATGCAGATTCACCAATAATAATGCAGTTATGCCTGCTTGCATTATTAAGAGTAATTTAGAGCAAATAAATCCTACTTCGAGAGCACATTTAGTGAGAAGCTGCTAGCACTGCTGTTTATGTGCTGTTGCATTTGGCACTATTTTCTTAACAAAAAATGCATCCTTGTGTTAATTGTTCTTGCTAATTCTGTGAAATCTTGGGGAAGTTTTAGGCAATGTCGCATGTTTATACTATATGTAATAAGGTGAGTAAAACCTACCCATATTCAGAGCATGTACACTGGACACTAGACAGAAGTGCCCTGGTGTGGAGACTAAAAAACAGGAAAAAAATGCAGCCCAAAAAATGGGGGCATGCAAAAAGGGCCATTTTCTTTCACTATGTTTTATTAGTAGGCTCCATGGTTCGTATTTGGCAGTCTGGGTGGTTAGGGTAACTTGATAGAAATTATAGAAAGGTTCTAACTTTTGTGGGCTCTATGCCGTATGATGGTTTACTTGTGTTTTGCACTGTTGGGGAAAGCATAGTCAAATAGCATCAAGACAATAAAACAACAGTTTGCTTTGAGGAATCAGTTTCATTTAAGAAGTAAGAGCATTCTGTAACTTCTAATCATCATTTTCTTTCATTTGAAGCATTTGGAAAAGCGAATGTGTAAAACATGGCATCCTGCCATCAATAAGAAATTTGGCAAACCTATTAAGGCAGTGTAAGATATCATGGCCTGTGTCATAGTAAGCCAAGTGCCTGTTTTGTTGCTTGCGAGGCATCTAAAGTTCAAACATATTTAACAATTTCTCCAAGTCAAGGCAAGAACTTTAGACAGAACATGTCAGAAACAGAGACAGCCCGTCCCTGCTCTGTTTCTGACTTGTTCGGTTTAAAGTTCAACATTACCCAAAAAATACAATTGCAGGGCATATACGTCTCCAAATACCACAAAACTCTTCTTGATTAGAAGCAGAACTTGGTACAATACTTTGCGTGCTAGGGCCTGACATAATATGAGAAGAACAGATCCACAGTACTGTGTTCTGAGATATTATTAAATTGTATAGCATTACTATGGTGTATTATATCTACACAGTACACCTGATTGGGGTTTCCGTCTTGCACAGTAAGCCCTTGTGTTTTTTCGGTGTTGCTACAGTCTTGACAGCAGTGTGTACAATACAATGCCTGTGTTGGTGCTAGGCAGCTAAATTAGCACCAGTGCAGGGGGAAATGCAAGTCTGCACCGTATTCTTGTAAATACGGTGCAGCCCTGCGTTTCAAAGGTGGCAGAGCGCAGCGATAAACAAGGGCGGCTAAAGCCGCACCCCGCCACTTCCTTGTAAATATGCCCCTATTTATCTTATTTTTTAAACTTTCATTTCTTATGTAGCACTCCATAGGAGTGCATGTCCTGCTCATCTGTCTGTTTTTTATGTTTATGGGAGTGTGCTCATACTCTTCCCCATGCACTCCAAAATTCCCTAAGCTAATTCTCCCCTATCGCAGTTGCTCCAAGTACTCCTTTGGGAAATGGCAAGTCCTCGATGATGGGTTTAGCCATGCCCTGTAAGTTGTCTCTCAGACCTTTCAAGTGCCTCTTGAAACCCACTTTTCCCATCTGTTCCCTCCTTCCCCCACCCTTCTTTCACTCCATGGTGGCCCCCGCTATTGCCTTTGCCAAAGCCGGATGCTTTTAAAATGCTTTGGCTTTAGTTAAGAAAATAGAGAATTACTGTCATAATAAAAGTTGAGAACACATTGGGGCATATTTACAGGTATTTAAGGCTGCCGAAGCATGAATTTTTAGAAGTTACAGAGGTTTTTTTTATCACCATTTTTACAAGTTGCCGCAAAGTCCAGTTAGCAGCATTTTTTCAGCGTTGACGTGATTTTTTCATAGCGGCACTTCTGTTAGGGTGACTTACCAAAAATGAGATGCAAGGTAGGCGTTCCCAAGTAAAAACTCCAGCAAAATACACAGGGCCTGATTCACAAAGGTAACTTAGGGCAGAAGTCTAAGTTTAGACCTGAAGTCTAAGTTTAGACCTAAAGTCTAACTTTACCAGTACTAAGGTTAGACTTTTGGTCTAAGTTTAGACCAAAAGTCTAACTTTACTAGTACTAAGGTTAGACTTTTGGTCTAAACTTAGACTTCAAGTCTTAACTTAGACTTTTGGTCTAAGTTTACCTTTGTGAATCAGGCTCACAATGCGGTATTTACAAGAATTTCCTTGTACATCACAAAAAAAGAAAAACTGCTGCTAAGTCCCATTAGAGGCAGTCTTTTAAAGTCAGAAATTAGCTGGTCTTAAAAATGGTGCAAACACACTTGGGACCTCATTTAAAAGGTTTTGGTGCAGGACAGTGCTGCAAGGAATCTTGCTGCTCTGCCCTGTGACAAAACAAAAGGGCAGGAATGTGCCCTATCAATAAGATAGTGCACATTCCTGTCTTTATCCCCAGCGTTGGCGCACAATGGCTGCCATGCACCAATGCAGGCACCCTTGCACCATGGTGCAAGGGTGCCTGCGTTGCGGAGTTGATTGATGTTGTGCAGGAAGGGACACCTTCCTGCACATAGTCAATTAATCCAGGTGATTTCCTCTTTCTATGTGTGCTGCAGGATGCTGTACACATAGAAAAAGGAAAAAAAGAGGAGAAATGAAATCATTTATCCTTGTTGCGCCTCCCAAGCGCCACCCTTGGGGTGGTGTTAGATTCTGACACATTTCTAGGTTTACGGTTTCTTATAAATCTGGGAATGCTTCAGATTCCATGGGTTTTGAGTGGGAACGCCCACAGCAACACCCATGGAACACCCCTTTCACACAGTTTTATGCGTGAAAGGAGCTCATATTTACAAGGCCATGAAACGCCACGTAAATATGCTGTGGCACATTGCGCCACCAGAACATCAAAAAAGTGACATTCCAGTGGTTCAAAAGGGTTGCTAGGGCCTCAGAAGAACTTCCACAATTCATCCTTGGCAAGATCAACGATGCCAATGACCTCCTGCCATTGCAGCTAGGAGCACCAAGAAAAACACCACCACCACCCCTGTCATGTGTCACTCACCTGAACAACTACTCTGTTCCCTTTGGGTGATGACTGGACCTGATCCCCTCTAAGTGCTGACTTGGGTAGACCAGAACAACAGCAACAGGAAGCTGGAGACCGGGAACGGCAGAATGCCAGAGACTCTCCGGAGCTGTCTTGAACTTTGGAAGAAGGAGAGACACACCCAGTCAACCAAAAATTAGGTCATTTGCTGTCAGAGGGGTCACATCTGGGGGCCGCCTGGATTCCACACCTGATGGCCATGTCGCAGTGGAGCCATTGTCGCTGGTAGAGCATTCAGGGGAGGTGTCGGGATCCTGTATCTGAGTGCAATTGCGCATCATCGCCGCCGCATGCAGCGCCTTCCGCCTCTCTTGTATAAACAGCTCCAGATTGGGGGTGGCTTGTAGTTGTGGCGAAGGACACCTGCTCCTCCTATGCCTCCCAATATGAATGGCTCCGTAAATTACAGCTTTTTGACCGACCCTTCACTCCCTGTCTGCACCTGGCAACCAGTAGATTCCAGCCAGGTCCAGACCTGTCCAGAGACATCACAGAATCATGTGTTATCAGCTGAGACCACTTGCAGCCTTTCTGGTAAGAGGAGAGAGTATTTGATGCCCAACTCTCTGAGGCATCGCTTAACCATTAGAAATGACCCCCTCTGTCTCTGCACCCTCGTGGCGTAGTCAGGAAAGAAAAGTACTATGGTGTTATCCACTTTATTATTATTATTATTTGTGTTTTATAGAGCGCATGGCTGCCCAAGGGCTTCCCAGTGCTAGGAGACACACAGCTAGTTGACTGGAACTTTAAAGGTATTGGTTAAACAGCCATGTTTTAATCGTTTTGCGGAACTGCAATTCATTGTCCAGGGACCTACATTCCTGTGGAAGAGAATTCCAGAGTTTGGGAGCCAGGTGGGAAAAAGATCTTCCTCCCCACCTGTCCCTCCTGGCCTTAGTAGGTTTTAGGCGTCCCTCAGAGCCTGATATCAAATGTCTGTTTGGGATGTAAGGGGATACCAGACACCTGATTTTCCTGGGACCCCCATTATGTAAAGCTCTGTGTGTCAAGACTAGAATCTTAAATTTGATTCTAGCCTCTACTGGGAGCCAGTGTAACCCTTTTAGATGTTTCTTTACCGATTCCCGAGCTGGGATATTGCACAACAACCTTGCTGCAGTGTTCTGGACAACCCGCAGTTCATGGGTTTTATATTTTGGTGCCCCTAGGAACAATGAGTTCCCATAGTCCAACCGCGAGGTCACCAAGGAATGAACTACTGTCTTTCTAAGCTGGATTGGAATCCTGTCTAGGATTTTTCTAAGACTTCTCAGCAGTCCAAAACAGGTGGCTGCAACTTTCTTAGCCTGTGTGACCATAGAGAGATCCTTATCTAGCCAAAAACCCCGATTCTTGATTATTTCTTTAGGTATGGGTGAGCTGCCCATGCTTTTGGGCCAGCTTATGGAGGGCCCGGGACAGATCTTGTTCCCGAGGATCATTAGCTCAGTTTTATCCCCATTTAATTTTAAGCAGCTTTTTGTCATCCACTCCTTGATTTTTTCCATACATGGTGTGAGTCTCTCAAAGTATCCGTTGTTTTTGGGGTCCTAGGAGATCACCAGTTGAGTATCGTCCACATAGGACGTCATTGAGACATCAAACTCTTGGACAATCTGAGCAAGTGGTTCCATATATACGTTGAATAGTGTGGGGCTTAGTGAGGACCCCTGTGGCACCCCACACTTTAGTGACATCGTTTTCGAGAGGATAGCATCCCCCAATACTTGGAAAGTTCTTCCCTCCAAGAACGATGTCAGCCATTTAAGCATGGTACCTTGTATCCCGTTGGCTGAGAGTCTCCTTCGTAATATATGATGATCTACCGTGTCGAAGGCAGCACTTAGGTCCAAGAGGAGCAGGGCAGCTGGATTTCCCTGGTCTAATGATGATCTAAGCTGCTCCACCACCACCAACAGAGCAGACTCAGTGCTGTGCTGTGCCCGGAAACCCATCTGTGTGGGGTGGAGGCATTGATTAGTTTCTAGAAATTCCAACTGTGATCTGTTGACATGCTTTTCCAGTAATTTGCCCACAAAAGGCAGCAGGGAAATAGGGCGATAATTACCTAATTGCAATGGGTCTGCATTAGCTTTTTTTAGCAATGGTTTCATAATGGCGTGTTTCCATGATGCTGGGACAATGCCCATCTCCATTGAAGGTTTTAGTTAGGGGCGGAAGGATGACAGGTATAACTGTTTTCAGGATATGTGGTGGGGCTAGATCTAAAGGGGAGCCAGACTTTACCTTGTCCATCAAAGCTTCTACCTCTTCTGCTTCCAGTGGCGGGAGGTTGGTAATGATGTGTAAGGAGGAACTTTTTCCTGATCCTTTTCCCACTGTGAGGTTAATTCCCCATTTACTTTAAGTGAGCTGTATATATCTGTTACTTTCGAGAGTAAGTGTGTGGCTAAGTCATTGCACCTCTCTTCTGATGTATTTGATGGAAGAATGTCCTGGTCTGGCGTGGTTAAAGCCTTGACTATCGCAAATAGTTCCCTTGAGGAATTCTGGGCCTCACTGATTTTCTTCTCGAAAAACTTTGCCTGCGTGGTTTTAATACTATTGTGATAATTTCTAATAGCTAGCTTATACATAGTTTTGTGGTGTGGAGCATAGCTTTTCCGCCAATCCCTTTCAATTTTTTTGCAATTTTTCTTTAGCGACAACAGATGAGGATTAAACCATCCATCCTCCCTGGGTCTAGTTTTGGATTTAGAAGTAACCTTAGGGGCTACTTCATCCACAGAATGAGTAATCCAGGTTTCCCACCTAGCGTATGCTTCCTCCACCGTTGCCGAAAGCTCAACGTCAGATCTGCTTGTATCTGTTAAGATGTTCCCCCATGTCTCTGAGTTGAGTTTAGCCCAGCGTCTTTTCATAGTTTTGGCATTGGAGATGTTGCCCTGGTACTCTCTCCCTTTTTTTTCCAAATTGAAGGGGATGAAGTGGTGATCTGACCAGGGTCCCGGTATTGGAGGTGCGACCTCGATGTTGGGGTCATTGGAGATTACTACACCCAATATATTGCCCTTAACATGCGTGGCTGTCTTTAGCAACTGGGCATGTTGTAGACTTTCTGGATCTGATAGCAGTCTTTTGGTACTGGGGAGGTTCTGATCCTCCATATGCAGATTTTGGTCTCCTAAAATGGTGATGTTGGATTTATTTAGAAGCATGCCGGCTAAAGCTTCAGGTAAATTTTCTAAACAATCTCCATGGGGGCCTGGGGGTCTATAAATTAGGAGGCCTGATAAGGAGTACGTGGGGGCTAATGAGATTGAAAACAGGAGGCATTCACACCCTTTGATAGTGAGGGCCTCAGTGGTGCACTTATATTCATTCTTAGTTAGGATGGCCAATCCTCCCCCTGATTGTCCAATCCTATCCAATCTGAATATTTTATATCCTGATGGCAAAGCCATCACTATGTCAGGGGCTGAGCTGTCTTTAAGCCAACTTTCTGTAATGAATAGAGCATCTAGGTTGTTCTCCTCCAACAATAAGCAGATTTCTATTTTATATTTAGGCAGAGAGCAGCAGTTAATCAGCCCTATCTTCCAAGCCTGCAGCTCCTTTAGCCCGTTTGTCTTGCCTTAACCTGGCTTGTCGCGTGCTTTCCAAGCTAACTTGCAATGCTGACAAATCTTCTCTAAAGAAGGCTCGCACATAAAGTTCCAGCAATTCTCACAGCCATCCATTTTAAGTTTGTTAAAACTATGTAAATCCTCTCCAGAGTATGTAATTTTATGGATTTGAGCAGGGTTTCTGGCCCCTGGGCCCGGTCAGGCGCGGACGGGTGCAGAAGGGCTTGCCTTTGGCATGCCTTCGGCACGCCAGCGGTGCGTCCGCTGCACGTGACCGCTGCGCGCTCGCTGTCCGTCCTTCATTTGAAGGTACAGGTTGATTCGACCGGTCGACTAGACCGCTGACCTGCGCTTTCCCCTTCCCGAGTGCACTCTATGGTAGAGAGGGTTAACACTACCTCTTCTGCCGCACTCTATGATCCTAACAGGAGGGCACTGTTCCAAACGCACGCACAGTGAGTACTGGTTATAATTTTATCTTTACCACAATAAATACTGACAAGTTTAAAAGTTAAATAAAAAGTTAAAAGCATAGTTTTACCGCAACGCTAAGAGAGCGCTATGGTGATATGGTCCCCAGCTTGCATACCTCCCCTAGGACAGCTTCATGATCCCTCTAGGAGGCAGAAGAGAAAGGGTATAGGACCTGTCCCCAGCAGCGGACAGCTGGCCACACTTGTTGGGCCCGCTCCACGACAAAGAATGAGGAGAGTGCATCTGCTGGCAGTAGGTCATGCAACCATGTCTCAGTATATGCCACTGCATCAGTTCCTTCTGCTCCCTCGGGCAGACCCAACACCCGCACATTGTTCTGCCGGGAGCAGCCCTCTGCATCCTCCTCTCTTCTTTCTAGTGACTTCACATGTGCCATTAGCTGCTGTACCTCCAACGCTGCGGTCCGGGTAATAGGGTGGGCTTCGACCAGTTCTTGCTCAATGTCGTGTTCCTTGTCAGTCAGCTTGTAATGATCTGCACACTCCAAGGTGAAGTCGACTGTGAATTTGTTGATGAAGCCCTCAAGGAAAGTGCACGTTTTTTCGAGGGAGGTACCTATTTTCTCCACTGCCGCAAGTGCAGAGCCTAGTTTGGAGTCCAGGGTGTCTCCTGTCACCTGCCACCGTGGCCACCAACCCCCAGCTGCTCAGTCCACCGACACAGAGGAGCGGCCAGGTGTCAACGCCGCCTGTGTGCAGGTGGCCCATCATTGCACCAGATGCCCAGGCACTATGTATGACATGCGGTGCAGTGCAGTGTGGCCAGCTAGCCCCTCTCCTCCAGTCAGGTGTATGCTTGCCAGGAATCTTTGTTCAGGCGGCACCCAAGTAAATCCCCTGTACTACCAAAAGTGCACTAACAGGGGGCAGCACCACCCAGTTGCCTTCTCATATCTAACAGTGGTGACCAGATTCCATGTTCCCCAGTGTCCCAGCAAGTAACGGCGGATCAAGCTGAGTGCCCAAGGGCCTGGGCCCGAACCAATCCTGTGCCCCTTGCACCCACCCACACCATCTGCCGATATTGGCGACTTGAGCTAGTGGAGTCCCCCACCAGTCTTGTGCAGTGTCCTTGGTGATGTGGGTCTGCCGCAGTGCAGGGATTGCTCAGGGAACAGTGTGCACCCCCTACAGGCGCTAGGCCTGGGCCCCCTCTGCTCCCCATACCACGTTTTCCTCACCTGTACATTGACACAGGGGCTAAATCTGCCGCACTCTCTCTCAATCTGTGACTCAGCCAGCAGGAGCCTCAGCCAGACCGGATTTCACAAGCCTGGGTACAGCAGTCTCCGCTGAGTCCGATGGGGAACCTCCCGAAGCAGATGATGCAACAGGGCCCTCTTATGTGCGAAGTTGCGGTACTCCGGCCACACAAGTTCGGCACAGCTCAGGGGCCTCACCCTCCAGAACATCCACGCAACACCACCACCACCAGCCTGTGATGAAGAGAGGCGCAGCCCGCCATCATCAATCTCCTCTGTGCACCCCGGTGTAGTGGTGGTGCATGTTATGCAATGCAAACCTCCCCACTTCGGTGTGCAGGATTGCCTCTATCGATCACAGCTCCAAGGGGCACCAGGCAGTCTTCTCACACTGGTCAGCATTGTGTCTCCATGCGACTTGCCAAACTTCGCCACCAGGTAAGGGCGATTGGTGATGCCTAAATGTATACAGCCTAACGCCGCCCGCCTCCACCAGCAGGCCACAGTAACTCCACAGCACCGGCGCCTCCCACTCCGTCTCAGATGAAGGCCCAACAAGGTCTCCAGGCCCTGGGGACTGTCCGCTCTTCCAGGCATTGGCCGCCATGGTGTCGCAAGGATGGTGCACTGAAAAGTGCTGCATCACTGTTTTTCCCCAGCGATGTGCCACTTTTAAAAAATGAGGCCCTGATTCTACCTTTCCTCTGCCCCTGGGACTCTGACTGGTCATCCTGGCTGCTAGGAAGTTTGAGGGGGTTGTTGACCTGTGCTGAACTTGGTCCTGGCTGCTCCATTCTGCATTCCGGTGGTTTTATTTTTCCTTAGAGGTGTATTTTAAGCTCTTTTTGTCTCTAGAGGCTGAGAAGTGACATTGGGCTAACTAATGTGAATTTTTTTGCAGCTAATTGGCTGGCTGTCACTTTTTTAACGCAAATGTGTATTTTTCAATCGCCTTGACGCTAGTGTTAGCGTCAATTTTCCCAGCCGCTAGTTAATCCTGATGCCATGTAGCGACGTCTCGTAAATACGTCGGAAACATAGCGTTAGGATTTTGTGATCGGCAGCCGTAAATTGCTGCTAAGCAACTTCAAAACTGCTTAGCGGCAATTCTTTTAAATGTGCCCCATTGATTTCTAGAACTAAAACTACTGAAAATAATGTTTTGGATACTTAGATGCATGTTTTCATTTGTTACACTACTGTATGTCATATCTGGAGTTTTTTTTACAGCCCCAATACATTTCACGACTGAATATTAAGAGCTACTACCCTTACTACGAAAATGTATCCAGCACTTCTGGAAACGATTATGACGTTTTCTACATATGTATTTCAAACATTAATGAAGGAGAATGCGAAAAACAGTAAAATTGTTCTCAAAGTATGCACTAGCGTACAAGTCACATAGCGATGATGAATCATATTCACGAAAAGAGGCGAATTTGAGAAAAATTCAACTGCAACAAAATGGCAGAGTGAATTAAAATATATTATGAAAATTGGCAGAGTGAAGTAAAATAATTGGGAAAATACTAAAAGAGCAACGTAGGATGAGGGTGAGTCAAAAATCGCAAACAATTCAACTATTAAATTTTTTTTCACTGTGTGGGCTGGAGGATGTTAATAGCAAAGAGAGATCCTCACCGAATCATTTTTGCCAAAATGTCAAAGGGTCTGCGGTATTTTGAAAATATGTTTGCCATAGGGATGAAATAATAAACGTTCACTTCAAAATAGATCACAAAATATACTTGACATTCTTAAAGTAAATAGCAAAGTGAGCTCTGTCTATCCTCAAAAACCAAGACGAATTAGTTGACAAACAATTATTTCCCGAAAGGAAAAACAATCCTTTAAACGTAAGCGCGTGCCATTCTACAGACCAAAAATCTAAACACCGTATTTATTGGAATGAACCATTGCAAAATACTTGATACACTAGGTTCTACTTTAACTGGAAAACATATTGTGATCTTTATTATCTGTGCTTCTGAACATGCTCTGCTTTAAATTGGTAGGAGAGAATTAAATATTCTTTAGAAACATATTCCGGTTTTACCACATATTCCATTTATCAACATCCGAATACTGGAAGCAGCAAAACACTCCAAATGTGTGTAGGTTCATTTTTCAGGTAACACTTAATCAAATCAAGATTATTATGGCGCGTTTCTGCAGCCCAGTCATTTATCAAAGAAAGCATGCAGGTACAGATATTTTTCACTATGAAAGCATTTTTTATAAATGTGTATTCTAGTGAAAACTAAAGCTATGCCCTCTAAAACAACTGCTAGACATGCTGGCTGTCCCTGAGAGCTATTGTTAAATGAAACAATTGGTAAAGTTCTTCCATCACTCTGAACCTAATTTTCACCCCTAAAGCACACTTGCTGTCATGCATTGATAGAACATTGGATATACAGTGATAGTATTAAGAAATATGTTTTCGTTTCATAACTGCTCCCTGTTAGTTTAAAAAACACTTCGATAAAATATCAGCACTTAAGAAATAATCCCAGATGTTTCATTGGAATATATGACACTCACAATAATCCTGCCATTATTCTTAACTTCCAGAAAAGGAATTACAACTGGTGTTCATATATATATATATATATGAATAGACATATACTATGTCTATTCATGCCAGATGGTGGGAATGGCTATAAATATTCGCATGCACATGGCGCCAATCAGATTGAAAAAGGCTGCTGCGCAGCCGAAACGCGTCTCTCTAGCCGCAGGGTCGAGGGAGACCCAAAGAAAATAAAAAAGCCCTATACCTACAGCCTTGAGTACGTGCCTTCTTCTTTGTTGGAGCAGGATGGAGCTTTGATATATATATATATATATATATATATATATATATATATATATATATATATATATATATATATATATATATATATACTACTGGCGGTCGCCAGTAGATAGTTATAGTTACAACCTATTATCCATAGGAAATCCGCGACATTCTATTTGAAATAACTCTCTTGCCGGTTGACGTATCTTCGCAAAATTTTCAAACTTTGTGGCCCGCTCTGGTCCGCTCCTACCCTGAAAGTCTCGGGGGATTCGTCAGCGGGGGCCGAGAAAAAAGGGGGTCCCAAAACGCGTTTTCCCCATGCAATTTTCCATAGGAAACTTTAGACACGGCTACAGCCCGAACTGCTGAACGGAATTACACCAAATTTGGCTAAGAGGTAGTTCTTGGTTCAGAAAGAAACCTTTTTGTTAAATGGTGTAAATCCGTTCAGTAGTTGCTGAGAAAATCAAAAGTAAAAAGATAGTGATATCTATGGCCGAGTAGGGTCCGCGTACCCTCCCGATCACGAGCTGCATGTTAATTGGCTGTCAGCTGGCTGTCAACATTCCGATTCAGGAAATGTTGGCAGCCATTTTGTCCCTCGGTAGAACCGAGGGACAGAAACAAGTGCGCAAAGCGCACAAAGGGAGCAGGGTAGAAACACCCTGACCCCTAGGTTTGCTCAGGGGTCCCACAAGGACCCCTGGGCAAAAAAAAAAATGTTTTTAAAAAAATCGGCAGGATGCGTTCAGGGTGCGCGAATCCTGCCGAAAAAAAAATAGAAGCGCGGTCTCCGCGCTTCGATGTTAATTGGCCCCGGGTGGGCCAAGTCCCGGGGGCATGCTGGGGGGGTTAATTTTATGTGTGGGGGGCCTCTAAGTGCCCCCAAGCCCCGGGGACCACCACCCCCGGGGCTTTATGTATAATGGTGCGGGAGGGCTCTGAGCCCTCCCGCAGCACCGGGGACCGCCACCTCCCCGGGGCTTCTTTTTTAAATTAAAAACCTGTGTGGGGGGCTCCAGCCCCCACACGCCCGAGACCACCACCTCCCCGGGGCACTAAGAAAAATGAAAATGGGGGTCCGTTTTGGACCCCCAAGCCCCGAGGACCACCACCTCCCCGGGGCTTTCTCGATGTAGGGAGGGGGGCCGCGCGGCCCCCATCCTGGAGCCTGTGGTGGCCCTGGGGACCGCCACCCCCAGGAGCCGGCTCCTGCAGTGTCCCGGGGTGCCTACCCCGGGACACTGCTGTTTGCAATGACAGGACGGGAGCCTCGCGCTCCCGTCCTGTCATTGCAAACTTGCTTGGATATTGGAAGAGAGAGCAGGAAACCTGCTCTCTCTTCCAATATCCAAAGCCAGTGCTTTCCACATGGGGAGCAGCATGTTAGCTGCTCCCCATGTGTAAAGCAATGCCGGCTCCGGTAGGACACGGGGAGCCGGCGGGACTGTGGGGGCTTGGGGACCCCCACAGTCCCCAACGAGAGGCCAGGCCCCGGGGGATGGGGTCCCCGGGGCCATAAGTGGCCACGGAGGGGGCCACGCAGCCCCCCTCCCCAAAAATAAAAAAAGTTTAAAAAAAAAAAAAAAGTGCAAGGCCGGCCCCGGGGATGGGGTCCCCGGGGCCTTAAATGGCCTGAGGAGGGGGCCACGCAGCCCCCTCCAAATAAAAAAAAAGAGGCCATGCCCCGGGGGATGGGGTCCCCGGGGCCAATACAGGCCCAGGGAAGGGGGGCCACGCGGCCCCCTTCCCGTTTTTATTTTTATTTTAATTTTAAAAAAAGGGGTAAGGCCCTGGGGAATGGGGTCCCCAGGGCCTAAAAATAGGAAAAAGGAAGGGGGGCCACACAGCCCCCCTTCAGGAAGAAAAAAAAAAAAACGATCGGGCCCGTAGACCCCGCCCCTTCCTTCACCACTCTGCAAACGCGCCCCCTGGCGCGTTTGCAGAGAGGCGAATTCCCCTTGAATACTGGGGGTCCCTGGGGGCCAACTAGCCCACCAGGAACCTCCAGTATGCGCCAGGGGCTGCCTTGCAGAGAGGTGTACAGAGGCCACGCCCCTTTTACACCTCTCTGCAACGCAGCTCTATGGCGCTTTTGGAGGTATATGGTGGGCTAGTTGCACCCCAGGGACCCTCAGGATTCAAGGGGAGTTAATCCCCGACTTAAAACGCGCCACGGGCGCGTTTGCACAGTGGTGAAGGGAGGGGGTGGGGCTTCAGGTGACATGTGTGCAAACAGGCCCCGTGGCGCGTTTTAAGATGGGGAATTAAATCCTCTTCAATCCTGAGGGTCCCTGGGGGCCAACTAGCCCAACAGGTACGTCCAGAAAGCGCCACAGAGCTGCGTTGCAGAGAGGTGTAAAAGGGGTGTGGCCTCTGTACATGTCTCTGCAACACAGCCCCTGAGCGCATACTGGAGGTTCCTGGTGGGCTAGTTGGCCCGTAGGGACCCTCATGATTCAAGGGGACTTAATCCCCCAACTTAAAACGCGCCACGGGACGCGTTTGCACAGATGTCACCTCAGGCCCCGCCCCTCCCTTCACCATTGTGCAAATATTCCTCTAAAATCAGCCGAAATACGAATTCCGATTTACTCACCTGTTATCAGGAGAGACCTCAGTGCTGTATCTTTCAGCCCAGTACTGGTCCTGAAAAGTAATTTTAACCGTACTTACCGGTAACTTGAATTTCCTTCCATAGGCTAACATTGACTGGTTTCACTTGGAAATTCTTCTAAGTGTGGAGTTTTGGAACTTTAAAATATTCATCTAAAATCAGCCGAAATACGAATTCCGATTTACTCACCTGTTATCAGGAGAGACCTCAGTGCTGTATCTTTCAGCCCAGTACTGGTCCTGAAAAGTAATTTTAACCGTACTTACCGGTAACTTGAATTTCCTTCCATAGGCTAACATTGACTGGTTTCACTTGGAAATTCTTCTAAGTGTGGAGTTTTGGAACTTTAAAATATTCATCTAAAATCAGCCGAAATACGAATTCCGATTTACTCACCTGTTATAAGGAGAGACCTCAGTGCTGTATCTTTCAGCCCAGTACTGGTCCTGAAAAGTAATTTTAACCGTACTTACCAGTAACTTATATTTTCTTCCATAGGAATCCATTGTCTGGTTTTCAGCAGAAAAGTTTCAAAGTGTCGATTTTCACAAACTACAAATATTCCTTAAAAATCGCCTGTATGACTTAAACGCATTCTTTCAACTGTTTACAGGAGATGCACCAGTGCTGGATCCAGGATCCAACACTGAGTAAGAAAAAGTAACGATAACAGTTTTTACCTGCTAAGTGAATTTCCTTCCATAGGATAACATTGGTGATTCTATGAGAAAAAGTTTCTAAGTGTCAACTTTTAAAATACAATAATATTCGTTAAAAATCACGACTGTAACCAAAACGCTTTTACTCAACTGTTTACAGGAGATGTACCAGGACTGAATCTAGGATCCAGTCCTGTGGTTAGAAAAGTAATCCATAAAGTAACTAATTGCATTTAACTAGAAATTCACATTGAGCTGAATGTTGCATTGTGTATGAAAATGTGTTGCCCATTGCAACAACTGTAACTACTGTACTTAAAAGTCTATTGCCTATGTGCAAAGTATTTAAACTAAAGTAATTCATTCTGAGAAAGTATTTTTTGTAATGTAATGTATAATGTAATTACAATGTAATTTAAAAATAAAATATGTAAAAGAAATTGTTTCTAAAAATGTAGTAAATCAGTGTGAAAAAAATTAATATAAAAATTAATACATTTAAAAATTGTCATTTAAAAAACCTTTGAAATTCACTGAAAAAACCGTAGGTTTCAGGCACGTTATAGTTACAAATTAGCATTTTAAAAACCTTTGAAATTCACTGAAAAAACCATAGGTTTCAGACACGTTATAGTTAGAAATTAGCATTTAAAAAACCTTTGAAATTCACTGAAAAAACCATAGGTTTTAGGGACAGTTATAGTTAGTTGGACATTGCACTCATACAAAACCCGTGAAATTCCCCCGTTATAGTTAGTTCAGCTAACTATAACTCGCGCCCCGCAATGCACTGCTGATGACGTCACATATTACATCACTCATGACATGGTCAGTGACATCACTGATGACATCACTGATGACATCTCAAATGACATCACTGATGACATCATCCACGTGATAATCTGATGCAGCTCCTCACACCCTAATATAACCTTTGATACACCCAATCTAAATTACAGAGTGCCATTCGCAAAACCATAGACACTCCAACACCAATAACTACATACCCACTCACTGATTCTTAGGTCTATACACACACATCCACTCACTCACCCATACAGTCACTCATACTTATGGTCACTCAGTACAGGACTATCATATGCACTCTTACTCCTATATAGACACTCAAACACCGCCACTCATCCATAGAGGTACTCACACACCTAGTCAGTCATGCAAATAATTAAACACACTGCCATTTACTCACCTATACAGTTATACACACACCAGCTCACTTAATCATACAAATACTAGCACATTGTTACGCTCTTATACAATCACTGATACAAGCACACACTCATCCATACAGCCACTATCACAATCACTCACTCTCGCTTATAGCTATTTATATACTCCAATACACATATATACTGCCTTTCACATATGTAGTTACTCACACATGTACCACTGGGACATACATTCACTCACTAACACACTCTTACACACACTTACCCACCCATACAGTCTATCACAGATGCACTCTTGAAACCATCCACCCAGTGAATCACCCACTCACACATCTATGCACAGTCGCACACACCCCATCCACACAAACACTCAGGCACCCATACAGATACTCATAGAACCAATCAATAACCCATATAGACACTCATGTAGCTATTCGCAAATCCATGCATCCACTTACACACCAACAGACGGATACAGACATTCACACAGTTTAGTCACTAACCCATGCATTCAGTAAGATACGTTTAATCACTCACTTGTAGAGTCAGTCACGCACGTACTAAATCATCCATTCAGACACTTATACACCCACTCATTCTTCAATACGCCTTTCCCTATATATATTAAACATATTTAAACTTTACAGAAACACACAGTCACTGGATGATGTCATCAGTGATGTCATTTGAGATGTCATCAGTGATGTCATCAGTGATGTCACTGACCATGTCATGAGTGATGTAATATGTGACGTCATCAGCAGTGCATTGCGGAGGCGCGAGTTATAGTTAGCTGAACTAACTATAACGGGGGAATTTCACGGGTTTTGTACGAGTGCAATGTCCAACTAACTATAACTGTCCCTAAAACCTATGGTTTTTTCAGTGAATTTCAAAGGTTTTTTAAATGCTAATTTCTAACTATAACGTGTCTGAAACCTATGGTTTTTTCAGTGAATATATATTATCTACTGGCGGTCGCCAGTAGATAGTTATAGTTAAAACCTATTATCCATAGGAAATCCGCGACATTCTATTTGAAATAGCGTTGGCGCCGGTTGACGAATCTTTGCGAAAGTTTCCAACTTGTTGGGGCGCTCCGGTCCGCTCCTATCCTGAAAGTCTCGCGGTGATACGTCAAGCGGGGGCCGAGAAAAAGGGGGTCCCAAAACGCGTTTTCCCCATTCATTTTTCCATAGGAACCTTTAGTCGCAGCTACAGCCCGAACTGCTGAACGGAATTACACCAAATTTGGCAAAGAGGTAGCCCTTGGTTCAGTGTCGTGCCTTTTGCTTAAATGGTGTAAATCCGTTCAGTAGTTCCTGAGAAAATCAAAAGTAAATTCACATATATATCTGGGCGGAGCCTAACCACACATGTCATCGTGAGATCTGATTGGCTGTCAGCACTTCATCCTGGAATTGCTGGCAGCCATCTTGGGACCAATATAAACGATAGTACCTCATTGAAATGCATTGTAGTGAATAGAAGATTTTGAGGGTCACCAAAAGGAGAACTATAAAGGGTGATAACAGGCTTTAGTTACATTAGAATTTATTTGTTGATGGTACCATACTAATTTTAGGAATTGTGGTGTATTCTAAGGTGATTTTACCATGTGAAAAACCTTCTGCTGGGATATTATGAATCAT
The DNA here is from genome assembly GCA_963921515.1 of Calotriton arnoldi. Lineage (NCBI taxonomy): Eukaryota > Metazoa > Chordata > Amphibia > Caudata > Salamandridae > Calotriton > Calotriton arnoldi. Next base: position 2,020,466 of record CAWUFW010001414.1, read on the forward strand.
GTTTGAGAGAACACTATTTTCTCATGCTTGTCCCATGGAGGTTTGGAAGGTGCTCCAGAAGCTAAAATGAGAGCATATTTTCTGTAAATTCACATTATCTTTCTCACTCATGTGAGAATGAAGTCTGACATTCTCAGTAAAACATGTACATCCAACAAGGGCAGAGACTGTCAGTTGATTCCTTTGTGTTCTACTGCAGCTTCCCAGAGTGTTCTAAAGAACAACTAGAGTGCTAACAGCCTTACTTATGACAAAAGTATGGCACACCTGAAGCCATCTTGATTGGAATAAACTGGTAACACTTAAACAATTTAATTTAAAAAGGAACAAAATGATGGGGTTCATTTTGTCATAGAAATTATGGTTAGTGCTGTAGAAAGAAAAATTAGGACATATTTCAAGTGTGATCTCAAATATCTTCCTGTTATATTTCAACAGGAGCAGCCTGCCAGTTGATGCCTTTGTGTTCTACTGCAGCTTCCCAGAGTGTTCTAAAGAACAACTAGAGTGCTAACAGCCTTACTTATGACAAAAGTATGGCACACCTGAAGCCATCTTGATTGGAATAAACTGGTAACACTTAAAACATTTAATTTAAAAAGGAACAAAATGATGGGGTTCATTTTGTCATAGAAATTATGGTTAGTGCTGTAGAAAGAAAAATTAGGACATATTTCAAGTGTGATCTCAAATATCTTCCTGTTATATTTCAACAGGAGCAGCCTGCCAGTTGATGCCTTTGTGTTCTACTGCAGCTTCCCAGAGTGTTCTAAAGAACAACTAGAGCGCTAACAGCCTTACTTATGACAAAAGTATGGCACACCTGAAGCCATCTTGATTGGAATAAACCGGTAACACTTAAAACATTTAATTTAAAAAGCAACAAAATGAGGGGTTCTTTTTGAAATAGAAATTATGGTTAGTGCTGCAGAAAGAAAAATTAGGGTATGTTTTAAGTGAGATCTCAAATCCTCTTCTATTTCATTAGAAAATTCTGACATGCAGACTGAAACAATCACTTTCAATACCAGCAGCAGACTACCAGTTAACTCCCTGGTGAGCAGTAGCTTTACTCCAGTGATCTAATGAACAACTAGAGTGCTAACATTCTGAATTTATGGCAGATGTGAGACACATCTGAATGCCTTCTTGATGGAATCAAAGTAAAAAACTGAAAGCATTTCCTACTGAGGAGACTGCAGTAAATGAAGAAATTAGGAAACTTCATAACAAAGAAGTCTTCCAAGATGGCCACCAGTGAAAAAAGAGCCCAAATGTAGCACAAATATTACCCAGATGTAGCCCACATATAGCCCAATGACAAAAGTGTGCAAAACACTTTTTATTTTTAGTTTTTTTGCAGTTTTATGTAGTGCAGACTGGTCAGGTATTGGAGCATTGCATCTTAAAACATGACCCCCCTACACTACAAAAACACCACTGCACTACCTTAAACCCTAAAACACTACCCGCAGCACGACCCCCTACACTACACAAGCACCACTGCACTATCCTAAACCCTAAAACACTACCCCCAGCACGACCCCCTACACTACCCAAACACCACTGCACTAACCTAAATCCTAAAACACTACCACCAGCACGACCCCCTACATTACCCAAACACCACTGCACTACCCTAAAACATGACCCCCTACACTACACAAACACCACTGCACTATCCTAAACCCTAAAACACTACCCCCAGCACGACCCCCTACACTACACAAGCACCACTGCACTACCCTAAACCCTAAAACACTACCCCCAGCACGACCCCCTACACTACACAAACACCACTGCACTACCCTAAACCCTAAAACACTATCCCCAGCACGACCCCCTACACTGCCCGAACACCACTGACCTAAACCCTGAAACACCATCCCCAGCACGACCCCCTACACTGCCCGAACACCACTGCACTGCCCTAAACCCTGAAACACTACCCCCAGCATGACCCCCTACACTGCCCAAACACCACTGCTCTGCCCAAAACCCTGAAACACCAGCCCCAGCACGACCCCCTACACTGCCCGAACACCACTGCACTGCCCTAAACCTTGAAACACCAGCCCCTGCACGACCCCCTACACTGCCCGAACACCACTGCACTACCCTAAACCCTGAAACATCACCCCCAGCACGACCTCCTACACTGCCCGAGCACCACTGCACTGCCCTAAACCCTGAAACACCAGCCCCAGCACGACCCCCTACACTGCCCGAACACCACTGCACTGCACTAAACCCTGAAACACCAGCCCCAGCACGACCGCCTACACTGCCCGAACACCACTGCACTGCCCTAAACCCTGAAACACCAGCCCCAGCACGACCCCCTACACTGCCCGAATACCACTGCACTGCACTAAACCGTGAAACACCAGCCTCAGCACGACCCCCTACACTGCCTGAACACCACTGCACTGCCCTGAACCCTGAAACACCAGCCCCAGCACAACACCCTACACTGCCCGAACACCACTGCACTGCCCTAAACCCTGAAACACCACCCCGTGCATGACCCCCTACACTGCCTGAACACCACTGCACTGCCCTAAACCCTGAAACACCACTCCCAGCGCGACCCCCTACACTGCCCGAACACCACTGCACTGCCCTAAACCCTGAAACACCACCCCCTGCACAACCCCCTACACTGCTTGAACACTAATGCACTGCCCTAAACCCAGAAACACCATCCCCTGCACGAACCCCTATACTGCACGAACACCACTGCACTGCCCTAAACCCTGAAACACTACCCCCAGCAAGACCCCCTACACTGCCCGAACACCACTGCCCTAAACCCTGAAACACCAGCCCCAGCACGACCCCCTACACTGCCCGAACACCACTGCACTGCCCTAAACCCTGAAACACCACCCCTGCACGACCCCCTACACTGCCCGAACGCCACTGTACTGCCCTAAACCCTGAAACCCCACCCCCAGCATGACCCCCTACACTGCCAGAACACCACTGCACTGCCCTAAACCCTGAAACACCACCCCCTGCACGACCCCCTACACTGCCCGAACACTACTGCACTGCCCTAAACCCTGAAACACCACCCCCAGCACGACCCCCTACACTGCACGAACACCACTGCACCGCCCTAAACCCTGAAACACTACCCCCAGTAAGACCCCCTACACTGCCCGAACACCACTGCACTGCCCTAAACCCTGAAACATCACCCCCAGCAAGACCCCCTACACTGCCCGAACACCACTGCCCTAAACCCTGAAACACCACCCCCAGCAAGACCCCCTACACTGCCCGAACACCACTGCACTGCCCTAAACCCTGAAACACCACCCCCAGCAAGACCCCTTACACTGCCCGAACACCACTGCACTGCCCTAAACCCTGAAACACCACCCCCAGCATGACCCCCTACACTGCCCGAACACCACTACTCTGCCCAAAACCCTGAAACACCAGCCCCAGCACGACCCCCTACACTGCCCGAACACCACTGCACTGCCCTAAACCCTGAAACACCAGCCCCAGCACGACCCCCTACACTGCCCGAACACCACTGCACTGCCCTAAACCCTGAAACACCACCCCCAGCACGACCACCTACACTGCCCGAACACCACTGCACTGCCCTAAACCCTGAAACACCAGCCCCAGCACAACCCCGTACACTGCCCGCACACCACTGCACTGCCCTAAACCCTGAAACACCAGCCCCAGCACAACCCCGTACACTGCCCGAACACCACTGCACTGCCCTAAACCCTGAAACACCAGCCCCAGCACGACCGCCTACACTGCCCGAAAACTACTGCACTGCCCTAAACCCTGAAACACCACCCCCAGCAAGACTACCTACACTGGCCGAACACCACTGCACTGCCCTAAACCCTGAAACACCACCCCTGCACGACCCCCTACACTGCCCAAACACTACTGCACTGCCCTAAACCCTGAAACACCACCCCTCAGCACGACACCCTACACTGCCCGAACACCACTGCACTGCCCTAAACCCTGAAACACTACCCCCAGCACGACCCCCTACACTACACAAACACCACTGCACTACCCTAAACCCTAAAACACTACCCCCAGCACGACCCCCTACACTACACAAACACCACTGCACTAACCTAAACCCTAAAACACTACCCCCAGCACAACCCCCTACACTGCCTGAGCACCATTACTCTGCCCTAAACCCTGAAACACCACCCCCTGCACGACCCACTACACTGCCCGAACACCACTGCACTGCCCTAAACCCTGAAACACCACCCCCTGCACGACCCCCTACACTGCCCGAACACCACTGCACTGCCCTAAACCCTGAAACACCACCCCTGCACCAACCCTACACTGCCCGAACACCACTGCACTGCCCTAAACCCTGAAACACCACCCCTGCACTGCCCCCTACACTGCCCGAACACCACTGCACTGCCCTAAACCCTGAAACACCACCCCCAGCATGACCCCCTTTACTGCTTGAACACCACTGCACTGCCCCAAACCCTGAAACACCACCCCCAGCATGACCCCCTACACTGCCCGAACACCACTGCCCTAAACCCTGAAACACCACCCCTGCACGACCCCCTACACTGCCCGAACACCACTGCACTGCCCTAAACCCTGAAACACCACCCCTGCACGACCCCCTACACTGCCCGAACACCACTGCACTGCCCTAAACCCTGAAACACCACCCCCAGTGCGACCCCCTACACTGCCCGAACACCACTGCACTGCCCTAAACCCTAAAACACCACCCCCAGCACGACCCCCTACACTGCCCGAACACCACTGCACTGCCCTAAACCCTAGAACACTACCCCCAGCATGACCCCCTACACTACCCGAACACCACTGCACTACCCTAAACCCTAAAATACTCCCCCAGCACGACCCCCTACACTACCCGAACACGACTGCACTGCCCTAAACCCTAAAACACTCCCCCAGCACGACCCCCTACACTACCCGAACACCACTGCACTGCCCTAAACCCTAAAACACTCCCCCAGCACGACCCCCTATACTACCTAAACACCACTGCACTGCCCTAAACCCTAAAACACTACCCCCGCATGACCCCCTACACTACCCAAATACCAATGCACTACCCTAATCCCTAACACACTACCCCCGCACAACTCCCTACACTACCCAAAGACCACTGCACTACCCTAAACTCTAAAACAATACCCCCGCACGACTCCCTACACTACCCAAAGACCACTGCACTACCCTAAACCCTAAAACACGACCTCCTACACTACACAAACACCACTGCACTACCCTAAACCCTAAAAAACTACCCCCAGCACGAATCCCTACACTACCCAAACACCACTGCACTACCCTAAACCATAAAACACTACCCCCAGCAGTACCCCCTACGCTACCCAAACACCACTGCACTACCCTAAACCCTAAAACACTACCCCCAGCAATACCCAAACACCATTGCACTACCCTAAACCCTAAAACACTACCCCCAGCAGTATCCCCTACACTACCCAAACACCACTGCACTACCCTAAACCCTAAAACCCTAAAACACTAACCCCAGCACGACCCCCTACACTACCCAAACACCACTGTACTACCCTAAACCCTAAAACACTCCCCCCAGCACGACTCCCTACACTACCCAAACACCACTGCACTACCCTAAACCCTAAATCTACCCCCAGCATGACCCCCTACTCTACAAAACACCACTGCACTACCCTAAACCCTAAAACACTACCCCCAGCACGACCCTCTTCACTACCTAAACACAACTGCACAATTTGTTACAGGCGTTGCAACGCATGCCTGTGGTGCTTACTGGAAGTACCTGGTGGGCTAGTTGGGCCCCAGGGACTCTCAGGATTCAAGGTGACCTAATCCCCCAACTTAAAACGCGCCACGGGCGCGTTTGCACAGTGGTGAAGGGAGGGGCGGGGCCTCAGGTGACATGTGCGCAAACACGCCCTGTGGTGCGTTTTAAGTTGGGGAGTTAATTCCCTTTGAATCCTGGGGGCCAACTAGCCCACCAGGTACCTTCAGTAAGCACAACAGAGTTGCGTTGCAGAGAGGTGAAAAAAGGTGCGTGGCCTCGGAACGCCTCTCTGCAACTCAGCTCTGTGGTCCTAACTGTAGGTACCTGGGGGGCTAGTTGGGCCCCAGGGACCCTCAGGATTCAAGGGGACTTAATCCCGCAACTCAAAACACGCCATGGGGCGCGTTTGCACACATGTCACCTCAGGCCCCCCCTCCCTTCACCACTGTGCAAACGCGCACTGGCTCTGGTTAGTCAGAGTCAGTTACCACCAGTACCCGTCTGAAAAAGTTGTGGGCACAGGATGATTTTGCAACAAGGCCTCTTTCTGCTCCTCTGTTGGTTCTTTCTGCACATCTTTTGCTTCTTTCTGTGCGTTTTTTCTTTTTTCTTCACATGTCCTACCTCTGTTGGCATAGTTAGAAACTAGCATTTAAAAAACCTTTGAAATTCACTTAAAAAATCATAGGTTTCAGGCACGTTGTAGTTAGAAATTAGCATTTAAAAAACCTTTGAAATTCACTGAAAAAACCATAGGTTTCAGGCACGTTATAGTTAGAAATTAGCATTTAAAAAACCTTTGAAATTCACTGAAAAAACCATAGGTTTCAGGCACGTTATAGTTAGAAATTAGCATTTAAAAAACCTTTGAAATTCACTGAAAAAACCATAGGTTTCAGACACGTTATAGTTAGAAATTAGCATTTAAAAAACCTTTGAAATTCACTGAAAAAACCATAGGTTTTAGGGACAGTTATAGTTAGTTGAACATTGCACTCGTACAAAACCCGTGAAATTCCCCTGTTATAGTTAGTTCAGCTAACTATAACTCGCGCCCGCAATGCACTGCTGATGAAGTCACATATTACATCACTCATGACATGGTCAGTGACATCACTGATGACATCACTGATGACATCATCCATGTGATAATTTCATGCATCTTCTCACATCCTAATATAACTTTTGATACACCCACTCTAAATTACAGACTGCCATTCTCAAAACCATAGACACTCCAACACCAAAAACGACATACCCACTCACTGATTCTTAGGTCTACACACACATCCACTCACTCACCTGTACAGTCACTCATACTTACAGTCACTCAGTACAGGACTATCATATGCACTCATACACCTATATAAATACTCACACACCGCCACTCATCCATAGAGGTACTCACACACCTAGTCAGTCATGCAAAAATTAATCACACACCCATTTACTCACCTATACAGTTATACACACACCAGCTCACTTACTCATACAAATACTAGCACATTCTTACGCTCTTATACAATAACTGATACAAGCACACACGCATCCATACAGCCACTCTCACAATAACACACTCTCACTTATAGCCATTTAAATACTCTAACACACATATATACTGCCTTTTACATATGTAGTTACTCGCACATGTACCACTGAGATATACATTCACTCACTAACACACCCATACACACACTCACCCACCCAAGCAGTCCATCACAGATGCACTCTTGAAATCATGCACCCAGTGAATCACCCACTCACACATCTATGTATATAGTCACACACACCCCACCCACACAAACACTCAGGCAGCCATACAGATACTCAGAGAACCAATCAATAACCCATATAGACACTCATTTAGCTATTTGCAAATCCATGCATCCACTTACACACCAACAAACAGACGGATACAGACATTCACACAGTTTAGTCACTAACCCATGCATTCAGTAAGATACGTTTAATCACTCACTTGTAGAGTCAGTCACTCACGTACTAAATCATCCATTCAGACACTTCTACACCCACTCATTCTTCAATACGCCTTTCCCTATATATATTAAACATATTTAAACTTTACAGAAACACACAGTCACTGGATGATGTCATCAGTGATGTCATCAGTGATGTCATTTGAGATGTCATCAGTGATGTCATCAGTGATGTCACTGACCATGTCATGAGTGATGTAATATGTGACGTCATCAGCAGTGCATTGCGGGGCGCGAGTTATAGTTAGCTGAACTAACTATAACAGGGGAATTTCACGGGTTTTGTACGAGTGCAATGTTCAACTAACTATAACTGTCCCTAAAACCTATGGTTTTTTCAGTGAATATATATATATATACACATATATATATATATATATATTCACTGAAAAACCATAGGTTTTAAGGACAGTTATAGGTAGTTGGACATTGCACTCGTACAAAACCCGTGAAATTCCCCCGATTATAGTTAGTTCAGCTAACTATAACTCGTGCCCCCGCAATGCACTGCTGATGACGTCACATATTACATCACTCATGACATGGTCAGTGACATCACTGATGACATCACTGATGACATCTCAAATGACATCACTGATGACATCATCCAGTGACTGTGTGTTTCTGTAAAGTTTAAATATGTTTAATATATATAGGGAAAGGCGATTGAAGAATGAGTGGGTGTATAATTGTCTGAATGGATGATTTAGTAGGTGCGTGACTGACTCTATAAGTGAGTGATTAAACGTATCTTACTGAATGCATGGGTTAGTGACTAAACTGTGTGAATGTCTGTATCCGTCTGTCTGATGCTGTGTAAGCGGCTGCATGGGTTTCTGAATAGCTACATGAGTGTCTACATGGGTTATTGATTGGTTGTCTGAGTATCTGTATGGGTGCCTGAGTGTTTGTGTGGGTGGGGTGTGTGCAACTCTGTGCATAGATGTGTGAGTGGGTGATTCACTGGGTGGATGGTTTCAAGAGTGCATCTGTGATGGACTGTATGGGTGGGTGAGTGTGTGTATGGGTGTGTTAGTGAGTGAATGTATATACTCAGTGGTACATGTGTGAGTGACTACATATGTGAAAGGCAGTATATATGTGTGCTAGAGTATATAAATGGCTATAAGTGATGAGTGTGTGATTGTGAGAGTGGCTGTATGGATGAGTGTGTGCTTAGTATCAGTGATTGTATAAGAGCGTAAGAATGTGCTAGTATTTGTATGAGTAAGTGAGCTGGTGTGTGTATAACTGTATAGGTGAGTAAATGGCAGTGTGTTTAATTATTTGCATGACTGACTAGGTGCGTGAGTACCTCTATGGATGAGTGGCGGTGTTTGAGTGTCTATATAGGAGTATGAGTGCATATGATAGTCCTGTACTGAGTGACCGTAAGTATGTGTGACTGTACGGGTGAGTGAGTGGATGTGTGTAGACCTAAGAATCAGTGAGTGGGTATGTAGTTATTGGTGTTGGAGTGTTTATGGTTTTGCGAATGGCAGTCTGAATTTAGAGTGGGTGTATCAAAGGTTATATCTGAAAGAGACACGTTAGTGACAGATTCCTTACCTTAGAATATCCCCAGGCGTCAGGCTGGATCCGGAAAGTTTTTTGCGTAGCAGTACCCTTGCGCGTCGGTAGGCGGCGTCGTGCGGCTCCGCGTCCGTCGTCGGCGTCGGGATCGCCGGGATGATGTCGCGGGCAGTACTTAGACGCCGCCCCTGCGCGCTGACGTCAGTTCTTCTTTTTCCGCGCCAGTAAGCGCAGATCTGGGAAGAGTAGTGCCCTAGTCATTTTTTGACAACATTTTTGGTGATTTTTTCACTGTTTTCTCGAGTCATCTCGACTCCGAAGGTGTCGGTAGGGATGCCCGGCTTCAAGCCCTGCGACGCCTGTGGTCGCATGATGTCGATCACAGACCCGCACTTAGAGTGTCTCTACTGTCTCGGCCGCGACCATGACACGAAGTCGTGCTCCGACTGCCGGGCCTTGCACCCGAAGGCTTTGCGAGAGCGGTCTCGAAAGCTCCTCGAGGTCCGGCAGACGGCTCCGTGCCACACCAAGCCCCTGTCACGTGAGAGGTCGAGGGGCCGGTCGCGGAGTCCTCATCGGTCGTCGGGGTCCAAGTCTTCGCACTCCTCCGGTAAGTCGAAGCACAAAAAGTCGAAGAAGCGTCATCGCTCGACAACTTCGCCTCGCCGGTCTTGCGACTTGGCTGAGGCTCCTGTCGGCACCGTCCCCGCCCCCACGGCTCCGGGAGTGCCTGTGGAGCCACCCCTGCATTACCCGTCCTTCCCGGGTTCGGGGGCGACTCCGGCCGAGATACAGGAATTCCTGTCGGCCATGGCCCGCCTCTTCGGGCCTCAAGGTCCCTCCGGTGCGCCTTTGGGCCCCGCGGGCCCTGATGGGGTTTCCCCGGCGCCGCCGGCGACTCCGGTCCCTGCGCCGCCTGTCACACCAGCCTCGGTCCCGGCCCCGGCTTCGGCCCCGGCCTCGATCCCGGCTCCGCTGCTGCCACAACCCCCATCGACGCCGGTTGACCTAACCACGCCTCCGCCGGCGCCGATGTCTCCGGTGCCGCTCCCAACGCCGCCCAGGGCTCCAGGCGGTGTCGTTCCCCGGTTCTCTCCAGATCCGGACACGGCGCCGGACCGGCGTCGCTCGATGCCGGCTCCGACGCCGATGAGACCTTGGGTCCCGCGTGTCCCTCCTTCTCCTTATTTTGAACCTGAGGAGGACGAAGAGAACTGGGAGGGGTCGGATGACCCTCTCACACAGCAGTGTGAGTTCGATCAGGACTGGGCTGAGGAACTTGGGGATGCCAGTGGTCTGGACACCTCCCCTGACTCTGGCATGCTGTCTCCTCCTTCCGTGGCAACGGAGGAGGGAGCAAATTTTGCAACGGTGTTGCATAGAGCAGCTGGGGCCTTACACCTCCAACTCTCTACAGTGGCTGTCAGGACTAACCTCCTGACGGAAGTGCTTCAGCCGGCGGCTACCTCCTCGGAGCCACTGCTGCCATTTAATGACTTGCTTTCCGACGTTCTTTTGGGCACCTGGTCCAAGCCCGCCACAGGGGCTCCTGTGGATAGGAACGGGGCCCGACGCCATCGCCCCGCTCCGGGCGACCCCCTGTTCCTCTCCCAACACCCCTCTCCTGAGAGCTTGGTTGTCCAAGCCTCTGCTTCCCAAACCGCCTTCCCTACCGCCCCTCCGGATAGGGAATCCAAACACCTGGATCAATTTGGGAAGAAGGCTTTTTCTTCCGCCAGTGCTGGCTTGCGGTCCGTCAACACCGCTTGCCTTTTGGGCCGATATTCCCACTCTCTGTGGGATTCGGTGGTGCAATTTTTGCCCCAGTGTCCTGAGGAGGCCCAGACACTGCTTACCCGCGCCATTGCGGAAGGAAGGGATGCAGCAAAGTACACCATACGTTGTGGCCTTGATACCGCCGACTCGCTAGGCAGATCGCTTGCAACGATGGTGGCGCTGCGCCGCCACGCCTGGCTGAGAACAACTGGTTTCTCGGGTGATGTCCAAAACACCCTCATGGACATGCCCTTTGATGGGGTCGGTCTTTTTGGAACCAAAGCAGACCATGCGCTGGAGGGTTTTAAGGACTCACGGGCTACGGCCAAGTCCCAGGGCCTTTCTGCTGTACGCCCTCCGCTACCCTCTGCTTTTTTCCCCTTTAGTGGCCACAGAAGGGGCGCCCAGTCACGTCCGCTGCCCAGCCACCGGCCCGCACAGCAAGCGTCTTCGCGTGGTCGAGGACGTGGCTCCCGCCGTGGCGGGTCAGGCAACCAGCGTGCGGGTCAGGCCACCAACCCCGCCTCGTTCACGGCCTCCAAGCCCTCCTAGTCCTTCCTTTCAGGTGCACAGCACGCTAGTAGGGGGCAGGGTCCACCATCACCTTCACCACTGGCGTGCCAACACCTCGGACAGGTGGGTCTTGGACATTGTCCGAAGGGGCTACTCCCTCCCCTTCGAGACCATCCCCCCAGCCATGCCACCTCCATTCCACCGCATGTCAGGGGATCACTTGGTGCTTCTTCAGAAGGAAGTTGCGGCCCTCTTGGCCAAGAGGGCCATTGAGCATGTTCCGACCCCAGAAGTAGGACGTGGTAGTTACTCCCACTACTTTCTGGTGCCCAAAAAGGACAAGGAGGACATGCATCCTATCTTGGACCTCCGGAACATAAATCGCTTCCTCCGGAAGGAGAAGTTCAAGATGCTCACCCTAGCTCAGGTCTTGACTGCCCTCGACCCTGGAGACTGGTTGGTAGCGTTGGACTTGCAGGACGCATATTTTCATATCCCCGTCCTGCCGGCCCACCGGCGTTACCTGCGGTTCACGGTGGGCCTCGAGCACTTTCAGTTCACCGTGCTCCCCTTTGGCCTTACCAGCGCCCCTCGGGTGTTCACGAAAGTGATGGCGGTGGTCGCAGCTCATCTGCGCCGGGCAGGGGTTCCAGTCTTCCCCTACCTCGACGACTGGCTGCTGAAGGCGGCCTCGTTCCAGGCAGTCGTCTCCCATCTCCAGACTACGGCCGAACTCCTGCACTCGCTGGGGTTCTCCATCAAAGTGCCGAAGTCGCATCTGATTCCTTCTCCACAGCTCCTTTTCATCGGAGCAGTTCTGGACACGACGCAGTTTCGGGCCTATCCTCCTGAACGGCGAGTCCGGGATATTCAGGCTATGATTCCGATCTTTCAGCCTCTATCCTGGGTTTCGGTACGGATGACCCTGAGGCTGCTGGGCCTCATGGCCTCCTGCATCCTGCTGGTCGATCATGCCAGATGGCATATGCGGGCTCTGCAGTGGGACCTGAAGTTCCAGTGGGCGCAGCACCAGGGCAACCTGTCCGATCACGTCCAGATCTCAGAGGGGACTGCAAAACAGTTGCAGTGGTGGCTCTCGAACCGGCAATGGGTCATGGGCAGATCCCTCTCCCTTCCCCAGCCAGAGCACACAGTTGTGACGGACGCGTCCCTTCTGGGATGGGGTGGTCACATGGGAGAGGCGGAGATCAAAGGACTCTGGTCTCCGGCGGAGTCCCGGCTCCATATCAACCTTCTGGAGCTCCGGGCGATCCGACTTGCACTCAAGGCATTCCTTCCCTCTGTTAAAGGGAAGGTGGTGCAGGTGTTCACAGACAACACCACTGCCATGTGGTACTGCAACAAACAAGGCGGGGTGGGGTCGTGGACCCTATGTCAGGAGGCTCTGCGCCTCTGGACATGGCTGGAACATCAGGGCATATTCCTGATGGTTCAACACCTGGCAGGTTCCCTGAACGCCAGGGCGGACGAACTCAGCCGCAGGTGCATGATGGATCACGAATGGCGTCTTCACTCTGAAGTGGCGCAAGGACTCTTTCTTCAGTGGGGAGAGCCTTGGTTAGATCTATTCGCCACAGACGAGAACGCGCAATGTCATCAGTTCTGCGCGTTGGAATTTCCAAGGCGGCACTCGCTCAGCGACGCTTTTCGTCGCGAGTGGAGTTGCGGTCTGTTGTACGCCTTTCCGCCTATACCACTTCTACCCAGAGTGTTGAAGAAGATTCGGCGCAACCGGGCCCAAGTCATCCTTGTGGCTCCGGACTGGGCTCGAAGAGTTTGGTATCCCGAGCTACTCAGTATGAGCGTCGATCCCCCGATCCGTCTGCCTCTTCGGGAGGATCTTCTGTCGCAGCAGCAGGGGACGGTCCTCCACCCGAACCTGTCCAGTCTCCACCTGCATGCGTGGAGATTGAGCGGCGGCAGTTGATTCCTTTCGACTTGCCTCCCGAAGTTTGTGATGTGATTCTGGCAGCCAGGCGTCCCTCCACTAAGGTGGTATACGCCTGCAGGTGGAACAAGTTTGTGGCATGGTGCACAGCAAAGGCTGTGGATCCCCTCTCTGCCCCTCTTTCTGAGGTTCTTCTGTTCCTTCTTTCTCTGGCCCAACAGGGTTCTGCCCTGGGTACCATCAAGGGCTATCTTTGTGCAATCTCGGCCTTCCTCAGGCTCCCTGATCAGCCCTCTCTTTTAAGTCCCCTGTTGTTAACAGGTTTCTAAAAGGCATTACACACCTCTTCCCTCCTGTTCCGTTTGTCATGCCTCAGTGGGACTTAAACTTGGTTCTTACCTTTTAATGTGCGCTCCCTTTGAGCCTCTCCATAACTGTCCTCTTCGTCTTCTTACTCTGAAGACAGCCTTTCTGGTGGCCATCACCTCCGCGCGGCGGGTGAGTGAGCTCCAGGCTCTATCATGCAAACCTCCCTTTCTGTCTGTCCATCCAGACAAGGTTGTTCTTAGGACGCGTCCGTCCTTCTTGCCAAAGGTGGTTACTGCCTTCCACATTGGGCAGACCATCACTTTGCCCACCTTCTTTCCGCCTCCGCATCCTTCCAGAGAGGAAGAGAGGCTCCACCGTCTGGACCCAAAACGTGCGCTTTCCTTTTATATCAACCGCACACAACACTTCCGGGTGGATGACCAGCTCTTTGTTGGCTACGTGGGCGCCAAAAAAGGTCGGGCGGTGCACAAGAGAACCATCTCCCGCTGGGTAACCTTGTGTATCAAAGCCTGCTATTCTTTGGCTAAGAAGGAGCCTCCTGTTGGGCTGCGTGCCCATTCCACCAGGGCAACGGCTGCTACCACGGCTTTAGGCCGCGGTGTTCCGCTGCAGGATATATGTCAGGCAGCTACGTGGGCCTCGCTGCACACGTTTACCAAGCATTACTGCCTTGACAGTCAGGTCTGGAGGGACGGCTTCTTTGGCTTTTCTGTCCTCCGGGACTTCCTTATCTGATCTTTGTTCGCAGACCCACCACCGGGGTTGGTATTGCTGGGGTATCTATTCTAAGGTAAGGAATCTGTCACTAACGTGTCTCTTTCAGATGCACAAGTTACTAACTTGTGTAACGATATATCTGTAAGAGACAGTAGTTAGTGACAGATTCCTTACCGCCCCACCCATCCTCCCCGTTCTGCGAACTGTTTCTAGGGTTAAGGACATCCCTTTCAGGGCCCTAGACTTTTTCAGACACCTATGTCAGCTTCTTGCATGGCTCTGCGTTCCTGGCGCGGAAAGTCGTGTACAGAACTGACGTCAGCGCGCAGGGGCGGCGTCTAAGTACTGCCCGCGACGTCATCCCAGCGATCCCGACGCTGACGACGGACGCGGAGCCGCACGACGCCGCCTACCGACGCGCAAGGGTACTGCTATGCAAAAAACTTTCCAGATCCAGCCTGACGCCTGGGGATATTCTAAGGTAAGGAATCTGTCACTAACTACTGTCTCTTACAGATATATCGTTACACAAGTTAGTAACTTGTGCATTAGGGTGTGAGGAGGTGCATCAGATTATCACGGGGATGATGTCATCAGTGATGTCATTTGAGATGTCATCAGTGATGTCATCAGTGATGTCACTTACCATGTCATGAGTGATGTAATATGTGACGTCATCAGCAGTGCAATGCGGGGGCGCGAGTTATAGTTAGCTGAACTAACTATAATGGGGGAATTTCACGGGTTTTGTACGAGTGCAATGTCCAATTACCTATTACTGTCCCTAAAACCTATGGTTTTTTCAGTGAATTTGTAAGGTTTTTTAGATGCTAATTTCTAACTATAACGTGCCTGAAACCTATGTTTTTTCAGTTAATTTCAAAGGTTTTTTAAATGCTAATTCCTAACTATAACATGTCTGAAACCTATGGTTTTTTTCAGTGAATTTCAAAGGTTTTGTAAATGACAATTTTTAAATGTATTAATTGTTATATTTATTTTTTTGATACTGATTTACTACATTTTTTAAACTATTTATTTTTAGATATTTTATTTTTTAAATTACATTGTAATTACATTATACATTACATTACAAAATATACTTTCTCAGAATGAATTTCTTTGGTTTAAATACTTTGCAAATAGGCAATAGACTTTTAAGTACAGTAGTTACAGTTGTTGCAATGGGCAACACAATTTCAAACACAATGCAACATTGAGCTCAATGTGAATTTCTAGTTAAATGCAATTAGTTACTTTATGGATTACTTTTCTAACCACAGGACTGCATCCTAGATTCAGTCCTGGGACATCTCCTGTAAACAGTTGAGTAAAAGCGTTTTGGTTACAGTAGTGATTTTTAAGGAATATTATTGTATTTTAAAAGTTGACAGAAACTTCTTCACATAGAATCACCAATGTTATCCTATGGGAGGAAATTCACTTAGCAGGTAAGTAGTGTTATCGTTACTTTTTCTTACTCAGTGCTGGAAACTGGATCCAGCACTGGTGCATCTTCTATAAACAGTAGAAAGAATGCGTTTAAGTCATACAGGCAATGTTTAAGGAATATTTGTAGTTTGTGAAAATCGACACTTTGAAACTTTTCTGCTGAAAACCAGACAATGGATTCCTATGGAAGGGAATACAAGTTACTGGTAAGTACGGTTAGAATTACTTTTTAGGGTCAGTGCTGGGCTAAAAGATGCAGCACTGGGTTCTCTCCTGATAACAGGTGAGTAAATCGGAATTCGTAGTTCGTCTAATTTTAGAGGAATATTATAAAGTTCAAAAACTCCACACTTAGAAGAATTTCCAAGTGAAAACAGTCAATGTTAGCCTATGGAAGGAAATTCAAGTTACTGGTAAGTACGGTTAGAATTACTTTTCAGGATCTGTACTGTGCTCAAAGATGCAGCACTGAGGTATCTCCTGATAACAGGTGAGTAAATCGGAATTCGTAGTTCTGCTGATTTTAGAGGAATATTTGTAAGTTTCAAAAATCGACACAGAAACTTTTTCAGCAAAAAGCAGGCAATGATATCCTACGGAAGGAAATTCACGTTACTGGTAAGTACGGTTAAAATTACTTTTCAGGATCAGTACTGGGCTCAAAGATGCAGCACTGAGGTCTCTCCTGATAACAGGTGAGTAAATCGGAATTCGTAGTTCGGCTGATTTTAGAGGAATATTATAAAGTTCCAAAACTCCACACTTAGAAGAATTTCCAAGTGAAACCAGTCAATGTTAGCCTATGGAAGGAAATTCAAGTTACTGGTAAGTACGGTTAAAATTACTTTTCAGGATCAGTACTGGGCTCAAAGATGCAGCACTGAGGTCTCTCCTGATAACAGGTGAGTAAATCAGAATTCGTAGTTCGGCTGATTTTAGAGGAATATTTGCACAATGGTGAAGCAAGGGGTGGGGCCTGAGGTGACATGTCTGCAAACACGCCCTGTGGCACGTTTTAAGTTGGAGAATTAATTCCTCCTCAATCCCGAGGGTCCCTAGGGGCCAACTAGCCCACCAGGTACCTCCAGTATGCGCCAGAGAGCTGCGTTGCAGAGAGGTGTTCAGAGGCCACGCCCCTTTTACAACACTCTGCAACGCAGCTCCGTGGCGCTTACTGGAGGTACCTGGTGGGCTAGTTGGCCCCAGGGACCCTCAGGATTGAAGGGGATTTAAATCCCCACCTTAAAACGCGCCATGGGGCCTGTTTGCACACATGTCACCTGAAGCCCCGCCCCCTCCCTTCAACACTGTGCAAACGCGCCCCGTGGCGCGTTTTAAGTTGGGGGATTAAGTCCCCTTGAATCCTGAGGGTCCCTGGAGTCCAAGTAGCCCACCATGTACCTCCAAAAGCGCCACAGAGCTGCGTTGCAAAGAGGTGTAAAAGGGGCGTGGCCTCTGTACACCTCTCTGCAACTCAGCCCCTGGTGCATACTGGAGGTTCCTGGTGGGCTAGTTGGCCCCCAGGGACCCCCAGTATTCAAGGGGAATTGCTTCCCATCTGCAAACGCGCCAGGGGCGCGTTTGCAGAGTGCTGCAAGGAGGGGGCGTGGCCTCCGGCGCAATGCCGGTCTTTTTTTTTCTTCTTTTTTTAAAGAAGGGGGCTGTGTGGCCCCCCTTCTTTTTCTAATTTATTGGCCCTGGGGACCCCATCCCCCAGGGCCTGCCCCCTCTTTTTTAAAATAAAAATAAAAAATTTGGAAGGGGGCCGCGTGGCCCCCCTCCCGAGGCCTTAATTGGCCCCGGGGACCCCATCCCCCGGGGCATGGCCTTCTTTTTAAAAAAAATAACTTATGGAGGGGGCTGCGTTGCCCCCTCCTCAGGCTCACTTATGGCCCCGGGGACCCCATCCCCCGGGGCCGGCCTTTGTTTTATTTGTTTTATTTTTTTTTTAATTAAATTTTGGGAGGGGGCCGTGGCCCCTCTCCCGGGCCACTTGTAGCCCCAGGGACCCAATCCCCGGGGCTGGCCTTCTCCGTTGGGGACCGTGGGGGTCCCCAATCCCCCACGGTCCCGCCGGCTCCCCGCGTCCTGCGGGAGCCGGCATTGCTTTCCACATGGGGAGCTGCTAAGATGCAGCTCCCCATGTGGAAAGCATTTGTCTTTGGTTTTTGGAAGAGAGAGCATGTTTCCTGCTCTCTCTTCCAAAAACCAATGCAGTTTGCTATGACAGGACGGGAGCCGCGAGGCTCCCGCCCTGCCATAGCAAACTACAGTGTCTTGGGGGTAGGCACCCTGGGACACTGCAGGAGCCGGCCCTGGGGGGGTGGTGGTCCCCAGGGCCATCAAGGGCTCCAGGAGGGGGGCCGTGCGGCCCCCTCCCACCATCTTGAAAGCCCCGGGGAGGTGGTGGTCCCGGGGCTCTGGGGTCCGTAACGGACCCCCATATTTAAATCTTTAGTGCCCCGGGGAGGTGGCGGTCCCCGGGGCATGTGGGGCTGGAGCCCCCACACAGGTACTTAGAAAATAAAAAAAGAAGCCCCGGGGGTGACGGTCCCCGGGGCTGCGGGAGGGCCGAGAGCCCTCCCGCACCATTTGTTTTTAAAGCCCTGGGGGTGGCGGTCCCCAGGGCTTGGAGGGCCTTAAAGGCCCCCCATTCATTAATTTCATAACCCCCGCATGCCCTCGGGACTTGGCCCACCCGGGGGCCAATTAACAACAAAGCGTGCTTCGTTTTTGTTTTTTTCGGCGGGATCCGCGCACCCTAAGTGCATCCCGCCGATTTTGTGGGACCCCCTGAGCAGACCTAGGGGGTCAGGGTGTTTCTACCCTGCCCCCTTTGTGCGTTTTGCGCACTTGTTTCTGTGCCTCGGTTCTACCGAGGCATAAAATGGCTGCCAACACTTCCTGATTTGGAGTGTTGACAGCCACTTGACAGCCAATTAGCATGCAGCTCGTGATCGGGACGGTGCACGCAGGGTGCACTCAGGGTGCGCGAATCCGACGCGGCCATAGATATATATGTGATTTTCCTTTTGATTTTCTCAGGAACTGCTGAACGGATTTACACCATTTAACAAAAGGGTTCTTTCTGAACCAAGAACTACCTCTTTGCCAAATTTGGGGTAATTCCGTTCAGCAGTTCGAAGCTGTAGCCGTGGCTAAAGTTTCCTATGGGAAAATGAATGGGGAAAACTCGTTTTGGCGCCCCCCTTTTTTCTCGGCCCCCGCTTGACGAATCACCCTGAGACTTTCAGGATAGGAGCGGACCGGAGCGGGCCACAAAGTTTGAACATTTCGCGAAGATTCGTCAACCGACGCAAGAGTTATTTCAAATAGAATGTTGCAGATTTAACACAGGTAACTACAACAGGAAAAGCGAGACGGCACGGGTGGCAGAAGGAACTTTCATTGGAAAGGGAAACGAGGCAGGTAACGGAAAATTGGCAGCAATATCGTAACGGCCGCTCATGAGGGTGAAAGCGCGATGGATGACGACAGTAGTAGACGTGCAGAAGCACAGACTTTATTCGCGAGAGCACCAGGGAAAAGCAGAACAGTTACCGAACATGTCACCCACAACTCCAATACAAGGGAGTTATTGAAGAAATTAGAAAAACTCAGCAAAACAGAGATATCCAAATGGTGGGAGGCCATCTCCCTCCAAGACTACATAGATAAGGAGATGATCCCGAGAGGCCTCAGAATTTATACCACGCCATCATATGAATCACCAGACCCTAAAATGCTAACAGAATGGGAAGCAAATTCCGCGAGGAGTTCCAGGATCATGCTTGAGATTTTAGTAAAGTATGCCTGGTCGGATAGGGAGAAGATCATTGGTGAGATTAAGAGACTGAAAGATGAACTAAGCAAGAATGATGAAGAAGATATCATCAAGAAATTCTATGAAGATCTCAAACAGAGACTCACTGAATATGAAAAAGATATTAAGATCAGGAAACAACGCAAACTTCATAGAGATTGTATTGACTACGAGACCGGAAGGATATTGACGTACAGCCACAAGTACGACCACTTGTATGATGAACATGCTCAGGTCCCCAAAGAAAGACATTCGGACACCTACACAGCTGAAGAGGGCGACACTACACAAAGTGATGTTGAGACAACTAACACCACTACATCAATAACATCAGTCAGCTCGGCCAGTTCCGCATCAAGTAATGAGCAGGAAACAAGACCAAAAACTTTTTTAGACGAGTACCGGCTCATTCGCAAGAGCCGGCAAACGAGTCGAACTTCACCACAACCACAGAACAGAGACACGAACCAACGGGGAAAAGGAAAAGGAAGGGGTCGAGGTACAGGAAGAAAAGGAGAAAACGAGACAAACAGAGGAAGAGGAAGAGGGAATACCAGAGGGCGTATGGGAAGCATGGTAACTCGCTCAACCACGGCCCGATAATGGATGACGCTGAGGTACAACGCACTATTATTAATCTTACACCCAAACCCCTGAGCAATCTAGAAACCAGAACACTTTGCTTAGGATTATCATTCTGTCCCTCTGAACCCCTGAATTATGTCAATACTCGGATTGATGTTTTCAAGTTTTGCTGCAAGCTCAAATTTAAGAAGTGGCATAAACTTAAACCCCCTACCAACAAAGACCTATGCAGCATTGACGATGGCAATGTGGATCTTAACATTAGTGATATTGATACCTTGATAACACTTAACGAATTGGAGAATGAACAGGCACTTGCAACTCAAGATGTCCCCCAGATGTTAACTGAATATGACATTAGCTTTGACAAAGCGGCTTCTACCAAATTTAGACCGAAATCAACTTTTTTACCTATGATGCCTCATGACAATATTGATACATTCCAAGACATTGTCTCAGAACAATTGTTGAAATACAAACAGAAAGTATGTTTTAAAAAAACTGTACCTATGGTATATAATATGTCTATGGCACAAAAAAATGCAATCATTAATTTAGCCACTGACAATACTATTGTAGTGAGGCCTGCTGACAAAGGGGGCAATGTGGTCATCATGACCAGAGACATGTACATAGCAGAAGCAATCCGCCAGTTGAATAATCCCTCTTTCTACTCCATGACTAATAGAAATGAGTACAGTAAGAGTGTGACTGCTATATGGAATAATCTGTCTGAGTGGCGAGAGAGAGGGCTGTTAGAGTGGGAAGAATTTTGTTTTTAAAAAAAAGATTTCCCCAAACTCCCCGTGCTCTATCTCCTCCCCAAGATTCACAAGGATATAACCAACCCCCCGGGACGACCGATAGTCTCTTCTAGAGGGAGTGCTCTGGAGAACGTATCGAGATATGTAGATCATTTTCTCAAAGATCAGGTGGTCCTTCTTCCATCGTATGTGAGAGATACTAAAGATTTTCTCAATAAAATACAGGGTGTGACCTGGCAGGAAGGATACACATTAATAACCATGGACGTGAGTTCTTTGTACACTATCATCGAACACGAGGCAGGTATTTCAGCATTTCAGAAATACCTATTCAAGAGACCTATCAAATTTCTGGAGCATACTAAAATGATTATTGCCATGATTAGGTTTTGTCTTAAAAACAACTTTTTTCTTTTTAATGGCAACATATATAGACAAACCCTCGGCACGGCAATGGGAACTTGCTTCGCGCCGAGCTTCGCGAATTTGTTCCTAGGTGCGTGGGAGGAGGACCTGAGGCTAGACACCACCTACAAGAAGGACTTAGACAAAGTAGCGTTATGGCTGAGGTATATTGATGACCTCTTTGTAATTTGGAGGGGCCCGGTCAGTGAAGCAGAAAATTTTATACAGAGACTGAATAATAATAGTCTCAACCTTGTCCTAACCAGCAATATCAGCAAGAGTAAGGTTGAATTCTTGGATATCAGTGTTGAGATCGTTAACAATACCCTACATACTCGACTTTTCAGGAAAGCTACTGCGGGCAACAGCCTGCTACATGCCCTAAGTAGCCATCCTGACTGGCTCAAATGGAGCATCCCTTATGGAGAATTATTGAGAGCCAAGCGCAACTGCAGCTCTGAAGACGCTTTCTCCAAAGAACAGGACATTATGCTCACTAGATTCAGGGAGAGAGGGTATCCTGGGTGGGTATTACGCAGGGCAACTGAGAAGGTCAAGAACATCAGCAGGGAGACCAGCCTTTTCACCAATGTTAGAGCAGTGGAAAGTGAGAACACTACGAGAGTCATTCTAACTTACAATGGTGGATCTAAAGAAGTTCAACGCATCTTAGCAAAAAACTGGGAACTGTTGAAGAAAGATCCCATCATAGGTTCAACCATGACTCCCAGACCCCAGATTACCTACAGGAAGGGACGCAGTATGAGGGACATTCTAGTACACAGCGACATCACTCCAAAAGAAGACAGGAGTGTTAACTTGCAGGGATTCTTCCCTTGCGGTCACTGCAAGGCATGTCGAGGCAGCAGAATGCGGAAGGAATACTATAATCCCAACAGTAACAAAACAATATCTATCCGACAGTTCCTCACCTGCAGCTCCTCCTTTGTTATATATGCTTTGGAATGCCCGTGCAGCCTTCGCTACATTGGGAGTACAACGCATATGGCCAAAAAACGTGTTCTGGAACATATGAGGGCTATAGCCAAGAATGACACCCATTATCCCATAGCCAGACACTTTGCGTTACATCATTATTCAGACAATACTAAACTACAGTTTTTTGTCCTCGAACAAATAGGGAGTAATCCCAGGGGTGGGAACCGGGAACTTCAATTAAGAAAACAGGAATCCAGATACATAATTGAGTTAGGAACACGTCATCCTAAGGGACATAACATGGACGAAGAAATAGCAATACATCTCCATGATGAATGAGATTGTCAATATTTGCTAAGTTAATTATGAATTTTTATGGACGTGTACATTCTGTAACTTAAATTTTAAACATGTTATAGATGTTATAGATCTGCTGCCCTTCACAATATTCTAACTGTCGATCCTTTTCTCTTTATTTGCAGGAGGAAAGGAAGGGACACACTGAATGGAACAGATAGATCGGGTCCCTACCCTTTTCTTCATGGTATCATTCTCCTGGAATGGCCATATGCCGCAGATAAGAAATTATCTTTTTTAACTTTGTTTATGTAGATTAGACAATTTTTCACTTGATTTTTGTATATACACGCGGCTTTTTTGATTTTCCTTGCCTCGTATTACTGATTGTATACCCACCAAGGGCGGATATGTAGCAAAAGAAATGCAATGTGTTTTGATATTTTTATGTCATCACCCAGGTGTCCCATACATCGATATATTTACTGATTCTGTACCCACTATGGGTGGACAGGTAACATGAGACAGAGAATGTGAATTGTGTTTATGCTCGCGCAAGTATATATTATGAATGTAGCAGAGGCACTTGATATTTATGGTATGACCCACTTGGGGATCACGAACAATGAACTGACCAGAGTTAACTTTAAGCATGTGGATACTCAGGTACACTATGTATGCATAGCCACTACAAAATGGCGATCACGTTCGGCCGGACCCGTATAGTTTGTGGGTGATTGGCATATCGAATTGTGTTATCAGGTATTAAGGATATACATGCCAATTTATTTAACATTGCTTAGATGGACTACGAATATTGTCAGATATATCTAATCTGTTCACTTGAATTTTAACACGTTATAAGATGGCGGCTGATATTACGGGCGATTCGCCCACAGCCAAGTAGTCCTTTGTTAATTTCTACCTACCAGTATGTAACGAGGCTTTCACTAAGTGCACTTTGTGTGATCAAGCCGTTAGGCGAAACGCGTCACGTAGATTTATGACGGAATAAATCTTTTTGTTTTCCAAACCTGCCTCATTTTTCCGAGTGTGCGAGCGATTGGTCTCTGACATTTGGAATTGGATTATCGGCGGCTCTGCCGACTCTCGCGCCACCTTCCACGGGACTCCGGCTTCCAGCAGGAGCATCTTTTCCCATTTGGATATATATATATATATATATATATATATATATATATATATATATATATATATATATATATATATATATATATATATATATATATATATATATATATATATATATATATATATATATATATATATATATATATATTATCTAATATATATTATCTACTGGCGGTCGCCAGTAGATAGTTATAGTTAGGACCTATTTTCCATAGGAAATTCACAACATTCTATTTGAAATAACTTTGGCGCTGGTTGACGAATCTTCGCGAAATTTTCAAAACTCGTGGGGCGCTCCGGTCCGCTCCTATCCTGAAAGTTTTGGGGTGATTTGGCAAGCGGGGGCCGAGAAAAAAGGGGGGTCCCAAAACGTGTTTTCCCCATGCAATTTTCCATAGGAAACTTTAGACACGGCTACAGCCCGAACTGCTGAACGGAATTACACCAAATTTGGCAAAGAGGTAGTTCTTGGTTCAGAAAGAACCCTTTTTGTTAAATGGTGTAAATCCGTTCAGTAGTTGCTGAGAAAATCAAAAGTAAAAAACACATATATATCTATGGCCGCGTAGGATCCGCGCACCCTCCCGATCACGAGCTGTATGCTAATTGGCTGTCAACACTCCAAACCAGGAAGTGTTGGCAGCCATCTTGTGCCTCGGTAGAACCAATGGGGGCTTCTTTTTTAAAAATAAAATTACTCTGTGTGGGGGCTCGAGCCCCCCACACGCCCCGGGGACCTCCACCTCCCCAGGGCACTAAAATTTTTAATTTGGGTGTCCGTTTCGGACCCCCGAGCCCCGGGGACCACCACCTCCCCGGGGCTTTGCACATGTTGGGAGGGGGGCCGCGCAGCCCCCCTCCTGGAGCCCTTGATGGCCCTGGGGACCGCCACCCCCCAGGGCCGGTTCCTGCAGTGTCCCGGGGTGCCCACCCCCGGGACACTGTAGTTTGCTATGGCAGGGCGGGAGCCTCGCGGCTCCCGCCCTGCCATAGCAAACTGCTTTGGTTTAAAAATAAATAAATAAATAAGGCCGGCCCCGGGGGATGGGGTCCCCAGGGCCATAAGTGGCCTGAGGAGGGGGGCAACGCAGCCCCCCTCCAAAACAGTTAAAAAAAAAAAAAGGCCATACCCCGGGGGATGGGGTCCCCGGGGTCGATTAAGGCCTCCAAAGGGGGGCCACGCGGCCCCCTTCCAAATTTAAAAAATATATATATTAGGCGGCAGGCCCTGGGGGATGGGGTCCCCAGGGCCAATAAATTAGAAAAAGAAGGTGGGCCACACAGCCCCCCTTCTTAAAAAAATAAATAAATAAAAGACCGGCATCGCGCCGGAGGCCACGCCCCCTCATTGCAGCACTCTGCAAATGCGCCCTGGCGCGTTTGCAGATGGGGAACGAATTCCCCTTGAATACTGGGGGTCCCTGGGGGCCAACTAGCCCACCAGGAACCTCCAGTATGCGCCAGGGGCTGCGTTGCAGAGAGGTGTTCTGAGGCCACGCCCCTTTTTACACCTCTCTGCAACGCAGCTCTGTGGCGCTTAATAGAGGTAGCTGGTGGGCTAGTTGCACCCCAGGGACCCTCTGGATTCAAGGGGTGTTAATCCCCAACTTAAAACGCGCCACGGGGCGCGTTTGCACAGTGGTGAAGGGAGGGGTGGGGCCTGAGGTGACATGTGTGCAAACACGCCCTGTGGCGCGTTTTAAGTTGGGGGATTAACTCCCTTGAATCCTGAGGGTCCCTGGGTGCAACTAGCCCACCAGCTACCTCCATTAAGCGCCACAGAGCTGCGTTGCAGAGAGGTGTAAAAGGGGCGTGGCCTCTGACCACCTCTCTGCAAGGCAGGCCTGTGGTGCTTACTGGAAGTACCTGGTGGGCTAGTTGGGCCCCAGGGACCCTCAGGATTCAAGGTGACGTAATCCCCCAACTTAAAACGCGCCACGGGCGCGTTTGCACAGTGGTGAAGGGAGGGGGTGGGGCCTGAGGTGACATGTGTGCAAACACGCCCTGTGGAGCATTTTAAGTTGGGGAATTAATTCCCCTTGAATCCTGAGGGACCCTGGGGGCCAACTAGCCCACCAGGTACCTCCAGTGCGCGCCACAGGGCTGCGTTGCAGAGAGGTGGTCCAGGCCACTCCCCTTTTTACACCTCTGTGCAACGCAGCTCTGTGGCTAGTTGGACCCCAGGGACCCTTAGGATTCAAGGGGACTTTATCCACCAACTTAAAACGGCCAGAGGGCATGTTTGCACACATGTAACCTCAGGCCCTCCCCCCTCCCTACACCAGTGTGCAAACGTGCCCCATGGCGCGTTTTAAGAGGTAGTTTTAATCCCCCTGCCCTATTATGTACTAGGGAGTTACAGAGGAGGTCATGCTAATCACAGGGGTACCCCAACGCATAGTGTTCCCTAGTGTATGTAGGTGTTTTAACTGTATTCTAAGTGTCTTTTACCATAGCACTGGCTCTAGGCCTGGTTAGTCAGAGTCAGTTACCACCAGTACACGTCTGGAAAAGGTGTGGGCACAGGATGATTTTGCAACAAGGCCTCTTTCTGCTCCTCTGTTGGTTCTTTCTGCACATGTCTTGCTTCTTCCTGGATTTTTCTTTGTCTTTGTGGACTTCTGTTTCTTTCGACATTTCTTTTGCTTCTTTCTGTGCGTTTTTTCTTTCTTCTTCACATGTCCTACTTCTGTAGGCATAGTTACAAACTAGCATTTGAAAACCTTTGAAATTCACTGAAAAAACCATAGGTTTCAGGCACGTTATAGTTAGAAATTAGCATTTAAAAAACCTTTGAAATTCACTGAAAAAACCATAGGTTTCAAGCACGTTATAGTTAGAAATTAGCATTTAAAAAACCTTAGAAATTCACTGAAAAAACCATAGGTTTTAGGGAAAGTTATAGTTAGTTGGACATTTCACTCGTACAAAACCAGAGAAATTCCCCCGTTATAGTTAGTTCAGCTAACTATAACTCGCGCCCCGCAATGCACTGCTGATGATGTCACATATTACATCACTCATGACATGGTCAGTGACATCACTGATGACATCATCCAGTGACTGTGTGTTTCTGTAAAGTTTAAATATGTTTAATATATATAGGGAAAGCCGTATTGAAGAATGAGTGGGTGTATAAGTGTCTGAATTTGCCGATTTAAAAAAAAAAAAAAAAAATTTGGGGCCCTGGGGGTCCTTGTGGGACCCCCTAAGCAGGCCTAGGGGGTCAGGGTGTTTCTACCCTGCCCCCTTTTTGCATTTTGCGCGTTAGTTTTTCAGATTTCTTGTGCCTCGGTTCTACCGAGGCACAAGATGGCTGCCAACACTTCCTGGTTTGGAGTGTTGACAGCCAATTAGCATACAGCTCGTGATCGGAAGGGTGCGCGGATCCTACGCGGCCATAGATATATATGTGTTTTTTACTTTTGATTTTCTCAGCAACTACTGAACGGATTTACACCATTTAACAAAAAGGGTTCTTTCTGAACCAAGAACTACCTCTTTGCCAAATTTGGTGTAATTCCGTTCAGCAGTTCGGGCTGTAGCCGTGTCTAAAGTTTCCTAAGGAAAATTGCATCGGGAAAACACGTTTTGGGACCCCCCTTTTTTCTCAGCCCCCGCTTGATGAATCACCCCGAAGCTTTCAGGATAGGAGCGGACCGGAGCGCCCCACAAGTTTTGAAAATTTCACGAAGATTCGTCAACCGGCGCCAAAGTTATTTCAAATAGAATGTTGTGAATTTCCTATGGAAAATAGGTCCTAACTATAACTATCTACTTGCGACCGCCAGTAGATAATATATATATATATATATATATATATATATATATATATATGAACAAAAACACCTCATTGAATAAAAGAGAGACGGAATCGGCACTCCGTAGGTTCTTCACTCCGGCTTTATTTCTTTACGAGTGACACAATCGTCTACCCGTTGCGGCTGCCAGACTCAGCCTTGTTTACGACGACGAGCACCATTTGCTTTCTTACTTAAAGACCATTTACATTTTATGAAATAAACATAGAAAGAGGACAATTGCTGTCGTTATTTTTGTACTCGCAAAGTTAGGCACGCATCAGCACCATCTTGGAACATATACATAGGCACAGTCTTTACATTGCTTTTAAATCTCAAGAACAGTTTCTTGTAAGTTAAAAAACATATTGTCGCTTACATTCAATTGGAAAGTTCCTCTTATTCAACTTCTCATGTTGAATTTCGGATTTAGAATAAGCAAGTGTATATATACTACAATGACACTGTTTTTCACAAATTGGATTGCGTTCTATGTAAAATTTTATCCAGTTCATGTGCGTTTCTCCTGATTCATTGCTGGTTAGATTGGTTGCAACTTGCAGCAGATGGAGCAAAATTATATACGTACAGTATACAGAAGATAATATTTTTTACAGGATACAGAGAAAACTATATGGAAAATAAGAACTATTAAAAGAGTGCAGTATGCCATAAGATCAAAAGAGACAAATATGACAGTGATTTCTACAGATTCAAGTCTGAATGGTTCTGTCTTGCATGAATGCGGTAGTCAATCATTTTTTCTGCAAGCCATGTAGGCATGCAGAGAGGAACCGAGAGTATACCAATGGCAGCGTCAATAAAAGCACATAAAGTGTTTGCATATCTCCAGATTGTTGTGATGGAAAAGTCCCCTGCATGGTAACAGACATGCAACCCTGCCCTGAGTGCCCCAACTGCAATGATATCTGAATCCATGGTATTGATTTTTTGGTCATCATGATGAACACGGATAACTTTTGCGCATCATGACCTCGGCCTGCCTCATAGTAGAGTGGTCTGCTTAGACCAGAAGGGGCTCACCAGTACCCTGGCGAAAATAGAGGGCTACTGCTCTTACCTGGAGGTAAGTGGCAAAAGCACAGTATGTGGAAGCATAGCCATTTTTGTGTTCAGTAGAAACAGTAAGGTGAACAGGCCTTTATACCTGTGTCACAGGAGTTGGTCCAGCTGGCCCACTCATGTAAAGTTTTGTGGCTTTGTACTTAACTCGCCCTTGGGCTGCATGGAGCGTGTGTAGCGTTGGAGAGCATGTGAAATTTGCATATGAGTGCTGAATTACATGTGTGTTCCTGAGGATATTACATAACAAGGGGGCCTGTGGATTCTATTTTGGACATCTAGTGCCTGAAGAGGCTGAGGACTGCAACCCCCAGACATAAGATGTATATTGTTTCAATTCCTGAGGGCTGGTGAGGGTCACACACAATGACGGGAAAGCAGCAGAACTACCACTTTGAACATTCTGCGCGTCAAAAGGCTCTTTGGTTCCAGGACGAGTTACTGGTCAGTGGGACCTGGGCTCATTGTCAGGAGATGGTGGGACTGATAAGGGGGGCACTACCAGGAGATCTGATAAAGATGAAGGCTTAGTCCTTTTGACCTCAATGGGGCATATTACAATGAAGGTTAACAGCCAGGTGTGGTCCCTGATTACTCCCCTAGCCTCTGATGTGGGTCACTTAGAATTAGAACCATTACGTCTATGGCAGACTATCTCTCTGACAAAGAGAGAGTACTTTAAAGGAGTTGATACCCACAACTTGAATTTCAAAGGCCATACACTAAATCACATAAGCCTGGAGTTGGACTATAAAGGTGCAAGCATGTGCCCCAGACTTTTTTGACCAGCACCGTCTCATCAAGAGAGGGAAGATCACCAAAACTTCACTGCTGCTGGAACCGTGACTGGGGACAAAGGTGTGCCAGCCTCCTATTGGAGTGAGGGGCCATCAAGCAGGAGGCAAGAACAGTTGCCATGAGCCTGGAGCAATTACCTGATGCCTGCCTTCCCCAGTCTGGTCTGGCATAAAATTGTAGAACTTTGCCTGGTACAGTTGTTCTTGTTGGGGCCATCACCTTTGTTCATGACCTTCTGTATACCTGGAGGGAGCCATTAGGACTGTTTAGGCCACTATCACTGTTGTGGCCATTGCATGCGCAACTGAGACTGTGAGCTGTCACCCATGTAATTGAGACTGTGGGTCCCCAACCAGATTGGGACTGTCGCCAATGTTTATGACCCCCACAGCCCAGGTGGGGCCACAAGGACCATTGGGACTGACGCTGTGTTGGAGGAGTCCTCGCAATCCATGTACAGACTGGGGAACATCTGTGGAAGCTGCCTACAGGTGCCCAGCTGCTTCCATGACTTACTGGCAGGAACTGCGAAGGAGGAGGAGCTGCTTCACCAGGAAGCAGCTGCTGTCTGTGATGACTCAGGGTATTTATCCAGCCAAGTGCCCGAAGGGCTAGCAGGGAAAGTTCTTCTTGGGGAATCGAGTGGATAGAATCACTTTGGTTCCTGGACTCTTCTGAAGGTAGCTGTTGAGGTAAGGAGGAAGCAGGGCTGTAGGCCCATATAAGACTTGAGCTTGGTTGTGTTTCACCCAAGAGCTGAATTTTTAAGGCCAAAGCCAGACTTTGATGCATACACTAGTATGGGCTGCACCTGGGGTCCACCTGTGGACAGAGAGTTGTGAGTGAGGAAAAAAGGGGGGGGAGAAAGGAACCACAAAGGAGACATGGCTGGGATAGTGCTAGGTTACTTGCCTTGATGGGGGACTCTGTATTTATTTCGTGTGTCTTGATTTGTGAGCATAATAAATACAGCTTTTATACTACAAATCACTATTGACTGTACAATCTTATCATCTGTGCTGTTACAGGTATTTTGAGTTGTGAGCCCTCACGTACCTTGCACCTACCTCCCCCTGAAGTGCCTTGACTTTCTCAACCCGCACTACCACTTAGAGTCAAGTGCTGAAGGAGTGGTACTTGGCCCTGTTACTCAGACCCTATAGTAGGTTGGGGCCCAGGATATCAGAAGTAAAAGTCCTCAACCCCCACAGTTAGGTCCAGTAGCTCCTGCTTTTCCATGGCCCTCTCAAAGGGGTTGTAGCAGGAATTTTATTATATTGCACTGGTTCATCAGGGGAGGTGGGAGTGCGATGAAGAATCTGCAGGAAGATTATGTATCCAACAGAGGAAAAACTTTATTTACCTGTAACAACCAGTCTGCAGCATGTAGTGCTGAAGAGCACATGCTTAGCATACTGCTGCCATCTAGTGTAGATGGAATTAACCCAGATCACTTGACTGGGGGAATGTTTTGTGTGTTCTGCTTTCCATCCATTATTTGTGTGTCTTTTGCTTTCTCACCCCATGTGCGCAGAGTTTGCCCCAATATGGGTCCGGGGCTCCAATGTATGACGGTTTTCCACATGCATTTAGCACACATGCCTTCAGAACGCCATCATAAGAATGAACGTGTCTACAGCACACATTTGTTCAGCACGCAAGTCGTTATAATGACTTGCCTTAGGGGCGCTGGATTTTGGAATAGTTTAATTTACTATTCCATCGCCAGTCCGCGCAACAGTAGGGAAGGTGTTGGACTTTAAATCCAACACCATTCCACCAATGCGCCACCCTAAAGCAAGTCATTGTAACGACTTGCGTGCTGAAGGAATGCGTGCTAAAGACACGTTTGTTACATTGCTGTCGCTGTGTAGGCACATCATGATTCCGGTTTTGTCCTAAAGGATGTTTCACCCCAGGCTCACTGTGCTACTGGATTCAAGCTAGCCTGGCTGAAGAGGGGTGATACCCCGAAATTGGTCCCATGATGCTTGTTTCTGGTGCAGGGAGGACCTGGCTTGTCAATTTGGGCTGAACTGCTACCATGAGGAGCAGGGTCAATACTGATTTTCATATGGCTGGGTCAAAACTGGGGTGGCATGGTGAGCAAATGAACAACGGATTTAACCCAGATCTCTTGACTGGGGGTGGATGTTTGATTTGTTCCACATTCTGTCCATCATTTGTGTGTCCTTTACCATCTAATATAGGGCATAGATATTGCAAGCAGTTTTTCTTGGAAGTAACTTGTGATACCTCCCATGAATCCCTTAATGGAGCAGGACACAGACTCAACCTTAAACAGTGTTTATCCCCTCAGGGTAAAAATATGAATGGAGATGCGAAGTAGAGTGTATGTCTGTCGCTAGAGAAAGATGTAGAACACATTGTACAGTGAGCTTTAATCTTGGGAAGTGAGTGAGTACATGGGAATCTACTGCACTATAAGCTGCAAACCGATGGCTCCAGGTAAGTTACTGTAGTGTTGGGGATTCATTTATATAAGCATGAGTTTGCATGGTGCTATTGTTAAACTTCTTACTCTAGATTTGGAGCATTCAGGGAATTTTCCTGGAGATAGTTGTGGAGGCGATCTCTGTGAGCAGCTGCAATTCTACGGGTTTCTTGCTTGAACAAAATGTTGGAAGTTTACTCACCTGTTTCCAGCTTCATAGTTACATTTTGGCAACAAGTATCACCATTACATTTTTGCAATAAGCTGGCCCTGAGAAAATGTGGTGGTAGCCACTACCTTAAAGCGCATGATGTGCCGTACCTTGCTGGTGACCTTAGCAGCCATTCAGAATGGAGTATAACATCTTGTTGTTCAGCGGGAATTAGCAGTATGCTAATGTGAATAGTTGATAGCGTGTTCTGTGGTGCAAACCTTGGATTTTTGTCACATTTCTAGAATTTGAATTTTGCTTGCATGCAACTTCCACATGTGCCTTTCCTACGGCCTAACACCTCATTCCAACATTTCGTCTTTTTGGCTCATGATGAGATTGGTAAGAAATCGAATGAGAGGGGCCCCTCAGACCAAAGGGACAGGGCTCCGTGTCAGACTATACAGTCAAAAAATATTCCCTTTGGAATCCAACATCACCTCAGAATTACATTCAATAAAATTTCAGGTAACACACAATCTCAGACTTACCCACAACTCATACATACAACCCCAAAGAACAAGTATAGTGTCACTAGGTTACTAACTCTATCAGATATTTGATATAAAAATATTATCACAAACATCAATAAACATATAATATGATCTGGTCCTTCATGTACATAGTATACACTCCAAAAGCCAGGTAAAAGATTAAAAAGTATTTTTCTGTATCAATTATGTTAAAAATACATGCCATCTAAACAAAACACAAATAGAGAAGAGAGAACACACAAGACAATACTCTCCGTCATTAGTTTATCTGCTAATTTGTACAAATAATGATATTGGATTCCAAAGGGAATATTTTTTAAATCTATAGTCATGATGAGATTGAAGCATCCAGTACATTTGTGACATGCATTAGAAAGGTGCCTGTGATATACAGCCACATTTGTTTTCCTCATCATGTGTCAATTTAATCACATTTCGGCCTTTGTGTATAATGTCTGTGCAAATGTCTGAATGTTTCAGGTACTTAGAATCTTCCTCAATAATAGCAACAGTGTAAAGTGTCTTTCACTCTTTATGCAATGCAATCCTTTTTGTGAAAAATTGCAAGTACTTAACAAATCGGGTATATTATCTGACATTATGTGGGCAGCACACCTCTTTTCTCATAGTCATCCCCAAGCCTTACTAACTTGTCCATGATATCTAGTAATGGAATGGCTGAAGTGGAGTGAAAATGTTATGAATTATGGGGCACATGCATCAACATAAGGAATTGCGATTCCTTAATAGCAATTTTTTAGAAATCGCTATTTAGGAATCGCAATTCCATATGCATGTAGGAATCGCTAAAAAAATTGTGATTCCTACATATTCCTTAATTGCGAATTGCAAAATTGCGATTCGCAATTAAGGAATAGCTTCCCAGTCATTCCTATGTGCCTAGAGGCACATAAGAATGAATGGGAATTGCATGCGCAATTTGCGAGTACCAAATAGGTACTCGCAAATTGCGCATGCAATTTCAAGGGTGCCAAAAGGATACCCTGATGCACCCCTGAAATTGCCATGTGACCACATGTTGCGCACACACATGCCCCAAGGGCATGTGTGTGTGTAACATGGAACTTTGAAAAATGCACTTTAGTGCATTTTTCAAAGTTTTCGCAAATTACCATCAACTTTAAATTGATGGTAATTTGGGATCCCTAATTGCAAAATCGCAATTTAAAATTGTATCATGCATTGCATTTAGGGAATCGCAATTTGAGATTCCCTAAATGAATTCGCAATTTAAGTAATCGCAAATTTTGCGATTACTTAAATTGCGAATTTGCATTTGGGTTGATGCATCCCAAATGCAAAAATACTGGTGACAAAGGGGCAGATTCTGTGAATCTGCCCCTTTGCGACAGGTACTTAGAATTATGCATGTGCCTCTATATTTCCATAATTGAAGATCGGGAGCTTCCACCATTTAGAAAAAAACAATATATTGCAAACCTTAGGTCATGATGGTGTCAGGATCTACAATCATTACTGAGAAAAAACCTCAAGCTTCAGAGGTGACTGATGTGTTATCATATTTTTGTCTATTTGTGTGCACAGAAGTGGACAGGTGCAATTTTTTTCCAGTGAAAAGAGGGAAGTATCAATTGGAGAGGATGCAAAAAGTGATAGTTGTGTTTACCAATCTGTTAGGTGCAAACCAATTTGTTGAACAAAAATTGCGGGTGTTTACATTGAAATTGTAGCAAAGTCTGGTTCACCTTTTACAATTATTTACAGAACAGGTTAGGAAAAGATCTGTAAAAACCACTAGAGCATTTATTTCAGGGGTGCGAGAATCCACCTCAAGTAATAATCACAATCCTTGCCAGAGTGAGCCACAAGGGTCACTACATAAACCTGAAATCAACCCTCTGGCACAGAGCAGACAGTCGTAACTCAGAGGGAATGTATTTATGTAGTACTATTGAAGGGAAACATTTTAAAACACAACACAATAAAAGTCCCAAGCCTATTTCGAACAAGCAAAGCCAATAGGTCTGGCAGTGGCCGCTAGCCTTTAGGCAATTCTCGTATAGTTATAGTTTTTTTAAACTTTATTGTTAGGAATATGCCAGGTCCTCATCAATCTGAGAAAAATCATTAGCTACAGTCAAGAAAGTTTTTTCTTCGGAAAATAACACACATTACCATAGTACTCCCTGGCACCGAAGGGAACTACTTAAAAAAGAAATCATTGTCTGCAAGCCCCTTGCCTTTGAGATAGAAAGAAAGAAGGCAAGGAAGAAAGAAAGAAAGGAAAAAAGGCAGAAGAGAAAAAAATCAAGAAAGAAAAAAATCAAGAAAGAAAGAAAGAGAAAGAAAAAGAAAGAAAATGAAGAAAAAGAGAAGGAAAGAGGGAAAGAATAAAAGAAAAAAAAAGTGAAAAAGAAAAACAGGGGGAAGAAACGAAGAATAAGGAATAGAAAGAAGTGAACAAAGAAAGGAGAGAATGAAAAAATGTAAAAGGAGGATAACAATACAGAATAGTTTGAAACTGACACAATCTGGTATGCTGTGAAATAGTAGCAGTCTGTAAAGAAAAACACTCCAAAAGGAATTTACAACACCATTGGCAGTAGATGGGATCTGATAAATATGGAATGTGCATAGGAAATGTCCCGCTATCACATCAGGCTCTAAACACAAAGGTAGCACTAAAGTAATTATAAAGTAAAAACATAAAACACTGGCACTGAAGGGAACTAGCTTGTGCGCAGATCAGCTCCTCGTTAGAGAGCAAAATGCAGTCACTCAAACTGAAGTTAAGCAGAGGCTTATGTAGACTTACTCACTGCCCCATTTTATATGTTGCAGTGGGGAGAAGCAAAATGTGAATGACACAACAGACCAATAGATAAAGATAAGTGGCTGAAAGCCCCTCTCTATATATAAGTATATTATACATATTTTAGTGAAATCAAAAGGTCTGGGCTAATGCCAGACCTAATAATAGGGTGTAACTTACCCCTATAATGTCTAATGAAAATCAGTCTGTGCCAAGTCATTTAATGACTTTTTAAAGTGCCTTGCTTTCAAGGGACATTGTTTGTGTATTTTTGATTATAATGTTGGAAATCTATTTATTTTTGGTTGCAGTACTTCTTTTTGCTATTAATCTATTTATAAAAATAGATTTATAAAACACCCTGAAGTCACATGACACAAATCTTGTTGGCCGACAGGAGACTTTTGAAAATGCACATAATCCCTTATAATTGTGTTGGAATTTAAGGTTAAAAAAAAGATTTTGGTTTTCTTTTTGTTTTTCTGTGTTTTTAAAGACCATTTTAGTTTTGCAACATACATATAATGCACTTACATCATTCATGTGTTTCAAATGTTGTACAGAATGTAAAGCTATATGTCTAACAGAATTGTTTCATAATAGGAAAATGCTCATTTAGAGAGTACTGTTAGCAGGGAAAAGAAAATAAAGATATTTGCTGCTTTTGACACCACATTATATGCTACAAAATGTCCTATTGCAATTTTGCCCGTTGTTGTCGTTCAAGTCTTATTATTGGCGATACGTTCAACTTTACAAAATTAATTTTCTGACTTTATGCGCAGTAGCAAGGCTTATGTTTGGGACAGGTGATGTATCATTTCAAAACAAAAAGAGGGGGAGAGGAGGATATGGCTAAGTTCTTCCTCCTGGGTACTTGTAAAGCAAAAGAAGATCCATAAATAATGGATCAGGGAACCTAGCTAAAAGGGAAAAGGAGGGGTCTACTAAATGAGTAAGACACACCTCAATAAAGGAAAAGAAAATTCTTTTCTTGAGTCCCCTCACTCACCAAAGGTTTCCCCTAGGTGACATGCTTCATCATTGGGGCCATCCCAAGCATCTACTGCTTGGGGCGTGCTGCGACTTGCGATAGTTACGTAGGAGCACTAATTTTTAAGATATGACTATGTGTGGTGCGGTGAAGGGGGAGTGGTGTGAGTGATTGTTAAAAATTACCTAACTAGTGAACGTAAACGATTTTATTCTTGCTCCTAGTTGGCAAAAGATAAAAAGGGGTTAATAAAAGGGAAAAGAATTAAATGTCCCTGATATTGTAAGTCAACATGTTTCGAGGTGTCCCCTAACCTCTTCTTCAGGACAACATGGGGACCAGCCCCATGTGTACCACTCCGTGCAAACCTGTAATAAAGTGAAAAATAAGAAAAACAATGGGGCGCGCACTTATTGTGTCAGCGCTAGATATAATACATACGGTTAAACTGAACACGTAGTATCTAATGAAGAAGTAAAAAACAGACAAGTTAGTATACACTGCCTGCCCATCTGTCTCGTGGGCAGGTAAAAAACAAAGTCTTTTAGCGATCAAATCAATCCAATAGTGATGGTGCTCTTGACTGTAACTTTAAACATGTACTTAGTTCTGTTCAGTCTACTAGTCTTGTGTCTCTGTAATTAAAAACACATGTTAAAGGAATAAAAACACTCGTGAAAAAACATCAAACAAAACAAACATTACATGAAACATATAATTGCGTGTTGCCTCATGGACCTACTTAATAACTGGCAAAAGTAAGCCCCATTGTCAGCCCGGGTGGAGGAGCCTGAATAGACCCTAGAGAAAGAGAAGTAAAAGTCTTAAGTCAACGACTCGAAAGAGAGAAAAATGAAAAAGGAAAACCTCATTAGTAACTTAGGAATGGGCTCCCAATGAAGAGAATCTTACTTGACTCGGCTAGCCTCCGTCAATATGACCTACTCGTTCCCATAAGCGGACCGCATCTTAGCGTGTCTGGCTTCCAAGAGGTCTAAAGTAGGAAACCAGGAAACTGCCTAGTCACGAACGCGTTTAGGAAGACTATACCGCGTATCGTTGAAAGTGATGGGGGCCATTTTGGGTGTACTTATGTTGCCTGTATCGTGCCTAAAATGGGCAAGGAATCCTCGGTTCAAACAGAAATTTGTTCACGAGGGCTAATTGGTTCAAAAATAAGGAAAACACTCTGTAGATGTAATAAAGGTAAAAAATAGGAAACTAAGAAGACGGGTCTCGAACCCTGCAGTATAAAGCGATTCCCTTTTGAAAAATAGAGCTTCTCTATTGCGAGAGTGCCACAACAAGGCGGCGGCCATCTTGAACTGGTGAAAACAGGTCCTGATAGGGACTGGATCCTATGTGTGCTATATCTAGTAAAGGTAAAAATTAGAAAATAAAGGAAATTAAGAAACTGAGAAAGCGGGTCTCAAACCCTGCGGTATTAAGCGATTCCCTTATGAAAAAACAGAGCTTCTCTATTGCGAGAAGGGTCATAATAAGACGGCGGCCATCTTAAACTGGTGAAAACAGGTCCTGATAGGGACTGAATCCTATGTGTACTATATCTAGTAAGGGGGGCTTATATTGACAAGACATGAAATAGAGTTTTAGAAAAAAATAGAAAAATAGAAAAAAATATAGTAAAAGGATTTTAAGGGCAGAAGGGTGGAGGTACAATACTTCATGTATAGTTGGAATACAATTATCTAGAAAAATGACCCCACGGAATATTTTCGTTTAACCCTTTAGTATCAGAGCGTAGTTTGAACACCCACCTCTGTTCTTTTTCCAACAACCTTTGCTCCAGGTTGTCACATGGTTTGATATGTTCCAACACCACCCACTTCATGTCGTTGGGTGTGTGTTGCATATCATTAAAGTGTGCTGTCATCCTGGTACTCGCTCTGTGGCACCGGATGTTGCTACGGTGTTCACAGATCCTTGTACCCACCTTCCTGGTTGTCATGCCCACATAGTGGAGATTACAGGGACATGTAATCAAATATACTACACCTACTGTGCTGCATGTTGTAAAATTTCTGAGCTCCCATGATGTGCCTGTATTAAAACAGACCCTTTTGTGGTGGAAGTTAGGTGGCACACACTGCAATTCCCACACGGGTGGTGACCCGTTGGTAAAGTACTTATGGTCTGTTGGTTATTTCTCTGATTAGGTTTCGGGCGTGTGTGTACTAGAAGGTCACGTAGATTCTTCCCTCTCCTATGTGAAAACATTGGAATGGGGATATTTAAATTACCACTGTTTAGGATATTCCAATGTTTTTTCACCATTTTTGTGATCTTGTCTGACGCTGTGCTGAAGGTAGTGATGCAGATGGGTCTCTTATCTTTTCCTGTTTCTTGTTTTACGTAAGTCTCCAGGAGAGCATCTCTATTATTATTTTTTGCTCTTTTCTTGGCTTTATTGATGATACGAGAAGGGTATTTACGGTTTTTCAGTTTTTCTGCCAGGTCTTTAGCCTGTTCCTCATAGTCATTTATTTCTGTGCAGTTTCTCCTCAACCTGAGGAATTGTCCAAAAGGAAGATTTTCTTTGAGATGTCTAGGATGAAAACTGTCGTAAAGCAAAAGACAATTCTTGGCAGTTGGTTTAAAGTGAGTTGTGGTCTTCAGATGACCCTCTGCTGCATAGATATTCAGGTCTAGAAAAATGAGATCAGACCTACTCATTGTATGGGTAAATTTTAAGAAGGGGTCCTGTGAATTTAGCCATTCCAAAAACAGGTTAGCTTCTATTTCATTCCCATTCCATATCACCAGGATATCGTCTATGTACCTTTTCCATTCGATGATCTTGGATCGGTGAGTGTTGTTGTCAGAGAGGATCTTATGTTCCTCCATGTGGTAGACATATAATCCAGCTACACTCGGGGCGAAGGTGCTGCCCATACTGGTCCCATGTTGTTGTTGGAAAATGGTGTCTTCGAAACGGAAGTAATTCTCAGTAAGGGCCCATTTGCAACATTCCAAAACCAAATGTCGAGGTGTGTGATAGGGCCATATTGCTCCATACAGAATATCCTCCAGGATATCCAAGGTCGCCTTATGTGGAAGGCTAGTGTAGAGGCTTTCTACATCTAAACCAATAAGAATGTTATTAGTTGGATTGAAAGGGAGGTCTTTTAGAAGGGAAAGGACTGCTTTTGTGTCCTTAAGGTAGGTGCTGGTATTTTGTATGAGCGGTCGTAAGAAAGCATCCGCAAATTTTGACAGAGGTTCCTGAATAGATCCGATACCTGAGACGATTGGACGTCCCGGAGGATTCTCTAACCTCTTATGGATCTTTGGTAGTGTGTAGAAGTATGGTACTGTAGGGTGTTTATTAATCAGAAAATCACCCTCTTTTCTGGTTACCCAGTCATGGGCAAGGGCTTCTTCTACCATGCTAGTTATGCCAATCCTTATTCGTTCCGTTGGATCCTCTGCGATGCGTTTGTAATTTCTCTCTTCAGATAGTAGTCTGAGGCATTCTGAGCGATACGCCTCTGTACTTTGTATGACAATGCCTCCTCCTTTATCCGCTGGTTTTATGACAATTGCTACGTTGTTGGCCATAGATTTTATGGCATCTTGTTCCATTTTCGTTGTATTATGGAATATCTTGAGGGTTCTTGGATCCAGATCTCCTGCTTCTTTAAGAACCGCTTTCTCAAAGGCCATTAGTTCAACTGGTAAAACGGTCGAGGGTGGTGTAAATGTGGACTTCACGTGTAGATTCGTATCTCCTCTTTGGTAATCTGTTGGCGGTTTATTTTCAAAGAAGACCCGTAATTTCAGTTTCCTTATAAACTCGCTTAATTCACAGCTGAGTAGGAACTTGTCCTGAAGAAGAGGTTAGGGGACACCTCGAAACATGTTGACTTACAATATCAGGGACATTTAATTCTTTTCCCTTTTATTAACCCCTTTTTATCTTTTGCCAACTAGGAGCAAGAATAAAATAATTTACGTTCACTAGTTAGGTAATTTTTAACAATCACTCACACCACTCCCCCTTCACCGCACCACACATAGTCATATCTTAAAAATTAGTGCTCCTACGTAACTATCGCAAGTCGCAGCACGCCCCAAGCAGTAGATGCTTGGGATGGCCCCAATGATGAAGCATGTCACCTAGGGGAAACCTTTGGTGAGTGAGGGGACTCAAGAAAAGAATTTTCTTTTCCTTTATTGAGGTGTGTCTTACTCATTTAGTAGACCCCTCCTTTTCCCTTTTAGCTAGGTTCCCTGATCCATTATTTACGGATGTATCATTTCATACACAGCCATTTGAAGCCACTTGAAGGCCCTAAAGGTTGTATGACATTACAACGTGTTGTTTTAGCACACACCTTTTTACATCGCAGATTTTACCACGCATACATTTCCATGCATTTCCATTAACTCACATTAAAAATACATTTACCAAGCAATCCACTTCCACGCAAGTTTTACCACGCATACTTCATTTGCTTTAATAATATTAATTATATGAGTAGTTTAAACGTGTAATGTTGATTGAACCATAAAATTAGAAATACGCTATGTGACTCTTCCAGAGTCAGGATAGCGTCTACCCCCTTAGCACCAATAAGCCTGAAAAAGATATGTATCTGTTCTTCTAAGCATATAGACATGTAAGATAAATAAAAGATAGCCAGAAAGTGCGGGCAGAATGGGGACTCACCCATACTGCATCCTAAAAAGAAAGAGCTGTCGTCCCCACAATGCACTGTCTGCTGTGCAGTGTCCTGATGCCATTCCAACCAGGAAGCACAGCCTCAGCCACATCGGTGCAGCTCCATGTCCTGCCAGCTTAAATGTAAGGCACACAATTTCCTTTTATCTTTCAAGAAGGGTCTTGCTATGGGTGTCAGGGAGGCAAGGTGTGCCTCTCACTAGTAAAGAATTCAAGGCGAGGGAGGCACATAGGGATAGTGCGTTCCTTATTTTTCTGAAGCCTAATTCCAGGGCATACACTACAGCACTGCTATATGCAGCCCTAAGCCCTAAACCCTCTGTACAACACTGCCACCTACTGATTATCATTATTCGCGTGCTAAATGTAGTACTACTGAAATGCGTAGTAATGACTTGCGTGGCAACAGTATTTACGTTGTAAAAAATGCATTGTAAATGTATTGCGTTGTTAAAACTTCGGAATAAAGGCTGTTTCCCCTAAATTGTAGCTCCTGGAATTGTGCAATGGATGTATCTTTGCACCATAAAATTGTTTTTCCTAAGTAAGGTATCATTAGAAAAGTCATTGTCTGTACTCACAAGTCAACTAGCCAGATTGAGTTAGAGGTCCCAAAATGTGACCTTTGACTTTTAAATACACATTTTAATTTTTTTTCAGTTTTTATTCTGTTACTCTTGGACCAATTTCTACAAGTGTAGTTCCATTGGACTTGACATGGAAAGCACTTTTTTTCTTTGTACAAATTGGTGGAGAGGTCATGACATGTGACCTCTAATTAAACTTATGCTAAATGTTTCAAGGTCATTATTCGATTATGTTTAGATGATTTGTTACTCCGCTGGTTTATTTAGCGGAGACATTAGGGGCTAAGGTTTTGGCCTACGCGGATGACACTCAGCTCCTGTTTTCTTGGGGAAGGGACGATGACTCAGTCCTCTCTGCTCAGCACTGTCTGGCTTCCGTTTTCCATTGGCTTGCTCAGGCACAGCTGAAGTGCAATGAAGAGAAGTCGGAGGTTCTCTTGTATGGCACATTTCCTGCCAATTTCAGAGAGAGACTATGGCCCCCTGGCTTCCCCCTGCCTAGTGCAGGGGAAATGCCGCTAAAAATCTGGGGGTCTGGTTCAATGAGAACCTGACCTTTTCATCCCAGGTTAAGAAGTTGGCTGTGACCTGTTTTGGCACCCTGAAAGCTTTGAGGAAGTTTCTCCCTCTTCTTCCTAGACCAGCCAAAGAAACTGTTGTTCGTGCCTTGATTTTGTCCCGCCTGGATTATGCCAACGCACTTTATGTGGGCATCCCTGGCTACCTCTTGAATAAAATGCAGGTAGTTCAAAACTCTGCTGCCAGACTACTGCTGGGTTTGTCTGGCAGGTGTAGTGTGCGCGCTCTTTTGCGCTCTTTGCACTGGCTCCCTGTTGAGTCCCGAATAAAATTTAAAACTTTGCCCATTGCCCATAGAGCTCTCTATGGCCTGGGTCCTATTTATCTACAGAAGAGATTTGCTTTTTATAACCCAGTAAGACAGTTGCGTTCCTCCTCTCAACTTTTAATGCAGACCCCTAGGTTCAACCGCCAAAGGCTTGGAGGGAGCTCCTTTGTGCGGAAAGCTGCCTTAGCATGGAATGCTCTGCCCCTAGAGCTGCGTGGCATCCAGGACCCGGCGATTTTTAAGAAAAAGCTAAAAACGCTTCTCTTCTAGCTGATGCTCTGGCCTTTGTTTCTTTTCTCAAGTACGCGACGGGACACTCTGCTGAGTATCTGTGCGCGCTATAAATATATATAACATAACAAGTGTTGCATCACTGGCATTGTCATGATAGACGCTTGTTTTCGCCTTGGTTATATGGTTGGGGGGGTCATACAATTTGACTTTTGATTACACATTAACTGTTTTATGTTATAGTAAGGGTTATTAATCCATAAGTGCTAGATCCTTTTTTGCAAGTAAAGCATTATTGGAATTGTTAATCTGCTCACAGATGCATCCCAGTAGACAGATAGTACCACCATGGCCAACAAAAGATTGTGGCCCATTCCAACCCTTGGGTATGAATTCTGTCCCAAACCCAAGGATAACTCTGTCCACAAGGACAGCAACCAACAGAGGCCACTGAAAGCTGTCAGCTTCAAGAGCCAAGCCACAGGCCATCCTGGGGCCGCTGTCCTCTGTGGTTTCTCAGAGTGGGAGGCAATAGCCCCAGATGCCTTGCAACCTTTTTCCACTTCACCGCCCACCAGTTCAGGGGTGAAATCCGGCGACTGGTCCTCCAACCCAGGGTCTGTACCCTTGGGCTGGACAGGAGTTAGCG
Source organism: Calotriton arnoldi (assembly GCA_963921515.1). Lineage (NCBI taxonomy): Eukaryota > Metazoa > Chordata > Amphibia > Caudata > Salamandridae > Calotriton > Calotriton arnoldi. The sequence continues at coordinate 2,064,124 of CAWUFW010001414.1, forward strand.
ATGAGTGCTTACTCCCCAGGAACCTCCATCTGGGGTCTTGTACCCTCCATTTGGGAGTGGTACTCGCAGAAAACTGAACTATCAGGGTGCCTGTGTTTGCCGCCTCCCCAGTTCCCCTGACCCCGGAGGCAACTCATTCCCCAGAATGCAGTCAATGTGAATGAGGGGACTAACTATGACCCATCTCTGTACCACCTCCCCATGCCATTCTAGGAGGCACCAGGGCCATAGGGCAGAAAAGGTCCTGCCCATGGGCTTGAGTCACTCTACACACCTGGCTGGTGTACTGCTCAGGGGAGACTGGCTCTTCCACAGCCATGGTCCTGCTAGCCCTAGTATCCCTCAGAGTAGCAATTGGGACCCCATTTACTCCCACCTGGTGTACATGATGACTTTCACCCTCAGGAATCACCAACTAACTCCCAGCTGAGGCAGATCATGGCATGGGGATTGTAGGAAAGTAGGATCTGCTTCTTATGGTTACCCCCACTTTTTGCCTGATGTGATGCTGATTTTGACTAGTCTGACTAGGATACTGCTAATCAGGACCCCAGTCTATCTGCTTTCTCCCTAAATTGGTAAGTTAAGTTGTTAGGTACATCCCATCCTAGTATATGGTACCCATGTACCCAAGGCATAGGTACCCCAGAGGTCCCCCATGGGCTGAAAGTTCAGTGGACAGTTAGCTGTCAGAAGGCATTTGATGATCTCAAACATGTGCACTGCTCCCATTCTGCAAAGTCCTGACTACTCTAAACAATTCATTGTTCAAATAGATGCATCTGAATTGGGGGTAGGGGCTGTGTTATCACAACTTAATGCAGAGGGCCAGGATCAACCAGTAGCTTTTATCAGCGGAAGGTTAACCCCCAGAGAGAAAGGTTGGTCAGCTATAGAGAGGGAAGCCTTTGCTGTGGTCTGGGCCCTGATGAAGTTGAGGCCATACTTGTTTGGCACTCACTTCATTGTTCAGACAGGCCATAAGCCCCTCTTATGGCTAAAACAGATGAAGGTTGAAAACCCCAAACTTTTGAGGTGGTCCATTTCCCTACAGGGAATGGACTATACAGTGGAACATAGACCTGGGAGCAACCATGCCAATGCAGACGGACTCTCCAGATATTTCCACTTAGAACATGAAGACTCAACTGGGCAAGGTTAGTCTCATCTACTTACGTTTGGGGGGTTGTGTAGGAAAGAAGGATCTGCTTCTTATGGTTACTCCCACATTTTGCTTGATGTGATGCTGTTTTTGACTAGTCTGACTGGGATCCTGCTAATCAGGACCCCAGTCTATCTGCTTTCTCCCTAAATTGGTAAGTTCAGTACTTAGGTACATCCCAGATTGGATACTGGGATACCCTTGTCAGTCCCTAGCATATGGTACCCATGTACCCAGGGCATAGGTACCCCAGAGGTCCCCCATGGGCTGAACCGTGTATTATGCCACCCATGGGAGACCATTCAAATTGGAACTACAGATCTGCCATTGCAGCCTGTGTAAGTTGGTGCATGCACCACTTACTAAAGAGATAGGGTTACTATATCTAAGGGTCCCTGCACTTAAAACCTATAAGTCACCCCTATAGCAGGCCTTTGCAATCCTGAGGGCAGGGTGCTTGGTTCTAAGTGAGAGGGTGCCCCTGCATGAGCAGGACACCCCTGCAGCCTACGGAGACCATTCTCCTGGGTTGTCAGTGAAGCAGCCATATACTATTTAGAGGGGCACTGCTTAATCGTGTGATGACCATCTCGAAAACGGCTGCAACAAATCCTATCATGTTTGGTATCAAACATGTTGGAATCATACCCCCACACCGTCAACGGTGTGGGAGGTATGATTCCAAGCACTGGAAGAGCCCTCCGTTAGGCTCTCAGTGTTCCTGGTACCAGCCTTCTTGACCCGGACAGCACGAAATGGTTGCTGCCGACCAGAGACACATTTCTGCCCTCCTGCTGAGCCAAGCTCGATCAGAGGAAGGTGGAAGAATAGGCATCCTGTCACAGGGAGGTGTGACCAACTCCCAGAGAGGATTTAGTGTATTAGGGCTAAGTGGGTGCGCTTGCCAGTGCCAGAAAGTCTGCATGAGGGGCACATTTGGTGTCCCTGTGCATAGTCCAGTTCACACCAGTCCTGGGAGCTGTTGGCTCCCACTCTGGCGCGAAACTGGACAAAGGACATGGGAGTAAACTCCCCTCTGACCAGACCATTCCCTGGGAGGGTCCCCTGAATCTTCCCAAACTTTTCCCAAGGGTACTTAAGGGCTTACCGGGTGTAGGTCCCTAGATTCGCTGTGGGATAAGATTCAGATCGGACACCATTGCACTTCTACCGTCTGGGCACTCTGGACTTCGCTGGACTTCGTTTGGGCCTGACTTTCTCTCCCTTCAAGTCTGCTGCATTGTCTGTGCCTGTGCATCATAAAGGAACCTTCCAAGACCTGTGAAGCATCAAGGACAACCAAAGTAATCTCCCTTGGAGTGAAGGAGTCACTCCCCTGCATTTGCAGGCACTGCAACTAAGTCGACCGGTCAGCAGGTCCTCTGGACTCCGTGGGCTCTGCAATCCAGGTGGTTGTTTTCCACAGCTCCTGAGGCCTACTCTACCCTCTCACCAAGTTTGAGGCCAGTAGTCCTTGTGGGGGTTGCAATAACCGAACCCCTGACTAGCCTGACTAGGATCCTGCTAATCAGGATCCCAGTCTATCTGCTTTCTCCCTAAATTGGTAAGTTCAGTACTTAGGTACATCCCAGATTGCATACTGGGATACCCTTGTCAGTCCCTAGTATATGGTACCCATGTACCCAGGGCATAGGTACCCCAGAGGTCCCCCATGGTCTGAAGCGTGTATTATGCCACCCATGGGAGACCATTCAAATTGGAACTACAGGTCTGCCATTGCAGCCTGTGTAAGTTGGTGCATGCACCACTTACTAAAGATATAGGGTTACTATATCTAAGGGTCACTGCACTTAAAACCTATAAGTCACCCCCACAGCAGACCTTTGCAATCCTGAGGGCAGGGTGCTTGGTTCTAAGTGAGAGAGTGCCCCTGCATGAGCAGGACACCCCTGCAGCCTACGGAGACCATTTTCCTGGGTTGTCAGTGAAGCAGCCATATACTATATAGAGGGGCACTGCGTAATCGTGCGATGACCATCTCGAAAACGGCTGCAACGAATCCTATCATGTTTGGTATCAATGGAAGAGCCCTCCGTTAGGCTCTCAGGGTTCCTGGAACCAGAATTCTTGACCCGGACAGCACAAAATGGTTGCTGCCGACCAGGAACACATTTCTGCCCTCCTGCTGAGCCAAGCTCGATCAGAGGAAGGTGGAAGAATAGGCATCCTATCACAGGGAGGTGTGACCAACTCCCAGAGAGGATTTAGTGTATTAGGGCTGGTTGGGTACGCTTGCCAGTGCTAGAAGGTCTGCATGAGGGGTACATTTGGTGTCCCTGTGCATAGTCCAGTTCACACCAGTCCTGGGAGCCGTTGGCTTCCACTCTGGCGCATAACTGGACAAAGGACATGGGAGTAAACTCCTCTCTGTCCAGACCCTCCCCTGGGAGGGTCCCCTGATTCATCCCAAACTTTTCCCAAGGGTACTTAAGGGCTTACCTGGGTGTAGGTCCCTAGATTTGCTGATAAGATTCAGATCGGACACCATTGCACTTCTACTGTCTGGGCACTCTGGACTTCGTTGGACTTCGTTTGGGCCTGACTTTCTCTCCCTTCAAGTCTGCTGCATTGTCTGTGCATCATACAGGAACATTCCAAGACCTGTGAAGCATCAAGGACAACCGAAGTAATGTCCCTTGGAGTGAAGGAGTCACTCCCCTGCATTTGCAGGCACTGCAACTAAGTCGAGCGGTCAGCAGGTCCTCTGGACTCCGTGGGCTCTGCAATCCGGGTGGTGGTTTTCCACTGCTCCTGAGGCCTACTCTACCCCCTCACCAAGTTTGAGGCCAGTAGTCCTAGTGGGGGTTGCAATAACCGAACCCCTGAGTACCGCGTACCCTTTGCAGTTGCAAAGGCTTGTTGTCGTCTTTGCAAGATGATCTCAGGGCTCCAAGTAGCCCCAACCTCGAGCACCTCCAGTGTTGGACTTGGCCCTTTTTGCAGGGTCATCCCTGAACTTTTTGCCTTCCTCCTAGTTTTTTTTCTGACCTGGTGTTGGCAGTTTTAGGACTCTGGGCACTTTATCACTTCTGTCCAGTGTAAAGTGCATGTGCTCTCTATGATAAAACATGGTAAGATTGGTCTACACCTGTTTGGCTAATTTAATTTACCTATCAGTCCCTTGTAAAGCAGTATCCCAGATACCCAGGGCCAGTAAATTAAATGCTACCGGTGGGCTTGCAGCGCTGATTGTGCCACCCACCAAAGTAGCCTTTCAAACCTGTCTCAGGCCTCTGCCATTGCAGGGTCTGCGCACGCAGTTTACTGCCGCTGTGACGTGGCACACAAAGTGGTTGCCACGTCTGTGACTCCCCTTTTACAACATATCAGTCACCCCTAAGGTATTCCCTAGCTAGCCCTATGGGCAGGGTGCGCTGTAGGTAAAAGGTAGACATGTGCCTTAACTGTGTGGCATGTCCTGGTAGTGACAAACAGCCATTTTGGTTTCTCACTACTGTGAGTCTGCCCTCTTATAGGAATGCATTGGGGATTCCCTGATGTGTGTTTCAGTGGTAATTCCTGATCTGAGAGGAGTAGCGTTATCAAATTTGGCATGTTTGGAATAGTGGTAATAAATGCTGCGTAATGATGTGCGCAGATTTATTATCACTATTGTAGAAATGCCACTTTGAGAAGTGGGCATTTCTGTGTGCTCTGTGTCTTTGTGCCTGCCTGATGTGTATTGCATGTCTGGCTCTGGAGTGACAGGGGCTGGGGACGTGCAGTGGCTCCAGAGGGGCTGGGTGAGTCAGCGCTAGGCTGAATAGGCCCATCTGCATTAGGAGTAGTGGGAGGAGTAGCACTTGGGACTGAATAGGACTGTGCCTGCCTTCTACAATGCTGGTTTTGCCCCCCTGTGGTGTGTCTGGGGCCAGAGCCTACACTAACAATGAGGGTGTTTTGTGCACTGAAAGAATGTTCCTAAGTGCCCCCCAGAACTGGTTTGGAACGGGCACAGAGCCCTGTGCCAGGGGGAGAACAAAGACTAACATGGTATAAGTACTGGGGCTGTGACCCCATGAAGGGGTACCTGCTTGGAGCTGTGTTGCTGAAGGACTGCTGGGTGCCAGGAGGAACTGCCACAAAGGACTGCCCCTCTGATGGAGGGCCCTGTGAGCTGGCCTGCCTGGGCCCAGTTCTGCCCTGAGGGACTTTGGGGACTGTTGTGAGCGCTTAAAATCCCCTGGCAAGCCATCAGCGCGCTGGAGTGCCCTGTTGTCCCCTACAAGTAGAGTATGGTGAAGCGCTTTCCACAAGAGGAGCTGGGAGCCCTGGAGAAGTGCAGCCCCTTTTCTCCTGGAAGCAGCGAGAGAACGTGGGGAGTGCTGCCTGTCTTGCTTCCTTGCGGTCCCTGAAGGGCCGTGACAGCTCCGTGTGCCCAGCCCTGCAGGGCTTAGGAGGCTTGGTGCCGGGCGAGCGCTTTGTCTGTCGCGCAAAGAGCGCTGTGCCCCGCTTTTCGTGGTTATGCGAAGAGTACCTGTGTGGCACTTTTCGAAGCATTGGGAAGAAGTTTCCTCTGTCTCTGAGGCTGAGTGTGGCTCCCCCAGCGAGTTGCCGTAGCAACGAGGGAGCCGCGGGGGAAGCCAGCGTCAGGAAGGCAGGCAAAGATTGCCTGAATGTGGGCAGGGCTCCCGTGCTGATGAGGGAGAGCCCCGCGTATCCCCTAAGCTGTTTGAGTGGGCAGGGCCCACTACCAGAAACTCCAAGCCAAAGGGAGCCAGCGATGATGGAGACTTCACTCCGTGTGTGGCCAGCAGCAAGTCTCTTTCCCCCGGGCCGGTACCACGTGGGTCCAAGTAGCCGGCACAGGAGGAAACCCGCGAGGCGACCAGATCAGGCTGTCTCTATTCCGCCGCTGCGCAGCATGGTCACGGGCAGAGGCCGCTGTAGAATTTGGGCAGCGGGGGGGCCAGAGAACGGCTCCCGCGCCCCCCACTGTTGAGAAGCTTTGGCAGCGGTCCGGCACACTTGCAGGAGGAATTCCAGGTGAGACGGGAGGGGTGGAGTAGCCTCCCCGTCACGCTGGGTGCGCCGGGCACCGGGGGCATACTTCTTTAGTAAGGACAGGGTGTGCGTTGCACCCCGCCCTGGATTTTTTGTGCGCCGGTGTAGGAAAGTAGGATCTGCTTCTTATGGTTACCCCCACTTTTTGCTTTTTGCACCCACTGTTTTGACTAGTCTGGCTGGGATCCTGCTATTCAGGACCTCAGCCTATCTGCTTTCTCCCTTAAATTGCAATGTATGTACTTTGGTACAACTCCAGATTGGATACTGGGGTATCCTTATCAGTCCCTAGTATATGGTGCACATGTACCCAGGGCATAGGTACCCCAGAGGCCTCCCGTGGGCTGAAGCATGTATTATGCCACCCATGAGAGGCCATGCAAAATGGAACCTCAGGTCTGCTACTGCAGTCTGTGTAATCTGGTGATTGCACCACTTACTTTAGATATAGGTTCACTATATCTATATATATCACTACACTTAAAACTTTGTAAATCACCCCTATAGCAGGCCTTAACAATCCTGAAGGCAGGGTGCTGGATTTTGCGTGAGAGGGTGCTCCTGCATGAGCAGAGCCCCTCTGCAGTCTTCAGAGACCATTCTCCCAGGCTGTACGTGATACTACCAGACATATAGGTAGAGGTGCATTATAACCTCGCGGTAAATGCTATCTCGAAAACGACTACAATGAAGTTTGTCGTGTTTGGTGTCAAACACCTTGGAATCATACCTCCACACCAGTAACTGGTGTGGGAGGTATGATTCTTCCCCTCAGAACCGAGGTTCTGGGGGTACCTAAGTCTAACGGTACCAACTTTCTCGAGCCTTACAGCACAAAATGAGTCTGCCCTCCTGCTGCTGAGCCAAGCTCGAGCAGGGGAAGGCAGCACAATAGGCATCCTGTCACAGGGAGGTGTTACCACCTTCCAGACAGGATTTAGTGTATTGGGGCTGGGTGGGTGCACTGTCTCAGTGCCAGAAAGTCTGCACAAGGCTCACTCAGTGTCCCTGTGCATAGTCCAGCTCAAACCAGTTCTAGGAGCCATTTGCTCCTGCTCTTGTGCGAAACTGGACAAAGGACATGGGAGTAGCCTCCCCCCTGTCCTGTCCCTCCCCTAAGAGGGTCCCTAGAATCTGTCCAAACCTCTCCCGTGGGTATAAAATGGGTTACCTGGCTACAGGACGTTAGATTTTACGTGGACAAGATTCTGCAAGAAGATACCACTACACTTCGACCGTCTGGACAAGCTGGACTTCGCTGGACCTCCCTGGTGCTCGACTTCGTCTTCCCTTGCTGTCCCCAGTCTTGCCAGTGTCCGTGATCCATACAGGCTCCATGCAGGACCCTGTGGACCTCCAAGACAACAGAAGAATCTCCCTTAGGGTGAATGAGTCACTCCCCTGCAAATGCAGGCACCGTAACGCATCTGACCAATCTGCTGATCCTGAGCTCCTGTGGACTCCAGAGGATCCAGCAACACAGGAGGTAGGTTTCTGTAGGTCTCCGAGGTTGAGCTGCCCTCTTACCAAGTTTGAGGCAGATATCCCTCGTGGGGACCGCATAACCCATACCCCTGTGCACCATGTACATTTGCTGCTGCACATGCTTGTTGTCATGCAACAATTCCGTGCATTGGGCCATTTGTAGCCCTGACCCCTGCGCATCTTTTCTGAGAAGGACTCTGGTATCCTTGCATTCTGTGCCCTGCTAGCTGGTATCCTGTGAAACCACCTGAGGTCCCCTCGCGACTCCTGTGCCTCCGGCCTGTGGGTCCACTTGAGGGTCAACTTTGCTTTATTCGGGCTTCCCTGGTTGCTCCAGGCCTGCCATGACTTCCCTTGCTGTGGTGAGTCTCCTGGTCCTTGCTGGGCCAGATCGACACCGATCGACACCGAATTTGACCATCTACATTGCTTCCTGCTGCCAAGGCTTGTTGGTGCTCCCGCCAGACACTGACCCCTCAGCACTCGACATCCTTTGTGGGACAGCTCATATCCGGCTCCTGGTTGTCCTAGATGTCTCCTGGTCTGCACAGCTGAAGACTCAAGATCACCATCAACACACCTGAAGCCCCCGACATCGGTGGACATTCGTCTACCGAGCCCCTGGTCACTCCAAAGTGACCCAGACTCTGTCCCCTCTGCTTTCACGTTCTTCTCATCTAGAATCCACATTTGGATTCCCCCGGACACTTTTCTTACTTCTAACAGCAGCATTTATTTGTCGACATCCATAGAGAACGACAAGGGTTTCCGACGCCACTTCGTACCTATGCACCCGGCTCCTATGGGATAGGTAACTCTGGTACAAGCCTATCCACGGGTGGGTTTGCTCTCCAAACTCTTAAATTCCAGGGCTTGTCTTCGTAATCTGCTGGGAAGGATCCTTAATCTCTAATTTTCCAACCACGACTTTCCCATTGAATTGTACGGAGCACGCGGTCGTGTTCTCACTCTGCACCCGTCCTCCGTGGGGTCCCTACTTACTCACCTTGGGTGGTACCTTGGGGTCCCAGCAATTCTACACCTTCTAGACCAGGTCTAACCCGAGTCGTGGTTCTTATACCACTTATTTAGTATATGGTTTGGTCTCCCCCGGGAGCCCACTGTGTATTGTGCTACTTACGTTTGATTCTTTGCAACTGTATTATTTGATTTGTGTTCAATCCTCATGTAGAGGATACTAGAGAGTGTTATATGTAATAAAAACATAGGGGCATATTAGCAAGACCCACGTTAAAATTATCGCCGTTTTAGCGGCAGGAAACTGCCGCTAAAACGGCGATAATGGGCTTGCTAATATGCGTTATGGAATTCCAATAGAAGCCCAGGTTAGATGTCCTGCACATCTAACCTGGGCTTCTATTGAATTCTATAACGCATATTAGCAAGCCCATTATCGCCGTTTTAGCGGCAGTTTCCTGCCGCTAAAACGGCGATAATTTTAACGTGGGTTTTGCTAATATGCCCCCTATTTTTTATAACTACTGTGTGGTTTCCCTTTCATTTAACCAATGCTATAAGGTTGCATTCTGGTAAAACAAGCTGCTTAACATTCCTTCATGACTTAGCCTGAAGGCTGCTCTCCATAGCTACCACTAGGATAGCTTTCTATAAAGGTTATCTTTAACCTAATCACCATAAGGGTTGTTTGGACTGATGCAAGGAGCTCACTTTAATTAGTGTTAGAACAAGAAAGGCTTGGGTCCTCTTACTACCTGGCCTGGACCACTCCAATATTATCAAACAAACAGAATGACCTACTTGGTCTTTCACTTAAATTAGTGGACAGCATATACCAGGCCAACTGCTCACATTGGTGTGCAGCGGTTGGGATTTAAGCCTGCATTGTTTTACCAGAAAAATCTTCGTTTTGATTAACTGAAAAACCACTAGTATCTAGGAACATATAATACTAGCTTAAGTACTACTGAACTTGGGGTTGGGTAAGGCAAGGGTCTAGCACACCCTTTCTCCAACTTAAGAGAGTTTAGTTCCCACAAGGTTAGGTAGGTGCCTACACCACACCACACTTAGTTATGTCTTCTAATGAGAATGTCACTGGTGGCAACCTGCCTACTAAGTATGATGGCTTTACATTCACTGAATTAAAAGCCATGTGTGTATCTAGGAAGCTGAAGACAGAGAGAAATGCCAACACTCAACGCCTCATTGATTCATTACTGCTAGATGACATTAGGCCAGATGAGCAGGTCAGAGAGGGTGGTACAGGGGAAGAAGATAGGTCAGGAGGGGACACCTTCTATGACCTGGAATAAAACCCTGGACAAGAGGATCAAAATGATCCACCCCTGAACAACTCAGATCCCCAGGAGGAAGAAGAAGAGGGTCAAGAAGACAATCACTTTATCCCTCCAGGGAGAGTGCAGAGTTTACCAAGGAATCTAGGTCTCCCTCTGCTGAGTCAGATCATTCTAGACATTCTGTAAGGACCTCTGTTTCTAGCAAGAGGGACAACTCTTATGACAGGGAGTGCCAATTTCTAGAGCTTGGGAAAGCTAAGCTTAGGCTCAGGCAACAGCAATTGGCCCTGGATAAAGAGTCCCTAGAAGTCCAGAAGGCTAGAAAGAAATTGGGACTAGAGTCCCATGGTGGCAGCAATAGTGTCCCTAGGGTTAGGGAACACACCTTTGTTCATAGACACCTGAGCAAGATTGTCCCTCCCTTCCATGTAGGGGATGACATCCAGAAATGGATGACTGCTTTGGAGAGGGCCTGTAAAGTACAGAAGGTCCCTCTGGAGCAGTGGGCAGCTATCTTGTGGCTCTCCTTTTCTGACAAAGGTAGAGATAAGCTCCTCACTGTTAGAGAAGAGGATGCTGACAACTATTTAGTCCTGAAGAGTGCTCTCATTGAAGGGTTTGGCTTAACCACTGAACAATACAGGATTAAGTTCAGAGACCCAGAAGGCACAGACTCAGGACTGGGTAGACTTTGTTGATTGTGCCATTAAGGCTCTTGAAGGCTGGTTACTTGGTAGCAAGGTGAATGATTTCAAGGGATTGTACAACTTGATTATGAGGGAGCAGATCCTTAATAATTGCCAAAACCAGTTGTTGCATCAATACCTGGTTGACTCTGATCTGACTTCTCCCCAAGAATTGGGAAAGAAGGCAGATAAGTGGGTCAGAGTGAAGCAGAAAACTCTGGCCAATGGTGGTGACCAGAAGAAACCAGACTCTAAGAACTCAGATAAGGGTGGGGACAAAAATAAAGATCAAAAGCCTTCATCAGGGCCGCAAAAACCTGCATCTGGGAGAAAGTCACAATCCAACAAGGGAAAAGGCAAAAATAAACCTTGGTGTTATGTATGTAAAGAAAAGACCCATTGGACAAAAGATGCCAATTGTCCAAGGGCCAAAGATTCTACTCCTACCACCACTGCCCCTAAGGCAACTGCTCCCACTAGCACAGTTTCAAGTGTTTTACATAGAACAAGGGAATAGTGGGGTTAACCTTGGGCTCTGAGGTGGGTTCTGCCCTAGTCAGAACTCCAACTCAGGCTGTTCTAGTCTGTGATGGAGGCATGGATATTGCCTCCTTATTTGTTAGTCCCAGTAACCTGGGAAAATACAGACAACAGCCTTTAATAAATGGTAAGGAGGCCATGGCATACAGGGACACAGGAGCAAGTGTCACCATGGTGACAAAAGATCTTGTGCACCCTGACCAGATCATACTTGGTGAGATGTACCAAGTGACCAATGCTAGCAATGTCAGGACAGACCATTCCTTGGCAGTTGTTAATTTCACCTGGGGAGGGGTAACTGGCCCTAAGAAGGTTGTGGTACGTTGAGACGTCCCTGTGGAATGCTTGTTGGGCAATGATTTGGAAACTTCAGCCTGGGCTGAAGTGGAACTCAGAACTCATGCAGCAATGTTGGGCATCACTGCAGATGTGTTTGCTGTGACTAGGTCACAGGCCAAACAGAAAGCCACTGAACAGGCCCTGGATCCTGAAAAGATGGACCAGGTGCCTTCCAAGAAGAGGAGCAGGAGGGGTAAGGCTGTGTCTTCCGCCCCAGGCTCAAAGTGAGGGTCAGTCTTTTGAGGAAGATGACTCCAGTCCTATGGAAGGAACTGTCTCAGATGAACTTGAACCTGATCAGGTTGAGTTTTTGGGGACAGGGAGACCTTCTAGGGCAGATCTGAGCCAGGAGCAGAAAACCTGCCCCTCTCTTGAACCCCTCAGACAGCAAGCTGCTGCTGAGGCTGCAGGGAATGTCAGTGGGTCTCACAAGATCTATTGGGATGAGGGACTCCTATATTCAGAGGGTAGAGACCCCAAGCCTGGTGCCACCAGGAGGTTGGTTATACCTCTGAAGTTTAGGGGCTTCCTACTCACCCTAGCACATGACATTCCCCTAGCAGGACACTTAGGCCAACGCAAGACTTGGGACAGGCTTGTCCCTCACTTTCACTGGCCTCCCATGTCAGAGGACACCAAGGAGTTTTGTCGCTCCTGTATCACTTGCCAAGCCAGTGGTAAGGCAGGTGGTACTACAAAGGCCCCACTGATACCACTACCTGTGGTGGGGGTTCCCTTTGAGAGGGTTGGGATTGACATAATTGGTCCCATGAACCCTCCAACAGCATCTGGACATTCTTATATCCTGGTGGTGGTGGATCATGCTACCAGGTATCCAGAAGCTATTCTCCTTAGGACCACCACAGCACCTGTGGTGGCAAGGGCCCTCCTGGGGATTTTCTCCAGGGTGGGTGTTCCTAAGGAGGTCTTAACAGACAGAGGTTCAAACTTTATGTCTAGTTACATAACTGCAATGTGGAAAGAGTGTGGTGTAAACTACAAGTTTACCACACCCTATCATCCTCAATGCAATGGGTTAGTTGAAAGGTTCAACAAAACCCTAAAGGGCATGATAATGGGACTCCCAGAAAAGCTTAGGCGAAAATGGGATGTTCTGTTTCCCTGCCTTCTCTTTGCCTACAGAGAGGTGCCACAGAAGGGGGTTGGCTACAGCCCTTTTGAACTTTTGTTTGGTCATCCAGTACGTGGTCCACTGTGTTTGGTGAAAGATGGATGGGAGATAGCTCTCAGACCCCCTAAACAAGACATTGTGGACTATGTACTTGGTCTCCGCTCCAGGATGGCTGAGTAAATGAAGAAGGCATCCAAAAACCTTGAGGCTAGCCAGGAATTGCAAAAAGCCTGGCATGACCAAAAGGCTGTTTTGACTGTTTACCAGCCAGGACAGAAGGTGTGGGTGTTGGAGGCTGTGGCCCCAGCAGCTCTCCAAGACAGGTGGAGTGGACCCCACACCATACTTGAGCAAAAGGGAGAGGTCACCTACTTGGTGGACCTTGGCACTCCCAGGAGCCCCCACAGGGTGCTCCATGTAAACAGGCTCAAGCCTTATGTTGACAGGGCAGACATGGGCTTGCTCATGGCTACTGATGAGGGACAGGAGGAAGAGAGTGATCCACTCCCTTCCCTCCTCTCACAGAACCCTGATTATGGCTCATTAGAGGGTGTAGCTCTGGCAAGCAGCCTCACTGAACAGCAACAATCTGATTGCAGGAAGGTCCTCAATCAGTTTAGGCAAATGTTCTCACTGACTCCAAGTCAGACCACCTGGTGTACCCATGAAGTGGACACAGGTGAAAACCTACCCGTGAAGAACAACATTTACAGGCAACCTGACCATGTCAGGGAATGCATCAGGACTGAGGTCCAAATGATGCTGGAATTGGGAGTTATTGAGCCCTCAACTAGTCCTTGGGCTAGTCCAGTGGTCTTGGTACCTATACCTCACACCAAGGATGGTAAGAGAGAGATTAGGTTTTGTGTTGACTACAGAGGACTCAATGCAGTCACTAGGACTGATGCTCATCCTATTCCAAGGGCAGATGAACTTATAGATACTTTGGCCTCAGCCAAGTTTCTGAGTTATTTTGACCTTACTGCTGGCTACTGGCAAATCAGACTAGCTGAGGATGCCAAGCCAAAAACAGCATTCTCAACCCCTAGTGGGCACTACCAATTTGTGGTGATGCCTTTCTGCTTGAAGAATGCACCTGCCAAATTTCAGAGGTTGGTGAATAAAGTTCTCACAGGCCTGGAAGACTATAGTGCAGCTTATCTAAATGATATTGCTGTCTTTAGTTCCACCTGGGAGGATCACCTGGTCCACCTGAAAAATGTTTTGGAGGCCTTGCAAAAGGCAGGCCTCACTATCAAGGCTACTAAGTGCCAGATAGGGCAGAGTCAGGTTGTATACCTGAGCCACCTTGTGGGTGGAGGCCAGGTTCAACCATTGCAGAGCAAAAACCAGACCATCATGGAATGGGTTGCTCCAACTACCCACACTCAGGTTAGAGCTTTCTTGGGCCTGACTGGGTATTACAGAAGATTTGTAAAGGACTATGGGTCCATAGTGACTCCCTTGAATGACTTACCTCTAAAAGAATGCCCAAGAAAGTTCAGTGGACAGTTAGCTGTCAAAAGGCATTTGATGACCTCAAGCAGGCCATGTGCACTGCTCCCATTCTGCAAAGTCCTGACTATTCCAAACAATTCATTGTTCAAACTGATGCATCTGAGTTGGGGGTAGGGGCTGTGTTATCACAATTGAATGCAGAGGGTCAGGATCAGCCAGTAGCTTTTATTAGCAGAAGGCTGACCCCCAGAGAGAAACGTTGGTCAGCTATTGAGAGGGAAGCCTTTGCTGCAGGTTTGGGCTTTGAAGACGTTGAGGCCATACTTGTTTGGAACTCACTTCATTGTTCAGACTGACCACAAACCCGTCTTGTGGCTAAAACAGATGAAGGGTGAAAACCCCAAACGTTTGAGGTGGTCCATTTCCCTACAGGGGATGGACTTTACAGAGGAACATAGACCTGGGAGTAACCATACCAATGCAGATGGACTCTCCAGATATTTCCACTTAGAACATGAGCACTCAACTGAGCAAGTTTAGTCTCATCTCCTTTCGTTTGGGGGGGGGGTTGTGTAGGAAAGTAGGATCTGCTTCTAATGGTTACCCCCACTTTTTCCACCCACTGTTTTGACTAGTCTGGATGGGATCTTGCTTTTCAGGACCCCAGCCTATCTGCTTTCTCCATTAAATTGCAATGTATGTACTATGGTTAAGCCTGGGCGGTGAACTACGCTACGCTCGCGGAGCTTGCGAAGTTTCGGTAACTTCGCGATTCGCGTAGAACGCGAAGTTACCGTGCACTACGCAATTTGCGGCGTAGCGTAGCTGTTTTTCTTCTTCGCGCGCTCAATATACGTTCTCGCGCGCGGTAACGACCTACCGTGATTCTGCGTTCGCCGACGCGACTTCCTATCCGTTCGCGGGCGCCACGAGATTTGGAATCCGGCCTGCACGATCCCGCGAGAGTGTGCGAACGCGAACACGTCATTCGGACGCGCGATCGGACTTCCGGCGGCAGTGTTGGTAAGATCGCGATCCCGAACACGAAGAAACTACAATCTGGCGAAGAATATATCTCGAGCATCATAAAACCTTCTCGAAAATGATGAATTAGTTCATTTTGCACAAAAAACTCCTCAGGTTGTCATTTAGAGATGTAGTTTGGTGAGCAAGGAGTCCTTTTTCTTTTTTTCCAAGAGGAAGGAAGTGCCCCTGATTCTCAAACTTCCTGTTCCTGTCCAGCAGGCTCCTCCCAGTGCTTTGTCCATGTGCTGTTCACTTTCATTTGGATTTGGAGCTGGAAGGATCACTTTTTGTGTCTGTCTGCTGCATCATATCATTGGATTGGATTTGAGGACTCTTGGATTTGAGATTTTACAAGTAAGTTGGAGAATTGGTGTACTTGTTTGTTTGATTGGGGCTTGTTTGTACCTACATTTTTTTGTGGTATTTCCATAGTTTTTAAAATGTATTGTTGTGGCCTGTAGTTTCGGCAGGGGCCTAGTTGTTTTTCTTTGATTGGAATTTCAGCCAGTAGGCCCGGACTAGAGCCAGAGGTACCCATGGGTGCATGTTTCTGTGGTGTCTGTTGAATTTAAAGTTTAAACATCATGTAGGCCGGGCATCCATGGATGGCATTGGATTGATTTGCAAAATGTGGGTTTTGGGGTGGTATTTTATATTTTTGGGTGTTTGTTAAATAAATAGGCCTTTTCAGGCAGTAGGTAACCCTGGGCGTTCAGCTCGCGGACTTTGGGCAAGTCCGCACTGCGCGACAACGCGGACTTACACTTTTATCTTCTTCGCGCGCTCAATGTACGTTTCGCGCGCGCGATAACGACAATTTGTGACGATCGCGATGCCGAACACGCAGAATTTACAATCTGGCGAACAATATCTCTCGAGCATCATTAAACCTTCTCGAAAATGTTGATTTAGTTCATTTTGCACAAAAAACTCCTCAGGTTGTCATTTAGATGTAGTTTGGTGATCAAGGAGTCATTTTTTTTTTGTTTTACAATTTTTTCCAAGAGGTAGCAAGTTGCCCAGAGTCTCCAACTACCTGGTCCTGTCCTTTGTCTTCACTTTTTTGTTATTTTGGGTGGCCTGGCCATGTGGGTGGCGGCCATTTTGTAAAGCCAGGCATTGTGCTTTTGCCATAGGCCTGCATTGTCTGTCTTGTGTTCCTTTTATTGTTGTTCTGGGTGGCCTGGCCATGTGTTGGCGGCCATTTTGTGTGAACAGCCACTGTGCTTTTGCCATAGGCCTCCAAGCTTGCGGCCCAGTATGCCAGTAGGCCCAGAGGTAGTCACCATGGGTGCATAAAACTGTTTCTGTGTAGTCTGTGGAATTTTGACATCATTTAGGCCATGGATGGCATTGAATTGATTCAATTGAATTGCGAAATGTGGTTTTTTTGGGAGGGTCTGACTATTTCACTTTTTGGGTATGTTAAATAAATGCCTTTTTTGCGTGTGTACTGTGTAATTATAATTGTGTTGTTGTAGTGGTTGTCTAACTTTCCAAAGTGTTTTTAGCCATGTGGATTTTAGTTTTTGCATTAAAGCTGTGTGTGTTTTATAAGGCATCCTTTGTCTGCCCATATATAGGCCTGCTTGAGTTCATTGTTTGCCGTGCCTTGTGCCTGTGAGTCACCATGTTTCTGGGGGCCATTTTGTTGTGGTAGTTATTAGTGTGCTGTTTTTGCCACATAGGCCTGCGTGTCTTTCCATTGTTCCTCTTGTCTTACTGCTTCCAAATCCATCCCCATTGCCAGCTGCAGCTCCCTGATGCTGCTATATAATACATCCCACGTGATGCACAAATTTAGGCCAAACATGCTCCAGTACATTTTAGTTTTTGTTCTTTACTATTCTTATTCTTCCAGAGTGTACACTAGCACTACACAGTAGCCAGGAAAGCCCTGGCCTTGTTGTCAACGTCTCATAAATGGCTACACTGTGTGTTGTTGTTCACAGAGTTTCTGAAATTTAATAATTGAGGCCACCACACACTAAGTTCTATATTCTATTTGTTTGATTTGTGCTATGTTTGACTGATGTTCTGGCTTTTTTGCTTTTAGGTGCACAAAGACTGAGGAGGAGGTGTGTCTCTCATCATTGCCTGTTGCACTTCCAGACAGACATCCTGCTGCTGTACACACAACACAACGTGACGTGTGACCTGACCAGACATCTCTGCAACTGAGTGCTGCTGACATCTGAAGAAGATGGGCCCAAAGAAAGCAGGTACCAGGTCCTCCAGTACCAAGAAAGTTGCTATTGAGAAGAAGAAGGAACAGAAGAAGCAAGTGACACTGAAGTCTGGTGTGCCGGCCAATACCTTTTTGGGAAAAAAAATTGCGCCTGCAGCAGCGGTGTCCGGGGGCAAGCTGGGGGCAGCACCTCCGCATCAGTGGACCCAACCCACCAACCCAGGCCCAAGCACATGAGTGGGGAAGAGGTAGCCAGCCTAATGGTGGAAAGCAGTGATGCTGAGCCGGAGATAAACTTATCGCTATCTCAAAGTAGTACCCAATCAACGCAGGAGGAAACACAGCAGATAAGTGGTCAACAACAACAGCCGCAACCACCGCCCGCAATAGTAGTTGTTGTTCCTCCTGAAGTAGGGGCAGTTCAGGAAATTGAGCCTCATGCAGAGGTAGAAGAAGAAGCCACTCATTCAGAAGATCCATTGTCTTCCAAATCCCCAGCAAGGAAAAGGAGGGGTAGTCCATCAAGTTCTTCGCCAAGCCCCCTTCTGATGATCTAGATGCCACTTGGAAGCCACAAACTGAGTCTGAGAGGGAGCCACGTTCCAAGACCAAGCTAGGGAAAAGGAAGGTTCCAGAAAGCCTTACACTTATGGAGGTCGATGTAGAACAGCAAGATGATGATGATGATGACGACGAGCCAGTCATCACGAACATCACTCCCGGCCCCGAGGAGATGGAGACCAACATTCTTACTCTATCCAAAATCGCTGCGAGGGATGTAGCACGCATACCTCCACAGGTAACACCAACACGACCTACAGCTTCCATATTTGCATTAGCAAAGGCCCGGCAGCGACCTACATCCAGCACAACCACCACCTCTGTAGGAGTAGGTAGTGGTACAGCAGCACAGAGTCAAATTCAACACACACCCTACAGATCATCCGGCATTGGAAGTGGCACCTCCAGCAGGAGGCCAAAGTTAAGCTCCCCAGTTTGGGACTTCTTTACGGTTAGCGAAAAGGAGGAGAACATTGCTATATGCTCCATTTGTAATACCTCTGTTAGTCGTGGTAAGCTTGGTACAAACTATGGTACCGGAGGCCAAATGACCCATCTGAAAAAACACCACTTGATCAGCTGGGAGGACCACCTTCGCGCCATAAAAAAACTGCAACCATTGGTGTTGGTGGGGATAAAGGAGTAGAAGAAGAAGATCCGATCACGGTGGAAGAGGAAGGACAGGGAGACATTCTCTCTGGTAGTGGTACACAAGGTGTCCCTGACCCCAGCAGTGCAGTCTTAACGTTGCACACATCTTCAGCAACATCTCAGTGGCACAAGAGTAAGAGTCAGCCGGAGACACCAAGAAGTACCAGGTCCGCACTACCAAAAAGTGCGTTGAGCCTAAGAGAAAGGAAAACCATGCAGCCTACCATTATCAGCATGTTTGGGGGTGAGGGGCAGTACGAACGCAACCACCCAATAGCACGTTTGTACAATGCGAAGCTGGCTAAAATGTTAGCACTGGACCTTCTCCCTTTTTCTTTTGTTGAAGGGTTGGGTTTTGTGGAATTTGTGTCAACCATCTGCCCAAAATGGCATGTTCCCAGCCGCTACTATTTTGCCAGAGTTGCAGTTCCAGCACTACATCACGACGTGCTGGAATTGCTAGGAAAGGCCTTGAAGCAGAGTGCTGTTCACAGTATCCACCTGACTACAGACATGTGGACCAGTTGCCAAGCCACAGATTACATGTGCATCACTGCACACTGGATCAGTTTTGTGGGGGTTAGAGAACAGGTATCTGCTGGTGTTGATACTGCAGAGATTTTTCATGCCACTCGCAAACATGCAACTGTAGCCATGTTTGCCATGGAGAAATCTCATACTGCTGCAAACATTTTGGAAGAGTTTAACACCAAGGTCTTTGAGTGGCTGCGCCCAAGAGGGCTTACGATTGGTTTTGTTGCCACGGACAACGGCAGTAATGTAGTTTTGGCCATGCGCAATGGTGGCTATTTCAGGGTCCCGTGTTTGGCACACTGCATTAACATTGTTGTTCAAGACTTTTTGAAAAATGAATCAAAAGTCAGCAACTTACTGGTCACCTGCAGAAGAATATGCACACATTTCAGCCATTCTTTTAAAGCCCGGAAGCAGCTGAGGGTCATTCAACGTGAGCATAAACAGCCAGTCAAAGCGCTCATCCAGGAGGTGCCAACACGTTGGAACTCAACTTATTACATGCTTGATCGTCTGTTTGAACTGTACATACCACTCAATGCTTATGTCATGCAAAGATTAGGGGAACCTACTGTGAGAGGCATGACCGTTGAGATGGCTCAATGGGACCTCATTAAATGCCTGACTGAGATGCTACTTCCTTTTGAGATCTTCACACGTGAAGTCAGCAGGGAGGACTGTACTATGGGCCAAGCTATCCCATTGTTGCACATGCTAGAGCAACAGCTGAAGGATGTGTCTGAAACGTACGCAGGTGTGGATGACAAACAAGACGCATATCATTTGGCGGAGACCTTAGCCGCTCGCTTATCGGAAAATACAAGGATTAAAAATAAAATTTTGTCACAACCACATTACATTAGTGCCACAATTTTGGATCCACGGTACAAAGTATTTCTGAACAGCAAGGCAGTAATTCCTTTTCGGAAGTGGATGTTGCCAACTACAAAACTTTGATAGCTAAGGAAGCCACTATTTTCGAAAGCGAACGGCTGTTAATTACAGGCCCCCCACCCCAGGCCATAACCAGTACTACAGGGCATCCAGAGTCAAGTTCTACTTCGGAGCCTGAGGGCAGTGCATTTGCCTCCCAGCAGTCACCTACACCAACAATAACATCAAGAACAGGATCATCCACAGCACAATGTGCAACTGATTGGTTTCTACAGCAGGGGTATGGTAAGTCCAGTGCTGATGCAAAGGCAAAACAGGCCGAGCACATCGGAGCACCCCTGAACATTGAGCGGATGGTCCAGGCCTATCTGGATGACCCAACAGAGGTCTTCATGGATCGAAACCCATTGGTGTATTGGTATGGGAAAAGAAGCCAATGGACAGTGCTCAGCAGGCTGGCGATAAAGTATCTGGCTTCCCCTGTCGCAAGTGTCTCTTCTGAGCGTGTTTTCAGTGCTGCTGGTGCCATTGTAACTTCGAAAAGGACCAGTCTCTCGGCCCAAAGCGTGGAGAGGTTAACCATGATCAAAATGAATCAGCACTTTATACCACCGGATTACAAAATACGTGAATCACAGCAGGAAGAGGAGAGCGACTTGGATGACGTAAATAGTGCGTTACAGGACCTACTTCTGTCCGAACCACCAGAGTTTGAGGACGAGCTCCTCTTCCCTGACAACTAGGCTTTCAAATTGTTGCTTTCTTCCTTCCTTTATGTGTCTGTGTATCTGTCTTTCTGGTTCAAATCAAATCACAACAAAACCATCACCACCGTCTTCTCTTTTTATTTCCCTATTGGAGTTGCACGTCTGTGCATTTAACTGTCCACTCTTCAGAGTCCTGCTTCATCTTCCTGTCTCGCACAAGTACATTTCCATCAAGCCAGACATTAGTACAAGAAATGTTGCCTTTACCAGTCCCGCCTCCATTAGAAGTGAAACGTGACTACTATAGCTATCCTCCGTTTTGTTTTCGAGCCGAAACTCATCAGTGTCCGAAGGCTACAGCCTCAGCAGGCATCCAAAGGTCCTCACTGTCAGGACAGAAGGTACTTGGCAGAGAAAGACAAGAGACTCTTCGAAGAAACTTGCTGACATTTGTGCAAACTCAAATGACCAGCAATGAGCGCTACACAGGCCGCGGCCCATCATCACAGTGCTGACCATGGGAAGCAACTTAAACTGTGACAAAGTGCCACAGATGAATAAGACGAAAACCGAAACAGCGCCTAACACTCAAAATGAATGTGGACTGGAGTAATGATGAGGCCACTGCCCCGTAAAAAAAAAAAAAAATGTCAGAACTAGGCATCTGATGATCTGACAGCCAAAGAGAAGAGCAAGACAGGTAATGATGGAATGCATTGGATGCTTGCAGACTCTGAGCGATTGCTGTTGTTTGTTGTTGATGTTGTGCATGAAGTCGAACTCTACTCTACTAGTTAATCTACAAAGTGACTCAAGTAAGTCAGTGACAGTCAATGTTTCCCTTCTTGTTGTTTAATAACCAAATTGTACTCCTACTACTGCAGGTGCAGGCCAATATCTGTTGCAATTTTTTAATATGGAATATGGACTTAATCGGAGTCAATACAGACTGAGTTGTAGTTGGACAACACGTACCACACCATGATGATGACCATACTATCTTTTGCGCGCAGTCATTCAGTTGGATCGGAGATGATTCAAGGACTAACTGCATTTCATGAAGTGGCATAAGGTAAACATAAACACAACAATTCAACAAGAAAGTAGTAAACACAGCAGACCTACATGTCCATGTAGTGGTGTAGTCGAGTGTAGTGATGACTGACAGCGGCGCATTGATTTTGTCACTTAATTAGGAAAATGCTAAGTTGCTGTGTATGCCTTTTGTCTGGCTATGTCAAAAATTAAGGTAAATGGAGGTTGGGTCACGGGCTGGTGCTGTGGTGGGCCTGTTCTGTCCTGTTGTTGTTGTAGCTTAATGCTGTAAACAGAATCTACACGATATATCCAAGCCGCCTCACTCTGAAAGTGTTCTCTCTTCTCTTCTTGGACTCCACCGTAAATGATGTTTTTTTTATTCATTGATTTCTCAATACCCCTTTTGTTTTTCCATCTAGACGTTACAGGCCGGCCTTTACCCTGTGCTTGCTATACTGGGAGACACAACTCACATTTACCTTACCAATCGGCATCAGGAAGGCCACCAAGATTGATGTGCGGAGCGTCCATGGAAGATAGGACCAAGAGGAAGGACGAGATTCAACTCCACAATTTTAGCATGATAATACAGTAACTTTAGTATCATTCATCATTCATCTTTTAATTAATTTGAATCCTTTTTTCTCTGCAATCATTAGGACTGTGTGTTGTGTGTTTGTTTGCTAATTGATCCCTACAAATGTTTTTTAATTGTCTTTGCTATCTTTACAAGTAAGCCCAGTACAACATGGAATTTGGGTCTCTGAGGGCATATTACAGGCAAGGCAAATTGCATAGAATATACTGGTGCCCTGTACTGTCTAATTGTCTAGTAGGAGTTATTAAGTACTACTCATTAACCATCAAGTTATCTAATCTTCATCATCATTAACGCATGCATTTCCCTTTTCTCCCTTTATTGATTTTTTGGATAAGATCATGGTCGTCTGCCAAGATTGCGCTTTGCTTTTGTTGTCCATGCGTACTGTTTTTCATTTTCAAACCTTTCCCCAAACCCCCTTCCCATCCATTCATCAAACCCTAACCCTCTTCCCCCGGGCTGTGATTTATATTGAGGTGTGATGTGACTACATAAAATGTACACCAATTGATCACACGCTTGCTGGGGCAGATGTGGTGAAAGCAACACTAATTCAATTGCAAGGCAGGGCGAGGAGCTTCTTCTGCTTGCCCACCCATGCTCAGTCTATGTGCAAGCCGTCACCGGCTAATAGTAGTACATCATAATTAATTGCCGTCATTGATTGGATTAATCATCAAACTCCTACCACACAGCAGTAAAGGTTACGAATTACGATTGTGTTAAGTTAAGTGACTCACTCGACAGCACAACTACAGTTTATAACTTCTTGTACTAGGCTGTCCCCGCCACCATTATGTTTAATTTGACTTTAGCAGTTGCAACTGCAATATTGTTTGTTTGGCAGTCGTCTTCTGTACTGTATTTTACTTCGTTCGACTACTCCTCCCACAGTCGCTCTCAGGCAAGTGACTGTCTCTTTTTTATTTTTTTAGCAAATGCTACTGCCAGTGTCTACTCTACTACTACCACCACAACCATGGCATCTTCTACATTCTCTATGGAAACCATGCAGCCATCGCTGTGCCGAACATAGTCATCATCAATCACAGGTAAGATAAGTTTGGTGGGAGGTAGAATACTAGTAGGACAAATAACTCAGTGAGAGGTACCGCATCTATCTGTTTGTTATACATCATCTGCAGATTATTTAAATCAAACACTGGCTGCGGCCCTGCAGCAGCAAGGAAACCAATGTGACGTTAATTCGTAAAACAGTAACCCCCCACAAAACATTAACATTGTATGTTTAAGTATAAATATAATTTATTACCCTAACAAAAATAAACTATCCCACACCTGACCCACCCCTCTCCCTAACCCCAACCAATGTCCAAAACGAAAAAGTCCAAAGAATGTCCCGAAACCCCAACGCCCAATTCCCACCCACCAAAACAAGGAATAAAAAGGGGCAAAGCAACAGGGTCCTCGATGTTATAATCGGCGGGCTTTGAGGTGTTTGTCCACCAGGATTTTCACCCGCTCCTCCATTTGCTCCTCTTGGCGTGCCATCCGGAGGAGAATCTTCCTGCGGATTGCCCTGCAGTGGCATCCACAATGGGGGACAGCAGTGCTGGCTGCTAGTGAATTGCGGCGGGCGGCTACCAGACCGCGGCGCCGTACCGCTGGAGTTGGGGCCTGGCTGGGGCCCGGGGCATCGGACGAGGCTGCAGCTGCTGCCGCCTCCTCCTCCTCCTCCGCCTGAGCCACCAGCCGCCGGTACTCCTGGCATATGGCCTCCAGTTTCCGGCGCCGGGCCCTGACTGCCAACTCCTTCCGCGATGGTTTGTCTTGGGAAAAGAAAGAAAAAAATATTGTTGTAACCAGTACTCTTACCTAAACAGTAACACAAAATTAATTCAACACATAATGGCACAGTAGCACTAGCAAGAAGCACAGTACATAACATTTGTGGTAATAATCTATCTATCCTCCCACTTCCTCGGCCTCTAACATTTGTGGGAGTTTCAGGCATTATACTAGCACTATGGACTCCAACCAGTACACAGTACACCAGTGTTCTTCTTATCTCTAGTTTAGCGAAATGACATAACCTGGTTGTAGCCGGCATTGCCAGCTCGGTCATCTATGCTTGAACCCAAGACAAACATACGAGTCATGACGCAGAGTCACATTAGTTTGATTTACTACTGTTTGCAGGTGGGGAAGCTCGTATTTTTCTATTACGGGTGGCACTGGCCATACTCTCTCTGTTACATGGAGGGCAATTGCTCAATTTCACAGTGCCTTGGCTACTACAAAAGGCAGATTATATATCTGATCCAATGATCGTTGCTTTTATATGGGACAACGACATAAGGTCAGTAGCGGTCGGTGGTGGGTCTCGGGGAGTTCGGCCGGGCGGTGACGTGGGTAGGGGCAGGATGGGGGTAGTAAACTATGGATTACGGCCAATTACAGGTAAGTAAACATATAAATAAATGAAACTAATTTTGTTGCGCACACTGCATCGCATTTGGCGGTGCAGTGCGCACAATGAAATTCACTTTATTTATTTGTATGTTACAGTAAAGTTACCTGTATTTGCCCGCGTAATACATTGTTTACTACTACCCCCACCCTGCCCCTCCCCACATCGGCTTTGCTACGCTGGCGCGGTTTCTTTAACATTCCCTAAAACTGTGCATCCCGTGACAGTCTCCACCTATGCTGTCTATGATGAATACATACAGGCATCCATCCATTCTAAGTAAATGTCAATCATTCTTCTTAATCTCTCCACAAACGTTACTTTGTTTCACCAACAACAACGCATGCGTCCACTCACTCCGTTGCTTGCCTTGGCTTTGAGTTTCACCCAAACACCGCTGATGATTCTTGCTATCCACAGTATCCACCCATACTGTGTCGCCCACCCAGGCAGGCATCCATTCTTCTTTCACCTCCCACCCATCCTTCAACAACACATGCATCTGATTCCTATCAGCCACCTATCCATGCTTCCAACGTATCCTTCTCTGCCAGTCGTCATATTAAATCTCGCCCGCCCTTCCTCCTTCCACCCTTCTTTCCCTTTTTGTTCAACACATCCATCAAGGTCATCTGATCTGACTTTTAGTCTCCTCCATAAAACTTTCACAGCTGAGTTGGAGTCAGATATAAGAGGCCATTGGTTAATGAAGTCACGCTGGTAATGCTATTGCTACTGCATTGCTCATGCTAAGTAAAGGGTGTCTTCTTTATTAACCGTTGTATAATGTTCACTACAACTTCATACCTAATAAGTCTCAACAACAGTACAGTGAGTGAAGTCCACTCCACACACCCTTCCAGCTAGTGCAATGTCAATAAGTCATGAATATAACTTACCACCGCCCGCCACTGCTGCTGGCTCACCCCCTGTATCTCCTGCAGGTGCTGCATCTCCTGCCCCCTCCGGAATGGCCGCAACGCCATCGCCGCTGGCCCCACCGGCACTGGTGGTCGGTAGTATGCCTAGAAAAAACATGACACATTTTTAGATGCCTGTACACCTCCCCCTATTTATTCTTTTTCACTAGCAAGATTGAAAAAAAAGTTAATACATACATATTATTATTATAAATCACATTCAATAGTCCAAATCGGGTACTAGAGTACAGTCAGTAGACAGACACTAGTAGTGTTATTATGGTCCCTAGGGTCATTATTATACTATACTCTACTCTTTGCAAAGTTAGCCTGAGCCATGCAACCATTTTTCGCTTCATGTCTTTTGCGCATGTTACCTCGCAGCTTGTTGTGCAGTAACAGTAAGACGCCTTTTTGAGCCCACATGAGCACATACAGCTACTGTCTGAGCGTTGCGTACAAGAGGTCGAAAAACAAGCCACTTTGTTATGGAGTTCGGTTAGTCCGTATTACTTAGCCATAGGTAACATGTTACACTTTTTTGGCAGGACTGACAAATGCTTGCATTAACACGCACCATTTTTCTCAGGCAGAGGATTCCCTTCTACGAACCAGAGATTTGCAGAGCTTATGAATGATGCATGTAACCAGTAATTCTACGTTCTACGGTGAGGAGTCGCCCAGAATTCACACAGATCTTTTGTCTTATATCATCATGCACTTGTTGCAACAATTTTTATTGTTTTAATCTTATGCATTTTGCTGTTGGAGCTGGCTGGAGTACACTGAATTTTATAGAACAACAACATACAGAGGTTGTTATTTGAAAATAAACCTTTTGAACTTACACATTGACTCTGTGGTATTAGGTGTGGTGGTGGTGGTGGACTTACACGAGTAAGTGAGCGAAAGGGTGTTATGTTCTGGGTTGTGGAATCATAATCATTGGGTATCTTCGGGTGGGGGTTCGGGGACCTAATGAGACACTAGCTAGTCGTTCAGGGGATTGTGGGTTCACTTCTGACTGAGGTGTGAGGAACGTCCAAGTTCCAAACTCGCATCACCAACATCCTATTTCATTGTGCATAGTTCTGCATGGGGCTGTGCAGAATCCAAGTAGTATGTACTATATCCTATCAAAAATAGTCAAATATCTGGTTGTGCATTTTGTTTGTGGTAATTGTCAAAGCCTCAAGATTAAGAAGCCTAGAAGAGGACAACCGAAAGGACTGGACTCAGTGGCTAGAGCTATTAGTATTGGTCAATCTGAGTTTTATTCAAAACCGTACAATAAAGAGTGGCAATGCAAACTGGGCAAGCTTAGCGACAGACTAATAGTAGTAGTACAGAGTACAGACATTCATAGCAGAGGCAGTTAGAACTTAGAGGCAGGGATAACCAGAATTTAGAAACAGATAGTCAAGTCAAGATCAAAGAATCTTTTGTAAAAATATAATTAGGGAGTGGAGCCAGAATTAATAGTTCTGAAAAAATAAGGTCCAGTAAAAGTTAGGGCAATATAATTGTTAATATAACCACTGGAGGACTTACTGGGACCAGCAGCAGGGCCCTCGGTAGAGGAGCGGTCCTCTGGTGGTTGTCCCGCCGACTCGGACCCCGTCTTCTTGCCCCTGGGTGCTGCAGATCAGTGATCATGTAAGATATAATAAAGAAAAAGAAAGACACAAAAATTAATGATTGCTGTGAAACAAATAAATTATCTAAAAAAACGCTCAAAAAACGTTTTAGGAAACAAAAATTGCAATAAAATTGACCTATCTAATCCGATCGACTACTGGCTTGCGGGATTCACGGACAGTCTACTTATTTGGGAACACTAATTCAGTGTTCCATTCTGATTGATTCAAATAAAATCCAGAACACTAACTAAGCCTAAGTACCACCTGACCTAGCCCACCTATTCCAGGCGGGCCAATTGTTCATTAAGCCTGCATTTCCATTTTTTTTCCCATCAAAAATGCATAGATGAGAAGGAGGACACATGCATAAAGTCAGTGCATAATGCATACACCAAATTGTTGGTTGGTTGCGTCTGATGTTCTGCAGCTGACTGACACTGCTAAGCTAAGCTTACCAGTACCACTCACTAAACAAACTACAAAAGGTTCTACTAAGGACTGGGGTAAGCAGCACTCAGTGACAGAGGATGCGTCACGCAGACCGCTCAAAAATTATCAACTAATAGTAACTAAACCTAGTATCAAATCCATCCACCACTATTTGACAGGAGGACAAAGGAAGGACTACAGTCTCTCTAGCAATAGCATTACCTAACTGAAGTTCTCTAAAGTAAACTCTTACATAATAATGACAAGCGAGCGCAAAGTTGCAAAAAGTAAGAGTACCGCCCAGCACCTGTGTCCTACAATCACAGAAGATTTTGAAACGTAATTTACCTGCAATGTAAGCAGCATTATTCTTGTTATTTGTAAAAAATGTATACACAAATCACAATACTTATACTACTATATATATTGGCTACTCACCAAGCCCCACGACCTCAACACCTAGCAGGTCCAACAGGTCCTGCTCCCGGTCAAGAATGTCTTACCACCGGTGGGCCAGCTGGTTATGGGTGCGCCGGACCACGGAGCAGCGAAACACTGCCCGACGCACCTTCGCCCACCGGCGGTGACGCTCCTGGGTCGGGTAACCGGAGCCTGGCCTGCTGCCTGCTGCCAAGGTCAAGGGGAGGTGGCGCTGAATAAAAAAAACAAGGGCGGCCACCTCCTCCTCCGTAAACAGCTGGCGGGCTTGCACCCCTGCAGTGCGCAGTCTGCCGTAAGGCAGGTGGCGATTGGGCGCACGCGCCTTGCCCTTTGAGCCGCTGCTGCTACCCTTCGCCATGGTTCTGGGGTGGGAGGAGGTGAAAAAGAAAAGTTAGAAGGGAAAAATAAAGTTAGGGGAAGAAGTAGGAGCTTAAAGAAGAAAGTTATATAAAACAGTTGAAAAGTAAAAAAAACACAGTAAAAAGTAGAAAAAAATGCAAAATATAGACTTAGGCAGAGAGAGAGATAGGTAAGAAATAAAGAAAAATTGAGAAACAGTGTAAAAAACTAAGGATTGCAAAGATTGAGGGAGGATAGAAAAGCAGGCCCAGAACCATAGCATAGAGTGGTAAAACAAGATGGCCGCGCCCATCGCGACCGCATGGGTAAGTTCGCGCGATATTTCTCCCCGAGCACGCAAAAACGTCGCGAACACGTACAACGCGTTCCCGAACATGGAATGCGCATCGCGAGCACGCTATACGCGACCCGGAACAGGAAATAAGGGATCGCGAACGGGCGGGACAAGTGAAAAACAAAATGGCCGCGCCCATAGGCGACCGCATGGGTAAGTTCGCGCCCCGAGCACGCAAACAGCGTCCCGAACACGAACAACGCGTTCCCGAGCAAGAAAACGCATCGCGAACGGGCGCGCCAAGCAGCTACGCATGCTCGCGAAGCTACGCGTAGCTCGCGTAGCGCTCCGACGTCTTCGCGTAGCTTCGCGTAGCGCGACTACGTGAACTACGCCCAGGGTTACCTATGGTACAACTCCAGATTGGATACTGGGGTACCCTTATCAGTCCCTAGTATATGGTACACATGTACCCAGGGCATAGGTACCCAAGAGGCCTCCCATGGGCTGAAGCATGTATTATGCCACCCATGAGAGGCCATGTAAAATGGAACCTCAGGTCTGCTACTGCAACCTGTGTAAGCTGGTGATTGCACCACTTACTTTAGATATAGGTTCACTATATCTATATATATCACTACACTTAAAACTTTGTAAGTCACCCCTATAGCAGACCTTAGCAATCCTGAAGGCAGGGTGCTGGGTTTGGCGTGAGAGGGTGCTCCTGCATGAGCAGAGCCCCTCTGCAGTCTTCGGAGACCATTCTCCCGGGCTGTACGTGATACTACCAGACATATCGGTAGAGGTGCATTATAACCTCGCGGTAAATGCTATCTCGAAAACGACTGCAATGAACTATGACGTGTTTGGTGTCAAACACCTTGGAATCATACCTCCACACCAGTAACTGGTGTGGGAGGTATGATTCCTCCCCTCAGAACCGAGGTTCTGAGGGTACCTAAGTCTACCGGTACCAACTTTCTCGAGCCTTACAGCACAAAATGGATGCTGCCAGCCACAGACACGAGTCGGCCCTCCTGCTGCTGAGCCAAGCTCGAGCAGGGGAAGGCAGAACAATAGGCATCCTGTCACAGGGAGATGTTACCATCTTCCAGACAGGATTTAGTGTATTGGGGCTGGGTGGGTGCACTGTCTCAGTGCCAGAAAGACTTGGTGTCCCTGTGCATAGTCCAGCTCAAACCAGTTCTAGGAGCCATTTGCTCCTGCTCTGGTGCGAAACTGGACAAAGGACATGGGAGTAGCCTCCCCCTGTCCTGTCCCTCCCCTAGGAGGGTCCCTAGAATCTGTCCAACCCTCTCCCGTTGGTATAAAAAGGGTTACCTGGCTACAGGACATTAGATTTTACGTGGAGAAGATTCTGCAAGAAGATACCACTACACTTCGACCGTCTGGACACGCTGGACTTTGCTGGACCTCCCTTGGGCTCGTCTTCGTCTTCCCTTGCCGTCCCCAGTCTCGCTAGTGTCCGTGATCCATACAGGCTCTGTGCAGGACACTGTGGACCTCCAAGACAACAGAAGAATCTCCCTTGGGGTGAAGCAGTCACTCCCCTGCAAATGCAGGCACCGTAATGCATCTGACTGGTCTGCTGATCCTGAGTTCCTGCAGACTCCGAAGGCTTCAGCAACACAAGACATAGGTTTCTGTATTTCTCTGAGGTTGAGCTGCATTCTTACCAAGTTTGAGGCAGATATCCCTCGTGGGGACCGCATAACCCGTACCCCTGTGCACCGCGTACATTTGCAGCTGCACATGCTTGTTGTCATGCAACAATTCCGTGCATCAGGTCATATGTAGCCCTGATCCCAGCACATCTTTTCTGAGAAGGACTCTGGCATCCTTGCACTCTGTGCCATCCTAGCTGGCATCCTGTGAAACTGCCTGAGGTCCCCTCGCGACTCCTGTGCCTCCGGCCTGTGGGTTCACTTGAGGGTCAACTTTGCTTTATTTGGGCTCCCCTGGTTGCTCCAGGCTTGCCCTGACTTCCCTTGCTGTGGTGAGTCTCCTGGTCCTTGCTGGGCCAGATTGACACCGAATTTGATCATCTACGTTGCTTGCCGCTGCCAAGGCTTGTTGGTGCTCCCGCCAGCCACCGACCCCTCAGCACTCGACATCCTTTGTGGGACAGTTCGTATCTGGCTCCTGGTTGTCCTAGACATCTCCTGGTCCGCACAGCTGAAGAGTCAAGATCACAGTCAACACACCTGAAGCACCTGACATCGGTGGTCATTCATCTACCGAGCCCCTGGTCACTCCAAAGTGACCCAGACTCTGTTGCCTCTGCTTTCAGGTTCTTCTCATCTAGAATCAACATTTGGATACCCCCGGACACTTTTCTTACTTCCAGCAGCAGCATTTCTTTGTCGACATCCATAGAGAACGACGAGGGTTTCCGACGCCACTTCGTACCTATGCACCCGACTCCTCTGGGATAGGTAACTCTGGTACAAGGGTACCCGCGGGTGAGGTGGCTCTCCAAACTCTTAAATTCCAGGGCTTGTCTTCGTAATCTCCTGGGAAGGGTCCTTAATCTCTAATTTTCCAACCGCGACTTTCCCATTGAATTGTACGGAGCACGCGGTCGTCTTCTCACTCTGCACCCGTCCTCTGTGGGGTCCCTACTTACTCACCTTGGGTGGTTCCTTGGGGTCCCAGCAATTCGACACCTTCTAGACTAGATCTAGTCCCGAGTCGTGGTTCTTATACCACTTATTTAGTATATGGTTTGGTCTCCCCCAGGAGCCCACTGTGTATTGTGCTACTTACGTTTGATTCTTTGCAACTGTGTTATTTGATTTGTGTTCAATCCTCATGTGGAGGATACTAGAGAGTGCTATATTTAATAAATACATATTTTTTATAACTACTTTGTGGTTTCCCTTTCATTTAACCAATACTATAAGGTTGCATTCTGGTAAATCAAGCTGCTTAACATTCCTTCAAGACTTAGCCTGATGGCTGCTCTCCATAGCTACCACTAGGATAGCTTTCTATAAAGGTTATCTTTAACCTAATCACCATAAGGGTTATTTGGACTGGTGCAAGGTGCCCACTTTAATTAGTGGACAGCATGTACCAGGCCAACTTCTCACAGCCGGGCACCGGGGACATTCTTGATCATCAGGAACAGGGTGGAACAGCGACGGAGGCCTCCGGGTCCCAAAGGAGACAGGATCTCCACCAAATTACCGCCTAGTATCTAATAGGGTCCCAGGAGATACGTGCCCTATGTGATGATATCTGTAGTATATGGGCATATGGTAATATGATGGTGGCCTAATGTGTTCACGGATGACATGCTGGGGATCCCCATATTTCACTGCCTTTTTGGGACTAATGTGTCTTACCTGGCAGCTTTGTGTCATGATGTGAATACATAGGGAGTGTTCTTTTACCAGAGGTGATTCTACCATAATGTGTGCACCTTGCTAAGAGTTACTGTGGTGCACGGTTGCTCATTATGTGTATGCCTAATGCATTCGTGCTAAGTGCACTGTTACCAGTAGTTACTGGTTGGTTTCACTACCTGTGAGTGGTGATGGTTCTGACAGTGGCCCGATTGGCCCTGTAAGTGTATATAATCCCTGTAAAGTAATACCTAGTGCTAGGTGGCTCAGTGTATATATGTGATTGTGTTCTACTGTGTTTTATGAGTAATACAAAGGCTATTTTTGATATAACCTTGTGTGGAGTTTCTTTTGTGGTGTGCCTAGTGTGTCACTGCTGTGTGAGTGTGTTGCGCAAACGCTTTACACATTGCCTCTGGGATAAGCCTGACTGCTCTTGCCAAGCTACCAAGGGGGTGAGCAGGAGTTATCTTCAACATGTAGCTCCCTTGCCCTGACTAGAGTGGTGTTTTCTACCTGGCTTAGGCGCTTGCCCTAACCAACCAGAAATCCCATTTCTAACATCCAGTGACCAGAATCTTCAGCCTCTCAGCATTGTTTGCATCGTGGCCTGCATCTTTTCGTGAGCTGCTTGAGGTCCTCTCGCGACTCCAGTGCCTCCAGCCTGTGGGTCCACTTGAGGGTCACACTTGTTTCTTTTGGACTCCCCCGATTGCTCGGGGCCTGCCCTGACTCCCCTGCTTGTGCTGAGTCCCCTGGACCTTGCTGGTCCCAACGTTGCATCTTCTCGACTTCCTGTGTGGGTTGCATTTGCCAAGGCTTGTTGATGCTCCCGCCAGACACTGACCCCTCAGCACTCGACATTCTTTGTGGGACAGCTCGTATCTGGGTACTGGTCTTCCTCAGCATCGCCTGGTCCTCACAGCTGCAGAGTCAAGGTCATCGACATCTTCCCTGAAGCACCCTACATCGGAGGGCATTCGTCTTTCAAGTCTCCTGGTCACCCCTGAGTGACATAGACTATGCGCCCTCTGCTTTCAGGTACTCCTCTTCGAGAATCCACATTTGGATTCCTCCGGACACTTTCTCCTCTTCCAGCAGCTGAAGGTGGCCCGCTTGGGGCCACCCGGGTCACTGATGACCACCTCTCAGCCTTCCGGACAAAATGAAGAGTCGGTCAGACAGTGGAGAATATAAACCAATAACTGTTTATTCGTATACAGTCAGAGGGGAGCCCCGTCTGCACAGTCTCTGGGAGTGCTACAGAGGGAACTAAAGTACGGCAAGCATAGAGATACATTATGTACATTTCATAATTGGGCAAAGACATGCCACAGTGGAATTTTCCAGGCAAATGTAACTGGACAGTGAAATACAAAAAAAAGATTTCTACTCTTGTATCTTGCACAACCTAGCACAGTCCAAGGTCATTTCACCCAGGGCCGTGATCAAACTCCGCCACCAGACAAGTGGGAGAGGACCTCTATCTAGTGAGAAAGCTTTGCGCTGGCATGAACAGTTACTCATTACCGAAACAAAACTTAACATTACAGAAACGAAACTTAGCAAAGAGCATTTCTCAGATATGGACGAGATAAGTTTTGAACAACCTAAAATGGCGCCTGCAAAGAAAATGGTGTAGCGAATGCTAACTAAAACATAACATTGCGTGAGCATTAACAGGCCTAATCTAACATGAGCTAAAAACATTTTCTATTAAGTAAAAAGGAAATACAAGAAATGATGCATAGGCAGTGTTACTATAGCAATATCAGCATATCAGAAATCAATAAAAGCATTAACATTTTAAAAAGTAAACAAGACAGAATTTTGGGCACTCCTTACAATCAACATCAGAAAGGGGAACGGCAAGGAGGGAGGAATCCTCAAATATTCCTTCATCAATATGCATTAAATCGTCAATGTTATTCTGTAACATCATAGCAGCATTTGTAACATGGGCTGCTATTTTCTGTTTGGGCATAAAAACAGAGGCACAATAGGAACAACAGAAAGGAAGACATTGAATAAGGATACAGCAAAACACCAACAGCACTATAAAGTAAATCAATTCCTTAAAAATCCAACCCCAACTACCAAAAAGGGACCAATTCCAATTCCCACTTTTCATGCCCTTGACATTTTCAATGATGTCCAGAATGTGTTGTGTTATGTTTTTTTCCAAATTCTCTATTCTCATAATACACTGATCTCCAATTAAAGCGCACACACCACTAGACTTGGCCAATATAAAATCCACTGCATATCTAGTCTGTTCCGAATACACCTGCATACTTTCCAATTGGGTAGTAATATCTCTCAAGGCTGCCACTGTAGTATTGGACAACATTTGCAATTTACATCCGAAATATTCCCTGGTTTTCTCTTCTCTGGCCATAGCCATACCACCTAGGGAAAATATGGAGGATAGGATTTACCCAAATGTGATACCATTGCTATAGCTATTTACTTCTAAATCTGTAACTCCTTCGCAAAATTCTTTTTTTTAATGTCCTTTTCACCCATCTCTTTTTCGGTTCGATATCCTTACATGGAACACCTAGAGGTAACACCATCCCAAGAGCCACATCATCAGTCCCATTATAAACGTTGGAATAAGTCCCATTGGACAAAAAATAAAACCCAGGATGTGCATATATCAGCCCCTCATAATTTACTGCTGAATACCTGGAATTCATTCCAAGTATATTTGGATCTGATTCATGCTCCAGGGAAAACGCTTGTTTGTACAAAATTGTTCCCGAACAATTCATATACAAAGAAGTGTCCGTAAAATTCACTATGGGGCAACAAGCAGCATAATAACCAGCCTTTCGGGGTACTGTTATTTCTTTATAATGCCAACCCACAAGTGTTATATTCTGCTCTTAAATTTTCAAAATTATCGCAGTATTTACTGTTTTCACAACAGGGGTAACCCTTACCCTGTGGCTTTCTGTGATATATACATGGCCCGGGATAACCAAGTCCGAACATACCCTTCACCTCTACAAAATCTGGTGGCCGGGTGTATGTGTAATTATCAAGTGACAAAGGATGTGCTGTCCGGAGGCTAGCAACAGAACCAATAGGATAACAAGCAGTCCCATTGCCAAAAAATCTTTTATGTGCTGCCTCAAACACATTATTTGTTGTAGCCCTCTTGTCTCTCCCCAGGGAAATGGGTCCGCTCATTTCAAGTGTAGGTGCACAATATACATCTTCCAAAAACCATAACACCTCCCATACTGTTATTACCAGCATTAGTAGAGCAATGACACACACAATTTTACTTCAAATGGACCAAATTACACGACGTTGACTTGGAATTATTGGCTGCTCCTCTTCAACAACTGATCGACCAAAATGATGCATAATGAAACAAAGCAAAATAACACAAAACGACAAAAGTGTAAGTGTTCCCAGTGTCCGTCAGAGCCTCACTGGGTCAGGCTCCTATCGTCCATCAATCAGTTAGCGCTCTTGAGCACCGGCGGTGGAGCTTGCTCTGTCCTAAGCCCGTCGTACCCTATCCCACGCTGATAAAGGTGGTATACTCTCAGAGTATACTTTTTTCCCTAACTAATGTTCAAACAACAAAAGCAAAGCAAATGCAGAATTTTCACAGATTCCAATCTCTCGTCGGTACCACTACTCAGTACTTGCCTACCTTGTGCAGTCCATCCCTAATCCTTTTTCTCTTTAGACTCAGTGGTCCTCGTCCGAGGACTTAAATTGTACCTGGCAGCCCCAAGCACCATTTGATCAGAGAACAGAGGCTCTTGGTTAGCTCATATTTCAGGTGGAACAGCCTCGTTCAAGACATCACCATCCTCCTTATCTGTTCGGGTCCAAATTAGTTGGGCATCACTAAAGGGCACAAACCTAGGCCCTTGCTCACACTCGACATCCCCTATTCCATCCTTGACCCACTGATCATAAGGCAATGGCAAAGGTATCCTCTTGCAATGAGTGACGTGCACCCAATGCTTCCAACCTGCAACCTTTACAGCCGTCTGGGTGACCAGTAGAACCTGTTCAGGCCCTTTCCATCTGTGCTCCAAACATTTCTTCCTCTGGAAGTTTCTGACCATCATGTAATCCCCAGGCTGGATGTTGTGGCCAGGTCCCTCAGGTTTCGGAGGTAAGGAGTCGCGCACCTGATGGTGAATAGAATGCAAACTTTCTGTCAATTGTCCAAGATAATCAAGCAACACAGGATATTCAATCTCTGAGAATTTCTTTGGACGGGGGACACCCCAGACATTCGCTGGGTGCCCGAAAACCACCTCAAACGGGGACAAGCCAGTTCTAAAATGTGCTGTAGTTCTGGTTGACAAAAGAGCTAATGGAAGAGCATCTGGCCATTGCAACCCTGTCATCACTTGAATTTTTGCCAGTTTCAGTTTGAGCGTACCATTGTACTTTTCAACAAGGCCCGCTGACTGCGGGTGATTGGCAGCATGACATTTCTGTTTAATGTGCAAAACTTCACAAATTAATTTAATCACTTTCCCATTAAAATGAGATCCGTTATCACTCCAGATAATTCGGGGCATTCCGAAACGAGGAAAGAACTCTTTAAGGAGTACTTTCGCAGTTGTAATGGCCGTATTGTCTTTAGTGGGGTAAGCCTCAACCCATTTACTGAACGTACATATAACCACTAAAACATACTTCAGATTGATGCATCGTTCCAATTCAATAAAATCCATTTGAAGGACCTCAAACGGAAAAGTAGGTGGTGCAAAATTACTGGGTGGCGTAGGGGTACCCTTCCTTGGATTATGCTTCATGCAAATCATTCAATTTTTCACCAAATGTGCAGCTGTTTTAGAAATGCTATCATTGTGCCAAACCAGAGCTAACAATTTACAAATGCCTTTTGCACTAATATGAGCTTGACCATGTGCCATAGTAACCACGGGAAGTACATATGCATCAGGAAACATCCATTTCTGATCACCAGATTTATCAATCCAACATCCTTCCTCATTTAACTGTGCTGTACTTTCCTGCCATTTTGCTAATTCCTCTATTGTGGCTTCACTTTGTATCTCCTTTACACTCTCAACTGTATCTTCAAACATAGCAATCTCGCGAACCCATCTAGCTGGACCTGCAACAAACATTCTCTACATTTTACTTCAGGCGGTGTCCTTAGCTACCTGATCTGCAAATGCATTCCCTCTACCCACATCATCGGTGACTTTCTGTGGGCACTACACTTGATTATTGCCGTTTTCTTAGTAAGTGTTAATGCGGATAATAATCGCAATATGAGGTGCCCATGCTGGATTTTAGTGCCATGGGAAGTAAGGAACCCTCTCTCTGCCCATAGTTGACCAAAATTGTGAGCAACCCCAAAGGCATACTGACTATCTGTATAAACATTGACAATCAACCCTTCACTCAATTCACAGGCTCGAATAAGGGCGACAAGTTCAGCGGCTTGAGCCGACTGATAGGGGACTTGTGATGTCTCTACCACCGTACGCAATGTAGTGATAGCATAAGCTGCAGTGGTGGTGCCATCTGGTAATTTGAAACAAGAGCCATCGACCTATAGTTCTCCTTGGGGGTCAGATAAGGGAACATCAGTCAAGTCTACCCGTCCTTTCGTCTCTTCTTCTGTTCGAAAAATACAGTCATGTTTGTCAACTACATCATTCTCAGAAGGGAGCGGCAGTAACGTGGCTGGATTCAGAGTGGCACATCTTTTGATCATAATATGCTTAGCAAACAATGTCAAATCATAAACAGTAAGACGTGCACTGGTGAGGTGCTGTGTCTTTGTCTTATTCAAAAGTGCATGGGGTACCATAACTGTGAGGTCTGTATCAAGTACAAGATCAGCCGATTGTCTGATTGAAGTGGCCACAGCCGCTACCATTCGCAGAGAGCTCGGCAGGGCCCCTGCAACAGGGTCAAGCACAGCAGAAAAATAAGCGAAAGGTCTCTGTCTATCCCCGAATTTCTGGGTCAAGACATAAAGTGCACAACCAGCCATCTCATGGACATAGAGCACAACAGGTTTCCTACAGTTAGGTGTGCCAAGCACTGGAGCCGAGCAAAGCGCAGTTTTTAATTGTTCAAAAGACTGCTGACATTCTGGCATCCAAGGCAAAGGCTCATGCACTGCTTTTGTTGTTAATGCAAGCAAAGGTTTGATTAGTAAGGAATAGTTTGGGATCCACTGGCGACAGTAAGAAGTGAAGGCACTCACATCTTTTTGGGTTTGTGGAAGGGGCATTTTAATAATAGTACTGATACGTTCTGGTGTTAACCTTCTACCCTCCTTCGATAGTAGGTGACCTAAATAGGTAACCTCTTGTCGACAATACTGAAACATCAAAAGAGAGACCTTATGTCCATGATGTGCCAAATGCAACAACAATTTCACCGTACTATCCTTACAACCTTGTTCCGTGTCGGAGGCAATCAACAGATCATCAACATACTGCTCCAATACATTACCTGGGGAAAGTGAGAGTGAATCCAACTGACTCTTTAATGCTTGACTATAGATACTAGGACTCTCAGTATAGCTTTGAGGAGCGCAACAGAATCGAAAACCTCTGCCGGCCAGTGTAAATC
The DNA here is from genome assembly GCA_963921515.1 of Calotriton arnoldi. Taxonomy (NCBI): domain Eukaryota; kingdom Metazoa; phylum Chordata; class Amphibia; order Caudata; family Salamandridae; genus Calotriton; species Calotriton arnoldi. The sequence continues at coordinate 2,102,890 of CAWUFW010001414.1, forward strand.
CAAACAAAAACCTACTGTCTGGATGTATAGGAATAGTAAAAAATGCATTCTTCAAATCAATAACAGAGAAGAACTTAGCGGTAGATGGAATCATTGTTAAAAGTGTGGTGATATCAGGAACCACCGGAAATTGCAGAACCACTATTTTATTGACCTCTCGCAAATCAATCACAAAATGATAAACATCATCAGCGGCATCTGAAGAATCCGAGTGTGCCCTTATAAGGACCAGAAGAATGGGACTATTACAGATGTTAGCAAACACAAGGAGATGATGGACGGAGTGCTGAAACTTTTCAAACACTCACCCCCAGTCACAGGTCTGGGTTGAATCCATCATCATTCTTTAGCTCACTTTGCCACCCCAGTTCAGACACAGCTATATGCAAATCAGTCTTGACCCTGTGCCTCATGGGAACAGTCCAGCCCGAACTGCCAAGCCAGGTCTTCCCTGAACCGGAAACAAGCATCCTGGGACCGGTTTCGGGCCAACAGCCCTCATCAGCCAGGCTAGCTTGAATCCAGTGGCAAAGTGAGCAAGGGACCCACGTCTGGGCATACCCTGCCAACTTAGGGCGAACAAAGCAAACACAAGGAGATGATGGACGGAGCGCTGACATTTTTCAGACACTCACGCCCAGACGTGGGTCCCGTGCTCTCCATGCCACTGGAATCAAGCTATCCTGGCTGAAGAGGGGTGAAACCCCGAAACTGGTCCTAGGATGCTTGTTTCCAGTCCAGGGAGGACCTGGCTTGGCAGTTCGGGCTGGACTGTTCCCATGAGGCACAGGGTCAAGACTGATTTGCATATGGCTGGGTTCAAACTGGAATGGCATGGTGGGCAAAAAAACGATGGATTTAGGCCCAGATCTCTGTACTGGGGTGAATGTATGACATTGTTCTGCATTCTGTCCATCAACTGTTGTTTTTGCATTTGTCACCCCGAGTGGGAGGGGTATGCCCAGACGTGGGTCCCGTGCTCTCCATGCCACTGGAGTCAAGCTATCCTGGCTGAAGAGGGGTGAAACCCCGAAACCGGTCCTAGGATGCTTGTTTCCAGTCCAGTGTGGACCTGGCTTGGCAGTTCGGGCTGGACTGTTCCCATGAGGCACAGGGTCAAGACTGATTTGCATATGGCCAGGTCTAAACAGGGGTGGCATATTGAGCAAAAGAATGATGGATTTAACCCAGATCTCTTGACTGGGGGTGAATGTTTTGATTTGTTCTGCATTCCGTCCATCAATTGTGTGTCTTTTGCTTTCTCGCCAACTGGAAGGCAGCAACGGCGACTGGAGGTGGGAGTCCTGCACCACAGGAGGAGCTGGATGAGCTGGAGGAAATGGTGGCCACAGTCATCAGTGTGGAGACGGTGGCAGGAGTCGGGGGACCGAAAACAGCTCGACATGACTGTACCCGTTCATTTGGTATAGAGAGGGGAGTTGGACAGGGTTGTGTCCATGTCCCTTTTCTGTTTACCCTACACATCAACAGTTTGGGTAATGTTTTGGCAGAAAGTTGCATGGACCACCCGCAAATCGGTCATCGTCCAATCGGCCAATCCCAGCCATCCCATATGCATATGACGCCGTCCTCATGGCCTGTACTCCCCAAGGTCTACAATGGTTACTTTCCTGCTTTGTCGATCACACGCAGGATATGGGTCTTACAGTTAATTTGGGTAAAACATTTTTAATGAACTCTGGGAGGAGAACGCCGAAGTGTTGCAAAAACCTGATTGGTGGCACAAAGATACATTTTATCTCCTTGTTTTCTTATTTGAGTATTTTGTTTGAAAGGTATGGTTCTTGGAAACAGGCTATTAACTCTAGGAAGCTATATTTTATGAACACCACCACAGCGATGTCAAATGCTGCTATTAACTTGATAAAAAGCCCCTGAATCAAATGTTAACCATCTACGAGGCCAAATGTGTCTATATGGGGTAGGAGTTTTGAGATATAGTAATATTCATCCCCTCAAACTGATAAAGAATGCCTTTTTCAGGAATCTCCTTTCAGTTCCCGAGAGCTGTTCTTCCTTTCCCTGCCACTCTGAACTTGAGGCTTCTTTCTATAATAGATACAGCCATAATTCAGCCAATTCCTTTATGGCACAAGATGTGGTCTTGCGACAATACCTTATTAAATCGCAAGGTCATCAGTGATTGTCTTAAATCATTTTCACCTCTACAAATTCCTTGGCTGAATAATATTAAACGACCGTTTCTGGATTTGGGACATGGCGAATTCTTTGACCGTCCTGACACACTATTGGGTATCAGTAGGAAGGGACCAAAAATGGTATGTTTATCTTTGTTTGCGGATTATAGATTGATCACAGAACGTATAAAACCTAGGGGCAGATTTACAAGCCCCTTGCGCTGCCAGTACGTCACTTTTTGTGACGCACTGGCAGCGCATTTCACTTCCCCATATTTACAAGGACAGGAAAAGCCACCCTGCATGGCTTTTCCTGTCCTTGTAAATACGGCCTCTTTACACGCAGCACTTTGCGTGAAAGGGGCATTCCATGGGTGCTGCTGTGGGTGTTCCTACGCAACACCCATGGAACAAGACACATTTCCAAATTTACGAGGATTCGTAAACCTGGAAATGCGTCAGTATGCTATGCCACCCCCTAGGGGTGGCATAGCGAGGCGAAACAAGGAGAAATGTTTTCATTTCTCCTCGTTTTTTCCTCTTTCAATGCGTGCTGCATTCTACAGCACGCATTGAAAGAGGAAAATGCCTGAAGTGATTGTTTTTGTGCAGGAAGGTGCTCCTTCCTGCACAAAAGCAATCTCCCCATGACGCAGGCATCCTTGCACCATGGTGCAAGGGTGCCTGCGTCGGTGCATGGCAGCTGTATGTGCGCCAGCGCAGGGAAGAGCACAGGAATGCGACATATCATTGTAAATATGTTGCATTCCTGTGCTCTGAAGGTACCGCAGCGTGGCGCAGCCAAAGGGCTTGCGGTGCCACGCTGCGGCACCTTCTTGTAAATCTGCCCCCTAGTGTTGTAAAGAATCAAATGATGTTGGTCACCTACGACATACAACCATATCTCAACTTTGTACATAATTGTCACCACAGGCTCGTTTTGACCTATTTCAGACTTGATATTTTTCACAATATGACATTTCCTATTATAAATGACTGGTCTGAAGTTTTATTTAAATTCCCTTGTGACAATCTTTCTAACCAAAGTGCCTTGCACATCCTTTTTTCTGCACATTCTACAAGGATATGAGGACGCGCTTAATATTGCCTATTTTATGAGAATTAAAAAGTGTACATTGCCCTGCCTATTTGTCTTTGCAATCTCTTTCCACTTTACCCATTTGCTGTACTGTGTCAAGCTATTTAAGGACTGTAATTCAGCTCAGGAAATCTTTGGTCATTCAGAATGATTCAGATGTGTCAAGTTTAATTTCACCATAGTGCGTTAATTGCACTAAATGATATTACACTTGCAATTTATGCTGGTTTTTCTTCTTTTTTTTAAATGTCTTAATGTATACTCATTTTTAACCATAATGTGATATAATGTACAATTTTGATGCTTTTATGATTTTTAACATTAACATTTTTTATAACTCTGATTTGATTTGAGCAAAGGCTAATTTTGGGTTTGCCCGACCCTTACCAGGGTTGTGATTGCGGTCTGACTATGGTTCACACACCAGTCCACCAACATCACAATGTTTAACAGTAGCTATTTAGGTTGAATGTGTAATATAGCTCAGAAAGCAGACATGGATGAAACTACTAGATGGTCGCTGAAGCCTGGCTGAGAGACTACTCAGGAGAGAGTCCAACCGTGTAGCATGGAACCACCATTGTGTGCAACCTGCAATGAGTCTTCACAGAAGGCATCACTGATATAGCACCGTAACGCTGTACATACCAATTGCAAGCACCAACACAGAACGCTCCTGCAGGAAGACGTCAAGGGCATCTGTAATAAGGAGCCACACAGATTTCCACAACATGCCAGTTTCACAAACCTTGGAGGGACAGCAAAAAGTATAGCTGATAAAACAATATGCACATCTGTCCGCACAGTCTACCAATTGCTTCATATTGTTAATTCACTGTGTGTTTGAGTGATTGTGCCTATCCCCTGTACACAGGTATTTTTACATCCAGCCATAGTATGTACTAGGAAGTGTATCCTTTGCAGTGTCCATGCCCATTAAGGCCTTACCTCTGGACCAAACCCCTTGGTGAATTCCTTCATTTGGGCCAAAGTATACCCAAGGTTCACACCACCACAGTTGCGAAGCACACTCAAAAGTGCATGCGTAGCACAAGAGTTTGGAATTAATTTGAAAAGGAGAGAACAAAAAAATAATGCATGTCCAAAATTGTAAATATATGTAAATTAAGTGACAAACAGAATCATAAAAAGACACAGAAAGGGGAGCATTAAAGAGAAAATTAGGTTTAGGCCAAAACTATTAATCCTTCCAAGCAGAGGTTTAGACCATGCATCTTCTCTTGATAAAACATCATGAAAAGATATGTTGTCCTTGTTCATCCATGTACAGCTGATGCTTAAAGACCCTTTCCCACTTAATGTGAACAAGGATGTTTTTCTCAACCTGCGCAGGTGTAGCTCTCCATGAATATTACAGAAAAAATCTTGTCAAAACTGAACACACCCTGACAAGAATATCCTTACACATTTAACACACCTACACATCAACAACCACACACATACCACAAGAACAAATGCACTCCAGCACACCTGGATAACAAAAATTGGTTACACAATCTGTACAAACCTTGTAACCCAAAACCATTGTACATCTGATAAACAAAAACCTGCTTCATACTTGGAGTGCTCTCCACCCCTTACACCCCAAGTCAAATGCAATGTGCAGTTATAGAGATTCACTTTTGACTAATGCAAATGATGTACCATTGTAAAATTTAAGTGCACTATAGTTAATTAATTGTGTTTTACAGAGGAGGAAAATGTTTATCCTTTTGAAAACAGTGATGAGAAATATGGATTTTGGACTTAATAGAATAAGTCAAGGCAATATACCAGTAGACAATATTAGCTTACACCAGTCAGTATTCTTTAGACTACCAACAACAACAACCAAGAATAATAGGGAAGTTGATAAAATCAAACAACAAGTAACTCACAATGAATACAGAGTTTTCCCTCATGAGGTATTAGAACATCATACCACTCTAAGACATGGAAGACATGCAGGAGATGTGGTAACTATATTGGATCTTTCCCTACACAGCTGGCAGCACTATAAAGAGATATTTATTTTCCCAAAATCTCAACTTCATGCAAAAGTGCAGACATATAAAGGCCACTGAAACCATTTGTGAGTCCACTGGTTGAAGCAATTCCTATCTGCACTGTAAAATCATATTTGGCATTGGACTAGTTGGGCAGAACTATAATTCCGCTCCCAGAGTTGGCGGAATTCGGTAACTCTATGCTACATGTGTAAGGCGAAGTTCTTGCTAAATTCCTCCATCCGGCCTGTGGCAGAATTATAATCCCATTGGTGCGTGCAAGTCTTGTGTTAGCGGGCGCTGGTGAGCTGTTCATTTATTTTACCACGTGGCCTAGTCTGCTCACAGTCCATCCAGCCAGTACTAGTCACTGGGTACATGTAACAATGATTTCTGTGGTATATGTTGCTAAACATCATTTAAGCCTCAGATAGCATTGGATTAAATAAAAAATTTGAGTTTTCTTTTTTTTTTTTTCATGTTTTTTCTGCAAAAAGTGTATTTTGGTGGGGTAATATTTGATGCCTTGGGAGGATGTGCGTTGTTGTTGTAAAGTTTCTATAGCTCACTAAATGTTAGTTTTTTGCATTGCTGAATTATTGGTAGTGTTCACTTCATTTGTTTTTCTTTCTCCATGCCATGTGGCTGGGGCCATTTAGTGTAGTAGGTGACCATAGGCCTGCATGTGTTCTTTGTTGTCCATGCCACCTTGATTGTTGTTTGACCATGTGGCCGGCAGCCATTTTGTGTAGCCAGCCAGTGTGCTTTTGCCATAGGCCTGCATGTGTTCTTTGTTGTGTCCACCATGCCTCCTTGCTTGTAGTTGTTGTTTGACCATGTGGACAGTGGTCATTTTGTGGTCAGAGGGTGCAGAGTGGAAAGAAAGGAGACGCTGCACCTTGACGAAAGTGTGACTATAGGGCAACGTTCCCACTCTGGTCCGAGTTTGGAGAAGCAATAATGAGAATCGAGTACACATCCTTAGTGTGTCTACTAAAGGAAAGTATTGCCGTAAACCTATCCCTACCATCCGGTTAATTAAACTAGGAGGGATTAGGACTGTCATTAGGGATCAGTATCCTGAAGAAGGCCAGTGACCCAGTAGGGCATTTGGAAGTGGCTGAAACATGTCAGTGCATGCAGACAAGGTAATGGAGATGTTGCTCCTCCTATATACCCATTTATCATATTTTTAACCCTTTCAAGGTTAAAATATAGGGGCAAACATGTAGACATTTTTAAACATCTTTCTTTCTGCATTAGGGTTCCCTCTTTTGAAAATATTCTTTTCTATAAAAAATATGCGCTCCACCCTGAGTGTTGGTCTGCGCCAGGGTGTGTTAGCGGCCCTATGATGAAGCATAAGACACACAGATGATGGACGGAATGGAGAGCAAATCAAACATTCACCCCAGTCAATAAATCTGGGTTAAATCCATCCTTCTTTTGCTCACCATGCACCCCAGTTTAGACCCAGCCATATGCAAATCAGTCTTGACCCTGTGCCTCATTGGAACAATCCAGCCCGAACTGCCAAGCCAGGTCCTCCCTAGACCTAAAACAAGCATCCTAGGACCAGTTTCGGGGCATCACTCCTCATCAGCCAGGCTAGCTTGAATCCAGTGGCACAGTGAGCCCGGGACCCACGTCTGGGCATGCCCGGTGCACTTAGGGCGAGAAAACAAAAGACACACAAATGATGGATGGAATGCAGAGCAAATAAAACATTCACCCCCAGTTAATAGATCTGGGCTAAATCCATCATTCTTTTGCTCACCATGCCTCCCCAGTTTAGACCCAGTCATATGCAAATCAGTCTTGACCCTGTGCCTCATTGGAACAGTCCAGCCTGAACTGCCAAGCCAGGTCCTCCCTGGACTGGAAACAAGCATCCTGGGAGTGGTTGCGGGGCATCACCCCTCATCAGCCAGCTAGCTTGAATCCAGTGGCACAGTGAGCCCGGGACCCACGTGTGGGCATGCACGGCGCACTTAGGGCGAGAAAACAAAAGACACACAGATGATGGACAGAATGCAGAGCAAATCAAACATTCACCCCCAGTCAATAGATCTGGGTTACATTCATCGTTCTTTTGCTCACCATGCCACCCCAGTTTAGACCCAGCCATATGCAAATCAGTCTTGACCCTGTGCCTCATTGGAACAGTCCAGCCCGAACTGCCAAGCCATGTCCTCCCTGGACCGGAAACAAGCATCCTGGGACCGGTTTCGGGGCATCAGCCAGGCTAGCTTGAATCCAGTGGTACAATGAGCCCAGGAGGACCCACCTCTGGGCATGCCCGGCGCACTTAGGGCGAGAAAACAAAAGACACACAGATGATGGACAGAATGCAGAGCAAATCAAACATTCACCCCCAGTCAATAGATCTGGGTTAAATCCATTGTTATTTTGCTCACCATGCCACCCCAGTTTAGACCCAGCCATATGCAAATCAGTCTTGACCCTGTGCCTCATTGGAACAGTCCAGCCCGAACTGCCAAGCCATGTCCTCCCTGGACCAGAAACAAGCATCCTGGGACCGGTTTCAGGGCATCAGCCAGGCTAGCTTGAATCCAGTGGTACAATGAGCCCAGGAGGACCCACCTCTGGGCATGCCCGGCGCACTTAGGGCGAGAAAATAAAAGACACACAGATGATGGACAGAATGCAGAGCAAATCAAACATTCACCCCCAGTCAATAGATCTGGGTTAAATCCATCGTTATTTTGCTCACCATGCCACCCCAGTTTAGACCCAGCCATATGCAAATCAGTCTTGACCCTGTGCCTCATTGGAACAGTCCAGCCCGAACTGCCAAGCCATGTCCTCCTTGGACCGGAAACAAGCATCCTGGGACCGGTTTCAGGGCATTACCCCTCATCAGCCAGGCTAGCTTGAATCCAGTTTTACAGTGAGCCTGGGACCCAAGTCTGGGCATACCTGGCACACTTAGGGCAAGAAAACAAAAGACACACAGATGATGGACGGAATGCAGAGCAAATCAAACATTCACCCCCAGTCAATAGATCTGAGTTAAATCCATTGTTCTTTTGCTCACCATGCCACCCCAGTTTAGACCCTGCCATATGCAAATCAGTCTTGACACTGTGCCTCATTGGTGCTCTCAATGCCACTGGAGTCAAGCTCACTCAGGAAGGAGACAGACTGCCGCTGCTCTCCTTGCAACACACGGACATTAAGTGCCCCGAATTTGCCAACACTCCGTGGTATTCAGTACCACTTCTCAAATGCGAGGCTCATATTGAATAGGACTTCTTCCTCCATCCGTTTCCCACACGGACGTGTTAACTGGATACACGCCTCCCTTATTGTCAGACTTCCCCACACTTACAGGGCGCCCGGCTGGGCCCGTTGTAAGTAGTACCTCCCTTTTTGCACTTCCCTTTGGTGTGTGCATTACTCCCTGGCAATACTACCGTTCTATTCCAAGTGTCCCTTTATCCATAGGTCCTGATGAGACCTCACATCTCTCAAGAGGTCGAAACGTCGTTGACATAACTACAATGCCAACTATTGTACACAGCCTCCGTCATTGTCACAGGAGACTGTGAATGTTTACTGCAAATTGATTAGTTTGGTCGCTTTTTGCTTTTCTGAATTTTTTTAAACCTTTGTATATGTCACTACCTGTCACTTTAGTTTATAGGTTTCATCTTTCACTTGGGACACTGCACACGGTTCTTTGAACCCCCATTTGTTTGGACTTGTTTAAACTTAATATACAATTACAATGTATTTTACCTACTGGGCTTCATATGTGCTTTCTTGAATACCTATACATCTTCTCCAAAAGATTGCTATTATGCTGAATCTGTACTATTGTTTTAAATACTAGGTTTATTTCTATACTAATTCCACAGCTACCACTGCCTCTTGTAATGTAATATGTACACTGGTTCCGTGTGAGCAGGGTGGTCCTTGTCTCCTTTGAACGCGACTGGAGTCAAGCTAGCCTGGCTGATGAGGGGTGAAACCCGGAAACCAGTCCTAGGATGCTTGTTTCCAGTCCAGGGAGGACCTGGCCTTGCAGTTCGGGCTGGACTGTTCCCATAGGGAGCAGGATCAAAACTGATTTGCATATGGCTGGGTTCAACCTGGAATGACATGCGGAGCAAACAAATGATGGATTTAAGCCCAGATCTCTGTACTGGGGTGAATGTATGAAATTGCTCTGCATTCTGTCCATCAATTGTTCTATTTGCATTTGTCACCCCAAGTGGGACGGGTATGCCCAGAAATGGGTACCGTGCTCTCCATGCCACTGGAGTCAAGCTAGCCTGGCTGATGAGGGGTGAAACCCCAAAACCGGTTCTGGGATGCTTGTTTCCAGTCCAGGAAGGACCTGGCCTGGCAGTTCGGGCTGGACTGTTCCCATAGGGAGCAGGATCAAAACTGATTTGCATATGGCTGAGTTCAAACTAGAATGGCATGGGGAGCAAAAAAAGGATGGATTTAGGCCCAGATCTCTGTGCTAGGGTGAATGTATGATATTGTTCTGCATTCTGTCCATCAATTGTTCTTTTTGCAATTGTCACCCTAAGTGGGACGGGTATGCCCAGACGTGGGTCCCGTGCTCTCCATGCCACTGGAGTCAAGCTAGCCTGGCTGATGAGGGGTGAAACCCCGAAACCGGTCCTAGGATGCTTGTCTCCAGTCCAGGGAGGACCTGGCCTGGCAGTTCGGGCTGGACTGTTCCCATAGGGAGCAGGATCAAGACTGATTTGCATATGGCTGAGTTCAAACTGGAATGCCATGGTGTTAGAACTGGGGGTCTCTAGTTGGCATAGGTAGGTACCTTTGTCCAAATAGGGACCCTTGCTTCTAGTCAGGGTAAGGGGGATACACGCTGTTGATAACCCCTGCTCACCCCCTTGGTAGCTTGGCACGAGCAGACAGGCTTATCCCCAAGGCAATGTGTAAAGTATTTGTACCAACACTCACAATAATATAGTGAAACCTCCACACAGTTTATTTATAAAAATATAAATTACTTTATATAGGTTAGGTAGATCAAAACGTCATAAATCCAACATACAACAAAAATAGACTTTCTTCCAGTAATGGTTCTTCTTAAAAAAAATGATTCACTGTAGCAATGTTCTCTTGTAAAATGTCCCTTTGATATAATACTGGGCGCTTGCTCTTAATAATGCTCTTAATGGCAAAGGTTTCACTTTTAGGAATCAAATGGCGGTAATCCCCTGTACTGCGCGCGAAAGCGTAATCAATTGCCACTTCTCTGTTCTGATACAAAAGAGGATGATGGACAGAACGTTTGAGCCAATCAAACACTCACCCCCAGTCAACTGATCTGGGTTTAATCCATCATCATTCTTTAGCTCACTCCACCACCCCAGTTCAGACATGGCCATATGCAAATCAGTCTGACCCTGTGCCTCATGGGAACAGTCCAGCCCGAACTGCCAAGCCATGTCTTCCCTGGACCGGAAACAAGCATCCTAGGACCGGTTTCTGGCATTTCAGCCGTCATCAGCCAGGCTTGCTTGAATCCAGTGGCAAAGTGAGCAAGAGACCCACGTCTGGGCATACCCCCGCCAACTTAGGGCGACCAAAGCGATACAAAAGAGGATGATGGACGGAACGTTTGAGCCAATCAAACACTCACCCCCAGTCAACTAATCTAGGTTTAATCCATCATCATTCTTTAGCTCACTTCACCACCCCAGTTCAGACATGGCCATATGCAAATCAGTCTGACCCTGTGCCTCATGGGAACAGTCCAGCCCGAACTGCCAAGCCATGTCTTCCCTGGACCGGAAACAAGCATCCTAGGACCGGTTTCTGGCATTTCAGCCGTCATCAGCCAGGCTTGCTTGAATCCAGTGGCAAAGTGAGCAAGGGACCAACGTCTCGGCATACCCCCGCCAACTTAGGGCGACCAAAGCGATACAAAAGAGGATGATGGACGGAACGTTTGAGCCAATCAAACACTCACCCCCAGTCAACTGATCTGGGTTTAATCCATCATCATTCTTTAGCTCACTCCACCACCCCAGTTCAGACATGGCCATATGCAAATCAGTCTGACCCTGTGCCTCATGGGAACAGTCCAGCCCGAACTGCCAAGCCATGTCTTCCCTGGACCGGAAACAAGCATCCTAGGACCGGTTTCTGGCATTTCAGCCGTCATCAGCCAGGCTTGCTTGAATCCAGTGGCAAAGTGAGCAAGGGACCCACGTCTGGGCATACCCCCGCCAGCTTAGGGCGACCAAAGCGATACAAAAGAGGATGATGGACGGAACGCTTGAGCCAATCAAACACTCACCCCCAGTCAACTGATCTGGGTTTAATCCATCATCATTCTTTAGCTCACTCCACCACTCCCAGTTCAGACATGGCCATATGCAAATCAGTCTGACCCTGTGCCTCATGGGAACAGTCCAGCCCGAACTGCCAAGCCATGTCTTCCCTGGACCGGAAACAAGCATCCTAGGACCGGTTTCTGGCATTTCAGCCGTCATCAGCCAGGCTTGCTTGAATCCAGTGGCAAAGTGAGCAAGGGACCCACGTCTGGGCATACCCCGCCAACTTAGGGCGACCAAAGCGATACAAAAGAGGATGATGGACGGAACGCTTGAGCCAATCAAACACTCACCCCCAGTCAACTGATCTGGGTTTAATCCATCATCACTACCACCACCCCAGTTCAGACATGGCCATATGCAAATCAGTCTGACCCTGTGCCTCATGGGAACAGTCCAGCCCGAACTGCCAAGCCATGTCTTCCCTGGACTGGAAACAAGCATCCTAGGACCGGTTTCTGGCATTTCAGCCGTCATCAGCCAGGCTTGCTTGAATCCAGTGGCAAAGTGAGCAAGAGACCCACGTCTGGGCATACCCCCGCCAACTTAGGGTGACCAAAGCGATACAAAAGAGGATGATGGACGGAACGCTTGAGCCAATCAAACACTCACCCCCAGTCAACTGATCTGGGTTTAATCCATCATCATTCTTTAGCTCACTTCCACCACCCCAGTTCAGACATGGCCATATGCAAATCAGTCTGACCCTGTGCCTCATGGGAACAGTCCAGCCCGAACTGCCAAGCCATGTCTTCCCTGGACCGGAAACAAGCATCCTAGGACCGGTTTCTGGCATTTCAGCCGTCATCAGCCAGGCTTGCTTGAATCCAGTGGCAAAGTGAGCAAGGGACCCACGTCTGGGCATACCCCCGCCAACTTAGGGCGACCAAAGCGATACAAAAGAGGATGATGGACGGAACGCTTGAGCCAATCAAACACTCACCCCCAGTCAACTGATCTGGGTTTAATCCATCATCATTCTTTAGCTCACTCCACCACCCCAGTTCAGACATGGCCATATGCAAATCAGTCTGACCCTGTGCCTCATGGGAACAGTCCAGCCCGAACTGCCAAGCCATGTCTTCCCTGGACCGGAAACAAGCATCCTAGGACCGGTTTCTGGCATTTCAGCCGTCATCAGCCAGGCTTGCTTGAATCCAGTGGCAAAGTGAGCAAGGGGTCTGGGCATACCCCCGCCAACTTAGGGCGACCAAAGCGATACAAAAGAGGATGATGGACGGAACGTTTGAGCCAATCAAACACTCAGCCCCAGTCAACTGATCTGGGTTTAATCCATCATCATTCTTTAGCTCACTCCACCACCCCAGTTCAGACATGGCCATATGCAAATCAGTCTGACCCTGTGCCTCATGGGAACAGTCCAGCCCGAACTGCCAAGCCATGTCTTCCCTGGACCGGAAACAAGCATCCTAGGACCGGTTTCTGGCATTTCAGCCGTCATCAGCCAGGCTTGCTTGAATCCAGTGGCAAAGTGAGCAAGGGACCCACGTCTGGGCATACCCCCGCCAACTTAGGGCGACCAAAGCGATACAAAAGAGGATGATGGACGGAACGCTTGAGCCAATCAAACACTCACCCCCAGTCAACTGATCTGGGTTTAATCCATCATCATTCTTTAGCTCACTCCACCACCCCAGTTCAGACATGGCCATATGCAAATCAGTCTGACCCTGTGCCTCATGGGAACAGTCCAGCCCGAACTGCCAAGCCATGTCTTCCCTGGACCGGAAACAAGCATCCTAGGACCGGTTTCTGGCATTTCAGCCGTCATCAGCCAGGCTTGCTTGAATCCAGTGGCAAAGTGAGCAAGGGACCCACGTCTGGGCATACCCCCGCCAACTTAGGGCGACCAAAGCGATACAAAAGAGGATGATGGACGGAACGCTTGAGCCAATCAAACACTCACCCCCAGTCAACTGATCTGGGTTTAATCCATCATCATTCTTTAGCTCACTCCACCACCCCAGTTCAGACATGGCCATATGCAAATCAGTCTGACCCTGTGCCTCATGGGAACAGTCCAGCCCGAACTGCCAAGCCATGTCTTCCTTGGACCGGAAACAAGCATCCTAGGACCGGTTTCTGGCATTTCAGCCGTCATCAGCCAGGCTTGCTTGAATCCAGTGGCAAAGTGAGCAAGGGACCCACGTCTGGGCATACCCCCGCCAACTTAGGGCGACCAAAGCGATACAAAAGAGGATGATGGACGGAACGCTTGAGCCAATCAAACACTCACCCCCAGTCAACTGATCTGGGTTTAATCCATCATCATTCTTTAGCTCACTCCACCACCCCAGTTCAGACATGGCCATATGCAAATCAGTCTGACCCTGTGCCTCATGGGAACAGTCCAGCCCGAACTGCCAAGCCATGTCTTCCCTGGACCGGAAACAAGCATCCTAGGACCGGTTTCTGGCATTTCAGCCGTCATCAGCCAGGCTTGCTTGAATCCAGTGGCAAAGTGAGCAAGGGACCCACGTCTGGGCATACCCCCGCCAACTTAGGGCGACCAAAGCGATACAAAAGAGGATGATGGACGGAACGCTTGAGCCAATCAAACACTCACCCCCAGTCAACTGATCTGGGTTTAATCCATCATCATTCTTTAGCTCACTCCACCACCCCAGTTCAGACATGGCCATATGCAAATCAGTCTGACCCTGTGCCTCATGGGAACAGTCCAGCCCGAACTGCCAAGCCATGTCTTCCTGGACCGGAAACAAGCATCCTAGGACCGGTTTCTGGCATTTCAGCCATCATCAGCCAGGCTTGCTTGAATCCAGTGGCAAAGTGAGCAAGGGACCCACGTCTGGGCATACCCCCGCCAACTTAGGGCGACCAAAGCGATACAAAAGAGGATGATGGACGGAACGTTTGAGCCAATCAAACACTCACCCCCAGTCAACTGATCTGGGTTTAATCCATCATCATTCTTTAGCTCACTCCACCACCCCAGTTCAGACATGGCCATATGCAAATCAGTCTGACCCTGTGCCTCATGGGAACAGTCCAGCCCGAACTGCCAAGCCATGTCTTCCCTGGACTGGAAACAAGCATCCTAGGACCGGTTTCTGGCATTTCAGCCGTCATCAGCCAGGCTTGCTTGAATCCAGTGGCAAAGTGAGCAAGGGACCCACGTCTGGGCATACCCCCGCCAACTTAGGGCGACCAAAGCGATACAAAAGAGGATGATGGACGGAACGCTTGAGCCAATCAAACACTCACCCCCAGTCAACTGATCTGGGTTTAATCCATCATCATTCTTTAGCTCACTCCACCACCCCAGTTCAGACATGGCCATATGCAAATCAGTCTGACCCTGTGCCTCATGGGAACAGTCCAGCCCGAACTGCCAAGCCATGTCTTCCCTGGACCGGAAACAAGCATCCTAGGACCGGTTTCTGGCATTTCAGCCGTCATCAGCCAGGCTTGCTTGAATCCAGGGGCAAAGTGAGAAAGGGACCCACGTCTGGGCATACCCCCGCCAACTTAGGGCGACCAAAGCGATACAAAAGAGGATGATGGACGGAACGTTTGAGCCAATCAAACACTCACCCCCAGTCAACTGATCTGGGTTTAATCCATCATCATTCTTTAGCTCACTCCACCACCCCAGTTCAGACATGGCCATATGCAAATCAGTCTGACCCTGTGCCTCATGGGAACAGTCCAGCCCGAACTGCCAAGCCATGTCTTCCCTGGACTGGAAACAAGCATCCTAGGACCGGTTTCTGGCATTTCAGCCGTCATCAGCCAGGCTTGCTTGAATCCAGTGGCAAAGTGAGCAAGAGACCCACGTCTGGGCATACCCCCGCCAACTTAGGGCGACCAAAGCGATACAAAAGAGGATGATGGACAGAACGTTTGAACCAATCAAACACTCACCCCCAGTCAACTGATCTGGGTTTAATCCATCATCATTCTTTAGCTCACTTCACCACCCCAGTTCAGACATGGCCATATGCAAATCAGTCTGACCCTGTGCCTCATGGGAACAGTCCAGCCCGAACTGCCAAGCCATGTCTTCCCTGGACCGGAAACAAGCATCCTAGGACCGGTTTCTGGCATTTCAGCCGTCATCAGCCAGGCTTGCTTGAATCCAGTGGCAAAGTGAGCAAGGGACCCACGTCTGGGCATACCCCCGCCAACTTAGGGCGACCAAAGCGATACAAAAGAGGATAATGGACGGAACGTTTGAGCCAATCAAACACTGACCCCCAGTCAACTGATCTGGGTTTAATCCATCATCATTCTTTAGCTCACTCCACCACCCCAGTTCAGACATGGCCATATGCAAATCAGTCTGACCCTGTGCCTCATGGGAACAGTCCAGCCCGAACTGCCAAGCCATGTCTTCCCTGGACCGGAAACAAGCATCCTAGGACCGGTTTCTGGCATTTCAGCCGTCATCAGCCAGGCTTGCTTGAATCCAGTGGCAAAGTGAGCAAGGGACCCACGTCTGGGCATACCCCCGCCAACTTAGGGCGACCAAAGCGATACAAAAGAGGATGATGGACGGAACGCTTGAGCCAATCAAACACTCACCCCCAGTCAACTGATCTGGGTTTAATCCATCATCATTCTTTAGCTCACTCCACCACCCCAGTTCAGACATGGCCATATGCAAATCAGTCTGACCCTGTGCCTCATGGGAACAGTCCAGCCCGAACTGCCAAGCCATGTCTTCCCTGGACCGGAAACAAGCATCCTAGGACCGGTTTCTGGCATTTCAGCCGTCATCAGCCAGGCTTGCTTGAATCCAGTGGCAAAGTGAGCAAGGGACCCACGTCTGGGCATACCCCCGCCAACTTAGGGCGACCAAAGCGATACAAAAGAGGATGATGGACGGAACGTTTGAGCCAATCAAACACTCACCCCCAGTCAACTGATCTGGGTTTAATCCATCATCATTCTTTAGCTCACTCCACCACCCCAGTTCAGACATGGCCATATGCAAATCAGTCTGACCCTGTGCCTCATGGGAACAGTCCAGCCCGAACTGCCAAGCCATGTCTTCCCTGGACCGGAAACAAGCATCCTAGGACCGGTTTCTGGCATTTCAGCCGTCATCAGCCAGGCTTGCTTGAATCCAGTGGCAAAGTGAGCAAGGGACCCACGTCTGGGCATACCCCCGCCAACTTAGGGCGACCAAAGCGATACAAAAGAGGATGATGGACGGAACGTTTGAGCCAATCAAACACTCACCCCCAGTCAACTGATCTGGGTTTAATCCATCATCATTCTTTAGCTCACTCCACCACCCCAGTTCAGACATGGCCATATGCAAATCAGTCTGACCCTGTGCCTCATGGGAACAGTCCAGCCCGAACTGCCAAGCCATGTCTTCCCTGGACCGGAAACAAGCATCCTAGGACCGGTTTCTGGCATTTCAGCCGTCATCAGCCAGGCTTGCTTGAATCCAGTGGCAAAGTGAGCAAGGGACCCACGTCTGGGCATACCCCCGCCAACTTAGGGCGACCAAAGCGATACAAAAGAGGATGATGGACGGAACGTTTGAGCCAATCAAACACTCACCCCCAGTCAAACGTGCTTGTTTCCGGTCCAGGGAAGACATGGCTTGGCAGTTCGGGCTGGACTGTTCCCATGAGGCACAGGGTCAGACTGATTTGCATATGGCCATGTCTGAACTGGGGTGGTGGAGTGAACTAAAGAATGATGATGGATTAAACCCAGATCAGTTGACTGGGGGTGAGTGTTTGATTGGCTCAAACGTTCCGTCCATCATCCCCTTTTGTATCGCTTTGGTCGCCCCTAAGTTGGCGGGGGTATGCCCAGACGTGGGTCCCTTGCTCACTTTGCCACTGGATTCAAGCAAGCCTGGCTGATGACGGCTGAAATGCCAGAAACCGGTCCTAGGATGCTTGTTTCCGGTCCAGGGAAGACATGGCTTGGCAGTTCGGGCTGGACTGTTCCCATGAGGCACAGGGTCAGACTGATTTGCATATGGCCATGTCTGAACTGGGGTGGTGGAGTGAGCTAAAGAATGATGATGGATTAAACCCAGATCAGTTGACTGGGGGTGAGTGTTTGATTGGCTCAAACGTTCCGTCCATCATCCCCTTTGTATCGCTTTGGTCGCCCTAAGTTGTCGGGGGTATGCCCAGACGTGGGTCCCTTGCTCACTTTGCCACTGGATTCAAGCAAGCCTGGCTGATGACGGCTGAAATGCCAGAAACCGGTCCTAGGATGCTTGTTTCCGGTCCAGGGAAGACATGGCTTGGCAGTTTGGGCTGGACTGTTCCCATGAGGCACCGGGTCAGACTGATTTGCATATGGCCATGTCTGAACTGGGGTGGTGGAGTGAACTAAAGAATGATGATGGATTAAACCCAGATCAGTTGACTGGGGGTGAGTGTTTGATTGGCTCAAACGTTCCGTCCATCATCCCCTTTTGTATCGCTTGGTCGCCCCTAAGTTGGCGGGGGTATGCCCAGACGTGGGTCCCTTGCTCACTTTGCCACTGGATTCAAGCAAGCCTGGCTGATGACGGCTGAAATGCCAGAAACCGGTCCTAGGATGCTTGTTTCCGGTCCAGGGAAGACATGGCTTGGCAGTTCGGGCTGGACTGTTCCCATGAGGCACAGGGTCAGACTGATTTGCATATGGCCATGTCTGAACTGGGGTGGTGGAGTGAGCTAAAGAATGATGATGGATTAAACCCAGATCAGTTGACTGGGGGTGAGTGTTTGATTGGCTCAAACGTTCCGTCCATCATCCCCTTTTGTATCGCTTTGGTCGCCCCTAAGTTGTCGGGGGTATGCCCAGACGTGGGTCCCTTGCTCACTTTGCCACTGGATTCAAGCAAGCCTGGCTGATGACGGCTGAAATGCCAGAAACCGGTCCTAGGATGCTTGTTTCCGGTCCAGGGAAGACATGGCTTGGCAGTTCGGGCTGGACTGTTCCCATGAGGCACAGGGTCAGACTGATTTGCATATGGCCATGTCTGAACTGGGGTGGTGGAGTGAGCTAAAGAATGATGATGGATTAAACCCAGATCAGTTGACTGGGGGTGAGTGTTTGATTGGCTCAAACGTTCCGTCAATCATCCCCTTTTGTATCACTTCTCTGTTCTGGTCAGTCTCTATGAATCACCCCCTTCAGAATGCACGAGTGCGCGCCAGCCAAACCAACTTGGAAGTCACCACAACACACGGCCGGCCGGCAGCGCGCTGATCAATTACTGCCTTGGGCACAGGCTCCAATCGTGGAACAGAGCCTGTTACCTTAGAGCGGGACGGGGCCTGGCAGTCCATGTAGGTGTCTTCCTCGAGGCAACTTCCTCTTCTGGGACGCTCCCCGGCCTCGGGCGCAGCTCTGCTCTCGTTGAGGAGCGGGGGGAAGCCTTGGTCGCTAGGAGACGCCTCACGCCTCTTCGGGACACAGCGCGGCTCCGTCGGGACAAGCCTCTTCGTTGCCGGGCAACCCTGGGCGCTGGAGCCAATTCCAGCGCGGCTCAGGGATGACGTCGACGGACTCTGGGCCAGCGGCGGTGAATGTCGGAAAGGTGCTCTCACGGCTCTTCTCCTTCGGCAGACCCGGCCTCGAGCAGACCGCTCGAGTAACGGCGGCGAATTCCCCGTAACCATACAACAATTCTGGCAATCGGGGGCCGGTGGTGACACGATACCGGCCCTCAACGCAGGGGTCTGATCACGGGCCGGCGGTGGTGAAATCAAGGCACATACAGCGATCTGGGGCAGAGCAGGCGCTCCGTAGTTCCTCAGCGACGCGCTAGTCTGCACAGAGCGCGAGGGGCACGATCCAGGGGCAGATCACGCTTGAGGCAGAGCAGACCTCACGACAGGCCCCAGCTGTGTGCCGATGAGCACACCGAGTCAGATTTCACATGGGCAGCTTCACGAAAGCACAGGCTGTGCGCAGAGACACGCGCACAGCAGCGGGAAGGGTGTGTTCTTGAGAACTTTTGTATCCCTGAGTTCCCAACAGGAGGCCAGCTCTTCTCAGGCCCTTGGAGATAGGCAGGCTTCAGAGGGGCAAAGCACACAGCACAGCTCCTCTTCAAGCAAGGGGGGGACACAGCACACAGCAGACAGTCCCTTGGTCCTCTTCCTCAGCAATCACAGCAACTGCATGTCAGCTCCCAGACACTCAGCAATGGCAGCACTTTTCCTCAGTCTTCCTGGCTGTTCTTCTTTGGCAGGGATTCCTTCTTGATCACGAAGTTCTTCCTAATCTAATTTTACAGGGGTCTCAGCCCTACTTTTATACCCCAAAAGTCTTTGTTCTTCCTGTGTGAGGGGTCCTGGACCCAGTCCAAACCAGTTCAGGGTGCATTCTGCCAGGGCACCTCTCCTTCCTTTGTGAGTGTGGGCCAGGGTCATCAGCCGCACCGCAGGAGGTGGAGCCAGCATTGTGGAAGGCAGGCACAGCCCCATTCAGACCCAGGTGCCACTCCTCCCACCACTCTACATGTAGATAGGTCTATTCAGCCTAGTGCTGACTCACCCAGCCTCCTGCAGCCCTCCCCAGCCCCTGTCACTCACAAACCAGACAGTCAATTCACAAACAGGCAGAGGCACACAGAAAGGTTGAACAAGAAAATGGCCACTTTCTAAAAGTGCTATTTCCAAACTTAGGATTCAAAAACCATCCTCGCTAAAAGATGTGTAATTAAATTCTGAGTTCAGGGGTACCAGATTCCAACTCGCTATCTTGCTGCTATGGGAAGATATGCAGGTAACCAGGTTACACAGCATTCCCCATGTTAACCTATGGGCAAGATAGCCTTTCAATAGTGAAAAACGAAATTGGCAGTATTTCACTATCAGGACATGTTACCCACACTAGTACATGTCCTACCTTTAACATACACTGCACCCTGCCCAGGGGGGTACCTTGGGCCTACCATAGGGGTGTCCAATGTGTAAGAAAAGGGAAGGGTTAGGCCTGGCAAGTGTGTACACTGGCCAGGACAACATGGCAGTTCACAAACTGCGTACAGGCACTGCAGTGGCAGGCCTGAGACATCATCTTAGGGCTACTCCTGTGGGTGGCACAATCTGTGCTGCAGGCCCACTAGTAGCATTTGAATCACCAGCCCTGGCACGCTTAGTGCACTCTACTAGGGACTTATAGGTAAAGCAAATATACCAATCATGGATAGCCAATCACAATAACATGTTAACCAGGGAGCACTTGCACTTTGGCACTGATTAGCAGTGGCAAAGTGCCCAAAAGCATCTAAACCAGCAAAAACGAATTCCAGCACAGTGTCAAAAATACGGGAGGTAGAGGCAAAAAGTCAGGGGAAACCACACCAAGGAGGCCGGGTCTAACACTTGGGGAGCAAAAAAATGATGGATTTAGGCACAGATCTCTGTACTGCGTTGAATGTATGACATTGCTCTGCATTCTGTCCATCAATTCTTCTTTTTGCATTTGTCACCCCTAGTGGGACCGGTATGCCCAGACGTGGGTACCGTGCTCTCCATGCCACTGTAGTCAAGCTAGCCTGGCCGATGAGGGGTGAAACCCCGAAACCGGTCCTAGGATGCTTGTTTCCAGTCCAGGGAGGACCTGGCCTGGCAGTTCGGGCAGGACTATTCCCATAGGGAGCAGGATCAAGACAGATTTGCATATGGCTAGGTTCAAACTGGAATGACATGGGGAGCAAGAAAAGGATGGATTTAGCCACAGATCTCTGTACTGCGGTTAATGTATGACAATGCTCTGCATTTTGTCCATCAATTCTTCTTTTTGCATTTGTCACCCCTAGTGGGACGGGTATGCCCCGACGTGGGTACCGTGCTCTCCATGCCACTGGAGTCAAGCTAGCCTGGCTGATGAGGGGTGAAACCCCGAAACCGGTCCTAGGATGCTTGTTTCCAGTCCAGGGAGGACCTGGCCTGGCAGTTCGGACTGGACTGTTCCCATAGGGAGCAGGATCAAGACTGATTTGCATATGGCTAGGTTCAAACTGGAATGGCATTATATTATATGTATATGAACAGTGTTTAATATTATATGCATTTTCTTACATTTTTCCCCTGCACCTCATTGCCTCCAATGGATTTCTCATAATACCCTAGTACACCAGCAATTTTATTTTACTATTTTTTTTTTAATTGTGTTCAAATTTAAAATTTGTTTATTTTATTTTTTATTTTGTACAATTTCCCTCCGCCCCCTGCTGCCATGGGTGCCTGTCACACACCAACTTTTTAAGGATTGTCATTGCTCATTTTCCCCTAGACCCCCTACCTAATGTAGGTGCACACCACCATTTATTTTTTAAAGATTATTCCATTTTCCCTTGGACCCCATGCCTGCCATAGGCACAAACCAGCATTCATTTTTTTAAGGAGTATTCTATTTTCAGCTGCACCCCCTCCCTGTCACAGGTGTTTCCCTTAAATGAACATAAAGCAAACAGTTACATCTGTATGTTGGTATCCTGATTGAAATATTATGTTATGGTGGTGGGGCCTGACTTTCAAATGGATGCACTAATAACTATTTGTGATAACCTCACAAATATATATTGTCTACAATATATATAATTCAAACTGCATAAAATGCCACGTTCCTCTAAATGTTTTTCTTGCTTGTTTGTTTTTAGGTGCACAAGAGACATCACCCACAGTGCTGCTAGACAGAAGGCTGGCACTAAATGAAGTGACCACAACACGTACATCCTCCTCCCTTCCACTTGTGCAGCTAGATGCCAACTGAAAAAGTTCGAAGATGGCCCCAAAGAAAGGTGCTGCCAAGAAATTGGCCCTTGAGGAGGAGACAAAGAAGCATATTGCCAGTGCAACCACTGGCATGCTGTCCCTCACCTTTTTCAGGAAACGTGGTGTGAGCAGCACTCCTGCATCAATGGCACCACCCCAAACTAAGCCCAAGGCCATGTCTCTCAGTGAGGCAGATACTGCAATCATGGCGATAAGCAGTGAGTCTGAATTGGATTTGTTTCAGACACAAACTTCTGCCCAATCACCACAGGAAACTGAGCAAAGTTGACAACAGGAGCTGCAGCCAGAAATAGTACATCTTACTGAGGTAGGAGTAGAACAGGAGGTTGAGATTCCTGCTGAGCAAGATGTACCTCTTCTTGAGCCATTAGCTTCCCGATCTCCAGCAAGAAATAGAAAGTGTACTCCACCATCTTCTCCAAGCCCTCATCTGAAGATCTGGATATGAACTGAACTCCGTCTGAGTCTGATACCTGCCATGGGAGACAAGGGAAAAGGAAAGTTCCTAAAAGCCTTAGAATTATGGAAGGGAACGAGGAGGATGCGCCAGTCATTGTCATGGAAGCTGGCTCAGAGGACACCCACATTACCCCTCCTAATCAACCTGCTCAGATGGAGGTGCCACTGGTTCCAACACCACCACCTCTGCCAGCTTCCATATTTGTAAGGTCCCAGCTGAGACATGCATCCACCAGTACCTCCGTCGAAGAATGCACTGCAGAGAGGCAATCAACGACACACCCACCTACCTCCAGTTCTTCTGCAGGCTTGGGCAGTGGCACACTAAAAAGGTTCTCCTCCCCAGTGTGGGACTTCTTTACAATTAGCAAGCAGGAGGATAACAATGCAATATGCTCAATTTGCCACGCTAGTGTTGATCGAGGTAAGCATGGTTCACATTATGGTACTGAAGGCCAAACGACACATGTGAAAAAACATCACACAATCTGGTAAGAAGAGCACCTTCAAAAAATTGCTTGTGGTGATGAGAGAGGGGCATCAGCTCTGATCACAGTATTAGGAGGTGATGAGGAAGAAGTGGATGACAGCTTCACAGCACCAAGCTGCCCTGCCCCCAGCAGAGTGCCAGCATCACCCACATCAGCAACCTCCAAATGGCACAAGACGCAGATGCAGACACCACTACATACAGTGATAATTACCCCAAAACATACATTGAGTCTACCACCTCCTCGTGCTGTCCGGAAGTTTCCAGCCACTATTAAGGGCATGTTTAAGCAGGAGGTGCTCTGTGGATGCAACCACCCAGTGGCACGTTTGTATAATTGGAAGTTAGCTAAAATTCTAGCACTGGACCTCCTCCCTTTTTCTTCTGTAGAAGTAGAGGGATTTTTAGAATTTGTGACGGCCATCTGCCCAAAATGAAAGGTTCCCAGCTGAACCTATTCTGCCAGAGTTGCTGTTCCAGCTTTCCATCACGATGTGCTGCAGTTTGTTGGACAAGCTTTTCAGAAGAGTGCTCTTCAAACTATCCACATGACTACAGACATGTGACCCAGTTGTCAAGCAACTGTCTACATGTGTATTACTGCACACTGGATCTCTTTTTTGGGGGTTAGGCAACAACTATCTGCAGGTTTCAATGCTGAAGAAAGTTTTAAGGGCATTCGGCGGAATGCAACAGTATTTATGATCGCCATAGAGAAATACCATACAGCTACAAACATCTTGGATGACTTTAACAGCAAGGAATATGTGACTCAGAGGTCTCAGAATTGGATTTGTTGCCACAGACAATGGCATTAATATAGATAAGGCCATAGCAGATGCTGGATATATCAGGGGCCTGTGTTTAGTGCATTGCATCAACCTGATTGTGCAGGACTTTCTCATAAAAGAAGACATAGAGTCTGATTTAGAACTTTGTGAATCTGATCCCACAGTCACTTTTCCTTCAGGCGGTCTGCCCGCTCAATTTAGATGCTGGTGGGTCCACAGAAGATAGTCCATCCAAGTCCCACTGTCTCTGCCAGAATTTTCCTCCCGTGTTGCCGGCATCATAGGCAAAAGCAGCTGCCGGGGGGTGTGCAGCCAATATTTCTGCCGGGCCAGTCACAATGTGCCTTCCCATCTACATAACTGTGGCGGATAAACCTCCACAGCGGGTTTGGCGCTTTTAAAAGGATATACGGTAGAAACATACCTTTTTTCTTTTTTCCACTTACCTTGCCATCATGAACCCGATCATCCAAGCTGCTGCTACTTGACCATGAAGCAAATAACCCAATTGTTGTCAGAATCAAAGGTTAGGTTCTTTTTTACTTGTTGTCTTTCGAATTGTCTGTTCGCATTTGCTCTGAACTCATGAATTTTTACATTTCCCTTACAAGCATTTTTTCTAATGTGTAATACATATGAGGGTGTAATGTTGTCATTTAAGAAATTTAAAGAATCACACCTGAATTAACTCTTTTTTTCAAATTTGGTGCAAGCTTCTATCATGATAATGGACACTTACACAAAATTTGACATTAATCAAAATTCATAATGTCTTCACAAAGGCGTGTTTAAATTTTTTTAAACTATCAAATTATAAACATAAGCATTACACATTTTTTGAATAATTTAAATTTTATATAATGTAGTAATTGCATTACACAGGGTAAACCAATTTTAGTTCTAAAGCTAAATCTTTTTTTAAATGTATTTATGTAACATTTCCCCTTGTCTAGGGCATTTTCTGTATATTATTAAAAAAAATTAAGGTTTAATGCATATTTGTTTATTTTTTCACTTATTAAGTTAAAATAAACACACCTGTATTAAAACTTAAAAATAAGCATTTCAATATTTTTATATGGTGTGAGTGTTCATTATCATGATGATTGCTTTCATCAAAATATTTATGGCCATTATATATTTTTTTCTAATGTTTGGACTTTACAAATATGCAATTAAAAAAATCTTTTGTATTGTCTGTTATAAATGTAAGTAAGAATGCGTATTTCACATTTTAATCATAAACATTTTTAATAATCAATGAATTGTAAATGAATAATAATCTTAGGACAAAGTTTGTAAAATTAAATGTATTTATTTATAATTGAGATAATTCTCTGATGAACTTTTTTTCAATAAAAAAAAGAAAAAATGAACAAGAAACAGAGAAAGCAAAAAAAAAAAAACTTCACTGAAAAAGTTCTCATGAACAATGTTCTGCTGCAGTGGAATGGCAAAGGGTCATGTTATGAAATGGAGTGTGTTTCATAGTGTGGTATACAGGTGAAAACAATTCAGGTGTGTGATGCTAGCATCCATCCAAAAGCCACAGGAATAGTACAATGTTAAACTTGTCCCGCAACAGAATCCCTCCATCAGGAATCTGCTGCTAGGACAATGCCAGCACAACTGAGAAATCTAAATAGACTCAGTGCAATACCACCACCTTGCTGGTGACGGATTAATGTTAGCCAGAAGAGGAGTCCGATGGTCGATGAAGGTGAGCCGCTAACACAACTAAAAATACTGTGTTAAATCGAATGGAGGATCAGCATCAGCCAGCCCACATCTAAATAGGGCCGGCGGGAATCCATCAGCTTCACAGAGAACTTGTAAACGCCACAATGGAGGCACAAGGGGAATCGTACCAAGATCTAAATCCGGCCCATAGTCAGCATTATAATGGTCACCTGCAGAAAACTTTGCACTCATTTCAGTCATTCTTTTAAAGCCGGGAAGTGGTTAAGGATCATTCAGAGTACCAGTTAAAGATCTCAAACAGGAGGTGCCAACACGATTGAACTCAACTTAGTACATGTTGCAGCTTCTGTTTTAGCAGTACAGACCATTGATTGACTATGTCCTTCAAAGAGGTGGGGATGCAACTGGGAAAAGAATGAGGTGCACAAATGGGGCCTAGTCAAATGCTTGAAACAAATGCTACTTCCTTTTGAGGTCTTCACATAGGAAATCAGCAAGCAGGAGAGTACAATGGGGCAACCTATCCCACTGTTGCATCTGGTACAGGAGCAGTTACAAAAGGTGTCGCAAAGGTACGCCGGAGTGTAGCAAGAAGTGTATCAGTTAGTTGAGAGTTTAATTCTTTGCTGTTAATCCAAGGATGAAAAGAGACATTGTGTCCTCCATAAAGTACATCTGTGCCACTGTTAGAATGCAAGTGCCAGCAACGATTGTACCTGTTGCTTCTGTTGTTTCTCCTTCCATGGTTTTTCATCCTCGGATGCCTTTGAATGTTGAGACGCCAGTACGTGGGTTTGAGGATAGGGACTGGACGAAATTCAAGGAGCGAATAGGCCCATTAGTGCGATCTGGGGTAGGGGATGAAGAGAAACAAGTAATAGCTGATCAGGCTGCGCGATCGGCTCATAATGCGATTTATAGTGTAGAGGATGTTTGGGAAGTCATGCAAGATTTTGAACATTTAAGCATATGTCTGCTACATTGATTTGTCTTTGGCAGAAGCACATTGGGACAGAAGCGCCTCAAATTTTATTTGCTATTTGAGATCGCGTATATGCTACTGATTTGGAGCCAGGCCAGGTATTTGGGAATGTTAAAACTTTAGTTGCCTATAGGGGTAGACTACATGAAAGGATTCCTACTCAGATAACTCAGTTTCCGATGCGGGAGGTCCATCCCATATAACACCCAGAAATACCTGAGTTGACAGATCAACACGGTACGGTCACTAGACGGGCCGTGGCTGCTCGTTTTCAGGAGCAATGGGTTTATACTCCATGGAAAAGGAGTGAGGTTTTAGCCCTTAAGGCTCATTTGTCTGACCCTAGGAAAAATCCTACAGCTTATTATAAAGATTTAACAGAGGCTGCCTCTTCTATTGTAATGACTCTTGCTGATATTGAAATGCTTTTTGGTCTCCTTGTTCTGGTTGATGTCTGGAGACAGGTACGTATGTACCTGTCTCCAGACATCAACCAGAACAAGGAGACCAAAAAGCATTTCAATATCAGCAAGATCATGTCAAGATCATGTCACAGAGCTGGGTGGTACGTTGGATGTGATTAAAGGATGGGATCAGGAAAGGAAGCCAGGTGATAAACCCCAAGCCGAGATACTAGCTTTACCAGGTCGTATTATTACATACATACATTCCCTTATTCCACCTAAGAAGGTGAGTTGGGACAAATTGACAGCTAGTCGACAGAAGAAGGATGAAAGTGTGTCTGATTTCTTTACTCAGTTTGAAGATACGTTTTTGGACTATAGTGGGCATGATATGTCTATTGAGGGAGGAGTTCGATTGTTTGTTGACAGATTTGTTTCTAACCTTCTTCCTGAATTTGCGACTCGCTTACAGGCATCTGTGAGTACTTGGTCCACCTCTTCCCCCTCTGTTATATTGAATATGGCTCAGTACTCTGAACATCAAGATCAGGAGGAAAAGGATAGGACGGATAAGAAACTCAGGGATTTAAAGACGAAGGTGTTGTTGCAGCAAGCGTTTAGGGGAAATAGTAGGGGACGGGGTGGTCCTTCTGGACAGCTTCCACGTACTGGTTAACAGCCTTCAACGACACCTTTAGGGCCAAATCAGTGTGTGTATTGTAAGGAAGAGGGTCATTGGCGTAGCCAGTGCCCTGTGCTTTTGCAGAAAGTTGCAGCTCCTTGAGGGCGTGGTTCTGGTGGGAGAGGTCGTGGAACAGAGAGAGATCAGAATGTAACGGTTTCGCAGGATCATTCTGATAATAATTACTTCGATGACCCTCGTATTGGCCAGTATTATCATGACGATTACGATATGGATGAGTTGACAGGTATGTCCTATAGTTAGGACAGCCAGGGACAGGGAGAGGGACCTGTTCAGATACCTGTAGATCAGCGTGGTCCTTATTAACCCTGGGCAAAGCACTACGCTACGCTCGCGTAGTTTGTGCTACTTCGCACAACGCGAATTGCACGTAGCACAGTGCAAACACGCGTAGCGTAGCGTAGTGCAGCGGTGATTTTTTGCTTGCTCGCGGTCCTCAACGTCAAGTTGGCGACCGCGAGCAAGCAAATGACATCCCGGCGAGACTTTTTCTCGTTCGCGATCAGCAACATCAAGTTGCCGATCGCGAGCGTGGAAAATAAACCTCCCGGCCGAGATTCTCAACGCGGGAGGTCAGGTTTCTCATTGCGAGTGGTCACGTATGCTCACGACAACTCGCGATGAGAAACTACCAGTCCGCGTTGAGAAAGCTGCCGCTCGAGTAAAAATCTACTCGAGCGGCAGTAAAAGACAGCTCGCACTGTGCAAGATGCCGTTTTCAATGATTGCACAGTGCGGACAAGCATCCGGCACTGTGCAATCATTGTGAACAGTGCACTACGCAGTTCGCGTAGTGCTACGCGTAGTTCGCGTAGTGCGAACTGCACTTTGTGTAGCTTCGCGTAGCGCTACTTCGCGAACTACGCCCAGGCTTAGTCCTTATGTCACAGTGGATTTGCAAGGCTCGACTAAGGAATTTTTGGTGGATACAGGTGCAACGAGGAGTTCTGTTTCCCGACATATGGTCCCTGGGGTAGCCCTGTCTAGCCACAATAATGTTTCGGTAGGTTTTTCAGGTGTACTGCTTGTAAGCCTCATTTCACGCCCCCATGCATAGACTGTTGGTCCTTTTTCTGTGGAATCTTCGTTTTTCTTGACATCTAATTGTGGAGAGAATTTGCTAGGTTTGGATTTGTTGAAGAAGTTGCATCCTGCTATCTATTGCTCTCCTGCGGGGGTCTATATTACTATGGGTCCGGATGTGAGTACTAAACAGTGTTTGTCTCAGGATGCACCCCTTCCAGCTGAATTTGCTGATGTCCCACCCACTTTATGGGCCACAGGTGACACAGATGTAGGACTGTTGCATATACCACCAGTTTCTATACAGGTTAAAGAGAATGCTGTTTTGCCCCGCATCCCCCAGTATAAGATACCGCAGGCGGGAGAACAGGCTCTTCTTCAGATTATTCAGGATTTGATACAAAAGGGAGTAGTTGAGGAAACGTCTGGCAATATTTGTAATAGTCCTATTCTTCCGATTCTTAAAAGGGCACCCTCAGGCTCCTCTGAGGACACTGATGATGTTTATCGTTTTGTGATTGATCTGCGCGAGGTTCATAAAATAGTGGCTCCACAGTTCCCGGTGGTTCCTGATATTACTGCGTTTTTGACGATGATTCCTTCTACCGCGAAATTTTCTCTGGTATTGATTTGAAAAATGCTTTCTTCAGCATTCCTATCCACCCAGACAGTAGATATTTGTTTGGGCTCACACTGGCGGGTAGGAGTTTTAGATTCTGTCGCGCTCCTCAGGGCTATACAGAGAGTCCTAGGGCCAGATGTACGACCATTGTGATTTGCGACTCGCAAATTGCGACAAATTGCGAGTCGCAATTTGCGAGTCGCAAATTACAATGTACAACAGTGTCTGAGACACTGTTTGCGATTCCCAAAGGGGTCGCAAATTGCATGCCTCATCAATATTCATGAGGCACTCGCAATTTGTGACCCCATTGGGAATGGCTGGCCCTCCCAGGGATGGTGGCCTGCTGGGCTCAGCAGACCTCCGTGTCTGGGACTGCTTTTAAATAAAGCAGTTTTTTTAAAATGCAGCCCGTTTTCCTTAAAGGAACAAGCATTTGCAATGCAATCGGTCTCGCATTTGGGACCTTATAAGTGTTTAGCGATGCAGCACATTATCGCACAGTACTGCAACATAGCTTCACTCACATGTATTTTTAGCACAATGATATCCCCAGGTGATGGTAATCACCACAATATAGGGAAGACCCAACGACTTCCGGTGATTATTATATATATATATTTTTTTTAGTCACAGAAGCACAAGTAAAAGCAGTAAAGTAATTAATAATGGCATCAGCCACTAAACAGGATTAACGGCTGTCTAATAGGCAAAATGCTGATTTTGGAGGATAGCTGGAATCAGCCACAATCAGCAGGCACAGGCAGGACAGAGGCAGCACACACAGGCAGTAAGGTTAGAAGATACAGGCAGGGCAAAGTTAGCACGGCCGACAGGCACAGGCAGTACGGAGAGCAGGCACTTGTGGCAGAGTGAGCAGGCACTGAGAAGGCACGGGCAGCAGAGTCCACAGGCACAAGCAGCAGGCTGAGTTGGCAGGGTAGGCAGTCGGCGCAGGCAGCGCACTGGCAGCCGAGGTGAAGCTGAAGCATCAGCTCCCCTGCACTGCAGCTCGCCTGGCCCTCCTGATGTCAGATGTGTGGGCAGACCGGAGTCCTCGCGCAGTCCCACGTACTGGAGAGTGGGAGGTGGCCAATCAGGGGCAGACGCTGAGCAGGCACCGTGCGCACGAGGAAAGGAACAGCCTCGGGGAGAGGGGGTGTCTGTGAGATGGGGATGATGCAGAGATGCCGGGGCTCCTACACACAGAGCTCTCGCCCCACTCCGCAGCATCACGTCCCATCTGTTCCTCACGAATCGCAACAACGCCGGGAGGAAGGAACACAGAAATTCAATTTATTACAAAGCTTCTACCCCAGCGAGTGACGGCAGGCCATGGCTGCACACTGACTGACTGATCGTGACCTACCTGCTATCTCAAATCGACTTTAAACCAGTCACCTCTTGCTGCCTGCGCTAAGTAGACTATTCTAGTAGCCATTGCAGTGTCTCGCCTTCTGGTGCATATGGGCATCCCAGCATACTGTGATAGAGTTGTCTGCCACACATTTGCAGATGTAAACACAAACTCCTCCAGCCCCCCCCAGTGACACATTGTCTGCCCTCCAGACACTTTCAAATGGAAGCTCAAGAGTGCGCTCTGGGCGCAGCACAAGCTGGTTCCGGAGTAGCAACACTCCGACATCAGGGTGAACGAGGCTTCATTGGAAATCCAGGCCTGCCTCTGCAGAGTATTCATTTTACGCCAAAAGAAACAAGCATTTGCAATGCAATAGGACTCACATTTACGCGAGACCTATTGCATTGCATCACGGACAATGGGAGGGGGGAAGCATGGACAGCAGGAGTGCGGGCGGGGGGAGGTGGGAGAAGGGGTCGAGAAGGCACGGACAAAGCAGTGCTCACAGTCTAAATAACATGTACCGTACTGTGTAACATTCAAAGTAAAGGGGTCAGTAGCCATGGGAGGGTACAAATGATGACATGGCCATAACAAGGAGGGACTAACAAGCCTTCTAATCAATCAGAAGGAAGCATTTACGAAAGACAATGACACGAGCCAATTAAAAACATGGGCGGAAAGTGGGCGGAGCTTCCACTCCATACTCCATTACTGCATGCCTCGCAAAGCGAGCAGCGCATGCGCGCTGCCGCTGTAGGCTCGACCTAAAAATAAATTGCGACTCGCTAAATAGGGGTTGTACATGGCCCTGTAGGATTTTACATGCGCAAACGGGTCGCAAACCCGTTTCTGCATGCAAAAACAGTTCGTACAACTGGCCCCTAGTATTTATAGTCACTCATTAAAGGGTCAATTGGATTCACTTTCGCTCCCACCTGGTAATGTATTAGTGCAGTATGTTGCTGACCTCCTTATGGCTTCTGATACGGAACAAGGTTGCAAAGATAGCACGATGACATTGTTACTACATTTGGCTCATTATGGACATAAAGTTTCCCTTTCAAAATTTCAGTATTGTCGACAGGAGGTCACCTATTTAGGTTACCTACTGTTGAAGGAGGGTAGGAGATTGACCCCTGAGCGCGTTAGTACCATTGTTAAAATGCCCATTCCACAAACTCAGAAAGATGTGCGCGCTTTTATAGGTATCACTTCCTTCTGTCCGCAGTGGATACCTAACTATTCCCTACTAATCAAACCTTTGCTTGCATTAACAACAAAAGAAGTGCATCAGCCTTTGCCTTGGACGCCCGAATGTCAGCAGTCTTTTGAGCAATTGAAAACTGCACTTTGTTCGGCTCCAGTACTTGGCACACCTGACTATGGCAAATCATTTGTGCTCTATGTCCATGAGATGGCTGGTTGGCGCTTTGCGTCCTAACAGAAATATTTGGGGATAAGCAACAGCTGTGTGCTTATTTCTCATCTGTGTTTGATCCCGTCGCAAGGGCCCTCCCGAGTTGTTTGAGAGCGGTTGCGGCCACTTCAATCAGACAATCGGCTGGACTCATACTTGATACTGACCTCACGGTTATGGTACCCCATGCTATGGATACACTTTTGAATAAGACAAAGACACAGCACCTCACCAGTGCACGTCTTACCGGTTACGAATTGACCCTCTTTGCTAAGCATATTACAATCAAAAGATTTGCTACTCTGAATCCAGCCACGTTACCCACCCTCCCTTCTGAGAATGATGCAGTTGATAAACATGATTGTATTTTGCTGGACGAAAAAAGAGATGAAGGGACAGGTAGACTTGACTGATGTTCCCTTATCTGACCCCTAAGGAGAAGTATATGTCGATGGCACTTGTTTTAAGTTACCAGATGGCACCACAACGGCAGCTTATGCTGTCACTACGCTACGCACAGTGGTAGATACCTCACGGGTCCCCTATCAGTCAGCTCAAGCTGCTGAGCTTGTTGCTCTTATTCGAGCTTGCAAATTGAGCAAGGGACTGGTTGTCAACATCTATACTGACAGCCAGTATGCCTTCGGGGTCGCGCATAATTTTGGGCAACTCTGGGCAGAGAGGGGGTTCCTTAATTCTCATGGCACCAAGATTCAGCATGGGCACCTCATATTGAGGCTTTTGTCCGCTTTAACGTTCCCCAAGAAATTGGCTAATATTAAATGTAGTGCCCACAGGAAGGTTACTGATGATCTGGGTAGAGGAAATGCTTTTGCAGATCAGACAGCTAAGGAAACAGCCCGAACAAAGATGAAACGTATACTTGTAGCAGGTCCGGCTAGGTGGGTTCCAGAAGTTGTCATGTTTGAGAATACCCTTGAAAGTGTAAAGGAGATACAGAGTGAAGCCACAATGCAAGAATTAGCGGTATGGCAAGAGAGTACAGCATAGTTGGATGAGGAAGGATGTTGGATTGATAAATCAGGGAAACAGAGATGGATGTTGCAAGATGCATATGTTCTTCCTGTGGTTACTATGGCACATGGTCCAGCTCATATTAGTGCAAAAGGCATTTGTAACTTGTTAGACCCTGTATGGCAGAATGACAATATTTCTAAGACAGCTGCGCATTTGGTGAAATATTGTATGGTCTGTATGATGCATAATCCAGGGAAGGGTACCCCGACACCACCTGGTAATTTTGCACCACCCACTTTTCCTTTTGCGGTCCTTCAAATGGACTATATTGAATTACAGAGATGTAACAATCTTAAGTATGTTTTGGTGGTTGTATGTGCATTCAGTAAATGGGTTGAGGCTTACCCTACTAAAGATAATACAGCCATTACGACTGCAAAGGTACTCCTGAAGGAGTTCTTTCCTCGTTTCGGCTTGCCCTGAATTATCTGGAGTGATAACGGAAGTCATTTTAATGCGAAAGTGATTCAATTGATTTGTGAGGGTCTTCATGTGAAGCAGAAATTCCATGCTGCTAATCATCCGCAGTCAGCGGGTTTGGTTGAGAAGTACAATGGTACTCTCAAACTGAAATTAGCAAAAATACAGGAGACCACAGGGTTAAAGTGGCTGGATGCTTTACCATTAGCTCTTTTATCAACAAGAACGACAGCACATTCTAGGATAGTATTGTCTCCTTACGAGGGCGTGTTTGGGCGCCCGGCAAATGTCTGGGGCGTCCAACGTCCTCGTAAGTTCTCAGATATTGGGTACCCTGTATTGCTCGATTATCTTGGCCAGTTACCAGAAAGTTTACATTCTATTCATCAACAGGTGCAAGAGTCCCTGCCTTCCACTTCAGAGGGACCCGGCCATGATATCCAGCCCGGCGACTACATCCTGTTACATAATTTTCAGAGGAAGAAATGTTTGGAGACGCGCTGGAAGGGTCCTGAGCAGGTTTTATTGGTAACACGTACTGCTGTGAAGGTTGTTGGTCTTAAGAACTGGGTGCACGCGACCCACATGTCAGAGGATTCCTTTACCCTTACCCTATGACCAGTGGGTCAAGGATGGAGTTGGGGACTCGGAGTGTGAACAGGTGCCCCTATTTGTCCCCTTTAGTGATGCCCAGCTAACGTGGACGCAGACAGATAAAGAGAATGAGGATGTGTTAAACAGTGCTGTTCCACCGGAAATACGAGCTATCCAGGAGCCTTTGTTCACTGATCACACGGTGCCTGGGGCTACCAGGTACAATTTGCACCCTCGGCTGAGGGAAATTGCATCTAAGGAGAAAAGAGAGTAGGGATGGACTGCGTAAGATAGGTTGTACTGAGTTATAGTACCAACGGAAATTAGTTGAGCTTAGTGGAGGATTTCTGCTTACTTTATTTTAGTTGTTTGAACATTAGATAGGGAAAGACTGAAGTATATCTTGAAGGTATACCATCTTGATCGATGTGGGATATGAGCTTAGGACAGAGCAAGCTCCACTGCCGGTGCTCAAGAGTGCCAACGTATTGATGGACAATAGGAGCCTGTACCAGTGAGGCTCTGACGGACACTGGGAACTTGTATATTTTCCTTATATTTCGATCCCCTCTTCATTATCCGTTATGCATCCTTTTGGTAGACAGGTTGCCGAGGAAGAGCAGCCAGTGATTCTTGTTGCTCAGCATAATATGGTGTGGACCCGCAAACAGAAAATAACATGTGTTCTTTTAGTGGTTTTGTTGATAATAATAATATTGTGTGGGGTGTCGTGGGTTTTGGAAAATGATCAGAATGTACCTTCACGTAATAAGGGTAAGGTTATTCCTCCGACAAGAAAGAAAGGGACAGCCTGAGTAACATAGTTCTAGATACACACCAGAGATATTTTGGAGAAGGGACAGCTTGCTACCCCACTGAATACGCTACTATTTTGTGGACTGCATATCCATTATCACTTGTAAATTATACATATACTCGTCCACCGCAGTTTACAGAAGTGAAGGGAGTTTTTGGTTTCGGCTATCCAGGACCTTGTTTATATTACAGAAAGCCACTGGGAATGTGATAACATTACATATTGCGACAATTTTTACATGGAAGAACAGAATGTTACACTGGTGGGTTGACATTACAAGGAATTGGTAGTCACCCAAGAAGTGGGTTACTATCCCGCTTGTTGCCCTATTGTGAATAGTACGGACACTTCTTTGTATATCAACTGTTCTGAAATAGTGTTGTATAAAAATACAATGCCCTTGGTGAATGACAAAGATCCGAGTACTTTTGGAATGAACACTAGATATGCTGCGGTAGATTACGAAGGACCAATCTATGCGCACCCGGGGTTCTACTTTTTGTCTAACTGTACCTATTGTAATGTTCATAACGGTACTGATGATGTAGCTCTTGGGATGGTGTTGCCCTTAGCTGTGCCTTGAAAATATGATAAGCCTAATGTCCGCTGGGTTAAAAGGGCCTTGACCAAAGAATATTGTGAGGGAGTGGCCGATATAGAAGTCAATAATTATAGTAACAGCATCACTTTTGGATACATCCTTTCTTCTATTTTCACTTTGGGTGGTACCTCTATGGCTCGGGGTGAGAAATCTAGAGAATATTTTGGGTGTAAGTTACAAATTTTATCCAATACTACAGTGGCAGCTTTATGCGACATCACCACTCAGTTGGAAAGTATGCGGATATGTTCTGAACAGACTAGAGACGCAGTTGATTTTATCTTAGCCAAGAGTGGTGGTCTATGCGTGGTAGTGGGAGACCAGTGCGTGGTCAGGATCAAAAATATGGAAAAGAATATTACCAAGCATATTCTAGACATTCTCGAGAATGTCAAGAGAATGGAGAGTGGAAATTGGGGTTGGTCTCTTTTTGCTAGTTGGGGCTGGATTCTTGAAAAGGGGATTTACCTGACTCTGGTATTAGTGCTTTGCTGTGCTCTTATTCAGTGTCTTCCTTTCCGTTGCTCTTATTGTACCACCATTCTCACCCCTAAATGGAAAATATCAATTCATGATACCAACGCTGCAATCATGGTATAGAAAGAGATAGATGACCTCATGAACATAGATGAGGGAGTTTCGAGACTTCTTCCCTCCTTACAGTTTCCCTCCCGATACTGAGAACATGGAATGTTCATAAGGATTTATTGTTATTATTGTTTATGGTTTCCAGTTTTTCTGGTTTTCTGTTCTTTTTGTTGTTGTTAGAAAATGTTTTAGCTCATGCTAAAAGGAGGGTCTGTTAGAATAGAAATGTTTACGTTTGCGCATTGTCCTGTGTAAGTTAGCATTTGCTGCGCCATTTTCTTTCTAGGCGCCATTTTAGGCTGTTCGAAACTAAGTTAGTTGAATTCCGGGAAATACTTCATTATAAGTTTTGTTTCCTGCCATGAAGGTCTGTTCCTGTGATGAGTACACTGTTCCTATTATCTCATACTTTTCTCACTAGATAGAGGCCCTCTCCCACTTGTCTGGTGGCGGGCTCCGAATGGAACAACCTTTGGCTTTGTAACATTGTGTAATATATGAACGCTGAAACCATTTTTTCTGTATTCCACTGTTTAGCTGCACCTGCCTGGAAAATTCCATAGTGTGCGTGTTTTAGCCCAGTTACGAAATGTACATAATGTATCTTTATGCTTGTCAAATTTAGTCCCCTTTGCAGCACTCCTAGAGACTGGGCAGACCGGGCTCCGCTCTGAGTGTATATGAATAAACAGTTATTGGTTTGTATTCCCTACTGTCTGACTGACTCTTCATTTGGTATGGAAGGCTGAGAGGTGGTCATTAGTGACCCGAGTGACCCTAATAGGGCCACTTCCTTCACCAAAATACTGGTACAAAAAACTACTGACCACTTTCATTGCTTTTTTAGAATGGGATGTGTCACTCTACAAGATGTGTAATTGTTCATGAAGCGAGAGACCTGGAAGAAGATCAGCTAAATGTTAGAGTCCCGGGCAGGGGTTCTGTCATACATCCTCCATCCTCCGAGTCCAGAGAGGGCAGTGCTGTTGACTCAGAGCAGCCAACACCAGCAATATCAACAATGGCAACAACAGCATCAGCAACAGAAGATTTTAAACCAACCTCTGCAATGGCTTGGTTTCAAGTGGCAGGGCTTAAGTCAAGTGCAGATGTGAAGGCAACAGAGGTCGAACAAGTGGCAGCACTAATGACCATTCAGAGGATGGTTCAGGACTATCTGGATAATCCAAAAGAAGTCTACATGAACCAAAACCCATTGGTTCATTGGTATGGGAAGATGTGCCAATGGCCAGAGCTTAGCAGGCTGGCAATAAAGTATCTGACTTGTCCGCTAGTCAGTGTGTTTGTTGAGAATGTGTTCAGTGCAGATGGTGCAGTTATCACATTAAAAAGGACCAGTCTCTCACCTCAAAATATGGAGAGATTGACCATGAATAAAATGAACCGAACACTTCATACCACACAATTACACTGTTCCTGATATACCACAGAAGGAGGAGGAGGATGAGGGTGATTGGTCAGACTCAAGTGCGTTAGCTGACCAACTTCTGGACCAATCACCTGAGTTTGAGGACAAACTCTACATCCCTGACTGAGTAGGCCACCATAAAACTTTCAGATTATTGTCGAACGAACTGCTTTGCCAAAAACAAAATCATTATAGCTAGAGGGGCAGTATATATTTTGTTTGTTTCTGACTTATGCAGCCCCACCATTTAGACACATGTATGGCCGGATGGGAGCTGCACCAGTGTGCAGTGAAGAAGCCTCCCCATTCTCTTCAAGGACATTGGATACAATGCCTGCCTCTGTCCCATGCCTATCCTTCTTTTTTTTACCCTAACAGGACTGCTCCATTAAAGATCATTTAATTTTACAAGACTGACAATGTGTTTCTTTTTTCATGGAAAAAGAGGAGATACAATACGACAATTGTATACCGCCGTGTTTGGATTGGAACATGTAACTATTGCACCAATTAGTAATATATATATTGTGTGTATAAGCAATGATTGATGAATCATGTGGTGGCAGACAGTGAGGGAGGGTGTTCAACTAACTTGTAAACTTGATTTGCCATCTTTGGGGGATGGTGGGTGATTTTGTCCTAAGAATGATTGACCCTTTCACATTTAGCTAGATTTACTTGCATGGTTCACTCCTTGCTGTAGTTTGTTTGCTGCTTCTTCAAAGACCAGACCAGTTAGTTTAGTTATCAAATACAAATCGACATAGAAAGACTAGAATACTCCTTAACATAACCAGTACCCTAAAACCCCACCTGAGGTACGATATCATCACACAGCTATTAGACATCCTGGTAGAGCAGAACTTAAGAAAACATAATTCTGCCTATGGGTAGATTCTACTCACATGCCCTCCTATACTTACAGGCCCTCCCTCTCAACTTACAAATTCCCAACATCAAGTGGAGCAGTAGTTTAAGCAAGAGTTTTTCCTTGGTGAATTAGAGTGACATGAAATAGAAACTCTTTTTCTTTTTATTCTTTACCCTCGTCTACTCTTTTCCCACACGTTTTGCTCAGTAGTCCTGGCGTTTTTTACATTAACCAACCAGACCCTGCCAATAGAAATACCCATAATTGCACTTCACAGCTGCACATATGTGCGAGAGGGGAGATGCAGGTATTTATCCAAATATGCGCCAACGATTGTATGCCTGGCTTTGCATAGAGAACGAGCCCCTGTCCTCTCTGTATCAGCGCCCAGCAAGTAAGCTAGGCGTGGCCCAAAACAAAAGTGAGGCGTGGTACAGGCACTCGATTCTCGTTGCATCACGGTGGACCCAGCCGTGACTGAGGGATATTTAGCACGTCCCCATACTTCACTGCATGCAGGAGATCTGAGCCGAAGGTAGGTACCAAGATGGGACGGGATCCTCGACGAAGTAAGTCTTTGAACATTTAACGCAGTACGCTGACAAGTCTATCAGCATTTTTCTGTAGCACAACACCTCTAACGGGGCTGCTTCCATGCCCCACTTTACCTAATACCCCGTTTTTACCCAATTTCTTTTATGGAGTTTGACTACAGGGCTGCCCACTCTAGCCCCCGTGAGAACATCTGTCCCATTTGCTTTGGGTAAGTGGCCCCCTTTAAGTTACTTTAAGAAGCATGCTTCCAGAGACTTGCCTGGCTTCTCTCACCTTCTCATTATTACTCACCTTCACCTTGTGATATCACATGGTAGGCAGTTGTTTGCATGAAAGATTGTTGCAACCTCACAAGGGGCCTGATTCACAGAACTAACTTATGTCAAAAACGTAAAGTTAGTACTTTTTGGTATTCACAGAATACACTTACTCATTTTGGTATTCACAGAATGCACTTACTCCTTTTGCCGGAATCTCCACAACCGGCCGGAATCTCCACAACCGGCCGGAATCTCCACCATCGGGCCGGAATCTCCACCTCCGGGCCGGAATCTCCACTTCCGGGCCAAAATCTCCACCACCGGGCCGGAATCTCCGGCCCGAGTGCGGACATAAAGTTAGTATGAGTAAGTGCATTCTGTGAATACCAAAATGAGTAAGTGCATTCTGTGAATACCAAAATGAGTAAGTGCATTCTGTGAATACCAAAATGAGTAAGTGTATTCTGTGAATACCAAAAAGTACTAACTTTACGTTATTGACGTAAGTTAGTTCTGTGAATCAGGCCCAAGATGTTTTGGTATGTAATTGTGAACCAAGCGGATATATATTATAAAACACATCCAGCTGTTCCACTCATCATAGGTGTTAACAACATTAAGTGTTTGTTTGCTATTTCCACTTGTGTGTATGTGATCACAAGCAAGTAGATGTCTCATCACATACACCCACATTGTCATGCAACCTTGCATGCATTATTGGAACCAATTGTTATAGACACCATTTCAGGTGCACTGCACCTAGGTTTTAAATGCATGAGCTTTCTATACATCTGACTTGCTATATTGTATATTATATCTTCTTTTACAGATAATACCCAACAGCGGCAAGTATATAAAAAATCTCATGCATGCAAGTTGCATACCTACTTTAGAAACCACACGTTAGACACGACAATAGGGGAGTGACCTCTTTACTAACCCACACTGACGAAAGCCCAGGACCTCCCATAGGCCAGAAGAACAGGGCTGAAACATGTTGATGTTATGGGGTCATAAGACCATTGCATCCTTACAGTCTCATAGTATCCTATTTTTAACCTTCCCACCCACCCCACTAATAAAGGATTCCTTTGGTGTGGGCTAGGAATTTTGTCTTTAAAGTTACGCCCCCTTACAAATCGTCTTCATAAGAGCTCCTTGAAACACGGTTGAGCCCATCCTGACCTTTAGGAGTCAGGGTGAACCAGATGATGAAGCATGCCACTACTAGAGTGGGTGAGGGTTATATAAAGAAAAGGGTTTCTTTTCACTTCCCTTCCCACCCTATAGCGGGTGTGTAATTTTTCAGCGTATCACTGGTCCTACTTACTAGAACTACCTATCCCTGCCTCTGCTGGGACTCCTCCCCCTCCAACCTCTTCCTGGACCTCTTCATACTTTCCTGCCATGCTGCATTGTCATGGAAACTGCTGGTATAGTGTACAAATGAGAGCTAACACAACATTGAGGGGGGAGGGGTTCATGACCATGGCCACTCTCTCGTTTTTACTGTTTGAGCATGAGCAAGAAAGCATTCTTATTTCTCAACAAACACGTGTGGTGAATAATAGCTTACTTGGGCCTGCACTCTTAGACTTACAGTACCACAAAACATATAAGGGGAGAGGGAAAGCTTACTAAAAAGCAGAATAAATCTACAGACAGGAGGAAGTAAGCTATAGAAAGATGAAATATAGAAAAAAGGAAAGTGCAGGGATAGGATAACAAGAATTTAACAAACATTAGTTTGAGGAGACAGTATAAAAAAGGGCAAAATTATCCAAAGAGTAGGGAGAGGCAAAAGTTAGGGAAATCATAATAACAGCACTTACTGGGGCCAGCAGAACCATTGGCGCTGGTTGTAGTGATTCCAGCTGCCACGGCACTGGTGGTGGCAACCTCTTCACCCAGCTGTGATGCCTGCTTGCCCTCGGGTGCTGATGTAAGAAATAAAGAAGATTACAAAAAGATAAGTGGTACAGTTGATCTCTCCAAAAATATTTTGATAGGCAGACACAGCAGTAGCATTGTACTTTTCTAAATCAGATCACCTAATGACTTATTCCTAATTTCCTACACCTAAGTCTTATTCCTAATTTCCTAAACTACATTTTGAACTATTAATGCATTGCAACAAATGATCTTTGCTTCTCTACCCCCTTTGATGGGGCAACTCAGTCTCCCTTTT
Source organism: Calotriton arnoldi (assembly GCA_963921515.1). Lineage (NCBI taxonomy): Eukaryota > Metazoa > Chordata > Amphibia > Caudata > Salamandridae > Calotriton > Calotriton arnoldi. Next base: position 2,144,571 of record CAWUFW010001414.1, read on the forward strand.
CAATGCATACTACACATCACTGGGAGATTAGGTCTGTATGAGCTACATAAAGAAAGGCACAGAGAACACTAACTCCATAATATACTACTATCTTAGTGACATGACAGAGAAGTCTTCATCACTTCTTAAATATTTACCCCAAACGAGCCCCACAAGTATGAGTAGGTAGCACCAAGCACCTGGCTAGCTCAAGCTGAATCAGATATTATTTGTGAAGTAAACTTCACTTACCTCCGAGTGTGAACAGCATGCTATTTGGAAAAAATATATTAGCATTTTTAGAAAACAAAAAAGAATTGCTCACTGAGCCCCGCAATCTCGACACCCAGCATGTTGAGCAGGTCCTGCTCACGATCTATTAGGTCTGCCAAGCGGTGCGTACGCTGCTGGGTCATGCGCTGCACCCCAGAGCTACGGTGCATTCATCGGCACACTTTCACCCACACCAGCTGGTGCTTGTGCAGGACTTACCCTCTAACAAGGCCTGCCGCCTGCTGCCAGCATGAAGGGGAGGTCTCACTGCTCAAAAAGACCAAGCACAACCACCTCTGTCTCAGTAAAAATGGGGCAGGGCTGCAACCCTAAGCTGCGCCGGTGAACACAAGGTGTGTGACTTGCATTTGCCACCGCACTTGCACTGCCACGTTCTGCCTGCTCTGCCATGGTGCTGGTTAAAGAAAAAAAGAAGCAGGACAAAAGCTAACAACAAAGCAGAAAGGAAGAACATAAGGAAGTGGAAGAAAGGTGAAAGAAAAAGAACAAAAAGTCATGAAAAAGTTAAAAAAGACAAAAATGAAAATACACACACAGAAAGACACACACTGATAAAAAAATGTAAATGAGGAGCGAATGAGAAGAATCGAAAGAGGAAAGGTTCAGACTGAGAGAAAGACCCAGCACCATGTACAGAACAGCAGAGCATGCAGGTAAAACAAAATGGCTGCACACACGCGGACTCCGTTTGTGCCATTTGCACTGATTTTTCAGCGCAAAATGCGCTACTGGCCTGAAAAAGCAGAGCAAACAGGCGGACGAGCATTCTACCACCCATTCGCAGAGTTCTGCGGAATCCCATGGAGTTTTTTTCGAACTCCACAGAATTCTATGGAGCAAAACGCTGCAAGTCCCGCCCAAGCCTACAAATAATGCTGGAGGGCAATACAATTTGGCCAGCAGAACCTAAAGGTTGTGATTCCATGACAATAGGATCATGTTGGTCTAACAATTGTATCAAATCTGAGGCAGCCATTACTGATAAGCCCACCTCTTCACCACTCCCCTCAGGAAATCAGGCTGTATGCGAGACAGGAGTGAGTAGCAATAGCAGAGAGGCCTTTGCTGCTCCTCGTCCATCAAAAAATTATGAAAACCTCATCAAGTGTCCTTAAGTCCAACTAAGAAATCCAACCTGGCGTTCCCTCATCGGCAGAAAAGCTTGTTGTTTTGCAGGTACGCTAGGACGGTTAAAGCACAGCGGCCATCTTGCATCGCGCTACTGTTTCCGAGAAATCAACCCTGGCATCCCCTAATTTTTACTGCATTAATCACACACTTGCTTAGAGTTCTTAATATCAATGTTGACGATTTGTGTGATGGTAGCAGGATCAAAGGGCATGTGATACAATGTCTGGGAAAGATTGTTGTCAATAATCACTTCCACTGGCGTTTTGGTGGATCAACGTCCATGTTGAAATCTGGCAAAATCAATGCACAACAGTTCATTAATGTTGAATAGGTTCACACACCAGCCAGTTGGAATTGCTTTCTGGAGCTAACAAGTAGCTATGTGCAGCAGGGTAAAAGTTGGTGTATTGATCCCTCTGGCACTTATGTAGCCTTGATTGCCGGCTGCTTGGAACATGACGTATCTCTGAAAAACAATGTTGGTTAGAGGGGTGCAATTTGTTTTAAAGAAGGGGCGTCTTCTAATTTTGTTATAATCTTTTAGTGGTGGGCAGAGCTTACAGAGTTGCACTCCGCGGAATTCCGCGGAGTTGCAAAAAAACTCAGTGGCATTCCACAGATTTCGGCTCCACCCTATCTAATGTATATAGAGTAGGGCTTGTAGGCAAGTTTACATTTATTTATTTTTATTTTATTTTGAAGGTTTTATATAGCGCGGACAAGACCCTTGCGGGTATCAGAGCGCTATACAACAAATAATGGCAATAGAGGAAATAGACATATACAAACAAACTATTATTGGTTATATTAGTTCAAACAATGGTAACTGTTCCAGCATCGCAAATATCTTCAGCCTGCATCTAATAGTTCAAGTGAATTTGGCCAGGAGAATCGATTTAACTTCATTTTTAAAGGATGCCGCGTGAGGGTTCTGTCTTGTTTTTGGGGGTAAGGCATTCCAAATCCTAGGGGCCATTCCTGAGAAGGAGCGGTTATAAGTTTTATTTTTGGTAAATTGTTGTGGTTTCAGTAGAAGGTTATAAGAACTCCTGTTGGTTCTGTTACCACCCGATGGTACTAGTTTCTCTGCAAGGTATCGTGGTGTTTTGTGATGCAATGCCTTGTGTGTCATACAGGCAATTTTCAAATGGATTCTGGCATCAAAGGGTAGCCAGTTAAGGGCACGCAAGTCAGGGGAGATGTGACAGTTTCTTTTGGAGCCTGTAATTAGTCTGGCTGCTGCGTTGATTGATGCTCTTAGTGGGGCTGTCGTTGTTCTGGGAAGGCCGCAGAGAGCGACACTCCCATATTCCACTCTGGGGATTACTAGAGTTTGGACTGCTGTTTAAAGTCATTTGCGGGTATGAAGGGTTTCAGTCTTCTTAAGGTGTTCATTTGAAAATTTGCTCCTTTAGTTGCTGCGCTGATGTGCTTCTGCATATTTAGCTTATTATCCAGAGTTATGCCTAGCGATTTGGCAGAATCGATCATGAGCGGTTGGCCGTCGAGTGCTGTTAGGTGCTTCATCCATTCCATGATGGTGGTTGTTTGGTGGGGGGTGCTATTAGGAGGAATTCTGTTTTTAGGGTGTTTAATTTTAAGTGGTTATTTGCCAACCAGGTCTGCATTTTTTGGAGCGTTGAGTTGAGGGACTTGATGTCCTCAAGTGAGTGTACCTTAATGTAGAGTTGTGTGTCGTCTGCATACATGTGGTATTGGACCTTTGAAGAGTTGAGAAGCTCAGTGAGTGGTTCCATGAACAAGTTGAAGAGAGTCGGGGAGAGGGAAGATCCTTGGGGTACTCCTAAAGTGACAGGAGTAGGTTTGGATAGAGATTGATTGGTCTTGAATCTTTGTGTTCTGTTTTGAAGGAAAGAAGTGAACCAGTTGAGAACCGTTCCCAATAGACCCATTCTATGTTTCAGTAGGTCTAATAGATTGTCGTGTTTGATGGTATCGAAGGCGGAGGATAGGTCCAGTAGGATTAGTAAACAGGCTTTGTTTTGGTCCAGTATTTTTAAGGCGTCGTCTATTATGTGGGTCAGGGCGGATTCGGTACTGTGCCCTGATCGAAAGCCAGATTGGAATTTATCGAGCAGGTTGAAGTGATCAATGTGGTAGGTAAGTTGCGTGTGAACACATTTTCCTAGTAATTTGGCCAGGGTAGGGATGTTGGATATAGGACGATAGTTATTTAGGTCTGCTGGGTCAGCCGATGGTTTCTTTAATGTGGGAGAAACCTGACCAGCTTTGAGGATATCTGGGATGGTTCCTTGTAGCAGAGAGGTGTTTATAATCCTGGTCCATAGAGGCACTAACGTCGGTATGAAGTCTTTTAGGAGGGATGCTGGGAGTGGGTCAGAGAAGTGATTGGAGGGATTTAAGGCCGTAAGCGTTTTTAGAATAGTTTCTTCGCTGTAGAGGTTGAATGAGGACCAGTCTGCGTTGTTTTTGAGGTCGAGCTTTGTGGAACAACTAAGCGGGTTCCTGAGGGGGGTCCTTGAGGCGATCATGTGAGGGTTGGTGAGGGCTGATAGGTCATTCAGTAGGTCTGTCTTTATGTTTTCAGTTTTTGTTGTGAAATATGATGCGAATGCCTCGCCGTTGGGGAGTGTTTCTGAAATTAACTTGAGGTGAGTGGGAGACACCTTTAGATTGCGCTTTGATTATTTCCAAAAGTCTTTTGGGGCGATTCTTTGATTGGTTCAATTGATTGCTAATGAAGTCGATTTTTGAACGTCTGATTTTTCTGTAATAGGCGTTTCTCGTGCTTCTGAGTAATTTGAGGTGAGGAGAGGAAGGTGCTGCTCTCCATTGACGTTCAATTGTTCTTAGTGCTCTTCTGTCTTCATTTAACCTACCGTCATACCATGGGTTTGATTCTTTGTTGGAGATACTTTTCAATTGTAGTGGAGCTAAATTGTCTAATAATATGTTCATAGATTGGAAGTAGTGATTGGTCAGATTGTGTACGTCATGTAAACTGTCAGGTGGGGGTGTTAGGATAGGGCTAGCGGTTGCAAGTGAGGTAGGATTGACGTTTTTTAGGTCTCTCTTCCAGATTTTCGTTCTCTTGGGTTGGACATAGAGTGGTTTAACTGCTTCATTGATATGGAAAGTGATGTTGTGATGGTCGGACCAGTCACAAGGGAGGATTGATTCCAGCTGGGTGGAGTCCGCTTTGGAGATTACTAGATCTAGGATTGATCCTTTTTCATGTGTGGGGCTGTCACAAATTTGGGATAAGTTAAGGTCAGTCAAGAAAGCTTTGAGGCTATTGACCTCCGGGTCGTCAGGGTCATTCCAGTGGAGGTTGAAGTCCCCTAGGAATATCTGCGTGTTCTGGTGTCCTGCATTTGTGGCTAGGATATCCATTATGTGTTCAATAAAGGTAAGGTTGTTTCCTGGTGGATGGTAAAGTGAGTGAAGTGAGCATATTGGGTTGTTATTATTACAGATTTCTAGACATAAGTATTCACAGGATGAGAAAACCGGGGAGATGAGACGTTTTACGGAGAGGTAGTTCCGGTGTATGCAGGCAATACCACCTCCAAGCCTATCAATTCTATCTAGTCTTGTGATGTGATAGTTAGGGGGGACTAGTATGTCTAGGATGGGCAAGGATGAATCGTTAAGCCAATTTTCTGTTAAAATTGTGAGGTCAGGTTCGTTGGTTAGTATGAGGTCAGCTATATCAGCGGCATGACGTGCGGCCGACCTACAGTTTAGTAGGATACATTTTAGCCTGGCCTTGGTAGGTATAGTGTTGGGGTCTTGTAGGATGGGAACTCTCTTGAGGTTTTTTTCAACGATACCTCTGGTAATGTGTCTCGTGGCTCTATCGGGGCTGGGAGGGATGGATTGGATAGAGGACAGGATCAGTGTGTTGTCCGTGTGCGCAGAGAGGGGGGGTGGAGTTGGGGGCTCGTAGGAATGTAGTAGAGAGGTTAGATCTTGCGGTGATAGTGGGTTTTTATTCTGAACGGGCGGGATAAGGCATTAGGGTCAGGTACTGTTTTCCATCTAGGGGTTTCTGTAACGTGGAGCTAGCGTGTGATTGTTGGAAGAATTTCGCGTGTGGTTTTGGTTGTATCAGGATCAGGTCATGAAGAGTTTGGATGTCTTCTTTAATTTGTTGTAGAGCTCGTAATATCTCCTCGAGTCTAGGGTCAGGAGCCAGAGTTAACGTATTCCTCGCCCGGTCTGTAGGTAGGTGAGGGAGGGTTACTAGACTGTGTTCGTGGGGCGAAAAGTGAAGTGGTCCGATGAATGGCTGTTTTTAGTGTGGTGATCCAAGGTAAGGGGGAAGTAGAGAAGGGGTGTGAAGGGGTAATGTTGTGTGCTGTAGGGGAGAGACGGTGAGGTTCGACATGAGGGGGGAGGGGGCCTGTAGGAGCGCTGGCTGATCGGATGTACAAGTGTAGGGGGAGATTGGGGCCGAGTTTGTAGTGGAGATGCTGGGCATAGCGAGAGAGGTGGGGTGGGTTGAGTTGTGTAATGTGTAGGAGAGGGAATGGATGCGGGATGGGAAGGCTGGAGGAGAGGGGACGCTCGTGTGCGGAGTGTTAGGCATAGAGGAAGTGGTAGTGGTGCTGGGGGAGGAGTAGGCCTTAGGGAGATGTATGTCATACAGTGGGGGTCAATTGGGGTGGGGGCGGGTGTATGTACACAATGGGAGCTGGAAGGAGGAGGACTAGTGGGGGAGTCAGGTGGCTGGTCGGGCTGAGTGCAGGGAGAGTGGTATGCTGGGGAGGTGGGAAGGGGTCTAACAACCTTCTCTTTGAAGTGCGGAAAGATGTTATCCAGTAAGTTCAGGTTCTGGTCTGAGGCTTGCATGAGGATGATTCCATTATGATATATGGTGAATGTTGCTGCCGCTTTATAGAACAGGGAGGGATGATGGATAGTATAAGCCCATGTGGTGTTTTCTTAGTGGATGCAATCGAGAATAAGGCGAGAAAGGCTTTCCGCCATTGGGCCCTTCTCTTGGTATAGAAGATGATGCCATTTGTTATATGCCCTTTATAGTTTGAGAAATAGGTGTCAGAAATTGGCATTTCTGGGTGAGATTTTAATAGACTATGTTTGAAACTTTTTGCCGCTTTTTTTGTAAGGTTAGGGGGGTATTTAATGGAGTATGTGTGCAGGCCTGTTAGCTCCATGTTGTAGGTATAGTCTTTATTGAGAGTGAGATAAAGGGTCAGAGAATAGAAAAAAAAAGGTAGAATCACTTGTGAAGTAATTTTTTTTTGGGGGGGGTGGGGGTCAGAGAGTGTGAGAGGTGGAGAGAATTGTTGCGCTGAAGAGGAACTTGGGTAGGGGTGGGAGGGTCAGACGTATGAGAGGTAGAGAGAATTGATGCCTTGAAGAGGAGCTTAGATAGAGGGGACTAGTTAAGAGTTTGAGTAAATGTCGAAGTAGGTGGTCGAGTTCGTTTTAGTATTCAGAGTAAATCTTACTGACTTAGAGCATAGTGGTTGTCAGAAAATGTGGCCATATCTACCTCTCCGTGAGTTGGTGGTTTAGGTAATCCAAGGGGTGGGGTCAGGGGTATGCTATAGTTTAGATATATCTAATAGAAAAGCCGTTCCAAGATGGCTGCTTGTTTGACCAGTGATGGTTTGGTTCAAGTGTGCAGTCCTATCGCTCTTTCCATGAGACTGCCTCTCTCGGTAAAGTCCTCTGTCTCTTTCCATAGGTTGCAGTTGTTGGTCCTTTGTTTCTTTTTAGTATTGTGTAGAGCGAGGTAGTCCTATTTCTTTATTCATGTCTATTTAGTTAATTAGTTAACATACTTTTTGTTTCTAAAAGGGCAGAGCACGATCACTCGTCTCAGTAGCAGATGACGAGAAATAACCTCCTCGTCAGAGACGGGAAACAACCATTACAACAAAAATATTGCAATGCATTCCATTTGAACGCATGCCATCACAACGCAAGTACCATCACATCGCAATGCCATTACAATGCAGGGCATTACAACTCACATGCCTTTACCACACGTGCCTTTACAACGAATTTCATTGTAAAGGCATGAATGGTAAAGGCAATTGTGTTTCACATGTGAGTATAAGGTAAGTATAGGGTGAGTTTGGGTTTTGGGGTGTAGGGGTAATTTTAGGGTTCATGGTGGGTATGGGTTTTGGGGTGCCAAGGGTAATTTTAGGGTTCAGGGTGTGTATCGGTTTTGGGGTGCTAAGGGTAATTTTAGTTTTAAGGTGGGTATGGGTTTTGGGGCACAAGGGTAATTTTAGGGTTCAGGGTGTGTATGGGTTTTGGGGTGCCAGGGGTAATTTTAGGGTTCAGGGTGGGTATGGTTTTTGGGGTGTCAAGGGTAATTTTAGGGTTCAGGGGGTATGGGTTTTGGGGTGCCAAAGATAATTTTAGGGTTCAGGCTGGGTGTGGGTTTTGGGGTGCAAATGGTAATTTTAGGGTTCAGGGTGGGTATGGGTTTTGGGGTGCCAAGGGTAATTTTAGGTTTTAGGGTGGGTATGGGTTTTGGGGTGCAAAGGATAAATTTAAGGTTCAGGGTGGTAATGGGTTGTGGGGTGCCAAGGGTAATTTTAAATTTTAGGGTGTGTATGGGTTTTGGGGTGCAAGGGTAATTTTAGGGTTCAGGGTGGATTTGGGTTTTGGATTGCCAAGGGTAACTTTAGGGTTCAGGGTGGGTATGGGTTTTGGGGTAGGAAGGGTAATTTTAGGGTTTAGGAGGTATGGGTATTGGGGTGGTAAGGGTCATTTTATGATCTTAAGGAGGTATGGCTATTGGTGTATTAAAGGTACTTTTGGGGTTTTAGGGGGTATTAAAAAATACACGCATATATATATATATATATATATAAAAATATCTATGTATATAAATATTTACATATAAATAAATAAATAAATAAATATATATATATATATATATATATATATATATATATATATATATATATATTATATTATCTACTGGCGGTCGCCAGTAGATAGTTATAGTTACAACCTATTATCCATAGGAAATCCGTGACATTCTATTTGAAATCACTCTCTTGCCGGTTGACGTATCTTCGCAAAATTTTCAAACTTTGTGGCCCGCTCCGGTCCGCTCCTACCCTGAAAGTCTCGGGGGATTCGTCAAGCGGGGGCCGAGAAAAAGGGGGTCCCAAAACGCGTTTTCCCCATGCAATTTTCCATAGGAAACTTTAGACACGGCTACAGCCCGAACTGCTGAACGGAATTACACCAAATTTGGCAAAGAGGTAGTTCTTGGTTCAGAAAGAACCCTTTTTGTTAAATGGTGTAAATCCGTTCAGTAGTTGCTGAGAAAATCAAAAGTAAAAAGATAGTGATATCTATGGCCGAGTAGGGTCCGCGTACCCTCCCGATCACGAGCTGCATGTTAATTGGCTGTCAGCTGGCTGTCAACATTCCGATTCAGGAAATGTTGGCAGCCATTTTATCCTCGGTAGAACCGAGGGACAGAAGCTAAGTGCGCAAAGCGCACAAAGGGAGCAGGGTAGAAACACCCTGACCCCTAGGTTGCTCAGGGGTCCCACAAGGACCCCTGGGCAAAAAGCGAAAAACGTTTTTAAAAATCGGCAGGATGCGCTCAGGGTGCGCGAATCCTGCCGGAGAAAAATCGAAGCGTGGTCTCCGCGCTCGATTGTATTTTGCCCCCGGGTGGCCCAAGTCCCGGGGGCATGGTGGGGGGTTAATTTTATGTGTGGGCGGCCTCAAAGGGCCCCCAAGCCCCGGGACCGCCACCCCCGGGGCTTTATTGCAAAAATAGTGTGGGAGGGCTCTTCTGCCCTCCCGCAGCCCCGAGGACCGCCACCCCCGGGGCTTCTTTTTAAATTTGAATAAGGTGTGGGGGGCTCCAGCCCCCACACGCCCGAGGACCACCACCTCCCCGGGGCACTTATAAAATAAATGTGGGGGTCCATTACGGACCCCCAGAGCCCGGGGACCACCACCTCCCCGGGGCTGTGCAATTTAAGGGAGGGGGCCGCGTGGCCCCCTCCTGGAGCCCTTGATGGCCCTGAGGACCGCCACCCCCAGGGCCGGCTCCTGCAGTGTCCCGGGGTGCCTACCCCGGGACACTGTAGTTTGCTATGGCAGGACGGGAGCCTCGCGGCTCCCGTCCTGCCATAGCAAGCTGCTTTGGATATTGGAAGAGAGAGCAGGGAAACCTGCTCTCTCTTCCAATATCCAAAGCACATTGCTTTCCACATGGGGAGCAGCATGTTAGCTGCTCCCCATGTGTAAAGCAATGCCGGCTCCCGTAGGACACGGGAGCCGAGCGGGACTGTGGGGGTTTGGGGACCCCCACAGTCCCCAGCGAGAGGCCAGCCCCGGGGGATGGGGTCCCCGGGGCAAGTAGTGGCCCGGGAGGGGGGCCACGCGGCCCCCCTCCCCAAAACAAAAATAAATTAAAAAAAAACGGAAAGGCCGGCCCCGGGGGATGGGGTCCCCGGGGCCATAAATGGCCTGAGGAGGGGGGCCACGCAGCCCCCTCCAAAGAAAAAAAAAAAAACGAGGCCATGCCCCGGGGATGGGGTCCCGGGGCCAATACAGGCCCAGGGAAGGGGAGCCACGCGGCCCCCTTACCGTTTTTTTTAAAAATATTTAATTAAAAAGGGGTAAGGCCCTGGGGGATGGGGTCCCCAGGGCATAAAAACTGGAAAAAGGAAGGGGGCCACAGAGCCCCCTTCAGGGGACAAAAAGTTTTTTTTTTTTTTTTTAAACGCTCGGGCCCGCAGGCCCCGCCCCTTCCTTCACCACTCTACAAGAGCTCTCAGGACTGCATTGATTCCACATTCCAAATGGAATCTTCACTCATGATGCTTTTTGAAAATTCAGCTGTGTCATCTGTGCAGCCACTGAGCAAACCATCTTGTACTACCTGAGGAAGGCGGAAGCTGAAACGTTGTAGTTGAAATATATTTTTGTTCTTTGGTGAATCTATCTGTTTGAGTCACTTCTTTCTTGGATATTTTATTTCTTTGTGACTCATTGTATCCTTTGGGATCCAGATTTTTGCCCTGGCTGGCTGTTGTTTTCTTGTGATCCTCCATCTTCAAGTATATATATATATATATATATATTCCGCTCCAATGTCCACCTGGGCGCTCGCAGCACTCTTGCGACGGGTGCAGACCAAATGGAGGTGGGTCCATTTAAAATTAAAGCTCCTGTCTTCATAAGAAAACGCTGCACTCACGGGGTAAGTTCCACTCTTTAATCAGCGAGGACGCGTTTCGGCGTTCTGCCTTCTTCTGCTCGCTTTAAATCAAACAGTAAACAGCATATGCATGATTGTGCTTTTAAACTAGTAGATAGATTCCCATTGGGCGCAGCAGATAAAGGGAGGGAAGGGATAGGTCTATCCTGTACCAATCACATTCTCCCTCCGTTGTTATTACGGCAAACCTCTTGGGAAATGCTCCGGGAGTGAGAGTGTCAATACTCAAACAGTCTAGATGGCAAATTCCGCTATTCCAGATTGTACCACGGCATGGGCACTCCCAAAGCAAAACAGTCCATTCGCCGTTTACTGCCGCCAGATCAGTTCAAAGTACCTCATGCTGCTGCCAAGATGATTGTCTCAGGGAGCCCCTCGTCAACCACATGGTTCCTTGATATGTAGCGCAGGGGTCGGTAAATATCCGTGTCCCCACCAGCCTGTATGGCTGGCGACTACGTCGACGCTGACACCATGATACCTTCGTGGCGGTGCAAGGCGCCTTACAATACTCCGCTCCAATGTCCACCTAGGCGCTCGCAGCACTCTTGCGACGGGTGCAGACCAAATGGAGGTGGGTCCATTTAAAATTAAAGCTCCTGTCTTCATAAGAAAACGCTGCACTCACGGGGTAAGTTCCACTCTTTAATCAGCGAGGACACGTTTCGGCGTTCTGCCTTCTTCTGCTCGCTTCAAATCAAACAGTAAACAGCATATGCATGATTGTGCTTTTAAACTAGTAGAGCCATTCAGGCTGGTGGGGACACAGATATTTACCGACCCCTGCGCTACATATCACGGAACCATGTGGTTGACGAGGGGCTCCCTGAGACAATCATCTTGGCAGCAGCATGAGGTACTTTGAACTGATCTGGCGGCAGTAAACGGAGGAATGGACTGTTTTGCTTTGGGAGTGCCCATGCCGTGGTACAATCTGGAATAGCGGTATTTGCCATCTAGACTGTTTGAGTATTGACACTCTCACTCCCGGAGCATTTCCCAAGAGGTTTGCCGTAATAACAACGGAGGGAGAATGTGATTGGTACAGGATAGACCTATCCATTCCCTCCCTTTATCTGCTGCGCCCAATGGGAATCTATCTACTAGTTTAAAAGCTCAATCATGCATATGCTGTTTACTGTTTGATTTAAAGCGAGCAGAAGAAGGCAGAACGCCGAAACGCGTCCTCGCTGATTAAAGAGTGGAACTTACCCCGTGAGTGCAGCGTTTTCTTATGAAGACAGGAGCTTTAATATATATATATATATATATATATATATATATATATATATATATATATATATATATATATATATATATATATATATATATATATATATTATCTACTGGCGGTCACCAGTAGATAGTTATAGTTTGGACCTATTTTCCATAGGAAATTCGCAACATTCTATTTCCAATAACTTTGGCGCCGGTTGATGAATCTTCGCGAAACTTTCAAAACTCGTGGGGCGCTCCGGTCTGCTCCTATCCTGAAAGTTTCGGGGTGATTCGGCAAGCGGGGACCGAGAAAAAAGGGGGGTCCCAAAACGTGTTTTCTCCATGTTAATTCCCATAGGAAATTTTAGACACGGCTACAGCCCGAACTGCTGAACGGAATTACACCAAATTTGGCAAAAAGGTAGCGCTTGGTTCAGAAAGCAACCTTTTTTTTAAATGGTGTAAATCCGTTCAGTAGTTGCGGAGAAATTAAAAAAATAAGAGTCAAAAAATCAATTTCCCATAGGAAACTTTATGCAAGGCTACAGCCCGAACTGCTGAACGGAATTACACCAAATTTGGCAAAGAGGTAGTTCTTGGTTCAGAAAGAACCCTTTTTGTTAAATGGTGTAAATCCTTTCAGTAGTTGCTGAGAAAATCAAAAGTAAAAACACATATATATCTATGGCCGCGGAGGATTTGCGCACCCTCCCGTTCACGAGCTGTATGCTAATTGGCTGTCAACACTCCAAACCAGGAAGTTTTGGCAGCCATCTTGTGCCTCGGTAGAACTGAGGCACAAGAAATCAGAGAAACAAGTGCACAAAATGCAAAAATGGGGCAGGGTAGAAACACCCTGACCCCCTAGGCCTGCTTAGGGGGTCCCACAAGGACCCCCAGGGCCAAAAAAAGCATTTTTTTTTTTTTTAAATCGGCGAGATTCGCGAACCCAGCGCGAATTTTGGCCGAAATTTTTTTTAAAACGAAGCGCGGGCTCCCGCGCTTCGTATTCAAAAAGCCCCCGAGTGGGCCAAGTCCCGGGGGCACTGAAAAAATGTGTGAGGGCTGGCCCCAATCCCCCCCACACCGCCCCGGGGACCGCCACCTTATTTATGAGTTGCGGGGGGCACGCAGCCCCCCGCAGCCCCGGGGACCGCCACCCCCCGGGGCTAATTTTTAAATGTGTGGGGGGGCCTCCAAGGCCCCCCCAAGCCCCAGGGATGGAAAACCCCGGGGCTTTCATTAATTATTTGCGGGGGGCACACGGCCCCCCGAAGCCCCGGGGACCGCCACCCCCGGGGCTTCTTTTAAAAAAAAAATAAACCTGTGTTGGGGGGCTCGAGCCCCCCCACACGCCCCTGGGACTGCCACCTCCCAGTGGCACTAAAAATGTAAATTTGAGGGTCCGTTACGGACCCCCGAGCCCCGGGGACCACCACCTCCCCAGGGCTGTGCACACGATGGGAAGGGGGCCGCGCGGCCCCTCCTGGAGCCTGTGATGGCCCTGGGGACTGCTACCCCCCAGGGCCGGCTCCTGCAGTGTCCCTGGGTACCCACCCCCGGGACACAGCTGGTTGCAATGACAGAGCGGGAGCCTCGCGGCTCCGCCCTGTCATTGCAAACTGCTTTGCTTCATTGAAGCGAGAGCAGGAAACCTGCTCTCGCTTCAATGAAGCAAAGCAGATTGCTTTTCCACACGGGGAGCTGCATGTCAGCAGCTCCCCATGTGGAAAAGCAGTGCCGGCTCCCGTAGGACGCGGGGAGCCGGCGGGACCGTGGGGGGATTGGGGACCCCCCCACGGTCCCCAACGAGAGGCCAGGCCCCGGGGGATGGGGTCCCCGGGGCTGGAAGTGGCCCGGGAGGGGGGCCACGTGGCCCCCCTCCCCCAAAAATAAGTTAAAAAATAAAATTAAAATAAAGGCCGGCACCGGGGGATGGGGTCCCCAGGGCCAATAGAGGCCTCAGGAGGGGGGCCACGCAGCCCCCCTCCTTTACAAATAATAAAAATAGGTGGCCATGCCCCAGAGGATGGGGTCCCCGGGGCCGGAATTGGCCACGGGAGGGGGGCCCACACGGCCCCCTTCCCGTTCAAATTTTTTTTTTTTGTTAAAAAGGGGTCAGGCCCTGGGGGATGGGGTCCCCAGGGCCCAAAAAAGGAAAAAGAAGGGGGGCCACACAGCCCCCCTTCTAAAAATAAAATAAAAACGCGATTGTGCCTGAGGCCCGCCCCCTCCCTTCACCACTCTGCAAACGCGCCCTGTGGCACGTTTTAAATTGGGTAATTAATTCCCCTTCAATACTGGGGGTCCCTGGGGGCCAACTAGCCCACCAGGTACCTCCAGTAAGCGCCACAGGGCTGAGTTGCAGAGAGGTGGTCCAGGACACACCCCTTTTTACACCTCTCTGCAACGCAGCTCTGTGTCGCTTACTGGAGCTACCTGGTGGGCTAGTTGGCCCCCAGGGACCCTGAGGACTCAAGGGGAATTAATCCCGCAATTTACAACGCGCCACGGGGCGCGTTTGCACAGTGGTGCAGGGAGGGGGCGGGGCCTGAGGTGACATGTGTGCAAACATGCCCTGTGGCGTGTTTTAAGTTGGGGGATTAAGTCCCCTTGAATCCTGAGGGTCCCTGGGGTCCAACTAGCCCACCAGGTAACTCCAGTAAGTTCCACAGAGCTGCGTTGCAGAGAGGTGTAATAAGGGGCGTGGCCTCGGACCACCTCTCTGCAATGCAGGACTGTGGCGCTTACTGGAAGTACCTGGTGGGCTAGTTGGGCCCCAGGGACCCTCAGGATTCAAGGTGACCTAATCCCCCAACTTAAAACGCGCCACGGGGTGCGTTTGCACAGTGGTGAAGGGAGGGGGCGGGGCCTGAGGTGACATATGTGCAAACACGCCCTGTGGCATGTTTTAAGTTGGGGGATTAAGTCCCCTTGAATCCTGAGGGTCTCTGGGGTCCAACTAGCCCACCAGGTACCTCCAGTAAGCGCCACAGAGCTGCATTGCAGAGAGGTGTAAAAAGGGGCGTGGCCTCGGACCACCTCTCTGCAATGCAGGCCTGTGGTGCTTACTGGAAGTACCTGGTGGGCTAGTTGGGCCCCAGAGACCTCAGGATTCAAGGTGACCTAATCCCCAACTTAAAACGCGCCACGGGGCACGTTTGCACAGTGGTGAAGGGAGGGGATGGGCCTCAGGTGACATGTGCGCAAACACGCCCTGTGGTGCGTTTTAAGTTGGGGAATTAATTCCCCTTGAATCCTGAGGGACCCTGGGGGCCAACTAGCCCACCAGGTACCTTCAGTAAGCACAACAGAGTTGCGTTGCAGAGAGGTGAAAAAGGTGTGTGGCCTCGGAACGCCTCTCTGCAACTCAGCTCTGTGGTGCTAACTGTAGGTACCTGGTGGGCTAGTTGGGCCCCAGGGACCCTCAGGATTCAAGGGGACTTAATCCTGCAACTTAAAACGCGCCATGGGGCGCATTTGCACACATGTCATCTCAGGCCCCCCCCTCCCTTCACCACTGTGCAAATGCGCCCCGTAGCGCGTTTTAAGAGGTAGTTTTAATCCCCCTGCCCTATTATGTACTAGGGACTTACAGAGGAGGTCATGCTAATCACAGGGGTACCCCAACGCATAGTGTTCCCTAGTGTATGTAGGTGTTTTCACTGTATTCTAAGTGTCTTTTAGCATAGCACTGGCTCTGGTTAGTCAGAGTCAGTTACCACCAGTACCCGTCTGAAAAAGTTGTGGGCACAGGATGATTTTGCAACAAGGCCACTTTCTGCTCCTCTGTTGGTTCTTTCTGCACATCTTTTGCTTCTTCCTGCACTTTTCTTCGTCTTTGTGGACTTCTGTTGCTTCTTTCTGCATTTCTTTTGCTTCTTTCTGTGCGTTTTTTCTTCTTTCTTCACATGTCCTACCTCTGTAGGCATAGTTAGAAACTAGCATTTAAAAAACCTTTGAAATTCACTTAAAAAACCATAGGTTTCAGGCACGTTATAGTTAGAAATTAGCATTTAAAAAACCTTTGAAATTCACTGAAAAAACCATAGGTTTCAGACACGTTATAGTTGGAAATTAGCATTTAAAAAACCTTTGAAATTCACTGAAAAAACCATAGGTTTCAGACACGTTATAGTTGGAAATTAGCATTTAAAAAAACCTTTGAAATTCACTGAAAAAACCATAGGTTTTAGGGACAGTTATAGTTAGTTGGACATTTCACTCGTACAAAACCATAGAAATTCCCCCCGTTATAGTTAGTTCAGCTAACTATAACTCGCGCCCCCGCAATGCACTGCTGATGACGTCACATATTACATCACTCATGACATGGTCAGTGACATCACTGATGACATCTCAAATGACATCACTGATGACATCACTGATGACATCATCTAGTGACTGTGTGTTTCTGTAAAGTTTAAATATGTTTAATATATATAGGGAAAGGCGGATTGAAGAATGAGTGGGTGTATAAGTGTCTGAATGGATGATTTAGTAGGTGTGTGACTGACTCTATAAGTGAGTGATAAAATGTATCTTACTAAATGCACGGGTTAGTGACTAAACTATGTGAATGTCTGTATCCGTCTGTCTGTTGGTGTGTAAGCGGCTGCATGGGTTTGTGAATAGCTACATGAGTGTCTATATGGGTTATTGATTGGTTGTCTGAGTATCTGTATGGATGTCTGAGTGTTTGTATGGGTGGGGTGTGTGTGACTCTGTGCATAGATGTGTGAGTGGGTGATTCACTGGGTGCATGGTTCCAAGAGTGCATCTGTGATGGACTGTATGGGTGTGTGAGTGTGTGTATGGGTGTGTTAGTGAGTGAATGTATATCTCAGTGGTACATGTGTGAGTAACTACATATGTGAAAGGCAGTATATATGTGTGTTGGAATATATAAATAGCTATAAGTGAGAGTGTGTGATTATGAGAGTGACTGTATGGATGAGTGTGTGCTTGTATCAGTGATTGTATAAGAGCGTAAGAATGTCCTAGTATTTGTATGAGCAAGTGAGCTGGTGTGTGTATAACTGTATAGGTGAGTAAATGGGAGTGTGATTAATTATTTGCATGACTGACTAGGTGTGTGAGTACCTCTATGGATGAGTGGTGGTGTGTGAGCGTCTAGATAGGCGTATGAGTGCATATGATAGTCCTGTACTGAGTGATTGTAAGTATGAGTGACTGTATGGGTGAGTGAGTGGATATGTGTTTAGGTAGGTCGCTCCCCCGCCACACAGCTCCGCCTGTGGTGTCCTGCCCGCTGCTGCTGCTGGTAAGCTCGCCCTCTGCTTGTGGCCTCGGTGCCCGTTTCCGTCTGTTCCCCTCGCTGCCCCCACTGTATTGTGTCCATTCTCTTCTGTTCCCCTCGCTGCCCCCATTGCTTTGTGTCCATTTTTCCTTCTGTTCCCTCGCTGCCCCCATTGCTTTGTGCCCGTTTTCTCTCTGTTTCCCTCGCTGCCCCCATTGCTTTGTGTCCATTTTTCCTTCTGTTCCCTCGCTGCCCCCATTGCTTTGTGCCCGTTTTCTCTGTTTCCCTCGCTGCCCCCATTGCTTTGTGTCCATTTTTTCCTTCTGTTCCCTCGCTGCCCCCATTGCTTTGTGCCCGTTTTCTCTCTGTTTCCCTCGCTGCCCCCATTGCTTTGTGTCCATTTTTTCCTTCTGTTACCTCGCTGCCCCCATTGCTTTGTGCCCGTTTTCTCTCTGTTTCCCTCGCTGCCCCCATTGCTTTGTGTCCATTTTTTCCTTCTGTTCCCTCGCTGCCCCCATTGCTTTGTGTCCATTTTTCCTTCTGTTCCCTCGCTGCCCCCATTGCTTTGTGTCCATTTTTCCTTCTGTTCCCTCGCTGCCCCCATTGCTTTGTGTCCATTTTTCCTTCTGTTCCCTCGCTGCCCCCATTGCTTTGTGTCCATTTTTTTCCTTCTGTTCCCTCGCTGCCCCCATTGCTTTGTGTCCATTTTTTCCTTCTGTTCCCTCGCTGCCCCCATTGCTTTGTGTCCATTTTTTCCTTCTGTTCCCTCGCTGCCCCCATTGCTTTGTGTCCATTTTTCCTTCTGTTCCCTCGCTGCCCCCATTGCTTTGTGTCCATTTTTTCCTTCTGTTCCCTCGCTGCCCCCATTGCTTTGTGTCCATTTTTTTCCTTCTGTTCCCTCGCTGCCCCCATTGCTTTGTGTCCATTTTTTCCTTCTGTTCCCTCGCTGCCCCCATTGCTTTGTGTCCATTTTTTCCTTCTGTTCCCTCGCTGCCCCCATTGCTTTGTGTCCATTTTTTCCTTCTGTTCCCTCGCTGCCCCCATTGCTTTGTGTCCATTTTTTCCTTCTGTTCCCTCGCTGCCTCTCTCCACTCCCGCCGCTGCGTCCCCTGCGGCCCCGCCCCCCTGACTGCCCATTCGCTGCCCCTGCCTCCCAGCTGCTCCTCCCTCCCACCTCCCCATATATGGCGGCCGCTGTGCGGCCGCGCCGCTGGCGCGCCGAAGGCGCGCCTAAGGCAAGCCCGTCTGCGCCCGTCCGTGCCTGGACCACGCCCAGCGCCAGAACCCCTGGGCCGTGCGCCCCCCGCACCAGCCTCGAGGACCGACGCCGATACGATGCCACCACACTCCATGCTCTCAACCCCGGACGGACGCACAACTGCTTCAAGGCCGCCCCGAAACGCACCCATGGTCCCTTCACCTGCCGGAACTGCAGCTACACCAGCCTCAGAGCCACCGAGGCGCCCGCCAAGAAGGACCGCAACCACCTCCGATGCATCCTACTGAACACCCGCTCCGCACGCAAACACGCCGTCGAGCTCTGGGACCTGCTCGACACATCATCACCAGACGTCGCCTTCCTGACAGAGACCTGGATGAACGACTCCTCCGCCCCCGACATCGCCATAGCCATCCCAGACGGCTATAAGATCACCCCGCAGAGACCGCGTCAACGCAGTAGGAGGAGGAATCGCCATCGTCCACAAGAACACCATCAGGGTCTCGACCAGCACCGACAACACTCTCAGCACCGCCGAACACATGCACTTCCAGATCCACACGGACCCCAACACCACCCTTAGAGGCACCCTTGTCTACAGACCCCCTGGGCCCCGACCCCAGTTCAGCGACTCCATCGCCGACTTCATCAGCACGCACGCCCTGACCTCTACCGACTACATCCTCCTCGGAGACCTGAATTTTCACCTGGAGAACAACAACGACAGCAACTCCACCACCCTGATCGACAACCTCACCAACCTCGGTCTGAGCCAGCTCGTCACAACACCGACCCATTCCGCCGGCCACACGCTCGACCCCATCTTCTCCTCAAGCTCCCATGTCTCCTTCAGCCACACCACGGAACTCCTCTGGACCGACCACCGCTGCATCCATTTCACCTTCCAGAAACCCACCACACACCACCACACCCAACAGATCCCACGCCGCTGCTGGAGCAAAGTCACCGAAGACCAACTACGGGCAACCCTCGCTCTCAGCCCTCCCTCCGACCCATCCAACACCGACGACGCTGCCTGCAACCTCAGAAGATGGATGGACGACTGTGCCAACACCCTCGCCCCGCTGAAAAAACTCACCTACGCTGACACCACCAAAAGAGCCAGCTGGTTCACCTCGGAACTCCTAGCTTCCAAGCGCACCTGCCGGAAACTAGAGAAGAAATGGCACAGTGATAAGACACCGGACAGCCACGCAGCCCACAAAGACGCCATCCGTAACCACCACCACCTCATCAAGTCCGCCAAGAGAATCTCCTTCAAAGACCGCCTCGACAACAACGCACACAACAGCAAGGAGCTTTTCAACATCGTGAAGGAACTCTCCAACCCCAGCTCCAACACCAACGACTTCCCACCGTTGCAACCCCTGTGCGATTCCCTCGCCACCTTCTTCCACTGCAAGATCGCCGACATCCACGACAGCTTCAACACCCAGACAGCCCCAACCAAGATCGATGCACCAGACCCGCCGCACACCATCGACCATGACCCCCTGCCAGCCTGGGCCAGAGTGAACATCGAGGACACCATCAAGACCATGAGCACAATACACTCCGGCTCCCCGTCAGACCCTTTCCCGCACCACATCTTCAACAAAGCCAGCAGCTCCATCGCACCCCACCTGTGCAACATCATCAATCTCTCCTTCGAGACCGCGACCTTCCCAGAGAGCTGGAAACACGCAGAGATCAACGCCCTACTCAAAAAACCCAAGGCGGACCGGAGAGACCTCAAGAACTTCCGGCCCATCTCCCTGCTTCCGTTCCCAGCCAAGGTCATCGAGAAGATCGTCAACAAACAGCTAACCCGATACCTCGAAGAAAACAGCATCCTGGACCCATCCCAATCGGGGTTCCGCAGCAACCACAGCACTGAGACTGCCCTCATCGCCGCCACCGACGACATCAGGATTAACCCTGGGCAAAGCACTACGCTACGCTCGCGTAGTTTGCGAAGTTTGCGCTACTTCGCATACGCGAGTGCACGTAGCACAGTGCAAACACGCATAGCGTAGCGTAGTGCAGCGGTCATTTTGCTTGCTCGCGGTCCTCAACGTCAAGTTGGCGACCGCGAGCAAGCAAAATGACATCCCGGCGAGACTTTTCCTCGTTCGCGATCAGCAACATCAAGTTGCCGATCGCAAGCGTGGAAAATAAACCTCCCGGCGAGATTCTCAATGCGGGGAGGTCAGTTTTCTCATTGCGAGTGGTCGCGTATGCTTGCGACCGCTCGCGATGAGAAACTACCAGTCCGCGTTGAGAAAGCTGCCGCTCGAGTAAAAATCTACTCGAGCGGCAGTAAAAGACAGCTCGCACTGTGCAAGATGCCGTTTTCAATGATTGCACAGTGCGGACAAGCATCCGGCACTGTGCAATCATTGCGAACAGTGCACTACGCAGTTCGCGTAGTGCTACGCGTAGCTCGCGTAGTGCGAACTGCACTTTGCGTAGCTTCGCGTAGCGCTACTTCGCGAACTACGCCCAGGCTTAATCAGGATCCTGCTGGACAACGGTGAGACCGCAGCCCTCATCCTGCTGGACCTCTCCGCCGCCTTCGACACTGTCTGCCACCGCACTCTACGCGCACGCCTCCACGACGCAGGGATCCGAGACAAGGCCCTGGAATGGGCCACCTCCGTCCTCGCCGCCAGAACCCAGAGAGTCCGCCTCCCACCATTCCGATCCGAAGCCTCCGAGATCATCTGCGGCGTACCCCAGGGATCGTCCCTCAGCCCAACACTGTTCAACATCTACATGGCCCCGCTCGCACGCATCGCCAGACAGCACGACCTCAACATAATCTCCTACGCCGACGACACTCAACTGATCCTCTCCCTCACCAAGGACCCCCTCGCCGCCAAATCCAACCTCCATGAAGGGATGAAGGCCGTCGCCGATTGGATGAAGATCAGCCGACTAAAACTGAACACGGACAAGACAGAGGTCCTCATCCTCGGCTCCAACCCCTCAGCCTGGGACGGCTCCTGGTGGCCAACGACGCTGGGAGCAGCCCCGACACCCACCGACCACGCACGCAACCTGGGAGTCATCCTCGACTCAACGCTCTCCATGGCCAAGCAAGTCAACGCAGTCTCATCCTCCTGCTTCAACACCCTCCGCATGCTTCGCAAGATCTACAGGTGGATCCCGACAGACACGAGAAGAACAGTCACCCAGGCCCTCGTCAGCAGCAGACTTGACTATGGGAACGCCCTCTACGCGGGAGCCCCGGCCAAGCTCATCAAGCGACTGCAACGCATACAAAACGCCTCCGCACGCCTGATCCTCGATGTACCACGCCACAGCCACATCACCCCCACCTGAGGAACCTGCACTGGCTCCCCGTCGACAGGAGAATCTCCTTCAAACTCCTCATCCACGCACACAAGGCACTCCACAAGACTGGCCCAGCCTACCTCAACAGACGACTCCTCTTCTACGTCCCCAACCGCCAACTCCGCTCCGCCGACCTCTCCCTCGCCACCGTCCCTCGCATTCGAAGAACCACCACCGGCGGCAGATCCTTCTCCCACCTCGCCGCCAAGACCTGGAACACCCTTCCACTAAGCCTACGACAGACCTAAGACCTGCTGACCTTCAGGAGGCTACTCAAGACCTGGTTGTTCGACCAGTAGCAGCACCCCCCCCTTGTTTTTCCCCCAGCGCCTTGAGACCCTCGCGGGTAAGTAGTGCGCTTTACAAATTCTGTGATTGATTGATTGATTGACCTAAGAATCAGTGAGTGGGTATGTAGTTATTGCTGCTGGAGTGTCTATGGTTTTGAGAATGGCAGTCTGTTATTTAGAGTTGGTGTATCAAAGGTTACATTAGGGTGTGAGAAGATGCATCAAATTATCACATGGATGATGTCATCAGTGATGTCATTTGAGATGTCATCAGTGATGTCATCAGTGATGTCACTGACCATGTCATGAGTGATGTCATATGTGACGTCATCAGCAGTGCATTGCGGGGGCGCGAGTTATAGTTAGCTGAACTAACTATAACGGGGGAATTACTCTGGTTTTGTACGAGTGAAATGTCCAACTAACTATATCTTTCCCTAAAACCTATGGTTTTTTCAGTGAATATATATATATATATATTATCTACTGGCGGTCGCCAGTAGATAGTTATAGTTAGGACCTATTTTCCATAGGAAATCCGCAACATTCTATTTGAAATAACTCTTGCGTCGGTTGACGAATGTTCGCGAAATTTTCAAACTTTATGGCCCGCTCCGGTCGGCCCCTATCCTGAAAGTCTCGGTTTGATTCGTCAAGCGGGGGCTGAGATAAAAGGGGGGTCCCAAAATGTGTTTTCCCCATTCATTTTCCCATAGGAAACTTTAGCCACGGCTACAGCCCGAACTGCTGAACGGAATTACACCAAATTTGGCAAAGAGGTAGTTCTTGGTTCAGAAAGAACCCTTTTTGTTAAATGGTGTAAATCCGTTCAGTAGTTCCTGAGAAAATCAAAAGGAAAATCACATATATATCTATGGCCGCGTAGGGTCCGCGCACCCTCCCGATCACGAGCTGCATGCTAATTGGCTGTCAACACTCCAAACCGGGAAGTGTTGGCAGCCATCTTGTTCCTCGGTAGAACCGAGGAACAAGAAAAGAGAAAAACAAGTGCGCAAAGCGCAAAAAGGGGGCAGGGTAGAAACACCCTGAACCCCTAGGCCTGCTCAGGGGGTCCTACAAGGACCCCCAGGGCCAGAAATTATTATTATTTTTTTTAATCAGCAAAAACGCGCTGGGTGCGCGGATCCTGCTGATAAAATAAAAAAAAAACGAAGCGCGGTCTCCCGCGCTTTGTTGTTAATTGGTCCCCGGGTGGGCCAAGTCCCGGGGGCATGCAGGGTTTATTTATAATATGTGGGGGGGCCTCTAAGGCCCCCAAGCCCGGGGACCGCCACCCCTGGGGCTTTAAAAACAAATGGTGCGGGAGGGCTCTCGGCCCTCCCGCAGCCCCGGGACCGCCACCCCCGGGGCTTCTTTTTTAAATTACAATTGCCTGTGTGGGGGCTCCAGCCCCACACGCCCGGGACCGCCAACTCCCGGGGCACTAAAGATTTAAATATGGGGGTCCGTTATGGACCCCCAGAGCCCCGGGGACCACCACCTCCTTTGAATAAGTTGGGAGGGGGGCCACGCGGCCCCCCTCCTGGAGCCCTTGATGGCCCTGGGGACCACCACCCTCCAGGGCCGGCTCCTGCAGTGTCCCGGGGTGCCTACCCCCGGGACACTGTAGTTTGCTATGACAGGAGGGAGCCTCGCGGCTCCGTCCTGTCATAGCAAACTGCTTTGGATATTGGAAGAGAGAGCAGGAAACCTGCTCTCTCTTCCAATATCCAAAGCATTGCTTTTCACACGGGAGCTGCATGTTAGCAGCTCCCCATGTGGAAAAGCAATACCGGCTCCCGCAGGACGCGGCGAGCCGGCAGGGTCCGTGGGGGAGTTGGGGTCCCCCACGGACCCTAAAGGATAGGGCCAGCCCCGGGGATGGGGTCCCCGGGGCAAGTAGTGGCCCGGGAGAGGGGCCACGCGGCCCCCCTCCGCAAAAATAATAAAAAAAATAAATAAAAAAGCCGGCCCCGGGGGATGGGGTCCCGGGGCCAATAGAGGCCTTAGGAGGGGGCCACGCAGCTGCCCTCCTCCAAAATTATTTTTTTAAAGTGGCCATGCCCCAGGGGATGGGGTCCCCGGGGCCGGAATAGGCCACGGGAGGGGGGCCACGCGGCCCCCTTCCCCTACAGTATTTTTTTTTTTTTTTAAAAAGGAAAAAGGCATCAGGCCCTGGGAGATGGGGTCCCCAGGGCCCCAAAAAGTAAAAGAAGGGGGCCACACAGCCCCCTTCAAAAAACAAAAAGAAAGAAAAAGACGCGATCGAGCATCAGGCCCCGCCCTCCCTTAACCACTCTGCAACGCGCGCTGTGGCGCGTTTTAAATTGGGGAAATAATTCCCATTCAATACTGGGTGTCCCTGGGGGCCAACTAGCCCACCAGGTACCTCCAGTAAGCGCCACAGGACTGGGTTGCAGAGAGGTGGTCCAGGCCACGCCCCTTTTTACACCTCTCTGCAACGCAGCTCTGTGGCGCTTACTGGAGGTACTTGGTGGGCTAGTTGGTCCCCAGGGACCCTCAGGATTCAAGGGGACTTAATCCCCCAACTTAAAACGCGCCACGGGGCGCGTTTGCACAGTGGTGAAGGGAGGGGGCGGGGCTTCAGGTGACATGTATGCAAACAGGCCCCGTGGCGCGTTTTAAGATTGGTATTTAAATCCCATTCAATCCTGAGGGTCCCTGGGGGCCAACTAGCCCACCAGGTACCGCCAGTAAGCGCCACGGAGCTGCGTTGCAGAGTGTTGTAAAAAGGGGCGTGGCCTCTGAACACCTCTCTGCAACGCAGCTCTCTGGCGCATACTGGAGGTACCTGGTGGGCTAGTTGGCCCCTAGGGACCCTCGGGATTAAGGAGGAATTAATTCTCCAACTTAAAACGCGCCACAGGGCGTGTTTGCAGACATGTCACCTCAGGCCCCACCCCCTTCCTTCACCATTGTGCAAATATTCCTCTAAAATCAGCCGAACTACGAATTCCGATTTACTCACCTGTTATCAGGAGAGACCTCAGTGCTGCATCTTTGAGCCCAGTACTGATCCTGAAAAGTAATTCTAACCGTACTTACCAGTAACTTGAATTTCCTTCCATAGGCTAACATTGACTGGTTTCACTTGGAAATTCTTCAAAGTGTGGAGTTTTGGAACGTTAAAATATTCATCTAAAATCAGCCGAACTACGAATTCCGATTTACTCACCTGTTATCAGGAGAGACCTCAGTGCTGCATCTTTGAGCCCAGTACTGATCCTGAAAAGTAATTCTAACCGTACTTACAAGTAACTTGAATTTCCTTCCATAGGCTAACATTGACTGGTTTCACTTGGAAATTCTTCAAAGTGTGGAGTTTTTGAACGTTAAAATATTCATCTAAAATCAGCTGAACTACGAATTCCGATTTACTCACCTGTTATCAGGAGAGACCTCAGTGCTGCATCTTTGAGCCCAGTACTGATCCTGAAAATTAATTTTAACCGTACTTACCAGTAACTTGTATTTCCTTCCATAGGAATCCATTGTCTGGTTTTCAGCAGAAAAGTTTCAAAGTGTCGATTTTCACAAACTACAAATATTCCTAAAAAATCGCCTGTATGACTTAAACGCATTCTTTCAACTGGTTACAGGAGATGCACCAGTGCTGGATCCAGGATCCACCACTGAGTAAGAAAAAGTAACGATAACACTACTTACCTGCTAAGTGAATTTCCTCCCATAGGATAACATTGGTGATTCTATGTGAAAAAGTTTTGAAGTGCCCACTTTTAAAATACAATAATATTCCTTAAAAATCACTACTGTAACCAAAACGCTTTTACTCAACTGTTTACAGGAGATGTCGCAAGACTGAATCTAGGATCCAGTCCTGTGGTTAGAAAAGTAATCCATAAAGTAACTAATCACATTTAACTAGAAATTCACATTGAACTCAATGTTGCATTTTGGTGTTTGAAATTGTGTTGCCCATTGCAACAACTGTAACTATTGTACTTAAAAGTCTATTGCCTATTTGCAAAGTATTTAAACTAAAGTAATTCATTCTGAGAAAGTATATTTTGTAATGTAATGTATAATGTAATTACAATGTAATTTAAAAAATAAAATATCTAAAAATAAATAGTTTAAAAAAATGTAGTAAATCACTATCAAAAAAATAAATATAACAATTAATACATTTAAAAATTGTCATTTACAAAACCTTTGAAATTCACTGAAAAAAACCATAGGTTTCAGACATGTTATAGTTAGGAATTAGCATTTTAAAAACCTTTGAAATTCACTGAAAAAACCATAGGTTTCAGGCACGTTATAGTTAGAAATTAGCATTTAAAAAACCTTACAAATTCACTGAAAAACCATAGGTTTTAGGGACAGTTATAGTTAGTTGGACATTTCACTCGTACAAAACCATAGAAATTCCCCCGTTATAGTTAGTTTAGCTAACTATAACTCGCGCCCCCGCAATACACTGCTGATGACGTCACATATTACATCACTCATGACATGGTCAGTGACATCACTGATGACATCACTGATGACATCTTAAATTACATCACTGATGACATCATCCATGTGATCATTTGATGCATCTTCTCACACCCTAATATAACCTTTGAAACACCCACTCTAAATTACAGACTGCCATTCTCAAAACCATAGACACTCCAACACCAATAACTACATACCCACTCACTGATTCTTAGGTCTACACACACACATCCACTCACTCACCCGTACAGTCACTCATACTTACGGTCACTCAGTACAGGACTATCATATGCACTCATACACCTACATAGACACTCACACACCGCCACTCATCCATAGAGGTACTCACACACCTAGTCAGTCATGCAAATAATTAATCACACTGCCATTTACTCACCTATACAGTTATACACACACCAGCTCACTTACTCATACAAATACTAGCACATTCTTACGCTCTTATACAATCACTGATACAAGTACACACTCATCCATACAGCCACTCTCACAATCACACACTCTCACTTATAACCATTTTTTACTCCAACACACATATATACTGCCTTTCACATATGTAGTTACTCACACATGTACCACTGAGATATACATTCACTCACTAACACACCCATACACACACTCACCCACCCATACAGTCCATAACAGATGCACTCTTGAAACCATGCACCCAGTGAATCACCCACTCACACATCTATGCACATAGTCACACACACCCCACCCACACAAACACTCAGGCACCCATACAGATACTCAGACAACCAATCAATAACCCATGTAGGCACTCATATAGCTATTCGCAAACTCATGCAGCCGCTTACATACCAACTGACAGACGGATAGGCATTCACACAGTTTAGTCACTAACCCTTGCATTCAGTAAGATACGTTTAATCACTCACTTATAGAGTCAGTCACGCACCTACTAAATCCTTCATCCATACACTTATACACTCACTCATTCTTCAATACACCTTTCCCTATATATATTAAACATATTTAAACTTTGCAGAAACACATAGTCACTGGATGATGTCATCAGTGATGTCATTTGAGATGTCATCAGTGATGTCATCAGTGATGTCACTGACCATGTCATGAGTGATGTAATATGTGACGTCATCAGCAGTGCATTACGGGGGCGCGAGTTATAGTGAGCTAAACTAACTATAACGGGGGAATTTCTATGGTTTTGTACGAGTGAAATGTCCAACTAACTATAACTGTCCCTAAAACCTATGGTTTTTTCAGTGAATATATATATATATATATATATATATATATATATATATATAAAGGATTTCCGTATTTTGTTAGATTCATCCTAAATAACGAGATGCGGCACACCAGAAGAAGCACAAATTTTATTGTGCACAAACCAAAGAGCGGCGTTTCGGCGTTAAGCCTTTGTCAAGCCTAGCTTGACAAAGGCTTAACGCCGAAACACGTCGCTCTTTGGTTTGTGCACAATAAAATTTGTGCTTCTTC
The DNA here is from genome assembly GCA_963921515.1 of Calotriton arnoldi. NCBI lineage: Eukaryota > Metazoa > Chordata > Amphibia > Caudata > Salamandridae > Calotriton > Calotriton arnoldi. The sequence goes on from CAWUFW010001414.1 coordinate 2,172,527, forward strand.
TGGTGTGCCGCATCTCGTTATTTTGGATGAATCTAACAAAATACGGAAATCCTTTTATGTTAAACGGCTGCTGCCGCCGTTTGCAGGCCCCGACGCCGGAGGCTGGGAACCACGAAGTGCAGCATCTGTGACTTTCATATATATATATATATATATGTATATATATATATATATAAATTCACTGAAAAAACCATAGGTTTTAGGGACAGTTATAGTTACTTGGACATTGCACTCGTACAAAACCCGTGAAATTCCCCCGTTATAGTTAGTTCAGCTAACTATAACTCGCGCCCCGCAATGCACTGCTGATGACGTCACATATTACATCACTCATGACATGGTCAGTGACATCACTGATGACATCACTGATGACATCTCAAATGACATCACTGATGACATCATCCAGTGACTGTGTGTTTCTGTAAAGTTTAAATATTTTTAATATATATAGGAAAAGACGTATTGAAGAATGAGTGGGTGTGTAAGTGTCTGTATGGATGATTTAGTAGGTGCGTGACTGACTCTATAAGTGAGTGATTTAACGTATCTTACTGAATGCATGGGTTAGTGACTAAACTGGGTGAATGTCTGTATCCGTCTGTCTGTTGCTGTGTAAGTGGCTGCATGTGTTTGTGAATAGCTAAATGAGTGTCTATATGAGTTATTGAATGCTTGTCTGAGTATCTGTATGGGTGCCTGAGTGTTTGTGTGGGAGGGGTGTGTGCAACTCTGTGCATAGATGTGTGAGTGGGTGATTCACTGGGTGGATGGTTTCAAGAGTGCATCTGTGATAGACTGTATGGGTGGGTAAGTGTGTGTAAGAGTGTGTTAGTGAGTGAATGTATGTCCCAGTGGTACATGTGTGAGTAACTACATATGTGAAAGGCAGTATATATGTGTGTTGGAGTATATAAATAGCTATAAGCAAGAGTGAGTGATTGTGATAGTGGCTGTATGGATGAGTGTGTGCTTGTATCAGTGATTATATAAGAGCGTAACAATGTGCTACTATTTGTATGAGTAAGTGAGCTGGTGTGTGTATAACTGTATAGGTGAGTAAATGGCAGTGTGTTTAATTATTTGCATGACTGACTAGGTGTCTGAGTATCTCTATGGATGAGTGGCATTGTTTGAGTGTCTATATAGGAGTAAGAGTGCATATGATAGTCCTGTACTGAGTGACCGTAAGTATGAGTGACTGTACGGGTGAGTGAGTGGATGTGTGTGTGTAGACCTAAGAATCAGTGAGTGGGTATGTAGTTATTGGTGTTGGAGTGTCTATGGTTTTGCGAATGGCAGTCTGTAATTTAGAGTGGGTGTATCAAAGATTATATTAGGGTGTGAGGAGGTGCATCAGATTATCACGTGGATGATGTCATCAGTGATGTCATTTGAGATGTCATCAGTGATGTCATCAGTGATGTCACTGACCATGTCATGAGTGATGTAATATGTGACGTCATCAGCAGTGCATTGCGGGGCGCGAGTTATAGTTAGCTGAACTAACTATAACGGGGGAATTTCACGGGTTTTGTACGAGTGCAATGTCCAAGTAACTATAACTGTCCCTAAAACCTATGGTTTTTTCAGTGAATTTCAAAGGTTTTTTAAATGCTAATTTGTAACTATAACGTGTCTGAAACCTATGGTTTTTTCAGTGAATTTCAAAGGTTTTTTAAATGCTAATTTGTAACTATAACGTGTCTGAAACCTATGGTTTTTTCAGTGAATTTCAAAGGTTTTTTTAAATGCTAATTTCTAACTATAACGTGCCTGAAACCTACGGTTTTTTCAGTGAATTTCAAAGGTTTTGTAAATGACAATTTTTAAATGTATTAATTGTTATACTAATTTTTTTCATACTGATTTACTACATTTTTAGAAACAATTTTTTTTTACAGATTTTATTTTTTAAATTACATTGTAATTACATTATACATTACATTACAAAAAATACTTTCTCAGAATGAATTACTTTAGTTTAAATACTTTGCACATAGGCAATAGACTTTTAAGTACAGTAGTTACAGTTGTTGCAATGGGCAACACATTTTCAAACACAATGCAACATTCAGCTCAATGTGAATTTCTAGTTAAATGCAATTAGTTACTTTATGGATTACTTTTCTAACCACAGGACTGGATCCTAGATTCAGTCCTGGTACATCTCCTGTAAACAGTTGAGTAAAAGCGTTTTGGTTACAGTCGTGATTTTTAAGGAATATTATTGTATTTTAAAAGTTGACACTTAGAAACTTTTTCTCATAGAATCACCAATGTTATCCTATGGAAGGAAATTCACTTAGCAGGTAAAAACTGTTATCGTTACTTTTTCTTACTCAGTGTTGGATCCTGGATCCAGCACTGGTGCATCTCCTGTAAACAGTTGAAAGAATGCGTTTAAGTCATACAGGTGATTTTTAAGGAATATTTGTAGTTTGTAAAAATCAACACTTTGAAACTTTTTGCTGAAAACCAGACAATGGATTCCTATGGAAGAAAATATAAGTTACTGGTAAGTACGGTTAAAATTACTTTTCAGGATTAGTACTGGGCTGAAAGATGCAGCACTGAGGTCTCTCCTGATAACAGGTGAGTAAATCGGAATTCGTATTTCGGCTGATTTTAGAGGAATATTTTAAAGTTCCAAAACTCCACACTTAGAAGAATTTCCAAGTGAAACCAGTCAATGTTAGCCTATGGAAGGAAATTCAAGTTACTGGTAAGTACGGTTAAAATTACTTTTCAGGACCAGTACTGGGCTGAAAGATACAGCACTGAGGTCTCTCCTTATAACAGGTGAGTAAATCGGAATTCGTATTTCGGCTGATTTTAGAGGAATATTTGTATGTTTCAAAAATCAACACTTAGAAACTTTTTCAGCAAAAAGCAGGCAATGATATCCTATGGAAGGAAATTCAAGTTACTGGTAAGTACGGTTAAAATTACTTTTGAGGATCAGTACTGGGCTGAAAGATGCAGCACTGAGGTCTCTCCTGATAACAGGTGAGTAAATCGGAATTCGTATTTCGGCTGATTTTAGAGGAATATTTTAAAGTTCCAAAACTCCACACTTAGAAGAATTTCCAAGTGAAACCAGTCAATGTTAGCCTATGAAGGAAATTCAAGTTACCGGTAAGTACGGTTAAAATTACTTTTCAGGACCAGTACTGGGCTGAAAGATGCAGCACTGAGGTCTCTCCTGATAACAGGTGAGTAAATCGGAATTCGTATTTCGGCTGATTTTAGAGGAATATTTTAAAGTTCCAAAACTCCACACTTAGAAGAATTTCTAAGTGAAACCAGTCAATGTTAGCCTATGGAAGGAAATTCAAGTTACTGCTAAGTACGGTTAAAATTACTTTTCAGGACCAGTACTGGGCTGAAAGATACAGCACTGAGGTCTCTCCTGATAACAGGTGAGTAAATCGGAATTCGTATTTCGGATGATTTTAGAAGAATATTTGCACAATGGTGAAGGGAGGGGCGGGGCCTGAGGTGACATCTGTGCAAACGCGCCCCGTGGCGCGTTTTAAGTTGGGGGATTAAGTCCCCTTGAATCCTGAGGGTCCCTAGGGGCCAACTAGCCCACCAGGAACCTCCAATATGCGCCAGGGGCTGCGTTGCAGAGACGTGTAGAGAGGCCACACCCCTTTTACACCTCTCTGCAACGCAGCTCTGTGGCGCTTTCTGGATGTACCTGTTGGGCTAGTTGGCCCCAGGGACCCTCAGGATTGAAGGGGATTTAATTCCCCATCTTAAAACGCGCCACGGGGCCTGTTTGCACACATGTCACCTGAAGCCCCGCTCCCTCCCTTCACCACTGTGCAAACGCGCCCCGTGGCGCGTTTTAAGCTGGGGGATTAAGTCCCTTGAATCCTGAGGGTCCCCGGAGTCCAACTAGCCCACCATATACCTCCAAAAGCGCCACAGAGCTGCGTTGCAGAGAGGTGTAAAAGGGCGTGGCCTCTGTACACGTCTCTGCAACGCAGCCCCTGGCGCATATTGGAGGTTCCTGGTGGGCTAGTTGGCCCCCAGGGACCCCCAGTATTCAAGGGGAATCGTTCCCCTCTGCAAACGCGCCAGGGGCGCGTTTGCAGAGTGGTGAAGGAAGGGGCGGGGCCTGCGGGCCCGATCGTTTTTTTGTCCCCTGAAGGGGGGCTGTGTGGCCCCCTTCCTTTTTCCTGTTTTTGGGCCCTGGGGACCCCATCCCCCAGGGCCTTACCCCTTTTTTTAATTTAATTTAAAAAAAAACGGGAAGGGGGCCGCGTGGCCCCCTTCCCTGGGCCTGTATTGGCCCCGGGGACCCCATCCCCCGGGGCATGGCCTTTTTTATTTTCTTGGGAGGGGGCTGCGTGGCCCCCTCCTCAGGCCATTTAAGGCCCCGGGGACCCCATCCCCTGGGGCCGGCCTTTCCATTTTATTTTTTTTTTTTTTTGGGGAGGGGGCCGTGTGGCCCCCTCCTGGCCACTACTTGCCCCGGGGACCCCATCCCCCGGGGCTGGCCCTCTCCGTTGGGGACTGTGGGGGGTCCCCAATCCCCCCACAGTCCCGCCGGCTCCCACGTCCCTTGGGAGCCGGCATTGCTAGTTCCACATGGGGAGCAGCTGACATGCTGCTCCCCATGTGGAAAGCAATGTGCTTTGGATATTGGAAGAGAGAGCAGGTTTCCTGCTCTCTCTTCCAATATCCAAAGCAGTTTGCTATGGCAGGACGGGAGCCGCGAGGCTCCCGTCCTGCCATAGCAATCCACAGTGTCCCGGGGGTAGGCACCCGGGACACTGCAGGAGCCGGCCCTGGGGGTGGCGGTCCCCAGGGCCATCAAGGGCTCCAGGAGGGGGGCCGCGTGGCCCCCCTCCCTACATCAGCACAGCCCCGGGGAGGTGGTGGTCCTCGGGGCTTCGGGGGTCCAAAACGGACCCCCATTTTATTTGTTAGTGCCCCGGGGAGGTGGTGGTCCCCGGGGCGTGTGGGGGCTGGAGCCCCCACACAGGTTGCTCAATTAATAAAAAAAGCCCCGGGAGGTGGTGGTCCTCGGGGCTGCGGGAGGGCTCAGAGCCCTCCCGCACCATTTTTTAAAAAAGCCCCAGGGGGTGGCGGTCCCTGGGGCTTGGGGGCCCTTGAGTCCCCCACACATAAAATTAAACCCCCACCATGCCCCCGGGACTTGGGCCACCCGGGGCAAATATACCGAAGCGCGGGAGACCGCGCTTCGATTTTATTTTTCGGCAGGATTCGCGCACCCTGAGCGCATCCTGCTGATTTTTTAAAAAAAATGTTTTGGTTTTTTTTGCTCAGGGGGTCCTTGTGGGACCCCCTGAGCAAACCTAGGGGGTCAGGGTGTTTCTACCCTGCCCCCTTTGTGCGCTTTGCGCACTTGTTTCTGTCCCTCGGTTCTACCGAGGGACAAAATGGCTGCCAACATTTCCTGAATCGGAATGTTGACAGCCAGCTGACAGCCAATTAACATGCAGCTCGTGATCGGGACGGTGCGCGCAGGGTGCGCTGAGGGTACGCGGACCCTACTCGGCCATAGATATCACTAACTTTTTACTTTTCATTTTCTCAGCAACTACTGAACGGATTTACACCATTTAACAAAAAGGGTTCTTTCTGAACCAAGAACTACCTCTTTGCCAAATTTGGTGTAATTCCGTTGAGCAGTTCGGGCTGTAGCCGTGTCTAAAGTTTCCTATGGAAAAGTGCATGGGGAAAACACGTTTTGGGACCCCCTTTTTCTCGGCCCCCGCTTGACGAATCCCCGAGACTTTCAGGGTAGGAGCGGACCGGAGCGGGCCACAAAGTTTGAAAATTTCGCGAAGATACGTCAACCGGCAAGAGAGTTATTTCAAATAGAATGGCGTGGATTTCCTATGGATAATAGGTTGTAACTATAACTATCTACTGGCGACCGCCAGTAGATAATATATATATATATATATATATATATATTATCTACTGGTGGTCGCCAGTAGATAGTTATAGTTAGGACCTATTAGCCATAGGAAATTCGTAACATTCTTTTCCCAATAACTTTCGTGCCGGTTGATGAATCTTTGCGAAATTTTCAAAACGTATGGCCCGGTCAGCTCCTATCTTGAAAGTTTCGGGTGATTCGGCAAGCGGGGGCCGAGAAAAAGGGGGTCCCAAAACGTGATTTTTCCATGTTAATTCCCATAGGAAATTTTAGCCACGGCTACAGCCCGAACTGCTGAACGGAATTACACCACATTTGGGGAAAAGGTACTGCTTGGTTCAGAAAGCGCCCTTTTTTTTAAATGGTGTAAATCCGTTCAGTAGTTGCGGAGAAAATCAAAAAATAGAGGTCAAAAAATCAATTTCCCTTAGGAAACTTTAGACACGGTTACAGCCAAAACCGCTGAATGGAATTACACCAAATTTGGCAAAAAGGTAGTGCTTAGTTCAGAAAGCGCCTTTTTTTAAAATGGTGTAAATCCGTTCAGTAGTTGCTGAGAAAATCAAAAAATAAAAGTTTCAATATCTATGGCTGTGGTGGATCCGCGCACCCTCGCGACCACGAGCTGCATGCTAATTGGCTGTCAACACTGCAAACCAGGAAGTGTTGGCAGCCATCTTGTGACTCGGTAGAACCGAGTCACAAGAAAAGAGAAAAACAAACGCGAAAAAAAGGAAAGGGGGCAGGGTAGAAACACCCTGACCCCCTAGGCCTGCTTAGGGGGTCCCACAAGGACCCCCAGGGCCAAAAAAAGCATTTTTTTAAAAAACAAATCGGCAAAATGCACGCCGGATCCGCGGATCCGGCCGCAAAACAAAAAAAAACCGAAGCGCGGGCTCCCGCGCTTTGTTAATAATTAGCCCCCGGGTGGGCCAGGTCCCGGGGGCAGTGAAAAAAAAAGTGTGGGGGGGACCCCAATCCCCCCACACTGCCCGGGGACCGCCACCTCCCCGGAGCTTGATTAATTAGTTGCGGGGGGCACACAGCCCCACCGCAGCCCCGGGGACCGCCATCCCCCGGGGCTTGTTTTTTTAAAGTTTGGGGGGCCTCTAAGGCCCCCCCAAGTCCCGGGGACCGCCACCCCCGGGGCTTCATTTAAAGAAAAAAAAAACCTGTATGGGGGCTCGAGCCCCCACACATGCCCTGGGGACCGCCACCTCCCCGGGGCACTTAAAATGTAAATTTGGGGGTCCGTTACGGACCCCCGAGTCCCGGGGACCACCACCTCCCCGAGCCTTTGCAATTGGTGGGAGGGGGGCCGCGTGGCCCCCCTCCTGGAGCCCGTGATGGCCCTGGGGACCACCACCCCCCAGGGCCAGCTCCTGCAGTGTCCTGGGGTGCCCCCCCCGGACATTGCTGTTTGCAATGACAGGGTGGGAGCCTCGCGGATCCCGCCCTGTCATTGCAAACTGCTTTGCTTCATTGAAGCGAGAGCAGGAAACCTGCTCTCGCTTCAATGAAGCAAAGCAGATTGCTTTTCCACAAGGGGAGCTGCATGTCAGCAGCTCCCCATGTGGAAAAGCAATGCCGGCTCCCGCAGGACACCGGGAGCCGGCTGGACCGTGGGGGGATTGGAGACCCCCCCATGGTCCCCAACGAGAGGCCAGGCCCCGGGGGATGGGGTCCCCGGGGCCATTAGTGGCCCGGGAGGGGGGCCACGCGGCCCCCCTCCACCATTAATTTTTTTTTTTTTTTTTAAAAGATGGAAAGGTTGGCCCCGGGGTATGGGGTCCCCGGGGCCATAAACGGCCTGAGGAGGGGGGCCCCACAGCCCCCCTCCAATAATTTAAATTTAAAAAAAAACACTGGCCATGCCCCGGGGGATGGGGTCCCCGGGGCCGAATATGGCCTCGGGAGGGGGGCCACGCGGCCACCTTCCAATTTAAAAAAAAAAAAAATAGGGGTGAGGCCCTGGGGGATGGGGTCCCCAGGGCCAATAAAATAGGAAAGGAAGGGGGGCCACACAGCCCCCTTCTTAAAAAAATTAATTAAAAAAAAAGACCGGCATCGCACCTGAGGCCCCGCCCCCTCCCTGCAGCACTCTGCAAACGCGCCACGTGGCGCGTTGTAAGATGGGAAACTAATTCCCATTGAATACTGGGGGTCCCTGGGGGCCACCTAGCCCACCAGGAACATCCAGTATGCGCCAGGGAGCTGCGTTGCAGAGAGGTGTTCAGAGGCCACGCCCCTTTTTACACCTCTCTGCAACGCAGCTCTGTGGCGCTTACTGGAGGCACCTGGTGGGCTAGTTGGACCCCAGGGACCCTCAGGATTCAAGGGGACTTAATCCCCCAACTTAAAACGTGCCACGGGGCGCGTTTGCACACTGGTGAAGGGAGGGGGCTGGGCCTGAGGTGACATGTGTGCAAACACGCCCTGTGGAGCGTTTTAAGTTGGGGAATTAATTCCGCTTCAATCCTGAGGGTCCCTGGGGGCCAACTAGCCCACCAGGTACCTCCAGTATGCGCCACAGAGCTGCGTTGCAGAGTGGTGTAAAAAGGGGCGTGGCCTCTGAACACCTCTCTGCAACGCAGCTCCCTGGCGCATACTGGAGGTTCCTGGTGGGCTAGTTGGACCCCAGGAACCCTCAGGATTGAAGAGGAATTAATTCCCCAACTTAAAACGCGCCACAGGGCGTGTTTGCACACATGTCACATTAGGCCCCCCCCTCCCTTCACCACTGTTTTCTAAGTGTCTTTTAGCATAGCACTGGCTCTAGGCCTGGTTAGTCAGAGTCAGTTACCACCAGTACCCGTCTGAAAAAGTTGTGGGCACAGGATGATTTTGGAACCAGGCCTCTTTCTGCTCCTCTGTTGGTTCTTTCTGCACATGTCTTGCTTCTTCCTGCACTTTTCTTCGTCTTTGTGGACTTCTGTTGCTTCTATCTGCATTTCTTTTGCTTCTTTCTCTGCGTTTTTTCTTCTTTCTTCACATGTCCTACCTCTGTAGGCATAGTTAGAGACTAGCATTTAAAAAACCTTTGAAATTTACTGAAAAAACCATAGGTTTCAGGCACGTTATAATTAGAAATTAGCATTTAAAAAACCTTAGAAGTTCACTGAAAAAACCATAGGTTTGAGGCACGTTATAGTTTGAAATTAGCATTTAAAAAACCTTTGAAATTCACTGAAAAAACCATAGGTTTCAGGGATGTTATAGTTAGAAATTAGCATTTAAAAAACCTTACAAATTCACTGAAAAAACCATAGGTTTCAGGGGCGTTATAGTTGGTTGGACATTTCACTCGTACAAAACCCGTGAAATTCCCCTGTTATAGTTAGTTCAGCTAACTATAACTCGCGATCCCGCAATGCACTGCTGATGACGTCACATATTACATCACTCATGACATGGTCAGTGACATCACTGATGACATCTCAAATGACATCACTGATGACATCACTGATGACATCATGCATGTGAAAATTTCATGCATCTTCTCACACCCTAATATAACTTTTGATACACCCACTCTAAATTACAGACTACCATTCTCAAAACCATAGACACTCCAACACCAATAACTACATACCCACTCACTGATTCTTAGGTCTACACACATCCACTCACTCGCCCGTACAGTCACTCATACTTACGGTCCCTCAGTACAGGACTATCATATGCACTCATATACCTATATAGACACTCACACACCACCACTCATCCATAGAGGTACTCACACACCTAGTCAGTCATGGAAATAATTAATCACACTGCCATTTACTCAGATATACAGTTATACACACACACCAGCTCTATTACTCATACAAATACTAGCACATTCTTACGCTCTTATACAATCAATGCTACAAGCAAACACTCATCCATACAGCCACTCTCACAATAACACACTCTCATTTGTAGCCAATTATGTACTCCAACACACATATATACTACTTTTCACATATGTAGTTACTCACACATGTACCACTGAGATATACATTCACTCACTAACACACCCATACACACACACACTCACCCACCCATACAGTCCATCACAGATGCACTCTTGAAACCATGCACCCAGTGAATCACCCACTCACACATCTATGCTCAGAGTCACACACACCCCACCCACACAAACACTCAGGTACCCATACAGATACTCAGACAAATCAATAACCCATATAGACACTCATGTAGCTATTTGCAAACCCATGCAGTCGCTTACACACCAACAGACACACGGATACAGACATTCACACAGTTTACTCACTAACCCATGCATTCAGAAAGATATGTTTAATCACTCACTTATAGAGTCAGTCACGCACCTACTAAATCAACCATTCAGACACTTATACACCCACTCATTCATCAATATGCCTTTCACTATATATATTAAACATATTTAAACTTTACAGAAACAAACAGTCACTGGATGATGTCATCAGTGATGTCATCAGTGATGTCATTTGAGATGTCATCAGAGATGTCATCAGTGATGTCACTGACCATGTCATGAGTGATGTAATATGTAACGTCATCAGCAGTGCATTGCGGGGGCGCGAGTTATAGTTAGCTGAACTAACTATAACGGGGGAATTTCACGGGTTTTGTACGAGTGAAATGTCCAACCAACTGAAACCTATGGTTTTTTCAGTGAATTTGTAAGGTTTTTTAAATGCTAATTTCTAACTATAACGTCCCTGAAACCTATGGTTTTTTCAGTGAATTTATATATATATATATATCTGAACCACTTGTACCAAGTCTATGCCTTTACCACGCATGCCTTTGCGTTCTAATGGCATGCGTGGTAAAGGCATATCCTTGGTAAAAGCTTGCGTTGTAATGGTAATGTGTTGTAACAACCCTTGCGTTGTTACAACCACGTTGTAATGGCATGCGTTGTGTTGGCATGCAATGTATCATCATATATTCGTCAGAGACACTACATAAGGTATTGAGCTTGAGAAAAGCAAGGATGCAAACACCTCCAACAAGGATTACAGCAAACTTTTCCCGATGTAAATGCAGCGGAAAAAAACTTGTTTGGCCTTGACCATGTGCACAAAGTTAGGCTGCTTAATACAGTTACAGAAGTGGAGCTTCAACTCGGGCACCTGCTGTCTTGCTGTAAGTGCTTCCTGTTTTTTTGGGGGCACGAGCATCATACCAGAATGAATCCTGTCCTGCATATTTATCCAAGAAGAGACCACTGTTTCTCACAACACCTCTACTCAACTGGAGTACTTTCTACTGGCTAGTTAGTTAGTGCTACCTCAGTGGGTAAATGTATAGTCTATCTTCTACACTACAGCTGCATAAAGGACGCCGAAGAAATGTCTCCAGTGACCTTGTGCGTCTGTAGCTTTGTCAATGCATGGGAAACGCGCTGGGGGTTCTTTTAGTAAGCTGTCCATCATCCTGGGAAAGGGGCGGAAAGACATTGTATACTGCTAATGTATATGGGGCGGAGCCAAACTGGCGGGGCTTGTAGACACATTTACATACTTCTTGTTTATAAAAGGGCAGAACACGCTCACTCATCTCAGCAGCAGATGACAAGAAAGAAGCTAGGGGTGGTCTGGCAGCCAGCGCCTGTAAACTCCCCTACACTATGTGGGAGGTGGAGTTTTTTGCCGAACTCCGTGCTCCAAGTGGAGCGCAAAGTGGAAAAACTATGCAAGCTCCACAGGGAAGTTCACCGCCCACCCCTATAATCTCTCTGAGCTTCTTGAAGAAGCTAGTTTAAAAAAAATGTTAAAAGGAGGGAGAAAAAAAGAGCTCTTCAGGACTGGATGGAAATGCAGAGCTGTTTGGAGATTGGGGAAATGCTTCTTGGTAGTCACATTCCATGCTACGAGACTCCCACCCTACAATATGAGACATCTATCGAGGGGGAATTTTCAATATATGGCTGCTGGGGGACATCCCTTTGCCCACTGTTGCTTAGGGTAAATGACATCCCTGAGATGCAGTAAGTAAATCTCCCCTGCTGCCTGTCAATTTCATGATTCTCTACAGCTTGTTGTCCATTTATTCTGGTGGTGGACCTCCAGCAGCAAGTACTTGACTGACAGGTGAAGGTAAACTTTGTCTCAGGTAAAGTTGGGAAGTTTTATGCACTTTCATGAAGGTCAGAGATTCCAAAGTTTGACTTTCTATACAAAGATTATAATTTCGCACACACTTCGAGTTGACATTTTGCCACAAGTTGTGATGTGATCTTTGATGCCAGGTGACTGCAAAGATCCCAAATGCATTGTGTGGTACATTAAGAAAGCAACACAATGACTCTGCAAAATCGGGAATGCTGTGGTGCGTTCACACTGGGAAATGCCAATCTCAGGAGCAGTACCTTTTTCAAGATGTAGGGCGCAGTGGTTGAGTACTTTCCTCACACTACTGGCAGCAGTTACAAGTGATATTCACTTCTATGTCAGAACCGGAGGCGAGGATTATGCTATTCTTTCTTCACTTTATTGAATAGCAGCCATTTAAAGTCAACAGTAAAAAACTATCATTCCAATGGAATGTTGGGAATAACACCAAGTTTAAACAATAGAGAGTCCATGGATAGAGTGTCCATGTCTCTCCACCAATCATGGGGCCTCTGTTACTCTCCATTCCCCCTCTTTCTTCGCTGCTCGCAGCCAGATAAGTGTGGTTTTTTCACCTCTCCTTACGTTTCTGGAATGTTCTGTAACATATGCTTAACAGTTTTCTATATAGACTTGTGGAGCTTATTGTCCTATTATTGGGGTTCTGTGCTACCCTTTCGGCGCTGAATTGCTAATTTTGCCTCACGCGCAGGCTTGACTGGCTTTCAGAGCGGTCGCCCGCATTGACCAGCTCTCACGCTGGTGCGCGTCCGTCTCTGTTTAACTTGTTTGATTTGTCTTGTTTCCCTACAGGTTTCCTTTGTGCCCATAACGGGTCTCCCGCTGCTCGGGTTGCCCGATTCCGGCCGTGGGAGCGACTGAGCTCCCTAACGGCCACGTATCTTGGTGCCGGGCTCGGCGGTGCATTCTTCTAACCGCCAGAGGGCGCCCGCGTGCGCCCTCAACCCGCAGCGCGCACGCTCGGAATTCCACGCATTCCAGCAGAGCCGCAGCGCCGCGGGGAGCCTTGTTTTGCCTGTCTGGGTATGCCCATTCTAACGGGTCTGTATTGTTGCCGTGAGGCATATTATTAGTGCTGACGGCCCTATTTTACTGCCGTTAGGCAGGTTGGGTGCTCTGTATCACTGCCATTAGACACATTAGTGATACTTACACCCGAGTTACTGCCATTAGGCAGGATTTGGTGATATTTTCACCCCTGGGTCCATAATATATGCCATTTACGCTCCAGTTGGAGTCAGTAGCACAGGTCCTTAACGACCTGCAGGGGACTCTCTTCCGGCAGGCTGCCCTCATAATATCTGCACCATGGCTGCAGGGTCCTGGGCTTCAAGCCCACCTAATTGCGAGCTTTGCCTGCACCAAGTAGAGGCTGACACCCAGCCCCCCATACTGAAATCTCCTGTCACCCATACTTACCTACTTGCCTGGCTTCTCCTTACCTTACCGCTATGGATCCTTACCAGGATGAACAGGGGGAGGAGGACCCCCTCTCTGCGCTACAGTGGGACAACGACTTCTATGATGCAGTAGATGCGTCGATCCATCGGGCGGTCGCTGAGGCTATGGTCCCCCTGGAAAGTCGCCTGTCCCGCCAAATTGCGCAAGCATGCGAAAAGCTGGCCAAAGGCGCACCTACCTTGCCGGCCACCACTCCTCCTGGTGATTCCCCCGCTGACCATCAGCCTCCACCGGCCAAACGCGCCCGAGAAACCGGGGTGGACACCGATGCTTTTGATCGCCTCAAACAAGCGTTTCTAGCCAGTACCTCCCCGCCAGCACCCCGTACAGACCCGGGGGATGGCGACCACAGGGATACCGATGACGATGCTGGCCCCTCTTGCCCATGGCGCCCTTCCCGCCCCACATCCACACAGGATGGCCAAGGGCTTTGCGCTGACATGCTAGACCCGGACGATATCCTTCATTCGCGGTCCTCAGACTGGGCCCCCTCGGACAAGGTTGCCCAGTATGTGGCGAGCCGTATCCGTCGACCCCTAGAACCTAATGCCCGTAACTGCCTTCGAACAGAATGCCCACGACCATCCCTAGAGGGCAAGGTGGCCTCAACACCGGACATTGATCCCCGTATGGCCACATTCCTTCAAAAATGTGTTAAGGACCCAAAAAAAGGGATTGATAGGTCTTGGCGGGCTTGCCAAGACAAGCTTTTGGACACACTCGGTCTGCTTACAAAGATCCTCAATATGGCGGAGGAGGCGAAGGCATCGGGATCACTGATCTCCCCTGAAAACTTATCCTCCTGGGCACAGCGGATGGTGGTCTTTTTGGGCAACGCCAACTGTGCCCTATCTCCGGAGCGGCGCAGGTCCCTGCTGATTAAAGTAGACCCCAAACTGGGGGACCTGGCTGATTCTGAGGCGGGCCCGGTAGCGCAGGGCGGCCTCTTCGGGGAACCCTTTATTAAGGAACTGGGGAGGTTTATTAACACCTTCACGTCCCTGGACAAGGCCCAGTCCTCGATCAAAAAGGTGTTTCACCCCCGGGTTTTCCGAGGGGCCGGACGAGGAAGGGGCCGCTCGTCCGGCACCCTAACCAGCACAGGGGACAAGGCTCCAACCAAGGCAATTATCAGGACCAAGCCAGATTTGGGAATTTCTACTCAACGAGAGGAAGACGCTGTAAGCACAGAGGAGGCAGAGGCGGTGGCGCCTCCAACACTTCCGGTGAGTGTTCTCCCTTCTTCCCTTCTAAAAGTAGGGAGCCGTCTGGCGCATTTTCTCCAGGCTTGGACTTCCATCACGGGGGACGCCTGGGTCCTGCAAACGGTTCAGGGATTCCGAATAGAATTCCACGGGGAACCCGCTCCTCCGCGGCCGCTCTGCATCTTGTCGGTGGATGCCTCCTTAGTCGACCTAGAGATCCAGTCCCTCCTGGACAAAGGAGCGATTGTAGAAACTCTGCCCCATCCCAGAGGTTTTATCAGCAACCTCTTCCTGGTGGACAAGACGGACGGGGTCAGCGGCCGGTTATCAACCTCCGGAAATTCAACAAGTGGCTGGTCTACCGCCACTTCAAGATGGAGGGGATCCACTTCCTTCGGGATATCCTCAGGCCTCACGACTGGATGGCGCGCCTAGACCTCAAGGACGCCTATCTCACGATTCCCATTTTCCCTCCGCACCGGAGGTTCCTGCAATTTTTCTGGGGGACCAGAACATATGAATTCACCACTCTCCCATTTGGCCTCTCCTCAGCGCCTTGGTGCTTCACCAAGGTCCTCCGACTGGTGGTAGAACGCCTGCGGGCATCAGGAATGAGGCTCATTGTGTACCTGGACGACATCCTGCTGATGGCCCAATGCCCCAGAACACTCTCTCGCCACCTTCAGACCGCGGTCAACCTTCTTCAGAGTTTGGGGTTTGTAGTCAACGAGGCCAAATCCACCCTGGTCCCCACCCAGCAGGTCGTTTTTCTGGGTTTCTTGATCGACTCTGTAGAGTCTTCTCTCAGTCTCCCGTCCCGGAAGATGACAAAGATCCGCCACGAGATTCGGAGAGCGCTCACTCAGACATGGATCTCCCTCAGACAGCTGGCCCGCATAGTCGGACTCCTCTCGGCTTCGATCCAGGCCATTTTTCCACGGCCACAGCACTACCGAGCCCTCCAGCGCCTCAAAGCAATGCACCTCCGCAGAGGCCTCTCCTACTCACAGAAGGTGTCCCTCTCCATGGAGGCCAGGGAAGAACTCGAGTGGTGGCTCACCAATATGGAGGCTTGGAACGGGAGAGCAATTTTTGGTTCCGCGCCAGATATTGTTATAGAGTCCAACGCCAGCAGATCAGGCTGGGGCGCGAGATGTCGAGAGTTCACCACGGGAGGTGTGTGGTCACCACTAGAACAACGGTTTCATATCAACTGTCTGGAGCTCTAAGCGGGCTCGTTCGTGATCCGGTGCTGGACCAAGGATTCGATCCGGTAATGTGTCCTCCTCAAGATGGACAACATTTCGGCGGTCTGGTATATCAACCACCTCAGGGGCACGAGGTCGAAAGCCCTCTCGGACCTAGCAGCGAACTTCTGGCAGTACTGCCTAGACCACCAGATCTCCGTCACAGCGGCGTACCTTCCCGGGCAGGACAATCAAGTGGCGGACTTCCATTCACGTCATTTTCACGACGTGAGTCTGTGGGAGTGTTCACGGATCTCCAGCGCGTATGGGGTCCCTTTTCAGTGGACCTCTTTGCTTCCCACTTGGTCCACCAACTTCCCAACCCGGTTCTTCAGCTGGAGGCCGGATCCCCTGGCGGAGAAAACGGAGGCGTTCCTGCAGGACTGGGAAGAAGAATCAGGTTATGCCTTTCCCCCGTTCGCCATGATAACGAGTGCTTCGGCCCAAGTTCGACGCCAGGGAGCGAGCGTGGTGCTGATAACCCCGATCTGGAGGTCACAAGCTTGGTTTCTAGTTCTTCTGGAACTTTCTTGGGATTCTCCAATCCTTCTCCCCCGCTTTTCAGCTCTCCTCCTCAATCCAGACAAGGATCCCCACCCGCTCATCGTGCAAGGCTCCCTAGCCCTGATGGCATGGCAGATTACAGGGGGCGATGGGTGGTCCCAGGCCTTTCGGGAGCGGCTGAGAAGTTCATGTCCAAAGCCTGGGCCAACAGTACCGTCAAACGCTATCGCTCCTCCTGGAGAAGGTGGTATTGTTGGTGTGTGCGACGGGGTCTCAATCCTGTGGCAGCAGATGTGACCTCTATCCTGAATTTTCTGGCCACCTTAGCGGAGGAGGGCCTGGCTTATAGAACCAATGATACCTTCCGTTCTGCTATTTCAGTGGGCCACACCATGGTGGACGGGTCGCCGATGGGAGAACACCCACTGGTCTGCCGCCTCCTCAGGGGTATACACCTCTCTTTACCTCCGGAGCCCAGGTACTCAGCCCTTTGGGACGTTAACCAGGTCTTGAATCTGTTTCTGTCCTGGCAACCGAATAGGTTTCTTTCTAGGAAGGAACTCTCAGCGAAGATGGCCATGCTCCTTTGCCTGATGTCTTGCAGACGGGTTTCGGACGTCAGGGCCCTGGATGTCTCCGGTAGGATCTTTTGTCCTTTGGGGGTTACTTTTACGATCCGTAGACGCACTAAGTCTGGGACTAAGACCATTTCGTATCCTGCCTTTCCGGATTCCCCAAAGCTGTGCGTTGTGTCTTGCCTTAAAGCCTATGAGGAGATGTCCTAGGAATTCCGCCCTCCAGGAGAGCGTCAACTACTCATTGCCATCAAGAAGCCTCATAAAGCTGTCTCTTCCCCCACTATCGCATGTTGGGTGAGATGGGTGATGCAAGAAGCCGGCATTGATTTACGTACCTTCGGCGCACATTCTACCAGAGGGGCGATGGCCTCTAAAGCCTTTACCCTGGGAGCTCGTCTGGAAGACATTCTGAACGCAGCAGACTGGGCTTCAGACTCTACCTTCAAACGGTTTTACTTCAAACCGGTGGTTATAATGGCTCACTTGGTGGTGAGTAAGCTTTAAACGAGCATAATCCTCGCCTCCGGTCCTGACATAGAATGAAAAATTTCCTAGCTATCGTAACGGAAAGTTTCAATTCTATTAAGGACTCAGAGGCAAGGATTATCCCACCCAGGGTACAACTTCTTTGTAATTTTTCCCACCCTCGTACTGGGGTAGTAAATTCTTTAGTCCACTCTAGTTCACATTGATTGTGCATGTTTTCACTGGAAGCTATTTTCTGTGGCTTTTGTTCCCCCTACAGGGCTAATCCTTAGCCATGGCTGTTGCCTAAACTATGTTGTTTGCTTTCTGCAGGAGATTCCAGCAAGCAGGATTCGTGAAGCGTCCGTGCTGGCTGATCTCGAGCGACGAAAGAGGGGGAATGGAGAGTAACAGAGGACTATGAAGTGACTGGAGCCCCATGATTGGTGGAGAGACTTGGACACTCTATCCATGGACTCTCTATTGTTTAAACTTGGTGTTATTCCCAATGTTCCATGGGAATGATAGTTTTTTACTGTTGACTTTAAATGACTGCTATTCAATAAAGTGAAGAAAGATTAGCATACTCCTCGCCTCCGAGTCCTTAATAGAATTGAAACTTTCTGTTACGATAGCTAGGAAATTTGTCATTCTTTCTCCCATCAGAGATGATAACATCTTGTTCTTGGGCTGGGCAGCAGCAAAATTCTTCAGTCTTTAGTCAAAGCAGCCATTCATGCTATGGACACTGTCCCTGCGACATTCCACATGGCAGCAGTTCAGCAGCTGGCCTCATGATTTTTACGTGGTAGAAAGGAGTAAACAGAGCTGTATACTTAATTTTGCCTTTAAGTCTCAGAAAACATACACCTTTTTTTCTCAGCTATATCAGTCTGGTCCCAACTTGTGGGAGGATCGACAATTTCTGGTCCTTGTTGCAATCCTTCCTCTGGCTGGACAGAGAGTTTCAGCAGGAAGTCAAGTGAGAACACATTCCCTGGATCATAGGAAAAGTTTTATTTTCTAATACAGTTCCTTTGGGGATGGGGCAATCAGCCACTCATAGCTGTTGGAGCAATTTGGTTCAAGTGCATCTTGCTCACCGTAAACCTCAATCTCTTAGACCCTGATTATAAAAAGGGGCACATTCTAATACACACTGTAACAAGAATTTACACAGGCGGTGAAGATCTGGGTAATGCCTTTGGCAAATTTAGGCAGGTCAAACTTGCGGAAATTTACTGTAGGGAAAGGCATAGCAAATTTGGATAGAAGTGAATTTGAAGCAGAAAACACTGGGTCCTAACTTTACTACTCCTAAATGCCTTTTGTGAATACCGAAAGTCGTAAAGTTAGGATTTTGTCTCAGATTACTTTTGTGAATCGGGCCCACTGACTATATATGTAATATCCTATTTTATGAAGGGAAACCTGCAAGGTGTGGTGTTTACTGCTCCTGGTAGATTTTCCATGATGTTTTCGGTGCATCAAATTCCATTGTGATGGCAGAGGGCAGAAATTGTTGGATTGTGGAGTTCACTGAGCTGTTTAGCTTACCGGTATTTGTTAACGGACTTCAGTCTTCTGCTTGGGCGGACTAGAGCTGGTTCAGTATGGACACTCAACACATCTCTTTTGTTAAAGTTTTATCAGTGGCCATACTTTTTCCCCAGTAAATGTCAAGGTTAGACTTCATTGCAGGCTAATATCCAGTGACATGAGCAAAAAGCGTTCTTCCCTTTTCCATTGGAAGTTTGTGGATCTGGACCAGACCCACATCAACTTGGTGGTGATGGCCAGCACCTGACTAGAGGAGAGACGTGATTAACACATGGATATGCAGTGAGACGGGGGGACAGCTACCTCAAATCTATGCTGTCAAACCTGGCAACCCACATTCTTGGTGCTACTTATACACTGGCAGACACCTCAGCTTGGGATTCCCTATGCTCCTCCTGTGTACCACATAACCTGCTATAGACATACACATTACGCACATTTATCTGGAAGAGCTACTAGGTATTCTCTCCAACTTAGGTTACAGAGAAAAAATTCTGCAAATCACATGGTGACACTAGCTATGTATGTTGAAAGGTGTTCCACTTCAATGTGCCCTATCTCCAGCAGATGCTAAAAGTCTTGTGGTTTGCAAAATACTCAAAAATCACATAGACTCTAGAGCACCTGGGTGTGGAGTTACTGTGCAGGAACTTTTTTCACCTGAGTTTTTCCATTAAAGCAAATACGTACTCAGTATTGACTTCACAATAAAAATAAAACATTAAAATGTCAAAATAGCTCTACAATGCCTGGCTGGACCCTGCGGTTATTTAATGTAACGTTCTGTTCATTTCCCATTAGATATGCTGCGGATAATCATTTCTACCTTGATACATGATTTTACTAAGTCAAGCAGCAGCTTCTGATAATAAATATCTTTTTAAAGACATTCATATTGATTTGCAACTTGCTTTATAGTTCTCAAAGCTGAACTTAGAGAGAAATTTGAAAACAAATGCTGTGTTGTGCCGGGCATTACAAATATGGTTTCACTTTAAAGCAAATAGAATTAAACACCTGAAACGTTTTACACATACTATTAAAATAAATGCACAGTATTAATTTCATGCAAATTGATACTCAAGTCACAGCTTACAATTTAGCTTTGAGTTGAGTTTACAGTTGAAAAAGTACCTTGCAGAGCTTGGAATCCGATGAATTATGAAGAATTGATTTCCCTGTACGCATCTTAAATCGACCAAAGGGCATCACTAGCTTGTAATGTGTTTTATTTAGATTCCCACATTGATTTATATGAGCCGAATATAATGTCATAACCAGCCGAGTTAATAGCTGATTTATGACTCTAATATCTGAATGTAATTTAATCTTCAAAATGTTGTCAAGTTATAATAACTGGCCTTAACTTTTTATTTTTCTCAACAGCTGCATACAAATATACTACTGTTTCTGAATTTACCATTATGAGATTGGTTTGTAAATAAATTACATGAAATAATTAATTTTTCTGTAAATATTCTATGTTAAGTGTTGCGCCTCCTTGTTCTTCTTAAATAATAATGCACACCAAATCTGACATTTCATTAAAACGAATGCCAATTAGGTTAAAGTATGAGAAAGTACGCGAAATTATCAGCTCTTTGCCACATGTTTGTTAATAGTGCAAATGTACTTCTTTTGAAAGTGATGAGTAACATAACAAACACTATTGGGCTTATTTATGAAAGGCCTGCGCCACCGGAGTGTCATTTTTTTTGATGCTCCGGTCAGCCGCGGTCCGTGCAGGTAACAGCGAAGGGGCCGGGTAAGGGGGGATTTCGAGGGACGATACTGAGGGAAAATTAAATAAATAAAACTCTTCCCTGGCTTGTTTTTGTGCAGGTAGGTACTCTGCCTGCAACTGAGGCACCCTGGCACCATAATACAAGGGTGCCTATGTTGGCGCTAGGCAGCAAATTGTAAGCCAGCCGAGCGGTAAGGACAGGAATGCACTGTATTTCATAAATACGGTGCATTCCTGATCTTTCAATTTGGCACAGGGCAGCGTAGCATGAAGACTTGCGGTGCTGCCCTATGCCAATTCCTCATAAATTAGCACTATGTTCCTATTCTAACCTGATGTTTATGTTTTCAGACCTTTAACAATTATTCTAGAAAAGGTATTTAAACTCTTATTTATAGATTCCTTAGTGTTTCTAAAGATGGCTCAAATAGCATTTATACTCTTCTAGGCACTTGTATCTGTTCTGCTAAGTATTTTTGCCACCAGTGTGGTAATTTATGAAGTGTCTATGTACTAATAGGTCGCTTTGCAAATTATCGATTCATAGTGGTTCACAATTCGGCCTACCTTATGAATATTAATGGGGTAGGTCACAAATTGCGACCCACTATGAATCTCAGGCACCACAATATGGTGACCTGCTGGAGTTAGCAGAACACCATATCTGTGATTGCTTTTTAATAATGCAAACTTTTAGTAATGCAACACATTTCCTTTAAATGAAATGGGACTGCTTTTAAACCGAAGTTTCTTTGGTTTTTTTGTTTAAGAATATGCAGTGGTCCCATGGATCCACTTTAACAGACTTTTTTCTATACATTTACAAAAGGGAAGGGGCCCAACTGACCCCTTCCTATTTGGGAATGGGTTATTACTTCATGCTTCTTCAAGTCTGTAAAGTATTAATATTTTGCAACTGGAATTCAGTCGCAAAACATTAACACATACAATTCTGATTCAGTATTTGGAAGGGACGCCTAAATATGGCCCTTCAAAATATGGAATTGGTATTTTGTCACAAACCAAAATTGCAATTACCGAACCACAGTTTGGGTTTCATGCATCCCTAAATGCTTTTAGGCGGTCACAACAGGGCTGATTCTGTGAGTCGGCCCTTTGGGAACACAAAAAGCTTAGTACATCAGGTGCAAAGTCAAAATTGTGCTTGCTCTCGCTGTCTGTTTTCAGGGGGTGAAGCAATTCACTGAGTCCCCCAGCTGAAGGGCTCCCATGCGGGCAGAGCGCCACGCTCCTCCAGAGCAGAGTACTTCAGTTGGCAAACCAAAACGGGAATATGAACTGAAATAAAACACTACGCCTATATTCCAGAGGTGCGAGTTGCCAATGTGGCACATTCTCATAGAGCAGAGGGCTGGCAGGGGTA
The DNA here is from genome assembly GCA_963921515.1 of Calotriton arnoldi. Lineage (NCBI taxonomy): Eukaryota > Metazoa > Chordata > Amphibia > Caudata > Salamandridae > Calotriton > Calotriton arnoldi. The sequence continues at coordinate 2,194,720 of CAWUFW010001414.1, forward strand.
CAACAGTGCAGTGTGCTGCAAGTAAGCACCATGCACCAGCAATATCAACAATGGCAACAGCAGCATCAGCAACAGAAGGTTTTGAACCAACCTCTGCAATGGCTTGGTTTCAAGTGGCAGGGCTTAAGTCAAGTGCAGATGTGAAGGCAACAGAGGTCGAGCAAGTGGCAGCACTAATGACCATTCAGGGGATGGTTCAGGACTATCTGGATGATCCAAAAGAAGTCTACATGAACCAAAACCCATTGGTTCATTGGTATGGGAAGATACGCCAATGGCCAGAGCTTAGCAGGCTGACTTGTCCGCTAGTCAGTGTGTTTGTTGAGAGTGTGTTCAGTGCAGCTGGTGCAGTTATCACAGTAAAAGGACCAGTTTCTCACCTCAAAATATGGAGAGATTGACCATGAATAAAATTAACTGAACACTTCATACCACACAATTACACTGTTCCTGATATACCACAGGAGGAGGATGAGGGCGATTGGTCAGACTCAAGTCCCTGACTGAGTAGGCCACCATAAAACTTTCAGATTATTGTCGAAGGAACTGCTTTGCCAAAAACAAAATCGTTATAGCTAGAGGGGCAGTATATATTTTGTTTGTTTCTGACCTATGCAGGCCCACCATTGAGACACATGTATGGCTGGATGGGAGCTGCACCAGTGTGCAGTGAAGAAGCCTCACCATTCTCTTCAAGGACAATGGATACAATGCCTGCCTCTGTCCCATGCCTATCCTTCTCTTTTTACCCTAGCAGGACTGCTCCAGTAAAGATCATTTAATTTACAAGACTGACAATGTGTTTCTTTTTTCATGGAAAAAGAGGAGATACAATACGACAATTGTATACCGCCGTGCTTGGATTGGAACATGTAACTATTGCACCAATTAGTAATATAAATATTGTGTGTATAAGCAATGATTGCTAAATCATCTGGTGGCAGACAGTGAGGGAGGGTGTTCAACTAATTTGTAAACTTGATTTGCAATGTTTGGGGGATGGTGGGTGATTTTGCCATAAGAATGATGTTGGGAACTGGGTAATATCACCGTGCTGTTGTGGAAGTTCCACTCTAGAGTGCTGGGGTTCCTAGGACACGGCAGTTGCTGCCGGGATCTGGAGGCTGTCACTTGCATTAAACTATGCTCCTACCTTCAATGTGCACTGTCCTCGTCTTCCTTTCAGTGGCGACGAGCGGGAATCCGACACCTCCAGTTTCCTTCTGGGCACCCCTGAAGCTGTGCCATGCTGCTCAGTGCTCCGGATTTATCGATCGCTTAGTGGACCTTCCTGGAGTGCTGGTCCGCCCTCATCCTGTTGCCTCCTTCATTGTGAATGTTCCGCTACCTCTGTGCAAAGGTCGGTGCAGCGGGGGCAAATTTTGGGGCATTTTCTGGCTTGCGCTCGAGCTGGCGGCGGTTAGCGCACCGTCACATAGCAACCCCTTGCCAATGCGCGCACCACCAGCTCATCATTGAAACACGCCTGTGACGTCAGGTGCACCACGTTCGTGACGTCGAGCGTATGGACGTCCAGCGGCCATATTTGAATCAGGCTGCTCCATTTAGGTGCAGAAGGTAGGAACATTTTGAAAACTCTTCGTCTCGAAGTAGTTAGTACGCTGGTAAGTGGCGAGAGTGGGGACTCTATTCTTGTTGATGACTATGCTACGGTCATCAAAACTCTTGACAAAAGGTTCAGCCCCAAAAGGAACATTGTTCTTGAACGTCACAAGTTCTTACAACGTGCTCAGATTCCTGGCGAGTCAATTGATGATTTTGTTGCTTCTCTCAGGATTTTAGCAGTCAACTGCAATTATAGAGAGTTTAGAGATGAGATTATACGTGACCAGCTAATCAAAAAAACATCTAACAAAAAAATCCAGCAAAAACTCTTGTCCTCTGACGATCCGGAGTGAAGGTGGTTAATATCACCCAGCTCGGCGTGAGCCTGTGAGCCCGTGCTGTTGTGGAAGTTCCACTCTAGAGTGCTGGGGTTCCTAGGACACGGCAGTTGCTGCCGGGATCTGGAGGCTGTCACTTGCATTAAACTACGCTCCTACCTTCAACGTGCGCTGTCCTCGTCTTCCTTTCAGTGGCAACGAGCGGGAATCCGACACCTCCAGTTTCCTTCTGGGCACCCCTGAAGCTGTGCCATGCTGCTCAGTGCTCCGGATTTATCGATTGCTTAGTGGACCTTCCTGGAGTGCTGGTCCGCCCTCATCCTGTTGCCTCCTTCGTTGTGAATGTTCCGCTCCCTCTGTGCAAAGGTCGGTGCAGCAGGGGCACATTTTGGGGCATTTTCTGGCTTGCGCTCGAGCTGGCGGCGGTTAGTGCACCGTCACATAGCAACCCCTTGCCAATGCATGCACCACCAGCTCGTCATTGAAACACGCCTGTGATGTCAGGCGCACCACGTTCGTGACATCGAGCGTATGGACGTCCAGCGGCCATCTTTGAATCAGGCTGCTCCTCCGGTGATGCGCACACCTGCATTTCTCTCTTCATCAAGGAAATCGGCATTTCGTATTGTCTCGTATTAGGTCTCTAATAACAAATGGGCACACATTTTTCCTGAAGTTTTTAGAGCTGACCTGGGTAAACTCAAGGGATTTCAACATCGTATTGTACTAAAAGATGGTGCAAAGGCAGTAGCGCACAAAGTTCGTAAAGTACCCTTGAGTTTACGTAAGGAACTTAAATGTGAATTGGAGCGACTGTGTAGTGCCGGGGTTATCGAGCCTATAGAAGGTTCAGAGTGGTTGGCCCCCATCGTTTTGGCACGCAAAGCTAACAAATCTCTCCGCATGTGTGTTGACTTGAGAGATCTCAATGCCAACATCTGGATTGATCGTCAACCCCTTCCTAACATCAACAAGATGTTGTCCACCTTACAAGGCGCAAAATGTTTTTCTTCCCTGGACATTTCCTCAGCTTACCATCAGGTTGAGCTGTGCAAAGAATCTAGACATTTGACATCTTTTGTCACTCCTGAGGGTGCTTATCGCTCTATTCGCATGCCTTTTGGCCTTGCGTCAGCTTCGGCTGTTTACCAAAGACTGATGACCAAATTATTTAAGGATGTAAGGGGTGTGGTATTTTTCCAGGACGATATCCTCATCTATGGCAAATCTGAATCTGAACACGATGAGAGAGTTAAACAGGTGTTAACCATTATTAGATCTTGTGGGTTAACGTTACGGGTCGACAAGTGTAAATTTTTCCAAGAAGGTGTTGATTACCTTGGTCATCATATCTCATTTAATGGGATTGAACCAAAACTAAAGATAATTGAAGCTATCCAGAATGCACCAGTACCTGTGAACAAAGATCAACTTCGTTCCTTCTTAGGTTTGGTGGAATATTATGCCAAATTCATCAGCTATTTCTCCACAAAAACTGCTTACATGCGCAATTTACTTAAGAAAAATGTTAAGTATGTATGGGATGTTGACTGTAACAAAAATTTTGAATCCATCAAAGAAGAAATTGTGCATGCTCGCCCTCTTAAACTTTTTGACATTAATGACTTATGCATTGTATCTACTGATGCTAGCAATGTTGGGCTAGGTGCAGTGCTTCTTCAGAGGAGGAACGATGGTCGAGAAGAAACTATAGCGTTTGCTTCTCGGACTTTAAGAGGTGCTGAGAGCACTTACTCTACTATTGAGAAGGAGGCTTTGGGTTTGTGGTGGGGTGTCCAGCATTTCAGGAATTTCTTGTGGGGCAATGAATTCATTCTCAGAACTGACCATAAGCCTTTGGTTGACCTGTTTACTACTAAGGGTAGTGGAAGAGCCACTCCGCGCATTTCAAAATGGCAATACAGGTTGCAGGAGTTTCATTATCGTCTTGAGTACGTAGCAGGGGCCAAAAACCATGTGGCTGATTGTTTGTCCAGACTACCTCTCTCGGGTGGTAGTGAAGGGGTTGGTGATTGTGATGATTTAGAAATTGTATGTGCTGTATGTTCATTAGAAGAAACTACTGGAGGTGCACTTTCGGAACACGAATGGTTGGAGTGTGTGTCAGAAGATGTGGACATTGTTAGGATCATTGATCTTTTAGCCAGTGTGTGGCCTAGTGACAAGGAATGTCCTTCTGAGCTTGTGCCTTATAAAAGGGTTAAAGATGAATTATCTGTAGTGAATGGTGTATTAAGACGTTGTGGGTTGTTAGTTGTTCCTGTGTCTTTACGTAAGAGGATTTTAATTTTGTCACATGAGGGTCATCCTGATATTCGTGCAATGAAACGCAGAATAAGACAGGATTTTTGGTGGCCTGCTCTGGACAGGGATGTTGAACATTTTGTCCGTGACTGTTGCACGTGTGTTACGAGTGATAAATCTCAGGTGACCCATCCCTCTCCAGTTGAACCCATCGTGGTGAAGAATACCCCTTGGACCAAGTTGGCTTTCGACATTGCGGGTCCTTTTGGGCTCATTGGGAGTTCTCCCAAATATGCGCTTGTCTTGATTGATTACATGTCGAAATGGCCTGAAGTAAGGTTTGTTGACAATGCAAATTCCTCGTCGGTCATTAATTTTTTTCAGGACGTTTTCCTCAGGGAGGGTTTTTCCGAAGAGTTGGTATAGGACAACGGTACCCAGTTGATTTCGAGTGAGATGCAGGAGTTTCTCAAGGGGATTGGTGTCAAACATACCCTTACTTCTCTTTATCACCCCCGCAGCAACGGTCTTGTTGAGCGCTTCAACCGCGTTCTCAAGGAACATTTACAGTTGGTGTTGGTCAATGGGTTGCAGTGGCGGAAAGCTGTTAGTGATATGTTGTGGGCTGTAAGGACCACTCCCCATGTTAGTACTGGGATTGCTCCGTTTACCTTACTGAGGGGTAGGGTAGCTGGTTCTAAGTTAAACAGGGAATGGATGTCCAGGAGGGTAGTTGACTCAGAAAAAATGTCAAGGGTAGCTGATGTTAGAGCTGCTGTTCAGGCTAAGTATGGTACCAAGTCTGGTGTCTGTCATCCCTTGTCTATCAAAGCAGGAGATTGGGTGAGAGTCAAAAAACCCGGTTTTCTTCGCAAGGGTGAATCTCGTTTTTCAGCTCCCAAAAGAGTGTCTGTGGTGAGGGATCGTGTAGTGGTGTTGGAGAACAGAAAGGTATGGAACAAGTTTGCTGTTTCCAAGGTGCCTGAGCCTATGCTTGGGTATGTCAACAGAAAACTTGGTGTTCAGCACTCCTCTACTGTTGTAGTTCCTAATGTTCCTAGCAAGGAAACTGTTCACCAAGACCGTGTCTTTCCCAGATGTGCATCTAGTAGATTGAAAAACATTCCTGCAAAGTTTCATGATTATGAAATGTATTAATGTGTCTCTATTCATTATGTTCATTTTCTGTTAATCTCTGTTATCGTTTTTTTTTCATTTGTGTTTTTTTTTTTTTAAGTGAAGGAAAGGGGGTGTGTTGGGAACTGGGTAATATCACCCAGCTCGGCGTGAGCCTGTGAGCCCATGCTGTTGTTGAAGTTCCACTCTAGAGTGCTGGGGTTCCTAGGACACAGCAGTTGCTGCCGGGATCTGGAGGCTGTCACTTGCATTAAACTACGCTCCTACCTTCAACGTGCACTGTCCTCGTCTTCCTTTCAAATGATTGACCCTTTCACATTTAGCTAGATTTACTTGCATGGTTCACTCCTTGCTGTAGTTTGTTTGCAGCTTCTTCAAAGACCAGACCAGTTAGTTTAGTTATCAAATACAAATCGACACAGAAAGACTAGAATGCTCCTTAACATAACCTTGTACCCTAAAACCCCACCTGAGGTACGATATCATCACACAGCTATTAGACATCCTAGTAGAGCAGAACATAAGAAAACATAATTCTGCCTATTGGTAGATTCTACTCACATGTCCCCCTATACTTACAGGCCCTCCCTCTCATATTACAAATGCCCAACATTAAGTGGAGCCGTAGTTTATGAAAGAGTTTTTCCATGGTGAATTAGAGTGACATGAAATAGAAACTCTTTTTCTTTTTATCCTTTACCCTCATCTACTCTTTTCCCACACGTTATTCTCAGTAGTCCTGGCGTTTTTTACATTAACCGACCAGACCCTGCCAATAGAAATACCCATAATTCCACTTCACAGCTGCACATGTGTTCGAGAGGGGAGATGCATGTATTTATCCAAATATGCACCAACGATTGTATGCCTGGCTTGGCATAGAGGACGAACCCCTGTCCTCTCTGTATCAGTGCCCAGCAAGTAAGCTAGGCGTGGCCCGAAACGAAAGGGAGGTGTAGTACAGGCACCCGATTCGCGTTGCATCACGGTGGACCCAGCCGCGACTCAGGGATATTTAGCACGTCCCCATACTTCACTGAATGCAGGAGATCTGAGCCAAAGAGAGGTAACTAGATGGGACGGGACCCTTGACGAAGTAAGTCTTTGAACATTTAACGCAGTACGCTGACAAGTCTATCAGCGTTTTTCCGTAGCACAACACCTCTAATGGGGCTGCTTCCATGCCCCACTTTACCTAATACCCCATTTTTACCCGATTTCTTTTATTTAGTTTGACTACAGGGCCGCCCACTCTAGCCCCCATGAGAATATCTGTCTCACTTGCTTTGGGTAAGTGGCCCCCTTTAAGTTACTTTAAGAAGCATGCTTCCAGGGACGTGCCTGGCCTCTCTCACCTTCTCATTATCACACACCTTCACCTTGTGATATCACATGGTAGACAGTTGTTTGCGTGAAAGATTGTTGCAACCTCACAAGACGTTTTGGTATGTAATTGTGAACCAAGCGGATATATATTATAAAACAAATCCAGCTGTTCCACGCATCATAGGTGTTAACAACATTAAGTGTTTGTTTGCTATTTCCACTTGTGTGTATGTGATCACAAGCAAGTAGATGTCTCATCAAATACACCCACATTGTCATGCAACCTTGCATGCATTATTGGGACCAATTGTTATAGACACCATTTCGGGTGCACTGCACCTAGGTTTTAAATGCATGAGCTTTCTATACATCTGACTTGCTATATTGTATATTATATCTTCTTTTACAGATAATACCCAACAGCGGCAAGTATAGAAAAAAATCTCATGCATGCAAGTTGCATGCCTACTTTAGTAACCACACGTTAGACACGACAATAGGGGAGTGACCTCTTTACTAACCCACACTGACGAAAGCCCAGGACCTCACATAGGCCAGAAGAACAGGGCTGAAACATGTTGATGTTATGGGCTCATAGGACCATTACATCCTTACACCCTCTTAGTATCCTATTTTTAACCTTCCCACCCACCCCACTAATAAAGGATTCCTTTGGTGTGGGCAAGGAATTTTGACTTTAAAGTTACGCCCCCTTACGAATCGTCTTCATAAGAGCTCCTTGAAACACAGTCGAGCCCATCCTGACCTTTAGGAGTCAGGGTGAACCCGATGATGAAGCATTACACTACTAGAGTGGGTGAGGGTTATATAAAAAAAAGGGTTTCTTTTCCCTTCCCTTCCCACCCCAAAAGCGGGTGTGTAATTTTGCAGCGTATCACTGGTCCTACTTACTACAACTACCCATCCCTGCCTCTGCTGGGACTCCTCACCCTCCAACCTCCTCCTGGACCTCCTCATACTTTCCTGCCATGCTGCATTGTCATGGATACTGCTGGTATAGTGTACAAATGAGAGATAAACACAACATTGAGGGGGGGAGGGGTTCATGACCATGGCCACTCTCTCGTTTTTACTGTTTGAGCATGAGCAAGAAAGCATTCTTATTTCTCAACAAACACGTGTGGTGAATAATAGCTTACTTGGGCCTGCACTCTTTACAGTACCAAAGATCTGTTCTCTTAGTCTTACAGTACCACAAAACATGTAAGGGGTGAGGGAAAGCTTACTAGAAAGCAGAATAAAGCTACAGACAGGAGGAAGTAAGCTATAGAAACATGAAATATAGAAAAAAAGGATAGTGCAGGGATAGGAGGATAACAAGAATTCAAACAAACATTAGTTTGAGGAGACAGTATAAAAAAAGGCAAAATTATCCTAACAGTAGGGAGAGGCGACAGTTAGGGAAATCATAATAACAGCACTTACTGGGGCCAGCAGAACCATTGGTGCTGGTTGTAGTGATTCCAGCTGCCACGGCACTGGTGGTGGCAACCCCTTCACCCAGCTGTGATGCCTGCTTGGCCTCGGGTGCTGATGTAAGAAATAAAGAAGATTACAAAAATGATAAGTGGTACAGTTGATCTCTCCAAAAATATTTTGATAGGCAGACACAGCAGTAGCATTGTACTTTTCTAAATCAGATCACCTAATGACTTATTCCTAATTTCCTACACCTAAGTCTTATTCCTAATTTCCTAAACTACATTTTGAAGTATTAATGCATTGCAACAAATGATCTTTGCTTCTCTACCCCCTTTGATGGGGCAACTCAGTCTCCCTTTTCAATGCATACTACATATCACTTGGAGATTAGGACTGTATGAGCTACATATAGAAAGGCACAGAGAACACTAACTCCATATATACTAATAACTAAGGGGCCCATTAGGATGGCGTGCGGACCGCCACTGCCGGCCCGGCGGTAGCCACCGCCGGCCCGGCGGGGGTGATCCGCCTGCCATCCTGCCATGAATGATCCCCCTCCACATTATGATGCTGGCGGTCTCTCGCCTTTCCATGGCGGCATTGCCGCCATGGAAAGGCATACAGTCCTTGCCTGAGGGGGCCCATTGCGGGCCCCCAGGGTGAAGGGGGGGTGGAGGGTGCACATGGGGGTACCTATGGTACCCCCCTCATTGCCATGCACTACGTGGCAGGCACCACGTGGTGCCTGCCATGTAGTGCATGCCAATGCCGTGCACAGTCCCTTTCCATTGCGAGCAGGTCTGCAGCCAGCAGATCCACCCGCAATGGAAAAGGGCCAGGATGCGCCCGCCAGTGGGGCGGGCGCATCCTAATGCTCATTGCGGGACCGCCGCAACTTCGGCGGTCGGTCCCTGGCTCCATTGCGGTGGCAGGCGGACTTTGTCCGCCCGCCATCGTAATGGACCCCTTAGTGACAGGACAGAAGAGTCTTTATCACTTCTTAAATAATCAGCCCAAAGGAGCCCCACAAGTATGAGTAGGTAGCACCGAGCACCTGGCTAGCTCAAGCTGAATCAGATATTATTTGTGAAGTGAACTTCACTTACCTCCGAGTGTGAACAGCATGCTATTTGGAAAAAAAATATTAGCATTTTAAGAAAACAAAAAGAATTGCTTACTGAGCCCCGCAGTCTCGACACCCAGCATGTTGAGCAGGTCCTGCTCACGATCTATTAGGTCTGCCAAACTGTGCGTAAGCTGCTGTGTCAGGCGCTGCACCCCAGAGCTACGGTGCATTCATCGGCACACTTTCACCCACACCAGCTGATGCTCGTGCAGGACTTACCCTCTACAAGGCCTGCCGCCTCCTGCCAGCATGAAGGGGAGGTGGCGCTGCACAAAAAAACAAGCACAACCACCTCTGCAAAAATGGGGCAGGGCTGCAACCCTGAGCGGTGCCGGTGACCACAAGGTGTGTGATTTGCATTTGCCACCGCACTTGCACTGCCACTTTCTGCCTGCTCTGCCATGGTGCTGGTTAAAGAAAGAAAGAAGCAGGACAAAAGCTAACAACAAAGCAGAAAGGAAGAACCTAAGGAAGTGGAAGAAAGGTGAAACAAAAAGAACAAAAAGTCATGAAAAATTTAAAAAAGACAAAAATTCAAATACACACACAGAAAGACAAACACTGATAAAAAAAAGTAAATGAGGAGCGAATGAGAATAATCGAAAGAGGAAAGGTTCAGACTGAGAGAAAGGCCCAGCACCATGCACAGAACAGCAGAGCATGCAGGTAAAACAAAATGGCTGCACACACGGGGACTCCGTGGTGCCATTTGCACTGATTTTTCAGCGCAAAATTCGCTACTGGCCTGAAAAAGCAGAGTAAACAGGCGGATGAGCATTCTTCCACCCATTCACAGAGTTCTGTGGAATCCCATGGAGTTTTCCACAGAATTCTATGGAGCAAAACGCTGCGAGTCCCGCCCAAGCCTACATATAATGCTGGAGGGCAATAAAATTTGGCCAGCAGAACCTGAAGGTTGTGATTCCATGGCAATAGGATCATGTTGGTCTAACAATTGTATCAAATCTGAGGCAGCCATTACTGAGAAGGCCACCTCTTCACCACTCCCCTCAGGAAAACAGGCTGAATGCGAGACAGGAGTGAGGAGCAATATCAGAGAGTCCTCTGCTGCTCCTCGCTCATCAAAAAATTATGAAAACCTCACCTAGGGGCAGATTTACAAGCCCCTTGCGCCTCCTTGTACCCCCATTGCGTCACTTTTTTGGACGCAACGGCGGCGCTGCATCTGCTCCATATTTACATGGATGCAGATGCGTCACTTTTCTACAGGCTGCGTCGGTTTTCACCTGCGTGAAAATCGCCTGCGCCGCCTTAGATTTTAATTTATGCAAGGTAGGCGTTCCGTCAGAAACGCCTACCTTGAAAAAGTCGCAATGGTATTTATAACTTTTTCTGTTTGTGGCGCAGCCTTTAGCTGCTCTGCCAATGCATCACAATCCCTACGCCTGCTAAACCCAGGCGTAGGGATGACGCATTGGCTGTACCCAACGGACCACACCAGCTGCAGTGACTTGATTGCAATCTGCAATCAAGTCACGAGGTAAATGGGCCACAGAAAGTAAGTATGTGCACGTAATGTCACAATGTGCGACATTACGTGCTGAAGTCACACATACAAGTGGGCACTAGACCCACTTATATGCGTCACATCCAGAACCAATATGTTTGAGTGCAAAGTGACTTTGTCACCTTTTTACGCTCCAACACATTGGTCCCCATTCAGTAGTCGATGCGTCAGTTAAACCTGACGCATGTAAATCTGCCCCCAAGTGTCCTTAAGTCCAACTAAGAAATCCAACCTGGCGTTCCCTCATCGGCAGAAAAGCTTGTTGTTTTGCAGGTACGCTAGGACGATTAAAGCACAGCGGCCATCTTGCATCGCGCTACAGTTTCCTAGAAATCCACCCTTGCATCCCCTAATTTTTACTGTATTAATCACACACTTACCTCAGAGTTCTTAATATCAATGTTGACGATTTGTGTGATGGTAGCAGGATCAGAGCGCATGTGATGCAATGTCTGGGAAAGATTATTGTCAATAATCACTTCCACTGGTGTTTTGCTGGATCAACGTCCATGTTGAAATCTGGCAAAATCAATGCACAACAGTTCATTAATGTTGAATAGGTTCACACACCAGCCAGTTGGAGTCTCTTTCTGGAGCTAACAAGTAGCTATGTGCAGCAGGGTAAAAGTAGGTGTATGGATCCCTCTGGCACTTATGTAGCCTTGATTGCCGACTGCTTGGAACATGACATATCTCTGAAAAACAATGTTGGTTAGAGGTGTGAAATTAGTTTTAAAGAAGGATGGGGCATATTATCAAGGGCTTTATCGCCGCTTTAGCGGCACTTTTTGCCGCTAAAGCGGCGATCATTTTATCGCCCTATCAGCAAGCTGTCGCTAACAGGCGTTAGCGACAGCTTTCAGGCGTTAGCGGCTGGTTTTACCATCGCCTTGCATGCCAGCGATAATTATCGCTAATGACATGCAAGGTAGGCGTTCCCCACTAAAAGTGACTGAAAACAGTCGCTAACACAACTAACCCCTATTAACAAGGCAGGCGAAGCGATAAAATAAATCACGCTAAGCGCGTTTATCGCTAGATTTTAACACCTGCTACTGAGGATGACTTACCTGTCTAAAGTATAGGAGGTGGATTGTCAGGCTGAATCCATCCTTGCGTTAATGCGAGAATATCGCTGCTTTTCCAGCGATATTCTCACATTTTGCCGCTATCGCTGGAAATGTTATCGCTATGGAGATAAACCTTGTTAATAGGGTGTTATCTCAGCGATATTTTCCAGCGATAGGCGGCGTTAAAAAAATTCGCGCTATGCGCGGTTAGCGATAAATATCGCTATTCCTTGATAATATGCCCCGATGTCTTCTAATTTTTTATATTTTTTTAGGGATGGGCGGAGCTTGCAGAGTTGCACTCCGTGGAATTCCGGGGAGTTGTAAAAAAACTCAGTGGCATTCCACAGAGTTCGGCTCCGCCCTATCTAATGTATATGGTGTAGGGCTTGTAGGCAAGTTTACATACTTTTTGTTTATAAAAGGGCAGAACACAATCACTCGTCTCAGCAGCAGATGCCGAGAAATAATCTCCTCGTCAGAGACGGGAAACAACCATTACAACAAAAATATTACAATGCATTCCATTTGAACGCATGCCATCACAATGCAAGTACCATCACATCGCAATGCCGGTGCAACGCATGGCATTACAACTCATATGCCATTACCACGCATGCCTTTACAACGAATTTCATTGTAAAGGCATGAATGGTAAAGGCAACTGTGTTTTACATGTAAGTATAAGGTAAGTATAGGGTGAGTTTGGGTTTTGGGGTGTAGGGGTAATTTTAGGGTTCATGGTAGGTATGGGTTTTGGGGTGCCAAGGGTAATTTTAGGGTTCAGGGTGTATATGGGGTTTGGGGTGCTAAGGTTAATTTTAAGTTTTAAGGTGGGTATGGGTTTTGGGATGCCAAGGTTAATTTTATGGTTCAGGGTGGGTTTGGGTTTTGGGGTGCCAAATGTAATTTTAGGGTTCATGGTGGGTATGGGTTTTGGGTGCCAAGGCTAATTTTAGGGTTTAGGTGGGTTTGGGTTTTGGGGTATCAAGGGTAATTTTAGGGTTCAGGCTGTGTATTGGTTTTGGGGTGCTAAGGGTCATTTTAAGTTTTAAGATGGGTATGGGTTTTGGGGCACAAGGGTAATTTTAGGGTTCAGGGTGTGTATGGGTTTTGGGGTGCCATGGGTAATTTTAGGGTTCAGGGTGGGTATGGTGTTTGAGGTGCCAAGGGTAATTTTAGGGTTCAAGGGTATTGGTTTTGGGGTACCAAAGGTAATTTTAGGGGTTCTGGGTGGGTGTGGGTTTTGGGGTGCAAAGGGTAATTTTAGGGTTCAGAGTGGGTATGGGTTTTGGGGTGCCATGGGTAGTTTTAGGGTTCAGGGTGGGTATGGGTTTTGGGGTGCCAAATGTATTTTAGGGTTCAGGGTGGGTTTGGGTTCTGGGATGCTAAGGGTAATTTTAGGGTTCAGGGTGGGTATGAGTTTTGGGGTGCCAAGGGTAATTTTAGGTTTCAGGGTGTGTTTGGGTTTTGGGGTGCCAAGGGTAATTTTAGGTTTTAGGGTAGGTATGGGTTTTGGGGTGCAAAGGGTACATTTAGGGTTCAGGGTGGTAATGGGGTTTGGGGTGCCAAGGGTCATTTTAAATTTTAGGGTGTGTATTGGTTTTGGGGTGCAAGGGTCATTTTAGGGTTCAGGGTGCATTTGGGTTTTGGGTTGCCAAGGGTAATTTTAGGGTACAGTGTTGGTATGGGTTTTGGGGTGCCAAGGGTAATTTTAGGGTTCAGGGTGGGTATGGGTTTTGGGGTAGGAAGGGTCATTTTAGGGTTTAGGGGGTATGGGTATTAGGGTGGTAAGGGTAATTTTATGGTTTTAGGGAGGTATGGCTATTGGTGTAGTAAAGGTAATGTTTGGGTTTTAGGGGTATTAAAAAATACACACACATATATATTTATATGTGTATATATAAAACAAATCTATGTATATAAATATTTATATATATATATACTTACCTTAACCACTTGTACCAAGTCTATGCCTTTACCACTCATGCCTTTGCGTTGTAATGGCATGCGTGGTCAAGGCATATCCTTGGTAAAAGCTTGCGTTGTAATGGTAATGTGTTGTAACAACCCTTGCGTTGTTACAACCATGTTGTAATGGCATGCGTTGTGTTGGCATGCGATGTATCAGCATATATTCGTCAGAGACAATACATAAGGTATTGAGCTTGAGAAAAGCAAGGATGCAAACACCTCCAACAAGGATTGCAGCAAACTTTTCCCGATGTAAATGCAGCGAAAAAACACTTGTTTGGCCTTGACCATGCACACAGAGTTAGGCTGCTTAATACAGTTACAGAAGTGGAGCTTCAACTCGGGCACCTGCTGTCTTGCTGTAAGTGCTTCCTGTTTTTTTGGGGGCACGAGCATCGTGCCAGAATGAATCCTGTCCTGCATATTTATCCAAGAAGAGACCACTGTTTCTCACTACACCTCAACTCAACTGGAGTACTTTCTACTGGCTAGTTAGTAGGTGCTACCTCAGTGTGTAAATGTATAGTCTATCTTCTACACTACAGCTGGATAAAGGACGCCGAAGAAATGTCTCCAGTGACCTTGTACATCTGTAGCTTTGCCAACGCACGGGAAACGTGCTGGGTGTTCTTTTAGTAAGTTGTCCATCATCCTGGGACAGGGGCGGAAAGACATTGTACACTGCTAATGTATATGGGGCGGAGCCAAACTGGCGGGCTTGTAGGCATGTTTACATACTTCTTGTTTATAAAAGGGCAGAACACGTTCACTCATCTCAGCAGCAGATGACAAGAAAGAAGCTAGGGGTGGTCTGGCAGCCGGCGCCAGTAAACTCCACTACACTATGCGGGAGGCGGAGTTTTTTGCCGAACTCCGTGCTCCAAGTGGAACGCAAAGTGGAAAAAACTATGCAAGCTCCACCAGCGAAGTTCACCGCCCACCCCTATAATCTTTCTGAGCTTCTCGAAGAAGCTAGTTTAAAAAAAATGTTAAAAGGAGGGAGAAAGAAAGAGCTCTTCAGGACCGTATAGAAATGCAGAGCTGTTTGGAGATTGGGGAAATGCTTCTTGGTAGTCACATTCCATGCTACAAGACTCCCACCCTACAATATGAGACATCAATCAATGGGGAATTTTCAATATATGGCTGCTTGGGAATATCCCTTTGCCCAGTAAGTAAATCTCCCCTGCTGCCTGTCAATTTCATGATTCTCTACAGCTTGTTGTCTATCTATTCTGGTGGTGGACCTCCAGCAGCAAGTACTTGACTGACAGGTGAAGGTAAACTTTGTCTCAGGTAAAGTTGGGAAGTTTTATGCGCTTTCATGAAGGTCAGAGATTCCAAAGTTTTACTCTCTATACAAAGGTTATAATATCGCACACACTTCGAGTTGACATGCTGCCACAAGTTGTGATGTGATCTTTGATGGCAGGTGACTGCAAAGACCCCAATTCATTGTGTGGTACATTAAGAAAGCAACACAATGACACAGCAAAATCGGGAATGCTGTGGTACGTTCACACTGGGAAATGCCAATCTCAGGAGCAGGACCTTTTTCAAGATGTAGGGCGCAGTGGTTGAGTACTTTCCTCACACTACTGGCAGCAGTTACAAGTGATATTCACTTCTTTCTCCCATCAGAGATGCTAACATTTTGTTCTTGGGCTGAGCAGCACAAAATTCTTCAGTCTTTAGTCGAAGCAGCCATTCATGCTATGGACACTGTCCCTGCAACATTCCATATGGCAGCAGTTCAGCAGCTAGCCTCATGATTTTTACGTGGTAGAAAGGAGTAAACAGAGCTGTATACTTAATTTTGCCTTTAAGTCTCAGAAAACATACACCTTTTTTCCTCAGCTATATCAGTCTGGTCCCAACTTGTGGGAGGACGGACAATTTCTGGTCCTTGTTGCAATCCTTCCTCTGGCTGGACAGAGAGTTTCAGCAGGAGGTCAAGTGAGAACACATTCCCCGGATCATAGGAAAAGTTGTATTTTCTAATACAGTTCCTTTGGGGCTGGGGCAATCAGCCACTCATAGCTGTTGCAGCAATTTGGTTCAAGTGCATCTTGCTCACTGTAAACCTCAATCTCTTAAACCCTGATTATAAAAAGGGGCACATTCTAATACACACTGTAACCAGAATTCACACAGGCAGTGGAGATCTGGGTAATGCCTTTAGCAAATTTAGGTAGGTCAAACTTGCTGAAATTTACTGTAGGGAAAGGCAGAGCAAATTTGGATAAAAGTGAATTTGACGCAGAAAACACTGACTATATATGTAATATCCTATTTTATGAAGGGAAACCTGCAAGGTGTGGTGTTTACTGTTCCTGGTAGATTATCCATTATGTTTTCGGTGCATCAAATTGCATTGTGATGGCAGAGGGCAGAAATTGTTGGATTGAGGAGTTCACTGAGCTGTTTAGCTTACCGGTATTTGTTAACGGACTTCCGTCTTCTGCTTGGGCGGACTACAGCTGGTTCAGTATGGACACTCAACACATCTCTTTTGTTAAAGTTTCATCAGTGGCCATACTTTTTCCCCCAGTAAATGTCAAGGTTAGACTTCATTGCAGGCTAATATCCAGTGACATGAGCAAAAAGCGTTCTTCCTTATTCCATTGGAAGTTTGTGGATCTGGACCAGACCCACATCAACTTGGCAATGATGGCCAGCACTTGCCTGGAGGAGAGACGTGATTAACACATGGATATGCAGTGAGACGGGGGACACCTACCTCCAATCTATGCTGTCAAACATGGCAACCCACATTCTTGGTGCTACTTATACACTGGCAGACACCTCAGCTTGGGATTCCCTATGCTCCTCCTGTGTACCGCATAACCTGCTATAGCCATACACATTACGCACATTTATCTGGAAGAGCTACTAGGCATTCTCTCTAACTTAGGTTATAAAGAAAAAGTTCTGCAAATCACACAGTGACAGTAGCTATGTATGTTGAAAGGCGTTCCACTTCAATGTGCACTATCTCCAGCAGAGGCTAAAAGTCTTGTGGTTTGCAAAATACTCAAAAATCACATAGACTCTAGAGCACCTGGGTGTGGAGTTACTGTGCAGGAACTTTTTTCACCTGAGTTTTTCCATTAAAGCAAATAAGTACTCAGTATTGACTTCACAATAAAATAAAACATTAAAATGTCAAAATAGCTCTACAATGCCTGGCTGGACCCTGCGGTTGTTTAATGTAACGTTCTGTTCATTTTCCATTAGATATGCTGCGGATAATCATTTCTACCTTGATACATGATTTTACTAAGTCAAGCAGCAGCTTCTGATAATAAATATCTTTTTAAAGACATTCATATTGATTTGCAACTTGCTTTATAGTTCTCAAAGCTGAACTTAGAGAGAAATTTGAAAGCAAATGCTGTGTTGTGCCGGGCATTACAAATATGGTTTCACTTTAAAGCAAATAGAATTAAACACCTGAAACGTTTTACACATACTATTAAAATAAATGCACAGTATTAATTTCATGCAAATTGATACTCAAGTCACAGCTTACAATTTAGCTTTGAGTTGAGTTTACAGTTGAAAAAGTACCTTGCAGAGCTTGGAATCCGATGAATTATGAAGAATTGATTTCCCTGTACGCATCTTAAATCGACCAAAGGGCATCTCTAGCTTTTAATGTGTTTTATTTAGATTCCCACATTGATTTATATGAGCCGAATATAATGTCATAACCAGCCGAGTTAATAGCTGATTTATGACTCTAATATCTGAATGTAATTTAATCTTCAAAATGTTGTCAAGTTATAATAACTGGCCTTAACTTTTCTATTTTTCTTAACAGCTGCATACAAATATACTACCGTTTCTGAATTTACCATTATGAGATTGGTTTGTAAATAAATTACATGAAATAATTAATTTTTCTGTAAATATTCTATATTAGGTGTTGCGCCTCTTTGTTCTTCTTAAATAATAATGCACACCAAATCTGACATTTCATTAAAACGAATGCCAATTAGGTTAAAGTATGAGAAAGCACGCAAAATTATCAGCTATTTGCCACATGTTTGTTAATAGTGCAAATGTACTTCTTTTGAAAGTGATGAGTAACATAACAAACACTATTGGGCTTATTTATGAAAGGCCTGCGCCACCGGAGTGTCATTTTTTTTGATGCTCCGGTCAGCCGCGGTCCGTGCAGGTAACAGCGAAGGGGCCGGGTAAGGGGGGATTTCGAGGGACGATACCGAGGGAAAATTAAATAAATAAAACTCTTCCCTGGCTTGTTTTTGTGCAGGTAGGTACTCTGCCTGCAACGGAGACACCCTGGCACCATAATACAAGGGTGCCTATGTTGGCGCTAGGCAGCAAATTGTATGCCAGCAGAGCGGTAAGGACAGGAATGCACTGTATTTCATAAATACAGTGCATTTCTGATCTTTCAATTTGGCACAGGGCAGCGTAGCATGAAGTCTTACAGTGCTGCCCTATGCCAATTCCTCATAAATTAGCCCTATGTTCCTGTTCTAACCTGATGTTTATGTTTTCAGACCTTTAACAATTATTCTAGAAAAGGTATTTAAACTCTTATTTATAGATTCCTTAGTGTTTCTAAAGATGGCTCAAATAGCATTTATACTCTTCTAGGCACTCGTATCTGTTCTGCTAAGTATTTTTGCCACCAGTGTGGTAATTTATGAAGTGTCTATGTACTAATAGGTCGCTTTGCAAATTATCGATTCATAGTGGTTCACAATTCGGCCTACCTTATGAATATTAATGGGGTAGGTCGCAAATTGCGCCCCACTATGAATCTCAGGCACGACAATATGGTGACCTGCTGGAGTTAGCAGAACACCATATCTGTGATTGCTTTTTAATAATGCAAACTTTTTAGTAATGCAACACATTTCCTTTAAATGAAATGGGACTGCTTTTAAACAGAAGTTTCTTTGGTTTTTTTTGTTTAAGAATATGCAGTGGTCCCATGGATCCACTTTAACAGACTTTTTTCTATACATTTACAAAAGGGAAGGGGGCCCAACTGACCCCTTCCTATTTGGGAATGGGTTATCACTTCATGCTTCTTCAAGTCTGTAAAGTATTAATATTTTGCAACTGGAATTCAGTCGCAAAACATTAACACATACAATTCTGATTCAATATTTGGAAGGGACGCCCTAAATATGGCCCTTCAAAATATGGAATTGGTATTTTGTCACAAACCAAAATTGCAATTACCGAACCACAGTTTGGGTTTCATGCATCCCTAAATGCTTTTAGGCGGTCACAACAGGGCTGATTCTGTGAGTCGGCCCTTTGGGAACACAAAAAAGCTTAGTACATCAGGTGCAAAGTCAAAATTGTGCTTGCTCTCGCTGTCTGTTTTCAGGGGGTGAAGCAATTCACTGAGTCCCCCAGCTGAAGGGCTCCCATGCGGGCAGAGCGCCACGCTCCTCCAGAGCAGAGTACTTCAGTTGGCAAACCAAAACAGGAATATGAACTGAAATAAAACACTACGCCTATATTCCAGAGGTGCGAGTTGCCAATGTGGCACATTCTCATAGATCAGAGGGCTGGCAGGGGTACAACAGTGCAGTGTGCTGCAAGTAAGCACCATGCACCAGCAATATCAACAATGGCAACAGCAGCATCAGCAACAGAAGGTTTTGAATCAACCTCTGCAATGGCTTGGTTTCAAGTGGCAGGGCTTAAGTCAAGTGCAGATGTGAAGGCAACAGAGGTCGAGCAAGTGGCAGCACTAATGACCATTCAGGGGATGGTTCAGGACTATTTGGATGATCCAAAAGAAGTCTACATGAACCAAAACCCATTGGTTCATTGGTATGGGAAGATACGCCAATGGCCAGAGCTTAGCAGGCTGACTTGTCCGCTAGTCAGTGTGTTTGTTGAGAGTGTGTTCAGTGCAGCTGGTGCAGTTATCACAGTAAAAAAGACCAGTTTCTCACCTCAAAATATGGAGAGATTGACCATGAATAAAATTAACTGAACACTTCATACCACACAATTACACTGTTCCTGATATACCACAGGAGGAGGATGAGGGCGATTGGTCAGACTCAAGTGCGTCAGCTGACCAACTTCTGGACCAATCACCTGAGTTTGAGGACAAACTCTACATCCCTGACTGAGTAGGCCACCATAAAACATTCAGATTTTTGTCGAAGGAACTGCTTTGCCAAAAACAAAATCGTTACAGCTAGAGGGGCAGTATATATTTTGTTTGTTTCTGACCTATGCAGCCCCACCATTGAGACACATGTATGGCTGGATGGGAGCTGCACCAGTGTGCAGTGAAGAAGCCTCACCATTCTCTTCAAGGACATTGGATACAATGCCTGCCTCTGTCCCATGCCTATCCTTCTCTTTTTACCCTAGCAGGACTGCTCCAGTAAAGATCATTTAATTTACAAGACTGACAATGTGTTTCTTTTTTCATGGAAAAAGAGGAGATACAATACGACAATTGTATACCGCCGTTCTTGGATTGGAACATGTAACTATTGCACCAATTAGTAATATAAATATTGTGTGTATAAGCAATGATTGCTAAATCATCTGGTGGCAGACAGTGAGGGAGGGTGTTCAACTAATTTGCAAACTTGATTTGCAATGTTTGGGGGATGGTGGGTGATTTTGCCATAAGAATGATTGACCCTTTCACATTTAGCTAGATTTACTTGCATGGTTCACTCCTTGCTGTAGTTTGTTTGCAGCTTCTTCAAAGACCAGACCAGTTAGTTTAGTTATCAAATACAAATCGACACAGAAAGACTAGAATGCTCCTTAACATAACCTTGTACCCTAAAACCCCACCTGAGGTACGATATCATCACACAGCTATTAGACATCCTAGTAGAGCAGAACATAAGACAACATAATTCTGCCTATTGGTAGATTCTACTCACATGTACTCCTATACTTACAGGCCCTCCCTCTCATATTACAAATGCCCAACATCAAGTGGAGCCGTAGTTATGCAAGAGTTTTTCCATGGTGAATTAGAGTGACATGAAATAGAAACTCTTTTTCTTTTTATTCTTTACCCTCGTCTACTCTTTTCCCACACGTTATTCTCAGTAGTCCTGGCGTTTTTTACATTAACTGACCAGACCCTGCTAATAGAAACACCCATAATTCCACTTCACAGCTGCACATGTGTGCGAGAGGGGAGATGCATGTATTTATCCAAATATGCACCAACGATTGTATGCCTGGCTTGGCATAGAGGACGAACCCCTGTCCTCTCTGTATCAGTGCCCAGCAAGTAAGGTAGGCGTGGCCTGAAACGAAAGTGAGGTGTGGTACAGGCACCCGATTCTCGTTGCATCACGGTGGACCCAGCCGCGACTGAGGGATATTTAGCACGTCCCCATACTTCACTGAATGCAGGAGATATGAGCCAAAGATAGGTAACTAGATGGGATGGGACCCTTGACAAAGTAAGTCTTTGAACATTTAATGCAGTACGCTGACAAGTCTATCAGCGTTTTTCCGTAGCACAACACCTCTAACGGGGCTGCTTCCATGCCCCACTTTACATAATACCCCATTTTTACCCGATTTCTTTTATTTAGTTTGACTACAGGGCCGCCCACTCTAGCCCCGTGAGAATATCTGTCCCACTTGCTTTGGGTAAGTGGCCCCCTTTAAGTTACTTTAAGAAGCATGCTTCCAGGGACTTGCCTGGCCTCTCTCACCTTCTCATTATCACACACCTTCACCTTGTGATATCACATGGTAGACAGTTGTTTGCGTGAAAGATTGTTGCAACCTCACAAGACGTTTTGGTATGTAATTGTGAGCCAAGCGGATATATATTATAAAACAAATCCAGCTGTTCCACACATCATAGGTGTTAACAACATTAAGGGGCCGATTCCGATCTCGGCCGGTAGTGCTCCGAATCGGATTCGGATTTACCGGATCCGATTCGGAGCCCTGTTTCCCGACCGAATCGTACGCGGGTCCGGCCGAGCGAGTACGATGCAAGCTCCCGCGAAATCGCCGACCGACTCGTACGAGGCTTCAACACGCTCCGACAGACTCGCACGGACACAACTCGCACCGCACTATGGAGACGTTTCCTGGCCGGGTAAGTACGATGTGCGCCGCGAGCAGTCCGACCGACTCGCGCCGTCCGGCTCGAAAGAGCTGTCGGAGCCGGACTTTGGGGGTCCGCGTCCGACCCCCCCTGTATGCGTAGGCGCGCGAGTCGCACACAGGGGGGACCCATGGGTCCCCCCTACCTGTGCATGTACGCCGCGATGCGCATGGACGCGTACCCGCTGTAGGGGGCGCCCTTGTTTGCCTCGCACCCATTGAGTCAATGGGAGCCCGCGTACGCGTTGTACGACCGGCTCCCATTGACTTCAATGGGAGTCCGACCGAATCGAGTCCGATAGCATGCGAATGCATCGTACTCGTCCGGTCGGACTGCTAGGGTCCGATTCGGTCGGAATTCTCTCCGGGTCCGGCTCGGTCGGAGAGATTTCCGGCTGAGATCGGAATCGGCCCCTAAGTGTTTGTTTGCTATTTCAACTTGTGTGTATGTGATCACAAGCAAGTAGATGTCTCATCACATACACCCACATTGTCATGCAACCTTGCATGCATTATTGGGACCAATTATTATAGACACCATTTCGGGTGCACTGCACCTAGGTTTTAAATGCATGAGCTTTCTATACATCTGACTTGATATATTGTATATTATATCTTCTTTTACAGATAATACCCAACAGCGGCAAGTATATAAAAAATCTCATGCATGCAAGTTGCATGCCTACTTTAGAAACCACACGTTAGACACGACAATAGGGGAGTGACATCTTTACTAACCCACACTGACGAAAGCCCAGGACCTCACATAGGCCAGAAGAACAGGGCTGAAACATGTTGATGTTATGGGCTCATAGGAC
Organism: Calotriton arnoldi; assembly: GCA_963921515.1. Classification (NCBI taxonomy): domain Eukaryota; kingdom Metazoa; phylum Chordata; class Amphibia; order Caudata; family Salamandridae; genus Calotriton; species Calotriton arnoldi. The sequence goes on from CAWUFW010001414.1 coordinate 2,217,420, forward strand.
CATTACATCCTTACACCCTCTTAGTATCCTATTTTTAACCTTCCCACCCACCCCACTAGTAAAGGATTCCTTTGGTGTGGGCAAGGAATTTTGTCTTTAAAGTTACGCCCCCTTACGAATCGTTTTCATAAGAGCTCCTTGAAACACGGTCGAGCCCATCCTGACCTTTAGGAGTCAGGGTGAACCCGATGATGAAGCATGACACTACTAGAGTGGGTGAGGGTTATATAAAAAAAAGGTTTCTTTTCCCTTCCCTTCCCTTCCCACCCCAATAGCGGGTGTGTAATTTTGCAGTGTATCACTGGTCCTACTTACTACAACTACCCATCCCTGCCTCTGCTGGGACTCCTCACCCTCCAACCTCCTCCTGGACCTCCTCATACTTTCCTGCCATGCTGCATTGTCATGGATACTGCTGGTATAGTGTACAAATGAGAGATAAACACAACATTGAGGGGGGGAGGGGTTCATGACCATGGCCACTCTCTCGTTTTTACTGTTTGAGCATGAGCAAGAAAGCATTCTTATTTCTCAACAAACACTTGTGGTGAATAATAGCTTACTTGGGCCTGCACTCTTTACAGTACCAAAGATCTGTTCTCTTAGTCTTACAGTACCACAAAACATGTAAGGTGTGAGGGAAAGCTTACTAAAAAGCAGAATAAAGCTACAGACAGGAGAAAGTAAGCTATAGAAACATGAAATATAGAAAAAAAGGATAGTGCAGGGATAGGAGGATAACAAGAATTTAAACAAACATTAGTTTGAGGAGACAGTATAAAAAAAAGGCAAAATTATCCTAACAGTAGGGAGAGGCGACAGTTAGGGAAATCATAATAACAGCACTTACTGTGGCCAGCAGAACCATTGGCTCTGGTTGTAGTGATTCCAGCTGCCACGGCACTTGTGGTGGCAACCCCTTCACCCAGCTGTGATGCCTGCTTGCCCTCGGGTGCTGATGTAAGAAATAAAGAAGATTACAAAAATGATAAGTGGTACAGTTGATCTCTCCAAAAATATTTTGATAGGCAGACACAGCAGTAGCATTGTACTTTTCTAAATCAGATCACCTAATGACTTATTCCTAATTTCCTACACCTAAGTCTTATTCCTAATTTCCTAAACTACATTTTGAAGTATTAATGCATTGCAACAAATGATCTTTGCTTCTCTACCCCCTTTGATGGGGCAACTCAGTCTCCCTTTTCAATGCATACTACACATCACTTGGAGATTAGGACTGTATGAGCTACATAAAGAAAGGCACAGAGAACACTAACTCCATATATACTACTAACTAAGGGGCCCATTAGGATGGCGGGCGGACCGCCCCCACCGGCCCGGCGGTAGCCACCGCCGGCCCGGCGGGGGCGATCCGCCCGCCATCCTGCCATGAATGACCCCCCACCACATTAGAATGGCTGGGGGGTCCGCGGCGGACAGAAAGACCGTCTGCCGCTTTTCCACCGGTCGACTTGTCGACCGGGCGGAAAAAGGGCATGATATGGTGGCGGTGTCTGCAAGACACCGCCATCCACATTATGATGCTGGCGGTCTCTCGCCTTTCCATGGTAGCGTTGCCGCCATGGAAAGGCATGCGGTCTTTGCATGTGGGGGCCCGTTGCGGGCCCCCAGGGTGAAGGGGGGTGGAGGGTGCACATGGGGTGTACCTATGGTACCCCCCTCATTGCCATGCACTACGTGGCAGGCACCTCGTGGTGCCTGCCATGTAGTGCATGTCAATGCCGTGCACAGTCCCTTTCCATTGCGAGCGGGTCTGCAGCCAGCAGATCCACCCGCAATGGAAAAGGGCCAGGATGCGCCCGCCAGTGGGGCGGGCGCATCCTAATGCTCATGGCGGGACCGCCGCAACTTCGGCGGTCGGTCCCTGGCTCCATTGCGGTGGCGGGCGAACTTTGTCCGCCCGCCATCGTAATTGACCCTTTAGTGACAGGACAGAGGAGTCTTTATCACTTCTTAAATAATCAGCCCAAACGAGCCCCACAAGTATGAGTAGGTAGCACCGAGCACCTGGCTAGCTCAAGCTGAATCAGATATTATTTGTGAAGTAAACTTCACTTACCTCCGAGTGTGAACAGCATGCTATTTGGAAAAACAATATTAGCATTTTTAGAAAACAAAAAAGAATTGCTCACTGAGCCCCGCAGTCTCGACACCCAGCATGTTGAGCAGGTCCTGCTCACGATCTATTAGGTCTGCCAAGCGGTGCGTAAGCTGCTGTGTCAGGCGCTGCACCCCAGAGCTACGGTGCATTCATCGGCACACTTTCACCTACACCAGCTGATGCTCGTGCAGGACTTACCCTCTACAAGGCCTGCCGCCTGCTGCCAGCATGAAGGGGAGGTGGCGCTGCACAAAAAAACAAGCACAACCACCTCTGCCTCTGTAAAAATGGGGCAGGGATGCAACACTGAGCGGCGCCGGTGACCACAAGGTGTGTGATTTGCATTTGCCACCGCACTTGCACTGCCACTTTCTGCCTGCTCTGCCATGGTGCTGGTTTAAGAAAGAAAGAAGCAGGACAAAAGCTAACAACAAAGCAGAAAGGAAGAACCTAAGGAAGTGGAAGAAAGGTGAAACAAAAAGAACAAAAAGTCATGAAAAAGTTAAAAAAGACAAAAATGAAAATACACACACAGAAAGACACACACTGATAAAAAAAAAGTAAATGAGGAGCAAATGAGAAGAATCGAAAGAGGAAAGGTTCAGACTGAGAGAAAGGCCGAGCACCATGCACAGAACAGCAGAGCATGCAGGTAAAACAAAATGGTTGCACACACGGGGACTCCGTGGTGCCATTTGCACTGATTTTTCAGCGCAAAATTCGCTACTGGCCTGAAAAAGCAGAGTAAACAGGCGGATGAGCATTCTTCCACCCATTCGCAGAGTTCTGTGGAATCCCATGGAGTTTTCCACAGAATTCTATGGAGCAAAACGCTGCGAGTCCTGCCCAAGTCTACATATAATGCTGGAGGGCAATAAAATTTGCCCAGCAGAACCTGAAGGTTGTGATTCCATGACAATAGGATCATGTTGGTCTAACAATTGTATCAAATCTGAGGCAGCCATTACTGAGAAGGCCACCTCTTCACCACTCCCCTCAGGAAAACAGGCTGAATGCGAGACAGGAGTGAGGAGCAATATCAGAGAGTCCTCTGCTGCTCCTCGCTCATCAAAAAATTATGAAAACCTCACCTAGGGGCAGATTTACAAGCCCCTTGCGCCTCCTTGTACCCCCATTGCGTCACTTTCTTGGACGCAACAGCGGCGCTGCATCTGCTCCATATTTACATGGATGCAGATGCGTCACTTTTCTACAGGCTGCGTCGGTTTTCACCTGGGTGAAAATCGCCTGCGCCGCCTTAGATTTTAATTTATTCAAGGTAGGCGTTCCGTCAGAAATGCTTACCTTGAAAATGCTGCAATGGTATTTATAAATTTTTCTGTTTATGGCGCAGCCTTTAGCTGCTCTGCCAATGCATCACAATCCCTACGCCTGCTAAACCCAGGCGTAGGGATGACGCATTGGCTGTACCCAACGGACCACACCAGCTGCAGTGACTTGATTGCAATCTGCAATCAAGTCACGAGGTAAATGGGCCACAGAAGGTAAGTATGTGCACGTAATGTCACAATGTGCGACATTACGTGCTGATGTCACACATACAAGTGGGCACTAGGCCCACTTATATGCGTCACATCCAGAACCAATACGTTTGAGTGCAAAGTGACTTTGTCACCTTTTTACGCTCCAACACATTGGTCCCCATTCAGTAGTCGATGCGTCAGTTAAACCTGACGCATCGCCTCTAATTTTGACGCATTGCTGGAGTTGCATCGGCTTTCATGCCAACTCCAGCAATGTGCCAAAAAACCCTGCGTCATGGTGCGCCGTATTGTAAATACGGCGCATCCATAGTGGCGCAAGAGTTTCTCCCGCAGGCGCACAAAAACTGACTCATCGCTGCTTTAACGCAGGAATGCGTCACTTCTTGTAAATCTGCCCCCAAGTGTCCTTAAGTCCAACTAAGAAATCCAACCTGGCGTTCCCTCATCGGCAGAAAAGCTTGTTGTTTTGCAGGTACGCTAGGACGATTAAAGCACAGCGGCCATCTTGCATCGCGCTACAGTTTCCTAGAAATCCACCCTTGCATCCCCTAATTTTTACTGCATTAATCACACACTTACCTCAGAGTTCTTAATATCAATGTTGACAATTTGTGTGATAGTAGCAGGATCAGAGGGCATGTGATGCAATGTCTGGGAAAGATTATTGTCAATAATCACTTCCACTGGTGTTTTGCTGGATCAACGTCCATGTTGAAATCTGGCAAAATCAATGCACAACAGTTCATTAATGTTGAATAGGTTCACACACCAGCCAGTTGGAGTCTCTTTCTGGAGCTAACAAGTAGCTATGTGCAGCAGGGTAAAAGTAGGTGTATTGATCCCTCTGGCACTTATGTAGCCGTGATTGCCGACTGCTTGGAACATGACATATCTCTGAAAAACATAGTTGGTTAGAGGGGTGCAATTTGTTTTAAAGAAGGATGTCTTCTAATTTTTTATATTTTTTTAGGGATGGGCGGAGCTTGCAGAGTTGCACTCCGCGGAATTCCGGGGAGTTGTAAAAAAACTCAGTGGCATTCCACAGAGTTCGGCTCCGCCCTATCTAATGTATATGGTGTAGGGCTTGTAGGCAAGTTTACATACTTTTTGTTTATAAAAGGGCAGAACACAATCACTCGTCTCAGCAGCAGATGACGAGAAATAATCTCCTCGTCAGAGACGGGAAACAACCATTACAACGAAAATATTAAAATGCATTCCATTTGAACGCATGCCATCACAATGCAAGTACCATCACATCGCAATGCCGTTACAACGCATGGCATTACAACTCATATGCCTTTACCACGCGTGCCTTTACAACGAATTTCATTGTAAAGGCATGAATGGTAAAGGCAACTGTGTTTTACATGTAAGTATAAGGTAAGTATAGGGTGAGTTTGGGTTTTGTGGTGTAGGGGTAATTTTAGGGTTCATGGTAGGTATGGTTTTTGGGGTGCCAAGGGTAATTTTAGGGTTCAGGGTGTGTATGGGGTTTGGGGTGCTAAGGGTAATTTTACGTTTTATGGTGGGTATGGGTTTTGGGATGCCAAGGGTAATTTTAGGGTTCAGGGTGGGTTTGGGTTTTGGGGTGCCAAATGTAATTTTAGGGTTCATGGTGGGTATGGGTTTTGGGTGCCAAGGCTAATTTTAGGGTTGAGGGTGGGTTTGGGTTTTGGTGTATCAAGGGTAATTTTAGGGTTCAGGCTGTGTATTGGTTTTGGGGTGCTAAGGGTCTTTTTAAGTTTTAAGATGGGTATGGGTTTTGGGGCACAAGGGTAATTTTAGGGTTCAGGGTGTGTATGGGTTTTGGGGTGCCATGGGTAATTTTAGGGTTCAGGGTGGGTATGGTGTTTGAGGTGCCAAGGGTAATTTTAGGGTTCAAGGGTATTGGTTTTGGGGTACCAAAGGTAATTTTAGGGTTCTGGGTGGGTGTGGGTTTTGGGGTGCAAAGGGTAATTTTAGGGTTCAGAGTGGGTATGGGTTTTGGGGTGCCAAGGGTAGTTTTAGGGTTCAGGGTGGGTATGGGTTTTGGGGTGCCAAATGTATTTTAGGGTTCAGGGTGGGTTTGGGTTCTGGGGTGCTAAGGGTAATTTTAGGGTTCAGGGTGGGTATGGGTTTTGGGGTGCCAAGGGTAATTTTAGTTTTCAGGGTGTGTTTGGGTTTGGGGTGCCAAGGGCAATTTTAGGTTTTAGGGTAGGTATGGGTTTTGGGGTGCAAAGGGTACATTTAGGGTTCAGGGTGGTAATGGGTTTTGGGGTGCCAAGGGTCATTTTAAATTTTAGGGTGTGTATTGGTTTTGGGGTGCAAGGGTAATTTTAGGGTTCAGGGTGCATTTGGGTTTTGGGTTGCCACGGGTAATTTTAGGGTACAGGGTTGGTATGGGTTTTGGGGTGCCAAGGGTAATTTTAGGGTTCAGGGTGGGTATGGGTTTTGGGTTAGGAAGGGTAATTTTATGGTTTAGGGGGTATGGGTATTAGGGTGGTAAGGGTAATTTTATGGTTTTAGGGCGGTATGGCTATTGGTGTAGTAAAGGTAATGTTTGGGTTTTAGGGGGTATTAAAAAAATACACACACATATATATTTATATGTGTATATATAAAACAAATCTATGTATATAAATATTTATATATATATATACTTACCTTAACCACTTGTACCAAGTCCATGCCTTTACCACTCATGCCTTTGCGTTGTAATGGCATGCGTGGTCAAGGCATATCCTTGGTAAAAGCTTGCGTTGTAATGGTAATGTGTTGTAACAACCCTTGCGTTGTTACAACCACGTTGTAATGGCATGCGTTGTGTTGGCATGCAATGTATCAGCATATATTCGTCAGAGACACTACATAAGGTATTGAGCTTGAGAAAAGCAAGGATGCAAACACCTCCAACAAGGATTGCAGCAAACTTTTCCCGATGTAAATGCAGTGAAAAAACACTTGTTTGGCCTTGACCATGCACACAGAGTTAGGCTGCTTAATACAGTTACAGAAGTGGAGCTTCAACTCGGGCACCTGCTGTCTTGCTGTAAGTGCTTCTTGTCTTTTTGGGGGCACGAGCATCGTGCCAGAATGAATCCTGTCCTGCATATTTATCCAAGAAGAGACCACTGTTTCTCACAACACCTCAACTCAACTGGAGTACTTTCTACTGGCTAGTTAGTAGGTGCTACCTCAGTGGGAAAATGTATAGTCTATCTTCTACACTACAGCTGGATAAAGGACGCCGAAGAAATGTCTCCAGTGGCCTTGTACATCTGTAGCTTTGCCAACGCAACACCTCAACTCAACTGGAGTACTTTCTACTGGCTAGTTAGTAGGTGCTACCTCAGTGGGTAAATGTATAGTCTATCTTCTACACTACAGCTGGATAAAGGACGCTGAAGAAATGTCTCCAGTGACCTTGTGCGTCTGTAGCTTTGCCAACGCACGGGAAACGTGCTGGGTGTTCTTTTAGTAAGTTGTCCATCATCCTGGGAAAGGGGCGGAAAGACATTGTACAATGCTAATGTATATGGGGCGGAGCCAAACTGGCGGGCTTGTAGGCATGTTTACATACTTCTTGTTTATAAAAGGGCAGAACACGTTCACTCATCTCAGCAGCAGATGACAAGAAAGAAGCTAGGGGTGGTCTGGCAGCCGGCGCCAGTAAACTCCACTACACTATGCGGGAGGCGGAGTTTTTTGCCGAACTCCGTGCTCCAAGTGGAGCGCAAAGTGGAAAAAACTATGCAAGCTCCACCAGCGAAGTTCACCGCCCACCCCTATAATCTTTCTGAGCTTCTCGAAGAAGCTAGTTTAAAAAAAATGTTAAAAAGAGGGAAAAGAAAGAGCTCTTCAGGACCGGATAGAAATGCAGAGCTGTTTGGAGATTGGGGAAATGCTTCTTGGTAGTCACATTCCATGCTACGAGACTCCTACCCTACAATATGAGACATCTATCAATGGGGAATTTTCAATATATGGCTGCTTGGGAACATCCCTTTGCCCACTGTTGCTTAGGGTAAATGACATCCGTGAGATGCAGTAAGTAAATCTCCCCTGCTGCCTGTCAATTTCATGATTCTCTACAGCTTGTTGTCCATTTATTCTGGTGGTGGACCTCCAGCAGCAAGTACTTGACTGACAGGTGAAGGTAAACTTTGTCTCAGGTAAAGTTGGGAAGTTTTATGCGCTTTCATGAAGGTCAGAGATTCCAAAGTTTTACTCTCTATACAAAGGTTATAATATCGCACACACTTCGAGTTGACATGTTGCCACAAGTTGTGATGTGATCTTTGATGGCAGGTGACTGCAAAGACCCCAATTCATTGTGTGGTACATTAAGAAAGCAACACAATGACACAGCAAAATCGGGAATGCTGTGGTACGTTCACACTGGGAAATGCCAATCTCAGGAGCAGGACCTTTTTCAAGATGTAGGGCGCAGTGGTTGAGTACTTTCCTCACACTACTGGCAGCAGTTACAAGTGATATTCACTTCTTTCTCCCATCAGAGATGCTAACATTTTGTTCTTGGGCTGGGCAGCACATAATAATTCAGTCTTTAGTCGAAGCAGCCATTCATGCTATGGACACTGTCCCTGTGACATTCCATATGGCAGCAGTTCAGCAGCTAGCCTCATGATTTTTACGTGGTAGAAAGGAGTAAACAGGGCTGTATACTTAATTTTGCCTTTAAGTCTCAGAAAACATACACCTTTTTTCCTCAGCTATATCAGTCTGGTCCCAACTTGTGGGAGGACGGACAATTTCTGGTCCTTGTTGCAATCCTTCCTCTGGCTGGACAGAGAGTTTCAGCAGGAGGTCAAGTGAGAACACATTCCCCGGATCATAGGAAAAGTTGTATTTTCTAATACAGTTCCTTTGGGGCTGGGGCAATCAGCCACTCATAGCTGTTGCAGCAATTCGGTTCAAGTGCATCTTGCTCACTGTAAACCTCAATCTCTTAAACCCTGATTATAAAAAGGGGCACATTCTAATACACACTGTAACCAGAATTCACACAGGCAGTGGAGATCTGGATAATGCCTTTAGCAAATTTAGGTAGGTCAAACTTGCTGAAATTTACTGTAGGGAAAGGCAGAGCAAATTTGGATAAAAGTGAATTTGAAGCAGAAAACACTGACTATATATGTAATATCCTATTTTATGAAGGGAAACCTGCAAGGTGTGGTGTTTACTGTTCCTGGTAGATTATCCATTATGTTTTCGGTGCATCAAATTGCATTGTGATGGCAGAGGGCAGAAATTGTTGGATTGAGGAGTTCACTGAGCTGTTTAGCTTACCGGTATTTGTTAACGGACTTCCGTCTTCTGCTTGGGCGGACTACAGCTGGTTCAGTATGGACACTCAACACATCTCTTTGTTAAAGTTTCATCAGTGGCCATACTTTTTCCCCCAGTAAATGTCAAGGTTAGACTTCATTGCAGGCTAATATCCAGTGACATGAGCAAAAAGCGTTCTTCCTTATTCCATTGGAAGTTTGTGGATCTGGACCAGACCCACATCAACTTGGCAATGATGGCCAGCACTTGCCTGGAGGAGAGACGTGATTAACACATGGATATGCAGTGAGACGGGGGGACAGCTACCTCCAATCTATGCTGTCAAACATGGCAACCCACATTCTTGGTGCTACTTATACACTGGCAGACACCTCAGCTTGGGATTCCCTATGCTCCTCCTGTGTACCGCATAACCTGCTATAGCCATACACATTACGCACATTTATCTGGAAGAGCTACTAGGCATTCTCTCTAACTTAGGTTATAAAGAAAAAGTTCTGCAAATCACACAGTGACAGTAGCTATGTATGTTGAAAGGCGTTCCACTTCAATGTGCACTATCTCCAGCAGAGGCTAAAAGTCTTGTGGTTTGCAAAATACTCAAAAATCACATAGACTCTAGAGCACCTGGGTGTGGAGTTACTGTGCAGGAACTTTTTCACCTGAGTTTTTCCATTAAAGCAAATAAGTACTCAGTATTGACTTCACAATAAAATAAAACATTAAAATGTCAAAATAGCTCTACAATGCCTGGCTGGACCCTGCGGTTGTTTAATGTAACGTTCTGTTCATTTTCCATTAGATATGCTGCGGATAATCATTTCTACATTGATACATGATTTTACTAAGTCAAGCAGCAGCTTCTGATAATAAATATCTTTTTAAAGACATTCATATTGATTTGCAACTTGCTTTATAGTTCTCAAAGCTGAACTTAGAGAGAAATTTGAAAGCAAATGCTGTGTTGTGCCGGGCATTACAAATATGGTTTCACTTTAAAGCAAATAGAATTAAACACCTGAAACGTTTTACACATACTATTAAAATAAATGCACAGTATTAATTTCATGCAAATTGATACTCAAGTCACAGCTTACAATTTAGCTTTGAGTTGAGTTTACAGTTGAAAAAGTACCTTGCAGAGCTTGGAATCCGTTGAATTATGAAGAATTGATTTCCCTGTACGTATCTTAAATCGACCAAAGGGCATCACTAGCTTGTAATGTGTTTTATTTAGATTCCCACATTGATTTATATGAGCCGAATATAATGTCATAACCAGCCGAGTTAATAGCTGATTTATGACTCTAATATCTGAATGTAATTTAATTTTCAAAATGTTGTCAAGTTATAATAACTGGCCTTAACTTTTCTATTTTTCTTAACAGCTGCATACAAATATACTACCGTTTCTGAATTTACCATTATGAGATTGGTTTGTAAATAAATTACATGAAATAATAAATTTTTCTGTAAATATTCTGGGGCATATTAGCAAGACCCACGTTAAAATTATCGCCGTTTTAGCGGCAGGAAACTGCCGCTAAAACGGCGATAATGGGCTTGCTAATATGCGTTATGGAATTCCAATAGAAGCCCAGGTTAGATGTCCTGCACATCTAACCTGGGCTTCTATTGGAATTCTATTACGCATATTAGCAAGCCCATTATCGCTGCTTTAGCGGCAGTTTCCTGCCGCTAAAACGGCGATAATTTTAACGTGGGTCTTGCTAATATGCCCCTCTATGTTAAGTGTTGCGCCTCTTTGTTCTTCTTAAATAATAATGCACAGCAAATCTGACATTTCATTAAAACGAATGCCAATTAGGTTAAAGTGTGAGAAAGTATGCGAAATTATCAGCTATTTGCCACATGTTTGTTAATAGTGCAAATGTACTTCTTTTGAAAGTGATGAGTAACATAACAAACACTATTGGGCTTATTTATGAAAGGCCTGCGCCACCGGAGTGTCATTTTTTTTGATGCTCCGGTCAGCCGCGGTCCGTGCAGGTTACAGCGGTGGGGCCGGGTAAGGGGGGATTTCGAGGGATGATGCAGAGGGAAAATTAAATAAATAAAACCCTTCCCTGGCTTATTTTTGTGCAGGTAGGTACTCTGCCTGCAACTGAGGCACCCTGGCACCATAATACAAGGGTGCCTAAGTTGGCGCTAGGCAGCAAATTGTATGCCAGCAGAGCTGTAAGGACAGGAATGCACTGTATTTCATAAATACGGTGCATTCCTGATCTTTCACTTTGGCATAGGGCAGCGTAGCATGAAGACTTGCGGTGCTGCCCTATGCCAATTCCTCATAAATTAGGCCCTATGTTCCTGTTCTAACCTGATGTTTATGTTTTCAGACCTTTAACAATTATTCTAGAAAAGGTATTTAAACTCTTATTTATAGATTCCTTAGTGTTTCTAAAGATGGCTCAAATAGCATTTATACTCTTCTAGGCACTTGTATCTGTTCTGCTAAGTATTTTTGCCACCAGTGTGGTAATTTATGAAGTGTCTTTGTACTAATAGGTCGCTTTGCAAATTACCGATTCATAGTGGTTCACAATTCGGCCTACCTTATGAATATTAATGGGGTAGGTCGCAAATTGCGACCCACTATGAATCTCAGCCACCACAGTATAGTGGCCTGCTGGAGTTAGCAGAACACCATATCTGTGATTGCTTTTTAATAATGCAAACTTTTTTTGTAATGCAACACATTTCCTTTAAATGAAATGGGACTGCTTTTAAACAGAAGTTTTTTTGTTGTTTTTGTTTAAGAATATGTAGTGGTCCCATGGATCCTCTTTAACAGACTTTTTTCTATACATTTACAAAAGGGAAGGGGGCCCAACTGACCCCTTCCTATTTTCGAATGGGTTATCACTTCATGCTTGTTCAAGTCTGTAAAGTATTAATATTTTGCAAGTGGAATTCAGTCGCAAAACATTAACACATACAATTCTGATTCAGCATTTGGAAGGGACGCCCTAAATATGGCCCTTCAAAATATGGAATTGGTATTTTGTCACAAACCAAAATTTCAATTACCGAACCACAGTTCGGGTTTCATGCATCCCTAAATGCTTTTATGCGGTCACAACAGGGCTGATTCTGTGAGTCGGCCCTTTGGGAACACAAAAAAGCTTAGTACATCTGGTGCAAAGTCAAAATTGTGCTTGCTCTCGTTGTCTGTTTTCAGGGGGTGGAGCAATTCACTGAGTCCCCCAGCTGAAGGGCTCCCATGTGGGCAGAGCACCACGCTCCTCCAGAGCAGAGTACTTCAGTTGGCAAACCAAAACGGGAATATGAACTGAAATAAAACACTACGCCTATTTTCCAGAGGTGCCAGTTGCCAATGTGGCACATTCTCATAGAGCAGAGGGCTGGCAGGGGTACAACAGTGCAGTGTGCTGCAAGTAAGCACCATGCTCGATCCCCAGCAGCACCAGCTGGCAACCAGGAATGCTCCCACAAAGCGGAGTGCTGGCACTTGGAAAATATTGTTATGAGCTAAAATCAGGCAGATTACGAGGTCTTTGTTGTCCCTGAGACCTTGAGGAGAAAAGGGGGCAAACCCACATGCCCTTGGAAAACACTGGGTCACAAGGTGAGGAACAGGCAGGCAGGCCAGCACAAGAGTCGAATGGCAGGGTGGCAGTCTCTTCAGCAGCCCAACAGGCAGCTTGCCAGCACAACAAAGCAAGTAGTCTAAATGGTGGTTCCTCCTGGCAGCACAGCAGTCCTCTGGCACTGTGCAGAATGTAGAGCTAGGAGTGTCTGGTTACAGGTCCCAAGCAGTGTCTAAAAACATGGGGTCAGAGTTCCTGTACTTATACTCAAAAATTTCTTTGATGCAGGGGTGACTTCAAAGGAAACCTCAGAAGAGTGCAAGAGACACTTTCAAGCCAGCCCTGGCTCCAGATGATGAGTAGGCGGTAAATCAGCTCTTTGTTTGAGGGCAGGACACAACCTATACAAATGTAAAGTGGGAATCACCTCTCCCTCTACCAGCCCAGGAAGGCCATCAGTATGCAGATGTATTCCCTGTCACACCCAGGCCTTCCTGTGTAGTGGCTGTCAGGAAAGTTTGCATCAAGTGTAGCTGTCACGTAGCTCAGACATGTATTGAAGCCAGGCTGCAAAGCACAAAGAGTCATAAGCACAGAGAAATGCTCACTTTCTAAAAGTGGCATTTCTAAAATAGTAATGTAAAATCCAACTACACCAGTAAGTAGGATTTGTCACCACTATTCTAAACAAACCAAACATAGCAATGCCACTCCTTTCTTATCAGGAATTACCAATTAAAAGTATATGAGGGAATTCCCAATGCTAGCCTATGAGAGGAGTAGGCCTCACAGTAGTGGAAAACGAAATAGGCTGTTTGTCACTATCAGGACATGCCACACATAGGGGCAAATGCCCTACCTTTTACTCACACAGCACACTGCCCATAGGGATACCTAGGGCCTACCTTAGGGGTGCCTATGTGTAATAAAAGGGGAGTTTAAGGCTTGGCAAAAAGTTTTAAATCCCAAGTTGAAATGGCAGTAAACTGCACACACAATCCCTGTAGTGGCAGGCCTGAGACAGGTTTGAAAGGCTACTTCTGTGGGTGGCGGCATAAGCACTGCTGCAGGCCCACTAGTAGCATTTAATTTATAGGCTCTGGGTATATGTGATACCACCTTGCAAGGGACTTATGAGTAAATCAAATATGCCAAACAGGTGTAAACCAATCATACCATGATTAGAGAAGAGAGCACATGCACTTTAGCATTGAGTAGCACTGGTAAAGTGCCCAGAGTCCTAAAGACAACAAAAAGAAGGTCAGAAAAATAGGCAGAGGAAGGCAAAACATTTGGGGATAATCCTGCAAAAAGGGCCAGGTCTAAACATGACATACATCAGTAACAACACTTACCACTACGGTGATGGGGATAATAAGCTCCCCACGCTCACTGGTCTTGTATTTTAATATCATATAATCCCCTCCTCAGAATAAATGTCATTCTGGGGATTATACTGATTTTTAAACTCACTCACTTTATGGGCCTCCACTTAGTTGTAGAAGTGCCTCCCTGTCTCCAGGTGTAGGCCCGCTCTCCATCAAACCAAGTTTTTGGAGAGCGAGGACTGCCGATGATGAAGCATGACACCAGGTGGTGTGTGAGGACAGTCCTTAACTTTTTGTGAGATGCCATCACTCGCTTCACCTAGCAGTTTCTAGGTTTCAGTCACATTACTTGTAGCAGCTTCTGTTGTGTTTATACATCAGTAACTAACTTAGGATAAAATGCAAACAGGGTAAGGTCTCACAGTATACTTAGGATCCCAATCTCATCACACTCTTGGCCAGGACTTTCGCACGTGCACTACGTTTGGGTCAAACAGACAAATCACGGTAGGCTAATCAGGGACCTGCAAACCAACAGATCCACGGGCCATACCAGTGAAAGTTTACTATTGGAGAATGAAGAGACATGGCTGCCCTTGGGGGACATTGCTGATAAACTAGCGGGGACAGTTTCCAGTCGGTATGCCAGTTAATTGACTATCACCAATTATCATATAACAACTAAGAATACAGAAAAAACTAGAATTTGACGAAGAACTGGTCATGTGAGAGACTTTAAAGCAATAAAGCCTTGAAAAAGTCCTGGAGGACTAAACATGTGTCAGCTGCTCCGTGTTGAAAAATTATATACTTGGAAACATCTATGAATTAAAAAGAGAACATCACATCATTTACGTTTGATCTGGATTTTCTTATCCACGATTGGGATTTGAGACAAAATACTACAATGTGTGTGCTTCGGTGCAGTTGTTCATGTGACACGCTTGGCACATCAATGATGTCATAATCAAGGCATATAAATACTGAACCACCTACAAAGGAAACTCACATAAATACATGTGAAATGCTTAAGTGTTGTGTCCGTGTTGTGTCCAAGTCTGTAATAGAAAGTTACTTGTAACTACATCAGTTTGTTCCAAATAAAAAAGGCCTACAAAAAAAGTATTATCTGTTTGTTGACCACAAAATATATAAAGATCCATGTCACATGTTAGAAATTCACTACATCTACTAAGCAAATAGCCAAGCTAAATTAAATGAACAAATCAAAGGCTGTGCTAATGTCATGTAGGCAAGCAACAACATCAGTGGTGTCAAAGGGACAAATGTATGTGTGAATGTCAAACATGTTGGCACTGTCACAACCCACCTAGGGGTGAATATATGCCAGAGATTCTGATCATAACTTTGTCACTTTGCACGTATAGTGAGTGCAAATAGCATAGAGAGGTCAAGAACATTCCAAAATACCTATCATAGTAATATACTGCCCACATATCAAAGCCAGCATGTAGAAGTGTCCAATGTATCCAGACATGGTCAACATTTGCCATGATACATCGAACTTGAAGACAGATGTGTAAACCAATGGTCAACAGTATCTAACACATATTGATTCAAAAAGTAAGAAATGTGTCTGAGTTTGTCAGCATACAGAACACACATGGACAGTTATGTCTCTGTAACAATGTGCATAATCATTTACTGTTGTATTATTGTACTTTCAGGTGTTCAAGAATAAGAGTTGCAGCCATGGGTCAGGTTGCAGCCATGGGTCATGACCCCATTCACCCATCCCCAGATGGAGGCTGAAAAATGGTAAAACATGGTACACAGCAAGACGAGGAATGTTGTGAAGAGATCTTTGGGGGTCCTAAAGTCCAGGTTCAGATGTCTGGATATGTCAGGGGGAAGAGTGCTGTACTCCCCCCATGGTCTGCAAAATAATCCTTGTCTGTGCCATATTGCTCAACATCTGTGTAAAAACAAATCTCCAGTGAGATTATGAATGACTACGTATGGAGTAACTGGAAAAGGATGAAGACAACAAAGGAGGCATCCAGCACACATTGGCCGGTCGGCGGAGATGTGACCAGATTGTGGCTCATTTTTTTATCTAAACTATATCACCTGATGGTCAGATACACAGAAATATGTCAACTTATCAACATAAAAAAAATTGAACTCATTCGGTGTCTTATCTCTATGTGAAAGCCAATGTCAAAATCAAGTTACTCTATCTGAGCTGTTGATTATCATGAGGCCATAACTCAAGACAATAAATCAATCAATGCAGCACGCCAATGTAATGCAGTGTACTGCATTAAAAGGACAGGGCAGGATTGCCACATATCTTCATCTTAATACTGTCCTCTTAATTACTGTCCTCACACACTTAAGCAGTAAAGTGCAGCCCAGGTAGCAGTGTTGCTGTGTTCTGCAGCAGCAGAGTGTTTTTAATATGGTACTTAGTGATTGAGGGAACACAATCTCCCAAAATTTCACTACCCGAGGCAAACCCCCATTGTAGCGTGTCTCACCAATGGACAAGCATGCAGAATTACAGCACTTTGCAGGAGCAAATGTTGTTGCAGATGCCATCACAAATCATGAGTGACACTTGTCATGGACAAAGGCATAGTCCCAGGTGTAGATATTACAATGTCATTTGTAAAGAACATATGCATGCATGCGTCATGAGCCACTAAACACTACACATGTGACACCTTTCTGGGGCTGATTAATTTGAATGACACATCTGGCCACAGTTGACAAAATACACATTTTCCATTCTTTGCACAGCATTGCGATGAGGCTCAAAGGCCTGTAACATAACAATATAAATAGATGAACTTGCAATGTGTGGCAATAACCAGAGAAGTAAGTCTATGGAAATGTTTTTGCAACCATCACATCACCTCAAGATTACAGAGATTGTAAAAGTTTGAGGCTTCCATGTTAAAAGTTAAGCACAAATGAATGTGTACATACACATTCTCATTGAATATGGTGCAACTGAGATGTTGGTTATGAAATTACCCCATAATAGTAAGAGTATTGTACCCCTGCCCTGAGTGTACAACTCCATAGTTGTGTGGCTCACCAACACTGGTATATACCCAAAGGGGAACAGGGAATATGCATGTGTGCTATGACATAGGCCTGTGTCAAGGATTGCAGTCTGCTTGGAACATGAGTGACATACAAACACCTGCCCTCATAATAGATGTACATGACAGCCTTTGCCAGAATTAAGACAGAGTTCAAGTGGGGGTGGAAGCATTCTATGTAGGGAACAGTAGTAGTGTAAATTACCATTCAACCCTGGTTCACTGCAGTGAGGTCTACTGGCTCACTCACCTCTTCAAAAGGTGTGTTGCTGTGTGTGACACTCACCCCTGCTGAACATCAGGTTGATCATGAAATGTCTGCATGATAAAACCATGTGGAGAATGCATGTGCCTGAGCAAGACATACACAACACATAGGTTCAATTGTGGAACAGTGTACACATGATTAATGAGTGTGTGTTTGTGATCACGTGTCACACTCTAGTACAGTTCAAAGTGAGCGTAGAACCAAACAGTGTGCAGTGATGAAGTGTATGTGCTGCATGTCATTATGCTGGTGGTAGCCTGATACATGTGGATTACAGTATTGGTCACCGAATGCCCTGTGAATGCACACTGAGGGGCATGATCAGAGCATGGTCACACAGTGAATCGCAAACAGTCACCTAACTGCACTGCTATGCATGAAAGCAAAATATTTAACTGAATACAATGCATTCCCGCCTTTTCTCCTGCGCTAGAGCAATTTTGCCTGCCTAGCACCAATGGAGGTACCCTTCCACCATGTTGCAAGGGTGCTTGTGTCTCATGCACAAATGTCTTTGTGTCTGAAGGGGCACCTTCCTGCAAAACAACAAATCCTGAGAGTCATATTCATCCATCTACGTGTGCTACAGAATACAGCACACATTGGTAGAAGTAGTTGCTAGGACAATCAAAGTTATTACCTCTTGTTAGGCCTCTCATGGGAAGGTGTATCCTTCTAGCGCATTACCAGATTTACCAGGTCTGGTAAGTCTGGAAATGCGTCTTGAACCATGGGAGTTGCATGGTTACAGACATGCAACAGCCACGGTACCTCTCCCTGGGGCATAGTATGCAAAGCAGGGTTTTGTGATGCATTGCTTCACTCGAGATTCATGACCCGACTCAGGGCTACGCAAGGTGGACTTGGGTGGCATCATAAATATCATATTAGTGTTGCGTTGCTCATGTTCCATGTTGCGTTGTGGAAGCGCCACACAACTCAAGTCACACATATACCCCTGAGTGCAGAAGTGGCTGTGCCACTACATGAGATGGAAGACCTTGGCTAGCTTTGTGAGTAAGAGATGAGCGCCTGGCCAAAACATTGGGAATATTAGAGTTACACCAAATGGAGTTTAACAGTACAGCAAAGCTTCAACCTGGGTGGTACATATACTAGAGTAGGGGGGAGCCACCATGTCTCTTTGCTTCCCTAGTGTGTTTATGATCCGTGATACATCACAAGGAAGGGTTCCTGACACAGTGCAGGAAAAGAGAGATTGGGATGAATAGAGAATCTATTGGAGTGGCCCATAGACCAAAAGATTAATCTTCACATGCACGTATGACTGTAGGGGACATCCAGGTGTACCCTGGTAATACCTGTGCAAACTGATGTGTGATCATACAGCTCTTGATTCCTGCTTTGCTGTGCTGCCATGCTGCCGGCTGATCCGCTGACTGGCTGATAAGGACTGCACATGCATTCCTTAAACCCAGACTGACATTATGCCAGGCCTCCTGTCATGAAGTCACAGGCACATGGAAAACTTTCAACCACCCTGCAACAGCACATGGACACTGCCTTCTGTCACACAGACCTGCCAAGAAGTTCCACCCCACTCCTGGACCAATGGAAGTGGCCCTAAGGTGTGTGATCCAGCATGACTTAGGGTTCTGCAGTGAATCCAATGCATCATCTCTGCTGCATGGGTCAGAACCGGCGCATGGCACCAGCTGTGCAGGTCAGAACCCACGCATTGCCGGCCATTGTGTGGAACTGATTGTACTGCAGAAGTGCTATTGTGCAGTTTATTCATCACGCAATGTACGTCTGCGTAGCAATGCGTCAGACAAATCAACGCAAATGTCGGAAAAGTGCAGGACACACCCAGGAAATGACGCACTGGGTGTGGCAGGCTGCATATTAGGAAGTGTGAATGTCAGTTTCACTTTCTCTTACACTTTGTTAGTTTGTGTTGGCTGATGGAGGTATTTTAGAGAGTGGCTGGTGTTTTGGTGTGAGTTTTTGGCCTTGTCGGTGTCTGATATGTTCCTGTCTTGAATGAATTGAATATCTTTTATGTCTTATTGTCTATTATTGTTTAAGTTTTGTCTTTGTATTGTTGGGTGCACGTCTTTTTAGGTGTTTCATAAATTAGGGGTAGGGTTAAGTTTAAAGGGAATTTGTTTGGGATGTTGGATGTGAGGGAGGAATAGGGACATGTCTGGAAGGGGTAGGGGCAAGAATTTTTCAGAGGAAGAGTTGGGGGCCTCCTATGGCTCATTGTCCTCTATCTTCCCATGATGCTGGCCTCTGGGGTGGGTACCCCTGGCTTACCATATAAGCCAGGGGTACCCACCCAGTGATCGGAAGGACAAGTGAGAGCATGTGCGTTGGCACCTCAACAAGTATACCAGAGAAGATCGCACCGTCCTCCAAATAGAACACCATTGGGCTGACATCGTGTTACAGAAGGCAGAATTTGTGGACCTGCTTAGACTGCAGATCGGAGGTGCTGTAGGTATGTATGTATGTACCATCTGCATCTATCAATGTAGCAATAGCAGTCATGCAAAACCTAAACATTAAAGTAACAAATTTAGAACTGTTGTAGTTTCACATTGCATCATGCAAATTGCATCATGTGCATTGCAATGAATTAAGTGTAAATCCTTACGCAATATAAGGGCAGCTTGTGTGCCTCAGATTGGCTACATATAGCCAGCATAAAGCAACGCAGAGCCAATAGTTGCGTTGCATACCCTGACCTAAGGGGCTGATCAATGGGTTGTGGCTGTTTGTATACACTGAACACACTTGGAATTGTAAGCATTCCCTGATTTAACATACGTGAATGACCAGGGAATGCTCCAAAAATGGAAGTGCTTCAAAGCAGGAAGTAAATGTTGAATCTCCATTCATGTTAAACGTTACATGTGTGCATCATTTTGCAGCTCACGTGCAGAGATCAATATGCTTCAGACAAATGAAAATGTGCAGGACTGTGGTCCTTAAAGGACAAAACAAAACAAAAATGCTTACAAGGCATGCCCCTCTGCACCACGTTGCAAGGTAGTATGCATTTGCAGCTAGTCAACACTCTGTCCACTAGCGCCATCATAACTCTGATGCAGCCCTTACATTTTCACATACGGTGTATACCTGTCCTTTCCCATTACAGCACTAGTTTGGTCAGCCTAGGGCCAATGGTGTCACCCATGTGTCATGGTGCAAGGGGGGCATACATGATGCTGACCAGCAGTACTGAAAACATCACATGCCTTAGCCATGCATCAGGCATGTGATCCCATTTTAATACAATATATACACGTGTGCCAAGAGTTGAATTCATCTTAAACACTGGGATGACATAGTATTTATTACGGAATTTTGTCCGTGTGTAACTGCACTATTTACTATGCAATGTCCAAATCTTTGTCTTCTAGGGGGATATTGCCCATTCATCCTGGGTAAGGTCGACAGTTTCTGGGGCCCTAAGGCACCCAGTAAGTGTAGTAAGTACATGTATGTAGCTAATTGACGTCTGTGTGTGATCCATGTGATTTGCAACATTGCCATATGTATTGGGAGGTAACAGTCACCTGCACCCTATTTACAGTAAGTGTGGCAACAAAATAGATCCTGGCCACAGATTCATTTGGAATTGACAAGGAGGCATATCATTGTGAATGTAGGGGCAATGTAACAGGCCCACAGGATACATGCATGTTTACATCTGTGGTGATGTTAGCATAGCTAGTGACTTGATGCATTTGGCACATGAACCATAATCTGATGCATGATCTACTGATGTTCAACAGAATCAATTTTGGTTGTACCACAAATGGCACGAACATAACAAATCAGACAGATGTAGCAACAAAGTTAAATGAGCGTCACAAAGCTTATCTAGGCAGGTTTCTGTTGCATATGCCCATATTTGACCACTCCTGCTACATAATGCCAGTGTGATTGACCCCAGGAGTAGCTAAAGATACCTGCTGGTTCACACTTAAAATGAATGTTGACACATAACTGTCACTAAAGTTGTGTGCCAAATCAAAAGTCAAATTGTTAAATTATGTAGGACAGTGTCAGTGTTACAACCCCCTCATAAACGTA
This sequence comes from Calotriton arnoldi, assembly GCA_963921515.1. Classification (NCBI taxonomy): domain Eukaryota; kingdom Metazoa; phylum Chordata; class Amphibia; order Caudata; family Salamandridae; genus Calotriton; species Calotriton arnoldi. Next base: position 2,238,646 of record CAWUFW010001414.1, read on the forward strand.
CTGTGTAGTGGGCCCGGCACACAGGGCTCATGTTATGCTACCCCGGTGGCGCCTTATGGCGCGCAATGATTCCATGCCCAAGTTTCCCCTCTTCCCCTGATTCCATTACAACCGAGCTTACAAGCATTCCCTGAACACGTGACCCAGTGGCTTGCCTTGCTTCTGCTGTTGTTGCGGTCTTGGGGTGTTTTCCCTTGTGCATGTTTAGACAAAAAGAAACATTTACTTCTTGTTAAATGATTCCATTCATTAGTTTGCACCTGCTCTTCTTGAGGGTTAGGCCAGTGTACTAACACATGTTTCCTTTAGGAGTCTTGGAGAACTTTCCAGATTGCCACGTGCACCACGTGCCAAACATGATCCTGTTGTATCCATTAGACCCTGAGCCTGTATATAAACCACACCCAAACCTGAGCCCCTTGCATGGCCTACGCTCCTAGCGGAACAATCTTCCTGCCTACCTATTTACCTGAAGAATCAACCAGACCAGGGCAGCATTCTTCCCGTCTGCAGTTTAAGGCTTCGGTGATTCCCTTGGCTCCAGCACACTCAACGCATCCTTCGTTCCACCTCCTGCTCAGCAACTCCAGTTCCTCAGCGACTTCTTGAGTCAATACCTCGAGATCTTCTTGAGACTTAGGACAAGTTGAAGTACTAGGCTAAGTACTTGATATCAGGTTAGTGCGCACTATCCTTTTATAGTAGTAAGCAGGTCGTCAGAGTATCGGCATCATCAAGACCATAGACTTGTCTTTAAGTGTTTTCTCAGTGACTTCTCTTCAGTTCACCTTGATTGTTCTTCCTCCGGACCCTTACTGCAACCTTCGCCTTTGAACTGTGTTTGTGCAAGGACTGGACACTTTGCTCTGTATTTCCCTGATTAACAGTAGCACTTAGACAACTTTCCTCCGAGTGGTAGATTCATGTATTGACCCTGTACTGAGAGGTATGTTTTGAGTTTATCCCTGGGGAGTGTCAATTAACTGCAATCTATGTTCCAAGTATTTCCTTTGGAGTTCCAGTAACTCCAATCTGTTTTTCGACTTATTCCTTGGGAGTGAATAGCTCCAATCCATGGCTCTGGTTATTCTGTTTCTTTGCTGTGTTTCTGAAAGAGACTTCCATTGTGTCTTCGTGAAATCAGAGACCACGGTTCTGTGTACATCCACCTAGCTGACTCAGAGGACCTCCAGGTAAGGCTGTGCCGCACAGTTTCTGACCGGGGCAAGCACCACAAATCTCTCTTTTCTTATTTAGTTCCAACCCCAGTTCTCCCAAGGGCTGCACCTTGTTTAGGAAGAAGCTATTCCTTGAACGGGTCAGGCCCTGCGGGGATAAGAGTTCCAGCATTAGTTTGAGTATCATCTCCGCGGTTGGAAGCAGGTGAGTGCATGACAGAAGGCCAAGTCTTACGAGTTTCCACTGCTCTGATGACGTGGACGACCAGATGCACGATCAGGACATTGCCCAGGCCCTGTCTGAGGATGCCCCAAATATTTTAGACCTAGCAAGGGCCTTGGGAGATGTACAGCATGAGGTTCAGTTCTTCCTACAGTAAATTGTTTCTCTTAAGGATGAACTGGTTCAGTGCTGCCCTCGACACCTTCATGCTTTTTTGAAGGAGGAGCTGGGGCGGTTCCTAAGAGTGCACGTCCTTTCTTACAGATCTCACACTTTGGTGATTCGAGAATACTAATGGAGGCACTGATCCTGTTCATGTCACAGTTGCCACTCCAGTCCCAGTAATAAGTTTGATGCCTTCTGGGGTCAGTGGCAGTTACATTTCCTTTGTAAACCAGGAGCCTTCCCCTCTGATACTGACAGAATTATTTTGTCATATCTTATCTTGGGGGGACAGCAGCCAATTGGGATATCCCATTTATTGAAACAAATTACCTGGTTTTACATGATTTTGTAAGGTATAAAGAGATGATGCAGCTTCTCTTTGCAGGGCACACTTTTCTTCAGGTCAGAGATAATGAGTTGTTAAACCTACGTCAGGGTAATAAAGATCTCCTTACTTATATAACGGCCTTTGATAAATTAGTTACGGAAACCCAGTGGCCAGAGGAGATAAGAACTTCCCTCTTTTATAGAGGGTTGAGGGATGACTTAAGGATTCTCTGGCACTCATCGTAGATTTACCCTCAGATTGTTTCAAGGTCATTGATTTAGTTGTCAGGATTGACAAGAGGTTAAATGAATGAAAAGGAGACTGCTCTCGGGGGGAACCCAGACTGCTGGCTGTTCAGTCAGAGCGGAAAAAAACACCGGGCCGATTCACAAAAGTAAACTGAGATGAAAGTCTAACTTTGCGACTTTTGGTATTCACAAAGGGCATTTACGAGTAGTAAATGCCCTTTGTGAATACCGAAAGTCGTAAAGTTAGACTTGCGTCTCATTTTACCTTTGTGAATCGGGCCCACCGAGTCTAATAGTCAGGACAGTTCAGAACATATGCAGATTGGGGGCTTGCTTGGTCCCCTGACTGCTGAGGAAAAAGAACGTAGAAAGAAAAGTAACTTGTGTCTATATTGCGGTAAGGCCGGGCATTTTGCACGAGAATGTTCTGCCAAACCGAAGGGGATTTGGAAGGCAGCGCCTTGACATCAGAATCGGTGCAGGAGAACTAAAGAGTCTGGCTACCACAGGGGTCAATCAGTCTGGAGCAGTCCTTGAACTGACCCCCCATTACCTGGTTAATACTTCACCTAAGGTTCCACAACACTTAACAATTGCAGACACTCTTATCATTTCATCCCAACAGAAGCAAGTCCTGCCCATGCTCGTAGATTCCGGAGCTACTGGAAATTTCTTAGACTTAGCCCTGGCCAGTTCCTTACAAATTCCACGGGTTAAGAAAAAGGCACTCGAGCATGTTAGAGCCTCTGGATGGCTCCGAGCTCTCTTCTGGGATGATCATATTCCAAACTATTCCATTACGCATAGCATGTGAGAATGGCCATACAGAGACTTTAATCTTAGACCTCATAGACACACCAACTTTTGCTGCTATTTTAAGGATTCCTTGACTTCAGTAGCATAACACTGTCATTGATTGGTCCCTCCATCTTGGGGTCCCATTACTGTAAAACTCATAGGTATAGGTTGCGCAATGGAAGCACCACCTCCCTTGACTTGCGCAGCCTTATAACCAGGGCCCTTGAACCAGCTTCCAGTACAATACCAGGACTTTCAAGATGTCTCTGACAAACAGGTTACACAACTATTGTTCCGTAGGGAATTTGACTGCCATATTGACTTGGTCCCGGAATGCACTACCCTACAGTTGTATTTATGCTCTCTCGGAGGCTGAGATGAAGCACTTAAAGAAATACCTAGACGACATGCTAGCCTTAGAGCATATAAGACATTCTACTTCTCCTGCGTCATCTGCGTTCTCCTTCGTTTCGAAGAGGGATGGCGATTTGCGGGCTTGTACAGACTATAGGGCCTTAAACAAAGTGACTGTTAAGAATAGGTTTCTTTTGCCACTAATTCCAGACTTATTAGACCAGGTGTTAATGTCCACTGTGTACATTAAACTGGACTTGAGTGGTGCTTACCACCACATCCGTGTTAAAGAAGGTGACGAGTGGAAGACTACCTTTCGAACTGAGTTTGGGCTTTTTGAATATACAGTCATGCCTTTTGGATTGTGTAATGCCCCAGTGGCCTTCTAGTACTTTATCAATGAGGTTCTGCAAGATTTGCTGGATGTTTGCATGGTCATTAATATTGACGGCATCTTGATCTATTCACAAAACATGACTGAACACAGAAAACATGTCAGGACAGTCTTGCAACAACTCTGATAACATGCTCTTTTTGCCAAGATGGGCAAATGTACGTTCCATACCCCGTCTATTGAGTTTCTGGGATATATCTTATCTCCAGAGGAGGCGAACATAGATAAAAGAATGGTCCAGGCGATTCTAGATTGGCCAGCCCTGACCACGGTAACGAAAGTTCAGCTCTTCTTGGGTTTCTCAAACTTTTACCAATGATTTATCACACACTTCTCTGACATTCTAAGTCCCATCACCAGACTTTTATGAAAGAAGGTACGTTTCGAGTTGTCTCATGAGGCCAATGATGCATTTAACTTACTTACGGAAAGATTCACCACATCCCCTATGCTTAGACATTAAAACCTAATGCATCCTTACTTTGTAAAACCGTATGTCTCCCGGGCGACTGTGGGGGTTATTTTATCACAGCATGACAGCACTAGTGGACAAATGCATCCAGTTGATTTCTTTCAAAAAAATTGTTGCAGGTGGAACAAAATTACACAGTTGCCAAACAAGAGTTGTTGGCAATTAAATTGTGCTTTCAAGAATGGCGTCACTACCTATTAGGGGCCCAGCATGTTGTCACAATCTACACTGACCATAAGAATCTTCAATTCCTCCAGTCTCTGAAGCTCTTGATCTCTAGGCAAGTTAGGTGGTTATTATTTTCCAGTGATTTCAATTTCGTTATCACTCATCTACCAGGCACTCAACAGGTTAAGGCTGATTTACTATCTAAATGAGGTTACTCAGATCACCCTGCTTCGATACATTGACAGGTCACGTTTTGACCATGTGATTAGACAATGAGGGCCCTCGTTAACATAGGGTTATGAGTCTACCTTCTTTGAGCACTGTATAACATTACTTTTAGGCACTAATATTATTGCAAACATATCATATGGAGTTATTCTAATAGAATGATACGAAGAGGCGATCAACACACTTTAAGATGGACGCCAATTTAGATTGACCATCTTATTCAACCCGCCCCCTTTCCCACATCATGTCTGGGAGCTCTAATTATATTCAGTCATTTTATGCCCCGCAATGATAGTTTTGAAAAAAAGGATACAAGGTGTACCTCTGAGGTTTTCATCATATTTGATATCAGAAACACTTTGGTTGTTCTGATATTAATGTTAATAGTGCTCTATTCAGTTAGTTTCCCCAGACTGCTGGAGTTGCGGTGCAGTACATTACATTATTTGCACACTACAGGATACCCGCTGGAGCAGTACGGCCATCCTTGCCTGACCAGACCGCATCTCCTCCTCCCATCACTTTTCAGAACTTTGACCTTATCATGAGCCCGTGGCAAACAAGGTTTCTAACTATGACATGGCCGCTAGAGACTTGGAGTGTTTTCCCTTGTGCATGTTTAGCCAGCACAAAACATTTGTTTCCAGATAAGTGATTCCATCGGTTAGTTCTGCACCTGCTCGTCCTGTGGGATTGAGCTAGTGTACTAACACATGTTCCCTTCAGGAGTCTTGGAGAACTTTCCAGATTGCCACATGCGCCACATGCCACACATCATTCTGTTGTATCCATTGGACCTGAGACTGTATATAAATTACACCCAAACTCGAGTCCCTTGCTTGGCTTACGCTCCCAGCAGAACAAGTTTCCTGCCTTCCGATTCACTTGAAGAATTGACCGGACCAAGGCAGCACTCTTCCTGGCTGCAGTTCAAGCCCTCCGGTGATTCCCTTGGCTCCAGCTCCTTGATACATTTTTTGTCTCCGGCTCCTGCTCAGCTACTCCAGTGCTCCTTATTAGGTCCAGAGAAGTTGTGACAGAAGCTTGTGAATCCACTAAGTTAACGGTGAAAAGATACTGTGAAGGGCCAACAGACAAGGGAATACAAAAGTATTTGTCATTGGTACCAAATTTACAATATACAGTCTATTTAACCAGGTTGCAAATTGGCACCCTTCACTTTATAGTAGTTTTCTCCCATATGGGATCCAAAGCTACCCAAGTGTCCATGTGATGGCAAATCCCGCCAGTTAACCTTGCATTTTATCCTTTTATGCAATTTTTATAAAGATTTTAGGAAACAAACTTGACTTAATTTTATTATAAAGATGCTTTAAATTTTATTTGTAGACTTGAAAATGAGGGATTTTACCATGCTGTATCCATTTATATCCAACATGCCATTAAAAGGAGGAAGTCCTATTTACAACTAGAGGCCTTAGTTTATGAAACATATTAAACTTATGAACAATTTCTGTTTTTCTGAATTTCCAGATGAGTAACCCCTGATGCTTGAAGTATTGTTATATTTAAAAATCTTTAAGCTTTTAACTACGTATTGCATTCTATCTCGCCTTGTTGCAATTTTAAACCAGAATTTGCACTTAAATATTCAACACATGCGTAAACCGTCTGGAATTATTGATTAATTTACTGTCATTATTTAGAGTATCCTGTTGTATTTCTCTCTGCACTTTAGCTGCAAATGGCACTGTGTGTATCATCGTTTTACGAATTGATATTAAATGGTATCTAATGGAGATCTTTGTAAATAAGTGATACTATCTGATTTTACCATTTTATATTGTGTTTTCTTGTATGGATTTATTCGAATAAAGACTTATGAATGTGAATGATTGAACTCCAGTTCCTCAGCGATTTCCTGAGTCAAGACCTCGATATCTTCTTCAGACTTAGGACAAGTTGAAGTACTAGGCTAAGTACTATCCTTTTATAGTAGTATGCAGGCGGAGCATCAGCGTCCTTAAGACTATAGACTTGTCTTCAAGTTTCCTCTCAGTGAATTCTCTTCAGTTCACCTTGATTGTTCTTGCCACAGACCCTCCCTGCAACCTTGGCCTTTAAACTGTGCTTGTGCAACGACTGGAGACTTTGCTTTGTGTTTCCCTGATGAACAGTAGCACCAAGAGAACATTCCTCAGAGCGCTAGATTAATTATTGACCCTGTACCAAGAGCTATGTTTTGAGTTTATTTCAGGGGAGTGTCAATTAATTCCAATCTATTTTCCGAGTATTTCCTTGGGCGTGCCAGCAACTCCAATCAATATTTCGAGTTATTCCTTGGGAGTGTATAGCTACAATCATTGATTCTGGTTATTCTGTTTCCTTTCTGCATTTCTGAAAGAGACTTGCATTGCGTCTTTGCAAAATCAGAGGTCACTGTCTGGTAGACATCCACCTATCTGACTCAGAGGGCTTCCAGTTAATGCTGTGCCATACAGTTGCTGACCGGAACCAGCACCGCAAGTCTCACTTTTCTCATTTTGTCCAAACCACCCTACCCCACCAAGGGCCGTGCCTTGTTTAGGGAAAGACTATTCCTTGAACAGGTCAGGCCCTGCGGGGATAGGAGGTCCAGCTTCAGGTCTAGAATTCTCTCTGCTGTTTGAACTAGGTGAGTGCATGAGGGATAGTGGCCTGCAACTCGAGGTAACGATGGTGTAGTACAATTAATCACTAGAATGCCTGACTGATGCACATTGTGAGTGTTGATGTGCACATGGCAGGGAGCTGGTCATCTGGCTTTGCAGGTCATGTCAGCCTTCATATCTCTGTGCAATGTGTATGTTTAGGAGCACATTGTGCTAATGTAATTACTGTTAAACCAATGGAGCCCCAGTAGGTCTCAATGCATGGATTCAGTCTGATTTACAGGTTGTGGGCAGCTGGACGAATATACCAGTCTGCGCATGTATTGGCTTTGGCATGCCAACGTCATGCCCTGTATATCCCCTATGTTCTGTTTCTGGGATGCATTCACACAATGCAAGATATAAAGTAATATTGCTGCACTTTGTAAATGTTTGCATGCAAGACTGCACTGTGTTAGTAGCAGATAGCCCATCACACTGCTCACCTACTAGTGGGCTAAGTTAGACTGGCTAGCACCAACGCAGTCAACTTACAGCATGGCTCCAGGGTCCCTGCATTACCCACCGCAAAGTTGTTTTGCAGATAAGTACTCCAGCATGATACACACACACACTACTGAGGTGCATTGTCTCATTTTATAATGCGCGCTGATGAATGCAGCCCTGGGATAGTGAGTGCACATAAATATGTTTTCGTAAAGGTCAGCATGGTATTTCTACAAGTGTATACCAGAAGCTATATGTCAGATTTCTGTGCATTTGGCTGAGGGTAAATTGGTGAAATGTACCTGTATAATATTTTGCAGGTGCTAGTTAACAACCCTCTATCCATGTATCGGCTACCTGACACTAAGTAAGTTAAGTCAGCAATGTGTGCTGCCTTGTGTAACTCCAGATGGGATATGCAATGCAGAGCCACACTACCTGGACAGGCTAACCTTATCAACTTTCACGTATGCAGATGAGCAAGTTTCAGTTCATTTGCATGATGCAATACCAACACCCAAAGTTTCAATATATGGACCAGGTGTCCAATTTCCAAGCAACACATCATCATGAGTGTGACTCACTTTTCAGAATGATATGGTTGTAATCATATTGTGACCACATTTCCATATTGTACACCTACTCTGACCACACTTGACTCAGTTTACCTTATTAGTGTAGGAGATGTCTTTATATGGAAGGTATGGTGTCCATATCTCTATCTCACAATTTGGTGTTGATCTGGAAAGCCACATATGATTGTATAACAATGTTGGCCTACTTTTGCATACATCATGTACATTCACAAATTTGGCTAATAATTATTTCCTTTACCTCCCTAGATAACGACAGCTGACGCGTAGGAAACTTTTGCTTTGAGGAAAGAAAACTACGGCCACATAGCAGGGGTGTACAGAAAGATGGGTGTTCTGTATGAAAGGGCCAAGGCAACGGGAGTCTAAAAGTCCAGAAGGCAGCAAGGCACTACAACATCTGGAATAGACAAAGTACAGAAGGGTGTCCAACAGCAACAGCAGCTGCCCCAACCACAGGCCACAGAAGGACCTTAACTTCTACTGCCTCTCAGTAGCCATCCACATGGCCCAGGATGCCCAGACGTTTGTGGGGATCACTATTCAAGTACATAATTGACAGGGAATTGCACAAGATTAATAGCAGGATGCATGGCATTGAGCAAGAGCAGGCCATCCTGCATTAATTGATGGGAACTGTGGGGGAGGCCATGATGCAGATGTTGGCACGATTATAAAACTCTTCCTCTAGACTGTCCCCTTCCCTTTTCTCTAAATGTTGTTTGTTCATACTGTTATTAGGCACAGTGTTAGTTCGGGCTAAGTATAGGTATAGTGTAGTTAGGTGTTAGTTTTTAGAAATTTTAGTAGGTACGTTTATTTAAGTAAGTGTTTATACTCTTTGGTTTTTAAGTGGGTAGGGGTTAATGTTTAGTGTTTGTAAAAAAAATTAAACATTTGTTTTTTTACAATTTTAAAAAATAGAAACATATATATATTTGTTTAGGTTTACATGTATAGTTAGTATATGTTTAGGTATAGTTGCTGTCTGTATTGTACCAATCTATGTGTATTAAGGGGGTGGAGGGGTTAATGTTTAACTTGTCATGTGTGTATAGTACATTAGATAGTTTAGGATAAGTTAAAATAGGTTAGGCTAGTGTTAAGATTAGTTAGTGTAGGCTAGGTAGGTGTAGGTTGACATTTTAACCCCCGATCAGGCGGTTTCCGTGCACACATTAGCACAATAGATCAAGCCTTTAGATTTATGTTAATATACTGGCGGACTGTAGTGCTTGGCAAGGGCAGCATGTATGCAGCCTTTGTCGACCTCAAGTCATCTTTTGACCTAGTTTCTTGAAATAAGCTATGGGTGGTGCTTCGAGAGCTATGAATGCCTGAGGACTTGCTATCTCTTATTGTTCGATTCCACAAGAACAACTTTGCACAAATTCGCTGGGGAACACAGGGGAATGTAACAGACTCTTTTCCAGTTGAAAAGGGAGTGCGCCAAGGGTGCGTAATGGCCCCAACGCTATTCTCCCTCTTTATCAATGGAATTGCCAAATTTTTAGTTACTACTCCTACTGATGCCCCTGTTTTAGCAGGTACAAAGATCCCTATTTTAATGTTTGCTGACGACACGCTCATTATCTCAAAAACCCTTAGTGGTTTACAGCATGCGCTGGCACGTTTTGAAGAATTTTGTAATCTGCGAGGGTTAAAGATTAATGCAGAAAAAAGAAAACTAATGATTTTTAATCGGCACCGGTCATTCAAGGGTTGATTCAACCTAGATGGGATTTCCTTAGAGCAAGTAAATGCATTCACCTATCTAGGCATTATTTTGGAGAAAAAGATTAACTGGAGGCCCCACATTGAGACTATGGTACTAAAACATTGCCAATTAGCAGGAGCTTTGAACAATGAATTCAGAACTTCCCTGACAATGCCAGTTAGCCTGGTGCTTCAGATTTATAATGCAAAGGTAGTGAGTTCGGTTCTGTATGGGTCGGAATTATGGGGCTTTGAGAAACTGACCAAGCTAGCTATAGCAGAGAATAGGTTCCTCCGAATGATCAGTAGCCTACCACAAAGAACCCCTGTCCTCCCACTGCTTAACGATCTAGGAAAGAAATCACAGGTAGAAATAGCTAGGCTTCGCCCAATTTTATATTGGCGTTGAATTTGGAGTACCCCGGAACTGGCAACGTTTACGAATGGTCTCAGAGATGTTATTGAGGCAGATCATTTTCATAAAATTGGCTGGTTACGTGACATCAAAGGGGTTTTGGTCGGCATGGGATTGATTAACCTGTGGGAAACTCCATCTAGTACCCAGATTCCATCTAGAGAAGCAATCAAGGAAAGATATTGGAAAATGGTGGGCCAAAATATCATAAGAACAAGTGATAGTACCACACTGACGGGGAGATTTTTAACACTTTAACCCCATCCATGCCTCAAGCTCTATTGGGACACAATCTCAAAACCCCTCTATCGCAAATTCTATTTCCAATTTAGAGTTTGTACCCAGCCACTAAAATCCTTTACTGCTAACTGGTCTCCAAATGGAGATAATAAATGCCCTATTTGCACAGAGCACGCAGAAACCTACTCCCATGTGCTGTTTGTTTGTCCTGCCTATGCAGCCCCCCGTCAGGCTTGGCTAGTACAAACATGCAAGAACCTGGGCACTAGACAAAGTAGCATTGCTCTGAGAATCCTGTGTACAGATCCTTCACCCCGCTATGCAATTCCTGTAGCCAAATTTTTAAGGTGGATGTGGTCTATAAGATCAAAACTTGTTGCCCATGCGATTAGTTCAGTATGAATTGGCGCCAGTTTGTAGATGAAAAATATTGATCTTGGCATCACCTCCGCCTTTTGTTGTCTTACCAGCACGCTTTTGCTTGAGCTCTGGCCTTACCCATTTATTGTAATGTTTGTATCCACCCTTACCTATTTTTTTGCTGCTGCCCTTATGATTTATATGTGATTCTTTTTTATTGTTTCAGAATCAGAATCAATTGATATTTTATGAACACTTGTGCATGTATGTATGATATTTTAATTCATTGTTTTATCTTTTTATACTGTATTTTATGTAATGATGCTTTTAGGACATGTATTGTCGAAGAAAAGCTATTGATGAATGACAATGGCTACTCATCCTGTGACAGTACAATGTGCTCAGCCACATCTACAAGGCACTACACTACCAGGGACCCACCTAGCTCAACACCATCTACACTTTCAACACACAACCATGGACCTCCACTGTCCATCCCTTGCATTTGCCCCCACCCCCAATATTCATTTGAGCAAGACAGGAAGTAGGGTGATCTCTTACATGGCAGGCAACGCCTGTAAAACTTCACATCCAGCACATCAGGAAAGCTGTGTGTAATATGGTTTAGTGGAAGTGACTGTACACCTGGCTCTTTACATGATCCTACTTAGAGAGCCTTCACATACTCAACACCTGGATCCCCTCTCGGGTGAGAAGTTTACCCTCTGGCATGCCACATTCCGTTCCATTACATTCCACTGTTGTCTGCCTGGCACCTAGGCAGGCACACCTTCTTCACGAAGCAAAGGTGCCTGATTCTCACTGACATGTCTGCAAAGTTTCCAAGGTCCATGCATGATGTGCTGCTCCAGTCCAAGGTTTGTGCTTGGTATTGTGGGACTTGCAGTCCTGGTCAATCATGTTGTACATTACACTACAAGTCCCAGGATTCAAACAACCTGGACTGGGCTTGCATATCACTCATGTATTGTATTGTATTGTATTGTATTGTATATAGCATTTATAGAGCGCAACAAACACCCTGCGGGTACCCTGGCGCTAAAGATACATGAATTCAGACCAACGTGAAGCGAGAAGGACAGAACCTAAAAGCATTACTCAAAAGCGACAGGATCAATTTCTGGGGAACAACCACGTTTTGATCCTTTTCCTGAACAGGGACAGGGTACTGCATTGTCTAATTTCAAGTGGGAGTGCGTTCCAAAGTTTTGCAGCAGCAAAACTAAAAGATCTTCCTCCCAGTCTGACCCTGTTGAACCTGGGTACCTTTGCCAAGTAAGCAAAAGAGGAACGAAGGGTCCGGGTAGGAGTATACCAACCAATTTCTTCTGTAACGGCCTAGGACCGAGTCCATGCAAAGCCCTAAACCCTATACAAAGGGATTTGAAATAAATTCTTTGCTGCACAGGGAGCCAATGTAGCTCCGCTAGGCACATTGAGGCGGAAAACCCTCGTGGCCTAGACAAGGCCAATTTCGCAGCCGTATTCTAAACACGCTGCAGTCTCTGTATCAGATACTTGGGGGACTCCAGCAACAGAGCATTGCAGTAGTCAAGTCTACTTAGGATAACGCCTTGAACAACCAAGGCTCTAACCGAAATTGGGAGCAACGGGAGAATCTTTCTCAGAGCCCTAATGAGGCCAAAACAGCACCCCACCATCTTATTCACTTGCGTCTCTAGTGACAGGTTGGCATTAAACATAACTCCCAAGTTTCGCACCGTCTTAGATGGCGCCAAGGCAGTAGATGAATCAAGGGGCCAGAAGTTGTGAGGAAGAGGCAGATGGACCTTCCCAACTGCGCAGTGTACAATTTCGGTCTTATCCTAATTAAATTGTAAAGAGTTATTACGTAACCACTGCGCAGTGTCATGCATACATGCATGAAAATCCTCCAGGGCATTGGATAGGGTTCCATCAAGAGATAGAATGATCTGAGTGTCATCAGCATAATTTACCAATTTCACATTATGAGCCCGAATGATATTAATCAGTTGGCTCAAATAGATGTTAAATAAAATTGGGCTGATGGCAGATCCTTGTGGGACCCCATGACAGATATTAGTGAAGGCTGACTGGAAAGGGGGAAGAGCCACTGCCTGACACCTGCCAGATAGATAGGATCGAAACCAGTCCAGGGCAGTGCCCACTACTCCCATCTCCTCTAAACGTGTTAGCAAAATGTCATGGTTGACCGTGTCGAAAGCGGCAGACAGGTCAAGCAGAATAAGTATTGCTGATTGTCCCCTGTCTGCCAACAGATGCAGATCGTCCAACACGGTCACCAAGGCAGACTCGGTTCCGTGTTCTGGACGGAAACCGAATTGTACATCTGCCAGACAGTTGTTACGTTCTAGAAAAGCTGACAGAGATTTGCTAACCAAACGTTCAAGGATCTTCACTGGGTAGGGGAGGAGAGAGATGGGCCGATAGTTACCCGGCCAGGTTGGATCAAGAGTGGCCTTCTTCAAGAGTGGCGTAACTACAGCCTGTTTCCAGCCAGATGGTACAACTCCACTAAATAATGATTGATTACAGATCTGTCGGAGCCTGGGGAAAAGTTCTGATGCAAATTCCTTCCAGATTTTGTGCGGAAGGGGGTCCAGTGGAGAGCCCGAGGAAACACCCAGAGCAAGCCTGTTAAATTCCTCACCCGAAAGGGGCTCAAAATGGTCCAAAAAACTCAGTTTATCGGTCCCTTCACCAATCTGTGTTCCTGCACCAGGCACCCCTCCCGCATCAACAATCGAAGTAGCTGCCCCATGAGTCACAGCCTCTGTCCCCCCAGAAAGGTTGGTTTTAAGACCAGAGATGATGGTTCTAATTTTATCATCAAAAAAAGTAGCCAAGCTGTCACAGAGATCTTGAGTAGGCTGAACCTCATTTTGTAGGCACTGAGGATTAGTAAGGTCATCAACAATTTTAAAAATGCATTTAGACTTATTCAGCGAATTCAAAATGAGCTCTGCGAAATATTCCTGCTTCGCAGCAAGAATTTCTTTTTATAGAGAGAAATAGCCACTTTCCAAGCGATCTTATCCTCATTCACATAGTACTTTCTCCACTTCCTTTCTGCCTGTTTACATTTTGATTTCAGGGCTTTCAGTTTTTCATTGAACCACCTAGCAGAAGGTCTACCCCTATTTTTACAGTTTTTCAAAGGGGCAATTTCATTAACAATTGTAGTAATGAGGTTACGGAGGTCCATATAGTTCTCCTCCACTGACCTAAGCACATCAAAATCCCCATTAATAGAGAACGTTGGTGACTGTGTCGCCTTTTCCAATATCCTCTTCCAATCCCTTCCCAGGAAGCTCCTAACATCCCTCAAAGCGGGAGCTCCTCGACTGGGGATGGCCGTCAGAAATTTAACCAAATGGTGGTCAGTCCAATCTACAGGAAGCACCTCCATATGGTCAGTGACCCATTCCTCACTGAAAACTAGATCAAGCATATGCCCTCCTATGTGTGTAGGTCCAGTTACTCCCTGAAGCAGGCCAAGACTTTCACAAGATTGAAGAAGAGTATTAAATCCTGTATCTAAGGTCCCACTTAGCCAGAGATTAAAGTCCCCTGCAATGAGCAGTCTCGAGTGAGTAACAGCCATATTGTTAAAGACATCAATCAGCACCTGCAGTTGAGACAGATTGACTGCACCAGGGGGCCTATAGCACACTATACCATCTAATAAGTGCCCCCTGGGGTCTTTTAGAGAGAACCCCAGAAGCTCAAAACCCTCTACAACATCAATATCCATAGGGACAAAATCCCATCCTTCCCTAAACATAAGACCAACCCCACCGCCTCTACCTATAGCTCTGGGCTTGTGAAAAAACTTATAGCCTGGAGGACACGCCAATCCTGGTTCGAGAGCGGAGTCAGGATAGGTCCAAGTCTCTGTCATGAGTAACATGTCAAGGTGATGCGTTTCGATGAGCAATTGGATCTCTGTAACATGTTTAGGGAGAGATCTGACATTGAGTAGCCCGCAGACCAGAGCCTCCTTCCTAAAGCAACCTGAGATCATGGACCTGAGAAACTTGGCAGGACTGGACTGGGCTGAATGATTTATTACTGCCCAAGTAAATTACATTTAAATGATGGATGAGTTAACATATGAGACGTTCCTGCCCTTTCCCTCGCACACAGCACGGTGCAGCACAGCAAAGTGTGTTGCTACACTGCACTGAATGACAGTTTGACCATATGGTGCCTTGTTTTGACTTACCCTACAGTGCTTCCTAGTCCTCGACCACAGTACTGTCCGGTACTTCCACTCCTGCCACTAACTGTTGGGATGTGAGACACCATCTGCTCCTCCAATGGATCAAACACAAGGAGATGATGGACGGAGTGCTGAAACTTTTCAAACACTCACCCCCAGTCACAGATCTGGGTTGAATCCATCATCATTCTTTAGCTCACTTTGCCACCCCAGTTCAGACATAGCTATATGCAAATCAGTCTTGACCCTGTGCCTCATGGGAACAGTCCAGACCGAACTGCCAAGCCATGTCTTCCCTGGACCGGAATCAAGCATCCTGGGACCGGTTTCGGGCTAACAGCCCTCATCAGCCAGGCTAGCTTGAATCTAGTGGCAAAGTGAGCAAGGGACCCACGTCTGGGCATACCCTGCCAACTTAGGGCAAACAAAGCAAACACAAGGAGATGATGGACGGAGTGCTGAAACTTTTCAAACACTCACCCCCAGTCACAGATCTGGGTTGAATCCATCATCATTCTTTAGCTCACTTTGCCACCCCAGTTCAGATATAGCTATATGCAAATCAGTCTTGACCCTGTGCCTCATGGGAACAGTCCAGACCGAACTGCCAAGCCATGTCTTCCCTGGACCGGAATCAAGCATCCTGGGACCGGTTTCGGGCTAACAGCCCTCATCAGCCAGGCTATGCTCAGACATGAGTCCTGTGCTCTCCATGCCACTGGAATCAAGCTATCCTGGCTGATGAGGGCTGAAAGCCCGAAACCAGTCCTAGGAGGCTTGTTTCCAGTCCAGGGAGGACCTGGCTTGGCAGTTCGGGCTGGACTGTTCCCATGGGGCACAGGGTCAAGACTGATTTGCATATGGCTGGGTTCAAACTCGAATGGCATGGTGAGCAACAAAACGATGGATTTAGTCCCAGATCTCTGTACTGGGGTGAATGTATGACATTGTTCTGCATTCTGTCCATCAATTGTTGTTTTTGCATTTGTTACCCCGAGTGTGACGGGTATGCTCAGACGTGAGTCCCGTGCTCTCCATGCCACTGGAATCAAGCTATCCTGGCTGATGAGGGCTGAAAGCCTGAAACCGGTCCTAGGATGCTTGTTTCCAGTCCAGGGAGGACGTGGCTTTGCAGTTCGGGCTGGACTGTTCCCATGGGGCACAGGGTCAAGACTGATTTGCACTTGGCTGGGTTCAAACTGGAATGGCATGGTGAGCAAAAAAACGATGGATTTAGGCCCAGATCTCTGTACTGGGGTGAATGTATGACATTGTTCTGCATTCTGTCCATCAATTGTTGTTTTTGCATTTGTCTCCCTGAGTGGGACGGGTATGCTCAGACGTGAGTCCCGTGCTCTCCATGCCACTGGAATCAAGCTATCCTGCCTGATGAGGGCTGAAAGCCCGAAACCGGTCCTAGGATGCTTGTTTCCAGTCCAGGGAGGACCTGGCTTGGCAGTTCGGGCTGGACTGTTCCCATGGGGCATAGGGTCAAGATTGATTTGCATATGGCTGGGTTCAAACTGGAATGGCATGGTGAGCAAAAAAACTATGGATTTAGGCCCAGATCTCTGTACTGGGGTGAATGTATGACATTGTTCTGCATTCTGTCCATCAATTGTTGTTTTTGCCTCCAATGGATTCAGCTCCTCCTGGAGAACGGGTCGTCCTCCGGTCCTCATAGCTGACCTTAGGTTCTTGGTCAGTTTCTCTTTAGCGCAGCACTTATAATCATGCCAGTGCTTCTTTCACTCCGACACTGTCCTTTTTGTTTGCTCTACACAATTGATCTTATCAACTATGGACTGCCAAATTGCTTACTTCTTCCCTAATGGCAATTTGGAGGTGACATAGGGAAGGTGTTTATTCTTTGTCACCTGAGATATTAATATTTGGTTCTCCTCCTCACTGAAATTGCTCTTCCTTTTCCTCTTCTCCTGGCCTGCTGTCTGGTCATCCTGCTTGGGGTTGGGGTTGTTGCCCTCCTGACTGGTGGATGGTGCTCCCTTCATTTTTTTGAGTTATTTTTGGTCTGCTGGTCTGTCTTTTGAAATGTGTTGTTTTTTTTAAGCTTCATGCCACGCAACACACTCCTGAGTGATGCAATGTAGATTTGCTTTACAAGTGCTTAATGACACGCAAATCAGCTTTGCGTCAAGTAGATGGCAGTTGCCTTATGACACGTTGCGCCATTTGTTTCGTCGATGTGTCAAACGTTTTGACGCAGCTTCAGAGCTTGCGACATGGTGCGTTGTACCATAAATACGGTGCGTCCATGTCACAAGTAAATGGTGCTATGAAGAGCAAGTTTCTTTGACGGACAGGGCAGCATTCAGTAAATGTGCCCCCAAGTGCTTATTTTATGCAAATAGTAAATTATAGGTTGAGCTAAAAATTAAATGAAATAATAGCCAATGATTGTGGAATCAATTTTGTTGTGCTCTGTTATGATAGCCATTGATATGCAGTTGGCTGACATAGATACACCAGCAGTTTATTACTAGGTTATACGTGGCCCCTCTAAACCTTTATAAATTAAACTCAGCAGATTCTAATCTCTGTTGACAATGTGGCCCAGAAGCAGGTTCTTACATACAAGTGGTCACTGATTGTGGAATGGCAGTAGTTTCTTGGGAAGATGATAAAGCAAGCATGTACATGGTTGTTGGCTACTTCGTCAATTTGCCCCAAAGGTCTAAGGGTGGAGTCTTATTTCATATAAATAAAGATGATGCCTCCAAAGTTGTACACTTTCTTTAGGCTATCATGCAAGGTGAAAATATTCCCAATTCCTAGAATGAAATAACTATTGCAATGTCTTTTGTAGAAACTATGAATTCCTATAAACCAACATCCTGTTAACAAATGTTAAGGCCATGAGTTTCTTTGAGATCTTGGCGAGTTGGATAAATGGATAACCAATGAAATATGCTCTTAGTTAGTTAGTGTTAGTGTTTATTTTACTAGGTTCTGAAAAGGTGGTCAAGCACATTTCCTTCAGATAGTCATTAATAGCCATATATATGGCGGTTTTGCATCGCCCTTATTTATCAAGCCACACAGGGTCACGCAATGCAGCACAAATTGCTGAGTTGCATTACTGTGCCCCAGGGAGGCATTCCATGGGTAGAGTGTGGGTGTTCCCACACATCCACCCATGGATTTTGCCACATTCCCAGAATTAACATTACTGGGGAACCTGGGAATGTGCGAAAATGCTACGCCTCTCTAGGTGAGGCATAACAAGGAGAAATATCTTTATTATATTTTATTTTTAAATGCGGCGCATTTCTGCCCTTTCAATCAGCGCAGTGCAGCAAGGTGGCTTACTGCACTTTGTGAAAGTTTAGTAAATCTGCCTCTACATGTATTCAGAAGATTTACCTGGAAGTCAAAGCTGGAGTACGCATCAGTTTTGATCAGTTTCCTGAGATCACTATGACACAGGGAATTCACAAGGGCATCCTCTTACACCTTAATGGTTGCTTTCTATCAGGAGTAACTGGCCCATGATATTCTGAAATGAAAGAGTCTTACTCAACAGGTGGAGAAATTGGCAAGTTCTGACCATTCTCTTGTGCACACAGTATTCACATAGACCATAGATAGAATATGGAGAATGAGGCAAAAACATTTGAAAAGTTACCTGGCTATTAGCTTAATATGGCAAGACAGAGATAATGTGTTCTCTAACAACATCCTCAATACCAAGGTAACACCATCAAGTTATAGCATGCTTTGGGTTCAGGCTCTGCAAAAATTAAAAAATATGTTTGATGAGAACTATTGATTATTCCTAATGAAAACTGTGATTGACTAGAAGAAATGCCATTATTTCCCCCTAACTCTGGATGGATGTTGTACAATTAGTTATATTCTGGTTCTACCATGTTTTCTATAGTTTTGTAGGAGATGTCTGCTAAATGCAACACAGAAGCTCTTTCTAACGGGTGAACTCAGTTTTCTATAACCAATATTGAACTATGGAAAAGCACTAAGGACTATTAATTCTATGATTTTGTCAGTTGAACAAGGATAGCGGCTGCTTCAAATGTTTAATATTACAACTAGGCTGTAATAGGCAATCTATTTTTGGCCTTTCTGACAGAAGAAGCAGATATTTCTTCATGCATGGGTGTCTTATTACACTTTAATGCATTCTTAATGCATAATTAATTTATTTACTGGAAATCATAGCACTTTAACATAAATCAAGATTGCTTCCTCGGTTTTTATGCCTAAAATCTAATGGTAGGTCGGATTACGGTTTAAGATTTCAACCTTTAAGAAATCCCTTACATGGGTATAGAGCTCTATTATATTCTTGGAACTTCTAAAGTGCATGGCCACCCATTGGTCTCCCAGCACTTATGAACATACCAGTTGCAGACTCATGTTGCTAAATAGAGAAAAACTAGTTTAAAAGAAAAGTCTTCAACTGTTTCCTGAAGCTGAATTGCACCTTATTCTTACTTAGAGCTAGTGGTAGAGCGTTCCATAGTTTAGGCACTAAGTAAGCGAACGATCGCCCGCCACTCCTGGAATCCTTGATCTTAGGAACTGTAAACAGCCCTTGATCAATGGATCGTAAAGATCTTCTAGGGCTGTAAGGGATTAATAAATGCTGTAACAGCTGAGGGCCCTTCTTCTTGCCTCGCCCGATGGGCTATGCAAACGGTCTTGAAATTAATCCTCTTGGCTACTGGCAGCCAGTGTAGAGAGGCCAAAGTAGATAAGACAGAATGGTGTTTCTGTATTTATAACAAAGTTTGTGCTGCTGCATTCTGTATCACTTGGAGTCTGTTACCCACTGATTGAGGAATCCCCAAATACAGAGTGTTCCCATAGTCTAAACATCGTAGCACATGTCCTTGTACTACCAATCTCTGTGTCGCACAAGGGACCAACCCAACAATTATCCGGCAGTCCTCAACAAACCAAAACAGCTTGCGGCCAACTTCCTGACCTGAACCTCCATGGTAAGTTTATTATCAATACAGACCCGGAGGCTCTTTGCCTGTGATTTCAGGGTAGGATGATCACCAAGGGTGTCAAGCCAGCACAATTCAGACCAACAGGAAGGAATATTACCAACTACTAGCACTTCTGTTTTTTCGTTTAATTTCAAACTGGTGATGTACATCCATTCTATTACTTGCTTTAGGCAAACATTGAGGTGATTGGAAACTTCTCCTATGTTGGGAGTTAATGAGATAGTGATATGCTTGTCATTTGCATATGACACCATAGAAAGGCCATGGGCTTGAATGATCTCTGCAAGCGGGAGAACATCAAGATTAAATTGTGTAGGGCTCAATGAGCATACTTGTGGAACCTCATACTTTAGAAAAAGGGAGCCTGAGCAGAAGGACTCCTCACAAAATTGAAAACTTCTGCTATTCAGGTAGAAAGTAAACCATTTGAGCGCTGATCCAGTAATTCCTGCCTCTTCTAATCTCCTGATTAGGATTGGGTAGGACATGGCGTTAAAGGCTGTGCTGTGGTCCAATGGTATGACTTCTGCTGATCCACCTTGATTGAGAATTTTTTCCAGCTTTTCTGTGACAGCTAACAGGGTAGTTTCCATACTACATCCAGGCCTGAAGCCTGTTTGTAAAATTCCGTGGGTCTCTAACAATGAGGAGAGATGTTTGTTGGCAAATTTCTCTAGAATTTTGCTAACGCCAGGGAGTAAGGAGATTGGCCTGTAATTTTCAACTCGTAAAGGATCTGCAGAAGGTTTCTATAGCAGCGGTCTCACGATTGCATGTTCCGAGGTGAGTGGGACATTACCACTCTTCAATGAACAGTTAAAAATGTCTGTCAAGACCAAAGGGATTGTATGTCAGGAGGCACTGGTTATAACAAGGATCGAAATGTAATGGTTTTATGAGCTCTCCAATGCCATCCTTTCTAAACTCAGGGAAGGCTAACAGTTTCTCCTTTGCCCTCCCATCTAAAACAGATTTGTAGGTAACACCATTAGGGTCTGTTTCCCCTGATAGCATGGCACGGATGGTATTACCTTTTTCTAGAAAGTAATTTGCTAGCATATTACAGCGGGACTCAGACAGTGGGGACTCAGACTGATTCCTGGCCAGTTTCATAAAAGTTTTAACAATTTTAAATAACTCTTTCAAGGAGTTAGGTGCGCTGTCAATCTTTGTACTACAGCAAGTGGCTCGAGCTTCACTTTTAGCGTAAATGTATTTCTTTACTAATTTCTTATAATTTAGCATGCTGGTTTTGTCTAATTTTTCCTTTACTTCCTTTCCATTCTTTTGCATTTTTTTCTTTTCCATTAAATCCATAGTAAACCAAGGGGCCTTGCCACCAGATCGGCTGCCCTTATGTAGTCTCATAGGAACAAGTTTGTTCAAGGAGTACTTCATCCATTCCTCGAACTTTGATTATATTTCTACTATTTCTCCCTTCATTTTGGGGATAGAATGTAATAGGGAAATTCCCCAACTTTGTGCATTTAGTTTTGACCAGTATTGACTGAGCCTCAGTTGTTTGGCCGAAGAAATTTTATTATCTGCTCTCTGCAGAAAGAACAGAACATTGTAGTGATCTGACCAACATATTGGGAGAGGAGCTTCAGTTCTCATAATAGGTATGTTAGAAATAATGGAATCAAGAAGATGTCCTTGTTTATGTGTGGGAAGCATTACCAGTTGAATTAGATGGATGGCGGAGAGGTCCTGTGTAAGACTCTTTGGGGCATATTCTCAAGGACTTATCGCCAAGTTAGCAGCACTTTATTGCAGCCAAAGTGGTGATAAATTCATCGCACCATTCACAAGCTGGTGCTAACAGCCAATATCACCAGTATTCCTGCGATAGCAGCCGCAAAAAACATTGTCACGGATGACACCGGCAACTAACGCTAATGAGATGCAGAGAAGGCGTTCCCGTGCAAAAACCAGCGGAAACACCACTTCCCAACATTCCCAACGACCAGCCAGAATGGCGATAAGAATCAAAAACATGCGATAAGGCGCATTAGCAGCATGGATATAACACCTGCTCCTACCTGGTGTTAAGTCGGACTCCAACCTGCACCATAAAAGGGAGCCCAGCCCACAGCCACACCAGAAGAACAACAGATGCCATGGAGCTACTGATCGTGCAGCTCGGAGCGCCAAGAGGGCCGCAACACCCACCGCCACCACACCCAGGACCCCCACCCCCCCCAGGACCCCCCCACGGACTACCACAGAGGCAGCACAGACAAAGACACCGGACCTTCCGAAAACGCACCAGCCTGGAAGACCTAACGCCAGAGGAAGTCATTGCCCACTACAGGCTCAAAAGGACAACCATCCTACGCATCCTGACCATCATTGCCCACAGGCTGATGGTACCAACACAGCGGAGAACCAACATTCCTCCGCAGACAAAGCTGCTGGCCGTGCTGCACGTGTTGGCCTCTGGGACCTTCCAACCAACAACTGCCAGAGTCGGAGGAGTCTCACAGCCAGCCCTGTCAAAGTTCCTCACACCTGTCCTGAATGCCATCATCAGCTTGGTACCCCAGCAACTTTACATCCCACACACTGCGCAGGAACAGCTGGAGATCAAGCAAGGCTTCTACGCCATAGCTGGCTTCCCGCACGTCTTGGGGGCAATCGACTGTACACATGTACTCCTCGTGCCCCCTGCCGCCACTACACACAATTACCGCAACAGGAAACACACGCATTCCATCAATGTGCAGGCAATAGTGGACCACCGGGGACTCTTCACAAATGTCGTCGCCAACTACCCAGGCAGTGTTCATGATTCCTTCATCTTCCGACAGTCCATCATCAACCAGCGCTTTCAGGATGCCACCTATGGGAATGCACTGCTCGTCGGTAAGTACCAACGGAACACACCACACACCTCAACACCATATTCAGACAACTCACAACTCTGGGAATGCACACGTCACAAAATCACATACAACATGACAACCAACATCCCCACATTCCAAACACGACAACACTACTTACTGTGGCAACCTGGGCTAGCCATCTACACAAGCCATCAACGGCATGGCACCTCAGCCACACAATAGCAGAATGTGGGGAGGCGTGGGAACCCGGCATGTGCGATGGAGGCAAGTGACCCATGAATAAGAATGTACACAATGCCAAGTGTGGAGTGGATGTGCTGGACAGACCGCAGTATGCAGACCACAGACACTTCCATGCCGACATACACTGCTGGTGTCTGGAGTGTACTGGACAGTGGACGCAACCATGTAACCGCAGCCAGCGGGAAACAATGCGCAAATGTAGCTTGTTACATCCCCCCCTGTAAGCGTGCGCGGAGTGGGCTGGCCCAGCGTACGCCAGGCCAGCGTCGGGGTGTGAATAAAAAGCCTGTTACCCTGGGCGTGGTTCTCTTCCGGAATGGCCAACGTGTCTGCCAGGGCGGCGCCTCTCACCCCGCCACGAGGCGGACGCCGTGAGCGGCGGTGCCTGCGATCCTGTGCGCCTGCTGCACCCCAGGCCGCTGGTCCCAAAACACGTCATGCCCGCCCCAGCGCAGCCAGGCCGCACTGCTCACCTGCCGACATGGGCATGTGTCAAAGAGGGCCCACCACGTGCCGGTGCAAGCTCCAAGCCCGAGGCCCGCGACCATGGCAGGCTCCTCAGACCATCACGGCCTCCGCGACACAGGCCCCCCATTACTCCTTTCTCATTGACGTACTCCACCGCTGCCTCCGGCCTACACTGCGGTCCAGTAGGTCACACATTTGGAACTGAGTCTTGATTATACAATGGCAGAGTACATACGTTTATTGCAGAGTTTATATCACCGTACTCCCTACGATGTGGTGCCACTGACTCTGTGCATACCATTCCAACGACACGTGTCTGTGGGCTCATGCTGACTACTGCCTTCGGCCTATACTGCGGCCCAGCACCGCGGGGTCACCCGTGTACTGCCTACACTGCGGTCCAGCAGGCCTCACACAAATCCAATACAATCCGTACCAGGCAGGACACGGCATCGTCGCAGGCTGCACACACGCACAGCTCTGGTGCCACTACCTTCGTCAACCACAAATCATCGCCACATGGCATTCCAACGTCGTGTGTGAGAGTACCAGGAGGAGCTGTCTGAACATCCATTGCCCCACGCTGACCGCTGGCTCAGGCCTACACTACGGTCAAGTAGGTCACACATTTGGAACTGAGTCTTGATTTTACAATGGCAGAGTCCGTATCATTGCACGCTAGGAGAGGAGTAAGAGGAAGACGCGATTCAGTCCGGATGACAAACAGGATCCTTGTTACGGAGGTGACCGAACCCCACCAACAATTGCCCTGGTGCCACTGACTCTGTGCATCGCAAGCCAAGGACACGTGGCTGGGGGCCCCTGCTGACCGCTGCCTCTGCCCCACACTACGGTCAAGTAGGTTACACATTTGGAACTGAGCCTTGATCTATTTATGGCAGAGTTTATACCATTGTACAGGCCTCATCGCAGACTGCATCCCTTTCAGCTCTGGTGCCACTAACTCTGTGCCCCGAAATTCATGGACACCCTCTGGTTGAACTTTGGTGGCATCTCAGTCAATGGCCTGGGGGTTGTCTTCATCATCATGTGGCTGGTAATGACTTGGTGTTAAATATGAGTCTGTAGCATTAATCTCCTCCATATTGCATGTGTCTGCTTGGTACTGCCCTCTGTATCATGCCCTGGAAGAACACCTTCCACTGTCCCCCAAAACCCTCTGCGACATTCACCTTGGACATCGACGAGAACCCACTCAGCTCTCGTGGCCCTACCTCAGTGCACCAGTAGTAACCGTCCCATGGCGGTATGCCTGTGCCGGCCGCAGTGCATCCGTGGCCACTAACTGTGTGCAGCTTAAGTCGTGGACCCTTGCTGTTTGAACTGTGAACTTCTGATTGTCTGATCACTGTTGTAGTTGTTGCCAGCACCAACAACTCCCTGAGGGCTGGCTTACACTCACCCCACACCCATCCAGCACAGGCGTCACTGGACATGTGACCCTGGCAATAAAGGGTCCGGGCGCACGTGCCCGTAGCCAGTTCCACAAACTATCTAAGTGTGTCCGTGTGGTCATTGTGTTTGCATGAGGGCCCCGGGCCCTGCCACATTGTATTGTGTTGTGTACAGCGGACACAACCATGTCACCTCAGGCAGTGGGGTAGATCTGGGACATGTAGCTGTGTCGTACCCCTCTGTAGGCGTTGCCGGAGTGGGCTGGCGTACAGCAGTCCAGCGGAGTGGTGTGGATGTTCACCCCGGGGCTCTGGGCGTGGTTAAGTGTTGGGCTTGCCAATTTAGTACCTAATGCGTGTGTCTTTGTTGTGGTGTCGGCACCACCCGTCCCGCAATGGACAAAGTTGCAATGTAACATGCCCCCGAGTGTGGGCTCGGATGAAGGGATTAATGAATGAGCGCAAGCCCGCTCGGGGTCCGGGATCATACATGCCAACTGTTGTGTGTGTATCGCTATTACCGCAGCATAAACCAAAGGTCTTGCCTCGACCGCATCACGACTTTGGCCAGCCATGAACTCCACATCTGTGTCCGCCCTATACTTACCATAGACCTACACACACGTGGCCGCCCACCTTCAACGCACAACATCACAGTGTCGTTGTCAGGCTTGTGGACATGCGCAGACAGGCATGACAATGGTGTGCCGTAGGAGTGCAGGTGATGCAAGCGCGCAGCGCACACAAGGAAATAGGTTCGGGGGAGGGAGGAGCAGCAGTGAGGCTACGTAATACACATTGATGGCGCTCATTTGCTACTAGCAGTACATGTCAAACCAGAATCACTATGACACACATATCACATGCCAATGAACTAGTGAGCCTGCCAACACATCATGCAGAACCAACTATTGACTCATGTCTCTCTGCACTGTCACAGGTGATCAGGGATATGCACTCTGCCCTTGGATGATGACACCCCTCCGAGCCACGAACACACAGGCCCAGAGGCAGTACAATGCAGCCCACAAACGCACCAGGAGCATCGTGGAATGCACATTTGGCGTGTTGAAGTCACGTTTCAGGTGCCTGGACATCACAGGTGGGAGGCTCCTGTACAGCCCAGTCATCGTGTACAAGATGATTGTTGCATGTTGTGTGTTGCACAACATATGTGTACGCACCAATGCCCCATGGTTACGAGTGCCAGATGCACCGGACGATGATGAGGAAGATGAGGCAGGTGGACCACACCCCACTGCAGATGCAGCAGGAATAGCCCGTAGAAACAACATCATTGACAATTTCTTCACATGAGGACGTCACATTGTGTCAGTGCTTGGCAATCATGAGACAGTGCAAAATGACCACAGGCATAGCATGTGCAAATAAATTCAATACAACACACATTCCCTGAGTTTCTGTATGTGTGCTGCTGTGTGGCACGGGGATCAGGGACATGTTCCAGAGTCATTGTGGGTGTGCAGTGTGCTGTACTTAATTGTGCATGTGTGCCATTGTGCCCATCTCCCCCCGTCCCCCCAGTCCCTGGTCGGTACTCACCCTGTTGATGTTGTGTCAGGTCATGTTGAGCAGTGTCCCGATCCCCAACTCCTGGCACCGTATCCCGACTGATGACTGTGGCCACCATTTTCTCACTGTCATCCAGCTCCTGGTGTGCCGCTGGTCCCCCACCTCCAATCAGCGTTGCTGCTTTCAAGTTGGCAAAGTGTTTCTTCTTGGTTTTGCCCTTCACATCATTCCAGCACCTCTTGACCTCTTCCATTGTCCTCCTCGACACTCCGACTGCATTCACGTTGTTCACGATGTACTGCCATGTTTCCGTTTGTGTTGCCAATGACACAGTGGAGGTGACGTACAGTTGTTGGTTGTGTTCTGTCTCCTCCGTGACGATGATCTGGTTTTCCTGCAGACTGAACCCCGTCTCCCTCTTCCTCTTCCTCTTCTCCTTGCCCTTCCCCGGCCCCGGGGTTCCTGGCTGGTCGTCTGTGGGGCTTGTGGGGTTCGCGTTGTCCTGTGCACTCGGTCCGGGTGCGTCCATGGTGGTACGCAGTTACATTTTTTTATCTTTTTTTTTCTCTGCTTTTATGGTGCATTTTCCCGCATGTCGCGTGGGAATCGCAGGCCTGTCGCTGGTTTTGTTTCGCGATTTGGGACGTCGCAACTTTTTTCGCGTTGGGGTTTCGCATTTTTTCGGCGTTGCGTTGAATTTAACGCGGGCTTTTGTTGCGTTATCGTGAGGCAATCGCATGGTGCCGCCAGGTTGTGAATGCTGCGTTAACATGGTGCTATTTTCCCGCGATGGACTGCGATGTGAGAAGTTGCGTTAAGCGATTTTGGCGATAGTTAACATGCGTTCTTGAGAATATCCCCCATTGCATTTTCACAGTTATTATTTTCAAGATATAGATTTCAATCACCCTATACCATAAAGTTGGCTTTCTGTAAGCTATGTTCTTCCCCAATATCCGGCGGACCCTGAATAAATTGGGTAGCTGGTCCCCAGGGGGGCAGTACACAAGTCTCCCTGAAAAGGGCAAGGTTGGGGAAAGTTCTATCATGAAGAAAATACTTTTGCTCCCTGGATTATAAATTGTGAACATTTCCCATTCAGCTCTGCCTTATAAATTATGGCAACCCTGCCACTCATTTTGTTTTGCCGGTTACATCTAGCAATCGTATATCCTTGTGTGAGGGTCTCCATCACATCATGCATGGATTCCTCCCTGAGACAGGTTTCTGTAAGGAATAGTGCCTCTGGCTGATTGCCTACCAAAAAAGTGTCCAGCTCGAGACTGGGCCTGGGAAGAGTTCTACAATTAATCTGCTACATTTACCATTTTTGGCTATTATCGTTTAAATGCTCTAAAGTAGGCATATGTATTCTCAGCTCTGGGCTCCCAACATTCTGTTTACATGCGCCACATGTAAGGGAGACACTCCTAAGATCTACTATGTGATAGCAATATTAACGGAGAGACATGTTTAGTTGTAGAAGTTCATCCTCAGAGAAGGTTGTCCACATTTTAGGTGAACGAGCAGGGGTTCTGGCTCCTGACCCCAACCGAACGTGGACGGACGCAGACAGACTTGCCTTTGGCACGCCTTGTGCAAGCCAGTGGTGCATCCGCATCCTGGCATTCATTAAATACCGAGCCCGGACTTGACAATTAGAGAGCTAACCAAAATGGCATCTCTAGTTGTTTAAACTCTGTCAGAGATATATCAGGATGGAGACATTGAAAATTCTTGTATAAGAGGTCTATCTTGTCCTAGACATATTCATATAGAGAAAAGGATTCTTTCATTTTATCTAATGATGTAGGCATATGGGCTTCTGCAATAACTGTTTTAAGTGCTAACAGGTTAGAGAAACTGTTGTAAAAGATTTAAGCTGATAAAGGGACTCTGTATCTATTTTAAACACAAAGTGGAAACTGAGTCACTCATATGTATGGAACTACATCGAGATTGATGATATCGGCCTACAATAATGTAGCATCCACTTCATAAACCTAACCACTACACTGCAATTAAGTATATTATGATGCTGGCTTTTTCTGTGATGACCACATTTTAGGATCAGGAAGATGTTTTTACAAGTATACTACCATCTAGACTAGTGTAAGACTCTCTGTGAGCAGACAAAAAGTCTCACTCTCTTGAACAGCTGGATTAATTTGTAGGATGCATTTTCCACAGATAAAATATCTCTACTCTGTAGGTAGAGAGTGAGGGATTATTGGTGTTATGGTATTTGGTCAAAATACACAATTAAAAGTATTATGATACATAAGTATCATGTCAAAAATATTGTTATGTCAAAAATATTGTTTTAAGTGTTGTTTTTAATATTTAATATTGTTGTAAGAAATATTGTTCTAAAAAATATTGCTGTATGCTATATCATTTTTATGGGTTCATTTATAAGTGGTATTTTGTAATGTTTTATTTTAGTTCTATCTTAATTTTTGTGTCAATACGTTTTGTAATTTTTTTTAGTAATTTAAGAAATTTAAATAAATATTTTATTCTGAATTTGATTGATATTTTTATTAATGTAAATATGTTATAGGTGTGTGATGTTGGGTTTTTAA
Source organism: Calotriton arnoldi (assembly GCA_963921515.1). Taxonomy (NCBI): domain Eukaryota; kingdom Metazoa; phylum Chordata; class Amphibia; order Caudata; family Salamandridae; genus Calotriton; species Calotriton arnoldi. The sequence continues at coordinate 2,267,954 of CAWUFW010001414.1, forward strand.
GGAAAACGTTTTTAAGGAAAAAGGGTTAAACATTCATTTGCTGGTATATTCAATTGTATGTAATATATTCAAAATTATTGAAATGTTTTTGATCATTTTTAAATGGATGAATTATTTTCAAAATGACAATTGTTTTAATATTTGTTTAATGTTTTTCATTTGTATTAAACTTTTAGTATTTATGTAAATTAGCTGTAATATTTTTTATAAGAAATGTACATTTGTGTGTGAGGAATTTGTTTAAACTATTTTTTAAATTTTGTATGTTTTATAAAATAATAACTTTTTATTGAAAATGGTATAAATTTTTTTAGTAAATTGTGATGTCATTATTTACTAATGTTAAAATTTGTATTTCAAATTCATATCTCTTTTATTAAAATGTAATCACAATAAAGAATATTATGGTTTTGCCTTAGGAATAGATGGGAACTTAGGGCCTGATTATGATTTTGGTGGTCATGGTACCACCGTCGAAACGGCATTGGATTGACCGACACCCAGTTGGTGGTCCACCCATCCTATTACAATCTTTGCGGCCAATGCATCTGTCAGAGGGCGGATCGCCAGTGTCACCGCCGGCCCAATTGCGATGTGCCTTCCCTCCCCCCGACATGACAGTGGTGGTCAAATTGCCACACCTGAGCTGGTGGTAAGGGACTGATATAAGGCTGAAATTCACCTGTACAGACCTCCACACACCCCGTACTGCCATGGGGCTGATCCTACAAGTCCTGCCACAGCTGCTGCTTAATGACGACCAACACCGCCGTGGACGCAACCGATGGTAAGCCAGACTCTTACCCATTTCCATCGAATGTATGATCCAATTACAGCTCTATGATGCCTTCTTTAGCCAGGTTACTGACACTGCACAGGCACACTCTACAAAAATCTAATAATCAGGGATAGTGATGTGTGCATGAAATTGTGTACCTCAACAGCACCTCCTCATCAATATCACAGCTATTAATCTCTGTGACACCCTCAGATTGCTCACATGCTAGGTCCTGCTGTGATATCAAAAATACATCTGTATGTATGTGTCATGAAACAGAAATGCAGTGTAAAGACAGAGGCCCCCTGCATCAGGGTGCGGTTCCTTAAGGCAGGGCTAAATATTACAATGTAAAGACTTAAGGCTACACAATTACGAAAGTTACATAGTACAATTAATAAAACAAACAAGACATTAATATAAAAAGAACCGACAGATACTAATATACTGAATAGAGTATCAAAACTTATGTTTTATTAATTCGATATAAATACTAAAAAAGACCCAATCATACTAATTCATTCATATCCGCATTCATACCATAAACACAATCAAGATACAATAAAAACAATAATTCTATAACAGACAATAGTCACAATTGATATCTAATTATGAGGAACAAATGTGGCAAGACGGTAGTAGACTGTTCTGTTCTACGCGCGTTTCGGCACAAGACAGTGCCTTCGTCAGGAAAAGGGCCACAAATTATCTGGTATCGTAATTGTGTAGCCTTAAGTCTTTACATTGTAATGAAACAGAAATGCATCTTCTCTGCTAAATCTCTATAATAGACTCTCACACATCGCCCACATTAAAAGGTAACTTTAGGTAAATGGGATTCCAACAATACAGTGTGAGAAGCATTCAAAGGTCACAATGTGAAGACTCTCTGCAGAATAGGTTTGCCTTTACCAGGGGGAACCCTGAAAGGCTGGGGTCCTGGGCCACAGTCCACTTTGCTCTTGCCTCAAAACCTCTATATGCAGAGGGCCCATGGCTTGCAGTGTATCAGGGACAACCAATAGCACAACATAGTGCCATGCATATGTGGGTAATGTGTAAGTGCTAATCATGAAAGCAAGTACAGCAATAACAGCATTTGTCTCACATTTCTATAAAGTAGGTAAAAGGTAAACACCCGAAAATGAACACATGCCCATAAACATTTCTAAAATGGTATGACAATTTACCACCCTTCATGTGTGGATACACAAATAACTAAAATGCACACATCAAACACATATCCAACATACATCATAGGGAAAAGTGGTATCTAAATGATGTTGACATTGGCCAAACCATGCTGAAATATGTACCATTTGAAATACTGCCCAATACAATGTCAGCCCCAATTGGAATTCATCTCAAATATCCATCCATTGAACATTTCCTCTTGTCTTGTGTAACTCCAGCACTGGTTCCAAGGGCCGATCATACTAAGCACTTCAAATTCATGAACAATAAGGGTGAAACAAACACAACTATAGTCACACATCCCAAAGTATCCAATAACATCAAATAGTTAGAAAAGTAACGGCAGGACTAATGTGTTCTTAACCAAGCTAATTTTTATTTACCCAAAACAACGTGATGTAGTAATCCAAAGGCCAATGGCCAGTCCATGTACACACTGTGTGGTCTAGGACACTGCTGTGCCACTAAACCTGCCCTTCATGACACTGCCAGGAAACCTCCTCACAAAGGGGCATCCATTGGGCATCGCAGGCACCTCAAAGATATTACTTGGGTGGGGTGGGGACATTTGGTTTTGGGAGTGGTGTCCTTGGGTTTTGAATGTGGGGGTTTGAAAGAGAAAGGGGTGGATTGGCATTTAGGAGAGGGGGTTGGGAGTTGGAAGGGGTAGACCGCCGTTTTGACAGGGGACCTTGGGAAGTGGAAGGGGTGGATGGGTGTGGACTAGGGGTGGGTTTGGAGGTAGAAGGGATGGTCTTGTGTGTGGCAGGGGTTTCAACCTCTGTGGGAAGGGTGGTAGGATGATCGGGTGCGCAGAGGGCCAATGAAAAGGTAAGGTCCTCAGTGGGGAACTTGGGAGAGGCTTTGTGAGGGAGTGGGGTTTGATGTGGTTGAGACTGTTGCGGGTGCAGGTGCATGTGTCAGGTGGATGTGCAGCAAGTATGAGTGTGTCTTGTTTCTCTGGTGTATGTCGGGTGCATGATTGTTTCTGTCTGAGTTTCTTAAGTATATAGAGAGTGAGTGGTGTGTCTGTGGATGTTGGTGCAGATGGAAGTGCAGGGTGTGTGTATTATTAATGCTGATGTGGTGGTGATTGTGGGTGCGGATATCTGCTGTGTCTGTATGAATGTGATGGGCTGTGGGGGTGCATGTGTGTGTGAAGGTTTCTGTGCTGGTGGGGGTGTGGTGTATGTATGCTTGTGCTGTGTCTCCTGTGCTCAGTGGAGATGATATAGGGAGTGGTGTGAGTATGTGGCTGTGGTGTTCTCAGTGGTGGAAGTGGTTTCTGTATGTTTGGATGTGTGTAATTTCTTTTTCTGGGGTGTGTGCTTGTGTGTGGATGTGCTGCTTGAGTCAGTATGGGTGGGTGTATGATAAAGTGTGTGCATGCTTTGGACAGGTTTGGAAATAGGGTTTTAGGATGGGTAAGGGCCAGGGGGAAGAACACAAGGTTCGGATGAGAGAGGAGGCCAGAGCCTGAAAAGATCTCTCTAGGTCAGACATGGCACTGTGAATGCCTTCCAGGTAGGCCACCATCTGCTGTAGATGGCTGCCTTGCCCCTGGATGGCATTCAGGAGCGCAGTCTGACCAACAGAGATGTAATTCAGGAGTTCAGCAGCCTCCTCACTCAAAGCAGCGGGGGTGTTACGATTCTCCTACCTATGCGGAACGTTGCCAGGTCCAAACAGTGTTCGCTTGTGGAACAACAAACTACAGCTCCCAGCATGTCCAGTAGCACTTCCGGGGTAGAGGTTGCACCAGAAGGACGTGCTTCCGTAAGGGGCGGGCATTTAAGCATTGCCGGTTCAGAGAGACGCTGCAGATTATTCCTACTGCTAGCGTGAAGTCGGAGGTTCGGAAGCGGAGCGCTCTCTCCTTCTCTCTGGTCGGGTAAGGGTGCTTCGGTACCGGTTCTGATTTCTTGCTGAAAAACATTGTTTTTGGTATTCTACTCGCAGATCGCTGCGACTTCTGTTGGAGGGTTTCCTTCGCTTCTCACCTCCCATTCAGTCAGTGGAGGTTGCAGAGCTTTGGCTTTTGACTTGGGCAGTCTGGTGATATCCTGCCGTGAGGGAAACGGCTTAATTACTGGCACTGTTCAATACAACACAGACGAAGCCGCGTTGAGAAACGGCCTGGTTTTGATCCATTGTGGCTAGCCGAAGCCGGGTTGAGAACCGGCAGGAGAGCTAATTACATTTCCGATTGACATAGCCGTGAAGAAACAGCGGGCGTCATATCTGGATTCCCTAGAAGATAACTATTGCATATTTTATGGCGTTTATGATCCATGATTTATTTTCGTTTACTGTGCTGTCTATACATACCTGAGGAATGCTAATGAATTCAAGAGATCACGGATATGGTCTGCTAGGATGTTTCTAATGCAATGAATCATTTATGTTTATTACTTTATGCTTTATATAACGGGGGTCTATAAGGGATTGGTGAAGCCATCCCCTGTGATGCGTAAAAAGGCACGTTTAATGGTGAGTATGAAATGAAGTAGCATAACGTTGATTCTATAAGAGCCACAATAGAGTTGATAGTAACTTCCTCTTTGTTATGCAGATTCACAGTTGCTACTATTGTTCATGGAGCCGTCAATAGTAGTATATCGTTCTAAAGAAGTCTAGAAGATGGTGCTTTCTTTTCCTTTACAGGAACATAAACAGAAAGTATAGCATGATCTTATGAAGTGGTACTTCTTTATAGTTGAGCATAGTACTGATTGTTTCTTCTTCATCTTCCAGGTCTCCCTCCCTGCTGTCCCCATTCTTTCCTTCCCTCGCTTGATCATATCAACCTTCTGTGCTATAATAGCAAACAGAATTGAGACGATCAAGAGGTGGACCCCTTTTGTGCCTCGTACCAACTCCGAGGTATCATCAGAGTGGACAAGAGCTAGAAGAGCTGACAGGGGGACAGGGGCTGAGGTGCCTGGAACGAAGGAGACGTGTCTCCTCTTAGGGGACTGGGCCCGGACAACTGGGTGGGGAGCAACAGAGAGGGTGGAGATGGAACGTGGGGTGACGGACAAAGACAATGTTGGTAGATTTCCTGTGGAGTGCACCACCCCTTCGGAGTGTCCACTGGAGGATGACTCAGAAGAAGATGACACAGAGCTGCCATCCTCCATGGCACTCTACGCACTCTCTCGGCCACTGGGTCCCTCGGTGTCAGATGTTTCTTGACCGGAACCACTGTGGCCAGCTGCTTCACCAATGATGTTGGCTCCTTCTTTTTCGCTTGCCCTGGATGAATCTGAAATGACATCAACAATTGTTTTACTACATCTGCATTAACACACCTGACCATGAGCTGGTAGCACAAAACATTTCAAAGGTGCACAGATTACACCAGCTTCAAGTTCTACATTATTGGCTTCAACATTAGCCTGAACACATGCATGAATGGTACATAACCTGTAAACAGTTTCTCAAAGTGATGTCAGAACCCCACACAGCTACAATACCATGAGTAGGTAGACACCACTCCATCCTAATGTATCTACTGGGATTGTTGACCACCTTGCATACTTTGGTCCTTGTAGGTTAGAAACGTTGACTGATGTCCAAAATAAGTTTGGGTAGAAAACATACTTTTCCTCAGTCTCCACACAAGGCCCTGATGTCAGCAAATGGTAACATATCTAATGACACATCCACATGTATTGCTTGTCAAGTTAGACAGCTATTTTGCTTTAATATGTGCAGTAGCAGAAATCACGTCACATGAAAATGATCATTACACACTGTTGGAACATTTAATTTGAAAATTATTCATTGTCCACTGTTTTTCCAATGAAAGCTGAACTGATGTAGTTTTACTACATTTCACACATAGCACAGAAAAGTTGAGTGGAGAGATTTATGGGCACAGATTTGTGTGATTTGTTAACCAATGCCCATAGGATAGGAATTCACATAGCCCTAGGAACATCCCCCTTCCATCTTGGCACTGGCTGACAACCCCATTCTTGCATACCATTACCACAATAAAATAGACCATTGAAGGATCCTGTGTCTCAGTGACTATCTGTGACATAAATAGGTGGTATAACCTTGGCACCAATGTGAAGGCGCATCACTGTACCTATTTGTATTGAAGACACCAACTGCCTTAGGATACTGAGTGAACATACCTATGATCCTTGCAAATCTGTGCGTCACTCCCTGAGGTGAACGAACCTTTAAACATCAACATGTGCAGGTCACATTACTGATTACTCCCACAGTGATGCCATGGGAATCCAAATATTGACACATTACTGTAAGTCTACCTCTCACGTCTATCATAGCTTCATCATTTAGACATGCCCTATTACATTGAGTAATGGATCAGGGTATGTGCCACACACTCATCAATGTGTACAGAGTCCTGTCTGTGGTAACATATTAACTGTCTAACTAACACAAATAACTGTTACTAAATCACAGTGGCCTAGACACATATTTGTGATGGAGTCACTCATCAACATAAGAAGCTAGTTCATTCATGTATGAAACAGTATTACAGATGAAACAACAACAGGGACAGGTTCACAGGCCTACATGTAGGCCCAAATACAGATGGACCCAGTGATGTCAGCATACTCATGTTATTGTAGATTCCCAACTTACCAATGGGACGTGCTGTCCAGTCACTGCATCAAAGGTGCCCTGTATACTATGTCACATGTGAGAGGGCTACCATCACATGAGACACAGTCGTCAGGGAGCATCACTCATTAAGACAATGAAGACTGTTTGGGGCAATGGCCACCGAGAATATCAAACAACATGAGGTGAATCATAACGTTAGTCAGCCATGTGACAGCTCAAGACAAGATAGTGTTAGTTCACTGGTCACTGCTGTGTTCCAGGTTGATAAAGACAATAGGCAAAGTACATCATCATGCACCTACCACTAGACCTACACATTTGAGAACTGTTCTTGTGCATTGGACGTTGGTCACCCTCAGTGTAGATGGGGAAATGGCTGCCTGTAACCAAAAATGTTGGTAATGTAAAATTTACAACTCTGGTCATGACTTCCCGCCTTGTCGCTGCTGTTGGGCCTTCAACTGCCCATCAAACTCTGAATAAGCCACTGCAAGTATGCAGGCTATTCAGGGAGGGAGGGGGTCAGGGTGCGGCACACGCTCTGCCCATGTTGGGAGGATTTCCCCAGCTGGACCTCTACGATCTTCCGGGTCCAGAGTCTCAGGTCCTCTCACCTCTTACAGCAATGGAGACTCTGCCGCTTGTAGATCTCCTAGGGTCCACACCATCTTGACAATGACCTTCCATATGCCATGCTTTTGAGGGGTGTTCACCTGCATGGATACAAGACAGGAACAAAACAGATTGTAACTGTAAGTTTATGCATATCTGTTTTGATGCCAGACAATTTAACATCATCTACCACACGCTGAATTCAAAAGTAAACACACAACATGTGTATGTTTCGCATGCCTAGCACTACAAATACCTCAATACACACATTTTTATCAATCTGCTGACTATCCTTATCCCTGGCCATGTCCTGAACTGCCTAAGCCAGCACACTAGCATCATGTTGGCCAGGGCAATTTTACATGTACTGTGATCTAAGCTACTATCACACAGGAGAAAACACTGCGACCTAATGATGGCTAAACTACTTTAGCATTAGTGTACAAACACCTTTACAGCCAGGCCCATTGACTAAATGTCTATGATCCATGGAGCCTGGTACCGTAGTGTAGGCTACATCCTATGACTTAGGACACTATTTAAGTGCTGGCATGTGTGTAAGTCCAAGCTTGCTCTCTGGGGATGTGTGGACATCTGTACTCGTAGATGGGATAGCATACTTCAGCAGATGAAGTATGTGTGGTATGTACTAGCATCACAGGACACACCCTTTGCCATATGTGGCACTGTTACAGAAATGACATCAACATACCACTGTATGTCCTGTTGTACTGGTCGATTATGAAAAAGCTGATGATTCTGCTATTTCACTGCTCTTATGAAGTTACCAACTATCTGCATTGTGAATTTGTCACATGTAAAATAGGACTGTGCAGTGCTAATATGACTAATGAAACAGTGAAAACAGACCTGTGGAGGTAAGGTGCAAGTCATTAGGAATCAGACACCTTGGAAATGCATGCCAATGGGTAGAAGTATCAGGTCAAGGGGTTATCTCACTCACCAATCCACATGTATTCCATGTAAAACCAATAGAGGGTAGTACAGTGTCTGACAATTAAATTTGTGATCATCCAAGGATTTACAGGTCCACATGTATGTAACTCTATGCATGAGTTATATTGCCACTGAGACTCTGTCCCAGCATGGTATATGGTTCTGACTGGGCACAGCTAATTGTCAGGCCTTGCTCCCTGCAGGCTGAGCATTAAGATGTCACATGTCCAGTACATTACCTACATATACAAATTACAAAGGTCAGCTTATGCCCATACAATAAGTCACCTCAAGGCTGTGTGGCACTCTGAAGGGACCCTGTGAACTATTGCTAGCTCCCAGCCAACTGTTTAGAGAGGCCGGATCTAGGCTGAGTGATATGTGGGACTACACAAAGCTCACATCATCCTCATTTGCTCTTGAGAGGGTACATACATTCCTCATGCTGCTAAGAAAATACACATGTATTCACATTTGGCATTATCAGAGTTGTAACTGTATCACAGGTACCATGAAATGTATGAATGCATAGATGGTTACATACACCCCAACAAGAATCTAGGGTTTTACACACATGACACATCGCTAAGGTGATGTCGAAGTCACAATGTATAGTGCTCAACAATTCCTAGCATAATTGTCCTATGTAGGGACCAACAAATGATGCAACACTAAATAAGTGTGACTCTGGAACTCAGGGGCATATTGTAGCCTATAGACATGGAAAAGAGGGTGTTACACAGAGTAATATAATTTGCAGATAGTTACCTGTTCCTCTGGTGAGCCATAGAGGTGGCCATACAGATAAAAGCCCTCATCTGCCAACTTTTGCAGTTCCGCTGCCGAGAAGGCACGGGCCCTCTCACCTGCTTGGCCTGGCATGATTGCTCCCAGCAGCTCTAGTGGAGGAGGTATTGATACCAGCAGTGTCAGGAGAGTCAAGTGAGTTATTTTTCAAACCACGGCGTACATGTACACCACGCACGCTGTCATTAGCATAGACAGACACAGCCATTGGCCCTCTACCATCACAATCACCAATGTTAGGTTATGGTTGTGTCTCTCGTGGATGAAAAAGTCCACTGCGCAGTCGACTTTCTGCTGCAGGTTCAGAATGTCCAATATGCAAGGTCAGGCAGTCGCTATTTTAGCAGTTGGAAGTACAGTATTGGTGACTGTTAAGTGTGTCATCACCAGTCCAAATGATGTGTTACATGGTTCCATATGTACTACTCCATTGCCATCTAATTTCCTATTCACAAACATCTGTGTAGTGCATTACTGTGCATCAACACTATATTTGCGCGGTGCACTGTACACCGCAGGTGAAGACATTTTGAAAGAAAAGTTCAAAAATTAGAATATAACAGTGCTCATAATACATTTTTGGATGTAGAATGGGTACATTTATGTTACAGGCACATGTGAAGACAACAATGGTGATTATAGGTGAATGTTGGACAGTAAACAGTGTTTATGTGAATAATGTTCAAAATTGTTTTCACTCTACACATAGGTACCCTAGAAGAGGGAGGAGACGACAGCCTCCAGTGTACCGCCCATTTTTAGACCTTCAGACCATGGACAAAGGGATATCATCAAGAAGTTTCATTTGAATAGGCAAACCATACTGACTTTATGTCACCAGTTGGAACCTGATCTCCTTCCTCAAAACACGAATCCCACATGTATCCCACCAATAGTGAAACTTTTCACAGTATTGCATTTTCTGGCCACAGGTTCCTTTCAATACACTGTGGCTATTTCTGGTGGTTTGTCACAGGCAATGTTCAATGGTGTACCACAAGACATGCTTTCATCAATGATGAGACACATTGACAGCTACATCCAGTTCCCCAGACGTGAGGATCTAGTCGCCTTTCAAATGTGGTTGGAGCTATTGATGGCACCCATATTGCCTTAGTACCACTGCAAGCCAGGGAGCAGGTTTACTGGAACAGGAAGCACTTCCATTCTATCAAAGTGCAAGTTGTCTACTTACTGGATTTGTCTATCTCAAACGTCTGTGCCCAGTTCCTAGGATCAGCCCATGATTCATTTGTACTGCAGGACAGCACCATAACCCAGCTTATGTCACAACTACTACCGGAGAGGGCCTGGCTTGTTGGTAAGTATGATCTGTCCTAACTTTGTGTGGATAATGTCAGGTAGTTGTATCAGAAAGTGTGTAACTTATTGTTGCACTCCTGTCTGTCATCCATCTAGGAGACTCAGCATATCCCAACCATCCATGATTGTTGGCACCGCTGAGGAATCCAAAAACGCCAGGAGAAGTCCATTTCAATAAGGTCCATGGAAGGATACAGTAGCCAGTGGAGCGGACTTTTGGGCTCCTGAAGGTTGGGGGAGCCCTTCCATACTCACCCGGGAAGGTATATAAAATAACCGTGGCCTGCTGCATGCTCCACAACATCGCCCTGCGACAGAACATCCCTTAAATCGCAGAGGATGTAGAACACAAAGTGCCACTGGGTGAGGATCCTGAAATGCCAAATGATGATGACAGTGGTGAAGAGGAAGGAGCTGACTTGCATCAAGATCTCATTGACAACTTCTTCTCATTAGTGTAAGCATTTTGTGAAATGTCATGACTGACTGTTACAACAACTTTTGTTGTGATGATGTGAGAAGTATGTTGAAGTAAAAGTTCAGGAAGGTCAAGCTCTGAAAAATCCAGCTGAAAGGTGTTTGTTGAGGAAGGTTTTGACACATGGTCATTTGGTTTGTGTTGCTTTATTCTGCTTTCACTTTTTGTCATGGACTGTGTTCTGCAGAAGTTAACTATGTGATCTCTCATATATGTATGGTTTAATAGCTAATTACTTTGTTTTTGGTCTGCTTTAGGTACCTTCACCATGGCATTTTCATTTGGACATTTCAGAATTGTGACATTTTGGGGTATATGATGCTGTTTGGAAGTACAAAGGGGACATGGGTTGTTCCTGGGAATGAATGTCACAAACTTTGGGTGTGCACATTCTGTAAAAAGACAGCCTGCATAGTGATAGGATGGAAGTTATGAGGAATCCATTAGACTTGTACCCTGTTGTGTGGTGGTCCTAATGCAATATGTGTGCCATCATGTGCTCCAACACAATGTTTTTGTGGGTCCAAATCATGCTAGTCTTTCTTTACATTGGCTAGATCTTCATTGTGTGTAAAGTGTATGTAGCTGTTGATGTGTCTTCTTATTGTAGGGGAAAGTGCGTGTGGCACACCACTGACAATTGGTTATGACATTCCACTAGATGCGGCAACACTGGATTGGAATGATCCTGTGATCAGAAAATGTAGTAATGCCATGTGTCTGTCTAATGGTGTTATTGATGTGGGATTCCATTGGTGAGGTACGCGATATGGCTCCAGCTTATGATATTGACCTTTTTCATTTTGCCTATTCAATAGGAAATTGTCTGATGTATCCCCTCCTTCTATGTTGTTAAGGTCTGCAACTGAAAATGTGATCCCTGGCACAGAATATTTGAGTCATGTGTGATTTGCTATGTTTCTGACATAATGCCAGCCTATTATTGGAACTATGGAATGAAGATGATATATGAGAATACACTTGTATATGCGTGTTGGTGAGACATGGTTGTGATCCTGAGCTAAACATGTTGTACATGCAACACATCCATGCTTACACAAGTTGATATTTTTGGCATTGTAAATTTCAGATGGGAGTACACATATTCATTGCTAGATGTGAGATATACTACAGCAGGCAATACGCTTGTGAATAGTGTATTGATTGCAGTGAACAAGGAGAAAATAAACATTGTGCAAAACCAAACAGGATAAAACAAAAGTGAAGAAGTCAGTCATAGTGAATGAAACCATAGTTGTACATGCCAAACTGTTTGAAGTCCAAAGTCCAAAATACTACTCCCATCTGAAAGGTAAATGTGTCCCAATATAGTCCACAGAGTGAAGGTGTTACACACACTGGAGGAAATTAGGTGTGAGGTTTCTTGCTGGTGGTGGTACAGGTCTTGCCATCTGCACCTCCTGAAAATTTGCATGGACTTCCCCACTAGAGAGTGCGGGGAGGATCCACAGCTGTGGGGACAGGGGTGTCTGCAGGTGTGTCTTCCTCTGGCAGGGCCTCCCTTCCTGTGGCTGCCGCCGATGTAGATGGGCCCGATGTTGATGGACTACAGGAAGAGGTAAATGGTGCTACAAAGGCCCTGCACAGTTGTGTTTGGATGTCCTGCAGCACCCCTATGAGGAGCCCATGTTGTTGTCATGAGCCTGCATCTCATGGAGTATGTCCCTCTGCAGCTGCTTCATCTCCTGGATTTCGGTTAGTACCTGGCTTATCACACCTTGGGAATCCTGATAGGCTCCTAAGACTTGGTTGATGATGGCCTGGGTGTGAGTGGCCCTAGTGTACTCACTCAGCTGGCCCACAGTACCCCTCTCATGACCCCTACCCCCAGGAGCCTATGCCCTTGGCCCAGAGTACCCTCTCCCCCTGGGTCCTGGCTCCTCTCTAGATGGGCTGGTGATTGTCACATTAGAATCCAATAAGGGGGGCACACAATGGATGTATATGTGCTAGGTACACAGGTTGGGGGGACTGAGGTTGGCTGAGGTGTTGCAACTGGGGTGGGTGGTGTTGATGCGGGCAGCCATCATCCACGTCCATATCTCCAGGAGTGTTGTAATCAATGAGGGGTTGATCCTGGGATAGAGTGGGAGTCTCTTCGGCAGCCAAGCTCTGGCCTTGTGCTCTGTCAGATTGACCTGTTGTGAAACTGAGAACATTGTTATTGGTGGAAGTGTGGTATCTGCATCCAAATGTTTTGTGACACAGTAAGTAGAACTCAGGAAAAATAAAATAGGTAGAGATTACTATTGTGATATTTTTCAGTGGTATTGAACTTGTTAACAAGACATTTGGACACATTATATACATGTACTTGAATAAAGCAGCTCATTAGATGTTTTGAGATGTTGCATTTTGGAATAAGGAATAAATATGACATGTTCCAATCACTTAAGGCAACGCAGTGGAGAGGTGACAGGTGTATTTGACCATTCCAAAGCATAGGCAGGTATAAAACAGGCGATCACACAACTTGGGGGTATATTCACAAGAACGTGCGATAACTACCGCAAGAGTAGCGTAACGCAACTTTCAATATTTCAGCCTATCGCGGGAAAATAACCCTGTGTCAACGTAGAATTCACAACAAGGCGGTAGCAAGCGATAGTCTGCCGAAACCGCGGACAATGTCCGCAATACAACCACCACGATGGAGATAAAAACACAAACCACAACACCAAAAAACACGCGATGGGACAAAGCGCGATGAGGAAACCAGCGACAAGCAGCGCCAGGCCTGCAACACACACCTGGCAGGCGTCAAAAATCACCATAAAAGTAGAAAAAACACCCACACACAAACTGACCAACACCCAAGCACCATGGAGGCAGCCGGAGCAGGCGCAGAGGACGAGCGCAATCCCACAAGCACCCCGGACGACCAGCCTGGGACCTCGGGGACAGGGAAGGGCAAGGACAAGAAGACGAGGAAGACCAAGTTCAGTCCGCAGGCGAACAGGATCATAGTCACGGAGGTGATGGAACATCATCAACAACTCTTCGTCACCTCCAACGTGTCATTGGGCACCAAAAATGGAATATGGCGGGACATCGTCGACAAGGTGAATGCCGTCGGAGAGCACAAGCGGAAAATGGACGAGGTCAAGAGGCGATGGAATGACATCAAGCGGAAGACCAAGGAGAAACTCACCTCCAACCAGAAGGCAGCAACGCAGACAGGAGGTGGGGGCCCAGCGCCACAGCTGGAGCTGGATGACATGGAGGAGCTGGTGTCGACAGTCATCAGTGTGGAGACTGTGGATGGAGTCGGGGGACCGGACACTGCTCGACAGGACACAACACAACCGCAACAGGGTGAGTGACCACCAGGTACTGGGGGGACGGGTGGAGATGGCCACAATGGCACACATGCACAAGCAAGCAGGGCACAGTGCACACCCACAATGACCCTGGGTCCTCGCTCAGACGCACAGACGGTCACAATGCACAATGCCATGCAGTCTGAATGTCAACCTGTACCATGCGGCTACATACATGTGGACACATTGTAATACACCATCTCCCCTTCACATCGCAGGGGCATCGTCAACACCTCCTGCAGAGCAGTCCCAGCCACTCTTCACTGATGACGAGGAGGACAACACCAGCATCGACACCCAAACCATCCAAGACATCATTGACCTCATCCGCCACTCACCTCCAGGAGCAGGGCAGCCCATCTACATCGCTGAGACCCCACCCACCACCCAAACCACCCAGCAGGAGGCACCCACAGCCCTGGCACCCTCCCAAGTCCCCCAGGAACAACAAATGGCCTTCCAACGCCGTGTGCTGGAGGGCCAGAGGGAGACGGCTGAGCAGGTGCGGGTGGGGTTCGACCTCATGGCTACCAAACTGGATGCCATCCATGGGAGTCTATGTCCGCCCCATGGTCTCCAACGAGCCCTGACTGACATCTCTGGAGTCATGACACGGAAGGAAGAATACCTGTCCGCTCAGAGTGGCTCCAGCGATCCCAGCACTGAGCTGGCACACATGCGGAGGCTCATGGAGGACATGGTGTGGATGGAGGCGGAAAAGATGGCAGCCACGGCTGCACATCAGCGAAATGTAGCTGGCATCTACCAGGCCCTGCATGTCCTCTTCATGGCATTGCTGCCACAAGGCGTGGCGATGATGAATGCTGCTGCCCCCACACCATCCACATCTCCGCCCCCTGGTGCGTCAGTGCTTCCCAGTGCGGCAGGCGTATCCACTCCGGCACCTGATGTGTCACTGCCCCACAGTGCGGCCGACAATCCTCCTCCGGCCCCTGATGTGTCAGTGGCACACAGTGCCGCAGCTGGTACTGCAACACCCACAGGTGGGGCAGAGCACACATCCGGGGATGAGGACGTGGATGGGATTGAGATCAGAAGGAGGCACTAGCATTCATTTCCGCCACCTTGCCTGTTTCTGCTTGGTGCCACACATGGCCTCAAGACCTACCACTGACCCCGATACACTCCAATGCACTCACCTTGGACAGCGACATGGACTGCCACATCCTGTTTGACGACCAATGACACGGCGGACAGACTGCGGACTGTACCCTTCCTCTTCCGCAGTACAGGTCATCCCCGGATGGACACTGGCTGGCCCTCCACGGGCCCATATTGTGTAGTGTGCTCTGCATTGCCCTGTACCGCTCCAGCTGCATGACTGCACTGGATGTGCAAATAAACATCCAGGGACGCACTGCTGTGTAATGTCTTACGTCATTCATGTATGGATGTGTGGATGAATGTGGTGACAGTGCCTTCCCTTGTGTCAATGATGTTCATCCTGTGGGATGCCAGTCAGAGGGTGCAACATTGCATTTTGTGTACCGGGTCCCGTGAACACTATAACAGGGACACACCCATCAGTCACTTCCTTGTCCGGACATGGACTGGACTACGCCCAGAGCCCACGAGTCATTGTTGCAAGCCCTGCACTGGTCCGGTGTACGGCAGGCCAGACCACTCCGCTAATGCCCCGAGGGGGGCCCTCATTGCTACCCGTCGCATCCGTACTCGCTGGTGGTGTGCAGGTCACTGGTCTAGTTGTCAGCATGTCACAGCCACTCCCTGAGGGCAGGTTTTCACACACACCACACCCATCTGGCACAGGCATCACAGGCCATGTGACTCCGTCAACATAAGGGGCCGACGACGTCACATTCCCCTCTTCCGGTGGTGACTGGATGACGGATGCTCCACGGTTCTCACTGATATAGGGCCCATGAGTTGTTGCGCACAGGGTTAGTGGCATCCGAGGCCTTGAGTACGGCACGGGCCTACCACCTCGTGGCGCAGACTGGGGTTGCACAGGGTTAGTGGCATCCGAGGCCTTGCGGACGGCACAGGAACCCCACCACGGGACGGTGACTTTGGGTGCACTGAGTCAGTGGCACCTTGAGCTGCTGAGCGGGTGTGCAGCCTGCGATGATGCCCCGTCCGGCGGTCCAGACAGCTCAGGTTTTGTGTGCCCTGCTGGACCGCAGTGTAGGCCAGAGCCAACGGGCAGCGCGGGCCTACCGCCCCGTGGCGTCGCTTCCGGGATCCTAGAGTTAGTGGCACCCATTGGGCTGAGCGGGTGCAGCCTGTGATGGTGCCGGGTGCACTGGTATGTCCCGTGCCATGGAGTAATCAAGACCCAGCACCAAACGTGGGACCTGGCGGCCTGCGGAGCGTGGCTGCATGGTGTGGAGGGTGCCATGTCCATGGGCCCCGGGCTTGTGGCTTGCAGCGGCACGTGGTGGGACCTCCTGTCTACGCGCCGGTGGCAGAAGGTGAGCATTGAGGCCTGGGTGTGCATGGGCGGGCATGCTCCGATGGGCGGCGGGAGGGGTTGGGGTGCCTCTGCCTGGGTGTGCATGGGCGGACAGGCGATGTTGTCTTGTGCAAGTGTGTGTACTGTGCCAGTCATGTATCTGGACTCTGTTTCAGCTGACAGCTCTGACTCAGATGTGTGACCTGGTGTCCTGCTATACATACCGGCACGTGGTTGGAGACACACCGGTGGCAGGAAGTGAGCAGTGTGGCCTGGGTGCACAGGGGCGGCACTCTCTCTCTCGCTCCCTCTCTTGCTCTCTCTCTCCTCTCTCTCTCTCTCTCTTTCTCTCTCTCTCTCTCCCTCTCTTCCTCTCGCTCTCTCTCCCTCTCTTCCTCTCTCTCTCCTCTTCTCTCTCACTCTCTCTCCCTCTCTTCCTCTCTCTCTCTCTCCCTCTCTTCCTCTCTCTCTCCCTCCCTCACTTCCTCTCTCTCTCCTTCGCTCTCTCTCTCTGTCCTCTGATGTGCGCAGGACACACCTTCTCATCATGTTTTTTGTCTTACAGGCTGTGACCTACGTATTGTCCCGAGGGGAGCTGCCATGTGTCTTCATTTCATTTCGGTGTTCATTTTAATAAAGTTTCATTTGTTGCTTCGAAAGTGAATGTGTGCTGCTCATTTCTGTGACGACACATGCATGTCACCAGTTGTGATCGTGCGACATCAAGCGGAATATTTTGTACATGATTAGGTGTGGCTGATGTGGCATGACTTTGGTTGGGGGGTTCCAGGGAGGGGTGGTCCTGGGGGTGGTGGCGGTGGGTGTTGTGGCCCTCCTGGGTGTCTGGGCCACATGATGGGTGGCTCCATGGCATCTGTTGCCCTTCCGATGTAGCCCTGGGCTGTGCTCCCTTTTGGTTTGCAGGCTGCCGTCCGACTTTACACCAGGTCAGAGCAGGTGTAGATTTCCTGGTGCTAACGCACCTTATCGCCTGTTTTGTGTTTTTATCGCCGATGTGGCTGGTCGTTGAGAATGTTGAGGTGTGATGTTGTCTCGGCTTTTGGCACGGGAACGCCTACTCTGCATCTCATTAGCGATATTTGCGGGGGTCCTCTGTGGCGATGTTTTTTGTGGCTGCTATTGTGGGTAAACTGGTGCTGTGGGCTGTTAACACCGGCTTGTGAATGGGGAGGTAAATTTATCACGACTTTGGCTGCGATAAAGTGCCGTTAATTTGGCGATAGCTCCTTGTGAATATGCCCCTTGGTTTTATACTTAGCATTAGTCATCATGTGAGCAGTGCAGAGTCAATGGGTCACCTGCCACTTTTAATCAGCTGAGTTACGTTCATGCTTCACCAATATTTGCTCTGCACACTTGGTATGGTGTAACTCTTGACATCAATAGTTTCAGCTGAGGAGACCAGGGCAACATGAAGCTAAGTAGGCAGACATGTCTTTGAGTGCAGCACTGTATGTAGATTGCTCAGTCCATGAGAATCGGACAGCAGTTATAATATGTCAGACAAGTGAGAATGGGCAAAATCATACTTTCATCTTGTTTTCAGTTACAGAAACAGGGCCTCATGGTAGTTGTAGTCATTGCAATCTCTACTTGCCAACACTTGGAAAATGGTTAAGTACATGAGAAATGAACATCAGCTGTAATGTGAGATAAGTGAGAATGGGCAAAATCACAATTTCATCCTGTTTTGAGTTACAGAAACAGGGCCTATGGTAGTTGTAGTCATTTAAATCTCTACTCGCCAACACTTGCAAAATCGTTACTGTAGCATACCTGTTAGTAACTGCAGTTGGGATGGACCAAACATTTACATATTAACACATTTCATGGTTCCAGGAATTATATTTTTATAGTGATAGACTTATAGACAAAATTCCAACATGTGGCATGTAATGAAGATGATACATGTGATCTTATATACAACAACACACATTAACACAGACAAACCTACATTTCTGATACTTTGAGGATTGCATATTAGGGAAGTAGGTACGTAACACAACAGCAAAAGCTGAGTTGAGAGAAAACAGGACATTGAGGTATTGTGGCAGTTGGTGAGGAGTAACTTACCAGACTCCACTCCCCCAGGTGTTACTGTCAAGCCCTCAGAATGTAGGATAGCCAAGACCTACCCCTCCCAGGGAAATCATTTGAATGAGGCGCTGGGAGGACCATCGCCTGTCTTCTGTGCCTCCAAGTGTTGCTTGGAGACTATGGAGCTCACCTTCCCCCTCATGTCATTCCACCTCTTCCTAATTTCCTACTGTGTGAGCAGGGTGGTACCAACAGCATTCACTCTGTTGACTATTCTGGACCTGGACTACATTTCCCTTTTCTTACTGAGAGCAGTATGTTGGACTTGGGCTCCAAATAATTGTGGCTGTACTATTATGATTTCATCCACCATGACTGACAACTCAGCCTTTGAAAAACATAGATTCTTTTGGGCGTGACGTAACTACAAATTAAAGTAAGTGACAATGAAAAAAAAAAAAAAAAACCAAGGGATGTGAGAAAAATGTCCAACAAAAGTGTGTGGAGAGTGGTAACAGGGATGGGAAAAAAGGCATGCCTAGCCTCACCAAACACTTGGGCTCTGCCTTGCTGTGTTGCAGTGAAATGGCAAAGGATCATGGTTTAAAATGGGGTGTGTTTTATAGTGTGATTTGCAGGTGTATACTCTTGGCCAATCGACATCAGGCGTGTTGTATTCATACCCAAACAATAGCCACTGTTATGGTGCTTTGCTAAGAGCGTAGCATGGTGGCCTACTGCCATCGGGAACCACCACTAGGGAACCGGCAGTACAACTGTGTCTCCATAATTGGCTCAGCAGGAACCCGCGGCCCTGACAGCGAAGAAGTATGCATTGCCAGCATTGCAGTCCACCACGGCACAGGCAGGACACACTTCTTCGACGCGGTTGGCAGGTCAGGTTGTATGCATCATAGTAGAGCGGGGGATAGACCGCCAACTTGGCGGTCTTCTTTGGAGCGCAGCCACTGCTGTATGACCACCAAATTTGTAATCAGGCACTTAATTTTATGTTATTTTGTGTATAAAATTAGTAAATATTAAATTATAAAGATACTTTTTTCAATGTACTTTTTTAAACAAAATGTTATGTGCTTAATTTTTGAGTTTTGCATGTAATTATTTTGTATTAAAAAGATGTATGTTAAAACTTTTTTTAAATGTTGAGTTTTGTATTTATTTTGCAATTTATTTAATCAAATATAATTTTTGTAAATTTATTTAGAGGACACAATAATTTAAATTATTATAAATTAGGGGGCTCATTACGATGGCGGGCGGAAGCACAACCGCCGTGCTGGCGGATGCAAAAACCACCAGTTACCGCCGGCACGCAGCAGTCCACACGCCCGCCCAATTACGATGCGAAAAGTAGGCCAAACACCGCCGGCAAGCCAGCAACACCGTCCGCCATCAAAGTGCGCCCGTACACATAGCGGCGCAGCTCAACTGACACACACCGTCCGACGAAACACGTCCCGCCCGGCGCATAAATTACGATGCCGCAAACAAACGGCTCCCACGGCCAAGAGATACCGTACGACAAACCGAAGCGGTAACACGGACGCCGAGCACGGACAACGAAGAAGCGGCTCCCCGAGCATGAATCCAGCACTGCAGGCCCTCCCCATGCTCTTGCTGATGCACCACCAAGGACGCAACGTACCGCGGAGACGCAGGTAGGCACACACACAACAAGTGCACGCAAACAGCGCACACAGTGCAAGGGCGGAAAAAGCGGACAACCCCCACCAGCGCGTGTACACTACACATCCACCATTGCATCCACATATGACACACAGGCCAAATCGTAACATCGCGTAACACATGTGTACACACCACCTGGGACTAGGAACCAACGACCCCGTCACGGCCCCAAAGCGGCGATGACGCCGCCACACATGCGCACAACGCAGAGGCCAACCGCAGCGCCATGCATGCGTCGCACACAGACACAGGGACACAACCAAGCAGCACACACATCAGCCCCACCCCGAACGCACATGACACGTGACAGGCCTGCCACAGACATGTCCCCAACGCCCAATTCACGGACAACACCCAACGCCACACAACCGACGCACACATGTCAGTGAAGACACGCAACAGCAGGACACACCCCAGTGTAACAAACATGGCGTAGCACACAGCGGCGGCAACACCAACTAGGAGAAGCAGGGCCCCTTCGGGAAGAGGAACGCCAGTACCACACTGAAACACCCATACCACCCTGCACATATGAACAAGACATATAAAACGGAACACCAAAGAGCCCGGGGACCGACAACAGGTGGCCCAAGAATAACATTCACACACAAGGCCCAACGCAGAGCGGAAAGGCAGCCTGCCGCCCACACAAGGGAGAGCAGACAGCACTGAATGACCTTCCATTCCAACTCCGAAACCACAGCCCTACGACAGAAGCCGGTGAATACAGCCATTGTCCAAGAATAGACCAACACAGGCTTGCCGAGGAGACCGACCACAGGGCAGATAGCGCATATCACAGAAGCACACAACGGACGGGGAAGAAAGAAGAAAACACTCCCCCATGTCGGCCACATGCAAGTTAATTGGAAGGAGTCACACATCACTGACCTTGAACTGTCTGAGAAGCATGTGGGAAGAGGGCCCGTGTCCTCCAAACAAGCCAACAGAACACAAGTCCTGTCTCCCTACGACTACACAGAGCTCACAGCAACCTCGGAGCGTGCACATTGCAGACTGCACACACAGCCGGAGCACGCCACCACAACGCACCGCTGCGAAATGGCAACCGCAACACACCTACCCAACTACGCCGAACAGCTCAAGCTGTACAAAACCAACCTGTTTCATACATTGGGATGCGATCTCCTGTCCCTGCTGAACGTAAGTTACCGACTGACTTACCGCATCACATTGTTCAGCTGCGTCATGCCCGTCTTCTACTGTCGGAGGTGTCCCTACCAGCATCCCGTGGAGATATGCCTCTCCAACCCGGCATGTCTGAAGGCGGACCTGCTACCACTACTCCTCCCTCTGGACGCACACGACAGGGCCTGCTCTGCCTATGGGGGCATGGCGTATGTGGCCAACATCGCACCCGCACTGAAATGGGACCACTGTGCCTCCACACGACGGATCATCGAGAACAGCTACATCGAATGTCACCCAGCATGCCCCATCATGGTCCTCCAAGGGACAACTTACGAACAACACCTTGACAGCCACCATCCGCTACATTGGCTGGCAAACATGTACACCACCAATGACATGGAAGCCCTGCTGGACGGCATTGCATACCTGACAACCTGTAAATTCGTCGGACCACAACGCAGGTTCCCCGATTGACCTATGATGTCCAACCCCGCACCCATGCTTAGCTTCCGCACGGACTGGCCAGTCACCACCACAACAGCCATACCAAACGACCGGCAACTGTAACCACACCATCAACGACATCGCCATGACATCGGATATGACCGGGACATGCACACTGTTCCCCATCACATCCAGGAACACCGCATGCATCGTGGGAGGCAGTGGCATGGGCTCTGTGTATCGCACCCACATGGACGGAACTGCACGAACAACCAGGACACGACATGGATCCAGCGCCCATGGACACACACACCGCTCAGTGGACATGAATAGGTCGCCTGGAGTCTGTGGGTGCTGCACCCCTCCCACCCCCGCCCCGGGAATCCCATACCAGGACCTTTGCATGGACGACAAGTGCATACAACAACAACACGACCCCAGTGACTGTGACATGTCCAGTAACCACCACAGTGCAACAACAAGTGGCACGCCGCTGCATGCACGCAAGCACATGCCCTGATGTCATCTCACATGCACGCGTGCATGAGGAACAACCGCAGCAAACCTGTCACATGGAACTGAGATGGACTGTGCCCATGATGCCAAGCGGTCTGGTAGGCTACATGTATACCGTCTGTGTCAAAGTCCGCAGCTCCGCAGCTATACGTAAATGTACATTAGCACAGCCTTGGCCAAGCAGATGTCACTCTGAAGCCCACATCCCACATGCAACAGCCAATCACATGTAACCCCACACCCTATCCCATTTGCAATCATGCTCAGTATATCCTCAACATGTATTCCGCTGCCAGTAGTGTCCACTATACTCCATCACAGAGGACAGAAGACTCAATATAATGTTTGAAACCAAAACTGTCTCCGCTGACTCATTTCACAAGTACGAATGAGAGAGGATGAGAGTATGTGAAGTACACGGCAGTCGTGACATGACCATGTAGTCCACTGGTATTGGATGTCAACGCAAATGAGTAGCACAACTGTGGAAGACACACATGTGTCGTGTGAAGTCGTATGGACGCAGTGCTCAGGTGGGTGGGTGTGACGGGTAGATGCGCACATGCCAAGTTGGAGCACGCCGTGTTGGGAGGGCTCATGAACAGTACACCACCGCTTCCCTGGGCATTGTGAGAGGACACCTGTCGGGGGAGTGAACACGTGTGTGCACAGCAGCCGGGCACACGTACAAAGCGGTACCAGGCGCACCTCAGCCCACCCTCTGTGGACAAGCTGGATCCTGTTGTGCGCCCGCCATGCCCCTTGACAAGGCACACACAGCCCCAGTCGACCAGGTGTAACCCCAACATAGTCAATCCGCACAGGCGATACAGGGCACGGGATAGCAGTGGAGCATGGTGTGTGAGAGGTCTCCTCGCGCTCCTCCTGGTCATATCACGCAGGCAATAGAACCTCAACGTCTAGCATGGCACAAGTCAAATGGAAGAGTAGGGGGGACGCACCACAGCACGAGCAGCACTGACGTCACGGGAGGTGGCTCGCACCATCCCATCCATTGCCCATCATACCAACCACGCCACATGCCATTGCGACTAAGTGCAAGCGAGTGCGCCACCACCCCCGAGCCCTCCCCAGAGAGGCCAAAGAGTGAATGTGTGGGCCATCAGTCACAGACGGACGCGGCATGGCCGCAAGGGCAGCCACAGCCACTGGGTGTCGCAGGTGGCGGATTCGGAAGGCGAAGACTGTGATGCATAGTCCATGCAGGCCGGGTCTCCATTTGGGGCACCACGCAGGTGGACGGCGTCCCGCAACACATCATACCCTGAGACAGCCCACTCGTGCAACTGGACCCACACATACACTCCTTGCCCTCTCTGGTGCGAGCTTGGGGCTGCCTGTGCAAGCGCTAGCCTCGCAGGTGAGCATGCATATTGGGGGAGCGAGGGGAGGACATGAGGGCTGGGGCGAAGATGACTGTATCACTGTCAGTTAGTACAAGGGATGACCCAGATGTGGAAAGGAAGAGACGTGTCCCGTGTGTACTGCAACTAGTCGCCAATCCAACTACCCCCCCATGTCCGGAATGTAAGCCCGCACCTAGGCCCGCCCATCCGCCACATCGAACATATCACCAGCACGACAACCTTCCCATTCGAAACACTGACTGGGGGTGGCGACCAGTGTACAATCATGTGTAGCCTACCCACGCGTACATGTGGGCCCTCCATGATCCATGTCACCTGCGGCAAAGTCATGACATGCGCAATGAGGGAAGTGAGGAGAGCTGTCCGCCCCATGCGCAGAAGGTGCATCAGCTCCACAGACCCAGCAGCGAGTCCAGCAGGGGTCACATGTGCAGGGGCAGCTGTGCCTGGTGTGAAGGCACATGCATATAGACAGCACATCGACCAATGTGTAGTCTGCCCACATCTACAGTCCATCATCATGCGGACATAGGAATTGAACACAGGGCAACACATCTTCAGTTGGTGCACCCACCGTGACCAACAATGCGCAATCATCGACGTACCCGCCCTGTGCATGGCCCCCCACCCAACGGAGGCACATCCAGTGCCACCATCCCACACACACAAGCCTTCCACGGAACATGCTGTGTCCAATGGTCAGTACAGAGTCAGCGCCCATCTGGTGGATCCTGAACAGGAGACACATGCACACACATGCCAGCTCCCACTATGTACGTCTGCCACCTGGCACGTGCAATGTAACCTCTCACCTGTGACGTGTGACTGCAAGCACACAGCCGTCTTGGCATGGGGCTGTCAATGTGGACACCTGTCAATGTTTCGGGAGGTGTGATCCGTACAGTGCTGTACATAGGGTGCAGTGCTGACACCTACTACTGTCTCAGATCCCCTCGTGCCACAGGTCCCACTTGTTTTGGCCGCTCAGCCTGTGCCCACATCGTCGTCGTCGTGTGCCATACTCATCCAGCCTCGGAAGCAGTTCCATGCTCAGCAGACATTCATGTTGCCGTGGCGTTGCCGCTTGACGGATATGCAGTCAGTCCCCATCAGCACGCCCGCAAGTCATTGGGGCCTAGATCCCCATGTGCATGCACATGGCAGTGGTTTGTATCACTAGCCATTGCCATTGTTGGGAGACCTGTGTAAGTGTATTGTGGCCGTGCCGTCCCAGCTTGACAGCTGGGCTGTGGCTCATGTGCTTGCTCAGTCATGTCAGTGATGTGTATGCGAAATTGCTATGTGTCGTGTTGCTTTGACATGTGTCCTCTGCCATTGTCCCTAGGCGGAGACCGAACATTGACCGCCCATACCAATTGCTGGCGGACATGGACGATACAGAGGTTATTAGGAAGTTTCGGCTGGACAGGCCAACCCTGCATCGACTGTGTGCCATGTTAGAACCCCATCTCCGTCCCCGCAGGGTGTATCCGACTGCTGTCACCCCCACGGCTAAGGTGATGGCCGCCATGCATTTCTTCGCCACTGGGTCATTCCAGCACACAGTGGGCATTGGAGGAGGGATGTCCCAGCCCATGTTCAGCAAGGTGCTGAGGGATGTACTGGCAGCCATGATGCTGTACCGAAACAGGTACATCCGCTTCCCCAGGGCTCGTGAATTGGCGGCAGTGAAGGGTGCATTCTATGCCCTTGGCAGAATCCCACACGTCGTTGGAGCCATTGACTGCACACATGTCGGCCTTGTTCCACCACAGGCCACTGAGCACCTGTACCGCAACAGGAAGCACACACACTCCCTGAATGTGCAAGTGGTGTGCCTTGCGGACATGGTGATCACCCACGTGTGTGCAAAGTTCCCAGGCTCGGCCCATGACGCACACATAATGCGCAACAGCATCTTGCCACGACTGATGTCCAATATGCAACAGGATCGTGCCTGTATTGTCGGTGAGTATGTGGAGTGGTGTAGCGTGCTGGTTGTGCGATGCTGTCCCCTGTCCAGTTGGAATAGCAACGGTTCTCTGTGTCCCTCACACCCAGGTGACTCTGCGTACCCGAATGGGGCATGGCTGCTCAGTCCATTGAGGAATCCTCGCACCCCAGCAGACGATCGCTACAATGAGGCACATGGGAGGACCAGACGTGTGGTCGAGCGTACCTTTGGCCTCCTCAAGTCCAGGTTCAGGTGCCTGGACCGCACCGAGGGTGCGCTGGCGTACTCCCCACAGAAGGTGTGCCGGATAGTGGTGGCGTGCTGCATGCTGCACAATCTGGCCATTCGGAAGCAGATCCCCCTCATCGTGGATGACGGAGATCAACCAGGGCCCCAGCCCGCAGACCAGGACAGCTCGAGTGAGGAGGACAGCGGAGAGGAGGAAGCTGGTAATGTGCGGCAGCAGCTCATCGCCCGCTACTTCACTTGACGGTGAGTGTCCATGTACGACGGCTGATGTGGCTGTATCTGTGCAGGTGTGTGTGTGCTGTGTCAGGGTGGCCGTTTGTTCACTGCGTGCTGTGTGTCAACGCTCCATGGCCAGGGTAGTATGCCACTGTTGGTGGCTGTGGCATTGTGCCCTATTGCTCTGTGCGATGTGTGTACATTGCTTGTAGTTGTTGACATGTACTGTGTGATGGGTGTGTGACACACTCATTGAATGTGCTCCTGTCCTGTCTCCCACCCCTAGGTCCCTACAGGCCCTCCGGATTCAATTGACATGCCACGCATCAGGTGCCTTTCCGCCCAAGGTGGCCGTTGTATTCCGTACAAATAAAACACAGGGCACAAACAGCAGTTAGTGTAAAAGGTGCATTTATTTCAAACTGTGACATGTGATTGTGTGTAAGGTGATGACAAAAGTGGTGCGTGCAGTGACAATGAGCTGTCGGTCATGGCTGCGTGATGCTCAGGGTGTACCCACTGGTTCTATGTCCATAGTCCAACACACACATGCCATCCAGATGGCTGTGTGGAGTGGGATCGTAGTCCAAGTCAATGCAGTGGCTGGTCAAGGAAGGCTGGCGGAAGGCTGGCTGGCTGCCTCACTTGCGTTTGGAGCGTGCAAAGTCTTCCCGGGAGATCTGTTTCCACTCGGACGGCCCCTTCCACGTTTGCGAGGGGGTGCCTGCTTGCGACATGCTGGTGGTTGAGGTGTGCTCACTGGCTGTGGACGCAGGGGAACTGGACACTGCTGCTCCACCCTGCGCCCCGGCAGGTGGTGGCGGAGGGGAGCTGCTGTCCCTGGCTGTGACCTCACCGCCACCACCAGCTGGCCCATGAGGTCCACGAGTTGGCCCATACGGGCGTCCATGGACCTCAGCACCCCCAGCACCTCACGCGTGTCTGAAGCAGACCGGACCCATTGTCCTTGGGCCTCTTCATAGGCCCCAAGGACTCTGGCCATTTGAGGCAGGGCATGGCTCCCAGGGGAGGCTGGCGTTTCCCTGACCCTGCTCCTCCTACCAGTCCTGCTGCCACCGGCCTGCCCACTAGCCACATTGCTCACCACGGTCCTCGCTGTGGCTCCCAGGGTGGATCCAGTCGGCCGGGCCACCACCTGCGCTGGGGCTGGTGCCAGCGAAGACGTGGTGGTGGTGGCGGCGGTGGTCGGTGCGGCGATGGTGGCGGTTGCGGCAGTGGTAGTGGCCACAATGACCGTGGGTGTGGCCGCAACGACAGTGGCAGCAGGGGGCTGGGAATGTTCAGCAGCCCTGGATGATGGGTTGGTGGGTAGGAGGGGTCCTGGGGAGCGGCTGGGCCCTGCCACACCAGATGGGCCTGCTTGGTGGTCCGTGTCCGAAGAGGAGGACAGATCCTCCAGATCCGTGTGTCCTCGTTGGGGGCTTGTAGGCTGGCTGTGCTGGCTGCTGGCTCCATCCCCAGCATCCAGCAGTTCGTCACCTGTGGAGAGAATGAGATTTGTTATTGTGTTGCACCTGGCGAAGTATGTATTTGTCGTCTGACATTAACAGTTCGTGCAATCTCGTACATGGGTTTCCCGGAGGCGTGTGTGTGGCTGTAGCATCTGTAGTTGTGTGTGCTTGGCAATGGGACTGTGTGCTGTGCACATGTGGCATGGGACGGATTGGCCATGCCGATGGGTGTGTTGCTGTGCCCCTACTTATTGTGACTCTGGTGTATGCGGGCTCCTGGCCCATCCTGGGTCTGGTTTGTACTTTGCTTTTGGTGTTCAGATGGGACGCTTAGGAACGCATATGGCAACATGGGGGCCATGCCCCAGATTCGCATTTGGGAGGGAATATGCTTTTGGGGTTCAAATGGAACGCTTAGGAACGCATATGGCAACATGGGGGCCATGCCCCAGATTCGCATTTGGGTGGGAATATGCTTTTGGGGTTCAAATGGAACGCTTAGGAACGCATATGGCAACATGGGGGCCATGCCCCAGATTCGCATTTGGGTGGGAATATGCTTTTGGGGTTCAAATGGAACGCTTAGGAACGCATATGGCAACATGGGGGCCATGCCCCAGATTCGCATTTGGGAGGGGATATGCTTTTGGGGTTCAAATGGAACGCTTAGGAACGCATATGGCAACATGGGGGCCATGCCCCAGATTCGCATTTGGGAGGGAATATGCTTTTGGGGTACATGCTGTGAGCCATGGGTGCCGAACGTGACATGTGTTGTGGCAGCATGACAGTGCATGGTTTGAGGTGTGTGCATGCTTGACATGGCCTGCATATTTGCTGTCTGTTGTGATTACTGGACATGGCATTGGACGCATCGTTATGAGTGAGTGATGGTTGTGTGCCAGCCAACGTATTGCAGTTGTCCCATCTCCTTGGTGTGCGTGCTGCCCTGTGCCATGTGCATCACTGCAGTGCTCGGGGGGTGTGGCCCATGTTGTGTGTTGTTGCTCACAGTGTGTCGTGCGCTTCATTGACTTCTGGCACATGGTTGGTCATGGGCATGTATCTTAGCGTGACTGCTGTATGTGTGGCAGCTGTGCGGATGACATGCCTTTCATGAGACTGGGGCTGACGGATGGGATGGATGGTATGTTGTATGTGCATGGTGTGTCTGTGTGTTTGATGGGTTCAGTGGTGTTCGTGTGCATTTATGTTGTTCCGCTCTGTTGCGTCTAGTGTTGTTTGTCTTACATAGGCGTAGTTGTGGGGTGTGTGGTTGACAGGCAGTAGGGGCTACATGGACAGGACTTCAATGGTGTTTCGGTTGTGTGTGATGAGTTGCACAGTGGCTGCCGTGTGGTACTATATTCAGTGTGGCTTGTGCATGCAGACGTGGCTCCTTGGGTGTTGCTATGTCTGTGATGGGTCATGTGGGGTGTGAGTCTGTTGTTCATGTCCGTGTGCACATTGTTCACTTGTTCGTGACGGTGGGCGGTGCTGCGTGTTCGTCTGCTACGTGACATGTCCCATGTGTTGGTCGTGTTCCGGTCCTCATGCCTCCAGTAATCCAGCCCTGTCCAGTTTCCCACCTGCAAGTTGTTCGTGAGTGCACTGTACTGGATGCCACATGGCTCTAAGCGGGGGTGCTCCATGTTGCAGGTCTGTGGGGGTGGGGGGGTGTTGTGGGTCGTGGGGGTGGCTGGACACCCACTGACACCGATTGCTGTGGACCGTGATGTCTGCCTTTCGGCTGTCGTTGTGCACTGCGGGGGCTGACACGTGGCTGTGGGGTGTGGGGGATGCTCCTCCTTGCTGTGCTGTGGGACTAGGGGCCTGGTGTGTGTTGTACTTGGGCTGTCCACCGTCCCACCCACTGCACTTTGTGTTCCTGCCACTTACCTGTTACTTGTCGGTTAGTGCAGCTGTGGCGGACACATGGGTGTGGTGGGTGCTCGTTGTGGCGCTTCTGGCATATTTGGGGACCTGTTGGTGGTTACGTGGCTGGCTGAGTGTACACATGTCCCCACGTATCTTACAGTTGTTCGGTTTGGGCTGTGTGTGGTGGTGTCTGTTGCATGTGTGTGTGATGTGTTGTGTATTGTGTGCTGGACATGGGGGTGTTTGTCCCTGGGAGCTGTGGCATGGTGGTAGTGCATGTGAGTACATAGCGGTGTGCTGGTATACATTAGTTTGTACTTACCAGCCTCCACTCCCCCTGCTAATCCGGCGAGGATCTCCGGATGTATTACGACTCGCACCTTCTCCTCCCACGCTTTGAAGGTCTTGAAGAGCGCGGGATTCCCTCCGCCAGTGACGGCAGCCAGCTCTCTGTTTTTGCCCTCCTTCTTCTTGACCAGGCTCTTGACGTCATTCCAACGTTTGTTTATTTCTCCTCTGTTCCTGGGCAGGGTCCCGACTGCATTGACCTGGTCTACGTTCCGGTTCCACATTCTGTTTCTGGTGGCTAGTGGTGTGTGCTGGACCATGTTCCCATAGATTTGTGGGTACACCTTGATGATCTCGTCGACCATGACCGTCAGCTCAATGGGCGTGAACTTGGGCATTCTTTGTGGTGCCATGGTGTTTGTGGTGCTGGTGCGGTGTGTGTTGTGTAATGTGCAGGGGGTTTGTGGTGCAGGTGTTTGGTGGTGGTGGTGGTGGTGGTGGTGGTTGTGATGTGTGCGTTTCTGTGGTGTGCTGCTGTCCTTGCTGTGTCACTGTGTCCTCTCCTCTCCTCTCTGGTTTGCAATGTAGCAAGGGGTTGTGGTCTGTGGGAGTGCTGCTTTTGTACTTACCTATGTGGGTGTGTCCTCATGGTCTGTTGTTTTCAGGTGTGTTGTGTCTGGGGTTCTGGCCTTTGTATTTTTTGTTTGTCCGGGGGGTGTTTTCGGGATGTGTACTGTGCTTGTGTATTTGTGCGTGCCTTGCTGTGTGGACTTGTTGGCCATGTTGTGTGCTATTGGTTTTGTGAGCGGATGGTTTCTGTGCAGGTACGTGGGCGCCATGGCTTCTGCCGTGTCGATTCTCATCGGCGTTGTTTGCGCTGGCGGGCGGTATATTTGTGGTTTTCCCGCGCTCATGGCGGTGCGATCGTAATTTCACGTGCGGTGTGTCGGCCGTGAGGGCGGGCGGTTTTGTGTTGTCGTGCGTGTTTCCGTCCGTGGCGGGCGGTTTGACTCCGACTCGGACGTTGGCGGGCGGTATTTTGTGTGATTTTTCCGCCGATGGCGGTTTTCGGTTTGTGTCATCGTAATGGCGTGGTCGGTGTTCAGACGGTGTGTGCGGGCGGATTTTTGCCGCTTCCATGCCTGGCGGATTTTTTTACGCCGGGTATCGTAATGGGCCCCCTAGGTAACTGTAAAGATAATTGAAATATTTATGTGTGTAATCAAAAATGATTATTTGTTATATATGTTGTAATATTAATATGTGGTATTTTAAATATTTAATTTAAAAATAATGTCTATTGTTTTGTAATTTCTTTACTTTGTTAATGTGTGATTTTATGTAGTACTTATATTGTTTCATTTATTTAGTGATAACATTGAATGTAAATTATATTATCTAAAGTATAATTTATTTAATGTTATCAATTAAAAAGTAATTATTTTGTTAGGTAATTTGTACTGTTATTTATATTCCAAATATTAATTAGGTAAGAGAGTGTTATAAATTATTTAATGTTTTACTGTTGCAAAACTTATGTAAGATGTCTTACTATGGAATGAGGATAGTAAATGTAACCCCTTTGTATCCAACACCTTCCTTGAAATAGGTTAGATTGGAGTGGGAATTGTAAATGTAACCACTTTAGTGTCCACCACCTTCCCAAAAACATAATGGGGGTCATTATGATAGCGGGCGGATCGCCACCGCCATATGTGGCGATCCGCCCGCTATTTTACACCGCCCGCATTCCATTTCCCCCGCCATATTACGATGGCAGGGGGACCCCGGCGGACGGAAAGACCGTCCGCCGCTTTTCCGCCGGTCGACTCGTCGACTGGGCGGAAAAGGGGCATAACATGGTGGCGGTGTCTGCAAGACACCGCCATCCATATTATGATGCATGCAGAGATGTGCCTTTCCATGGCGGCAACGCCACCATGGAAAGGCATACAGTCTTTTGCAATGGGGGCCCGTTGCGGGCCCCCGGGGGAGGGGGTGTGCACTTGGGGGGTACCTATGGTACCCCCCTACATTGGCATGCACAGGGTGGCAGGCACCGCGCGGAGCATGTCACTTTGTGCATGCCAATGCGCAACATGCTTTGTTCACATTGCGTCGGGTGCTGCTCACAGCACCGCCCGCCGCAATGTATATGATGCAGGATGCCACCATGGCGGTGGCATCCTAATAGACATGGCGGGACCGCCTCACCTCTTGCGGGCGGTCCCATTTGCCATTGCGGTGGCGGGCGGACTTTGTCCGCCCGCCATCGTAATGATGCCCTTAGATTGGAGTGGGTATAGCAAATGTAACCCATTTAGTGTGGAACACCTCCCCCAAAATGATTTAGATTAGAGTGAGAATAGTAAGTGTAATGTATAGGATGGTCCTTGGTACTAACTGCACCTGGGGAACTGCAAAAGCGCTATATAGCGCGTTCCATCATCCCGCAGCATTACTGAGACACTTGACTGTTATTTAGAAC
The DNA here is from genome assembly GCA_963921515.1 of Calotriton arnoldi. Taxonomy (NCBI): domain Eukaryota; kingdom Metazoa; phylum Chordata; class Amphibia; order Caudata; family Salamandridae; genus Calotriton; species Calotriton arnoldi. The sequence goes on from CAWUFW010001414.1 coordinate 2,300,293, forward strand.
GAGGAGGCTTCTCACCATTTGGTTTCCTGAGTGGAGAGTGTCCTACACCAAAATTACATCATAATTGAGGACCTCACAGTTTTTATTTCCCCTTTGAAGACCTTGCGCTATTACGTGTAACAGCAGGGGCTTGGCTAGGTTTTGTTAAGTGACTTTTGGGTAATCTTTGTATGGGGGTCATCAGGCTCCTAAGAAGAATCGTATGTTATATTTCAATGTCTTCATGTCAACTGCAGTTTTTTAGAATGATGTGGTAGTCTCACACATGAAAGTGATTAAGATATCTGTTTGCCCATTACTGTGTAATACAAACACCAACGTTAAAGCGAATAGCATGGTAGAGAGATTTATTGGGGCAAGGTCTCTCGAAATAGCCTTAATTACTATGAGTAAGTAATTGCCATTTGCCACCATGGGTAAATGGAAGGACTCTGACAAACCACCGGGGACAGAAGGTGCTAGTAAATTTCCAAGGCATTTAGCAGAGAACTGCACCATGAGCGAAATCAATGACCTGATAGAAGAAGTGGCGGGCTTACTTGCCATGAAGGAACCAGGACCTCATCTAGGGAAGGGGACCACACAGAAGGGCATTAGCTCATATATTCGTTAACCACACTCAGACAAATACACTAGCATCCCCCCCTAAATGAATTCCCAAGAGCGTACCCCAGAAACTCCATCACAGGTTTCCTCTTTTGAGCAAATACATAAACCCTCCACTCCCACAGTTAATATTGACTACTCGAATAGTTATGTGGTCTTAGAACCCATAGAAAATAACACAGTGCCGGAACGGGCAGGGACTGAGTCCCCTAAGGTCACCATAAGTGAGGGTGGAGTGGAAACACCTGATCAAATACATTTATTAAGGGGAGAGATTGCTAGTTTGCATGAGTGCATGGGCAGGCAGGCTAAAGTGTTGAATGAGAAACTAGATAAACTTTCAGATAGAGTAGTAAATATTAGTAGCACTTTAGATGACAACAGGAATAAACAGACCAAATTGAGCAGTAAACAATACACCAATCACAGCTCAATTACGTGTGTGGGCAAAATAGCGATCCGTCCAAGGGCAATTAGAGCACAGCTGATTTCCTGCAAAACCAGCACTAGAGGGCTACTGATAGAAGGGAGGCATATACCCAAGTCAAATTGTCCATCAGATAAGCATACAGCACCAAGACAGACAGATTTTAAGCCTCATAGTAACCATAAGTCGAAAAGGGAGAACAAGGGAACCCTACTCACTACGGAACCAGGGTAACTTGAGTATTATAAGAAACAACGGTTCCTGTGGGATAATATATATCTGTTTATAATATATTGGTGCACAATCGCGATAAAAAGGGTTATACTGATGTCATAGAGAGAAAAACCAAAACACCAAGGATTTTTGTTATACACATATATTTGTATTATTCACACCATATACAGAATCTATACAAAAAGGAAAGAAAGCATTTGTGAAGAAGTGTCCCAAGTGTAGCATGAACCTAACAGTTGAGTGACACAATGTGACAATATTTACAAGGTTTCACTATTTATCAAACGACCATATCAGAATTTTTTTTACATCATATACAGCAACTTTATACAATAATAAGTGCTATGTCAGTGGTTCGTTTTTCATCAAAAGATCCGGCTTAAACCCATGTGCACGTCGGATCTGTGTTACCGACCACCGGCAAACAGACTGTGCAGATTTGCTGAAAGCACGTATTACCGTGCACCGCGGAACGATTATTCTTTTTAGGAAACAATTTTAAAGCGGGCATCCTACCAATTGCTGGCCCGCATTCCTTATTAGTCACGATTCAGTGCCTGTTCTTCGTTCCGCCCCAGATCTTGACCTACATCTTCTCTTCCTCATCATGATCGCCAGTTCACACCCTCAACAGGGAACCCAGCTGGGTCTCCCTGTGAGTAATTCCTCTTTATTTCACTCACGGTTGGCACACATTATTCTTCACCTGAACTGCGCGGTTGACAATCTAGATGTTCCCAGTATCATAGGTCCTGATGAGACCCCACATTCTAGAGAGGGTCGAAACGCCGTCGACACTTTTGATGAAAAACGAACCACTGACATAGCACTTATTATTGTATAAAGTTGCTGTATATGATGTAAAAAAAATTCAGATATGGTCGTTTGATAAATAGTGAAACCTTGGGTGTCTCATTTTGAGGCACAGTTTTCAGCCACTAATTGTAGTGATCCTTTCGAACTTCTACCCATTCTTGATACCAGTGCCTCCTTCTCCTGCCTCGAGGTGGAAAATGTGTTAAAATCGATCCCACGAGGCCGGGCTCCAGGCCCAGACTGTATTCCGGCTGACCTGTTTGTATCGGACAAAGAGAATTGGGTCCCCTACATAAAATACCTTACAAACGCAGTAGCTAGTGGCGCAGCTATCCCGGATACTTGGTTCGGTGCTGAAATTTTACCTATTTACAAGAAGGGTGATCGTTCCCATCCAGGCAACTATAGGCCAATAAGCCTTATTGATTCTATCCAAAAATAGTTGCAAGGCTCATCTTAGTCAGAATTCAGGCCTGGATAGACGAGATGGACATTTTGACCCCCTTACAGGCGGGGTTTCGTCCCCACATAAGCACCATCGATCAGGTGTTCAGGTTTGTTATAGTTTATTGGAAGGTAGTTGCTATTGGAGGTGGAACGATCTACGCGGCCTTTGTAGACCTTAAGACCGCGTTTGATCTAGTTCCTCGTGCCAAATTGTGGAGTGTCCTACAGGCCCTGGGGATGCCCTACGAATTATTAAGTATCCTGGTTAAACTGCATGAAACAAATTATGCACAGGTTCGATGGGGAAGCAGGGGAATGTTACCGAAAGGTTTGCGGTAACAAAGGGGGTCCGACAAGGGTGTGTACTGGCCCCAACCCTGTTTTCACTCTTTATTAATAGGGTGGTTCAATACTTTACATCCCATCCCACTGATGCTCCAATGCTGGCAGGAATGAGGATACCGCTGCTCATGTTCGCGGACGATACCCTGCTACTTTCCAGAACTCAGAAAGGGTTGCAAGTAGCACTGGAACGTTTCGGGGTTTTTGTCGCGAGCATGAGCTAGTGGTAAACGTGGACAAAACAAAGTTCATGGTGTTTCATAGGTCAAAGGACATGAGGGGGAGGGTGTACATGAATAATGTCCCCTTGGAGCAGACTGATACTTTCACCTATTTAGGGCTAACTTTGGGTAAGAAACTTAGCTGGAAATCCCAGATTGACCTGCTGACGCTTAAGCATTCCCAACTCGCAGGTGCATTGCTAAAAGAGCATAGGGTTTCCAAGACCAAGCCCCTAGCCCCCGCGCTAAAGATATATAACCTTAAAATAGGTTCATCATTGTTGTATGGGGCGGAATTATGGGGTTTCAATGATTTAACATCTTTGGCTGCTGCCCAAAACAAATTTGTGAGAGCTTTGACTGGCCTTCCCCAGTCTACTCCACTGAGGCCCTTATATTTGGATCTGGGCTGTAACAAAATAGTGGATCAGGCACGGTTTAGACCAGTAGCATTCTGGAGAAGGCTCTGGACCACACCGGAGCTAACCTTGTACGCTCAAGCTTTTTTGAAGTTAGGTCACTGGGCTGTACAAATAAAATCCCTTGGATTAGGAATTTAAAAATTACACTGCTTAGTATGGGGATGAGTAAATTGTGGGAGGATCCAGCAGCCGCTATCTTTCCTGCGAAAAAGGATTTGAAAGCCGCTTATTGGAGCATGGTTAGATTGCAGCAACTGACACATCATCAATGTAGCTTCTTGACTCAGGTTTTTAATGAACATAAATATGAGCCAAAATTAGAAACATACTGGGACATTATAAAAAGTCCCAATGAGAGGAAGCTGTATCACCAGTTTAGGGTGGGTTCTCTTCCCACTAAAGTGTTCACCAGCAGTTGGCACCCCCCTTCGGACGACAAATGTCCCTTCTGTCCAACCGAGATTGAGTCACTAGCTCATATTTTCTTTGTATGCCCCGCCTATAGATCACCTAGGCACAAATGGTTGAAACCAATTTGTAAGAATATGGGCATTAGAGTAGCTATGGAGGCCCTAAGGATTCTGAAAACCAACACTGAGGATCGCATTATTATAGCAGTGGCTAAATACTTGAGCTGGCTGTGGGTCATTCGAGCAAACAAGATGAGGGATTGTTAATATGGCCATTTTATATTAAATGATGACCTAGATTTTTTTTTTTTTTTTTTTAGCCGTAGCTACTATTAATAATTTGTTGCTGTTTTAGCATTTTTATGTATCATGTTTTAATCTGTTTACTGTTTTTATGCCACCAGCTCCCCTTTTTTTTTTTTTATCTAGATATTTTATATGATGTAAGATCAGTTTTTTTAGACTAATTGATATAATGTTTTTACCATATGTATCTCCCCTCCCCCCGTTTATTCTAACTGTTCTATTGCATAAGGGAACTCCAGTTAACGTGGTATTGTGTCAGTTTGTAAGTCTGTATGTTTTGCTGATGCACGTTGTCTTTCATGATTTTTTGATAATCGAAATAAAGACATATTTAAACTGAAACCTTGTAAATATTGTCACATTGTGTCACTCAACTGTTAGGTTCATGCTACACTTGGGACACTTCTTCACAAATGCTTTCTTTCCTTTTTGTATAAATTCTGTATATGGTGTGAATAATACAAATATATGTGTATAACAAAAATCCTTGGTGTTTTGGTTTTTCTCTCTATGACATCAGTATAACCCTTTTTATCGCGATTGTGCACCAATATATTATATACAGATATATATTATCCCACAGGAACCGTTGTTTCTTGTAATAATTCATAGTAACCATAGGCACTCAGATAATAATGAACTCATTGAGGCCATGAATAAGCATCACAATATTTATTTGATAAATGTTCCCAAAATCCTAGAAAGAGCAAGGGAATCTCACAATTCATGTACCAATAAAGTGACCCACTGGCTGAGATGGTAAAGAGTCAGAATATCGAGTTGGAAATGTCGACTTGCACTAATATCGAGTGCAGAATATCGAGATACAGAAATATCGACTGCAAGAATATCGTGGTCAAGAATATCGAGTTTAAGGTAAGAAATATCGTTTTCAAAAATATCTAAGTCATTAATATCGTTTGCAAAAATATAGTTGTTAAAAATGTAGTTTTTTTAGTTAGTGTTATGTATTTTAGTATGTATTTTAAATGTATGTGCTCTATTTTTTTGTATAAGTATTGCATTTGTTTTTTATATATGTGTTAAATTTTTAGAAGTTATTATTTTTATTTTTATTACATTTTGCGTTTTAGTTCCGTAGCGGGTTGTGGGTTTATAGGGGAATAGGGTGGGAAGTAATTTAATTATAATAAATTGAACATTCATTTTTATTTATTAGTATTTATTTAATTTTGATTTTATAGTGTTAATTGTGGGAATTAATTTATTATTAATTAATTAATAATTGGGTGTTAATTTTTATTGATTAATTAATTGGTAAATATGTTAATTGTGTCATTATTTTAGGAGCGGGTTGTGGGTTTATAGGGGAATAGGGTGGGAAGTAATTTAATTATAATTACATTATTAATATTTTTTTTATTAAATAATATTTATTTAATATTTTATATTGTTAATTGTTGATATTAATATATTATTAATTATTTATTAATTGGTTGTTAATTATTATTAAATGATTGGTAATTATGTTAATTGTGTTTTTTAGGAGCGGGTTGTGGGTTGATAGGGGAGTAGGGTGGGAAGTAATATAATTTTAATACATTTATTAATATTTTTAATATAATATTTATTTAATTTTATTTTATAGTGTTGTGTGAATTAATTTATTAATAATTATTTATATTTTGCTTGTTAATTGTTATTAATTAATTATGTTAATTGTGTCAAGTTTTAAGAAATTGGTGGTGGCATTTATAGGGGAATATGGTTGGAGGTAATTTATTTATAATTAATTAATTATTTGTTAATTAATGCTAATTAATTAAAATTTGAATATGTCAATTGTGTAATTATTTTGATGTGTGAGTTGTGGGGTTTCTAGTGGTAAATAGTGGGAAGTAAATTTGTTTAAATTAATTAATGATTTGTTGTTAATTGATATTTATTTATTAATGTAAAATTAGTTATGGAAATTGTGCCAATATTTTTAGGTGTGTTTTTGGTGTTTATTGGGGGTAGAGGGTGAAAAGTAATTTAGTTTAAATTAATTATTCATTACTTGATCATTAATAATAATTTATTAATTGATTGATATTTTTGGGAATTTTTTGTTTTGTTTGGGGATTTAGGTTCTATAGCTGTAACGTTTGGTTAGTACATTCATTTTTACCTTTTTAAATGTGTTTTTTAATTATTAATAATTGTTTTATTGATAATTATTTGTGTTAATTATGGAGGTACACTTTTTTTTAATTTTTGATGTGTGTTGTAAATTGTGTGGTGTTATAGGGTAGGAAAAAAATATTACATTTATGTAATAAATATTTTTTTGATTAAAATTAATTTCTGTTACAAAATATATGTTTGTTAATTTTTTGTTAAATTAAAAAAGTAATCTTTTTATGTAAATTTTAGATTTTTTCTACATTATAATATGTTTCTATGTTCTGTAAATTTTTATATTTTTATATATGTTTTGTTTTTGGCTTATTATATTATATTTTGTATTGAAGTTGATATTTTGTTTGTTTTTAAATTAGAATTTTATTTAGTGTGAATAGTAATTTTTACCCCTCCGCTATCCAACACTTTCCCTACTGCTGCATTCGCAGGAGTGGGAATAGTAATTTATACCCCTACACTGTCCAACACTTTCCCTACTGGTGCACTCACTGGAGTGGGACTAGTACTTTTTACCCCTCCACTATCCAACACTTTCTCTACAGTTGCACTTGTTAGAGTGGGAATAGTAACTTTTACCCCTACGCTATCCAACACTTTCCCTACTGTTGCACTCGCTGGAGTGGGAATAGTAAATTTTACCCCTCCGCTATCCAACACTTTGCCTACTGTTGCACTCAGAGGAGTGGGAATAGTAATTTTATCCCCTCCGCTATCCAACACTTTCCCTACTGTTGCACTTGTTAGAATGGGAATAGTAAATTATTCCCCTCCGCTATCCAACACTTTCCCTACTGTTGCATTCGCTGGAGTGGGAATAGTAATTTTATCCCCTCCACCATACAACACTTTCCCTACTGTTGCACTCCTTGGAATGGGAATAGTAAATTATTCCCCTCCGCTATCCAACACTTTCCCTACTGTTGCATTCGCTGGAGTGGGAGTAGTAATTTTTACCCCTCCGCTATCCAACACTTTCCCTACTGTTGCACTCACTGGAGTGGGAATAGTAATTTTATCCCCTCCGCTATCCAACACTTTCCCTACTGTTGCACTCATTGGAGCGGGAATAGTAAATTATTCCTCTTTGCTATCCAACACTTTCCCTACTGTGGCACTCACTGGAGTGGGAATACTAATTTTTACCCCTCCGCTATCCAACACTTTCCCTACTGTTGCACTCGGAGTGGGAATAGTAATTTTTATCCCTTCGCTATCCAACACTTTCCCTACTGTTGCACTTGCTGGAGTGGGAATAGTAAATTATTCCCCTCTAGTATCCAACACTTTCCCTACTGTTGCACTCACTGGAGTGGGAATAGTAATTTTTACCCCTACGCTATCCAACACTTTCCCTACTGTTGCACTCACTGGAGAGGGAATAGTAATTTTTATCCCTCCGCTATCCAACATTTTCCCTACTGTTGCACTTGCTGGAGTGGGAATAGTAATTTTTTCCCCTCCGCTATCCAACACGTTCCCTACTGTTACACTCATTGGAGTGGGAATAGTAAATTATTCCCCTCTGCTATCCAACACTTTCCCTACTGTTGCCCTCATTGGAGTGGGAATAGTAAATTATTGCTCTCCGCTGTCCAACACTTTCCCTACTGTTGCACTCGCTGGAGTGGGAATTGTAATTTTTTCCCCTACGCTATCCAACACTTTCCTTACTGTTGCACTCAATGTAGTGTAAAATGTAGGTTTAAAAAATATTAAATATTTTAATATTTTAATTTATAATATAATTTTTTTAATATAATTTTTATGTTACAGGTGTATGTATATATATATATTTATTTATAATTTTCAATATATTTGTAACATTTTGTAATTAATTAAAATTATTATTTATTAATTATTTTTAAGTAAATATACATATTACATTTTATATATGTATGTTTAATTTATTTTTAAATTAAATGTATTACTTATAATTGTTAGAATTTACAAATAAATCTAAATATTTTTTTTTAAGGTAAATGTATTATTTAATTTATTTTACATTATTTTTTATACATATAAAAAAATGATATTTTGTACTTCAATATTTTTAACAACAATGGGGCTGATTCCAATTCGGGCCGGAAAACGTACCGACCGACACGCACCCGGAATAAATACCGACCGACACGTACCGGTGCAGCCCGACCCGCAAAGTACGATGAGAAGCGTGCAAAATACGACCGACGCGTACGGAACAGCGCGGAAAACAGCCATCCGGCCGGAAAACCACGTGAAACAAACCGACCGACACGCACCAGGAAGAATCCCGAACGAAACGTACCCGCGAACTCCTACCCGCCAAGTACGATGCAACACGTGGAAAACACGACCGAGTCGCACGGGGCCCAAGCCGCACGACCGACACGCATACAAAACTGCGAGCCGAAGCAACCCAAAACCCCGCGACCGACGCGTACGCAGCACAGAAAACAGCACAAACACAGCGTGAACGAATCTGAGAGGCATGCACGAGACAACTGGAGGGTCCGACTCGGTCAGAAGAACGTCTCCTACATGCACAAAAAGAACCAAGGAAAAAAAAACACAAAAACAGGCCAAACAAGCAATTACAAAGCAAATAAATACTGGGTGGGGAAACAGGGAACAAAGACACACCTACAACTCCACCCATATAAAGGACACAAATCCCTACCATGATCCTTTGCAAATTCAAATTACCTGCCAGCACTCAACACCAACAGACAGCAACCACACACACACTCACAGCTCATCCATCACACAAGCCACACACCAGCAGCACCACAACAAATAGCACCCTCACATACACCCAGCAAAACACACACTCACACACCCTCACTTGCACACCAACACACACATCACACACCAGCACCACCCAACACCATGCCCCCAAAGAAGAATCACAAGTTCCTAGATAGTGAATTGGAAGTCCTGGTAGATGAGATCCTCAGGGTAGAGCCACAGCTGTTTGGTACATTGGTCCAACAGACACCCATGTCGCAGAAAACCAAGATGTGGGAGAGGATTGTCGACAGGATGAATGCACAATCACCATGTTTGCGCACAAAGGTAGACATCCAGAACAGGTGGTATGACGTGCGCAGGAGGGTCACGGAGCTGTTGAAGAAGGACTACATCTTGAGCCAACACACCGGCAGTGGCCCTCCTGCCAAACCAGTATACCTCAGGCCCTGGGAGGAGAAGGTGCGGGCCATCCTACCACCAGTGAGCGTCTATGAACTAGAAAACATCCCAGAGCCTGGTGAGTACACAACAAATGTACACAATATTGTGCCACAATAAACACACATCACTTCCAAGAGGAGAGTCAAACCATGCACCCATAGCAAATACACACCAACCAAAATAGATCATCCCAAAATGTGTATGTCAGCCAGATAAACACAATACATGCCAGCTCATAGTGAAATGTAACTGTGTCATGACATGTACAAACCCAACAACAAATAGAGCTAGGCAGTGGCACAAATCTAACCAACAAACACAGTCAGACATGTAGCCACCACCACAACACCATCTCACAGGGAAGCTCACTGAAAGGAAGGAATAGTGTGTATGCTGGGCAAGTCAGTGTAGCCAATAGCATCATGGGAGTCGTAGTCACAGAAATTGCCCACCCTCACAATGCGCACATCAACACCACCATGAACCATGCCCACATCACAGGGAGTGGAAAACAACTGACAAGATGGCTGACACTGGCTACTGCTGTGGGGAGCACAAGGCCCTGCTGGGAACTGTGCACCAACCAACAGCAGGACACCACTGACTGACATCCTGAAAGACAACTTGCACTCCCTGCAATGGAAGCACGTTCCATGGTGGGATATCTGGCTGGGTGGGAAGGAGGACTCACAGCACTGACCATAGTCACCAGCAGCTCCACCCAAACACCCCCTAAGACAAACTACACACAACTCACCTGGGAGAAAGCATTGCCTCACACACCAATCAAATATCCCACAAAGAACCACAACCCTGGGTCATGCAGTGTGAAGCACAGGGACACACATGGGACTTGTAGCAAAACAAACACCAGGATAACACTGTCAGCCATCTTGTCAGCACAGGCAGACAACCCCACAGGGAAGCAGAGTCAAAAGGAAGGAAGCATGGGCATGCTGGGAAGGGGGGTGGAGGCAAAAGCATGATGGGAGTGGTAGTCACAGCCCAACATCCCCCACCCACATGGCCCAGCAAGAACACACCCAAGCATGCACACCTCACAGGGAGTCAAAAGCCACTTCAAAGATGTCTGACAATGCTGCGCTGTTGTGGGGAGCACAAGGCCCTGCTGGGAACTGGCCAACAACTAACAGCAGGACACCACTGTCAGCCATCTTGCCATTGCTGTCACACCCACACACAGTGAAGTACACTCAAAAGGAAGGAAGTATGGGCATGCTGGGAAGGGGGTGGAGGCAATAGCATGATGGCAGTGGTAGTCACAGCTCAACATCCCCCCACATGGCCCAGCAAGCTCACACTGAAGCATGCACACCTCACAGAGAGTGGAAAGCCCCATCAAAGATGTCTGACACTGGTGCTCTGTTGTGGGGAGCACAAGGCCATGCTGGGAACTGGCCAACAACCAACAGCAGGACACCACTGTCAGCCATCTTGCCATTGCTGTCACACCCACACACAGTGAAGTACACTCAAAAGGAAGGAAGTATGGGCATGCTGGGAAGGGGGTGGAGGCAATAGCATGATGGGGGTGGTAGTCACAGATATTGCTCACCCTCACAATGCGCACATCAACACCACCATGAACCATGCCCACATCACAGGGAGTGGAAAACAACTGACAAGATGGCTGACACTGGCTACTGCTGTGGGGAGCACAAGGCCCTGCTGGGAACTGTGCACCAACCAACAGCAGGACACCACTGACTGACATCCTGAAAGACAACTTGCACTCCCTGCAATGGAAACACGTTCCATGGTGGGATACCTGGCTGGGTGGGAAGGAGTACTCACAGCACTGACCATAGTCACCAGCAGCTCCACCCAAACACCCCCCTAACACAAACTACACACAACTCACCTGGGAGAATGCATTGCCTCACACTCCAATCAAATATCCCACAAAGAACCACAACCCTGGGTCATGCTGTGTGAAGCACAGGGACACACATGGGACTTGTAGCAAAACAAACCCCAGGATAACACTGTCAGCCATCTTGTCAGCACAGGCACACAACCCCACAGGGAAGCAGAGTCAAAAGGAAGGAAGCATGGGCATGCTGGGAAGGGTGGTGGAGGCAAAAGCATGATGGGAGTGGTAGTCACAGCCCAACATCCCCCACCCACATGGCCCAGCAAGAACACACCCAAGCATGCACACCTCACAGGGAGTCAAAAGCCACTTCAAAGATGTCTGACAATGCTGCGCTGTTGTGGGGAGCACAAGGCCATGCTGGGAACTGGCCAACAACCAACAGCAGGACACCACTGTCAGCCATCTTGCCATTGCTGTCACACCCACACACAGTGAAGTACACTCAAAAGGAAGGAAGTATGGGCATGCTGGCAAGGGGCGTGGAGGCAATAGCATGATGGGAGTGGTAGTCACAGATATTGCTCACCCTCACAATGCGCACATCAACACCACCATGAACCATGCCCATATCACAGGGAGTGGAAAACAACTGACAAGATGGCTGACACTGGCTACTGCTGTGGGGAGCACAAGGCCCTGCTGGGAACTGTGCACCAATCAACAGCAGGACACCACTGACTGACATCCTGAAAGACAACTTGCACTCCCTGCAATGGAAACACGTTCCATGGTGGGATACCTGGCTGGGTGGGAAGGAGGACTCACAGCACTGACCATAGTCACCAGCAGCTCCACCCAAACACCCCCTAACACAAACTACACACAACTCACCTGGGAGAATGCATTGCCTCACACTCCAATCAAATATCCCACAAAGAACCACAACCCTGGGTCATGCTGTGTGAAGCACAGGGACACACATGGGACTTGTAGCAAAACAAACCCCAGGATAACACTGTCAGCCATCTTGTCAGCACAGGCACACAACCCCACAGGGAAGCAGAGTCAAAAGGAAGGAAGCATGGGCATGCTGGGAACGGTGGTGGAGGCAAAAGCATGATGGGAGTGGTAGTCACAGCCCAACATCCCCCACCCACATGGCCCAGCAAGAACACACCCAAGCATGCACACCTCACAGGGAGTCAAAAGCCACTTCAAAGATGTCTGACAATGCTGCGCTGTTGTGGGGAGCACAAGGCCATGCTGGGAACTGGCCAACAACCAACAGCAGGACACCACTGTCAGCCATCTTGCCATTGCTGTCACACCCACACACAGTGAAGTACACTCAAAGGAAGGAAGCATGGGCATGCTGGGAAGGGGGTGGAGGCAATAGCATGATGGGAGTGGTAGTCACAGATATTGCTCACCCTCACAATGCGCACATCAACACCACCATGAACCATGCCCACATCACAGGGAGTGGAAAACAACTGACAAGATGGCTGACACTGGGCACTGCTGTGGGGAGCACAGGGCCCTGCTGGGAACTGGGCACCACCAACAGCAGGACACCACTCACTGACATCCTGAGAGTCAACCTGAACCCACTGCAAGTGTGGCATGCTTCATGGTGGGATAACTGGGCTGGGGGAGAAGGAGGTCCGGATGTCAACCAAATACAACCCATGCAGACCATGTACACACCCCAACATTCAAATTGAAATGCACAAAGTATGCAGGACAATGTGCTACACCAATATCAACCTCTGACTGTGACAACTCAGGGCAATGCAATGTACAGGGCCGCATCCAGAGGTACAGTCACAACTGTCAGATGTGTCAACCATTGATGCCTGCAGAAACATAACATACATTGTGTGTGTCTCCCAAAAACAGGTGATGATGGGGACACAGCAGCAGACGCTGAGGAGTCCCTGTCTCAGGATCCAGGGGAAACGGAGCTCACTGGTGTGGAACAGCCTCTGACCTCCTCGGATGACGAAGACCTACCTGGCACCTCCGGAGCGAGTCAACATGCAGCACCAGCAGGACCACCAGCTGCACCCCCTGCACCCACCCCTCCAACGACTGACAACACACAAGCCACCCCTGCCGACACGGACAGACCAAGGACCACCACCACCAACAGCACACAGACCCCTGCCCAACGTGGGGCTATGGACACCAACACCACCAACAACCCCCAAGGGGGCCCAGGGTCACCTGTGCGTGCCACCTCAGGTACTGCACGTGTCACCAGGTGTGGTGGGAGGGGTGGGAGACATAGGTCGCTGCTCGCAGAGGGGTCTGGGCTGCATGATGACCCACAACTGGCACGCATACCCGATGCGTACCAGTCCAACACCGGAGAGTTCAGCCAGGTAGTGGGGCTCCTCAGGGACATTAAACAGCAGCACGCTGCCCATCATGCCCGCTTGGACTCACACATGTCCCGCGTGGAGTCCAAGTGGGACACACTGCAAGAGATGACGGCGGTGCATAGGGACATATTACAATGCCTCCGCCAGATGAGCAGCAACCAGTCAACACCTCCCTGTGTGCCCACAACATCTGCTGCTGAAACAACTGCAACTGCCACAAGAAGGCAGGATGACTCTGGCGGAGAGTCCCCTGCACCGCAGCAGCCTGCACTTGAGGGTACCCCCCCAAAGAAGAGGGGTCGTCCGAGGAGGGGCAACTGAGAGGCCGATGGCCATGTGCAACCCCAGGAAGCCAACACCTGTTCTGGATAATCACCTTTGTGCGCAAACTGTTCACCCTGTTGACTGCAACACAACCCCCCACATGACATGGGGAGTAAAAGTTGGACCAATGTCTCAGATGACTGTGGACTTGATACAGGACATTCCTGCTACCAGGACTTCCAATTCATCTAGGAACTTAGGATTGCAATCAAAATGTACAGCACTCACCATCCTGTGCACTATTCGCACACATGTATGACAATAAACACACTAATACACCATACCTGCCTCTGTCGTGATTCCAACGTGGTTACTGTCATGGAGATGATGACCAGCGAAATTACACTGTGCATGCTAACTGCTACAGTAAGTACAACACAGGCATGTGAGTCATGGCAACGTGACACATATGAGGGAGACTCACCACCATGGCTACACAACAAATACACACCTAGGCCATCTGACTCATTGCCTACACTGATGTTGCCAGGAAATACGGTGCAATGCACAGACACAACACCTATTCCCAGTCTTAGTCAACTAGCCCACTGGTGCAGTAAGCAAATGTCAGTCAAATGTGTGACCACAGACAACGCACATCACAAAGGGAAGCACAGGTTTTTTACACATTTGCAACATGTTGTAACCACTACAGATGCAAGGTAATCCCACCTGGCAGCGGGCACACAGTCAACAAGTGTAGAAGGAAGGAAGTCCATGGGTGTGGCGCACATCACCTGTAGGGACACGACAGCTACCACCCTGGAAGTCGAATCACGGTGTCGGGGATCACAGTTGACCAAACCACTCTGAAAGTACCCTGTGAAGGACAGAAATGACACACAGTCAAAAGCACAAGGCCCTGCTGGGAACTTGCCAACAACCAACAGCAGGACACCACTGTCAGCCATCTTGCCATTGCTGTCACACCCACACACAGTGAAGTACACTCAAAAGGAAGGAAGTATGGGCATGCTGGGAAGGGGGGTGGAGGCAATAGCATGATGGCAGTGGCAGTCACAGCTCAACATCCCCCCCCCACATGGCCCAGCAAGCTCACACTGAAGCATGCACACCTCACAGAGAGTGGAAAGCCCCATCAAAGATGTCTGACACTGGTGCTCTGTTGTGGGGAGCACAAGGCCATGCTGGGAACTGGCCAACAACCAACAGCAGGACACCACTGTCAGCCATCTTGCCATTGCTGTCACACCCACACACAGTGAAGTACACTCAAAAGGGATTGGCCGTTAGGCAAAAGATGGCCGCTGACTGAGTTCACGGAAGGCAGCACTGACCTTCATCTCCCTCTCCGAGACTCCGTGGGAATGGCTGAATGGAAACGATATGCCTGACCGGGTTTTTTGCTAGCCCTGCCCAGACCTCGCTGATATCGTTTGCTGGCTCCGAGGGAAACTCGGGTGGTTCGGTCTCCCAACCTGCACTTGGATACTGTTTGAAACATCAGGATAGCCCTCATTGTCTTTTGGGTGGCTTTTTCAGCGGTGTGCTGCTTTCTTGGTTTTCGCTTATTCTATGCAAGCTCACTGTTCCTTTCAAGCAGTGGTGGTGTCGAAATATGGCTCTGAAGACAACTAAAGTGCTTAAAGGGCAGAATTTCGTGAAGGACATTGCTAAAGATGTCGCGAGTGAAGCCAGAGGCATTAAGGATACCAAAGTGAAATTGAAAGACGCCGCCAAGGAAAGGGGAGAGAGGAGAGAGCAACCAGGGGCGTCCGACTCTGGGGGCAATCTCGGCCAGATACGGCGTGGAGGTTTGAAAAAGAAAGGTGAGGCGTCCAGAGTGCTCGAAACTGGTGTGGCCGGTGGGACGAGACTGCGCTTGGCTACGCCTGGGGAAAGCTCAATGCGTCAACCTTCGGTATTAGAAGCATTTGGGGGGGTAAGCGCTACCTTAGTGGAATCTTCAGCGAATACCACGGGCATATCTGCTGACCTTTCGGCTCTAACACTGTGTCCTGGAAATGAAGTTTCCCTTCAGACGATGGATGTAAACACCCGCATTCAGGAGACGGGCTTCCCTACTGCCGACCCGATGCATTCTGGGATATGTAGTTTCCGCTCCGAATTTCTGCCTCAGAACGGGGAAAATACTGTGGTGGATCTGGATATGAGTAGTATAAGGCAATCGGAGGGAAAAGAACCTAATGGCCAACTTGATGTTTTGGAGATGGATGGGGGAGCTATGTGTCGGTGTCTGGCATTGCACCCAGTCACATCAGCAGTTTGGTTGAGGGTGAGGATGGAACTGTCGATCCTGGTGACTTGGGTGACAGCCCAGAAACAGTGTTGGTGAATGCAAACAACGGTGTAACAGCAATGGATCCTCAGTTACTACCAGGCCATATGATAATAACCACACAAGCTCATCTGGATATGGGAACTGCTGAGAGTTATGCCGGTAACCTGAGTAGTATCCCTTGTGAGCAGGGGGATCAAGGAACTATTTCGACTTGGGCAAGTGCTCCTGTGCTCTCCCCTGAAGGAGATAAGTTTTTTTCATTAAATGATGATTCGGATACATCTCAGATTAGTGAGCAGGAAACATCGCAAGATAGTGCTTCAGGAGAAGAATCCCCAGCCACACAGAAGAGGCATCATAACCATTCTGCGACTTCTAGACGACGAGCTAGGACAAAAGATAGATCTGCGGACTCAGCCAGTAGGCGTCTGGAATGGGATTATTCTGCTTCTACATTGACTACCTGCTCGAGTAATACCCCCGAAGCAGTGGGTACAGGCGGAGCTAATAATCTAGATAGTATTCCTCCTATACCAACAATGGAGTTACTTTATTCGACGCTGAAACAAATGCAGGGGGAGGCTAGGCAAGAGAGTAAGAGGTCACAACTTGCCACCATGAAGCTTCAGGGGGCGATTAGAAAAACAAATAAACTATGCTCTGATATGGCTGATCGAATAACCCATGTAGAAGACCGAACAGCTGCGGTTGAGGAAGAGGTTGAGAAATTGCAGGTTTTTAAAGCTGCACAGGAGAAACAATCACGAGACATAGACTGGAAACTTGAAGACTTCGAGAACCGCCAGCGTCGCAATAACGTTCGCCTCCTTGGCTTGGAGGAAAAAGTGGAGGGTGAGGACATCCTGGCTTTTACAGTGAAGCTTCTGAAAGGAGCTTTTCCAGATCTAGCTCAATGGAACTGGGAGCTAGAAGTTCAACGAGCTCATCGCTTTCCAATGTTTAAAAGAATGCAGCTAAAAAATCAAGGGGAGCGACCTAGGGCTATCCTGATTTTTGTTGGTAATTTCCTGTTAAGGCAGGCAATTATAGATCGAGCCAGACCCGATTCAAAAAGAACCTTTGAGGGACATTCCTTCTTCGCTCGCCCGGATTTTTGCCACACGACGGTCGAGCGGAGATGGAGGTTACGCCAGATGATCACCCCTTTCCAGGTTGCGGGCTGTGAAGCCTTTTTGCTTTTCCCTGCACGGCTTAAAGTTATCCACAGAGGGCGGGTTAGGATGTTTTTTTCGGAGATAAAGGCTCAAAACTTTCTTACGGAAGTGACTGAAGCACAAGGGGGGAAGCTGGCGGATAAGGCAACAGAAAGGGGTGCCATAGGGAAGGACTGATACTTACTGTAAACTGGTAAACCGGGATAAGGCCAGTTCATTGAAGTCCCATTTGTTATTGTTGCAACAGGAGGCTATGGATATTGATATGGTCATTGTGGTGGCATATCTTTGGGTTTTTTTTCCCTTTTTTCTCTTCCTTTTTTAATTTGGGTAGAAAGGGCTTGGGACTATATTTGGAATAACATAAGGATCTGTTTATCTGGGGTTAGGCACGGTATGTTTTTTTGGGGTTTCTTTGGGGGAGGGGGTGGGTGCTGTCGGAGAGGGAGTCTCAGCGGTCATACCTAGGTCATGCCTGACCTAATTGCCTGTATGGGAGGTAGGGGGGTGGGGGTGGCGGGTGGCTGTGGGGGTGCTTGGGGTGTGGTTAGGCAAGCGTTCAGCACAGCAGGAGATACTTCAAGGTGCAAGGTTTGGGGAGGAAAAGTATAGTTGGATCCAAGTTGGCTCTAGCTGGTTATCTAACATGAATCGATTGACAAGTTTGCATGAAAATATGAAATATGAGAAATTTATTTTAGGTAGGGTTAACTGTAGGGAATTCAGGAATCTTAAAACATGAGTTTGCGGATTGTGACAGTAAATATTTGTGGGCTTAATGACCAGGCCAAAAGAAATAAGGCAGCAATTTGGCTGAAATCCGTATGTGCGGATTTCTTGTGTGTTCAAGAGACACATATAGAGGGCTGCAGAGCGCGTATATTGGAACAACTTGGCTTTAAATTATTGGTATATACTACACAGGGCTCGCGAACCCGGGGGGTGGCAATCCTCACCCGGAGGAATGATGTGAAGGTACTCAGAAAATCAGCTGATCAATGGGGTCGGTGGGTGCTGATTGAATGTCTGTTGAATAATTTTAAATTCACACTTTGTTCGGTATACGGCTCAACATGTGATGATCCAGAGCTGTTAGAAAATTTAGATTCTGGCTTGGCAATCTGGCCTGCTCCTATAATTATTAGTGGGGATTTTAACATTAATGGCCTGGGGGTACGATGGGGCGACCCAGGTAGTAAGTACCTAGGGAGAAAAAGGAAGGTGGGTGTTGCCCTATCTAATTTAGTTTATAACAATGGTTTAGTAGATGCATGGGCGTACCTAAAACCTTTGGAAGCAGGTAGTACCTTTTTTTCTTCCCCACATAAGGCTGTTTCCCGTCTGGATTATTTTTTTGTGCCCAGGCAAGGGATCACTAATTTTGGGATCGAGAGGTACCCTCGTATTATTTCAGATCACAACCCATTAGTTTTGACTGTCAACTTTTCGATGATGGAAAAAAAGAATGTTGGATGGACCTTCGAACGGAGGTTATTATATGACCCTGATTATATTACATATATGAAGGGCTGGATTAAGGAATTTTGGGATTTTAACCGGGGAGCACTAGGGTTGGAATTGTCTGGGATGCTTTTAAGGCGGGGGTGAGAGGGGAGACAATAAGCTATAGCTTGCGTCGACAAAAAAAGGAGCGATTAAGGGAATTGGAAGTAAGGCAGGATCTAAGTAAGCTTGAGGAAGCCTTAGTAACGGCTATAAATAGGGGGGAAGTGCTAGATGGAATATTATTACAGTTGGCTATAAAAAAGGCTGCGGCAGGGGACCACTTTGCTAAAAGAGCAGCTGAGATCTACATGTCTAAAAAAGAGCACTGCTATGAATTTAATGAGCGGGTGGGACACACCTTGGCCGTAAGAACTAGGCAAAAAGTGTCTGCTGGTCAGATTTCTGAAATTTATGATGCCGGGAGGAGGATTGTTACTGATGCAGCGGGGATTCGGGAGACTTTCAGGCTTTTTTATCATCAGCTATACTCTTGTGGTTTACCGGTGGCATCTGGGATATTTCTGAGTACTTAGATAAAGTATCTATTCAGAAGGTAGATCCCATAGACAGGGAGGAACTGGAGAGCGGATTCTCTCAAGATGAAATAATGGGTGCCCTGCAAGATTTGCCTTCTGGAAAAGCCGTCGGCCCTGATCAGATTCCGCTGGAGTTTTATAAGATTTTTAAAGATGTTATTGGATCGGATTTAATAGAGGTCATGTTACTTGCACAGAAGGGGGGCCGGCTCCTGAATCGTGGGCAGGGGCAGATGTTGTTGTGTTTTTGAAAAAGACAAACCAGCCAGGGAGCCGGGTTCATATCGGCCAATCACATTACTGAATAGTGATGTTAAAATATTTTCCAAAATTTTGGCCACGCGATTAAATGGCATTTTAAAAAAACTATTCACCCCTGTCAGCACGGGTTTATTATGGGTCGTGGAACAACGCAACACATACGGCGGGTGATTACGCTTTTGACGCAATGGAGATCTCAGGAGACCCTATGGCCGTATTGTTATTAGATGCTGAAAAGGCATTTGATAGGGTCTCCTGGGTTTTTCTCTGGGAGGCTATGAGATGGTTTGGGCTGGGGGAGGGGTTTATTAAATCTGTTCAAGTGTTATATAGGGCCCCCTCAGCTCGAATAAAGGTTAATGGCAATTATACTTCCTCTTTTAACATACAGAGGGGGACGCGGCAGGGCTGTCCATCATCCCCTCTGTTATTTGCTATTTATATGGACCCCCTAATACGATTATTGATGGTTAATAAAGGAATCTGTCCAGTTGTTAGTCAGGGGATTGAAACTAAAGTCCTCGCCTATGCCGATGATGTGGCCATAGTCACTAGAGCCACACTCGGCATTGAAAGCGGTTGAGTCACTAGCATTAGAGTTTGGTATATTTACTGGGTATGCACTTAATAGATCTAAGACCCAAGTAATAAAGAATCGGTTGGTTAATTTTGTAGATTCCCGTGCCACAGATTCGGCGCTATACCTTGGTATACGGGTTACGTCAGACCTAGGAACGCTAGTGGCTAAAAATATTGAACCAGTAATTAGGAAGGCGAGGTTGGATTTAGATAGATTGAATAATCTCCATCTCTCTCTCGTGGGACGCTGTAACATCATTAAGATGATTTTTTTACCAAAAATGTTATATCTATTTAGGGCAATCCCACTGGAATTTCAAAAATCTTGGTTTATTATTTTAGAAGGTTTAGTTAATCGATTTATTTGGGCACACGGCAAAACTAGGCGGGCACTCCGGTTTATGTCTTTATCACGGGAAAAGGGGGGGTTTTCGGTCCCTGATTTTAGAAGTTACTACTGGGCTGCTGTCTTGCAATATACGGGGATATTGGTAGGGGTATGTCCTGTGGACACTGAAGGGGAAAATGAGCTCCCGGATGTCTATAAATTGCTACTGGGCGGAAACGCTGAGAGATGTTTTTTAAATTCTCAGAGCCCAGTTATTACAAAAGAACCAAATTTAAGACGTTGATGGCTGTTTTTAAGATCTGGAGTGCGTTAAAAAGAAGATTGGTTTGGGGAGACTCAACCACTATACAGTGTTATACAAAAACCCCACATTCCCTGGAATTTTCTCCGATGAGACTATGGCAGGATGGGATGCTAAGGGTGTTCGGAAGGCTGGGGACCTAATTGGGATAGAAGGGTTTCGCCAATTCAACGATATACAGATGGAGTTTGGGTTGGAGAAAGGTAATTTCTTCAAGTATTTTCAATTGCGCAGTTTTTTTAGTAAAAAAACTGGGGGGGATAGTGAGTTTGATAGTAATGTAATTATTGATATTATGCAAGGTAGGAATAAGGGGGCTATCAAGTTGATATATGCAGAATTGATAAGTTTAAAACAAGATGATTTAACTAAACACGAGGTTAAATGGGCTGAGCGTGTGGGGGCTGCTCCCGGAGCACTTTCGAGATCATTAGAGTTGGGTCAGCTGGTTTTATGTTCAGCTGGGCTCCAGGCACAACATTTTAGAACTATTTTTCTCTATACTATACACCGGCTAGAATAGCACAGTGGGGCGGGTTATCAGGGATTATATGTCCTAGGCCTGCGGGGGTGGATGCTGATTTGGTGCATATGTTTGCATCCTGCCCTTGTCTACAGGGGCTGTTGGATTCAATTATGGAATACTTAGATTGCTCACTTGGGGTTAAAATTAAATTAACCCCTGAACTAATCTTGCTAGGAATAAGTAGTACGACCAAAAATGAGTTCGCTTATCGATTTCTTTTTGTTGCTATGGCGGTATTGAGGATTAAAATTGCCTCGGCTTGGTTAGATCCTTTCCCCCTACTTTCCAGCAATGGCTTGCTCGTTTACTTTCTCTATATACAATGGAGAGAGCAATTTACGAAAGAAAGGGAAAAAGTCGAAGCTGCTGGGACAGCGCATCTGGGCTCCTCTAATAAAATGGAAGGAAAAGAATAATTAAAGCCAACTAGGGGGCAAATTTAATGTGATGTTGGTATAAATTGGTCAAAGTAAATCTCTCTATGAAATATATTTCTGTTAATGGGTTAGATTAGAGTCTTTGTAATCGAATTGATGATTTTTTTCTTTTTCATTATGTTATTTTAATTATTTGTCCGTTTATGTGATTTATTTCCTTCCTTCAAATCTTGCATCTTCTTTTGATTTTCTTTTTGATTGATATGTATTTGTGCTGATACCCTTGCAAGAAAATGTGGAAAAAAAAATTTAATAAAGAAATTAAAAAAAAAAAAAAGAAGTACACTCAAAAGGAAGGAAGTATGGGCATGCTGGGAAGTGGTAGTCACAGATATTGCTCACCCTCACAATGCGCACATCAACACCACCATGAACCATGCCCACATCACAGGGAGTGGAAAACAACTGACAAGATGGCTGACACTGGCTACTGCTGTGGGGAGCACAAGGCCCTGCTGGGAACTGTGCACCAACCAACAGCAGGACACCAATGACTGACATCCTGAAAGACAACTTGCACTCCCTGCAATGGAAACACGTTCCATGGTGGGATACCTGGCTTGGTGGGAAGGAGGACTCACAACACTGACCATAGTCACCAGCAGCTCCACCCAAACACCCCCCTAACACAAACTACACACAACTCACCTGGGAGAATGCATTGCCTCACACTCCAATCAAATATCCCACAAAGAACCACAACCCTGGGTCATGCTGTGTGAAGCACAGGGACACACATGGGACTTGTAGCAAAACAAACCCCAGGATAACACTGTCAGCCATCTTGTCAGCACAGGCACACAACCCCACAGGGAAGCAGAGTCAAAAGGAAGGAAGCATGGGCATGCTGGGAAGGGTGGTGGAGGCAAAAGCATGATGGGAGTGGTAGTCACAGCCCAACATCCCCCACCCACATGGCCCAGCAAGAACACACCCAAGCATGCACACCTCACAGGGAGTCAAAAGCCACTTCAAAGATGTCTGACAATGCTGCGCTGTTGTGGGGAGCACAAGGCCCTGCTGGGAACTGGCCAACAACCAACAGCAGGACACCACTGTCAGCCATCTTGCCATTGCTGTCACACCCACACACAGTGAATTACACTCAAAAGGAAGGAAGTATGGGCATGCTGGGAAGGGGGTGGAGGCAATAGCATGATGGCAGTGGTAGTCACAGCTCAACATCCCCCCACATGGCCCAGCAAGCTCACACTGAAGCATGCACACCTCACAGAGAGTGGAAAGCCCCATCAAAGATGTCTGACACTGGTGCTCTGTTGTGGGGAGCACAAGGCCATGCTGGGAACTGGCCAACAACCAACAGCAGGACACCACTGTCAGCCATCTTGCCATTGCTGTCACACCCACACACAGTGAAGTACACTCAAAAGGAAGGAAGTATGGGCATGCTGGGAAGGGGGTGGAGGCAATAGCATGATGGGAGTGGTAGTCACAGATATTGCTCACCCTCACAATGCGCACATCAACACCACCATGAACCATGCCCACATCACAGGGAGTGGAAAACAACTGACAAGATGGCTGACACTGGCTACTGCTGTGGGGAGCACAAGGCCCTGCTGGGAACTGTGCACCAACCAACAGCAGGACACCACTGACTGACATCCTGAAAGACAACTTGCACTCCCTGCAATGGAAACACGTTCCATGGTGGGATACCTGGCTGGGTGGGAAGGAGGACTCACAGCACTGACCATAGTCACCAGCAGCTCCACCCAAACACCCCCTAACACAAACTACACACAACTCACCTTGGAGAATGCATTGCCTCACACTCCAATCAAATATCCCACAAAGAACCACAACCCTGGGTCATGCTGTGTGAAGCACAGGGACACACATGGGACTTGTAGCAAAACAAACCCCAGGATAACACTGTCAGCCATCTTGTCAGCACAGGCACACAACCCCACAGGGAAGCAGAGTCAAAAGGAAGGAAGCATGGGCATGCTGAGAAGGGTGGTGGAGGCAAAAGCATGATGGGAGTGGTAGTCACAGCCCGACATCTCCCACCCACATGGCCCAGCAAGAACACACCCAAGCATGCACACCTCACAGGGAGTCAAAAGCCACTTCAAAGATGTCTGACAATGCTGCGCTGTTGTGGGGAGCACAAGGCCATGCTGGGAACTGGCCAACAACCAACAGCAGGACACCACTGTCAGCCATCTTGCCATTGCTGTCACACCCACACACAGTGAAGTACACTCAAAAGGAAGGAAGCATGGGCATGCTGGGAAGGGGGGTGGAGGCAATAGCATGATGGGAGTGGTAGTCACAGATATTGCTCACCCTCACAATGCGCACATCAACACCACCATGAACCATGCCCACATCACAGGGAGTGGAAAACAACTGACAAGATGGCTGACACTGGGCACTGCTGTGGGGAGCACAGGGCCCTGCTGGGAACTGGGCACCACCAACAGCAGGACACCACTCACTGACATCCTGAGAGTCAACCTGAACCCACTGCAAGTGTGGCATGCTTCATGGTGGGATAACTGGGCTGGGGGGAGAAGGAGGTCCGGATGTCAACCAAATACAGCCCATGCAGACCATGTACACACCCCAACATTCAAATTGAAATGCACAAAGTATGCAGGACAATGTGCTACACCAATATCAACTTCTGACTGTGACAACTCAGGGCAATGCAATGTACAGGGCCGCATCCAGAGGTACAGTCACAACTGTCAGATGTGTCAACCATTGATGCCTGCAGAAACATAACATACATTGTGTGTATCTCCCAAAAACAGGTGATGATGGGGACACAGCAGCAGACGCTGAGGAGTCCCTGTCCCAGGATCCAGGGGAAACGGAGCTCACTGGTGTGGAACAGCCTCTGACCTCCTCGGATGACGAAGACCTACCTGGCACCTCCGGAGCGAGTCAACATGCAGCACCAGCAGGACCACCAGCTGCACCCCCTGCACCCACCCCTCCAACGACTGACAACACACAAGCCACCCCTGCCGACACGGACAGACCAAGGACCACCACCACCAACAACACACAGACCCCTGCCCAACGTGGGGCTATGGACACCAACACCACCAACAGCCCCCAAGGGGGCCCAGGGTCACCTGTGTGTGCCACCTCAGGTACTGCACGTGTCTCCAGGAGTGGTGGGAGGGGTGGGAGACATAGGTCGCTGCTCGCAGAGGGGTCTGGACTGCATGATGACCCACAACTGGCACGCATAGCCGATGCGTACCAGTCCAGCACCGGAGAGTTCAGCCAGGTAGTGGGGCTCCTCAGGGACATTAAACAGCAGCACGCTGCCCATCATGCCCGCTTGGACTCACACATGTCCCGCATGGAGTCCAAGTGGGACACACTGCAAGAGATGACGGCGGTGCATAGGGACATATTACAATGCCTCCGCCAGATGAGCAGCAACCAGTCAACACCTCCCTGTGTGCCCACAACATCTGCTGCTGAAACAACTGCAACTGCCACAGGGAGGCAGGATGACTCTGGCGGAGAGTCCCCTGCACCGCAGCAGCCTGCACTTGAGGGTCCCCCCAAAGAAGAGGGGTTGTCCGAGGAGGGGCAACTGAGAGGCCGATGGCCATGTGCAACCCCCAGGAAGCCAACACCTGTTCTGGATAATCACCTTTGTGCGCAAACTGTTCACCCTGTTGACTGCAACACAACCCCCACATGACATGGGGAGTAAAAGTTGGACCAATGTCTCAGATGACTGTGGACTTGATACAGGACATTTCTGCTACCAGGACTTCCAATTCATCTAGGAACTTAGGATTGCAATCAAAATGTACAGCACTCACCATCCTGTGCACTATTCGCACACATGTATGACAATAAACACACTAATACACCATACCTGCCTCTGTCGTGATTCCAACGTGGTTACTGTCATGGAGATGATGACCAGCGAAATTACACTGTGCATGCTAACTGCTACAGCAAGTACAACACAGGCATGTGAGTCATGGCAACGTGACACATATGAGGGAGACTCACCACCACAGCTACACAACAAATACACACCTAGGCCATCTGACTCATTGCTAACACTGATGTTGCCAGGAAATATGGTGCAATGCACAGACACAACACCTATTCCCAGTCTTAGTCAACTAGCCCACTGGTGCAGTAAGCAAATGTCAGTCAAATGTGTGACCACAGACAACGCACATCACAAAGTGAAGCACAGGTTTATTACACATTTGCAACATGTTGTAACCACTACAGATGCAAGGTAATCCCACCTGGCAGCGGGCACACAGTCAACAAGTGTAGAAGGAAGGAAGTCCATGGGTGTGGCGCACATCACCTGTAGGGACACGACAGCTACCACCCTGGAAGTCGAATCACGGTGTCGGGGATCACAGTTGACCAAACCACTCTGAAAGTACCCTGTGAAGGACAGAAATGACACACAGTCAAAAGCACAAGGCCCTGCTGGGAACTGGCCAACAACCAACAGCAGGACACCACTGTCAGCCATCTTGCCATTGCTGTCACACCCACACACAGTGAAGTACACTTAAAAGGAAGGAAGTATGGGCATGCTGGGAAGGGGGGTGGAGGCAATAGCATGATGGCAGTGGTAGTCACAGCTCAACATCCCCCCCCACATGGCCCAGCAAGCTCACACTGAAGCATGCACACCTCACAGAGAGTGGAAAGCCCCATCAAAGATGTCTGACACTGGTGCTCTGTTGTGGGGAGCACAAGGCCATGCTGGGAACTGGCCAACAACCAACAGCAGGACACCACTGTCAGCCATCTTGCCATTGCTGTCACACCCACACACAGTGAAGTACACTCAAAAGGAAGGAAGTATGGGCATGCTGGGAAGTGGTAGTCACAGATATTGCTCACCCTCACAATGCGCACATAAACACCACCATGAACCATGCCCACATCACAGGGAGTGGAAAACAACTGACAAGATGGCTGACACTGGCTACTGCTGTGGGGAGCACAAGGCCCTGCTGGGAACTGTGCACCAACCAACAGCAGGACACCACTGACTGACATCCTGAAAGACAACTTGCACTCCCTGCAATGGAAACACGTTCCATGGTGGGATACCTGGCTGGGTGGATAGGAGGACTCACAGCACTGACCATAGTCACCAGCAGCTCCACCCAAACACCCCCCTAACACAAACTACACACAACTCACCTGGGAGAATGCATTGCCTCACACTCCAATCAAATATCCCACAAAGAACCACAACCCTGGGTCATGCTGTGTGAAGCACAGGGACACACATGGGACTTGTAGCAAAACAAACCCCAGGATAACACTGTCAGCCATCTTGTCAGCACAGGCACACAACCCCACAGGGAAGCAGAGTCAAAAGGAAGGAAGCATGGGCATGCTGGGAAGGGTGGTGGAGGCAAAAGCATGATGGGAGTGGTAGTCACAACCCAACATCCCCCACCCACATGGCCCAGCAAGAACACACCCAAGCATGCACACCTCACAGGGAGTCAAAAGCCACTTCAAAGATGTCTGACAATGCTGCACTGTTGTGGGGAGCACAAGGCCATGCTGGGAACTGGCCAACAACCAACATCAGGACACCACTGTCAGCCATCTTGCCATTGCTGTCACACCCACACACAGTGAAGTACACTCAAAAGGAAGGAAGTATGGGCATGCTGGGAAGGGGGTGGAGGCAATAGCATGATGGGAGTGGTAGTCACAGATATTGCTCACCCTCACAATGCGCACATCAACACCACCATGAACCATGCCCACATCACAGGGAGTGGAAAACAACTGACAAGATGGCTGACACTGGCTACTGCTGTGGGGAGCACAAGGCCCTGCTGGGAACTGTGCACCAACCAACAGCAGGACACCACTGACTGACATCCTGAAAGACAACTTGCACTCCCTGCAATGGAAACACGTTCCATGGTGGGATACCTGGCTGGGTGGGAAGGAGGACTCACAGCACTGACCATAGTCACCAGCAGCTCCACCCAAACACCCCCTAACACAAACTACACACAACTCACCTGGGAGAATGCATTGCCTCACACTCCAATCAAATATCCCACAAAGAACCACAATCCTGGGTCATGCTGTGTGAAGCACAGGGACACACATGGGACTTGTAGCAAAACAAACCCCAGGATAACACTGTCAGCCATCTTGTCAGCACAGGCACACAACCCCACAGGGAAGCAGAGTCAAAAGGAAGGAAGCATGGGCATGCTGGGAAGGGTGGTGGAGGCAAAAGCATGATGGGAGTGGTAGTCACAGCCCAACATCCCCCACCCACATGGCCCAGCAAGAACACACCCAAGCATGCACACCTCACAGGGAGTCAAAAGCCACTTCAAAGATGTCTGACAATGCTGCGCTGTTGTGGGGAGCACAAGGCCATGCTGGGAACTGGCCAACAACCAACAGCAGGACACCACTGTCAGCCATCTTGCCATTGCTGTCACACCCACACACAGTGAAGTACACTCAAAAGGAAGGAAGCATGGGCATGCTGGGAAGGGGGGTGGAGGCAATAGCATGATGGGAGTGGTAGTCATAGATATTGCTCACCCTCACAATGCGCACATCAACACCACCATGAACCATGCCCACATCACAGGGAGTGGAAAACAACTGACAAGATGGCTGACACTGGGCACTGCTGTGGGGAGCACAGGGCCCTGCTGGGAACTGGGCACCACCAACAGCAGGACACCACTCACTGACATCCTGAGAGTCAACCTGAACCCACTGCAAGTGTGGCATGCTTCATGGTGGGATAACTGGGCTGGGGGGAGAAGGAGGTCCGGATGTCAACCAAATACAACCCATGCACACCATGTACACACCCCAACATTCAAATTGAAATGCACAAAGTATGCAGGACAATGTGCTACACCAATATCAACCTCTGACTGTGACAACTCAGGGCAATGCAATGTACAGGGCCGCATCCAGAGGTACAGTCACAACTGTCAGATGTGTCAACCATTGATGCCTGCAGAAACATAACATACATTGTGCGTGTCTCCCAAAAACAGGTGATGATGGGGACACAGCAGCAGACGCTGAGGAGTCCCTGTCCCAGGATCCAGGGGAAACGAAGCTCACTGGTGTGGAACAGCCTCTGACCTCCTCGGATGACGAAGACCTACCTGGCACCTCCGGAGCGAGTCAACATGCAGCACCAGCAGGACCACCAGCTGCACCCCCTGCACCCACCCCTCCAACGACTGACAACACACAAGCCACCCCTGCCGACACGGACAGACCAAGGACCACCACCACCAACAGCACACAGACCCCTGCCCAACGTGGGGCTATGGACACCAACACCACCAACAACCCCCAAGGGGGCCCAGGGTCACCTGTGCGTGCCACCTCAGGTACTGCACGTGTCGCCAGGGGTGGTGGGAGGGGTGTGAGACATAGGTCGCTGCTCGCAGAGGGGTCTGGACTGCATGATGACCCACAACTGGCACGCATAGCCGATGCGTACCAGTCCAGCACCGGAGAGTTCAGCCAGGTAGTGGGGCTCCTCAGGGACATTAAACAGCAGCACGCTGCCCATCATGCCCGTTTGGACTCACACATGTCCCGCGTGGAGTCCAAGTGGGACACACTGCAAGAGATGACGGCGGTGCATAGGGACATATTACAATGCTTCCGCCAGATGAGCAGCAACCAGTCAACACCTCCCTGTGTGCCCACAACATCTGCTGCTGAAACAACTGCAACTGCCACAGGGAGGCAGGATGACTCTGGCGGAGAGTCCCCTGCACCGCAGCAGCCTGCACTTGAGGGCCCCCCAAAGAAGAGGGGTCGTCCGAGGAGGGGCAACTGAGAGGCCGATGGCCATGTGCAACCCCCAGGAAGCCAACACCTGTTCTGGATAATCACCTTTGTGCGCAAACTGTTCACCCTGTTGACTGCAACACAACCCCCCCACATGACATGGGGAGTAAAAGTTGGACCAATGTCTCAGATGACTGTGGACTTGATACAGGACATTTCTGCTACCAGGACTTCCAATTCATCTAGGAACTTAGGATTGCAAACAAAATGTACAGCACTCACCATCCTGTGCTCTATTATCACACATGTATGACAATAAACACACTAATACACAATACCTGCCTCTGTCGTGATTCCAACGTGGTTACTGTCATGGAGATGATGACCAGCGAAATTACACTGTGCATGCTAACTGCTACAGCAAGTACAACACAGGCATGTGAGTCATGGCAACGTGACACATATGAGGGAGACTCACCACCACGGCTACACAACAAATACACACCTAGGCCATCTGACTCATTGCCTACACTGATGTTGCCAGGAAATACAGTGCAATGCACAGACACAACACCTATTCCCAGTCTTAGTCAACTAGCCCACTGGTGCAGTAAGCAAATGTCAGTCAAATGTGTGACCACAGACAACGCACATCACAAAGTGAAGCACAGGTTTATTACACATTTGCAACATGTTGTAACCACTACAGATGGAAGGTAATCCCACCTGGCAGCAGGCACACAGTCAACAAGTGTAGAAGGAAGGAAGTCCATGGGTGTGGCGCACATCACCTGTAGGGACACGACAGCTACCACCCTGGAAGTCAAATCACGGTGTCAGGGATCACAGTTGACCAAACCACTCTGAAAGTACCCTGTGAAGGACAGAAATGACACACAGTCAAAAGCACTGAAGAACAGGACAGAACTGCAATACTCATGCCCAATACATGTCACAAGATACCCACCCAGAACCAAGTAAGCATGTCAACACTGTTGGGGAGTACAGACTACCTGTAAGGACACATCGCTACACGCATACAGTCATGTAGCACATGGACACACTCAAACAGCACCAGAGCACCACCAACACATATCATGCAAACTCACATCAGTTACATGACATCTCTGGATACTCACATTCAGCTGAAGAAGTTGGTGATGAGCTGTGTGCGGACATCACCATCATCATCATCATCATCACTGGCATCATGGTCCAGGCCAGGATCCTCCACAGGTGGCGGACGTTGGTCATCGTCATCCAGGATGAGAGGCAACTCCTTCCGCACTGCCAGGTTGTGTAGCATGCAGCAGACGATGACAATCTTGCACACCTTTGCTGGGGCATATGGGAGGGACCCTCCTGTCTTGTCCAGGCAGCGGAAGCGGCTCTTCAGGAGACCAAATGTCCGCTCAATCACTCTCCTCGTCCGACCATGTGCCTCATTGTAGCGCATCTGGGCTGGTGTCACAGGATTCCTGAGGGGCGTCAGCAACCACGGCATGTTGGGATATCCGGAGTCACCTACATACAGACAATTGCACATTAGCTGAGTTGGAAAAGAGGGTGGAACACTACATTGCAGAACACACACAATGATACAAAGTCAGTACACACCAACAAGCCAGGCACGCTGGTTCCGCATCTGTGACATCATCCTCGGGATGCGACTACTCCTCATCACGTAGGCATCATGTGCAGAACCGGGGAAATGGGCACACACGTGTGAGATGGTCATATCTGCAAGACAGACCACCAGTGCATTGACCGAGTGGTAGTGCTTGCGGTTCCTGTATGCCTGCTCCTGGGCCTGTGGTGGTACCAAAGCCACATGTGTCCCATCAATGGAGCCAATGACATGCGGCATCCTCCCCAGGGCATAGAAGTCACTCTTCATGTCAGTGAGTTGTTGGAGTCTAGGGAAATAGATGTACTGGTTCAGGTATATAAACATAGCCTCCAATACATCGCGGAGCACACGGCTGAACATGGTCTGTGACATCCCACCAGCAGTCGCCAGAGTGTGTTGAAAGGTACCGGTGGCAAAGAAGTGTAGGGCTGCCATCACCTTCACCTTGGGGGTCAGCGCTGTAGGGTACGGCCGGCCAAGTTGCAGGTGTGGTGCCAAGCGCACTGCCAAATCATCAATCAGCTGCCTGGTGAAGCGGTACCGTCGGATGCTGTCACGTTCCACCATCGTTGCCAGGTCAGGGAATGGTCTATGGACAGCTGGTGCCCTGCAGTGCATAGGTGAAGAAAGAAAGATTGTCACTCACCCCACATATGTGGCATTGTACACACTCAATATCACACGATACATCATTATGAGGCACAAGTACATGATGTGTGCAGTTCCGTAAGGACATGTATGGCACATACATGGCCAACATCCAACATCACAGTTCAACAAGTGGCATCAATAAGTCCCAGGTAGTGCCATTGGGTATCATGAGGACGTGTCACATTTCCCATCTCCTGCTGCCACGTTACAAACACACCCCACAGTGACATGTGAGGACAGATGTGCCCCAGGCATCACAGCTCAACGACAGGTAGATTCCCAGGGACCCTGTATTGCCACATGGACACTGGCATGACATGGCGTATCATGTATACACCACAGCAAAACAACCATGACCCCCACAGGTAGTGGTCCCTGTTGCCTCGGCAGGACAGACATGGACGTCTGTGACACACACACTCAATCAATCAATCAATAAGGTCTTTATTTCGATTTACAAAATCATAAAAGACAGAATACATCAGTAATTAAAAAACTTGGAATATAATATACAATCTACAATCGTCCAGGCTTATATAAAACCACAGATGTATTTACATATGAGTTAAAAACGTTGTTACATAAAATGATAGAATTATAAAAAATAAAAACACCTTTAAAAAGCCCATAAAAAAGCAATATACATACAAACACGAAAACTGAACAGGGCAGTTCTTTCCTATTATCAGCCCAAGATATAGGAACCAGATTTAGATGAAGGGTCGGCAAATAATCATCTCTTAAGTTGCCGAATCTCGGGGTCTAGACAGAAATTTATTTTTCAGCAGGCCCATTCCATACTAGCTCAACCCTCGAGAATAAAAATGTCAAAATTAGTGTACCCTCATCTTGTTAGCACGGATGACCCACATCCAGCTCAAAAATGTTGCCACAGCTACCACTATGGAGTCTTTGGTGTTTGTCCTTAGGATCCTTAAGGCATCTAGGGCCAATCTTGTGCCCAGATTCATACAAATAGGTTTGAGCCATTTGGTCCTAGGTAGATCATAGGCTGGGCATACGAACATAATGTGCGCTAATGTCTCAATTTGGGCCGGGCATGAGATACATTTGTCATCCGTTGGCAGGTGCCAACTACTAGTAAAAGCTCTTATTGGAAGTGAACCTACCCTGAACTGGTGATACAGTTTCCTGTCTATTGGCCTTGTAATGAGGTCCCAATATGTTTCAAACTTGGTCTCGTGCTTGATCTCCAAGAATTCTCTAGTCAGGGTTGGCCTCATAATAGATGAGAACCGCTTAGTTTTGACCATACTCCAGTAAGCTGCCTTAAGATTCTTTTTAGATGGAAATAAAGTGACAGCTGGGTCCTCCCACAGGGTGCTCATCCCCATATTAACCAGGGTGGTCTTGATGTTATTAAACCAGGGGATCTTGTATAGACGGCCCAACCCCCGAACTTCAAGGAGAGCTTTAGCATACAGAGAAAGCTCAGGTGTGGTCCAGAGCCTTCTCCAGAAAGCTATAGGTCTGAAGCGTGCCAGGTCCTCAATGCTATAGCAACCCAGATCAAGATAAAGAGGCGTAAGTGGAGTGGATTGCGGAAGGCCTAATAATGTTCTAACAAATTTGTTTTGGGCTAATACCAACGGTGTTAGATCCTCAAAGCCCCAAAGTTCAGCACCATATAGTATTGAGGTACTGATTTTTGAGTTGTAAATCTTAAGGGCGGGGGCAATGGGTTTGGTCTGAGAAAGCCTCTGCTCCTTTATCAATACACCAGCTAATTGTGCATGTTTTAAAGCCAGCATATCGATCTGGGGTTTCCATTGTAGTTTCCTACCTAGTGTTATACCCAAATATGTAAAAACATCAGTCTGTTCCAAGGGGACATTGTTCATGTACACTCTCGCGGTTATAGCTTTGGATTTGTGGAGCACCATAAACTTTGTTTTCTCCACATTTACCACTAACTCATGATCGTGGCAGAACACCTCGAAGCGAGACAGAGCGGCCTGCAGGCCCTGACGTGTCTTGGATATTATCAAGGTTTCGTCCGCGAACATGAGAAAGGGTATTTTCATACCCGCTAACACTGGAGCATCTGTGGGATGGGTAGAAAAGTACTGTACAACCCTGTTTATATACAAAGAAAACAGGGTTGGGGCTAGTACACACCCCTGGCGCACCCCCTTTGAAACCGAGAACCTCTCAGTAACATTTCCCTGCTTTCCCCAGCGTACTTGTGCATAATTTGAATTGTGCAGTTTCACTAAAATAGCCAACAATTCCGGTGGCATCCCCATATCCACAAAAGCGCTCCACATTTTTATACGGGGGACTAAATCAAATGCGGATTTTAAATCAATAAAAGCCGCATAGATTGCACCCTCTCCTATGATAACCACCCGCCAATAGATAAGCACAAATCTAAGAACCTGATCTAAGGTACTAGTATGTGGTCGAAACCCCGCCTGAAGAGGTGTCAGGATTTCTGTTTCGTCTATCCAAGCTTGGATTCTGCCAAGAACTAGCCTGGCAACAATCTTCTGAATGGAATCAATAAGAGTAATTGGCCGGTAATTACCTGGTAGTGAGCGGTCACCCTTTTTGTAGATAGGTATGATTTCGGCACCTAACCATGTTTCGGGAATGGAAGCACCGCTAGCTATAGCGTTAGCCAATAACTTTATATAAGATACCCAGTGGACCTTATCATGAACAAACAAATCTGCAAGTATACGATCGGGGCCGGGGGCCCTACCTCTCGGAATCGTTTTTAGCACTGATTCGACCTCTAAACTAGTGAAACACAGGGTGGTTGTTGGAATAGGCCATAGCGGTAAGTCATCACTGCCATTAGTGGCAGAGAATTGAGCCTCATAGTGTAGAACCCATTGTTCGGGGGCAACATAATTAGTGGGTATCTGATTTAATTCTCCACTGCCCCATTTAACAAGCTTCCAGAATTGGATCGTATTTTTCTCCTTACTGGCAGAGACCAGATCTTGCCAGCGGTTCTCATCCCACACTCAAAACATCAAAGTCCATGCACAAACAACGTTGATGTGGAGACTGTCTCCCATTGTGCACATGAAATCCGAGACATTGTAAACACAACATGCACACAGACTGTGGAGGACCATCACTATTGTGCCAATGGGTCACCCTGGGTTAAACATACCGTCCCACATGGGACTCAGGGGGCATGTGACATGACATACACATACACCACCGTGAAATGTGACCATGCCACATGCTCAGATATGGACAGTTGCACATCACAGTGGTCATGTACACGAAACACCAAGGATACTGTCCCCATGAACACGTGCACAGCCTGGGGGTGGCTGCCCCAAGTGACACCCACAGAACAACATGTTCACCCCCATACACTGAATAGGTAATGCAGCCTTACATGCCTTAGGATACAGTTTAGACAGGCTGTGGTGTTGTAGGTGTGCCCCTCACTCCCTGGGAAGTATATGTGGCTGGCATATGTTCACCTGTGACAGGCATGGTGACATATGCCAGTGACATGTACAGGGACGCGTTGGACAGCAATGGACCGATCGGTGCGCACACATTGGCCATTGCATTCAATGTATGCTGGTACGCGTTGTATTCGCAATACGCGTTGGACAGCAATGGACCGATCGGTGCGCACACATTGGCCATTGCATTCAATGTGTGCTGGTACGCGTTGTATTCGCAATACGCGTTGGACAGCAATGGACCGATCGGTGCGCACACATTGGCCATTGCATTCAATGAGTGCGGGTACGCGTTGTATCCTGGGTACGCGTTGAACAGCAATGGACCGATCGGTGTGCCCGGCCGGCCCATTGCATTCAATGTGTGCGGGTACGCGTTGTATCCTAGGTACGTGTTGAACAGCAATGGACCGATCGGTGTGCCCGGCCGGCCCATTGCATTCAATGTGTCGGGTACGCGTTGTATCCTAGGTACGCGTTGAACAGCAATGGACCGATCGGTGTGCCCGGCCGGCCCATTGCATTCAATGTGTGCGGGTACGCGTTGTATCCTAGGTACGCGTTGAACAGCAATGGACCGATCGGTGTGCCCGGCCGGCCCATTGCATTCAATGTGTGCGGGTACGCGTTGTATCCTAGGTACGCGTTGAACATCAATGGACCGATCGGTGTACCCGGCCGGCCCATTGCATTCAATGTGTGCGGGTATGCGTTGTATCCTAGGTACGCGTTGAACAGCAATGGACCGATCGGTGCGCACCCATTGGCTATGGCCTGGCCTGGCAACGGACGCGTTTTCAAATCGTGAACGAGTCTGATGCTGGAAATTCAGTTGGTCACCCACAACAATGTTGCAAATTCATGGGTGTCATGAAGTTGAACTTTTGAAGGATGCTGTGGGCGTGTGTAAGTGGTGCAATTCCATGGATTGGCCAGATTCAGAAGATGCTAACGACTTGGACCTATCACTTTGGACACATGGGACAGTAACTGCCTCTGCAGCACACATATAATGCTGGCTGATCCCCTGAGACCTCACTTGCCTGCACTACATGCTCCAGGACGACATCTGCCACCACCACTGCTGCTGTATCTGCACCCTCTGGACCCTGCAATGGCACGTACTGTGGAGAGAGCCCCAGCCTTCAGCTCTGAGGAGAACCAGGCCCTGCTGGACAGCCTCCTTCCACAGTACAGCAAGCTGTATGGGAAAGCAGGGGAGCAGGTGAGTGTGCTGTCCACTGCCTTCCTAAATGTGTATGTTGTCTGACTAGCAAGGCTAAATGTCTGCACGCCACTGGCCAGCAGGCTCACTGAGTAGTTGTCACCCCCCATAGTGTGTAGTTACATGCACTGAACAGGTATGGTGCAGTGACAGTGCATTTGAACAAGGTTTTACTCCCCAGGCAATGATACCATGTAGTGACTGCTGGCATACTGTCCATAGCCATCGTTGCACTGCCTGTGTACATCATGTGCCCCTGTGATTGAGACATGTATATCCAACTGTGTAATGCACGGATATGTTGCATGTGTAGTAATGGCATTCTCACTTTGTCATCCTCACAGGTTGATGCCCACCAGAAGCAGCAGATATGGCTGACCATCGTCCGGGCAGTGAGAACCGTGGGGGTCTACAAGCACCGGATCCGCAACTGCCAGAAGAGGTGGCAGGACCTTCGGGGCTGGACCCGGAGGATCGCACGGGTCCAGCTGAAGCTGTCGCCTCCTTGCAGGAGGGGCGGACACCGGACCCTGACCCCCCACATGCTCAGGATCCTGGCGGTGGTCTTCCCTGATCTGGATGGGCAGCTGAAGGCCAGGGAGCAGCACGGAGGAGGTGAGTCCATGACTGCATTGTGAACTTTGTCTGCCATGCTATGTGCCCTCCTCTGGCCTGGTTAAACTTCCACAGCACATCAGTCATGTGGTCCAGGACCCATGTCCCTTGATTGTGCACTGCCCACTTCTCATCTGATACCCAGGTGTGGCCCTTGCAGTCAGGGAATTGTGTCACCTGGGTACTGTGTCCTTGCAGTTTGCTTGACTCAAGGTGGGGGACAGCATCTGTTCCCCTAACTGTGGTGGGCATCATGGGTGGGTCCATTGCTTACACAATGCCTGTGTTCTGACATGTAATCTGCGTGTTACTTTGATATGTGGTCCAATTGCTGAGCTGATCCACCACATGTGCCTGGGGTAACTGGCACACACCCAAGCTGCGGGTGGGAACAATGTTTGGGCCCCAGGAGTGTGTATATTACGTGTGTCACACATACTTAGCCAGCTGCCTACTGTCCAGGGTTCATCCCTCATTCATGTGGGGCAGGACAGTCATGCCTACTCCAGGCCATGCAATGCACTCTGTACTCCCACTCCCGTGTATCAGCTGACACGTTGTGCTCAGTGATATGTCCTCTCACGTGTCAGCCTCTGTGTCAGTGTGCTGTGGCTTCGATGTCAGGACTGCTGGGGTGTTTATCGGTTGGGGCTCAGCATGCCACCGGAGATGTGACCATAGGAGACGATACTTGTGTGACACAAAGGTGTTTGAACACCTGACCGTGCAGACTGGGGTATGCGAATGTGAAGTCCATGCAGCTGTTTCCCATTCACAGCAGATTGTGAGGTGCTCAGGTCCAGAGGCTTGTGTTACAGGTCACCCATATGTCCAATCAGTATGACCTGGACAGATAAGGGTTCAGATGATGTGGTGTGTGGGGGATGTACATGTGCACTTGTTCAGCTCCAGGACTTTCATTCCCCATGACCTACTATTGTTACACAGTGCAGAGTGTTGTTGTGTGGCTGCCCTGCCCATGTGACTGGAGACAGTGATGTATGACTTAGCAGGCATGCCTGTGCCATGGCATGTGACTTCCTATGAGTGATCCTGCAGGGGAGTGACATGTGCTACATGCACACCATAGTGGCAATGGCTATCAGCACATGGGTGCATCATGGTGTCTGTCGCTGGTATGCATCACATGCATTTCATATATGACTCTGGGCATCACTTTCATCCGGACACCTGTACTGACTCCGTGGCAAGAGTTGTGATGTGTGCATGTTCACATGCTTCACCGTGTTCTCTGCACCGTCCAACTACTGTGTAGGTGGTGCATGTGTCCACACTGGGGTATTGCCAGCCAACGGACGCCAGACAGATGGGTGCAAGGCCAGATGGGATGTGAGTGCCATGGTTGACGATCAGACTGACAATTGGCTTCTCCTATTCTGTTTGGGCACTTTTAGCAATGTTCAACTAAGGATGCCAGGGCTTGCTCTGTATTGTGCTGTACTTACTGTGGTGTGTGCGTTCGGTGCAGGTGACTGATGTCTGTCTGTTTCCCTATTGTTTGCAGATACATCCACGGCCACAGGAGGGGACAGCTCCATGGACCAGGAGGAGCCGCAGAGCCAGACTGGGTCAGCAGCCGAGGAGTGGTCGGAGGGACCCAGTGGCACGGAGGGCGAGGGGAGCCACACCGAGGAGTCCTCAGCACCATCCACCTCAGCTGAGGACCACAGCAGCTCGGAGGATGACTCCCTTATGGAGGCGGGTGTCAGCAGCCACCACACCCCAGCTAGTGTTGCTGTCCCCGCCACCACCACCACCACCGCCCTCCCATCGGCTCCCATTCCCGAGGTCTGTGGAGGCTCCCATGTTCGGGAGCGTGTCTCCTTCGGGCCAGGCACCACACCCCTGCCCCTGTGTCCCCTGCTGCCCTGAGTGAGGAGTCTGTGTACCTCCTTCACCAGCTCCATGTAGGGCAGACAGCGATGCTGAGTGTCCTCCATGCACACACCACTCTGTTGACTCAGCTGGTGTCGTTCATGGAGGGCATCTCATCGGGCATGTCTGCCCTACAGAGGGGCAATAGGTCCATGGACTCCTCCCTGACGGCAGCAGTGTCCCTCCTCCAACAGTCCCTCACCCCTCCTGTCTCTGCCCCATCCACACTCCCCAGCACCTTACCTGTCCCAAGCACACACACACCGGCACAGGCACACACCAGCACAGACACGAGCAGCACACACACACACACGCCACAGACAAGACGCACACGCACGCACAGTCAGGGGACTGAAACCACACTCACAGGGGATGGGGCCCAGTCACACACACACGCATCCACGAGCACTGCGCAGTCCACAGTCCACAGTTGCCTCTCCCTCCAAAGCCCCCTCCGTTGCCTCACCTGCAACCCCAAAGACCCAGCAGCTCTTCCTCAGTGACCTCTTCCCCTCCGATCCAGCTGATACAGCATTCAGGGGGAAGAGGAAGCCCACCCAAACGGAGCGGAGTGCCCCTCGCCACTGGACACCCTCCCCCAGGTGCAGACCGACTGACGCCCCCATCCGCAAGTCCCCCCGGACCCGGAAGAGCAAGACCCCGCCGCCGCCCTGCAGCTCAGGCACCAAGTCTCCTTCCTCCATCCCTCAGGCCCCCACTCCACAGGTGCCCCCACCACACCCTGCCCCAGGTTCCCCCACCCACAGATACACCATCCCCAAAAGGATCAGGCCTTCTCCCCTGCCACTTGCTCTTCCGGCCCCACACCCCTGCTGCGCTTGTCTGTGCCACTGGTGTGGAGACGGTGTCCTCCCCCTCTGTCCTGCCCACCCTACCTGATCCCCATTCTCCTCCCCTGGAGGTAGGCACTGCAGTGGAGTCCACTACCACCCTGTCTGACTTGGGCACTGCAGTGGGGAACCTGTCCACTCCATCTGCATGGTCCCCTGCAGTCTTGCCGGCACCCACACCATCAGAGTCATGCCCCCCACTTGTGCCGGCACACACCATGTCAGACACCTCCACTGCAGTTGTCAGTGGCTCTCCAGCACCCACCACCCCTTCCCTGCCTCCTTCTGGTGAGCCATGATCCTGTCGCTGCGGTGCCTGGCCTGCCCCCCGTATGCCCCTCCGAGGGGATTGTCCCTGGTTTTCATCAGTGCAGGCATGCGTAGGGTGACATCTGCCACTGTCACCCTGTTTTGACTTTCATGTTGGACTGGCCATTGGCCTTTGTTTATTTTTTGCTGGACATCAACTGTTAGACCCACATATGCTGAATAAAGCACCTTTCTGTTCTCTAGTGCTTTTGCTTCTGATGTACATGTTGTTGATGATGCTAACCATGCCCTTGCTGCAGTGATGGTGATATTTGGTCTCATGATAATGAAGTGTTACTGTGCAGGAACACATGTGGTCCAGGGGGAATGTGTCCTATCCTGTGGTGTATCCATGTCATCCTTAGCAGCATCTGAGGGTGTCATGTGTTCAATATTTGGCAATGGGATTTCCTACTTACATTAGCAATTTCACATCTGTGGCTTCCACCCCTGCACATCTGTTGTGCCTGCCATTGTTCAATTAGTCTACTTCCCTGACCGTGTGGCCATCTCCACTGGACATGCAGGTTTGGGCATCAATGGGGAAGGACTCATCTGTGTTGTCAGTGCAACATTGCTATACAAGTGTGTTGGATCTGTGCTGATGATTTCGTTGGCACTCCCATGACCAGGCTGATGTGACGGGAGCCTTCATTTGGTGCTAATTGTTGACTGTGTGACCAAGTGCTCAGCTGACATGATGGAGCCCTACTGAGGCAACATATGGCACAGCTTTCTTCACACAGGAGTGGAGTCCCCTCATGGCAGTGTGTACTCCTGTGACATTGCCTGCGCCCAAGGTGTGTGTTGTATGAGCATGTCTGTGTGTTCACTTCTGTTTTGCTGTGCATGCTGGGATCCCTAGTGTTGTTCCTGTTTGTGATGCTTGCTGAGTTGACCTATGTTCCCCCACAGTCTTCTCCCTGGATTCTCTGTGATGTGGGTGCATGGCACATTACTGGTCATCAGGGTGTCACCCATAGGTGTGTTTGCTGTCAGGGCTGAGTTTGTGTGCAGACGCAGATGGGTCACAGTCAGGATTCCCCTTGGCACTTGTTGTTTACACCTGTCATGTGATTTCCAGTTTGTGTTA
Organism: Calotriton arnoldi; assembly: GCA_963921515.1. Taxonomy (NCBI): domain Eukaryota; kingdom Metazoa; phylum Chordata; class Amphibia; order Caudata; family Salamandridae; genus Calotriton; species Calotriton arnoldi. The sequence continues at coordinate 2,341,834 of CAWUFW010001414.1, forward strand.
TCTTTCAGTGATTGTGACACATTGTGTGTGTGACTGCTGGCACTCCTCAGGGACAGGGCTGCAATGTTGGTAGTTGTCTATGTGTGTTCTTTGTGGGTGACCTTGGCTTCTTCATTGGTGTGGGACTGTGGCTGGGATCCCATTGGTTGGTGTGGTATTGCCGTCATGTCCATGTACAGCGTAGTGTGCAGTGTGTCAGACATTCAGGAGTCTTGTTGAGTGGTCATGTGTGATGTGTTTCTGCACCTTGGTTCCCACCCACCACCCTGGGATTGTCATGGGTGCATGTGCAATGTCACCAGTGCATGTGTGCTTCACTGCTGCACATTGTTGGAGGTCGAGGTGTGTGGTGTTGAGTGTGTGCAGATGAGAGTTGTTGCCCGGCTAGACCCGTGCCTCCATGTTGGCCTTGGCTTACTGGCCGTGCTGATTGATTTGTGCTTGTGTAGGTGTGATGGTAGTTTGTTGCTCAGGACACATGACTGTGGTTCACAGTGTGAACGACATTTAGCTTTGTCATCACAGTGGGATTGTAATGCAGCCCAGGGCACCACATTGTGGGGGCCCTGGGGGTAGTGCTGTGGTGTGTCTGTGTCTTGCTGTGTCAGTTGCTGTTCCTACATGCTTGTGTGACATGTGTGATTTGTGCTCCCTCTCATCTGACAATGCCTGATTGCCCACATAGGGGATTTGGATCCATGAGTTACCTTTGTGTGGCACTGTATGCACATCTGTGTAATTGGTATTCAGGCCTCCTCATGTGTTGTGTGGTTGCCTGGGGACACTGCCCCCCCCTCACCTGTTGTGTTTGATGTGCAGTGTGGGTCTGCCTGTTTGTGTTTGTGCATCTGCACCACTGCATTGGCATATCTTTGGTGTGCCATTGGCTGTATGTTGTTTGGTGGGTTTCCCCTGCTGTCCCTGGGACTCCTAGGTCATTGGTCAGCACAATGATCATTGTTTGTGTGTCCCATTACTGCCATGGTATGTTATCTGTTCACCTCACATCTACAGTCTCCACAGGGTATCTGCATTTGTGTGCCCATTGGTGCAAATATGTGGGTCTGCATTCGGATGGTCACTTCTGTCATTGTGTCATTGATGAATGTTGACAGTGTCAGCCCCCATGGGTGATGTTTGTCTACACATGGCCAAAGGTATGTCTTATTTGCACTGCAGTATTTGCCTCCCCCAATCTATGTTGCAATGGGACACATGCACTACTTTGCCACTGATGTGTTTTATGTTCTGTGACCAGGAATCATCCATGCAGTTTGGCAGTTGCAGCTTTTTCTTTGTCAACACTTGCATTTTGGTCACTGTGATGATGGGGGTGTGGACCCCATTGCCACAATGTTCAAAATGTGCTTCAGCTATGGACCCCACACTTACATTTTGGTCACTGTGATGATGGGGGTTTGGACCCCATTGCCACAATGTTCAAAATGTGCTTCAGCTATGGACCCCACACTTACCTTTTGGTCACTGTGATGATGGGGGTTTAGACCCCATTGCCACAATGTTCAAAATGTGCTTCAGCTATGGACCCCACACTTACATTTTGGTCACTGTGATGATGGGGGTTTAGACCCCATTGCCACAATGTTCAAAATGTGCTTCAGCTATGGACCCCACACTTACCTTTTGGTCACTGTGATGATGGGGGTTTAGACCCCATTGCCACAATGTACAAAATGTGCTTCAGCTATGGACCCCACACTTACCTTTTGGTCACTGTGATGATGAGGGTTTAGACCCCATTGCCACAATGTTCATACTGTGCTTCAGCTATGGACCCCACACTTACATTTTGGTCACTGTGATGATGGGGTTTTGAACCCCATTGCCACAATGGTCATGGCCTGCTTGCATTGTGGGGGCCACACACATATATATGTGGCACATGTGATAGGGGGTCACATTGTATGTTCAAAGTCATGTTCAGTGTTGTAGGCATTTGACACAGTCTACACACGCTTGTCATGGTGTTGGGGGATGTCTTTTTCTTGCATTCCCTAGGTTGTAGTGTGCTGGTTGTGTCATGAATTGTCCATCCTATGAGTGGGGGTGGTGTTGGTGGTTGGCATCCAGCCCCCCATGGGTAGAGGTGGTAGTAGTGGTAGGCATCCAGCCCCCCATGGGTAGAGGTGGTAGTAGTGACAGGCATCCAGCCCCCCATGGGTAGGGGTGGTAGTAGTGACAGGCATCCAGCCCCCAATGAGTAGAGGTGGTAGTAGTGGTAGGCATCCAGCCCCCCATGGGTAGAGGTGGTAGTAGTGACAGGCATCCAGCCCCCCATGGGTAGGGGTGGTAGTAGTGACAGGCATCCAGCCCCCCATGAGTAAAGGTGGTAGTAGTGACAGGCATCCAGCCCCCCATGGGTAGGGGTGGTAGTAGTGGTAGGCATCTGGCACCCCCTGGGTAAGGGTGGTAGTAGTGGTAGGCATCTCGCACCCCCTGGGTAAGGGTGGTAGTAGTGACAGGCATCCAGCCCCCCATGGGTAGAGGTGGTAGTAGTGGTAGGCATCTGGCACCCCCTGGGTAGAGGTGGTAGTAGTGGTAGGCATCTGGCACCGCCTGGGTAAGGGTGGTAGTAGTGACAGGCATCCAGCCCCCCATGGGTAGAGGTGGTAGTAGTGGTAGGCATCTGGCACCCCCTGGGTAGAGGTGGTAGTAGTGGTAGGCATCTGGCACCCCCTGGGTAAGGGTGGTAGTGGTCATTGGCATCCAGCCCCCCATGGGTAGAGGTGGTAGTAGTGGTAGGCATCTGGCACCCCCTGAGTAAGGGTGGTAGTGGTGGTAGGCATCTGGCACCCCCTGAGTAAGGGTGGTAGTAGTGACAGGCATCCAGCCCCCCATGGGTAGAGGTGGTAGTAGTGGTAGGCATCTGGCACCCCCTGGGTAGAGGTGGTAGTAGTGGTAGGCATCTGGCACCCCCTGGGTAGAGGTGGTAGTAGTGGTAGGCATCTGGCACCCCCTGGGAAAGGGTGGTAGTAGTGACAGGCATCCAGCCCCCCATGGGTAGAGGTGGTGGTAGTGGTAGGCATCTGGCACCCCCTGGGTAGAGGTGGTAGTAGTGGTAGGCATCTGGCACCCCCTGGGTAAGGGTGGTAGTGGTGGTTGGCATCCAGCCCCCCATGGGTAGAGGTGGTAGTAGTGGTAGGCATCTGGCACCCCCTGGGTAAGGGTGGTAGTGGTGGTAGGCATCTGGCACCCCCTGGGTAAGGGTGATAGTAGTGACAGGCATCCAACCCCCCATGGGTAGAGGTGGTAGTAGTGGTAGGCATCTGGCACCCCCTGGGTAGAGGTGGTAGTAGTGGTAGGCATCTGGCACCCCCTGGGTAAGGGTGATAGTAGTGACAGGCATCCAGCCCCCCATGGGTAGAGGTGGTAGTAGTGGTAGGCATCTGGCACCCCCTGGGTAAGGGTGGTAGTGGTGGTAGGCATCCAGCCCACCCTGGGTAGGGGTGGTAGTAGTGGTAGGCATACAGGCCCCTATGTGTATGTGTGGCATTGGTGAGGGCCATCCCGCCCCTATGGTGCTGCTGTTGCTGGTGTAGGTATTTCTGTATCCCTCTGTGTGTGATGTGTCGGGTACATGTAGTTTGTTTTTGTTGTTGGTGTCTGACTTACCTTCTGCGCCGTACGCGTCCGTGCCTGTTCCGGTAATAGAGGTAGAATATTGGTAGGATCGGCACGATGGGATTCATGGTTGGTTCGTCTCGTTCATCTTTCTCTTTGCTTCGCCTCGTCCTCGTCGATGGCGTGTTCGTCTCGTAGCCGTGGATCGTGTTGTGGTGTGAATCGGAGCTTATGTGCGCCTCGACCGGATGCTTTGACGTGCCGTGCGTAACGACGGGTTCGGCGCGTACGGGAAGCGCATCGTACTTGTCCGGCTGGACGGGGCTGCATTTTTGCTTCCGTGCGGCTCGATTCTGCGATTCCGGATCTGCCTCGGTCTGAGTTCAGGTCCTGTGTTGGGTGAGTACGACTGGGTCGGGATTTGGGCAGTTGTGCGCATCGTACTTGCTCGTTCGGACGTATGTGCGGATTGGTCGGGAAACAGGCATTCGCCTGGATTTTTTCCCGACCGAATGGTATTAGGTGCGCCTCCGACCGGGATCGGAATCGACCCCAATATGTTCTTCGATATTTTTGTACTTACCATTATGAAGATAGGAGGTCGATATTTTTGACAGCGATATTTATGTCCAGATATTTTTGTATCTCGATATTCTGGTACTCGATATTATGTCAGTGATCTGGCTGAGACACATTAGAGGATGTAGATCCATAATCAAGGAGGATATTTTGTAAGCCACACGTTTCAGTGACAGAGAGAGCCAATTTGACTGCATAGGACTGAAAATAAAGAATAATAATTTGGCAGAAGGTTTAATTGCCCTGAAGCTGATGTTCAGGCCCGATAATAAGTCGCAAATAAGACTTAAGCTTAATGCCACAAACACCCAAACAAATAACATAGCACCTGAGGCCCGCAAACTGCTAGCGCCTCACCAATGCCTCCTTAAGTTAGATGACTTTTCTAATTTGTCTGAGACTGACTGACCGCATGACAGCATGAGGGGCACAACAGTTAATATATTACAGACCGAGAGTGATCCAATCCTAAGACCACTCCAGGGCTAGTTTCCCCTCATGAATCAGTTGTTAGAAAAGAGGGAGGGGGTACTTATATTAACCCTAGGATTGATGGAAACAATTCACTTGAAATAGTAGGTCAGGATCGCCCTTGAAGCCCACATAAAGCAGCGAATAGGGCGACTGATGACACTCCCTTAGTTTACTATTGTGGAATCTGGCTGGAGCGTGGCTTTATTACATTCTATGTCAATGCGGTACCATCTCCGTAGGGAGGAGCATCAACTGGCTTATTAATTTGGTTAATGCAGGATCTTTACTCTGCAGTTGAAGTACTCCCAATCAACAGCAGGGATCTGCTGGGACTAGAAATAACAATAACCACTCCTCATTGGGTTAGACATATTGTTTTTGTCAATATGTATATTGGATCAGGTCCCTCAAACAAACAATCTCCAACTGTGGACCAGCTTATAGACATACTGAGCCATTTAAACCGGAGCACCTTAAAAATTATCACAGGTGACTGTAATACGAGACTCTTCCCTGAAAAAACAGAACAGACCAGATTTTACAAACCTTTGACTCACTAACTAGGACGGGGGCTCCCAACCAAGTCATAGCAAAATCAACTGCGGTGGCAGCTCAGTTGGAAGATATGATCATAGAATATGGCCTAAGAATAGTCAATGGTAACACCATATCAGATTCCCCCGTGTCCAGCTTTTAAAAGAGGACTAACAATCAGCAATATTGACTACATATTGCTGGAACAGGCATTATGACTATTTCTGGTGGATATGGAAATTGTCCCACTATTGTACAGTGCACACCAAGCTCTGAGTGCTAAATTTGTAACCTCCACTTTCATGAACTCAAACCTGGAACGCTTAGCCTCTAAAAGTGTAGTTGGTACAGTACACATCAGAAGAAATGTCAAATGGGTGGAAATAACTACTAATCCTGTAGTTCAGTGGCAAATATATGAGATATCTGTGGGAAAACTGTCCATATTAGGACTAACATATATGGCAAACTTTGAGTTTGTTACTGCGCATTGCCAACATGAATCAATTAAGGCCATGTTTTGATAAGGTTGGGAAGAGGGGGTGCCACCAAAAAACCTCGCCCAGTTGGTTTAGTAAAGAATGCAGGCCCGCTAAGAACTGCTTACAAGATGCCCTCAAAAAGGGCAGCCTAATCAAATAAGCCTCTGCAAGGAAACGCTATAAGACCACCTTGGCTAAATCTAAAAGGAGTTGGGAATTGCAACACTGGCTAGAGCTCACCAATGCACTTGATAACAAATACCCAAAGGCTTTCTGGAAGCTACTGGCATCTGGCACAAGGGTAATTGATAACCATTTAGAGGCAGTAGTGAAGCCAGATAAGTGAGTTTTCCATTGTGGGGCTCTTTACAGTGAGTGGGACCAAGGAGAGAGTCAGGATAAGACCAAGGAGAAGGATTGTGTAACAGGGCAAGTAGCTCCAATCCCCCTTGAATCTGGGGAAGATAATGTAATTAGGGAGTATGTATGTTTCACCTAAAAAGAGATGGCGCAGGCCCTAAAATAAATGAAAATAGAACAGGCTCCCTGACTGATTGACATACCCGGTGATTTATACCTCTCCACCCTGAAGTATGGGTCCCCTACCTTAAACACTTGGGTGATGCCATCATGAGGGGCAGTAAAATTCCACCATCCTGGCATGGAGCTGCCATAATCCCGATCTTAAAATAGGAGGAGTAGAGACTTGCCTTCCAACTATAGACCTATAAGTTTACTTGACAATAGTAAAAATTAATTCTGTGGTGGGTCTCGGCAAGGCTACAAGCATGGATAGCTGATAATAATATCCTCTAAGATACACAGGCAGACTTCAGGCAGGAACAAAGTTAGTACCCTCGTCTGTGTCTTTTGTTTCAAGGTCACACATCACCCTGAAGAGGGCTCATCTATATGCCGCCTTTATCGATCTGAGGTCGGCATTTGACCTCGTACAGAGGATGAACTTATGGAGGGTATTGGATGCCTATGGGCTACCGAGAGATCTTCTCTGGATTTTAAGAGTGCTTCATACTAATACATATGCACAGATGAGGTGGAATATGGGACGGGATTTAACGGACAGGAATCCTATCAAATGGGGAGTAAAGCAGGGATGCGTACTTGCTCCGACACTCTTTAGCCTTTATATTAATGGGACAGTTAAATGGGTATCTGAATGTAAACCCAATGCACCCAAGACTGCAGAAATATCTGTCCAGATTTTTATGTTCATGGAGATACTCGACTTATTTCGATAACTCCCTTGGGTCTATAGGCAGAACTGTATTCCTTTCCTGCTTTCTTTAAAAACTGGGGCCTAGAGATAAACCCATCTAAAACTAAATGTATGGGAATAAATCAACACTGGTCCTTTAGAGGTATAAAAAGGATTGAAGGTACCCCAATAGAACAGATCACACACTTTGACTATTTAGGCATAAGTCTGACAGACACTTTGACCTGGGGGATGCAAATGGGGAAGAGCAAAACAGCACTTAACCAGAGAGCACTCCTAATCAGAAGGAAATATAAGGCAACTGCAGGTTGTGCAGTGTCAACAGCTCTTAAAATCTATAGAGCCACATCAGCTATCAATGAGGCAGGGATCTGGGGGTTTGCTGAAGCATCCCCCCTTACACTAGTAGAAAACACATTCATCAGAGGTCTCTTCAATCTACCACAGAGTACTCCCCTTAGTCCCCTGAGACTGGATCTAGCACTTAACTGCATTCACATGGTAGCCTTCCTAAAGCCACTGACATACTGGGTGTGGCTGTGGACAACCCCGGAGTTAACTCAGAACAGGGAATCCTTAACAGATCTAATCTCCTGCAATAGACAAGTCTGCATCCCATGTCAGGAAGAAGTGTGAATTGCTGAAAATGGGAGAACAATGGAATACCCCCCAGAAGCTGCTAAAGATGGGAATCAGAATTTCAAAAAAGTGCACTGGAAAAATGTTTTTGAGCCATAAATGTTCACCCAACTTTGAAACGTATATGGACAGAATCTATCCCCCTGTAGCTAAACGTCTGTATGTATAGTTTAGAAGTGGCACATTACCCCTAAGATTGTTCACCTCTAATTAGGACAAATCAGGTTCCTCTCCAGCGCATTGCCCCTAATTTCCACAGACAAAAGAAAGGGAACACAAGTTCCTCTGATTTTGCCCTAGATACACTGTTCTGCGTAAGAAATGAATAATTGCAGTGTGCAGTGTGCAAGCTAGAGGTCGTAAGCCACTTCTGGGGGGCACTAAGATTTTTAAAAAGTGATCTGAAGGAAACAATAGTCTTTGAGGTGGCACGATATTTACAGCAGGCCTGGGATATTAGATCGAAAGGGCTGTCTGCAGGGAACCATTAACCTTTCATGATTAGAGGAGGCATAAGTTCCACAAGTGCACACAATAAAATCTTGCAGCAACAGTGAGATAGACGGAAGATTGTAGTGCATGCCAGCCCAGATTGTATACAATAGAATAACTGCCACCAGGAGACAGAATTCTAACATGTATCCTATTGCTAATATGTCTATGTTCTGAAAATGTGGGGCCACTAGGTTCTACTTGACAACTGCAGATTAGCCTGGAACAACGTATATTTTATAGTGCTCATTTTGGTTTTTATTCCAGATATCTACTGTGTCTTTTGATATTTTGTTTGTATTTTATTTGTTTTTAACTAATTGATCAAGGATCATGTGACACCGGTATGACTCCTAGGGTCTCGAAAAACTACTATTGGCTTGGACTTTCCAGACAACATGATGGACCCTTTTTGGCCCATTTTTAGGACTTTTTTTTGGTTGGACAGGATTCACACATCGCCCCCGCTTGTCGATCAGTCAGGTTAGTGGTATTCCAATCTGACTCTCTGACAGAGACCTTTAAGCCTCTTTAATGCAGAAAGAAGCACACATGATACTGTGTTTTAATAAAGTGACCAAAGAACTCAACAAAATGACAGAACTACATAGATTATAAACACACCAAGTGCCAATATTAGTGACAGCACACCATCAATATGATACAGAACATTATCTGCAGTACCAGAAATGTGTAAAATATTTTAAACTATTTTTACAAATAAGCAGCCTGCCGTTGAAAAATCCACACTGAGCATCAAGAAGTAGCTACTTTTAACAGAGACAATAAAACATATATTTTAAAAGCAAAACTTTGCTTTTGAATTAAAGAAGAAACATTGAATGGAGCTACATGACATTCACAACTACGATGACCAGCATTCAATTGGCCTACAAAATAGGCACTCTAATATTTAGGCCTGAAAACCAAAGAAACACAGCATTTCCCAACAGCCGGACATACCAGAGGACAGCAAAGAATTATCCCGGAAGCAAAAAACCTTCACAGTAAATTCAATCTCATGTTTAGTAAGAAGCTAAAGTGCATTTATTAAAATAACAAGTCAGCTGCATATAAGCAAAGACACAGATTAAAGTGGAAGCTTGGAAGAGTAGGCAGACGAAGTATGAAATACAATGTTGCAAGTTACAATCATGGAAAGTTACAAATTGAACACATGGCAGAGCACTTCAAGAGCCAGTGGCGGCTCGCAGAGGTATCGCTGCATGGCGGGGCTGGGTGGGGGGGAGTGGAGTGTGACATACAACGGGAATGTTTAGAGTAAATAAATAAATAATCAAAAGCACTTACTTTGCGCTCGCAGCATCGCCAACTAGAGAATTCGTGAAAAACGGTCAATAAAAGGTTCAACAGGGAGCTTAGGGTAAAAAGTATTTTTCAATTCATGTAAATAGATACAGCAGTTCATTTATACATAGAGTGACAGGAATCCAACACTCATTTTTATTAATTACTTTGCAGTATTAACCAGTCAGGTCCTGATGAGAACCCCAAAAGATATGAGAGGTTCAAAACGCAACATGTCGACAGCCATTCATGGGGAGTTATTTGCAATCAATGAGATAACCACATGTAGGCCATCCTGGAAAAAGGAATTGATAGCCTACCGTAACAAAATACGCTAGATAACCACTATAGCTGGAATTGAAAAAAAGAGGTCACAAAGAAGATTAATAATGGAGACCTCACTACCAATGAAATGATTTGATTGGTGTAAATGTAACATGAATATGTGAATCTTTAGACATGTTGGATATATATTTTAAGATGTTGAATGTGTGTTTAGCCCATATTTTGGTTAGAATTTATTTTGTAAAAAAATTTGCTTTGGAGATGTATTGTGCATTCATAGAGTGTTGCAGAAATGTGTCCCATACACATATGTGGTCAGATGAATATGAAGAGGTGTTTTTGAAATGTGTTTGAATAATAAGAAGTCACAAAAATCATAATATGTTTGAGACAATTAAATTACTTGATCTTACGAAAAAGTGTTGATTGAATAATTTCAGCTTGGGGACGTTGCAAGTTTTTTGATCTTTCTAAAAGTGGCATTTTTTAAATTGTAATAATAAATTCAACTTTATTATTAAAGAGGATTTATTACTATAATTCCATAGGTCATAAACATGACAGCTCTATTCTCCTTCCAATTGAGAATTGCACTTATTAGATGTGATAAGGAATCCCCAATGTTAACCTGTGAAAGGGGTAGGCCTCAGAGTAGTGAAAAACGAATATGGGAGTATTTCTCTTCGAGGACATGTAACACCTAAAATTACATGTCCTACCTTTTAAATACATACCACCCTGCCCTTTGGGCTACTTAGGGCCTACCTTAGCGGTGACTTATATGTAATAAAAGGGGAGTTTAAGGCTTGGCAAGAGGTTTTAAATGCCAAGTCGACATTGCAGTGTATGTTATGGTATGTTATGTTATGTTGTAGACAGGGGCGTAACACAGGCCCCCGCAGCCCCCACAGTGCGGGGGCCCCCAAACTCCAGGGGGCCCCCTCAGCACAGCACTTTGGCCAGAGAGCTCCTGATAGAGTCCGAAGGGGGCCCCTCCATGTACCTTGCAGTGGGGCCCCCTCAATTATCGTTACACCACTGGTTGTAGAGCACCTCACTACTCCGGTTCGGAGTGTCCCCGCGCTAAATTCCGACAGAGAGCCTAGTGAAGAGCCAGCTAAAAACAGACGAGTGATTAAAAGTTTTCAGTAGTTTCCTGAAGAGAACTTTGGAAGGTTCTATTCTGAGATTTAGGGGTAGCAGATTCCAGAGTTTGGCCACCAAGAAGCTGGAAGAGCTGCCGATTAGACATATTCTACGAATTTTAGGGATCACTGTCCAGACAGTTCCTGAGGATTTCAGACATCGTCTTGGGAGATGAAGTTTAATCAGGGGAAAAAGACACAAAGCCCTTTCTGATTGAGGATTCTATGTCCAAAGCATAGAGCTTTGAAAGAGATTCTCTCCTTAACAGGGATCCAATGAAGTTTAGCAGGGAGTTGTGCCAGTAGATGAGATTCTAGGGATGTTTAGAAGTAGACATGCCACGGTATTTCGCACCCTTTGGAGCAATTTCAACCTCCCCCTAGAGGCCCCTAAATAGAGCACATCACAGTAATCAATGCGTGATACCACGAGTGCTTGGATTACAGTTTTGTTTTGTGGAATCAGGCAGAAGCCCTAAGATTTTCTGAATCAACTTGAACATTCCAAAGCAAATTCCACCCAGAGCAGAAATCCGGTCGTCAAAAGATAAGGTGGAATCAAAGCAAATACCAAGGTTTTTCACCTTTGGTTTGGGAATGGGCATAGGGCCTAATTCGTTTGGCCACCAAGCAGTGGACCATATGAAAGGTTGTTATCCTACCACCAGGATGTTGGTTTTTGCCTACATTGAGTCTAAGGCAGCTAGAATGTAAACTTCAAAAGCAAAAAGAACAAATGATGGACAGAATGCTGAACAATGCAAACATTTACCCCCAGTCACAAAGATCTGGGTTTAATCCAAAAAGATTTTGCTCACCTTGACACCCTAGTTTGGACCCAGCCATATGCAAATCAGTCTTGACCCTGCTCCTCATGGCAACAGTCCAGTCCAAACTGCCAAGCCAGGTCCTTACTGGACTGGAAACAAGCATTCTGGGACCGGTTTCAGGATATCTCCCCATATCAGCCAGGCTAGCTTGAATCCAGTGGTGCAATGAGCATAGGACCCACATCTGGGCATATTCTTCCCACTTAGGGTGACAAAAGCAAAAAGAACAAATGACGGACATACCCTTCACATACAAGCTCTGCAGTGGCAGGCCTGAGACATGTTTTCAAGGGCTACTTAAATGAGTGGCACATTCAGTGCTGCAGGCCCACTAGTAGCATTTCATTTACAGGACCTGGGCACATATAGTGCACTTTACTAGGGACTTACAAGTAAATTACATATGCCAATTGTGGATGAGTCAATCAGACCATGTTTAGGGAGAAAGCACATGCACTCTAGCACTGGTTAGCAGTGGTAAAGTCTCCAGAGTCCTAAAACCAACAAAAGCAGATCAGCAAAATTGGAGGCAAACAGGCAAAAAATGTGGGGGCAGACCACCCTAAGGCTGGCAGGTCTAACAATCAACATTTATTCACTGTGAGAGAATCAATCAGATTTTAGGTTATTGCAATTGCCTTGAGGATAAAGGCCCTGATTACGACACGTTGCGGAATGGGAACCGGCCGACCTCAGGTTGACGGTTTCAACTGCATCATTTGGATGCGCCCGCATACACAGGCCGGTCGGAAACATCCATTTTTCTATGGGAGCTTGTGTGGTGGGCAGAAAACGCACGCAGCATAAGCTCCTATAGAAAAATGGATGTTTCCAAACATCCCTGCACCATGTGGCAGGCACCTCATGGTGCCTGGCACACGTGCAGGGATGTTAGAGCCAAATGCGGAGGGCCAGGGATGAAGGGGACCTCCTAGGGGCCCCCAAAGTCAGTTTCCGACTGCCAATCCATGTCGGAAAGGCTGACATGGATTGGCTGTCGGAAACCAACATCATAATCCTCACAGTGGAAACACCATCCTTAATGGAATATGAGGCCTTTACGACTGGCCTACGGGCTCCTTGAGCCTGTCGGAACCACGTCGGATTCCCCAGCCAGTTTAAACTCTTACCGCCATCGTCATAATATGGCGGTCGGACTTTAAACCTACAATGTCAGTTGGAAAGCCTCCGACCAGCGATCGGAGGCTTTCCTATCGACATTGTAATTAGGCCCACAGTGTTTTTGAATTGAAGTTTGATGTTGACAGTTGTTTGGTTCCCTTCTTTAAAGCTGTTTTTAATCAGCTTCATCTAGGATGCATATTGGAACTGGTAGGAAGAACTAATAAAGTCATATTGTCTATGCAGTGGGGCCAGAAAATGGTGCTACATTTATCACACCGACATATTCAAACAATGCAGGGATCAGAATTTATCAGGTCCAATAAATAGAACCCAATGTCGACTATTGGCAAAAACATGGGGCATGGCATGCAGATTTATGTGCTTAATACATGCCCCGATATTTACCGACTATTTTTTTGCCAGTAAACTACACAAGGTTTTACTTGAAGAAAGTTATCCCGGGGAAATGTGGGCGGTGCTGTGCCTATAGCACATATTTTGATATGGCAAAGATTGAGGACCATGAATTTGAGGAATATAGAATGACAGTAACATTTGGTTTACTAATCCACTAGACCACAATGCTTTGTTTTGGGGTGCAGTGTTTGCACTTGCAAGCCTGTACATCAGAACTTTTCTATGGTGGTCCTTTGTTTGTCCTCTGTTTACTTGTTCATATCACCCTATTCCCCAATGTACAAAAGCAGGATGCCTTTATGTGCTTTGCTATTATTTATTTAATTTGTTCTTTTTTTTATTTCAAATAAAAATGCAATATTTCACCCAACATCGGATTGTTCTAATGGTGCTTCTTTTGCCTTTCTTCTTGGAGTGTGGCAAGATTGTTCAGTACAGACATCGATGATGGTGTATTTACATGGTGACAGACAGGTCAGTAACTCATGGAGAGCTGAGTCCCCACAGAGGTGATTGACAAAAGATGCCCTGTTAGTTCTCAGTCTTGATCGCTGATGGTTTGTTTAACCTCTCTTGAAGATTCTCTTGGCTTCCACTCCATCATAAAGATATGTCTGAACAAGTTCATCACCAACCATTTCCCTCCGAGTCTTGAGTGCATTCCCATTATCTTTCCACTAAAAGGACCCAACAAGGTTATCTCCCTCCATGGTCCAGGGGCCAACTAGTTCCGTCCCGTCTGTCAGGCTGTAGTCAAACTCAACCCCGACGGTGAATATGATTTCTAGGGACCGGAATGTACTCGACTCTTTGACAACAAAGTTGTTTCCGTCCTGCTGGATGGTGATCTTCAGGTTGTCGTGGGCCGCCAGCTTCCTCTTCATGATGTTGACACCCAGGACTTCCATGAACTTGTCAAAGTTCTCGCTCTTCTCCACCTTCCAGGTGCCGTTGAAAGTCATTGTTTCTGGGAGGAGAGAGGTGTCTTCCCGGCAGCTTCTGAACAACCTGAGAGATTACTTTGTTGTTTATTGACATAAGAAGGGGCTACATGTCTGGGGGACATTCCTTCATATTATTCTAATGTCAAATCACATAAAGTGAGCAGCGTGAATACTAATACTAATTTAAGTTACGGTCTCTCTGCCACGGTTTTGGGCTGAATTGTGCCATATTAAATAATGCCATTATAGTAAATGGGGTAACCCAACCAAAAGGTCCTTGGACCTGGTTATCGAGTGGTACAGAAAACAGTGGTCCTGGACCTATCTATTCACATAAATACCTACTCTGGACAATTATTATTTAGTAAGAATTTCGAGCATACATATAGTCAGCTCACGGTTACAAAGAATCCAATTAGTTAAAGTACTTAGATGTGCAACAACCATTAGTTTTCAAAAAAGGCATGTATTTAATCACAAAATTGGCAGACGGTAAACATATTACTTGGTTATCATTTAGAAGAGAAAAGGAGGTTGCTCCAAAGGAACGTGCAAGGCAAGTGCTCTGGTGTGAAGTGAGTGAGAAATTGGAGGGGGAGGGGGGAGAAAAATCCCCAAACCAAATCAGAAAGCAAATATAATAATTTTATACATGCGATTGATAAAAAATACTCAATCTCTGAGGCCTGGCCAGTGATGGTTAATTATGCAATTAATTTGTACAACATGTTTCACAAACAATAGAGAAATATATCTTCTTATGCAAGGTAGGGGAAAGGACATGTGGTCCAGGCCTGCTGGGGGTGAGTGTTGACGTTTCGACCCGACTCGTGGGCAAGGCGGGTAATTGGAACCTCAGCCTGCGGGTCTTCCTCAAGTCAGGGGGAAACAAAAAGGAACCTGAAAACAGTGTTGGTAGATATAGCTCCCGGTATGACCACCCGCCTCAATGTTGCGGTATGGTACCCGTTAGGCTCCAGAAGAGTCCATAATGTATGGGGGAGAACGTATCCTTGTCCGCGTATATGTAGCGATGTAGTGACCGAATTAAATCAATATACAATGCAGAATTCCATCAGCAACTTTATTGACATGTACATCGGTCCTCACTCCAACGCATTGCAATGTGTTGGGAACAAGCAGCACAGACCCATAGATAATAAAAATATCCAGGTGCCAGGTTTATGGGTGCACATGTTATAACAAGCAATATACCTGATCTGTAGAGCTCTGGCATTATTTATCAATTGTTTTCAGGTATTATTCAAATAATAGAAACATGGCTCTCCTGATGAAGGCCGTTGAGCTGAAACGCACGTAGAGAGATGTACTAAAGGCCATTTTAAAAGTGGAGAAAAACGTTAAGTGCATCATGTACTCTAGTTCTATCAAATTGATCAATTGTTGTTGACATCAGGCGATTGGATATTTTCTGTTATAGATTGAATCATAAACAATCATGTCAATATAGATTTGAAGGGTCATCATCAATAAGAAGGCCCAATTACTGTGGATTTGTTTATCAAATGAGATCCTTGTTCATGTTTGGGTTATGAGAGATGTGATTGACTGTCACGGTGTGTTTTGAGAGCTGTATTTTTTGTATGTTTTTATATTTATGTATATGTGACATGTGCGTACAATACTTAAATATTGATATTAAAACAATTTGGTATTTTTTCTAATTTGGTGTCTTTATGAGCTCTGTTAATCATGTAAATCTATCTATGTGAATCATGTAAATCTATATATGTGAATTAGTAGATGGGTTGCCTGAGGATTTAAAGTACAGTTGTTTTTACCCTACCTCAGGAACTTTCTATTAGTGTAAGTGGTCCCCTTTATATATACAAATGTTCGCGTATGGAGACATTCACTACAATTGGCAAAAACAGAATTGGCAGTTTTTCCCTCACCATGGCTTATAAAACATCTTTTATAATGTCCCTACTTATAATTACAAGTTACATAGTTACAAGCCACCATACCCCTGGGGCGCCTAGGGGAGACCTTAATGATGATGTATATGTCAAAATAAGGTAGATTAATACTTTGAAAGTACCTTCAAATCAAAAGTTGAATTTGCTTATAATTCAATTTAAAAGCTGCCTGCAAGGCAGGGCTAGCTTTTAGAATGACAGCAGGCACCACGGTAGTGCTCACTCCATTGCCCATTGTCCATTGTCCAAATCTACTGGGCCTCTAAACCACCATGCCCTATTATATACTACGATTTATAGGTATTTTGTATCCCCCTTGCCTTATTATCGACTTACAGGGGTCTGTCATTGCCAATTGCAATTAGACCATATGCCTTTACAGCAGAGCACTAGCCCTGGGTCTGGAAAGCAGAGCCCAGGGCACAGTCAGAGTCAGTTATCACCAGTACCAAGCAAAAAGTGGGGGTGACCAGGGCAAAAGGGATGACTTTCTCACAGCCTGACTCAAGGTGTTTGTGTTAATGCAAAACCGGTGTGACTATCCTAGTAGATCAGGCTTTATGTCACATGCCATGGGTGCTTGCTCTGTAAGGCCCAGATACCACCCATGTAACCCACCTTGATGCCAAGTGTTGTAAACCAACAAAGGCTTTATTTACGTCAAGAAAAAAGGCACCTTTCCAGCGAAAAAGGTAAACCCCATTCCCAGACTTTGCACCACTCTGCATCACTTGGCTGTAGTGTTAGACTAAAATTTATGCTTTTGCATTGCTTTTTACGTAAGTTAGCATTTGCGGTGCCATTTTGTGTATGGGCGCCATTTTGTGTCATGATTGAAACTGATTCTTCTCTATTTCCAAGAAACAACCTTCTCTAGGTTATGTTTCTTCGGAGTTGGGTTTTGCCACACTAATGAATGCATTGCTCTTATTAGCGCATACCTTTCTTCTGAGATGTAAGCCTTCTCCCACTTGTCTAGTCGCGGGCACAGGCAGAGAAAAAGATAATGTGTGCCTGGCCTCAGAACCAAAACTTACTCCTTTGTAATTTACTGTCCAGCTGCGTCCCTCTGGAAAATTCCGTGGTGGGCGGGTTTTCATTGATTCTGAAATGTACATAATGTATCGTAATGCTTGCTTAAGTCAGACTCTCTCTGCAGCACTCTTAACGACTGGGCAGACAGGGCTCCGCTCTGAGTGAATTTTGAATAAACTAATATTGGTTTGTATTCTCTACAGTCTGACCGACTCTTCATTTCGTTGAAAGCAAAGAGGTGGTCATTGGTGTCCCGAGTGACCTGAATCGGGCCATTTCCTTCAGTAGTACAAATTTATAATAAATCTGCTGCAAAGTGAGCACTGCAGTGCTAAGTTACGAGACAGTCTCTGCCACAGTTTTGGGATGACTGATGTCTTAAATAGTTCAAGAGCAGAGCTATTTAACCTTTCACAGTGCTAAATTGTTACTTGTCATGGGAACTGCTTTTGGCTAGAAATGTAGCCACATTTATTGACACCTTTAAAATAAACATCACAACACATTTACATGGTCAAAGAAACATAACAACACAGTTAAAGCTGGGTATAATACAAGTAAAACACTAAAAAATTTATTTAGCACAACAACCACAGTACAGCACACCATCAAATTACAATGATGTAGCACAAAAACACAATAGAATGGAAACAACACAACACAATACCACAACAGGAAAATGCCACCAAATATACACAAACATTCTTGTTACACATTACAACCTCTAGAAAGCGGATTTCATAATATGGAGGTAAAAGGTGCTCACAAAAAGCACTACCTTGCTTATCAACAAGGACAGGAAACGGTGCCAATTAAAAATGTTTTGTCCCCTGACCCTTAACCTATTACCTGCTGTTCAACTTCTAGATAAATGCTCATCCATGTCTGCTGATGATAATATCTTTACACTGCGCTATGTCTATACGTGTTCACGTGTCTGAGAAACTTGGGCATCGTCTGCTTCGTACATTTGTCAAGTGTACAGATTTGCACGTGTACACAGATCTGCAATGCATAACTCTTCGTACTACAGGTCCGAGCAAACCTGTTTGCAACTCATAGAGTTAAGAGGGTACTCTGATGCTTCCTTGTACCTGTGGGCCCTTAGATTTAACAGCTTGCAAATGTTTTAATCCACAGGGATTTCAATATTTTAACATTATGTTGGATGGCAGTGATGAATAGTAAACTTTTTCCTATTCACACTGGTCAGTTTTCGCGTAATTCTCAGACTATTATCATGCACCCATCTGAGTAAATTTTGCACCAGCAAGAAAT
The DNA here is from genome assembly GCA_963921515.1 of Calotriton arnoldi. NCBI lineage: Eukaryota > Metazoa > Chordata > Amphibia > Caudata > Salamandridae > Calotriton > Calotriton arnoldi. The sequence goes on from CAWUFW010001414.1 coordinate 2,360,160, forward strand.
ACAGCTGCAACGCACACAGAAGCTATGCAGAAGATAAGTAACCTCTTCAAAACAGTCACTTCGCCTTTTACAACTCCTGGGTATTATTTCTAAAGCATATTCCGTTTTTGACCTTCATTATTTGTATGTAGTAAATTGGTGCTGAACTGTGTGTAGGTGGCGGTGTTGTATTCTATTAAGTCCCAGTCAATGACATGGTGAACCAATTGTGTGCGGTTTGTTGTGCATTCCATCAATAAAGCCAGCAGTCGATTAAACGCCTCACTTCACATTTCACGTCAGGCTGTCAAGGCCACAGAAACACTCAGTCAACGTCATAGAGATGTTTTATATGTATGTCTGTGGCAAATAAAGCTTGTAACAACCTTGCACAGAAAACACATTTGCCAATCCATCACAACAAATCAAATTATGACTATTCATGTACTAAGTTAAACAATCAGAGAGAGAGAGGGTTTTTAAAGGGGATACTCCTAGTCCCCTAAGGTTAACTGAAAAAACAATTGGAAGGAGTATGCCCCGAGGAGCCAAAGGCTACTACGGGAAGCACGGAAGATGAAGAAATACCCAAGAACATTTCTTTGGTTTCAAAAAGACCCCTCACTCACCAACCTGGTTGGTGACATGCTTCATCATTGGAGTCCCACCCGAGCAGCCGAATGCCACTCGGGTGTGCTGCAACACCTGATTACAGTGGAGCAAGTTTGGTGAATCAGTGAAGTGGTGATCGTAAAATTATCTTTATTGTACTCCATTATTTTTATTATGGAGCAATAAGACAAGGTTAAAAATGAATCCATAAGAATATTTCCGAGATGGACCTTATTGTCCACAGGTAAAAAACTGTGGGTGGTGACAAGGTGAAAGGTGAAAAGAGGGTCTACATGTTTCAACCTATAGTGTGTATTACTAGGTTTTCATCAGGACCTAGGACCCGGGCGGTATACACACGCTAAGGTGTACCCAACCCTCGGTCACAATTAAAATGCCATACCGTGTACTCACAGGATGGAAACCCTTTCAGTCTTCATGAAAGGAAACAAAATTACAATGACGATATTACGTCTGGCCTCATGGTTACCGTGGGGATGGATGCTGACTTTAGTCAAACTTTCGTCAAGTCATGCCATCCACTACTCAAACCTGCGATGTAGCCCCATCAGGCAACCCCTCGGGAAGACTGAAAGGGTTTCCATCCTGTGAGTACACTGTATGGCATTTTAATTGTGACCGAGGGTTGGGTACACCTTAGCGTGTGTATACCGCCCGGGTCCTAGGTCCTGATGAAAACCTAGTAATACACACTATAGGTTGAAACATGTAGACCCTCTTTTCACCTTTCACCTTGTCACCACCCACAGTTTTTACCTGTGGACCATAAGGTCCATCTCGGAAATATTCTTGTGGATTCATTTTTAACCTTGTCTTATTGCTCCATAATAAAAATAACGGAGTACAATAAAGATAATTTTACGATCACCACTTCACTGATTCACCAAACCCGCTCCACTGTAATCAGGTGTTGCAGCACACCTGAGTGGCATTCGGCTGCTCGGGTGGGACCCCAATGATGAAGCATGTCACCAACCAGGTTGGTGAGTGAGGGGTCTTTTTGAAACCAAAGAAATTTTCTTGGGTATTTCTTCATCTTCCGTGCTTCCGTAGTAGCCTTTGGCTCCTCGGGGCATATTCATATACTAAATCATTTATGATTTAACGTATGGTAATGTGAATACTTAATTTCCTTAACCTGGTGAAATTTTCACAACCTGACAGTCAGATCAGATCAGTCCTGAATTTCTGTTAAACAGAAACAAAACCATGACTTATCACTTTCTTCTTGGAAATATTTTGATTAAATATGTTCCAAGCTCTTGCTACAGAATCAATAAAATACTGACAAGATTTAAAATGATTGCAAAGCAAATAAGCATGATTAAAAATATAGTAGTACTATAATTGTTTACATGCATATTAACATTCTGAACAAGGGCTATGAATTCCTGACAAAACACTAGAAACATAAATTGTATTATATCAGAAAATATCAATTTAGTGCAAATGTTGCACATAAATCAAGCTGGACATTGGACATTAGACAATGCCAATGTGGTGCTGGAACAATTTTCAAGCTAGTGGTGCTGAAATCAATGTTATATCACTAACTCGTAGGATTTGTGAATAATCAAACTCACACAAAGAGCAAGTGTCGCAAATGAGCACGTCTTTTCTTGGTATGGATGTAGTATGTAACAGGTGGTGCATTTTGGAGCACACTGCCGCCAATATTACTAGAGCATGGTGTGGTAGAGCACTGCCATTTATAGACAGCACATTCTCATTTGAAATGGGCACTAAATTTCCAAAGACATACAGTTTTACTGATAAAACTGTTTAGCGCCCAAGCGAGAATGTGTGGGAATAGGTTTTCTGTGAATATTTGTCATTTGGGCATCACCAAGCAAAGTGTCTTGATTTTTTAAAAGTAGTGTCCATTATTCTTCAAAATTGCAGAAAAGTGATTCATTTGTGCTTTCTTATATCTTTTGAAACATATGTTCAGATCATTTATAGGTATTTACGATTCCTTTCCTTTCACACCAGCAAGATTGCTACATTGTTCATTTTAAAAAATCCTATCATTTGGCAGTCAGAGAAAGAAAAGTAAGCACAAATTTTCATGTTAGAAAAATAGGCTGCAATTTTCAGATGATACAGCCTGACATTTTGCCTCTGTCTTTGAACACAAAGCAACTATGACATGATAAAAACAAAATTTAAAGGCAACTTTATTGCTCATTCACTTTTAGAACTCCAGCATGGTTATTTTGGGGTGCTGCAGCAATGCCCCTTCACAAACTACTTTCAGGAACTGTGGCAAACATTCAAAAACCATGTCATTTTAAAACAATATAAAAGCTACATTTTAATAGAAATCGAATTGACTATGTCAGAAAACCACTAAAATATTTGATCAAAAACATAAATCTCCTAACCTAAACGCTAGCAAATAATTGATAAGTTGTAAACAACACGTGGTTCACATTCCAACATATCAGAACTGGAGCGAGGTAACACTCCATTACCAGACGCACAGCATAATCCGTGATTCATAACATAGATACCACGCACTTGTCCACGTTTAATATAATTTATCCCATGTACTCCCAAATTTTCTGTTACTCATTTCTTTTATCCTTTCACATGTGAGATCCTTATGTATTCCAAAGTTTCTAATGCAACAGATATGCCAATCCAGGCCTTTTTCTGGGGCAGGAAACATACATAAATCATCCTCAGTAGTTGATCTTATATACCCAATGCATTTCGGGCTTTCCATAGCCCTTCTTCAGGGGTTCACTACAAATTTAAAACAGTACCATTAGATTTGTTATTCAGACCTCTGTGCATTCACATTACCAAAATACTTCAAGAAATTCATACCGTGTTTTACTGCTAACCCCATAGCCAGCGTTTTCCCTCTAAACGTGTAACAGCACGCTCTGAAACTGTGCCCAAACAAGCCTCTCCCAAACCTCATAACCCTCCCTTTTATTTGCCTCCACGTTCTCATATGGAATCGCCAATAGCTCGTACTCGACATTACTCCAAATTAACCAATGCCCATAAACAGCATGAACATTCTCCCGTACCTTAATCATCTTTTTCAGTGCAATCTACTTCCCAATGTTGTTCTCTCCTCGCGTAAAGCAGTGTTCCACTGTTTATGGGCATTGGTTAATTTGGAGTAATGTCGAGTACGAGCTATTGGCGATTCCATATGAGAACGTGGAGGCAAATAAAAGGGAGGGTTAATGTACAGGTTAAGTTATGTCTGAGTGCATAAGCTGTGTCTAACGTAACCGTAGGTACAAAATACTTTCTCATTCTCTCTTCTTGCTTGTAATAGTCATATTTGTTTAGATTTTTGTAGATTGGATCTTCCGAAAGCACCAAATCATAATGCGAGAAATAGTACTCGTAATGACCTTTTCCATAAAACATGCTAAGCAGAAACCTGCAACTAATACTATACGTTAAGGGCAAGTGATGATACCTAATACCCTCCTCAAGCAGAGGCAGGCAATTGCAAACACACATAACAATCACTCACATCCATGGTACTCACATGCTCATACAACAGCTTTGCATAAGCATTCAACGTATAATTACCCTTGGATAAATCTACATACAACAAGCGACTATTCTGTTCTATTAAAGCATTGTCAGCTCCTAATGTACCCTCTTTTGTGCTAGAAGTGGTAGGTATGGACGTTCCATGTACTCCCACTCCCTTAACTTCAGCTTCATGTGAACTTATAATGGACATAGCAATGACTACAACTATTACTATGATTACCCCTACAATAAGTGTACCTATTATACATTTGTGCCTAGGGTTCGAATCTCCAGACTCCATTTTTCACTGAGTTCGGATTTTGGTTGTAAGAGGATTAATGCAAAGTCTCTTTCTCTGCCTCTAACTGTTGCACAATAAAGTTCATAAACAGTTTCCTTGAAATCGTGGAAACAGTTTTCAGTTCATGACACAATATTTACACCGCTTGAAAGACTTCCCTAGCCCTCTTTCTTCTTCTACGGAGAAGTCCCTATTTTTATTCTTCTTCCACTCGGGCCTAGGTTATCTTCTTTAAGCAAAACAATTTTTATTTACAGATCAGAGTTCAATTTACATCCCTTATGATATCAGAGCCAACTTCTTCAGTGACACACTGCAAAAGTTCAATGGGAAATGCTGCAATCTCCTGAGCTGATGGCTGATTCCCAAAGGTTGGAAACATTAGAGCTTCCAAAATCAAGCTCCGTAAGCCACTCAGTCTCGGTGGATATTGTACAGTCAATGTTAGAACTCCATTAGCCTCTACTACAGGGAGCAAAAGTTCACTCTCAAATATCAGCACTGATGTCCCGGACCTCACTCTCCCCGGCATTTGTAACAAGGTAAGTCCACTCCAGAGAGGTGTATCTCTGACACGGTACTCTGACTTTCCTCAATCTCCTCAGGCCCCCCTGAGCTTGATCTGTGTCACTTTGATCAGATTCAGATGATTCAGTTATGGCAGCAAGATATCTTTCCGATGCAAGTCTCAGATTCTGCCTTTTCTGGCATACAGGCCACGATTCTCTTGCGATTTCAGTTTTCTTTCGTAGCACCCGACCACTTTCCACACCAGTCTCTTCAGCCGAGTAAGCTCTACACCACTCATAACGTTACTGTCTCCCTCAGAGTCTATACCTGGGTATTGTAAGATAAGACGCTGAGACGCGGTATTGAAGTATGTGTCTTTATTCAGTCATCCACTCTCAATCAACTGTCAGCATACCAACATTCCAAGGCGCACTTCAGCGGAGCGTACCAAGGGACGGGGAAGAGGGAATGTACCAAGAGGAAAGGAGATTACAACACACCTCCCTGCGGCCATTGAAAGGAGGTAGGAAACAAAATAACTTAAGTACAACAATAGAACAGGAGGATATAAAAAACGAGAAAACTTGGCAAGGTTTTAAACGAGGAAGGTGGAGAGTTGGGGGAGATGCAGTAGCTGGTACACGGTGCATGTACCCGTTATAACCCTAGGACCAGGAACATAGATAACATAAGATTAGACCCACAATGCCCTGTTAGTCCTTATCAACTTTCACTAGATTGTCTCCACTCCATGTTTGACCATTGTCAATCTGAACGACATTTTTGTTGACTTTTGTTAGTTGATGTGTAGGATAAAATTTGCTGTGGTTTATCTTTTCTCTGGTCGGTATTTTGACCCTTACAGAGTCCCCAACTTCCCAATGCTGTTCCTTCACACCATGTTTCTTGTCGTATTGATTTTTGTAGTTGAGTTGATGACTTTGTATTTTTTCACTTATACCATGTGTGTTGTTTGAAACAGGTTTTCCCCCGCCCAACCATGGTGGACTGATTTTAGTGCTGGGTTCTCTTCCCCTGATGTAGACAAAAGGAGAAATTCCGGTTACCAAGTTTGGGGAGGTGTGATACAACCAGATACATTCCCTTAAGGATTTCTCTACATTGTGTCCATTTACCACAGCCAGCTGAATGTGTTCTTTAATCATACGGTTTGTCCTTTCAACCAAGCCATTTGCTTTTGGACAATAAAGAGCAGTTTTCTCATGTTTGATCCCCAGTTCGTTTATGAATTCTTTCATTTCTACTGAGGTGAATTGGACACCATTGTCAGTTACTATTGTTTCCGGAATACCTTCACTGCTGAACAACTCTCTCAAAAACTCGATGAGGACACTTGTAGTTGTGCAGTATACGAACTTGTACCTAATCCAATATGAAGTGTAGTCCACAAGGACGATCATGAATCTCTTTTGGACACCCAAATAATCCATGGGACCAATTATGTCCATGGCCAGTTTGTTCCATGGAATACTCGGCACCGCTACAGGAGATAATGGTACTTTTTGTGTGGTTTTTGTTTTATCGCTCTTTCCACAGCTAACACAATTTTTCACTTTAAGCTCCACCAGTTTTGGCCAGGAGTTTTTCTTGTATGCGATTGTTGTTAGTACACCTGACCAGCTGATCTCTGATAAGAGAGTCGTTGAGCTCACCAAACTCACATAACCTTGTTAATCCCCTTAATGCAGCTATGTAGTTGATGACAGATTCTTGTTTACCCTGCACACGACTAAAAAATTTATGTCGTTCCAAGACCACATTAATCCTATCACCAAAGTGCGTTTCTAACTTAAGGAGGGTAACTTTGAATACATCATGGTCATCAGCATCATCATCCTCTTCCCATTCCGGTTCAGGTAACGTTTCATAAATTATCCTGCCTTGAGTGCCTAGATTGTGTAACAGGACATGTTGTTTACGAATAGCAGAAAACCTTTCACCACCTATAGCTATCAGGTATGAGCCAAACAACTTAACCCAGTCTTTCCAATGGATCTCTGGTTCCTCAATTTCATTTAAGAATGCAGGTGGTTGGCTCATCGCTGGTACAGCCATGACAAATAAAGTAGAGTACTAGCACAACTGTAAACGTGAATTGTACAATTAGCAATGCACACAATCTTAATAAATAAGTATGGAGAAGAATGCGTCACCATAAGACTACATGCGAGACAAAGAACTGAAAATTGTACTTGAATGGTGTGTGTGTCACCGAAGAAAGGTTATACAACAGCACCGCTGTAATATGGTGGTGTGCGTGTCACCGCAGTAGTGCACCCACTTCCTGACTGAAGTAATTAGAAATGTAAGGGTGTACAAGGTAATGATACTTGAAGGGGTGTGTGTATCACCGAAGGTAGATGCACACGCAGTACAACTGTAACTTAAGGAGGTGTGCGTGTCACCGTAAGAGTGCACACACTTCTGACTGAAGTAATGGTAAAACGAAGAGGGCTCAGAGAGCCTGTACCTCATGAAATTGTACTCGTGGGCAGCACGTAGAAGATATCACCAGGGAAAAAAAGGCAGAGACCATGAAGAAACTCCCTCAGCACACTTGCAAAATCAGTAGAAGGCTTACTTCACTGTGTTACTCGGACTTCATCCCGCAATATTCAGCTGTGGCTTACTTCACAGTGTGTACTCGGATTTCACCCCTTGGAGTCTCCTGGCGAGTTTTCACGCATCTGTGCTCCACCACAGGATCGGTAATTGACACAGACAGCAGAGCGCGCGAGGCACTCCCGAGAGATCAACTGTGGGGTCACGTCGCGATCCGTTCACAATTCCTTCTCTTGTGCGAGTCACTTTGCGCCTGGAAACTACGCTGCACTTGGACAGCCGATAAGCTGTAATAATCACTAAACTCCCGATTAATTCCTCACTGGAATAGAACATGCGAAGCCCTCTGAGATCCTCCTTGACAGCAGGTCTGTTTCCTTGAAAGCTGTAGCGGAAACACACGGCGGTGTTCTTCTGATGGAATGAAGGTCAAAAGCTCGTCTACCTCTGATGATGAAATGACAGCTGTTCTTGACGAAACACAGAATCCGTGGAGAGACGTACTGAAAGGGGAGATGACTGACGGGCCCCCTGCGCCGATCATCCCCAGTATTGTAAGATAAGACGCTGAGACGAGGTATTGAAGTATGCTTCTTTATTCAGTCATCCGCTCTCAATCAACTGTCAGCATACCAACATTCCAAGGCGCACTTCAGCGGAGCGTACCAAGGGACGGGGAAGAGGGAATGTACCAAGGGTAAAGGAGATTACAACACTGGGCCTTGTGTAGCATGACTCCCCTCAGCTTGACTTGGTGGGTATCCAGCCTCTTCAGGAACCCCCACAGCTTGGCTTGCCCTCTTCAGTGGTCTTGCAACCATGGCTGGAGTCACCTCAGGGAGAGGGGTTGTTTTTTCCGAGGGTCCCGAAACTCTGCGGGTGTGGGAGCCGTGTATCCAGATCGCCAAACCTCCACACTTCACAGCAGTGTTGGTTGCCAAAATCACTTGGTAGGGACCTCACCAATGTGCATCGAGACAGTTCTTCCTCACATGTTTTCGGACCAGGACCCAGTCCCCCGGGCCCAGGTCATGGCAGAGGTCCTTCGAGGTCGGGGGAGTCGCAGCTTCAACCTGGTGAGACACAGAACGAACCACATCAGCCAGTCCTTTGCAGTAGTCAAGAACCAAATCATCGGTGATGTTAATTAATGCTGTGGATGGCACTGCTGGCAAGCGCATCGCTCTCCCCATGAGGATCTCATGAGGGGATAGCCCAGTCCTCCTGTCTGGAATGCTGTGGCAACTCATCAACACCAAAGGCCAGTTCAGAGACATCGAAGAGCACACCTTTGCTATTCTCATCTTTAGAGTCCCATTTATCTGTTCCACCATTCCTGATGCCTCTGGCCTGTAGCTACAGTGGAGTCTCTGGTCGACATTCAAGGCAGTGCACAACAGCTTCATAATCTCACTGTGAAAGTGAGTTCCTCTATACGACACCAATGTCGTTGGAAACCCGAACCTAGGAATAGGCTCCCTTAGCAATAACTTGGCTACTGTGAGGCTATCACAACTTCTAGTTGGATATGCCTCCACCTACCGTAAAAAGATGTACACTTCAAGCAGAATGTACCTCAAACCATTGCACTTAGGCATCTCTACAAAATCCAACTGTATTCGGTTGAAAGGACCTCCCAATGTGACTCAAATCAATGACAGTTTTCTTTCCAGCATTCATCTGTTGACACATGACACATCGATGGCACACTGCATCAGCAACCACACGAAATCTCGGATTGAACCACATTTGGCTGAATACATGCACCATTGCATCTCTCCCAATATGAACTGTTCCATGAATCTGTCTTGCCATAGGACTTAGTAAACAATGTGGCAACACTGCTCTACCATCAGTTGAAACCCAAATACCATCTTCCCTCTTTTCACAACCTGTTCTGATCTAACCAGCCTGTTCTTGGTCTGACGCTTCTCCCTGCAGACGCCTGACCTGTCTCAGGTATCTATGATAGCTAGCATCATGCAGAGCACGGTTCTTTCTGTGCTCTCGCCTGAGTATTCCCCATTAAAAATTCATGCATGAGTTGCACAAAAGCGGGTGACGTCCGTGTATCTGTTTCCCACAGTCACAAAATCTTCCCCCTTCCCATGGGCAGCACACTTCATTACCACCACTTCCTTTGGTCACTGTAAGGCTTCCAACAGTTGTCTCAAATACTCTCCATTTTTAATGGGAGATTCTGATGACGTTTATAACCCCCTCTGTGACCATAGCTTTCTGAAGTCATGAACTACACCGAAACCGTACTGGCTATCGGTATAGATAGAGACTCAGATCTGATCAGAAGCAAGACATACACGGGTCAAGACAATGATTTCAGCAACTTGTGTGGAGTAGACTCTTTGTAAACAAGCAGCTTCCACAACTCCAGAAATGGTACAGACAGCAAAAGCTGCTCTTAGGTGACCCTCATTGTCCCTTAAGCATGAACCATAAACAAAAAGGACTTGATCAGAATCAGGCAGTGGTTCATCAATGTCGGGCCTCAGTTTGGTGCAAAGCTCAGTCACACCCAGACAGTCATGGTCCTCACAATCTTCCCCATCAACATTTGGCATAGGTATCAAGGCAGCAGGATTCAACACGGAACCCCGTTTCAGGTTGATAGTCTCAGCGGCCAGAAAAATCTGCTCACACCTGGTCAGCCTATTATTCGTCAGATACTGTGTTTTAGTTCTAATCATCAGGAGCTCAGCAGAGTGTGCAACATATACAGTAAGAGGATGACCCATCATGATACTTTCAAACCTTTCAATGCTGACACCTGTTGCAGCAACGGATCTGAGACATCCGGGCAACGCTGAAGCTACAGGACCTAATGTAGCCGAGAAGTAGGCCACTGGTCTACGGACACCCCCATGTGTCTGGGTGAGTACAGATAGAGCACAACCCTCCCTCTCACAGCAGAATAGCGAAAACACTTTGTTAGAGGCAGGCATTCCCAGAGCTGGAGCGTGACAACGGCACTCTCTCAGCTCTAAGAAGGCAATCAAGCAATAGTTATACCAGGGTTCCGGATCTCTCATATCCTTGTGTGTCAGCCTCTGCAAGGGCTTCACCTTCAAGGAGAAATTTGGGATCAGTTGTCGGCAGTAGCCAACCATTCCCAAAAACATCCTGACTTCTTTTTGAGTGTTAGGCGCATTCATTTTCATTATCGCCTCAATGGGTCTGGTGACACCTTTCTCTTGCCTTTTTCAATGCGATGACCCAAGTACTGAAATTCTGTTAAACAGTACTGGAGCTTACTCATCGACACCGTGTGTCCATTTTCAGCTAAATGGTTCAGTAAGGCAATGGTATAGTCTCTGCAAGCCTCTTCTGTCTCCGATGCAATCAAGAGGTCGTCATTGTACTGCACGAGCACTGAGTTCTGTGGCAGCACCAAGCTCTCAAGGTTTTTTTTCAAAATCTGGTTACAGATAGATGGACTCTCAGGATACCCTTGTAGGATACGACACCATGTTAAAACACTATTCTCCAGCCGGTAAGCAAATAAAAATTGGCTTTCCTCACGCAATGAAATGGAGAAAAATACTTGACATAAATTGATCACAGTAAACCATTCAGCCTCGCAAGGAATCTGAAACAGGATCACAGATGGATTCGATACCAGGGGACAACGTGGAATCACAATCTCATTAACCTTCCGCAAATCTTGAACTATGAGATATTTGCCGCTCGGCTTCTGTAACCCCATTATAGGTGAATTGCATAGACTTCCTATTATCTCCCTCAAGATGCCCTGCGAAATCATTGAATCAATCAAAGGTGTGATCTCCCACCGTCTCCGGGGTCAGGTTGTATTGGGGCGTTCTTGGAAATTCTTCATTTGGCTTGATCTGTATATGAACTGGCTCAACTCCCCGAATCAGTCCTTTGTCTTCTGCAGTGAAGTCCCACACCATGGGAGAGACAGTGTCTCTCAAATCACATGGCATGTCATCCACTGTTAATATGGGAAACATGTCTATGCAGTGGTTTTGATTTGCCAATTTGAATGCAATGTCATCATCTTTAGTCTGCAGTTCAACTCTCTTTGGCTTACAATAAATGGTACAGTTCAGTTTGCATAAGAGATTCCATCCCAGCAAACAGACTGGACTCGAATCGCACACCATAAATTGGTGTCCATCTTGAAAGGATCCTATTTTCACGGGTATTTCTCCTTTCAATGGGTTTGTCATTCTTTTATTGGCAACTCCTACAACTCGGATCGATTGTCCAGAGAGGGGTAGGCTTGGGACTACTGCAGATCTCACAGCAGAACGGGTAGCAGCAGTGTCAATCAAGAATGTAATGGGATGAACTCCTACATCTGCCTTCACATATGGTCCACTCTGGTCTACCTCTAAGACTGCTCCAAGGGTACAGTCTTTCTCCCCCCTCAGGCACCGTCATTGTAACAGGTCCTGATCGAATCCGACTAGGGTTTCTATAGAAGGCATTTGGTGGAACGCTTGATTATTTTGCGGAACTCTCGGAGGTTGGGGTACTTGCACTAACTGGTTCTGACTTCCCCCATTGTAAGATCTTGGTTGTGTTACAGTGTTTATCACATCCGGCATTTGCACCAATTCTCCTTCTTGCAACTAATTTGCTGGATTTGCTTGACACTCGCTCTTCCAATGCCCAATTATGTGACAATAATGAAAAGCAGTCATTTTCTTTAACGTGGAAATGTCTTCACCTGTTTTGGCATCTGTAGGAACACCCTTCCCTTTTCCCTGTCCAGCATGGTTCGGAGCATTTTGAACCCCTCCTTGGTTACTTCCCTGATTTCAACCTATGGTTCCCCCATTTGTCTGCACCTGATCTATTCTGTTCGCACTCCTCATCTGGACTAACATCAACCTGTCTTTAATCCTCCTGTGCTTGGAATCCACCTCATTACTGCAATACCTGGCATACTGTAGGATTTCATCCACAGACATGTTTTGACAGCAGATTAAATGTTGTTGGGTCATAACACTAATTTCCAGTCTCAGTCCCAGCACATATTCGGAAACAAACTGTCCCATATCCTTCGGATCAAGTGTATCTAACCCACTGTATTGCTTGAAGGCTTGTAAGAGGCGTTCAAAGTAAGCATGTACTGATTCTTTGGGTTCCTGTGTTGTTCGGTCTATTTTGGACTGCAATCATGTAATAACTTGTTCAAACTTTTTCATAACCAAAGGTGAAGGTCCTTGAGTTAAAGGGTCCCTGTCTGGTTCAGCAGAAGTCCAATAAATAGCAATTTTATAAGCAGACCATAAATCACTAGGAACCACAATATCAAACAATGTGTTCAAATCAATCCACAACACGGTCAAATTTTTACAAAGTGATCGACTTGCTTGTACCATTCAGCAGGTTTCTCCCTCAGCCAAAGAAAATCGTTTGTGATTGCTGCTAAATCACCCCTGATCCAAGGAACATGCACATACCCTCCAGTAGGCACCTCTCGCAGTAGATAAGCCTCAACTCCTAGTGTTCCCCCTCCTGGAGGCGGCGTTTCTCCCGTCACCTTCCTAACGCTCATTTTCTTTGACCATCTTTCCTCCCACTTATCAAGCATGCTCCATGCATGTATCCCTATGATTAGCTCTCGAATATGTGTTTTCAAGCCTGTTACCCTTTTCTCTTCCAATTCCTGTTCACTGTAATTCAACCTGTGGTTTCCCTAGAACATCTTTGTTTTAGACAGTTCTACATCATATTTTTGAGCCAATTCTGTCAACTTTTCATGTGCTTTTCTCGCTTTACGAGTAACATCCTTTGCCACAAACAACAGCTCATTCTGCTCATAGATCTCTGTCCTCTCCAAAGGCAAGTTCCCACTGATTATTTCATCCACCTCAGTCTTCAGCCTCACTACATCCAATAGCTTTGCCTTTACCGCAACCTTAATTGTGCCCTGACTCGATATGCTATTCTGTCCTTCCCTTTCACTACTCTGATTTCTTTGTCAATTATCTAAATTTGTGGTCTCTAAGGCATGCTGATTTCCAGATGTTCCCTGACCTGCACCGGCTTCTGGTATCATTCCAATGGGCCCAATGTCTGGAGCTTCCCACATCCTCAAATCTAAATTCGAGTTCGCTAAGGACACAGATCATATGGTACTAGACCCAACACGTACTCTTGAGGGATCAACAGTTGCTAGCAAAGGGATACTAGACTCTATAGGCACCAGAAATGGATTATTCCCACTCATGTTCTCATTTCCTCCTGAGCTGGTCCCTTCTTCTAAACCTGACTGTTGCTGACTAGTGTTTCCCACCAAGCTTGGGTCATAGACAGAGACTACAGGTCCGATGGTGACCAGTACCGTAAGGGCTTCCAGCAACCGTAAAGCAGCATTATCCCACTTGACTCTGCACCCCCTACAGCAGGTATCCCTGTTCCTTCTACTCCTGTTGAAATGCTTCCCACTATCCCTGCACCAGGACCTGTCTGTGCTGTTTCCACTCTTTCCATATTTGCTGCAGTTGCCAGTTCTTACCTCCCCTCCTCCGAATGTGGATTGTAAGGTGGAGGATCCTCCGACAAAAATCTCACTAACAAGCTGCCATTGGTATCACTCCGGTCATTTCCATTTTCTCCCCCTTTCCTATCTTGAATATTTCCCTCTCTCATCAGCATTGGGTACAATCTATCTCCCTCAATGGTATCTACTCTCCATGTCTTTAGTTGTGCATCCCATCGCGCATCTTGATATGCCTTCATTGACTTTATCATCTTTCCATGAAATCTCTCCCTGTTCTTTGCATGTGCTGCTCGCATCCACGCATCTAGTGCCTCAAACTGTGTTGGCATAGGTGGAGGCCGTAGTGAAGACATCACTCTCTTCAACTGATACAACACCTTCAATCAAAATGAGCCATGACATGGAAAAGCCAAATCTCCCTCTTTTTCAGTGATTTTGTGCCAACTTTGAAGCCAAACTATAGTATGGAGCCCTACATTTGTTGCCATATAGTGTGCTGGATTATCCTCTGGTGGTGCTTCCTCACCCACTCGAGTAACAACTCCCTGATCTGTCCAGGCCAAATCCTGTAACACTCTAAAGCATTGCATGAATAAGCCAAAATTTCCCCTCAACAAACATTTTCCCAATCACAACTTCCCGATGACTACCAACCAATCCCAGTGCAGAGTTCCACTAACTGACCTATCGCAGCGTGGCACACTCTGACGTCACCTTTTCCTCCTCGCAGCGGCTCACCCTCTTCACAATTTCTCGATTCACGTTCCCTCAGACAATCACAACTCCATAATTGTCTGCCTTTCTAAAAGATCGATATGATTCAATCACTCAAGAACATTCACGCACAGTGATCCTTGACCTGCGCTAGTCATCTGAATCAATATAGTCCACTCCTGTACACAAGGTTTACCATACGATTCCCACACGTCCCATTCACCCAAATTTCCCTTCTTAGGTAAAATGCTTAAAGTTGATGTTATGGCTGTCACTAAAAAAAATTTAAAATTATGTTTGTGTATTTGTTGACCTCAGTGGAGGTCTATATCAAATTTAAAAATAAACTTGTTGTGTTGCTACCCTTCTTAGGTGGAATTGCCGATGACATCTCATGACAACTCCTCAAACCTGTGGTCAGACAATCACAACAACTCGGTGTCCTCTACACCATTTAATATATCCCGGGATCTTAGGCCACTTTGGGACCTGAAACTCAAATATCAATCCTTGGACCACGTCCGGCCCGAAACCACATTCACTCGACTTTCACACAAACTCCGCCAGACATCATACAATCAACACACTCCCGCAATCTAACACACAATGCATCCATATTGATACTCCTTCGTTCACCGCTGTTTTGGCCGCACCATCAATCTCCATCGGTCTCTGCCAAAGTCCGTCGTTCTCCGCTGTCGATCATTGGGCTCTATTTTGGGATTCTAGGGGTCTAAGTCTTTCCTAGATCTTTCTAGATTCTCCCCCCGCTTCATATGAAAACCATCCTACTCTGCTACCAACTGAAGGAGCCGGGTTCCACATTCTAGATCTGCTCTGGAACCCCAGGTCGATGCCTCTTTTTATCAGCATGAGAGCATGGAGGGGAGAGAATTCATTAACCAGTCAATCATTGCAGTTCCAATGTACTATGACTCCGAAGAATCACAGACTCCCAATCAAGTTTAGTCAGTTTATTACAAAGCCAAGATCAGTTAAACAGACAGGCACCTCAAAGTGAGGGTGTAAAAATTCATCGGAACTAATACAAAGCCAAATCTACGGATGACTTTAAGGTGGTGCAATATGCACAGGATTATCAGTTTGAGAACCAGGATGCAAAATATGATGGCACAAATATCAAGGTTTCCCTTCATTATCAGTTTGTAGGTATAAAGCATTTGTCTGTCCCTACTCTACTACTAACGTGACATCCCTAGATAGCATTTCCCCAGGCAAGATTTCATTAAGGTGTCAGCGTGTGAAGGCTTCCTAAGAAGCCTCTTCACAGCAGAAAGCTACAGAACTCGTTCTAAGATGCTCTCTCTCTCAAGTCAAGGCAGAAGTCCCCCAGACACTTTCCCTAACTTCGATACATCAATACAACAGGTAGTATCCCAGGATACATTGCATCATCACACCATCCATCCAAGCCACTTCCTCGCAGGTGATTTTCCACAGTGATGCTCCCTGGCCGTGGTGAGATGACCTGCATTCCCAGGCTTTCTCCGATGAGAAAGTACAACAGTTCTCCATTATCAGTATCAACGTTCAATATATCCTCTTCTCTCTAAGTCTGACTCCTAAAACAAAGACATTATTCCAGCTAACAAGGATGAATTCTCCACCTGCAACAGAAACGTGAGAAAGAACAAATCCTACATGCACACGAAGTTCAACTATTAAATCTAATGCTAGAGCTTCCAGAGAAAATACATTTCAGGTCTACAGAAATCAGCCAACATAAGAAATGGCACAAAGGCCTCATGAAATTACTTATAAATGAACACTATTTTCTGTGCATTTCTAAATTAACACGTTACAGACGCACATCAAATACGCGAGTACTTGTCAGCAGCATGTACGAATTCTACACGTTAATGTTTTCAGCTAAACACATCTAGCTGCAACGTTAATTTCTTCACGTTTACATTGAATATATCCCTAACACATCACCCTTCATGTTGTTTACAGTTCACATTCTAATGTCCCAGGTTATTATGACAAGGAGTATATGTGTGGGTGAGGACTTCCCATGATTATGATGCACTACCACAAATGAAAGAGCAACATTTGTGCTACATCACTATTATAGTGCTGCTAGCCCCATAGGCTAACATGGGAAGACTTTATTAAACTCAATAAAGTCTAACATTTGAACGGCACTAGCTAGCAACCTATTTAAAGTATCAAATTAATGGTCACATTAAATCCAACAACTTGCCAAAATTGGAGTTAAGGTAAATATTACAGAAAAGTAGATTTCGAACTTACCATCCTGGAATTATCTAAAACATCCCTGTAGCAGCCTCTTCTGTTTGGTAAACCTTTGATAGTTTAGCCAAGCAGCTCCCTAAGTAAGTGTGAAGAGGTCTGGGGCTGAAACAATACAGCCATTTGGTGGGAGGAGATTTGCTTCCTGGAGATGCCAGTGAGAGGAAGGGGGCAGGGGAAATAAATTGGACTTCAAAGGCAGGAGAGCAGATGTCACAGGACCCAGGCCAGTCCCCACTTCCTTGATCCCTAGAAAGATGGAAGCCCCCCTAATTAGATTAGGAGAGGGGCTGGAAGGGGAGTGTAGCTAGATGGTAGCCACACCTTTGTGTTGGGTTACACAGACACACACACCAAGTAGAGATTTTCTCAATTTTGATTTTTGGCAAAACAGTGCATTCTTGCATACCCACATATGTTGCAATTGTTTACATTATGGCTAAAGTATATTGCTGAAAAACACCAACACATTTTATTGGGTTCTTACATGTGTAACATGTGAGTTGTTTGCCCCTTTGAGTTTCTGTAGTAGGGCCACTGAGTAGCCCTTTGCATTGCTGCATAAATGTTACTGCGTGGCTATTTGCATTGTGCTGCACAGGCCACTGCATAGGAAACATATGAGTTGTGTGGCTATTTGCATTGAACTATATAGGCCACTGCATAGGTACATAAATATAACATGGGCCCTTGCATTGTTAGGGAGAGAGTAGTGTGTCACACAATGTCAATTTTAGTAGAAATGCGCCTGAAAAATTGACGCAAAATACGCCAACCTGCCTGTTACACCTAGAAAATGATGCAATTGTTGTGGCTGCATAACAGGAAGTATAAATGTTACTTTGATGTTCCGTTAGTGTCTGTTGAATGGTGATGGTGGTGTGAGGAGTTTGGCAAGTGTTTGGCGGATTTTGAACTGTTTTTTGTGGATGTTTTGTGCCTAAGTGTTGTGTTTTTAACTTTTTATTGTCTTAGTATTGTTGGGTGTTTGTCTATTTTGGGGTAGAAATTTGTTAGGTTTAGTTAGGTGTTTAAGGGTTTTTTTGTTTGTAGGGATTATTTTGCTCCGGTCTTGTGCCATTGTGGTCACCATGTCTGGGAAGGGGAGAGGACGTAACTTTACAAAGCGGGAAGTTGGTGCACTGATTTGGCTGCTAGTGCGCTATTTGCCAAGTATGCTTGCTGCTGCAGGGAGGGTAAGCCAAGGCTACCCACATAAGGATGGGAAAGATAGATGGAAGCGTGTACAGAGCCACATGTTGAAGGTGTCCCATGAAGAGTGGTCGGTGTCACAGCTGAAGCATCGATAGGCGAATGTCATCTTGTGCGAGGCAGATGTGCTGGGCCTACTGGGTTTGGAGATTGGAGGCTCTGTAGGTATGTATCAACTTACAATCAGCTAGTAGTCATGTAAGTAAATTAGTTAAGGTATATATCATATTCAAGATATAGTTGGGATGTGTGGATGCCTTGAGACACACAAGGTAAGACAGAGTGACACTAGGGGCCATTTTTATCAAGGATTTTGTGTCACCATTGTGCCATGCAAGAGGGCACAAGGTTGACGCAAAAGCTAAGTGATAGTTATCAAGCCACACAAGGCCACCTGTGTTTTAGCCATATCTGCTGACATGTGAGCTCGGGAGAAAATCGTACATCATAATATGCTACGTTTTGTATGCACGACCCGTATTACAAAATCTAACTGACATTGGTATGAAATTATGAGGGCCAGTTCATACATACACCTAATATTGGTATAGAACAATGTTCAATATACCTTCATTACAATGCCATTTCCAATTACAATATGGCAATCTAACAGGATTAAGTTGAGTTTAGGGGTACAAAATTGTTTTTAGTCCCAATACATAAACCCACATTTCACTCATGACAGTAATCCCCACTCATACTGATGTTTTAATGGAAAAATAATTCCCATGGGCCAGATATGTAACTTATTAGAGTTCGACTTGCGTCAGGTAGGGATAAAAGGCCAAGCCAAAAGCTATGTGAGATGTGGTAAGGTGAGCAAGGGCAGCTTGTGTGAATCTGCCAGTCTTGAGTAATCTGAGTTACGCAAGGCAGCGCAAATTGCTGACTTGCCTTCACTCTGCGGCAGTGAGGAATTCTATTGGTAGTTGGTAGATGTATCACTGCATCAACACATTTATTTTGATGACTTCCCAGATTTAGCCTCAGTGCTAGACCTGGAAACGTGTCAGAATACATCAAGTCCCCATGTGAGCCTAAACCAAGTAAAATAATCTAATTTTTCATTGGTTTTTCATCATTCTCCCAGTGCTGCATTCTGCAGCACACTTACAAAGAGGGAAATGCCACTGATGATTGCTTTTGTACAGGAAGGTGCCCATTTCTGCACAAAAACAATCCTGCATACAGTGCAGGCACCCTTGCACCACGGCGCCAGGGTGCTTGCATTGGCGCTAGGCACCTAATACCCTTGCTGTTAAGGATTGCTTTAGGTCCCGGTTTTTCCTCTCCACCACTGAATTTCCCTTGGGATGGTAGGGGGAGGAGTACTGCAAGTCCACGCCCCAACTTCCCATGGCTTCCTTGTAAGCCTGAGAGATAAACGCAGGTCCACGGTTGGAATGTAACATGCCAATTGCGCCTGTCCTGATGAAGACTCACAAATCCTTTATCACAGTTTGAGCGTCAGCCGAGCGCTGAGGCCAAACCTATAGAAATCTAGAGCATGAATCTACTGCCACCAAGATGTACTTGTAAGCCCCGCCTGAATTTAAGGGGCCGCAGTGATCCAAAGAGACTTATGCGAGAGGTCTGTCTGAAATGAGTAATGGTGTTTGCTGTGGCCGTGCTATTGTGGAAATTTTCATCGGCTGGCAGATGTGCACTTTAAGACATAAGCCTTTGTTTTTAGACAAACTTGGCCTTCAGAATCGCCGCTTCAATAATGAAACTGTAGCAGTGACTCCTGCACATGCAGAGCCCAGACCCTCGCGTGCAGATAGAATTAAACCTAATCTGTGATCCATGTTTGGTATAACTCTATCCCCCACTCCTAGAATTTGAGCATACAGTGTGTTTTGTGCATCTAATTTATAGGAATATTTAAGTGAAAAGCCCTTCGGAACAGGAGAGCCGTTCTTTGAGGCGTTGACAGCTATCAGTATGTCTTGGTCTATCCTTGTACTAGAACGAGTGGTTGCAGCAACTGCAGCAGTTCGCATTGTCGCCTTGGTGGCTTCATCAGCCAGTGAATTCCCTTCAACATGTAAGCCAACACGTTGATGACTCAATGTGTGAATAACTTGAGCAGTGGCAGGCATGCTTTCAGCTTTACGACTTGTTCCCATAACAATTTATGCTTACTTGTGCAACCCTTGGAATCTCTAAACCCATTCTGGCCCCAGTAATGAATATATTCATTGTAAGACTGCACACAGTAGAATGACTCGCACACTATAGGTGTGGGGAATTCCCGATCCGTATACTGTAGTGCTGATAGCAGGGCTTTGAGCTCTGCCAACTGCGCTGTATAATCTCCTAGAGATTGTGGAATGTATGACAGAATATCGACGGACAGAAAATCCACCTACAAAAATATCGACACAGAAATATAGAAGTCAAAAATATCGAAGTCCAATCTACATAAAGGTAAGTACAAAAATATCGAAAAAATATATAGTTGTCAAAAATATCAAAGTTAAAAATATCGTTTTTTTAAATGTTTTAATAATAATGTAAAATTAAGTAAATAATACATATAATTAAAAGAAATATAGTTAAAAATATTAAAAGATATTTAAAAATAATAACTAATACATATAGGGGCCGATTCCGATCTCGGCCGGTAGGGCACCGAATCGGATTCGGCTTAACCGGATCCGATTCGGAGCTCTCTTTCCTGACCAAGTCGTACGTGCGTCCGGCCGAGCGAGTATGATGTGAAATCGACGACCGACTTGTTCGCGAGACCCAACCGCACTGACCGACTCGTTCGCGAGACCCGACTGCTCCGACCGACTCGCACGGACACGACTCGCACCACGCAATGGAGACGTTCCCCGGCCGGGTAAGTACGATGCGCGCCTCGAGCAGTCCGACCGAGTCGCGCAGTCCGGCTCGAAAGAGCAGTCGGAGCCGGACTTTGGAGGTCCGTGTCGGACCCCCCTGTACGCGTAGCCACGCGAGTCGCACGCAGGGGGGACCCATGGGTCCCCCCTACCTGTGCATGTACGCCGCGACCCGCCACGACGCGTACCCGCTGTAGGGGGCGCCCTTGTTCGCCTGGCACCCATTGAGTCAATGGGAGCCCGCGTACGCGTTGTACGACCGGCTCCCATTGACTTCGATGGGAGTCCGACCGACTCGAGTCCGATGACATGCGAACGCATCGTACTCGTCCGGTCGGACTGCTAGGGTCCGATTCGGTCGGAATTCTCTCCGGGTCCGGCTCGGTCGGAGAGATTACCGGCCCGAATCGGAATCGGCCCCTAAATGTTAAAATAAATTAAACATATACATATAAATTAATATATATACTTACTCCACATAGTGCAACAGTAGAGAAAGCGTTGGATAGCGTAGGGGTAAAAATTACTATTCCCACTCCAGAGAGTGCAACAGTAGGGAAAGCGCTCGATAGCGTAGGGGTAAAAATGACTATTCCCACTCCAGTGAGTGCAACAGTAGGGAAAGCGCTGGATAGTGTAGGGGTAAACATTACTATTTCCACTCCAGAGAGTGCAACAGTAGGGAAAGCGCTGGATAGCGTAGGGGTAGAAATTACTATTCCTACTCCAGAGAGTGCAACAGTAGGGAAAGCGCTGGATAGTGTTGGGGTAAAAATTACTATTCCCACTCCAGTAAGTGCAACAGTAGGGAAAGCGCTGGATAGCGTAGGGGTAAAAATTACTATTCCCACTCCAGAGAGTGCAACAGTAGGGAAAGCGCTGGATAGCGTAGGGGTAAAAATTACTATTCCCACTCCAGTGAGTGCAACAGTAGGGAAAGCGTTCGTCAGCGTAGATGTTAAAAATAACATACATATAAATGAAATAAATATTGTAATTAATTAATGATTTATTAATAAATTTAGGGGAAAAAAACTACAAACATATCAAAAATAATAATTACTTTAATAATATTAAATACTTCCCATCCTATTCCCCAATACACACACAACACACTCCACATAAAATTTCACACAATTAAATTAATTTTCAATTCATCAATTAATAAAAATTAATTTGCAATTAATAATTAAATTTAAAAAATGTCAATAACAATAAATAATATGTAATACAAATTAATAACCAATTAATAATTAATTAACAAAGAAATTATTATCAATATCAACAAATAATATTTAATAAAAATTAAGAACCAATTAATAATAATTAACAACAAAATTAATTATCAATACCAATAAATAATATATAATAAAAAGTAATAACCAATTATTAATTAATTAACAAAAAAAATCAATACCAATAAATAATATTTAATGAAAATTAATAAACAATTAAAAATTAATTAGCAATAAAATTAATTATCAATACTCAATTTTTCTTAATTAATTACAAATAATTTACTTAACACCCTATTCCCCTAAAAACACACAACCCACTCCAATAATAAATTCATACAAATAAAATAATTATCAATTAATAATAATTAATTACCAATTAATAATTAGTTAACAATAAATTAATTATTAATAACAATAATTAAAAATTAATAATTACTTAATTAAAATTAAATTACTTCCCACCCTATTCCCCTATAAACTCACAACCCGCTACAGAAATAAGCCACAAAATTTAATTAAACTAAATTAATAATTCCTAAAAATTCTTATTTAATTTACTATAATTAAAATACTTCCCACCCTATTCCCCTATAAACCCACAACCCGCTACGGTACTAAAACGCAAAATTTACTTTAAAAAAAATTACTAATTTCTAAAAAATGTATACATATATTTAAAAACACAGTACAATACTTAACAAAAAATATAGAACACATACATATTAAATACATACTAAAATACATAACACTCATATAAATATTGATATTATTAACATCGATAATTTAACTATCGATATTACTAACATCGATATTTGCAACATCGATATTTCTTACCTTAACTTCGATATTCTGGTTGTAGATATTCTTGACTTCGATATTTTGTCCCTACGATATTTAAAACTCAATATAACTGTGCTTCGATATTTAAAAATCGATATTTTGACTGTCCACCGAGATTGTGTAGTCGTATTACTGGGATGAAACTTACCGTCCTGCATACGTCCCTTCACTATAGCACATGCTGCGCTATACTGCTGTTTACTTCCTATGGCAGGCTGTGCAGAACCATCAGTATAAATGTTGTATTCATATTTTTCTAGAGGCAAGATTTCATTCGGGAGAGGATAATCTTGTTCGTACTGCAGGAACGCTTGCGTTTTTAATGTAGAATCCTATTTGTAATCTACATCTGTTGCAGTGAGAGAATTAGCCCATTGTATCCATTGCGGATGCTGTGCTTTTGCATTTGGAATGCTTGCTTTGGTAACAGCTTCTAAAGTTGGTACCAGGGTTACGACAATTATGTGTTTCCCCTGTGCTAGTGCTCTTTCTCTTACTACCTATTGACAAAATAGGGCAACCCAATTATCCTCAGGGAATTGAGTAGAGGGCACACAGTCACCCCGCAGCCTAGCTCTATTAAGACAAGAAATGCACCAACATAGCTGCCAAGGTTTCAAATTGCTATGTTGGATGGTTTCAAACCTGCATTAAGACCGTTCAACTGGCGCTGTATGTGTAGAAATGCACCGTCTTTTCACTTTTTTAAGCAAACGTTTGAAGTGATATTTGGCGCTGCACCCAAACGCGTGGTCTGGTTACTGGCGCACATAGCCTTGGTTGCAGTGCACATAGACCTTACACTGCTGCACACAGAGGAAAAAAATTAGAGGGAACATTGCTCTCCATTATCTCTTTCAAAATACTTTGTTGTAGCATTGACCCAATCATCAGTGTAATCCCAGATATCGTTTTGGGAGTCAAACTGTACTGAGGAGTTCTTAGAAATTAACCATTAGGATTAACATTTATATGGACAGGCTCAACTCCTTTTATGAGACCTTGGTCCTTTCCTGAGAAGTCCCAGACTTCAGGCTTTACTGTATCTCTGAGATCCGGTAGTAAATCAACAGTCATCATCAAAGGGTACAGTCCAATGTTTGGCCCTTGACTCACTAATTTGAAATCATCATCCTCGTAATAGGTCTGGAACTCCACACCTTTTGGCGTGCAATAAATGGTGCAATTTAGCTTGCATAGTAAATTACATCCTAAAAGATTCACAGGACAAGAATCACACACCACAAACTGATGGTTATCTACAAGGAAGCCTATTTTAAGAGGCACTTCTCATGTTACAGGGTTTGTCATCTGTTTTTTTGCAACTCCTACAACTTGGATTCCTTTTCCAGAGAGGGTTAGGTTTGGAACTTCTGCTGTTCTAACAGAGGAACTGGTAGCACCAGTGTCAATCAAAAATTAAATGGGTGGCCATTCACCTCACCTTCCACAAAGGACCACCTGGTCTACCTCTAAGACTGCCCAAACACACAATCTTCCTCCCCCCTCAGGCACCGTCATTGTGAGAGATCTGAACCGTAGCCCTCAAGTGTGTCAAATACTGGAAATTGCTTAAACAGATTTTGGTTCTGGAAGGAATTCTGATTAAAATTCAGGACCTGGTTAGAATGAAATCTATGACCTTTTACAGCTTGCTGTGGCACGGGGCTTGATGGACCTGCATCAGTAGAACTTGTGGTTTATTGGTACATTGCATCCTTGGTCTCTGCACATTTTGCGGCTGTACGGGGTAGATAACCTGTGTCAGCACAAACCCTGAATTTTGAACCTGATTCTGTTTCACAACTCTGTTGGGGTTAAGACAATATCCCCACTTCCAACAACCTAAATTGTTACAATAATTACGTGGATTATATTTCTTAATGTTGCTCCATCGATTCCAGTACTCGGGTCAATCGGAACACCATGACCTTTACCCTGTTGTGGGTAGCCATTGCCACCCTGCATCACAGGAAATCCCTGTTGATGCATACAACCTTGCACAACACTGACATTTCCTACATACAGTTATGACTCCCTCTCTGTGCTGCTTTCATCTGAGCCAGCATGAGCTTTTCCTTCAACCACTTCGGTTTTATTCCCAGTTCATCACTGCAATATTTTGCATACCTCAAGATCTCATGAATTGACTTATTTTGCCAACAAACTAAATGCTGTTGAATCATCATACTATCCTCAGGTCTCAATCCTGTCACAAACCAAGACACAAAGGGCCCGATTCACAGAACTAACTTAAGACAAAATCCTAAACTTACTACCATTTTGGTATTCACAGAAGGCACTTACTTATTTTGGTATTCACAGAAAGCACTTACTCATTTTGGTATTCACAGAAGGCACTTACTCATTAATGAGTAAGTGCCTTTGTGAATACCAAAATGAGTAAGTGCCTCAGAAAGCACTTAGTCATTGATGAGTAAGTGCCTTCTGTGAATACCAAAATGAGTAAGTGGCTTCTGTGAATACCAAAATGTGTAAGTGCCTTCTGTGAATACCAAAATGAGTAAGTGCCTTCTGTGAATACCAAAATGGTAGTAAGTTTAGGATTTTGTCTTAAGTTAGTTCTGTGAATTTGGCCCAAAACTTCCCATGTCTTTGGTTTCGGGAATTTCCATCCCACTGTGTTGTCTAAACACTTGCAACAATCTCTCATAAAAAACATGCACAGTCTCCCTAAGGTCTTGGGTCGTTCTGTCAATCGTAACTACATCAATGTCCTTTGTCGGCACCTTCCCTTTCAAAAAGGTAATCACCTGTTGATACTTTTTCATCACCAAAAGTGACGGGATATGAGATATCGGATTTCTTTGAGGCTCCTACTCAGGCCACTGTTCAGCCACTTTACACTCTGCCCATAAGTCATTCGGTACCACAATGCTGAAAATCTACACCTAATACCTGTGAAATCTTCACAAATCGATCAACCTGAATGGACCACTCCAATGGCTTCTCTCTCAATTTGGGGAAATCATTTGCGAATGAAGCAAGATCACTCCTACTCCCCAGTACATAAGCATAACCTCCACCAGCCACCTCCCTCAGGGACATAGTAGTGTGTGTTTGTTTTTTATATTATTACAACACAGTTCAATACCATAAATGAAGTAGGTCTGTGTGGTGCCCCCTTTTGGTCTATTAACTGTCACAAGCCTATTCCCCGGGCCCCCCTTACCCTTTTGGGGTACCCCCCATGGAGGAAGGGGAGCAATATAAAAACTATCAGTAGCCCCCCCAAAAAAACCAAAAGCCACATCCCTCCGTGCCTCCTATCACCCCTTTCATAGGTCACGCCAACAATCCTTTTAATATTGCACCCCCAAATTTGACTGCCCCCCCACACCCCCAAAACTCTTTGTTGGGGTGAGGCAGTAAAATAATTAAGTTGGGGGCCCGCCCTATTTGATCACCCCATTTAGGTGCTGAAGGAGGTAAGGCACTGCTTGTTTACCCACAATCAGCATCACTTCCCTCTGCTCCTCCTCTGACCCCCTACTCTCCACCCATGCTTGCTCTGTGCCCCAGACTCTGCCTACATCTATGCCCCTTCTTCCTCCCTGGCAATGCCTTTCCTCTGTGACACTCCACCTATGCCCCCCCTTCTCCTCTAAGCTCCTGGTATCCCTTTGCCTCTGTGACAGCACACACCCATGCTCCAAGGCTCATCCCACACCTGTCTCCCCTCCCCTCTGTGACCCCACTCCGCTTGCCATTCTAGCTCTACTCCCACCCCACTCAGTGCCTGTGCCTCCTCTTCACTATTCCAAGACCCACCATTGCTCTCGCCCCACACACACATCAGACACTGCAATCCACCATTCACCAACAAGGCCTAACTCCACACACACACACAATTTACTTATCAATTCACTTTTGCAACTTACCTATGCTTCACCAACATCAATCACCTGGTGCTGACACCAGGTTTGAACCCTGATTGTCTGGCTGGATGTCAGGAACTTATCCCCATTCAATAAACTGGCTTCCATATCTGTAGCCTTTCAAATCTTCCCTATATCATGGTTATCCCTTTTTGTGTGAAATAGAGGCATGTATGTTGCAGATAGTGTCTCCTGCATGGCAAAAGACCACCAAGGTGCTATAGCTCAGAGGCAATGATTTCTGCTTCTGGTGGCTCAGGCTCCTCCAGGTCAAGGGTTCGAATCACGCCAATGCTGGCAAAGTTGAAGGTGGAAATAAAATCAAGCAGTTTTTTTCATTTACTCATTTTTGAATTTGAAAAAACAGAGACGCAATTTGAGCCGCTCTTTTTAGCATTAGCACCCCAAAATTACAAATCTTTTCCCTCCCAACTTCCCCGCACTCCCTCCTTTTCTCAAGTAGGTGAAATATGGGCAAAGACATATCTTTATTTATCAATGTATCCATTTTTTTTCCTTTCAATTTGGTGTTCTGTAGAGCGCACATGTATTCTAGGGGGCATAACTCAGCACAAGTATATGAGGAGGCTGCTATACAGATCATAAAATATGTTGAATAGTGGAGATTTTTTATTTTGGTATGGGCTGATGTCTGAAATGGGGTGGATGGTCCTGTGCAGTTTGCTAGTCAAATAGGCCTAGAGTTAGCTTTCACTCATGAAATGATGGGTAAAGTTTGGAGCTGGTAAAACGTCTTTTATTAGATGCAATCAGAAGATAGACATGTTGCATTTTTAAAGAGGCAGAAAAGGGTAAAATCAGGTATTTGGCTCATTAGGCCTACATTGCGCCTGCTGCAGCAGGAGGAAGGATGAAGTAGCTGGCATGGCACTAGGGCTTTAAATGCCCAGCCTCAGTCAGTAGCAAGCAAGCCCACGAATGCCCAGGTTCTGTATAAAGGAAGACTGCAGGTAATTTGGCACCCTGCTAAATGAGGGTGATGCTCCCATGTGCGGCCTTCGAGTGGTAAAAACCTTAGCTTTTACCACTCATCCTTAGAATTCTGCTGAAGACCATATGTTGGAGGTCAAATCATGGTGGGAACTTTCGACCGTCTCAGACCAACGTAAGCATGGAGGACGTTATTTGCATAGTACAGCCCCTTTCTAATCCCACTACTATGCTGCAGTTGCCAGGTAGCATTACTAGATGACAGCATTATGACCATATGGGCAGATAAAGGCTTTAAATCTGCTTGCCAACATACTTCTTGTTCATGTTGATTTGTGCTAGGCCTATGGCATGGAGGACTACAATAAGTGAGAGAAATGAGGAATGAGGACTAATTAGCCTGTATTTGTGGTGAAGTCGGAACATTTGGAAGGAAAACAGCAAGATGAAATAGTCAAAGCATAGATGATTCCTGAGGGATTGAGTGAGTATGCCATCTGTCTCTTTAAAGGGACATGCGCGAGCGGAACAGCATCTCCTCTGTTTTTAGATGGGAGAAAAAGCACAGAAGACTATTTCCCCAAATAAAAACACTTACACCATCTCAAAACTTCATGGTGCGATATGATGTTCTGCAGGTTGAAGAGTTTGCCATGTTTGGTGCATAAAAATGCACAGTTAGTGAGGCTCTTTCCAGGATGTAAGTAGCACACACTTCAGGAGTATTCTTAGGTAAAAAATATCAGGCACTTAATTGGGAGTATGAGGCCAGGAAAAACTTAGGGTAGTTTGCGCTAATCATCTGCAGGATAGGAAGACACTGGAGAAATAAATGCAGAGGGAACCAGGCTGCACCAATAATGGTCATGGTGCCTCCCAAACTATCTGCAGACGCCGCCAATCCATGCACTGCTACCAATGTTGCATGCCATGGGTATTCCCTAGGCCCCATCCAGCCAATTACCACAGGGGACCTCTCCTTGCCTCACTCACCTACCCCCCCATATTTAGCAAATATTAATGCTGTCACTGTCAGATATCATAGCAAGCATCTCTACTTGCTGGTCACCCACTTTTCCAATTCTTTGTGAGGAGCCCAAATGTTCTTAGATGGCCATTCCTCCAAGTGTCACTCCACGCTTGCCTTCCTTCTGTTTCTCTACCTAATAAAGCCCCTTTCAGTACCAGCACACCAATTTTCCTTTTTTTTGGTGCCCCCTTGTGGTGGGTGAATAAAGAAGAGGGTGCCACACAAGAAATTGGCCCCATGCGACCAGTACTTTTACACCCCAAGGGCCCCTTTCAATACCATAAACGCAGTAGGTCTGTGTGGCGCTCTCTTGCAGTTGGTAATAGTAACTTTCACAAGCCTATTCCCCAAGCCAACCCGACCATTTTGAGGTACCTCCCATGGAGGAAGGAGCGTGATATAGAAGCTATGGGTAGCCCCCCAAATAACTCCACAAGCCCCATCACTCTGTGCCTCCTATCACCCCATTCATAGGTCACCCTAACAACCCTTTTAATAGTGCACCCCCAAAATCTGACTGTCCCACCCCCAAAACTCATTGTTGGGGAGGAGCAGTATAAAAGAAAGTTGGGGGCCCACCCTATTTGATCACCCATCTGGGTGCTGAAGGGGGTGGGGCACTGCTTGCTTACCCACAATCAGCATCACTTCTCTCTGCCCCTCCTCTGATGCTTACTCTCCACCCATGATTGCTCTGTGCCCTAGACTCTGCCTTCATCTATGGCCCCTTCTTCCTCCTTGGTACAACCTTTCCTCTGTGACCCCACCCCCAACTCCTTCTATGCCCCCTTTCTCCTCTAAGTTCCTGGTCTCCCTTTGCCTCTGTGACACCACCCACCCAACCTCCTAGGCTCCTCCCACACCCCACTCAGCACCTGTGCCTCCTCATCACTATTTCTGGACCTACCCGCCCTCATCCCACACACACTTTACAATCCACCATTCGTCAACTAGACCTAACACAACACAAGACACACACACACACGTTACCATCCTTGTGGGGACTATTTGTTGATACCTGCCTTATGGGGACTAACTTTTCCCAATGTTTTAAAAATATACCAATACCAGAAAAACTTTAAGAAAAAAATCATAATACAGGGTCCTGCTTCAATGTTATTTAACTGCGTGCACAGAACCATCTTTGTAGGACTTGAATACGTGTTACCATCCTTGCGGGGACTAACTCAATAATTAGAGTTTCTGATTGAATACATTCATAAACAAATAGCTAGATGTGATTTTTTTTTGTGCTGTACCTAAATTACATGATAGTTTAGTCATAAATGGATAGCTCATTGTGTCCTAGAAGCACCCAGATAATGGATTTTGATGATAATCCATTTCTCAGTAGACAACTATAGCATAACAAGTCTGTGGAAAGGGGTTCACAGATATCCAGCTCATTGCTGAGCACTCACAAACTTTAAGGGATAAGAAAACAGCATAGTTAAATTAGTTTAGAGGCGAAATACCCTGAAATGTGGTCAGAGATGTTATTTTTATGCCCCTGCAGAAATAGTGCATGATTATTTATTGATGCCCAGGTCCCCACAGATATAGATTTAAATTATAGTCACTCACAAGCCTCCTTAGAAATAGTGTGTGATTATATTAATGTTTAAACCCCTGCAGAGATGGTGGGTGATGATAGTTATGTCGAAGTCACATGAGATAGTGTGCCATTATAATGAGGCCCAGGTGTGCAATAGATAGTGTGCAATTATAGCCATGTTCAACTCCCCTAAAAGTTAGTGTCTGATTATAGTCATGCCCATGTGCCCACAGACATAGTGTTTGGTTATAGTCATGTTCAAGTCACCCTAGAGATAGTGTACGATGGTTGTCATGCTGCATTTCATGCAGAAAGAGTGTTTTATCTTTTATTACAGTATTTCCCAGGTCCCCACTGGGATAGTGTGACAGAAAATATCGCTCCCCATCTTCGCAAGAAACCTCAAAACCTGGCTCTTCGACAGACCCCCTCCTTGATGGAATGGAACCTGCACCCCCCCCAACCCTAGCGCCTTGAGACCCTTATGGGTGGGTAGTCGCGCTTTAACAAACCCCTGATTGATTGATTGATAGTGTGTGATTATAGGCAGCATGATCAAGTCCTCACAGAGCTAGTGTGTGATTATAATCATAATCAAGTCCACACATAGAGAGTGTTATGATTGTCATGTTCAAGCCCCTCTAGTGTACGATGATAGACATGCTGACTTTCAAGCATAAATAGTGTGTCATTACTGTAATGCTCAGGTCCCCACAGATATAACATTTACTTATAGTCGCTATCAGGTCCCCATAGAGATAGTGTGCGATAATATTCATATTCAAGTCCTCTGAGAGAAAGTGTAAGATTATAGTTAAGAACAAGTACCCAAACAGACATTTTGTGATTACAATCATATTCAAACCCCCATAGAAAATGTGTTATGATAGTCATGTTCAAGTCCCCATAAAGAGAGTGTTATGATAGAAATGTTCAGGCTCCTATAGAGATGGTGTATTATGCTAGTCAAGCTCAGGACCCTTCAGGGATAATATGCCTAGGTTCCTGTACAGATAGTGTGTGATTATAGTGAGGAACAGGTGGCTGCACAAATAGGGCCCCATTATGATGCCGGTGGCCGTCCATCCGACATCTGATGCTGCGGTCCAACTGCCAGAGGGACCGACCGATGCTTCCGATGGGCTCAAGGAGCCTGTCAAACCGTCGGTCAGAACGTAATCCCCTACAATGGGGCAGTGCCTGCTCAGGCACCACCGTATGGATTACGCAGAGATAATGAGATAAAGTGTCCATAGTGATGGTATAAGAAAGAGAGATTGAATCCTCGTACAGATGGCATGTGGTAATAATGATGGTCCAGTCATCAGATATATGGCAAGTGATGATAGAGATCTGAAAGTCATAAAAAAAGAAAAGCTTTAGTGAGAGTGATGTGAAAGCCCCCATTTAGGTTTCTTATAATTACTTATTTAGGGGGCTTGCAGACTGCTGGCATATCGTTTTATGACTATATGCTGTTATTATGGCTAAGCCTGCAAGGGGGCTACAGTCCTTGTTGACTTCTTTTGCTAATTTAATGGAGAATTTGGATTTAACTGTTAATGTTCAAAAATCCTATGTGATGGAGGTTGGACTGCGTAAGACTAAGAAATTTAAGTTGACCATGGGGGCCAGTGTTCTCCCAAAGACAAGAGCATTTTAATATGTGGGTCTGCTATTGGACTCCTCATTGTGTTGGCATCCTTTAGTGAGTAGGAAGAAGGAGGAATTCAGAAGGGCAAATGCGGCTGTGTTCAGTTTTGCCTCAAGGCTAGGTAGAAGACCGAGTCAGGCCTTATTACAGGTCTATCAGGCAAAAAGCATTTCAAAGGTAGTTTATGCGAGTGAAGTGTGGGTGTTTGTTGAGCAGGCTAACATACAGTACGTGGAAAATTCATTTTTAAGAAGCCTTTTATGTGTCCCACGTAGTGTACCTACATTTTCGGTACATGAAAAATTGGGTGTGTGTGGTACATAATAGTTATAACAGCATTCCACTCTTTTTCTTTATAGTTAGATATGTGGTCCAAGTCCGCGGCTAAATTAAATAGGGAGATTTTAAAAGACTGTATGTCATTGGACAGGTCTCTGCAGATTCCCTGGGTTAAGTATATCAAGGATTTGTCATTACATTTAGACAGGAGTGAGCTATATAGCTCACCGGAGGGGATTGTGAGTTCTGACTGTAATTGGACAAAAGAAAAGTTTTACATGTTGAGGTCTGCCTCTAGAGAAGAGAGTGTCCTTTTGAAACCCCAAGTGTGTGCCCATCTTCTCCTGAAGTACACTCTTTCTATTGAGCCCTATCTCCTAAAGGTAAAAATCACATATGAGCGAATTTTGCTGACTAGAGTTAGGTTTGGCCTTTCCATCTTCTTTTGGCGTATCCCCAGGAGAGGAACTGGGAGCACCATTGGAGTCCTGCGGCTGTGACAATTTGTCTCCACAGGACACCATGCATTTTATAATGTTTTGAAGATTTTATGATGTCCCAAGAAAGGCGAATATTAAACCATTGCTAAAAAGAATTACATTTTTTCAAGTGCCTCCAGCTCTACTGTACTTGCAATTGTTACATGAAGAAGTTATTTTTAATATGGTATGTTTTTTTAAAGCTGCTCTGAGATTAAGAAAAACCTGTGACTGATTTTTAACTTGTTTGTGATTGGTCGGTTTGTATGTGCTGTATATATTTTTAGGTATAATCTTTTTTTTCTAATTGTATTTATATTTATGTATTTTTATCTATGTGTCATAGATTTTAATCATGGTTCTTTTTGCTGTTTCCTGCTTTTATGCTTTCTATACAATGAACTGAATAAAGCTCAAATTGATTGACTACTTGTGACAGCAAGTAATTGTCACCAGTAAATAATCATAGTGGTGATTTTTAATTCCACACAGATAGTGTGTGGTAGTGAGGTTCAGTTACTCACTGAGATGGTGTGATGAATATTTCAAGTTCCCACAGAGACAGTGTGTGGTATTGGAGTTCAAGTCCCCACAGACATGGTGTGTGGTAGTGTTGTGCACGTTCTCAAAGGGATGACGTGTAGAAGTGGCATTCAAGTCCCTTCAGAGGTGGAATGTGGTAGTGTCCAATGTCCCACAGAGATATATGGATGTGATACCTTCAAGTTCTCACAAACATGGCATATTATAACCATATTCAATACCCTACAGAGTAAATGTGTGGTTGTCATGTTCAAGTCCCCACGGAGATGGTGTGTGAGTAAATATTGTTCAAGTCCTCACAGAGATTGTTTGTAGTAGTGATTTTCAACTCTCTAAAGATGTCTTGTGTAATACCAGAGATCAAGGCAACACACAAATATGGCACGTGATTACAGTGTTGTTTAAGTTCCCATTGAGATGGTGTGTGATTACAGTGTACATAAATACTGTCACTGTGAGATTGCACTATTTTTTAAGAACTCACAGAGTTGGAGTGTGATTAAAGAGTTTTTTCAAGTCCCCACTGAGAGAGTGTAAAATTAAAGTAGATTTCTGCCATGTAGTGATAGCGTTATTGCCTTGTAAATGCCTCAATATGTGGAGAAAGCATTAGCAGTGTTTGAATGTCTTGGATCATGTGGAATGCAAAGTAATCAGTACACAGTTTTCTGTGAAGGAAGTAGGATCAGAAGTGTAACAAATGGAAATTAATATTAGTCAAATGGCGGAAGAGGGTAAGCAGTTTCTTCCATCTCAGGGCCTCAGCTTGGTAACAGAGGTTTGCTGAAATGAGCTTCAAATTGTGAGATAAGAACCTTTGAATTAGGTTTTTCTACTGAGTTGCATCTGGCCCTAAGGAAGATAGGGTTTAAGGATAAGTCATATTTCATTGTCCTAATTGAGGTGGTGTGATCATTCCTGGAGGAGTTTATGAAGGACGTTTGCACAGTGATTCGTATTATGTATTTTTCTAAATGATTTTGATAGGTCAAACATGCCCACATTTATCAGGGGAAAAGGCAAACCTGTGGGATTTGGTGTTTTTATATTGACTCTGTTTGGAACAGGATGCGAGGGTGCTGTCTTCACACCAGTTCAATGCTGCCCACTACTCTGCCCCACATAGGGTGATAGTTATTATCTGCATTATGCAACTGTATCTCTGTTATGCATTACCCTGGATTTTATAGCACCCAGAAAAAGTGAATTTTGTGCCTTGTCCCTACCATTCAAATGAACAGGTATAATAAAATAGTGTGTTTAATGTTGTTGAATAACCTTTTGTTTTGGTTGTTTATGGTTTTAATTAACTAATAAACTATTTTTTGATTGATTGATACTGATTCTGTATGTTGCAGTTCATCTCCTAGCTGAAAAGAGAAACCATAATCGGAGTGGAGAGCAAGTGCAGTGCTGACTTTGGCTTTGACAATCACTGACGAAAGGGAGAGTAATGCTCTGTCAATATTTCTGAGTGAAATTCAAATTTGGGCAGGTACTACATTTTTCTGTGGGATGATGCAAATATGCATGTAGGCATATTGACTGATGGTTAACTGCGAGCAGGAAGTCAAGATATCCATGTGAATGTGCAAATCTGAAAATAAACTATGAACGAGTGATGCAGTTAGTGTGGATATGCACTAAGGATTACTGATTACTGAGTGCAAATTTCATCACACATTTAGGATTAACGAGCGTTGAGGCAAAGTGAAGGATGCACTTTACACTAAAGATTATTCTGTGAGGATGCAAACATGGATATGCTGTCAAGATTTCAGACTGATGGTGCAATTGTGAATATGCACTAAAGATTCATAATTGACAAAGAAAATCATGACTGACACCAAGGATTAGAATGTTATGGTGCATCTGTGTATACCCTAACAGCTTCAGAGTGATGGTTCAAATTTGAACATGTATTATTGATAAATAAGTGATGGACAAAATATGAGCATTCACTAAGGGTTAATGAGAGATAATGTAATCTGAACAGGCACCCTGCATTGCTGAGTGATGGGACAAATCTACGTATAACACAAATATTTTCCAACACATTCAGACCTAACCACAGCACCTAGACCACCATTTACCATCCGTCTCATCATGGACCACTGTGACACCATGGTCCTCATCCTCCTTGTCCTCTCTGCGGCTTTCAAAACCATCTCTTACGCAATCTTCAGCCATTTTCTCCATGAAACAGGAATGCAGCTCTGGACATAAATTGTCAGCCTGCCCTATACACCTCTGAACCCTCAAATCTGATCTTCTGTGTCCCCCAAGGCTCATCTCTCAGTCCCATGCTATTCAACGTCTACATAACCCCGCTCGCCAACATCTCCATAACCCATGGTCTTAGCATCATCTCATATGCCAAAGCACAGCTAATCCTCTCCCTCTCCAATGATACTCCTAGGACCCAAGTGAAATTCAGCGACTGTGAGTCAAAAGTAGCCCCCTGGGTGAAATCCAACTGCCTGAAGCTCAACTCAGACAAAACAGAGGTGGTAATCTTTGGGAGAGACACCTCACTCTGGTCCTTGAACTGGTGGCTATCAGAACTGGGACCCACAACCACCCATCGAGCCAAGCCAGGAACCTAGCAATCATTATTGACAACCTAATCCCAGTTTCCAAGCAGGTTAGCTTGATCACCTCCTCCTGCTTCCACTCACTCAAGATCCTCAGGAAAATCTTTGGACTTCATTTAAACACTTGCCAAACAATCACCCAAACCCTAATCAGCAGCAATGCTATCTGATGTTTCTCTGACAAAAATGACCCTGTTTGAGCAGCACATGTACTCTCTACAATAAAGGTGTCCACAATTGGATTAAGGGTTATGGCTATTGTTAAACTTGGAGCCGGAGCTAACTGGATGAAGGCAGTTAGAGCAAGGGCAGGTATGTCCATGCAGTCTGCAGGGGATGTATGATGACTCAACGCCAACCGGAACATCGCAAGCAATTACCACGCTGTTGTGACATCGTAAAAGGCATTACATCGCACGCATTTACTGCGCATGCCGTTGCCACGCGATTGTAGTGTCTCTGCTGTTTTGTGCCATTGCAACGCAGCCCACCAAATCGCCTCCTGTTACAACGTATTTTTTTCAGAGTCTCTTACCTCCTTGGGCCGTGATGTCTGTAATCCAGGAGTTGTAATGTGGGTTACTGTAAGAAAAAATGCCAACATGCTGTACACTTTTAAACAATGAATAAAACTTTCAAAATAGTGAGACACTATTTTGCCAAGCGCTACAACAAAAGTCCTACTACAGTTTCACTGATTGCACCACTCCGCAACATATGAAGTAGGGTATAAAAGGAGGCGCACTCCATTTGCAGGCCTGTTCTGACCAGTACCCACGGCACACCAGACGCGTTGTGCTTACGTTCGGACTCCAAGTAAGTAACTTAAATCCCAGTAATGTTATACAGCTAAGTGCCCTGTTGCAGTAAACGAACTTAAAGTACTTATTTGTACATTTTTACAGGCTGTGAACTCCAAAGTCTGCGTTTTTTAAAGGTGGCAAAATCGTGAGCAATCTCTCCGGCAGTAAAGCTTGTAAGTAATTAACCGATAAATATAACATATGTAGTAATAATATGTAATCAAACGTTTAATTGTGCCTGCATTATAACAATGTTTTAAATTTATATACATTGTCAGTGTAACAAGTGTACATTCCCTGTACTGCCGGTTGTGCTATTTATTGCGTGGCCAAAAGTGTATTTTGCTAACTTGATGTAAGCACCAATTAGTAATCACGGTGCACAAGTGACAGGACGTAGGTGTGATTTCAGGCCGACCGTCAGGGCAGCACTGGGGAACCAAAATCTAGACGTGGCACTCCAATACACCTTACTCCGAATAATTGTAAAACTTGTGGAAGAACATAAAAAAGACTGCACCTCCTGTTTGAGATCTGTGAGGAGACCTGAAGGACTAGACCTTCCCCCCTTGGACCCGGGACAAAGAAGTGGAATATTGAGAAAATGTGTAAAGCATTTATAAGTACTGAATGAGTTAAACAGTAAAAAAACACAGCAGAATACAAATCACACTCCAATAATCAAACTTAACCGGAAAGAACAAAAATTAAATAAGGCAAACAGCAATTTTCCCACACTTTAATAGAAAAAGGCCACGAAAAAGTAAAGCACCAATCAGTAATCACGGTGCACAAGTGACAGGACGTAGGCAATTTTCCCACACTTTAATAGAAAAAGGCCACGAATCATGGTCCAGCAGAAACTGATCAGGTGGGCACTTCAGGAAAAAGCCCTCTTCTTATGTCCCTGTAGGAACACAAACATTGATCCAACTGACAATTGCAGCCCACTTCTAAAATGTTATGTCTTGCAAAATGCCCTTTAAGTTGAAGGAACTGTTGGTTGTGAACATATAATGTGCTAGTAAAGAACCTTTTGGAAAGACAAATTCGTTATTGCAATATACCTTTTTCATGTTTAAAGAGTCTGTAAACTCTTGTCTCATGGAAGTGCTGTTGAGATGCTGTCATATATTGTCACAGTTTTTGTAATGTTAACTTTTAGTTCAATGTTAACTTTTAGTTCGACTTTTATCGTCATGAATGTGGATACAACCATACTCTTATCAATAAAGGATTATTCTTTTAAAAAAAATGAGTAACTATTCCAAATGACCTTGGCATTTTGTTTGATTTCCCAACTACGAGGGTTGAAACAATGTGCTGCCGCTTTCACAATAATTTAACTGTTTTTTTCCCCAAATAATCTTTCTTCATTCCGTCCCTAGCACAGTTTTTGTAATGTTAACTTTTAGTTCAATGTTAACTTTTAGTTCGACTTTTATCGTCATGAATGTGGATACAACCATACTCTTATCAATAAAGGATTATTCTTTTAAAAAAAATGAGTAACTATTCCAAATGACCTTGGCATTTTGTTTGATTTCCCAACTACGAGGGTTGAAACAATGTGCTGCCGCTTTCACAATAATTTAACTGTTTTTTTCCCCAAATAATCTTTCTTCATTCCGTCCCTAGCACCCCCCCGAAATGCGTCTTTTTCCCAAGTAATCTTTATTCATTTAGTTCCTAAAAACCGATGCCCCCCCTCCCCTCCCCTCAGACAGGAAAAGCCTTAATATACATTACATCATTCCTTAATTGTAATAGGTAATCACGGAACAACGTGAGTAACGTCCGAAATGCGTCTTTTTCCCCAAGTAATCTTTATTCATTTCGTTCCTAAAAACCGAAGGAAAAGCCTTAATATACATTAC
Source organism: Calotriton arnoldi (assembly GCA_963921515.1). Lineage (NCBI taxonomy): Eukaryota > Metazoa > Chordata > Amphibia > Caudata > Salamandridae > Calotriton > Calotriton arnoldi. The sequence goes on from CAWUFW010001414.1 coordinate 2,398,957, forward strand.
ATCAACCGATGCCCCCCCCTCCCCTCCCCTCCTCTCAGACAGGAAAAGCCTTAATATACATTACATCATTCCTTAATTGTAATCGGAAATTTGACGTTCTTACCTTCACCATGGAGGTCTGCCTTCCACCTGCTCTCAGTCCCGGAACAACGTGAGTAACGTCTGCGCGGCGACGTAACCGCAGAAACCAGTGGAAATTAAAAATGGACTGTAAAGAGAAATATTTACATAGTGCTCTTTGTCCATCGATTTCAAGTTTCAAGTCTCCTGCGATGTTACCACGCGTTGTCATTGTTAGCGATGTGAATGGGAATGCGTTGTAAAGGCACGCGCTTTAAAGCCTCCTGCGATGTGAAAGTTGCGTTGCGATGGCAGCGCGTGAAAAGACCATCGTTGTAATGGGTGTTTCCCTCTGCAGGTGGTACTACTTTTTATTAGCAACCTATAGCTGTATTTTAAATCTGCATGCCCCCTTTTTCGTTACCCATTTCTGTGTCCTCCACATTTTAATATTAAGCAGCTATAGCTTATATTATCACATCAGACTTTAACCTCTGAAGAATTTGGTGAAACAATTGACAACTTTAACTTACTCACAGTACCTTGGATACACACTTTGGGAAATAAGACATGAAAGACATTAGGACCGAATGCAAGTTATAGCACATCTTGCAGACTTTGACATTGCTAGTCTTAACAACTTGAGCAGCTTGACGTGAATTCCTTTTTTTAACATCATCATGTGCATTACATTATTTCTTACATTGTGGCAATCAGGAATTAAAGGACTAAAGACAAATAACCAGGGAGAGCCACCCATGATAAAGCCATATCACAGGCCTCCCAGCAAATCAAGATACCATGATATGAGTAACATCAGGAACAGCTAAGAGGCAAAGGCTATGAGCAGGCCCTGCTTCATCTCAAGCTAGCCCGTAATCCACATCAAAATCAGTTTAGCTCAATTTTAATATAACAGCAGGCGTCATAAGCTTGTCTACAACCTTTGTTTTAACTGCATTTTTTGGAGAAATTAAAACATTTTCTGCCATGAGGAATCATAGGGATGGGTGGGTTGGAAACTGCAGCATTTTGTAGGCGCAGATGAGAGCAGAGACAAAGAGGGCTCAATGGGGATTGACTGGGCTCATGAACCCCCTGTCCCTTCCTACCAAACACAACCCCCTTGAGTGTGTCCATGTGGTGGAGACCTCTCTTCCCTCCTTCCAGAGAGTGCATTTACCTGGAACCCTCTTGAGACAGCCAGAGAATGGAACCCATGGGGGAGGGGCAAGAGGCCCCTTCAGGAGAAACCTGCAGTCAGTCTCCTTCTTGATTGCTAGAAATAAAATTAGCCTGCATGTTCAACCCCTTGGCGAACAGGTACATGCTAAATACCATGCATACTCAGGTGTTTTTCACACACATAAGACATGACCACTGCATGGGATTAAGCCTCTGTAGTTTATTTTATTACATCAGACTTAAACCTCTGAAGTGTTGACAACTTTAACTTGCTCACAGTATCTTGGGTAAACACTTTGAGATGTGAGGATTAAGAGATGATATACATTTGAACCATCCTGCAGATTTGGCTTCATGACAACATTGCTAGTCTTTTTTTATGTATTAATTATTTTATTGATAAAATTAAGACTTGAGCAATAATAGCAAATACAGTGACATGCAGACTCAGCTTATACCCATATAGAGATACAAATGTTGATTGTGATACATGCACCAACAGTAAACAAAACTTATATATAATATTTAAGAGAGGTAGAAAAAGGAAGAGGGGATGTGTGAAACAGCTATAGAAGGAAGAAAGTAAAGAAACGAAGGGATGAAGGACAGAGAGAAAAAGAAGATAAGAAAGACAGAAACTACAAAGTAGGGAAGAAAGAGAAGGGAAGGACATGGAGGGGTAACGAGTACAATGATGGTAATGAGAAAGAAACAAAAGTATGAGTGAACTGTGGGGGAAGGACCGGCCATCTTGCAAAAAGGAGACCATATAAGAAAACAAATATCTGCTTTGTCCATTAAATTGTAAATTATCTTTTCATATGATGTGGTCTTGAAATCTCCGCAAGCCATTCCTCATGTGATGGTAATTGTGTAGCGCGCCAATGTCACAAAATACAGACTTTGGCAGCTGTAAGGGCAGTGACGAATAATGGCAGGTCAATTTGGAAATGTCCTATAAGTCACGAGGGAGAATTAGGGGGCTTGGAAGTGGCGAGGGCAATTCCATAGATTTGTGGAGTGTAGACTCTACTGCCATCCAGAAGGGGTGTATGATGGTACAGTTCAGCAAAATATGGGCAATATCACAGGCCGTACAATCACATCACCAACAGACAGAATGAGGGAGCAGCCCTGCAGCTTGGAGCTGCTCCAGGGTCCAATGCCAGCCCTGAAGGATCTTAAAAATACTGACTTTCATCCATGCCTCTCGGACTCCCCATTCTAAGGCCTCCAAAAGTTCTGCCCATTCTTCCTCATTATATTTCACCTGCAGACAAGCCTGCCAGGTCATCCCGAGGCTAGCTAATTGTGGCTGAGATTAAAGATGACAAATCAAGAGGTTACATAAGTTGGACATCATGCCTTTAAACTGGCCCCAAGTGTCAAAATAAGAGAGGACCTGGGAACAGAGAGTGGTCCAGGGTTGGGGACGCAATTTACTCAGCAGACAATGACGTAATTGTATATATCGCTATTGTTTAGTGTGTGACAAGTCAAATTCATCCCGTAGCATCTCAAAGGACTTGAGTTCACCACCAGAGATCAAGTGCATAAGACTTAGAATCCCAGCTCTGCGCCAAGGGCCCCGCTCCAGCATGGTCCCTCCTATGCAAATACCTACATTGCTCCAGATGGGAGTTTTGTCATGGACATGTGCATCCACCAAAAAGAGCTTGTGGACCCTCATCCAAGCAGAGTACATGGCTTACAGCATAGGATTGGTGAAGTCGACGGCAGCAAGATCAGAAAGATAGAGGGGCCATAAGCCTCCTGGATTCTGCTTTTGATCATAACCCACAACAGAGAGTCTTGGACCCAGGGGTGCATCTATGCCATTTGTGCCAAACGCAGGGCTAAACAGTGATGGTCCATAGAGGGCATGCCTAGTTCCCCTGGTGATCTGTGGACAATAAGCTTCCAAATTACCAGACGAGGTCCGGGAAGGGTAACCATTTTCATCCCTTGAGTCCGTCCCCAGAGAGAGAGATTTAGGTTGGACCACTTTGCGAAGTCCAGTCACATTTTCTCTATTAATGGGTCAGGATTATCCACCACCATGCATTCCAGGCCCCTATTTACTAGAATGTCCAGATACCTAAGGCTGGAATTCTTCTACTGAAATGGGTAAAAACCTATGGCAGCGTAGGGGATGATCCACGACAAGTGCAAGGCCCCGCATCTTTCCCTAGTTCGCTTTCTGGCGGGATACTGCTACAAAGGCATCAATAATCTCCATCACTGCAGGGATGGAGGAGGATAAGGCTGATAAGGTAAGTAAAATATTGTCTGCGTATAGATGCAATCTAGAGGGACCTTCAGGATGTGAAATACCTTTTATCCGATCCAATTGGCAGATGGACGCTGCTAAATGTTTCATTGAAATATAGATAGTCTTGACATCTTGAGCAGATTGACATAACTTCCTTTTTCTAACATCATTGTCAAAAATATAATCATCATGTGCATTATATTATTTCCTTACATTGTGGCATATCAGGAATACACAAGACTGACTCCAAATAATCAGGGAGAGCCACCCATGATAAAGCCATATCAAAGACCTCCCAGCAAATGAAGACACCATGATGTGAGCAACCGCGGGCAGAGCTAGAAGGGAAAGGATACCAGCAGGCCCCTCTTCTCCTCAAGCTATCCTGTTTCCCAGATCACAGTCAGTTTAGCCCAATTTTATTTCAACAGCAGGAGTCATAAGCTTGTTCACTGTCTTTGTTTTTATTACATGTTTTGGCCACAGTGAGTGTAGATTACTGATGTGCACACACACCCCGACCTAAATGCTGCACTTTCACCTGGAATGCACGTCTGTTGAAACAAAACAACACACTCCCAGAAGAAGCCAGACAACCTGACTCTTTCCAAGGGAAGGACAGCAGTGTATGTACAGCACCCTAAAAATGGATCCTAATGGACACCATAGCTGAGTGAACTCAGCGCATTCTCCCTCATTAGGGATATATATACTGTCCTCCCCCTCCACAGTGTCAATAGCAGCAGCTCCAAGCGGCACTGGATCATTTGTTGGTCAACAATTCTCCAGGCAAAAGCCAGAAAGATGCCTGCCGCCTGATACACAGGAAATGCACACAGCACACCTAAAATATTGAGAAACAAAATATTAATGCCATAAGTGCATATAGCTAAGTATAGATTTTCTATTCCTAACTCCACATCTGCATGCCTTAAAGGTGTATTGTCAAGGTACATATGTGTGGAGTCAAGTATAGTACACCTATACTTACCTATATATACTTGCCTATTGGTATTTTGGTTCTCCAATAGGTTGGCTACTATATTCTGGTATTCTGATAACTTGATATTCCGTAGCACCACCCTTCCTTTGTAACCCACATTCCCCAAAAGAGAGAAAAACATCTTAGAAAGGGAAGTAAAACCTGCAGGGATGTGGAACCCAGCCAATGGAAAGAGGTCTAAAATGCTATTCTGGTAATTAAACATTCCCTACTCAATATTTCAGGCGACAACCGATGAGTGTGTAGATGAAGATGGGGCCACTTATTTATTTGCTGTTTCATATAGCATGGACATGCCTCAAGATCAAGTAAGGGCTTTACAAGAGGGAAATACATCTGTTCAAGATACACAAACATCTCTGAACAGTCAACTGCAAAACCAAAAGGAGTAGGAAGTTTACATTCACAAATGAACAGTACCAGAAAAAAAATCCTTTTAAACATGATCAGGCAAGGAGTTATGCAAACGGCTGGTAAGAGGGCGTTCCAGAGCCTTGTTGTACTACAATGGAAAGATTGTTTCATATAGCCTTCTTGCCTGAAGGCCAGAGGTTTGAGCAGGAGCGATTCAGCATTGCTTGATTCATCCGGGTGCCCAAGACTCACTTTTCCACCAAGGTAAAAAGGTGTGAAAGACCATAGCCCATTGTGGTTCGACAGAAGGTGGTTTAATCAGTTATCATGGAGAGTTTGACTCTGTAATACGTTTTTAAGAATACACAACATCAACCTCTTTATTCTTCTTATTCTTGTATGTCTTGGTTACTTCTCCTATGCACTTCTTTACAATGCTTGGGGGCAGTCTGGATTGCTTTTGTAGTTTGGATCAGTTATTGCATTTTCTCACTCTGTACCACGTTGTCTCAAAGCCTTACATAGACTCTTCACTGCCATTGACTTGGTGCACTTTAGTGGGCCATTAAGAATCAGTAGAGCTAAAGACACTGCATTGGCCATTTCAGGGGGTGCTATTGTATCAGCCTGGACCGCTATATTGTTTGATACTTTAGATTTGACTAAGACTCCTAATTGGTGGTTAATAATGAAGAAATATGGTCCTAGATTGCCGGTGATTTGTCAAGTGGAGACAGAATAGATTCCAGTATTCTCTGAGTGCTTGCATCCCCTCTTAAATGACATCAAATCAAGGGATGAATCTTCGTTTCTTATAGGAATACCCAGGAAGTCAGATTCTGTGATGTAGGGCTGCAGAATAACATTAGCCGCCTACCCATCATCTTTGATCTGCCCATGAATCTTGGCATTTAAGTTTACTCTAGGCCCAGGTGAAATTTCTGTTACACTGGCATGAAATTCCTGAAATGTTGCTATGACACCATGTTGTGCACTTACACACTGTTCACACTACAATCCTATTGCGAGAGCATTGGAACAACTCAAAGAACCTGATCTCAAGAAGCTGTTGCTCAAGGTACTTTTATTTGCTTGCTCTATTTTTTTAGCTCAAAAAGTGTCCAAAGTGAATGTGAGGAAGCATTTTGCATTAAAATATAGTGTTAAACGCTGGATTTGCATTTTGTGTAATTATGTATAAGTTCTCATAATTTTTCTGAAATTTTGTATAATTACTCAAAAGCAAATTACACAAATTTCACACACCCCTGGTTTAATTGGCACATCTATGAGAGCCCAATCAGTTATAAAGAGAAGCTTGCTAGTAGAGTCACCCCAGGATCTGCCATACGTGTCCAATGAGGATGTATATGGTAACTGATGTAAAGGCAATACCCAAATCACCACTTTTCTCATAATTTGTTCTTTTAAGAGAAGTACTGGGAAGCCTGAGAGATAGGAATTGAGCAGGTGCAGTGGCACTGGGACTTAGATGTTTGAGGAGATCTCTGTAGCATGCCCCAGTCTCTGGAATACAGACATCTAGTATCAGTGCAGAAGGTGTAGTCACACAGGGCATATGGGTGAGTAGATCCCAGAGCAAACTACTCCTAGGATATCTATCATTATTTCAGCAAGCACAGTGGCACCGGAGGTGAAGGAGGTAAAGAGCCAACTGTAGCCCACTGAAAATCGCTTTGCACACATCTAACCACAGGACAAACAAAGGCACACTCTGAACGTCTGTGATTGCCTTTTTTTTCTTTTTATGGGATTTGCTCTCCCCATGCCCCTGCTGCCCACCCCACTATGCCCACAGGCATTTTGCCATCTACAACTGCAGCACTCTTTAATTAAGCACTGCAGTGCAGGCAGAGCAATCTCTGTTGGCACAATTAATATTTGCTAAAGTCCACAGACCCTCCAAGACCAAGCATGACTCACAAATGTACCGTTATCATTAGAGCAGTAGGTGCAGTGAAACTGGGCACCTGCATGATGAAGACCCAACAGCAGCTTGTTCCAGGCATTAAGGATTGGGATGCTTCTATCATTGTGTTGCATTGCACCTTAGCACTTACACAGTGACGCATACCCCTAACAAGCTGCACCATGAGAAAGTGTGCTTTGGGCAGAATGTTGCAATTATTGTGATCGTAGACATGCTCCTATCTCGTCTTGGGGCGCAGTGTCCATGGTTGGACTGGAGCTGTGAGAGTTAGGTAAATTACCGACTGAAACCTTTAGGCAGCAACAAAGCATTAGCCTAGTCAGAGGGACAGCACGTGGCTGAATGCGTGTACCTCAAAAAAATGCTGTAATCAGAGGTCAAGTAGTATAGTTGGCAAAATACACAAGGGGAAAGATCCTGCCAAATGCTTAAAATGATGCCAAATTGGCAAGAATGGGAATAGGTGATATGAACAGTAGACATGCACCTTTTTGAAGGCCTGTTCACTACCTAATACTGTACAGTTCTGTCATTGGCTTTGAAGCAGAACACTATGAGATGTGGAAAAATTAGTCCACTGAAAGATTTCCGACTAAACGAAATGCTGCTCATGCGTGTTCTTGTCAATATGTTTAAAAGAAGACCATTAGATTAATTAAACTCGATTAGATTGTAAAGGACTTTCTTAAAAAGCACACAAACATTGGCAGGCAGTCAACATTTGTGCATAAATGCATTTTAAGTCAGAGCTATTGCCCTTGCTTCTGCTTCGAAAAGTTATCATATCAGATTACAATATAAATTTGTTTCATAAGGCATTTGCCTCTGTAGGACCCAGCCTTTCAACTTAAGTTGAAAGGTGGCGGTCGCATGGAGGGGCTGGGCGGTTGTGTGGGGGGCTGGTCACATGGGGGGGTGGTCACATGGGGGTGGTTGACCGGGGGTGGGAGGTCGCACGGTGGTGTGTGGGAGGTCACGTGGGGGGGTGGGGGAGGTCACGTGGGGGTGTGTGTGGGAGGTCATGCTGGGGTTGTGGGAGGACATGCGGGGGTTGTGGGAGGTCATGTGGGGGGTGTGGAAGGTCACACAGGGTTTGTGGGAGGTCACACTGGGGTGTGGGAGGTTGTGCAGGGGTGTGGACAGTCGCATGGGGGTGATAGGTCATGTGGGGTGTGGGAGGTCACGCAGGAGGGTGTGGGAGGTCACATGGGGGGTGTGGGAGGTCATGCAGGGGGATGTGGGAGGTCACACAGGGGTGTGGGAGGTCATGTGGGTATGGGGGAGGCTGCACGGTGGTGTGGGAGGTCATGCAGGGATGTGGGAGGCTGCACAGGGGGTGTGGGAGGTCACACAGGGGTGTGGAGGTCACATGGGGAGGGTGGGAGGTCACATGGGGGTGTGGGAGGTCATGCTGGGGGGGTGTGGGAGGTCGCACGGGGGTGTGAGAGTTCATGCGGGGGTTGGGAGGTCACACAGGGGTGTGGGAGGTCACACGGGGGTGTGGGAGGTCACATGGGGGGTGTAGGAGGTCACACGGGGGATTTGTGAGGTCATGCTGGGGGTGTGGGAGGTCGCACGGGGGTGTGAGAGATCACGTGGGGGTATGGGAGGTCGGGTGGGGGTGTGGGAGGTTGCGTTGGGGGTGTGGGAGGTCACATGGGGGTGTGGGAGGTGGTATGAGGGGTGTGGGAGGTCACAGGGGGGTGTAGGAGGTCACACAGGGGGATTTGTGAGGTCATGCTGGGGGTGTGGGAGGTCGCACGGGGTGTGGAAAGTCACATGGGGGTGTGGGAGGTCACGTGGGGGTGTGGGAGGTTGCGCTGGGGTGCGGGAGGTCACATGCGGGGGTGTAGGAGGTCACACAGGGGGATTTGTGAGGTCATGCTGGGTTGTGGGAGGTCGCATGGGGGTGTGGGAGGTCATGTGGGGGTGTGGGAGGTCGCATGGGGGTGTGGGAGGTTGCGCGGGTGTGGGAGGTCATGCGGGGGTATGGGAGGTCACATGGAGGGTGTGGGAGGTCTCACGGGGTTGTGGGAGGTTGTGCAGGGGTGTGGAAGGTCACATGGGGTGTGGGAGGTCACGCAGGGGTGTGGGAGGTCATGCAGGGGTCTGTGGGAGGTCACACAGGGTGTGTGGAAGGACGCACAGGGTGTGGGAGGTCACTCTGGGTGTGGGAGGTAGGGCAGGGGTGTGGGAGGTCATGTGGGGGTGTGTGGGAGGTCACGCAGGGGGTTGTGGGAGGTTGCACGGTGGGGTGTGGGATGTTGCACAGGGGTGGGTGGGAGGTCACAAAGGGGTGCGGGAGGTCACGCGGGGGGTGTGGGAGGTCATGCACGGGGTGTGGGAGGTCATGTGGGGAGTGTGGGAGGTCACGCTGGGTTGTGGGAGGTCGCACGGGGGTGTGGGATGTCACGCGGTGGTGTGAGAGGTTGTGTGGGTGTGGGAGGTCACACAGGGGGTGTGGGAGTTCACACAGGGTGGGAGGTCACTCAGAAGGTGTGGGAATGTCATGGTGCATACAGCCAGGCAGTTCGCTTGTGTCGTGCTGTTGCCCCTGTTTTATGGAAAAATCAATATCAGTGGTCGCACCTGCCCATAGCACATCCACACCACCGGGCCCAGCCAGCCTCCAGGTCCCAGTCGGCAGGGGGGAGAGTGAGCTATGTGTATCAGTATCTGAGATTAAACTTGTGGATGTGGTTTGGTGTTCCTAATCCCTTGTTTTGTGTCCGGATCTGGTTCAGACCACGCTTAAAGCTTATTGAGTTCTCGCCAGCCCAGAGAGTTATGGTACTGCCACGCAGGTTCTTTATTCTTCACCTGTGACTTTGAAGAGCTTCACCCACAGCGTTTGTTTCTCACAGGGGGGTATTTGGGGCCCTGTAGGCTTCTAGGGCCCCAGCGCTGCAAGGGTATTTCTGGCAGTATGGGCTGTTACATATTCAGAGCCGGGCCCGTCTGGTATTCCTCTGTTGCGCCCGCTATGATGTGGTGGCCCCATGGGCGGGGGAGGGGGGGCACCCAGCAACCTCACGGGGTCTGGTGTGTTTGGCCGCCACCGACCGGTAAAGATGTTCCCCCCTTCCCCCTGACTCCTTACTTTGCGTTGTTGTCGGTGGGTGTTGGATCGGGTCCACTCGGCCTCTCAGCTCGCTGGCAGCGCCTTGCTGTTCTCCGTGGCCACACCCATGAGGGGGCCATTCCGCCAGTGCCACCGGGTGCCGCACTCGGCCCACTTCGGGTGATCCTTTCTGCCTCAGCCGGTGCAGGTGTTGCAATCATGGCAGGATCTACGCTGATATCTCCGCCCTCGTTGGCTTCCTTTGTATAGGTTCTCATTCTGCAGCCATGTGGCAGATGTCGGCTGCTGCGGCCCGTTGCGTCCTTCCCGGCCTCTTTAACTGACTTGGTGGCCGGCGCGGCCGCAACAATAGTCGCACTTGCACAGCTTATTGGCGGCTCTCATCAGGGTATATTGTTGCCTGACGATAATGGCAGTGTAACCACGCTTTGTATTTGCTGGAAGAAGCGTACATCTCCACGGATTATGTCGGATTATACGCTCGGCCAGCAGAGTTTACTCAAGGTACAGCCATCTTGCTGCCGGCAAGACCACACCCCAATCAGACACCAATTTTGAATAAGATTCAGCAATATCTTGATGCAGTCAATGAAGGGATGTTAAAAGCTAGAGATGGGACAGCATTAGAAGCTCCTATAACATTAGAGGAGGTGAAACTGGAACTCTGTTGAGTGTTTTATCCAGTATTGGCCAGCGATCTGCTTGAAATATTTCTTGAAGCTCAGCTGGGTTCTTCAGCTCCACCCTCTTGGGCACCCACTAACATTGCAGTATTTCTAAGAAAGGGAAGACCCCGCTAGTTCCTGGGTCATGAAGGCCAATTTAATTTATAGTGATAGGATGATATACTTTAAAATGCTGGCTACCTATCTAGGTAGGGTTGTGGCAAAATTGGTCTCGCCGTGCTAGCATGATTTCATCATGGGACATGGCAGAGCAGATCATATAAACCAGGTCATCACATTATTTGATAAAGCAGAGGTTTCAGAGACACCCATGGGCCTGATCCTGCTCAATGTAGAGAAGTTGTTCAATTGGGTCTCCTAGAGTTACTACTGGGATGTCCTCGAGAAGAGGTGACTGAGCAGCACGTTTTGTACAGCTATTCGTATGCTATATCAGAGGCCCAGAGTCAGACTACAAATAATGGGGATGGAATTGGTAGTCAATTTGATTACTGGGGGGCCAGACAGGGGTGTCCGTGCTCTCCCCTATTATTCGCACTTTATTTAACCCTTTGCTACTTCATATTGAATGGAACAATGTAATAGGTTCTCTGGTAATTTATGGTTATAGTAGCAAGGTATTGGCATATAATAATGATGTGGCTCTTGTGTCATTGGATCCTGGTAGAAATCTCGATGATGTAGAAAGGTGAAGCTGAGATTTTTGGTAATGTGTCAGGCTATTTCTTGAACAATAGAAAGAATCAAATGGTATGCAACGATGCAATCCGCCTGGTAGAGCCTCGAAAAGTGCATCGCATGAATTATTTGGAGTTCCAGCCACGGCCTCCGTTGGAGATATAATGCCATTAAACTATAATCCATTGGGGGCGTGGCCAGCCAAGATGGCCGTTTAGACGTAATCCACATCGGCTCTGCTGCCAAAGAGGAAATTTACGGGGAAAGGGCCACAAACACCAACCCTGCATCGGCACATTGTGCGTGACTGACACCCGGAAGTAAATTCCAACAACTACTGGTGATCCTGGGACCCGGACACACTGAGATGCACCCATATGAAGCCGAAGCCCACTGAGACACAGAAATGTGGGGACCTTCGACAGGTTGGCCAAAAACTCCTGGGAACCAAGTGGGGCCGTACCGGCGGCTCACCAATACCATCATCAGGGAGGGGGGAAGACCTCGAATTGGCAAATCTGCCTGGAACCCCCTCCTACGGGATTGCCCAGCGCGGACAGTGCCGGTCACACACCGCCAGCAGAGAAAGTACTGCAGTGAGGACTTCGATTCTGGAAGGTGGCAGATGGCGGGTCCCCTCGCTAGAGTAGCAGCACCATAACGAAGGATCCCTATCGGAAAAGTGCTGCTCTGGATTCAAGATGGGACGCGCTCGGGGTGCCGAGGACCTGCCTGACTCCAAGATGGCGACCGGAGGACCCACGGGGTAGGGGTGAGTGCGGAGACCCTGATTTGGGCGGTGGGTGCCCCGGGGAGGAGTCCGGACTGTCCGGGCAGTGAGCCATGCATACATGTAGCCTTCCAACTCCTGTGATGGCCCTGAATGATAGAAGTGACTCGATGCCTGACTTTGACATGGTGGTCTAGGGCAGATATTCTGACCTCATTAGGAGCCACATCGGCCTCTATGACACAGCCCGGGGACTTTAGAGGCACATGGGAGGCCGCACATAGTGGGATCAAGAGGCGGAGGCGGTGAAGTAGGGGCTGAACCTCCTGGAGACACCCACAGGTCAAAGGTCTGCTACAATTGATGATCGGCCCACTTGGCCCTTAAATCCCTCCACAACACCGGACCACAATACCTTAACGAAAGAATCTCCTTCTACGCACCCAAGAAAACCTCCGCTCTGTGGACCTCGCCCTGGCCGAAATCCCTTGCATCCGCAGAGCCAGAACGGGAGGAAGAGCCTTCTCCTACATAGCGACCAAGATCTGGAACGAACTCCCCCTCAGCATCAGACGAACCCTCACACTGCAAGCATTCAGGAAGAGCCTCAAGACGGAGCTGCTCGAAACCCCCCTCCCCCCAGCGTCTTGAGACCCTCACGGGTGAGGAGTGAGCTTCAAAAATCCCTGATTGATTGATTGAAAGGAAGGGAACTGCATGGAGAGCCTCACTGGTGACCCCCTTTTCCTTGTTGATGCGGCTGGGGCAGAGGTCATCCCTCTGCGGCCAAAGAAACAACAGTACAATAGAGTATCCAACTACTTTGGCCCTACAGAAGCTGGTAGTAGCCGCCAGGCAACAAGAGGAGGAAACACAATGCCGTTCACAAAGGAAGATCTCCTATCCTCGTTACGCGAAATCAAAAGGGAACACTACAAGAGGAGCTCAAAACAGACATATCCATAACCTTGGTGACCTTAAATGCGGACCTAAACGAAAAGCTGGTAGTGCTTCGGCAGGATGTAGATTCAGTGGAGAGCAGAGTGGTAGACCTGGAGACAAAAGCCCTGGAACTAGAGCAGTGTCCTGACCAGCTTAAGACCTCCGCGCGAGCTCTCAAGACACAACTTTAAGCTGCTCTGCTCAAAACTGAATACATGGAAAACAGGTCTTGAACGGACAACATTCGAATCAGAAATTTGGAAGAAGGCGCGTAGAGACTGGACCTACAGGCATTTGTACTAGGGCTATTCAGCGAAACGTTCGGCCAAAATTCAGCCAAAATAAAAATAGACCGAGTGCAAAGAGTGGGGAAGCCGCCAATGGGAGACAACCAGCTGCCACAAGACATCTTGGCCAAACTACACTCCTTTAAAATGAAAGAGGTCATCCTTCAAGCAGCACTGAAAGCTGACATGGTGGTTTTCCAGGGAGCCTCTTGTACCCTGTTTCTGGACATTGCACCAGTGACATTGGTGCACCGCCAACAGTTTCGGCCGGTCACTGACAAACTTCGCCAGGAAGATATCCGATACAGATGGAAATATCCCTTTGGGTTAGCCTTCGAATTTCGTAACAGAGCACACCACCTTACCACCACCTTACGGATCTAGAGGAAGCTAGGACACTCCTGGGCCTGGAGAGGCCGGAAGGTGGCTGGGAGGCAGGCAGCCCTGGGACTTCGAGAGCTGGCCCTGGGGGGTGGGAACAGCTCTCCCTGGCTCTCCCAGTGACCTCCTAAACAACAGAGGAGGCATTGAAGCACCAGGCACTGTACCTCTGCTCCTTGATTTCATGGGTCCTCCGGGTGCTTAGCCTTTTGGGCTTAGCGGACTGGTAGCAATGAAGGCTGGTGGACAATGACGCCAAAGAATCACTGGGCTACATAGACACGCAACTACCACAGGGATGACCCAAGTACTTCCCCAATCACATTGACAACCGACACGAGGGGCGATCCCGGCACTGAACGTGACCAGCTAAAGACACTGATCCCTGCAAAAGTCGCAATATCATAGCTTAGGCTGCGACGATGGACCGATTCGCCCCATATTACTTCAACGAACTGCCACATCAGGCAAATTCTGGGTCCTGTTGTCCCTAACGGTTTGGTTTTGGGGGATTATTGTCTTTTTTTCTAAAGGTACTCATCTGGAAGAAGGACACAGGAAACTCTGGGCACATGAAATGACTGCAGGGGCTGCACTGGGTGGGGGATGGGAAGGGGAGGGAGAGAGGGGCGGTGGGGAAGCTGGAGAGGGGTATGGCGGTTATCAGCTGCCCAGGGCTTGTGGTGAATTGTCCCGACTTTTGCAATGGTGGTCACGGCCTTGACATTTAACGTGAGGGGACTCAATGCCCCAACTAAGTGACATAGGGTGTGGGAGTATCTGTTCGACGAACACTATGGTATTGCTGCACTACAGGAAACACCTCAAGAGGTCAGTGGACCACAGGCTGAGACATAAAAGTTACCCTTTAGTATATAAATCATCTAGCCCCACCAAGCACAATGGGGTGGCACTTCTGTTCCACATGCCCTTAAAATTCCAACCCGAAGTTTACAAGACAGACAAGGAGGGGAAGGTGGTCATGGTAAAGGGGCACATACAGGGAAAATGTGCACAGTGGCAGCGATTTACGCCCCAAATACCAACCAGATAGCATTCATAACAAAGATGTTGGCACTCCTGGGGGGCTTTGCGGAGGGGGAGATACTTCTTATGGGTGATTTCAACCTCACTTGGCACTCGGGCTCAGATAGCACACACCTTCACAGGTCTCACACTGGCAGCTTTTCAAAAGTGGTGAAACTTACAATGCAGGACCTAGGTGTGGTTGATGCCTGGAGGGAGTCCCATCCGACAGATAGAGATTACACATTTTTCCCACACATACACCGTTCCTATTTGAGGTTCGATTACATGTTTCTGAGCCGAACTCTGGCGCGAGAGGTTCGCAAGGCTGAGATATGCCCTATAATTATCTCTGACAATGCACCTGTGGTTATCTCACTCGAGTGGAAGGACCCTCCCCAAAATATTCACGCTGGTTCTTCCAAAAAGCACTGCTGCGAGACAGACTAGCAAGAGATGAATTTTGCAAAGCCATAAACTAATAGTGTAGGATGAACGACCCCCAAGATACATCTCCCTCTAACCATTGGGATGCATTTAAACAGTCCTGAGGGGCCAGAGAATGGCAGCAAAAGTGGCGCTCAATAAACAATGGATCACTGAACGCTTGACATTGGAAACAGAGCTTCACACACTAGAACAAGCACGCAAGAGAACCCCCACTCTAACCGTCCAGCACAAAGTCACAGCTGTGAAGGGGAAATTACACGCAATCTACACGAACAGGGCTGACCTGACACTTCTATGACTCAAACAAACATCCTACACACAAGGCAATATGGTGGGAGCACATTTGGCACGACAAGTCAGGGTACGAAGGGAAAAGGAGTACATTAGTGATATTTATAACTCCATAGGTGACCTGGAGAAGTCAGAACACAGAAAGGCAGGTATCTTTGGACAATTTTATAAGTCACTATATACTGCTGAACCCACGGACTGCCATTCTCAACAAGATTACCTTGAAAAGGTGGATCTCCTGAAAATTAAATTCACACAGAACGAGCAGCTGAGGGAACCCATTAGTGAGGAAGAGGTATGGCAAGCCATAGGATCCTTAAAACTTTTGAAAATCCCCTGGTCCAGACGGCTGATGGCACGTTTCAATAAAACATTTAGTGTGGAACTTGTTCCACATTTGACCTCTCTCTTTAACCATATAGCCGAAGTATGTAGGGAAACGGCCTCCATGAGTGAGGCCATTGTCACAGTTGTCCCTAAGGCTGGAAAGGACCCGACACTTTGTAACTCCTACCTCCTTAATCGCAACGCAAAGCTTTACTCAAAGATTTTGGCCTCATGATTGGAGGACCTAATGCCTGATTTGATCCATCCAGACCAATTAGGGTTTATTAAGGGGAGACAGACCCACGATAACGTACAAAGAGTCAAACATCTAATAGAGAAAGCAACCAAGAAGGATATTCCAGCGGTCATGCACGGCCTGGACACTGAGAAAGTATTTGACCGAGTGGACTGGTCATTTCTATTCGCCACTCTGAGAAGGTTTGGCTTCTGTGAGGACTTCATTACTATGATCCAGGCGAACTATGCTGTGCCATGTTCTAGATTGTTGGTTAATGGAGTGAGCGCTGAACTTTTTCTGTTGGAAAGGGGAACCAGACAGGGATGCCCACTCTCTCCTCTCCTCTTCGCTCTGAGCATTGAACCCCTTGCAGCAATGATAAGAGCCAACCACCTGATCAAGGGGATTACTTTTGGAGTGGAAGAGCATAACATCTCCTTATTTGGTGATGACATCCTACTCCCCTTGACAGACCCACAGCACTCATTGAATGCCCTACAAAGTGAACTGCAATTATTTGAAGAAGTGGTGGGTTTACGTATAAACCTAACTCTCCCAGAAGCAGAGATGGAGGCACTAATATCAACAACACCCTTCCAATGGGCAAAAATGGGCCTCACTTACTTAGGCATCAAACGTACGCCTAGGGTCTCTCAGCTGTTCCAGGCTAACTACCCACTACTCTTACACAATCTGAAGGCCAATCTAAAGAGATGGGCTCCTATGTACCTATCATGGCTTGGCAGGATTCATGTGGTTAAGATGGTGGTGTTGTCTAGGTTCCTCTATCTGTTCCAGAGCTTGCCAATTGATCTGGAGGCAGACTACCTGAGGGTACTCAAGAAAATGCTTAATGCATTCATTTGACAAAACAAACACGCTTGTCTCCCCTTCAGGCTGCTCTGACGCCCCAGGTTGGAGGGTGGTTTAGGCTTCCCGGATTTTAACCTCTATCAACTTAGGGTTATGACCGAATGGTCCCAGAGGGAGTCTGATAAGCACTAGCTCCACATGGACAGGGAAATCACAGGAAGGGTCATCTGGGACCTTCTATGGAAACCAAAGGAGGACAGGCCTCCTAGTGCCTAACTTAGTACACCAACCGGGGCTACCCTGAGTGCCTGGGACGAAGTACTTCAGAAAACGGCATGGACGACGTTCCCCTCTCCCTTCACCCCGATTCACTACAACCCAGCGTTCCCCCCCAGCAGTGCACCTGCGACCGTGTGATGCATGGAGGGAGGGAGGTTGCCTGATGCTATCAAGCCTCTTTCACAACACAGACATCCACACCTTTGAACACTGCCAACAATATTTTAATCTCACTAGGGGGGTAATTCTTTCGATATCAACAGCTGCATCATTGGGAAATACAACCAGATACTTGGGAAGTAGCTACGAGGGAGCTTACCCCACTGGAACATTTTGTGAAGGTGGCCAGGGGTACTAAGGGCGCCATTGCCTTTTTGTATGATCTATTACTTCGCTCAATTCCTTCACAGCTGCCCGACATACTGCTTTTTGGGATCTTACCCTGGGTCACACAATTTCAGAGGGAGATTGGTGAGCACTTTGGAGGGACATACACAGACACAACCATTCCCTAGACCTCCGGAAAGTCGATTACAAAATTCTATATGACTGGTATTTATACCCTGTGAAACTGAAAAAATTATTTCCAAACACATAACATGTGTGCTGGAGGGGTTGTGGCCTTCTAGGTGACTTTTGCCACATCTGGTGGGATTGCCCGACTGTTGGACTTGGCCCTTTTTGCAGGGTCATCCCTAAACTTTTTGCCTTTCTCCTAGCCATTTTTCTGACATGGTGTTGGTGGTTTTAGGACTCTGGGCACTTTAGCACTGCTGTTCAGTGTAAAGTGCGTATGCTCTCTATGATAAATATGGTAAGATTGGTCTACACCTGTTTGGCATATTTAATTTACCTGTTAGTCCCTTGTAAAGTGGTATTCCATATACCCAGGGCAGGTAGATTAAATGCTACGAGTGGGCTTGCAGCGCTGATTGCGCCACCCACCAAAGTAGCCTTTCAAACCTATCTCCGGCCTCTGCCATTCCAGGCCTGTGCGCACAGTGTTACTGCCGCTGTGACGTGGCACCTAAAGTGTGTTCCATGTCTGTGACCCCCCTTTTACTACATCTCAGTCACCCCTAAGGTAGGCCCTAGCTAGCCCTATGGGCAGGGTGCATTGTAGGTAAAAGATAGGACATGTACCTTAAGTGTGTGACATGTCCTGGTAGTGACAAACAGCCATTTTGGTTTCTCACTACTGTGGGGCTGCCCTCCCATAGGAATGCATTGGGGATTCCCTGATACGTTTTTTAGTGGTAATTCCTGATATGAGAGGCGCAGCATGGTCAAGTTTGGTATGTTTGGAATAGTGATAATAAATGCTACGCAATGGTGTGCGCAGATTTATTATAACTATTTTAGAAATGCCACTTTTAGAAGTTGCCATTTCTGTGTGCTATGTGTCTGCCTGCCTGATGTGAATTGCATGTCTGGCTTTTGAGTGACAGGGGCTGGTGAGGTGTGTGTGGCTCCAGGAGGGGCAGGGTAAGTCAGCACTAGGCTGAATGGGACATCTGCAGTTGAAGTGGTGGGAGGAGTAGTCCCTGGTCCCTGAATAGGATTGTGCCTGCCCTAGTGAATGCTGGCTCCGCCCCCCTGTGGTGTGTCTGAGGACGAGCTCCCACCTAACAATAGAGAAGAGGAGACCTGTCAACAGAGTGCTCCAATTCCCCCTGAACCAGTTTTTGCTGGTTCCCCAAGCCCTGTGCTGGCGCAGACAAAGGGAAAAGATGTATAAATACTGGGGCTGTGACCCCATGAAAAGGCCGCTGTTCCTGTACTTGCTGGGGGCATGCTGCTGCTGGGGCCCAGGAGGAACCGCCATGGGGGCTTGCCTCCCTGCTGGAGGGCCCTGTGTGCTGGCCTCCCTGGGCCCAGCTATGCCCCTTGAATCCTGAATGACTCTTGCGCCAGGGGAGCGCTTTACTTTTAATTATTGGCAAACCGAGGAGCCTTTCGTGGCTTGCAGCGCGTGGCTGCGAGGTGCCTGCAGGGGGAATCTCGGTGTGGGGACTCCCCCGTACTGCTGTGGGAGGAGCGGGAGCCCACCCCGCTTTTTGCATATTTGGGAGGCGGGTGCCCACCCTGCATTTCTGCTGCGTTTTTGCATCTTTGGTGGCGGGTGCCCACCCCGCTTTTGGTATTTTGGAGGCGGGTGCCCACCCCGCACTGTGCCGCTGCCGAGAAGTCACCGCCGCGGCCCGATCCTAAAACCGGAAGTCAGGCAACCTTGTGCCTGGAAGTGGGCGGGGTTCCAGTGTCGCCGGTGGGAACCCCGCATGGTGCCCAGTAAAGGAAGAAGAAACCTCAGAGACTGCGCTCCGTACCGGTGTCTAGCTGCTGGCGGGAGCCCACCCCGCGTGGCTGTGTCCCGTGGGACCAGAGGAGGAGTGAGGAGCCACGGGAGACTTCGCTCCCGGCTGCCAGGAAGTCAGGCAAGGCTGTGCCTGCCTATGGGCGGGGCTTCCGGGAGGAAAGGGAAGCCCCGTGTGCGTTCAGAGGAGTCAGGAAGAAGTCTGCTGGCAGGCAGGGCCCGACGAGAGGGAAGAATGGTCCGGAGCCCTGCGGGCGCCCCTCTGCTGAATCCTGCCGTTTTTGCTTGTACACAGAGCCGGCGAGAGGAAGAAGAGCCCAGCCCCCAAGGAACGGTGAGTGGGGCTGAGCTTGCTATTGCCAAGCTCCGGTCACCGTGAAGGTGGTAACATTTCCTTCTTGGCAGTTTGGGGGCACAATGTATTGCAGTCCGGTGGGGGGGGTGTCGGGGCACATTGTCGGTGCCCTCCCCCCCTGTGGTCACCCCCCCTTGCGGCACAGTGGTGCCAGTTCTGCCAGGGCCATGTTGTAGAGTCCTGGTGGAGGACTCAGGGCACAGGAGTGCCAGTATTGTCCTTTTCCCTACAGCTGCCCCACGGACAGAGGGCAGCTGCAACGTTGGGGCCATTTATTTTTCCCAGAGTGGGGCTCACCAGGCACAGTGAGTGCCAGTGCCCACATTTTTCCTTACAGCTGCACCGCCATTAGTGGCAGCTGCATCGTTTAGGCCAGATCCCTTTGGAGGAGTCCCAGTGGGGACCCAGGAGGCACAGTGGTGCCAGCGCAATTGCGCACTTTGGAGTTTGCTGCTGAGGCAGCCGGGGGGCCCTTTGCGAGGTCCCCCTTAGAGCCCTGACTATCTGGACATAGGGCATTGGAGCCCTAGAAAAGGCCGGTTGGCCTGGGGGGTCATGTTAGGGTGTGATTAGGGTATACTGGGTTTATGCTGGTGATGCTTATCCCCTAATGTGATTTATACGCCCTGATTTACGCCTAATGTGATTTCTGCTTATGAGGTGATTGCATAATGGGATTTATGTGATGTGATTTATGCGCCCTGATTTAGGCCTCTAAATGTGATTTATGCACCCTGAGTTATGCCTCTAATGATGTTTATGCTAATGAGGTTTGGGCCTAATGCGGATATGCCTAATGTCATGCTATGATATTTTAGGATGGTGTCCAATGCTAATGTGATAATGCTTAGGTCATTATGGTACCAGTAGTTACTGGTTGTGTTTTGCATTTACTTACCTGTTCTGATGGTTCTGACTGTGGCCTGATTGGCCTGGTTCTGTATATAATCCCCTGTGAATATTGCCTAGTGCCAGTTGGCACAGTGTAAATGTGTGATTATGTTTCTAATGTGTTTATGATAATACAAAGGCTATTTTTGATATAACCTTGTGTGGAGTTACTTTTGTAGTGTGCCTAGTGTGTTGCTGCTGTGTGTATGTGTGTTGCGCAAACGCTTTACACATTGCCTCTGGGATAAGCCTGACTGCTTGTGCCAAGCTACCAAGGGGGTGAGCAGGGGTTATCTTCAGCGTGTAACTCCTGTGCCCTGACTAGAGTGGTGGTTTCTGCCTGGCTTTGGCGCAAGCCTTAGCCAACCAGAAATCCCATTTCTAACACCGACCATCCGGCAATTTTGGTCCGAAATGTTGGCACAAATTAAAGACATGTTGGGGCACCTGATACCTGACACACCAGCATTTGCACAGCTGGGGCTTAGATCTGAATCCCTGAAATACCAAACAAGTGCAGATAAAGGTATAATGTGGCTGTTTCTGGGGGCAGCGTAGATGGTGGTGGGGGCCTCCTAGAAGAAGTCTGAAGCCCCAACCCTGACCCAATGGCACTCCTGACTTTGGCAAGCGGTCAAGATGGAGCGGATGAGTGATATATTTAGGGACAATTTAAAAAACTTTGAGTACTCTTAGGGAGCTTTATTTAGCTGTCTCTCGAAAGGACTACCGCTAATTGCCTGCCCATCGTGAACATTGGCTCTACATCTCTTCCAATTTTGAGCAATCCCTCACAACACACCCGAAAACACCCTGCGAGCCCCTCGGCCCTGTTGAACATACTAGCACCCTAGCAGATTCCTGTAGTCATGGTACACATCTGAAATCCAATTTGAGTACCTAACTTTTTTCTTGTATGGGGAGAGAGAGGCAGGACTTGTTGAGAAAGAATGATGATTATTGTTTGAAAGGGACCATTAGAACTATCTCGAAAACTGTCTCTGGTTGTAGCGATTTCAGATGAAATGATGGTCCTTATGTTCTGAATGTATTACAAGTCCTAATGATAAAATTCAATAAAAAGAAGTTTGACAAAAAAAACATATATATATAAACCATTGTTGTAGAAAATTAAGACAAATTTGGCAAGGATTTATGACTTGCATCTTTTGTTGGTCGGCCGCTGAAAGGTATTCAAAATGCCGAATTTGTCTAAAGTGCTGTATATATTCAGGGCAATTCCTCTTGAAGTCAAGCAAAAACTGTTACTGTTAGAAAGGCTTGATGGTGTATGTAGTAATTTTATTTGGTAATACAAAATGGTGAGGAGGTCATTAAAATGTTTTTGTGCTCCATGGGGATAGAGGTGGTTTGGCAGTTCCTACCTTTAGGCATTATTAATGGGCAGCCATGTTGCAGCAAATGGGCTTTCTTATAACAGGGAGGTAGAACTTGGGTGCAGGTTTGGAGGGACTTTCTTCTATCTATGAATTTATGGTGAGCACTGGAGTCAGAGGTTTTCTTTTAGGAATGATAGTACCTAGCTACTATGAAAAGGTAACATTTCGGACGTTGAAGCCAGCAGTTAAAAACTGGAGCTGATTAAATGCAATATTGGCATAACTAAGTATGATTTCTTTACTGCTCTCTGGCTAACACCACTCTTTCCAAAAACTTTTCATGATAAATATTAGTTAACATGGGAATACGCAGGAATATTAAAAATAGGCCATTTATTTGAACTGGGTCACATTTGGACTTATGAGGATTTGCAGCAGAAATCTGACCTGATGAAACAAAGCCTTTTCATGTATTTGCAAATTAGGGATTTTTTCTTAAAAGTTGATAGTCATCAATGTTCATTAGAGCAGTATCCAAATCTTGGTTTATAGAGTCAGTCTGGGAGAGAGAAGGTTGTGCTAGGGGGGCAGTGTATCCCTACCTTGCCTCCATATATTTTTTTAATTCTTTTTTGTAGGACATGGGACCGAGTCCTAGAGTGTTAAATTTGCTGCTATCACATCTTTGTTGTTGTGGTGACAGCCAATCACATCTTAAGTTGAGATCAGTTCTCTGCAGCGTGAAATATAAATCATTTTTTAATCCTAATTTCTCAAAAACTAATGAACAGATTTACACCAAATCACAAAAAGCACACCTACTGGACCAAGATCTAGCTTTCTGCCTAATTTGGTGTGATTGCATTCAACTGTTTTTGCAGTATTGCTATTCAATTTTCCTATGGAAAATTGAAAAAGAAAAACATGAATATATATGCACTACACAACTGTGGTCGAAACTGTGTGGGTATGATTAGGTGATAGGAAGAGGTTTATTAACTTCCCACTGAACTTTAACTTCTCAGACAACTTTTTGCTGAAATTTCTTCTAAGTCCAAATGTAAGCGCCTACTGGGCCAAATCAAAAGTGACTGTTTATTTTGAGAACTAAAAATCTACTCACATGGCAGCAAATAATAGCGCCCTCTGGCACGCGGTGTATGGTACCGTATGGGCTGATTCTGCAGTGCCTAACAAGCTCCCAGTGCTAAAAATCAGCGCAACGTGCCGATTCCGCTGGCTCAAGGAATTCCGCAGACTCTCGCTGGGTTTTTATGTAACTCCAATGAATTCCGCAGAGTGAAACTCCGCTAGTTTCCGGCCACCCATAATGTAGTGCATACATTCTTTGCATATTGCCTCTAACTTAAGCCTGACTGCTTTTGTGCCAAGCTACCAAATATTTAAACACAGGTTAATTTAGTGACTATTGTGGATCACCCTGACAGGGATGGTGGCTGATGCTTGAGTCAACATTTCCCAAAAAGTGTGTCTAACTGCCACAGCATGTCAGCAGAACAATTTCCCAATCTGCAGAAGGCGACATCAACCTCAGTCCAGCCACTGAAGAGACACCTAGGGGAGCATTAATCCTCCAACCACTCCCAGCCCCCTCAATGCTTAGCTTCCTATAAGCACTAATTCAGCTCGAGTCACCTCTAGGATGAGATGAAGGAGGTCACCTGCTTAAAAGTCACAATATGCCCCATTAGTTTCCCTAGGCAGCAATCTCTCCACAGGAGTTTTTTTTAAATGCCCTGAAGCCTGCCCAGGCTGTTTCATAAATGCTCACCTGAATTATGAGAATTCATTGGCTTAAAACGCATCCTAAGGTTATTAGAATGAGGCATTAGTCCTTTCCATAAAATAGTAAATGTGCAGCCAGGGTGAATTAAAAGCTATGTCTCATGCTCTCTATTTAATCTGGCGTCATCTGCACCGCCAGGCAGTCACAGGTGGCTAACTGTCATCTGGGCATACCAGGACCTGCAAGACCCTCCAGCGGGCCATCACTGGCAACTACACACTGCAGACCACACAGGAAAAAGTCTATGGGCATTGACTCTCCCTCCCGTTCCAGCTCAAGCCCTGTTCCATGACCACGACCAGACTCAAAGGCGGTGCCATACCCGAGCAAGCTTTTGCCCTGATCTCCGGCAATCTCTTCTACCTATGGGGCTACAACACTCTGGACACCATTTAGTGGTTTGGATCATGAGTGAGAGCCACAGAAAAGATGCCTCTTTGTACTCCTCCCTGGCAGAAGAGATCACACCACAGGCCCTATAGAGGATCCGGCACAAGTCAACAGCTCCTGGAGGTGTTTCTAACAGGGGATGGGTGGTCGCTCAAAAGATCACCTGGCAGGAGCTCCTCTGCCGGGCAACCTGAGCTGCTGCCTTTCATACCTTGCCCCCCTTTTGTCATACTTTTATAGTGTTAGGGCTTTAGTTGTTCATCAGAACTCTGTGGTGGCCTTGCAGTGGATTACTAGGGAATTAACTGACAGACTGCTGCT
Organism: Calotriton arnoldi; assembly: GCA_963921515.1. Lineage (NCBI taxonomy): Eukaryota > Metazoa > Chordata > Amphibia > Caudata > Salamandridae > Calotriton > Calotriton arnoldi. The sequence continues at coordinate 2,423,410 of CAWUFW010001414.1, forward strand.
GGTGTTGGAAGTGCATTTTAGCTATGTAGAACACCAACCAATTTCTGAGTTCTAAAGGAAATTGTTTGTAATTGGGTTTCTGGTTGGCAGAGCAAGAACCACAATCCTAGTGAGGGTAAGACAGATACACACCATAAATTAAGCTGTTCTCACCCTCTGGTAGCTTGGCACTGAGCAGGCCATGCTTAACTTAAGAGGTAATGTGTAAAGTATTTGTGCAACACTTCAAACAGTAAAATGGTGAAAACACCATGCAAAAAGATATGACACCTAGTTAGAAGAATAGAGCTTAATGTATTGAGCAAAACAAGGCCAAAACAACAAAAAATCCAATAAGTAGAACCGGAGGTATGAATTTGTGAAGAATAAACTGAAATGCAGTGCTTAATAGCATAAAGGAGCTATCTGGTTGTGCTAGACTGGGCCAAATCCAAAAATTCAGGCTGACCGTGATGGGGAGCTGGTCTGATACAAAGACCAGCCTTAGCCAGCTGAAAATAGTCCGTTGATTCGCAGTTGCGTCTATGTCGAGAAAGGTATGCAAGGAGCAAAGGAGGCTATATGTTGGCATCAATCCTTGGGATATAGGCGTCAGTTCCGAGCCGTGCAAAGTCGAAGATGTGTCAGGAATGAGGGCAATGCGCAATGCCATTGGCGATGCGATGCGATTCAGTCGATCTTCACAGCTGATTCCGAGCGATGCAATGGCTTTGAGCAGCACTTTATACCCACTTCCAAGGGCCAGGACAGGATTGGCACCACTTGGAAGGGCAAGACTCACAGATGCCAGGTGCTGTAGCGGGGTTGTTGAAAATCTCTGATGCTCCCTAGACTTCAGAACAGTATTCAATCAGACAAGCCCTTGGATTCACTTTGGGTTCAAATAGTGTAGGTCCAGTCAAGTCAAGTCAATTCAGCTTTATTCGGTGTAAAAATGTACAACCATAAAAGCATACTACAAAAACAGACAAATATAAACATATCAATAATTCATTAGAGGGAGCAAACATAATTTATCAGTGAAAATATTAAAATTTCCTCCTTATACACAGTTAAAATATATACACTTATTTAAAAATAGACAACTATATAGCATTTAATAATAATTTCTCATGTTTTCAAATGTGCTTATTCTACATACTATTTCTTAAATTAATTCAATATTAAACAGATCTAATTATTCTCATTGGATTTCTCATATAATAATGCATCTAAATATGTTAGTTCTCTTCTTTTCCTAAGTGCTTTTACAATATAACAAATAACTGAACAGACGATTTTCATATTATCCAGGCTACAGAGAAATATAAAGGCCTGTTTATAATCAAAGAGCCTGTTAGTTATGAACAGTGGTTTTAAAACAGTTTTCCTAATATCACTGTAAAAGGTACAAAATAGTAAAAAATGCAACGTGGACTGTGGTGTGTTTCCATTACACGGGCAATTCGGTAAATTATAAGACCACCTTTCCTTATCGGAGAATGCAAATAAGTGATGTAAAGTACCAAGTCTAAGCCTTGTTAAATAATATCTGTGTTGGGTATTCCTTACTAGGGTTAAATATGTTTGTATACCCTCCACCAAGGGAATTTCACAATAAGTAATGACACTTTGCTTCTGTCTTGTATCATCATGTCTGTCTTGTTCACTGGCCAGAGTATATCTCAACTTCAGATCTTTCTTACTTATATCCAGAATAGACTCTAGATCCATTTTATTAAAATTCAACTTACAATATTTGAATAAATTAGAGATATGCTCTAGCCAAGGAATTTTTTTACAGTGGTCAAGAGCCAAACAGTCCTTTATCAGGTCAGTTGTAAATTTGGTCTCCTTTTTGGCCCATAGCCCACGCCAGAAGATAAGTCCTGCAATATTTATAAAATCATTAATATATGATACTGACAGTTCTTTATGTATTATAAAATTGGCTGTAGAATTCGGGACAGCCAATACTCTTTTTAAAAATTTATTCTCCTGTGTTTGTAAGGACGTAATATTTGCTCTTCCCCATATCGCTGACCCATGGCATACACCAGTCACACACTTAGTTCTGTATAGAGTGAGAATTTCCCTTATGGGTTTATTTCCTATTTTTGCTGCAAATCTGAAAATTCCTTCAATTATTCTTAGAAATTTCAGATTGCATGAGTCGATATGAGGTTTCCATGAGTCCTTACTACTAAATATAAGACCTAAATAGGAGAACGTTGACACTCTCCCTATAACTACACCTCCAGCATGATGTTTTTTATGCTTCAACTTAGATTTCCCGCATGTCATTACAAATGTTTTAGTAAGGTTTAGCTTTAGATCCTTTTTTAACATGAATTCAGCAAACTTCTCAATTAAAATTTGTAAGCCATTCGCTGTCCTCGATAGGAGGACAGCGTCATCGGCATAAAGTAAAACTGGAGTGTTGCGTGTTCCAACTTTTGGGGTATCTGCATTTTCATTTTGTAAATAGGTATCTATGTTATTAATATATAAAGAAAAGAGCAGTGGCGCCAGTACGCAGCCCTGGCGTATTCCCCTTGTAACTCTAAAATCCTCAGTGCATTCACCCTTTATTCCAAAACGTACTCTTGAGGTTAAAAATGAATATATTTGGGACAAATATATAATAATATCAGTGGGTGCTCCTTGCTCCTTCAGGGTTTGCCACAATTTAGTATGATTAACGAGGTCAAACGCACTTGTTAAATCTAAGAAGCAAAGATGAAGAGTCCCCTCCTTAGCAAGAGTATATTTTCCCATAAGTAATTCCAAATTTAAACATTGTTCTACAGTTCCAATTCCCCTTCTGAACCCATACTGAACTTCAGAAAGAATATTATGTTCGTTAGCCCATTCTTCCAACCTCCCCAAAAGAATTCGTCCCATTAATTTCGAAGTTGAGTCCAGAAGGGATATGGGTCTATAACAATTTGCTTTCCCTCTATCTCCTTTTTTAAAAATTGGTACGATAATGCTTTCTGTCCAAGATACTGGCAGAAAACCCCTTATCGCAGCGTTAAAAACCTTTAAAAGGATCGGAGTCCAATAATCCATATTACATTTAAAAATATCAATGGGTACCCCATCTGGGCCAGCGGCTTTTCTGCTAGCACTTTTATAGAGGGCGATTTTAATTTCTTCAGAGGTAATTGGTAAAATTTCTACGGGGTCAACTAAAATAAAATTACCGTTCTTTATTTTGCTAATTTTTACTGCTTCTGGATTAAAAATACTCTCAAAATGGATCATCCAGTCTTCAGGGGGAACAGCTATTTCTATTCTCCCTGTTGCATCATCTTTAAAAAACGGGTAATCTATTGTTCTCCAAAATAGTGCAGCATTTCTTGTTTCTGCGGCCTCTACTAGGCTTGCCCATGCATCCTCCCGTATTTCACCTTTTCGTTTGTTTAAGGTTTTCCTATAATCCTTCCTTAGGTTACTTATTTTAACGTTATCCCTAGGTTTTATTTTTAGGGCTGTTTTCAGATCTCTATTTAATTTGGAACATTCTTTATTAAACCATCTTGGGTTATTATCACAGGCCTTATGCTTCTTTTTAGATGTTAAATCACCCGCTATCTCCATAGTAATATCACTAAAAGCGTTTATAGTTTCTGCATCTGTTGAAAAATTATTCATGCAGATACTAATTTCCTTTTGTATTTTCCCTTTTAAGTTATTTAGAAAACTTGTTGGATCTACACTTGACCACTTAATGGATACTCCATTATTTCCTTTGAGTTTTAATTCTGAATTTGAGGCCTTTCCCCTCAATTTTTGTGAGAGGTTAAGCCTCAATGTCAGAATCAGTGGGTGATGATCACTATGCAGTGTTTCTATAATTGAGCATTTTTCCACCAAACCCTTATATTTAATAGATATAACAAAATGATCAATATTTGATGCTGATCTACCTCCTACATACGTGTGTTTCGCTACTTCTCCCTCTAAAATATCGGGTTCTATAATCGCTAGATTATATTTTGAGATACTATTATTTATTTCATCCCCATAAGCATCATGTGGAAAATGGGGAATTCGATCTCCAAAGCAATCACTGAACCCACATTGTTCACCTACCAAAATTTCACAAATTTCACAGTTAAAATCACCCGCCCAGATAAGTGTATACTCCCCTCCCAATTCCTTTAAAAAAAGCTCTAGATCTTCCTCTAGGGCCTTAATTACCATTGGTCTAGTAACATCAAAAATATTATTATAAAAATTAATTAACACCATTGTCTGTTTCCCTTCCGAATAAAGTTGTATTAATTGATAATATTGTGACTTAATATTAACTTCCTTTACTGTTAGAGGCGCAGTTACAGCTATTAATGTTGCCAGGCCTCCTTTTGCTCTCCCCCTTCTAGACGGGCTAGCGTTAGTACAAATTACTTTAAAACCATTAATAAAAAAAGGTTCAGTAATCCAAGTTTCCTGGATCATAATTACATCACATCCCTCTATAATGTCAAGCCAGTCGTCATTAGTTATCTTATTTTTAACTCCTGCTACATTCCAGGACATAATGTTAGTAGCTTTGTTATTTTGTACAATTAAATAGTCTCCAGCAGCCTCCTCCATATCCCTAGAAGAGGTATCTTCCCTGGTAATGGGGGAAACATTTTGTACATTAATTAGTATTTGCGGACATAAGCCGCCTGCTGGCTTGTTTACCATCGGGGTGTATAGTGGAGCTCTAATAACATCAATTTCAGCATCCTCCCTATGTCAATCAATCTCACTACAGGATTGTAATGGTTCATACCTATTGTATGTAGAAACATTTATCATGGGTCTGTACACATTAAAATTAGGACCATTGACTTTGTTGGTCTTGTCGGTTATCCTGTAAAAATAGCCCAGCGGGACAGCAATTGTATCTTCAGCTATATTAGGATTCATTGCTACAACTTTATATGCAAGTACCTCCAACAAATCTCTAACCAGATCCCTGCTACGGAAGTTTATTACTATGCAATCTCCTACACATTGTTTCATGGATCTACCCACCCAACTCACCCTTCTCAACATTATTATATTTCTTAACAAAACATTTCTATCCATATTTGTATTCGCTGTGAACCAATATATCACTTTATTTTTCAATGACTCATAGGACTCAAGCTTCTTATCCTCCACCCTAGCCACATTTTTAAGTATGATAACATATGGTGTCGACTGTGGTGGAAGGTGTAAAGAAGCTAACTGTCGAAGTTCTTCCGTGTTAGTATTAGTGTCTATATTCACAGTTCTGCTTGGATCAACCATTCTCTCAGTTTCTTTAGGGCATCTGGGGGAAATTGCTGTACATTTGATGACCTTTGATCTTGTGCGAATTGTATATTTTCCCCCGTAATAGGTTTGGTCAAACTTTGTTTTAGCCGAACAGCAGTTGGGGCTTCTTTTTGCCTTGGTGTTGATTTATCACTTACGGATGGTAAAGTAGAATTTTTTGGAGTGATTGAGTCCCATTACCAGGTTCATTAGGGAGGTTACATCTTTTTGAACCAATTTAATCTCTGACATTACTCGGCGTTCAATATTGTCCAGTTTAGAATGCAGTTTTTTAGATAATGTCTCGAGGTTATCGATCACTTGATCATTTCCTTTTAGGTTTTCCCCCTCCTTTAATCGTTTATCTAACCTACCGCCTTTGTTTACCTTCTGGTTCGGTCTAGGTTTCCCACTCTTACTGTCATCAAAACTAGGTTTTAATTTCGGAACTTGTTTAGCCTTTTTTGCTGGTGGTATAACTAAATCTGTATTATCCGATAGGGCTGTAATTTCCAGCGATGTTGTTAATATACACCGATTATCTGATTTCCTGGGTGTAGCCTTTTTATTCATAAATTGTCTATCTGGCACAACCTCTAGTTCTATAGACTTCTCTTTACCAATAGACACCTGATTTGTGGCCTCACAACAATCTTCTAGAGTCTCATGTACTGATACCACCAAGGCGGCATCAAGTGCTGTTTTTGTCGCCGCCAATTGTTCCTCCACAAGAACAATCTCACTGTCAATCCTTCCCACAGCAGATTTTAAATACTTCGTGATTGGCATATTATCTGTATGTGGTTTTCCCGTGGAGTACGGTTGCTTCCTTTTGCCCATTTTCCCGCAAGTAATGAGACACAAGCGATAGCAATGTTTTATAACAAACGATGATTCACCTTACCAGGATTCTCCGTTGTTCTCTATATACAGCCAAGGGGGTGGCCCTGCCCTGCCTCTTCCTGTCGCTGACGGGCGCAGACGGGCCCGCCCTTAACCCGGGCTTCGCCCGCGCGCGTCCCGCGCTGCGGGAGGGCAGCCGCGCTTTTGTCCTGGCAGGGGGCGGGAGGCGCCTGTGCTGACGCTGTATCCCAGCACCGATACAGGGCTGCTGGGAAGTGTAGGCCGTTCCCCTCACGGCGTGGAGTTAATAGAAATTGAAGCCGTTCCCCTCACGGCGGAAAAAACAGAGACTGCAAGCCGTTCCCCTCACGGCAGGTATGATCAGCTTGTGAGCGCGTCCCGCGCTGCGGGAGGGCAGCCGCGCTTTTGTCCTGGCAGGGGGCGGGAGGCGCCTGTGCTGACGCTGTATCCCAGCACCGATACAGGGCTGCTGGGAAGTGTAGGCCGTTCCCCTCACGGCGTGGAGTTAGTAGAAATTGAAGCCGTTCCCCTCACGGCGGAAAAAACAGAGACTGCAAGCCGTTCCCCTCACGGCAGGTATGATCAGCTTGTGAGCGCGTCCCGCGCTGCGGGAGGGCAGCCGCGCTTTTGTCCTGGCAGGGGGCGGGAGGCACCTGTGCTGACGCTGTATCCCAGCGCCGATGCAGGGCTGCTGGGAAGTATAGGCCGTTCCCCTCACGGCGTGGAGTTAGTAGAAATTGAAGCCGTTCCCCTCACGGCGGAAAAAACAGAGACTTCAAGCTGTTCCCCTCACGGCAGGTATGATCAGCTTGTGAGCGCGTCCCGCGCTGCGGGAGGGCAGCCGCGCTTTTGTCCTGGCAGGGGGCGGGAGGCACCTGTGCTGACGCTGTATCCCAGCGCCGATGCGGGGCTGCTGGGAAGTGTAGGCCGTCTCCCCTCACGGCGTGGAGTTAGTAGAAATTGAAGCCGTTCCCCTCACAGCAGAAAAAACAGAGACTGCAAGCCGTTCCCCTCACGGCAGGTATGATCAGCTTGTGAGCGCGTCCTTCCCACCCAGACAAGGAGGGCAGAAGGCAGCATGCAGGTCAGCACAGCAGAAAAGCAGTTCTTCCAGAGCAGCAGTTTAGCAGAAGGGTAATCCTTCAGAGGCACAGCAGTCCTTTTTCCTGGCAGAGTATCCACAAGTCCAGAAGTGTACTAAGTTGGTAGGGCCAGAAGTCCAGTTTTTATATCCAGTGGTGGCTTTGACATGGAGGAGACTTCAACAAGGTGTTTTGAAGTGCACACAGATCCTCTCTTCCTGCCCTGGCTCCACACTCACTACAGGGGGTTAAGCAGTCCTTTGTGTGGGGACAGGGCACAGCCTATTCAGGTGTAAGTGTGAGGCTGTGCCCAGCTCCTCCTTCCTAACCTGCCCAGGATGGCCCATCAGGATGTGGATGGCCCATTAGTCACACCTAAGCTCCCTTTGTGTGTGGCTGTCTAAAAGGAATGTACAAGTCACAGCTGTCACCTACCCCAAATGTGTATTGAAAACAGTCAGCAGGCACAGAGGGCTTAAGAGCAGAAAAATGCCAACTTTCTAAAGGTACATTTTTAAAATTGTAATCATAAATTCAACTTTGCCATTAAAGAAGTTTTATTATTACAAAGCAATAGGTACCAAACATGACATATCTACTCCCTCTTAATCAGGAATTATAACTTATTAGATATAATAAGAAATCCCCAATGTTCACCTATAACAGGGGTAGGCCTTACAGTAGTGAAAAACTAATTTGGGACTTTTTCACTACTGAAGGAAGTGACCCGACTAGGGTCACCTGGGTCACTTGTGACCACCTCTCGGCCTTCCAAACAAATGAAAAGTCGGTCAGACAGTAGAGAATATAAACCAAAATGATTTATTAGTAATGCGCTGCAGCGGAGCCCAGACTGACCAGCATCGCTAGATGGCTGCCGATGGACTGACTCCCCCCAAAATAACATCAGATATTATACATTTCCAATTCCCCAAGAACACGCCCAGGCAGGAAAATTCCGGTCCAGGCACTAGCGAACAAAGGAGGCACAGAAGGATGAGCTACAGTCCTGGGACAGGGTACATGCTATCTCCACTTCAAAGTTACTCTGCCCGCGCCCGCCATTCTAGAAGGAGGGAGCAAGCCTATCTAACAGCAAAGGTATGCCATAATAGAGAGTACATTCATTAGTGCAGCGAAACTCGGCCTTGAAGAAATACAAAGTAAAGATACATCGAGGCAGTTTTCTGCTGAGGCAAGCAGTATGAGGCAGAAGCTCAACTTCGATCATAGAACAAAATGGCGGCTGCTAATAAAATGGTGCCATGAATGCTAACTTAATACAGAACGAAGTATGGGCAACAGGACAATTGCATTTTCAATTCTAACAGACCCTCCTTTTAGCATTCATTGCTAAATTTTATTATTCGCATCAGGTAAGGGCCTTACAATTCTAAAGATAGGAAAAATGGTCAAGCATAGGCAACATTTGCTAATTTATGTGGCTTCCAGCGAAAGCTAAAACTCTATGCGATATGTAATGAACACATTACAAGGCTAGACATACACCATTAATATTCAAAAATGCTCTTGTCAATACATATCCTGGATGTCTTGCATCATCAAGGCCTTATTCTTAGAATCATGTTCCAAGTGGTTGCGGCGAGGCGTGAACATTTGTACACAACAGGCACAACAGGCAGGAAGGCAGTGTATGCACAGACAACATGTTAAAATGATACCAGCTATGGCAACCAGGAAAATTATAATCTTCCAACCCCAAGAGGCGAACAGGCCCCAAAACCACCCCGTGAGAGACCATGTGCCATTCTCCTGGTGTATGTCAGAGGCAAGCCTATGGAGCTTCTGTATAGCAGCATATACATTTGGAGCGTGGTCCGGAATGTATACACAGCAGCTACTGCCGATGACGTGGCAGGCAGCACCCGATCAGCAAGGATGATGTCTAACACCATCCGGTTTTGGAGGGCAACGAGTCTCGTAGCCTGGAGCTCAGCTGTGATGTTAGTCAGGATACCAGCAGTTGCATTTATCACTCTTTCTACCACCCTGGTGAGTCTAAGAATATTTAGGCTATTGGACATAGGGCCCCAAAAGGATACAATACCTTTCATGGCATCGGTGAACTGCTGCAGAGTGGTATCTGTCTGATCTACATCTTCTGTGTTAATAACCCTCCTGACTCGGGACAGGTATGTGCTCCTACGTTGCAATCGATGGTCTTTATGGTAATTGGGCAGAGCTATATATACGGGGGCAAGAGGTAAGAGAGATAACACCTACCCGATCATCCCTCAGGGAGCCAAACATAACCCTGGGATCCACAAACAAAGTAGACATTAGGGGGTAGTACCAGGGGTGGACTATCTGTCGCTCTCAGCTTATATGTAGTTTTGCACCTGCTCTCCCCTACCTCTATCTTCCCACTCCCCTGGACACAGAAAGTAGCGGTGGTGTTAACCACTGACAGCGGCATTGGCTTATCCTCAGTGACATTACGAGCCTGGAAGGACTGGAAATATTCTGACGTGTTGAACCCCAGGAAATCATCTATTTCCGTACGAGACCATGTTCCATTTCTTACCCCTTTGTATGCATGCATGCAAGAGCTTAGGAACAATCTACCGAACGGCTCTCGACCTGTAGGAGCACCAGGAGGTGTTCTATGCTGGAAGCGTACGTTTTGTATTATGGTGCGGGAACCAATACTCTTACTTTCTAATGTATTAAATGGGGGATGCGGACGCAACATACTAAGCAATGCAAACCACCCCTCACAACTGTTAATATAGGACAATGGCATGGACAAGAAGTTCTCACTTTTATGGGTCACCAAAGGAAGTAGTCCACACACCCAACAGTTTGTCACATTAGACGCATTATGTGTTTGGTGCAACATTTGTATAAACACATTATCCTTGTAAGACTTCCGGTGTTCCCCTTTGTGAGGTGCCAAAGTTACAAACATATGTTCAGGGGAAGCAGGTGTTGTACCAATCAAGGAATGCACAGGATATTTTTCTTCAAGGAACCACATTATTCCAAGCATTGCTATAAGAGAAATCAGGACAATTAGCATAAACACTATTTTACTCTTTCTCGACCAACTGGGCCAACCAACCCCATTCCTCTCCAAACGTGATGCTGCAGAAGGCTGTTCCTCCTCAACAATCAGGCGGCCAAAGGGATACATAGTGATCAGAAGAGGAAAACGCAATGGAATGGTGTCAATGACAAGGAAATAGTAGGATGGGAAAAGACTTTCCAGCGTCCGTCTGAGCCTCGCTGGCAGAGTCCTATTGTTCATCTATGGTGGGGCAGCGCGATCGCAGCCCGTTGAAGAAATCCCACATCGCCCAGGATAGGGCACCCCCCTTCCAGGAAGACACCATCAGCTTATCCCGTTCAGTGTCTTGGACAATGCACCAAACTCCCTTTCCGTAAGCTATCGTTGGTACCGCGGGCAGGGTACATACACCCTATTCTTCATCCATGCAGTCCATCCCTACTAATCTGACTTTTCCTTTGGTGCACTGTCCCTCCGTCGGGGACGCAAATTGTACCTAGCCACTCAGGGCACATAGTGATCAGTAAACAGGGGCTCAAATTCACAGGGGCCATGAGACTGAGGCTCAAGCACTTGTGGGTCAGGTGGAGGAGGATCCTGGACGGCCCTTACTTCTTGGGGGACCACCTCATTCAACACAGCATCGTTCTCTTCCTCTGTTTGCACCCACGTCAGTTGGGCATCCGAGAAAGGGATGAAGCGTGGCACTTTCTCTGTCTCGTGGTCACCTATGCCATCGATCACCCACTGGTCATAGGGGAGAGGCAACGGCACCTTGCGGCAATGGCTGATGTGCAGCCAGTTCTTCCGACCAGTCACTTTGACAGCACTTTGGTGGCAAGAAGTACCTGCAGAGGCCCTTTCCAACGAGGCTTCGGGCTCCCCCGTCTCTGAAAGTGCCGTACGAGAACAAAATCGCCAGGTCGGATGGTGTGCTCTGGCCCCTCTGTTGGCGGTGGCAACGTCTCTTGTAACTGTTGATGGATAGAATGCAAATTTTTAGTCAAGTTATAAAGGTAGTCCACTGACAGAGGATTCTCAATATCGTAAAAATGCTTTGGTCGAGGGACGCCCCAAACATGTGCTGGGCGGCCGGACATGACCTCATATGGGGACAATCCTGTTCTAGTGTTAGCCGTAGCCCTGGTTGACAAAGAGCTAACGGTAAAGCATCTGGCCACTTCAATCCTGTGTTTTCCTGAATTTTTGCCATTTTCAGTTTGAGAGTGCTTCTCAACCAAGCCTGCTGATTGGGGGTGGTGTGCAGCGTGGAACTTCTGTCTAATGTGTAACCCATCACACACCAGCTGGATAACTTTTGAATTAAAGTGACTGCCATTGTCACTCCAAATAAAATGAGGCAAACCGAAGTGGGGAAAGAACTCCTTTAGGAGGGCTTTCGCCGTCACCAAAGCTGTATTCTCCTTACTGGGGTAAGCCTCAACCTATTTACTGAATGCGCAAACAACCACCAACACATATTTTAAATTGTTAACCCGCTCCATCTCGATATAGTCCATCTGAAGGACCTCAAAAGGGAAAGAAGGGGTTGCGAAATTGCCAGGAGGTGTAGGAGTGCCCTTCCCAGGATTGTACATCATGCATACCATACAATACTTATCCAAATGGGCATCTACCTTCGGGATGTTATCATTCTGATACACGGGGTCCAATAGCTTGCATATGCCCTTGGCTCTAATGTGAGCTGGCCTGTGCGCCATAGTGACTACAGGGAGGACGTAGGCATCCGGTAACATCCACCTTTCCTTTCCTGACTTATCCGTCCAGCACCCATCTTCATCTAAACGTGCTGTGCTTTCCTGCCATACTGCTAGCTCCTCAATCATTGCCTCACTCTGTATTTCTTTGACACTATCCAGTGTATCCTCAAACATAGTAACTTCGGGTACCCATCTAGCAGGGCCTGCCTCAAACATTCTTTTCATTTTTGTTTGGGCTGTCTCCTTAGCTGTTAGGTCTGCAAATGCATTTCCCCTTCCCACATCATCAGTAATTGCATTGTGGGTGCTGCACTTCACTATTGCTAACTTCTTGGGAAGTGTCAGGGCTGACAAAAGCCTGTGTATCAATGGGCCATTCTGGATCTTTAACCCGTGTGAAGTCAGGAATCCTCTCTCCGCCCAGAGCTGGCCAAAGTTGTGGGCAACTCCAAAGGCATACTGGCTGTCAGTATAAATATTGACAGTCAGTCCCTCACTTAGCTCACAAGCTTGAAGAAGGGCAACTAACTCTGCATTTTGGGCCGATTGATAGGGAACTCATGATATCTCGACTACTGTGTGCAGGGTAGTTATGGCATACGTCGCCGTTGTTGTGCCATCCAGTAATTTGAAACAAGAGCCATCGACATATAGCTCCCCTTGGGGTTCAGATAGGAGAACATCAGTCAGGTCTACCCGTCCCTTCGTCTCTTCCTCAGTGCGAAAGATGCAATCATGCACGTCTATTTCCTCACTTTCAGAAGGGAGGCGTAGTAACGTAGCTGGGTTCAGGGTGGCACATCTTTTGATGGTGCCGTGTGGTGCGAAAAGGGTTAATTCGTAACCAGTCAGACGTGCACCGGTGAGGTGCTGTGTCTTTGTTCTGTTCAAAAGTGTATCCACAGCATGAGGTACCATGACTGTGAGATCGGTATCAAGGATGAGCCCTGCCGATTGTCAGATAGAGACAGCCACAGCCGTGACCGCTCTTAGACAGCTCGGGAGGGCTCTCGCGACGTTATCAAGTAGAGCAGAAAAATAAGCACACGGCCTCTGCTTACCTCCAAAGACCTGTGTTAAGACAGAGAGCACGCAGCCAGCCGTCTCGTTTACATACAACACGAACGGCTTCTGGTAGTCAGGCGTACCAAGCACAGGCGCAGAGCAAAGCGTGACCTTTAGTTGCTCAAAAGCTTGTTGACATTCAGGCGTCCAGGGCAAGGGTTCATGCACATCTTTTGTGGCTAGCTGCAACAGCTGCTTTGTTAGTAAGGAAAAGTTAGGAATCCAGTGGCGACAATACGAAGTAATGTCGATGAAAGCTCGCACATCCCTTTGAGTCTTAGGGATGGGAATTTTGACAATAGCACTAATATGTTCAGGTGTTAGTCTCCTTCCCTCCTTTGACAGTAGGTGACCTAAGTAGGTGACCTACTGTCGACAATATTGGAATTTTGAAAGGGACACTTTATGTCCGTGATGGGCCAAATGTAGCAACAATTTAACCGTTGCATCTTTGCAACCGTCTTCAGTGTCAGAAGCGATCAAGAGATCGTCCACATACTGCAGTAATACATTACCTGGGGGAAGTATGAGGGAATCCAATTGGCGTTTTAAAGCTTGACTATATATACTACGGCTCTCAGTATAGCCCTGAGGAGCCCGACAGAATCTAAAACTTCTGCAGGCAAGGGCAAATCCAAACAGATGCCTACTATCTGGATGGATTGGAATGCTAAAGAATGCATTCTTCAAATCGATGACAGAAAAGAATTTGGCAGAGGAAGGAATCATAGTCAGAAGGGCGGTGATGTTGGGGACAACTTGGAACTGAGGGATCACAATCTTATTAACCTCATGCAAATCAATCACAAACCGATAGACATCTGGATGATCATCAGATGAACCCGAGGGTGTCCTCTTATGAATGGGAAGAATAGGGCTATTACACACATTCGCAGTCGTCTCTTCAACAACCCCTGATTTAATCAAATCCTGTATAATCTGTAACAGAGCTCGCTCCCCTGCTTGCAGTATTTTGTACTGAGGGATACGAGGGAGAACAACGTTGTCCTTGACCCTGATAGAAACTGGAGGTATCTGTAACAGCCCTACATCCGTAAAGTTGTTGGCACATCCTTAAACTCAGCGTGAAGGTGTTCATCCTTGGACAGACACTGCTTGGAACTCACTACATTGGGTCCGATTGTCATATAGACACCATCCAGGGAGCAAGAAATTGTCGCATGCAACTTCTTTTTTTTTTTTTATAACTTTATTTATAGTTTTGGCATTAGGCAAGGCAAATCAGGATTACAAATACACTGTTGGCGACGATACAGCAAAAAGAGTATTGAGAAGGAACATAATCTTATGTTTACAAATCAGGCATGACATAGGTGACAGAAAATCAATGATGTAAAAATGTGATATAAAGGATGCCAAGTCCCACAGGTCCACCCCTATCTGTATATCATGGTAACAACAAAAGGAGGCTAAAGTCTAGACCCCGGGTACATCCATAGTCTAAAAATGCCCCAGTGACAGTAAAACCGCACCTTGCGGGAAGTAAGCAGAGCGTGGGTTACAAACATTATAGGGAGAGGAGCCCCTCATCCCACACCCTCCGGGACCAAACCCTGTTCCAATTGGGAAAAAGAGGCTTGTCGAATGGTTTCAACATATGATCTGTAGGGACCCCAAATGTCCTTAGGCAGGGCAGAGCTTGGCATAATACCGGCGTATAATACACAGTTGGTATTACAGTACGCTAGACTACACAGCCAGCCCTGAAGGATAGGAGCTGCTTTGCGGCCCCAAAGAAGAGCAATTTCTCTTTTTGCAAGGAGCAAACAGAGGGATGCAAAACGTCTGACTTTTTTGGGGTAGTTCGCCGTGTATCCCAATAGTGCCACTTCCGGTATGGGGTAAGAGTCAGCTTTGTCATGGCCCCTAGCGTGTTGAGTACTTCTTCCCAGTACGTGTGGAGTTTTGGACATGTCCATGTGAGGTATGCAAAATCAGCATGTGGGGCAGCGCATTTGCGACAAGTATGTGGTCTGGTGGGGTCCAGTCTGTGAGCTTTGGCTGGGGTAATGTAGATTTGGCGTAGGAACTTAAAATTAATCAGTTTGTGCCTGCTGTTGAGGGAGACGTCCTTTGTTACCGCGCAGCACTTAGCCCACTGGTCGTCTGTTATACGGTGGCCTAAATCCGCCTCCCAATCCGAGCGAACCTTGTCGTCATTAACAGGCCGCAGTGATGCGCATGCCTTATATAGCTTAGGAATTAAATGAGCCCCGTTCGTATTTTCAATTGTCAGTGTGAGAGGTGTAAACGAGTCCGGTTCTAGGGGAAATTGGGCATCGTGGTGCGCAGTGCCGAGCGGATTCGACACATCACAAAGCTGTCCATAAATGTGATGTCTTGGAAACGGGTATCTTCTGACGGGGAGAAGATATGTCCCTCTGGGTAGAAGTCTCCTATTTTGGAAATATTCAATTTTGTTAAGGTGCGTTGTATTAACTGTTCGCCGGTGATTGGCAGCCAGTGAGCGTTAGGGACAGGCAGGGCAGAGGAGTACAGGAAGGTGGCACCAGCGACCCATCTCAGCTTATCCCAGGCCCAACTGGTAGTGGAAACTGTCTGTATGTCAGTGGGGTCCCGGGGAGCCCCTTTGGGTAGAACGGTGGACAACCGCTCAGGAAGGACAAAATCTGCCTCCAGGCGGAGATATGGGATCCTGGCGTCTGGGTGAAACCATGCATAGGCATAGGAGCATTGGGCCACCAGGTAATACAATTGGAGATCCGGCACGCCATATCAACCTCTATCATATGGAAGGGTGAGAACCTGCCAGCGAACCCGGGCCTGATTGCCTCCCCAAACTAATCATATAAGGTGCGAATGTAATGTCAAGAAAAAGCTGTTGGTGAGCGGTACGGGGATATTATTGAAAAGATACAAACATTTGGGGAGCACTATCATCTTAAGGATCGCTACCCTGCCAGCTATGGACAAAGGCAGACGCAACCACCGCTCCACCTGGGCTTCAAGGGTGGTGATGGCTTGTCCGTAGTTAAGGCGCAGGATCTGGGCGGTGTCAAGATGGATATGGATACCCAAGTATTTAACCGAATCGGTGCACCATTCGAGAGGGAATTCGCACTCCCACTGAGCTGTGCTGGAAGTTAATGGGAAGATCACCGATTTACGCCAGTTAATGCCCAGGCCGGAGAAGTGGCCAAATCGCAGTATTTCCCTAATGAGCGGTTCTAGGTTTACACGAGGATCTCTGACATAGAGAATAGTGTCGTCGGCGTAAAGAGAGACCAGGAGTGGGCCAGTATTGAATTGTAAGCCCCTCTGTAAGTGCCGTTCCTGGAAGTGGCGGATTAAGGGATCCATGGCTAAAATAAACAATAACGGAGATAAGGGACAGCCCTGGTGGGTGCCGCAAGAGAGTGAAAAAGGACGAGACAGGGTACTTTTGAGGCAGAGCCGGGCAGTGGGGCGGCTGTATAATAAGGCGGTGGTGGTACAAAGCCCGCTGGCATGCCCATGCGGTTCAAAACGGAAATGAAAAAGGGCCATTCTAGGGAATCAAAGGCCTTCTCTGTGTCTAACAGAATAGCGTCGGCTGGCACCGCGGGATTAATTTGGTGTATGACCGAAAAAAGAGTCCTAAGGTTCAAAGAGGTAGAACGGTGGGGGATAAAGCCAGATTGGGCCGGGGATATGATGAACTCCATCAGTTGAGATAGACGATTGGCGATGATCTTAGCTAAGATTTTATAATCTAAGTTCAATAGGGATAACGGTCTGTAGGACCCACATAGCGTCAAATCTTTGCCAGGTTTGGGGAGAAGAATCACCACCGCTTCCCTGAGTGTGGGGGGCAGAGCTGTTTCTCGAGGGCCTCAGCGTAAACCTCGATCAGCTGCGGGGCCAGAAGCTCTTTGTATGTTTTGTAAAAGTCCCCCGTGAAGCCGTCCAGCCCGGGGGCCGAGGAACAGCGGAGGGTATCAATTGCACCGAGAACATCGGCTACTGAGATTGGTTCTGCAAGAAAATCTTGCATGTGTTTTTCCAGATAAACCAATGCAATTTCCGACAGATAGTCTTCCTGCGCCTTAGAGTCATGCCCTGTCCTGGTGGTATACAAGGCCGTGAAATAATCCAGGAATTCATCACAAATCTCCGACGTGGAAGAGAGTGTCTGATTTGTAGAAGAACGCAATTCCGTGATGTAGGCTTTACTGTAAGGGGGTTTCAACATTTGTCCCAGCACCCGACCCGGCCTCTCTCCCTCCCCGTATCACCTGGCTAACTGATATTTGCCAAGATATAATAGCTCGCGGTCTGCGGCCTCCCGGAATCCCATGAGTAGAGCTAAACGTCGACCTGCCGCGTCTGGAACAGTGGAGTGTAGTGTAGCGGCATCTAAATCAGAGAGGTCATGTTCAATGCGTGCGATCATGGTGCAGAGACTTTTAAGCACTCCTGCGTGTTTGGCGATGCAGACGCCTCTAATGTACACATTGAAGCCCTCCCACAGGACCGCCCAAGTGTCAACCGAACCTGTATTAATAGTGAAGTAGTCTTCAATGGCTTCGCACACTTCTTCGGTGAAAAGGTCATCATGAAGTGCGCGGCTTGGGAAGCGCCACTGTCGCTCAAATCCCTCCGGACGTGGGACCCGCAGAAGGATCTGGACCGGTGAGTGGTCAGTATAGGTCCTCGGGAGCGTCCCAAGTGCCTGAAACCAGTTTGAAATGCCAGGGGAGACCAGCCAAAAGTCAATTCTCGTCCAGGTATCATGTTGGCCAGCATAATGTGTATATTCGGTAAGGGCAGGGTTGCGCCGGTGCCAAATATCATGGAGCGCTAGTTGTTCGCAAAGGGCTTGGAGAGCGCGCCGAGCTCGCGGTTTAGTGTCAGGGGTTGTGGCAGTGCTATCTAAAACGGGATTAAGGAGCAAGTTGAAATCCCCCCTAACAGGAGTAGGCAGGGTTCTAGTTTTAATAGTTGTGCATGTAATGAGTGAAAAAAATCAGGAGAATCAGTGTTCGGGCGAACACGCACACTAGAGCCACCTTATGTCCTATAAGAATTCCCGCGACAATGATGTATCGACCATCACAATCCCTAAAAACAGAGCCTAAGCTGAAGGGGACCCTTTTATGAATAAGGATGGCCGTACCCCTGGCGTAGCTACTAAAATTGGAAAAGTATCTGTGCGCCCCCCAACTTGCAGCAAAGCGGAGCGGGTCAGTTTTAGGTAAGTGCGTTCCCTGTAAATAAGCAATGTCTACTCTATGCCTGAGAAGATAATGAATAACGTGTCTTCTTTTGCAATTATCATTGAGGCCTCTAACGTTCCAGATCATCAGGGACAAACCCGAGGGACCAGTTACATTACCCAGCTGAACCATTGAGAGAACGTAGCAATCGTGTCATGCATATAAAACAACAACAATAAAAGAGCTGTGACAGTGAACGATCCTGCAGCCAACTATAAGCATTGAAACAATAAACTTTTTGCCCACACTGGAATAGAACTACATTTCCCCCCCACCCCCCACCCAGCCCCATCCAAAAGGGAGCGAGGCCTACCCCAAATCCGAATGCATATCAAGATATACCAATAGACTTGAAGCTGCAATAGAAAAACCCGACAAGGTACATCCGAATCTCCAGAAATTAAACAAAAGGTGTACACCACGGGGGGTGGCGAAGCCACACCAGCCTAACAGTCAACAGAAATATTTCGAAGTAATGAACGTTAATATCGTAAAATAGAGATGACCTCAGCCGGGCGCCATGGAGGACTCGACAGTCAGCCTGTGCCGGCGCTTGAAAACAGTTCCATACTAGCGTTGGAACCGCTGCCCAGGGGTGATGATCTGCTCTCATCCTGTCTTGCCTGGCTGTTGCTCTGTTTGTAAGTGTGGTAGAATTCCTGTGCCTCTGTCGGGGTGTTGAAAATGCGTGACCTGCCGTTGATATCGACTCGCAGCCTCGCCGGGTAAAGCATGCCGTATTTCAGACCCAAGTTCCGGAGCGTGGCCTTGACTCCGTTGTATTTATGGCAGGCTTCCTGCACCATGAGTGTGAAGTCCGGGTAGAGCGCAACTTTGGAGCCCTGCCCATCCGAGTCTCCTTTCTCTCTGGCAAGGCGCAATGCCGTGTCACGGTCATGAAAGTTCATTATGCGGCAATGATAGGCCGCGGGGAGAGGCCAGGATTAGGCCGAGGGCCCAGCGAGCAGTGAGCGCGCTCCACCACGAAACCTGGGGTGAAGGACTCTCTGCCAAAGAAGTCCGCAAGCAAGGTCTCAACAGAGAGGTCAAGGTGGCCCGTTGGGGTGGTCTCCGGAACCCCTAAAATGCGGATGTTGTTGCACCGACTGCACGCTTCAAGATCTTCGTTCTTGATCGCAACTTCCTTGAGGATGCGCTCCACTCGCTCCAGCCTCTTGAGGAATTGCGCCATACCGTCCTCTATATCGGAGATACATGCTTCGGCTACATCCAGTCGTGGATCGTGTGTTTGGATTTTAGCCCCCATATCTTCCAGGCGCTTATCCAGAGTGTCGAAGCGGCCGTCAAGTGCACGAAAACCAGCCCTCATCTCCTGGAGAAGTGTAGATGTCTGTTCTGTGTGATCACCAGCGCAGTCTGCGCCCTTGTTACTCTCCGCCATGGTGGGGCTGTCGTCTCGACCCTGCTCCGCCACCTTTTCGAACGGGAGGGTTCTTAGTTTAGGGTCTTTGCGGCCCATGCCACTGCGGTGCCAGGTTGTGGGAGTTTTAGCGGTTTCTAGCCCGCGTTGTAGGTATTGAGGAGGCCAGGAGGGGCAGCAGTCTGCGCGGTAAAGAATCAAGCAGAGGGGCCTAGTGGAGAGACCACCAATGCTGATGAGCCAACACCCCAATCGATCTGCTATGGGGGGGGCGCCTTTCCGGAAAGTGAGCCTGAAGTTTGCTGTACCGATGTAATGTGCCCTGAGAAGGCGATAGAAGGAGTGATCAGGGCCTCTCCCCTTTTGCAGCCATGTTCCAGGGGCCAGGAGGAGATGCAAGCAATGCGCTGGCGATGCAGGCCAGAAGATGGACTGTAGAGGCAATGCGGGGTGGAGGGCCAACTGCGGCAGGCAGGGCGTTGGATTACAGAGCCTTGCTGGCGAGGAGCTTGCTGTCTGTTATTCCTGCATCTGGGGCCCCCGGGGGGGAGCGCGTTGTGATAGCAGGGCCTCTCCCCGCGTTTAACGGTGTCTCAGGGCCTCGGGAGGTGAGCGGTAGGCAGCGGTGCAGCAGTATGGGCTCAACAGACGGTCTGCTGGTGAGGAGTTGGACTTAGCGGAGAGCCTCAAGGCCAGACGCCGGGGTTCCGGGCTGTGAGCAGGCCTGGCGCCCGCTTTCAAGAGGGCGCCACCGAGCAACGGGTACGGTGGCTCAATTCCCGCCGCCCCCCGGCCCGCACCTGCTGCAGACAGAATTTGCGCTCCCAATGCCCAACGCGGGCCCTATCCCCGCGGGGCTTACGGGGGAGAAGGATCGGGTGGTGCGGGCCTTGCGTGGCCAAACGGGCCACACACCGGCAGGAGGGAGGCGCACTCGGCAGGGGAGGGGGAGAGCACAGGCCACAACCCGCGCCCGACGGACTCACCATGGGTCTTGGTGTATCTTCAGGCTGGTAACTCTGTTGTCGCAGGCAGCAGCATCTGAAGTGGGCCGTGCCGGCCGCGGAATCGGCTTCGGGGAAGGTTCAATCCTCCCAGCTGGGCATTGATCGATCCCCTCCAAACCTAGCCGCCGTCCGGGACCAAACCAAGCACATCGATGAAATCGGGGCAATGTGGGCAGTCTCCTGATGCCGGGCAGAGCTGTGGTCGCGTGCTGAGTACGGGGATATTTCTGCTGGACTGTGTACGGCTGGCGGAGCTTCAACGCCGCGCGGCCATGTTGGTCGGCGGCTTGTCCACGCCCCGCGTGCAACTTCTTTAACAAATCCAAACCCATTAAATTTTCTCCACAGTTGGATGTCAATAGAAAGGGTGAATCTACAGTAAAAGGACCAATAGTCAGGGCAAGTGGCTTGGAAATGGGGCTCACAACCGGTATATCTGAAAAGCCTAACGAAACATTATTTTGGCCGGACAGGGATGCCACGGGGACCAGTGAACGAGAATCAGAGCTATTCATTGCGCCTGTATCTACCAAGAATTGCTTAGCTGAGCCCTGCAAATCAGAAGTAACATAGGGTCCACGCTGATCTACAGGTATCTGAACTGGTCCCTCACCCTGTCCCTAACTGTCCTAACCATGAGTTAACCCAGTCATTTCATCCAAATCATAGTCATCATGATAGTACTGTCACCCCCGAAGGTCATCGAAATAGTTTCGATCAGAGCGACCTTTCTGTTCCTCATTTTCCTGGCCTCCGTTTTGGCCACCTGCTCCACAACCCCGTCCACGAGAACCCAGTCCTCTAGGGGCCGCAACCTTCTGCACCAACGTCGGGCACTCACTGCGCCAGTGACCCTCCTCCTTACAATATGCACACTGGTTCGGCCCCACAGACGCAGCATTTTTGCTAGTACAGGGCAGCTGTCGGGCCGGACCAGTGCTGCGTCCTCTACCGTTCCCCCTGGACACCTGCTGCATCAACACCTTCGTTTTCAACTCCTTATTTTTCTTCTCCACCTTCTCTTTCTCTTTGTTTTCTCTATGCTCATAATACTGTGCCATACTTAATATCACTGATGGGGAGGAGGTAGTCCAAGTGCTCTCCGAAGCCTGCAACCGAGTCGCGATCTCGGGAAGCAGATTCGTAACAAATCTGTTAACAAACAGTCGGACACCTCCCTCCATCGACAAGTCCTGTCCATTGAAATCCAAAAACACACCTTCAAACCTAGTAAAAAAATCAGATACACTTTCATCTTTCTTCTGACGACATACTGTTAACTTGTCCCAATCTACTCGTTTGGGTGGAATTAGAGAGTGCATGTAAGTAATAATTCGACCTGGCAAAGCTAGTATCTCAGCCTTAGGCTTCTCACCAGGCTTTCTCTCTTTATCCCATGCCCTGATCTCATCCCAAGTGCCACCCAACTCCACAACATGGTCCTGCGTATGCACCTGCCGCCAAATTTCAACTGGCACCAATAAAATGAAAAACATCTCAATGTCTGCCAACGTCATTACCGTCGACGACGCAGCCTCTGTTAATTCTTTATAGTATGCAGTTGGATTTTTCCTAGGTCCAGGGTAACTGAGTCTTAAGAGACAAGACCTCACTCCTTTTCCAAGGAGTATAAACCCATTGTTCTTGGAAGCGGGCCTCTATTCGCTGTCTGACGACAGCATCCCTCTGGTCCCGCAGCTCCGGTATCTCAGGGTGGAAGATCGGATGTACTTCCCTCATCGGAAACTGGAACACTGTTGTCTGGCTCTTCTGGTGCAACCTGCCTCTGTATCCAATTAATGTCACAACATTACTAAAAACGTCATTAGGGGCCATGTCAGCAGCATACACATGGTCCCGGATGTCATAAATAATTTGGGGTGCAACACCATTAAAGCACTGTTCCCACAACCCAATCAAAGTAGCCGACATATGTTTGAGGGCATGCTGCTGTACAAACGGTTCATACTCTTTCAGCACGCTCCACACATCTTCCACACTGTAAATCGGACTCCGGGCCCACTGGGCAGCCTGGTTAGCTACCATCTTTTTCTCTGCATCCCCCACATCAGACCGAATCAGCACCTGCCCCATTCGTTCCCTTGCAGTCGTCCAGTCCCCGTCATCCAGTCCACGCACCGGCGTTCCAATGCTCAACAAAGTCGGGGAGAGGAGATGTGGGGAGGGCACAATAGTCGGCGAGGCAGGCACCAGAGTTACTAATGACTGTGTTGCAGGTGTAAGTGATGGAGAGAGGGAAGAAGTTGGAACAATAGGCGTAGCAGAGAGACCTGCAGTCACTGCAGGCGCGACAGGTGAAGCCGAAGAAGAAACAGGAGGCGCTGTAGCAGAGGCAGCCAGGAGAACCAGAGGCAGGGGCAGGAGAGGCAGAAGACTGGGGCTGTGGGACAGCAGGATATATTCTCTGCGGAGCATATGGAGGCTGGCGTCGGGTATCTAACAGATCCTCTACAAATGTATCGCCTTCTTCTCGGGCAACATAGGATTTGTCACATTGCAACCTAAACTTTCTATCAGCACACTCTATACCCTTCTCTATTTTCTCTCTATCATACGCTACTGCTTTCTGGGTTACTGTCTGCATCTTTTCTCTTCGGGCCTCCTTTTCTGCTCTCATTCGTCTTTTCTTAGCTTCCTTTTGCCATACCTGGAGATAATCAAACATCGACTGCCTACTTTGTCTTGCAAACAATTTATCCTGCAGGAAATTCAATTTCTGTTCATCAAAGGTACCTGTTAGCGGCCACTGCAACTCGGCATTGTCCCTCGTATATTTGTGCCATAGTGTACTAAACATAATAGGGCCAAGGCCGTGCTTAACATACATATCGAAGTTCGGGGAGCCTTCCGGAGGCACAGGCTGCCTCTCTTCCAATCGAGCATCAGCAGAACAACAACGGCACCCCAAACAACACAACTTGCTCCAGCAGGGCATCTTAAAAGGAAACAAGTTCCCTATTTGTGCCAGACGAATAATTTGCAAATACCTTACGAAAGATCGGTCCTCAGATCGTGTCAAACGAAGAAAACCAAAAGTCAGTTCTCAGACTGCACCAAAGAGACAAACCAGAGTCGATACCATTAAACCAAAAATCAGCCAAATCCCAGGCATTTTCAAAAGTAAGCCAGATCCATTACGTTGCCTGGCAGAGTGTCCGCAGACACTCTGTACCCAAATCGGTCCGCAGACCTACCAAGTATTATTCAAAGGGCGCCATATTCACAAAGAACCAAAGCAAACTCACCTGGTGCACACAGGTCGAACAAACTTATTCTCCACTTCCGACTCTTCGGACCAAACGGTCAAATCCAAGGATTTCACCTTTCAGGACCCCAGCCGGGACGACCACTGTGCAAGGCACCGCCCGATCAGACAGGCGGGGCAGCTGCGAGTACTAGGCTCTATCGTGCAGGGATCCCCGATCCGCCCATCCGACCTGACGTGGCCCGTCCTCCTCACCTGTCCGCGGGCGAGGATGGGTCACCCGATGGAGTCCCCGTTCGGGCGCCAACTGGGTCACTTGTGACCACCTCTCGGCCTTCCAAACAAATGAAGAGTCAGTCAGACAGTAGAGAATATAAACCAAAATTATTTATTAGTAATGCACTCCAGCGGAGCCCAGTCTGACCAGCCTCGCGAGATGGCTGCCGAATGACTGACTCCCCCCAACATAACATCAGATATTATACATTTCCAATTCCCCAAGAACACGCCCAGGCTGGAAAATTCCGGTCCAGGCACTAGCGAACAAAGGAGGCACAGAAGGATGAGCTACGGTCCTGGGACCGGGTACATGCTATCTCCACTTCAAGGTTACTCTGCCTGTGCCCGCCATTCTAGAAGGAGGGAACGACCCTTTCTAACAGCAAAGGTATGCCATAATAGAGAGAACATTCATTTGTGCCTGGCCTTGAAGAAACACAAAGTAAAGATACATCGAGGCAGTTTTCTGCTGAGGCAAGCAGTATGAGGCAGAAGCTCAGCTTCGATCATAGAACAAAATGGCGGCTGCTAATAAAATGGTGCCAGGAATGCTAACTTAATACAGAATGAAGTATGGGCAACAGGACAATTACATTTTCAATTCTATCACAACCAGGACATGTGAAACTGCAAAAGTACTTGGTCGTCACAGTAGACTTCGTCTCACTCGATTTCTAAATTAAAAACCTTTCTGTTTCAGCGGGACGCATCTGTCATTCTTTTTCTGACCTCGTCTTCTGAGACAAGAATTACTGAGATGACCAAGTATTAACAGGCTTTCATATGTTCCATTCAGGAGCTTCTCTCCGTTGGGATAACTAGCAAAGCAAAGGACATAAAATGAAGACTAATATTATGGGAAAATATAGAAATGATTGAACAACGTATCGTTGCGCACTTACTGTGGATAATCAACAGATATCCGATTGGATTCCATCCCTGTGGGCAATCTGCGTGACTATAAGAACACGTGACAAGAGTGCATAGGTAGTTTAAAGATTCAAAAGCAAGATTGGTTTTAAAATTATACTATGGAAGAAAAATAATTGTCCTGAAGAAGGTGGCCTTGATTACGGGGTAACCACCGAAACGCGTCAATGCATAACTAAACACCAAATCTGGAAGACATTGAAGATTACAGTAAATATTAATGAACTTTTGATACTCTGTGATATAAACAATGATCCAGAAAGATTGGTGATTGTAAAAATATGTATGTGACTGTCTATGGTATTCTCCATATCTATGGTTATTGTTTGTAGAATTAATGTCTTTTGCATTTGTAGTGTTTATTTTCTTCTCTCTGTAAGACAGGAAAACACCAGGGTGATTTTTTAATGTTTCATGTATTTTAATTATTGTAATTTTATCATTGGCTATTGTCTTTTTTATACAGATGCATATGCATTTTCTTTTTTACTGGTCCCGAAATGAGTTTGAATATATGAGTAAAGAAAATTCTTGTATATAAGATAATCGAATGTGGTATTGAACCTTAGTATTGTCAGGGGTGAATGTCAGGTAAGGTATGAGATTGAGAGATAAGAGTGAAAGTCTACTGTAGTTGTGACATGGAAACCCAGAGGGAATTCGCAAGTTGACTAAAAGTCTCAAGTAAAACTGCACACACAAGCTCTGAAGTGGCAAGCCTGAGACATTTTTTAAGGGCTACTTAAGTGGGTAGAACAATCAGTGCTGCAAGCCCACTAGTAACATTTTGCTTACAGGCCGTGAGCACATAGAGCACACTTTACTAGGGACTTATAAGTAAAGTAAATAGGCCAATTGTGAATAAACCAATGTCACCATGTTTAGGGGAGTCAGCATATGCACTTTAGAACTGGTTAGCAATGGTAAATGGCCCAGAGTCCTGCAACCAACAAAAACATTTCAACTAAAAGTGAAGCAAAAAGGTAAAAAGTTTGGTAGAAGACCACCCTAAGACTGACAGGTCTAACAGAAATTATTTGGGTTTTTACAGTTTGGAACCCATCAAGATGGCTTCAGTTGTGCCACACGTTTGTCATATATCCAGAATGCTAGTGCTCTAGTTGTTCATTTTAGTACTGTGGGAAGCCAAAACTGGAGACCAAAGTGACAAGTTGCTGCTGCTGGATTTACAAACAATGTGCTCTAATTTAGCTTCTGGAACATGTTCCATAACTGTAATGAGAAAATCATGAGTGAAAAGAGTTATCTCTCAAACATGGTTTGTCACATCCCAACAGGGTGTTGGCATTTTGCACATAGTAAATCACCTAAGAACTCACCAGGATTACTAAAATTACTAAAATTAGTATAACACCACCAGCAAATGATTTATATTGTGACTAAAATCTGTTATCGCTCTTTCTATGTGCTTCTTTTATTGACTTTCTAAACCAGACATTCAAAACACAGCATTTTGAGCACCAGGACCCCAAGACCTGTAATGGCTGTCACAACAAGGGTGGGACCCTTTGGGACTACCACACATGCCCCTTGTTGTCAGGGTATGCTACCCTAGTCCTTATATGTTATTTGCACTCATATTTGCACCATGTCCCTGAGTCCTTTAAGGGCTCCACAACATATTGCTCAAGTTCTGGCTATCCAATAAGGATTGAATAGATCTCATTAAAGTGGCCAATCAGAGCATATATGCAAACCAAAAGATCAATGTAGCTATTATTTTAACCCCTTCATTGCCTCTCGAAGCACCTCTTTAAATGCAAATTTCTCAAAAAGTCTCTAAGTAATTTAGGCTTGTGATATGTAACTGCCATTGACCTGTTTAACTTGTTTCCAATCGCAATGTCCCCCTTCAGAACATTCCAATGCTTGGTCAGGATTCTACATACCTCACTAGGTATATTATGATAAATAGGTATGAACAGTATTGTGTCTTTTCATTTAGTAGTGGATGACCCCCAACCCTCCTTTAATTTATATACAATTGTCCTTTTATAATATTTATGATATTTGATAATTTTTAAGGGGAATTCCCCCAAACCCCCCAAATCCTTTCCATTATGTTTTATATGTGCTTTTTCCTTATATGATATGATAAAAATTTATAATGCACAAGAGCTACTCCAAGCAGTGTCCCGGTGCGAGCAATGAGATCGGAATTTGAAAAAGAAGGTTTAGATTTGCATAAAGAACCAGGTTTTAAGTTTCTTCTTGAACAGCGCTGCCTCACTCATAATCTGCATCTCCAAAGGGAGCTGATTTCAGGCTGTCGCACCCAAAAACACTAGGGACCTTCCTCCTGCTCTTACATGCTGAATTCTAGTGATCTCTACAAAGCATGGTGGGTTTATGAAAGCCAAATATGGCTCTGAAGTAGGAGGGGCCAGATTGATATAGCTCATCATGTACTATTACCAGAGCATTACATTTAACTCTATCCCTAATGGGCAGCCAATGAAGTGCGCGCAAGTTTCGGGATATCCGTGATCTCATAGGAACATTTAGCAGGAGACGTGCCACCGCATTCTGGACCACTTGGAGTTTGTCCATCAGGTACTCTGGTAACCACAAATACAGTCCATTGCCATAGTCTAATCTGGAAGGTATCAACGCCTGGACTACCGTCTTTTGGCTGAGAAGGACAAAAAAGTCAGAAATTCCAATCCACATTTACTTGAGGCTTAAAGGACAGCCGGCTATCACATTTGATACCCAGCATTTTAATAGAGTCTTTCTAGGTTCCTTGGGAGGAGGCATCATCAGACCAAAAGGTTTGCCAAAAATATGGTGGAGTCTTTCCAAAGAAGAGAATTTCTGTTTTCTCTTCATTGCATTTGAGTTGCGCTGTAGTTAACCAATAAAAAACAGCAGTCAGGCAGGTTTTCATCTGACCGCCTTTTAACTCAGCTCCCTTCCCCCAGGATAAAAGCAGTTGTGTAACATCTGCATAGGAGATCACTTTAGCTCCCAGATGTTCTGCTAGATACACCAGAGGAGTAAGATATACATTGAAGAGAGTTGGGCTCAGGGACGAACCCTGCAGAACTCCTGCTTGTATATCACAAGGATTGTCAGTGCATGGTGGAATCCAGACTTGTTGGCTCCTTTTAGCCAGAAATGATGTTATCCAATCAAATGCTTGCCCTGTTACTCCAATAGCCTCAAGACTGTCCAACAGCATCGAGTGTGGGACCTTATTGAATGCTGCTGATAGGTCAAGCATGATTAATACAGCCACTCCCCCCAATATTCAAAGTGCCTTTAATATAATCAGATACTTCCACCAAATCCGTCTCCATACTATATCTGGCTCTGAAGCCTGACTGGCTAGAATGAAGCAGATTATTTGCTTCCAGGAAGCTAGAGAGTTGTTTATTCATATGTTACTCTAGAATTTTAGATAGAGCAGGCAATAGGGAGATAGGCCTATAGTTGCTCAGGATAGTTGGGTCTGCTGCAGGCTATTTGATCAGCAGCAAAATCTTAGCCTCCTTGCACACCCTGGGGACTGTGGCCGACCTTATTGATGAACTTAAAACCAGAATGGCCACCGGATTAATAATGTAAGCCCCTGATACCAATAATTTAGGGGGACACAGGTCTGCAGGAGTCCAAGATTTAATGGCCTTCAATGCCCGCAGAGAGCCATCCATTGACATGAGCTCAAAGGTATTCAACTTTGCCTTAGGGGGCTGAATCGTCCTGGCCTGCCGATTTATCCAAGGGTCTTCAGCTGGTCTTAAGCCCACTGACAAACTGGCTTGAATACTTAAAATCTTTGAATCAAAAAAACTTACAAGCTGTTCACACCATTCTACCAAAACTGAATCGGATCTAACACATGCGGATGGGGCCATAAAACTCGTCACAATTGAAAAGATCTCTTTCAAACTGTTCCCTGCCTTTGTAATCCTCTCCTGGTAATAAGCTTGTTTAGCCTTAGTTATTGATGCATGATATTCCTTTAATGCTAGCTTATAAGCCTCTTTATCTAGGGAGTTATAGTCCTTCCTCTATTTCCGTTCCAACACCCTGCAACATTTTTTGCCTGTTTTCAGAGTGTCAGAAAACCACAGAATAGAAGGCTTCCTTCTATTTGCTCTGCACAGACGATCCGGTGCCTACTTCTCTATTGCATTTCTAATCCAATCATCATACCTTCTAACATCTTCCTCTACTGTGCCTGATAAGGCCGGTATACGCTGTTCAAGAGCCTTCATAAACTCCACAGTTTTTAATTTAATAAAGCTTTCCCTTTGTGGGGCAGCCCGTCCGGACTAAGGGCCATATGTATGAAGCCAATTTGCGATCGCAAACACCGAAATTCACAGAATTTCGGCATTTGCGATCGCAAATTAGCAGTGTGCAATGTATCACACTGAAACCCCCTCGCAAAATAAGGAATCGCAAATTTTGCGATTCCCTATTTTGCGATTGCATTTAAGGAATAGCTAATTGCGATTCCTTAAATGCAATGTAAGAAGCACCCAAGTTGTGCGATTTGGGCTTAAGGAATCGCAAATTACCACCAACTTCAAGTTGGTGGGAACTTGCGATTTCACTTAAAAATGCACTATTTTAAATTTTTTAAAGTGCCATGTGGCGCACATACGTGCCCTTAGGGCACGTATGTGTGCCACATGTGCACACATGCACATTTCAGGGGTGCAACAGGGTGTCCTTTTGACACCCTGGCACCCTTGAAATTGCATTCTCAATTTGCGATTCTCTAATTGCTAATCGCAAATTGAGAATGTCTTCCCATTCATTCCTATGGGGCTCTAGGCCCATAGGAATGAATGGGGAGGTATTCCTTAATTGCGAATCGCGATTTGCGATTCGCAATTAAGGAATATGAAGGATTCGCAAAATTTATTGCAAATCCTACATACATAGCGTTTTGCGATTCTCAAATAGCGATTCGCAAAAAATCGCTATTTGAGAATCGCAAAAGGACATTTTGATACATATGGCCCTAAATCTAATCTTATTGGGAGCTGCCAGGCAAATCTAATTAAGCAGCGGTCTGACTAAATCAAGACACTAAGGGGCATATTATCAAGGGCTTTATCGCCACGTTAGCGCCACTTTTAGGCAATAAAGCGGCGATAATCCCAACGCCCTATCAACAATGCGTCGCTAACCCCTATTAGCGCTAGTTTCCCGCGATAGTACCCAGAAAATTTATCGCCTTGCACGCCAGCGATATTCTCCGCTAATGAGATGCAAAGTAGGCGTGCCTGACTAAAATTCCCTGAAAAATGTCGCTAACACAGCTTTGCACTATCAACAACGCTATCGCCGAACCGCGTAGCTGCAAAAAAATTCGCGCTAACCCACGTTAGCTCCAGTTTTTAACACCTGATACAAACCTGACTTAAATTGCAGATAAGTGGACATATATAAGGGAGACTAGGCCAGAGCTCCCTCAGAACAGCCACAGAAGCCATGGAGGTAGTCATCATGCAGATTGGAGTCCCACGAAGGCAACAACAACCACCGCCAATGCAACCCCCCCCAGGACCACCCCCACTGAGGCAGCGACAAAGAAGACAGCGGGCACTGCGCAGACGTGTCTGCCTTGCTGATTTAAAGCCAGAGGATGTCATAGCCCACTACAGGCTCAAAAGGACATCTATCCAGCATATCCTGACCCTCATTGCCCACAGGCTGACGCCACCAACACAGCGGAGAACAAACATCCCTCCGCAGACCAAACTGCTTGCTGTGCTGCACTTCTTGGCCTCTGGGACATTCCAACCAACAACAGCCAGAGTTGGTGGAGTATCACAGGCAGCCTTCTCAGTCTTCCTCCCCACTGTCTTGGATGGCATACTCAGCCTGATACCCCAGCACCTTCACTTCCCCAACACCATGCAGGAGCAGATTGCTATCAAGCAAGGATTCTATGCCATCGCTGGCTTCCCGCAGGTGTTGGGTGCAATTGACTGCACACATGTATCATTTGTGCCGCCTGCGGACAGCGCACACATATACCGCAACAGAAAGCACACATATTCAATGAATGTGCAGGCAATAGTGGATCACCGTGGACTGTTCACAAATGTCATAGCCAAATTTCCTGGGAGTGTGCACGATGCATTCATCTACCGACACTGCCTCATAAACCAGCGCTTCCAGAATCGCATATATGGAAATTCATTGCTCGTCGGTAAGTACCAACTGGACACACCACATGCACAAAATCCACAAGAATGCCGTCCCATCAAGAAGGAGGATTCAAATACGTTGCCTAGGTACCGATAGGGGGGGGGCTGCAAAAGGCATTGGCACACCACCTGGTGTCACATGCTGATGTATTGTGTATGAGCATGAGATCTCCAGGCTCCTCTGCGTACAGTACCCACCAGCTTCTGAACATCCATGTCGCAAATCAAAGTTAACCTCACTGGCATCCCAGTCTGGTGTGTTGGTGTATTGGTGAGGATGAACATAATGTTGGTGTCCTTGTTGCTGGTGACACATGATGGTTGACTAAATGTCGCACAAGTACTCCCCCATGTCTCATCAGTGTGTCAACTCAGAGCTGTGGAGTGACCAGGCTTGTATCAATGCATGTGGAATGTTGGAGTTGCACAGTGTGGCAAATGTGTATGCGCAGGTGGAGAAATGTGTCCTGAAATAACTATCTTGCGCCATCGGTGTTGACTGCAGTGTTGTTGGTGCTGCTGTTGATGGTGGTGTGTAGCATCTCATCTCTAACCCAGCTACACAAAAGTCTCATTGTCCCATCTGTGATATGGTGTGTCATGTGGTTGCACAATGAGTAAGTGGATGTGTCCGTGGCCACAACATGTGTGTAGAATTTGTATTGGCAACTGCAAAAACATAGCAAATTACAAGAAGTGTGCAAAGGTGTGCCCTGCCATGTGTATCAGTGTGGTGAAGTGTTTGGACAATCAGATGTTGTAAAACAATTCACAGAGTGCAATTGACCTTGAGTATGTGTGGTATGTGAGTTTGAGGCTCTGCTTGCGACAGAGGATGTAGTCCATGAAGTTAACGTTGTGACATGTGATGCTGTAGATGGCGTGTGCAAACCGTCAATGCCCTCAGTGGACCCTGCAAGCGAGGGGTCTGCTGTCTGTTGCTATGTGTAAGCTCTGGATATTCAATTGCATGTGTTGTGTGGTGTCACAGGTCTGTCGACAGCACCAGACGCAGATCGGAATGTGAGCTGTGTCAGGCGTGGCCCATGTCATTAGAACATTCACATGGCGTTGACTGCGAGGAGTGCTGATTAGTGCCATTGCTAGATGGTAGGATGCTACCTTGCAGCACACACCAGCCAAATGGCCATTTGTAGGACCAACACTGAGGCAATGTACTTAGCATTGATGCTGCTAAATAGCCAGAAGCAACACATGGCCAACCCAAATAAAAGAATTGCCAAAATAAGAAATGTACAATGCCCCTGTCAACATTGCCAACACAGTATGCATAATGAATAATGGACACATCTCCCTCTTACTTGTGACAGGTGATCAAGGATATGCTCTCTGCCCATGGATGATGACACCCATACGAAACCCCACCACCCAGGCACAGAGGCAGTACAATTCTGCACATAGACGCACCCGTGGCATCGTTGAGCGCACATTTGGCGTGCTGAAGTCACGTTTCCGTTGCCTGGATATCACAGGTGGCAAACTTCTGTACAGCCCTGAAATGGTAAACAAAATCATACTAGCATGTTGTGTATTGCACAACATATGTGTGCGCACCAAGGCCCCCTGGATCCAAGTTCCTGCAGCACCGGACGATGACCAGGATGATGAGGAAGATCACCGAGGTGGACCACACCCCACAGCCACTGCAGCAGGAATTGCCCAAAGGGACAGGATAATAAACAATTACTTCACTTGAGCACATCACGTTGTGACTGACTACAACAGAGACATGTTTTGGGAACATTACCACAACAACTGTTTGTGACAATAAACAAACTTAACACATATACCCTGTCTGCAAATCACTCTCCTGCATAAGTATATCACAAATGAAACGTTAACATTGCTCAAAAATAGCTATTATGACCACAAAAGTCAAACAATGGCGTGTATGTCACCTCATTACAGAGATCCCATAGTGTGTCAATTGTGCACAACTTGACTTCACAAGGTGTACATTGTGGCACACAATTACTCAATTAGTGTGTCATACTGTACGTAAATCATGATTTACAGGGTGTACTCAGTCTTAAATCTTGAAATGTATGTGGGCGTATGGGGGAAACAATGATTATGAATGTTCAGTCTGTGTGAAAATATCATTACAATGTTGTGAAATGGGGCTCAAATATGGAAACTGGGCGTGAAAAGGGGGTCAAATATGAAAAATGGGTGTGAAATGGGGGTCAAATATGAAAATTGGGTGTGAAATGGGGGTCAAATATGAAAATTGGGCGTGAAAAGGGGGTCAAATATCAAAAATGGGTGTGAAATGGGGGTCAAATATGAAAATTGGGTGTGAAATGGGGGTCAAATATGAAAATTGGGCGTGAAAAGGGGGTCAAATATGAAAAATGGGTGTGAAATGGGGGTCAAATATGATAAAATAAACTCACCTTGCCCCCAAGACCATGAATGAGCCATCAGCATAACCCACATGCGCACTATCCCTGAACACCTTCATGAAGCACATCAAGACCTATCTCATTGTCGAACAAATCTGCGTATCGGCGGAATCACCCGACAGACCTGAAGAACTATTGGACCATCTCCTTCCTACCCTTTGCGGACAAAGTCACCAAGAGACATATAAACCCGCAGATGAGTGCCTTCACTGAAGAAAAATCCATCAGGGCCCCCTCTCAGTCTGGGTACGGCAGCAAGCACAGCACCAAGATCGCACACCTCACCACCAACAACGACATATGCATGCCACTTGACCAGGGTCAACTAGCGGAACACATCCTATAACACTTCTCTGCAGCCTTCAACCCCGTCTCACAACGCACCACACCCGCCAGAATCCACAACACCGGGATACGAGGAACCGCTCTCTCCTGGATCCACTCCTTCCTCTCCGTAATAAACCACAGGATCAGACTCCCCCCTTCATCCACGAACCCACAGAGATCAACTGCGGAGTACCCCAAGGATCGTCCCTAAGTCCCACAATTTACCACAACTACATGGACACGCTCACCTTCATCGTCAGACAGCATGGGCTCTGCATAGTCCCCTACACAGACAACACACAGCTCATCCACTCCCTCATGAAGATCAGAAAATACTACAAACTCTGCTCCCAGGAATGAATGTTGGAAAGTGCAGATTGGATGAAATACATCTGCCTAAAGTTCAACTCAGAGAAGACTGACACCCTCATCCTCAGGCCATCCACATCCGCATGGGACAACACCTGGTGGCTCTCCACCCACGTTAGCCTGCCATCACCAACAGACCACACACGCAACCACGGCATCATCCACGACTCTTCCGTCACCATGACCCTCCAGATCAACTCCATAGCCTTCAACAGCCAGAACTGCCTACGGATCCTACGCAATACATCCAAATGTATAACCCCCAAATGCATCAAAAACCAAAAGCACGCATTTATCACCAGCAGACTGGACTAAAGGCAACGCCCTCAACTCAGGAATCAACAAAACACTACTACACAAGCACAAAAACATCCTGAAGGGCGCAGACATACCCGTCATCACAACCCCACGTCACAAACACAAAAGACAGAACATACAAAACCTCCACTGGATCAACCTCAAGATAAGAGTTAACTAAAAACCACTCACACACACATACAAATCACCCCACCTCATCATCGGACACAAATACATCAACAAGAGAGTCACCTTCAACCTCCCCAAGAGGAAATGACGCTCAGAAAACCTTGGCCACGCAGACTCACCCCGGACCCGCAAATCCAGAGTTGTAGGAAGAGCATTCTCCCACGTTGCTGGCAAATTCTGGAACAAGATGACAGTCAACATCAAACGCTCTACCACCCTGCATGCTCTCAGGAGGGACAACAAAACATGGAAATTTGCCTGAGACGGAGCTGCACACTTACTCCCCCCAGCGCCTTGTGAGCTTCACGGGTGAGTTGTGCACTTAATTACCCCCCTCATGGACTGATTGATCTGTGCACACCCTCATTGCCTTCCGACCACCACAGGTGAGTAGTGCACTTACAATTCACATCATCAATTCAATGATTGTATGTGCAAATCGCTAGTGATCTGGTGATGAGTCATGTTACGTGACATTAAGGGGCATATCATCAAGGCCCCGAGAAAAAATTATCGCCGCTCTAGCGTCCGTTTTCGGGCCAAAAGCGGCGAAAATGCAATCGCACTATTAACAAGGTCACGCTATCGCGTGAATCCTTGCCGTAGCGCCCCTTCCCTTAACGCCCAGCTTTGCATCTCTAATGAGAAGCAAAGTGGGCGTTCCTCGCCAAAACAACGTGAGAAATGTTGCTAACCGACATTTCTCCTATCAACAATGTGAACGCTAACCTCCAGAGCGATAAGAAAAGTAGCGCTAACCGTGGTTATCGCTACCTTCCTTACGCCTGCTTTCAGGCTGACTTAGCCATCATATCCAATGGAAGGTGAATATAATGGCTAAGTCTGCCCTGCCCTATCAACAACGAATCGCCAATAGTTGTCCGATTATCGCTGGATTTCCAGCGATAATCGCACATTTGGCAGCTAACTCTGGAATTTGTATCGCCTCGGCGATGCGCGTTGTTGATAACACGCTAACCGGGCGATAAATTCCAGAGTTAGCCGGCGATAAATATGCAAGCGCTAAGCGCGCTTTGCGATATTGATCGCCGGGCCTTGATGATATGCCCCTTAGTCTGTCACCTGTCTTGAAATCCAAAATGTAGGCTGCCCTCATTGTGCGGAAGAATCTCCAGCTTGTATTCAATGGCTTTGAGAAGACATTTCCTCTGACTGTCCATCTATGTTTGGAATTGGTCTTGCCGTAAAATCTACGCGCAAACGCAATGTCTAACTTTACATGTGCCATGTAAAAAACATCGCTAGACACACCCACTGTACAATACAGAACCAACCTAAGCCTATTTGCGGCCTAAGTGCGTGCAGATTTACATTGCATCTCCCAAAACGGCACGCATACACAATGTATTTCCGACATCAGCACATTTGTGAGCCATTTGCGTGCAGATTAACATCGCATTCCCAGAAACTGCCCGCATACACAACATAGTCACAACTAGCCGATTAGCGAGCTGTTTGCGTGCTGATCAACATCGCATTCCCAGAAACGGGACGCACACACTACATAGTTACAACGAGCAGATTAGCGAGCTGTTTGCGTGCAGATTAACATCGCATTCCCAAAAACGGGCCGCATACACAATTCACTTACAACATGAGCACATTAGCGAGCTATTTGCGTGCAAATAATCATCGCATACTAAAAACGGGCCGCAAACACACAGGAAGTGATGTATGCATGCTTCCTGTCTACCAGAGGAGTGTTTCACTTTCACTTTCTGTTCTAAGCACATTGCTGGTTATTGCTCAGATTGAAGGAGGTGTCTGGTGGTTTGTGCTGTTGGTGTGAGATTGTGAGAGTGTTGCTGTGTCCTGTGTCCTGTGAAAAGTGTCTGTTAACTCATTTTAAATTGTTTTAAATAGTTTTACTGTCTCCTGTCCTGAGTCTTGTTGTGTGTTTGTGTTGGGGTATCTCACTTCAGTGGTTTTAGTGGGTTAGCATTCTTTGGGTTGAGGGGTCACTGGTGTGCAGGGAGATGCCGGCTGTGGGCAGGTCGGGAAGGATGTCTGAGGGGGCATTGGGGGGCTTCCTGTGGCTGGTAAAATTTAACCTGCCATCGATGTTGGAGAGGGGTGGACGTATCCTGCAAGGGTACAGCGTGGCAGTGCGGAAGGTGCGTTGGGAGCGTGTGCGGGTGCAGATGCTCCGTTGCTTTGGAGTGGACAGGAACGTGCACCAGTGGAAGCACCGCTGGCAGGACATGCTGGCACGTGAGGCCGACATCCTGGACTTCACAGGAGTAATGACTGGCATACAGGGTGGTAAGTACAAACACTATTTTAACCCTGAATACTGTTACGTACATTGACAATTGACGTGTGGGACATGAAGGTATGATGTCATAATGCTGTCTTAACACCGTGATACTGTTGCAACTTGGTTAATACAATGAAAGTCGTCAAAAAGACATGCGCATGATGCACTGGACTCTTGAATTGCATGATTTAGTCTACCCACTACAGTGTTTGCAACAGAAGGGAAGGTGTCGGAATACTCAATCCTAATATCCCTAATTGTAGAGCGCAATCCAGCGCAAGTTGTAACATCAATTTCTGTTGTACTGACCGGGTAGAAAACATGTTGCGCTGTAAAGCCCACATTGTAATGTAGGTCACCTGTGGGACACATTCCATCAAGCACATGCTTATTGTGAGTGTCTACTCATTTGGAAGGGTCGCAAGGCGCGTGGGGGTGTGTGCATGTTCAAGTCCATCAGGGTGTGTGTATGTGGTCAACCCATTTTCATAAGTCTATGTCTGAAGATGGGGAGCAATGTGGTCTGTCGAGGTGGAATTTGAGGACTCACAGTGTGTTGTAGTTGGGGGACGCAATGGCATGCGGGGAGATGATGTTGGTGACGGAGTTTGCGAGAGGTCCACGGGGGCAGCAGCGGTAGCAGAGAAAGGGGCGTGGAAGGATGAAAAGTCGGCAGAGAGGGAATACAGAGTACGCATCAGGAAGCCAGTTAGTGACGAACAATATATTAGGTATGAGTGTGGAAATAAGTGAAGTAACAAGTTGATAAGAGTGAATGATGGAGCCGAATGCGTGAGTCAGAGCTCCAATTGACCACCAGGGTCGATGCACAGGTGAACCTGCGTGTGGAGGAGGGCTTCAAACGCACACTCCAGAGAGTGCATGTGCTTGGGGGAGGCCTCATTCAATGGTGGAGCTGCGAGGCTGGCAGAGCTATTTCACTGACAGTTAGTCAGTGGCCTTGCTAGTCTGTCCCCGCAGCGGACGTCATGAAGGAGGGGTCCAATTCCATGACATTTGATGAGTGAGGTGTGAGGTGCAATGTGTTTACACATGATGTGGTCACATCAGAGGCACAACGCTGCACCATGCCGACAAGCATAGGGGGCTATTTTGGGTGACCCACTCCGCTGGATCAACACTTAACAATGTGGTGCCAAAGCTGGCACACTTGTGCCAAACCGGCGTGCTGATTAATGTATGTTTGTGTACAGTAAGGGTGACTGTACATGTACAAGCCAAGCCATTGTGCGCGTGAGCTGTGTGCTGGCCAGAATGTAGTTTGGAAATAGCAGTCCTACATAACTTGTGGAACCGTAGCTACGCTGCCCCTGTACATGGTTTATGTGTGAGTATGAATTGGAGAGGTCAAAAAGACACAACGCAAATGGGACATCTCCAGAGTGTCATACCCCAAATATCTCTGGGTAACTGCCCGTTGAAATCTGCAGGGATGCAATTGTACACAGAGCAAGTTTAATCCCATGTCCGTGTAGTAATGGGGCCTTGACATTGTGTCACACGACTCATATGTGCATGTCTGCCAGCAGTAAAGTATTGTGTGGTCCGCCTCTGCATTCACAGGTCCTGCGTGAATGGCAGCCTAAGTAGTCACAGTCATGTGGCCAACATGAAAGGCAACACCACAGTTATGTTGCATCATCAGTTACTGTAATGAATTTCATCATGTATATGTGATGTTTGTTTACGTCTGGTAACAACACATGTTAACATTTGTTGTCTCACAGATGGTCGTCAGCCTATAACACAGGGGGACATTGACAGATTCAGGGACCCACACGCCACTGGTGAGTATGTACATAATATAGTGTCATGTTGCAGTGCCATGGATGTCTGTTACAAATGCTACACTTTGTTGATAAGCAGTATGGGTGTGTATCGCATGTCCCTTACCCACAATGTGAAGATGCATTGTGTAAGTCAGATTAGTGTCCAAATTGGTAGGTGAAGGTGGGGCAATGCATCTGTTTCACAGTTGTGAGTTTGCCCATCAACAGTCAGTGATACCCATTCCAATTGAGGGGCATAATTTTAATACCCAAACGCCGCCACTGCGTCACTTCCACTGAAGTGGTGTTGTCAATCGGGTCATTGGCTTATTGCCGATGTAGAGTTACGCTGCCTTGTCAATAAGGCACACTTACATGCTGTGTTTATCGTAAAAGGTGCGTGCACTGGGTGTTAAGTTGTGCACAAGGAGGCAGTGCTTTTCAGGGGGTGCAAGCTCAGAGACATGTTTGAACAGTGCTTTCTTATGTATGCTGCATAGCAGCTTCACTGAAGTGGCAGTGTGTAGCTGAGAGTCAAACATATCAATGGCACATTACACAAACACATATCAAAGATGTGCATGTTAACTGCAATTGCATCTTTGTGCACTGCATTGGTGTTGGCAGGCTGTGTCCGTGGGGACATTCCATGCTTGACTATGGATCATGTGTACATACTCCTCTGTCACAATTGGTGACATTACTCCACACACATTTCTAAAACACGCTTGAGGTATGCATTATTTGAACTCCCATATATTTCACAATGCAGGGCTCAACGACACTATCTGTGTGTAAACATTAGGCATGACAATGACACGACGCACATGACCCCAGGGTGCAGTAATAATGTTGAGTGCATTGGAACAGTTTTCGTTGTAAAGGCATGCGTGCTCTTATTCACTACAGAGTGAGGTCAGCGGTCACAAGACATGCATGTGTGACAATTTGGGTGAAATGATGTCTCCCCCTCTCAGTGGCAGAACATCAGGAATTGTATAGTAATGGTGGAGTGAGGGACAGCGCATCCCGTCAATGTAAGCGGTCATACACCAAACATGTCCCCATGTGTGCTGCACGATTGGAAGTGTGAGTAGGGCTGTCCCAGTCTTGTTCCTGTGCATGTAGTGTGACATTACAATACTTTGACAAGCACACCTGCACACAGACACCCTTGCAATCTTGTGCAAGACTGGCTGTTTTGTTGCGGACTTGATGACCTGCACACGGTTGCTGGTGGACACACATGGGTGCACATGTGCATTGTGCATTAGATGCAGCAGTGTGTCACAGGACAGGATGAGGGTGGTTCTGTACACGGAGGGCTAATGCCTCCCTCCTCCAGGCATTTGTACATGTCAGCCGCAGTCAGGGTGTCCAATGGTGCCATGTTTTGACCGTGTCAGTCTCATTTTGTAGTGACAGTACATGTTCCATGACATGCACTGTCATGTCAGTCTCCACAGCATGTAGTGAATCATTAATGCTTAAATATTTGGTTGACCACGTCCGTCTCTGACTTCACATAGTTACACTGGTGTGTTGGCTCACATGTTGATTTAATCTTTGATTAACGATTTAATGGTGAACATTGACATGTTCTGAAGTACTGGAATTAACATTTATTATATGTTACAGACAACATGACACCTGCGGAGCAACATGCCTTCCAGGTGGCCAAGGACCGGTACCTTCATGTAAAGAAGGTGGCCAGAGGTTTCCGACAGATGGCGAGGAGGTACCGGAACGACAGGAAGGCCAGAAAATGGAGTCCGTTGCAGGATGTTGCACAACCCAGCAGCCAGGCCCTCCCCGTACCCTCTGGTCCCACTGTGGGGTCTCAGCCTGTCATTCCCCATCCGACCACACCCGCACAGGTGCCAATACCACCTGCACCTGCAGCTCACGTGGAGCCTTTTAATGCCATGGACAGGGGGATGCTTGCTGCAAACAATTCGATGCTCATAGACATTCGGAGGGAATTGTTGTACCTCAACAGGAACTTGCATGATATCCGGACACACCTTGGACTGCAGTGATTCCTCCCCATTTTGTCCCCCATCCCCCTCTTCTCCATTGCCACGATGTTTATGTTTCAGTGTTGGCTAGTGTTTGTGATGTTTTGTTCGTTTTAGGTAGAGTAGTTTTAGGGTAGGCCTAGTTAGTGCTAGTTTTTACGTTTATATATTTTTTCTTCAATTTATATGGTATTTGGGGATGAGTTTCATTTTCCTTTGGGTGGGGTATTGAGGTGGTAACTGTTTTTGCGTGTTTAGGAATAGTTAGGGTATGGAGTTCAGTTAAGTACATTTTAATAGTTAGTTTAGATTTAGTGTTAGGATTAGTTCTTAGTGGTAGTGTAGGGAATTTAAATATTTTATATTTGTTCAATAAATAATGTTATTTAATTTTGTCAGTTTGCACTTACATCAGGGATGATGTGGGGTAGTGGGGCTTATTCCATTGTATGCAACTCATGCCGTCAATGGCCAAATCAATGAATGTGTAACTATGGTCATGACCTGTTACTTAGCAGGATGGATTGTGTCAGGATACCATATATGTGAGCACAGTGAACTTGCATGGCTGACAGATTGTAAAGTATGGTTTACGGCTTAGTCTACGGACATTTTTTTGTGACGTTCTACATCTTAAGTGTGACGCACAGGGTTGTACTGCACATTGTTGCAAAATTACAACACAATGTAGGGACATTGACTTGTGAGTACATAGAAGTTGCTACAGTTAGCCATCATGGATATGGATGTATGCACCGAGTAACACATATAGCGTATGACACATGCATATCAGATGCTCTGGGCTCTGAGTCCATATACATTGCACAGACCTTGGCACACTTGATGCGTGGTGCCAGGGTATCAGCTTGCTTTGCCTTACCTGTCCCTGTGCATGGCAGCTCAATCTCCATGACATGCAAGATGTAGGTCATTTGTGTGTCCATTGGTAACGTCACATGGCACAACAGTGTTTGTGAATCACATGAGTTACGTGACAATGAGTTATGACTTTACTATTGAGGTTATTCACAAATGTTATTTAGGAGTTGCACTGTAAGGTATACTGACTTAACTTCTACTATCTTCCTTTTCGGACTGCCATAATTAGTTGAGTTATGCTTTGGTCACAGTTGACGTTTGTTTGCATGCACACTGTTCTGCTGCACACAAGTGGTGACATGTTGCATAGCTCCCTGTACCGACAGTGTCATGGGCACTCGTCACAGCTGTTACTTTTGGCATTGACTCATTGTGATGACACCCTTGGAATGTAGCCACAGAATCAGACTATATGCTGAGTGCAGTTCGACAGACATCCGTAGACACATTGACCAATATGCTCACAGTGGGCACAGCATGAGAGGGCTCCAAGATTGTTGGGCATTGTTTGTGCACAGGTAGGGGCTGACTGACGCTTAGCACTTTGGCTATAGTCACCATTGTGGACTACACTTCAGTGAGGCAGACTTTGTTGTTCCATATATGTATGTTAGACATGTGCCCTTAGGTCTCCTCATCAATGTGATTCTGGTGTGCAACATCTAGGGTTGTGATGTGCAATGCGCAACATCACAACAAGATTTGTACACCATGTTGAGTGTAAGTAGATATGCCAGGAGATTATGGTTTGCTATTGTTCAGGGTGACACTACTTGTGTCCTGAAACAGACTGGTACATTTGTTCACACATGCCTGTCTAATGAATGAACGTGGGTAAAAGTTGGTATATTGCTAGATTGTG
Source organism: Calotriton arnoldi (assembly GCA_963921515.1). Classification (NCBI taxonomy): domain Eukaryota; kingdom Metazoa; phylum Chordata; class Amphibia; order Caudata; family Salamandridae; genus Calotriton; species Calotriton arnoldi. The sequence goes on from CAWUFW010001414.1 coordinate 2,466,130, forward strand.
GAATCTGATCAAGGTGGGCACAGCAATTTTACACAGACAGGCTCATCTCACTGCCTATCCGTGTCAGGTGACACATGTACCTAGCTTGTATTTCCCTTGGTGCTCCTTGTTGTGGATTCACAGGACATGAATTATTGACGAAGTTAAAAGCTTGATTGGTCATGTAAACACGCATCTGTGTGAATAGGAAATATTTATTTACAGTACAAAGGGGGAAGACAGGACCAGTACTTGCCCATTCAACCCAACATTGCATATATGCCCGTTAGAGGGGCAGACAGAGTCCTTTGGGAGTGACGGATCAGAGGGAAGAGGCGGAGTTTGCAGTGTCATTGTCACAAAAAAGAGCTGATGTGGAAGTCCATGTCTAGGTCCAAGGTGAGTGTTGGGTGACATTGGAAGACAATGGAAGGGGTCGTTCTGTGGCATGATAGTAAGAAGAATACCAAGGAAAGCCCGGCCTTCTGACGTCAATATTTGCTCTGTGTTCTCCTTACCATAATGGCAGACTCATCCTCATCTTCGTCCTCTGATGTGTCATGTGGCTCACATGTGGGTGGTGGTATGGAGGGTGCAGAACTGTGAGGCACGGACACATCAGGGGGCGGAGCTGAGGATGTGGAGCCGCCAGCAGCAGCAACTATTGGTGCCAGAGCTTGGGGCAGCACTGAGGTGACGAGCAGATGCAGGGCCTGGTAGATCCCAGCTACATTGCGCTGGTGTTCAGCCGTGGCAGCCATCTGTTGTTCTTCACGCCGCTCCCTGCTCTCCATTATCCGGGCTATCCTGGACAAATCGGCGCTGACACTACTGTAGCCACCCTGCTGAGACAGTTGGTCCAGTCTCTGTGTCAGGACTACAGCAATGTCATCCAGGGAGCGTTGGAGAGCATTGAGCGGGCTGTGGATGTCTGTCATCCTCTGCATGTGGTCCCTGATGGGACTCAGACACCCACGTATGTCGTCCATTTTGGCTGCCAGGCTCTCAAACCCCAACCGCACCTGGTCACGCGTCTCCCGCTGGACCTCAAGCACATGGCGGTGAAAGGCCTGATATGTGTCGTCAAGGTCCTGGGAGGCAGCTGTGGTGGGAGGTGCCTGCTGCTGGATGGTTTGTGCAGGGGGTGGGGTTTGCGCAATGCTGCTGGGTTGCCCTGCTCCTGTAGATTGTGTGTCAAGGGTGTCCAGCATCTGGAGGAATTCCTCCTGGTTGATGGTGGTGTAATCGTCCAAGTCAACCGTGAGGGGTGGGTCATTCTGCTGTCCAGGAGGTGTTGTCTCTCCCTCTGCAATTGGAACGGGAGATACAGTTTAACAGTGTGTTACATGTAGGAGCATGCATTAGTTAACTTTGCAAACAGACTGCGGGAGACTGTACATTCTGACAGTTTTGGATGAGATGCTTATTATTAGCAGGATGTTGATTATTTCAAGGGCATCACGGATGTGAGCTTGTACTTGTACATTGTCATCATACATTTTACCAATATGAGATTTGTTTCAGGACAGTGTCTACACACAGGCGCTACCTGTTGTGTCCTCTGTTCAGTTGTGTGAGTGATGCAGTTCGTAACACCTAGTAGTCAATGTTGATGTACTCAGATTTGTATGTGTGTGCACTGCATTGTGTGATGGTGGCACCTGCTGCTTTTGTTTTAATGCCCCTCGTCCCTTTCAGACAATGACCCTTTGACTTCTGTGAATGTACAATGCAGAGATGTTGTAAGCTGTGGTGACTATGTGTGTTGGCCAGAGTTGTGACACTTGTGCATAGTAGGTCATGAGATGTCTGGGTCACATCAGGGGTTGTGTGTACAGAAGGATGTGTCAGAGTGTGACCTGCTCCTATGAGGAGGTGGTCCACACTCCGCCACATCAGTGAGATGTCCTGCACCATGTAAATATGTTTGTCCAGCAGGTATGCTATTCATCATGCCCTGTCACTTGCCTTGTCAGTGTGGCTCACAGACCTGCAGCTTTGCAGGGTACTGCACATGTGCATGTGTTTTGTGTGAGATTAGTTATGTGTGAGGAGGGCACCCTTTTGGCACATTGGCAATGAGAGCCTACTTTCTTTATTCGACATGGCTGCACTATGTAGGACACATGTGCATCTATGTAGCTAGGGCTATTGTGAATTGTCTTGTGTGCATTCTGTCAGTCATGTTCAATCTTGCATGTATTGCTTACTGCACTTCTGTTGGATTACCCATTCTGAGTGTGGTGCAGCATGTATTGCAATAGTTGTTACTGTCTGTTCAGACGGTGTCAACACCCATTACCCGCAACTTTGATCCCACATGTGGTGTGTGTGTGGCAGTAGTGTCCCGTATGGGGCATGCTGCTGGGCAGGGACGTGGGGCGGTGGAGGGGCAGGGTGGGGGGTGGTAGACACCGGAAAATGGATGTATGCATGTCAGTGGACATTTAAAAAGGTAAGAGGGATGTAGTTGTGCGCCCTGCATTGCATTTGGCAATGCAGTGTGCGCAAATGGATCCGTTTGATGGATTTAACTGTATACTTACCTGCATTGATCCGTATTCCGGTGTTTACTACACCACACCCTGCCCCTCCCCTGCCCTACGTCACCGCCCGGCAGCACGCCCTATACGGGACACTACTGGTATGTGTTACAGGATTTTGCTTTAGTTGATTTACAGATGCGTGTTAATGTTGCTCAGGCCTTGTCAGTGCCACCCTCACAACAGATGCAATTGGCATGGTGATGTGTATTTGTGTATGTGTCACGCAGCTGATGACATGGATGATACATGCTGACTGGTTCAAGATTTTCAAGTCCTGGCTTTGCGTGTGTGTGATGATTTGACATTACTGGATGTTTGTTCTTACAGTTGACTTACCAAACAGATGTGTTTACATGCACATGATCGTGGGATGGGCAACTCACATGGTGACAGAGGAGGAATGCTGTTTTCAGTATGACAGATGTGTACACTTGGGGGTGGGTGAGTGAAATGTGACCTTATCATTGAGTGTGCCATTTTGGCCTATTTATTAGTTATTTGCAAAGTTGCTATCCTTGCTTGTGGTCATACTTTGTTTGGCATACTTCTTTACGGGGACATTGTTGTTGTGTGAGTTTGTCACAACAACGAGTGAAGGAGTACAGCTTTGTGAAACACATTGCTGATATGCATTGTTCATGTACCGTGGTGTGGCATGTATTTCCCCCCTGCTCATTGCATAACATTGCCCCATGAGTAAAGTCTGCAGCATGTGTGCATTTAGTACTTTTAGATTTTTGTTACTTTAAAATTAACCCTGATGAAGTTTTAGGCACCAGGGCATTGACATCTCCCAAATCACAGACCTAGTCCCCCTCCACTGATCTTAATATACAATTGTACAAACAGAGGATCTCAGCTCAACCTTAAGGCACGTTTCCGCAATGTCCTTGGAAAATATGATTCATGTAACAAAGGGAGCTATGTCCAATACTCTATGGGTCCCAGATTGAGGAACTTGACTATTCCTACTAAGTCTATCCATGCCCTAAATTCCAATACCCCCTCCCTCCAGGCATGTCACATCCCCCATTACTCTGCACTGATCGATTACCACTAGTAATGCGTGATTAGTAATCTCATTAGGTAAACTATTGAACCTTGTGCAGGCTGCCACTTTGGATTCACGTATCTTGCATATCGCTAATGGTGGCACATGGCTACTTCTACGCGCTGGAGGGGGCCTCCCCTGTCATCAGCTCTCCCAGGTCAGCGTCATCATCACTTTCAGCGTCTGGTTCTTTTGATCGTCCCACCAGGTGTCCCCACGCTCTAGCTGCCTCGGGTGCTCCATCACTCCCCATCCTCTTTGCCAATTGTAGCCAAACCATTCCATCACAGTCCGCACATTAGATGAAATCTATCTTCCAGCGATCTGAGCTCGGGGGCCCACTCGCCTTCCAGTGCTTCATGATTTCTCTCTTGGCAACCACCAGTCCTGTATCTATGAACTTGGTGGTGATTTTAGTTTTAGCTGTGTGGGGAAACCAATGCAGTATACATGTCCCCAATGCCATATCTAATTCCCTATCCGTCACTACCTTCAATAGTGCAAGTACGTCATTCCAGTGAGTAGCCAGGAGTGGGCACTTCCTGTGCATTTGAGGGAGGTCTGCCCCTTCACCCCTACACCTCTGGCATTCATCTGAGTCATTGTTGATATATGTTTTTATTTTTGCCGGTGTGAGGTAAGCACGATGTGTGACATGGAAATGGTGCATTTGGAAGCAGGCATTGCTGGTGCTCTTCCACGCCCGCTCCACTATCTCAGCCCAAGCCCTTTCCGGATTCTCGCTCCCTACATCAACCTCCCATTTGTACTTACATATGTCCAAAGGGGGTAGCTTCTCAGGGGTCATGCGCTTGTATTAACACGTGACTGCCTTAGACCTCCCTGCTGCAGTCACTATGTATTCACAATGTGTGTGCATTTAGTCATATGACTATTGTAGCCATCGGCCTACATGTTCATTTTTTTGTGAGATAGCATGTGTTGCCAGTATGCAGACTCACTGGATGCTTGCTCACTTGAAGTACACAGAACTGCATTGCATGGACGGTCAAGGGGGCATAATGCTTGGCGATGCGTGAGGTTGTCACATTGTCACCCTTGCCTCATCACCACGCATATCCAATTCATCAGCACAAGGCAGCATCTCCCAGACGCCCAAATGAGCATGCCGTGTGAATGTGACAGATCACGTGCACCAGTGAGCATGCCAACAACAAGCTCAGCACACCTGCAACTTTGCGCATGTGTTTGGCTTGTGTGCAAGGTTGTGTATGGCCATCAAAGTCACCCTTGATGGCGATGCACAACCTTGCACACAAGTCATACACATGCGCAATGTTGCAGGTGTGCTGTGCTTGTTGTTGGCATGCTCACTGGTGCACGTGATCTGTCACATTCACACGGCATGCTCATTTGGGCGTCTGGGAGATGCTGCCTTGTGCTGCTGAATTGGATATGGGTTCTGATGATGCAAGGTGGGCATTTTGCAAGCCCTCCGCATCTCTAGGTGATGTGGCACTTTGCTAATTGATGTTGCCCTTATTTTGTAATCTGATGTTGTGCCTGGACTGTGTTTGGCTGACTTTAAGGTGCACATTTCAAAGTCTGGGTGCATGGGAATATGTGTCTTGCAAGGTTTTGGCTTGAGTCAGGTGATCTGTGTCCATGCCACCATGCACAGGGCTATCTGGGACCTGGTCCACAGTGATTGTGGGTCTGCAATGCAATTTTTTGTGCATGAGTGCCATTGTGCCCATACACCACCATCATCCACCCACTCCATGGTTGGTACTCACCCTGTGGTTGTGTCTGCTCACATTCAGCAGTGTCCTGACCCGGCACTCCGACCACCGTTTCATCAGTGATGACTTGGGCCACCATTTCCTCCGTCTCATCCAGCTCCAGCTGGGGCGCTGGACTCCCACCTCCGGTGGCATTTGCTGCCTTCCGGTTGGCTGCTATTTTTTCCTTGGTATTCTTCTTACTGTCATTCCAGCACTTCCTGACCTCGTCCACTGTCCTCCTCTTCCTCTCTCCAACAGCATTCACCTTGTCCGTAATGTCTTCCCATATTTCTTTTTTTCTGGACAATGGCACTGAGCGTTTGATGAATAGCTCCTGTTGGTGTTCAGCCACCAGGCCACACAGGACCTGATTTTCCTGGTGACTGAACCTGGGGTTCCTCTTCCTCTTGGCCTTCTCCTGGGTCTCTGTCTGCTCCTCCTGGCTAGCTGGGGGGTTGTTGGTGCGCTCAGCACTTGTCCCGGCTTCCTCCGTGTCTCTCCTGGGATCTGGTGTGTTCTCCATTTTTTTTTTTTTTTTGTTTCCCCTGCTTGTTGGCCTTTTATGGGGAATTTTGGCGCTTGATTGGTGTGCCATGCAGGCCTGCTGCCAATTTCCCGGCCGATTTTGGCGCTATTTGGCCTATCGCTACTTTTCTGTGCTTAGCGTCCTTTTTTTTATCGCCGGCGCGCAGGATGTATCGCTGTCCATTAGCGCCGGGATTGATTGCTATCGCTGGGTAGAGGCGCGTTGTTAATACGTCGCTACCACGGCGATAAGATCCGGGTATCGACGGCGATAAAAAAAAGGACGCTTATCGCGCTTAGCGATAATTATTGCGGTTTGTTGATAATATCCCCCCAAAGATCCCATAGTTTCTTTGAAGTCTGAGGCCTCAATATGTGTGTGTGTGTGTGTGTGTGTGTGCGTGTGTGTGTGTGTGTGAGAGAGAGAGAGGAAGTGTGTGTGTGTGTGTGTGTGTGTGCATGTGTGTGTGTGTGTGTGTGTATGTGTTTTTTCAGATGTTAGGGTGAAACCATATTATTGTAAAATATATTTTTGTAAAGTATTTTTTGAAAAATATATTATCACATGCTACCTTGAAAATTAATTATGAGAAATGTACAGCCCTAAGAACTGTGACCTCTTTTTGATTAAAATATTGTATGCTGTATATCGTCCAGTTTACAAGCACTTTTTAAAATTCTGCGTTTAAGCTCTTTTGAGTTTAGATGTGTTTAAACACCCAGAAGGCAGGTTACTTCGTGTAAGACTGCTTGTTTGACTGACCTTCAATGGACGCTAAGTAATATTGTCTGTACTTGCCCTGCTAACGCTCTGGGAATATAAAACAAATGCTTGGGTTAAATGTGAGATGTGAAGGTTTTCTTAGTTAGAAGAGTAATATGATTCGTAAAGGCTATATTCTGATGGAGTTGTGCCTCGGGGTTCTCTAGAGGCAGGAGCAAACCAATTACAAATCCAATTGAAAAGACAATTCAGAAACAAATGACACAATAGTGGAATTATTTGATCAGTGATGACTGAACAATCTTCTGGCTGTTATGCGCCATTAACTCACAGGTCCCCACAGAGCAGAATTAGAAGCTATTTTTCTTTAGTCACACAATTTAATCTGCAACATTTGATATTATGAGCTACTTTGAGAAGGCAGAACAATTGCCAGCAATTTTTTTTTGGGTGCTCCTGATTATGGTCCTAAAGTGTCGATTTGAGTGACCCTCTTTCCTACTTTGTAAGACAAGCTATTTTACTTCATGTATAACCCTACAAAGCGCAATTAAAGCGCAAGTTACATTTTCTAAAAGTAACAGACACTCTGAGCCCACAAGAGGAAACAGCAATTGGGGACAACGATCAAAGAGCTAGGCTTTACTCATTTCACCTAATAAAGAATAAGACAGAGGTAACCCTTAGGGGCAGATTTACCCAGATTTTGCGTCAGGGTAGCGTCATTTGTGCTATTTACTAAGCCATGCAAAACCACTTTGTGTGGTTTAGTAAGTGCAAAGTAAACCTACCTTGTGTTGGGAAGGTATTTCATAGGTGGACCATGGGCGATCCTACGCTTTCACTCATGTATTTTGGCGCTCTCTCAAATTTACAAAGGCTTGTAAACCTGGGATTGTGCCAAACGGTATGCCTTACCCAGTGAGGCATACTGAGAATAAATATGTTTATTTCTTCTCGTTTTTTCCTCTATTAATGCTGTGCTCTGCAACACACATAGAAAGAGGAATATGCCTCTAAGAGCTGTTTTTGTGTAGGAAGGTTTCCTTTCAGCACAAAAACAATCCTGCCCTTAACACAAGCACCCTCGCACCATGTTGCAAAATTGCCTGAATTGCCAATAGGCAAACTCAAGTGCATCAGTGCAGAATGAAAGCTGAAGGGCACCTTATCCTAGTAGATATGGCGGTCTTAGGCTGTCTCCCATTCACACAATGCAGCACAGCAACTTGCCTTGCTGCTCTGCATGTATTCGAAGTAAATCTGCCCCATAACATTTCAGTAGGGAATTCCAATCTATTGGCACCGGAACTCAGTGGCGGAACTTTAGCCCCTGCAGCCTCTGCAGCCCCCATGGTGAGAAGGGCCCCCGAACTCCAAGGGCCCTCCTCCGGCACTGTGCACGACCTGCGGGCCATGGCCTGAGAGCTCATGCCTGGGTCAGGGCACTCCATGTACTTTGCAGGGAGGCCCCCTCAAGTTCCGTTACGCCACTGATGGAACTAAGAATTATTTGCCTCCTCCAAGGTCTGAACAACCGGGGACTTTGGAGCAGCACTTGATCAGCAGTATGTAGATGTCGTCCTGAAATTCCAATGTATTAATTTTTTTAATGAGGATAGCTCCGTAGACTGTGCAATGGGCAATAAATCGCTCTTTAAAAATTCACCCTTGCGTAATTTAGAAACCATGTAGCTTCTACGGGAAAGGTAGAGCAAGAGCAAATTTGCAGTTTCCAAACAAGTAGCATCATTGTTACATTCTATATCACCCAAATCCTAAACATATTTTAGGGCCCTCTTAGTAATGTCCAGATAAAGTGTATTTCTCCTTGCAATTTTGCTGAATGTGCTAAAACCAAGCAATAACAAACTTCAGTTCCAACAGCTGTAAATGAGAGAATACTCCAAAGAATCTCCTCTACCCAAAAGTAGGTGATAAATAAAAAAAAATAAGGTAACCCTCGAAATATATTGTGTTAAATAATACAATCCATTATACGCAGATGACAACACAAACAAATTAGATGTTATCAGCATTAGCTCAATGTAAAAATATACAATAACAAAAGCAACTTAAAACACGACCACAAAGACCGCATTCTGCTGTGACAGCTTAACCAGGTAAGTGGACAGTGGACACTTACAACTAAAAACAATTAAATGTACGCAGTCGACACAAACACGTGCGGACACCTACTTGGGTGGAGCTGTTTGAGGGGCATTTTCTTGCAGTTTGCCAGAATCTCATACAGCATGCCATTGTATTAGAGGAACAGTATCGCAATGCACAGAGCTAAAGGGCAATGCCAGGCTGTAAGTGGAGGAGAATGCACATGTCAGGGTCCAAACAACCTACGGGTGTGCCATGCAGAACTTATATCACACTCTGACGGCCTCTGCAGAAGCACTTAAGCCACACAGTGGTATATAGACATCACTTCCTCTACGCATCTCTTCACTGGCAGTACTTTATTTGTTGGCAACCAGCTCATAAGTGGACACAGTGGGCCTAGCACCCAGATTAGCAGAGGTGTCAATTTCAAAAATACTGACGCATATCGGGAGTGCACTGTTTGATTTATCCTACACAGCATTTACGTGAGAAGTTGTGAGCTAATGCCTGAGGATGAGACAGAAACACAAGTGATGAGGATGACGATTGACATGATGCCGTAACCTCTGTCATCCGATACAATATTTTATAGATTATATTTCAAAAGAGCTACATAATTGGCTTTTATATTAAACAAAGGTGTAAATCCATATTGAATTAAAATTGCATTCACCACAAGAAACAGCCACCCTAATCCTAACCCAGCTCACCAATCCAGAAGGGTGCCTCCCACTCAAAACCCAACACACCATGGGGCATATTCTCAAGGACCCATCGCCGAGTTAACGGCACTTTATCGCAGCCAAAGTCGAGATAAATGTATCGCAACATTCACAAGCTGGTGCTAACAGCCTATAACACCAGTTTACCTGCGAAAGCATTGTCAAAAAACATCGCCACAGATGACCCCTGCAACTATCGCTAATGAGATGCAGAGTAGGCGTTCCCGAGCAAAAAACGGTGACAACAGCACACCACAACATTCTCAACAACCAGCCCGATCAGCGATAAGACCACAAAACAGGCAATAAGGCGCGTTAGCAGCAGGAATCTAACACCTGTCCTGACCTGGTGCAAAGTCGGAGCACAGCCTGCAACACAAAATGGAGCCCAGCCCAGAGCCACACCTGAAGGGCAACAGATGCCATGGAGCCACTGAACATGCGTGCCGGACACCCAAGAGGGCCACAACACCCACCGCCACCACCCCACCCACCCCTCCGGACACCCACCGCCCCCCCACCCCAGACAAACACTGAGGCAGCGCAGACAAAGACAACGACCCTCCCAAAAAGCACCAAGCCCACAGACCCAACGCCAGAGAATGTCATTGCCCACTATATGCCCAAAGGGACAACCCTCCTCCGCATCCTGACCACCATAGCCCACAGGCTGACCTTACCAACACAGCGGACAACCAACATCCCACTGCAGACAAAGCTGCTGGCCGTGCTGCACGTTTTGGCCTCTGGTACCCTCCAACCAACCTCCGCCTGAAACGGAGGAGTCAAACAGCCTGGCCAATCCAAGTCCCCCACAACGGTCATGGATGACACCATCAGCTTGGTACCCCACAATCCATACCTCACACACACTGTGCAGGAACAACCGGAGACCAAGCAAGGCGTGTACGCCACAGCCTGTTTTCTGCACGTGTCAGGGGGCAAGTGACCGCACACATGTCCTTCTAGTGGGCCCTGGCGACACTACACACAATAAGCGCAACAGAAAGCGCACGGATCCCACCAATGTGCAGGCAATAGTGGACCACAGTGGAATCTCCGCCAACGACGTCGACAACAACCCAGGCAGTGTGCATGATACCTGCACCTCCCGACAGTCCATCATCGACCTGCGCCACCAGGATGGCACCCACGGAAATGCACTGCCCGTTGGCCAATACCAAATGCTCACACCACACACCTCAAATCCACAATCATGCAACACACAGACCAGGAAATGTACACGTCACAAGCTCACATACAATATGCACACCCACCAGACACGACAGAACAACTCACTGTGGGAACCTGGCCCAGCCATGTACATGAACCATCTACGGCATGGCACCTCGGACACACAATAGCAGAATGTCGGAAGAGGTGGGGACCAGGCATGTGCGAAGGAGGCAAGGGACTGATAAATGAGAATGTACACAATGCCAAGTGTGGCGTGGATGTGATGGCCAGACTGAAGTAAGCAGACCACACACATATCCATATCAACACACACCGCTGGTGTTTGGAGTGTAGTGGACAGTGGATGCAACCATGTCACCCCAGCCAGTGGGGGCGTCGCGGAAATGTAGCTTGTGACGTCCCCCCCGTAAGCGTGAGGGGAGTGGGCTGGCCCGGCATACGCCAGGCCAGCGTAGGGGTGTGAATAAAAGGCACGTAATCCTGGGCGTGGTCCTCTTCCGGAATGCCCAACGTCTCTGCCAGGGCGGCGCCCCTCGCCCCGCCACGAGGCCGACGCCATGAGCGGTGCTGCCAGCGAACCTGTGCGCCTGCTGCACCCCCGAACGCTGGTCCCCGAATCAGTCCTGCCCACCCCTGCGCACCCAGGCCTCAATGCCCACCTTCCGACACCGGCGTGTGTCAATGAGGGCCCACCACGTGCAGGTGCAAACTCCAAGCCCGAGGCCTGCGACCCTGGCAGCCTCCTCAGACCATCACAGCCTCCGCAACACAGGCCCACAGTATTCCTTTCATGTTGTCGTACTCCACCGGCATGAACAGCGGACAAGTAGGTCACACATTTGGAACTGAGTCTTGATTACACCATGGCAGAGCCCATAAATCATGGCTGAGTGTATGTCTCTATACACCCTTCGATGTGGTGCCAACAGGTCTTAGTGTTACATCACAGCCGCAAGATTCTGTGGGCCCACGCGGACTACTGCTCTCAGCCTACGCTGCACTCGAGTAGGTCACAGGATTGGAACTGAACATCGATTATTCAAAGGCAGAGTACGAATCAATGCACGCAAGGAGAGGCATAAGAGGATGACGCGTTGCATTTGGGAGGGAAAAATCATCATTACGGAGGTGATCGAACACTACCGACAACTGCCCTGATGTCACTTACTCTGTGCATCGCGAGCCTACGACACGTGGCTGTGGCCCACTTCTGACCGCTGCCTCCGGCCTACACTGCGGTCCAGTAGGTCACAGAGTCTTGAATCGTCAATGGCGGAGTCCATATGAGTGTACCGGCATCATCGCAGACTGCTTCCCCACTCAGCCCTGGTGCCACTAAGTCTGTTCCCTGACATTCATGGACACTCTCTGGTCGTACATTGGTGGCGTCTGAGTCTATGGACTAGGGGGTAGTTTTCATCCTCATGCAGCTGATACCGAATTGGTGGTGGCAATGAGGCAGTCGCTTTCCACTCCTCCATTTGCTGCTTCCGGATAGCTTCTGCCCTCTGCATCATGCCCTGGAGGACACCTTCCACTCAGTAGCGGCCCGTGGTGGGAGTGCTGCTGGGCGCTGACGTGGGGCGGGGGAGGGGCAGGGTGGAGGGTAGCAAACTACGGATTATGGCCGATTAGAGGTAAGTAAACATATAAATAAATAAAACGAATTTCGTTGCGCGCGCTACATCGCATTTGGCACAGGGGAACTGCTGGTGGGGGTGTTTCGAAGGGAGGGAGCAGAAAGGGTTCTAAAGGTGGGAAACTGTGTGCACATTATTTCCTTCAGTGCTGATGATATTCTACTGTTTGAAAGATGCAGGAAGGAGCCTACCCGAGGCACTTGAAATAATTATGGTGCAGTGTCAAGATTATAGATCAGAGGTTACAGATGAGACTAGAGAAGTCATCCCTGCACCCAGTCCGACTCAGAAAACATGAGGCAGTGACAGAATTGCTGGTTCCAGCCTTGTGGTGGGACCGGGCCAATTTTAGATATCAGGGAGTGTAGATCTACGGTACAAACATAAACCTGATACTTGACAACATAAACAAAACAATCTCAGCAGTTAGTGGCACATCCTTTTGTGGAAGAGGCTGCTCCTCTCAGTAATGGGAAGGTTGGCAATAATAAAAACAATAGTATTACTCTGTTATTTGTATTTGTTCTCCACAGTTGTGGCACAACTATCATAGAACATATTCTGAGAAATAAAAAGTGTGTTGGGAGATCTGTTACGGGGTGGAGATGTAGGCACAAGACATCATTAGATAAACTGCAGCTGCTCCGGATTGAGGATTACGGCTCCATAGCTCGAATTGTATTATCAGGCAACCCAACTTCCACGGGTGGCCCAATGGGAGGCAGGACCAGACAACAGAGACCTACAGTATCTGCAGAGACCTGTTGGGGAGCAGTTGTTATTGAAGAATTTGATGTCCAGACAAGTAAAACACACTGGGCCTCATTTGCAAGAAATGACGCATGGCTGCAGGAATGCAGCGATGCGTCAAAATCACTTACGCCTGCGTCAGAAATCCTTACGATGCCATGAATGCGCCATATTTACAACACTGTGCTCCATGGCGCAAGGATTCTTGGATGCATCAAAAATTCTGACGTATCAGTGGGAAGAATGCTGCAAGGCACCCGGCCCAAAAGTGGCACATTGCTGTTGTTGGTCATAAAACTGGCTCAACTACAGCAAAGTGTTAAAAAACAGAGGCAATGAGTTAGCTATTACTTACACAAGTGGCCTACTGTATAGGACAAATGTATTAGAGTGTGAAAAGGTGAAAAACTCACCTTGCACTCCAAACATTGGTCCTGTATTTCACGCATACAAGCGGGCATAGTGTACTTTTGTGTACCACTATGTCCATGTATGTGTGACATAAGACATTAATGGAGTGTAATATGTAATTTACTGTGTTACCTACCTTATGTGTGCACTTACCTAGTGTTTTGATTGCAGATTATACTGTTTCAAGTCATTTCAGCTGGTCAAATTCCTCTGAAACAGCCAATTGGTCATTACTGCGCCTGGGTTTTTGAGGCGTAGGGATTTTGGCACATCTCAAGCTCACCGGCCCTCTTCTCGACAATGCGTCATTTTGGAAAAAATGTAATAAATACAACTGTGTCAGTTTTATGAGGAATTTTGGTACGGAACGCCTACCTTGCATATATTACAACTAACGTGACACAGTCGATTCTGATGGAGGAAAAACCGACGCAGGCCGACAAAAAGTGACCCATGCTCAAAGATACGTCATCTTGTAAATATGGAGCAGTGATGGCGCCGCCAATGAGTCAAAACTTTTGACACATTGGCGGCGCAAGTTCCTTATAAATAAGCACCACTGTTTTCCCCAAACTAATAGATGTATCAACATATTGCTGGAGTAGGACACTGACACAAACCGAAGCTAAAATAGCATATGCACAGGAGCTACTCCTGTGGTTCATGCCTGGCTTTGTGAACTTTGCAGAATAGGTGTGTCCAGGAGAATGAATTAATACATTCTAAGACTTGATGAATGGACTCACTTACACACATTTCAGTCTTGGATGATTGGAAAAAGACATATCAGTGGGCCAATTTCTAGTGTTTGATGCACCACTTAAGATCTTCAAAAAAGTTGGGTCAAGAAGGAACAATAACAAAAACACATACAGTCCCGCAGCCGTTACTGACATTAGGAAATGCCCGGAGAGTAATAACTCAATTTCATAACGCAATGATGGAAATGCCGAGAGTATCGCTAGCAGCTACGCATGATAGATGAATTATAGATATAGGTGGGGACTGACTGATAAGGAATGATACCAAGTGGTGGAATATCACCATATGGTCTTGAGAAATGCTAGATTTCGCTTGATCCAACATAATATTTACACCAAAATTATCTCTCACCGAGCCGCCACCACAAAAAAAAGTCCATCCATGTTACACACATGCCCGAGGTGTCAGGCTGATAACGCTGATCTAATGCACTTCTTCAGCTCTTGTCCCATTATTGAACCATTCTGCAAGAGGTTTGGAAATGCCCTAACAATTAACGATATTAAGAATTGATTGCAACTCGTCAGCCTGTCTTTTAGGACTTAAAAAAAGATTTAAAAATACCAAAGTGGTCTGTAGGAAATAGGAGTCTCAGGTGCCCCTCACCAAATTTAGCGGGAGGGGGAATCATTTTGTGATAATCCACTGAATAGTAGGTACCTTCAATTAAATCAAATTAGGCATATCAGGAAATATGGGTGTTGGAACTGACACTTTCTGGTTGGCTAAGGTAATGCCCCAGCCTTGCAGAATCCACCACTCCCGTCAGGGGCAAGTAATTACACACACTGTATGACCTCCGCTCACCCTTGGGTAGCTTGGCACTGACCAGTTAGGCTTATCACAGAGGCAATGTGTAAAGCATTGGCACAGCACTCACCCACGATAAATAAACAGAGAGCCACAAAAGAGACTTCACACATGATGTATGTAAATAAAGTCTGTATTCAATACACACAATATTCAACACAACATGAAGATCATGCATTTCTGGGCATAAATCACACTTAGAATTACTACTAGCAGGACTAGGCCCAACTGTTTTAAAATGATATCAGTAATATGTACACTTATGAAAGATCCTATCCTACACTCCCCCACAGCACCCTTATGCGGTGCAACCCACTGTCCACCCCAGACCCACCATAGCAATGCTTATAATTCAATATCACACAGTTATAGGGTGCACCCCAGCTCACAATGATATCAGAGATATGGACATACAAGGAACTATAACACTTCTTTGCAGCACCGCAGGATGAGGACGCATGGGTAAAACCAATGTCAAATGTAATGCTCTTTTGGCAAGAAATGAATGTGTAAAGCAACACAGCCAGCCAGTGTCTCGAATCACAGGCCGTCCGCAGGCTGTCACTCGCAGACACATTCTCTCTGCACCGATACGCGGTGCAACAGATATCAGGCAGGTCTTTATGAAACACGCTTGCACAAATACGCACTCAGCATCCGAATGCAGTGCACTGATACCCAGCAGGTCAATTGATAACACACTGCAGACCCTGTGGTCCCAAGCCTCCCTCCACCCTCCAACTCACCCGACTATCCTACACCTAGAGATTGGAGATAGCCAGCCCTCCCCCCTAGATACTAGGTCGCATGCAGCCAAAGGTACACTTAGTCAGGGTCCCTGTGAAGCAGGTTGGGGTAGGTAGCAGGACTAATTAGGAGGTAGTCATCAAAGGGGAGTTTGGCAGCCACTCGAGAAATTCACCCACAGGATGCAGAGCAGAAGCGGGCTGAAGGCAATAGTCGGTCACTTAAAAGGGTTCCACAAGGGCCTTCCGGCACTATCCCAGTTCTGCAATTCACAGAGGGAGTCACGGAGTCTCTTGACCTGCTTCCGATCATTCTCGGAAGCGTTCCTCCAGCCTAGTCAACCACTCTCACCACCCAGGCCTGAGCCGGGCAATACTACCTGGCAACACAATGTCATCGGGGGCCAGGTGAGGAGAGGGCTGTTGGTCCGCCATGCTGAAGGTAAAAAAGGGAACAATCGCTGAATGGAGAATGAAGCAGGGGGGCCTTTCAGGAGAAGGAGGGACCCTGTCAGGTACATGTCGATCAGAGTCGCACCCAGGCAGTTTGGGCACACTGTCTGGTGCATGTTAATACGGGTCGCACCAGACTGTTCCAGTCACACAATGAAGAGTTGCAAATTCCGCACCTCCCTGGAAAGGAGGCACAACATCCGGTGCGCATTGATATGGGTCACACCAGACAATTCCTGTCCCGCACAACAAAGAGTTGCAAATTCTGCCCCTCCCTGGAAATGAGGCACAACGTCCGGTGCACATTGATCTTGGTCGCACCAGACAAATCCAGTCACAAACACAGGTGCAAGTTCAGCAATGACTCACAAGGTAGAATGAGGCACTACTATGGTTACGTCCCCACCTCCAAGGGTTGCAACCTGTGAATAGGACACTGCATGCAATGAGCATGCAATCAGTGTGTCACACGAGAGAGATGCGGCATGATCAATGAAGCAAGCCACGCTGGATACCACAACCCGTGAATCTGCTCAACACCAACAGGATGCTATGCGTGCTGAGGCCCACACGATCCAGGGGCCATGTGCCTTAGATGTGGGCATGATTTCGGAGGCTCTGCACAAGGCAATCTGGTCTCCAGGCACAAGTCTTAGTTCCACGCTCACACTGCACTACCAGTTGGTATCAATCAGACAATGTGGGCATTTAAGAGGGCACCGCTTTCCAGGTGTCACAAGTAGACAATGTGGGCCCCTTGTAGGAGATATTAGATGTCCTTGAGACCTTCGAAAGAACAGGGGGCAAGCAGGTAGTCGGTCCAGGCCAGCCACTATTTAGGAAGGGCACGCAATCCCTTTCAATGGCAGTAATCATCCTTGCACGCAACAGATGGCATTGTGCACCATGCAGTTCCAGGTTCTCCGGTCCCACATCCCGACAAGCGTATTTCCGCCCTGCTGAATTATGGCACCTGTAGTTATAACGTAGTGTGCCCGTGAAGTTTGGGGTTGTTCAAAGGGTCTCCCTTTGAACCACAAATGTCTCCCCTAAATTTCAGTTTTGTCTGCCATGAG
Source organism: Calotriton arnoldi (assembly GCA_963921515.1). Classification (NCBI taxonomy): domain Eukaryota; kingdom Metazoa; phylum Chordata; class Amphibia; order Caudata; family Salamandridae; genus Calotriton; species Calotriton arnoldi. The sequence goes on from CAWUFW010001414.1 coordinate 2,483,382, forward strand.
GCCGTGGAATGCAAATCTTAATTTTTAGTGAGGCCATGATATGGCTCCAGAGGCCAAGTGTCAAAACATCTACCTCCAATCTATCCAGCTGGGCCCGCAAATGGCAGAGGTTTGTTGCTCCAGTTGCATACCCAATGTTCCAAAGCTGTTGCTGGGGAATGCCCAGATGTGCTTCCCCAGCCTCCAATGTGGACTGGAGCCAAGCACAAAGGCACACAAAGAGTTTTAGAGCAGAGAAATGCCCACTTTCTAGCCACTCTTCGGTTTATCACGTTTTTAGTAGGCATGTAAGCACTTGAGGTTAGGTCTGGGATTTGGACTTTTTTTTGTGAAGCACGCTGCAAAAAATTGGGGATATAAGGTTTTGTCAGCAATATTTACTTTGAGAGGACGTGCATGTTTTACTAAATTTTTATGTTTATTTGATTTCTGGCACACTTACAAGGGCTGACCAATTTGCACTAACGAGGGTCGGACAGAGTTTATGAAACATACGGGTTTGTTAATAGTATGGGTGATTAATTTGCGCTTTGTTTTATCATAGTTACCCCTGAGGAAGGGCAGTCAATGCCCGAAATGCATTGGGTTTGAAACTTACACATGACGTTGCGCCAAGTGGAACGACGGACCTCCTAATCTTTTGAGTGGAAGCCCGGACAGGCACATGTAAAAAATTTGCTCGTAATTTGGAGTTCGCAAACACTTGTATTATGATGAAATTTGGATTACAATATAAGAAATAGATATGGAGTACTAATGGATACATTTGTTGGAACTTTACTCTTTGTGAATGCTTTTTCACTTCACCGCAGTGCATCCTGATTTGGGACCTAAGAGTGTTTCAAAATGTTTTAGCTTTACTGCGCGCTTGGGCGGAATGCGCGTTTCAGTGTCGCACACGATAACTCTGAGCCTGTGAGCTACATAAATGAACTTGATAGATTAGGTGTGCATACTACCTTCTTTGTACTAATATTCTATATTTTTTCTGTCCTCCGGTATGTGTGCACCCACGGACAAAGACTGCTACTGATGAACAACGTTTCATCGTATTAGACAAACACAACATCGAAGGTTCACCTTTCCGCTTGATTTTCACATACGGACGACAGCTACAGACTTTTTGTTTGTTCTCTATCCGATGTCCGAAAGACCTCCAGCATTCCATGGGGTTAATAGGCAGATTTGATGACTTGCAGTATTTAGGGTGTGATGTTGCATTTCAATTATATTTAGATTTTTTAAGTTTATGCACATTCGTGATAATTGCTGTTATTGTTATTGATGTTTATGGCATGTTTATCTGCTTTTCAGGTCACGGATGTATTTTTCTTTCTTAGGACTTTTTTTCAGAGAACAGCACGGGGTAATGGCAGTATTTTGTCTAGATCTAGGAAGTTTGGGTCACGTGATCTGATTCAAATACTTCAGTGTTTAGTATCACTGTTTAACTGGCACATTTGCTGTGATGACTTGAAAGGGTGGTGCACATATGGTGTCAAGGTAATTAGTATATTCAGTTGATTCTTTTTTTGTGGAGATAAGACATTTGGGGGCACGGAGCCATAAAAGGTTTGTTATGTTGTTTGGGGGTGGTTTTTGTTAACCACATTGCATAATATGAGGCCACAAGTGTTTGGGTGGGCATACTTTATTGTATCTGATGTCAATAGGCACGTTAAGCCACTATTCGGTTTATCACGTTTTTAGTAGGCATGTAAGCACTTGAGGTTAGATCTGGGATTTGGACTTTTTTTTGTGAAGCACTCTGCAAACAATTGGGGATATAAGGTTTTGTCAGCGATATTAACTTTGAAAGGATGTGCATGTTTTACTACATTTTTATGTTTATTTCATTTATGGCACACTTGCAAGGGCTGACCAATTTGCACTAGCGAGGGTCGGACAGAGTTTATGAAACATACGGGTTTGTTAATAGTATGGGTGATTAATTTGCACGTTGTTTTATCATAGTTACCCCTGAGGAAGGGCAGTCAATGCCCGAAATGCATTGGGTTTGAAACTTACACATGACGTTGCGCCAAGAGGAACTGCGGACCTCCTAATGTTTTGAGTGGAAGCCTGGACAGGCACATGTAAAAAATGTGGTCGTAATTTGGAGTTCAAAAACACTTGTATTATGATGAAATTTGGATTACAATATAGGAAATAGATATGGAGTACTAATGGATATATTTGTTGGAACTTTACTCTTTGTGAATACTTTTTCACTTCACCGCAGTGCATACTGGTTTGGGACCTAAGAGTGTTTCAAAATGTTTTAGCTTTACTGCACGCTTGGGCGGAATGCGCGCTTCAGTGTTGCACGCGATAACTCTGAGCCTGTGAGCTACATAAATGAACTTGATAGATTAGGTGTGCATACTACCTTCTTTGTACTCACTTTCTGGTAGTGGCATTTCAACACTAGTCATGACAAAACCACCTTTACCATTGGAAAGGGGTTGTCACTGCGAATCCAATGATAGGAAACATTATGAGGCTGCTCCACTGCAATCCCCTATAACAGCCTGAAGTAATTTCAACTCCTTCCCCATGTTAGCCTATGGGAAGAGCAAACCTCGTAGGTAGTGAAAACACGCATGGGTATTCTCCACTACTTTGGCAGGGAAAACATGTGTACCTGCTCTGCCTTTTTACCTACCACCCGCTTCATCCCTTAAGATATACCGTCAGGGTATTCTGGTTTTGGTGAAAGGTCCGCTCAGGATGACTGGTGATTTAGCAAGACCAGCCTGAGTAGAAGCACAATTGCGCACACATAGAACTGCAATGGCAGGCTGGACACATGTTTAGAACACCATAGGTGCAAATCCGCAAACCGGCTTGCAAGGGCAGGCTGGACACATGATCAAGCACACCATTGGTACATGTGTGCAGGACGGCCTGCAATGGCAGGCTGGACACAGGTTCAAGCACATCATTGGTGCAAGTGCACAGACCGGATTGCAATGTCACGCGGGACACAGGCTTTAAACATCATAGGTGCACATGCAAACACTGGCCTTCAGTTGCAGGCTGGACACCGGTTTACAACCACCCTAGGTTCAAGTGCACACACACAGGCTAGCAATGGCAGATCTGACCTATGTTTAGAACCCTCAGGTAAGCACCACTTGCTAACATGTGGAGGAAGGGCACGCACACTTTCACATGGCATTTACAGTGGGAAAGTGCCCCAGGCCCTAAGGCCACAAGAAGAGAATCAGTCACATGCTGGAGCTGTCCTATGGGGAGATCCCACCCCCTAGATAGGGAAAACCCACATAGGGGTTCATCCTTACCAGGGCAGTGAGCACACAGGTGTATCTACCCAGTCACTCACCTACCCGACCTCCACCCCTCAGGACTTACCCCAGGGCCGCTCTGGTGGTAGTGAAAGTCTCCCCTCAAGGTTGGATACTGAGTGAGAAATGCCAACAGGGGCACGAGACATGTTTGACAGGCTATTCCGGAGGGTGGCACAATCAGTGCTGCATCCCAATGCTAGCCAGTGCAGTACCCTCCCTGGGTATGTGGTGTACCTTTTTAAATGGCGCTCACAGGTACAACACCTAAATCAATCAAGTAAGCACCCTCTCCTGGCATGTGTAGGAAGGGCTCATGCACCTTCCAGCTGCAGTACAGTGGAAAAGTGCCCAGTGTCCTAAGGTCATGAAAAGAGAGTTTGCAAACTCCAGGAGAACAAAAAGCAAAATGTTTTAGGGAAATCCCCTTAAGATGGGGCATGTCCAACAATGGGCAACACCACTTGAATGAGGTTAGAGCTAGGGCACCACAACTATATCCACATAAACGAAGAGAAACTTTGTGGCTGTCATAATATATTTAATTGCAAAATATGACTTGCTGTTGACACATAATTCTTATCTCCTGAATAATGAGGTCCTACTCCTAACCAGATAATTATGTTTGTTTTTCGTTTTCAGTTTTTATTATGAAAACTTAACAAAAATGTATTTAAAAAAAGTTTGCCTTTTAAGCGTGCACGCCGAAGCAGCTGCAAGGTGACATGTGTATTGCACTAGGAAATATGTCAAACAAAAAAATGTCTGAATAGGGACTATAAGGATCTCTAAAGTGTGCCAAAATACAGATGGTGTTATAATACAATAGCTTTCAATTCATGCTGAGTGTCCTCATTAGATGCAATCCTTTTTAATCACATAATGTTTAATTAAACCCTGTAGAACATCCTTTATCTAGGTAATTCGTTTTACAATTTATAAGGAACACAAATCAGAGATTTATGCCCTAGTAAAGAAGTTAAACTCGTCAATGCAACCGGCTGCAACCTAGACTTCCAAGAGCAGAAATAAAAAGTAAGGTGCATATGTACAAGGGGATTGCTTCACCGGAACATCACGTTTACTGAAGTTCCAGAGGCGCAATGCCCTGCTCCATATTTACAAAGTGGTGTTAAGCCACTTTTTTGTGGCTTAACGCAGCTTTGTAAATATGGTACCCTTTCACGCAGGTATCTGCATGAAAGGGGTGTGCAATGGATGTTGGTGTGGGCATTCCACTGCAACACCCATTGCTTTTTGAAGCTGCCCTAGATTTACATGGATCTGTAAATCTGAGGCAGCGCCAAAAACCAACGCCATGTAAACCAGGCATTATATTGGCACAACGAGGAAAAATACTTTAATTTCTCCTCGTTTTTTTAGGTCGAGCATCAGCGGGCATGCGCTGTCTGCAAGTCCTGCTGTAATAGATACCACTCCTCTATTCCCATCTGCTGCTTACCCATAGGCTCAGTGCAGCGTCGGTCTACTTTCCTGACTCCTAATTTGTTCCTGCAGTGAAATACCTCAATTTCGTTTAAGGGTGAGGAGCACCGGCCAATTACAGTTTACATACACCATCATTCTTCATGTGCTGTTTGCAAGAACTCTTAATTTTTATAAAGGTTGCTTTCGGCCGCTCACTGCTTGTGGCTGCTTTCCGCCGCTCACTGGTAAAGCGCTGCGCCCATGTTGATAATATGAAAGCGGGCGCCATGCTGCAGCATCAAGTTTCATAAACTTTATACTTTAGCACAGCGCACACTTTCATGTTATCAACACGGGCGCCACGCTTTAATAAAGTGCGGCATCTGTACTGTTAATACAAAGCGGGTGCCGTACTGAAGAATAAAGTTGATGAAACTTATGCTGCAGGACGGCTCCAACTTTCATATTATCAATACGGGTGCTGCACTATATTAAAGCATTTCGCCCATGTTGATAATATGAAAACGGGCGCCACGCTTTAATAAAGTGCGGCATCTGTACTAATAATAGGAAAGCGGGCGCCGTGCTGAATTATGAACTTTATGAAACTTTATGCGCCAGCTTTCATATTATAAATACGGGTGCCCCGCTATACTAAAACATGTTGCCCATGTTGATAATAGGAAAGCGGGCGCCGTGCAGCAGCATCAAGTTTCATAAAGTTTATACTTCAGACCGGCACACGCTTTCGTATTATCAACACGGGCGCCGCACTTTTGCACCATTGTCAATTATAGAAATGTAGGAGAGCAAAGTGTGAGAGCTCACGGTGTCCCGGTGAATATTAAGATAATGAGAAACTGATTGCTACTCTATTCAGTTTGGTTACAGTATTTGTGTCCCACCACCTTCAACATTCACCAGCTGCCAGATCTAAATATGCATGTTTATCTTTAAATGCCAGCATGCCTAAAAATTACACACGCTATTTCATGTTTAACTAAGCTTTAAAATATTGCAATAAGATGAGGTATTGACGTGACAGAGAATGGCACGTAATACGTGTACACGTCACAGTCGCACTCAGCTCATCCTTTACCAGTGAGATAAATTAAATAATGACTTTAAAGCTCCACAGAACAGGGAGAGAGGTCTATTGCTTTAATGTGCGTGTGCTTTAGTGATAGGGTTTGTTTCAATTCATCATGATATGAGGATCATAAGGATATGAGGGTGTTGTTGTTTGCATTGTTTGCTGTAGTCCCAAATCAAACAGTGGCATCAGTCCTGCGGAGGCTGCCTAATCGATCACAGATCTTAATGAGCCCATGCATTGCCCAACACTTGTATTCTAGACAAGCCTTAATGATGGGTGTGAAAAACTGTGCAGGGATATCTCCCGTAGGCAAAGATTCCCCAATGCTTTAAAATAAACAGGGATCTATTATAAAACAGACCCCTGCAACCTGAGATGTAAGTCCCAGGTCTTTACTGCAGTCTCTTACTGGGTATTTACCCCACACCATGGCAGTTAAGACTTTGCTGCTGCTGGCGGTTATCCTTGCCATTGGACTAGCCAATTCGCAAAAACATAGTTCGGCACTACAGAGTACAGAAAAGGAGAGTTTAGAACCATCAAGTGCGGAAGAAGACAGTGCTGGAGCTCCAAGTGCGGAAGAAGACAGTGCAGAACATCCCAGTGCAGAAGAAGAGAGCTCACAGCAACCAAGTGTGGAAGAGTAGAGTGCAGAACACCCAAATGCCAAAGAAGAGAGTGTTGAGCAATGTGAGTGCCTCATTCGTTTTTGCTATAGCGCAACTTTGCTCTTTATTTCTAGGGGTGTTTTATAATCATGTTTAGTCCGTCTCCACATGTAATCCGATGTGTAAACGTGAATTGTAATAACATGCAAGTGAAATGTTAGAGTTTTATTCGTGCAATCAAAGAATTAACGTAAATGTACGAATTTAGTTAAACTACACATGTGTGAAGTATATTCATGACTGATGAACATATCTTTTATAATGGCTTTTATAATGTGTGTATATTAAAAGTTCATATATGCATGTATTTTAAATGTGTGCAATGTTCTTATGTTAGCCGAAGACTTGGTAGGCCTAACTTTCGTTTCCCCATGTTCGCTATCGGGTTGAAGGTTGTTAATTAGAATTTATGTATTTGTGGAATTCTTTCTTTTCTTGTCCCCAATGCAGGTGCAGGAATTTGTCCTTGTTAGTATGAATAACGTCTTTCTTTTAGTAGTTGGACAGGTTTAGGGAGGAGAGGATGCCTTTGAACAAGAGGCGCCGATAAAGTAGGAGTATGTCATTCGTGTCTGGAAAGGCCTGGGAACCAAGGTTATCGAACAAGAGACTGGATGTCCATTACCACATGGAAGGTTACCTAACGAGAAGTGTTTAATTGGATGAAGTGGTCCTGTGATGTATTTGGGGGTGTGGTAATTGACTTTTGTATTGGGGATAGGGACAGAGTCAGTTCTCACTTCTGCTTTACCTGAAGAGAGGAGAACATCTTAGAACGAGCTCTGTAGCTTTATGCTACTCGACCCAATTGACGTGAGTGCGCTTCTTAGGAAGTCTTCATGTGCTGACACCATTCAGGGAGCTTGCCTGGGAAATGCTAAGTAGGGATGTCACGTTAGAATAGTGTAGGGACAGACTCATGCTTTTTGCTTATGAATCGCCAATGAAGACCTCTCTTGATGTAGTTTCGATAATCATTTGTGTCTTGATTCTTGAATTGGTGATTATGTGCATGTCGCACCACCTAAATTTAATTTGTAGATTTGGATTTGTATTAGTGCCCATGTACCTTTACACTCTTGTAATGAGGTGTTTGTATGTTCAATTTTTCTTGGCATTGTAATAAATATACTAAACTTAAATTAAGAGTCTGTATTCCTTCGGCATCATGGGCATTGGTAATGTATAATTGATAGATGAGTTTTCTCTCCTCCACACTTACAAGCAGGTAATAAAGAACATTTTAATAATATCTCTGTTGTTGCTGCTGGGTTCATATTTTGAGTTCTTGGTGGCAAGGAAGGATGAGCTTGAGATGTTTGTGCTTTCTGTGGTGGCTGCTGACTATGGAGGAGACAAGAGTAAAGGGCTGTATACTTGCAGACACCAGGAAGTTCATTCTTGAACTCCCTGCAAAGGTCTGTGGTGGTCCCCACTGTATTCACCTCTGAAGTGCTAAAGGTCATGCTGGGATTAAAACATGTGAGGAGCAGGTTAATCATAGAGTCCGATGCTGAGTTGGGTGGCATTAACCCCATCCAGTTAACAACCATAACCCATTGTGGGGTATTCGAATATAGCATGTTACAACGTGTGCATAACGACGCGGTCATTACAACGACTGCGTTGTTACCACACGTATCATTACATCGCAAGTCGTAACAACGACTTGCTGTAGGTCGTAACAACGACTTGCTGTAGGGGGCGCGCTGGACTTCGGAATAGTATTAATTACTATTCCTACTCCAGTTTGTGCAACTGCAGGGAAGGTGTTGGATTTAAAATCCAACACATTCCCTGGTGTTGCACGCCCCCTACAGCAAGTCGTTGTTACGACTTGCGATGTAATGGCACGCATGATAACAACGCGGTCGTTGTAACGACCGAGTTGTAAACTACCACGTTGTGTTTACAGCATTGTAAACGCTGTTTCCCGGGGTATTCATCAGAGGCAACACATACCTGTGTTATTTTTAGTTGTTTTTCCCCCCTGAAATGAGGCATAACATGCAAAATTGATATTTACCCCACCAAACTCTGCAAAGTTTTGCTTTTTTTCCTGGCATTTGCCCATTACAAATGTCACCAGGTTTTTGATGGTGAAATCTGGCAGTGGAAAATTAACACACTATTCAGTGTTCCATCCATGTGCAAGCTCCTCTTTACACAGGGATCTGAATTTCCCCCACTTCTCGGAATCACAGCTAACATGTTATCGAACCCATACTGAACATTAGACAGCTTGATCATCATATGTTTTTACAAGCCACTGTAGCATGGATCACGAGGATATTGGAGGACATGGCACTATTTTGAACACCTGATGAAATCCCATAACTGTATTTCGGAATTCCCCAAGTGCGATAAATACCACTAAATTATGAATTTGTCTCTAAAAATGGGGCATAACTTTTGGATTTTGGTGCTTCCATAGTACATTCCAGGACTTCCGAACTACTATAATTAGGAAGAATAATATGTAGAAACCTAATTTTTGAAACTTTGACCTATTGGTATTGTAAATGACAATGACTTTAATTATTGCAGGTTTTTAAACATATAAACATATAAATAAAAGGCATTGTCATTTACAATGCCAATAGCTCAAAATCTCGCCATTGCGAGACCTATTGCATTGCAAATGCTTGTGCTTTTTGTGGACCTTCATGAACAAAAACAATCATTAAATAATGGTAATTTTCTACTTCTATGTGCTGCAGAATGCAGTAAACATAGAAGTAGCATATCACCATTATTGATTGTTTATATGCAGGAAGGTACACCTTCCTGCACATAATTAATCATCCTTGCAACGAAGGCCCCCTTGCACTATGGTGCAAGGGTGTCTGTGTTGGTGCCAGGCAGCTATTTTTAGCGCTAGGGAAAACACAGGGGTGCACCGTATTCTTGTAAATGCAGCGCATCACTGCATTTTGGAAAGGGTGCCATTTCCTTGTACATATGCCCCTAAATGTCATTCCTAAAGAGGTATTGAATAAAAATGAAACGTAGAAGCCAACAGAAAGAATATACAAGTGCTGTAGTGAATGTCAATGTTCCAAAGGTTAAGAACATTATATAATTTACAAATATCAACAATGATTCATGCACATGGGTTAAGATTATTGGCCCTGATTTGCTGATAGGTGGCAGGGCAAAGTTTTACAATGTCTAGTTGGCATGCTAAATGAGCAGGAGACTCATCTTGTGGAATTTCTTCTATGTTTGAGAATCTACAGTGGTAATTTCAAACATGGATTTTCTATTGCAAGACCAAACTTGGGGCCCAATTTAGGGGGTAATTATGATGGCTGGCGGATCGCCACCACCCGGCCGGCGGTGGCAATCCGCCCGCCATCACAACCTTATTTACCCCCGCCATATTATCATAGCGGGGGGTATCGCGGCGGATGCAAAGTGCGTCCGCCGCTTTTCCGCCAGTCGGCAATTGTTACGATTGCCGGCCGGGCGGAACTGGGCACTAATATGGTGGCGGTGCCTACCAGGCACCGCCATCCATATTAGGATGGGTGTTCTCAAAGGCCTTTTCATGGCGGCGATGCCGCCATGGAAAGGCTGGCGGGAATTGCTTTGGGGACCCGTTGCGGGCCCCCGGGGGGATGGGTGGGTAGGGGGCTGCACTTGGAGGGTACCTATGGTACCCCCCTACATTGCCATACACAAGGTAGCAGGCACCGCATGGTGCCTGCCACGTTGTGCATGGCAATGCACAACATGCCATTTTGGCATTGCGGTGGGTGCTGCTTACAGCAGCACCCGCCACAATGTTAAGATAGCGGAATGCGACCGCCAGGGTGGCGGTCGCATCCTAATCAGTGGTGCGGGACCGCCGCAAGTCTGGCGGCCGGTCCCAGCACTCCGCTCGCCATCCTAATGGGGCCCTTAGAGTTTTGAGGCTAGGCGACTCTGTTGCAAATTAAACACTCTGCCAACGAAACCCTCGGTCTGCCTGCATCATTTTAAAAGGGCAGACCTCAAGTTTTCTGTTTATGGTGCATCCATAATACTTCCTCCGACAGCCTAAATAAGGGCCATTGGATGAAGGTCTTTCACCACCCACACTATTAAAGATGGACGGTGTCATTTTTTTTCCTGACCGTACCCACCAGGAAATTGACCCCCCCCCCATTCCCTGAGAGAAAACTCCCAGGATGGGAGTCGTCAGCTTTCAGTCTTTTAAAAACAAATGCTTTAGGAGTTTGTTTCTGAAAAGGAAAAACTGACCGGTGCCATCCAACAACCGTTTTGTACATTGAAAGGAACTGTCGTGCCAGTAGTTCCTTTCAGTGTACAGAGATGACTGCTGGACTGATGGTGATCTCTAAATTTGGCGGAGACTAGTCTGTTAGGGTGGCAGAGTCAATGTTCTCCACCACCCGAAGGACTGTACTCTGTCCATAAAATCATAAATCAGACCCTCAATTAGGCACTGGGTCCATGATAATTAAATGTAGTTGCTTTGAAGATTTAAGTTGCCAGTGCTTTGCGTATAATTAATGCTTCCTTTTAATATAAAAGAGAGTTCTTGCAGTGAATGTTATCTTATGTTATTTTATGGTATGTGTGTATTTATTTTGGCCATTACTTGGTCGCCGATGGCTTCTGGTATAAATATATAGGTGTACTCCTGTTACAAGAAATGCAGTGCATTCTGTGTACAAGAGTCTAAAAGCTACATGTATTAAGATACTTGTATCAACTATCCCTATGATTGTGTTTCAAAATTGAAAATATTTTTGTTTTAAATCAGCCTAATTTCCTAAAAAGAAACAGTGCTGCCTAAAAAAAGTTTTTCATTTTCAAATATTTCAGTGAGAGTAGTGATCTCCCTAACCACTGTTTCCTCCCCCTGAAGATGCCACCCTGATCCAAAAAGTACTCCTTTACCTTTGTAAATCAGTTACCAAAATAACTTGGGAGTCGGTTACTGTCCACTCTTTTGTATCCACAGATACGTTCACAATCCATTGACACATATGGTACTAATTTGCAATTTGCAAGCAGCTCCCAAGACGTACTCATTGCAAATTGTCAATAGCTAACCATCTCAGAACATATTTTACGAGACTGACTCGTAAAATTGGTTTAGAAACTAAGAAAAAAAGGATTTTACGAATCACTGGGTTTTTTACCACAATATTCAAAATGATGTTAACATTTAAATGTGTTCTTTTCTGCATTTACTTCTTGTATTGTCCTCTTTTGCAGCTTGTACATTGTGTAAACTTCACAAAAATGATTAATTTATAATTGTATGCCAGTTGTTCGGGTTTGGGTCTGCGTAATATTTATGTCATATTTGCAAATGATTTTGCTTGCAGGGATAGTTATTTATTTGTATTATAACGTTTTATGCAAGATTGTGTCTCTTTAATGACTATGTCAAATTGGGTGGCACTTTGTAGGAAATGTAAATACTTGTATGAAAAAGGCATATAATGAATTCTATCACTTTGTGGCATTCAGCCAGATATTTTGCTTTTTACCAGTGTTTTAAAACATCTGCTGATGAAATCTTAGCTAATATATGATTTGCTAAATGTTTTGCTTCACTCGCTGTGTAAAATCCAACAACAAGTGACAAGTGAGCAGTGACCAGATGATTGCAGAGGGTTCATCTCCCTACCCTTCGGTCTTTTCCTTCATGTCCTCTTCTCCCATTGAGGTACTGTGCAGAGCTGCGGAACACAAGTAGTCGTTATCCCCCAAATCACCACATCAGACCATTCTTTGTCTCTCACCTGCAACTTCAATTGGGGATAAGGCCTTAAGAATAAAGACAGTGAAGAGCTGCACGGTCAATGTGAGCAGTGGCTTGTGCCCTTTGTCCAGCTTATCTCTCTGCCCCTCTCTTCGAGACATGCTGTATTCAGTCCGTGGGCTTACAGCCCACCCATTGCCTTTTTATTTGTCCCTTCGATTGTCGTTCAAAAATGCTTGCTTCCTAGTAATTAATCCTTCCTCTTTGTCCCTACTTTTTGTGTTTGTGGGTTTCCTCCCACAGAGTACAGTCCAATTACTGTTAATATTACGCTTCTGTATTTATGTGTTCATTTGTGGACTATTTTTTAAATTGATTCCTGCTTGTGTTACTGTTTGCCTGTCTTCGGTCGGGCAGCTTCATCGCCCGTCACTTAATCTCCCCATCCCTTTCAAATACTGAGATGAAATGTCAGACGCTGTTTTTGAAATCGCCTCTTTAATTTTCTCTGACTTCAAAGTGCGAGGATTTCTCCCAATCTCCTCCCACTTCGCTGCTTGTTGATTTAGTGAGCCTCGGTCAGCAGACCTTCAGCAGCCCAACCTTGCAGCACAGTTAAGGGCAAGGCTTGGGCAACTCCTGTTGCATTTTCTCTGACTCTTGTTTATATAATGTGACTCGAGCGACCCGAAGGTGTTGGAGTGCTTCACATGAGCACTAGTTATATTACACAATGTCAGATACATTTTTGGGAGCGCAAACTCGAATACCCCGAAGGTATTGAGGCACCTTACAAAAGTGCCAGTTCCATTTCACAAGGCCAGGATAATTTTTGTGTCTTTAGGTGCTCCGAGATTAAGTGATGTTGACGCCGTCCCTGTTTATTCATAATTTCCCCTCTACCTGATAAATGAGAGTATTTTTTGCTACGTCCTGTTCTCCTTAACCCGTTTGCGCATGCAAAAACACCATGGGCCATGTACAAAGCCTATTTAGAGGGTTGCAATTTATTTCCGACTCGCTAAATCGGTTTTGCGACTCGCTATTAGGAAGGGGCGTTCCCTTCCTAATAGCGTGCGCAATCCTATGTATGAATGTTTTGCGTCCGCAATTGCGGGCGCAAAACACTCGCAAAATACCACCCTCTTCAAGAGGGTGGTAATGGAGTCGCAAAAGGGAAGGGGTCCCCAAGGGACCCCTTCCCCTTTGCAAATGCAGTGGAAAATATTTTTAAGGGCAGGAGAGGCTCATTAATATTCATGAGCCTCTCAATTTGCGACCCCGTTGGGAATCACCAACAGTGTGTTACACACTGTTGTACATCCAAAATAGCACCTTGCAAATTGCGAGTCGCAAAAAACTCGCAATTTGCGAGGCGCTATTTTGGGCATCGTACATCTGGCCCATGATGTATTAATTGGGGAGGTGGAGTTTTGGTAGGATGGTAGGTTAGGGGCACTAATGGTGCTAGGAAGGAAAGGATGACTTCTGTTGCAATTCCCAAATAAGGGATAATAAATCACCCGATCTCATTAATTCAACCCAAAATAGATTCTTTGGTTCAATTAAAGCCTAAAGTACCCCCCATAGTTGGTAATTTACCCGCCCCTGTGACACATATGACAGTTATTTCTTGATTCATACAAGCAGAGTGTGAATTAATATGTCCATCAGAAATAAATTTGAATTCTTGACTAACTTGGTTGGGAGCCCATATTGGAAGTGATTGTACTGCTCTTACCTGAAGGAAAGGAGTGAGAAAATGGCATTCGCCCTTTGTTTGTGTAGAAAGCAAACTGGCTACCACAGTAAATATGACCAAATCACAAGACACTCTGATAGGGGAGGTTTGAGACCTAAAGAAGGTGGTGCCTGATTTGCTGCATATTATAGCATAATTGAGATCTTTTTTTAAAGAATACTCTCCCTCTCCCTCTATTATGCAACCATTCTCCACAATGACATCCAGCTTCAATCAAGAACACACATAGCAGTGAAACTTAAGGCCATCACACATAGGGGAACTGCACTCCATGTGGATATTTAAAGTGAAGTGGGTGATAGTCCTATCAATATCCTTTAATTAAATAATTCTCCGATTTTTCCCCTCATATCAATGAAAGTAGTAGCTTGGATTGGAATCAGAACCATATACAGCATATTGTAGTTAACTAAGAGTCTAAGGGATGCTCTTCAAGAAGCTACAGTTATGGCTTACTTTTCACAAAACACTAACCTTGCAGGCAGAATCCAACAGGGGCGATGAATATATTAGTGACGTATTTTACCGCACCCAACTCAACCAAACGCAGTTGCAATATGTAGACAAACTGTAGAGCTCATCAAAGTGGAATGGAATAAAGGAGAAAATAAGAGACTCATCAATCTGCTGGACATTAGCGCTTATGGGTCAAATTTGATAGAATAAGACAAGACATTTCATACCTGCCCATTACAACACATCACCTACACTTCCCTATGGCACAAATATACATTCAGAAGATCATAACATTTTCCATCACTCTGCATTGAAGTAGGATACTAGTAACCTTAAAGAAACAAGAACATAAATATTTGCAGACAAAATTACACAGCCTTACACAAAACTTCACTCTATAGTGAGGCAACTACCTTATAATTGTATGTAAAAAAGTTTGCTATTTTGATACATTTTGAGACAGCCTTTGGCTAACAGTAATGCAATAAACATTCATCAGTATTATGTAGTTCTCATTGAACCCTTCCTTCATATCACCACTACCTTAAATAAATTATGAGCAGTGAGGATAAGTCAATAATCCTTTGAAATAAAAATGAATCATTTCTGTTATTTCACATAATAGGATCCAATAATGTTCAATAAATCTTCTCCAAGAAAGTTCAGATTCAGTGATTTAAAGTATCAAAGTTCTGTTCTAACAGAAATAACATGTCATCTTTAGAATACTTCTCTGTGCTCGGATTACACTATTTTCTCAAAATGACAATCTATAAGATTTCACAATAACTGGTGCCACGTTTCCAGCATCAGCAACCTAATATCTTGATTGCTCGTCACCATGAAACAAGAGAAAGCCTATCCCTAAGCATTCAAAATGACCACTGCCATTTATAAACAAAGTGAGACTTCAGTGGAAGCAGCCAAGCAAACCATAACTCACACAGCACCTGCAGTGCTAATGTCTTCACCCTTAGGGCCCAATTTCGATATCTGACAGACATGAGTCTGTCCGACATCGATTGGGCACTGTGCCCGGCCGACTTCCTGTCGGCGGTCCCAACCAAGCAATTAGGATGTGACCGAACACTGTTCGGTCGCAGTCCTATTCTTTACAATGGGAGCATGCATTCCAACCGGAATGCATGCTCTCATTATTAAGAAAAGAGGTGCAGTTTATCCCTGCACCGTGGCAGGCACACGGGGTGCAGGGATCAACAGGAGGGCACCGAAGATGCCCCCTCGGCCACCATCCGGAGACATTGCACCGATAGGGCCCTGCTGGGGGCACCCAAAGTTGACTTCCAACAGCCTTCCTGTGTCAGAAAGGCCGGCACAGAAAGGCTGTTGGAATCCGAAATTGTAATCGCTCGGGTGGAAAGAGCCACCCTTGGGATTACAGGAGGCTTTACGAATGGCAGACGGGCTTTCTGAGCCCATCAGAAGCCATTCGGAAATCCAGTTTGGATTCATTTCCGACCGACTACCTCTAAATGGGTCATTCGAAAATGAATCCAATCTGCTGATTATGATGCCGTAGGAACGGCTCCAACCGAGGGTCGGAGCTGTTTCCTACGGCATCTTAATCGGCCTCTTAGTGCCTCATACTACCGAATTTAGCGAGTGGGAGAGCAGGGAATCGATGCTGCTGCCACATCTCAAATCTTTTTTAAATTGCATTTTTAATAATTTAAAATGTTGCTTTTTACTATTTTGCCGCACTGTGCACTTTAGCTGAGAGATGCGATGGAGGTTAGTGTTCCAGCTTCTGTGGGGGAATTTGTATAAAATGATATCCGGTGTGCGGACGCGTCTTCAATGTCTCACACTACCAAATTTAGCTGGTGAGAGAGCAGAACGGGGAATTGTTGTTGCTGCTACATCTCTAATCTTTTTAAAATCACATTTTTAATCATTTAAAATATAGCTTTTTACTGTTTTGCCACATTGTGCGCTTTAGCTGGGAGATGCGTTAGATGTTAGCTTCTGAGGGGGAATTTGACTAAATTGATATCCGGTGTGCAGACGCATTGCTAGTGTCTTGCACTACTAAATTTAGCGGGAAATTGTTGTTGATGCTACATCTCTAATCTTTTTAAAATCACATTTTTAATCATTTAAAATATTGCTTATTACTATTTTGCCACATTGTGCACTTTAGCTGGGAGATGGAATATAGGTTAGCGCTCCAGCTTCTGAGGGGGAATTTGTGTAAAATGATATCTGGTTTGCGGACGTGTCATTAGTGTGTCACACTACCGGATTTAGCGGGTGGGAGAGTGGGGAATTGTTGTTGCTACCACATCTCTAATAATTTTAAAATCACATTTTTAATGATTTCAAATACTGCTTTTTACTATTTTGCAGCACTGTGCACTTTAGTTGGGAGAAGCAATAGAGTATAGCGCTCCAGCTTCTGAGGGAGAATTTGTATAAATGATATCCAGTGTGCGGATGAGCAGCAGAGGCGCACAGCAGGTGTGCCATTGGCACGCTGAATGTGCGCCTAAGGCAAGCCCGTCTGTGCCCGTCCGCGTCCGGCCGGGTCCAGGGGACAAAAATCCTGGCTCATCACCAGTAAGTAATACAACTCTTAGCCCTACAGGACCCACTCTAGGAGAGATGTTTTTACTCAATAGACCTGTTTAAGAGTGAAACAATTTGTAGTCATTGCCCCTAGCACCTCCCAGGGATGGCTAAGGCTAACGTCTACACTAAAGAAGAAATTAAGTGGCACATGTACTTAATTAATTGTAGATCACTGCCTTGCCATGAGCTACAACTCTTCACATTTTTATAGGACAATAAACCAGATACGTTTTTTTTAACCGAAACTTGTTTCATGCTGAATCCCGGCCAGATCTCCTTCAAGCACTTTCCTCTGGCTATTATATCCATGTTTAGATTGAGCCAATAGGATAGGTGGAGGGAGTGCAATAATCCTCAAAGAAGAATTCGGCTGCTCTAGCACACCTTTAGAAATCCCCAATTGTGTAAGCTTATTGTTCGCTATCTTGTTATCCCCCATCATCACCTTCTCAGGAGTTCTGTTGTACAGTCTCCCAGTCCATGTAGTAAGTTTCTCCATTTGCTTCCTGAAGCGATAGCTAATCTGGCCAGCACTAGAGCAAATTTCTCCCTTATCGGAGATTTTAACCTTCCTTTGGAGGAGCCATCTGGAGCTCAAGCTGCTTGTTCAGGATCTTTTGGCAATTCAGTTTTCTCAAAGGGTCTCTGGACCTACACATGAGAAAGGCTACCTACTTGATCCTGTCTTCTCCAATGACAATTGTTTAAAGGTCCAAGATCCTTTACCGATAATCTGGTCAGATCATTTTATGATTCCTCTAGTCCTTGACACGCCCCACTCATCTTCTAATTGTACACTAGCTACCTGGAAAGACCGTCTCTGGTCTAAACTACCTATTGAAGCTTGAAAACAGGCAACAAATCCAGTCCTCTCTTAGGCCTTGATCCTACCCTAGCTAATGACAACATCTCACAGTGGATCACATCCACTCTTGACCAAGTTATCCTTTAAAAAACATATATTGGAAAAGTAAAAAATAAATCTCCGCCCTGGTGTACCCATAAGTTCTGTAAACTCAAACATGAATGCAAAAAAGCCAAAAGGGCGTGGATAGAGAGATTATAGTGAAATAAGCAAACAAAAGTATCGAGAAACTATCAGATTTTTCCAGGCTGAAATTATAACAGTCCAAGCCTCATAATTTGTGGAAAAAATCAACGATGCTGCAAATTCCTCGCGCAAAATGTTTCACATATTTAAAACTCTTTCAGAACCTGCCTCTACTGGCCTTCCTCCTGAACCCTCTTCATCTCGATGTAAAGAGTTTGCAAGATTTTTTCAGGACAAAATTCTTAAAATCTGTAGGGATTTCTAAACATCCTCGGATTTTAGCAATGTGAGTCTCCAGGAAGCTATGCTGGGCACAAACCAGCCGACACTCGGTGCGTTTCCCCCTTTTAATCTTAATAGTTTTAGAAACATATTGAGTAAAGTCAAGTCTGCTGGTTCCCCTACAGATCCAGCCCCTCCCGGTATCCTAGCCAAAGTAGCAGACCAGCTACTTCCTATTTTATTGGAAATGGCTAGCCTATGCCTGGCTGTGGGAACAGTCCCGGTAGTATGGAAACATGCCATGGTCAAAGCATTATTAAAGAAACCTAATCTGGGCCCCCTTGGCTTGGGCAATTATTGACCAATTTCCCTGATTCCTGGGATAAGTAAAACCCTAGAAAAACATCTCAATCTCACTCTCTCAGAATATTTAGAAAACCTTGAGATTTTGCACCCCACACAGACTGGGTCCTGACCTTCACACAGTACAGAGACTGTCCTTCTGGCGGTGGTAGAAAAAGCCCAAAAACTGCTTGATCAAGGAGGTTCAGCCACCATTATCCTCATGGATCTCAGTTCTGCATTCGATATGGTGGACCACGACATTCTTGCCGAGAGTACAAAAGGTGGGTATCTCAGGACAAGCATTTTGGTTGAAGTCCGTCTTTGAAAATAGGTCCTTCCAGGTCTTTGACAGAGGCTGTATGTCAGATATTTTCTCCTTAGAATGTGGAGTACCTCAGGGCGGAGTCTGTGGGGCATACTCTATTTAATATTTATATGAGGCCACTTGCTGAGATCATCCATCCTTTTGGGATATTGATAGTGTCTTTATGCAGACAACACTCAATTGTATTTTTCTCTCACTGACAGCCAGAACTCCCCTTCCTTCGAGCTAGGCCCCTGCCTCAAGAAAGTTGCAGGTTGGATGAACAGCTCCTGCTTTAGGATGGAGGAAAAACTGAGCTTATGATGCTAGGCAACAACGTGGCCCCTTCATGTAATCTGAACTGGCCAAGCTGTTTAGGCCCCTCTCCTACTCCAAAAAAACTGCAATAAAAACCCTCGGAATGTGGCTGGACAAATCTCTGAACTTTAACACCAAAGCAGTGATGCTCTCAGCCATTTGTTCTGGCCTACTAAGGATGCTTTGGAAAATTCTCCCCCTTCTCCCTCCTACTCCGAAGAGGCCGATGGTCCAAGCTATTATCCTTTCCCTCCCGGACTATGGCAATTCTCAATATTTAGGTGCTACAAAGATCACAATAGGAAAACTGCAGGTGATACAGAACTCTGCTGCATGGATTCTGTCTGACCTGCCTCGACATCAATCCACCGAACAAGGTTTGGCCTCCCTCCACTGGCTTCCAGTGGCGGAGAGGATTAAGTTTAAATCACTCTGTATCGCCTGCACTTCTCTATGGCCCATCTAGCCATTGTTCCTGGAGATAGATTGGTAAAATCTGGAGAGCGCTCTTTCGCCTACAATGTGATTAAATTATCGAATGGCCTTCCGCTCTCTCTCAGATCAGCCAGAACAGAACTTCCATTCAGAAAACTTCTAAAGACTTGGCTCTTCCAGACCAGATCACTCTAACCCTCTCTAATTCGGTTTTGCCGCACTAACAGCACTGGGACGCCTATGGGTAGCCATGTGTTATATAAGTGCAATATAGAATAGAATCGAATGTCACAAATGCAATTACAATCAGTATAAGTAAGCTTACATTTGAAATTACATATCACATTATGCTTACCACTTAGAAAGTGATGACTACGAATGTAGTAAACTTTATTGGTTTAAGTATGTATTGTAATTTAATCCAATTTTCTATTTAGGTTTTGTTATTTATTGGTAAAAATATTGCAATGTCATGAGCATTGGATTTGATGTGTGAGTTATGGTTTGCATTGCTATTGTGCGAGCAGGGCCAGCTTTAGCGCTGGTAGTGCCCAGCGCAACAAGGATTTTTGGTGCCCCCCCCCCCCATGACTTCCTCCTCAGATTACCACACTACCAACTGGGCAAAAGTGCCCCTCCTCTCTCTATAGCCACACTTGAACATACATTTCTTTTATTTTAATGCACTGGTAAAGGCTGGCTCTACTAATAAGAATGTATATCAACCCAAACAAACCCTTTTTTATCAACATTAGGAATAGATAATGAAAGACTGGGAAAAAAAAAACATAACATCCTAACCTGTTTTATGCAGTCTGCATGCAGCTCTTTGATGACCATTCGTAACAGTCACTGTTATATATTGGGGTTGTATCTTGTGAACTGCGGTAACAAAAGGATCTCTGTGACAAAAGCTGTAATCCACTTAAAATCTAGATCTGTGATCTGCACAGTATGTGTTCTTTGCACTACTTTAGGACGAGTCAAAACTGCCACTAGACAAAACTCCGACCTTTCTCTCTAGCAAGAACAGTACTTACAAGAGTTATCTTGCCTTTTTTAATGCTGCATGAAAGCTTGTCGCACAAGAAACTCTGCAGCAGGTACTTTCAAATCTTAAATTATTGCTAAACACAGTGCCCCCCCGAGGTCAGCATCCCCCTCCCCAAGTCAATGCCCAGTGCAGCTGCACCTGTCGCACTGCCCTAAAGTGTGTTATGAGTTTTGGTCCAAACTATAACTTGTAAATTTCAGTGTTTTTCAGTTTTAATTGCCATAATGGCAGTTTAGTTGTGGTTTTTAGGTGAATTCCTGAGTTATATTTTTTTCCACATACCACATCCAGAAGAATATTTTATTCACCCTTTCCCAAGCGGTAAACCCTTGCTCTGCAAAGCATTTGGCCATGTGCAGCAGGGGTTGGCTGTAGTTCCTGGCTGGAGGCCAAATCCTGTACGCACACAACCCTCTGCAGGCTGTGAACCCCCACTGCGCATGGCCTTCGGCCTGCATGATTCAGCATGAAGTTTGGCAAAACTTAAGCATGCTTTTTGTTTCTCTCTTGACATACCCAGTTTTATGCAGATTAATCAAAGAGGAGCAAATATAACAATATTAACAACATTTTTCTGATGGTAATAACATTTTTGCCTTATCCTGCCTGAAATGTAAGAGGATATTATCATGTTCAATTTACTATTGAGATATTGAATTCACGCAAATCCATCAGAGAGGAACAGAGTTAAATAGAAGGGGTCAAAAAAGTGCCCATTTGCATAAAATATGGTACTGGTTAACAAATTGGCAAGATATTTAATAGGCTTGTGGCACATTGAGCCCATTACTGGAATATCAAGTTACAGGCAAATCTGATAAAGGGGCAAAGTTAAAGAAGCAGTCAAAAAATATTTTATTTGCTAATATATTTGGTGCTGTATCATGCATGGACCAGTATGAATTATGGCAAGATCGTAGAATATTTACCTTACCTTTAGTGTATGGACTTTCATTCAAATCCATCAACAGGCAACAGCACTGGGGGAGCAAAAGGGTGTTCATTTGCTAATAATGTTTAACCTACTGCATATTGCCACCCATGATGCACACTTCCTTCAGACATGCATGGCATGGGCTGGCCATAGGGTCTGACCTGCAGCATATAGAATTGTCTAGTATTTTACTTGTGGACCCTTTTTTAACAGGTTTGCAGACCAAATTTGGTACTGCAGATTTGTAAAGGAAAACAGGAGCTAAAAATGTCTTTGTTCGATGAGGGCTTTTATTTTCACATGGAGATCCACAGAAAGTCTGCAAACTCGGGTTAAAGACCTGTCTGTACACTTTTGAGACAGATAGCTCTATCTTTTAACCCTTTCAAGTACACTGACACATTATTGTAATGATAATTTCTTTAAAACTGCTTAACTGATTTACTTCAAACCAAGCAATGTCACTTCTCTGAGTAAAGTTTTACTTTCTTCCCAAGATTGCTTTAATTCCCTTTGGGATTTCTTTCTGCGGAGAAGAGCAACAATTCCTATGGGAGTGCATGCAACTCAAAATATCATACGTAATCTAAAGGTAGTGTCTGTCAAGTGGTGTACAGATCTGTAACACTGTGCCAATGTTATTAGCAAATCAACATTCCCTTTCCCCATTTAACTTTGCCCCCCCTCCCCTCCTCGGATCTACATGAAACCTGGTGCTCAACCAATGGCCTTAATGTGCTATCAGGCTGCCAATTTTCATACACATTTTGGGCCTGATTCACAGAACTAACTTACGTCAAAAACGTAAACGTAAAGTTAGTACTTTTTAGGTATTCACAGAATGAATTTACTCATTTAGGTATTCACAGAAGTTAGTAGTCCTAACTTTAGGACTCCTAAATGCCTTCTGTGAATACCGAAAGTCTTAAAGTTAGGATTTTTCTCAGTTTAGGAGTAGTAAAATTAAGTAAAATCCTAACTTTAAGACTTTCGGTATTCACAGAAGGCATTTAGGAGTCCTAAAGTTAGGACTACTAACTTCTGTGAATACCAAATGAGTAAGTGTATTCTGTGAATACCTAAAAAGTACTAACTTTACCTTTACGTTTACGTTTTTGACATAAGTTAGTTCTGTGAATCAGGCCCTTATTGTATAGCACCAAAGTTATTAGTACATGAAATTCATTTCATCCCTCATTTCAACTTTGCCCCCCTTGATGGATCTTCACAAAGCTTGCCATACCCACAGAAGAAAAAACATTAAACATCTCACAAATTTCATGTTGATTTGTCAAATGCTGTCATAGTTATGAGTAATGACATTTGTTTGACCCCCTCTCCCTTTAAAAGTGCCCCATTGACAAATCTGCACAAATATAAAGCTACAAGAAGTAAGCTAAACATGTTAAGCATCTGGTAAATGTTGCACAAATTTGCCGAACAGAACTGATGTTGTGGGCCAATTGAAAAAACAGCTTTACAATTGTCAAGATATCTCTAAAATGAAACATCTCCATGGCCAACCCTCCTATGGGGTGCTGGATTCCAGAGCTGGCCGGAGGCGGCCAACCCTCAACTGCCCATGGCTGAGGGCTTTGCACAGGGAGAGGGGTTGACTATCCCTGGGAGATGGGGACAGGTCAGGTCCAATGGCCAAACCCTCCCTGCACTCAGCTAAAGGCCATATCAGCAGGTGGGGGGGTGGGTCGCCAGCAGGGGGTTTGGTGCAGGGCCTAACAAGAGGACAAGCCCTGCGGCTAACCGTTCAATGCGTACCATCAAAGACCATTCTTAATGGGGGGTTGAACTCACCAGCGGTTGGCTACCCTGGGTAGATGGGCTCAGGGCCTGCCATGAGGCAATGGGGTTTGGTTGTCCATGTGGTTTTAGGTGCAGGGCCTGGCTGGAAGAGCGTTGGGCATATGCTCTACTTAGATTATGATTAAAAAAGCACAGACATTTGCAGGAAAAATGCAAAGGGCAAAGAGACATTATAGTTAGTCATGGTAATAATATCTTAATTTACATTAAGAAAATCTCAGACATTCACTGAAAACCAAAGGTTAAAGTGACGCTATAGTTCGGTGCAAAATTGGAAAATCAAGTAGTAAGAGCATGCTAAGTGAACCATTATCAACAATTTAGAGGACATCACCCACACATAGATTAGTGAAGCTGCAGTTACATGTTTGGGCCTAAATCAAGATGGTCATGTTCTGAGTGTGCTGTTTGAGTCAATGTGTTTTTTTAGTTGGTTACTGACTGTTTTCAAGCTTCAAGGCACAACTGCAATAGGGTGGTAGTTGTTAAATCTGCGGGGTGTTGGGTTGGTGTTTAGAAGGTGGTCATTTATGAGTGTATACTGGCTTGATGGTTCCTTCTGTCCTTATGGCTTCTCTATAGATCATCTAGGAAGGTTGTCAAGGTGGTGGACAGCCAAGTCTATGTGATAAGGTTGATGCCCAGGCTGTAGTTTGCAATGAGATTATGTGTATAGAGTACATGGTTTACTGATGATCTAGCAGTTATAACACAACATTTACGAGAGGGAACTAATTTTTGTATTGTGTATGTGTTTTGTAGATTTGTTTTTATTGTCTCTCATTCTCAAAGTGGTATTATCCCTTAGGATCTGGATTACCATTTAGACATAGTGCGCCTCCTCATTTTTGAGCACTGGAGTAATGCTATATAGCTGTTATTTTTATAACGTACATATTACATATATAATGTACCTTGGAGTGGATGTAGTGTCTTTCAAATTACTAGGCTTACCTTGATTGACTGTGGAATAGCATAATTTTGGCTACATCCTTTTATGTTTGGTTAGGCCACATATATATTTACATTTGGCCTTATGTACTCGTGTGATGCAATAATCCTAATGAGATATGGTGCACCAAAGGTATAGAAAGTATATCTACCATGTGTTATGACATATATGTGTGTGTGCACATTAACGTTTTTCCTTGTACGAGACATCTGGATTGCTGATATTAATCTTCTATAGGTTTAGATTGCAAGGTGGTGCGCTAAAATGCATTTAATGCAGTGCATTCGCCAGGGATTGGCAAGAATGACTCATGTGTTCAATGATTTCTTTAGAAAGTACGGTATAAAATAGATGATTCCTTTATTAAAGGTTTCATGTATTGCATTATATGCAGGTTGTAGAACTAATATGCAGTTAAAGAGAAAAGTTAAGTTAGCATGATTGTGGGCCTTAAGCTTATAGTCAAGACATGAAATACTAATGTGAAAGTTGTTTTTCTGCAGGTTTTTCTTCTCTGCAGGTGCAGAACAAAGGCATTCATTAGTTAGTGAAAAGCACATCGTATTTCAAAGATAGCGAGGTGAAGAAGAACTGACAATGTCAAATGATTTTAATGAAGAACAAAGGGAGTATTATTAGTTGGTACTATCAGACAAAGAGACAAATACAAGGATGCCTTGGAAGCAGAGACTGGAATATGGGAGTAGTGTTCAAGGCACCAAGTTCTTTCTTGGGAACTGGAAAAGTACTGTGATATGTATGAGGTCATATTTCTTGAATGTTCTTTGTGCATTTTAATTAGTGAACACACCTCGGGGTTAGTCAGATTCCCTTTACATTTGGAGAGGTACAGACCTCTCTTGACATCTCTGATTGTGTGGCTTCATGCAATACATGACTCTTTACTTATAGAACTTCTACAGAGTTTCTGATGCTGACATCTTTCTTGCTTCTTTGATTCAATAGGGTTTCTCCTATCCTTAGGTTAGTGTAGGGATTAGTAGATGCTGCAAACCTTTTCCATGAATGTGGAGAAGGATTGAAACCATTCAACTAGTCATCAAATCCTTTTCCTTATTTCCTGTATTGCGTCTACTTAGATCCTTATATGTTCTTTGTTCTTGAGTACCAATATTGATCTCCCTTTGGTTATTTTTTGCTTTTATACTATGTTTTTGAGATTGATATATATCTGTCTGGCTTTTAGTTTGTAATACACCTTTTAACTTCAAGTTACTGCTTCAGACTCTGATTGTGTGGTCCTAATGATCACACTATACTTTAAGATCTAAATGTTGGTTAACCCCTTTTCCTCTCAGGCTACTAAAAAGGTCTACTCACCAGAATTGAATTGGAAGGTGCCGCCCAAAGCATTCTCAGCTGGGAATGGCTTTCAAGTATCGCTTTAAATGGCACACATTTAGTAGATTCATTTAACTTATGGACTTTCTGCAGAAAAAACATCTTAAATGAATACTTCAATGAATGCTAATAAAGGCAAGAAGCTCCTGACATCGCTTTTACAAATCAAGCCTCTTCAGTAGGGGAAAATTAGGGGAAATGATAAGTGAGTAAAGGGGGAGGAAAGGAGTTTAAATGAAATACGTACTTGCAAGCACGCGGCACCGGACCTTAAGATGACTCCTAAACTTGACACTGCATGGGACCTATAAACCGATGAAGGGTGCCCAAGGTTAACAAGGCATGCAAACATATGCCAGTTCTTGACCTGATATGACAAGGTTGAAGTGTGCACAAAAAACTACATGTAGTTCAAAAAGTCATTTGTGAAATTTAATTCAGGAAGTCGAAGGTTGAATTCTGACTGTTACAATATAGGAGTTAATCCAATATGATCACTTACGAGATTCTATGCCATTCGTACTTTTAAAGAAATACCCTCCGGATGCAGAGACAAAGCCAGTCATTAAAGGTAGTGTGTTTTTAAAAAACGTGACTTATGCTCCACAAGACTGAAACTGTAATTCAGGGCATAATGAAATGTCTGGTTCTCAGAGCGAAAATACTTTATCTATGTTCATCTTGGTTCGGTGCAGCTTGCCAGTCCTGGAGTGAAGGCAGATGGTAGAAGCTTGGGTCCTGAGGAAGTTATGGCTGGGTCCATTTTGGGGTCAATGTTCTGAGGAGGATCAGCTGTGAACAAAAAGGTAGGTGACGGCTCAAGCCCTGGCAGCTAGAGAATCCAAGTCTCACCGATACCTGGAAGTCACAGGTTCAAATGCAGGGCCTTGCCTAACAAGCTGAAAGTCAATGAATAGTTTTGGAGTTTTAACAACAGCAGAAAACAGCAATTAACTCCATATTCAGGGCATTACAAACAGGATTAAAAAGTCTTTGATGCCATCAGGTTTTGTACTTGGCTCATCATCATAGAAAATTAGCTTTGAAGAGAACAGACAGTCAGTGAACTTAACAATGATATTATGCAACATAAACTACAGTTTTATAGCTGGGTTTCATTTAGGAGGGGCTTTCAACTTGAAGTCTGACAGAAAACGTGCACACAAATGCCTTTCCATCTTAATGGGTTTCAATTTTATGAAATGACTGCACAAGTCCTAGGTGGGTGCCTGGTGGAAGGTCTGAATTGGAGTATACTGATTAATCTTCCCATTTGTTAGAAAAATGTACAAACTATGCATATGGCTTTCTCTAGTGTTATGGAGATAATTGCTGCTTAATTATGAAACAATAATTTTGGAAATAATCCATCTTTTTTACTTGAAGAACTACATTGCTCTCTTAGGAGTGATTTTCAATATGAAGATAGACAAGAGGTGTCATGCTAATTGTTTAGACTCTAATGAAGATCTTGTCAGGAGACCGAGCTTCCTGAGCCTTATTTGAGGTCAGAGAAGCAGGGAAAGTAAGTCATCGACTGCTTTTAATATTTGAAGCCTCTGTGGTCATTTTGCCCAAGACTAGCCTGCTCGATCTTGGAACTGATGTGACAGAAGATAGTGATCAAAATCGGCTCAAGTTATACGTTTCTGCTTAGTTAACCAACCACATAAATCTTCTGCCTTGGCCAGACCACATGTAGAGACCATCTTTAACAAGGAAGTAAGCTGAAGTGGAGGCGGACTGGCTTTTCTATGAACACCAAAAGAGTTATCGAAATGCCCATCACTCCTTTTTCGACTGATGAGTATTATAGCACATTAATCTCCTCTTTTGTAGTAATGAACACTACATTTGGAGTGTGGTTACATTGTAACTGCAGTATAATGAGAACGGACTCCATGAAAACACTTGATGCTAAGTTACTTGACATAAAACTAAATTAAGACTAAAAAAACTAACCTACAGCAAGTCAAAAAAAGAAAAGAAAATTGACCTGAAAAAGAAGGCATGGCCTGAAGGTCACGAGCTGGGCACCCCTCATGGAGATGTTAGTCAGCTGCTGGGCAAAAGCATCCACACGTAGAGACCTCTCAATGTCAGCAGAAGTGCCCCCTCTGCCTATACCTGGAAACAGATGTTTATTTATAGAAAAAGGCATCCTTGCCTTGGGCTGAGATTGTGAACAAGCTGCCATTGTTTGTGTGCTACAGATAGCTGTGTCACCATATGGACAAAAATAACAAACACATTTGCACAACGTGCGTGTAGGCCTTGTACACAGTGTAAAGACAATACGATAGTATTCTTGTGAAGTTGGTGCGTGTAAGCAAGGTCAGTGTTTCTGGGAAGCAAACCCAAAGTGTCACAAATGCAAATGTGTATCAAAAGTTGATGTGAAAAGTAAAAGCAACTTTAGGAAAGCCCTGTGTTCATGTAAAATGGCAACGTTTCCTTCTAGGCCTAACTGAGACCCATGACAAGAGGGTTTGTGGATTAGATGCCATGCCAGTGGACTAATTCAGGCATGCTTAGACTATGGTGTCCTCCCCTTAACAGAGATTTAGCACCATTTTTCTGCTTACTCATCTCCCCCTTTTTGGAGGCTTTCTATTATCATTCTTATATTCAAAGACAGATGTTTATTTGAACCTTGGGAGTTACTGGCCTTTTTCTCTAATTGATTCCTCTTTGCAGCTGATGGAGAGGTTTTTTCTGGGGTGATCACACTAATGGACAGGTAGAAACTCTACTTGAAAATCTCCTCTGCTTCAGACATCCAATGCCTCAAATACTGCCTGCACACCATCCAGACCTGATTGTCCAATGCCTACCTGAAGCTGACCCCAACCAAGAAAGAGGTCCTGCCATTTGCCATGAACAACAAACAACAAAATTCAATTACGCCAAACATATCAGCTTTGAGCCCCAACTTTCACCGAATGCAAAGGCACTTGGGTTCACCCTGGACATCAACATCATTCTCAAGGAACATCTTGTCAAAAAACAAAGACGGCCTGGTATGAGCTCTCTCTTCTAAAGAAAGTTAAACTGTTTCTTCAAGAAAGCGACTTGACAACTGCTGTTCAAACACCCGCACTCCTGCATCTGGATGGTGGTAAATTACTGCTTCATGGCCTCCCAGACTCCACAGTGGTACTCCTTAAGGGCATCCTACATGCCTCAGCACATCTCATCCAGGGCCTGAAAAAATAAGATTACATCACTAACATCGCGATAGAACTCTATTGGTTTCCCTTGCCAACTGGCATCATCTTCAAAACCAGCTGCATCACTTAAAAGCCATCACAACCATCACCCCTTCTATCTTACACATAAAGTCTCAATCTCTAGTGGTTCTCACACACCCGCAGCCAGGGCACAATCGACTGCAAAAAGTGTAAAAAAGAAGAAATAAAACGAGTGAGCAGGCCTTTACCATCTATGCACCCAGGATATGGAAAAACATCCCTGTGTACATCCTGACTGCCTCAAGACTGCTCTAATTTAGGAAACTTGAAGACTGACCTCTTTAAAGAAAACTACATCACAATGCATTAACCTTCCACAACCCAGCTATCTCTCCTAGCACTTGTTAACTAACATACATACATGCAAAAATAGATTATATCAGAAGACCAATATGACTTTAGAAAATCCCTGGGCATGTGGAAACAGTGCTCAAATCTGCATTATATAGTTTCCCAATAAACAGTTGTAAGGAAGTGGACATCCATTTGAGATGTGTGGATGTTTTGACAACGATCAATCTTGTGAACAGTTCTAAGCTCATTGCCGTAATGAAACCTATGTGTAGGAAAGTGGAGTATTATGTGGTAAGGGGGTTAGTCTTCACCATGCAATACTATAACGATACCCCAAAGATGGTCCTTGGATTCACACTATTAAATCCTAAGCTCAGTCCTGGTAGTATGGCAAAGAGCAGTCAGGCTTTACTAGAGGAACATGTGTTAAGAATTTCAGAGTACCAACATGGGAGATAAGTAATTGTCATAACTTGAGGGAAATCCGACACCAATTGATAAAAATAGAATGTACTATTATCTTAATTTAGACATCAAAGCCAATGGAATAACATGCATATAACCGGAGTTATAGATTTTTGACGCAATATGAAATCAGTACAGAGTAATACAGTGTAACTTTATCATTGGGGTCAAAGGGAAAAACCACTAGCGACAATCAGTCACTTGGAGGTTGAGATGCGTGGTACAGTTGCAGGGTAAAGATGATGCAGGTCTCAGGACCAAGCCACAACAGTCCGTTCAATTTTACCAGGCCCGTGGAGCCCAGGTGTGGAGATTTCCTGTCTGTCCTTGGTGCTGAACCGGAGCTGCTTTTAGCACCGAAACAGTGCTGCGAGGGAAAAAATGCAAAAAGACAACAATGGTGTGATTGCTGACATCAGCCAAAGTTCGGATGGAGTTGTCTCTTGATGCAGTGTTGAGTAAAGGTGTCGGTTGCTGGGCTGGAGACCAACAAGCCTTGGCAGCAGCAAGTAGAGCAGAAAGTAACTTCGAAGTCCTGTGGTTCAGGGAAACGCTGTAGCTGCCTGTAACTTGTGGAAGGCAGGACTACAGTTCCCACAATGCACTAGACCATCTGGATTTGGGCAATATCCTGAAAGGCCCAATGGCCAGTGATTCTTCAATTCTGGAATATTCTTTTTACCTTCAGTTATCAGGGGACAAGTGCCACCAGTCCAGTGGAGTCTGAGGGTGCTTCAGGCTTCCACATGGATCCATCTGTCTGGGGGAACTAAGAGATAGCCTAAGATAAGTCTTGAACAGTAAGTTCCAAGAGCATTGCCACAGGTGCAGGATGTTCCCTTTTGCTTTGTGCAAGTCTTGTTGTTGCTGATACAAGTCTCTTCTACTGTCCTCTTTGATGCTGGTTGTTCAGACTGAGGTTCTGGTGTCAGAGGGGTCCCCTAAATCCTAGATTTAGGGGAGTTAGGGGTGTTGGAGCTAGCAGCCAATGGGCAGTTAGTTCCTCAAGCTAGTCTGCCCCTGAAGTGACCACATCCAGGGTCACCTTTTACACCCAGAACTCTCTTGCCTCTCCTAATGATGGCAGAAATAAAATGTTAGTGTTCAGACCAGGCTGCTCACCTTGGAGGTGTGGATAGCCTTCTGAGGGTGTACACCTCATAAATAACTAATGTCCTGCCTGCTAGGTTGAAAATGTGCCTGCGGCAGGGGAGGGCTGTTTCCTCCACTTGGAGTCCACCCTGATGCATATCAGAGGCAGCACAGCATTTGAATTTCACCACCTTGATGTGCCACTTCACTAGGCTGCTAGGGAGGAAGGTGTGACCTCTTTCCTGCCCAAGCCTTTGTTCCTGACTCCTGGGAGTGATCGTACTACCTGGCAGGAGGTCAGAATCCTGTCTTGGTGGCTGTAAATGTGAGAAGCGTGGGATTGACAGCCAGAGCACAGAGAAGCTGGGGCAACTAGGTGGACAACCTCTAAGGTAGCCACCTGGGTGCACGCCACATCACCAAAGACATGAGATTCATGTCAGGCGTAAGAAAGCACATTGTTTGATACCAAACATGGAATATTTCTATTGTACTATAATGGAAATGCCAACCTCAGGAATGCCTGGGTGGCAGCCCATGTTATCTTATGGACCGCTAACACTTATAGTAGTTTCCAATGGGAAATGCCACTATAGGACATATAGGAGGCTTGCACTTATATGCCCTCAACTTTAATATAATGCACCCTGCCTCTTGGGCTCAGGAAGCCTTCCTTAGTGGAGTCTGACATATACTAAAAATAGTGTATTGACTGTGCCACACATGGTGAGGGCACAACTGAGTCTGAAATGGCAGGCCTGCTGTCAGTAATTTACTTGGATCACTCAGGCCTGGGGACCTCTTTACCACCTATGCCCTGGGTACCCTGGTAGCATATACTAGGGACTTATAAGGGGGTAACGTCTGTGCAAATTTGGGATTACCAAGTTGAACATAAAAGTTTAGGGAGAGAGCACAGACACCTGGTTCTGGGCAGCAGACTTCAGTGCACTAATAGAGTCATATTGCATGGGTTTCCTAAAGAGGTGGTCTCTGATAGAGGGAATAACTTCATGTCTGCATACCTAAAAGCTATACAGGATGAATGTGATGTGAGCTACAAGTTAACTACCCCTTATCACCCTCAGACCAGTGGTTCAGTTGAAAGGTTCAACAAAACCATGAAAGGCATGATAATGGATCCCCCAAAAAAACTCAGAAGGAGAGGGGATGTCCTATTACCCTACCTACTGTGTGCCTACAGAGAAGTGGGGTGGATTCAGCCCTTCTGAACTTTTATTTGGCCATCCTGTGAGGGGTTCACTGAGTCTGTTACTTCCTGGAAGCTGCCTTAGCAGACTTCTTGCACTTTCCCTTGCTTTGGGACACTTGGTCCACTGTTTCAGGATCCAAGTTCCCATGGCTTCCCTGACATGCTACCTGTGCTCTGGTAGTAACACACACCCACTCAGGGAGACCCAGCATTTCTGGATGAGCTTTCCTCTCCACCTCTGCCTACGCAGACGTCTCAAGATCATTTCCAAACAGACACTCCACTGGGATGGCCCGGGACACAACCACCTTCTTTGGGCCAGTAACACCTCCCCTTTCTCAGCTTACCAAGGCCATTGGATGGAGCTTAGTTTCACTGTTAGCACTGGTAACCTGGTGACTAACACCAGGCAACATTTGGCCTGTGGAAACCAGTCTAGCTGCCACCATAGTGACACAGACACATGTATCCCTCAGAGCCTCTACCTCCATCCCATTGATCTTTGGCCTTCGTCCATACTTCTCTGAGCTTGGAGGTAAGACATCAAGGGCTTCAATATCCACCCCATGCAGGGCAACTAAAGTAGCCCTGTGCATCCTCTGGCCTCTCCAGAGTAAGCTTTACCCCCACTCCTATGCTAGTCAATCCCTTGGAGTATCCACCACTGAAGGTTTTTTGGAGCATGCTGCATCTCCATTCTTATGACCTGCCTGATGACAGTCATGACAAAATCCAGAAGCCTTTGCTGGATCCTAGTTCTTACTTTGGTACCCTTTGTGTTTTGATTGGGGGCCTTTAGAGAACTCCTTTTTATCTTGTTTGTTGCTCATCTTCTTCCCCTACTGGAAGTCTGACCACTTTTTTTCTGGTCACTCCCACCATGGCTCTTTCTGCACACCCAGATTCTGGCCCATTTGTCAGCTATCTTCCCCAGCTCTCTAGGAGAAGACAACTTAGAATCCATAAAATAATGATACAATTTCTCTGTGATACAATTAGTTAAAATGTGCTCCTTCATAATTAAATCATACAGCCCATCATAAGTGTCCACCTCATTGCCTTTTATCTAGCCCTCTAGTTCTTTGACAGAAGAGTACACAAGTCCACCGATGTCTGGTTTTGACCTTTGTGGGTGTCTCTAAACTTCACTCTGTACTCTTCTGTAGTGATTCCAAATCCTTCTATCAAGGGATCCTTCATTGGCTGATGGGACTCGACTACCTCCTCATTAAGGGTCAGAAGTCTTTATCTGCCCTTGACTGAGAACAAGTTCTACAATAGAGTGCCCCAGTGCTGGTGTGCTATCCTCAACATTTTACGGGCCCTCTAAAAGGCTGCAAAGCACTTATCACTGTCATCACCATCACTAAATGTGGGTACAATTCCTTTGAGGATTTTAGGGTCAAGGGATTTGTCCTTCTCCCTATTTAAATTGCTGTCACCATCTTTGGGCCTAAGGCCCAACCTAACCCTTCGTTCCTCAAGAACAAGTCTCTTCTCCTCAAGTTCAAGCTTTTTCTCTTCCAGGAAGAGTAGGTCAAGCTCATCAGCAAGGGTTCCTACCACCTTACCATTGGGAGGTGTACTTTAGCGACTCATGTCACTTCCCACTGGTGAAGAGGGTCTGAGAAAGGGTGGAGAGTTAAGGTCTTACTCTCCACCTTCTTCCCCATAATTATCAATTTTTGGCTAGGACATCATCCTCATCTTCTTCATGTTCTTCTTCTGAAGAATGGCCCTCCCTCTCTGTTCTTTCTTTCTCATAGGAGTTGAGGGCTTTTCAATGGTTCTTCCTTTTTAGCTGTCACTCAAGAGCTAATGCCCCTTGTTGTACACAAAACCCTCAGATCACTGATCTTTAGGGCTGCGATGACTGAAAAGTCAATACCTCTACCCGCCTCAATTGTGCGTAACGGTTTACTTGGAAGTTGGGAACTATTGAAAAATGGTGACATTTTTTTTAAATCTTTTTCTAACTCACCTAAACCTTTTAAATGTATTATTGGAATGGGGGCCTACACAGGGACCTCACAATCCAATTAGAAAAATCTAAAAAATTCAGCAAATGTTATTTTTGATGCTAAAGTCAATTAAGTTGAATTCTAGCACAAAATTACGTACGAACAAGTGGTACTTCGAAATGCAGGTTCAGGATCCCCCCGCTGTAACATCAATGTAGGAAAGTGGAGTATTATGTGGTGTGGGGGTTAGTCCTCACCATGTAATACTATCATGATACCCCAAAGATGGTCCTTGGATTCACTCTAATAAATCCTTTGCTCAGTCCTGGTAGTGTGGCAAAGAGCAGTTAGGCTTTACTAGAGGAACTAAGCATTTCAGAGTACCAACATGAGTGATATGTACTAGCCTCCTACTACTACCACCAACATAAGTAAGATAGCACCTTGGGATACCATGCATCCCTTGCTTCATCTATTCAGGTAAGAGAACTATGGAGGGTTGTTGTATACAATATAGGCAATGGCAACACCCCTCCCCTTAGTGGTCAATATAGTTGCAAACTGCAGAGCCGAGGAGAGTAGTAGGACAAGGGTACTACATACCTAACTGTTATACACTATAAGCAGATTTTAAAAACAGGCTGCGCTAAAAGGCAGCAGTGCAAAGCGAAAAACCCTATATAAAAGAGTTGAGGCATAATTAAAGTAAAATAAATCTTTATTACCCTTTTAACAATATAATAGAACCCACCCCTTCCACCCACAACTCGCCCACCCCTCTCCCCAAACAAATCTGCCCGTCTCCAACCAATATCCAAAATGTCCAACAAAAAACTAAAGTGCAAGCTGTCCCGGTCCCAACTTCCATCATTTCTACCTTTTCCACCCACAACAAGTCCCACCCACCAAAACACATTTTAAAAAGAGGGAAAAGAAGAGGGCACTAAACATTGCAGACCAGGAGCTTTCTGAGGTGCCCCTCCATCTGTTCTTCTTTGGCTTCTATGCGTGCCAACCTCAGCAGGATGCGACGTTGAAAGGTGCAATCCAGAAATGAGGGGGGGCAGTAGTGATGGTACGACGGCGGTCGGCTGCCAGCAGACTGCGTCGCTGGTGTTGCCGAGAGGTTGGAGGCACTGGCGGCTGGCTGAGGCCCTGGGCAGCTGCCTCCTCCTTCTCTGCCTGTATGGCCTCCAGCTTTTGCTGCCACAGTCGGGCTGCTATATCCCTCCTGAGATGGACCAGCAGGAGTAGCTATATCAAGAAAGAAAAAAGACAAATTGCAAACAAAGCTCTGTGCAAAACACTTGTTTAAAAGTATGTAGTGGCAGAGTAGCAGTACATTGCTGGTCCCCTAGGGCCCTCCGATTTTGATGTGATTAGAGTCACAGCCATTACCCACACATGCCTCACATGCCTCACATAAAACTAAAGGCAAAGGGCAAATGCACTAACTGTCTGAAAGGAATTAAGGCAGAATAAACAGCACACCAGTTTAAAAACATTTATTTTTCTTTGGAAGGCATTCCAAATTGAAAAAAATAAACACTGGACAAATAAAAATAAATTACCTCTCAATAATGAGTAAGGCATTATGCACTGTGGAGTTCAAATATTCTCTCTCTTGCCGTGCTAAATTAATGGAGGCATGCTAGCTGGTGCCCTGGTCATACTCGTTAGTCATAATTTGTTACTCTGGGAAATCTGCAGCTGGGGCAGATGTAAAAGACAATTATCTTATTCCAATGGCCCTGCTCTTCACTAAAATGCTTTTCAATTTTACCCTGACTACAAGGCAGATGAATAATAATGAATGATAGACGTCACATATAAATTCAGGTGGACATCCTGTCTGCCGTAACTAGATGGTGGGAAAAGCGATGCACTGCAGTACAGGGAAAGGATTAAGAAACGGGATATAGATTGTATTTGGCATGTTCATCACAGACTATCACATCTGCAAGAGTCAAGTCACTTACTTAGTCCCACTTAACTCCCTGGCCTCACCCTCCACCACACTTTATACTTTTTGTTCCAGCAAATACATTTGCTTGGCAGTAAGGAAAGGAAACTTGACTTACTCTACTGCAGGGTAAGTTAGAGGGATTAGGCCGGATAAATAGACGATTTACTTCAGATTAGAGGGGTGTCACTGATCATCATCATGTGCCTAAGCTTTGGCTAGTGAATCACTGTGGTTGACAAATGTTGAAAGGGAAAAATTTGAACAGGCTTAAATACGTTATGGAAGCCATGATGAAATATATCACTTGGTCAAAAAAATGTGGGGCATGCCAAGAATGGATTTTTCAAATTTTTGGGATGACTGGCACAGAACTTAGAAAATAATAAAGGAGTGAATTACTAGGAAGTGACTGAGTGGGCACTGGGAGGAAAGGAAACACACCTTGCTTTCACATTGCCATGCATTGAAAACTTTGTAAATGCCACATTAACTGAAGCAGATGCACATTGCACAGCCAACACTACAGTGCTGAATTGAAACATGCAGCAGTTAGCGAAACGTCATGGGTAGAGAGGGAAGTAATGTTTGATGATGGGTGGGATACATAATATCTGCCTCGCTTAAAAAATACTGTGATTCAATTGAGTAGACAGAAATACCACCCCAACCCTTTGAATCAAAGCTTTGATAAAACCATTCCAAACAAGTGAAGTAGGTGAGCACGCCTCTATTCAGAAGCGCTCCCTTGTTTCTTCATCAAAGCACTTCTCCCTTCATCATTTTATTATTCTGGTATTCTTCACCCTTGTCTTTGATACACACCATTTAAGCTTTACATTCTGTCATCCACTCTTTCACCATTGAAAACCATACATCCACATACATCCACCCATCCAAATATTGTTCCCAACGAATGTTTCACCAACATCCATTTACCCACCCGCATCCTTTCACCCATTCACCCATCCTGCTTTAACTCGCCCGAACATTCTTTTCACCCACCCATCCAGGCAGGTATTCTTTCACCCATAACCTTTCACCCACCCAGGCAGACATCCTTTTACCTGTATACCCTTTCATCCATTCTTCACCCACCCATGCACCCTATCACCCAACTATATGTCTCTGTTCACCCACGCAACATTTCACTCACATTACATTTCACCCATCCTTTCTTCTTCCATTCCTTTTTCCCTTTACCATCAACTCATCACTGTTAAAGTTCATTATGAACCTTTGCTGAGAAAAGAGGCCATTAACTACTCAACTCCCGCTGTATCTGCTAAATTGGGGTGTTCGCGAGACAACAACCCTTGCGGTGAGTATATTACTAATTGTCAGTAAACAGGAAATGTGACTTACCACCGCTTGTCCCTCCCACCATTGGGACCCACCCTTAGACCACTGCTGCCATGCCGTTCCGCTGGCACTCTCGCGTCTGCCTCCAGCACTGGTGGTCTGTGCTGCAAAAAACAACCACAATACATCACTACAGTTCAATTACAGTATCTTCTATCAAAATATAACGTTAGGCATTTTATTGGTTGGCAATGTTTGAAAATCCATGTAGTCAAGCCAACCAAAAACTTTTTGTAATGGAGGGGCAGAGCTATGATGAATCTGAATCATTAAAGCGCAATTAAGGGGTGGAATAATTGGTCAATGAAGGACATATGGTCTTCGTTGGCAAATGCAATGGGGCCATCCTCATACTTCCAGCCATGTGGCACTGTCATCAACTGCTAGTATACTATGATAATAATACATACAAAACATTTGGGGGTCCAACATGACCATGGCCACCTTCTCTTGTTTTAGTGTTTGAGCATGAGCAAGAAAAAGAAAAAGAAAGCCTTCTCAATAAACATGCGTAGAATACCTTACTTGGGCATGCAATCTTCACAGTGGAGTACCTGACCAAAAATGGGTTTTCTGAGACTTATAGTACCAGTCCACAAGATATATAGGGGAGAGGGAGAGCTTACAAAGCAGAAGAAATGAAGCTACAAACAGACTAGTACAGACTGTTTGAAGTCACGTACAGAAACTTGAAATATAGAAATTAAGTGAACAGGATAATGCAGGGATGAGAAGAATTTAGGAAACAGATATAACAAAGAGGAGCTGGAAAAAATTAGGAGACAAGGACAGTAGAAAAAAAAGGAAAAATAATTCTAAATGTGGAGCGGTAAAAGTTACGGAAATAATAATATTAACAGGAGGACTTACTGGGGTCAGCAGATCCATCTGCCGCAGCACTTTTGGAGGCACCCCCTGGCTCCCTCATTCACCTCTGTGGTTCCAGGCCCAGGCCTCTTCTTGCCCCTGGATGCCAATGTAGGACATAAAGAAAAGAAAAGAAAAAAATATTAGCAGAGCAGATAACAATCTCCTCAAAACTGTTTTGACAGGGAAAGGCAAAAGCAGTAATATTGAACTGTTCTAAATCAGATCGCCTATAGTACTAGTATTGTGGACCTATTCCTAATTTCCTGAAGCTAACCCTATTACAAAATCCCTAAACAACATTTTGGAACTACTAATAAATTGCAACTAATGATCTTCGCTTCTCATCTCATTCTCAATCTCTCAACTCCCTGTGACGGGCCAACTCAGTCTGTATTTTTTTTGATGAATAGATGCATGATTATTACACATCACTGGGAGATTGCTTGGGACTATACAAGCTACAAAAAAGAAAGACACAGAGAAGTGAGAGAACGCTAACTCACTAATACTAATAACTACTACTATCTTAGTGACAGAACAGAGGAGTCTCTGAATGACATTTCAAATAATCAGCCCAAGCGAGCTCCAACGAGTAGGATTTGATAGCGCAAAGCACCTGGCTAGATGATAATAACATTATATTTGTAACATAAACTTAACTTACCACTGAGTATAAGCAGCATGCTTGCTATTTGGGAAAAATATTAGTGTAGAACACATCAAATAAATAATTACTACTCACTGAGCCCCGCAACCTCCATGCCCAGCAGGTCGAGCAGGTCCTGTTTTCCTGTCCAGGATGTCAGCCCACAAGTGCGTCAGCTGTTGTTGGGTGTGCCGTACCCCTGAGCAATGGCCCACAGCCTGGCACACTCTCTCTCAGTGGGGCCAATGCTCCCTTGAGGCCATACCCACTGCCAGGCCTGCTGTCATGTTCTTTAGGATAGTCCCATCATGTACATACCGATTACATACATTGTGTCCCATCCACACGACATAACGGTCCTAAACACAGGTGACCTTTTACCTAGTAGCTTACTTCTGTCTCTGCGACAACCAGGCTCTTGGTATCCTATCTTAATCCCTGTACCTGACGTACATAAACATGTCCCCAAGCACAGTACATTTATTCTGTATAAGGGTCACCACTTTTTTCCATCCATGGCCAACAGCCAGCTGTGCATGAGTCTTTTTGTTTAGAAAAGGAGTAGCAAAGGATTAGTGAATGTTTTAAAAACATATTGATTCGTGAAAAACCCTGGAGTGACCACTTTAGTATAAAAGACCCTCACTCCCCCTTACAGACATAGAGGAGAATTCCTTCCAGGCTGGACCAAGACTCTGCAGGCTGATCCTTCGATAAGCAGAGACCTGACATCCCTTGCGGGGTGCCATCCTCGACGCAGAGACGGGGTCCTTCATTCAGAACCATCAGGTGAGGGGTTAGTACTTCCCCGGGGGATTCTTGGCTCCATTAGGCTCCATTAGGATCTATCCTGACATTTACATACACATGATTCACCTACATATCTAGGTTAGGTACATTTAGGTAGGCTACGCATCGTAGGAGTACGTCAATGCTATCGTTTTATATAATATGTTTTTATTCATTTTATTAGCACTATGGTAGAAATGTATCTACTTTTTACAATATTGGTACTAGCGATTACATTTGTCTGCTCCTGTCTTTTGATTGTCGCAGCTAACATGTTTCACACTAGACTGACGCTTGACCAATAAATAATTATTGAAACAGTTCCAATCGCAAAAGAAAAGCAAGCACGAGTGACTGAGCGAAAGATACCATATTGTTTCCACAATACCTGAGGAATCACGGCTGTCATGTAGAGTGGTTGCCAGAAACTATATACACCACTGTAGAATACAGGGGGGTGGTAGTGGCACCGTAGAGCTAGCTGGTCTAATGTCTGACTCATCATGTGGGGGTGTCCAGAGTCTGTCTGCACACCAAGCCCTCAGTTCAGGTCATCCAAAACGCACAGGTCCTGGGGGGTCCTAGGAACAACACAACACTGCCGCCTGTTGCCAGGGTGGAGGGGAGGTGGTGCTGCACATAAAAAACTAACGCAGCCACCTTCACCTCTGAAAAAATAGTGCAGGTCTGCACCCCTTCATGGCGCTGCCGACCGCAAGGTAGGCGGCTGATGCTATGGGTGGTTCAGCAGGACCTGGCACTGCCCCTCCCCTGCTATGCAATGGCGCTGGGTGGAGGTAAAGGTAGAAACAGGAAAAGGAAGGGAAAAAAATGAGGAAGTAAAGCAAAAAATGAAAAAAAGTACAAAAGTCACAACAACAAAAAACAAAATTACAAAAAACATAAAATACACAAACACAAAGACACACTCTAATATAATAAATAAAAATGAGGGGTAGATAAGTTAGATAGGGGGAGGATTAAAGAGATTAATGAAAGATTGAAAAAATCGGCCCTGCACCATAAGCAGAGCAAAAATAAGATGGCCGTGGCGGTGTGAATGCTGACGTCGGTCAAAGTTTGGATGGAGTTCCCTCTTGATGCAGCAACGAGTAAAGTGGTCAGTTGCTGGGCTGGTGACCATCAAGCCTTGGCAGCAGCAAGTAGAGCAGAAAGTAACTTTAAGTGCAGTTGTCCAGGAGAACATTGTAGATGCCTGTAATTTCATGGAAAGCAGGACTACAGTTCCCACAATGCATTAGACCATCTGGATTTGGGGTGATTCCTCAGACGACCCAATGGCCAGTGATTCTTCAGATCTGGAGCATTGTTTTCCTTGCAGTTAGCAGGGGACTAGTACCACTAGTCCAGGGGAGTCTGAGGGTGCTTTAGGCTTCCACAAAGGTCCCTCTGTTTGGGGGAATTGAGCGATAACCTAGGACAAGTCTCGCTCAGGCAGTTCCAAGAGTGTTGCCACAGGTGAAGGGTATACCTCTTTTGCTTTGTGCAAGTGTTGTTATCACTGACACAGGTCTCTTCTTCTGTCCTCTGTGATGCCGGTTGTTCAGACTGAGGTTCTGGTGTCAAAGGGGTCCCTTAAATCCTTGATTTAGGGGAGTTAGTGGTGTGGGAGCTAGTAATCAATGTGCAGCTAGTCTGCCGCTGAGATGACCACATCTGGGGGTGTGAGTCACCTTTTCTACCCAGAACCCTCGTTTTTTCCACTCCTAAAGATGGCAGAAATCTATTTGTAGTGTACAGTCCAGGCTGCTCACCCTGGAGGTGTGGCTGGCCTTCTGGGGGAGTACAAGTACTTGAATAACTAATTTCCCGCCTCCCCGGGTGCAAATGTGCCTGGGGCAGGGGGAGAGCTGTTTGCTTCACTGGGAGTCAGCCCTCATGTATATCAGAGGTGGTACAGCCTTTGAAGCTCACCACCTTTATGTGTCTCTTCACTAGCCTGCTTGAGAGGTAGGAGGCCACCTCTTTCCTACCCAAGCCTTTGTTCCTGACTCCTGGGAGTGATCACACTGCCTGGCAGCAGGTCATAATCCTGTCTTGGTGGCAGAAAATGCGCACCAAAGCGCAGAGAAGCTGGGGCAACCGGCTGGGCAACCTCCAAGGTAGTCACCTGGGTGCATGCCACATCACCCAAGACATGAGATTCATTTCAGGGGTGAGCAGGCACGTTGCTTGGTACCAAACATGACATATTTCGGCAGTGCCATAATGGAGCTTCCAACCTTGAGAATGCCCGGTTGCCAGCCCATGTTATCCTATGTACTGCTAACACTTATAGTAGTTTCCAATGGGGAACATCACTATAGGGACATATAGGCTTGCACTTATATGTCCTCACCTTTAAAATAATTCACCCTGCATCCTGGGCTCAGGAGGCCTTCCTTAGGGGACCCTGACGTATATTAAAAATAGTGTACTGACTGTGCCACACATGGTGATGGCACAACTGAGTTCAA
The DNA here is from genome assembly GCA_963921515.1 of Calotriton arnoldi. Lineage (NCBI taxonomy): Eukaryota > Metazoa > Chordata > Amphibia > Caudata > Salamandridae > Calotriton > Calotriton arnoldi. The sequence goes on from CAWUFW010001414.1 coordinate 2,525,592, forward strand.
ATAGTTTGCACAGCTCCTGCAGTCTGCAATGGCAGGCCTGCTGTCAGTAGTTTACTTGGGTCACTCAGGGTGGCACAAAACTGTGCTACAGCCCTGGGGACCCCTTTATCACCTATGCCCTGGGTACCCCTGGTTCCATATACTAAGGACTTATAACATGGTAAAGTCTTTGTCGATTTGGTATTACCAAGTTGAACATAACAGTTTTTGGAGAGAGCACAGACACTGGGGTCTGGGCAGCAGTCAGAGTCATAACCATCAGCATTTGGAGTAAAACGTGGGGGGTGACCATACAAAAAGAGCACTTTCCTGCACTACGATTATTGAAGAGAGCATGGTGGCTCTTGTGCAAAGCATACATAACCATCTGAATACCACATAAGTGGTAGATGAAGTCAGTGGAATATGTACAACTTTTTTATGTCAGTATGCAGAGGGTGTCAGCTAATCCTTCACAGTAGTCAAGGATCAATTCATCTGTGATATTTATCAATGCAGTGGCAGGCACAGCAGGCAAGCACATTGCTCTTCCCATTAATATCTCATGTGATGACAACCTAGTTCTCCTGTTAGGTATGCTGAGCAAACTCATTAGCACCAAAGGAAACACATCAGGCCACTTCTGAGATGTCGAAGCACACGCTTTAGCCAGCCTCGTTTTTAAGGTGCCGTTGATCTGTTCCACCTTGTCTGATGCCTCCAGTCTGTAACTACAATGCAGTCTTTGATCCACACTCAAGGCGGTACACAACAGTTTCATGACATCGTTGTTAAATTGCATTCCTCTATCCGATTCTTTGCAGTTGGAAATCCAAATCTAGGAATGAGTTCCCTCAACAATAACTTGCTACTGGGAGACAGTCACGCCTTCTAGTTGGATAAGCTTCAACCCATCAGGAAAAGATGCACACAACAAGGGTGTATCTGCACCCCATTACAAACAGGCATTTCAACAAAATCCATTTGGATCCCACTGAAGGGACCCCCTGATCTGCCAATGTGGCTCAAAGCAATAACAGTCTTTTTCCCAGCATGTATTTGTTGACATGTGACACACCAATGACACACTGCCTCTGCAATCACTCGAAACCTTGTGTTGAACCATGTCTGTCTGAACAATCTCACCATTGCATCCCTTCCTCTATGAGCTGCTCCATGAATTTGCCTTGCCATTGGGTGTAACAGACAGTATGGTAACCCTGCCCTGCCATCAACTGAAGCCCATATGTCATTCCCTCCCTTCTCAGAACCTGCTCTGATCCAACCCGCTTGTTATTTGTCTGTGGCTTCCATTTGCAAACATCTGACTTAATCCCATGTGTCTGCAACAGCTAGCATCATGCTGAGTTCAGTCTTCTCTGTACTCTCGCCAGTATATTCCCCATTGAGCTCACTTAACGACAGCCACTTCTCTTGGCAATTGCAAAGCTTCCAACAATTGTCTCACATGCTCTCTGTTTCTGATTGGAGAACCTGATGACGTTAGGATCCCTCTCTGCAACCATAGCTGTTCGAAGTCATGAATCACACCGTAACCGTACTGGCAATCGGTATAGATAACTACTCGGATCTGTTCAGAAACTCGACATGCATGTATTAAGGCAATGATTTCAGCCACTTGTGCGGAGTGTACTCCCTGAAAGCAAGCGGCTTCCACCACTCCAGAGGCGTTAGACAGCAAATGCTATTCTCAAATTACCTTCATTGTCTCTTAAACATGAATCATCAACAAAAAGGACTTGATCGGGATCAGATAATGGCTAATCAACAATGTCAGGTCTCTGCTTTGTGCAAAGCTCGGTGACATTCAAACAGTCATGATCTTCACAATCTTACCCATCAGCATTTGGAACAGGTAACAATGTAGCTGGATTTAACACAGAACAACGCTTTAGGGTCACATTCTTGTCAGCGAGCAACACCTGCTCGTATCTTGTCAACCTGTTATTTGTCAAATGCTGTGTTTTGGTTCTCATCATCAGGAGCTCAACTGAATGCAGTATGTATACAGTAAGAAGATGACCCATCACAATGCTCTCACATCGTTCAATACTGACACCTGTTGCAGCAATGGATTTGAGACACCTAGGAAACGCTGAAGCTACAGGATCTAGTGTAGCTGAGAAATAGGCCACTGGTCTATAGGCACCTCCATGTGTCTTGGTGAGTACAGAAAGAGCCCAACCTTTTCTTTCGTGGCGGAACACCAAAAACACTTTGGGGCATATTCTCAAGGACTTATCGCAGATTTATCAGCACTTTAGCGCCACAAAAGTGGCGATAGACTTTTCACCCTATTCACAAGCTGGTGCAAACTGCCGATATCGCCAGTTTACCAGCGATAGCTGCTGCAAAAAACATCACCACGGATGAGAGAGACAACTAATGCTAATGATATGCAGAGTAGGCGTTCCCGTGCAAAAACACACGAAAACACCACTTCACGATCTTCTCAACGACCAGCCAGATCTGCGATGCGACCCAAAAACAGGTGATAAGGCACGTTAGCAGCAGGCATTTAGCACCTGCCTTTAGCTGGTGCTAAGCAGGATGACTACCTGCAGTATGAAAGGGAGCCCAGCCCAGAGCCACATCTAAAGACCCACAGATGCCATGGAGACAATGAACATGCAGCCCGGTGACCCAAGAGGGCTACAACACCCACCGCCACCACCCCCAGGACCACCACCCCTCCGGACCCCCCCCGGACTACCACCGAGGCAGCGTAGGACAAGACAGCGGACCGTCCGAAAACGGCATGGCCCCTCAGCCACACAATTGCAGCATGTGGGGAGAGGTGGGAACCAAGTATGTGTGAAGGAGGCAACTCACCCATGAAGAAGAATGTACACAATGCCAAGTGTGGCGGTGATGTGCTGGACAGACCACAGAATGCAGAGCACAGACATGTCCATGTGGACATATACTGCTGGTGTGTGTAGTTTTGTGGACAGTGGACGCAACCATGTCACCTCAGGCAGTGGGGAAGACCCTGGACATGTAGCTGTGCCGTCCCCCCCTGTAAGCATAAGCGCAGTGGGCTGGACCGGCGTACGCCACTCCAGCGTAGGAGTGCCGATAAAAATGCCGGGGCCCTGGGCGTTGTTCTCTTCCGTGATGGGCAACGCGTCTGCCAGGGCGGCGCACCTCACCCTGCCACGAGTCCGCCCCGTGACCTCCAGAGTCCACGACACAGGCTCCCAGCGCATCCAGCGGCACAGCAACACAGAGTCATGTGTGTGCCGGATACTGCCTTAGTCCTACACTGCGGTCAGCAGGTCCCACAATTCAAATCGTGCCACATTTCTGTTAATGGAGGAAACCACCAGTCAACAGACATTGCCCCCAGTGTGGCCCTCCCGGATGACGCATCATCGTTGGCTGCACACCCGCTGAGCACTCCAGGTGCCACTAACTCAGTGCACCACAAGTCATCGCCACGTGGATGATGGCCATCGCTGACCATTGCCTCCGGCCTACACTGCGGTCAGCAGGTCCCCAAAGTCAAACGACGCATCATCGTTGGCTGTGCACCTGCTGTGCACCTGCTGAGCGCTCCAGGTGCCACTGACCCTGTGCAACACAAGCCGATGCCACGTGGCAATATTGAGGCAGAATTCAGTAGGCAAAAAACATTGCACCCAGTGCGGCCCGCACGGACGGCGCATCGTCGTTGGCTGTGCACCTGCTGAGCGCTCCAGGTGCCACTGACCCTGTGCAACACAAGCCGACGACACGTGGCAATATTGAGGCAGAATTCAGTAGGCGAAAAACATTGCACCCAGTGCGGCCCGCACGGACGGCGCATCGTCGTTGGCCGTGCACCTGCAGAGGGCTCCAGGTGCCACTGACCCTGTGCAACACAAACCGACGACATGTGGCTGTGTGCCCTTTCTGACCGCTGCCTCCGGCCTACACTGCGGTCAGCAGGGCTCGCAAATCAAATTGAGTCTTGATTCATTTATGGCAGAGTCCAGTAGGCAACAGACATTGCTTCTAGGGCGGGCCGCCCGGACGACGCATCAGCACAGGCCGCGCACCCGCCGAGCGCTCCAGGTGCCACTAACTCAGTGCACCACAAATCATCGTCACGTGGCTGTGTACCCTTTCTGACCGCTGCCTCCGGCCTACACTGCGGTCAGCAGGGCTCGCAAACCAAATCCAATCCTGACATGCAAGGACACGCCATCATCGCTGGCTGCACACCCGCCACCACCGCCAGGACCACCTCCATCCAACAACTGCCAGAGTCGGAGGAGTGCCACAGCCAGCCTATCTAAGTTGCTCACACCTCTCTTGGATGCCATCATCAGCTTGATACCCTGCTCAGCTCTTCAGGTGCAACTACCTCAGTGCACCACAACACATGGACCCTTCATGATTGAGTTTTGTGCTGTGGACAGCGGATGCAACAATGTCACCTCAGGCAGTGGGGAAGACCTGGGACGATGATGATGAAGATGAGGCAGGTGTACCACACCCCACTGCAGCTGCAGCAGGAATATCCAGAAGGGACCAAATCATTAACAATTCCTTCACATGAGCACGCTCAGCTCTGGTGCCCCTACCTCAGTGCACTGCAAGTCATGGACCCTTTATTATTGAATCTGTGTGTGTGATCCGATGATCACTGTTCTAGTTGTTGCCAGCACCAACCATTCCCTGAGGGCTGGCTTACACTCACCCCACACCCATCCAGCACAGGCGTCACTGGACATGTGACCCTGGTAATAAAAAGTGGCCGGGCGCACGTGCCCGTAGCCAGTTCAACTATCTATCTAAGTGTGTCCGTGTGGTCATTATGTATGCATGATGGGCCAGGGCCCTACCACATTACATTGTACTGTGGACAGCGGACACAACCATGTCACCTCAGGCAGTGGGTACGACCTTGGACACGTATCTTTGTCGTCGTCCCCCTGTTAGCGTAAGCGGAGTTGGCTGGGCCGACGTACGCCAAGCCAGTGTAGGGGTGTGAAGGATTTCCCCGGGGCTCTGGGCGTGGTTCAGTTCTGGCCTGGACACAGAAGTAACTAATGCGTGTGTCTCTGTTGTAGTGTCGGCGCCACCCAGTCCGCAATCTACAATGTGTATCTGTATTGCCACAGCATGAGCCAAATGAGCCAAATGCCTAGCCTTAATCGCAGCGCGAGTTCAGCCAGGCATGAACTCTACATCTGTGTCCGCCCTATCCTTCCCACAGGCCTACACTCACGTGGCCGCCCACCTCCAATGGCCAACATCACAGTGTCGTTGTCAGGCTTGTGGACATGCGCAGACAGGCATGACAATGGTGTGCCATAGGAATGCCAGTGATGCAACCGCGCAGCGCACACAAGTAAATAGGCTCCGGGGAGGGAGGAGCAGCTGTGAGGCAACGTTACACACAGTGATGCTGCTCATTTGCCACATGCAAGACATGTCGAACATGAATCCCAAAGTCGCACACATCCCACCCCACCCCCAACAAGCCACTTCACAGTACCTGAATGCAAGCAGATGAGAAACTAACATTAGGGATGAATGCTCCTTTGTCTGAACTATCAGGCGGAAGCACATCTGCACCTACGACCTAGGAATTGCATGTGCCCGCCACCCCCTGACAGATACTATAGCAGCTGATGACGACTCCCACACTACGCACAGCCCGACGAGAGACCAACGTACACACACCCCACACACAGAAGTCCTTGCTCAAAGTTATCTTGCATGGAATGGCCTTCACACTTACTCCCACTTTAACCCAGGCGTACAACCGTTGCACACTAAAACAACTCATTGCTCCGAGCTGTGGCATTTCATCCACAGAACTGGCGCAGGTCAGAACAGTGCCGCTTCAACCAGAGCCACTAACGCAATGGCAGAACATCCCGGACACATGCACAACCCCTGTCACGTGGAACTGTACCGTGCACGTATGCTGCATTTACTGGGGGCACTGCCATTGTTAGTGCTGTGGATCAGTTACCGGCTGAGCTTCCGCCTTGCCAACGTCACCTGCGTGCAGCCTGTGTTGCATTGTCGCTCGTGCACATTCGAGTGGTCCATGGATGTCTGCCTATCCAACAGGACGGTAGACGAACTGGATTTCGACATGTGTGTATGCCCCCTGTTGGCCCACGACCATGAGTGTCACTGTGACACCCGTCTATGGGATGCCTGGATACTTGGCATACATGCTGGCAGCTGGACCTGGGAGATTGCAGAACTCCTCGTGTGCAGTGAGCAAATTGAGCCGCTGCCCTATTGGGCTGTAGTGCTAATTGGTGAAAGGGGGTGGACGCAGCACATCTGTCCGGACCTGCTAATGGTTAGCCTTGCCGTCCTGTTCGATGAAGTCGACGACGACCTCATGTTGGAAATGATTGCCTACGAAGCTGCACTAGCTTTCATGGACGTGTAACTATGTGCCTGCAGACACAACAGTTTGGAACACATTGCACATGTCCCAACAACTTGTTGGAACTTGGGGTTCTGGTCACATCTCCCACGACGACAGTGGACATGTCTCCATTCGCCTGGACTCTGAATACATGAGCGGACAACAACACGGGTTAACACACACCTCTGGAAGGTGAGGCACTCCCCTGGAGTGGACAGCGGTGCTTGGCAACGTTCCGCGTTCTGACATACTGCTGCATTGGCCTGCATGTTGTGGCACTTATCTTGGCCGTACTGACACGCATATGCTAATAAAGTCTACGCACCTTCACTTGTATTCAACTGTGATGAGTGTTGATTTGCCTGACAATGTGTGCCTCACTGCCTATCTGTGTCACGGCCATACATGCATTACTGCACCATCAGGGATGTGGGGTTGTACTAGTACATTATCATCTGACAGTATCCTGCTGTGCCACATGCGAATGGCCATTTTCCACACACAAGCGACAGCAGTTGTGTCCTCTGTTCTATTGTGCTGGTGTTGCTGTTTGTTCAACATTGTTGTAAATGTTGTGGTGCTCTGGATCTTATGTGTGTGTGCTGCGTTGTAGGTGAGTTGCCCCTTCAGCTCTGATTTGGCTGGCCCTTATCCCTTTCAGGCAGTGTGGCTTTCACTTCTGTGCTTATGCAGTGCTGTGATGTTGCACACTTGGGTAAATTGGGCTCTTGGTTGGTGTTGTGACTCTTGGGCATGGTTTGTCCGCAGATGTGCTCTACTTAATTGTGCATTTGTGCCATTGTGTCCATCTCCCCCCGTCCCCCCAGTCCCTGGTGGTTACTCACCCTGTTGCTGTTGTGTCGGGTCATGTTGAGCAGTGTCCGGTCCCCCAACTCCTGCCACCGTCTCCACACTGATGACTGGGGTCACCATTTCCTCCATCTCATCCAGCTCCTCCTGTGGCGCTGGTCTCCCACCTCCAGTCTGCATTGCTGCCTTCTGGTTGTCAGCGAGTTTCTGCTTGGTCTTGCGCTTCACATCATTCCAGCGCCTCTTGACCTCGTCCATTGTCCTCCTCAGCACTCCGACTGCATTCACCTTGTCCAGGATGCACTGCCATATTGTATTTTTTGTTGCCAATGACACAGTGGAGGTGACGTACAGTTGTTGATGGTGTTCTATCCCCTCCGTGATCAGGATCCTGTTTTCCTGCGGACTGAACCGCGTCTTCCTCTTCTTCTTCTCCTTGCCCTTCCCTGTCCCCGGGGTCCCAGGCTGGTCCTCCGTGGGGCTTGTGGTGTTCTCGTTGTCCTCTGTATTTGCTCTGGCTACCTCCATGGTGCTTCGCAGTTGTTTGTGTTTTGTGTTGCCGCTTTTATTGTGCTTTTTGCAGCCTGACTTGTGGGACTTGCAGGCCTGGCGCTGCTTCTCGCTGGATTTTTTATCGCGGTTGGGCACATCTCAACTTTTTTTGCTTTCGGGTTTGGATTTTCATCGCAGTCCCGGGAATGTTATCGTGGACATTTGACGCATTATAAGGAGACCATCGCATGTTACCGCCGTGTTGCGAATATGACGTTAACCCGGAGTTGTTTTCCCGCGATAGACGGTGATATGGAAACTTGCGTTAACCTATTTTGGCGATGTTTATTGCACGTTCTTGAGAATATGCCCCTTTGTTGTATTCAGGCATTCCTAAAGCCAGAGTGCGACACAGGCACACTCTCGACTCCAGGAAAGCGAGCAGACAATCGTTACCCCAAGGTATCGGATCACACACATCCTTATGGGTCAGCATCTACAAAGGCTTTGCCATCAAGGAGAAATTAGGATCCATTGTCAGCAGTATCCAATCATTAATAAGAACATCCTGACCTCTTTCTGGGTACTGGGCAGATTCATTTTCATGATTGCCTCCACTTGCTCTGGTGACACCTTCCTCTTGCCTTTTTCAATTCGGTGGCCCAAATACTGTACTTCATTTAAACAATATTGAAGCTTACTTGGAGACACGTTATGCCCATTGTCAGCCAGATGGTTCAGTAGAGCGGTAGTATCATCTCTGCAAGCCTCCCGCGTTTCAGACGCAATGAGGAGCTCGTCAATGTACTGGACTAACACTGAGTTTTGGGGCAGACTCAAGCTCTCAAGGTTCTTTTTCAAGACCTGATTGAAGATGGATGGACTTTCAGTATACCCTTGAGGGATACAACACCACATTGAGACACGATTTTCCAGACGGAAGGCAAATAAAAATTGGCTTTCCACATGCAACAGAATGGAGAATAATGCCTGAAAGAGGTTAATCACTGTAAACCATTGAGCCTTGCAAGGAATCTGAAATAGTATCACAGATGGATTCGGTACCAAGGGACAACATGGAATCACTAGGTTATTGACCATTCTAAGGTCCTGAACAATTCAAAATTTTCCACTCGGTTTATGCAATCCCAGGCTAAGTGAATGGCACTGACTTACCATGTTCTCCTTTAGGATGCCCTGAGCAATCATGGACTCAATCACAGGTATAATCCCTGCCACCATTTCTAGGGTCAGATTGTACTGCGGTGTTCTCGGAAATTCTGCATTAGGCTTGACCTGCATGCGACTGGATCGACTGCTCGAATCAGTCCTATCTCCTCTCCAGAGAAATCCCATACCAATGGAGAGACGGTGTCTCTAATCCAGCGGCATGTCTTCCACCGTCACTAACGGAAACATGGCTTTATAATGGTTATGATTAGCCAGTTTGAAAGCAATGTCTTCATGATTAGTCTGAAACACAATTCCATTTGGTGCGCAATAGATGGTACAATTCAATTTGCACAAAAGGTCACGCCCTAGCAAACAGACTGGACTCGAATCACCCATCATGAACTGATGGTGATCCTGAAAGGTTCAGATTTTCACTGATACTTCCTCTGTCAAAGGGTTTGTAATTCTTTTGTTAGAGACTCCTACAACTTGGATCCATTTTCCCGAGAGGGGAAGGTTTAGGACTACTGCAGACCTCACAGAGGAACTGGTAGCACCAGTATCAATCAAGAATGTAATGGGATGACCATCTATGTCTGCTTCAACATATGGTCCTCTCTGATCTACCTCTAAGACTGCGCCAAGTGTTCAGTCTTCCTCCGCCCCCAGGCACCATCATAAGGACGGGTCTTAGTCAAATCCATCCAGGGCTTCCATTAGGGGCATCTGATGGTAAGTTTGATTGCCCTGTGAGATTCTCGGAAGTTGGGGCACTTGCACTAACTGATTCTGGTTCCCTCCTGCCCTAAGTGATCTCGGCCTAGTCACTGTCGGTAACTGATGTATTCCATCTGCCACCTGCTTGAGTTCTCCTTCCTGCACCTGATTCATAGGATTTAAATGACACTTGCGCTTCCAATGCCCGATCTTGTGACTAAAAATGACAAGCAGAGGTCTTTTTCAGGGTTTCAACATCTACCCTCATCTTAGTATCTATGGGAAACCTCTTCCTCTTTCCTGTCCCATTTGCCCTGTGACTGATGTGACTTGCACACCTCCAACTCTGTTCCCTTGGCCGCAAGCTACCGTTCCCACTATTGCTTATACCTGCTCTCCCTTCTGTGTTTTCTGCATTTGAACTAACATCAATTTCTCGTTTACCCTCCAATGTTTAGAATCCACCTCATCACTGCAGTACCTTGCGTACCGTAAGATTTCGTCTAAGGATTTGTTTTACCAGCAGATTAAGTGCTGTTGGACCATGAGACTGATCTCCAGCCTCAATCCAGTCACAAATTTAGATACAAATTGTCCCATGTCTTTAGGGTCGAGCGTGTCTAACCAACTATACTGCTTAAAGGCTTGTAACAGCCTTTCATAATAAGCATGTACTGACTATTTAGGTTCCTGGTTTGTTCGATCTATCTTAACCCAATCGATGTCTTGAGGGGCTATCTTGGACTGCAACCATGTTATCACCTGATCGTACATTTTCATAACCACTGATGAAGGACTATGGGTTACTGGATCCCTCTCTGGCTCAGCAGGAGGCCACTCAATAGCTATTTTAGAAGCAGACCATAGATCACTAGGAACCACAATTTCAAACAAGGTATTTAAGTCAATCCACAACACTTTGTAGATCTTAACAAAGTGATCAACTTGCTTATACCATTCAGTAGGTTTCTCCCTCAACCTGGGAAAATCATTGGTGAATGCAACAAGGTCACCCCTAATGTAGGGAACATGCACATACCCTCCGCTAGGCACCTCCCATAACGGATATGCCTCAACTCCCTGCATTCCCCCTCCTGGAGATGGTGTTTCTCCTGTTGCTTTTCTCCCACTCTTCTTTTTTGACCATCTCTCCTCCCACTTCTTCAACATACTCCAAGCCCTTATTCCTATAACTAACTCTCGGATATGCGTGTTCAACCCATCACTCTCTTCTCCTCCAGTTCCTGATCACTGTAGGTAAACCTATTATTTCCCTGTAATGTTTTCATCCATGACAGATCCACTCCATACCGCTGAGCTAATTCTGGCAACTTCTCAGGTGCTTGTCTCGCCATTCGAGTGACATCCTTTGCTACAAACAAAAGGTCATCTGGCTCATAGATCTCAATTCAGTCCAACAGTAAATTCCCGCTGATAATCTTGTCTTCCTCAGCCTTCAGCCTCACCACATCCAATAGTTTCGCCTTCACTGCAGCCTTAATGGTACCTTGACTCGGCATACTGTTCTGACTCCCCTTGCCGTTATTACGGTCTCTCAACCAGGATGCCAAGTCTGCAACGTCTAGGACATGTTGACTTCCAGAGGTTCCCTGACTTGTCCTTGCTTTCAAGGTCGCATCACTTGGATCTCTCACCGGTGTTTCTCATATCCACAGAAACGAACTAGTATTCACCATGGGTATGGACCATATAGTACTGGAGCCAATGCGTACTCCAGAAGGATCAGAGGTAGCCGCTAAAGGGGTACTGGATTCCACAAGCACTAAGGAAGAACAATTCCCGTTTGCGCTCCCTGTTCTTCCCAAACCAGTTCCTTCAACATGTATTGGTTGTCTCTGACTAAGATTTCCCAATGGGCTCGGGTCATACACAGGGACAACAGGGACAATAGTAACCGCCAATGTAGGAGCTTCCGATAACCGTAAAGCAGTGTTAGCACCAATCTGTTCTAACCCTCCCAAGGTAGACTATGCTGTCCCTCCTACTCTTGCTGATATCCTTCCCACAACTCCTGTACCAGAACCCACTTGAGCTGCTGCACTTCCCACATTCTTTGTACCTCCCAAATCTCTCCCCCATTCCTCTGATTGTGGACCGTAAGGTGGAGGGCGCTCGGCTAACAACCCATCCAACAAGATGTCTTTGTTGTCACTTCTGTCACTTCCATTTGGCCTTCCACTCCTATCATGGGATCCTCCATCTCCTACCAGCACAGGGTATAACCTTTCTCCTTCATTGGTATTCGTTCTCCACCTCTTAAGCTGTGCATCCCACTGTGCATCCTGATATGCCCTCACAGTTTTCCTCATCCTCCCTTGGTATTTCTCCATCTGCTTGGCTCATCTGCATACATCCATGCATCTAACGTTTCAAACTGTGTTGGTCTAGGCAAAGGTCACACCGCAAACATTGCTCCTCTTAACTGATGCAATACATCCAACCAAAATGAAGGAAAGCGTGGAAATGACAATTCACCCTCATTTTCAGTGACCTCATGCCAATTTTGAAGCCAAATTATAGTATGAAGCCCAAATTTTGTCGCCATATAATGTGCTGGAGTATCCCTGGGTGGTGCTTCTTCGCCCACTCGAGTAACAACCCCTTTGTCACCCCTGAAAGGATCTCGCAATACCCTAAAACATCGCATGATTACAAGTTGCAATTTGTTGTTCAATAGGTTACAACGGAACAACCCTTTTTCAATCACAACTTCCTGATGACCACCAACCAATCGCAGCACGGAATTACACCAACCAACCTATAGCAGCACGACACTCCTTGATGTCATCTTCACTCCTTGCAGCGGTTAACCCTCCTTCACAATTTCTCTGTATGCATTCACTCGCACAATCGTCTTAAATCCATAATTGTCTGCCATCTAAAACATCAATAGAATTAAATCACTCAAAAGCATTCACACACGATGACCCTCGACCAGAGCTGATCACCCGAATCTGTATAGTCAATCCCTGTACACAAGGTCCACTAGATGATTCCCATATGTCCCATTCACACAAAGTTCCCTGTCTTAAGTGAAACTGTTGATGACGTCTCACGACAACTCCTCAATTCTTCAGTCAGACAATCACAGTCTCGGTGTCTTCTGCACCTTTAATATATCCCAGGATCTAAGGCCACTTCGGGACCTGCAACTCAAATCTTAATCCTTGGACCACGTCCAGCCAAAACCACATTCACTCGACTCTCACTCCAACTCCTCAAAACATCACACAATCAAATTATTCCCACAATCTAACACACAGCAAACCCTGTTAAAACTCACTCCTCCGTCTGCCACTGATCTCGCCGCACCATCAAACTCCTTCAGTTTCCGCCAGATTCTGTTGAAGGAAGTGACCCATTTAGGGCCACCCAGGTCACTCACGACCAACTCGCAGCCTTCCACACAAATGAAGAGTGGGTCAGACAGTAGAGAATACAAATCAAGTATATTTATTCAGGTACACTCAAGCAGAGTCCAGTCTGACCAGCCTCCTGGGATTGCTGCAGAGGGACTGACTTCAGCAAGCATGGCGATACATTATGTACAATTCCGGACCAATAAAGACACATCCTGACTGGAAATTTCCAGTTGGTAGCAGTTGAACAAAGGAGATACAGAAAGATGAGTTTCGATCCTGAGACCGGGCACATGCTATCTTAATACCAAGGTCGTTCTGCCTGTACCTGCCACTCTAGAGGTGGGAGCAGACCTATCTAGTGGAAAGGTATACGCTAATAAGAACAATGTGTTCATTAGTACAGCAGGACCCAACCTTGGAGAAACGAAAACTAAAACAGCTGCTTTCAGCAGGAGAAGAGAGAGAGAAATTAGTTTCGATCATGGCTCAAAATGACGGCTAAACATAAAATGGTGCCACGAATGCTAACTTAAGACGTACAATGCATCAGCAAGACAGCTAAAACATTTTTATTCCAACAGACCCTCCTTTTAGCATTCGCTAAACCTTTATATTACTACCTAGAAACAGATAACATATTGCAGAAATAAGAGCTATCACTAAAAGCTGATGTGTGCATAGTTAATATTCAAAGATACCTTCGTCGATCTGCATGATGTCATTAATATCTTTCTGCAACATGATCGCAGCATTAGTATCATGAACGGATATCTTTGGCTTAGGTGTCAGAGCATTTACATAATAAGCACAACAAGCCAAAAGGCAATGTATGCAGAGACAACATGTAAAGATGATACCAGCAGCTACAATCAAAAAGATAAGGATCTTCCAACCCCATGTTGCTAGCATATTCCAGAACCACCCTGATAGTGTCCAAGTACCTGTCTCTTGGTGTATGTCTGACGAAATTCTATGCAATTTTTGTATGGCTGTAGATACACTGGGGGCGTAGTCAGGTATGTAAACACAACAGCTGCTGCCAATTATGCGACAGGCCCCTCCCCGATCAGCAAGGATGACGTCTAACACCATCCTGTTTTGTAATGTAATGAGCCTCGTAGCCTGGAGCTCAGCAGTAATGTTTGTCAGTATCCCAGCTGTTGTATTAATAACCCCTTCCACGACTCTTGTGAGCCGACGAAGCTGGAGACTATTGGCCATGGGGCCCCAGAAAGGTAAGAGACCCCGGGCAGCATCGTCAACCTGTGGCCAGGTGGTATCTGTCTCATTTATATCTGCAGTGTCAACAACCCTTCTTACTCGGGGTAAGTATATACTCCTACGTTGCAGCCGATGGTCTTTATGATAATTGGACGGGGCAACATACACATGGGGAAGAAGGAAAGAGAGGTAATATCTGCCAGACCACTCCCTCGGAAGCCAGACATGAGCTTGGGATCCACAGACAAAATAGACATTCCGGTGTAGTACCAAGGGTGGACTATTAATCATGCTCAGTCTGTAGGTGAAGTTGCATATACTTTCCCCCAACTTTACCTCCCCTGTCCCCTGTACACAGAAACTAGCTGTTGTGCTAACTACGGACACCGGCATCGGTTTGTCCTCAGTAACATTACGATCTTGGAAAGATTGGAAATATTCAGAGGTGTTGAGCCTTTGGAAATCAGCCATTTCCATCCTAAGCCATTTTTCATTCTTCATTTTATCATAAATTCTCATACAGGATTTTGGGGATATTGTACCGGAGGTCCCGTTTCCTGCCTATCCTATAGGAGTATATCCATGATGAAAATGTACATACTCTACCACAGCACGAGAGTCAGCAGATGTCATAACCTGAGTAGAGAGGTGGAAATGGTGGTGCACCATAACAAGCAATTCATTCCAACCTTCGCAGCTTCCAATATATGACAATGGCATGGACAAAAAATTATCGCTCTTGTGAGTAACTGAGGGAAGCAATCCACAAACCCAACAATTAGTTGTATTGGACACATCATGGGCTTGATGCAACATCTGTATAAATACATTGTCTGTAAAAGTCGTTCTATGCTCCCCCTTGTGAGGGGCCAAAGTAACAAACATATGCTCAGGGGAAGTGGGCGTTGTACTAACCAGAGAATGTACAGGATACTTTTCTTCTAGGAACCAAGCTATTCCAAGTACGGTTATTAATGCAATCACAACTATCAGTGCGAAGACTATTTTACTCTTTGTGGACCAGCCCCGCGCTAGTCACAGTGATGCAAATGGCTGTTCCACCTCCTCAATAGGTCGACCGAATGGATACATTATGAAACAAGAAAGGGGAATGCAATGAAACTGATAGCAAGGGCAAATGTTCCCAGTGTCCATCAGAGCCTCACTGGTAAACTCCTATTGTTCATCAACGTTGGCGCTCTTGAGCACCGGCGGTGGAGCTGCTCAGTCCTAGCTCTCGATGAATCCCACGTCGCACAGGATAGTGTACCCCCATTCTAGGGAGCACATTCGATTTATTCTGTCCACTGTCAAAACAGTGCACCAATATCACCTCTCCCTAAACTAACATCGCTGGTACTATAGCAAAGTACACCCTAACTTGCACAGTCCATCCCTAACTAATCTGACTTCTCCTTTGGTGCACCATTCCTCAGCCGAGGGTGCAAATTGTACCTGGTGACTCCAGGCACAGAGGGGTCAACAAATAACTGCTCCTTAACAGCTCGAATCTCCGGAGGGACCGCTGCATTTAATACATCATCGTTTTCTGCATCCGTTTGGGTCCAAGTAAGTTTTGCGTCGCTGAAAGGGACAAACTGGGGTACTTTCTCACCCTCATTGTCCCCAATTCCATCCCTTACCCATTGATCATAGGGTAAGGGCAAGGGTATCCTGTGGCAGAGGCTGGAATGAATCCAATTCCTTTGGGCAGCGACTTTTACAGCGGTCCTGGTTGCAAGGAGCACTTGCTCAGGCCCCGTCCAACGGGGCTCCAAGCTCTTCTTCCGCTGAAAGTTTCGGAGCAACACCCAGTCCCCAGGCTGGATGTTATGACCAGGCCCCTGTGATATGGGTGGGAGCGACTCTCGAATCTGTTGGTGAATAAAATGCAGATTTTCAGTTAACTGGTACAGGTAATCTGTCAACAAAGGGCACTCAATCTCTGAAAAACTACGTGGGCGCGGGACGCCCCAGACATTCGCCGGGCATCCTAACACGACCTCGTAGGGCGACAATCCTGTCCTGGAATGTGCTGTAGTTCTTGTAGACAAAAGAGCTAGTGGTAAAGCATCTGGCCACTGTAACCCTGTGGTCTCCTGAACCTTTGCCAATTTCAGTTTGAGAGTACCATTGTACTTCTCAACCAAACCTGCTGACTGGGGGTGATTTGCAGCATGACATTTTTGCTTTATGTGCAGGTCGTCGCAAAATAACTGGATAACCTTGGCATTAAAGTGACTTCCGTTATCACTCCAGATCAAACGAGGCAAGCGAAGCGAGGAAAGAACTCCTTTAGGAGTACCTTCGCAGTCGCAATGGCCATGTTCTCTTTAGTAGGGTAAGCCTCAACCCATTTACTGAATGCACAAACAACCACCAACACATACTTCAAATTATTGACCCAGTCCATTTCAATGAAGTCTATTTGAAGGACTTCAAAAGGAAAAGTGGGAGGGGCAAAATTACCAGGTGGTGTAGGGGTACCCTTGCCAGGATTGTGCATCATGCACACCATGCAATATTTTACCAAATGTGCAGCTGTCTTTGAAATGTTGTCATTTTGCCATACAGGGTCTAACAACTTGCAAATACCCTTAGCACTGATATGGGCTGGGCCATGAGCCATTGTGACTACAGGAAGAACATATGCATCTGGCAACATCCATCTCTGCTTCCCTGACTTGCCGATCCAACATCCCTCATCGTTCAATTGTGCTGTACTTTCTTGCCACACTGCTAACTCCTCCACTGTAGCCTCACTCTGAATTTCCTTCACATTCTCCAGTGTATCCTCAAACATGGTGACCTCAGGCACCCACCTAGTGGGACCTGCTACAAATATTATTTTCATCTTAGTTTGGGCTGTTTCCTTAGCTGTCTGATCTGCAAAAGCATTCCCCTTACCCACATTGTCAGTAACTTTTCTATGGGCGCTGCACTTTACCATTGCCAATTTCTTAGGGAGTGTCAAAGCGGACAGAAGCCTATATACAAGTGGGCCGTGCTATATTCTTGTCCCATGGGAAGTAAGGAACCCTCTCTCTGCCCAGAGTCACCCAAAATTATGGGCGACTCCAAAGGCGTACTGACTGTCAGTATAGATGTTAACAACTATTCCCTCACTCAATTCACAGGCTTGAGTAAGGGCAATGAGCTCTGCAGCTTGGACTGACTGATATGGAACTCGTAATGTGTCTCAACTACTGTACGCAGTGTAGTAATGGCATACGCAGCGGTTGTGCTGCCATCTGGTAACTTAAAGCAAGAGCCATCGACATATAGTTCCCCCTGGGGGTCATATAAAGGAACATCAGTCAGGTCTACCCGTCCTTTCGTCTCTTCTTCCGTCCTGAAGATACAATCATGTATGTCAATCTCCTCACTCTCAGAAGGGAGGGGTAGTAACGTGGCTGGATTCAGAGTGGCACAGCGTTTAATCGTGATGTGCTTTGCAAAGAGTGTTAGCTCAAAGAGTGTTAGCCTGTCAGTCGTGCACTGGTGAGGTGCTGTGTCCTTGTCTTATTCAAAAGTGTATCCACAGCATGAGGTACCATCACTATACATTGGTATCAAGTACGAGTCCAGCCGATTGTCTTATTGAGACTGCCACAGCCACGACCGCCCTTAGACAGCTCAGGAGGGCTCGTGTGACAGGGTCAAGCATAGCAGAGAAATAAGCACACAGTCGTTGGTTATCCCCAAATTTTTGTGGTAAAACAGAAAGTGCACAACCACCCATCTCATGGCTGTACAATACAAAGCATTTAGCATAATTAGGGGTGCCAAGCACTGGAGCCGAGCAAAGCGCAGTTTTTAATTGTTCAAAAGACTGCTGAAACTCTGGCGTCCAAGGCAGGGGTTCATGCACATCTTTTAGTGTTAGTGCAAGCAGGGGCTTGATAAGCAGTGAGTAGCCAGGTATCCACTGCCTGCAATAGGAAGTGATACCTATGAAAGCGTGCACATCTTTCTGAGTTTGCAAAATAGGCATTTTAACAATGGTACTGTTGCGCGCAGGAGTCAGTCTCCGACCCTCCTTCAACAGTAGGTGACCTAAATAGGTGACCGCCTGTCGACAATACTGAAATTTGGAAAGGGATACTTTATGGCCAAGTTGAGCTAAATGTAACAAGAATTTAACTGTACTGTCCCTGCAACCTTGTTCTGTATCCGAAGCGATGAGCAAGTCATCGACAAATTGAAGCAATACATTACCTGTAGGGAGCGACAAGGAACCCAGCTGACTTTTCAATGCCTGACTATAGATACTCGGACTCTCTGTATAGCCTTGAGGAGCGCGACAGAATCTTAAACTCCTACCAGCTAGGGTAAACCCGAACAGATACCTGCTATCAGGATGAATGGGAATATTAAAGAATGCATTTTTCAAATCAATGACAGAAAAGAATTTAGCAGAAGAAGGAATCATTGTCAAGAGAGTCGTAATGTCGGGGACCACCGGAAACTGGGGAATCACTATTTTGTTAACTTCACGCAAGTCAATCACAAATCAATAAACATCTTCCTGATACTCAGAGGGACCCGAAGGTGTCCGTTTGATAATGGGAAGAATAGGGCTATTACAAACATTAGCAGTCATCTCCTCAACCACTCCTTTCTCAATCAAATCCTGCACAATTTGTATCAAAGCTCGCTCACCTGCCTGCGGTATTTTATACTGAGGGATACGGGGTAAAATAGCACCTTCCTTGACACGTATCAAAACAGGTGATATCTGCAACAAACCCACATCTTTGTCGCCCGTTGCCCACAGTGTGGGTGGCACATCCTTAAATTCAGCAGGGAGGGGTCCATCTTTGGATAGACACTGCTTAGCGCACACAGCATCAGGACCCATCGTTATATAGACACCTGCTGGGGAACAATAGATCGTAGCATGCAATTTCTTCACTAAATCCAAGCCCATCAAATTCTCTCCACAATTGGACGTCAACAAGAATGGCAAATCCACAGTGAAAGGACCAATAGTCAACACAAGGGGTTTTGAAATGGGGCTCACAACCGGTACACCAGAAAAACCTACCGAAACATTATTATGGCCAGTCAGAGCCGACCCAGGGACCGAGGAACGAGAAATAGAACTGTTTGTTGCACCTGTATCCACCAAAAACTCCTTAGTCGAACCATGCACATCCGCACTGACGTACAGACCACGTTGATCCACAGGTATCGAAACTGGTCCCTCACTCTGTCCCTGGCTGCCCTAGCTGTAAGACATTCCTGTCACCTCATCTGTGTCGTAATCGTCATGATAATACTGTCCTCCCCGAGGGTCATCAAAATAATTCTGGTCTGAGCGACCCTGTGGGGTCACAGCTTTGGAGGCCTGTCTTGGCCACCAGCTCCACGACCCCGTCCACGAGGACCTCGTCCTCTCTAAACTGCTACCTTTGGCAAAAGCACAGGACACGCGCTATGCCAGTGTCCCTCCTCTTTACAATACACGCACTAGTTCGGCCCTACAGGCTTACTATTCCCACTGGTACGCAGAAGCCGCTGGGCCAAACCACCTCGTCCTCTACCATTCCCGCTAGAAGCCTGCTGCAACAACACTTTCGTCTTCAAATCTTTGAGCTTCTTTTCTGTCTTCTCCTTCTCCTCATTTTCCCTGTGCTCATAATACTGTCAATGTAAAAAGAATTTCTCTTGGGTGATAAATAACAAATGTCAAACTGCACTACAATGGGCTTCCTATTGTGGAGCGGAATCGCACGGTGGACCACACTGCACATTACTTTCTTGTAAGAGCCATATATAAAATACAGAGGGATTTCGCCCCATGACCGAGGGAGACATCGCCCCTCCTTTTTAAAAGAATCGGAGGACCATTTTACTTTTTGGGGGACAATTCGGAAAATTCGTATAATTAGTGGACGAGCTTATCTTTCTAGTGCCATAGGGAAGTACTATTGGGGATAGATCGAGGGAGATATCGCCCATCACCCCTAAAAAGATTGGAGGACTATTTAGCCTCCTGCAGGAAGCCCACTATAATTAGATGATCACCATATCCTACTATTATTGTGGTAAGATTTGAACCCTCAGTGATCCCACACCGAACCAATGTTGTGGACCATCATCCACGATCAGTATTAGAGAGGACATACTACCATTTTTAACTATGAATAAGGATTGAAAATCGCTATTCCTCCTTGACGAGTCGTATTCACCATAAAGCATACCACATCAGCATAATAAGAGGCAGATATGACACTGTGCCAAAGTTAGGAGAGACAATAATAATTAATGTCCTGAGGAAGGTGGTTTACAAATAGATTGAACACACCGAAACGCGTAGACGCCCTCTTTTGCATGGTTAAATTCGAGGAACATCTGAGTCTAATCATATTAGAACTGATAGACTCTAACAGAATTGATTCAATCGAATTAACCGAGCCATAATTTTTTTTAATGTTTCACTTGTTTCTTGTCTCTCGTATATTTTAAGCATTATGTTTGTCATATGTATGAATTCGATGATACACATTTTCTAATTGGTCTAAATTTGGTTTTTAATTTTATAAATTTGTGATTTTAATAAAATAATTTTTGTGATATTTGAATTGATTTTTGTCCATGTGTTTATAATTGATTTATGGGCCCTAAATTCTAAATACATTTAGTAAAGTTGAATGTTTTTAGGGATTGTGTATGGTTGTATGTAGTGCAGTTTGACATTTGTTATTTATCACCCAAGAGAAATTCTTTTTACATTGATTGTATTTGGTACCCTGTCTCTTGGGGAGTGAGGCCATTCCCTTCTTGTTTCACACTCATAATACTGTGCCATATTCAAAATAACGGAAGAGGTGGACCAAGTACTCTCAGAAGCCTGCAATTGAGTTGAAATTTCAGGGAGCAAATTGGAAAAAATGTATTAACTAACAGCCGCACACCACCTTCAATCAACAAATCCTGTCCACTATAATCTAAGAACACACTTTCAAACCGAGTGAAAAAATCCGACACACTCTCATCCTTCTTCTGGCGGCAAGCCAATAGCTTGTCCCATACAACTTTCCTCGGAGGGATAATAGAATGCAGCCAGGCAAAGCAAGTATCTCTGCCCTAGTCTTATCACCTGGCTTCCATTCCTGATGCCATGCTTTCATTTAATCTCAGGTACCACCCATTTCCGCAACATGATCCTGTGTGTGTACTTGTCTCCAAATATCCACCGGGACTAGCAAACCAAAGAACATTTCAATATCAGCAAGAGTCATCACCGTAGAAGAGGCAGTCACAGTCAATTCTTTATAATAAGCAGTAGGATTTTTCCTAGGGTCAGGTAACTGAGTCTTGAGGGACAAAACTTACCTCCTTTTCCATGGAGTATAAACCCATTGTTCTTGGAAACGGGCCTCTACCCTCGGCCTGGTCACATGATCATGCTGATCCCTTAGCTCTGGTATCTCGGAATGGTAGATAGGATGAACCTCCGGCATCGGAAACTGGGTTACAGGGGTGGGGCTCTTCTCAAGCAGCCTTCCCCGATAAGCAACCAACGTCACCACATTACCAAAGACATGAGCAGGCTCCATATCAGTAATATACACATGATTCCTAATATCGTATATTATCTGCGGAGCTGCACCATTGAAACACTGCTCCCAAAGACCAATCACAGTAGCTGACATATGCTTAAGGGCATGCTGCTGTACAAAAGGCTCATAGTCTTTCATCACACTCCACACATCTTCCATACTGTAAATGGGGTTGCGGGCCCACTGCACAGCCTGATTAGCCACCACCTGTTTCTCTGCATCACCCACATCAGATCGGACCAACGTCTGTCCCATGCGCTCCTTAAATGTCGTCTGATCCCTATTCTCAGGGCTGCGTACTGGTGTCCCACTACTCAGAAATGTCAGGGAATGGAGGAACACAGTGGGAGTAGCAACAGAGGGAGCAGGCACTAACGTCATTGTCAGCTGCGTCCTGGGTTTAAGAGCTGGAGAAAGAGACGCTGAAGCAATAGGTATTGCAGGAGTACTAATAGTCACTGTTGCCACAGACGGCAAGGGTAAGGAAAGGACAGGAGGTACCGTGGCCAAGTCAGTCTGATCAACAGTGGTAGAAGCAGAAGCAGCCAAAACAGAAGGGCCGGGTAGCTGGGCCTGTGAGGGAAGAGCGGGATATACCTCTGCGGGGCATATGGAGGCAGGGGTCTAGTATCTAACAATTCTTCCACAAATGTATCGTTTTCTTCTTGGGCCACATAGGATTTATCAATTTGTAATGGGAATCTTCTATCTTCACATTCAATCCCTATTTCTTGTTTCTCTCTATCATGTGCTACAGCTTTCTGAGTCAATGTTTGCATTCTCCCCTTCTGGGCCTCTTTCTATGCTTTCATTCGCCTCTGTTTAACCTCCTTTTGCCATGTTCTGAGGGAATCAAACATAGACTGCCTACTTTGTCTTGCAAACAACTTCTCCTGTAAATAGGCCATCTTTTGTTCATCAAAAGTGCCCGTCAACGGCCACTGCAACTCTGCATTGTCCCTCGTATATTTGTGCCATTGCGTACTAAACATAATAGGGCCAAGGCCATGCTTCACATAAATATCAAAGTTCGGAGTGCCCTCCGGAGGCGCTGGCTGACTTTCTTCCAATCGAGCGTCTGCTGAGCAACAACGACAACATGAAAACAAAAACCGGCTGATCCCAGGCATTTTCAAAAGTAAGCCAAATTCGTTATGTTGCCTGGCAGTGTTCACAAACACTTTGTATCCAAATCGGTCCCCAGACCGTACCAAATGCAAACCAAAATCGGTCCTCAGACCGTACCAAAGACAAACCAAAATGGTACCATATCCACGAAGAACCAAAACAATCTCACCTGGTGCACACAGGTCAAGCAAACGTATTCTCCACTGCCGACTCTTCAGACCAAACAGTCAGATCCAAGGGTTTCGCCGTTCAGGACCCCAGTCGGGATGACCGCTGGGCGAGGCACTGACCGGTCAGACAGACGGGCAGCTGCGAGTTCAGGAACTCTCTCGTGCAGGGATGCCTGGTCCGCCCGTCCGACCCGACGTGGCCCCGACCTCCCCACCCATCTGCGGGTGAGGATGGGTCACCCGAAGGAGTCCCTGTTCGGGCGCCAACTGAAGGAAGTGACCCAATTAGGGCCACTGGGTCACTCACGACCACCTCTCAGCCTTCCAGACAAATGAAGAGTCGATCAGACAGTAGAGAATACAAACCAAGTATATTTATTCAGGTACACTCGGGCGGAGTCCAGTCTGACCAGCCTCCTGGGATTACTGCAGAGGCAAGCATGGCGATACATTATGTACAATTCCGAACCAATAAAGACACGCCCTGACTAGAAATTTACAGTTGGTAGCAGTTGAACAAAGGAGATACAGAAAGATGAGTTTCGATCCTGAGACCGGGCACGCGCTATCTTAATACCAAGGTCGTTCTGCCTGTGCCCGCCGCTTTAGAGGTGGAAGCAGGCCTATCTAGTGGGAAAGGTATGTGCTAATAAGAACAATGTGTTCAATAGTACAGCAGGACCCAACCTTGGAGAAACTAAAACTAAAGCAGCTGCTTTCAGCAGGGGCAGAGAGAGAGAAATTAGTTTTGATCCTGGCTCAAAATGGCGGGTAAACATAAAATGGTGGCGCGAATGCTAACTTAAGACGTACAATGCATAAACAACACAGCTAAAATATTTTTATTCCAACACTGTTGCCTTCCGTTCTCACTCATTGGGCTTGATCTCAGGCTTTAGTGTTCTAGGTTCCTTTTGTTGTAGACTATTCTAGATTCTCCTCTTACTTCATGTTAAACCATCCTACTCTGCTACCAACTGAAAGGGCCAGGCCCTTAAGTTCTGAACCTGTTCTAGAGTCACAATCAGATGGTTCTTCTTCGCAGCACGAAAGTGTAAAGGGGAGAAAAGTCGCTAGGAAGCCAATCAAATTGTCAATACTTCTCTTGGACAACTACTTACGGTTAGTTGGTTTATTACAAAGCCAAAAGTTACTGAACATAAAGAGACCTCAAGTTAAGAGTATAAAAATACATTGGAATAGCATGAATCCAAAGCTACGTATCCAATTTAGACGATGTAGCATAAGCAACACAATTAGTTCAAGGAGTAAAATGCAAAAGATCAGGAAGCATGAGTCCAAGCTTCCCTGCATCGAGGGTTGATGAGTGAAAAGCATTAAATCTATCCCTACTCTAACACTAGCGTGACATCCCTACTCAAGCATTTTCAGAAAGAAGAATAAAAGGGTTCCGAATGTGGAGTCTTCCTAAGACATTTCTCCATGATCAATGGGTCAAGTAGCATAAAGCTACAGAGCTCGTATTAAGATGCTCACACTCTGAAGGCAAAGGAGAAGTGGGCCCTTTCCCTACTGCCAACAACACATTATTTACAGGTAACATTCCCAGTATCACGCCATCTGCTCTGGGTACAATCCTGAAGGTGATTTTCCATGGGACAACAGTGTTCTTTTCTTGATACAATTTGTTGTTGGTTCCCAGGCCTTCTCCTGTGTGAAGCACAACGACCTTCCTTTATTGACTCAAGCCACACGATTGTAACTTCTTCTCTCCTTCCCTGACTAGTAAAACAAAGACGTTATTCTATCTAACAAGAGTGCTTCTTCATCTAAAACACAAAATGTGAGAAAGAACAAATTCCACAGCATACATGAAATTCAAGCTGTTAATTCTAAAGCGCAAGTTTTCCAGGGAACTGCATTTGAGGCCTACAAGATTCAGCTAACATAAGGAAGCATCATATGAGTTTTATGAATTTACATAACAATAAGGCACTATCAATTAATGCATTCACCTACATATGAAATGAAATGCTTAATACGCACATTTAATACATAAATAATCACAAGGAGGGACAGAGGGCAGATCAAGGTCCAGCACACGCATCCCCAGGAATGTAGGTATGCATCAAGATGTGCAGTTCCTATAGAAAGGAAGGTCGGGAGGACCTGAGGGATCAAGTCAGGGGATCTGATCCTTCAAGAGCAAGAGCCTTCACACCCCCCAAGGGGTGTCATGCTTTATCATAGGGCAGGTCCTCGTTGGGCCAGCACTGCAATGCCCAATGGGCCCCGCAGGGGGCTCTTTGCCAGAGTTCTTTCAAACTGCCATAGTGAAGTATAAGGTGTAGAGTGAGGGTGTAGTGAGTGAGTAGAGTGGTGGGTTAAAAATAACTCAAAGGGAATTCAAGTCAAACTTTAATGTGTGAAGCCCGAGGTTATATTAAAAACAGATATAGGCCAGATTGGATATAATGGTCCACATTAGCTCTAAGCACAAGTGTTGGTCAACATGTTTCTTGCCGGGAATGTCATTACGGGTCAGGGCAATTCGTCAGGACCATGAAATGTAAAACAACTAAACTACTCAGAGGGCGGTACATGTGTCACCTAGTGCAGTGCCATTCCCAATGCATGAATGGATGTGATATACCTTGGTGCAATTGATAAGTCAACTGACCTAGAAGAAAGGAGAAAAAAAGGGGGGAGAACAGCAACAATGTTCAATGACAGTATTGGTGCTTAATAGAACGGGCATGCGAAGCAATTTCATGCTTGAGTTCCATACCCAAAGGGTATAACAGTATGCCAGTAATCACAAAACATAAATAATCATGGTAGTGGTATGCAGTGACATTTATCAAATAGTCACACACAGACTGGGGTGGTAAAGGTTGTATACCTCATGCTGAGTCCTAAGAATGCGTGAGTGTCAGTATCACCCACTCGTGTACAGCATGCGTGTCACCAAGTAGACAGCGGCTGTGACAACGATAAACGAACGCACCAATTACCGTGAAAAAAGTTACAAAGAGGTATCCGCGTAATGAGTGATGGTCGTAGATGACTGACCGAGTCTCACATGCGCAGTGCAGGGTCACAGAAGGGAATTCTCCCACAGAGATTAACATGTAGTCTTACCGCTAAAGAAGGGAAATTAAAGCTCCATGAGCAGTTGCAGAGTTGCGCTAGAAGAGCGTCGTCCTGCCTGAAGGAGGGTGGAAAAAGAAGGAACGGTTAAATAGCTGGGTGAAAAACCCACGCGGAAGCCATTGACCACGTGGGAAAGAGATCCCCAGCAAGCAAGCTCGGCTAATGCTCGTCTGCGAGCAGGTATTCTGGTCCAGAGGGTACAAGAAGTGAGCGGGGGCTACGTCATCAGAGTGTGCCAGCGCTGCTGGTCACTGGTTTGGTTTCATGGGACATGGCAAGCGCCATGTTGGAACGTGATGGTAGAGAAAAATCGGCGCCATCTTGGAGGGGTACTGAGACCATATCAAGGTAAAGGTGGCATATTTATCACTACGGATCCAGAGTGACAGAGGTCAAAATATAGCAGCAGAGTGGTTTAAATACATATGTATAATGTGATTTCACCAATGACTAATTATATATTTTATCCCCGCAATGCGCATGAGGGAGTGGTCCTCACTGTACGGATGACCTTATCCCAGTAGTGACGGTCATCAAGGCAACTTATTTCAGTAGTCACACGGTCAGTGTGGAGGGAGGAATGTCACAAATAGATCACTTGAACATGATCAGATAATGGGGGCCAAGTCCCAGAAGAGCACAGGATAGTGTTTAGGTAGGGTATGGGCTCAGAGAGGTGTCAGTTGTGTGTCTTGCCCCAAGGAATGTCGTCGTTCAGAGCTGTCACATGTGTGGACAGGGGGAAAATCCATCTCTGTTCTTTCTGGCACAGATAGGTTTTTGTCGAATTAGGATGCATTTCCAGTACTGTCCAGGACAGGTGATCAGGGGAGTGCGGTTGGTCAATAAAGTGTGCGCTCAGCCTGGTTGTGATGCTTTTGCAGCATATATTGCTACGATGTTCCATTATTCTCCTTTTTACCATGCGTGTGGTCATGCAAATGTAACGCATGTCGCAGGGACAGGTAATAATGTAAATACAATTCTAGGAGTTGCAATTAGTATGTGATCTCTGTGTCCACACCTGGTGGTCGTTCAGTTGTATAGTTTTTGAGGGTCTGGTGAGAGCACATACCCTGCATGACCCACATGGATAGTGCCCAGTCGCAGGTGGTAGTCCCCAGAAGGGTTGTTGGATGGGTTTTTGCACAGTTCTTGGTCTTGTTTGTACTATGGTGTCTTTTAGGTTCCAAGTGCATTTAAAGGAAAACGTAGGTAAGGGGTATCGTTGCTCCCCAGTGTGCAGGATGCCACTATGCTTGTGAGTATTTTCATGTATTCCTGTATGGAAAGCACTTCACAGTTGTCACTGACTACTAAGCATTACTCCCTATTTTTGGCAATTCTAAAGCCAAGATGTCCCCTTGCATTGAGAGGCGGGGGTTGGGACTGCAGGAGTATGATTTTACGAGTGTGCATCCTCCAGGAAAAGTTCAAAACCCTGTTGACTACTTCTCACGTGTACAAATACAGTGCCATGGCACCACTTCTAAAGCAACGGATGCTTATGTTGCGTTCATCATAAAATCAAGTACCCCTGCTGCCACATCAGTAGAACAAATCATTGCTGCCACTAGCACTGACAGAGATTTGCTAATACTCAAATACATTATTACACAGCAATCTTGGAGAAAGCATCCTCAATCTCTTCATGATGACCTTGAATACCAGAAATTCTCAAATGTTCAGGAAGAACTGTCAGTTACCCCAGAAGGCATAATATTACGAGGGTCGAGAATTGTTATACCTGAAAGCCTGAGACAACAAGCCATTGAACTGGCACACGAGGGACATTGTGGAGTTGTTGGTACTAAACATGCCCTACTGAATTAAGCGCATGTCATTTCTGCAAATACTTGTTATCCCCAAAAAAAAACACATCCATTAAACATGTTTAATCTTCCAAAGCATGCATGGGAGAAGATTGCAATTGATTACTTTGGACCCATTGGCAATGGATATCATCTACTAGTAATTGTTGATGAATACTCCTGTTTCCCCCCGAAGGAAGTGGCCCGAAAAGGGCCACCCGGGTTATCTACAACCTCCTAATCGCCTTCCACCAAATGAAGAGTCGGTCAGACAGTAGAGAATACAAACAGTTGTTTATTAGCATTACTCTGCAGAGGAGTCCAATCTGACCTGCACCCTAAGATGTCTGCCGAGGGACTAGCCCCCCAACAGTCTGCAACGCATAGTCATTCCTCCCAAGAACCTCCCAAACACGCCCACAATGGAAAGTTACCGGCTTAGGCCGAACATGAACAAGGGAGGCACAGAAGGATGGGCTACCAACTGCTAGATGGATACATGCTATCTCTATCTCAAGGTTGCCGTGCTGGGGCTCGGCGTCTCCTAACGTGGGAGCAGAGCTACACACAAGGATAGGTATGCGAGGGCAGAATGGCCTATTCATTAGTAAGTCAGAAGGCAACCTTGAACAGAAAAGAAAATAATAACTGAATACAGTGTTCTGCTGAGGCAAGCAATACGAATAATGAGGCCTAGTTCAGACACAGCCTAATAGGGATTACGAAATACAAAAAGGAGTCACACTCGCTAACTGAAACTCGCACATTGCAGGGATAACTCAGTGGGTGCATCACATGGATACGAATGGTGTTGAATTTAGCCCCACACTGCTAACCTAATATAACGTAGAACAAGTGTATAGCGAGATTGGGATTTTCAAACCTAACAGACCCTCCTTTTAGCAGTGGAGGCTAAATACTTTATTGACGCTATCAGGTAAGGGTCTTTACAATTCTAAGCAGGGGATAAAGAAAATGCATAGTCACTCTAATATCAAAGGAAAATAAAGCAACACATGTATAGCAAGATATTTTTAATACTCAAAAATACCGTCATCTATCTGCAGCATATCCTGTATTTCTTGCATCATCATAGTAGAGACTTTATCATTACATCCTGGCAATTTAGGGGTAGGGGTGAGTTTACTCACACAATAGGTGTAGCATGCTGGAAGGCAATTGACACATAGGCAGCACGTGAAGATGACACCTGCAATAGCTACCAGAAAAAGAAGTATCTTCCAACCCCAGGATGATATCAGACCCCAAAACCACCCTGTCAAGGACCATGAACCATTGTCCTGATGAATATCGGATGCAAGCCTACGTAGCTTCTGGATAGCTGAGTATACATTAGGGGCGTGGTCTGGGATGTAGACGCAGCAACTGCTGTCTATGACGCGACAAGCTCCACCCCTATCTGCAAGGATGACATCTAAAACCATCCTATTTTGGAGAGCAACGAGTCTGGTAGCCTGGAGCTCAGCCGTGATAATAGTGAGTATGCCTGCTGTGGTGTTGATAACCCCTTCAACAACCCTGGTGAGACAACGAATGCTAACACTGTTATACATAGGTCCCCAGAAAGGCACAATACCCTTCATGGCATCCGTGAATTGCTGTATAGTAGTATCAGTTTGATCGATATCTGCTGTGTCGATAACTCTCCTTACCCGAAACAAGTATACACTTCTCCGCTGCAGCCTATGGTCTTTGTGATAGTTGGACAGTGCAATGTAAACGGGAGGTAAAAGAAAAGAGACATAACACCGGCCAGACCATCCCCTAGGGAGCCATGTATAAGCCTGTTCTCCACAAACAAAGTAGACATTTGGTGGAGTGAGCAAAGGTGGGCTACTAGTAGTGTTTAATCGATAGGTATAGTTGCAACTGCTCTGTCCCACTGGAATATTCCCAGAACCTTCGACACAGAAACTAGCTGCTGTATGAACCACAGGTACGGGCATGGCTTTATCTTCAGTGATATTTCGTGCATGGAAACATTTAAAGTATTCGGTAACATTGAATCCCTGAAAATCCAACATTTCATTTTGCAGCCATGTGGCATTCTTGTTATCCTCGTAAACATTCATGCAAGTATCTGGATGTAAGGTACCCTCCTTTCCTCCTGTCCCAGGTGTATAACCCTGGTGTACTACTATATATTCCAACACTGCTTCATGATCAGACTTCATCATGTTCATAACATCAGTATGATAATGTATATACACCATGGAAAGCAACAGAAACCATGCCTCACAACTACTTAGGTACGACAGGGGTAAAGACACCAGTAAATAATTCTTGTGCATAACTGAGGGGAGTAATCCACACACCCAGCAATTTGTGGCATTAGTCGTATTGTGTACTTGGTGAAGCATTTGTAGGAAGGCGTTTTCAACATATGTCTGTCTATGTCTCTCTTCATGTGGGGTCAACGTAACGAACAGATGCTCAGGTGGAGACGAGGTAGTCCCTATCAAAGTGTGTACGGGATGCTGTTCTTCTAAATACCATACTACCCCAAACAGTATTATCATTACTATGAGAAGGAACACTACCACTACTATCTTACTCCTAATAGGCCAGCTAGACCACACAGGATTACCCTGCCCTGGCGGTGGTGCCGCTAGGGGCTGTTCCTCCTTCCAGCACGGCCAAATGGGTACATGTGAAGAACCTTATGAACTGGAGCCACAAGAATACAACCGACAAAAGGGGCACAATTTACCCAGCGTCCGTCTAGAGCCTCGCTGGCAGGCTCCTATCATTCATCAACGATGGTGTTCTGAAGGAATCACTGACAAAATATCGAGGTACAAAAATATCGACACAAAAATATCGAAGTCAAGAATATCGACATCCTATCTACATCATGGTAAGTACAAAAATATCAGAAAAAAATATCAATGTCAAAAATATCGTTGTAACAAATATCGTTTTTTTAAATGTTAAAAAAATAATGTAAAATAAAGTAAATAATACATATAATTAAAATAAACATAGTTAAAAATATTAAAACATGTTTAAAAATAATAACATACATATAATGTTAAAATAAATTAAACAGATACATATAAAAAATAATATATATACTTACTCCAGTGAGTGCAACAGTAGGGAAAGTGTTGGATAGCGTAGAGGTTAAAATTACTATTCCCACTCCAGAGAGCGCAACAGTAGGGAAAGTGTTGGATAGCGTAGGGGTAAAAATTACTATTCCCACTCCAGTGAGTGCAACAGTAGGGAAAGTGTTGGATAGCGTAGAGGTAAAAATTACTATTCCCACTCCAGTGAGTGCAACAGTAGGGAAAGTGTTGGATAGCGTAGAGGTTAAAATTACTATTCCCACTCCAGAGAGTGCAACAGTAGGGAAAGTGTTGGATAGCGTAGGGGTAAAGATTTCTATTCCCACTCCAGTGAGTGCAACAGTAGGGAAAGTGTTGGATAGCGTAGGGGTAAAAATTACTATTCCCACTCCAGTGAGTGCAACAGTAGGTAAAGTGTTGGATAGCGTAGAGGTTAAAATTACTATTCCCACTCCAGAGAGTGCAACAGTAGGGAAAGTGTTGGATAGCGTAGAGGTTAAAATTACTATTCCCACTCCAGAGAGTGCAACAGTAGGGAAAGTGTTGGATAGCGTAGGGGTAAAAATTACTATTCCCACTCCAGTGAGTGCAACAGCAGGGAAAGTGTTTGATAGCGTAGGGGTAAAAATTACTATTCCCACTCCAGAGAGTGCAACAGTAGGGAAAGTGTTGGATAGCGTAGGGGTAAAGATTTCTATTCCCACTCCAGTGAGTGCAAAAGTAGGGAAAGTGTTGGATAGCGTAGGGGTAAAAATTACTATTCCCACTCCAGTGAGTGCAACAGTAGGGAAAGTGTTGGATAGCGTAGAGGTTAAAATTACTATTCCCACTCCAGAGAGTGCAACAGTAGGGAAAGTGTTGGATAGCGTAGAGGTTAAAATTACTATTCCCACTCCAGAGAGTGCAACAGTAGGGAAAGTGTTGGATAGCGTAGGGGTAAAAATTACTATTCCCACTCCAGTGAGTGCAACAGTAGGGAAAGTGTTGGATAGCGTAGGGGTAAAAATTACTATTCCCACTCCAGAGAGTGCAACAGTAGGGAAGTGTTGGATAGAATAGGGGTAAAAATTACTATTCCCACTCCAGAGAGTGTAACAGTAGGGAAAGTGTTGGATAGCGTAGGGGTAAAAATTACTATTCCCACTCCAGTGAGTGCAACAGTAGGGAAAGTGTTGGATAGCGTAGGGGTAAAATTTACTATTCCCACTCCAGTGAGTGCAACAGTAGGGAAAGTGTTGGATAGCGTAGGGGTAAAATTTACTATTCCCACTCCAAAGAGTGCAACAGTAGGCAAAGCGTTGGATAGCGTAGGGGTTAAAAATAACATACTTATAAATTAAATAATTTTTGTAATTAAATAATGATTAATTAATAAATTAACAATAAATTATTTAAAAATACCAATAAATAAAAATTAATAATTACTTTAATAACATTAAATTACTTCCCACCCTAGTCCTCAATAAACACACAACCCACTCCACATAAAATTTCATATAATTAATATAATTATCAATTAATCAATTAATATAAATTAATTACCAATTAACAATAAATTAATTATCAATACCAATAAACAATAATTAATAAGAAATTAATTACCAATTAATAATTAATTAACAATAAATTAATTATCAATACCCAAAAATAAAAATTAATAAATACTTAATTACAATTAAATTACTTCCCACCCTATTCCCTATAAACCTACAACCTGCTCCAATAATAAATTAGAACAATTAATATAATTATCAATTAATCAATTAATAAAAATTAATTACCAATTAATGATTAATTAACAATAAATTAATTATTAATACCAATAAAAAAAAAGTAATAATTACTTAATTACAATTAAATTACTTCCCACCCTATTCCCCTATAAACCCACAACCCACTACAGAACTAAAACGCAAAATGTAATCAAAAATAATTACTAATTCCTCAAAATTATTATTTAATTTACTATAATTAAATTACTTCCCACCCTATTCCCCTATAAACCCACAACCCGCCACGGTACTAAAACGCATAATTTACTTTAAAAACAATTACTAACTTCTAAAAAATGTATACATATATATAAAAAAACAGTACAATACTTAACAAAAAATATAGAACACATACATATAATATACATACTAAAATACATAACACTAATATAAACATCGATATTATTAACATCGATATTTTTGCTATCGATATTACTAACTTCGATATTAACAAAAACAATATTTCTTACCTTCTGGTCGATATTCTGGTCGTCGATATTCTTAATGTCGATATTCTGTCCCTACGATATTTAAAACTCGATATTAATGTAGGTCGATATTAAAAACTCGATATTATGTCTGTGCACCGCTCTGAAGCCCTCCCTCGAGGGGGCTGTGCGATCGCAGCCCTTGCTGGAAACAAATCCTTCTTCTTTCAGGATAGGGCACACTCCCTCCAGGGCAAGTACCCTCAACGATCCTGTCCAGTGTCTGGGGCAGTGCACCAGTGTAGTTCACCCTAATCCGACGCAGGCACTGTAGACATAGTACCTACACCCTAATCTCAAGTCCTTCCCTAACTCTTGGACTGTCCCTCTGGCGCACTGTCCTTCTTTCGGGGCGCAAGTTGTACCTGTCAACTCCAGGCACTGTTTCATCAACAAAAGGGGGTGAAACTGAGGCTCAGAAGGGCATGGAGACTCAGGTGCCTGTGGATCAGATGGGGAAGAAGCTGGGACTGCCCTTATCTCCGGAGGGACCGCCTCAAGCAGGGCGGCATCACTCTCTGCTTCCGTCTGCGCCCACCTCAACCGGGCGTCAGAGAAGGGAATAAAGCGGGGCACCCTTTCCCCTTCTTGGTCAGCAATGCCGTCGAGCAACCACCTGTCGTAGGGAAGTGGGAGAGGAACCTTCTTGCAGTGGGTACCATGCACCCAGTTCTTCCGGCCGTGAAGTTTCACCGCCGTTCTAGTGGCAAGGAGGACCAACAGCGGGCCTTTCCAACGAGGCTTCAGGCAGCTGTTTCTCTGGAAGTTCTTGATGAGGACGTAGTCTCCGGGCTCTAGCTGATGCCTGGGCCCCTCTGGTACCGGCCGCAGTGTCTCCTGAATCTGTTGATGAAGAGAACGAAGATCTTTAGTTAACTCGTACAGGTAGTCTACAAGCAAAGGGTACTCTATCTCAGAGAAGCGCTTGGGCCTTGGAACGCCCCAGATATTGGCAGGGCGACCAAAAACCACTTCATACGGGGACAACCCTGTCCTAGAGTATGCCGTCGCCCTGGTGGATAACAAGGCCAAGGGCAACGCATCTGGCCATCGCAATCCTTTGCTTTCTTGTATCTTTGCTAACTTCAGTTTGAGAGTACCATTGTACTTCTCAACCAGACCCGCTGACTGGGGGTGGTTAGCTGCATGAAACTTTTGCTTGATGTGCAAACTTTCGCACACCAGTTGGCTGACCTTTGAATTGAAGTGACTTCCGTTATCACTCCAGATCAAACGCGACAATACGAAGCGCGGGAAGAACTCTTTTATGAGTGCCTTCGCCGTCGTCATAGCTGTATTCTCTTTAGTGGGATAAGCTTCAATCCATTTACTGAATGCACAAATCACTACCAGCACATACTTCAAATTGTCGACTTGTTCCATTTCGATGAAATCCATCTGGAGAATCTCGAAAGGGAAGGAAGGCGGTGCGAAGTTACCTGAGGGTGTAGGAGTACCTTTCCCAGGATTATGTGTCATACAAATCATACAGTGTTTCACTAAATGAGTGGCTACCTAGGAATTATTGTCGTTCTGACACACTGGGTCCAACACCTTATATATTCCCATGGCGCTAATGTGGGCTGGGCCATGGTAACCACAGGAAGTACATATGCATTAGGTAACATCCATCGCTGTTTCTCTGACTTATCAGCCCAGCACCCATCCTCATCCAGATGCCCTGTACTCTCCTGCCATATTGCCAATTCGTCTAGGGTCGTCTTGCGTTGTATCTTTTTGACATTTTCTAATGTGTCCTCAAACATTCCATTGTCTGGGACCCACCAAGTAGGACCTGCCACAAACATCTTTTTCATCTTTGATCTAGCTGTCTCTTTAGCTGTTTGATCTGCAAACGCATTTCGTCTCCCAACATTATCTGTTATTGCTTTGTGGGCACTACATTTTATTATTGCTAACTTATCGGGAAGTGTTAGAGCTGACAAGAGTCTATGTATCAATGGGCCATTCTGTATTCGTAGTCCATGTGATGTTAAGAACCCTCTCTCTGCCCAGAGGCGTCCAAAATTATGGGCGACCCCAAAGGCGTACTGGCTGTCAGTATAAATATTGACAGTCAGTCCCTCACTCAACTCACAAGCCCGAAGAAGGGCAACCAACTCTGCAGCTTGGGCTGATTGGTATGGGACACGACATGTCTCAACTATAGTGTGATATGTTGTAATTGCAGATGCTGCAGTGGTGGTGCCATCTGGTAGTTTGAAACAAGAGCCATCGACATATAGTTCCCCATGGGGGTCAGATAGGGGAACATCAGTCAGGTCTACCCGTCCTTTCGTCTCCTCTTCCGTTCTGTACACACAATCATGTGCATCTGTGTCATTACTCATCAAAGGGAGGGGTAGTAACATGGATGGGTTCAGAGTGGCACATCTTTTGATGGTAATGTGCGGAACAAACAAGGTTAGTTTATATCCAGTCAGACGTGCACTAGTAAGGTGCTGTGTCTTTGTCTTATTCAAAAGCGTATCCACAGCATGAGGTACCATTACTGTAAGATCAGTATCAAGAACGAGCCCCGCCGATTGTCTGATAGAAACTGCACCGCCGCGGCAGCTCTTAGGCAGCTCCGGAGAGCTCTGGCGATGTTATCTAGTATGTGGTTTGAAAGAAAAGGGGACCCCTACTTAACACAATGAAAACTTGCTAGCTAGTAGGGAAAACAATGTCAGGGAAAGAACCAAGCTAATCACAAGCATAAGTATTTAAAATTGAAAGGACAACATACACATAATCAATTGACATGGTGCTGAAATATTATCACAAAATATATTTTTATTTCATTTTATATAAAATGTTGTCAATTTTTGTCAGAATCTCAAAAAAATATATATAGTTCAATACATTTTATAACATCACAATGCAACAGCACATATAATGGCATATGAAATATGATTAAACTAAATAAGAGCTTAGAGCATGATAATACTCTTATCTAATGATACAATCTTTTTTTCTTTTTTTCTTCTTATGATTCTAACAGAGTCCAGATCTTATGTAGACTGAAAGGAGGGTCAGCGGTAGATGGAACTGTCCATCTACCGCTGACCCTCACTTTCAGTCTACATAAGATCTGGACTCTGTTAGAATCATAAGAAGAAAAAGAAAAAAGATTGTATCATTAGATAAGAGTATTATCATGCTCTAAGCTCTTATTTAGTTTAATCATATTTCATATGCCATTATATGTGCTGTTGCATTGTGATTTTATAAAATGTATTGAACTATATATATATTTTTTGAGATTCTGACAAAAATTGACAAAATTTTATATAAAATGAAATAAAAATATATTTTGTGATAATATTTCAGCACCATGTCAATTGATTATGTATTTGATGTTATCTAGTATAGCAGAAAAATAAGCGCAGGGTCTTTGCTTACCACCAAAACCCTGTGTTAAAACAGAAAGCGCACAACCATCCACCTCGTGTACGTAAAGCACAAAAGGCTTCTGGTAATCAGGAGTACCAAGCACAGGAGCAGAGCAAAGTGCAACCTTTAATTACTCAAAAGCTTGCTGGCATGCAGATGTCCAAGGCAGGGGTTCATGCACTTCTTTGGTGGTCAGGTAAAGGAGTGGTTTTGTTAGTAAGGCATAATTGGGGATCCAGTGTCGACAATACAAGGTAATACCAATAAATGCACGTACTTCACGTTGGGTCTTAGGGACAGGCATATTAGTGAAAGCAGCTATGCGCTCAGGTGTTAGTCTGCGACCCTCCTTCAACAGTAGGTGACCTAAGTAGGTGACCTCCTGTCGACAATATTGAAATTTGGAAAGGGACACCTTATGGCCATGGTGCACCAAATGCAGCAGCAATTTAACAGTGGCATCTTTACAGCCATCCTCAGTATCAGAGGCCACAAGGAGGTCGTCAACGTACTGCAATAGCACATTACCAGTGGGAAGTACCAAAGAATCCAATTGAGGTTTTAAAGCTTGACTATAGATACTAGGACTTTCTGTATAGCCTTGAGGAGCACAACAGAATCTAAAGCTCCTGCCGGCTAGGGCGAATCCAAACAGATATCTGCTATCTGTATGAATTGGAATGCTAAAGAAAGCATTCTTCAAATCAATCACGGAAAATAATTTTGCTGATGGGGAATCATTGTCAATATCGTGGTAATGTCTGGGACTACAGGATATTGGGGCACTACTATTTTATTAACTTCTCTGAGGTCAATTACAAAGTGATAGACATCAGGATGAGTATCAGAAGAGTCCAAGGGTGTCTTCTTGAGAATTGGAAGGATAGGGCTATTACACACATTCACCACTGTCTCCTCAACCACACCAGACTTAATCAAATCCTGTATTATTTGCAACAAGGCCTTTTCTCCTGCTTTTGAAATCTGATACTGGGGAATACGTGGCAATACAGCATTGTCTTTGATCTGAATAGAGACCGGCGGTATCTGGAGTAACCCCACATCCGTATCTCCTGCTGCCCATAAGCTACGGGGCACCTCTTTGAATTCAGCGGGGAGGGGTGCGTCCTTTGCAAAGCATTGTTTTGCACGAGCCACTTGTTGCCCAACGGTCACGTAAACACCATCTGGAGAACAAAAGATGGTGGCATGTAATCTCTTCAACAAATCCAATCCCATCAAATTCTCCCCACAATTTGTCGTTAACAGGAACAGCGAATCCACCGTAAAGGGACCAATAGTCAGAGCAAGAGGTTTGGAAATGGGGCTAACAACCGCCATGCCTGAGAAACCTACCAAAACATTGTTTTGGCCAGACAGAGCTGCCCCTGGGACCAGCGAAGGAGAAACAGAGCTATTCATAGCACCCGTGTCAAGTAAGAATGTCTTGGGCGTGCCTTGCAAATCTGCAGTGATATAAGGTCCGCGCTGATCTACAGGCACCAGAACCGGTCCCTTACCCTGTCCCTGACTGTCCTAACTGTGGGACATCCCCGTCACTTTGTCCATGTCATAGTCGTCATGATAGTACTGCCTTCCCCGGGGTTCATCAAAATAATTCTTGTTCTGATGAGCATACAAGGTATTCTCAGACTGCCCCTCTCCTCGGCCCCCTCCTCCTCTACCACGTCCTCTAAAACCCCTACCTCTCGGGGCCTCAACTTTCTGCAGCAACTCCGGACACTCATTTCACCAATGCCCCTCCTTTTTGCTGTACACACATTGGTTGTACCCCACGGGCACACCCGGTGTACTGTTCCGGTCAGACCGGGACCCCCGCTGGCCCGGACCCGAACCCCTTCCTCTTCCATTCTCCCTCGCCACTTGCTGCATTAACACCCTCGTCTTCAACTCCTTTGACTTTTTCTCCACCTTCTCTTTGTCCTCATTCTCTCTATGCTCGTAGTACTGTGCCATACTCAATATTACTGATGGGGATGAGGTGGTCCATGTACTTTCCGAAGCCTGCAACCTAGTCGCAATCTTGGGAAGAAAATTAGTGACAAACCTGTTGACGAACAAACGAACACCACCCTCCAGCGACAGATCTTGGCCACTAAAATCCAGAAACACCCCTTCAAACCTAGTAAAGAAATCAGACACACTTTCATCCTTCTTCTGACGACACGCAGTCAACTTGTCCCAATCCACTCGTCTCGTAAGGGAATGCATGTAAGTGATAATACGCCCCGGCAAGGCTAATAGCTCTGCCTTCTGCTTCTCGCCAGGCTTGGGCTCCTTATCCCATGACCTGATCTCATCCCATGTTCCACCCAATTCCACCACATGATCCTGCGTATGCACCTGTCTCCATATATCTACCGGTACCAACAGACCAAAAAACAACTCTATATCAGCTAATGTCATCACTGTGGAGGAGGCCGCCTCCGTCAATTCTTTATAGTACGCAGTTGGATTTTTCTGAGGGTCCGGCAACTGTCCTTTTAGGGATATTACCTCACTCCTCTTCCAAGGATTGTAGATCCACTGTTCCTGGAAACGGGCCGCCACTCGTGGGCGAGTAACAACATCATTCCCATCTCGCAACTCCGGTATTTCGGGGTGGTAAATGGGATGAACTTCCCTCATGGGAAACTGTAACGCTGTCGTTGGGACCTTCTGAAGCAATCTACCCCGATAACCCACCAACGTCATCACATTACTGAAAACCTCATTGGGGGCCATATCTGTAGCATATACCCTATCCCAAATGTCATATATTATCTGCGGTGCAATAGCCTTGAAACACTGTTCCCACAATCCTATCAGCGTAGCCAACATATGCTTAAGAGCATGTTGCTGTATAAACGGCTCATAATATTTCATCATGCTCCACACATCTTCCACACTATAAATCAGATTCCGGGCCCACTGTGCAGCCTGGTCAGCCACCATTCTCTTTTCCTCATCACACACAGCAGAGAGCACCAACACTTTATCCATGCGTTCACGTGACGCTGCCCAATTCACTTCATGCACTCCACGCATCGGTGTCTCGGAATTTTGCAATGCCTGAGGTAACACACTCAAAGGGGAAAGAGCAGATTAAGAAACAGGTACCATCATGAACAAAGACTGTGTTGCAGGGGTAAGAGAAGGTGTGACCACAGGTACGGAGTCAGGAGACAGAATAGGAGAACTGACGGCTCCCGCCCCTGTAACTTGCAAAAGTGGGGAAGAAGCAGGCGGGGCCGGGGCCGAAGCAGTAGAGCTAGAAACAGAAAGAGTAGGAATAGCAGAACCAGAGGCCTAAGACTGAGGTGTTGGAATTATGGGATATATCCGTTCGGGGGCATAAGGAGGAGGGGGTCGAGAATCCAATAACTCCTCAACGAAAACATCACCTTCCTCTCTAGCAACATAACATTTATCTAACCCTGAGCGGTGAACTCCGCTCCGCTCGCGGAGTTTGCGGAGTTTCCTGCACTCCGCGTTACGTGGAGATCGAGGAGTTCTGAAAAACTCCGCTTCGCGTTGCGTAGCGGAGTTTTTTGCTCACTCGCGTTCGTCAACGTCAAGTTGGCGACCGCAAGCGAGGAAAATCAACCTCCCGGCGAGATTTTTCCTCGTTCGCGATCGTCAACATCAAGTTGGCCAGTGCGAGCGTGGAAAATCAACACCCCGGCGAGATTTCTCTAAGCAGGGGGGTCAGGTTTCTCATTGCGAGTGGTCGCGTATGCTTGCAACAGCTCGCGTTGAGAAACTGCCCGTTCGCGTTCAGAAAGCTTCCGCTTGAGTAAAAATCTACTTGTGTGGCAGAAAAGGAAAGCAAGGACCGCTTTCACTGTGCAAGGTGCCGTTCGCAATGATTGCACAGTGCGGACAATCATCCGGCACTGTGCAATCACCGCAAACGGCATTTTTCTATTGTACTCCGCCGCTCGCGTAGCTCCGCGTAGTGCGGCAGAGTTTTTTTTGCACTTCGCGTAGTGCAGCGTAGTGCAACTCCGCGAACTCCGCCCAGGGTTACATTTATCACTCTGCAATCGAAACTTCCTATCTGCACACTCTATGCCTTTCTCAATCTTTTCTCTTTCATAGGCCCTTGCTTTCTGCGTTATCGTTTGCGTCTGTCCCCTCCGAGCTTGCTTCTCTGCTCTCATACGTCGTTGCTTCGCTTCCTTCTGCCATGTCCTCAGAGAATCAAACATCGACTGCCTGCTCTTTTTGGCGAACAATTAGTCCTGCAAGTAATTCAACTTTTGTTCATCAAATGTGCCAGTAAGCGGCCACTGTAAGTCAGCATTGTCCCTCGTATATATTTATTCCACAACGTGCTAAACATAATAGGGCCAATACCGTGCTTGACGTATACATCAAAATTTGGGGTACCCTCTGGAGGCGCAGGCTGCCTCTCTTCCAATCGAGCCTCAGTGGAACAACACTGACATCCAAAACACCCTAACTTGCTTAGACAAGGCATCTTAATATAAGACACATGTACTGTCCCCAATGGACAAATATAACACCAACCAACAAAACGGTCCAAAACCAAATCAAATCAGTTCGAAAACCGCACCCTACAGTCCGCAGACTGTACCAAGACAAGACAGTCCAAAGACTGTACCAAGACAAGACAGTCCAAAGACTGTACCAAGACAAGAAGACAGGCTCTAGCCCCAGACCTTTTGAAGAATAGGCCAAATTTCCAGTTGGCCTGGCAAATTGTTCGCAAACAGTCCCAGACCTTTTCAAGAGTGGGCAAAATTTCCAGTTGGCCTGGTAGACTGTTCACAAACACTCTGTGTCTTTTAAGGGTCCGCAAACCCACCAAGATCAAGACAAGACAGTCCGGAGACTGTACCAGACACAGCCCGTAGGCTTGTGCCTTTCAACCATGGCGCCACATTTTCCAAGAATTCAAATCACTCACCTGGTGCACTCAGGTCGAGCAAGATTATTCTCCACTGCCGACTATTCAGACCAAACGGTCAAATCCAAGGTTTCGCCTTTTCAGGACCCCAGCCGGTGACCACTAGACAAGGAGTCGCCCGATCAGATGGGCGGGGCAGCCAAGAGAACCGGGCTCTTATCGTGTGGGGATCCCCGATCCGCCCGACCGACCGGACGCAACCTCGACCCTACAACCCGATAACCGGCGAGTTGGGTCACCTTACGGGGTCCCTGTTCAGGCGCCAACTGAAGGAAGTGGCCCGAAAAGGGCAACCCGGGTTATCTACAACCTCCTAATCGCCTTCCACCAAATGAAGAGTCGGTCAGACAGTAGAGAATACAAACAGTTGTTTATTAGCAATACTCTGCAGAGGAGTGCAATCTGACCTGCACCCTAAGATGTCTGCCGAGGGACTAGCCCCCCAACAGTCTGCAACGCATAATCATTCCTCCCAAGAACCTCCCAAACACGCCCACAATGGAAAGTTACCGGCTTAGGCCGAACATGAACAAAGGAGGCACAGAAGGATGGGCTACCACCTGCTAGATGGGTACACGCTATCTCTATCTCAAGGTTGCCGTGCTGGGGCTCGGCATCTCCTAACGTGGGAGCAGAGCTACACACAAGGATAGGTATGCGAGGGCAGAATGGCCTATTCATTAGTAAGTCAGAAGGCAACCTTGAACAGAAAAGAAAATAATAACTGAATACAGTGTTCTGCTGAGGCAAGCAATACAAATAATGAGGCCTAGTTCAGACACAGCCTAATAGGGATTACCAAATACAAAATGGAGTCACACTCGCTAACTGAAACTCGCACATTGCAGGGATAACTCAGTGGGTTGCATCACATGGATACGAATGGTGTCAAATTTAGCCGCACACTGCTAACCTAATATAACGTAGGACAAGTGTATAGCGAGAATGGGACTTTCAAACCTAACACCCCTTGAGGAAGATCTGTTGTCAACCACTCACGACAGAGTTGCTGAGAGATTTGAAAGTATTTCCACAACATGGGGTGTTTCTTCGGTTTTGAAATCTGACAATGGCCCACCTTTCAATAGTCGAGAATTTAAAGATGTTCTCACTCACTTAAATGTCAAGCATCAGAAAAGCACATCTTTCTGGCCTTGGGCGAATGGTGTCAACGAGAGATTAATGAACACCCTCAAGAAGACCGTTCAGTGCACTGTACTGGAAAGATTTGAACTCAAATCAGGGCCAGTATTATGCACCTGGCGCATTTCATTGTTTGCACCAGGTGCACCTTTTATAAGGTGCGCCCAGTGCAAACAATAAAAATGCAGTGCATTATGGTGAATGCGCTGCCCCCAGTGGCGTAACGAAATTTGAGGGGGCCCCCCTGCAAGGTATGTGGAGGCACTCAGGGCAGCGCATTGCTGTGAAAAGTGGAGCAGTTGCTTTGAAGCCGTTCCATGTTTTCACAGTGCAGGCAGCAAACCACTGGCACTTTGAAGAGGGAATAGAGATCCCTTTGCAGGTAGGTGCAGTGAGTGTCTGCACTCGCCTGCAAGGGGATGTCTGGGGGGTCCAAGGGATCCCCTAGCCCCCCTTCAGAGGGCTGCCATCAGAGGGCGCACTGTCTGAGTGCCTCCTGATGGCTTCTTTGCCTCTGGGTCCGCATCTATAATACGGCGCGGGTGCAGGGGAAGAGATTCCCTCATTTGCCTGGGCCACGCACCCAAGCAAATGAGGGTACGCCCTCTGAAGAAAGCGCTGGCGCTGTATGTGCTTGAGAGCTATCGGTATTACAGGAGGGGATGCACAAATGCCTGCAGACCCTTTTGTAATACCAAAGTGCCATGGGGGCATGCAAAGCGGGCGCAACTGGGCACTTACATAATGTGGCCCCAGTTCTTTACTCTACTCTTCATGCATACAGGTCAACTCCCCTTTCTATCACTGGTGAAAGCCCTTCCACCTTAATGTTTTGGAGAGCCATGGGAACCAAATTGCATCAATGGACCACTGAAATATCTATTGACATTGATAAACCTCGCACTACTGATTTGTCTCACAAACACAAAATGAAGAACTATGCGGATAGATGTGGCTGTATTCAAAAGAGCAGATTAAGGGTCCGATTCCGATCTGGGCCGGAAAACTCTCCGACCGAGCCGGATCCGGAGAGTTTTCCGACCGAGCCGGACTCCAGCAGTCCGACCGAGCGAGTACGATGCGGCCGCATGCTGCCGGACTCGACTCGGTCGGACTCCCATTGAAGTCAATGGGAGCCGGTCGCACTAACGCGTACATGGGCTCCCATTGACTGAATGGGCACGTCGCGAACAGGGGGCCCCTACAGTGGGTACGCGTCGGTGCGACTCGCACCGTACATGCATGTTTAGGGGGACCCTTGGGTCCCCCTGTGTGCGAGTCGCGCGGCTACGCGTGCAGGGAGTCCGACACGGACCCCCGAAGTCCGGCTCTGACAGCTCTTCTGAGCCGGACGCTACGAATCGGTCGGGCTGTTCGAAGCGCGCATCGTACTGGCTCGGTCGGGTAACGTCTCCATTGCGTGGTGTGAGCCGTGTCCGTACGAGTCGGTCGGAGCGGTTCGGACCCGGGAACGAGTCGGTCGGCGATTTTGCGTGCGCTCGCATCGTACTTGCTCGCGCGGACGCCCGTACGAATCGGTCGGGAACTAGGCTTCCGAATCGGATCTGGTAAAGCCGAATCCGATTCGGTGCCCTACCGGCCGAGATCGGAATCGGCCCCATAGTCTTTGTCAAGCAGGAACGGAAATGCAAGTCTGATGCTCCTTTTGATGCTGACAAACTGAAGGTTGCGACTAACAAAGAACATATGGAGACTGCTCATTGTCCTGGAAAGTCCATAACAAGAGTTTCTTCTTAATTCAAACACCTGACTCAAGGTTTATTGACTTCAGATGATCAGAGTGAGACCCTTCCATATGGAAGTCAGGAGAGCCCAAAAACTGTGCCTGCCGCAGATGCCTTTTCTATGTCTCCTTAACCTCATGCAATGAAATCTGGATGATTGATTCGAACACCTTGATAACTCATTGAAGAGTTATGATGTATATATGAATTTTAGTGTACATTTTATTTAACAAGGGGGAGATGTAGTGTCGTGTGTGTCAGAGATAGCGAGACCCCTCTCATCCCTGATGACCATCATAGAATAGTGTCATAAGTGATTGGGCGTGGTTAAGAAAATTAATGACGTAGTATATATAGTTAATGGTTACACTCTGAAGAATAAAGACGTGTAATACCGAGCTCCGTGTG
Source organism: Calotriton arnoldi (assembly GCA_963921515.1). Classification (NCBI taxonomy): domain Eukaryota; kingdom Metazoa; phylum Chordata; class Amphibia; order Caudata; family Salamandridae; genus Calotriton; species Calotriton arnoldi. Next base: position 2,570,535 of record CAWUFW010001414.1, read on the forward strand.
TTGTGTGATGGGGAGGACTTTACACCATTTTACATCACAGTGGCATATTTCATTTCTATCAATGCACTTATGCACTGAAAATGTGACCAATATATAGCTATTATCAAGTATTTGAGTGATTTATAGAGTGGCACCAGGAATAGATATCATTTTACTTCAAAAAATGTTTCTCTTACTAGAATACACATTGAACAAAGAAAAATAGTTACAGTATCAAACAACGACTGATAGCTCTATACACCCCATAATATGTATAACATTTTAGATTTGTCTCAGAAGCTAGGTCTGTGGGCAGATAACTCAATGTTTCCAAGTATTAGAGGGTGAAATTGAGATGCCGGTGGTTGGCGTACTAGCTTGCCAGGTCAGCCAAAGATCTGGCCTCTGCTCTGCTGGCCTCAGGCCTCTGCTCCCCTGGTAGAGGCCAGCTTGCTGTGTTACAAAATCCCCACCACCCTAGTGAAAACCACCAGTGCCCAGTGCAGCAGATGCTCTGAAGGCCGAAGTGTTTGGTAAGCAGATGCCCTGCTGTTTTGTCCCGGCTCAGAAAAGTTTTTTTTTGTTTTTCAGTAGCAAGACAGACGTTTGTGTTTGAGAAGCAAAAAAGAAGGGATACGCTTGGAACTTTCTACCTGTGTGTGGGGATTAGTGAAATATTTCACTGAATAAGACTGCCATGACTTTCATGGCGGGCCTAGGCAGGGGATTCCCATGGCAATTGCACCCCCCTACATAGGGAGGGATGACGCCAATTATTGTAACCTGACAGAGCATTAGCAGGTGAGTTCCAGGCAATGATTTTCCACTTGCAGAGCGAGCAGAGACTCCACTAGTGGAAACCCTATGGTACTCCCACTTCTAAATGGGCTAGTGGCAAACATAAGTTTGGCAGAGCAGGTGTACTTCCAATTTATGTTGTTACCTGCTACATAAAAATCTAACTGACAGATTTAGGGGCAGATTTACAAGAACTGGTTCATCCCTGCATATTAACAGGGATGCACCAGTTCATTTGCGACACGTAAAAAATCCCTTGCGCCACCATGGATGCTCCGCATTTACAATGCGGCGCACCATGGCGCAAGGATAGACAGATGCGTGACGCATCTGTTTGGCGTAAGGGCAGCACATTGCTGGAGTTGTGTCGCAAGTACGACGCAACTCCAGCAATGGTTGGGAACGCCTATTCCTAACATGCTGCGTCACTCCTTACGCCTGCTTCAAGCAGGCGCAAGGTTTTGACGCAGTGGCGTCGTAAAAGTGACTCAGTGAAATCTTGTAGATTTCACTGCGTCACTTTTACGAGGCTTTCCTGCGTGGGAACGCCCACCCTGCATACATTATACCTGATGCAGGTATAATGTAGCGCAGGGCTTTACAACGTGACGCATCTCCCTAGATGCGTCACGTTGTAAATATGTCCGAACGTGGCGCCTTGTTTACGACGCCGCTGCGTCACAGAAGTAAAGTTGACGCAAGGGGCTTGTAAATCAGCCCCTAAATCTTTATATCAGTTTTATCAGTAATGATTCAATTCCTGTCTTATTTGGATTATTGAGAGCTGGGGGTGTTACCTTCCTATACTTGAGATTCTCTCTTTTGTTCTTTGTGATCAGCCATTAGCTACTCATTCACCTATTTAGTCTGCCTGCCCTTACACCTTGGCACTATTACATAAATTAGCCAAAAACAGTGAAAGCAGACAGATCGATTCAAGACTCTACTGTAATCAAGCATTGGTAAATGGATTAGGTTTCACCTATGTGATTAATAATAAGGTTTTTTGTTGTGCTTTCTAGTTTTGTGAGTAGTTGCGCAATATAAGTTACTGAAACTCCTTTAAAGTGTTATGAGTTGTTTACTGAGAATGGCAATATATTGTGCTGTTATTGGGGGTATTATAAAGTGGGGATATTAGATAAAGAGGGGAGGTCAAAGTGAAAATAAAATGTACCTGATAAGTAGGGTTGAACTGGGTGCAACCATGGGCAGATTAGGCAAAAGGCATATGAAAAAGAAAACTAGCACAATGTACGTGCTGTGTAGGCAAATCCTAAAAAATAGTTTTTCAAAAGCGGTTGAAAAGGTCTTATTAGCTAGTGATAATATAAACAAATGAAGAATAACTTATTTTTTGTAATGAGCATCTGACCAGTTGTGAAATATGAGAGAAAGAAAGCAATGTAAATTGTAGTAAAGTGAAGTATTTCTGATGTATGGCGATGACCTATTGGCAAAGTTACTGCTAAGACTCAGGTGATGCCACGTCTCTTGGCCTTTGCGAGAGGATGGAGACTACTTCACCAAATGTAAACATTTCCAAAATGCTGTGAGTTTATCGAAAACGTGACGAACAGACTGCAGAGATTTTGCCTGAAGGAATCTCACTCAAACAAGTCAATGCCTTAAGGGGCTGTCACGAAGCCACTTTCTGTATATGAAATATGTTATGCGGGGGGACAATAAATCATGTCTGCCAGCTAAACCTGTCTACAGCCAAACCTAAAAAGAAGTTGATTATAGTGCGTCTTGCAAACATAGTTTTCTCAATGCAATATTTTCTTTTTATCATTTCATTTTTTAGAAGCTCTGGAGTATATCTGCCATTCCCTTAATTGCTTTGTTTGACTTTCAGGGGAATAAGGTACTTGATAACAAGATTGTGACATTTAGATTTGTTTTCCAAGAAGATGTCTCTCTTTTGATAAAACACAAGCAAGAAATCATCTTAATGAGTTTGAAACATAAAAGTGATTTCTATGAAACATACTTTTATGTGTTCAGAATTCAGGTAACCTTATTAAGTGGGAGTCAGATGTACACAGCGCAGCCTGTAGTACAACCTGGGAATAACAAGTACCAGAGGACTCCTATGCTGCATTGCAGGCTTCAGCAAGTTATTTACTTTTCAGAGCTTACACGAGCCAGAAAAGGTTTGTGCCATAGAGTAGATAGGAGTGGTGCAGAGTGCATTGGTGTAGAGTGTTGCCGAGTATAGTGGCGTAGAGTGCAGTGGCGTAGAGAGCAGCGACATGCAGGTCGTTGTCACACCCTTCATTCACTACACAATATGAAAAACATCAAACAATGAGCGTTTCAATGTACTCTATTGTGTACTTCTCGCCCAGCTTAATGTCTCATTATGGCCTTTCTCTGCCAGGACCATGATGCACTCCTGCTGTCTTTGATATGCAGACTCAAGACCATAATTCTGTAAGCAATGTTGCATCATCTAGGCTTGAGATCTCAGGTAGGACAACCGGATTCCCAATGAAATGATGCAAAGAAATGAATCACACCTGTACTTGCCAGGGACAAAGGGCCCACAGGAATTGAAAAAAAAAATACTGAAGCTTGCAAAGTGCATGGTTGGGTATAGTCTTGACAGCGTCTTCATAAGCAGGCATATCTGAACTATAACAAACACTGTGTACTGGACAACAACTGTTGTTGTAAGATATGCATATATTGTCATTTAAAGGGCAAATACCACTGGCTCACCAGAGACAGAAAACTGAGGCACTGAAATGTAAATGTCTTTAGAAAATGGCGTGCTTATGTATACGGTACATTGGGGCATATTATCAAGAAACGGCGTTAAAATTATCGCCGGTTTAGCGGCAGAAAACTGCCGCTAAAGCGGCGATAATGGGCTTGATAATATGCCCTGGAGAGCTTCAATAGAAGCCCATGTTCTGGGGTCAACATGGGCTTCTATTGGAATTCTCCAGGGCATATTATCAAGCCCATTATCGCCGATTTAGCGGCAGTTTTCTGCCGCTAAACCGGCGATAATTTTAACGCCGTGCTTGATAATATGCCCCCATATTCTCAAGGACTCAGGCCGCTTGCAGTAAATTAAGATTGCAGAAAATAGTAATTCATGGAGCAAAGTCTGCCCATTGTCAGTTGTGTTTGCCAAATGCGTTCCAAACGTCTAGCAATTTACCACATAATTATTTTAGTTATATTCGGTTCAGCACCTCAACAAAGATCGATCCATGCTTTTCCAGAGACCGAAAAAGGAATTTCTATCAAATCCTCAGAAACGTGCCACACCTCACAGCAAAGATAAAATCACACGCATGTCTGACCTGTCAGGCATGCATGTGATTTTATCTTTGCTGTGAGGTGTGGCACGTTTCTGAGTATTTGATAGAAATTCCCTTTTCCATTTTTCGAAAAATGAGTTCTTGTTTTCCTGAACTGCAAACGTTCTGCCCGCAGGAGTACCAAGCACCTGAATGCCTTCAGAGCCGACTCAACTGAAAAATGTTCGAAATTTCCGAACTGGTATTAATACCGAGTTATGGGGCCATGAGGGGGGGGGTGTCGTTAGGGTGACCAACTGACATGGGTGCAAATTCAGGACAGTGAGTGTAAAAATTCAGGACAAAGGGTCAAAATTCAGGACAAAAATTCAGGACAGAAGGTCAAAATTCAGGACAAAACTATGGGACAAAAGATAAGTTTTACAGACACATAAGAGGAAGTCGCGCAATAATATATAAGGAAATAGACAACCAACATAAGTATAAGTCAAAATAAGTTTATATTAGGTTGAGACAATTGTGCACTTTACAGATTTCGCGCAGCTTTGAGCAACTGTGCAGGTCTTTTTGTGGTATTTCATATGATCATGATCTATTTATATGGTTACTGTACTAGGTTGTCCAGTCTGATATTTCGTTTTCAGTTCATGGTGCTGAGAAGGCATGTTTGGTGAGAGAAGTAGTCGGGAAGATCTGCTCGGATGGACTTTGTTACTAGCATCTCATATCCGAGTGCTACTGTGAGATGTAAAGCAGTGTGCATAGAATGTAGCTAATTGGGACTTGAAGTGCTGGTCTAGAGTCCAGTCCTTTAGTGGCCAGCTTTATGTGTCAGATCGCTTCAGGCACTCCATGTCTGTTCAGCTGGTGATGACTGGTTATGGGTTGGTACAATACTGAGTGATGGATAAGACCCATCTAGGACAGGTCTTGAGCTAGGGTAAGAGCATTAAGCAGGAAAACAGAGTTATTAAGCAGCCTGTATGAGCTATAAATGGCTACAGACTTCTGATTGTTATGGTATTATTGTGGGCCAGAACGGTTAGATAGGAGTTTGCATTACTATATAATGCCCTGGCTAGCAATATATCAGCCCTCCTTATTTTACCTGTATATGATAAATCAGCCCAATCAGAATACTTATTGGGCTGTTTCATTTGTGTGCGCTGTAAACTGCAGATTCTCACTGATGCACAGAAGTGTGATAGAGACTAGAAACTGTATACATTGTTGAGGCATAATTGTAGATCAGAATGAGGCACTGTCTTTTACATACAGAACATTTTCTTTTAAAATGGACGCAAAATGCCAAAATGCAGTTTTACAGATAAAACTATATAGCGCACAAATAATAATGTGTGGAAATGTGGTTTCAGCAAATATGCATCATTTGAACATCACCAAGTAAAGTGCCTTGATTGCTTACTGAGGATCCCTCCAATGCCTAAACCAACTTCTGCAATGCCATTACCCACATAGCCAAATGGATGAGAGACAACTGCCAGAGCAAACACAAGGAGATGATGGACGGAGTACTGAAACTTTTCAGACACTCAGCCCCAGTCACAGATCTGGGTTGAATCCATCATCGTTCTTTAGCTCACTTCACCACCCCAGTTCAGACCCAGCCAATTGCAAATCAGGCTTGAACCTGTCCCTCAAGGGAACAGTCCAGCCCAAACTGCCAAGTCAGGTCTTCCCTGGACCGGAAACAAGCATCCTGGGACAACTGCCTCTACCTCAACTCCAACAAAACTGAAGTACTGATCTTGGGGAAGAACACCTCTGCATGGGACCACAGCCGTTGGCCTGCAGAACTCGGACCCATGTCCACATCGAACGACCGACCATGCACGCAACTTCTGCATCATCCTTGACAGCCATCTGACAATGAAACGACAAGTGAATGCAGTTGCCTCCTCCTGCTTCCACACACTTCATATGCTCCACAGAATCTTTAGCTGGATCCCAACCAACACCAGAAAGTCCGTCACTCAGGCCCTCGTCACCAGCCTCCTCTAGTACGACAACGCCCTCTATGCCGGCATCTCCACCCAGCTCCTCACAAGACTCCAGGCCATACAGAACGCTGCAGTCAGACTCATCCTGGACCTCCCCAAACAAACTTGCATCGCCCCCAACCTGAGAGGCCTCCACTGGCGCCCCATCCATAAAAGATGCTAGTTCAAGATCCTCACATACACCTGCAAAGCCTTCCATGACCTAGGACCTGCCTACCTCAACCATTGACTGAACTTGCACCAACCCATTAGACACCTGCACTCCTATTCACTCACCCTCACACACACACACCCCACATCCGTCGCAGCCACAGCAGTAGCCGCTCCTCCTCCTACATCGCTGCCAAGAGCTGGAACAACCTTCCCCTCCAGCTCCGTACAGTCCACTCGCTGGCACACTTCAGAAAGAGACTCAAGACCTGGCTCTTTGACTGAGACACAGTGCCCAGATATACCTAGGGGTAACAGTGTTGCACTTTACAAATGCTGTTTGATTTGATTTACAGGTATTTAAAGGTTGTTGTGTGTTACAAAATACTGACAGCCTACAGCCTTTGTTTTCACACCCCCAAGATAATGTGGGAATACATGGTGCATTCTACAACACATTTGTCATTAGATATTCAACTGTATTAGCCTCTGATGCATAGTAAATGATGACCATACTGTGCACCAGGATACAACAATCTTTGTTGGGGCTCTTCAGTGATTCCCTCACTATCACCAACAGTTCCTTTCAACTCTTCGTAGTCGCTCTCTCACATCTATTTCATTTGCTTTATCGCCCTTCTCATACCAGTATAAGGTGTTGGAGCAATTTACATCACACACACACATGCAGAGACAATGAATCATATGTGTGTAAATATGTGTACAAAAAATGTTACATAAGGCAAAGGGGAACACAAGGTGTAGGATACAAATGTCACCCATACCACTAGGCATTTTTTCAGCGTGTTTGGCCTGAAGAAGCACAAACTCAGGATTCTGAACATAACACAGTGGTTAGAGTTGACTTTATTCACGCAAATTTATTTCTACCCAAACATACCTTTTTTAACAACATAAGGCAAATGAAAGACTGGGAAGTAGACATAACTTTCTAAACTGTACCATGCATCTTGCATGCAGCTCTTTCATGGCAGTTCATAGCTCACTGTGCTAGATTATGATTGTAATTTATGACATGCACAGTAACAAAAGAATCTCTGTGACAAAAACAGTAACCCACTGAACTGTGCACAAAAAATACTGTTCTTTGACATGCATGGTACACATTCTTTGCAGCAGACAAATTAACCCTATGCAATACCTTAGATGAATCAAAACTGCCACTAGACAAAACTCCCATCTCTCTCCAGCAGGTACATTTTCAGTTTTAAAAGAGATTTTATGTATTGAAAAGATAGAACAGATTACAGTAATCAAAAGAGTATTACATAAGTGTAAAGTAATACATCAAGCTCATATGAGGGGGGAGAAAGAAAGAAAGAAAGAAAAGAGAGGGGGATAAAAAGAGAGAAAAAGGGAAGGGGAAAATACATTTCCATATTAGTCCTTATATGCAAAGAAGCAACAGATTATGTAACAAGAATTCCTACTATATTAAATTAGTCTATAACCGTAGAATAAAAAGCATTTAAAAAACAACAGTAACTGTAAAATCAAGGAGGTTTAGATACTTCTTCAGTGTAGGGGTTATGTGAAGGTAACATTTTAGCTGATACATTTAAGAAATCAGTGACGGGCAACCAAAGTATGTCTCGTTTGATAGCAAGTGTAACCGGGTGTACATAGGCTCTATCCAATCTATGATTGTAGCAAACTCCATACCACCATGCTTGAAAGGAGACAGCAGAGGTATTTTTCCATGACTTGGTTATTTGTTGAAATGCAACAGCTATGAGTAAGTCAATAATGTTATGTTGTTATGTTACAGTAATTTATATCGCGCACGGCTACTCATGAGTGTCCCGGCGCGGGAGCCAAATAGAAAACTGTGGGGAACTGTGTGTCACTGCCGATTAGATAAACAATAAAGTTTTTAGTCTCTTCCTGAACAGACGAGGGTCATGAGTACTCCGCAACTCAAAAGGAAGGGAGTTCCAAGCTTCAGCCGCTTTAAAAGATAGAGAGCTTCCTCCAACTCTAACACACCGAAAGCGGGGGATCAATGCCAGAAACTGTGAGGCAGAATGCAGATGTCTTCGGGGGGAATAGAAACTAAACCGTTTCCTCAAGTAGAGTGGACCAGATCCATGAAGGGCTGAATGGGCCAAAGTAAGAGCCTTAGATTTGACTCTTTGAGCCACTGGAAGCCAGTGAAGATCATGCAGATGTTGTTTTACGCTAGACCTGCCCGGGATGCCCATCAGAACTCTGGCAGCAGCATTTTGTACTATTTGGAGTTTCTTGAGCTGGTATCCTGGTAGGCCAATATAAAGTGCGTTGGCATAATCAAGGCGACTGAGAATCAGAGCACGAGTGACCATCTCCTTAGCAGTCCTAGGTAGTAAGGGTAGGAACTTCCTAAGGGATTTCAGTGTGCCAAAACACTGACCTGCCAGTTTCTTTATTTGCATAGAGAACCGAAGATTCGCCTCAAACCAGACTCCCAAGTTCTTGACTGCCTGTCCCGTAGAACTGTGTAGGGGGTAGTCTGACGGCCAGAGAGCTTCCCTGAACTGTGGAGGAAAGGATCCATATAAGAGAATCTCAGACTTATCCTCGTTACACTTTAACTGAGCTGATGCAAGCCATTTAAATACGGCTGTTAGACAGTTTTTAGCTTCAGTTGGAGATGTATCAGTGTCCTTCCAAGTGAAGAGGAGCTGGGTATCATCCGCGTAAGCGATGATCTTAGCTCCCAGCTCCTCAGCAAGATAGATCAAGGGGGGTGACATATAGGTTAAAAAGGAGGTGGCTCAGTGTAGAACCCTGCGGTACTCCAGTAGTCACCTTTTGTGGGGCAGATGAAAAAAGGAGATAGCCACACTTGCTGCGATCTATCTTCCAAAAATGACTTAATTCAGTTCCACGCTAGGCCGGCAACTACGAGGTTTGCGAAGCGGGCTAGTAGCAGAGAGTGTGGCACCGTATCGAAGGCGGCAGAGAGGTCTAATAAAATCAGAGCCGCTCTCCCGCCCCCATCCAAACATTCTCTGATAGCTTCCGATATATCCACAAGCGCCGTCTCCGTACTATAAGTAGCTCTGAACCCTGATTGAGCAGGATGGAGCAATCCAGAAGTTTCTACAAAATTGGCCAGCTGCTTAAAAACCGCCTTCTCTCACACCTTAGCCACGGCCGGAAGAAGGGAAATACCAAAATTACCTTCATGAGAGGACCAAACTTCGGAAACACTACCTAGAAAAATATGTGAAAGAGAGAATGGAACATGGGTGTGGCAAATAGTATTAATTTGTTGCCATACTCGGGTCCAAAAAATATGAATGGCTGGGCAATCAAACAGCATATGCTTGAGATCTGCTGATGGAGCAGCACAAGACCAACAAGTAGAGGGGATGCCAGGGTCAATATTGTGTAGTTTAGCTGGAGTGATCAGAAGTCTATTATAAATAAAAAACAAAGTTTGAGTGGTGTTTGCTGCTCTAGAAGACTTCCTTATTTTATTCCAGATTTTATTCCATAATGGAATAGAAAAAGACTCTCCCAGATCACATTCCCAACTACATTCCACACCAGATTTATCACGAGTAATGGGGATATCCATTAAATTTTTATTTATTTGAGATGCGGAAGGGGAATTACATAAAAACGACATTGAGATAGAAGGCGAAGAAACAAGTGTATGAGAAGGTACTAAAGCATTATAAGAGACTTGAGCAGCTGCAATTAAAGACATATATTTGGAGTGATAAGAAGAAGGAAGAGAAAAACAGGACTGCATTACTGAAAAGGGAATACAGATACCATTTTGAAAAAGTTGATGAGTCCATTTAAGTCCATAAGTTGACCAGTCTTTCCAGAAAATAAATCTGTTGTTAAGTTTGATATGCTTATTATACCAAATTGATGAATTTAAAAATTGTGTACGTTTATCTAGATTAGATGAGAAGAGAGGTTGGAAAATTTTACGAGCATTTTTGACAATAGGATAGGATAACGATAAGGGAACAAGGGAAAGAGAAATATATTCTTCGAAAGTAAACGGGTGAAAAAGAATTTTTCAATATCTACCCACAAAGGGTAAAAGTTAGGATCATTACCATTATCAGATAATAAAAAAGAGGATTGTTTAAGAAAAATGAAGTGTGATAGGAGTGAATGTCCGGAAAGTTGACACCACCCATGTGTTTGGGCTTTTAAGTTTATGAAGAGACATCCTAGCTTTTTGTTATGCCATAAGAATTTCGAAAGAATACTATATATTTTTTATAAAAAGACTTAGGGATATTAATAGGTATGTTAGATAAATAAAACAATATTACCGGAACAAGCATCATTTTTATAGAATCTAATCTACCCCACCAGGATAAAAATAAGGGGTGCCAACGCGACGTGGAAGTAACTAGTATTGCTTGTAATTCTTTTAGATTTAATGCAACCGTATCTTTAATAGAAGGAGTGAACCATAAACCAAGATATTTGATTTTAACTGGATTCCAATGAAAAGAAGAAGATAAAAAATCAACATGAAAACAGAGCTTGTTTAGTGGAAGGATTTTGCATTTGTCGGCATTTAGTTTATAACCTGAAACAAAAGCAAAATCAGTCACCTCTGATAGAAATGCTGGCAAGGAAGTTTGTGGATCTGAGATAAATAATAAGATGTCATCCGCATACACTGAAAGTTTTAAATGGTTGTCGCCATATGAGAAACCTGTGATGTCTGTATTCAAACAAATTTTTATTAAAAAAGGTTCCAGGGCAAGGATAAATAAAAGTGGAGATAGTGGGCAACCTTGCAGAACACCTCTATGAAGAGGAAAGGAAGGAGACACAAGACCATTAGCTAGAATAAAGGATCTGGGAGAAGAATAAAGTAAAGAGACATAGTTGATAAATTTTGGGCCAAAACCGAACCAAGCAAGTGTTGAAAAAATAAACGGCCAACTGACTCTATCAAATGCTTTTTCAGCGTCTAATGAAATTGCACCTATCGATTTTTTATATAATTTAGATTTGCTTAGGACATCGAAAAATAATCGAGTATTGTCAGATAAGTGACGTCCCTTAATGAAACCACATTGTTCTTTTCCAATTAATTGGGGCATTAAACAATCCAAACGAAGGGCAAGAATTTCCATAAATATTTTATAATCTAAATTAATTAAAGAAATGGGTTTATAGTTTTTACACAATTTGTGGTCTTTGTTTTCTTTAGGAAGAAGACAAATCAAAGCTTCCTGAAAAGACCCTTCCGATTTTTGAGCTGAAATAAAAGATAAAAATAACTGATGCAATTTGGGAAGAAGAAGCTGGGAAAAATGTGTGTAGAATTCAATGGTAAACCCATCAGGTCCAGGAGCTTTCCCTTTTTTAATAGATTGAATAGCGGTGAGAATGTCATTAATTTGAATATCATCTTCTAGGGAAGAGAAATCCACGTCAAGAGAAGAGGGTGAAGGAACAGAGGATAAATATTGGGTAATATCTGATTGTTGAGAAGAAGATTCAGAGGTGTAAAGGTTTTGATAAAAACTCGTAAATTCCAAAAGAATGTTCTCATTCTTATGAACTGTAGTATTTGCTGAGGTTAAAATGGATTCAATTCTAGTGCGTTCCTTTTTAATCTTGAGATAGTTGGCAAGAAGATTACCAGCTTTATTTTCTGCACTATAATATTTAGCGCTAGATTTAAGTAAATATAGATTAGCGGATTCAGTTGAAAGTTTATTAAAAGCAAATTTGGTTTTGATGAGTTCGCTTAAATCAGATTGGGTCTTTGTAGAGTAATAGGATTGTTCCAATTGCTTAATTCGTGAACCAAGCAATTGAAAGGATTGGGAGGACGCCCTCCGTTTCTGAGCTACAAATGAAATAATGAAGTCTCTAGAGGCAGCTTTAAAGGTGTCCCAAATAAGCTGAGGAGAGGTATGAGGGGATTCATTCTCTATAAAGAAAGTGTCTGCAAATTTCTGAAATGTGGGTGTAAACGTAGGGTCCAATAGAAGGGAATTATTAAATCTCCATCTCCTAGTTCCTTGAACGGGGGGGAGTAAATCTAGAACTAAGGAGACAGGAGCATGATCAGAAATTAATATAGATCCAATGTCAGAATGGGAAATATGTTGGGTAAGAGCTTTAGAAATAAAAATATAATCTATACGAGATTGAGAAGAATGGACCGGTGAGAAATAAGTATACTCTTGGAGAGTGGGGTGACATAATCTCCAAGCATCAACAAGGGATCTTTGAGCTATAGTAGAAGTGAATTGATTGTGTATGGAGGATGGAGTAAATTTAGAATTAGAGTGTCTATCTATAAAAGGATCAACAACCAAATTACAATCACCACCAAGCAAAAAATAGTCATCAGTATGTGTCATCAATTTGGGTAAAATCTGGGGCCAAAAAGTTTATCAGGGTTAGTGGGTGCATATAAATTACAAATGGTCAAATGAATTTTGTTAACTAGTAAAGACACTGAAACCCATCTACCTTCAGAATCCACATCTTGATGTATAAATTGGATATCTAAATGCTTATGGCAAAGAATAGCTACACCATTTCGTTTCCCGGAACCTGGAGATGCAAAAATGTGACCCACCCATTGGCATTGAAGTTTGGCTACCTCTTTACTTGTCACATGAATCTCTTGCAATAAAACTATATCACCTTTTAACCCAGCAATATGCGATAACACCCGTTGACGTTTTATGGGAGAACCTAGACCCTTAACATTCCAGGATATAACTTTTAACGACATCTAAATATATAAAACAGATAAGAAAGCTTGATATGAACAACTACAAGTAGCATAAATACAGTAATGCATCATAAGTACGTTGTCCCAATAAGCATAATTCAATAGAAAAACAATATTCATAGAAAAGAAAACTATAAAGTAGGAAATATAACTTACAGAAAATCAAGAAATGAACAATAATGGAGAGAGAAAAGGAATGCGAGCAAGAGGAATCAAACAAGAAGAAGGAATATGAAGAAAAAATTAGAAAATATGGGAAGAGAGGGAAAAATAACACAAGTAAGAAAAATAAGATAGGAGAGGTACGTTGAAGAAGGACAGTACATAGAAAAAATGAAGAAATAATAAAAAGACATACCACAAACATACAAAGAACATGAGGGTGGTGGAGCCACATAAGGAAAACGGCACGTCAAGCGGGAAACTCCAGGACGAGAGACGGGAAAGAGAGACGTCATCCAGGCGGGAAATGGGATCACATAGCAGAAGACCACGATATACCGCACCTGACATTAGAAAAGAAATTGGTTATAAAAGAAACAATAAACGACAATAAAAAATATCAATATAAGTAAAAAACAAGATCATAACCAACAACAAGAAAACAATCAAATCAACGATGAACGTGGAATCTCCATGTTTTCTTCTTTGCAGGTATCCAGGAAGTGTTGTAAGCGAGCCGGATCTTCATACGCAGTAGTCTTATTGTTGTAAGTCACCTTCATAAGACAAGGATGGAACAAACCATATCTAGCATTCAAATTGCGAAGAGAAGGTCTCATGTCCCCAAAAAATTTCCGTCGGTCTGCTGTCGCCTTGGCATAGTCCTGAGCGAAGAAGAGATTGGATCCTTGTTAGGAGATCTTTCCTTTATGCTTGGCAGTTTGTAAAACCTTAAGCAAGTCGGTGTACTCCAAAAAATATAAAATAACGCCTCTTGGTTTGGTTGAGGAAGAAGCTGATCTTGGGGTTTGCCCCAAGCGACGAGCCCTTTGAATATTCAATTTAGGAGACTCGGAAAAACCTAGAAGATTCGGGAGAAATGTTTGAAAAAAGGAAAGAGGGTCTGACCCTTCAAGACCTTCCGCAAGGCCATAAATGCGCAGATTATTACGCCTGTTGCGGTTTTCCAAATTTTCCACTTGCTGTTTAAGGTGTGTAATCTCCAAATGCAAGGAAGGAACTTGGCTGGTAACAACTTGAACAGAGTCAACTCGTTGTTCCAAGCGAGCAACCTCAAGGGTTTGGAGACGGATATTTGTTTCCTCCATGTAGGGTTTGAGAGCACGAATCTCTTCAAGAAGTAGTTCCATGGATATTGATGTTGAAGCATTGGAAGGAGAAGGTGGGTCTTTTTTGACGCGTTTACCTGAGACAGATGATGAGGCAGAGGGTATTTTAGATGACTGTTTAGTAGTAGTGCGAGGCATAGTAGGCAACGCACCATCAGTAGTGAAATGACCAGGGTCTAATACCTCAAATATTCTCCTGTAAAATGCTGAAGGGGTTAAAATCTTCCAATGAGATACTGACAGAAGAGTCAACACTACTACGACTAGGGCGTATCTTTGCCATAAAATATGAGCCAATAAAAGTAGTTTAGCAAAACAGATGGTATGAAATAGTCCACACTGCCTAGAGAAGGAAAAAAGACCAAGAAAGTATTTCTGTGACCAACTTCCCTCAAAAAATGCTGCACGTTTTATGTAACATATGAAAAATTACATCGTGGAAAAAATTATTTTAGAATTGGCAGCCTCCAAAAACCATGAGGAGCAATGAATAATGAAAAAACCGCTGAAGCAATCAAAAGTCATGAAGAGAAATGAGAGGAAAGTTCGGGCGGCATAAAAGCAAAAACAAAATGCCGGCCACGAGCAACGGAGCGCGGCCGAACAAGAAGAGGAAAGTACCGGTAGCGCTCACCCCGGACCTTGGTAGGCAGGTTAAAATTCACCGCTGGGCTTCATGCATGCTTACATGAGGTTGCAGGGAACAAATAGCGGAAAATACCGCCCGGAGGAGACCCGACCCCTCACACCGCCACGGAGCTCCACACAAAGGTGGCCATCTTCGCTGGCGCCGAAGCCACACCCCTCCAGCAGGTACATTAACCACCAGAGTTATTGTGAAACTTTTATTGTTGCCCAAAAACTGCTGACTATATATGGAACTTTGCAGTGCTTTTAAAACTCCTGCACTGCTACAAAACCGGCTCCCAGTAACAAAACCAGCCCCCTACCCTTCCAGCCTCCTGGGGAAAATTCCCATGCCTGGTACGGCCCATCCGCCAATGGTGCCCCTCACCTTCACCTAGACCCTCCCTCATGAGTATTTAATTTCTTTTATTTTGCTAGTCATGCCAAGTATGTAGGGCAGTGTGTCGGAGTGCGTTAAATCACACACATATTATAAGAGACATTGATTCATATAAATGTGTAAGTCAATGTATAGGCAATGTTACTTAAGACAATGAGGGCTACAAGGTGTAAGAGTCAGATGTTATCCATATTGGTAGGTATCATATCTTAAGAGTGCGTGACCTGGAGAAATATAAAAACTCAGGATTTAAAACATAACATGTTGGTTGGGGTTGCTTTTACTAATAACTATTGTTTACATTGACCTATTTAGACTAACACAACACATAGCATTGGTTTGCAAATGAAAAGACCAGGAATGGAAACAGTAAGACAGGATCCTTTATGCACTGCCACTGTGTTACACCGAAAACAATAAAGGTCTGAAAACAGCCTTATTTGTTTTTGACATAGGGAGCGCGCCAAAACAAAATCCTAATTTTGCTTGGAACGCTAAAAATCCTTGCACCGTCCATACTTTGGCCTCAAATCAGTAACAGAGTGTAGTCCTTCTACAGTGTTCGTGCTTCAGGCCACCTCATCAAAGTGTGAAAAGCAGCCAAAGGCAGCACTGGAACCAGCAAGATTGTCCCTCCATGAAAGGGCTTGGGACAGAAGGTGGAACCCACACCACCAAGATATTTGTTTTAAACAGGGCCAACTTTTATTTCTGCATCAAAAGTTTCTAAATACGTTCGGTAAAAATAGTTGGATTTTATAAAGGACCCTAACAATACATGTAGGAAATATTCAAATCTGGCACAGTACCCATGAGCTGTGTGAAATAACGTGCCCACACTTTGCCTAAAGGTGGTAAAATAAATTACTTTATATTTTTTGGTGCATAAAAACAGCATGTACTATGGAAACTCCCTTCCAAATTCGACCACATATAGTGGCCTATTAGGATGGCGGTCGGAAAATCACCCCAACTGCCATGGAAGCGGAAAACAACCGCCCGCCGGCACCGGGGAGAAACCGGCGGCCAAATTAGGATCAACCGCCAAAAAACACCGACCGCGGCGGTACGGGGGAAAGAAAAACCGCCCGTAGCGTGCGGAGATGGCCAAAACACGTCCGCGGCAGACGGATCCGCGGCGGAAAAACACCAACCCGCTGCAAGGATAGCGGAGACACCGCACAGGAAATTAGGATATCCCCGATGGTCCCGCGGCACGTTCCGCTCTTTCCAACCGCCGCGGTCGCTAACAGTGATGAATGGGAGAGCATGCGGAAGAGCTGCAGCAAAGCCACCGCCGCGGACGCTCCGTGACAAATTTTGCGGACGATTTAAAAATCCCACAACAAGGCCACAAAGTGCCCACACCAAAGTAGCCATGCCACCCAAAAACAGAAAACACACCCCAATGACACAACATTGCACAAAAAAAAAAATTACAAGGACAACCCACACAACACACCTGAGAGCACTCCCACATGTGGACACACCCACATAGAGCATAACACCAGCCCCTTCCTTGACCACAATCCTCTGCACTAACCCAAAACTGAAGGGCCCAACCCCTGAGAACAAAGGATAGGCAAAGCTACACACCATCACCACTCACACCACACACAGCACCACCACCACTTCCACACCTGCACCCCTAACCCCTTTGCACATCACACACCATACACATCACCACCACCACCACCACTTACACACCTGCACCTACAACACCTCTGCACATCACACACCATGTCAACACATAAAATGCCCAAATTCACAGAGAGTGAGATGAAGGTAATGGTAGATGAGATAGTCAGAGTGGAACCACAACTGTTTGGTAGCCTGGTCCAACAGACACCATTAGCCACAAGGACTCAAATGTGGGCAAGGATAGTCCAGAAGGTCAATGCAGTAGGGACCATCCCAAGATCCAGAAAGGAAATCATGAAGCGGTGGCATGACTTGAAGAGGGTTGTCAAAGAGAGGAGGACCAAGAACCGTCAGCTGGCTGACAAGACTGGCAGTGGCACCCCCATACCACCAAAACCATTCACCCCATGGGAGGAGAAGGTGCTTGCCATACTGCATCCAGAGAGTCTCACAGGAGTACCCGGGGAGTGGAGGCTGGTAAGTACAAACAAATGACTACCACCACACTGCTATGTACTGCCTTGCACAACTACAAAGATACACCTCCTAGGACCAATTCCATTCATCTGCACCACACACTCACAAAAACATGTCTCACAGATCCAACATCCACCCCTCCCAATCACCACCAATGTAGCTAGCAACATTACCATGGGTGCATGTGCACAGGCAGCCAGCACTGCAACTCCCACCATGTCCCCTTGTCCCACACCTCAGCAGGATGGAGCACTCCCCCACCCCACCCAGAAGCATGTGTCAGCCATTACATCCCCAACAAACAAACTAACAGGTAGGTAGCCATCTTGCCATGGAGGGCTGTTTGGGGGTGGAGGCCTGGACTACTACTCCCACCATGCCCCCTGTCCCACACCTCAGCAGGATGGAGCACTCCCCCACCCAGAAGCATGTGTCAGCCATTACATCCCCAACAAACAAACTAACAGGTAGGTAGCCATCTTGCAATGGAGGGCTGTTGGGGGGAGGCCTGGACTACTACTCCCACCATGCCCCCTGTCCCACACCTCAGCAGGATGGAGCACACCCCCACCCCACCCAGAAGCATGTGTCAGCCATTACATCCCCAACAAACAAACCAACAGGTAGGTAGCCAACTTGCCATGGAGGGCTGTATGTGGGAGGGAGGCCTGGAATACTACTCCCACCATGCCCCCTGTCCCACACCTCAGCAGGAGGGAGCACTCCCCACCCAGAAGCATGTGTCAGCCATTACATCCCCAACAAACAAACCAACAGGTAGGTAGCCATCTTGCCATGGAGGGCTGTATGTGGGAGGGAGGCCTGGACTACTACTCCCACCATGCCCCCTGTCCCACACCTCAGCAGGATGGAGCACTCCCCACCCAGAGGCATGTGTCAGCCATTACATCCCCAACAAACAAACCAACAGGTAGGTAGCCATCTTGCCATGGAGGGCTGTATGTGGGAGGGAGGCCTGAACTACTACTCCCACCATGCCCCCTGTCCCACACCTCAGCAGGATGGAGCACTCCCCCACCCAGAAGCATGTGTCAGCCATTACATCCCCAACAAACAAACCAACAGGTAGGTAGCCATCTTGCCATGGAGGGCTGTATGTGGGAGGGAGGCCTGGACTACTACTCCCACCATGCCCCCTGTCCCACACCTCATCAGGATGGAGCACTCCCCCTCCCAGAAGCATGTGTCAGCCATTACATCCCCAACAAACAAACCAACAGGTAGGTAGCCATCTTGCCATGGAGGGCTGTATGTGGGAGGGAGGCCTGGACTACTACTGCCACCATGCCCCCTGTCCCACACCTCAGCAGGATGGAGCACTCCCCCACCCAGAAGCATGTGTCAGCCATTACATCCCCAACAAACAAACCAACAGGTAGGTAGCCATCTTCCCATGGTGGGCTGTATGTGGGAGGGAGGCCTGGACTACTACTCCCACCATGCCCCCTGTCCCATACCTCAGCAGGATGGAGCACTCCCCCACCCCACCCAGAAGCATGTGTCAGCCATTACATCCCCAACCAACAAACCAACAGGTAGGTAGCCATCTTGCCATGGAGGGCTGTATGTGGGAGGGAGGCCTGGACTACTACTCCCACCATGCCCCCTGTCCCACACCTCAGCAGGATGGAGCACTCCCCCACCCAGAAGCATGTGTCAGCAATTACATCCCCAACAAACAAACCAACAGGTAGGTAGCCATCTTGCCATGGAGGGTTGTATGTGGGAGGGAGGCCTGGACTACTACTCCCACCATGCCCCCTGTCCCATACCTCAGCAGGATGGAGCACTCCCCCACCCCACCCAGAAGCATGTGTCAGCCATTACATCCCCAACCAACAAACCAACAGGTAGGTAGCCATCTTGCCATGGAGGGCTGTTTGGGGGGGAGGCCTGGACTACTGCTCCCACCATGCCCCCCTGTCCCACACCTCAGCAGGATGGAGCACACCCCCACCCCACCCAGAAGCATGTGTCAGCCATTACATAACCAACCAACAAACTAACAGGTAGGTAGCCATCTTTCCATGGAGGGCTGTATGTGGGAGGGAGGCCTGGACTACTACTCCCACCATGTCCCCTGTCCCACACCTCAGCAGGATGGAGCACTCCCCCACCCAGAAGCATGTGTCAGCCATTACATCCCCAACAAACAAACCAACAGGTAGGTAGCCATCTTGCCATGGAGGGCTGTATGTGGGAGGGAGGCCTGGACTACTACTCCCACCATGCCCCCTGTCCCACACCTCAGCAGGATGGAGCACTCCCCCACCCAGAAGCATGTGTCAGCCATTACATTTCCAACAAATCAAACCAACAGGTAGGTAGCCATCTTGCCATGGAGGGCTGTATGTGGGAGGGAGGCCTGGACTACTACTCCCACCATGCCCCCTGTCCCATACCTCAGCAGGATGGAGCACTCCGCCACCCCACCCAGAAGCATGTGTCAGCCATTACATCCCCAACCAACAAACCAACAGGTAGGTAGCCATCTTGCCATGGAGGGCTGTATGTGGGAGGGAGGCCTGGACTACTACTCCCACCATGCCCCCTGTCCCACACCTCCGCAGGATGGAGCACTCCCCCACCCAGAAGCATGTGTCAGCCATTACATCCCCAACAAACAAACCAACAGGTAGGTAGCCATCTTGCCATGGAGGGCTGTTTGGGGGGGAGGCCTGTACTACTACTCCCACCATGCCCCCTTTCCCCCATTCCAACAGGATGGCTCTCCCCATACCACCCAGATGCATGTGGCTTGTATTGGATCACTCCAAATAAACAAACAGCTAGCCAGACATATTATTCTGTCTTGTGCCACCACTGAGCAGGTTGCAAGCCTCCACCACGCACACACAGATGTGTCACAAAACAAAGACAAATGCTAACACACAACAGGTAAGTAGGCAGTACGTGCACCTAGCCATTCGACACAAAAAGAATGGTGCCATATGACAACACCAGTCCTCTCAATGCACAAATATGCACACCGATCATATTGCCAAGCACAGTGTGCACACAGCTAAGCAAAGGAAACTGTCACAGCAACCAAAGTGTGACACACCAATGCACATGTAGAGGAAAGACTGGGAACAATCATGCACAGCAATGAATGACAGGTTCAGTGCCATGGGGCCAGAGTAACAAGGACCATATGAACAGTAAGAAAGCATGGTATGTGGTACCAATCCAGATATGCACATGACAAGACAAAGGGATGCAGGAGATGACAATGGCCAGGACATGCCCAGATGTGACGGCTAACAGGTCAAACAAATCTACAAACAGTCTGCACACCAATCATATTTAGCGCAAGGCCCTAGATGTCAACATGTCCCTGTAATCACAAGTTATGCACGTGGCGCATGGTACATATTGACACCTCACACCATGGACAAGAAATGCATGTACCACCGCAGCATGTCAGGAGGCACAGTAGTGCACATAGTAAACAATGTGATGATCAGTCAACTGTGTAGTGTACTAACAGTGAATGACACACAGCTAACACAAATCTTACGGGGTGCACCCCAAGGACCATTTCCCATCTGACCCACAGGTGACCAAGAATTGACTGCAGAGGACGATACCAGCAACCTGCAGGGCCAGTCTACCCCCCCCCCCTTGGAACATCGACTCTCGGATGTTGACTTCCAGGAATCTTCGGACGAGGATACCGAGGCCGGCCCATCTGGTGTTCCAGGGCGCAACAGGTCCCAGGACCCCATCGTCCCCCCCACCACACCTGCAGCTACAACAACCAATTTGCATGCCCCTACTGTTACGTCCGGTGCGTCCTCCACCACCACCACAACCACCAGTGGTGTCTGCAACACCCTCCCTGTCCCACAGGATGACCACCCCACCCCACCAACTGAGGAGGGCATGGAGAGGATGTGTGGTCCGACAGTGGAGAGGCAACCGGTCCGGGGCAGCAGTGCAGGTGGGAGTGGCAGGGTCACCCACACATGATCACAGCCTGGGACCGAATCCCTGGACCACATCCACAGAGTCCTTGGGGCATATGAACGGGCCCAGGGACAAACGGCCCGGCCAGAACAAGATTCACGTGAGCTCCTCCTGCTGATGATGTCCATGGACACCCGCATGGGACAAATTGTGGACCTCTTGGGCCAACTAGTGGTGGTACTGAGGGACAGGCCTGCACCACAAACAACACCTCCCCCTCCCACTGGTGGTCTGCAGGATGACAGTTCACCATCCTCCCCTGTGGCCACAGAGAGTGGTGAGTCCTCAGACCCCACTGGCCCTATAGCAGAGGCCCCCCCTGCCAAACGGAAAAGGGGCCGTCCGAAGAAAACCCTGGGAGTATCTGTTGGCAAAGCACCTGCCAAACGCCAGTCACGCAGCCAGCCATGATGGCAACCCTCTGCACCACTGCATTGACTTTTTGGACTGTCCTTCCCCACACTGCCTTGTGAATGGCATCTGTCTGTTGGACTGGGTCACCACACCTATGTGGTGACCATTCGATTATCTCATTTACCATAACTGTCAACTCACTGCTCCACTAATCACCTCACTGTCAATGTACCCCCCTCACATGTCACCTTTGTAAATAAACAAATAATTACACACATGTTGTTGTACCTGCTCCGTCTTTATTCCAGGATGTACAATTTTCTACAGGAATACAATGTACCAGGGGACGGAGTGTATGTAGGCAAGGAGAGGTCAAAGGCACCTAGGAAAACACAACAGAACAACATTCACTAGTCTGGGTGTGGCATCACAGACATCACACAACACTTCACAACAAGAACAACCCACACGCACACATAACAATGGGCAACAAGTGCCAACATACACATCCTGTAGATGTCCATAAATGAACTGTCCCATGAACATTGACAGAAAACACTGAGTCTACAACTGGCTGCTGTCACAAATCTCACTTACACCCTCACAACAACAGCAACATCATCAGACAATGGGTACGTTGTACATTGTCACCCACCTTCAAGTGAAGTAGCGGGTGATGAGCTGTTGACGCAGGTCAACACCTTCCTCCTCTCCACTGTCATCATCACTGGACACAGGTTGGTTTGCAGGCGGGGGCCTTGGCTGCTCATCATCATCCAGGAGCAGGGGAATCTCCTTGCAAATGGCTAGGTTGTGGAGCATGCAGCATGCCACTACAATCTGACACACCTTCCTGGGCGAGTACATCAGTGCCCCTCCGGTATTGTCCAGGCAGCGGAAACGTGACTTCAGCAGTCCAAAGGTACGCTCCACCACATGACGTGTCCTCCCATGGGCATCATTGTAGCGGACATCAGCTGGTGTCCTGGGGTTCCGCAGTGGGCTCAGCAACCACGGACGGTTGGGATATGCAGAGTCACCTACGTGTGACAAACACAAAGAAACATTGCAATGTCGCAGATGCAGAGGACAGCAGGTCACACACACAGCACGACACATGACTAGGCATACTCACCCACAATCCATGCACGCTCAGGAAGCAGATTGGCCATCAGCTGGGGTACAATGCTGCTACGCAGGATGTATGAGTCATGGGCCGAGCCAGGAAATTTTGCACACACGTGTGAGATAATCATATCTGCCAGGCATACCACTTGGACATTTATGGAGTGGTAATGTTTACGATTCCTGTAGATGTGCTCATGGACCTGTGGTGGCACTAGCCCAACATGGGTGCAATCAATGGCACCAACAACATGGGGGATGTGTCCGAGGGGATAGAAATCTCCCTTTACAGCTGCCAATTCTGCCCCCCAGGGGAAATTGATGTATCTGTCCTTGTAGATCATCATGGCGGACAGAACATCCTGCAGCACCATGCTGAACATGGGCTGTGACATCCCACCTGCCTCGGCCACCGTGTACTGGAATGATCCAGTCGCAAAAAAATGCAGTGCCGCCATCATCTTATACGTTGGGGTGAAAGCTGTTGGATATGTTCGGCGAGGCTGCAGGTGGGGCTCCAACAAATCACAAAGGGTCTTTAGGGTGGCTCTATCCAGACGGCATTTCCGGATGATCGCCTCATCCTCCATGTCTGCCAGCACTGTCAAGTGACAATGCAGATTTGGTCTCCTCCTAGTTGAGATGAGAGTGGACACATTGTAATGCAATACATCATGGGATGTGCACAGCATCTCACATCATGGCTGACACAACGCCAACAAAGAATGTCATATGAATTGAGTCACAGACCAGCTGACATGTAGGGACCCCTTCAACTACACAAATCACACACTTGTCTAATTACACACAGCAAGTCCCCCAAACAACACCTCGGTCAAAGTGAATGGACATTGGGATATGGCCACATTCCCCATGGGCACGCCTGGGAGTCTGTCATCCTGCACATGTGTGACAAGGCAACCCCACGGTATCCTACCTAGCTGCTGTACATGACACACATTCAGGCGTCAATTGAACCTGGTACACCTCAACAACACAATGACCACAGTCTGAGCATCAATGATGAGTGTGTGCATGATCTAACATGAGAGGACATGCTAAAACAAACATCATCAATTGGAAAAAAAAATGCTGTGATTGACAATGCACATCAACACATTGACATGTGTGCACATTGTATTGTCCATACCAACACTGTCCTGTAGTGTAGTGTAGTGTAGTGTACTGTAGGTGCGGTACTGAGAGACAAGTGATGCCCAAATGGTGGTTGGCATGCTCCGCCACCCAAATCGCGGTGCCTCATGTGTGTCTACAGCACCCAAATTGCGGAAACTACCGCCTGGCACCAGCGGTGTGTGTGCAACACACCCCAATGCACGGGTGTGGTACTGATAGCCCCAGAGACATGGCCAAATGGCGGTTGGCATGCTCTGCCACCCAAATCGCGGTGCCTCATGTGTGTCTATGGCACCCAAATTGCGGAAACTACCGCCTGGCACCAGCGGTGTGTGTGCAACACACCCCAATGCACGGGTGCGGTACTGATAGCCCCAGAGACATGGCCAAATGGTGGTTGGCATGCTCCGCCACCCAAATCGCGGTGCCTCATGTGTGTCTATGGCACCCAAATTGCGGAAACTATCGCCTGGCACCAGCGGTGTGTGTGCAACACACCCCAATGCATGGGTGCGGTACTGATAGCCCCAGAGACATGGCCAAATGGCGGTTGGCATGCTCCGCCACCCAAATTTGCAGTGCCTCATGTGTGTCTATGGCACCCAAATTGCGGAAACTATCGCCTGGCACCAGCGGTGTGTCCCCGCCATGGTCCATGCCATTACAGCCAATGGGCTCCGCGATCACGGAAGCTCGATGCAATTTTGAAAAGAGCGGTAGGCGTGCTACACCACCGTGGTGCCGGTCATTGGATGCAATCAAAAGATGCAATACCGCGGTAGCGCCCACCTGGCCCCTGCGGTGTGTCACCGCCATGGTCCATGCCTTTACAACCAATGGGCTCCGCGATCGCGGAAGCTCGATGCAATTTTGAAAAGAGCGGTAGGCGTGCTACACCACCGCGGTGCCGGTCATTGGATGCAATCAAAAGATGCAATCCCGCGGTAGCGCCCGCCTGGCCCCTGCGGTGTGTCACCGCCATGGTCCATGCCATTACAGCCAATGGGATCCGCGATCGCGGAAGCTCGATGCAATTTGAAAATAGCGGTAGGCGTGCTACACCACAGCGGTGCCAGTCATTGGATGCATTTGTAAAAGGCTGACCTGGTACACCAATTGCAGCAGCCCAGGACTACTGGAACGACACCAGGGGGCTATATATGTGTGGGAGAGTGCCCAGAATTTCCACTGCTCACAGAGCCTGCTGCCTGAGACCCTCACCTGCTGCTGCCTCCAGGGACTGCTGCCTGAGACCCTCACCTGCTGCCGCCTCCAGGGACTGCTGCCTGAGACCCTCACCTGCTGCTGCTGTCTCTAACCAACAGTGATGTCAAGGACAGATAAGATCCGTGCCAGTCCCTTCACCGGCGAGGAGCTTGAGGTCCTGGTGGACGAGGTGCTCACACAGTACCCAAGGCTATATGGTGCCCCAAATGTCTTGGTAAGTCTTCCACAGTGGGTGTGAGAGTGCAGGGGGGGCACACATGTAGTCGGTCTGATGCAGTATGTGCATGTGAGTGTGGGTTTGTGTCATGCATTGCCTAACTTGCATTCCATTGGGTGAAGGGGTGTGTACCCTACTCCTCAAGTCTCCCTGCCTGCACATCAAGATTGGAGGGACATGTCTTGTCTTGTCAGCCATACAGTGCAGCAGCAAGTTGGTAATGGAGGATTGAGGCCAGTGATTGCTAGTGTGCATGTCTTTGCATTTCCCTGTTGTCCATCTCAGTGTGAGTCCACCTGGCCTGCACAGTCACCGCCCAATACAACAAGAACACATCACTGACTGTACAGGGTGTAACATGTTCATTTTCAAATTTGACTCCCCATCAATGTGCCATGTCAACCCTGTAGATTGCACACGACTGGCACTGTGAGAAAGGACGTGGGTTTGTGAGATCATGTCCCTCAATGTGATATACATGACACAGTGGGCTACTCACAGTGCATGTTCGTTGACGCCTGCGCATTGTCGGACACAGTGGGTCTCGCCACATACACATGTTGTTTTGTGACGTATGTCTTGCTCTACCTAAAAATGGTTAGTAGATGTGGGCAGAGTACACATGGTCTTCTGTGCTGGCATCCTGCTTGTACATGAGATGTGCAAGTATTGTGTCCCCCTCATACATGCATACATTTACGTGTGATTCTCACATGCAGATGTACCATGTGAAAAGCATTCCTGTCTCTGCATGTGAGATATGTGGATTTGTGATTAATCTGCATCATGCTACTGTCCTGAGTGATTTTGTCACATGACACTGTGTCACTGATGTTTGCCCCCTCTTGTCTCCCATGCCTGCAGCTCAAGGTGCACCAGCGTAAGGCCATGTGGAGGGGCATTGCGAACAAGGTGCGTGCTCTGGGAGTATCAAACCAACGGCGCACCCACTGCCACAAGAGGTGGGACGACATCTCACGGCTGGCAAAAAACGTTGCGGAGATGACACTGGGGTGGATCCCTTGCACTGGCCGGATGGCACGGCGCAGCATGACACCACTAATGTGCCGCATCTTGGCCGTGACTCACCCTGAGCTGGATGCACGATTGAAGCAGCATCAGCAGGCAATTAGGGGTGAGTGTACTGGGAAGGGTGACTATGGCTGTGTGTGGCTGCATGTGTGCACAGCATGTGCCAGCGCTGGGTGATGTGATGTTGGTAGTGTGATGCAGTGGCCTGTGAGTGTAAGCTTGTGCCTGTGCTGGGTGCAGCTGTCATGCATGTGTCCTACCTGTACTTAACACTGGGAAACGGGTATGGGGCATTTAAATGGCATTGTGGGTGGTGTGAGACAGGTATGAGCTATCTGTGTTGCTGTTGTAACGGAGCCACATGCATGATGTTGTGCTGTGTGGTCATCACATTGCTCACTTTGTCCTGGTTCGATAGTGCACACGCACTGTTGTGATGACAGAGCTGGGTTTGAACGATGTAATTGCACAGGGTGGCGTGCAACATGTAGATCTAGACATCTTAATGGTTGTCTGTATTGCATATGTTTGTTCTGTTGCTGCCACTGCACTGACCCTACATCTCTCTCTCTCATGCAGCATCTCCCGTGGTCACGGAGGAACAGGGGACGGACACCAGTGGTGGGGAAACTAGCACAACAGCTGCAGAGGAGCCCTGTGAGACAGATGTGACCAGCGCCTCGGAGGGGGACAGGAGTCTGCTGGAGGAATCACAGCCCGAGACGCAAAGTAGTACGTCATCTGATGCCAGCGGTGACGCAGACATGTTGGCGGGCACAGGGAATGGGGACTCTGCATCATCTTCCACCACACAGCGTGCAGTGCCCACCCTCCCAGCCACTTCGTCTGGTGCTGCCCGTGTTCGCACCGCTAAGAGGGGAAGGGTGTCCTTCACCCCCGGCACTGCAGCCCCTGCCCCGGTCCCCCCTGCTGCCATCAGTGCTGAGTCTGTGGACCTTTTGCGCCAGCTGTGTGTAGGCCAGACAGCTCTCCTCAATGCATTCATGGACCACAACAGTAAATTGGCTCAGGTGGTTGCATTCATTGAGGGCATACATTCAGACGTGGGTGGGCTGCACCGGACTGTCCAGTCATTGTCCACTGCAGTGACATCAGCCCTTCAACTGGCACAATCTGGGAGTCCAGCGAAAGTCCCTTTGTCCACACCCATGCCAGTGGCCACGTCGGACGACAGTGACCACGCTCCACAGACCTTTAACTCACGATACGGCACACGTAGCACACAGCAGCAACAGAAGCCCAAGCCGTCCAGGCCGCAGACACCATCCCCACAGATGACCAAAGCCACCCCAGTGCACACAGACAAGAGCCCATCAGGCAACACCAGGGGACAAAGAGCCAAGAAGCAGGCGTCAGGGTCACGTGCCTCAGGGACATCCCCAGCCAAGGACTCTCCTGTCCCGAAAGCGTCTCCCAAAACCAAACATACAATTTCCATGCCCACTGAGAAGGTGGTGAGTGCCAAGGGTAGGCATAAGAAGGGCTGCAAGTCCGATTCAACCACTACCTCGACTCCCATAGCAAGCCCAGTGAAGCAGGGAATGGAGGGCACTGTGGGGGGACCACCTGGTAGGCAGGGGATGGAGGGGCAAAGCCAGGGCCATGCAAAGCGTTGCGCAGGTTCAAGCACGTCACCAGAGGGAGGGCCAGCGTCTGCACCTGCTGCAGCCTTGGTGTTGAGTGAGCCTGATGTGTCCACGCCACTTCCCATTGTTACCAAGACAGTGAAGCCATTGCGACTCCCCAAGAAGTGGAAAGGCACCCCTCCACAATCTCCCATCCACACTGTGTCTCATGTCTGCATGACTCCACCTCCACGTGCCACTATACCACCTGGTCCAAGCAGCCCTCCGTTTTGCCAAGACACTGATAGGTATACCTCAGCTGTGCCTCCCTCTCCCCAGTCAAGTGCTCCAACTGGGCCCAACACACAGCCAGCTCCCAGTACGACTGACAGCCAAGTCTGAGTGTTGGTCGACCTCACACGCCTGTCTCTCACACAGCATGGCCTGTGCTGCACATCGTGACACCCCAGACTGTGTTGCTGACCATGGTTAAGGTACAGTTGCACACATTCCCTGTGCATCTTCTCATGGACTCACTCTGCACTTTGTCCTGCCCACTGGCCTTGTCGTTCAATGCTGTGTGCCCCCTGCCTGTGCAGCTTCTCATGGACTCACTCTGCACTTTGTCCTGCCCACTGGCCTTGTCGTTCACTGCTGTGTGCCCCCTGCCTGTGCAGCTTCTCATGGACTCACTCTGCACTTTGTCCTGCCCACTGGCCTTGTCGTTCACTGCTGTGTGCCCCCTGCCTGTGCAGCTTCTCATGGACTCACTCTGCACTTTGTCCTGCCCACTGGCCTTGTCGTTCACTGCTGTGTGCCCCCTGCCTGTGCATCTTCTCATGGACTCACTCTGCACTTTGTCCTGCCCACTGGCCTTGTCGTTCAGTGCTGTGTGCCCCCTGCCTGTGCAGCTTCTCATGGACTCACTCTGCATTTTGTCCTGCCCACTGGCCTTGTCGTTCACTGCTGTGTGCCCCCTGCCTGTGCAGCTTCTCATGGACTCACTCTGCACTTTGTCCTGCCCACTGGCCTTGTCGTTCACTGCTGTGTGCCCCCTGCCTGTGCAGCTTCTCATGGACTCACTCTGCACTTTGTCCTGCCCACTGGCCTTGTCGTTCACTGCTGTGTGCCCCCTGCCTGTGCAGCTTCTCATGGACTCA
Organism: Calotriton arnoldi; assembly: GCA_963921515.1. Classification (NCBI taxonomy): domain Eukaryota; kingdom Metazoa; phylum Chordata; class Amphibia; order Caudata; family Salamandridae; genus Calotriton; species Calotriton arnoldi. The sequence goes on from CAWUFW010001414.1 coordinate 2,599,765, forward strand.
CTCTGCACTTTGTCCTGCCCACTGGCCTTGTCATTCACTGCTGTGGGCCCCCTGCCTGTGCAGCTTCTCATGGACATGCTCTGCACCTTGGACTGGCCACTGGCCTTGCTGTTTTGCCCCTGCCTGTGCAGCTTCTCATGGACATGCTCTGCACCTTAGACTGGCCACTGGCCTTGCTGTTTTGCCCCTGCCTGTGCAGCTTCTCATGGACATGCTCTGCACCTTGGACTGGCCACTGGCCTTGCTGTTTTGCCCCTGCCTGTGCAGCTTCTCATGGACATGCTCTGCACCTTGGACTGGCCACTGGCCTTGCTGTTTTGCCCCTGCCTGTGCAGCTTCTCATGGACATGCTCTGCACCTTGGACTGGCCACTGGCCTTGCTGTTTTGCCCCTGCCTGTGCAGCTTCTCATGGACATGCCCTGCATTTTGTGCCTTGCTATTCTCTACTCTTGTTGCCTATCTGTGCAATTTGTGAATAAAGACAGTTGCTCCTGTTGTCTGTTTTGTCAGTGTCCTTACTGAATAAAGTTCTTTTGCTGTGTGTGTATATGGTTTACTGTGCCACATGCTGTGTGTGCCACTTCAACCTTGCCAATTTCTTTACTCACTTACTCTATTTTTTGCAGGGGTGAGGGACTTCAGTTTTTCCTGACCCTGATACTTGTGTGGGCAATGTATTAGATTTGAGGTGTGATGCAGTTGTCATTGTTTGTTCATGTTGGCTGTGTTGTACACATGTCAAGTTGTGGTGCACTGCCAGCTCAGAATGGGATTCTGTCCAGAGGATTGCAGGCATGCTGGCCAGGCTCATCATGTATGTGTGTTCTTATTTTGTGTGCCCAGTAGTGTATGTGTGTGGTCATCTTGTGATGGGCAGTCATCCTAGTCCCATGGGATTCTTTCAATGTGTGCTCTTGGGTGGTCAAGAAGTGTGCAGTGTGAAGGTCTTGACTTTGTCTGGAGTGTTGATATGTGTGTGCCCCTGCATTGTCAACTACACACATGTTTCACCCAGGATGTGTGTGCCTGTTGTTTGGATTGTTTATCCCTGTGGATGTGGTTGTATGCACATGTGTGAGTTGTATGTTGTGCAGTGTGCAGTGTGTTGGTGTGTCCATGCAGTTGTGGCTGACTCCTACTTGTTATTTCTGTCACTTGTGAGTATGCAGTGTGTATGTCTGTCAAGTCAGTGTTGTGTTTTGTTGTTCATCCATCTGTCATGTTACTGTTTGTGGAGACAGTGCAGACCTGCTGATCCACACTGACATTGTGGTTGTGTTTTCTCATGCATTGCTGTCACATGGTGCCTGTTTGCCTGCAGTATGTGATGTTGTGTGTGGTGTCTTACCATCCCCTATCTGTGCTTGGGATGCCTACCCATTGTGAGTCTGCACTCCCTCTATTTGTGTATGGTACACTCCTGCCATGGCACTTCACTTGGATGTCAGCTGTCCCCTTGTTTTACATGTGTGTGTGCCTCCCCATCACTTGATATGTGGCACTGTGCTTTGTGGTGCAGTTCTTTGGACAGTGGCAATGTGCCACTCAGGACATTTCCCCAATAGGTTCTGTGTGATGTTCTTGGGCTGTTTGTCAGTCATGTTTGCTCATATGCACTTCAACTGTGTGTGCTGCCCAGTCCCCTGGTCAAGTTGTTTCCACCTTTCTGTGCCAGACTTGTGCATCTGTTGGTGTTGTGTTGCATGTATGTGTGTTTGCTGTGGTACTGCTTCACTTCCTGTGTGTGATGTTGTCTTTGTGCTGTGCTGATTGGTGTTGTGTGGGTTCATGTTGTGTCACTCATTTCTGTGTGTGGCTGGTATGCTTGTTGTGCAGACACTGCTTGTTGTGCATGCAGTGCTGTGGGGGTATGTTGCCTTGTCATTGGCTGGTATGCATCCACTTATGTCCTGCTGTGTTTGGTATGTGTTTTGTTTTGGCTGTGCATCTGTTGTTTGTGTGCTGTGGCTGTGTTTATCTGTGATGGTACACTTCTTGTCTGTGTTGTGGTATGTTGTCTGTGCATTGTTCCTGACTGATGGGGTTGTGCACTCCTGTTGTGTCTGTGCTCCCATTGCCTTTCCACATTTTTGCTGCACAGGGCATGTCTGTTCTTGTTGTGGTTCTGTGTGTGGTTCTGTTGGGTTATGTGTTTGTCTGTTGTTTTTGTGCAGACATTGGTTCTGGCATCCCTGTGTGTATGTGATGTTTGTGGCTACCCCCAGGGAGTGTGATTGTTTGTCTGTGTATTGCCTGGACATTATTGCCACCCTTCTGTTTGTTTGACACTGGTGTTGTGTGCTGCAGATGTGAGGGGGTATGTGTGTGGATTCCTACTAGTGTTTGACAGTCATGGAGTGTGTCAATGGGCCCTGTGTGTTGTGCTGCTGGAGTATTCCTGTGAAGTATTTGTATACATATGTGTGGCTGTTCACAGTTTGACTTCAGGGCCTTCCTTTCATCCTTGTGCCTATACATGTGTTGCCTTGATGTCTCCCTGGGTTGTTGCACTGTGCTGTCTGTGGTTTGACTTCAATCACTATGCAAGCCATGTGTGATTAGATGGGCTGGGGGTGTTGTTCTATGTTCCTTGTCTTGCATGTGCTGTACACATGCTTGGTGGTTGTCTCCTTGGCCTTCCATTTGTGTGCACCTCACTTTGGCTTTCCTGTTTTGTGTGCTCCATTGCTGGTGGCATGTGGTCTGTGTATGTGTCTGTGTGTCAGTATGGGGTATGTGTGTGTGACTTGGCAGGCTGTGTGTCCAGTGAGATGTATGTTCCTTGTATGTGTGTGTGTCCATTTGATGCTTGTACTGAGTTTACTTGCCATTGGTGTGGTGTTGTTGTGGTGTGTGTGTGTAGCCCTGGCCCTGTGCTTCTGTGCTGTGTGTTCCTGTGCAGCCACTCCTGCTGTGGCTGTGTCCCTATTTATTTTGTGTGGTGAGGTGTGGTGTCACCTGGCTTGTTGTTGTGCATGGGGGTGCACAGGGGGCACATGGCATGTCCCTTCAGTGGGGGGCTAGTGTGTGAGGGTGGAGTTGTGGCCCTGTGGTCTTTGTGCCCTGCCCATGCCTGGCGCTGGCCCAGCCTTCTGCATTGTGCGCATGTATTCCCTTGTCTTCACCGCTGCGGTGACGTGGCCGTGACATTGCTGCACGATCGCGGTCGATGTGTGACCTGGATGTGGAGGGGTGTATTGGTGGCAAGTGGGTCATGTGTGTGTGCACTTGGGGATGTGTTCCTATCCCCACCAGTGTATCTGATGTTGTTAGGGACCCTGTGCCAGTCCATGGTTTGTATTTTGTGGTTGTGTGTGGGTTTGTGTTGTTGCGTACCTGCGGCGGCGTCCGCGACGGTCCATGATTTGCTGGTGATGTATCAGGTACAGCACCGGGAAAACGTGGAGTGCTGGGTCCATGGCGGTCGTGTCCGGGCGCTGTTGACCGGGTCTCTGGTTTCGCGCTCCGCTGTCGAGGTTCCGCCGTCTAGGATTGGGCGGTTTCTCCGCTGCGGTGCGACTGGTTGTTTGGAGCATCCTAATTTGTGGACCGGAGCGGACGTCATTCCGCACGGTGGTGTGTCTCCATTGGCTCCCACCGCCGCGCTTGCGGGCGCACTTTGATGGCGGTTCGCGTCGCACGGCGGCGGACGGGAAATGGTCTATGTTTGGCCATACTAATATGGCGGACATGAGTACCGCTGCTCGCGGGTGGAAAAATGCATTTTTCCGCACCGCCAGCACTGCGGTGGTGCCACCGCCCGATATCCTAATGGACCCCATAGTGTTCAGTTTTATTCTTTATTCTTTTTTACATAAAACGCATGTAGTTGCCTGCATTACACAAGTTTACACAGATCACGCATGGGAACTCCACCATTGCCACCTCCTACACCTAGTCTCCAGCTGCCATGTAAACAGCCAGTGAAACTGTCCACAGGAGAGGTGGGAACAGATCTTAACTCCAATCCCTATCACATGCAAGAGGTCTACAGGCGTTAAACGCTCAGTGCTCACAACTACCGTGATCTGCAGGTCACAAGTAAGGCAAACTCACACTTTCATCCTTTCGAGAGCGGCAAATTGAGTGTCATTAATTTAAGTTTTAGAAACACACCTTTTTTATCAGGTGAGCCTGTTTTGGGAGTCCAGAGCCGCCATTGAGATGCTGCCTCGCTTGTCTATTCTATTTGTTTCATTTAAAGTTTCAAAGTAAAGTTTTCTAGCCAGAGGTCTTCTCCTGATGTGAATGTTTGTTAACAGGGCCATATGGCCCAAGACTACTTGCTCTGCTGCAAAAGTCTTAACCGTGTATAATGCATTGCGTAAGTTTCATATCACTTGTTGCTCTTTTCACACACACACTTCTTGTAATTGGCATGATTAGCTTTTGTTGGCTTTTAGCCATGTATGCTGGCCCCTGTAGTCTATTCCTGGGCCCTGTAGTCATGTCCTTAACTTTTCAGGCAAAACCACTCATTAATTTCTAAATAATAAGTATAAACGTGTTCATGTAACTACTTTGATCTACTTACATTTCACATGCTTTACTTAATCTTGCATTCCCTATAAGGGTTTGCTTTTTCCAGGATGTTGTTACTTTTTTTTTCAGACAGCATATTACTTTTGTCTCCCTTCCCTCATAACCTATTTCCCATTTTATGGTTCTCCAGCGCTGCAAGGTTATACAAATGACAATATAATCACTCCAGTGCAAATAAAAAAAGTAAAAAAACATTGTTATTTTCAATGCCAAAAACTCTAACTTGTACAAATGCCGGACTTATTGCATATGCTTATTTTATAAAAGTAACTGGACAATGTTACTTCCATCTAATGTGTTACATTTTTTCTTCCTTGCCTTCAGGCCCATCACATGTCTTAACTGCCCAGACTGGCCCATTGTCATTCTATATGTCAGCCGGCATACAGAAGGACAATGGATCCATCACAGTCGGTGAGAGGCTAGGGAGGGGCTGCTCTTGAGCACAAAGGAGTGCGAGGCAGCCCCAGCAGGGAGGCTTCCCAAAGGTGAGCAGTGCAGGTCACTGTCACCCCCGAAATTATGGACAAAAGGCGTCTGTAAGAGGGATCATCATGGTCAACGGACATGACTTCCAATTAACAGACGGTCTGTGAAATTTGCGGACGGTTGGTCACCCTAGATGCCGTTCTGTGAAACAAAGGTTGTGGCGTAAGAGCCCGAGCTGCTGACTTTGGAACTGGGGAACCAGGTTCGAGACTCAGCATCAGCTCAACATTCTGTGATTCTGGGAAAATCACCTAATCTCTCCATGCCTACACAAAAATGATTGTGTCTGTGTATATTGAAAGTAGTGCTAATGTAAAGTGCTCCAATACCTTCCGGTCAAGTTTGTGCTATATAAAACAGCAGAAATAAAAAAGTTAATAATAACCCTAATTTGTTTTTTAATGTGTAAAACATGCCTGCCATTTCTGCAGTGCATGCAATAGCAGCCTTAGATCACTTTCCGGACATGACCTTTGGAGGAGTAGGGAGATGCCAGCAGAGAAGACACTTTTTATAATGAGATGTATGTATGCCTCTTAAATAAAAGTGTGTGATAAGACTACATTTTTGCATTTAGGGCCTCGAAGTGATTTAAAATAGCATTGAAATGGGTCCTAGGCTATCAGGGAAAAGCGAGGACAGGGAAAGCATCCATGATGAGGGAAGAGGAACAAGCACTGAAGTGGATTCCTGCTTGTGACGCAGGGGGATGGTGGAGTGCACGCGATGACGAACACACGCAAGTGGGTCCCTGCTTGTGCCCCGGGGCCACCAGGTAGTGCATGCTTCATCCAGAGTGCGGAGAAGGAATTAAAGGCTCTGCGGATTTCCATGGAGATAATAACAGTGTGCTCAGCCCACGTCACTTGAGAAGTGCTCAAACTGTAAAGCAAGGGTGTAGCTCTTGTTTTTACTTTGTTTCCTGATCGTTACTTCAGACTCTTTAAAGAAGTTCCACCAAAGCGGATGAACACAGTACTTTGCCAATGGGAAACTGATAAGAGAAACGCACACGGAAGAACAGGAAATAGAACACCTACAACCAATAGAAACAAGGAAAAATAAAGTGACTAACACAAGGATCAATAAGAAGTGAAGAAGAAGCGAAGGCAGGATGTAAATCCCTTTTAAGATATATTTAATACAATAGATTTCACAAGCACAATGCAATCACTGTGCAGGCGAAATCTAAAATGGCAAGTCAGGTTCTCAGCAAATAAGTACATAAAGCTGTGATAAATTTGCCATTAGATAGAGCAGTAACATATTAAAAAAAACATATCACCATAAACCAGCAGAAAAATGAGGTTCTAAATAAGTTCTAAACATGAATAAAAACAAATTCTGAACTGAAGCCTACAAATTCAAAATCCAAATTCCCCAACATTTCTTGTACAATTATGTAAAATCAACACAATTACATTAAAATCAATATAATAAAAAGAACACTCAGCCCACAGCTCTGAGAGAACCACCAGTCACTATATCCAGCAGAAGGATATGGAAGCAGTTTGTCAATGGCAGTGATTCTAGGAATGTTCCCCCTTGGTGCATGCTCTTAAGCAGAATCTAACCATGTACAAGTGTCCTGGGGTGAACCCATTAAGGTCTAAGGTGAAGTATTGTCCTCTCTATGCAATAAAGTGCTTTGTGCTGCTGATCACAAGCCCTCCATCTTCCAAATCTAATTTTGCTTAATAGTGATTCCTTTGGCTTTGTATATACGGAAATACTGCAAGTCAGCTGTAATCCTCACGTTGCTATAAAGTGCTTGAAGCTACTGCATCGCCATATATAAACTGTGAGTCTGTTAACTGTATGCTATGATTCTGCCTGGCAGAGTGTAATGGGGCTAATCCTCCGCTGCTTGTAGCATTTGGGTTGCAATCCTGAGGAATTTCAGGAAGGCTGCTTACAGCTGTGTGGCTTCGCCTTTCAAGCAGCAGAGCATCGCATCATGACATGTGCAGATGTGTGCGAGAAGGAAGGGGCGCAGCCGCAATCTCCTGTATGGGAGCAGCAGTTTGCAGATTATATGTTTCAGTGACTCTGCTTCCGCTGCACACAATCTGCATAGACTACTTTCATCCCCTTCTCTTCTTCCACACCAGTAAGCTGTAAATGGGATCAGACTGAACCTTAATTTCATTACATTTGTTTTCATATCCTTGGGATAGATAAATCGGAAGTGATCCCAGGTCATATAAATTGGAGGCCCAGCTATCATGGGCCTTTTTTTCAGGGTTTTCATGTCTTGGTCCCAGGATATTAACTTTGCTTGCTTGGAAAGCAAATTTTCTATGTGTTTTGCCAGGAGATCTACTGTGAATATATCATCAGCTTTTAAATCTGTCAAGTAACTAGCCAGGCAGATGCCAGCAGTGCCGGACTGGGAACGCAAACCATCCCTGGCAATTACGTCAGACCAGCCCTGGGGGGGTGCTTGGGTTCTGGTGGGAAACACTGCTGTGCTTTTATTACAGGAGGGCGATGTGGCAGCACTACTGCAAAACCAGCCCCCAGTAACAAAAAAACGGCCAGCATCAGTCCAAAACTGCCACCACCCTTCTGGCCCACTGGGAAAACTCCTGGCGCCCGGTACGGCCAGTCCGGCCCTGGATGCCAGTTTGATTTTTTTCCCGTTTATTGCTGGCCATAGAATATATTTCAATGTGCCGGAAGGGGCCTGCTTTAGTTTCAGGCAATAAGCTAAAAACCTTGGGGCTTATTTACAAGCCCCTTGCGCCACTTTTGCGTCACTTTTCCCATGTTAAAAGTGACGCAAAAGTGGCGCAAGGGGCTTGTAAATCTGCCCCCTTACATTTAATGCTTGCTGATGTGAAGTTAGGTTGAATTCTAAGTGAACTTGGGCATGGGTTGTACAGTTTGATAAGGCAAAGACTTTCCTATAGCAGATGACTGAGCTCTATCTAGCAGGGGTGGTGCGTCCATTGGGGCGTTGGGGCGTAGCCCCCCCGCCTGCAGCTCTCTCGGCGTCTTTGAACCTAAGTAAACTGAATCAGTTTACTTAAGTTCAAAGAGCCGAGGGAGAACTGACAATCATGTCAGTCAGCATGACGTCGGACCGCCCACCTCCTTCAGAGTCTGAAGGGGGTGGGCGGTCCTGCGTCATGTTGACTGACATGATTGTCAGAGGGACCAGGGGCAGCAGGCAGCACTGCAGCACAAGTGCGCATGAGTGGGCAAGGGCACCGAATTTTCGCGCCGTGCCCAGTCATGCGCACTTGTGTGTGCACTGGCTAGCGCATGCCCATTAGGAGAGCGAGGGGCTCAACCCTCGGTCTCCTAATGGGCAGGCGGGCGAGAGGTAACCGTGCCCTAAGCCAATCCTGGCGCTGCCAGCAGCGCCAGGATTGGCTGAGAGGGGCTGTAGGCAGGGCCGAACGGAGTCGGACCCGAGGCGGCGCGGATGGCGGACCTCCTCAGAGTCAGGTAGGATTTATTTTCTATTTTTTCTTTTAATCCCCCGGGCCCCTGGCAGTGGCACAACCCCCCCCCCCGCGAGCCGCGTCTGGCTTCAATGTGTGTGAGACTCGATCCAATGTATGTGTCTGTGCACCAGTGTGTGAGAGTGAGACTCGCATGATCGCATCTGATGAGCGTGTCTGACTGTCTGTGTCACAAGGTGTGTGTGAGACTCGGACCTGATGTGACTGTTCTCTGGTGCTTGAGATGTGACAGAGCCTGCGCTAGTGCGCTCCCGTGTTCGAGACTGCCTCAAGCTATCAGAGTGACTTTCAAATATTTAGGAGTGAGGCAAGCTGTGCATTCATCACAACCACACACCACCCAGTCCGGCCACTGTGTAGGGGTTCACTCAGTGTGTTCAGAGTCCTTCTCAGTGAGTGGGATTGAACCTTATGGCGCGAGACCCACTCAGTGAGTGAAACCCGAAGTGTGCCCTGCGCCCTCGTGTTGTATGTTATTAGCACACGCAGTGTCCTCCTAGTATGGTGTAAGCACGGGTACTGTAGTCCAGGGGTGGTGTGAAGCGGATGTACTGCAGTGCATGGATTGCACCGTACAATGTTTCACTTTCACTTTGGTAGCTTAGATTACATGACTGCATGGACATCTGTTAAAATTAACGTTTTTTAAAGATCATGCATTTCTTCAGTGTGCCCCATTTTCCACGGGGGACGATGCTCCGTTTTCAGTAATATATTTAATCAGTGGAGTGTATTTTTGTAAGTGCTTGTTTGTGCTCTGTGTGTCCTCTCCAGACAGCATGGTTCGTTCACCTCACACAGAAGTGAGCTCTGAATCATGTTAATTGCTGGGGGCTTTGTTCTTCAAGTCTGTTATGAAGCTCTGTGGTTATACTGAATGAGCAGCTACCATGTTGTTATAGGACATCCCTTTATTAATATAATAACTGCACTTTCACAATTGCTTTATTAGCCTTCTTGCTTCTCAAATTTGCTTGAAAATGCACCATTTGCCCGCTCATTTTTCAAAACCCCCCTTTAATTGTTTGGGCTCGCTCGCTACGCTCGCTCGCCGCGGTGCTCTCCCACGGAAAGTTTCGCCCCACCACTTTCAAATCTCACCAGCCACCACTGCTATCTAGCCATTTGGGCATTTTGCCTCGAAACACAATGGCACAGTAAGCAATGGTAGGTAGCAGTTTGCTAGCCACTGCCTTTAGGAGCGCTTGTGACTCAACTCTGGATATATTTTTTTAGTTTGCAAAAAGAACAAGTTAGGGAGTTGTCGGCTGCCTGTTGTGTAAGTATGTGTGCTGTATGGCGCACCCGACTTTTAGATCATGTCCCTAGGTATTTTTATGAGGAAACACTCTCCATTCTGTTCCCTCTGCAGAACAATGCTCCACTCTTGATTATCTTACACCTGACAGTCATCACTATCGTTTTCGCTGTGTTAATCCGCAATTCATTGTCTTCAGAGTATTTGGCTAAGGTGTTGAACAGTCCCTGAAACTCGATTAGTGTCTGATCTAAAAGCACAGTATCAAAAGCATACTGCAACCGCTGGATTTTATGGGTGGCAATTTTCAGGGGGAATACTCTTACTTCTTCTGGGTATTCTTTTTGGTCGGTCAGATATAGTGTGAACAGCAGGGGGCGCTAACGTACAGCCTTGTTTGAGGCCCTTGTTAGTGTCCACCTTTGTAGATTTTGTCCAGCCCGTCGTCACTTTTACTTTTACCCATGTGCCTGTCTATAATGCTTTTATGGCCTTAAGTTGGGGGGCTGGGATCCCCTATTTATACAATTTGGCCCAGAGTATGCCCCATGAGATGCTGTCAAAAGCTAAGCACAATCAGAAAAACCAAGGTATAAAAATTCATTTTTTTGCCTGGCCAGTTTCTTCTATCAGATCGGAGATACAGAGCAGGTTATCCTCTATATGATAGCCTTTTCTAAAACCTGTTTATCATGGAGGGATCAGATTTTTTTGGGACACATTTTTCCAGTTCCATATTTACAATATTCGTACAACACTTTCCCTCTATGTTCAGTAATGCAATCAGCCATTCCTTCTATAGATTTGTGCAGTCTCCTTTTTTGTGAATTGGCACTTTGATGCTCCCAGGAAATAAGATTGGGAGATAGGGGATATTACCTCTGCTCATTTTTTTGGGGCCCTTTAGAATATGGCTGCTGGAAAACCATTGGGCCTGGGCACCCCATTTTCCTATATTTTCTACTCCAGTTGTAGTTATTTTTTAACATTTGCTCAGTCTCCTCCTTGCTGACATTTATGGTCTGAAAGGTGGTTGGTGTTGGATCATTAAATACGTTCTTTATATAAGCTTCCTATTGTACTGAGGAGATGTTAGCAACTTCTGTTTGAGATGTGGCTTGTTCCATACTGTTAATCCAAGCCCAAAACTTTCTCTGGTTGTTAGATCTGATGATCTCGTTTACTTGCACCCATTTGTTAGCTTTTTCCTCCTGTCTTTTTGCATATAGTAATTTCTTGTAGGGCCTTCTTATCCAGCAGACTTTGGGGCCGATTCCGATCTCGGCCGGTAGGGTACCGAATCGGATTTGGCTTTACCGGATTCGATTCGGAGGCCTCGTTTCCGACCGATTCGAACATCAGTCCGCGCGAGCAAGTACGATGCGAGCGTACGCGTAATCGCCGACCGACACATTCGCGGGTCCGAACCGCTCTGACCGACTCGTACGGACACGACTCGCACCACGCAATGGAGACGTTACCCGACCGAGCAAGTACGATGCGCGCTTCGAACAGTCCGACCGACTCGCGCCGTCCGGCTCCAAAGAGCTGTCGGAGCCGGACTTCGGGGGTCCGTGTCGGACCCCCCTGCATGTGTAGCCTTGCGAGTCGCACACAGGGGGGACCCATGGGTCCCCCCTACACATGCATGTATGGTGCGGGTTGCACCGACGCGAACCCACTGCAGGGGGCGCCCTTGTTTGCGACGCACCCATTCAGTCAATGGGAGCCAGTGTACGCGTCGTACGACCGGCTCCCATTGACTTCTATGGGAATCTGACCGAATCGAGTCCGATAGCATACGGCCGCATCGTACTCGTTCGGTCGGACTGCAAGAGTCCGGTTCGGTCGGAAATCTCTCCGGGTCCGGCTCGGTCGGAGAGATTTCCGGCCTGAATCGGAATCGGCCCCCTTGTTTCTAGAGTGTTTGTTATTGCTCTAAGGGTTTTGTTTAGTAGCATTTTTATTTTTCTATTTCCTTATTGAGCTTCATAAGTTGTACATTGTTTTCCTCGAGCTTGCTACTACGTGCTCTTTCAAGTGTCATGAAGTTAGCTTCGGCTTCTTGGGGGAGTGAGGTGAATTGTCTCCATGGGTCTTTAATTGTTTTGGAGCCCTTCCACATTGATTTGGCAGTTATCTGGCAGTTTCTCCGATACATGCCTTAGCCCCTCCTGATCTTTGGTGAGCCATTTTAATCTCCTAAGTGATTCCAGTCCCTCCAACTTGCCTATGTGTTGCTGTTTAGAGCAGCGCTCACTCTACAGATTCATCTTGCATTTTAGCATTAAGTGGTCACTGGCTATTGAGGGTTGCACCTCAAATGTGTTCACGTACTGGAAGTGGGCTATTGATATCCACAGGTAGTCTAATGTTGCTAGCCTACTAGGTGAAGAATGCCTGTAGGCCGTTGGTGAGTCTGTCATAGATCCACTGTTTACGAGACGTAGAGCCATGTTATTGAAAGCCATACTAATTTCCATCTCGTATTTGTCTTGTCGTTGGAATTGGGCCTTAAACTTGGCAATGTTCCATGTTTGGTCGTCAAACGTCTGCCAGATATTATTGGTCATTAGATTAGAGTTGAATTCTCCCATTAGTAGCCATAGCATGTCCGTATGTGATGCTTTAACATCTCAGCACCAGGAGTAATAACGATAATGTTTTTTCACGTTTGCACATTACTGGAAGTAGATATATGCTTACTATGATCAATGGCGAACCTCTGTGTTGCTTTGTTTTAGTGATCTGGGTTACACAGATGATGATGTAGTCACCCATCCCCATTGCACAAATGACCACTGATGCCACCAGTTAATTCTTCATGTAAATAGAAACATCCCCTGACCTTTGATTAAGTTTTCTCATCCTTGTTTGTTCGCCAACTGTGAGTGGGTGTTTTCTTGTCCCTCCCCCCTCCCCTCATGGGGTAATATGCTGCTGAACTTACTCCTTGATTTATTGAACTTCTTTAGCCTTCCTCATTTTTTTCATCAACATCGGGGGTTCCACAAGAGGAAGCGATTCAATGTCAGCCTTGATTCCCCGAGCCTCACTTGTGGCTTCCTGATGTTTATTTCCTGGTTTCTGAGAGAAGTTGGCTTTGGGGCGTGGTTGCCACTGGGTCGCACTAATAGTAATGAGTTGTTCCTTTCTAACAGCAGGCGCACTTGTTGGATTATACAGAATTTTCAAAATTGTAGTCAATTGTCCTGTAAGATATAATTCATTTTTAGGTCTTCAGCTTTGCACTGTCTTCTTGCATTACCCTTGTCCTTAAAACTCCTCTTTTTAAATCTTCAATCAGGATCCCCATTATCTCCAGGAAAGAAGAGAGTTTCTCTATCAGAGGGCTGAATAAGTATTGTAGTCGAGCCTCCCTCAGTTTAACCAGAGCTCAAGTTCTCAGTATTAGTTGATTTAATTAATCAAGTTTTGCATCTATTGTCATTATAACAGAGGCTATTGTTGTAAGGATAGTTACTTGTACATCCAATTTGTCAGTGTGAAGTGAAGCAGCCGTGGCCATGGCAGCCAATGCGCTAAAATGTTTGCCCATTGTTTGACTTTCTGGTTATTCATACAGATCTACTAAGGCTGGGGGTGGGAGGGTGTTTGCAGTGCTGATCAGAGACCTGAGGGATTTATGGTACAAGCTCTGTTGCCGGGGCTTTGTAGCAGTCAGTCTAATTACCTGCTGAGATGATACACAGCTGCCATCCATATGCCCAGTAAGGGCGGTGATACGGAAAAGGCTTTCTTCTGATTCGCATGTGCTAGTCCTTTTAGCTGTGGCTGCCAGTGAAGTTTACACCTTCGCAGCTTCCTCGAATGGATCCTTACCTTTTGGGTTGCTCAATGGTTTATCATTTATCAGTGTGGGACTTATTAGGAGCATGGACTTGGGTTGTTGGAGGGATGATTGCGTTGGCTGTTGTTGAGATGGTTCGCCAGGCTTTTTGCCACTGCTATTATAATGATCTTTTTTATTGTCCTATATTGCTTTGGGGCTTGACGTGAATGAGGAATGTCGATCCAGAACTTCCATACTCCCCCATTGCTCTGTCAGTTTTATGTCCACAGGGTATTGCTCAAAAGCGCTACTGGAGAGAGGAGTGCCATGAGGTAGCGATCGCCCTTGGCATACCTGTTCTTGGCATATCATTTTTGCTTAAACATTTTAATTTAGTCCAGCTCTGCGCAGCTGCAGAGTCATTTGAGGTCTTGGGTTGCCTAGTGAAATATCCTCTAATGGCCCTCCTTAAGTGGGGGGGGGGGTGAACGACTGAGTCTCAAGTCTTGGCAAAAGTGATTCCTCTGTGTCTGCTTGCTTAATTCTGGTGTAAGTAGAAGATGTTATATTTTGATTTTCAGCCATGACGTTTTCCTGGGATTAAAGCTGACCCAGGTTACATATAAATGGTGTATTACATTTTTGTCTCTTGGTTGTCCTTTGGGGTGATTTTGGGCGTGCTTTAAAGCAACAGTGAACTTCATGTCCTCATGTTATTTCACTGGTTTCTCTTTGGAAGATCTTGAACTGACCCCTGAAGCCTGATCCAGGAGCTCAGAATTAGAGCCAGTATAGCTGAAGGGATCTGCGGCTACAAGATACCACCTGTTGAAAACGGTTTCCCACCAGGCTTTACTCTGTGGGGGCCTTCAATGTGGCCCTAATACCATATGCCTGTTCAGAAAATGACATAGCATTGGGCCTGGGCAAAAACGTTGTTTACACTGATGTAGCCTTTTGTAATTTTCAGCATTTCACATTACGATTGGTCTGATTAATAAGCGAAATGCACAAGATTATGGCATTGCACCACATGGCGTAAACAAAACTTTGTTTAGGTAAAAATCCTATCACAGGAGCCCAAGAACAATGCAAATTGCTTATGTTTGTGTCATATGCAATTTTGTGCTTTTGTTTTGCATTCTTGCATCTGTTTTGAATACATAGGGCCCGATTCCGATCTCGCTCGGAAGGGCACCGAACGGAATCCGTAGCGAGCGAGTCCGATTCGTAGCCCCAGTTTCCGGACGACTCGTACCGCTGTACGAGCGAGCAAGTACGATGCGAGGATAGCCTCGCTCTCCGACCGACTCATACCCGTCAGCGACGCCGTCCGGACGACTCCGACTTCATCGACGTGCACCGCGCAATGGGTCCGATTTCCGAGCGACCAAGTACGATGCGAGCGTCGAGCAGCCAGATCGAGTCGGAGCCTCCGACTCGAAAAAGCTCCGGGAAGCGGACTTTGGGGGTTCGTTGCGGAACCCCTTCACCCGCAGCCCTACGACTCGATCACTGGGGGGGTCCCAAGGGTCCCCCCTATACATGCCTGCACGGTGCGTGCGGGACCGATGCATCCCCGCGACAGGGGGCACCCTTGTCCGAGACGTGCGTTTTAGGTCTATTGGAGCCCATGTACACAACGTACACCAGGCTCCCATTGACTTCAATGGTGCTCCGAGTGACCCGAGTCCATCAGCGCTGCAGCGCATCGTACTCTGTCTCTCGGAGCCCAGGAGCCCGAGTCGCACGGAAAGCTCTACTGGTGCCAGTCGGCCGTAGGGCTTTCCCAGTGAGATCGGAATCGGCCCCAAAGTGTCAGACCTGTGTTTTACAAGATTTTGTTCGGATAAAAAAAGGTATTGTGGAACATGAGAACAATGCGAATTAACCGAATGCAAGTGGCTATTGTTTGTTTCACAATCAATTTTATGCTATTTTTCTAGCACACAATGGATCCTAGGATCACTTTTCAGATGTAGGATGCCGGACCTGCTTTTCATGCTTTTCATGTTTGATTTTTGGCCATTTTGTATAATTTGCGCAAGGGAATTGACTAAAGTTTCACCTGGGCTTTTATGACTTATGAAAATATATTCCCTCAAAAGTATTTCAAATATTTAAAGGCATCATTGTGTTTTATAGGAGCATCAAAGAGGTTAATATGACTGAATTTAGAATGGCCTGTCAAAGGGGCTAAAATTGGAGGATGCACTCAGCAGGGTAAGTAGTCAGAATATCGAGTATTTATTATCGTTTTGACATAATATCGAGTTAAAAATATCGTTAGTATAAAATATCGATGTAAAAAATATCTATGTATATAATATCGATTTTGTGTGTTGTTAAAAATATCGTTGTAAAAAATATCGATTGTTAAAATATCGTCAGTAAAATATATCAATTTACTATTTTTTTTATTTTGTAAAATGTTTGTAAATGATATAATAATTGTTAAATAAATTTTAAAAAATGGTATAATAATTTTTAGGAGCGGGATGTTGGGTTTATAGAGGATAAGGGTGGAGAGTGTTTTAAAAAATTGGGGAAAAATTTAATTTATTTAAAAATTTAAATTGAATGTATAATATTTTTTTAAGGGTGGGATGTTGGGTCAATAGGGGATAAGGGTGGGGAGTGTTTTTAAATCTTGAAATTTAAATTATTTTAAATTTTAAATTTTTGTTAAAGAAATTGTAATATTTTTTAGGAGCGGGATGTTGGGTTTATAGGGGATAAGGGTGGGTAGTGTTTTAAAAATTAGAAATTTAAATTTAAAAAAAATGTAAATATTTTTTATATGAAATTATAAATTTAGTTTTCAGGTGCGGGATGTTGGGTTTATTGGGGATAATGGTGGGGAGTGTTTTAAACATTTTTTTTTAAATTTAAAAGTATTCTAAAATTGAAATTTAATTTCATAATTTTTTTTAGCAGGATTTTGTGTTAATAGGGGATAAGGGTGGGTATTTTTTTTAGTACACTTTCAAAACTTAGAAAAAGTTTTGAAATTTAAAAAAATATATATAAATACATTTATGAGTGTAATATGGCGTTTATTGTGTTTAAGGGTGGTGAGTGTTTTTAAAATTTATTGATCATAATTTTAAAAAAATTATATTTTATTTTTAAATTTAATTATTGTAGTACTGGGATGTTGTGTTTATAGTGGTTGAAGTTGAGTATGTTTTAAGTTCATTAAAATTTCATTTTGTTAAATTTAAATTTTATATTCATTTAAAAAATTTAATTTATTATTGAGAGTAATTATTTTGTATTTTATTGGTTATAATTTTGTATTTGGTAAACATTTTAACAATTTCTTTGCAATTTTTTTCAAAAAATATTGGATATTTATATTTATATGTCTCATATATTTTAACATATATGTTTTAAAAAAATACTGTGCAATGTATATTTAATTATAGTAAAATACATATGTTTAGTGTGTAGTATCTTACAAGAGTTAATATAATTGCTATTAGGAATAGTATATTATATATGTTTAGTGTACAGCACCTGCCATGATTTTATGTATTTTGGAGTGGGAATAGTAATTTATATATGTTTTGTGTCCAGCACCTTCCCCGATTTAATGTAGTTTGGAGTGGGAATAGTAAATTATATATGGTTAGTGTCCAGCGCCTTCCCTGATTTAATGTAGTTTGGAGTGGGAATAGTAAATTATATATGTTTAGTGTCCAGCGCCTTTCCTGATTTAATGTGGTTTGGAGTGGGAATAGTAAAATATATATGTTTAGTGTCCAGCGCCTTTCCTGATTTAATGTAGTTTGGAGTGGGAATAGTAAAATATATATGGTTAGTGTCCAGCACCTTTCCTGATTTAATGTAGTTTGGAGTGGGAATAGTAAATTATATATGTTTAGTGTCCAGCACCTTCCCTGATTTAATGTAGTTTGGAGTTGGGATAGTAAATTATATATGGCTAGTGTCCAATGCCTTCCCTGAGTTATTGGAGTAGGAATAGTAAATTATATATGTTTAGTGTCCAGCTTCTTTCCTAACTTAGGGGCTGATTGCGATGGTGGTCGGAAAAGCATTCCGACCGCCGAGGTAGCCGCAAATAACCGTCCGCATGTTGCATCGCCAGAGAAATCCGACTGCCGCGGACATATTCCACAAAACTCTGCGGCGTTCGGATTTGCTGCGGAAAGACCCAAAACCGCTGATCGAGCAGCGTAATGACCGCAAGTGAAATTACGATACGATGGCAGTGCCAGCGGAACGATCAGTTGCTTCCGACTGCTGCGATCGCAACTAATGCTGAATGGGAGAGCCATCTGAAGGGCTGTTGCATTCCGACCGCCGCGGTTGCGCCGGAAGAGTAATGGCGGTCGAAAGCAACCACACAACAAGGCTACCAAGTGGGCTGTATATCTGGCTCAGCCTCCAAAAACCCCTAACACACCCCAATGACACATCCCCATGGCAAGTAAAAAATACAAATCCCAGGTCAACCCAGACAACACACCTGACATGAATACTCCATTTTGACCCACCCACATAGCTGAGTATGAAACCAGCCCCTTCCCTGCCCAGAATCCTTTGCACAACTCCAGCACTGAAGGGCACAACCCCACAGCACAAAGGAGAGGCAAATCAGCACACATCACACCATCACAACCACACACACACCACACACATCTCCACCACCACCTTCCCACCTGCACCTCTCACATATTTGCACATCACACACCATGGCACAGAAAAAAATGCCAAAATTCACTGACAATGAGTTGCCAGTCATGGTAGATGAGATAATCAGAGGAGAACCACATTTGTTTGGAAGCATGGTCCAACAGACACCAGTAGCCAGAAAAAATCAAATGTGGGAAAGGATAGTCAACAAAGTCAATGCAGTAGGGACCACCCCCCGCTCCCTGCGTGACATCAAGAGGAGGTGGCATGACCTCAATAGCAGGGTGAAAGAGCGTGCCAACAAGAAACATGAGCTGGCTCAGAGGACTGGCGGTGGCCCTCCCATTCCACCACTAACATTCACTGAATGGGAGTAGAAGGTGCTTGCCATACTGCATCCAGAGAGTCTCACAGGAATACCCGGGGGAGTGGAGGCTGGTAAGTACCAACGAATGTCTCCCATTACACTGCTATGTATTGTCTTGCACAACTAGAAAGCTACACTTCCTAGACACAAAAGCACTTATGTACAACACACTCTTCCCAACACATGTCTCCCATATCTAACATTTCCTTCCTCTGAATCACCTCAAAGGCAGCTAGCAATATTTCCATTGGGGCATGTGGACAGGCAGCCAGCACTACAACTCCCACCAGGCACCCTTGTCCCACAGCGGAGCAGGATGGAACACTCACCCCACCCAAGAGCCATGTGTAACCTATTCCCTTCCTCTGCTCCAAATCACAGGGAGGTAGCCTTCTTAACAGGGAGGGGTGTTTGTGGGTGGGAAGCCAGCATTACAACTCCTACCAGGCCCGCTTGTCCCACAGCTAAGCAGGATGGTACACTCCCAACACCAAGAACCATGTGGCAGCCATTGCATTGCACACCTTCACCTAACAGGTACGTAGCCTTCTGAACAGGGAGGGGTGTTTGTGGGTGGGAAGCCAGCACTACAACTCCCACCAGGCCCCCTTGTCCCACAGCTGAGCAGGATGGTACACTCCCCACACCCAGAACCATGTGGCAGCCATTGCATTGCTCACCTTCACCTAACAGGTAAGTAGGCATCTTAACAGGGAGGTGTGTTTGTGTGTGGGAAGCCTGCACTACAACTCCCCACAGGCCCCCTTGTCCCACAGCTGAGCAGGATGGTACACTCCCCACACCCAGAACCATGGGGCAGCCATCTCATTGCTCTCCTCAAACTCACAGGTAGTCAGCCTTCTCATGCCTCCTTGTCTCACCCCTGAGAAGGATGGAACACTCCCCCCACCCAGAACCATGTGGCAGCCATCACCTTCACCTAACATGTAGGTAGCCTTCTGAACAGGGAGGGGTGTTTGTGGGTGGGAAGCCTGCACTACAACTCCCACCAGGCCCCCTTCTCCCACAGCTGAGCAGGATGGTACACTCCCCACACCCAGAACCATGTGGCAGCCATTGCATTGCACTCATCAAACTTACAGGTAGGTAGCCATCTTAACAGGAAGGGGTGTTTGTGGGTGGGAAGCCAACATTACAACTCACCACAGGCCCCTTTGTCCCACAGCTGAGCAGAATGGAGCACCCCCCCACCATGTGGAAGCCATTGCATTGCACTCATCAAACTTACAGGTAGGTCGCCATCTTAACAGGGAGGGGTGTTTGTGGGTGGGAAGCCAACACTATAACTCACCACAGGCCTCCCACAGCTGAGCAGGATGGAGCACTCCCCCTCTACCATGTGGCAGCCATTTCATTGCACTCATCAAACTTACAGGTAGGTAGCCATCTTAACAGGGAGGGGTTTTTGTGGGTAGGAAACCAGCATTACAACTCCCACCAGGCCCCCTTATCCCACAGCTGAGCAGGATGGTACACTCCCCACACCCAGAACCATGTGGCCGCCATTGCATTGCTCACCTTCACCTAACAGGTAGGTAGCCTTCTGAACAGGGAGGGGTGTTTGTGGGTGGGAAGCCTGCACTACAACTCCCACCAGGCCTCCTTTTCCCACAGCTGAGCAGGATGGAGCACCCCCCCCCCACAACCATGTGGCAGCCATTTCATTGCACTCATCAAACTTATAGGTAGGTAGCCATCTTAACAGGGAGGGGTGTTTGTGGGCTGGAAGCCAACACTATAACTCCCACCAGGCCCCCTTGTCCCACAGCTGAGCAGGATGGTACACTCCCCACACCCAGAAACATGTGGCAGCCATTGCCTTCCACTGTGTCACTGAACAGGTAGGTAGTCAGTGCATGCACCCTGCCATCCTTCTAAAAAAACATGGAGCCAGATGACCACACCAGCACTCACATGTCAGCCAACTTGGCATAGATCCAAAAGCCACATCCAATGTGCAGACAGCTAAGCGCACGTAACTGTTACAGAAATTAAACTTTGACTCACCAAGTCACATGTGACAGTAATTCATGGCACAATCATGCACAGCACAGAATGCAATGTGTAAGTGCCATGGTGTCAGAGCATGAAGGCCCATATGAACACAAAACATGCATGGTCAATCTGACAAACAAAATAAAGTACATTATATGAAAAAGGTATGTATAACATTCCAATGGCCAGTTCTTGCTTAGCTGAAATTGATTCCATGAAGAGCAAACAAAAAAGACGCATTACATAAAGTTGATGTGCCGCAAGTTGTTTGATGATGACATGTCCTTGTAATCACACAATCTGTACGTGGCACATGGTTTCAATTTACATGTCACACCATGGACAAGTAATGTATGTACCTCAACATCATGTCATGATGCTCAGTATTTTGCTGCCATACCAAGTGATTGCAATGTAAATTGTTTGGTGTATCAAATGTAACATCCAAAAGTCTAACACCAAGCTTGTGGAGTGCACTTAACTGACAATTTAACCTCTGTTCAACAGGAGATCCACAAGCAACTGCAGCAGAAAACACCACCAACCTGCAGAGCCTGTCTCCCCCCCGGAACATGAACTCTCGGATGCAGACTCCCTATGGGGCATATCAGCAAGGGCCGGCGATAATTATCGCTAGGCGCTTAGCGCTAGGATAATTATCGCCGGCTATCGCTGGATTTTATCGCTGAGATAGCGTGCTATCAGCGACGCTTATCTCCAAAGTGATAAAATTCCAAGCGCAAGCTGTCAAATATGCGATTATCGCTGGAAATCCAGCGATAATCACACAACGTTTGGCGATAGCTTGATGATAGGGCAGGGCAGACTTAGCCATTAGATCCACCTTCCATTGGATATAATGGCTAAGTCAGACTGAAAGCAGGCGTAAGGAAACGAGCGATAACCGCGGTTAGCGCTACTTTTCTTATCGCTACGCAGGTTAGGGATCAGCTTGCTGATAGGAGAAATGTCTATTAGCGACATGTCTCACGTTATTTTGGGGAGGAACGCCCACTTTGCATCTCATTAGAGATGCAAAGCTGGGCGTTAATGGAAAGGGCGCTAAGGCATGGATTCACGCGATAGCGTGACCTTGCTGATAGCGCGATAAAATTATCGCCGCTTTTCACCCGAAAACAAACGCTAAAGCGGCGATAATTTTATCGCGGGGCCTTGATGATATGCCCCTATGGGGCATATTATCAAGAACGGCGTTAAAATTATCGCCGCTTTAGCGGCAGAAAACTGCCGCTAAAGCGGCGATAATGGGCTTGATAATATGCCCTTGAGAATTCCAATAGAAGCCCATGTTGACACCAGAACATGATAATATGCCCCTAAGTTTCTCGGATGAGGAGTGTGAGAAGTTGGCCTGGTATATGCTGTCCACTAATTATAGTGGGCACCTTGCACCAGTCCAAACAACCCCTTATTGGAGATAGGTTAAAGACAACCTTATTGAAAGCTATCCTAGTGGTAGCTATGGAGAGCAGCCTTCAGGCTAAGTCTTGAAGGAATGTAAAGCAGCTTGTTTTACCAGTCTATAATCTCTTGAGTGATCAAATGAAAGAGCACCACACCAGGTATATATTCAAAATATATGTATTTATTGCTAAACACACCCCTCTAGTCTCTTTATGAGGCTAGAGTTCGAAGTACATAAGTTATAAGTTATTAAATCACAGTAATAGCACAAATACACGTTTGGGCCCTAGGGGCGTACCAAACCATATACCAATAAAGTGGTATGCGAACCACGACTGAACTAGACACTAGGCCTAGAGCCTCTAGAAGTGCTTGGACCACAAGGAACCACCCAAGGTAGTGACACAGGGGACCTACGGGAGACGCGTGCAGTGTAAATACACAACCGCGATACGCCGTTGACTTCTATGGAGAAAGTCGGGATCGGGAAAATAGAGAAAAGGGACACTTAAAAGAGGACTAGGACAAAACCCTTTGAGATCTAGGACTTTGAAGAGTCTCTACCCACGGGAGCACCGGAGTACTCGTGTTACCTCACCCAGGGAAGCCGGGTGCATAGGTGCCTTTCGGGGTCGGGTTTCGTCGTCGATTCGAATGGCGATCTGCTGCAAAGTGCTGCTGGCGGCCAAGAGAAAAGTGTCTGGGTGGATCCAAGAGTGGATCGGAGTTCTGAAGAACCTGAAAGCAGAGGGGACAGAGTCTGGGTCACTAGCCAGTGACCAGGAAGGCGATGGACAGATGCCCACCGATGTCGAGTGCTTCAGGTGCGTTGATGGTCATCTTGACTCTTCAGCCACGAGGTCCAGGAGGCGTTGTCGATGACCAGGAGCAGGATTCGGGCTGGTACACGATGTCTGTCGAGTGCTGAGGTGTCGGCGACCGGATTGGACCCAACAAGCCTTGGCAACGGCAAGTCTCGGTGAAGATGTAGATCGTCGATGGTGCAGACCAGCAAGGTCTGTGGAACTCACCCAGTGAGGGTAAGTGAGGGCAGGCCTGGAGCAACCAGGATGCCAAGTAAGAAAAGGATTGGCCTTCGTTAAGGGCTACTAGCCAACGGGCTAGCGACCGCGAAGGAGCCTCGTGACGCCGCACGTGGATCTGGCTTACAGGACACTCGTGGAGTGGGGGCCAGTGATCTTCGGTGCAGGTAGTGCTGGAGGCTAGGGCTACTCGGAGCCTAAAGCACGACTTCTTGGGAGACCGAGAAGAGGATGCACTTGCAAATGTGCTTGGTGTCCAGGGGTCACGGTCTCAAGTCACCCACGATAGCCACGGGCCTCAGCTTTGCTGGGGACTCAGGGTAGCCTTGGGGAAGTCTGAGAATCTACCTCTGGTGATGCGATGACTTCGGCGTCCGACGGGAGCTTCAGAAATGCGAACCAGACAGATGCTTCTTTGGTGCCTGCCAAGCAGGGGAGTCACTCCTTGACCCCAAGGGAGATTCTTCAGTCCTCTAATCGTGAGTAGAGCATCGAAGGTCCAGGATTCAGTTTCAGAGTTTCGTCCAGGGATAATCTAAAGTCCTAAGGACTGGGTTCCTACCTTTATTCTAAAGATAGGGGTTGGACTACTCTGTGGCCCCACCTATGGGTGGGTCAGGGCAGAGGGTGGCTACACCCCTTTCCCTTTGTCCAGTTCGCGCCAAAGCAGGGGCTGCAAGCCCCTGATCCGGTTTGAACTGGGGTATGCCCAGGGACACCAAATGTGCCCCCAGTGCAGGACTTCAAAGCACCCGAAAGTGCTCCCGCCCAGCCCCAATACACATTATCCTGTCTGGGGAGGTGGTCACACCTCCCTGGGACAGGAAACCTATTGTCCAGGCCTCCCCTGCCGGAGTTTCGTCCAGCAGCAGGAGGCCAGACTCGTGTCTGTGGCAGCAGCATCCATTTTGTGATGCCAGGGCTCTGGAAAGAAGTTACCGGACTAGTCAGAGTTAACATGTCTTTCCCTCTAGAAGGGTGGAATGCTACCCCCGCCGCCAGGATTGGCGGGGGGTAGTATTCCAAGATGTTTGACACCAAACACGACATGTTTAGGTGCAGCCATTCCAAAGTTAGCATTTTACCGCGAGGATATAATGCGCTTAAGAGTATATGGTCAGGCTGCACTACAAACAGCATCAGAGATGGTCTCCGAACACTGCAGAGGGGTCCTGCTCTTGCAGGGGCACCCTCTCACATAGGAACCACGCACTCTGCCTTTAGGATTGATAAGGCCTGCCTTAGGAGTGACTTATAGGTTTATATGTGTGTATGTATTTCGTGATATAGGTAACCTATATCACAGTAAGGGGTGCATGCACCACCTTACCCAGGCTGCAGTAGCAGACCTGTGGTGTCAGTTTGGATGGCCTTCCAGGGGTGGCATAATACATGCTGCAGCCCCTGGCAGGCCTCTGAGGTACCTATGCCCTTGGTACATAGTATACCATATACTAGGGACTTATAAGGGCACTCCAGATCCCAATCAGTGATGTGCCTAAGGCACATGGAAACCATTTTAGAGAGGAAGCAGCTAGGCTGGGGTTCTGATTAGCAGGGCCCCAGCCAGACTAATGTCGAAAAACAGTGAAGCATCAGCAAAAAGTGGGGGTACCCATGTGAAGCAGATCCTACTCTCCTACACAACCCCCCAAACGTAGGGACATTAAACTAACCTTGCCCAGTTAAGTCTTCATGTTCTAAGTGGAAATACCTAGAGAGTCCATCTGCATTCGTATGGTTACTCCCAGGCCTATGTTCCACTGTAAAGTCCATCCCCTGTAGGGAAATGGACCACCTAAGCAGTTTGGGGTTTTCACCCTTCATTTGTTTTAGCCATAAGAGGGGCTTATGGTCTGTCTGAACCAGGAAGTGTGTACCAAACAAGTTTGGCCTCAACTTCTTCAGAGCCCAGACCACAGCAAAGGCCTCCCTCTCTATGGCTGACCAACGTTTCTCTCTAGGGGTCAGCCTTCTGCTAATAAAAGCTACTGGCTGAACCTGACCTTCTTCATTCAATTGTGACAGTACAGCCCCTACCCCCAATTCAGATGCATCAGTTTGAACAATGAACTTCTTGGAGTAATCAGGACTCTGCAGAATTGGAGCAGTGCACATGGCCTGCTTGAGGTCATCAAATGCCTTTGACAGCTAACTGTCCACTGAACCTTTTTGGGCATTTTCTTAGAAGTTAAGTCATTCAGGGGTGTCACTATTGATCCATACCCCTTGACAAATCTCCTATAGTACCCAGTCAGGCCTAAGAAGGCTCTCACCTGAGTCTGGGTAGTGGGAGCAGTCCAGTCCATGATGGTCTGGATCTTGCTCTGCAAAGGTTGAACCTGGCCTCCACCCACAAGGTGGCCCAGGTACACAACCTGACTCTGCCCTATCTGGCACTTAGTGGCCTTGATAGTCAGGCCTGCCTTTTGCAGGGCCTGTAAAACATTCCTGAGGTGGACCAGGTGATCCTCCCAGGTGGAGCTAAAGACAGCAATATCATCTAGATAAGCTGCACTATAGGCTTCCAGTCCTGTGAGAACTGTATTCACCAACCTCTGGAAAGTGGCAGGTGCATTCTTCAGACCAAAGGGCATTACCACAAATTGATAATGCCCACTAGGGGTCGAGAATGCTGTTTTGGGCTTTGCAGTATCAGCTAGTCTGATCTGCCAGTAGCCAGCTGTTAGGTCAAATGTGCTGAGATATTTGGCAGAGGCCAAAGTATCTATGAGCTCATCTGCCCTGGGTATTGGATGGGCATCAGTCCTAGTGACTGCATTGAGACCCCTGTAGTCCACACAAAACCTCATCTCTCTTTTTCCACCACTGGTGTGAGGTTTCGGTACAAGGACTACTGGACTAGCCCAAGGGCTATCTGAGGGTTCAATAACTCCCAATTCCAACATTTTCTGGACTTCAGTCCTGATACAGTCCCTGACATGGTCAGGTTGCCTATAAATCTTGTTTTTAATAGGCAGACTGTCCCCAGTGTCCACTTCATGAGTGCACCAGGTGGTCTGACTGGGTGTCAGTGAAAACATATGTCTAAACTGATTGAGGACTTGCCTGCAATCAATTTGTTGCTGGGTAGTGAGGCTGCCTGCCAAGGCTACACCATCAACTGACCCATCGTCAGGGTTCTGTGAGAGCAGGTCAGGGAGTGGGTCACTCTCTTCCTCCTGCCCTTCATCAGTAGCCATGAGCAAGCCCATGTCTGCCCTGTCCACATATGGTTTTAACCTGTTGACATGGAGAACCCTGTGGGGACTCCTGGGTGTTCCTAGGTCTACTAAATAAGTGACCTCACCCTTCTGCTCAACAATAGTATGGGGTCCACTCCATTTATCTTGGAGAGCTGCTGGGGCCACTGGCTCCAACACCCACACCTTCTGTCCTGGCTGGTAAACAGTCAGAACAGCCTTTTGGTCATGCCAGGCCTTTTGAAGTTCCTGGCTAGCCTCAAGGTTTTTGGTTGCCTTTTTCATGTACTCAGCCATCCTGGAGCGGAGACCAAGTACATAGTCCACTATATCTTGCTTTGGGGGCTTGAGAGGTAACTCCCATCCTTCCTTCACCAAGCACAGTGGACCCCTCACAGGGTGGCCAAACAGAAGTTCAAAAGGGATGTAACCAACCCCTTCTGAGGCACCTCCCTATATGCGAATAAAAGGCAGGGCAAGAGTATGTCCCATCTACGCCTAAGCTTTTCTGGGAGCCCTTTAATCATGCCCTTCAAGGTTTTGTTGAATCTCTCAACTAAACCATTGCATTGTGGGTGATAGGGTGTGGTGAACTTATAAGTCACTCCACACTCCTTCCACATTGCTTTTAAGTACCCAGACATGAAGTTAGCACCCCTGTCTGATACTACCTCCTTAGGAAAGCCCACTCTTGGGAAGATTCCCAGGAGGGCCCTTGCCACCACAGGTGCTGTAGTGGTCCTGAGGGGAATAGCTTCTGGGTACCTGGTGGCATGATCCACTACCACCAGGATAAACCTGTGCCCAGAGGCTGTTTGGGGATCCATGGGACCAACAATGTCAATCCCTACCCTTTCAAAGGGCACCCCCACCACAGGTAGTGGTATCAGGGGGCCTTTGTAGTGCCACCTGCTTTGCCACTGGCTTGGCAGGTTACACAGGAGCGACAAAACTCCTTACTGTCTTCAGACATGTGGGGCCAGTGAAAGTGAGGGACAATTCTGTCCCAAGTCTTGTTCTGGCCCAGGTGACCTGCTAAGGGAATATCATGGGCTAGGGTCAATAGGAAGCCCCTGAACTTCAAAGGTATTACCAACCTCCTGGTAGCACCAGGCTTGGGGTCTCTACTCTCTGAGTACAGGAGTCCATCATCCCAATACACTGTATGGGGACCACTAGCTTTCCCAGCAGCCTCAGCAGCAGCTTGCTGTCTGAGGGGTTCAAGGAGGGGCAGCTCTGCTGCTCCTGGCTCAGATCTGCCCTAGAAGGTCCCCTGTCCCCAAGAACTCAACCTGGTCAGGTTCAAGTTCCTCTGGGACAGTTCCTTCTTCAGGGCTGAGATCATCCCCCTCAAGGGACTGATCTTCCTCCTGAGCCAAGGGGGAAGGCACTGCCTTAACCCTACTACTCCTCCTCTTGGAAGGCACTTGGTCCATTCTTCCAGAATCCAAGGCCTGTTCAGTGCTAGACATTTTGGCTTGTGACCTGGTCACAGCAAACACATCTGCAGGGATCCCCAGCATTTCTGCATGGGTCCTGAGCTCCACTTCTGCCCGAGCAGAAGTCTCTAAGTCATTGCCAAGCAAGCATTCGACTGGTAGGTTTGCACTTACCACAACCTTCTTAAGGCCAGTTACCCCTCCCCAGGAGAAGTTAACAACTGCCAGAGTATGTTCTGTTCTGACATTGCTAGCATTGGTCACTTGGTACATCTCACCAAGCATAACTTGCCCAGGAAGCACAAGGTCTTGTGTCACCATTGTGACACTTGCCCCTGTGTCCCTAAATGCCAAAGCCTCACGTCCATTGATTAAAGGCTGTTGTCTGTACTTGCCCAGATTACTGGGACTCACAGTGGAGGTCACATCCATGCCTCCATCACAGACTAACACAGCCTGAGTCAGTTCTCTGACTAAGTCAGAGCCCAACTCAGTTCCCAGGGTGAACCCTACTAAACCCTTTGCTGGAGCACTTCCACCAACTGTACTAGGGGGAACAGGTGCCTTAGGGGCATTGGTGGGTGCTGGACTGGAGTCTTTGGACTTGGTGCAATCACTGGTCCAGTGGGTCTTTTGCTTACAGACCTTGCACCATGGTTTTCTTTGGCCTTTCCCTTTGGTAGACTGTGAATCCCCACCAGAAGAAGATTTTTGGGGGCCTGATGAAGACTTTTGATCTTTACCCTTCTCCCCACCCTTGTCAGAGTTCTTAGCATCTTGCTTCTTGGTTTCCCCACCTTGGTTCTGTACCTTCTGCTTCACCCTGGTTCTGACCCATTTGTCTGCCTTCTTTCCCAATTCTTGGGGAGAGGTCAGATCAGAGTCTACCAGGTATTGATGCAACAGCTGATTTTGACAGTTATTAAGAATCTGCTCCCTCATTATCAGATTGTACAATCCTGAGAAGTCACACACTTTACTGCCCATCAACCAGCCTTCCAGAGCCTTGGCAGAACAATCCACATAGTCTACCCAGTCTTGAGTCTGTGCTTTTTGGGTGTCTCTGAACTTCAACCTGTACTGTTCAGTGGTTAGGCCAAACCCATCAATAAGAGCACTCTTCAAGACCTTGTAATTATCAGCATCCTCCTCTCTAACAGTGAGGAGCTTATCTCTACCTTTGTCAGCAAAGGAGAGCCACAAGATTGCTGCCCACTGCTCCTGAGGGACCTTCTGTACTTTACAGGCCCTCTCTAATGCAGTTATCCATTTGTGGATATCATCCCCACTCTGGTAGGGAGGGACAATCTTGCTCAGGTTCCTATGGTCATAGGACCTTTCCCTGTCTCTAGGGACATGGCTGCCACCATGGGACTCTAGTCCCAACTTTCTTCTCTCTCTAAGGAGATCTAGGGATTCCCTATCTAAAGCCAATTGCTTTTTTCTGATTTCCAGCTGAGTTTCCTCATACTGGACCAGTCTGGTTCTCCTCTCATGAGAGGATTCCCTCCTGTGAGAGGAGACAGAGCTCCCTATAGAGGTGCCAGAGTGGTTAGACTCCTGAGAAGGAGATCTAGACTTCCTAGGCACACTCTTAATCCTTCCTGGGGGACAAAGAGGGTGTCATCTTGATCATCCTCATCATCATCCACAGGAGGGATTGGGTTTTCCAGGTCAGGGTCATTGTCACCCTCCTGGCCAGTTTCAGAGGGGGGCTGGGGGTATTGGTACCCCTGGCCTCGTCCTCTTCTTCTGCCCCACCCTCAGCTCCTACCCCTTCAGTCCCTACAGGCTTACTAAGGTCATAAGCCACCAACAACTCCTTGAGGTGTTGGGTGGTGGGGCTTTGGCCTGTCCTTATTTTTCTCAAGTTACATAAAGCTCTCAATTCCAAGAATGGGAGTGTATCATACTTGGAGGGTGGAAGCTCAATGGCTTCCTGCAAGGATTCTTTGGATCCTGCCCTTAAAGACATTACTAGTGTGGTGTGGTGTATGCACTACCTACTCTAGTGTGGCCTACTAAACTCTCTTGAGTTGTAGAAAGGGTTGTGCTATCCCTTAACACACAACTCTAAGTTCAGTAGAACTTACTGTATTCTAAGCTTAAATTATATGTACCTTAGGTACCTTTAGTGGTTTTCAGTTGATCAATTCAATTGAGATTATCTGGTAAAACAATAGCAAGCTGGAATCCCACACGCTGCACACCAATGTGAGAAGTTGGCCTGGTATATGCTGTCCACTAATTATAGTGGGCACCTTGCACCAGTCCAAACAACCCCTTATTGGAGATAGGTTAAAGACAACCTTATTGAAAGCTATCCTAGTGGTAGCTATGGAGAGCAGCCTTCAGGCTAAGTCTTGAAGGAATGTAAAGCAGCTTGTTTTACCAGTCTATAATCTCTTGAGTGATCAAATGAAAGAGCACCACACCAGGTATATATTCAAAATATATGTATTTATTGCTAAACACACCCCTCTAGTCTCTTTATGAGGCTAGAGTTCGAAGTACATAAGTTATAAGTTATTAAATCACAGTAATATCACAAATACACGTTTGGGCCCTAGGGGCGTACCAAACCATATACCAATAAAGTGGTATGCGAACCACGACTGAACTAGACACTAGGCCTAGAGCCTCTAGAAGTGCTTGGACCACAAGGAACCACCCAAGGTAGTGACACAGGGGACCTACGGGAGACGCGTGCAGTGTAAATACACAACCGCGATACGCCGTTGACTTCTATGGAGAAAGTCGGGATCGGGAAAATAGAGAAAAGGGACACTTAAAAGAGGACTAGGACAAAACCCTTTGAGATCTAGGACTTTGAAGAGTCTCTACCCACGGGAGCACCGGAGTACTCGTGTTACCTCACCCAGGGAAGCCGGGTGCATAGGTGCCTTTCGGGGTCAGGTTTCGTCGTCGATTCGAATGGCGATCTGCTGCAAAGTGCTGCTGGCGGCCAAGAGAAAAGTGTCCGGGTGGATCCAAGAGTGGATCAGAGTTCTGAAGAACCTGAAAGCAGAGGGGACAGAGTCTGGGTCACTAGCCAGTGACCAGGAAGGCGATGGACAGATGCCCACCGATGTCGAGTGCTTCAGGTGCGTTGATGGTCATCTTGACTCTTCAGCCACGAGGTCCAAGAGGCGTTGTCGGCAACCAGGAGCAGGATTCGGGCTGGTACACGATGTCTGTCGAGTGCTGAGGTGTCGGCGACCGGATTGGACCCAACAAGCCTTGGCAACGGCAAGTCTTGGTGAAGATGTAGATCGTCGATGGTGCAGACCAGCAAGGTCTGTGGAACTCACCCAGCAACGGTAAGTGAGGGCAGGCCTGGAGCAACCAGGATGCCAAGTAAGAAAAGGATTGGCCTTCGTTAAGGGCTACTAGCCAACAGGCTAGCGACTGCAAAGGAGCCTTGTGATGCCGCACGTGGATCTGGCTTACAGGACACTCGTGGAGTGGGGGCCAGTGATCTTCGGTGCAGGTGGTGCTGGAGGCTAGGGCTACTCGGAGCCCAAAGCACGACTTCTTGGGACACCCAGAAGAGGATGCACTTGCAAATGTGCTCGGTGTCCAGGGGTCACGGTCTCAAGTCACCCACAAAAGCCACGGGCCTCAGCTTTGCTGGGGACTCAGGGTAGCCTCGGGGAAGTCTGAGAATCCACCTCTGGTGATGCGATGACTTCGGCGTCCGACGGGAGCTTCAGAAATGCGAACTGGACAGATGCTTCTTTGGTGCCTGCCAAGCAGGGGAGTCACTCCTTGACCCCAAGGGAGATTCTTCAGTCCTCTAATCGTGAGTAGAGCGTCGAAGGTCCAGGATTCAGTTTCAGAGTTTCGTCCAGGGATAATCTAAAGTCCTAAGGACTGGGTTCCTACCTTTATTCTAAAGATAGGGGTTGGACTACTCTGTGGCCCCACCTATGGGTGGGTCAGGGCAGAGGGGTGGCTACACCCCTTTCCCTTTGTCCAGTTCACGCCAAAGCAGGGGCTGCAAGCCCTGATCCGGTTTGAACTGGGGTATGCACAGGGACACCAAATGTGCCCCCAGTGCAGGACTTCAAAGCACCCGAAAGTGCTCCCGCCCAGCCCCAATACACATTATCCTGTCTGGAGAGGTGGTCACACCTCCCTGGGACAGGAAACCTATTCTCCAGGCCTCCCCTGCCGGAGTTTCATCCAGCAGCAGGAGGCCAGACTCGTGTCTGTGGCAGCAGCATCCATTTTGTGATGCCAGGGCTCTGGAAAGAAGTTACCGGACTAGTCAGAGTTAACATGTCTTTCCCTCTAGAAGGGTGGAATGCTACCCCGCCGCCAGGATTGGCGGGGGTAGTATTCCAAGATGTTTGACACCAAACACGACATGTTTAGGTGCAGCCATTCCAAAGTTAGCATTTTACCGCGAGGATATAATGCGCTTAAGAGTATATGGTCAGGCTGCACTACAAACAGCATCAGAGATGGTCTCTGAACGCTGCAGAGGGGCCCTGCTCATGCAGGGGCACCCTCTCACATAGGAACCACGCACTCTGCCTTTAGGATTGATAAGGCCTGCCTTAGGAGTGACTTATAGGTTTATATGTGTGTATGTATTTCGTGATATAGGTAACCTATATCACAGTAAGGGGTGCATGCACCACCTTACCCAGGCTGCAGTAGCAGACCTGTGGTGTCAGTTTGGATGGCCTTCCAGGGGTGGCATAATACATGCTGCAGCCCCTGGCAGGCCTCTGAGGTACCTATGCCCTTGGTACATAGTATACCATATACTAGGGACTTATAAGGGCACTCCAGATCCCAATCAGTGATGTGCCTAAGGCACATGGAAACCATTTTAGAGAGGAAGCAGCTAGGCTGGGGTTCTGATTAGCAGGGCCCCAGCCAGACTAATGTCGAAAAACAGTGAAGCATCAGCAAAAAGTGGGGGTACCCATGTGAAGCAGATCCTACTCTCCTACAAGGAGCAACAACCTGGCCCCTCCAGACTGCCAGGGCGTACCACGTCTCAGGCCCTCATTGTCCCCACCACCACCACCACCACTACCACAGCAACAACAACAGAGCTGACCCCTGCTACAACAACCTGTGTGGCCTCCACCACCACCATCACCACTGCTGCCTGCAACACTCTCCCTGCCTCAGTGGTTACCAACACCACAACACAATCAGAGGATGCCAGGGGGGGGGGTGCGAGTGCATCCAGTGCCAACACCACAGGTCCGTGTCAGCAGGGCAGGTGGGAGGGAAACTGGGGGACAAATACAGGAGGACACTGAGACCGAAGCCCTGGCCACCGTCGCAAGAGTCCTTGGGGCATATGAACAGAACCAGGGACAGATGGGCCAGGTTGTGGAAGAAGTGTGTGAGCTCCGCCTGCTGCTGAGGTCCATGGACACGTATGGGCCAACTTGTGGACCTCATGGGCCAGCTTGTGGGTGTTCTGAGGGACAGACATGCGGCCCAAATGACAGCTCAACCCCCCTCCAGTGGCCCGCATGCTGATACACCCACCACCTCAGCTGCGGCCAGAGAGAGGGGTGAGCTGCAACCAAATGACTCCTCAGACACCGCTGAGCCTGCAGCAGAGGGCCCCCCTGCCAAACATACGAGGGGCCATCCGAGAAACACCAGGGGAGGATCACGTGGCCATGCACCTTCCAAACGCAATTTGCTGAGCCAGCCATGATGGCACCTGTGTTCCCCTTAATATTCACTTTGTTAACTATCCTTACCCACATTGCCATGTTGATGGCAGGAGTCTGTTGGACTGTGTGACTACATCAATCTGGTGACTGGTGACTACTCTATATGTCTCATTTACCATCACTGACAACTCATAAATTCACTTGGCACAATTTTGTAAATAATCACTTCTCTGTCACAAATACGTATTGCAAATAAACACTCTTTACACACCTATGTCTTTGTGTCAGCTCCATGTTTATCACAGTATGTACAATGTCAACTCAGATTCCAATGTGCCACAAGCTTTGATTGTGACGAGGCATTGAGAGGGTGAAGGGACCTAGAAAGACACAAGAGAATGATATTTACTTGTCAGGTCATGCCATTACAGCTAAAACCCAACACTAGTCATCAACGTACAAAAACCAGCACACATAACAATGAGCAACAACATCAACATAGACATGAGGTACCTGGATAAAAATACCCTGTGCCCCACACACATCAGCCATTAGCCCAGAGCCAACAACAGCCAGCAGTCAAAAAGATCATCTATGCCTTGCCACTACCATCAAAGCCAACAGACAATGACACTGTTGTACAATGTCACTTACACTTAAGGGAAGTAGTTGTCGATGAGCTGTTGACGCAGGTCAACACCTTCCTCTTCTCCACTATCGTCATCACTGGGCATGTGTGGGTTTGCAGGGGGGGCATCTGCTGCTCATCATCGTCCAGGAGCAGGGGGATCTCCTTGCGCAATGCCAGGTTGTGGAGCATGCAGCATGCAACTACGATCTGACACACCTTTTGGGGAGAGTAGAGTAGTGTACCTCCGCTCTTGTCCAGACACCAGAATCTAGACTTCAGAAGCCCAAAAGTACGCTCCACCACACGACGCATCCTCCCATGTGCATCATTGTAGCGTCCTTCACCCAGGGTCCTTGGATTCCTCAGTGGGCTCAGCAACCAAGGCCGGTTGGGATACGCAGAGTCAGCTAGGTGTGACATATAGAGAGCATATTACTGATAGAAACAGTATCTGAGAACAGCATGTCACACATACAGCACACAACTTGACTCGGCTTACTCACCAACAAGCCACGCACGCTCCGGATGCAGGTTTGCCATCAGTTGTGGGATGATGCTGTTATGCAGTATGTAGGGGTCATGGGCTGATCTGGAAAATCTGGCACAGACATGGGAGATAATCATATCCGCTTGGCATACCACTTGCACATTAATGGAATGGAAATGCTTCCTGTTCCTGTATATGTGCTCACGTGCCTGTGATGGAACCAGGCCAACATGTGTGCAGTCAATGGCGCCAACAACATTAGGTATGTGGCCAAGGTCATAAAAATCTCCCTTCACAGCTGCCAATTCATGTCTCCTTGGAAAATGGTTGTAGCAGTCCTTGTATGTCAACATTGCGGACAGGACATCACGTAGCACCATGCTGAACATCGCTTGAGACATCCCACCGGAGAGGGCCACCGTGTACTGGAACGAACCAGTTGCAAAGAAATGCAGGGCCGCCATCACCTTAACTGTTGGTGTCAAAGCAGTCGGATAGGTTCTGCGAGGCCTCAGATGGGGCTCCAACTGACCACATAGGTCTTGAAAGGTAAGGCGATCCAGACAGAATTTTCTTATGATGTCCTCATCCTCCATGTTTGCCAGCACTGGGAACGGACGATGCACATTTGGTCATCTCCTACATACAATGAAAGAGGACACATGTCAATTTAATTCCCCTATGAGATGTGTCAAACATCTTACATCTTGACTGACGCAGCGCCAACAATGACTGGACTGTAACACCAGCTTAATGCACAAGTCACATGCAGAGACACCTTGATCTCATGTAGTCGTACATTTGGTCAGTATGTACATACTGGATATCTCCAAAACAGATTCTGACTATGTGAAGGGTAAATGGTACACTCCTACATCTTGTGTCACCAGCCCTGGGTGTAGGTGACACAGCACATGTTGGAAACAGCAACACTGCTGACTTCTACGTAGCTGCAGTACCTGCCACACCTTCTTGCTTAAGTTGCACAGAGCACAACTTTTCTACACAATGAGCACAGTGTGTGTAAGCTGATCAACTACCAAAATCAATACAGCAATGTGCACAGTAAAATAGGCACATTATGTGCTCAGTCCATCATTACTGTGGGTTGATTAGCCATGTCACACATTGAGATGTGCACAAATATGAAACTCCATTACACACCAAATCTGTGTACTGGCACACAAATATCATAGGTGACATGTGAGGAAGTACATGCCAATGCATGTAATCATGTGCACTGACATGGCATGTGTAGGCATCAGTGAGTTGAATGTCACACTAGCATTAAAATTTGCAAACAGGTGCTGTAATACATTGTGAATGTATAGTGTTCAATGATTAAAATTGGCTATTGCCATTGCTAGAGCATATTGTGTCCATAGGTGCGGTATGCGTGCTCCGCCACCGTGATCACGGTCATTGGCCGCAATTGAAAGATGCAGGATTGCGATAGCGACCGTCTGGCCCCCGCGGTGTGACACCGTAAATGCCAATGCGAATGCAGCCAATGGGAACCCCGATCGCGGTAGTGAAATACAATTTTGAAACTCGCGGTAGGCGTGCTCTGCTATTGCGATCATGGTCATTGGCCACAACTGAAAGATGCAGGATTGCGGTAGCGACCGCCTAGCTCCCGCGGTGTGACACCGCCAATGCCAATGCAGCCAATGGGAACGGCGGTCGCCGTAGTGAAATACAATTTTGAAACTCATGGTAGACGTGCTCCGCTACCGCGATCATGGTCATTGGCCACAATTGAAAATGCAGGATTACGGTAGCGACCGCCTGGCCCCCTCAGTGTGACACAGCCAATGCCAATGCAGACAATGGGAACCGCGATTGCGGTAGTGAAATACAATTTTGAAACTCGCGGTAGGCGTGCTCCGCAATCGCGGGCCCGGGCATTGGCCACAATTGAAAAATGCTAACCAGTCAGACCAATTGCAGCAGCTGAGTACCACTGAAACAACCCCATGGGCCTATAAATCTCTGTGAGAGAGCCACATATTTCACTTGCATTCAGACACTGCTGCCTGCCATTCTTCACCACCAACTGCTGCTGTTCCTGTATTCTGGACCCAGTGATGGCACGAACTGAGAACATCAGGGCCCGTCCCTTCACCACAGAGGAGCTGGAGGTCCTGGTAGACGAGGTCCTTGCACAGTATGGGAGGCTGTATGGTGCGCCAGATGTACTGGTAAGTGTTACTGAATAAAAGTTTGAGAGTGCTCAGAATGCTCACATGATGTTGCTCTGCAGTAGTATGTGCCTATGAGTGCAAGTCAATGTGCATGCATCCATATTTTTCCTATAGCCTGCTCCATACATGGCCTATTAAGAATTACATTTGAGTATGTGGGGAGGATGGCAACATGGACACTTCTACAGCCCTTCTTCTGCAAAAAACAACAAACGTTGGTCTGAGACTGGTTAATGTAAATGTGTGATACACTACCTAGCATGCTGACTTCATATCACTGGGGTGTGTAGCCTTATTTCCACAGATCCAAGACTGCATTGAAGGATGGGAGTGACATGCAGTGTATTTTACAGCCATACAGTTACACTGCTGGTTTGAGTCAGTCGAAGTCTGAACAAACATTGCCTGTGCTATGTGATGTCATAGTCCATTACGGCTTCACATGCTCATCTGTGAGATTACAAATGTATTTTGTCCAGAGGGTACTGAATGATGTGTGTGCAGTTCTCAAATTGCCACTATGGTGATGTGTGCATCATGCACGAGAGTACAATGCCTGTGTGTAACACTCTTGGTGGTTGTTAACCTAAGACACATCAGATAAATGTAATTTGGAGATTTCATCCTTCTATTGATTACATTATGTGTTGTCTTGCATGTGTAGGCACTGTTGCCCCTCTCATATTGTACATGCATGTGATTTCTCTGATGGCCCACGTTTAACCTCAGTGTGAGTCCCTTTGGCCTGCACAGAAACTGCCCAATGTTACAAGGACCCATCACTAAATGTGATGAGTGAAACATATGTGTTGTCCACCACCCTATTTCTCAATGAGCTATCTTATGCCTGAGGATTGCACAAGACAGGCCTCCACCTTGTGAGAAGAGTGTGAGAATGTCAGATCATGGCCCTAAATGTGTCCACCATGACACATGTAGCCATTCACTGGTCAAGGACATTGAGGGGTGTGTGGTGTTAAGACACAGTGAGTCAGCCCTGACACATCATTCCCAATGTATGGTATGTCATGCTCACTCACATACTGCATCACAGATGAGGGTCATTTTCACATTGGTTGCTGTGCTGGCACTCTGCATGTGTATGAGATGGCCATGTACTGTGTCCATCATCATACATGTATACATTTCTATGGGATTATCCGATGCAAGTGTACTACGTGTCATGCTGTATGGCCTCTGCTCAACATTTATGTATTAGTGTGCTATGTATTTTCATGCTCCTGTACTGACACACAGTTGTACATAAAACAGTGTCCCTGAAACCTCCTCTTGTTGTATCCCATGCCTGCAGCTTAAGGTCCACCAACGTAAGACGATATGGAGGGCCATTTCACGCAAGGTGCGGGCTCTGGGTGTCTCCAACCGACGGCACACACACTGCCACAAGAGGTGGGATGACATCTGCCGGCTGAGCAAAAATGTGGCAGAGATGACGCTGGGGGTGCTCCCTCAGAGTGGCAGGTTGGCGCGCAGGAGCATGACACCACTAATGGGCCGCATCTTGGCAGTGACACAGCCAGAGCTGGATGGACGCTTGAGGGCCCATCAGCAGCAAGTTGGGGGTGAGTATTCTGCTAAGTGTGACTTTGGGTGTGAGTGACTGCATGAATCCTAAACGCGAGCCAGTGGGAAGCTCTGTGATGTCTCCAGTGTGATGCAATGGCTTCTAAGTGGCCTCTGTGTTGAGTGCAGCTGGTATGCATTTGTACGACATGTGGTTTCTCATGTGTTTAAAACCATGAGCATTGTCATTGACAGATGAGCTGTGGCCTTGTGACATATGCTGCAGCATGAGTGTCATAGACATCACCTGGCAGTGAACAGCATTGAGCATCATGTTAATGTGCATTTATAGATGTGTGCTGTGCACAACATATGATTTGTGACAACTACACAGCTGACACCAATGTGCAACTGTAGTTGTGCATCAAAGCACAACATGGTGGATATCAGGAGCTTGTGGCCATTGTAAAAGGACATTTGGGAGTTTGTATCTGTGGTGTTCCCTTAAAGTGACTCCATATGTGACAGAGACAGCATGTTTAGATGTATACCTATCTCACCTCCAGGCACGTAGGTATGCGTACAGAGAATAGTATGTTAGGGTACAAGGAGGCACAGGCCAGCTATTTGGCTGTGTCAACACCACATGGGGCATTACTATCTACTATGCATGTTTCCATGCATCTTCTGATGATTGCATAAATGTTGCACATGCTGACTGTACATGGAGGAGGCCAACATGGGAGTATCATTTTCAAGTTTTGTGCTTTGCTTGCATATGATGTTTGTGAGTATGGCACTATACTGAAGCTATGTCTCTGTCTCTTGCAGCATCTACCGAGTGCACAGAAGAACGGGGGACCGACACCAGCGGGGAAGCTTCTGGCACGACTGCTACACATAAGCTCACTGACACTGATGTGACCAGCGCCTCGGAGGGGGACAGGAGTGCCCTGGATGATTCCCACCTGGAAACACCAACCTCCACATCTTCAGACTCCAGCGGTGACTCCTTGATGTTGGCGGGCATAGGGAGTTCCAAATCTGCCTCTTCTTCCACCACACATCGTCCAGTGCCCACCCTCCCGGTTGCTCCCACAAGTGCTGTCCGTTCCCGCAGCCCTAGGAAGGGTAGTCTCCTTCCCCCCAGGCACCGCTGCCCCTGCCCCTGTCTCCCCTGCTGCCCTCAGTGTGGAGGCGGTGGACCTTTTGCACCAGCTGTGTGTGGGTCAGACTGCTCTCCTGAATGCCTTCCAGGATCATGACAAGAAGTTGGCACAGGTAGTTGCCTTCATGGAGGGGATTCATTCTGACGTCGGTGGCCTACACCGAACTGTCCAGTCTTTGTCCTCCACAGTGACGGCAGCCATTTAGCAGTCACTGGCTACAAGTCCGGCTCCTGTCCCTTCAGCAACCACCCTGCCAGTGGCACAACTTGACGAGAGTGCCCACACGCCAGAGCCCTCAGGCACCAAGTCCTCCACACGCAGCACACACCAGCAGCACTCCAAGCGGACCAGACCACAGACACCATCCCCAACACACAAAACAGGCACACAGGAGCGCAAAACCAAAAGCCCATCACGTGACACTCATAAGCATCAGGCCAAGAAGCAGGCATCAACATCACATTCATCAAAATCACACCCATCCAAGGGCACTCCCATCCCAACACCTGCTCCCAAAGACAAACAAACACTTGCCCTGTCTGCTGTGAACCTGGTGCCTGCAACGACTAAGCACAAACACATTTCTAAGGCAGATTCACCCACAACGTCAACTCCCACCCACACCCCTGTGAAGCTGGGACAGGAGAGCAAAGTGGGGGTTCACCTGGACAACAGGGGATGCAGGGGAAGAGGCAAGGCCACCCCAAGCATACAACCAGATCCAGCAAATCCCCACAGGGAGAGCCACCTGCACCTGATACACCTTTGGTGGAGAGTGAAGCTGTTGTGCCCACCCCACTTCCCACTCCGGCCAAGACACTTGTGGGCT
This sequence comes from Calotriton arnoldi, assembly GCA_963921515.1. Lineage (NCBI taxonomy): Eukaryota > Metazoa > Chordata > Amphibia > Caudata > Salamandridae > Calotriton > Calotriton arnoldi. The sequence goes on from CAWUFW010001414.1 coordinate 2,639,965, forward strand.
ATCGAATCCCCAAGAGGTTGAGACCCAGCCCTCAACATTCACACTCATACACTGTGTCTCCCAGAAGCATCTCTCTGCCACCCCGTGCAACCACTCCACCCAGTCCAAGCAGCCCTCAGGCTCCCACAGCCACTGATGCCTCTGCCTCAGCCGGTTCTCTGTCTCCCAGGTCCAGTCCTCCAACTGGCCCCGACAATCAGCCACCTCCCAGTTCAACTTCAAGCCAAAGTTGAAGCCAAGTGCCCCTCCCCACACCATTTATCACACAGCAGAGCCTGGACTGCCAGTTTGTAGCCCCTGAGCTGTGGTGATTCCCATGGCAGTGGACAGTGTAACCCATTCCCTGTGCAGTTTCTCATGCACACATGTGCGGACCTGAACTATGGACTGGCCAATGGCCGTGCTGTTTGTTACTTTTGATGCCCATTCCGTGTGCAGTTTCTCATGCACACATGCGCATACTTTTAATTTGTACCGGCCAACGGCCTTGCTGTTTTGTACTTTTGATGCCCATTCCCTGTGCAGTTTCTCATGCACACATGTGCCCACCGGAACTATGGACTGGCCAATGGCCTTGCTGTTTGTTACTTTTGATGCCCATTCCCTGTGCAGTTTCTCATGCACACATGTACATACTTTCAATTTATACTGGCCAATGGCCTTGCTGTTTTGTACTTTTGATGCCTATCTGGGTATTATGTAATAAAGACTGTACTCCTGTTCTCTGCTTTGTCAATGCCCTTGCTAAATAAAAGGTTTTATGTATGGGTATCGGTTCACGTGACACATGCTCTGTATGCCACTTTCACATTGGCAATTACTTGTTTTACTTTTTTAGAGCTTTCCAGAGGTAACAGGCACTTTTGTTCTTCTTCAGTCTGAGGCTTGAGAGTGGTTGTTTGTGATGATCTACTCTTCTCCTAATCATTCTGTGCTCAGGTTTGCTAAATTGTACACATGTCTTGTTAGGATGCAATACCAGAACCGAGGTAAAAAATATGAAGAAAAAAAATCATCATCATATTAGATTTTTCTTTTTTCAAAAGAACAGAGGTGAATGCTATCCACAGGATTACTTGTGGGGTGGCCAGGGTCTTTCATATCTGTGGGCTCTTTCTTGATGTGTGCACAGCATTGCTGACGTGTAGTCATCTTGTGTGGGCCTGTCTTCATAGTCACATGGGTACATTTGAATGTGTGCACTTGAGTAGTCATACAGTGTGATTGGCCTTTCATTGTCAGTGATGTTGATGTGTATGTGCCCCTGCACATGCCAACTACACACATGTGTGACCCCTGTAATGTGTGGCTGTTAGATTACATTGTCAGGCATGTGCTTCAGATTGTGGGCACATGTAGGAGTTGTAGGTTGAGCACTGTGCAATGTGTCAGTGTGTGCTTGCACTCCTGGGGGACACCTACTTGTTGTCACTGTCAGTTGTGAGTATGCAGAGTGTGTCACTGTCAAGTCTGTGTTGTGTTTTGTTGATTAGCCATGTGTCTTGTTTAAGTTTTTGCTCACTGTGCTGACCTGCTCAGCCACACTGACATTATTTGTGAGTTTTCTCATGCATTGCTGTCACTTGACACATTTTTGGGTCGAATATAGTATGTGGTATGAGGAGTCATACCATCCCCTATATGTGCTTCTGATGCCTACACATTGTGAGTTACTCCTCTATGTGTTTGTGGACTGTACACTCCTCACCTGTCCAATACTGATGTCCACACCACTTCAATCTCATGTCTTCCACCCCATGCCTTGCCAGTGTGTGACCCTCCCCACCACTTCATAGTGTGACACTATACTGTGTGAGGATGATCTGTGTACAGGACCAATGTGCCACTCAGGACAGTTTCACAATTAGTTATGTGTTATTTTCTTCTACTTGTTTGCAGTCATGATTGCTCATATGTAGTGCATATGTTTGAGCAGCACAGTCCTCTAGTCATGTTGTTTGCATCTGGGTTTCCCTGAGTTGTGCGTCTGTGGGTGATGGCTAAGCTGTATGTCTGTTTGCTGAGGTACTGCTACCCTTCCTGAGTGTGATGTTATCTGTGTGCTGTGGTGATTTGTGTTGTGGGAGTTCATGGTGGGGCACTCAGATATGTGTGCTACTGGTTTGGTTGGTGTGCACACACTGCTTAGTGTGCATGCAGTGCTGTCAGTGTATGTTGCCTTGTACTTGCCTGGTGTGCATCCCCCTGATGTCCAGCTGAGATTGCTATGTGATGGATTGGTATGTGCATCAGTTGTGTTTTTGTTGTAGATGGATGCAGTGTTTGGCCTGTGTTGGCTCTTTCTGCTGACAGGTGCAATGTGTGTGTGATGTTCTATTTGCATGACATTGTGTGTGAGTAGTTTGTGCATTGTGATACATTTAGATGTGTGTTGCATGTGTAGTGTGCATTTCTTGTGTGTATGTCACATGCATCAATGTGGATTCTTGTTCATGAGCTTGTGTTGAGTGCACAATGGTGGTATGTCCTCCTATGTTTGACCAGTCACTTGTCAGGATTGTGCATGTGTATGCTTGTGGTACCCTGTGACAGCATGCTCACTTGATGACTGGTGTGGTGTCTATGTCTGTGTTAGCTGATTTGTCCCATTGATCCCAGTTAGTGGTCATGATTGGCATTTGAAGATGCAATTCTTGTTTGTGTTGGGGTATGGTGTCTGTGCATTTTTCCAGAGTGACAATGTTGTGTATTCCTGTTCTGTCTAGGGTCACATTGCCTATCTACTGTTTGCCTGCACATGGCTGGGCTTGTTGGACTTCTGTGGATGTTGTTTGTGTGATTTGTGTTTGGCTATTGGTTTTGGGTCAGCATTGGTTCAGGCATCCCTGAGTGTGAGGCTGACATTTGTTGATGCACACCAGGGTGTGTGATTGGTTGTCTGGAAACTTATTTGCACCTTTATGTGTGTTTATCACAGGTGTTGAGTGTTGCAGGTGTGAGATGGGTAGATGAGGGGAATGTGTGAAGGTCCTACTTGGGTTTGACAGTCAGGGAGTGTGCCAATGAGCCGTGTGTGTTGTCCTGGTGGCATACACATGTCAAGTAAGTTGACACAGGTGTGTGGCTGGTCACTGTATGGCTTCTGACACTTCCTATCATTCCTGTGCCTATGCATAGCTTGCATTGCTGTATCCCAGAGATATTGCACAGTTGTCACTTTGGTTTCATTGCTATCACAGTGCCACCCATGTCTGATTTGAGGGCCTAAGGGTAGTGTGATATGTTCCTCCTTTTGCATGTGATGTCCAAATGCGATGTTGCTTGATCCCTGGTTTTCCAGCACTGTGCACTACACTGTGGCCTAGCCCATTTATTGTCCTACATTGCTGCTGTCCTATGGTATGTGTATGTGGCAGGGTGCCAGTGTGGGATCTTTCAGAGGGACTTGACATGCAGTGTGAACAGTTCAGTGGTTGTTAATATGCAGTGTGAGTCTATATTTCTTAATTATACTCAGTTTGATTCACATGAGTGGAAGGCAGGTGTGAGGAGGAGGGTTGTCCAGCCCCTGACCTTCTGTGCAGAGTGTTCATCTTCACCACCACCTTCCCAGTCAATCTACCTTGCCCTTCAATGTGTGAGGTGCGAGGTCGAGCCACACCTGGCTGATGAATTGTGCAGGGTGGGGACAGGAGGGGCACACAGCATGTGCCGAAATGGGTGTGGGAAGCGTGCTGTGGGCTGTGGCCAACTGATGCAGCCCACCATGTAGGTCGGGTGAAGGTGGAGCCCTGGGAAGCTGCCCAGACTGCCCATGCTTGGCGCTGGCCCTACCTACTACATTGTGCGCAGGTTTTCCTGCATCTTCACCGCTGCGGTGACTTGCCCGGGACATTGCAGTGATTTTGCAGTTGATGGGTGACCCGGATGCGGAGGTGTGGATTTCGAGCAGGCAGGACATGTGTGAGTACACTGGGGGATATGTTCCTGTCTCCACCAGAGTGTCTGATGTGAACAGGAACCATATTTAAGCACAGGAGTTGTGTGTTGTGGTTGTGTGCAGAGATGTGTTTTTACGTACCTGCGGTGTTGACCGCGGCGACGTCTTATTTGCTGGTAGTGGATCAGGTACAGCAGCGGAAGGGCATGAAGAGCTGGATCCATAGCGGTCAGGAACGCGTGGAGGTGACCGGGATTCGAGTTTCGATCTCCGCAGTAGTGCTTCCGCCGTCTACGGGTGGCTGGTTTCTCCGCTGCGTTGTGATGGGCTGTTTGAGGCATCGTGATTTGTACGGCGGTCGTAACGTCGTTCCGCACGGCAGTCTTTCTCTATTGGGTCCCTCTGCCACCGTTGCGGAAGGAAATTTCTGGCGGATCCCGAAACTCCGCAGCAGACGGGAAATGGGCTATCTTTGACCATTGTAATACGGCGGACGCGAGGACCGCCGCTGAAGTGCGGAAAATGACGTTTTCCACCAGCACCGCGGATGTGCCAAACACCGCCATCGTAGTCGGCCCCTTAATGTAGTTTGGAGTGGGAATAGTAAATTATATAAGGTTAGTGTCCAGCGTCTTCCCTGACTTAATATAAATTGAAGTGGGAGTAGTAAATTATAATGTTTGCTATTTAGCACCTTCCCTGAGTTAATGTAGTTTATAGTGGGAATAGTGAAGAAATACAAATATATTATGGTGTAAGGATAAAGATATAGTTATAAATGTTTGAACAAATACAATAGTTTTAAAAGTATATTGATACAATATAAATATTTTATTATAGATACAATATTTCATAAAATGTAAAAAAACACAGAAACATTTTTATATTTTATTTATATTTTTATTTATAATGAAACATTGATAATAAAAAATTAGAAAAAGCATTTTATTTTTTTAAGTATATTTAATTTCTATTGTTCTAACCAGGAAAAGACTACATTTTGTTAATTGTTTACATATTACATATTTGGTAGATATTTATATATTTAGATATAACATTTTTGAAAAACTAGTATTACAAATTGTTGTTTTATTACATTATTCAGTTGTATATATTTGGAAAAACAAATAAGTAGTTATTAATCACTTTTTGTAAAATATTTAAAACATATAATATTTTGGGTAACAGTAGATACATTAATTTTTTATATTATACATATTTTTTACATTCATACATATTCAGAATATTATTAATAATATATGTACTTTAACAAAAAAATAATTGTACACATATTTATAATTGTTTGTATTTTTTAACATATCGTGTTTTATTTTTGGTAATATTATTTATATTCTTTATATAAATAATATTAATTAGTACATACGTTATTTTGTAAACACAAACATCTTTTATAACATTATTAAAAAAAAATCATATTAGTAAAACATATTAACATTTTTAAATATACATTGCACATTACATGTATATTTTTTTAATTATAATAATAAATATTAATTTTCATATAATATTTATTATTATAATTTTACATTACAAATAATATGTCAAACATATTTTTTACCATTTTGTAATATTTTGTAGTATTTTTCAAACATTTCCAGTAAGGCATTTGTAATATATAACACTTGTAATAATGAAAATGAAAAATCTTTATTATTTAAGGCAGCCATTTTTAAACTAAAGTTGTATTTTGTAGGCTATCGGTTCTGTTTTAGGTCATTTGTGAGGGGAGAAGCTTGCGGTTGGAAGCTGCATCCCATCGGTTAAGGTAAGTTTAATTTTCTTTAATTAAACTTTAATATAAGTGTAATTTGAAGGTATTGTAGTACAATATAGTGTATGTAGTGTTAGGTTTTGTAATTTTAGGTGAGTTGTATGTTTAAATTAGAAGTGTGTGAAATGCGGTTGGTTTGTTAAATGGTCTGTGTTAGAGTTTGATAGATATGTGTAATTAAGTTTAAAGTATGCTGTTAGTACTGTAATTATTTGTAATATTATTTAGTGTATATGCGTTTTTGTGCGGGAGGGATTGTTTTATTTCCTAATAGGTTTTTGTCGATTGGAAGTTATCGTGGGGTGAAGAATGCGTTTTTTTTTTTTTAAGGAAGTGTGTATTAGTTTTAGTAAACTAATGATTATTTTACACTTCCTTAATTTTTCAAGTTTTCCTGGAGCGTTTCCTTTTTTAAATCTTTTTTTCAGGTTTTTTATGGTTTATCGTTGGTGGACCTATTGCTGATGGATTACTTTTTATACAGCTGAATTGTTCCTTTTTTTGGGGGTTTATTTTTTTAAATATTGATTTTTTAAACAACTGTGGATTTTATTATGGACCTTTGGATTACACTTCTTCAGCAATGAAAACTGTAAGTAAGTTTAAATTATTTATAGTGGGAGGGAAATGTTTATAATGTAATTGTTGTAGTTATTTGTATTATATAAAATATAATTATTATGTCAATTTATTTTTAGAATCTTAATTAAAATAATTGACAAAATAATTATATTGTTGGAGTTGAAAAAAAAATATTTGACTGTTTGTTTTTAGATTAATTCTTTTTGTGGTTTGGAGGTACATTTATTTAAAGTAGGCTTTTAGCTATTGTTTCAAGATACTCTAATCCTTTAGTTGTTGGGTAGAGTCTTACTTTGAATTGTAAGTACTCAAACATTTGTTTAGTTTGCTTGGTTAGTTTTGGGCCTAGTTGAATTATAGACGGTTCCATTCTTAGGGGCCAATTCCGATTCGGGCCGTAAATCTCTCAGACCGAGTCAAATTCGGAGAGATTTCCGACCGAACCGGACACTAGCAGTCCGACCGAACGAGTATGATGCGGACGCATGCTATCGGACTTGATTCGGTCGGACTCCCATTGAAGTCAATGGGAGCCGGTCGTACGACGCGTACACGGGCTCCCATTGACTCAATGGGTGCGTCGCGAACAAGGGCGCCCCCTACAGCGGGTACACGTCGGTGCGACTCGCGCCATACATGCATGTGTAGGGGGGACCCATGGGTCCCCCCTGTGTGCGACTCGCGCGGCTACGCGTACAGGGGGGTCCGACACGGACCCACGAAGTCCGGCTCTGACTGCTCTTTCAAGCCGGACGGCGCGAGTCGGTCGAACTGTTCGAGGCGCGCATCGTACTTGCCCGGTCGGGGAACATCTCCATTGCGTGGTGCGAGTCGAGTCCGTACGAGTTGGTCGGAGCGGTTCGGAGCCGGGAACGAGTCGGTAGGGGATTTCGCGTACACTCGCATCATACTTGCTCGCACGGACGGGTGTTCGAATCGGTCGGGAACAGGGCGTCCGAATCGGATCCGGTAAAGCCGAATCCGATTCGGTGCCCTACCGGCCGAGATCGGAATCGGCCCCTTAGTTGTTGGTAGCTTTGTTCTTTTTGGATAGATTGCAATAGTTTTTGTAGAGTTGGTGTAGTTGTGCCTGTTGTGGCTTTGAAGGCGTTATGCCATCCTTCCACAGCATTGTTAGTTTTGGCTTCTTTATTTAGGGTACTGTTATATACATTCCACCATGGAATGTGATATTTAGGCTGTCTTCTGTGTCCAGATCTGTATAGCCTTCCCACCCAGGTATCCTCAAGGTAGTCAAGTAGGGGACTTAATGTTTGCTCATTTTGTTGGTAGTAGGGACTTTCAATTAATAAATTGTAGTGCTCAGCTACGTCAGTAATAGGTGCATATGCTAGTGTTATTAACTTTTTTATTTGATATGCAAAGCTGCTATTTGTTGCATATTCTACACTTAGGGCCCGATTCCGATGTTGTTAGGAAGGCCTCTGAATTGGATTTGGCTTTACCGGATCCGATTCGTAGCCCGTGTTTAAGACCGAATCGTACACAAGTCTGAAAGACCAAGTACGATGCGAAGATCACGTAAGTGTCGACCGAATTGTTTCCGGACCCGAACCGCTCCGTACGTCTCGTTTGTGGACGAATCGTGCCGTGCAATGGAGCCGATTTCCGACAGAGCGAGTACGATGCACGATTCGGACAGCCACTTCGCCTCGGTCTCAGTGAGATGAAACGGCTGTCGGAAGCCTACTTCGGGGGGCCGTACCAGGCCCCCCTTCACCTGGGGCCCTCCAAATCTATCATGGGGAGTGCCCATGGGTCCCCCCGATCCAAGCATGCACAGTGTGGCGGGCACCATGGGGTGCCCGTCACAGGGTGTACGCTTTTCCCCACCCACCCCTTTTCTGCTATGGGAGCCTGTGTACGCGTCTGTACACGGGTTCCCATAGAGTTCAATGGGAAACTGAGCTAACCGAGTCCGTAGGCATACAGCATCATCGTACTCGCTCGTTCAGACTCCCGGAGCATGTCTCGCTCGGAAAGCCCTCCGGATCCGAGTCGTACGGAGGGCTTTCCTAGTGAGATCGGAATCGGGCCCTTAATGTAGATTTTTGGAGGTGCCTCCAAATGCATTGGTTAAAGTGATAGTCGCAACCTTGAATTGCTGTGTGAGGGTAGTTTTTTAGTATTGCTTGTATCATTGACTGCTCAAAGTCTACTATTATTTTTGGGGGAAAATAATTGTTAGTTTCTTGCTTTACTTTGCTTAAAAGTTCAACATAGGTTGCTGTTTGCTTGTTTGGCAGTAGAGCATATATGAAGGGGATGTTTGTATGTTGAAATAGTCCATGTATTGTATATAACTGGTAAAATTGTTTGGGACATATTTTAAAAGTCCCATCCATCATCCATGTCTCACAGTTTTGTAATTTTAGTAAATTTGTGGGAGTCCCAAATATTATTATTCTTTAGTCGACTGATTTCTTGTCATACAGAAGAAATTATTCTTCAGTATGTGTAATTGTGGGTTCAGGTGGTATTTCTACTTCAGCAAAGGTTTTGGGGATAGGTGTGGTGGTAGCAGTAGCTTTTTAGTTCTAGCTATAGTTCTTTTTAATGAGGATATTATGGGCAGTTGGCAAGTTGCATGCTCTGGAACTCTGGGAAGCATTTGTTTAAGGATTTCTATTGTGGGCTTTTGAGATGCAGTACTAATTTTTTTTATATTTTCAATAGCATTTCTAGCTTCAATTTCAGTTACGTTAGGGGGGTGGTTATGCTCTCTAACATATAATACATGTTGTTTCCTTTGTAGCAGCCCTTCCATAACATTTGTTAGAATAATATTTGCTATACTTCCAGTTGACTTTGTCCCCTGTTTGCTTTTCTTGGGTGTACACATACCCCATATAACATAATAATAATTTGCCTTTTTGGGAAGTAGTGAATTGGGCCCCTTTAGTCATGGTGGTGCTTCAAATGCTAAGAGAAATGTATATACAAATTAATAAAATAATTCCTGTTATGTTTTATTTTCTGAAAATTAACATTGTCAATTTTATACTTACAATGTTGAATTTGAAGACTTTTTTAAATGTTGAATGTTTTTCTCTGCTGTTTGGTTTTGGTATTTCTGTAGAGAGTCCTATTAAAAAAGGAGTAATATTAATTAATGTGTTTAATTGTGTTTTTAGCTGGGGGGGAGTTGTGGTTAGGTAGTTCTTCTGTTTGGTATTTAAAAAATGTGTTTCAGTTAATCTCAGAGTAATACTTGCCTTATTTGAAAATTGACTTTTCACACTGTTCTGCTGTTCCTTGAGTGTGTTCAGAATTATCTGTAGAAGAGATATAATTTAAAAAATACATATTAATTATTTTGTTCATCCTAAATTTTTGGAGAGCATTTTTAGTAGCAGTTGTTTTAAAATCATATTTTACTTACTTTGTGGAGATGTAATCAGAGTTTTCTGTAATGCAGTTCAGTGTTGTGTCAGCAATCCGGCAGAGTTTCTCCTTATTGTTTCTTTTTTGGTTGCAAGGTAAAATAATGTTGAATTTGCGTGTGTTTATATAGTGTGTTATTAATTACTTTTTCAATCTTATTAGGTTATTTTAATTGTATGTGTATTTCATTGGTTGTTACTCTTTGTTTTAATTAATTTGTCAGTTGTTTTCCATATATGGAAAATGTTAATTAAGGGGCCGATTACGATGGCGGAAGGATCGTCACTGCCAGCCCGGCGTTGGCGATTCTTCCGTCAACTGACAGCAATTTTCCTACCGCCGAATTACGATGGCGGTGAGAATCGCTTCAGGACCGCAGCGGTCGCAAAGACCGTCCGCCACGGAACCACCACAGGCAATCTGGCGGAGCGGTCAGCATGCTTAAAATGGTGGCAGAGCCTAGCAGGCTCTGTCCGCTGAATTACGATGCTGGCGGAAGCCAGCCTTTCCGTGGCGGGTAAACCGCCATTGAAAGGCTGGCGGGGATTGGTTTCGGGGGCCCGTTGCGGGCCCCCCTTGTGTTGGGGGAGGTATATGTGCACTGGGGGGTACCCATGGTACCCCCCTGCATTTCAATGCAATCAGTGGCAGGCACCGTGTGGTGCCTGCCACGTAGTGCAGTGAAATGCACAACACGCATTTTCAACATTGCAGCGGGTGCTGCTGTCAGCAGCAACCACCGCAATGTTAAAATCCAAGATGCGTCTGCCACGGTGGCGGTCGCATCATAATTTGGTGTGCGGAACCGCCGCATGTATTGCAGATGGTCCCGGTTACCACCACGATGGCGGACGGACTGGAGTCCGTCCTCCATCGTAATCGGCCCTTTAGTTTCAGTTACTTTTTCAAATTAAAAAAAATGGTGTACTACATTATTTGATATTTATAACTTTTTACATTTTATTTATTTAACAGAGTTTTATATAGCGCGAACTTGACCCAAAGGTATTGGGTATCAGAGCGCTTTACATAGCACCAGTTGCGTTACATGAGGACACATTCATTTTTGTTAGGCACGGGGAGATTAAGTGATTTGCCCAGAATCACAGTATGTTCAGCGTCATTGCTGAGATTCGAACGCAGTTCCCCAGATTTGAGGTCGACCGCCCTAGCCGTTAGGCCAACTCCTCTCCCCAAATGTTAAAGAGTTACATTTTATTTCTGATATTATGTTTGGAGTAGTAAATAATATTTGTGTATTTATAAATGTTTATAATATTGTTTTGTTATTTTTTTAAATATGTGTTAAGTGATTTATAACGTATGTTATGTGTGTTATTGCTATTTTTATATTTTTGGGGGTATGTATTGAGTTATTATAAATTATTTAACATGTCGATATATTTTTTAACGATAATTTTGTTGTCTATATTTTTGTGATCGATATTTTTGTTATTTTGTATGTTTATTTAATGTGTGCGATATTACATATCACAGTATTTTTGACTTCGATAATGTTGAAAACGATATATAAATGTTTTACGAGATTTTGTAGTCGATATTTGTGTGTTTTTTAATTAAGTATAGGATGTCGATATTAGTGTAAACGATATTTTTGTCACGTTATTTTGGTAGGTCGATATTGTGTCTATCGATATTATGTCAGTGATCCACTCAGCAGGGTGCAATCAAGAAGACTGCACATACACGGAATTACAGTTTCGGATAAGGCCCAGAACAGTCTTACTTCCCTTTATTTTTACCCCACAGCCGGTATCAGCCGTAGGTTTGCCTGCCACGTCATGGGGTTAGGGATCATCCACGTTCCAGTGGGGTGTCTCATTACATCCCCTCCAATGTTAGCTCTTTCTTAGCTTCTTTGAAGATAGCATCTGGTAGCACACACATAGTTTCTGGCTGGGATTTGGATTAGGTCTCAGGTTGTACCGGTAACTCCTTGTGAAGACAGGCCTTTTGGAATTTCTGGTTGCACATGTGTTGATGGTAGATTGTGCTTCTTTTTCGAAATCATCAAGAGAACGGGTTATGCCCTAATCCCCCCAAGAATACATCTGGGCAGAAGCAAACCAATAAAAGGAAATGATGTCCAGGGATAAATATACAAAAATTGCTACTGCAAAAAGGGACAAAAATATTGATCCCCTGCATGGGAGCCTAGTCCCCAAATATAGCTTGTAAACAATTTACTTACTCACGAAGGCATCCTCAATTCTTTCACATATCTTTGTTTTATTTTTTGATATAGATATCTACACAATTATACATTTTTACACATAAGACAACCATTATATGTACAAAAGCACATAATCAAAACAACAAATTTTTTGTACCCATCCATTTAAACCCGGTTGCAATCAGATGCATATATCTAAGCAATCCGGGGGGAGGTAATCCTTTCAACACACCACAGAAACAGAGAGAGACTCCCCCTCTATTCAGTCACTTGTGTAGTGTGTGTTATAAAAGTTCATAGGTCCACATTTCAATTTGATGGACTCCTCCTCTTCTTCTGGTCGACGTGTTTCAGCCCACTGAGTCAGGCCTCATCAGGACATGGGTAACACAACACAAAACAAAACCCACTCGCAACGGAGCTAGTCACAGCTTAACGTATCTGGCAAAGGACTCCTCTATTCGTCTGTGCCTTAAACCTGTCTCCGGCAGGGGATCGCCACTACTCTCCAAGGGTGTATACACTTCCAATGGAAAAAAGAGTCAAAAGTCTGAGTCTTATTTAGAATCAAGCACTTTCCATTGTTTCTAGTCAGAATGCGTAGCCTCCGGTTACCATCAATTAGCTCCCATTCTCTCGCGGGCCGAATCTGCCTCGGCTCTAGCCGAGACAGATTCGGCCCACGAGAGAAGTGTGTCATTAACCCAGTCAGGAGGTTCTAGCGCTGTGTCTTCCCCTGCCTCCTGCTGTTCTTCATCTTGGGGGATGGGGGGCTGTTATCTTCTTGAACCAGGACATGTTCCTGGTGGCAGTCTCACTCACCTGGCTGGAGGTCACCATATCGCTTTGGACAGCGGTAACAGTCAACTGCCCCTTTTTATATGGTGTGCAGAATTTCCACCCTGGGTGTCGGTCCTGTATCATTACTCAGTCTCTTGGGACTAGCTTCAGGATGCGGGCTCTTCTTCTCAGGCTTGCCTTGTCATTAGTTATTTTGTTTTGTGCTTGCATACCGTCAGGGTCATATTCTGGTTGCCTCCATCCGGACCAGCAGGAGATCATGTCATGTCGCTCCCCTTTGAACATCAGGGTCCATGGACAGCACTGGGTCGTGCAGTTCGAGATAATCTGGTAGGCTATCAGGAACCTTTGGAGACTGGTTTCAGGGTCCAACCCTTGCTGTACTGCTATGCGTAATGTCTTATTTAGGGTGCCCATAACATTTTTGACTTTTCCATTGCCTTGAGGGCATTGCGGCAACCCTTCCAGTGCTTGATCCCTAGGTGACAGAGGATTTCTTGGAATTCGGCGCCTTGGCATGGTGGTTGGTGGTCTGTCCTTATTTCGTCTGGTATGCCAGAAGGGTCCCAACCATGGAGACTGCTGTTGTTTCTGTTAGTTTAACTATGGAGTACTTTAAGTGTCTCTTTACCATGAACATTGTGAAAACCCATCTGGGAAGCTGCTGAAGTCAAGAATGCCTCTTGACCATGGCGAGTCGCAGTGTTTTTCTGTCGTGACATGGGCTGGGGCCTCAGCTCCACTAGCTCGTGCACTGTGGTACCAGTTTGTCGATGGCTTCCACCAACCGAGGGAACCATACCTTGTCCCGCAGTTGGGCATTAGTTTTGACTGCTCCATGATGGCCGATGTCGGCTAGCTGTGCTACCCTGTGGGTCAGCGATGCTGATAACATAATGCGGTTTCCACAGAGCACTAACACTTCTGGTGACATGCTTGGCTCGTTCTTGACCCTCCCTAGCTGCAACATCTGGTTCTTTTCGGGGTTCACTTATTAGTTGCTGTTGTCCAAGAGTGTTTTCCATGACACTTTCTGCAGCGTCGTGGCAACCTTCTGGATTACTTTGTCTTTGACCATAGCTTGGCTGATTTTTGTGAGGCTTAGCGCGACAGGGCATGCTCTTTGACCTACCTTCCACACACAGTCTTCAGTGGGAGAGTAATCAGATGTTGATGCCCTTCCAGTTGTTACTGGGTGTCACTACAGGAAGTATGTCGGGTTTCTTGATCTTGGTCTGCAGACCATGTTTATGTGGGTGGATGAGGTGTAGTGCTGCTGAATAGGGACACTGGTGGTTAGTGGTAGGTTATCATCCTGAATGGTCGGCTGCTTATGAAGAGGTGAAAGTGCCACAGCCCCACTTGATCACCAGCGATACAAAAGGGGATGATGGACGGAACGTTTGAGCCAATCAAACACTCACCCCCAGTCAACTGATCTGGGTTTAATCCATCATCATTCTTTAGCTCACTCCACCACCCCAGTTCAGACATGGCCATATGCAAATCAGTCTGACCCTGTGCCTCATGGGAACAGTCCAGCCCGAACTGCCAAGCCATGTCTTCCCTGGACGGGAAACAAGCATCCTAGGACCGGTTTCTGGCATTCCAGCCGTCATCAGCCAGGCTTGCTTGAATCCAGTGGCAAAGTGAGCAAGGGACCCACGTCTGGGCATACCCCCGCCAACTTAGGGCGAACAAAGCGATACAAAAGGGGATGATGGATGGAACGTTTGAGCCAATCAAACACTCACCCCCAGTCAACTGATCTGGGTTTAATCCATCATCATTCTTTAGCTCACTCCACCACCCCAGTTCAGACATGGCCATATGCAAATCAGTCTGACCCTGTGCCTCATGGGAACAGTCCAGCCCGAACTGCCAAGCCATGTCTTCCCTGGACCGGAAACAAGCATCCTAGGACCGGTTTCTGGCATTCCAGCCGTCATCAGCCAGGCTTGCTTGAATCCAGTGGCAAAGTGAGCAAGGGACCCACGTCTGGGCATACCCCCGCCAACTTAGGGCGAACAAAGCGATACAAAAGGGGATGATGGACGGAACGTTTGAGCCAATCAAACACACACCCCCAGTCAACTGATCTGGGTTTAATCCATCATCATTCTTTAGCTCAATCCACCACCCCAGTTCAGACATGGCCATATGCAAATCAGTCTGACCCTGTGCCTCATGGGAACAGTCCAGCCCGAACTGCCAAGCCATGTCTTCCCTGGACCGGAAACAAGCATCCTAGGACCGGTTTCTGGCATTCCAGCCGTCATCAGCCAGGCTTGCTTGAATCCAGTGGCAAAGTGAGCAAGGGACCCACGTCTGGGCATACCCCCGCCAACTTAGGGCGAACAAAGCGATACAAAAGGGGATGATGGACGGAACGTTTGAGCCAATCAAACACTCACCCCCAGTCAACTGATCTGGGTTTAATCCATCATCATTCTTTAGCTCACTCCACCACCCCAGTTCAGACATGGCCATATGCAAATCAGTCTGACCCTGTGCCTCATGGGAACAGTCCAGCCCGAACTGCCAAGCCATGTCTTCCCTGGACCGGAAACAAGCATCCTAGGACCGGTTTCTGGCATTCCAGCCGTCATCAGCCAGGCTTGCTTGAATCCAGTGGCAAAGTGAGCAAGGGACCCACGTCTGGGCATACCCCCGCCAACTTAGGGCGAACAAAGCGATACAAAAGGGGATGATGGACGGAACGTTTGAGCCAATCAAACACTCACCCCCAGTCAACTGATCTGGGTTTAATCCATCATCATTCTTTAGCTCACTCCACCACCCCAGTTCAGACATGGCCATATGCAAATCAGTCTGACCCTGTGCCTCATGGGAACAGTCCAGCCCGAACTGCCTAGCCATGTCTTCCCTGGACCGGAAACAAGCATCCTAGGACCGGTTTCTGGCATTCCAGCCGTCATCAGCCAGGCTTGCTTGAATCCAGTGGCAAAGTGAGCAAGGGACCCACGTCTGGGCATACCCCCGCCAACTTAGGGCGAACAAAGCGATACAAAAGGGGATGATGGACGGAACGTTTGAGCCAATCAAACACTCACCCCCAGTCAACTGATCTGGGTTTAATCCATCATCATTCTTTAGCTCACTCCACCACCCCAGTTCAGACATGGCCATATGCAAATCAGTCTGACCCTGTGCCTCATGGGAACAGTCCAGCGCCGAACTGCCAAGCCATGTCTTCCCTGGACCGGAAACAAGCATCCTAGGACCGGTTTCTGGCATTCCAGCCGTCATCAGCCAGGCTTGCTTGAATCCAGTGGCAAAGTGAGCAAGGGACCCACGTCTGGGCATACTCCCGCCAACTTAGGGCGAACAAAGCGATACAAAAGGGGATGATGGACAGAACGTTTGAGCCAATCAAACACTCACCCCCAGTCAACTGATCTGGGTTTAATCCATCATCATTCTTTAGCTCACTCCACCACCCCAGTTCAGACATGGCCATATGCAAA
The DNA here is from genome assembly GCA_963921515.1 of Calotriton arnoldi. Taxonomy (NCBI): domain Eukaryota; kingdom Metazoa; phylum Chordata; class Amphibia; order Caudata; family Salamandridae; genus Calotriton; species Calotriton arnoldi. The sequence goes on from CAWUFW010001414.1 coordinate 2,656,128, forward strand.
TCAGTCTGACCCTGTGCCTCATGGGAACAGTCCAGCCCAAACTGCCAAGCCATGTCTTCCCTGGACCGGAAACAAGCATCCTAGGACCGGTTTCTGGCATTCCAGCCATCATCAGCCAGGCTTGCTTGAATCCAGTGGCAAAGTGAGCAAGGGACCCACGTCTGGGCATACCCCCGCCAACTTAGGGCGAACAAAGCGATACAAAGGGGATGATGGACGGAACATTTGAGCCAATCAAACACTCACCCCCAGTCAACTGATCTGGGTTTAATCCATCATCATTCTTTAGCTCACTCCACCATCCCAGTTCAGACATGGCCATATGCAAATCAGTCTGACCCTGTGCCTCATGGGAACAGTCCAGCCCGAACTGCCAAGCCATGTCTTCCCTGGACCGGAAACAAGCATCCTAGGACCGGTTTCTGGCATTCCAGCCGTCATCAGCCAGGCTTGCTTGAATCCAGTGGCAAAGTGAGCAAGGGACCCACGTCTGGGCATACCCCCGCCAACTTAGGGCGAACAAAGCGATACAAAAGGGGATGATGGACGGAACGTTTGAGCCAATCAAACACTCACCCCCAGTCAACTGATCTGGGTTTAATCCATCATCATTCTTTAGCTCACTCCACCACCCCAGTTCAGACATGGCCATATGCAAATCAGTCTGACCCTGTGCCTCATGGGAACAGTCCAGTCTTGAACTGAGGATATCAGGCTTCGGTGGCAGTGAGGGCTCTGCTGGCAAAGGCGATGGGGCCCACTGGCCTCTCTCAATCTCTTGGTTCAATACCACTCCTAGGCCTACCTGGTTGGCATCCACCACTAGTTCTAGTCACTTTTTACAGGTCAAATTAGGCCATTGTGGGCTTTCTTGATGTCCTCAAATGCATTTGTTTCTTTGGGGCCCCATATCCACCGTGCTTTTGCCTTCTTGAGGGTCCAGAGTGGTTTGGCTAATGCCGCAATGCTGGGGATGAACCTGTTGCAGTATGTAGCCATCCCTAGAAAGCTAAGGGTCTCTGCGGTTCTTTTGAGTGCTGGGGCTTGTTGGATAGCCAGTGACTTTTGGGGGTCTACCTGAATGCTCTCTATTGTAAAAACTTATCTGAAGAATTCTATTTTTGTTTTGAAGAACGAGCACTTCTCGCAATGAAACGTGAGTCCATGTTCACTCAATCACTGTAGTGTCCCTTGCAGCCAGTGGTGGTGTCCTCTTATGGTCTTGGAATAGATGAGAATATTGTCATGATTCCTTGTAGGCCTGATAGCATCTCCGGAATGGTGTTCTAGAACACCTCTGTGACTGACAAAATCCCAAAGTGCAGGCGCCAGTAGCGTCTCAGCCCGAGGTGCGTTCCGAAAGTTGTTATGTGTCAGCTGTCCTCATCTAGTTATAATTCGTAGTAGGCTGCATTCAAGTCGAGTTTAGAGAACCACAGTGCTCCATTGAGATTGAAAATGATGTCGTTCATGGTGGGAGAGATATTCCTCTACCTTTTGATTGCCTTGTTGGAGATTCTCATGTCTATGCATAGTCAAATATTTCCAGGTTGTCGGGGCTTTTCTGCTATCACCATGGATTATATTCATGGGGTAGGGCCTGGAACTTTCTTTATGACATCCAGCTGTTCTAGCTTTTCCAGCTCTTGTTCGACTAGAGATCTTAGGTGGTATGGCACTCTGTGGTGCAGGAGAGCTACAGGCTTCATGGTATTATCAATGTGTAACTTCACTGGTGGGCCTTTTAGGCACCCTAGTTCCTTGAAGAGATTGGGAAATTCTCGGATGATGTCTTTCACTTGAGTGGTTTGGATGGTCTGGGTGAAGAATACCCGGCTGAGGTCTTCGGCCGTGTGGCATCCAACCAGGGTCTCTGATTCTCCTTTCACACCGTGGAATCTCACAGGTGTCTCTCTGTCTCTGATTTACATGAGAACGTTCATCACTCCCACCGGCGGAAGGGGTTCGTGGCCTCCGTATGCGTGGATCTTGGTCATGGTGGGTGATAGTGTAGGTTGTAGTTTGAGATGGGCATATTATTGGTCGCTCATTATGTTCACTGATGCCCCTGTATCAATGAGAGCCTTGATGACTGTTCCTGCGATCATCACATCGCATATCAGCTGTGGCCTCTTGTTTTTCTTCATCTGGTCTGCGTGTGTGATTTGAATACTGCTTCATAGTCAAAGTCACCAGCCCCATGCGGTCTGATGTCCATGCCTACTGCAGCGTTCTGCTTGTCTGTTCAGTGTTGTCAAGCTTGAGGTGTCTCATTGCTCTGGAGGGTGTCTTCCTCCTTCGGATTCCTTGTGATTTGGGGCCTCTGCAGTCTTTCCTTGAGCTGGGCAGTTGTCCAGAGGATGTTTTTCTCTCCCAGAGTTCCTTCATCTGGTTTCCATTGTGTGATCTAGTGATCATGGGTGTTTTGTCTGGGGTCACGACCTGATTGCGACAAACTGTCTCCACCTTGATTGGGGGTGTCTTGCCCGGTTATGTGCCTCTCTGGATGTATGTGAGCAACATTTTCATCTCTGCGGCATGCGCAGCCAATAGGTCGTGGGATTGGGTGAGGATTAGGAAGTCATCGACTGATGTAAGGTTGGTGAAGGATGAGGCCTCTCAGTGTCACAAACCTGCAGCCTTGGATGAGTTGTACTCACACTTCTTTATGTTGGTCATTATCGGTGACTGTACTTGCTAGCGCCCATGGACAAGCATAGAGTTGTTGATTAACTCCCCTTCACATTGGCATGCTTGGCACAGTCAAAACTGATCAAAAACTTGGTTGACTTAAAGGGTCGAAGTGAGCAATGAGGGCTCTAATGGCTGCATCATAGTGGTCATCTGCGCTTGTTGCGAGGAGGTGCTCGAAGAACTTGTAGATTTCCTCTCTGTGTAGTGTAGAAGCAGGGACCTCTTCACAATGCCATCCATTTCACGGATCACCTGGAAATAGGGAGTTGTTGAGACGGCCAACTCATGACTTCCTGTGGGGAGCAGCCGTGGCCGGGTCAGCTAGCTTCATGAATGGCTGTTAGATGTTAATGGGGTTGTGCAGGTGAGTCATAGTTGCTGGTGGGTCTGGTACTTGCGTTCTTCCCTGTGCGGCAGTGGCATCATCTGCCATGGGCTAGATGGGACAGTGATATAGGACAGTAGGGGTGGGAGGCCATGGGTTTCTCCGTGTTGCTTGGTGTGAGGACTGTTACTGGCCTTGATGCGCTGCAAGGGAGTGGTGGTTGGGGCATGCAGGGCCACAGGGTCTGTACTCCCAGCGTGGGAAGCTGGGTGTGGGCTTAATTAATGCCCATGTCTACTCCACCGGCTGGGTCTTTGGGCTGGGTGGATTTGCTGGTGTAGTTACCGCCTGTTCCTGTGCTGTCTGGTATCCATGCTGCTGAAAGGGCCAGACTCTGCTCCATGGAGCGCCTGGTGCAACAAAGTGATCAAGGAATACAAGACATTCATAGTTCTCATTTTAAAGATAACTATTTGAGGAAAAATTCACTCCTTCAAAATGAACAAATTGATCGGCAGGTGATCCAGGACAGTATCAGTGGGATGGCTAGGTGTGGTGTCGCATGGTATCTAATCAGGGCTCACCCGACCTCTTGGCCTCCAGTGGTGCTGGGTGTGGGGCAGTCTTGCATCCCCTGCAGACGTGCAGGTCAGGTAACTAGGATTTGAGAAGCCCGGCAATGCTGTGGCAAAGCAGTCTCAACTGGTTCATCACTGGAGTAAGCTACTGTCCGATGTAACGGTGCAGAGTGGGGCCCTCGTTGCCAGTGTAGAATAGCCTGTCAAAGGGGCTGAGACAGGAGGCCGCCCTCGACAGGGCACAATAAAGAAGATTACATACATGTGGCATTGCTGTTATACGATAAGACCCAAAGCCACCTTACTCCCCTTTATTTATATCGCGCGCATTACCCCGGCCATGGAGTTCGTACCTTGTAATGGTGTTAGGGTCAGCCACGCTCTAGCTGGGTGGCTCATTATACAGAGGAAGCATAACTGTATCCATGCATTTAGGAATACGCACCATACTGTGGATAAAAAGGGGTCATGATTTGCAAGAATGTACAAATGAGAGGCTTGCTGAGAGCCTGGCTGAAAAGCTTTGGACAGATAAGGTCATAGCACTGAATCTCCTCCAATACCAATGGAGCAGCTTGTGGAGATAAGTCAGACACCAGTGACAGTTCAAGTAATCTCATAGAAGGACAAATCGTTCAAGCATCCTTTCCAGCAGCAAACAGCAGTAACATTCTCCCCATCAGGATATAACATATGATTCTAGCAAACTACCCTATGGGATGCCATTGTAATGTCATTTCAGATGTTGTAGTGATGTTATCAATGATCTCATAGAGCATGTCATAAGTGATGTAATATGTGAGGTAAATAGTAGTGCATGGCGAGGGCACGAGTTATAGTTACTTTAGGGCATGAGTTATAGTTACTTGAGATAGGTATAACTGGTGAATTTCAGTGGTATTGATTTTTGAAAATGGTATGTTTTAACTGATTTTTTCACCAAACTATAACGTCCCTTTAACCTTTTTTTTTAAAGTGAATTTCTTTTTTTTAAAGTAAAATGAGATGTCCATCAGCATGTGTGGCATGAGGTTGGGCGTCGCTCATTCACCCTTTGGTGCCCAACTCATCTGTGGGCACACTACTCCCCACTGGTACGCATGGCTGACTGTGCGATGTACATTATAAAGGGGGTAATTTTAAGTAAGGTACACCTACTGACTTTGTCAAAGGGTCTAAATACCAAAATATAGATAGCGGGCCTGTTGATTTTATGAAGGGGTCAGCACAAAACTAGTAGTCAATATATCAATACAGATACTGACTGAAGATGAAGAAGGAGTCTTACAGAAAGAACTGAGCCTCGTCCCCACTCCTGGTGAAGAAAGATTTCATCTGTACAGTGAACTGCACCAATTTCTCCAGAAGGTTTGCCTCAGAGCTTTCTTCTAAGACAAACCAGACTTAAACCAAGAAGATTCAGGTTTACGTAACCCATCTAGATTTAACCCCACAACAGCCATGATACTGAGCAAGGTAGCTACCTTTGAAAAGGCAGTACTCAAAGATGTAGAACAGATGAAACATTCCACCATGTTCAACAACTTATCCAACAAAGAGGGGGAAATCATAAGAAACCTGAAAGAAGACCCAATGATTACCATTAAAACTGCGGACAAAGGGGAAGCAATTGTACTCCTAGCCACCATTGATTACGACAATTAATGTTTTTGTCAACTATCCATCAACCAGTACTATCGTCCAATCGACTGCGATCCAGCCACAAGGTTGTCAACCAGAATTAAACATCTGGTCAGCGCAGCAGAAGCAGAAGGAGGGGTAACTAAGAATAAAGCAGACTTCCTGATTAATCTCTCATCCAGAACCCCTTATTTTTATATCTTACCAAAGATACATGAGGGGATCTTACCACTGCCCAGAAGACTGATAGTATTGGGTATCGACTCCCTCCTAGAACCATTGAGTAAATTTTGTGATAATATCTTACAACCCTTGGTTGCGAAGACATCGTCATACCTGAAGGATGCCCCTGATGTATTTAATCTACTAAAGGACCTCCCATCACAGCAGGCAATTGATTTAGTGGTAACCCTTGATGTTGAAGCACTTTAAACCAACATACCACAGGATGCCACCATTGAGGTGATGGAGACCTGCCTCCAGGCAGAGAACCACTGGGACTCTGTGACACCAATCAGCTTCATCGTCGACTGTGCTTCCATAACCATCAAAAAGAATTTTTTTAAATACAAAGATCAACTCTACCATCAAATACAGGGAACATCCATGGGGAGCACTTTCGTGCCGAGTCTAGCCTGCTTCTACATAGCGCTGTTCGAGAGACAACACATCTTCGGGATCGAGAACCCATACAACATAAATATCTTGATATGGCACAGATTCATCAATGACATCCTGATCTTTTGGCATGGGGACTTTGAAACATGTCACAACTTCTGCTCCTGGGTCAACACACTTTACCCATATTTAAAATTTACGAGCACTGTGCCAGACCAAGCAGTACCCTTCCTGGTCCTCTTGATCTCCTGCATTGCAGGGAGACTGTCAAGGACTAATTTTAAGAAACCAACTGACCGGAGCAGACTTCTCCTCTATGCAAGCCACCAACCCTGTGCACTTTCGCCTACGATGGAATTGTGACACCCTGAAGGAATATGATACCCAAGCGAAAGAACTTGGTTTCATGCGACTACCCCCTTAGGTTAGTCACCCATGCGTGCAAGTGAGCGAGGAATCCCCATCAGGAGACTCTACTAGAGACACAAGAAAAGACACCAGATGACCTTCTTGCTGACCTCTAATCAGATGAAAAAATTATCAGAAAACTTTGGTTGATCTAAAGGTCAGGTTCCCTTGACATCTCCAATCCAAGATTTGTAAACAAATGGGCACAGAACCTCAAAGACCTTCTAGTCCACACCTGACCCCAAGCAATTCCTAGGACACAACAACTCACTCTCTCGGGTCTACAACGAGTAAAAGGACATTACCCATGTGAGATGTGTGCTTTATGCCCATTAACAAAAGCTACTACGGAGGTTCACCTAGAAGAATCACGCATTTGGACACAAAAGAGACATACAAACTGCAATGCCACGAACTGCATATACTTAATAACCTGACCCTGTGCATTAAACTATGTAGGGATGACATCAAGACAAGTAAAGACCAGCATTATAGAGCATCACAGCAATGTACGGTATAAACATGGCACTACCAAGATGTCTGTATACTTCCTTACTGTCAATTATACACCAGATGACATCATGTGGACTGTCTTGGAGGCTAATGATCGCTGGGGGCAACAATCATTATTTAACAGAGAACAACACTAGATTTTTTTGTCTGTAAACCCACATACATAGATTAAACAATGAAATTCCTTGGCATGAATGTAACAAATGATTCCAGAAACGATTATCCATGGAACATAAACTATTCCAACATCTCCTCGACATGATAACCTGACTCCCAGAAAATGGCAAGCACCTTAACACTCTTTAACTGATATCACCCTTCACTTTGACATGTTCCTGACAGTATCTCTGACTAGGCCAAGATGGCCACCAGGTTCTGTTCTTTGTCCCAGGAATCTTCCACTCTGGGTGCCCGTCTGCGACTCCACCCAGCAGAGCCAAGTGAAGAACACAGGGGATCAATAGGTGCAGCCCACACACCAGGTTTTCAGTGATATTTTTAGAATTGGGCCGCCCGTTACTCATGATTCTGAGCCAGGCTAGCCCCTTGGCTCAAGAACAATTTTCTTGCACAAGATGGCCCCACATGGGCTAATATCACAACATAACTCTATTTACATCCCTTATTACTACGATATACACCCCATAGTATCTTTAAGTAGGCCAATATAGCCATTAAGCTCTGTCCCGCATTGCGGGGACCTTTCATTTCAGGTGCCCATCTGCAACACCACCCGGCAGAGCTCAATGGGGGCACAGTGAAACAACCAGCACAGTCCGAACACAAGATGCTTAGTTATATATGCAGAACTGGGCCGCCCGTTACTCATACAACAGAGCCGGGCAAGCCTCATGGCACAATGATAACCTTAAATCGGTACATTCCTTGCAATCATTTTGACTAGGCAAAGATGGCTTCACCAATCGTGCTCTAACCTCGTCGAGAACCAACATATACAAATAGCTAGCCCATGCCCAACACATTACCTCCAGATGGGCAGAGAGGGGTAGGTCATGTGCTAATCTCCACGTCGGACCATGTGAGTATCAAAACCATGACGGCATACCCCTGGCTTTCCTAGTGCGATTGCCCTGTTTTAACTGATTTGACTTTATTTGTATTTTGCAGTTGAAGCTGCAGTTAACACATGGTCCTCTGCCTTGATCTAAGGTGCACCTATTAATACACCAGCAGGGTAGGAGAAATTCCAAGCCTGAGCTGGGAAGTGATACTATGTGGGTAATGTATATTTTCACAAACACAAGGGAACCCAAAAGGTAGACAAGGACCTTGGGTAACAGTTTAGTATTAGAACAGTGGTCCTTAAACAGAACAGTGTGGTCATCAGGATAAATATAGACTCCAATCAGTGCTATATTACGAGTGTCCAGCCGGAAATTCAATTTAATAATTCAAAAATGTCAAAAACCCAAAATAAACACATCAATAGAGTGGGACACAATCCTGCATCCTACATAGAAACATGACAAGTACTCTTAGGACAGGAACATATCAGGCAAGACAGGGTAGCTTGTGGAATATTGAACACAATTTCTAACAAGCTTGAGGAAACAGTAAATACACTTTTTTTTATCAGATTTGATTAATGTGCAAACTGTTTACATTGGTCGACGGCGTTTCGATCCTCTTAAGAAATAGTAGGATCATCACCAGGACAGTTAAAAATACAAGCCTGAATAATTAGAGATTGCCTGTGGAAAATGAGGAAAAGGGAAGGAGATTAAGGAGCGTCTAGTACAGACCGTAAAACATTATGCTATCCAGGGGGTCCGGGATCAGCCCCGGTGTGACCGCACCATGCTCGTGAAGGAATAACCGTTATGAAAACACGAGGACTCACAACAAGGCAATACCTGTGAAGGGAGATGGCTAGCGTGAGTAAACGTGAACGTCAAAGCTGCATATTAGAATAAGGTGTAGGTGGAAACAAGCGTGGAGACATGAGCGCATGCAATCATTCGTTTCAGGATAGTGACAAGCGAGACAGGCTAGGCGGTACACGCGTGAGCAAGGTGGAAAGGCCTAAGGATGTAAAAAGACCGAGTTCGGGGTGCCCGCAGCGCGTGTGAGGTGACGCTCGTTCGCAAAAATGTGAAGTAAAAACTAACCTCAAAGGACTTGTGGAAGGTTAAGCCACATACACACTCAGTGGGGGAGGCCGATTAAATAGGATGTTCTGTGAAAATTCAAATTCAAAACCTTTGCGTAAGGTACCGGAGTTACTCATTAACAACTGGCAGACAAGAGGATAAAACTAGTGGGAATTCTCACCTAAGAATGAATAACCTGGCGATTAAACTGTAAATTATAAGTTCCAAGGCAGCAAGTGGCGATGCACTACAGGGAAAAAGGAGGGAAAGGAGGAGTGAGGAATCAAAAGGGTGGCTTGGAAGGAGTCAGATGACTAAGCAGGGCAGCGTGCTTACCATTATGCTGTGTGATCCAAGGCTTGATGGCACGGATACCCATCGGCCAATGGAATGCTCCTATTTATGTTGTGAGTGACAGGTGACTCAGCATAAAGGTGGGCATGTTGGGTGAGGGTTTTAATGAGTATAGAAGACAGACTGGGTGCGGTAAAGGAACCACTAGAGAGCCAAAAGGTGGCAGTGAACTAAAGGACGAATAAAAGAAGAATAAATCATACTGAACAGTATTCATTATTTAGGTAACAGGAAAAATTACCAAACAACTGAACTAACAGAATATACTTGGTAACAATTGGCAGAGATATTCAGGAACCATGGTAAAGGCAAGCAACAACGCAGTTAGTGGCAATTGTATTCAGATTACAAAATAGCAGTAGACACAGTGAAGGTGGAAGTAAGTTCTTGGTACAAGGAGTAGTCTAGAGCAAGGTGGTCCAGTCCTCATTCCTGTTCAGTCCATTCCTGATGCTGTTCATGCGGATAATCTGTCTGAGCTCCTCTTTATTCAGAAGTTGTGCAATGTCTCCGCGTCTTGGGGGTTGTTTTACAACGTTTATGACTGTCCATTTAATGTCATCTTCATTGTGTCCTGCCTCGGTGAAATGATCCACTAAAGGCGCGTTGGGAGTTTTGCAGCGCACTCTACTCCTGTGTTGTCCGATTCGGGTCTTCACTTTTTGTGTTGTTTGACCAATGTAAATAAGCAAGCAAGGACATTGAATCAAATAAATGACATTGCAAGTATTACAGTTGGAAAATGCTCTTGATTTGATTGACACATTATTAAAGGTAAAATCTTTGCCTTCTAGAGTAAAATCACACACATTGCAGTTGCCGCATTTGGCGTGCCCGATTAGAGGTTCAAGGCCCCAGTGTGCATCAAGAGTAGTAGCTCGCCTGGAATTAGGTAGAACCGCCCGTACCAGGTGGTCTTTGAGATTGCGGCTTTTGCGGACAGCAAATAGGGGGCGCTCAATGTTCAAATTGCCTGCGTTCACAGTAGGCCAGTGTTTGATGATAGATTTACAGATGGGGTTCGAGATAGGGGAGAATGTGGTCACACAGACTATGCGATTGTTGTCAGACTTGATTTTGGGGGAGAGCAGGATTTCTCTTGGGCAGTACCAGGGACTCTTCTGTGCAGTTCGTACAAAGCATTTAGGGTAACCACGTGCTTTCAACTTGGTAGATAACATTGACGCTTCGCGAAAATAATCCTCTTTGGCGAAGCAATTGCGTCTTATCTGCAAAAATTGGGAGTATGGTAAAGAGTCACGTAGTGCTCGTGGGTGATTACTTTCGTAACGAAGCAAGGTGTTACGCTCTGTAGTTTTTCTGTATAGCCTGGTAAGTAAATCACCATTGGAGTTGAATATGGTGAGATCGAGGAAAGGAATCAAAGATTTGTCATGTGTAAGGGTGAAATTAAGGCCTAGACAATTATTATTCAGCCAGTGTAGAAATTGGTTGAGGGTCTCAACATTATTGTGCCAAATCATGAAAATGTCATCTATATACCAAAGCCATAATGTGACGCCGGTAAAAAAGGGGTTAGTGGGAGATAGGATGGTAGTCGTTTCAAGGTGGTCCATGAAAAGTATAGCTAAGTTGGGGGCAAAAACGGCCCCCAGTGATGTTCCTTTGACTTGTTGGTAATATTCGTACTCAAAAGAGAAGAAATTTCTAGTAAGGCAAAGTTCAAGTAGTTGCAGAATGAACACAGTAGGGACAGTGTTGGGGCGGGGCCTGGAGTCAAGTACTCCTTGGATCACCGTCATCGCCAGAACTTGCGGGATGTTGGTGTACAAGGATTCAATATCCATTGTACAGAGTATATCACTGGTAGGGTCAAAAGGGTGGTGCTCGACTAAGTTTTATCCTCTTGTCTGCCAGTTGTTAATGAGTAACTCCGGTACCTTACGCAAAGGTTTTGAATTTTAATTTTCACAGAACACCCTATTTAATCGGCCTCCGCCACTGACTGTGTATGTGGCTTAACCTTCCACAAGCCCTTTGAGGTTAGTTTTTACTTCACATTTTTGCGAACGAGCATCACCTCACACGCGCTGCGGGCACCCCGAACTCGGTCCTTTTACATCCTTAGGCCTTTCCACCTTGCTCACGTGTGTACCGCCTAGCCTGTCTCGCTTGTCACTATCCTGAAACGAATGATTGCGTGCGCTCATGTCTCCACGCTTGTTTCCACCTACACCTTATTCTAATATGCAGCTTTGACGTTCACGTTTACTCATGCTAGCCATCTCCCTTCACAGTTATTGCCTTGTTGTGACTCCTCGTGTTTTCATAATGGTTATTCCTTCACGAGCATGGTGCGGTCACACCGGGGCTGGTCCCGGACCCCCTGGATAGCATAATGTTTTACGGTCTGTACTAGACGCTCCTTAATCTCCTTCCCTTTTCCTCATTTTCCACAGGCAATCTCTAATTATTCAGGCTTGTATTTTTAACTGTCCTGATGATGATCCTACTATTTCTTAAGAGGATCGAAACGCCGTCTACCAATGTAAACAGTTTGCACATTAATCAAATCTGATAAAAAAAGTGTATTTACTGTTTCCTCAAGCTTGTTAGAAATTGTGTTCAATATTCCACAATCTACCCTGTCTTGCCTGATATGTTCCTGTCCTAAGTGTACTTGCCATGTTTCTATGTAGGATGCAGGATTGTGTCCCACTGTATTGATGTGTTTATTTTTGGTTTTTGATATTTTTGAATTATTAAATTGAATGTCCGGCTGGACACTCGTAATATAGCACTGATTGGAGTCTATATTTATCCTGATGACCACACTGTTCTGTTTAAGGACCACTGTTCTAATACTATAATGTGGGTGAATGGCTTCCTGATTTTATGTGTTTGTCTGTCTAGAAACAATGTTTCCTGCTACCACCATTATGTCACTCGCCTGTTTTGATGTGTGTGTCACCAGTCACGAAAGAGCTATGATTGCGCTCCCAGCATGTTTTGTCACACAATTCCAGCATATGAAACATGATTAGGATTACCTTCCTATATGTCTTAAAAAGGTATTCACCATGTAAAATTGCACACATGTAACTGTTCTATTTACACTATTTTCTCTCCTCTTTTCCAGGTTGGAAATTGAGATTCATGTAGGGAGTCTATATGTAGGTACAAAGGACCTTAAGCATCCCCAGAGATCATTATAAATAACCTTTTTATAATCAAGCCACACATCCCGCTCTGGTGTAGGGTAGGGATATTTTACTCAGTTGGTCCTGAGGAAACACCACTGATCCCTCCTGGACCATGCAGGCACGAAACATGTTGACCTTTTGATCAGACACTGTGAGATTGTCACAGTTCGTAAGACCCGTTTGACAATCTACACCCACCTGTTTTTAACCCTGCCAATGGGACCACTGATTAAAACTTAACGGTACTCCTTAGCTAGTTTTAAGATACACTTCACTACACATATTACCCCATCCCCACATACCCGCACTCATCATCATGGCTGAAAGAGAAGATCTTCACCAAAGAGCCATCTCGCGGGGCCTGTGGGGCATTGCTGCACTGTCCCCACGAGGAGCTAAGCCTAATGATGAAGCATGACAACCATTTTGGTGTGTGAGGGCTGTATCTTCCAATAAGGAAGATTACCCATTTAATATACTTTCCAACCACACTTTACCTCTCTTCTCTATAGGAATAGCCACCCTCCCCTTGTAAATATATATGGGTTCAGCACATCAACATATATAGAGCAGACATTGTCTTTGTGAAAAAGCCACCAATATGTATAATCAAATATATATTTTAGAAATTCATAAATTATAATATTTAATAAAAGTGATTGTCATAAAATATTTTTAATAAAGCCTTACGAGAAAAAAAAGCATGTCTTTGAGTCTTTTTTTAAACATTTTTCAGGCCACAAAAGCCAATCTTAGAACTCACCACAAGGGATTCCTGCACTCCAGCTGAAGAACATAGAGCTCCAGCTCAGAGTGCTTTAAAAAATATCATAACCTCTCCAGCAGTCAGGCATTCATGGACCCAGCAGACTTACTGTGTTTTTTTAATGGTGCTGGAGGGCTGTTGCATTCCCTGCAGCCCCCGCACAACATAAAAAAAATGATTGGTGGTGCCCCTGCCTCTTCTAGGGGCATCAATAGGTAGAAAACATTTAATTTTAAACAGCTCTAGGGCATTATGGGGTGCTCCTTCCCAGACAAGTGAATAATCAATGTGTGGCTCCTGCAGATAATTTTTTTTTCCTTTTATGTAATTGTTTGGGTGCCCCAGTGCCAACACTGAGCACAAACACTAGGAGAGAGCAGAAGTTTGGCATATCTCAATAGATATGACACATTTCTGCTCTCTGCGTTTCACTCAGTGCAGCAACTTTACTTGCTGCCCTTCAGGAAACATTAGTAAACATGTCCTTTTCTGTTTAAATTGGCATATTAAACAGTTTGCTTAGTCAGCAGTAAACGTGCCTAAACTTTTAATTGCAATTAATTTCTGAAATAAAACAAAGTAACTTATAAATGCACATTGTTTTGATACCTTGTGTGCTATAATAATTGATGCTTGATTTATGGCAATTGAGGTGTATTTCTACTCTATTTGTAGTATATAGACCCCTCTCCAATGAGCCTTAGCAGGATCAACCCCTCTTTCGTTCAGTGTAAAAACCCAGCAGAGGAGCACCACTAAAGCAGAAATTCAGGCAGATCTGGCACCAAGCTCTGAGCATACTATTTCAATTGGGATATTTGATCTTACTGTCAGTAGTCAACATCAGGCCAGGGCTTCTAATTTACCACAACTAAGGGAAGTTTGAAAGCTGTATCTCTAACCCAAAAGTCAGAATGGAAATTGCACTGTACTGATGAGTTTTTTTACCATTTAGGATAGCGAGTCCTGCAAAGATGTTTTATAAACTGTGCAAGACATTACCTGAAATTTGGCTGTCACTAGTTGATCCCATGTCAGATTTGAATCAAATGGATTTTATGATTTAATTTAGAAACACCTCTATAAAGGCAGTGCCCTTTCTATGATGATTTTTTGGGTCAAATACCAAAATATTAGTTTTTTCTCTAAATTGAGTTTTAGACCATTGGCCATGGCACAACACCCCAGAACCTTCAGAGACCCTTGTAGTCTAACTAGGGTTCTATCATGTATAACGAATCATCAGCTTAAAACAAATGTATATATTTTGGTTGGCATAAGTATTAGGGAAAAGTGTGTGCTGAAAACAACAGTGTAACCTAATTGCTTGAAAGGTTTTTAAAATTGCTGGGCACCAATATATATATCTGTCTCACTCCAGCTCTTATAGACATTAGACTATGTGACATATTACCTTCTTACCAGCTATTTAGACAGGCTCAGGCTTAGTCTGGACTTTTAAAAATGAAGAGCAATAAGTCTTTATGATTATCAGAGCTTGTGAATCCTATGACTACCTGCCAAAATTATCACCAGGATTAATCACTACAAACAGAATAATTGGTTTGATCATATTGCAATCTCACATCCTTTGCATTTAGTATACACATGCAGCAGTAATTGCAGACTTCACTAGCTTTCAGTAAACATATTGAGCTGCTTCACTTGGGGACCAATTAACAAAGGTAAACTTAGACTTAGGCCCTTATTACGAGTGTTGCGGTCTGTGAACCGCCATACTGTTGGTCACAGTCTGACTGCCGTATTAGGAGATGGATGGATTGCTATTGGAAAGACGACGGCAGAACAGACGACACCGCCAGCATACCGCAGATCGCCAGGGTTGGGAAGAGAAGCTGCCATAAGGCGGTACAGACTACAGAGGAGTTCCACCGCTGTCTGTATTACAAGTTGGCTTTCTACAAGCTGGCCGCCGCAGTGGGACAGCCAGCTTCAAGTTGGCGGAATGGAAAGATTTGGGGTGAGTACTCACCCCTTTCCTGTTCTTTCCATCACAGTTCGACCTGGATCCCTTTTTTCTGGTCCCCCTTAACAGCAGCATCTTCACCCCGAGAATTATGACCCTGTTTGAGGCGATATACAGGTGAGTCCTTTTAGTACCATATACCCATTGCCTGGACTGCCCACATATGGGCCAGACACCGGCAATGGGTAGGTGGTATTTTTTCACATTTATCAAGCATATGTGGGCATTTGACACATATGCAGTTGAAATGTTCACACAAGCATTGACACATATGGAAAACTAATCACCACTGCCGCAAGATCTCTGCAGTCACACCGCTGCACTGTCGTAAACTTGTAATACAGCACTATGGTCGCGGTGCTCGGGCGGTCGGGCTGCCAAACTCGTAATCAGGCCCTAAGTGTAGGTTTAGTACTGTTGGATAATTACAATGTAAGGTGCTACTAGTAACTTTACTACTTGCAATTTGTGAATACCAAAATGTAGTACACTTAAACTTAAGTCTAAATTTACCTTTATGATTCGGGCCCTTAGTATTCATTGACTTTTCAAAGGCCTATGACACCATCGGTAGATCTCTGCTATCCAACAAACTATCATACATTTAGGGGCCAGTTCACAAAGACATTCATGAGTATGTGAAGCAGTACAGCTTCACATACTCTTAAGTGTTTTTGTGAATTGACCCCAAAATATCTAAAATTTAGATAAAAATTTAATATTTAGAAAGTATTCATAAGAAATTAGAAAAAAATAGAAACGACTGTGAACTCTTTGCCCTTTTACTAATGGGAAGTTGGATATATTTTTGTAGTAATATTTCACATGCTCATAAATACCTTTGTAAAATAGCCCTTTAGGTCTTATATGAAGTAACCTTCATATAAATAATTGGACAGTGGATTTAAGGAACGTACTCAGCCCGACTTCCTGTTTCCCAATGAGAAATCTTAGTGTTCTACAGTTAATAGTAACACATCAGTGCTGAGATGTGCAGGTACTCTCCCTGTCAAATAAAATAAAAGAAGATGACCCTATTGATAATGCATGTTGTTTGACAGCACTGTTGCACATTATATAGTACCGGCAGGTACCAATCAATAGTGCAGCAAGTGCCGTAGCAAGTGCAGCCGCGGGTTGTGCTGGAAAGAGCGGTGGGCGGTGGTGCCGGGTGGGTGGGATTTCGACTGACGACGGCGAGGGAAAATTAATGATTTATTAAATCTTCCCTCGTGGTCGTCTGTTGAATCCCCCCCTCAACTCGGCCCCACTGCCCCACTGCTCTTACCTGCACGGGCAGTGGCTGTTCTAGAGGTGTAAAGGGACCACTTCACCCCAGATAGTGGCTATATTTTTTTTACTGCAAAACCAGGGAATGGGGGCAGATTTCATTGCTAGCATCAGGGCTCATGCAGTCCTGGCTATGCCACTGTATAGTACCACGTCACAGTAATTCTGATATCATTCTTTCCTTCAAATTTACCATTATTCTCCTATGGCAAAATACTTGTGAAATAAAAAAAAATGGGACACACAGATACATTTTCTGTGCATGTCTTTCTATAATATGCAGGGCATCTCATGCATGCAGAAAATAGTATTTCGAAAAAGCAATGCATACACAATGAGAAACCTTATTTTGATAACATGGAAGAGTATATTTTATTCGAGGCTGTGACACTAAGGCACGGTGCAGATGTATAGCTCATGCATATTCACTAAGAGCGTGCCCTGCTCATTGAGCTCTGTACATGTACGTGCGTACAATTAATCCATAAATCATGACTCAAAAGTCACTGTAGCATCCACACAGAAATTCGAATTAAAATTCAGTGCTCGCGCAATCAACTCTATTAAGCTAGCAACTGATTCAAAATGAAGGCTTTTATTGGGAACAACACAGTGGTATATTATACTCGTGAAAGCCGTTTAACTGTTTCTTAGGTTTATGAAGCACGAGTTTGAGACCTAACTCAAAGTGAATGAATATAATCGAGAGGAAGAACAGCAGCATCCCTACCCATTAATTTCCATGCGAGGAAATAACCCCAGCAGTGTTATGCACTGACATGCATTCATAATATGACCATTTACTAAAATCCCTGTCTTATTTCATTACACTCCAGAATTGCACACCAGAAAGGGATAAATAATGCCACCATCCTGACTTTGATTGCAAGAAGCACATTTGTGCTTGATTCTACTTATGTAAGTATTGTCACGCTTCTTGACAAGTTTAAAATATTCTATAGATTTCTGTTTTTTTTTGCATGTTATATTATCTCCATATGTTATTAAATCAGGCTGTTCGTTACTATGGGCAATGATATAGTTGTATGCACAGGTACAGATGTGAATCTACGATTACCATACCATCTCATATCTCAACATGAAACGTTGAGTGATTTTACATTTGTAACCATTTTTACCGCGTGTGACTCTAAAGCATGCAAAAATATGTAAATCAAAAATGCAGCGTTCTTCCCAGATGCATGATTAACCCAAATTGATAAGGATAGGAAAAAAAATCATATTGCTTTCTCGGGCAACTAGGTACCTAACAAAACGAGGCACCCAAGAAATCGAAAATACTATTTTAAGTTATTTTGCAAATAAAATCCACAGACCACGCTGATGTTGAAACACCCAATGTACTGAACAAGACAGATTTTCAGATTTACATCCAAGAAAAAGCAAGAAATCTGGGGGCATATTGATGAAGGTTTTGCGTCGCCCTTACGCCATGCGAGGTAACACAAGGGCGATGCAAAACCTGGATGAGATTCACCAAGACACGTGGCCCAGCAGTGCCTGGTAAATCTGGAGTAACGCAAGGCAGTACTAGTTTCTGCCTAGCGTAACTGTGCTGAAGGGAGGCGTTTCTTGGATGTAGCCTGGGTGTTCTCATGCATCTACCCATGGATTTTTGGCCAATCCCAGATTTACCATGAGTGGCAGGAATGGGAATGTGTCAAAATACTACGCCTTCGCAGGGGAGGCGTAACAAGGAGAAATATCCTTATTTCTCCTTGTTTTTTCCTCTTTCTATGTGTGCCGCATTCTGCGGCACACGTAGAAAGAGGAAGAGGCATTACAGTATTGTTTTTTCGTGCAGGAAGGTGTCTCAAAACCAATCCTGCCTGCATCGCAGACACCCTTCCACCATGGTGCAAGCGTGCCTGCGTTGGCGCTAGGCAGCCAGAAGTGCGCCAGTGCAAGGAGAGCAGGAATGGACCATATCTATCAAGATATAGTGCATTCCTACTCTCTACATTTCAAGCAGCGCAGAAAGATGTCTTGCTTGCGTTGCATGAAATAATTATAATTATGGCCCCAGATGCCTTTGGATTGTTCTCAGTAGAGCTGTTAGCAACGATGCTGGATACATAATGAAAACAGCATGCTGAAGCAGAAAATGAAACTTGGTTCTTGAAAATGGACAAGCTTTGAGATATGTTTTGTGTCTTTGCACAAAATAGGTTTTTATTAAATGTTTTTACTTTTGATAGTTGGGTTATGCAATCATAAAAAGTAGAACATGCAATCACACCATATCACAATTTACAAATAGCACAGTGCCAAGACCTACTTAATTAGGTGTTCACTCCAAAACGCTCATAATTTCATACGGCTCGCTGTAAAGTTTCAAAGCGTGCCCAAAAAAGCATACCAAATATTTAATCTGGAAATCTTTTGATATTTGCTCATTTTTAGGCAAATGTAGAACCGGACCAAACCTAATGCAAGCCATTGTGTATTCTTACATGTGAAAAGTTATCATGTGTTGACAATTATATATATTATTGAATTGGAGGATGTTGAAGTTATTTGACTGACACCTATGGGTATGTGTTTAATGTTAGCATCTGTGTTTGTGGCAAGGGGCAAAGACATTTTAAAGAAATAGGATACGGCACTTGGACACTGCATGGCAAATCATTCAGAGCAGAGTGAGATTTGGAGGAGGACTGCATAAATAATGGCCATCTTTGTGCGGAAAATACTCAGTGCCAGCGTTTTCTGTCCATGAAAGACTACATGGTGTATCAGCTCATTTGGGACTTTATAATTGAATTATATATATGTAAGAAACAGGGTACTGACATTTAGATCTTAGCAGTGAATTAACATGCAAATATGGCTGCTGAAATAACAGTATTTGGACTGAAATGGCAGTAGTCCTTCCTTGCTTGCCATGCTTTCATCCTCCAATGGGATCAGTTCAAATGATTTTTAAATGCATGTCATTGACTTGTTAGTGTCGATCATAAGAGCCTTGAGGAAGGCATTCTTCCAAAACGCGTCTGCTCGTTGTAATAAATGTCCAATTTAAGACCCAGTGAGTGCTCCAAGTTTGTGTTGCAGTGAATTATACGTGAGTCCACCCTCACGATAAGGAAGGCACCCCCACTCCCCCGGAGTTTGGCAGTTTCTGGTGGCACCTGTTTTGAAGGATATATATATATATTTATATATATATGTATATCTCATCCAATAACGCTCGCTTATGCCTGAGCCTGCATGTACGGGGAGTATGCGGCGAGGTAGCGAACCTCATAAATCAATCCAATCCTGTAGTCGTGGCCAGTAAGGATTCCCCGGCTCGAAACAACACCACAGTACCGCAACTCAAATCTTGATCAGCGTTTTTATTTGACACTGGCAACAGAAAATCCCCCAACGTGTTTCGGAGTTTCCTCACTCCTTGGTCACAGGTTAGGTTTGTGCTTGGCATGACCTCCCCTGTAAGGCCCTAGTACATAATAGGGCAGGGAGATTAAAACTAGCTCTAAGTCAGAGGTGCAGAAAGAAGCAACAGAGGTACAGAAAGAAGCAAGAGGGGTGCAGAAACAGGCAGGAAAAGTGCAGAAAGAGGGAACAAGGGTGCAAAAAGAGGCAAGAGAGGTGCAGAAAGAGGGAAGAGGGGTGCAGAAAGAGGCAAGAGGGGTGCAGAAAGAAGCAAGTGAGGTGCAGAAAGAGGCAACAGAGGTGCAGAAAGATGCAAGAGAAGTGCAAAAAGAGGCAAGAGAATTGATGAAAGAAGCAACAGAGGTCTAAAAAGAAGCAAGAGAAGTGCAGAAAGAGGCAAGTGAGGTGCAGAAAGAAGCAAGAGCAGTGCAGAAAGAACCAACAGAGGTGCAAAAAGAGGCAAGAGTGGTGCAGAAAGAGGTAGGAGAGGTGCACAAAGAGGCAAGAAAGGTACAGAAAGAGGCAGGAGGGGTACAGAAAGAAGCAAGAGCAGTGCAGAAAGAAGCAAAAAAGGTGCAGAAAGAGGCAAGAGAACTGCAGCAAACGGCAAGAGAGGTGCAGGAAGAGGCTGGAGAGGTGCACAAAGAGGCAAAAGGGGTACAGAAAGAGGCAAGAGGGGTGCAGAAAGAAGTAAGAGAAGTGCAGAAAGAAGCAACAGGGGTGCTTAAAGAGGCAGGAGAGGTGCCGAAACAGGCAAGAAAGGTACAGAAAGAGGGAGCAGGGGTGCAGAAAGAGGTAAGAGGGATACAGAAATTTGCAAGAGAGGTGCAGAAAGAAGCAGGAGC
Organism: Calotriton arnoldi; assembly: GCA_963921515.1. Taxonomy (NCBI): domain Eukaryota; kingdom Metazoa; phylum Chordata; class Amphibia; order Caudata; family Salamandridae; genus Calotriton; species Calotriton arnoldi. The sequence continues at coordinate 2,676,821 of CAWUFW010001414.1, forward strand.
AGTGCAGAAAGAAGCAAGAGAAGTGCAGAAAGAAGAAAGAGAGGTGGAGAAATAGGGAAGAGGGGTGCATAAAGAGGCATGAGGGATGCAGAAATTTGCAAAAGAGGTGCAGAAAGAAGCAAGAACAGTGGAGAAAGAACTAACAGAGGTGCAAAAAGAGGCAAGAGGGGTGCAGAAAGAGGTAGGAGAGATGCACAAATTGGCAAGAGAGGTACAGAAAGAGGCAGGAGGGGTGCAGACAGAAGGAAGAGAAGTGCAGAAAGAAGCAACTGAGGTGCTGAAAGATGAGCGAAGGCTGCAGAAAGAGGCAAGAGAAGTGCAGAAAGAAGCAACAGAGGTACAGAAAGAAGCAAGAGAGGTGCAGAAACTGGCAGGGAAGGTGCAGAAAGAGGGAACAAGGGTGCAAAAGAGGCAAGAGGGGTGTAGAAAGAGTCAAGAGGGGTGCAGAAAGAAGCAAGTGAGGTGCAGAAAGAGGCAACAGAGGTGCAGAAAGACGCAAGAGAAGTGCAGAAACAAGCAAGAGAAGTGCAGAAAGAGGCAAGAGAATTGCTGAAAGAAGCAACAAAGGTATAGAAAGAAGCAAGAGAAGTGCAGAAAGAGGCAAGTAAGGTGCAGAAAGAGGCAAGATAGGTGCATATAATGGCAAGAGAACAGCAGAAAGAGGCAAGAGGGATGCAAAAAAGGGAAGAAGGGTGCAGAAAGAAGCAAGAGAGGTGCAGAAAGAAGCAAGAGGTGCAGAAAGAAGGAAGACGAGTGCATAAAGAGGCAACAGGGGAGCAGAAAGAGACAACAGGGGTGCAGAAAGAAGCAAGAGAGGTGCAGAAAGAGGCAATAGAAGTGCAGAAAGAGGCAAGTGAGGTGCAGAAGGAGGCAAGAGAACTGCAGAAAGAGGCAAGAGAGTTGCAGAAACAGGCAAAAGGGGTGCAGAAAGAGGGAACAGGTGTGCAGAGAGAGACAAGAGAGGTGCAGAAAGAGGGAAGAGGGGTACAGAAAGAAGAGAGTGAGGTTCAGAAAGAGGCAAGAGAGGTGCAGAAAGAGGCAATAGAAGTGCAGAAAGAGGCAAGTGAGGTGCAGAAGGAGGCAAGAGAACTACAGAAAGAGGCAAGAGAGTTGCAGAAACTGGCAAAAGGGGTGCAGAAAGAACCAACAGAGGTGCAAAAAGAGGCAAGAGGGGTACAGAAAGATGCAAGAGAAATGCAGAAAGAGGCAAGAGAGGAACAGAAAGAAGAGAGGTTTGTGCAGCTTTAGTACCAATTTAACACCCACATTTAGCAATAAGTAACTAGTGACCATTCCAGCTTTGCAGAGGGCCTTCCACCACGCTGTAACACGTGAAGCTGCATTTTTGGAAACATTTGAGCTGTTTGAGCTAGAAACAAGGCTTTTTTTGTTCAAATCTGCAGATTTCGCAGCAGATGATGGAATATTTGGCAAATGCTGGAAATGTTTAATTATGTGACAATTGGTCCAGCCGAACAGTCACATAATTCCAGTGCCCTGCTCATACCTCCGACTAGTTCCAGAAGTGCTCCTCAGTGGTTCCTTCTTTTTCTGTGTCTCATTGAGTTTATAGTTTAGCTTCTATGGAAAGGAGGAAGACTAAACCTGAGGTTACCACTCCACAACACAGACTACAATACCACATAATTACTCTCCAAAACACATAATCCCACTCCACATAATTCCTCTACACTAAATACCACATACTTTCTATTCACATAATTTCACTGCACAACATACCACATAATTCCACTACACACAACGTACATCCACTCTACACCAAAAAACATTAGTAAAAAACTTTTACATTTACAGTGCCAATAGCTCTAACTCTTGCAAATGCGAAACCTATTAGAGTGGTGGAGAAAGGGTGCTGGGTCTCTGACCAGCACTCAGGAGTTCTACTGCGTAGAACTTACAGGAGGTACCAGGAGGGCTTCTTGGCCCCCAAAGTCCCTCAGGAGTAAAGTGGACTTCATCCCCCATCCCGTAGTCTGCCAGGAGGCACGTTTGCAGAGTGGTGGAGAAAGGGGGCTTGGCCTCCGAAGACTTCTTAGCAATCCTACTGTGTGGGACTTACTGGAGGTAACAAGAGGTTTAGTTGGCCCCCAAGGAAATCCTTGGGGGCCAACTACCCCTCCTATTTCCTCCAGTAAGTACCACACAACAGGATTGCAAGTTCTCATAACAGGCCACGCCCCCTTTGCCCACCACTCTGCAAACACGCTCCCTGGCGCGCTCTTGGATGGGGATTGAAGTCCCCTTCCCTGCTGGGGGGTCCTTAGGGGCCAGCTAGCCTACCTCTTACCTCCAGTAAGCCCCACATGGTGGGATTGCTGAGAGGTGGACACAGGCCACGCCCCCTTTCTCCACCACTCTGCAAATGCGCCTCCTGTTGCGCTCTTGGTTGGGGGATGAAGTCCCCTTTCCTCATGAGGGTCCCTGGGAGCCAACTAGCCCACCAGGTACCTCCAGTAAGCGCCACACAGCTGGAATGCTGAGAGTGGTCCAAGGCCACGCCCCCTTTTGACACCACTCTGCACGGGGAATGAAGTCCACTTGTGTCCTGAGGTCCTCAGGACACAAGAGGCCCTCATCACCTCACCAGCAGTGCGGCAAGAGGTGCGTTGGCAGAGTGGTGTAAAAGGGGAATGACCTCAGACCACCTCTCAGCAATCCCACTGTGTGGGGCTTACTGGAGGTACCTGGTGGGCTAGTTGGCCCCCAGGGACCCTCAGGAATGAAGGGGACTTAATCCCCCAACTTAGAACGTGCCAGGGGGCGCGTTTGCAGAGTGGTGCAGGGAGGGGGCGGGGCCTCGGCAATATGCCAGCTTTTTTTATTTTTGGGTTTTTGGAATGGGGTTGTGTGGCCCCCCTGCCCTTTATTTTTTTTGGGCCCTGGAGACCCCATCTCCAAGGGCCTGAGCTTTTTTTGTTCTGAACGCCATCCCCGGGGCCGGCCCTCAGCGTTGGGGACCGTGGGGGGAGCCCCAATGCCCCCACGGTCCCTGCCGGCTCCCCACCTTCTGCGGGAGCCGGCATTACTTTTGGGCAAGGGGAGCTGCTAACATGCAACTCCCCTTGCCCAAAAGCAATTCTGCTTTGCTTCTTGGAAGCGAGAGCAGGTTTCCTGCTCTCGCTTCCATGAAGCAAAGCAGTGTTTGCTATTGCAGGGCGGGAGCCGTGTTCCCGCCCTGCCATAGCAAACTGCAATGTCCCGGGGGTGGGCACCCTGGGACATTGCAAGCGCTGGCCCTGGGGGGTGGCGGTCCCCAGGGCCAAGGAGGGCTCCAGGAGGGGGGCTGCGTGGCCCCCCTCCCAACGTATGCAAAGCCCCGGGGAGGTGGTGGTCCCCGGGGGTCCACAACGGACCCCTGCATTTAAATAATTAGTGCCTTGGGGAGGTGGTGGTCCCCGGGGCAGTGTGGGGGGGGCAGTAGCCCCCCACACTTCATTTTTAAATTTAAGCCCCGGGGAGGTGGCGGTCCCCAAGGCAGCGTGGGGGGGAGGAGCCTCCCTATGCATTTTTTTACAAGCCCCGGGGAGGTGGCGGTCCCCAGGGCTACGGGGGCCCCCACGGGCCCCTGCTATATATTTATTCATTGCCCCCGGGACCTGGTCCTCCCGGGGGCTTATAGAAAACAAAGCACGGGAGCCCAGGCTCCGTTTTTTTTTTTTTCTCGGCCTGATTCGTGCACTTGGCCGATTTTTGTTTTTTAAAAATAAGCTTTTTTGGGCCATGGGGGTCCTTGTGGGACCCCCTGAGCAGGCCTTGGGGGTCAGGGTGTTTCTACCCTGCCCCCTTTTCTTGTTTTTCACCTTTTTTGTACTGTTTTCTTGTGACTCAGGAACTACTTAACAGATTTACACCATTTAAAAAAAAGGTCGCTTTCTGAACCAAATTTGGTGTAATTCCGTTCAGCAGTTCAAGCTGTAGCCTGTTCCAAAATTCCTATGGAAATTAACATGGGGAAAATGTGTTTTTGGACCCCCCTTTTTTCTCGGCCCCTGCTTGACGAATCACCCCGAAACTTTTAGGACAGGAGCTGACATGAGTGAACCATTAGATTAGAAAATTTCGCGAAGATTCGTCAAACGGCGCAAAAGATATTGGCAAAAGAAAAAACGCTTTTTGAATAGGAACAAGGTCCTAACTATAGCTACCTACTGGCAACTACCAGTAGGTAATATATTATCTACTGGCGGTCGCCAGTAGATAGTTATAGTTAGGACCTATTTTCCATAGGAAATCCACAACATTCTATTTGAAATAACTCTTGCGCCGGTTGACGAATCTTCGCAAAAGCTTCCAACTTGTTGGGGCGCTCCACTCCGCTCCTACCCTGAAAGTCTCGGGTTGATTCGTCAAGCGGGGGCCGAGAAAAAAGGGGGGTCCCAAAACGCATTTTCCCCATTCATTTTTCCATAGGATCCTTTCATCGCGGCTACAGCCCGAACTGCTGAACGGAATTACAACATATTTGGCAAAGAGGTAGCCCTTGGTTCAGTGTCGTGCCTTTTGCTTAAATGGTGTAAATCCGTTCAGTAGTTTCTGAGAAAAATCACAAATAAAATCACATATATATCTATGGCCGAGTAGGGTCCGCGTACCCTCCCGATCACGAGCTGCATGCTAATTGGCTGTCAACACTCCAAATCAGGAAGTGTTGGCAGCCATTTTGTCCCTCGGTAGAACCGAGGGACAGAACCAAGTGCGCAAATCGCAAAAAGGGGGCAGGGTAGAAACACCCTGACCCCCTAGGTCTGCTCAGGGGGTCCCACTTGGACACCCTGGGCAGAAAAAAGCATTTAAAAAAAAACCAAATCGGCAGGATGCGCTTAGGGTGCGCGGATCCCGCCGAAAAAAAAATGTTAATTTGCCCCGGGTGGCCAAAGTCCCGGGGGCATGCGGAGGTGGGTTTAGATTTTATGGGGGGCCTCTAAGGCCCCCAAGCACCGGGGACCGCCACCCCCGGGGCTTCTTTTTTATTTTTAATAACATGTGTGGGGGGGCTCCAGCCCCCCCACACGCCCCGGGGACCGCCACCTCCCCAGGGCACTTAGAAAATAAATGTGGGGGTCCGTTTCGGACCCCGAAGCCCTGGGGACCACCACCTCCCCGGGGCTTTGCAGATGGTGGGAGGGGGCCGCGCGGCCCCCTCCTGGAGCCCTCCATGGCCCTGGGGACCACCACCCCCAGGGCCGGCTCCTGCAGTGTCCCGGAGTGCCTACCCCCAGGACACTGTAGTTTGCAATGACAGGACGGGAGCCTCGCGGCTCCCATCCTGTCATTGCAAACTGCTTTGAATTTTGGAAGAGAGCAGGAAACCTGCTCTCTCTTCCAAAATTCAAGCACATTGCTTTCCACACGGGGAGCTGCATGTTAGCAGCTCCCCATGTGGAAAAGCAATGCCGGCTCCCGCAGGACGCGGGGAGCCGGCAGGGTCCGTGGGGAGTTGGGGTCCCCCACGGACCCTAAAGGATAGGGCCAGCCCCGGGGGATGGGGTCCCCGGGCGAGTAGTGGCCCGGGAGGAGGGCCACGCGGCCCCCCTCCCCAAATGTTATTTAAAAAAAACAAAGGCCGGCCCCGGGGGATGGGGTCCCCGGGGCCATAAGTGGCCTGAGGAGGGGGGCAACGCAGCCCCCCTCCATAAGTTTTATTTTTTTTTAAAAAGAAGGCCATGCCCCGGGGGATGGGGTCCCCGGGGCCGATTAAGGCCTGGGGAGGGGTGCCACGCGGCCCCCTTCCAAAATCTTTAAAAAAAATATATATATATTAGGGGGCCGGCCCTGGGGGATGGGGTCACCAGGGCCAAAAATTAGAAAAGAAGGGGGCCACACAGCCCCCTTCTTAAAAAACAAATAAACAAAAATACCGGCATCGCGCCGGAGGCCACACCCTCCTTGGAGCACTCTGCAAACGTGCCCCTGGCGCGTTTGCAGATGGAGAACAATTCCCCTTGAATACTGGGGGTCCCTGGGGGCCAACTAGCCCACCAGGAACCTCCAGTATGCGCTAGGAGCTGCGTTGCAGAGAGGTGTACAGAGGCCACGCCCCTTTTACACCTCTCTGCAACGCAGCTCTGTGGCGCTTTTGGAGGTACATGGTGGGCTAGTTGGACTCCAGGGACCCTCAGGATTCAAGGGGACTTAATCCCCCAACTTAAAACGCGCCACGAGGCGCGTTTGCACAGTGGTGAAGGGAGGGCGGGGCTTCAGGTGACATGTGTGCAAACAGGCCCTGTGGCGCATTTTAAGATGGGGAATTAAATCCCCTTCAATCCTGAGGGTCCCTGGGGCCAACTAGCCCACCAGGTACATCCAGAAAGTGCCACAGAGCTGCATTGCAGAGAGGTGCAAAAGGGGCATGGCCTCTGAACACCTCTCTGCAACGCAGCTCCCTCGCGCATACTGGAGGTACAGGGTGGGCTACTTGGACCCCAGGGACCCTCATGATTCAAGGGGACTTAATCCCCCAACTTAAAACGCGCCATGGGGCGCGTTTGCACAGATGTCACCTCAGGCCCCGCCCCCTCCCTTCACCATTGTGCAAATATTCCTCTAAAATCAGCCGAAATACGAATTCCGATTTACTTACCTGTTATCAGGAGAGAACCCAGTGCTGCATCTTTTAGCCCAGCACTGACCTTGAAAAGTAATTCTAACCGTACTTACCAGTAACTTGAATTTCCTTCCATAGGCTAACATTGACTGGTTTCACTTGGAAATTCTTCTAAGTGTGGAGTTTTGGAACTTTATAATATTCCTCTAAAATCAGCCGAACGACGAATTCCGATTTACTCACCTGTTATCAGGAGAGAACCCAGTGCTGCATCTTTTAGCCCAGCACTGACCTTGAAAAGTAATTCTAACTGTACTTACCAGTAACTTGAATTTCCTTCCATAGGCTAACATTGACTGGTTTCACTTGGAAATTCTTCTAAGTGTGGAGTTTTGGAACTTTATAATATTCCTCTAAAATCAGCCGAACTACGAATTCCGATTTACTCACCTGTTATCAGGAGAGAACCCAGTGCTGCATCTTTTAGCCCAGCACTGACCCTGAAAAGTAATTCTAACCGTACTTACCAGTAACTTGAATTTCCTTCCATAGGAATCCATTGTCTGGTTTTCAGCAGAAAAGTTTCAAAGTGTCGATTTTCACAAACTACAAATATTCCTTAAAAATCGCCTGTGTGACTTAAACGCATTCTTTCAACTGTTTACAGGAGATGCACCAGTGCTGGATCCAGGATCCACCACTGAGTAAGAAAAAGTAACGATAACACTACTTACCTGCTAAGTGAATTTCCTCCCATAGGATAACATTGGTGATTCTATGTGAAATAAGTTTCTAAGTGTCAACTTTTAAAATACAATAATATTCCTTAAAAATCACTACTGTAACCAAAACGCTTTTACTCAACTGTTTACAGGAGATGTCCCAGGACTGAATCTAGGATCCAGTCCTGTGGTTAGAAAAGTAATCCATAAAGTAACTAATTGCATTTAACTAGAAATTCACATTGAGCTCAATGTTGCAGTGTGTTTGAAATTGTGTTGCCCGTTGCAACAACTGTAACTACTGTACTTAAAAGTCTATTGCCTATTTGCAAAGTATTTAAACTAAAGTAATTCATTCTGAGAAAGTATATTTTGTAATGTAATGTATAATGTAATTACAATGTAATTTAAAAAATAAAATATCTAAAAATAAATAGTTTTAAAAAATGTAGTAAATCAGTATCAAAAAAATTAATATAACAATTAATACATTTAAAAATTGTCATTTACAAAACCTTTGAAATTCACTGAAAAAAACCATAGGTTTCAGACATGTTATAGTTAGGAATTAGCATTTAAAAACCTTTGAAATTCACTGAAAAAACCATAGGTTTCAGGCTCGTTATAGTTAGAAATTAGCATTTAAAAACCTTACAAATTCACTGAAAAAACCATAGGTTTTAGGGACAGTTGTAGTTAGTTGGACATTGCACTCGTACAAAACCCGTGAAATTCCCCCGTTATAGTTAGTTCAGCTAACTATAACTCGTGCCCCCGCAATGCACTGCTGATGACGTCACATATTACATCACTCATGACATGGTCAGTGACATCACTGATGACATCACTGATGACATCTCAAATGACATCACTGATGACATCACTGATGACATCATCCACGTGATAATCTGATGCACCACCTCACACACTAATATAACCTTTGATACACCCACTCTAAATTACAGCTTGCCATTCGCAAAACCATAGACACTCCAATACCAATAACTACATACCCACTCACTGATTCTTAGGTCTACACACACATCCACTCACTCACCCGTACAGTCACTCATACTTACTGTCACTCAGTACAGGACTATCATATGCACTCATTCTCCTATATAGACACTCAAACACCGCCACTCATCCATAGAGGTACTCACACACCTAGTCAGTCATGAAATTAATTAAACACACTGCCATTTACTCACCTATACAGTTATACACACACCAGCTCACTTACTCATACAAATACTAGCACATTCTTACGCTCTTATACAATCACTGATACAAGCACACACTCATCCATACAGTCACTCTCACAATCACACACTCTCGCTTATAGCTATTTATATACTCCAACACACATATATACTGCCTTTCACATATGTAGTTACTCACACATGTACCACTGGGACATACATTCACTCACTAACACACTCTTACACACACTCACCCACCCATACAGTCTATCACAGATGCACTCTTGAAACCATCCACCCAGTGAATCACCCACTCACACATCTATGCACAGAGTCGCACACACCCCACCCACACAAACACTCAGGCACCCATACAGATACTCAGACAACCAATCAATAACTCATATAGACACTCATGTAGCTATTCACAAACCCATGCAGCCACTTACACAGCAACAGACAGACGGATTCAAACATTCACCCAGTTTAGTCACTAACCCATGCATTCAGTAAGATACGTTTAATCACTCACTTATAGAGTTAGTCACGCACCTACTAAATCATACATACAGACACTTATACACCCACTCATTCTTCAATACGCCTTTCCCTATATATATTAAAAATATTTAAACTTTACAGAAACACACAGTCACTGCATGATGTCATCAGTGATGTCATTTGAGATGTCATCAGTGATGTCATCAGTGATGTCACTGACCATGTCATGAGTGATGTAATATGTGACGTCATCAGCAGTGCATTGCGGGGCTCGAGTTATAGTTAGCTGAACTAACTATAACGGGGAATTTCACGGGTTTTGTACGAGTGCAATGTCCAACTAACTATAACTGTCCCTAAAACCTATGGTTTTTTCAGTGAATTTGTAAGGTTTTTTAAATGCTAATTTCTAACTATAACGTGCCTGAAACCTATGGTTTTTTCAGTGAATTTGTAAGGTTTTTTAAATGCTAATTTCTAACTATAACGAGCCTGAAACCTATGGTTTTTTCAGTGAATATACATATATACACACACACATATATACATATTTATACACACACACACTCACACACATATATATATATGTATGTGTGTGTGTGAGTGTGCATATAACCACTCCGTAGTTATAGTTAGGGTTACCAGCGATAGGATAACATTGCACCCGTTTGACAAATCTCCTCACAACTCTTCAGACTTGCAGCACCCGTTACATTGCCAGAAGATTGAAAGTTTCGTAGTGTTTGGTCAAGGGGGTGCACAGAAAAAAAAGGGGTCCCAGAACACACTGTAAATCCAATTAATTTGACATGGACTTTTGTATTTTATGTAGACTATATAGAGGATGCCTTTTGCTTTTGCAGTTGATGTTATGAAGTGGTTATGAAGTTATAGGGGCCAACAACCTAGTGATATCTTGTGGCACAATACTACTAAAAGTAGCAAGGAAGCCTAAAAAATAAACTACACTACATAGGTAAAATTTAAGATTTACTACATGAATAAGTGAAAGACCCATTTATGGTCACATGCTAATAGAAACCTATAAACAAAAACATAATTAATAGAATGCATCTTAATCTACATAAGCTATCTTGGCATGCTCTCTGGCTCACAAAATAAAACTGGGCCCAACAAGCCAAACAAAAATCATCTTCCTTATGCACTCCTGTGGAACAAACTGGAAAAGTGACCTAGCAGTGAGATACACAAACTACTCTATGGTGGACATGATAATTGGCCATTAGCAAAAAAAGAAAATCTTAATTTTTATAGCAACAATGATTGGCTTTCATTTACTTTGGACTTCATATGTAGCACAATCCTAATAAGAGTAGCAAGGAAGCCAAAAAAATAAACTAGACTGCATATGTAAATTTTCAGAATTACTACATGAACAATTAAAAGACACATTTATGGCAACATGATTATGTAAACCAATGAACAAATACAACAGAAGAAAAGAAAAACATCACATTAAATCTGATTGCCACTCTGTAGTTATAGTTAGTATTCAGCTCACTAATAACTCTTCACCCATTTGACAATTCACCACAGATCTTTCCAGATCTATAGCATTGTCTACATTTTGAGATGATGTACATTTTTGTGGTGAATCGTTAAGGGGGTGCAAAGATAAAAGGGGGTCCCAAAACACATTTTTTCACCAAGCATTTTCCACAGACTATTGTATTTGACGTAGCACGAAAATGGCTTAAGGGATCTGCTTGACATTTGGCAGGATCATACAAGATGGTGCAGAGATGATGCATTTTGGATACTGGCATTAAGTAGGGTGAGCATTTCTTAAGTTAAAAGGCATTTAAACTTAGTAATATCTGTCACTGCAGCACTTTAGTGGAATTTCACAACATTTTATGAAACTGTTGCAGTACATCACCGTAAACGTATTTCGAAATATATAAAAATATATAAATACATTTCCCCCCTAGTACCACTTTCAGAAAGTGGTACTAGGTAGGACCTACTACTTACATATATCTAAGTACCTAACACTGAACATAGCCAGAGTGTAGTAAAAACTGTGTTAGAAATGGATCAACCATCTGAGGAGCCTGTGGTTTGTCTGAACCCGGAAGTGAGTCCCACACAAGTAGGGCCTTAGCTTCTTCATCGCCCAGACGACAGCAAAAGCTTCTGTTTCAATTGCCCTCTATCTCTGTTCCCTTGGAAGTAGCCTCCTACTGATGAAAGCTACAGGTTGGTCCAAGCCCTCGTCAGTTGTGAGAGTACTGCTCCCACACCATGCTCTGAAGCATCTGTCTGCACAACCAATTCTTTGGAGAAGTCAGGTGCCTTAAGCACGGGTGCTGTGCACATGGCAGATTTCAGGGCATCAAAAGCGGTCTGGCTGGCATCAGTCCAGATCACCTTCCTGGGCTGCTTCCTTGAAGTCAGCTCTGACAAGGGGGCAACAATGGTGCCATACCCCTTAACAAACCGTCGGTAGTACCCAGTGAGACCTAAAAAGGCTCTCACCTCTGTCTGGGTCTTGGGGGGTTTCCAAGCCAGAATGGTGTCAATCTTTGCTTGTAGGGGCGCCACCTGGCCGCTCCCTACCTGGTATCCCAAGTACACCACAGAACCCTGACCTATCTGGCACTTACTCGCCTTGATAGTGAGGCCTGCCCTTTGTAGAGCCTTCGACACTTTGCAGAGGTGTTGCAAAAGTTCCCCCCAACTGTAGCTGAACAGAGCAATGTCATCTAGGTAGGCAGCGCTGAATTCCTCCAGCCCAGACAGTACCTGGTTGACCAGTCTCTGGAAGGTGGCAGGGGCGTTTGTCAACCCAAAAGGCATAACCCGGAACTGGTAGTCCCCCTCAGGTGTTGAAAACGCTGACCTCTCTTTGGCCCCATCGGTTAAGGCAATCTGCCAGTACACAGACGTTAAATCAAATGTACTGAGGTACCGGGCAGCTCCTAACCGATCAACGAGCTCATCAGCTCTGGGGATGGGGTGCGCGTAAGTCTTGGTGACCGCATTGAGCCCACGGTAGTCCACACAAAACCGAAGTTCTGGAGTGGTACCTGGTGCAGCAGCTTTTGGCACTAAGACCACTGGGCTAGCCCAGGGGCTGCTTGAGGGCTCTATCACCCCTAACGCCAACATCTTGGAAACTTATTCCTTGATGCTGGCCCTGACTTTGTCAGCTACCCTGTAAAATTTCTGCTTCACAGGTAGGCTGTCCCCAGTGTCCACATCATGGACGCACCAATTGGTGACTCCTGGTGTCAGGGAGAACAGGGAGGCGAACTGCCTCTGCTGCTCTAGGGTCAGGGTAGGAGAGAGGTTAACCCCATCCACTGACCCATCATGTTCCTTGGCTGACCGGAGGTCAGGAAGAGGCTCACTCTCCTCCTCCATTCCATAATCTGTTGCAAGGAGCATAGTTATCTCAGACCTCCCAAAGTGGGGTTTGAGGCAGTTCACATGTAGGACCCTCAAAGGGTTCCTAGGAGTCTGCAAGTCAACCAGATAGGTCACCTCACTCTTGCGCTCCACCACCTCATATGGACCAGCCCTCTTGTCTTGGAGCACACAAGGCTCCACTGGTGCCATCACCCACACTTTCTGGCCAGGCTGAAATTCGACCAGAGTGGCATTCTGGTCATACCATCTTTTCATTTCTTCCTGGCTAGCTTCCAGGTTCGCCCGAGCGAGTTTCCTGAAGCATTGAGTCTGGTTTCTGAAGGCCAGCACATAGCTGAACACATCTTGTGGGGTCTTACCAGGAGTTCTCTCCCAACCCTCCTTCACCAGACTCAGAGGTCCTCTCACAGGGTGACCGTACAGTAGTTCAAAGGGACTGAACCCTAAGGACTTCTGTGGTACCTCCCTGTATGCAAACAGCAGGCATGGCAAAAAGACGTCCCACTTCCATCTCATGGGTTCTGCAAGACTCTTGATCATGCCCTTCAGGGTTCGGTTGAATCTCTCAACCAACCCACTCCCTTGAAGATGGTAAGGAGTGGTGAACTTGTATGCCACACCGCACTCCTCCCACAAAGATGTCATGTACTTCGAAATGAATTTTGTACACGATCAGAGACCACGTCTCTGGGGAACTCCACACGGGAAAAGATCCCCATCAATGCACGGCCCACTACGGGGGCTGTGATTGTCCGGAGAGGGACAGCTTCCGGGTACCGGGTGGCATGGTCCACCAAGACCAAGATAAACCTGTTGCCTAAGGCTGTCTTGGGTTCCAGTGGCCCCACAATGTCAATTCCCACCTGCTCAAAAGGGGTGCTCACCACAAGAAAGGGTTGGAGGGGAACCTTACACTTCACTCCACTCTTGCCACTCGCCTGGCAAGTTGGGCAAGATCTGCAATACGTACCAATGTGCCTTCTCATTTGGGGCCAGTAAAAGTGGGTGACAAGCCTCTGAAAGGTCTTGTCGCACCCAAAATGTCCTGCAAGAGGCACGTCATGTGCCAGACCCAGTAAGAAGGTCCTGAAGCGCTCGGGTACCACCAGCACACGGGCTGCACTGGGCTCAGCGACCTTAGGCTCACTATATAACAATCCATCTTCCTAGTAAATCAGATGTGATCCGGACTGATCACCTGCTGCCTGGTTTGCAGCCTGTTGCCGCAAACCAATAAATGAAGGGCACTCCATCTGCGCTCTGCAGAACTCCTCCCTGGAGGGACCCCCTTCCTGCTTCCAATGGGTCAGCTCTGGTAGGTCTCCCAGTTCGGCTACCTGCTCCCCTGTGGGCTCCAGGGCAAACCCCTCAAGGTCTGCTTCTTCCTGGACTGCGGGAACATCTGGGGCTGGTTTCCCAAGCCCCCTGCCCTTCCTCTTCCTGGCAGGCACCTGGGCCACTGTTTCAGGCTCCAGGTCCTCTTGATTACCCCTACTGGCTGCCATTGACCGAGTGGTCACACAGACCCACTCAGGCAGACCCAACATCTCCAAATGAGCCTGGCGTTCCACCTCCCTCCATGGGGAACTCTCCAGGTCATTTCCAAGCAGACAGTCTACAGGCATGGATGGACTAACAACGACCTTCAAGGAACCTGAGACCCCCCCACTCAAAGGGAACTAGCGCCACCTTACATAAGCTCTCAGAGTTGTCTGCTGCAACTGCAGGGTGAAGTACATTGGGAATAACCTGCTCTTCAGACACCCATTGACACCTGACAGATGTAACACTGGCTCCTGTGTCTCTCAGGGCCTCCACCCTCCACCCATTGATGGTCACCCACTGCCTGTATTTCTTAGTGTTCTCAGGCAGATAGGATTCCTGGACCAACTCTCTGTCTCCTAATGTGACAAGGGTCATAACTGTTTGCTCCCCCCTTCACTAGGAACCAATTCTCCCCCAGCGCTACACTCACTAATCCCAGTGAAGGAGCACCATTGGCTGCTGGGGGTGCGTTGGGGCACTTGGGATCTCTTGCAAGGTGGCCCACCTGACCACATGAATAACACTTGGGGGGACCCCGGTTGTCGTGCCTGCCCTTAGGGGGCCAGGACACCTTAGGTTTGGGGGGCTGGGACTCCTTACCCTGGGAACTGTTTTGGGGCCCTTTAGAGAACTCCTTTTGGTTAACCTTGTCCCCCCCACTCATCTGCTGGGGACACTGCCCACCCTTGGCTGGATTACCCACAATCCCCTTGTGGACCATGGTGCTAGTCCAGCTGTCCGCCTCCTTAGCAAGCTCCCTGGGATCTGTTAGCTTACTATCCAATAGATGCTGGCACAGCTCTGGAACACACAGACTACTCAAGTGCTCCCAACTAATTAAGTTGCACAACCCCTGGTAATCAGTTACCTTGCTGCCCTTTATCCCACCTTCCAGTGCACATGTATACATGTTCACACATTCAACCCAAGTACTTGAATCAAGCTTCTTGAAGTTCCTGAACTTCTCTCTGTACTGCTCTGGAGTGAGCCCATACCTGAGGCATAAAGCCTCCTTCATGTTGGGATAGGTCAGGATACCCACCTGCTCTAAAGGTGACAGGGTGTCCCTCCCAGCGGCCTCAAAGTGTTTCCACAGACCTGCCCCCCAGTTCTTCTCAGGAACCTCATTCATTCTCAAGGCTATCTCATACGCCGTAAACCATGCATAAATATCATCACCCCTCTGGTAATTCTGCACTAGGTCCTTGGGTATGTAAACCTTACCCCCTTGCACTGGCTGTGCGCTGCCACCATTTGAACTGGACTCCACTTGATTGGCTTTAATATCCAGTTCCCTCATGCTCAATTCATGAGCCAAAAGCAATTTCTTTTCCTCCAAGGCACGAGCATTCTTGCTCTCCTCTGCCATCTTTTCTTTCTACATTTCCAATTGCTTCATCTTGAGCCTCATGACTTCTAACTCATGATCTCTAACCCTTTGGTTCTCCTCCAGCTCCCCTGGGGAAAAACTTCTAGCGGAATGGTGACTGCCAGCCCTGGAGGCTGCTCTTGACACAGGCAGATCCTGTGACCTGAAACCATTCCCTTGTGCATCCTCATCCACCTCTGCATCACCTGTCTCCCCAGCTTCTTTGGCCTCCCACCAGGCCCTTAAGGCCTTCTGCAGCTCCTCCTTCCTGGAGCTGCTCTTCATGGGACATCCCAAATCTTTGCAAAATTGCTTGAGCTGATCTACTTTGTAGGAATGCAACATTTCAATATCAAACTCCAATTCTGCCATCTCACTTGCTGGTTTCCCTTTCTGAGACATGGTGCGTGGATACTTTAAGGGTCACTCAAAATAAGAACCAAAAACAAAACACAGTATGTGGTTGCATAGTGGTCTGCACTAAACTAGTGATGTACACCAATCACTATGGGTCAAGTACAAATACAGGTTCAAATCCTCACCGCTGACCACCAATGTTAGAAATGGGGGTCTCTAGTTGGCAGAGGTAAGTACCTTTGTCCAAATAGGGACCCTTGCTTCTAGCCAGGGTAAGGGGGATACACACTTTAGATAACCCCTGCTCACCCCCTTGGTAGCTTGGCACAAGCAAACAGGCTTATCCCAAAGGCAATGTGTAAAGTATTTGTCCCCACACTCACAGTAACACAGTGAAAACACCACAAAAGGACACCACACCAGTTTACAAAAATAAAATATCTTTATCTAAACTAAACAAGACCAAAACGACAAAAATCCAACATACACAGTTAAAAATATGACTTTCAAAAGGTTTTAAGAACTTGTACCATAGAAAACTATGGATGCGTGACTTTTCACCAAAGTACCTGTAGTTGCGTCAAAGTTCACCAAGCCAAGCAGCCGCAGCGTCAGAAAACAAAGAGATGTGACACTCCAGAGACCCTGAGGAGGCGATGCGACAGTCCCGCTGCACGCAGAGGAAGGGTTGCGTTGATTCCGGTCTGTATGGGGAGTGATGCGTAGTTTCTTCGTGCCGGTTCCGGCCCGCAGATGATAAGTCGGAAGAACTTGCCGCACAGGTACGATGCGTGGAAATCTGGGATGCGTTGGTGATTGATGCAGCGGCGATGCGCGGCGATGCGTCGGTCCTCTTCAGCCGCAAATCCCTCGATGCGTCGATTCTTGCAGCGACGACAGGCGCTGCGACGGTTTTTGCAGCGGCGTGGAAATTCTCCTCGCGCTGTGAAGATGCGTCAGAAAAACATCCGCAAGAAGAGCGATGCGTCGGTTTCTGTAGTTCTTTGAGTTTCTTCTCTTTTCCATCTCCCAAACAGCAGCAACAAAATCCAGACGCCCAAAACTGGCACAGGCACCTCAAGGCAGGTCAGAACTCACAACAGCAGAGTTCTGGGGAGCTGGGGGTGAAGTCTTTGTGTCCCTGAGACTTCTGAACAGGAGGCCAGCTCACTTCAGGCCCTTGGAGATCTCCTTCAAGCAGGGGACACAGCACACAGCAAAGTCCTTCTCCTTTCCTTGCCAGAAACAGCAACTGCAGGCCAACCCCAGACACACAGCAAGGGCAATACTTCTCCTCAGTCTCTGCAGCTCTTCTCCTTGGCAAAGGTTCCTCTTGAATTCCAGAAATGATCTAAAGTCTGGGGCTTTGGGTCTGATACTCATACCCCAAAATGTCTTTGTTCTCTTTGTGCAAGGGGTTCTGAGCTCAGTTCAAACCAGTTCTGGGGGACACTCTGCAAGTGCACAACAACATACTTTGTCAGTGTGAGCCTTGGCTCCAGACACACCACAGGGGGGCGGAGCCGGCATTGTGGAAGGCAGGCACAGCCCTATTCAGGTACAGGTGCTACTCCTCCCACCACTTCAAATGCAGTCCAGGCCTATTCAGCCTAGTGCTGGCTCATCCAGACTCCTGGAGCCACTGCACCTCCCCAGCCCCTGTCACTCCAGAGCCAGACAGTCAATCCACAAACAGGCAGAGGCACACAGGAAGGTTGAACAAGAAAATAGCCACTTTCTAAAAAGTGGTATTTTCAAACACACAATTTAAAAACAGTCTTTACTAAAAGATGTGTTATTAAATCCTGAGTTCAGGGATACTAAACTCCATTTTTCTATCTTATCCCTATGGGAATATATGCTTGTAAAATGTTACAAAGCATTCCCAATTCTGTCCAATGGGCAAGATAGCCTTTCAATAGTGAAAAACGAAATGGGCAGTATTTCACTATCAGGACATGTTACACACACCAGTACATGTCCTACCTTTTACATACACTGCACCCTGCCCAGGGGGGTACCTTGGGCCTACCATAGGGGTGTCCTATGTGTAAGAAAAGGGAAGGGTAGGGCCTGGCAAGTGGGTGCACATGCCAAGTCGACATGGCAGTTAACAAACTGTGCGGTGGCAGGCCTGAGACCTCCTTTCAGGGCTACTCATGTGGGTGGCACAATCAGTGCTGCAAGCCCACTAGTAGCATTTGATCTACCCGCCCTGGCACACTTAGTGCACTTTACTAGGGACCTACTGGTAAAACAAATATGCCAATCAGGGAGAACCAATCACAATATCAATTTACACGGGGAGCACTTGCACTTTGACACTGATCAGCAGTGGCAAAGTGCCCAAAGTATCTAAGCCAGCAAAAAAACGAAATCCAGCACAGCATCAAAAACACAGGAGGTAGAGGCAAAAAGTCAGGGAAAACCACGCCAAGGATGCCAGGTCTAACAGGCTGACTATTCATTCTCAAAAAACACCCAATTATATACTGGCTTGTCATCGCCACTGTTATCACGGTATATCATGGCCCAAAATAAATACCTACGTCAGATTTACAAAGCAATACAAGGCTACCATGCATGGCCCTGTGTTGATTGGTAAGTCTGGAGAAATGCAAGGCAACACAATTCGCTGTTTTGCTTTACTCTACTCACCATAATCTACATTGCTGCTAAATTTCACATACAGACATATGCCGTGCCACTGTAGCCACTCCACTACACTCTATTTCACTCTACGTCACTCCATTCTATGATTCTCCACTGTACGAGACTCCACTCTATGCCACTCCACTATACACTATTACACAAAACGCAACACCACTGTACGCCACTACACTCTACACTCTTATACTGTACACAAGTCCACTCTACGCCACTCCAGTCGATGTCACTCCACTGGACGCTACTCAACTATACCCTATTCCCCTCTATGCCTATCTACTGTATGCCACTCCACTCTACTCTATTTCAATATATGCCACTCCACTCTACAACAATCCACTGTAGGTTATTTAACTGTATGCCACTCCACTGCACGCTACTCCACTGTATGCCACTCCAGTATATGGCACTCCACTCAATGCCACTTCATTCTACGCTATTCGATTGGACGCCACTCCAATGTACACCACTTCACTGTATGCCAATGTTGTAAGCTACTTCACTATACACTATTACACTCTACACCAACCCACTGTAAAACACTCCGCTCTACACCACTCCACTTTATGCTATTACACTGCACACAACTCCACTTGACACCTCTTTAGTGTACTCCACTGTATGCCACTCTAGTATATGCTACACCATGTATATGCTATTCCAGTCTATGCCATTCCACTCTATGCTATTCCACTGCATTCCACTCCGTTATATGTTACTCCACTCTACGTCACTGCAGTGTATGCCACTCCTCTGTACCCCACTCCATTCTATGCTATTCCATTGGACACCACTTCACTGTATTCCACTCCATTGTATGCTATTACACTCTACCCCATTCCAGTGTATGGCACTCCAGTCTACACTACTTCACTGTACGTCACTGCACTGTACACTACTCCACTATACACTAATCCAGTCTATGCTACTCTACTGTACACCACCTCACTCTACGTTATTCCACTGTATGCCACTCCACTATACTTTACTCCACTCTACAACACTTCAGTGTACACCACTCCACTCTATGCCACTCCATTCTACGCTAGTCTATTGGACGCCACTCCACTATATGCTATTTCACTCTAGCCCACTCCACTGTACACCATGATGGATGGAACTTTCAAGTAAACACCCCATCCATTCACCCAAATTTACACTTTTCATGCTAACATAAACAAGACAACTGTCCCACTAGTGTACAGCTTATTGCCTGACAAGCAAACCTCAGTTTACACAGAATTTTTATCAGTAATAAAATCCACAACTGTGATTAAAAGTCCTAGGAAAATTATAATTGATGAAATACGGGTGATTAATACTACTTCTAAGTTTTACCTTGACACCCAAATTCAAAGATATTTTTTTCACTTTTCCTGGTCATATTAGCGAAAAATTAAAACAACATCCTTAGCTGAGGTTTGCATGTCAAGCAGTAAACTACAGTATGAGTTGAAAAACTAAGGGGCATATTTATGAGGATAGTCACGCAGTGCAGCGCAGCAAGGTGACTTGCTGTGCTGCACTGCGCGACAATCCCCAAATATATGGGAAAGGGCAGGAATGTATCGTTTTTAAAAGACTACACCACATTCCTGCCTTCTCCCCTGCGCTGGCGCCATTTTGGCTGCCTAGCAACAAAGCAGGCACCCTTGCACCACTATGCAAGGGTTCCTGTGTTGCATGCAGTATTGTTTTGGTGCAGGAATGGGCACCCTCCTGCAAAAAAAAACAATCCTGAGGGGCATAGTCCTCTATTTATGTGTGCTGCAATGCAGCACACATAGAAAGAGGAAGTAAGAAGGAGCAATAAAGATATTTTTCTTAGTTATGCCTCTCCACAGGAGGCGTATCTTTTTGGTGCACTCCCAGGAATGTTTCAAAAACCAGAAGAGTTGCGTGGGAAGACCCTTGCAACGCCCATGGAATGCCTTCCCAGACCAGAATAACACAACACAGCAATCTGCGCTGTGTTGAGTTACTCCAGATTTATGAAGCCACTCAGGGCCCTGCAAAGTGGGCTTGCATGGCTTTGTAAATGAAACTTAAGATTTGCTTCATGCATGTACCACGTTGCGTGGTGCAAAACACAACACAAATCGGGTCATAAATATGGCCCTGCCAGCTTTGTGTTTTGTACCTCAATAAATATGTCAGAAGATCTCTCCCTACCCTTTATTATATCCTAGAAATTTTGAAGAAAGAATCCTCGTATTTGAAAAAAAATAAGAAAATGTCTGAGTGACTAATGGCAAAAATCCATCAATTTCCATTGATGAGAGCTTCAGACTACGTAGACAATATTGCATACATTTTGCACTTCTAACATTAACAAATAGCCTCTAGAATTACTCGTCTGTTTTAACAACATTTAAAAAAAACTAAATTGTCATTTTTTTATTTTTTTTAACAAAATGTAATAATAGTTTGTGTTTCTACTTGTAGTCGTCTTCTTTCTCTTGGTGATATTTCATAAAACCTGTCACTAACAGTCTTGTGTAATCCAATAATCCAAAGAGTAAATCCCAAACCCAGGAAAAAAGCCTACACTCGAATTAAAAAAGAAAAATCTCCAACATTCCGTTATTTAGTAATCCACGAAAATGCAAAAACAATCCCAGAAAGAAGTTCCTGATAAAAGCCAGTTTTTAAAAATGTTCAAAATAACATCCAATATCAAAAACAAAATCCACAAAAAATGTCATGCAGTAATCCATCCAGGAATCACGAGTTTTATCATCAACGATGTGGTCTGTGTCTTGAAAAGTCACACAGCGGTAAAAAACCACGATGCAAAAACAATAAAATATTTTTATTTCAAAGAGGTTTAAAAAATGTATAATCATTTTTACAGCTTTTTTAAGCCTAATTAAAAAAAACAATTGTCCAGATGTGTGCATACTCACACAACCGGCATGGGGATGTAAAAGTGGTTAAAAAACAATCAAATACAATTCTTCACTGTACAACATCTATCTACCGCCCTCCATCTCTCCTTACAATAAACTTAGGGAGTCATTATGATGGCGGAAGGACCGTCACCGCCGGGCCGGCGGTGGCGGTCCTTCCGCCATCACATTGCGATTTACCCACCACCAAATTAGGATGGCGGCGGGGACCGCGGCGGACGCAAAGTCTGTCTGCCGCTTCACCACCAAAGGCAATAGCACCGATTGCCTGGCGGACGGAGCAGGGCCACTAGTATGTTGGCGGTGCCTAGCAGGCACCATCCACCACATTAGGATGTGTGTCCATAAAGGCCTTTCCATGGCGGCGATGCCACCATGGAAAGGCTGGCGGGGATTGGGTTTGGGGGCAAGTTGCTGGCCCCCGTGTGGGGGGGGTGTCGCTGCACTGGGGGGTACCCCCCCTCATTTCCATGCACCAAGTGGCAGGCTCTGCGTGGTGCCTGCCACGTAGTGCAGGGAAATGCTGTGCACGCACTTTTGACATTGCATGCGGTGCTGCAGCCAGCAGCACTGCCCGCAATGTCAAAAGCCCAGGATGCGCCTGCCAGTATGGCGGGCACATCCTAATATGTGTGGTGGGACCGCCGCACGTCTGGCGGGCGGTCCCAGCACTGCTACGATGGCGGGCGGACTGATGTCCGCCCGCCATCGTAATGAGCCCCTTAGTCACTAATCTGTTTAATAAAAATAAGTACATTTTGCTTACCTGATGGCAGCTGTTCCTTGCATCCAATCTTGACCGCGACACTCCACCAACTGTAGGAATATGTTTTAAAAATGATGTAAAAATATGTTATGCACTATTAAAAATAAATGTTATATTTTTGAAAAATTAGTGATGTTTTTTACTATTTATTAAAAAATCAGATTTTTTAAAATGACTTTAAGAAATATTTTAATAAATAAATCTGGTGTGGTTATTTATCTTTGACAATACAATTATTTAAAAAATGTAATCTTTTTATAAATTATTGCTTACGTTGTTTCATTTTTAGAAAACATTTGACTTATTTTACAAGTTAATTTTACTTTTAGAGATATTAAGCATATTCACAAACGTGTCGTTTATTAATGGGTAAACATTAATGCACGGGTATTAAAATGAATTCTGAGTATTAAAACACTTTCCCATCCCTTGCATCCCACCCCTAAAGATGTGTGTTGTAGTCTTAAAAATATTTTAAATTAATAGTTAAATTATTAAATGTCCTATAAATTAATGTTTAAACTTCAATACTCAGATATTAATATTCCCCACCCAATGCCCCATATCCCTTCCATCTCATTCCTAAAGGGTTTGTGTTGAGGTCTTAAAAATATATATTTTAAATAATTAGAGTATTAATTATCCTATAAACCAATGTTTAAATATTAATGCTCTGGTATTAAAATGAACCCCAGAGTATTAATACACTTCCCCATCTAATACCCCCATATCCCTTACATCCCATCCCTAAAGATGTGTGTTGCCAACTTAAACATATTTTTAATAAATAATTATAATATTGAACAGCCTACAAATGAATGCCAACACATTAATATTCAGGTATGAATATTAATACCAGAGCTTTGATACACTTTCTCACCCAATACCCCTATATCCCTTACATCCTATCCCTAAATGTTCATGTTGCAGTCTTACAAATATTTGTAATAAAGAATTAAAATATTATATAAATTACAATTCACGCATTAATATTCAGGTAATAATACCTGAGTAGTAATACACTTCCCCATACAATACTCTTGCATTTCATACCTAAAGGTTTGTGTTGCAGTCTTCATAGCAATTTTAATAAAAATCTATATTATTAAATAGCATAGAAATTAATGCTAAAACATGATTACTCAGGTATTAACATTAATACCAGAGTATTAATACATGCCCCCACCCACTGCCCCTGTATCACTTGCATTCCGCCCCTAAAGGTTTGTGCTGCATTTTTAAAATTTGTAATAAATCATTCTAATTTCAAATATCCTATGATTTAAAGTTTAAACATGAAAACTCGGGTATTAAAATTAATTCCTGGCTATTAATACACTTCCCCACCCAATGGTTCACTGATAGTAATAATAATAATAATAATCTTTATTGCTTGATTACTTAAAATCATTGCAATCACTACAAATTCACATCACATACTTTAAAACATAATCGATCATTAAAAAAATCCATTGAAAGCAAAACATGTTCCCAACACATAGAATAAAAACTGACCTGTATATACAAATATAAAACGTATCAATAAAATCAGGTCTATTCACATAGCATCGATAATGAGCGATTAATACGGCGACCATCATATCAGAGCAATAATAAAGTGCATTACTATAAAGTGCTAATATGCGATTATTGCAACAATCTTCGTATTAAAACAGATAAAGTGCATTAGTTTATGGTAATAGTGTCACATCTATTTTGACATATCTAATTGTCACCTTCGCAACATGATTATCAATTAATAAGAGTTATAAGCCAAATAATACTATTAGGTAACACAACCATAGAAATACTGGAGGTCTACCTTATTATATCAAAACATTTTTCAGCTGCCAATAAAAATTTTACCAAATGACACAATAGAGGAATCGATTCACCAAATAATGACATAATTAAAGCCTGACGAGCAGATCTCACCCCGCTCTTCAAGAAACATGGTCTTAAGAATGTTCGTCGAATATTAATCAACTTTGGGCATACACACACTATATGGACTAAAGTTTCCTGTGACCGTCCACAAAGTCTACAATCAGGGTCCGGCCACTGCTTAATCCACGAATTTGTGCCCTCCTTTGTTGGATTTAATCCCATTCGTAACCTCAGAAACGTATTTTTAAATTTTGCTGAGAAAAAGCATTCAAATACGGCTGTATACGCAAGGTTTGGTATGAATTAATCACATACCATGCGTAATTTTTTCCTGCTAATTCAGCCTTATCCAATTTAAGCGATTCGGTTTTAATACGCTTTTTAACATTAGCTTGTAATTGGATATGTTCAAATCTTGCAATGCCGTTTGCAGGCCTATCTCTCTTAAAGAAGTTAAAATATAGGATCTCCATTTAGCCGCATAAAACGACTTATCTATTTCTTGCCAACAAATGTTCCCTAAAGATGCTGGTGCTGATGTTGACAATGCAACCATACATTTTAGAAAAGCTCCTTTTGATACCAGGCTCTGTCTCTGGAGACCAAACTCCAATCTTATA
Organism: Calotriton arnoldi; assembly: GCA_963921515.1. NCBI lineage: Eukaryota > Metazoa > Chordata > Amphibia > Caudata > Salamandridae > Calotriton > Calotriton arnoldi. The sequence goes on from CAWUFW010001414.1 coordinate 2,701,324, forward strand.
CCTGCTTGACACACTGATTTGGCAATCCCAAAGGTTGCTTTGAAGACCTTGACAACCAATAGGTCGAGTACCTTTGCATCTTTCCCTCTAATAATGGGAGAACCATATATGAGGGTTGGTTGTAGTTTGGCTTTAATTACTTTAAGTATAAAGTCATATGATTGGCAGTTCAATGATTTTTTTAGACATTTAAAAGCGTGGATCAAGGTCACAGCCTTGGCCCTTAGATCCTTAAAATGAAATTTAAAAGACACACGGTTGTCAAACACCACCCCTAGGTATCTATACGTCTTAACAATTTCGATTGTACCTGCTCTAGTCTTCCAAGAGTTAAACTTCTGTTTAGCTACACCAATTTTCATCACTTTGGTTTTCTTAACATTCAATTCAAGGCCATTCTGTTGAATATAATCATCAAAGGCGGTAATAAGTCTTTGTAGGCCGATTGGAGTATGACTCACAAGGATGGTGTCATCGGCATACTGAAGGTAACTAATTTTCTCCCCCCAACCTAGGAACATGCCCATTAACGACATCCAGGTGCTGGGAGAGATCTGATAAGAATAAATTAAATAGACAGGGGGCAAGGACACAACCCTGCTTGAGGCCGTTATACGTTCTTATCTTCTTTGATAAGGAATTACCGTCACCCAACTTAACTTGTACCCAGGTGTCGGTATATAGAAGAACGATAGCCTTCAACAATTTCCTTGAAATACCCCTTTCTACCAATTTCTTCCATAACAGGTTTCGTGGCACAGAGTCGAAGGCTGCCTTGAGATCAATAAAAGCAATGTATAAGTTTTGTTTATTTAAGGCAGCCTTCTCCGCAAGTAGGGTTAAAGCCAACAGATTTGTAATAGTGGATTGTCCTTTCTGGAATCCAGTCTGGTTAAAAGGAATAATGCCCTCCTGCGAAGCCCAATCTTCCAGTTCCATCAAGAGAGTAGATGCGAACACCTTTGCATCAACATCGGTAAGCGAAATTAATCGATAGTTAGCAGGATTTGCCACCGGGCCACTCTTATAAATGGGTTGCAGTATGCTACCTTGCCAAGATTCTGGGACCTTTCCCAGGTTCAACACTTCCCTGAATAGAATATCGACTCCCAAAATATCCCCATACACAAATATCGAGTTATAAATATCGATGTCAAAAATATCGACATTCTATATTTACTGTGGTAAGTACAAAAATATCGGAAAAAATATCGATGTAAAAAATATAGTTGTAAAAAATATTGATTTTAATATTTGTATAAAAATAATTTTAAATATATTAAATAATACAATTAACTTTGAAAAAATTCATTAGATTTAATATACATTTTAACAAATATAACAAATAAATGTCATTTAAAAAATGTAAACATATTTATATAAAATGTAATATATATATATTTACTTAAAAAAATTAATAAACTATTAATTTTAATTCATTTTATAATTGTATATATGAAAATGTACAAATAAATATATATGTATACATACACCAATAACATAAAATCTAATAAAAAAAATTATATTATACATTAAAACATTAAACTATTTAAAAGTCTTTAAACTTACATTTTCCACTTCAGTGAGTGCAACAGTAGGTAAAGTGTTGGATAGCGGAGGGGTAGAAATTACTATTCCCACTCCAGTGAGTGCAACAGTAGGGAAAGTGTTGGATAGCGGAGGGGTAAAAATTTCTATTCCCACTACAGTGAATGCAACAGTAGGGAAAGTGTTGGATAGCGGAGGGGTAAAAAATACTATTCCCACTCCAGTGAGTGCAACAGTAGGGAAAGTGGTGGATAGCGCAGGGGTAAAAATTACTATTCCCACTCCAGTGAATACGACACTAGGGAAAGTGTTGGATAGCGGAGGGGTAACAATTACTATTTCCACTCCAGTGAGTGCAACAGTAGGGAAAGTGTTGGATAGCGGAGGGGTAGAAAATACTATTCCCACTCCAGTTAGTGCAACACTATGGAAAGTGTTGGATAGCGGAGGGGTAAAAATACTATTCCCACACTAATTAGTGCAACAATAGAGAAAGTGTTGGATAGCGGAGGGGTGGAAATTAATATTCCCACTCCAGTCAGTTCAAAATTAAAAACAAACAAAATATCATCAACACAAAATATTAAAAAAATAAAATAAAATGAAAAATATATAAAAATATTTAAAAAATCTAAACAATAGAAACATATTATAATGTTAAATAGAAATGACAAATACCTAGAAGTATTATGTTAAATACATTTAAAATAATTTACAAACAAATAACTATTTTTAATTAGAAATTATTTATAAACGAAAACATTATTACATAAATATTATCTTTTTATTTCCTACCCTATAACACCGCAGAATTCACAACACACTTCTAAATTTAAAAAAATGTACCTCCATAATGAACATAATTAACTATCAATTAAAGAAATTTTATTAAATAAAAAACAAATTAAAACAGATAAAAATTAATTTACTCCCCAATCATTCCCCCTATAAAACCAAAACTCACACAAAAAAATAAACAATTACCCTAATTAATTATCAATTGATGAATTAATATTAATGATCAACTAATTATTAATTAATTAAACATAAATTACTTTCCACCCTCTACCCCGCACCTAAAAATCATCACACAATTTCCATAATTAATTTTAAAATAACAAATTAGGGGCCGATTCCGATTCGGGCCGGAAGCGCACCTAACAGTATTCGTCCGGAAAAAATACCAGCCGAACGCGTGTTTCCCGACCGACTCGAACACTCTACCGAACGAACAAGTACGATGAGCATAACAGCCCAGATTCCGACCCAGCCGTACTTACCCAATCCAGCTCCTTTTCTCCGCCCGAGCCGGATCCGTAAACGCCGAATCGAGTCGCACGGAACCAAATACACAGCACCTTCCGGCCGGACTAGTATGATGCGTCTTCCGTACGCGCCGAACCCGTTGCTACGTCCGGCACGTTTCAGCATCCGGGAGAGCCGCACATAAGCTCCGTTTCGCGTCACTAAATGATCCACGGCTACGAGACGAACAAGCCAGCGACAAGTACGAGTCGAAGACACGCGAAACCCGAACGAGACGAACCAACCATGAATCCCATCGCGCAGGTCCTACCAATACTCTACATCTATTACCGGGACCGATTTGGACGCGTACGGCGCAGACGGTAAGTCAAACACCAACAATACAAACTAACTACACGTACCTAAAATATGTCACACACACATAGGGATGCACAAATGACGTACACTAGCAACTGCACAATAATAGGGGTGGGATGGGCATCACCAATGCCATACACACCCATAGGGGCCTGGATTCCTGCCACCACCACCACCCCTACTCAGGGGGGCCTGGATGCCCATCACCACGACCATCCCCACTCATGGGGGGCTGGATGCCTATCACTACCACCACCCCTACTCAGGGGGGGGCTGGATGCCTATCACTACCACCCCCCCTACTCATGGGGGGCTGGATGCCTATCACTACCACCACCCCTACTCAGGGGGGGGCTGGATGCCTATCACTACCACCACCCCTACTCAGGGGGGGGCTGGATGCCTATCACTACCACCACCCCTACTCATGGGGGGCTGGATGTCTATCACTACTACCATCCCCACTCATGGGGGGCTGGATGCCTATCACTACTACCACCCCTACTCATGGGGGGCTGGATGCCTATCACTACCACCACCCCTACTCGGGGGGGGCTGGATGCCTATCACTACCACCCCCTACTCATGGGGGGCTGGATGCCTATCACTACCACCCCCTACTCATGGGGGGCTGGATGCCTATCACTACCACCACCCCTACTCATGGGGGCTGGATGCCTATCACTACCACCACCCCTACTCAGGGGGCTGGATGCCTATCACCACTACCATCCCCACTCATGGGGGTTGGATGCCTATCACTACCACCACCCCTACTCAGGGGGGCTGGATGCCTATCACTACCACCACCCCTACTCAGGGGGGGCTGGATGCCTATCACCACTACCATTCCCACTCATGGGGGGCTGGATGCCTATCACTACCACCACCCCTACTCAGGGGGGGGCTGGATGCCTATCACTACCACCACCCCTACTCAGGGGGGGCTGGATGCCTATCACTACCACCACCCCTACTCAGGGGGGGCTGGATGCCTATCACTACTACCATCCCCACTCATGGGGGGCTGAATGCCTATCACTACCACCACCCCTACTCAGGGGGGGCTGGATGCCTATCACCACTACCATCCCCACTCATGGGTGGCTGGATGCCTATCACTACTACCACCCCTACTCAGGGGGGGGCTGGATGCCTATCACTACCACCCCCCCTACTCATGGGGGGCTGGATGTCTATCACTACTATCATCCCCACTCATGGGGGGCTGGATGCCTATCACTACCACCCCCCTACTCATGGGGGGCTGGATGCCTATCACTACCACCACCCCTACTCATGGGGGGCTGGATGCCTACCCCTACCACCACCCCTACTCATAGGACGGGTAATGCATGACACAACCAGCATACTCCCACATAAGGAATCACAGAAAATTACATCCACCCAAACAACATGACAAGCGTGTGTAGTCCATGTCAAATGCCTACAACACTAAACATGACAATGAACATACAATGTGACCCACTAACACATGTGTCACACATAAAAGTGTGTGGCCTCCACAATAGAAGCCGACCATGGCCACTGTGGCAATGGTGCCTAAAGCCCCATCACCACAGTCACCAAAAGGTAAGTGTGGGGTCCAAGGCTGATGGACCTTTTGATCAGTGTGGCAATGGTGCCTAAAGCCCCATCACCACGGTGATCATAAGGTAAGTGTAGGCATGGTAAAAGCTGCCAAAGACAAACTGAATGGATGAATCCTGGTCACACAACAACTAAAACATCTGTGGCATAGTACTGCTTGTGTCCCATTGCAACATATATTGGGGGAGGCTAACAGTGCAGTGTCACAGAAACATCGCTTTTGTCCATGTGCATACAAACATCACACATGGGGGACCACATTGCCAACAATCAGCCGATTCCACAATGACAGAAGTGACCATCATGATGCTGACCCACATATCTGCACCTATGGACACACAAATATATATAATCTGTGGAGACTGTGGATGTCAGGTGAACAAATACCATACCATGGCAGCAATGGGACATACAAACCATGATCATTGTGCTGACTGATGACCCAGGAGTACCATGGAGAGCAGGGGAAAATCACCAAACAACATACAGCCAATGGCACACTACAGAAATGCCAATGCAGTGATGCAAATGCACTAACACAAACAGGCAGACTCACACTTCCTATCAAAGACAACAGGTGATGGGGGTGTGTGCCAGTGTCCCCAGGCAACCACACAACACATGAGGAGGCCTGAATCCCAATTACACAGATGTGTATACAGTGCCACACACAAGTAACTCATGGATTGGATTCCCTATGTGGGAAATCTGGCATTGTCAGATGAGAGGGAGCCCAAATTACACATGTCACACAAGCTTGCAGGAACAGCAACTAACACAGCAAGAGACACACCCACCACAGCACTACCCCCAGGGACCCCACATTGTGCAGACACTAGCCTGCATGACAATTCCACTGTGATGACAAAGGTAGATGTTGATCACACTGTGAACCACAGCCATGTGTCCTCAGCTACAAACTACCATCACACCTACACAAGCTCCAATTAATCAGCAGGGCCTGCCAGCCAAGGCCAATATGGAGGTAGTGGTCTAGCCGTGCAACAACTCACATTTGCACACTCAACACCACACACCCTCATCTGCAACAATGTGCAGCAGTTAAGCTCACATGGACTGGTGACATTGCACATGCACCCATGACAATCCCAGGGGTGGTGGGGGGAACTAAGGTGCAGAAACCCATCACACATGCCCACTCAACATGACTCGTCTATGTATGACACACTGCACAGTACGCCGTACATGCGCATGATGTGAAATCCACCACAAACAATGGGATCCTGGCCATAGTCACACACCAACGAAGAAGCCAAGGTGAGACACAAAGAACTTCCAACATTGCAGCTCTGACCCTGAGGAGTGGCAGCAGTCACACACACAACGCGTCACAATCACTGAAAGCTAACACAAACTCAAAATCACATTACTTGTGTAAACAACAAGTGCCAAGGGGAATCCTGAATGTGTCCCATCTGCGTTTGCCCACATCCCCAGCCCTGACAACAAAGACAACCTGGGATGACAACCTCATGAACATCAGTTTGCCATGCAACCACATCACGGAGAAACCAGGTCCAAGATGCTGGATGAACACATACCAACTCTGCAACCATCAGAAACAGGAACATCCCTAGGGACACAGCCTGTGTAGGAAAAGGGAAGGGAACATGCACAGACATGCTCACACAACACACAACACGGGCACACGCAATGTCACCAGATTACACACAGCCATGAGGGCACTCCACTCCTGTGGAAGCTCCGCTGTGCCAAACCTTGTCTGTGCACGACTCAAACATATCAGCAGGACACTCCGTCAGTGAGTCAACAACTACAACACACAGAAGCCTCTGCTCACATCAGCCTGGGTTCGGGAGTGTCACGTCAGTCATCTGCATATACCCAAAACACGTGGCAATCCAGTTGTACTGTATACACAGATGAGTCCTCCAAAATTGATGTGCAAAACTGCATGTCCAGTGGAGACGGGCACACAGTCAGGGTACTAGGAACATTGGACAGTGGTAAGCCCAACAGATGTGCAACAGTGTAGGACAAAGATGGTAATATACAAATGCTAAACGTACATCCCTGTGTCAAATGCTGAACATTACACCCTCAGACTGCAGCAAGGGATGCTATAGATCCAGACTAGATTAGGACACATATCCCATGGGCCACATGGAGCCCATCACAGCAAAACTTCATTTACCTGATCTGAACACAATTACAACACCAAATGCATGATACTACACATCTACATCATGTACCACCAAAGATTAACCACAAGTAAACAAAAAGAGGCTTTATTCAGCAAGTGTGCAACTCAAATCAAAAGTCCAAAATTAACAACGGCCAATGTCCAGTCCAAATACACAGTCCCAACAGGGTGATGTGTGACTACTTGTCACAACTTGCTAGCCTGCACAGGTACCAACAGGGGATATCCCCCTTGGAGGGGCATACGAGGGGCAGGCCAGGCACCGCAGGGACAGGATCAGGGGATGCCAGAAGGAGGCAGGGAAGGTGAGGTGGGTGCAGGAGTGTCACCAGCAACTGCAGTGGAGGTGTCTGACTCAGGGGGGGCCGGCACCACCGCAGGGCTCAAGTCCGATGGTGTTGGTGCTGCAACCACTGCAGTGGGCTGGGCAGATGGAGTGGGCTGGGTCCCCAATGCAGTGCCCGAGTCAGATGGGGTTGTTGTGGACTCCACCGCAGTGCATGACTCCAAGGGAGTGGAAGGGGGGGCAGAAGAGCTGGGCAGGACAGAGGGGGGGACACGGTCTCCACACCAGTGGCACATACAGGCAGAGCATCTGGTTTGGGGTGGAAGAGCAAGTGGCAGGGGGGAGGGCCTGAGCACTTTGGGGATGCGGTATCAGTGTGTGGGGGAACCTGGGGCAGGGTGTGGCGGTGGAACCTGTGAAGTGGTGGCCTGGGGGATGGAGATGAGAGACTGGGTGGGTGACTTGCAGGGCGGTGGCGGGGTCTTGCTCTTCTGGGTCCGGGGGGACTTGCGGGTGGGGGGCTCACTCTGCCTGCACCTGGGGGAGGGTGTCCGGGGGCGAGGGGCACTCTCCTCTCTGTGTGTGGACTTCCTCTTCCCCCGGTATGCTGGATCAGCGGGATTGGAGGGGAAGAGGCCGAGGTCAGAGAGGAAGAGCTGCTGTGTATGTGGGGTTACAGGTGAGGCAAGGGAAGGGGTCTTGGAGGGAGAGGATCTTGAGGATTGCGGAGTGACTGTGGTTGCCTGTGTGTGTGTCAGTTCCCCATCCCCTGTGTGTGTGGAATCAGTCCCCTGAGGATGCTTGTGTGCACGTCTTGCCTTGGTTTTGGGTGGTTGTGTGCTGCTCGTGTCTGTGTGTTGGTGTGATTGTGCAGGTGTGCATGTGCTTTGGACAGGTAGGGTAGTAGGAAGTGTGGATGGGGCAGAGGTGGGAGGGGTGAGGGACTGTTGGAGGAGGGACACTGCTGCCATCAGGGAGGAGTCCATGGACCTATTGCTCCTCTGTAGGGCAGACATACCCGTTGAGATGCCCTCCATGAACGACACCAGCTGTGTCAACAGTGTGGTGTGTGCATGGAGGACAGTCAGCATTGCTGTCTGCCCTACATGGAGCTGCCGAAGGAGGTACACAGACACCTCACTCAGGGCAGCAGGGAACACAGGGGCAGGGGGTGCGGTGCCTGGCTTGAAGGAGACACGCTCCCGAGCACGGGAGCCTCCACGGACCTCAGGAATGGGAGCCAATGGGAGGGCAGTGGTGGTGGCGGGATCAGACAGAGTAGCTTGGGTGTGGTGGCTGCTGACACCCGCATCCACAAGGGAGTCATCCTCCGAGCTGCTGTGGTCCTCAGCTGAGGTGGATGGTGCTGAGGACTCCTCGGTGTGGCTCCCCTCACCCTCCGTGCCACTGGGTCCCTCTGACCACTCGTCGGACGCTGACCCAGTCTGGCTCCGCTGCTCCTCCTGGTCCGTGGAGCTGTCCCCTCCTGTGGCTGTGGATGTATCTGCAAACAATTAGGGAAACAGACAAACATCAGTCACCTGCACTGACCGCACACACCACAGTAAGTACAGCACATCACAGAGCAAGCCCTGGCATCACTAGTAGAACATTGCCAAAAGTCATCACACAGATTAGGAGAAGCCAATTGTCAGTCTGATGGTCAGCCATGGAACAGACACCCCTCCTGCCCTTGCACCCATCTGTCTGGTGCCTGTCTGATGGTAAGACCCCAGTGTGGACACATGCACCACCTATACAGTAGTTGGACATTGCTGAGAACACGGTGAAGTATGTGAACATGCCCACCTCACATCACTTGCCACTGAGTCAGTGCAGGTGTCTGGATAAATGGACGGCCTAAAAAGAAATGCATGTGATGCATACCAGCACCAGACCCCATGAAGCACCCATGTCCGGATAGTCAATGCCACAATGGGGTGCCTGTTGCACATGTCACCACCCTGCAGGATCACCCTTAGGAAGTTTAATGCCATGACACAGGCATGCCTGCAAAGTCATACATCACTGTCTCAAGTCACATGGCCATGTTAGCCAGCAAACAACAGTCTGCACTGTGTCACTATCCTAGGACATGGGGAAGGCAAGTAATGTAACTGACAAGTGCACATGTTCATCCCCCACTAACCACATCCTCTGAACCAGTATTTGTACACTGCACACCATTTGGACAAATGGGAGACATGAAACACTACTCCCTGAACCAGAGCACCTCACAGTGTGCTGTGAATGATGAACAGCTGCCTGAAAGTCACAGTCTCATACACCTGTCTGCACAGGCAAGTGATCAAACACCTATGAGTCACAGAAGTCTTGTCTCACATGGTCCAATAGCAGATGGCATGCTGACCCCTAACCGAAGGACATCACAGGAGTCACGACAACGTAGTCACAGCACAACGACACAGAGGCAGACCCCAGAGGCAACATTTCACTGAGCACAGCATGTCAGATGATACACGGGAGTGGGAGTACAGAGTGTATTGTATGCCCTATGCATGACTGTCCGGCTCCACCTGCAAGAGGGATGAGCCCTGGTCAGTGGGCAGGTGGCTAAGCATGTGTGACACACTTGACATACATACTCCTGAGGCCCAGACAATTTACCCACCCGCAGAATGGGGGCGTGGCAAATACCCCAGGGACATGTGGTGAATTAGATGTGCAAGTGGATCACATATCAAAGTTACACCCAGACTACATAGCACGACTCAGGCATTGTGTGAGCAACTGACCCACCCATGAAGGCAAACACAATGTCACGGGAACAAAATCTGTCACCACCTTGAGCAAAGCAAAATGCTAGGACCCTGTACCCAAGTGACACAATTATCCTGAGCGTAAGGAGCACACTGGCGCATCAGATGGGTAGTGGCCAGGTTACAATAGAGGGACATGGGTACTGGACAACAAGACTGATGTACTGGGGAAGTTTAACCAGGCCAGAGGAGGGCACATAGCATGTTAGACAGAGTTCACAGTGCAGTCTTAGACTCACCCCCTCCTTGCTGCTGTCTGCCCTTCAGCTGCCCATCCAGCTCCGGGAACACCACCGGCAGGATCTGGAGCATGTGGGGAGTCAGGGTCCGGTGTCCGCCCCTCCTGCGAGGAGGCGACAGCTTCAGCTGGACCCTTGCGATCCTCCGGGTCCAGCCACGAAGGTCCTGCCACCTTTTCTGGCAGTTGCGGATCCGACGCTTGTAGACCCCCACGGATCGGACTGCCCGGACGATGTCCAGCCAGATGTCCTGCTTCCGATGGGCATCAACCTGTAAGGATGAGAAAGTGAAAAGGCCATTACTACACATGCAACATATCCGTGCATCACACAGTTGGAAATACATGTCTCAATCACAGGGGCATATGATGTACACAGGCAGTGCAACGAGGGCTATGGACAGTTTGCCAGCAGTTACTACATGGTATCATTGCATGGGTAGTGAACCTTGTTTGAATGCACTGTTACTCCACTGTACCTGTTCAGTGCAAGTGACTACACACTTTGGGGGTGCGAACTACTCAGTGGGCATGCTAGCCAGTGGTGTGCACACTGTAAATCCTGCTAGTCAGGCAACATGCACAATTAGTGAGGCAGTGGACAGCACACTCACCTGCTCCCCTGGTGTCCCATACAGCTTGCTGTACTGTGGAAGGAGGCTGTCCAGCAGGGCCTGGTTCTCCTCATGGGTGAAGGCTGGGAATCTCTCCACAGTACGTGCCATTGCAGCAGCCAGAGGATGCAAAGACAGCAGCAGTGTAGTGGCAGATGTCGTCCTGGAGCATGTAGTGCAGGCAAGTGAGCTCTCAGGGGAACAGCCAGCATTATATGTGTGCTGCAGAGGCAGATACTGTCCCATGTGTCCAAAGTGATAGGTCCAAGTCGGTAGCATCTTCTCAATCTGGCCAATCCATGGAATAGCAGCTCCAATACACGCCCACAGCATCCTTCAAAAATTCAACTTCATGACACCCATGAATTTGCAACATTGTTGTGGCTGGCCAACTGAATTCACTGCATCAGACTCGTTGTAAATTCAAAAACCGCATCTGTTGCCATGCCAGGCCCCAGCCAATGCGTGCACACCGATTGGACCATTGCTGTACAACGCGTACCCGCGATACAACGCGTACCCGCTCACATGCAATGCAATGGTCCGAGCGGGCACACCGATCGGACCATTGCTGTACAATGCGTACCCGCGATACAACGCGTACCCGCTCACATTCAATGCAATGGTCCGAGCAGGCACACCGATCGGACCATTGCTGTAGAACGCGTACCCGCTCACATTCAATGCAATGGTCCGAGCGGGCACACCGATCGGACCATTGCTGTACAACGCGTCCCTGTACAGGTCACACGCATGTGTCACCATGCTGGTCAATGGTGAACCTATGCCAGCCACATATACTTTCCAGGGACTCTGGGGCACACCTACTACACCACACCCAGTCCACACTGTATCTAAGGCATGTGTGGCAGCATGACCTTATCTGTGTATGGCTGTGTACATGTTGTTTTTGGGCTGGCACTTGGGGGCAGACACACCCAGGCTGTGCACATGTTAATGGGGACAGGGTCCTTTGTGTGTCGTGCACATGACCACTGGGATGTGCAACTGTTCATTTTTGGAGCATGTTGCATGGTCACATTTCCAGGTTGTGTATATGTATGACATGTCACATACCCCAAGGCTCATGTGGGAAAGCAAGTACATCACAGGGTGGCCCATTGCCACAATAGTCATGTCCCTCCGCAGTCTGTGTGCATGTTGTGTTTCACATGTCTGACTCCATGTGCACAATGGGAGACAGTCTCCACATCCACGTTGTTTGTGCATGGACTTAGATGTTGTGTGTGTGTGTCACTGACGTCCATGTCTGTCCTGCAGAGGCTACAGGGGGCACTACCTGTGGGAGTCATGTTTGATTTTTCTGACGTGTACATGATACGACATGTCATGCCAGTGTCCATGTGGCAAGACAGGCTCCCTGGGAATCTACCTGTCAATGAGTTGAGATGCCTGTGGCGCATCTGTCCAGACGTCACTGTGGTATGTGTGTGGAATGTGAGTGCAGTAAATGGGTACTGTGACACAGCCAAATGGTTTCACATAGCACACCCTGGGACCTGTTGTCCACACATGTTGAACAGAGATGTTACATGATGTCCATGTGGGTGCCATATGTGTCCAAACAGAACGAGACACACATCAAGTACTAGTGTTTGCTGATGATGTAGCATGTGAACTACAGTATGGTGAATGGCACATATGTGGGGTGACTGACAATCTTGACTTCTTCACCTCTGCACTGCAGGGCTCCTGCTGTCCATCAACCATTCCCAGACCTGGCAACGATGGTGGAACGTGACAGCATCCGACGGTACCGCTTCACCAGGCAGCTGATTGAGGATTTGGCAGTGCGGTTGGACCCACATTTGCAGCCTGGCCGGCCGTATCCGACAGCGCTGACCCCCAAGGTGAAGGTGATGGCAGCCCTACACTTCTTTGCCACCGGTACCTTTCAACACACTGTGGCATCTACTGGTGGTATGTCACAGACTATGTTCAGCCGTGTGCTACGTGATGTTTTGGTGGCGATGTTGAGATGCCTTAACCAGTACATCTATTTCCCACAACGTCACCGACTCACTGACGTCAAGAGTGACTTCTATGCCCTGGGGAGGATGCCACATGTCATTGGCTCCATTGATGGGACACATGTGGCTTTGGTACCACCACAGGCACATGAGCAGGCATACAGGAACAGGAAACATTACCATTCTGTCAATGCTCTGGTGGTATGTCTTGCAAACATGACCATCACACATGTTTGTGCCCGTTTCCCCGGTTCTGCACACGATGCCTACGTGATGAGGAGTAGTCGCATCCCGAGGATGATGTCACAGATGCCGAACCAGCGTGCTTGGCTTGTCGGTGTGTACTGACTTTGTACCATTGTGTGTGTTGTGCTATGTTGCTTTCCGCACACTTTTCAATGTTGGCTAATGTGCAATTGTCTGTCTGTAGGTGACTCGGGATACCCCAACATGCCGTGGTTGCTGACACCCCTCAGGAACCCAGTGACACCAGCCCAGATGCGCTACAATGAGGCACATGGTCGGACCAGGAGGGTGATTGAGCGGACCTTTGGTCTCCTGAAGAGCCGCTTCCGCTGCCTGGACAAGACAGGAGGCGCCCTCCCATATGCCCCAGCAAAGGTGTGCAAGATTATCATCATCTGCTGCATGCTCCACAACCTGGCAGTGCGGAAGGAGTTGCCTCTCATCCTGGATGACGATGACCAACATCCGCCACCTGTGGAGGATCCAGGCCTGGGCCACGATGCCAGTGATGATGATGATGATGGTGATGGTGATGTCCGCACACAGCTCATCACCAACTTCTTCAGCTGAATGTAAGTATCCAGAGTGTTGTACTATCAATGAATTTGATTTGCATGATAAGTGTGTGTGGTGCTCTGGTGCTGTTTGAGTGTGGCCATGTGCAACTTGACTGGATGCGTGCGGAGATGTGTCCTTGCAGGTGGTCTGTACTTGCCAACAGTGTAGACATGCTAACTTGCTTTTGTGTATTTAACTTGTGACAGGTATTAGACATGAGTATTGCCGTTCTGTGCTGTTCTTCTGTGCTTTTGAGTGTGTGTCATGTCTGTCCTTCACAGGGTGCTGCTGGAGTTGTTAGAACAACTTGGATCCCCCGAATCAATGATTCAACTTCCAAGGTGGCAGCAGTTGTTCCCCTACAGGTGATGTGCCACACACCCCTGGACTTTCTATCTTCTGCATTGTTTGACTTTGTGGCCACAGCCAGGTGGGATTAGCTTGCATTTGTAGTGGAAACAACATGTAGCAAATGTGTAATAAACCTGTTCTACATTTTGGGGTGTACGTTGTCCGTAGTCACACATCTGAGTGACATTTGCTTACTGCACCTGTGTTGTAGTTGACACAGACTGTGAATATGTGTGGTGTCTGTGCATTGCACTGTATTTCCAGGCAACATCAGTGTAGGGGATGAGTCATATGGCCCTGGTGTGTATGTGTTGTGTGGCCCTAGTGGTGTGTCTCCCTCATATGTGTCACGTCGCCATGACTGCCATGACGGTGTTGGACTTGCTGTAGCAGTCAGCATGCACAGTGTCATATTTCTGATCACCATCCCCATGACAGAGACCACGTTGGAATCACAACAGAGGCAGATATGGTTTTTTGGTGAGTTTATTTACAAAAGGTGTGGGGATGGTGCACAGGATGGTGGGTGCTGTACATAGAAATTGGAATCCAAAGTTCCCATGTGAATTGGAAGTCCTGGTAGATGAAATGTCCAGGGTATAGTCCACAGTCATCTGATGAATTTGTACAACTAGAGCTCCCCATGTCATGTGGGCGAGTTGGGTTGCCATCGACAGGGCGTGCAGTTTGCACACAGAGGAAAAGTTCCAGAACAGGTGTTGGCTTCCTGGGGGATGTAGCTGGCCATCGGCCTCTCAGTTTGGCCTCCTCGGACGGCCCCTCTTCTTGGGGGGGGGACCCTCAGGTGCAGGCTGCTGCGGTGCAGGGTACTCTCCACCAGAGTCCTCCTCCCTCCCTGTGGCTGTTGCGGATGTAGTGGCAACAGATGTTGTGGGCGCACAGGGAGGTGAGGCCATGTTGGTGCTGATCTGGCGGAGGCATGTCAGTATGTCCCTATGCACCGCTGTGAGTTCTTGCAATGTGTCCCACTTGGACTCCATGCGAGACATGTGTGTCTTGACACGGGACATGTGGGAGTCCAAGCGGGCATGATGGGCAGCCTGCTGCTGTTGTATGTCCTTGAGGATCCCCACTACCTGGGTGACCTCTCCGGTGCTGGTCTGGTACGCATCTGCAATGCGTGCCAGTTGTGGGTCATCACGCAGTCCTGACCCCTCTGCAAATAGCGACCTGTGTCTACCACCCCTCCCACCACCCCTGGCAACACGTGCAGGGCCTGCGGTGCCACGCACAGGTGACCGTGTGCCCACTTGGGTGTTGTTAGTGGGCTCGATGGCAGCGGCTCCAGTTTGGTCCTGGGTCCCTGCGCTGTTGTCACCTGTGGTCCTTGGTGTGTCTGTGTTGGCAGGGGTGGCCTGTGTGTTGGCAGTTGTTGGAGGGGTGGGTGCAGGGGTGCAGATGTTGGTCCTGCTGGTGCTGCATGATGACTGGCACCGGAGGGTCCAGCTTGTTGTTCGCCATCCGAGGAGTGCAGAGGCTGATCCACACCAGTGAGCTCTGTGTCCCCCGGAGCCTGGGACAGGGACTCCTCCTCATCTGCTGCTGAGTCCCCATCTTCACCTGTTTTGGGGAGAGACACAGATTGTATGGTATGTTTCTACAGGCATCAATTGTTAAAACACCGGACAGTTGTGACTGTACCACTGGATGCGGCCCTGGACATTGCATTCTACTCAGTTATGACAGTCAGTGAGTGATATTGGTGTAGCACATTGTCCTGCCAACCTGTGGCATGTCAATGTGAATGTTGAGGTGTGTGCCTGACCAGCATTGGTGTTATTTGGTTGCCATCCGGACTGACTTCTCCCCCCAGCCCAAATATCCCACCATGGAACATGCTTCCATTGCAGGGAGTGCAAGTTGTCTTTCAGGATGTCAGTCAGTGGTGTCCTGCTGTTGGTTGTTGCACAGTTGCCTGCAGGGCCTTGTGCTCCCCCAGCAGTACCCAGTGTCAGCCATCTTGTGATTCCTTTTCCACTCCCTGTGATGTGAGCATGGTTCAGGGTGGTGTTGATGGGCCAATTGTGAGGCTGAGCAATATCTGTGACTACCACTCCCATCATGCTATTGCCTCCACCCCCTTCCCAGCATGCCCATCCTTCCTTCCTTTTGACTCTGCTTCCCTGTGGGGTGGGGTGCCTGTGCTGACAGGTTGGCTGAGAGTGTTCTCCTTGCGGTTGTTTGGCTACCAGTCCCAAGAGTGTCCCTGTGCTTCACACAGTATGAGCCCGGCTGGTTGGTCTTTGTGGGATCTTGAGTTAGAATGTGAGGCATTGCATTCTCCCAGGTGGGTTCTGTGGAGTTAGTGTTGGGGTGTGTGTGAGGGGAGGTGCTTGTAACTATGGTCAGTGCTGTGAGTCCTCCTTCCCACCCGGCCAGATGTCCCACCATGGAACATGCTTCCATTGCAGGGAGTGCAAGTTGTCTTTCAGGATGTCAGTCAGTGGTGTCCTGCTGTTGGTTGTTGCACAGTTGCCTGCAGGGCCTTGTGCTCCCCCAGCAGTACCCAGTGTCAGCCATCTTGTGAGTCCTTTTCCACTCCCTGTGATGTGGGCATGGTTCAGGGTGGTGTTGATGGGCCAATTGTGAGGCTGAGCAACATCTGTGACTGTCACTCCCATCATGCTATTGCCTCCACCCCCTTCCCAGCATGCCCATCCTTCCTTCCTTTTGAGTGGACTTCAGTGTGTGTGAGTGTGAGAGCAATGGCAAGATGGCTGACAATGTGGTCGTGTTGTTTGTTGGTGCACAGTTGCCTGCAGGGCCTTGTGTTCCCCCAGCAGTACCCTGTGTCAGCCATCTTGTGAGTCCTTTTCCACTCCCTGTGATGTGAGCATGGTTCAGGGTGGTGTTGATGGGCCAATTGTGAGGCTGAGCAATATCTGTGACTACCACTCCCATCATGCTATTGCCTCCACCCCCTTCCCAGCATGCCCATCCTTCCTTCCTTTTGACTCTGCTTCCCTGTGGGGTGGGGTGCCTGTGCTGACAGGTTGGCTGAGAGTGTTCTCCTTGCGGTTGTTTGGCTACCAGTCCCAAGAGTGTCCCTGTGCTTCACACAGTATGAGCCCGGCTGGTTGGTCTTTGTGGGATCTTGAGTTAGAATGTGAGGCATTGCATTCTCCCAGGTGGGTTCTGTGGAGTTAGTGTTGGGGTGTGTGTGAGGGGAGGTGCTTGTAACTATGGTCAGTGCTGTGAGTCCTCCTTCCCATCCAGCCAGATATCCCACCATGGAACATGCTTCCATTGCAGGGAGTGCAAGTTGTCTTTCAGGATGTCAGTCAGTGGTGTCCTGCTGTTGGTTGTTGCACAGTTGCCTGCAGGGCCTTGTGCTCCCCCAGCAGTACCCAGTGTCAGCCATCTTGTGATTCCTTTTCCACTCCCTGTGATGTGAGCATGGTTCAGGGTGGTGTTGATGGGCCAATTGTGAGGCTGAGCAATATCTGTGACTACCACTCCCATCATGCTATTGCCTCCACCCCCTTCCCAGCATGCCCATCCTTCCTTCCTTTTGACTCTGCTTCCCTGTGGGGTGGGGTGCCTGTGCTGACAGGTTGGCTGAGAGTGTTCTCCTTGCGGTTGTTTGGCTACCAGTCCCAAGAGTGTCCCTGTGCTTCACACAGTATGAGCCCGGCTGGTTGGTCTTTGTGGGATCTTGAGTTAGAATGTGAGGCATTGCATTCTCCCAGGTGGGTTCTGTGGAGTTAGTGTTGGGGTGTGTGTGAGGGGAGGTGCTTGTAACTATGGTCAGTGCTGTGAGTCCTCCTTCCCATCCAGCCAGATATCCCACCATGGAACATGCTTCCATTGCAGGGAGTGCAAGTTGTCTTTCAGGATGTCAGTCAGTGGTGTCCTGCTGTTGGTTGTTGCACAGTTGCCTGCAGGGCCTTGTGCTCCCCCAGCAGTACCCAGTGTCAGCCATCTTGTGAGTCCTTTTCCACTTCCTGTGATGTAAGCATGGTTCAGGGTGGTGTTGATGGGCCAATTGTGAGGCTGAGCAATATCTATGACTCCAACTCCCATGATGCTATTGGCTACACTGACTTTACCAGCATACACAGAATTCCTTCCTTTCAGTGATCTTCCCTGTGAGGTGGTGTTCTAGTGATGTCAATATATCTGGGAGTGTTTTTTGGTTCTATTTGTGCCACTGCCTTGCTGTATTTGTTGTTAGGTTTGTAGATGTCATGACACAGTTAGATGTCACTATGAGATGGCAGGTATTGTGTTTGTCTGACTGGCATTCACATCTTGGGATGAGTATGTTTTGTTTGCTGTGTATTTGGTAAGGGTGCATGGTTTGCCTATCCCTTTGAGGGTGCTGTGTGTGTATTGTCACACCATATTGTGTATATAAGTTGTGTACTCACCAGGCTCTGGGATGTCTGTTAGTCCATATACGCTCACTGGTGGTAGGATGGCCCGCACCTTCTCCTCCCAGGGCCTGAGGTATATTGGTTTTGCAGGAGGGCCACTGCCGGTGCGCTGGCTGATGATGTAGTCCTTTTTCAGTAGGTCCCGGACCCTCCTGCGCACATCATACCACCTGTTCTGGATGTCTTCCTTTGTGCGCCAACATGGTGATTGTGCATTCACCCTGTCGACAATCCTCGCCCACATCTTGGTTTTCTGCGACATGGGGGTCTGTTGTACCAATGTACCAAACAACTGTGGCTCTACCCTGAGTATCTCGTCTACCAGGACTTCCAATTCACAATCTAGGAACTTGTGGTTCTTCTTTGGGGGCATGGTGATGGGTGGTGGTGGTGATTGATGTGTGTGTGTGTGTGTGCAAGTGGGGGTGTGTGAGTGTAGGTTTAGCTGGGTGTGTGTGAGGGTGCTATTTGTAAGTGTGGTAATGGTGTGTGGCTTGTGTGATGTATGAGCTGTGAGTGTGTCTGTGGTTGCTGTGTGATGGTGTTGTTTGCTGGCAGGTCTGTGGAATTTGCAAAGGCTCATGGTAGGGATTTGTGGCCTTTATGTAGGTGGGGTTGGGGGTGTGTCCTTGTTCCATTTTTTCCCCCACCCCCAGTATTTATTGGCTTTGTGGTAGCTTGTTTGGCCATTTTTTTTAACTTTTTTCCCTTGGTGCTTTGGGTGCATGTAGGAGTCGTTCTTGTGTCCGAGTCGGACCCTGCTGTTGTCTGGTGCGATGTTGTCCGACTCGTTCTTGCTGTGTTTCAGGTTGGTTTCATGTGCGGCGTACGAGTCGGTCACGGAGTATTGGGTTGATTCGGCTGGGTTCTGTGTGCGTGTGGTCGTACGGCTTGTGCTCCGTGCGAGTCGGTCGTGTTTCGCACGCATAGCATCGTACTACGCGGGTCGGAGTTCGTGGGTACGTTTCGTTCGGTCGCTATCCGGGTGCGTGTCGGTCGGTTCGTTTCGAGTGTTTTTCCGGCCGGATGGCTTGTTTCCATCCGGCTCGGTCGTTCGTTTTGTATTCCGTCCGAGTCGGTCAGGTTTCACATGCATTTCATCGTACTACCCGGGTCGGACAGCGCCGGTTCGTGTCGGTCGGAATAAATTCCCGCACCGAGTCGGTCGGTACGTTTTTTGGCCCGAATCGGAATCGACCCCATAATATCAATTAACAACTACTTAATAATTAATTAAAAATAAATTACTTCCCACCCTTTCCACTATGAACCCCACAACTCACATCTAAAATGAATTACACAATTGCCATATTTATATTATAACTAATTAATTAGCATAAATTAACAAATAATTATTAATTAATTAAACATAAATTACTTCCCACCCTTTACCCCTATTAACCCCACAACCCACTCCTAAACAAATGACACAATTAACATAATTATTACCAATTAATTAATCAATAGTTAACAACCAATTAATAATTACTTAATAATAAATTACTTCCTACAATTAGCACTTTAAAATCTAAATTAAATAAATATTAATTTTTTTTAAAAATCATTAATTTATGATAATTAAGGGGTCTATCACGATGGCGGTCGGATGTCGGACCGGCGGTGGACATCCGCCCACGATCGCAAGCAAGAAAACCGCCGGTCACATTAGAAAGGCGGTGGTGACCGCGGCGGTGGGAAATTTCGACCGCCGCTTTTCCGCCGGTTGCCATCCGCACTCCTGCCTGGCGGTCGGAGCAGGACCGGGATAATGGTGGCGGTGCAGAGCAGGATCCGCCGGCAGGATTATGATGCCGGCAGTAGCCAGCCTTTCCTCAGCGGTCAGACCACCATGGAAAGGCATGCGGAGATTGTCTCCCAGGGGCCCGTTGCGGGCCCCCAATGTGTTGGGGGGTGCACTGGGGGGGTACCCATGGTCCCCCCTACATTTCCCTGTACCAGGTGGCAGGCACTGTGCAGTGCCTGCTACACAGTGCAGGGAAATGCGGGACATGCTCCTTTCTGCATCGCAGCGGTGCTGCGGGCAGCAGCAACCGCCGCAATGTTAAGGCCCGCGATCAGACCGCCGCGGTCAGATTACGACCACGGGTCATCGTAATTCGACCGGCGGTGATGTCGCGGTCCATGCAGGCGGTCTTTTCCCGCTACCATGGCGGTCGGGGAGGTTTTCCGACCGCCATCGTAATGACCCCCTAAATTACTTCCCACCCTTTACCCCTATAAACCCCACAACCCGCTCCTAAAAAAATAAAACGATTACCATAATTAATTAAATAATATTAATTAACAACCAATTAATAATTTATTAATAATAAGTTACTTCCCACAATTAACACTATAAAATCTAAATTAAATAAATATTACAAAATAAAAAATAATCATTAATTTATTATAATTAAATTACTTCCCACCCTATTCCCCTATAAACCCACAACCCGCTATGGAACTAAAAAATGCAAATTTAATGAAAATAAAATTGATAACTACAAAAAATTTAGCACATATATTAAAGAATAAAAACAATACTTATACAAAAAAATAGATCACATGCATGTAAAATACATACTAAAATACATAACACTAATTAAAAAATTGATATTTTAAACAACTATATTTTTGCAAACAATATTAATGACTTCAATATTTTTCAAAACGATATTTCTTACCTTAAAGTTAATATTCTAGACCACGATATTCTTGCTGTCGATATTTCTGTATCACAATATTTCCAACTCGATATTTGTGTAAATCGACATTTCCAACTGAATATTCTGTCTGCATACCCCACCCAATACCTGTATATCCCTTACATCCCATCCATAAAAGTTTATTTTGTAAATTAAATAATGTTTACATATTAATAATTATTTTTTGATGTGTATACACATCAGCATATTAAAATATACACCTTACATTTACTTACCTGTATACTTACCCAATAAGGTATATACCAATAATGCATGTTAAAGGCATGTGTGGTGAATGCATATATCAACATTGAACCACTACTTAGCGGTAAACTTCATTTCCCCGATTAAGGTCCTCCTCATCCCAGTCAATATGAGGCGGTCCGCCTCCCGACAGGCACCCTAACACGTTAGTATTGTTAACATTTTTACTAAATAAAGGCCCTTCCCACCCAACTCCATGCCTGCTAGTACCAAGACTAGACAACCAACAGAGGGGGTAGGGAGGGGACATTACTGGGATGAGGAGGATCTTAATCGTGGTAATGAAGTTTACGGGTAAGTAATAGTTCATTACCCTCTCATATGACCTCCTCATCCCAGTCATTACAATATTAGGACATCACAAGCCCTAAAAAATAAGCTTGATACTGAAACAGAATGAAAAAACAATTCTTTATTAGAACATTGGAATGTGGAGCACTCCATTGAATACAATGGAGTGCTCCGTTCTTCTATGGGCCGGTAAAGGCCTGCAGAGCAACATTCCAATGTTGCTTTTGTTCACAGCTGCAGCTGTGTACAAAGGCCTCTCGGAGCCCGAGGGGATTTAAACCTCCTCGGGCGCCGAGAGGCCTTTGTTTTATTTGTTAGAACATTCTGCCCTCTAGTGGCAGAATGTTCTAATAGCGTTATAGCCCTTCGTAGCTGGGCTATACCGCCCATTAAAGTCCCACTCCCTTTTTAAAGGCCCTCGCCTTCGGCTCGGGCATTTAACGCTGGAGAGGGCCTTTAATGGCCAGTATAGCCCGCTACGGCGGGCTATAAGGCTATAATAAATCAAGCTTATGTCATTGCTGCCTTCACTCAAAAAATCAGGGAGGGGGAGAATGGACCACTTGTCCTGTGTAACCAGGGTCTCGGTAGCGTTTTGTAGTCCCCTTAAAAACCCTCATATATGTACACAGGGGTAGGCGGTATATCTTGGTTCTCCGCCTTAGTGTACTGTTACAGCATCATCATCTGGTTTTATTTTTGCACATATGCTGTCCTCCACCTGGAGGGAGACCAACTGGTTTATCAGTAGGGTCCAGAGATGAAAAAGAAGGGCGTGCGTGTGCTCTTTGGGATAGTGCAATTAAAATTCCCTACAACACAGTGTCAGAGAATATTTATTGTAAAAATTTTGTGAAGTGGGAAGTTAAAAACAGTGTAGTGCGTGAGTAGATCGTGTTAATAATCTACCGCACTTTTCATGGTCTGGTGGTCAACATGTTTCAGCCTAATGACAATTCTATAGGCTTTCGTCAGGACCGGGATATGATAGAGAGCGTATTGTGGCTCCTATATTGGTGGTCAACTTACCACTCAAATTTATCGTGATCAGATCAGTCGTATCTGTACCTGTAATAGAAGAAATAGCAGGAAGGCAATGCATACAGGTCTATTTCTCTTGTCATATCGTGTTTCAAAAGATATTCTTAACCCATATTCCTCATATATTGTGAGGGGATAGCTGGAACAGTTAATGCACAATTTTTACTATCGTGTTTAAAGACTGCATATTATGCACTAGGAGAAATGTGTGATGTTAGTCTGGCGGTTTTCTGTGGTTTAATAAAACATCCGTGGTGTTCAAGGGATGAACAGTATCAATTATTTGTACTCGTTAGTAAATTAATAAAACATCCGTGGTGTTCAAAGGATGAACAGTATCAATTATTTGTACTCGTTATCGTAAATATTTATAGCGTCGATCAAGGCCCTAGTTGGAAGGGCGCCAGGTTAATTGCTTGTCAAATTTTTAACGCACACAAAAAATGAAACGTGATAAAATTCCGTCCTTAACGGTGAAGTAAATGCGAGATGAATACATATTACCTCATAGTTGGTGTGCTGGGCTTCCGCAGGGCACTTAAGAGCTAAAAGTAACCTGCTTCTAAAGAATAATACATAAGGAGGGAAGATTAAATCTGATTTTACTAGTCACGCGTTAATCCCAGTGCGTTCTCCTCGTGGTCGCTTACCGGTTACTGCAAGCTGTTGGCTTGTTCTGGCTCTGTTCACGGTGCCCCGGGTGACGCGTGCCCGTGTGGGGCTTCCTTTTACTTGCGTTCGAGGGGAGGGGAAAAGGAGACATAATAGTTGGACCAAAAACAGTACATTGGTTGGCATGCGTGGTTGGCACTGGTAGTAAAAGGTGTGGTGGAAAGACTCAGAACACTAATAGGCGCATATAATGGGCATTGATAATTTGTTAATGTGAGGACTAATCGATTGGGCGTCCCGGAGGTGGTATTTTATTTTTGTGAGTCTTCGGGAGCGAATAAAAGTACGGTGTGCGGGGTGTTTTAGTCCTCAGGAAATCTGCCTCATGTTTGGAGATCCATAGATTGGTCTCCGCTTCTTCAACCATCAATTCCACAATTCGTTGTAGTCTCTTAGTGGGATCAGTTGTGATCTTTTTGTAGAATTTATTATCTGAGAGAAGATCGAGACACTGCCTGTCATATCCTTGTTTGCTAAGGAGGACAATGGCTCCCCCTTTGTCCGCTTGTTTGATAACTAAGTTGTTGTTTTTGCGTAAGTCATCCAAGGCTCTTCGTTCTTGTTTAGTAATGTTCATGTAAGGTCTCTTAGCAGTGGGTCTGATGTTTTCTACCTCCTTCATGACTGCTTGCTCAAATGCATGTATCTCCACTGGGACCATGTTACTTGGTGGGGAAAAGGTGGATTTGGGTCTTAAATTGGTATCACTCTCTGGGATGTGGTTTTCTTTATCCATGAAGAATACCATATAGCCAATTCTTAAGGTTGAAAAGAAATTGCAGCAAATTAGATGATTATAAGACGCAAGCCACCGAATTGGGCCATAAACTTGACATGCGGAACTATCCGATAAAAACCATAAGGAAATGTCAAAAAAGAGCCCGCAACCAGCCAAGAGAGACATTATTAGAGACCACTCCTAGACAAACACAGGAAGATGTACTTACTTGTGTCACTACATATAACACTTCATCGAATACTGTGAAGAAGATTATTAATAAGAACTGGAGGATCCTCACGTCAAACAACTTACAATGGCCTAAACCCCGGTTCGCCAACAGAAGAACACGCAACATTAAAGACCTCCTGGTACACACTAGACCAGCACCTATCATCAGAAGAGAAACCATCACTACAGCATGGAACTTGAACCCAGTGGTAGGCCACTTCCCCTGTGGCTCGTGCTCAAATTGCAAACTAACCAAAGCCACCAAATATTTACAACTCCTACCTAATTTCACTTGGACGTTACGAAACCACACCAACTGTAATACGACCCACGTGATCTATATGATCATGTGCCCCTGCAATCAGAGATACATAGGGATGACATGTCGCAAAATAAAACAACGAATAAGCGAACACAAAAGTAATGTTCATTGCAAAAGAATAACAACAAAAATGAGCAAGCATTACATTGAGAGCAACCACAGCACTGATGATCTCAAATGGGTAGTACTGGAGACACTTCTTGTTAAGAACCACAATGCTGAACGTGTACTTTTCGAGAAAGAACAACGTTGGATACATCGTTTGATGACTGACACGGAGGGATTGAACGATGATATTCCTTGGCACACACTGTCTTGATCACTAAGTCTGAAAGCCTCATAGGAAAGTATCCCTATAGAGAGACAGGGTTCACAGATCCATCAAACCTACCACGTTAACCAACGTTTATGAGAGAAGATCCACCCACCCCCCTTACCACATGAAACACGCGATGAGAGTAATTAAGACTATTCTTATCCCTCAGACATCAATTTATAGAAGGTGAAGAGAGGCATTGCTTCTAGTCAATGAACCTTCCACCATAATGTGACCACATGATTGACCCACTGTCATACACACACGCATAGTATTTATTTTATATACTGTGGTAATACAGAAAACATGTTAAGGACCAAATCCTTATACTAGTTATCAATGAGAAATCTTCTTGACTATTAATTTCACCACCATTGTCTATCATGCGTACCTATAGACATGCTGACAATAGGCTGTTATTTTCGTAATTATTAATTTTTATAGAATAGCGATCATGTTTTACATCTTTCATATTCATGATTAGTCCTCACATTAACAAATTATCAATGCCCATTATATGCGCCTATTAGTGTTCTGAGTCTTTCCACCACACCTTTTACTACCAATGCCAACCACGCATGCCAACCAATGTAGTGTTTTTGGTCCAACTATTATGTCTCCTTTTCCCCTCCCCTCGAACGCAAGTAAAAGGAAGCCCCACACGGGCACGCGTCACCCGGGGCACCGTGAACAGAGCCAGAACAAGCCAACTGCTTGCAGTAACGGTAAGCGACCACGAGGAGAACGCGCTGGGATTAACGCGTGACTAGTAAGATCAGATTTAATCTTCCCTCCTTATGTATTATTCTTTAGAAGTAGGTTACTTTTAGCTCTTAAGTGCCCTGCGGAAGCCCAGCACACCAACTATGAGGTAATATGTATTCATCTCGCATTTACTTCACCGTTAAGGACGGAATTTTATCACGTTTCATATTTTGTGTGCGTTAAAAATTTGACAATCAATTAACCTGGCGCCCTTCCTAATAGGGCCTTGATCGACGCTATAAATATTTACGATAACGAGTACAAATAATTGATACTGTTCATCCTTTGAACACCACGGATGTTTTATTAATTTACTAACGAGTACAAATAATTGATACTGTTCATCCCTTGAACACCACGGATGTTTTATTAAACCACAGAAAACCGCCAGACTAACATCACACATTTCTCCTAGTGCATAATATGCACTCTTTAAACACGATAGTAAAAATTGTGCATTAACTGTTCCAGCTATCCCCTCACAATATATGAGGAATATGGGTTAAGAATATCTTTTGAAACACGATATGACAAGAGAAATAGACCTGTATGCATTGCCTTCCTGCTATTTCTTCTATTACAGGTACAGATACGACTGATCTGATCACGATAAATTTGAGTGGTAAGTTGACCACCAATATAGGAGCCACAATACACTCTCTATCATATCCCGGTCCTGACGAAAGCCTATAGAATTGTCATTAGACTGAAACATGTTGACCACCAGACCATGAAAAGTGCGGTAGATTATTAACACGATCTACTCACGCACTACACTGTTTTTAACTTCACAAAATGTTTACAATAAATATTCTCTGACACTGTGTTGTAGGGAATTTTAATTGCACTATCCCAAAGAGCACACGCACGCCCTTCTTTTTCATCTCTGGACCCTACTGATAAACCAGTTGGTCTCCCTCCAGGTGGAGGACAGCATATGTGCAAAAATAAAACCCGATGATGATGCTGTAACAGTACACTAAGGCGGAGAACCAAGATATACCGCCTACCCCTGTGTACATATATGAGGGTTTTTAAGGGGACTACAAAACGCTACCGAGACCCTGGTTACACAGGACAAGTGGTCCATTCTCCCCCTCCCTGATTTTTTGAGTTAACCACTGGAAGCCGAATGGATCACAGCTTCTTTTTCCCTCACCTTGATTAATACATATTGAAGCAGTGTACAGCTGTGGGAAACCTGTTCACAGTGCTTGACAGACACCTGTCGACTCCCCATAAACATCAACCACAAAAGGTGAGCTTGTTCTGTTTAGAAAATAAAAGGATAAACACAGGAGAAATGGCGGAATACCAAGGACTAAGTTACACGGAGGAAGAAATCAGTGCTGCCCTGTCTGGACCACCACTACTACAAGACAAGGATCTAGCACAAACATTAACACAATCGAGCGATTGGGACGAACTTACCGAGACTAAGAAAGATCAAGTAAGAACTGCCATTCATGGCATTATAATGAAAGAGTATCTGCGCGCAAATACGGCCCCTAAAGGCCTGTGGGTGCATAACACCCCACGCATCTTTCTTAAAGATTTAGCCTTCCGCAAGGATTGGTCAGCAATATCCTGGAAGTGCACGAGAGACTATCTAGTACTGATCATAAAAACAGCAACCTGATTAGTAGAGGCGCTCACCATAAAAATACAAATCAGTGAAACCAAACTGAAAACGACGGTCCAGATCTCTGTATACAAAAAAAGACTGGATGAGATAAATCGAGAAATGAATGAAACAAAAGAGTATATAACTCAGAACAAAATTCGAAAGCTGAGCAAAGATCTGAAACGATTCTCAATGGAGAAAATGCACCCTTATTCGAGTGAGGACTACGTCGCACCAGATCAACCAGGAGACGAGGATTCAACAGGAGAAACTTCAAGCAACAATTCTGACTGGAGTAGTGATGATGGTACTAACCCAAGACGAGGAAGAGGTCAATACAGACGGAACCAGCGCCGACGGGCCAATGTATGGCAAAGACCAAGATATTATGACCAACCACAACCTAACTTTCAACCGTACATGCAGAACTTTCAAGAATGGATGAACCCTTATTTTCAAGGTCCACAAACTATGGGACCATTGATAAACATACAACCACCTCCTTTTTTAGGGAGAGGCCAACAGACCCAGAGAGGGAGAAGAAAAGGAGTGACCTGGAACGAGCAGGAAAGACAGGTACACACTCGCAGTATGACCAAAGAACAACCCGGCCCAAGCTCAATGAATCACTGGTAGTCAACCTGACCGACTTGGTTCTAACCAAAGATCAAGAGGATGTACTTAACAAAGGACTGGGCTTCGTTCCTACTCCACCACTGGATATTTTCAAAATACGATGCGAAATCGCAGCATTTTGCAGAAAGATCAAATTGAAAGCCTTCTTTATGGATAAAGAAAACCACATCCCAGAGAGTGATACCTATTTAAGACCCAAATCCACCTTTTCCCCACCAAGTAACATGGTCCCAGTGGAGATACATGCATTTGAGCAAGCAGTCATGAAGGAGGTAGAAAACATCAGACCCACTGCTAAGAGACCTTACATGAACATTACTAAACAAGAACGAAGAGCCTTGGATGACTTACGCAAAAACAACAACTTAGTTATCAAACAAGCGGACAAAGGGGAGCCATTGTCCTCCTTAGCAAACAAGGATATGACAGGCAGTGTCTCGATCTTCTCTCAGATAATAAATTCTACAAAAAGATCACAACTGATCCCACTAAGAGACTACAACGAATTGTGGAATTGATGGTTGAAGAAGCGGAGACCAATCTATGGATCTCCAAACATGAGGCAGATTTCCTGAGGACTAAATACACCCCGCACACCGTACTTTTATTCGCTCCCGAAGACTCACAAAAATAAAATACCACCTCCGGGACGCACAATCGTTTCTGGAATTGGGTCGGTTTTAGAACCTTTATCCCAATTTGCCGATCAATTCTTGAGACCACTAGTACAGAAAACCCCAACGTATTTGAAAGACACACGACACCTCCTTAATCAATTGGAGGGACAATACTATGATGAGAACACCATGTACTTAGTAGGGCTGGATGTGGAGAGTCTTTACACAAGCCTTCCACAACAGAAGACTCTGGAGACTCTAGAAGACATTCTGTTCTCCGAAGAGTGGAACCATAAGACACCAAGACACTTTGTTCTGGAATGCTGCAGACTGGCTCTCACCGAAAATTATTTCGAATATGAAGGCACTTTGTACAAACAATGTCACGGAACTTCCATGGGTAGTACATTTGCCCCAAGTGTGGCTGGTCTGTATGTAAGCAATTTCGAACAACAACACATACAGAACCAAAATAACCCATACTTTACGCGCATGAAGTTCTGGCGACGTTATATTGATGACGTCATAATGATCTGGGCAGACACCCAAGAGAATCTACAGGATTTCTTGAGATGGATCAATACCAGGGATGAATGTTTAAAGTTTACATGCTCATCAGACAGAAAACAACTAGACTTTCTGGATGTCACAATCTACACTGAAAACAACACTCTCCAGACCAAGACATTCTATAAGCCGACAGCTAAAAACAGTATACTTTCGTACAACAGCTTTCACCCTCGTCCCTTGAGAGAGAATCTACCATATAGCCAATTCTTAAGGTTGAAAAGAAATTGCAGCAAATTAGATGATTATAAGACGCAAGCCACCGAATTGGGCCTAAACTTGAAATGCGGAACTATCCGATAAAAACCATAAGGAAATGTCAAAAAAGAGCCCGCAACCAGCCAAGAGAGACATTATTAGAGACCACTCCTAGACAAACACAGGAAGATGTACTTACTTGTGTCACTACATATAACACTTCATCGAATACTGTGAAGAAGATTATTAATAAGAATGGAGGATCCTCACGTCAAACAACTTACAATGGCCTAAACCCCGGTTCGCCAACAGAAGAACACGCAACATTAAAGACCTCCTGGTACACACTAGACCAGCACCTATCATCAGAAGAGAAACCATCACTACAGCATGGAACTTGAACCCAGTGGTAGGCCACTTCCCCTGTGGCTCGTGCTCAAATTGCAAACTAACCAAAGCCACCAAATATTTACAACTCCTACCTAATTTCACTTGGACGTTACGAAACCATACCAACTGTAATACGACCCACGTGATCTATATGATCGTGTGCCCCTGCAATCAGAGATACATAGGGATGACATGTCGCAAAATAAAACAACGAATAACCGAACACAAAAGTAATGTTCATTGCAAAAGAATAACAACAAAAATGAGCAAGCATTACATTGAGAGCAACCACAGCACTGATGATCTCAAATGGGTAGTACTGGAGACACTTCTTGTTAAGAACCACAATGCTGAACGTGTACTTTTCGAGAAAGAACAACGTTGGATACATCGTTTGATGACTGACATGGAGGGATTGAACGATGATATTCCTTGGCACACACTGTGTTGATCACTAAGGGGCTGATTCCGATCTCGGTCGGAGGCGCACCCAATACCATTCGGTTGCGAAAAAAGCCATGCGAATGCCTGTTTCCCGACCGATCCGTACAGCATACCGAACGAGTAAGTACGATGCGCACAACAGCACAGAATCCGGCCGAGTCGTACTCACCCAATCCAGGTCCTGTCCTCCGACCGAGGCGAATCCGGAAACGCAGAATCGAGTCGCACGGAAGGGAAAATGCAGCCCCGTCCGGCCGAACAAGTACGATGCGCTTTCCGTACGCGCCGAACCCGTCGCTACGCATGGCACGTCAAAGCATCCGGGAGAGGCGCACATAAGCTCCGATTCGCGCCACAACACGATCCACGGCTACGAGGCGAACACGCCAGCGACGAGGACGACGCGAGCGACGAGGACGACGCAAAGCAACGAGAAAGACGAACGACACGAACCAACCATGAATCCCTTCGTCCCGATCATACCAATATTCTACATTTACTACCGGAACAGGCACGGACGCCTACGGCGCAGAAGGTAAGTCAGACACCAACCACAAAACACATACAACACGTACACGACACATCACACACACACAGAGGGATGCAGAATTTACTTACACCAGCAACAGCAGGAGCATAGGGGCGGGATGCCCATCACCAATGCCACATATGCACACAGGGGCCTGAATGCGCACCACCACCCCTACCCAGGGGGGGCCGGATGCCAACCACCACTTCCACCCTTAGCCAGGGGGTGCCAGATGCCCACCACCACTACCACCCTTACCCAGGGGGCTGGATGCCTACCACTACTACCACCCTTAGCCATGGGGGTGCCAGATGCCTACCACTACTACCACCCTTACCCAGGGGGGCTGGATGCCTACCACTACTACCACCCTTACCCAGGGGGGCTGGATGCCTACCACTACTACCACCCTAAGCCAGGGGGTGCCAGATGCCTACCACTACTACCACCCTAAGCCAGGGGGCTGGATGCCTACCACTACTACCACCCTTAGCCAGGGGGTGCCAGATGCCTACCACCACTACCACCCTTACCCAGGGGGCTGGATGCCTACCACTACTACCACCCTTACCCAGGGGGTGCCAGATGCCTACCACTACTACCACCCTTACCCAGGGGGGGCTGGATGCCTACCACTACTACCACCCTTAGCCATGGGGGTGCCAGATGCCTACCACTACTACCACCCTTACCCAGGGGGGGCTGGATGCCTACCACTACTACCACCCTTAGCCAGGGTGGTGCCAGATACCTACCACCACTACCACCCTTACCCAGGGGGGCTGGATGCCTACCACTACTACCACCCTTACCCAGGGGTGCCAGATGCCTACCACTACTACCACCCTTACCCAGGGGGGGCTGGATGCCTACCACTACTACCACCCTTAGCCAGGGGGGTGCCAGATGCCTACCACTACTACCACCCTTACCCAGGGGGGGCTAGATGCCTACCACTACTACCACCCTTACCCAGGGGGGCTGGATGCCTACCACTACTACCACCCTTAGCCAGGGGGGGCTGGATGCCTACCACTACTACCACCCTTACCCAGGGGGGCTGGATGCCTACCACAACTACCACCCTTAGCCAGGGGCTGGATGCCTACCACTACTACCACCCTTACCCAGGGGGCTGGATGCCTACCACTACTACCACCCTTAGCCAGGGGGCTGGATGCCTACCACTACTACCACCCGTAGCCAGGGGGTGCCAGATGCCTACCACTACTACCACCCTTACCCAGGGGGCTGGATGCCTACCACTACTACCACCCTTAGCCATGGGGGTGCCAGATGCCCACCACCACTACCACCCTTACCCAGGGGGCTGGATGCCTACCACTACTACCACCCTTAGCCATGGGGGCTGGATGCCTACCACAACTACCACCCTTAGCCAGGGGCTGGATGCCTACCACTACTACCACCCTTACCCAGGGGGCTGGATGCCTACCACTACTACCACCCTTAGCCAGGGGGCTGGATGCCTACCATTACTACCACCCGTAGCCAGGGGGGTGCCAGATGCCTACCACTACTACCACCCTTACCCAGGGGGGCTGGATGCCTACCACTACTACCACCCTTAGCCATGGGGGTGCCAGATGCCCACCACCACTACCACCCTTACCCAGGGGGGGCTGGATGCCTACCACTACTACCACCCTTAGCCATGGGGGTGCCAGATGCCTACCACTACTACCACCCTTACCCAGGGGGGGCTGGATGCCTACCACTACTACCACCCTTACCCCGGGGGGCTGGATGCCTACCACTACTACCACCCTTAGCCATGGGGGTGCCAGATGCCTACCACTACTACCACCCTTAGCCAGGGGGGCTGGATGCCTGTCACTACTACCACCTCTACCCATGGGGGCTGGATGCCTACCACCAACACAACCCCCACTCATAGGATGGACAATGCATGACACAACCAGCACACCACAACCTAGGGAATGCAAGAAAAAGACATCCCCCAACACCATGACAAGCGTGTGTAGACTGTGTCAAATGCCTACAACACTGAACATGACTTTGAACATACAATGTGACCCCCTATCACATGTGCCACACATATATGTGTGTGGCCCCCACAATGCAAGCAGGCCATGACCATTGTGGCAATGGGGTCCAAACCCCCATCATCACAGTGACCAAAAGGTAAGTGTGGGGTCCATAGCTGAAGCACATTTTGAACAGTGTGGCAATGGGGTCCAAACCCCCATCATCACAGTGACCAAAATGTAAGTGTGGGGTCCATAGCTGAAGCACATTTTGAACAGTGTGGCAATGGGGTCCAAACCCCCATCATCACAGTGACCAAAATGTAAGTGTGGGGTCCATAGCTGAAGCACATTTTGAACATTGTGGCAATGGGGTCCAAACCCCCATCATCACAGTGACCAAAATGTAAGTGTGGGGTCCATAGCTGAAGCACATTTTGAACATTGTGGCAATGGGGTCCAAACCCCCATCATCACAGTGACCAAAATGTAAGTGTGGGGTCCATAGCTGAAGCACATTTTGAAAATTGTGGCAATGGGGTCCAAACCCCCATCATCACAGTGACCAAAATGTAAGTGTGGGGTCCATAGCTGAAGCACATTTTGAACAGTGTGGCAATGGGGTCCAAACCCCCATCATCACAGTGACCAAAATATAAGTGTGGGGTCCATAGCTGAAGCACATTTTGAACAGTGTGGCAATGGGGTCCAAACCCCCATCATCACAGTGACCAAAATGTAAGTGTGGGGTCCATAGCTGAAGCACATTTTGAACATTGTGGCAATGGGGTCCAAACCCCCATCATCACAGTGACCAAAATGTAAGTGTTGACAAAGAAAAAGCTGCAACTGCCAAACTGCATGGATGATTCCTGGTCACAGAACATAAAACACATCAGTGGCAAAGTAGTGCATGTGTCCCATTGCAACATAAATTGGGGGAGGCAAATACTGCAGTGCAAATAAGACATACCTTTGGCCATGTGCAGACAAACAACACCCATGGGGGCTGACACTGTCAACATTCATCAATGACACAATGACAGAAGTGACCATCAGAATGCAGACCCACATATTTGCACCAATGGGCACACAAATGCAGATACCCTGTGGAGACTGTAGATGTGAGGTGAACAGATACCAAACCATGGCAGCAATGGGACACACAAACCATGATCATTGTGCTGACCGATGACCTAGGAGTCCCAGGGACAGCAGGGGAAACCCACCAAACTACATACAGCCAATGGCACACCCAAGATATGCCAATGCAGTGGTGCAGATGCACAAACACAAACAGGCAGACCCACACTGCACATCATACACAACAGGTGAGGGGGGGTGCCAGTGTCCCCAGGCAACCACACAACACATGAGGAGACCTGAATACCAATCATACAGATGTGCATACAGTGCCACACAAAGGTAACTCATGGATCCAAATCCCCTATGTGGGCAAGCAGGCATTGTCAGATGAGAGGGAGCACAAATCACACATGTCACACAGGCACGTAGGAACAGCAACTGACACAGCAAGACACAGACACACCACAGCACTACCCCCAGGGCCCCCACAATGTGGTGACCCTGAGCTGCATTACAATCCCACTGTGATGACAAAGCTAAATGTCGTTCACACTGTGAACCACAGTCATGTGTCCTGAGCAACAAACTACCATCACACCTACACAAGCACAAATCAATCAGCACGGCCAGTAAGCCAAGGCCAACATGGAGGCAGGGGCCTAGCCGGGCAACAACTCTCATCTGCACACACTCAACACCACACCCCTCGACCTCCAACAATGTGCAGCAGTGAAGCACACATGCACTGGTGACATTGCACATGCACCCATGACTATTCCAGGGTGGTGGGTGGGAACCAAGGTGCAGAAACACATCACACATGGCCACTCAACAAGACTCCTGAATGTCTGACACACTGCACACTATGCTGTACATGGACATGACGGCAATACCACACCAACCAATGGGATCCCAGCCACAGTCACACACCAATGAAGAAGCCAAGGTCAACCACAAAGAACACACATAGACAACAACCAACATTGCAGCCCGGACCCTGAGTAGTGCCAGCAGTCACACAAACAACGTGTCACAATCACTGAAAGATAACACAAACTGGAAATCACATGACAGGGGCAAACAACAAGTGCCAAGGGGAAACCTGACTGTGACCCATCTGCGTCTGCACACAAACTCAGCCCTGACAGCAAACACACCTATGGGTGACACCCTGATGACCAGTAATGTGCCATGCACCCACATCACAGAGAACCCAGGGAGAAGACTTTGGGGGAACATAGGTCAACTCAGCAAGCATCACAAACAGGTACAACACTAGGGATCACAGCATGCACAGCTAAACGGAAGTGAACACACAGACATGCTCATACAACACACACCTTGGGCGCAGGCAATGTCACAGGAGTACACACTGCCATGAGGGGACTCCACTCGTGTGAGGAAAGCTGTGCCATATGTTGCCTCAGTAGTTCCCCATCATGTCAGCTGAGCACTTGGTCACACAATCAACAATTAGCACCAAATGAAGGCTCCCGTCACATCAGCCTGGTCATGGAAGTGCCAACGAAATCATCAGCACAGATCCAACACACTTGTATAGCAATGTTGCACTGACAACACAGATGAGTCCTTCCCCATTCATGCCCAAACCTGCATGTCCAGTGGAGATGGCCACACGGTCAGGGAAGTAGACGAATTGAACAATGGCAGGCACAACAGATGTGCAGGGGTGGAAGCCACAGATGTGAAATTGCTAATGTAAGTAGGAAATCCCATTGCCAAATACTGAACACATGACACCCTCAGATGCTGCTATGGATGACATGGATACACCACAGGATAGGACACATTCCCCCTGGACCACATGGGTTCCTGCACAGTTACACTTCATTATCATGAGACCAAATATCACCATCACTGCAGCAAGGGCATGGTTAGCATCATCAACAACATGTACATCAGAAGCATAAGCACTAGAGAACAGAAAGTTGCTTTATTCAGCATATGTGTGTATTGAAAACTGAAAGTCCAGAAAAAACACAAAGGCCAATGGCCAGTCCATTGTCAAAGTCCAAACAGGGTGACAGTGGCAGATGTCACCCTACGCATGCCTGCACTGCACAAAACCAGGGACAATCCACTAGGAGGGTCAACCGGGGGGGAGGCCAGGCACCGCAGGGACAGGATCAGGGCTCACCAGGAGGAAGCAGGGAAGGGGTGGTGGGTGCTGGAGAGCCACTGACAACTGCAGTGGAGGTGTCTGACATGGTGTGTGCCGGCACAACTGGGGGCATGACTCAGATGTTGTGGGTGCCGGCACGACTGCAGTGGACCCTGCAGATGGAGTGGACAGGTCCGCCACTGCAGTGCCCAAGTCAGACAGGGTGGTAGTGGACTCCACTGCAGTGCCTACCACCAGGGGAGGAGAATGGGGAACAGGCAAGGTGGGCTGGACAGAGGGGGGAGGACACCCTCACCACATCAGTGGCACAGACAAGCGCAGCGGGGTGTGGTGCCGGGAGAGCAAGTGGCAGGGGGAGAAGGCCGGATCCTCTTGGGGATGGTATATCTGTGGGTGGGGGAACCTGGGGCAGGGTGTGGTGGGGGCACCTGTGGAGTGGGGACCTGAGGGATGGAGGAAGGAGACCTGGTGCCTGAGCTGCAGGGCGGCGGCGGGGTCTTGCTCTTACGACTCTGGGGGGACTTGCGGGTGGGGGCCTCAGTCTGTCTG
Organism: Calotriton arnoldi; assembly: GCA_963921515.1. Lineage (NCBI taxonomy): Eukaryota > Metazoa > Chordata > Amphibia > Caudata > Salamandridae > Calotriton > Calotriton arnoldi. The sequence goes on from CAWUFW010001414.1 coordinate 2,737,869, forward strand.
TGCCTGGGGGAGGGTGTCCGGGGGCGAGGGACACTCTGCTCCGTGTGGGTGGGCTTCCTCTTCCCCCTGAATGCTGTATCAGCTGGATCGGAGGGGAAGAGGCCGAGGTCACTGAGGAAGAGCCGCTGGGTCTTTGGGGTTGCAGGTGAGGCAAGGGAGGGTGCTTTGGAGGGAGAGGCAACTGAGGACTGCGCAGTGCTCGTGGATGCGTGTGTGTGTTCCAGGGCCCCATCCCCTGTGAGTCTGGTTTCAGTCCCCTGACTGTGCGTGCGTGTGCGTTTTGTTTGTGGCGTGTGTGTCTGTGTGCTGGACGTGTGTGTGCTGGTGTGTGCCTGTGCCGGTGTGTGTGTGCTTGGGACGGGTAAGGTGCTGGGGAGTGTGGATGGAGCAGAGGCAGGAGGGGTGAGGGACTGTCTGAGGAGGGACACTGCTGCCGTCAGGGAGGAGTCCATGGACCTATTGCCCCTCTGTAGGTCAGACATGCCCGATGAGATGCCCTCCATGAACGACACCAGCTGAGTCAACAGAGCGGTGTGCGCATGGAGGACACTCAGCATGGCTGTCTGCCCTACATGGAGCTGGCGAAGGAGGTACACCGACTCCTCACTCAAGGCAGCAGGGGACACAGGGGTAGGGGGTGCGGTGCCTGGCCCAAAGGAGACACGCTCCCGAACATGGGAGCCTCCACGGACCTGGGGAATGGGAGCCGATGGGAGGGCGGTGGTGGTGCTGGTGGTGGCGGGGACAGCAACACTAGCTGGGGTGTGGTGGCTGCTGACACCCGCCTCCATAAGGGAGTCATTGTCCGAGTTGCTCTGGTCCTCAGCTGAGGTGGATGGTGCTGAGGACTCCTCGGTGTGGCTTCCCTCGTCCTCCGTGCCACTGGGTCCCTCCGACCACTCCTCGACTGCTGACCCAGTCTGGCTCTCCGGCTCCTCCTGGTCCGTGGAGCTGTCCCCTTCCGTGGCCGTGGATGTATCTGCAAACAATGGGGAAACAGACAGACATCAGTCACCTGCACCAAACGCACACACCACTGTGAGCACAGCACATTACAGAGCAAGCCCTGGCATCATTAGTTGAACATTGCTAAAAGTGCCCTAACTGAACAGGAGAAGCCAATTGTCAGTCTGATGCCAACCATGGCACTCATATCCCACATGGCCTTGCACCCATCTGTCTGGTGTCTGTTGGATAGCAACACCCCAGTGTGGACACATGCACCACCTACACAGTAGTTGGACAGTGCAGAGGACACGGTGTAGCATGTGGACATGCACACATCACAACTCTTGCCACTGAGCCAGTACAGGTTTCCGGATGAAAGGGATGCCCAGAGTCAAATAGGAAATGCATGTGATGCATACCAGCGACAGACACCATGATGCACCCATGTCCTGATAGCCATCGCCACAATGGTGTGCATGTAGCACATGTCACTCCCCTGCAGGATCACCAATAAGTAGACACATGCCATGGCGGAGGCATGACTGCTAAGTCATACATCACTGTCTCAGTGATGTATGACTTGGCAGCCAGACAACAACACTCTGCACTGTGTCACAATAGTAGGTCATGGGGAATGCAAGTCCTGGAGCTGCACAAGTGCACATGTACATCCCCCACACAACACATCATCTTAACCCTCATCTGTCCAGGTCATACCGATTGGACATATGGGAGACCTGTGACACTACCCTCTGAACCTGAGCCCCTCACAATCTGCTGTGAATGGGAAACAGCTGCCTGAACTTCACATTCGCATACCCCAGTCTGCACGGGCAGCTGATCAAACACACATGTGACACACAAGTATCGTCTCCTATGGTCACATCTCCAGTGGCATGCTGAGCCCCTACCGAGAAACACCCCAGCAGTCCTGGCAACAAATCCACAGCACACTGACACAGAGGCAGACACCTGAGGGGTCAAATCACTGCGCACAATGTGTCAGCTGATACACGGGAGTGGGAGTACAGAGTGCATTGCATGGCCTGGAGTAGGCATGACTGTCCTGCCCCACATGAATGAGGGATGAGCCCTGGACAGTGGATAGCTGGCTATGTATGTGTGACACACGTAATCTGCACACTCCTGGGGCCCAAACATTGTTCCCACCCGCTGCATGGGCGTGTGCCACATACCCCAGGCACATGTGGTGGCTCAGCTCAGCAAGTGGACCGCATATCAAAGCAACACGCAGATTACATGTCTGAACACAGGCGTTGTGTGAACAATGGACCCACCCATGATGCCCACAACAGAGTTAGGGAAACAGATGCTGTCCCCCACCTTTAGTGAAGCAAACTGCAAGGACACAGTCCCAAGTGACACAATTCCCTGAATGTAAGGGCCACACCTGGGTATCAGATGAGGAGTGGGCAGTGCACAATAGAGGGACATGGCTCCTGGACAACATGACTGCTGTACTGTGGCAGTTTAACCAGGCCAGAGGAGGGCACATAGCATGTAATACAGAGTTCACAGTGCAGTCTTTGACTCACCCCCTCCTTGCTGCTGTCTGGCCTTCAGCTGCCCATCCAGGTCTGGAAACACCACCGCCAGGATCTGGAGCATGTGGGGGTCAGGGTCCGTGTTCCGCCCCTCCTGCGAGGAGGCGACAGCTTCGGCTGGACCCGTGCAATCCTCCGGGTCCAGCCCCGAAGGTCCTTCCACCTCTTCTGGCAGTTGCGGATCCGGCGCTTGTAGACCCCCACGGACCGGACAGCCCGGACGATGTCCTTCCAGATCTCCTGCTTCCGATGGGCATTAACCTGTCAGGATGACAAAGTGAAAAGGCCATTACTACACATGCAACATATCCGTGCATGACACAGTTGTATATACATGTCTCCATCACAGGGGCACATGATGTACACAGGCAGTGCAACGCTGTCCATGGACAGTTTGCCAGAAGTCACTACATGGTATCATTGCATGGGAAGTAAAACCTTGTTCAAATGCACTGTCACTGCACCATACCTGTCCAGTGCATGTCACTACACACTATGGGGGGTGACAACTACTCAGTGAGCCTGCAAGCCAGTGGCGTGCAGACTTTCAGCCTTGCTAGTCAGACAAAATGCACATTCAGAAAGGCAGTGCACAGAACACTCACCTGCTCCCCTGGTGTCCCATACAGCTTGCTGTACTGTGGAAGTAGGCTGTCCAGCAGGGCCTGGTTCTCCTCAAGGCTGAAGGCTGGGGCTCTCTCCACAGTACGTGCCATTGCAGGGTCCAGAGGGGGCAGAGACAGCAGCAGTGCAGTGGCAGATGTCGTCCTGGAGCATGTAGTGCAGGCAAGTGAGCTCTCAGGGGAACAGCCAGCAATATATATGTGCTGGAGAGGCAGATACTGTCCCATGTGTCCAAAGTGATAGGTCCAAGTCGTTTGCATCTTCTGAATCTGGCCAATCCATGGAATAGCAGCACCAATACACGCCCACAGCATCCTTCAAATCTTCAACTTCATGACATACATGATTTTGCAACATTGTTGTGGGTGACCAACTGAATTTCCAGCAACCGGCTCGTTCGAATTTCAAAACGCGTCCGTTGCCAGGCTAGGCCATTGTTAATGGGTGCGCACCGATCGGTCCATTGCTGATCAACGCGTACAGGGGTACAACGCGTACCCGCACACATTGAATGCAATGGGCCGGCCGGGGGCACCGATCGGTCCATTGCTGATCAACGCGTACAGAGGTACAACGCGTACCCGCACACATTGAATGCAATGGGCCGGCCGGGGCACCGATCGGTCCATTGCGGTACAACGCGTACAGGGTTACAACGCGTACCCGCACACATTGAATGCAATGGGCCGGCCGGGGGCACCGATCGGTCCATTGCTGATCAACGCGTACAGGGTACAACGCGTTCCGCACACATTGAATGCAATGGGCCGGCCGGGGCACCGATCGGTCCATTGCGGTACAACGCGTACAGGGGTACAACGCGTACCCGCACACATTGAATGCAATGGGCCGGCCGGGGCACCGATCGGTCCATTGCGGTACAACGCGTACAGGGGTACAACGCGTACCCGCACACATTGAATGCAATGGGCCGGCCGGGGGCACCGATCGGTCCATTGCGGTACAACGCGTACAGGGGTACAACGCGTACCCTGCACACATTGAATGCAATGGGCCGGCCGGGGCACCGATCGGTCCATTGCGGTACAACGCGTACAGGGGTACAACGCGTACCCGCACACATTGAATGCAATGGGCCGGCCGGGGGCACCGATCGGTCCATTGCTGTTCAACGCATCCCTGTACAAGTGACTGGCATATGTCACCATGCCTGTCTCAGATGAACATATGCCAGCCACAGATAGCTCCCAGGGAGTGAGGGGCACACCTACAACACGACAGCCTGTCCAAACTGTATCATAAGGCATATAAGGCTGCATTTCCTATTGTGTGTATGTTGGTGTACATGTTGTCCTGTGGGTGTCACCTGGGGGCAGCCACCCCCAGGCTGTGCACGTGTACCATACATGTCCTTACGGAACTGCACACTTCATGTAGTTGTGCCTCATAATGATGTATGTTGTGATATTGTGTGTGTTCAATGCCGCATATGTGGGGTGACTGACAATCTTGCTTTCTTCTCCTCTGCACTGCAGGGCTCCTGCTGTCCATCGACCATTCCCAGACCTGGCAACGATAGTGGAACGGGACAGCATCCGACGGTACCGCTTCACCAGGCAGCTGATTGAGGATTTGGCAGTGCAGTTGGCCCCACATTTGCAGCCTGGCCGGCCGTATCCTACAGCGCTGACCCCCAAGGTGAAGGTGATGGCAGCCCTACACTTCTTTGCCACCGGTACCTTCCAACATACTGTGGCGACTGCTGGTGGGATGTCACAGACCATGTTGAGCCGTGTGCTCCGCGATGTTTTGGAGGCAATGTTGCTATTCCTGAACCGGTACATCTATTTCCCTAGACTGCAACGACTCACTGACGTGAAGAGTGACTTCTATGCCCTGGGGAGGATGCCGCATGTCATTGGCTCCATTGATGGGACACATGTGGCTTTGGTACCACCACAGGCCCAGGAGCAGGCCTACCATAACCGCAAGCACTACCACTCGGTCAATGCACTGGTGGTGTGTCTTGCAGATATGACCATCACACACGTGTGTGCCCATTTCCCTGGTTCATCACACAATGCCTTTGTGATGAGGAGTAGTCGCATCCCCAGGATGATGGCACAGATGCAGAACCAGCGTGCCTGGCTTGTCGGTGTGTACTGACTTTGTGCCATTGTGTGTGATCTGATCTGTAGTATTCCGCCCACTTTTCCAAGTCAGCTAATGTGCACTTGTCTGTCCGTAGGTGACTCGGGATACCCCAACATGCCGTGGTTGCTGACACCCCTCAGGAACCCTGTGACACCAGCCCAGATGCGCTACAATGAGGCACATGGTCGGACCAGGAGAGTGATTGAGCGGACATTTGGTCTCCTGAAGAGCCACTTCCGCTGCCTGGACAAGACAGGAGGGTCCCTCCCATATGCCCCAGCGAAAGTGTGCAAGATTATCATCGTCTGCTGCATGCTCCACCACCTGGCAGTGCGGAAGGAGTTGCCTCTCATCCAGGATGACAATGACCAACATCCGCCACCTGTGGAGGATCCTGGCCTGGACCACGATGCCAGTGATGATGATGATGATGAGGGTGATGTCCACACACAGCTCATCACCAACTTCTTTAGCTGAATGTGAGTATCCTGAGGTGTCATGTCAATGATGTGAGTTGGCATGATATGTGTAGGTGGTGCTCTGGTGCTGTTGGAGTGTGTCCATGGGCTACTTGACTGGATGTGTGTAGCGATGTGTGCTTACAGGTGGTCTGTACTCCCCAACAGTGTTGACATGCTAACTTGGTTCTGGGTGGGTATCTTGTAACATGTATTGTGCATGAGTTTTGCTGTTCTGTCCTGTTCTCCATTGCTTTTGACTGTGTGTCATTTCTATCCTTCACAGGGTACTTTCAGATTCGTTTGGTCAACTGTGTCCACCGACGACGTGATTGTACTTCCAGGGTGGTAGCTGTTGTGTCCCTACAGGTGATGTGCGCCACACCCATGGACTTCCTTCCTTCTACAGTTGTTGACTGTGTGCCCGCTGCCAGGTGGGATTACCTTGCATCTGTAGTGGTTACGACATGTTGCAACTGTGTAATAAACCTGTGCTTCACTTTGTGATGTGCGTTGTCTGTGGTCACACATTTGACTGCCATTTGCTTACTGCACCTGTGGGCTACTTGACTACAACTGGGAATAGGTGTGGTGTCTGTGCATTGCACCGTCTTCCCTGGCAACATCAGTGTAGGCAATGAGTCAGATGGCCTAGGTGTGTATGTGTTGTGTAGCCCTGGTGGTGTGTCTCCCTCATATGTGTCACGTTGCCTTTACTCACATGCCTGTGTTGTACTTGCTGTTGCAGTTCGCATACACAGTGTAATTTTGCAGTTCATCATCCCCATGACAGCACCCACGTTGGAATCACAACAGAGGCAAGTATGGTGTATTAGTGTGTTTATTGTGATACATTTGTGTGAATAGTGCATAGGATGGTTAGTGCTGTACATATATCTTGCAATCAGAAGTTCCTAGGTGAATTGAAAGTCCTGGTAGACAAAATCCCCAGTATCGGGGCCACAGTTGTCTGAGACATTGGTCCAACTTGTACTCCCCATGTAATGTGTGGGAGTTGTGTTGCCGTCAACAGGGTGAACAGTTTGTGCACAAAGGTGAACATCCAGAACAGGTTCAGGCTTCCTGGGAGTTGCACTTGGCCATCGGCCTCTCACTTGCCCCTCCTCGGACAACCCCTCTTCTTTGGGGGCCCCTCAAGTACAGCTGCTGCGGTGCAGGGGACTCTCCGCCAGAGTCATCCTCCCTCCCTGTGGCAGTTGCAGTTTGTTCAGCACCAGATGTTGTTGGCACACAGGGAGGTGTAGACTGGTTGTTGTTCATCTGGCGGAGGCATTGTAAAATGTCCCTGTGCACCGCCGTCATCTCTTGCAGTGCGTCCCACTTGGACTCCACGCGGGACATGTGTGAGTCCAAGCGGGCATGATGGGCAGCCTGCTGCTGTTTCATGTCTCTGAGGAGCCCCACTACCTGGCTGAGATCTCCGGTGCTGGACTGGTACGCATCGGCTATGTGTACCAGTTGTGGGTCATCATGCACACCAGCAACCTCTGCAAGCAGCGACCTCTGTCTCCCACCCCTCCCACCACCCCTGCCGACATGTGCAGTGCGTGCAGTGGCACGCACAGATGACCCTGGTCCCCCTTGGGGGTTGGTGGTGGTGGTGGTGGTGTCCATGGCCCCACGTTGGTCCAGGGTCCCTGTGCTGGTGTTGCTCCTTGTTCTGTCCATGTCGGCAGGGATGGAATTTGTGGTGACAGTCTTTGGAGGGGTGGGTGCAGGGGGTGCAGCTGGTGGTCCTGCTGGTGCTGCAGCTGGTGGTCCTGCTGGTGCTGCATGTTGACTTGCACCGGATGTGCCAGGTTGGTCTTCTTCGTCCGAGGAGGGCAGAGGCTGTACGACACCAGTGAGCTCCGCATCCTCTTGAGCCTGGGACTGGGACTCCTCAGCGTCTGCTGCTGTGTCCCCATCATCACCTGTTTTTGGGAGACACACACAATGTATGTTATGTTTCTGCAGGCATCAATGGTTGACACACCTGACAGTTGTGACTGTGCCTCTGGGTGCGGGCCTGTACATTGCATTGTCCTAAGTCGTCACAGTCAGGGGTTGATATTGGTGTAGCACATTGTCCTGCATTATTTGGGCATTTCTATGTATTTGTTGGGGTGTGAACATGGTCTGCATTGGTTGTATTTGGTTGACAGCCGGCCCTCCTTCCCACCCAGCCAGTCAGTTATCCCACCATGGACTGTGCTTGCATTGCAGGGAGTGAAAGTTGTCTTTCAGGATGTCAGTCAGTGGTGTCCTGCTGTTGGTTGTTGCACAGTTGCCAGCAGGGCCTTGTGCTCCCCACAGCAGTAGCCAGTGTCAGCCATCTTGTCTGTTGTTTAACACTCCCTGTGATGTGAGCATGGTTCAGGGTGGTGTTGATGGGACAGTTGTGGGGGCGAGCTATGTCTGTGACTATGACTCCCATCATGCTATTGCCTCCACCCCACTTCCCAGCATTCCCATACTTACTTGCTTTTGTGGGGAGTTCAGTGTGTGTGGGTGTGAGAGCAATGGCAAGATGGCTGACAGTGGTGTCCTGCTGTTGGTTGGTGTGCAGTTCCCAGCATGCCCTTGTGCTCCCCACAGCAGTAGCACGTGTCAGCCATCTTGTCAGAACTTATCCACTCCCTGTGATGTGAGCATGGTTCAGGGTGGTGTTGATGGGACAGTTGTGGGCGTGAGCTATGTCTGTGACTATGACTCCCATCATGCTATTGCCTCCACCCCACTTCCCAGCATTCCCATACTTACTTGCTTTTGTGGGGAGTTCAGTGTGTGTGGGTGTGAGAGCAATGGCAAGATGGCTGACAGTGGTGTCCTGCTGTTGGTTGGTGTGCAGTTCCCAGCATGCCCTTGTGCTCCCCACAGCAGTAGCCAGTGTCAGCCATCTTGTCAGTCCTTATCCACTCCCTGTGATGTGAGCATGGTTCAGGGTGGTGTTGATGGAACAGTTGTGGGGGTGAGCTATGTCTGTGACTATGACTCCCATCATGCTATTGCCTCCACCCCACTTCCCAGCATTCCCATACTTACTTGCTTTTGTGGGGAGTTCAGTGTGTGTGGGTGTGAGAGCAATGGCAAGATGGCTGACAGTGGTGTCCTGCTGTTGGTTGGTGTGCAGTTCCCAGCATGCCCTTGTGCTCCCCACAGCAGTAGCCAGTGTCAGCCATCTTGTCAGTCCTTATCCACTCTCTGTGATGTGAGCATGGTTCAGGGTGGTGTTGATGGGACAGTTGTGGGGGTGAGCTATGTCTGTGACTATGACTCCCATCATGCTATTGCCTCCACCCCACTTCCCAGCATTCCCATACTTACTTGCTTTTGTGGGGAGTTCAGTGTGTGTGGGTGTGAGAGCAATGGCAAGATGGCTGACAGTGGTGTCCTGCTGTTGGTTGGTGTGCAGTTCCCAGCAGGGCCTTGTGCTCCCCACAGCAGTAGCCAGTGTCAGCCATCTTGTGAGTCCTTATCCACTCCCTGTGATGTGAGCATGGTTCAGGGTGGTGTTGATGGGCCAGTTGTGAGGCTGAGCGATATCTGTGCCTACTACTCCCATCATGCTGTTGCCTCCACCCCCCTTCCCAGCATGCCCATGCTTCCTTCCTTTTGACTATGCTTCCCTGTGGGGTGGGCTGCCTGTGCTGACAGGATGGCTGGGAGTGTTGTCCTGGCAGTTGTTTGGCTAAAAGTCCCAAGAGTGTCCCTGTGCTTCACACAACATTACCCAGGGTGGAGGTTCTTTGTGGGATCGTGAGTTAGGATGTGAGGCATTGCATTCTCCCAGGTGGGTTCTGTGGAGTTTGTGCTGAGGGGGTGTGAGGGGAGGTGCTTGTGACTATGGTCAGTGCTGCGAGTCCTCCTTCCCACCCAGCCAGCCAGATATCCCACCATGGAACGTGCTTCCATTGCAGGGAGTGGAAGTTGTCTCTCAGGATGTCAGTCAGTGGTGTCCTGCTGTTGGTTGTTGCACAGTTGCCAGCAGGGCCTTGTGCTCCCCACAGCAGTACCCAGTGTCAACCATCTTGTGAGTCCTTTTCCACTCCCTGTGATGTGCACATGGTTCATGGTGGTGTTGATGGGACAGTTGTGGGGGTGAGCAATATGTGTGACTACGACTCCCATGATGCTATTGGCTACACTGACTTGCCCAGTATACACAGAATTCCTTCCTTTCAGTGGTCTTCACTGTGTGTTGGTGTTGTAGTGGTGGCTACATGTCTGGATGTGTTTGTTAGTTCTATTTGTGCCACTGCCTAGCTGTAGTTGTAGTTGTGTTTGTACATGTGATGACACGGTTAAATGTAACTTTGAGATGGCATGTGTTGTGTTTATCTGACTGACACACATTTTGGGGTAGATTCTGTTCTGGTTGCTGTGTAATTGCTATGAGTGCATGGTTTGACTCTCCCCTTGACAGTGATGTGTGTGTGTATTGTGGCAGAATATTGTGTACATTTGTTGTGTACTCACCAGGCTCTGGGATGTTCTCTAGTCCATAGACGCTCACTGGCGGAAGGATGGCCCGCACCTTCTCCTCCCAGGGCCTGAGGTATACTGGCTTGGCAGGAGGGCCACTGCCGGTGTATTGGCTCAGGAGGTAGTCCTTCTTGAGCAGCTCCCGTACCCTCCTGCGCACGTCATACCACCTGTTCTGGATGTCAGTCTTTGTGCGCAGACATGGTGATTGTGCGTTCACCCTGTTGATGATCCTCTCCCACATCTTGGTTTTCTGGGAGATGGGGGTCTGTTGGACCAGTGTGCCAAACAGCTGTGGCTCTACCCTGAGGATCTCGTCTACCAGGACTTCCAATTCACAATCTAGGAACTTGTGATTCTTCTTGGGGGCATGGTGATGGGTGGTGATGGTGAGTGATGTGTGTGTTGGTGTGCAGGTGAGGGTGTGTGAGTGTGTGTTTTGCTGGGTGTATGTGAGGTAGCTATTTGTTGGTGTGCTGATGGTGTGTGGCTTGTGTGAGGGATGAGCTGTGGGTGTGTGGTTGCTGTCTGTTGAGTGCTGGCAGTAGGATGGCATTTGCAAAGGATCATGGTTGGGATTTGTGTCCTTTATATGGGTGGAGTTGTGGGTGTGTCTTTGTTCTCTGTCCCCACCCCCCCCAGTATTTATTGGCTTTGTAATTGCTTGTTTGGCCTTTTTTTGTGTATTTTTCCTTAGTACTTTTTGTGCATGTTGGAAACGTTCTTGTGACCGAGTCGGACCCTGCATTTGTCTCGTACGGTCTTCTCCGTTTCGTTCACGCTGTGTTTGTGCTATTTTCTATGCTGCGTACGCGTCAGTCGCGGTGTTTTGTGTTACTTCGGCTCGCAGTTTTGTATGCGTGTTGGTCGTACGGCTTGTCCTCCGTTCGACTCGGTCGTGGTTTTTGCGCCTTGCATCGTACTTAGCGGTTTGGAGTTCGCGTGTACGTTTCGGTTGGATTTGTTCCGGGTGCGTGTCGGTCGGTTTGATTCGCGTGTTTTTCCGGCCGGATTGCTGTTTTCCATGCGGCTCGGTCGTTCGGCTTGGGTTCAGTACGTGTCGGTCGGATTTTGCACGCCTTGCATCGTACTTGGCGTGTCGGGCGCCACAGGTACGTGTCGGTCGGAATAAATTCCGGCTCCGAGTCGGTCAATGCTTTTTCCGGCCCGAATCGGAATCGACCCCTTTGTCTGAAAGCCTCATAGGAAAGTATCCCTATAGAGAGACAGTGTTCACAGATCCGTCAAACCTACCACGTTAACCAACGTTTATGAGAGAAGATCCACCCACCCCCCTTACCACATGAAACACGCGATGAGAGTAATTAAGACTATTCTTATCCCTCAGACATCAATTTATAGAAGGTGAAGAGAGTCATTGCTTCTAGTCAATGAACCTTCCACCATAATGTGACCACATGATTGACCCACTGTCATACACACACGCGTAGTATTTATTTTATATACTGTGGTAATACAGAAAACATGTTAAGGACCAAATCCTTATACTAGTTATCAATGAGAAATCTTCTTGACTATTAATTTCACCACCATTGTCTATCATGCGTACCTATAGACATGCTGACAATAGGCTGTTATTTTCAGTAATTATTAATTTTTATAGAATAGAGATCATGTTTTACATCTTTCATATTCATGATTAGTCCTCACATTAACAAATTATCAATGCCCATTATATGCGCCTATTAGTGTTCTGAGTCTTTCCACCACACCTTTTACTACCAATGCCACCCACCATGCCAACCAATGTAGTGTTTTTGGTCCAACTATTATGTCTCCTTTTCCCCTCCCCTCGAACGCAAGTAAAAGGAAGCCCCACACGGGCACGCGTCACCCGGGGCACCGTGAACAGAGCCAGAACAAGCCAACAGCTTGCAGTAACCGGTAAGCGACCACGAGGAGAACGTGCTGGGATTAACGCGTGACTAGTAAAATCAGATTTAATCTTCCCTCCTTATGTATTATTCTTTAGAAGCAGGTTACTTTTAGCTCTTAAGTGCCCTGCGGAAGCCCAGCACACCAACTATGAGGTAATATGTATTCATCTCGCATTTACTTCACCGTTAAGGACGGAATTTTATCACGTTTCATTTTTTGTGTGCGTTAAAAATTTGACAAGCAATTAACCTGGCGCCCTTCCAACTAGGGCCTTGATCGACGCTATAAATATTTACGATAACGAGTACAAATAATTGATACTGTTCATCCTTTGAACACCACGGATGTTTTATTAATTTACTAACGAGTACAAATAATTGATACTGTTCATCCCTTGAACACCACGGATGTTTTATTAAACCACAGAAAACCGCCAGACTAACATCACACATTTCTCCTAGTGCATAATATGCACTCTTTAAACACGATAGTAAAAATTGTGCATTAACTGTTCCAGCTATCCCCTCACAATATATGAGGAATATGGGTTAAGAATATCTTTTGAAACACGATATGACAAGAGAAATAGACCTGTATGCATTGCCTTCCTGCTATTTCTTCTATTACAGGTACAGATACGACTGATCTGATCACGATAAATTTGAGTGGTAAGTTGACCACCAATATAGGAGCCACAATACGCTCTCTATCATATCCCAGTCCTGACGAAAGCCTATAGAATTGTCATTAGGCTGAAACATGTTGACCACCAGACCATGAAAAGTGCGGTAGATTATTAACAAGATCTACTCACGCACTACACTGTTTTTAACTTCCCACTTCACAAAATTTTTACAATAAATATTCTCTGACACTGTGTTGTAGGGAATTTTAATTGCACTATCCCAAAGAGCACACGCACGCCCTTCTTTTTCATCTCTGGACCCTACTGATAAACCAGTTGGTCTCCTCCAGGTGGAGGACAGCATATGTGCAAAAATAAAACCCGATGATGATGCTGTAACAGTACACTAAGGCGGAGAACCAAGATATACCGCCTACCCCTGTGTACATATATGAGGGTTTTTAAGGGGACTACAAAACGCTACCGAGACCCTGGTTACTCAGGACAAGTGGTCCATTCTCCCCCTCCCTGATTTTTTGAGTTAACCACTGGAAGCCGAATGGATCACAGCTTCTTTTTCCCTCACCTTGATTAATACACATTGCTGCCTTCACAACACCAACAGCAAAATTATCCACCAAAGCATGTAACACATCTAGTGGATAGTGCTTGATAAAAGTATGATGTGACTGCCAGGTGGCAGCCCTGCAGATTTCCTGTACAGAAACTCCTGCATCCTCAGCCCATGAAGCTGAAATAGATCTGGTAGAAAGCCCCTGAACCTGAACCGGAGGGTCCAGATCTAAGGATATATAGGACTGACAAATCGCCCCAGATGGAGAGGTGTGGTGCAGCGGCCAGTGCAGCTGACTTCGGAGCACAGGGCTCACGGTTCAATCTCCGGCTGCAGCTCAGCGCAGCACCATGTGACTCTGGGAAATAGCTCACTTAATTTCCAAGACGGCCCCCAGCGCCTTGAGACCCGTAAGGGTGAGTAGTTCGCGCTTTACAAATACGGATTTACATTTACATTTACATTTACATTTTACCCATCCACTTAGCGTGGAGGTAGCAACCTTTTTCCCTTTATTAACACTGCCAAAAGAGAGAAACAAAGCAGGAGAAAGGTGAAAGTCCTTTGTACGTTGCAAATAAATCTGAAGAGCCCTTTGAACATCCAAAGAGGATGGAACCTGATCAGCACCACCCTCGGGAAAAAGTGAAAGAATAACCTCCTGTTGTAAATGGAACCAGGAAGAGATCTTAGGAACAAAGGCTGGATCTAGCCCCATTATAACCATATCAGGCAGAATTTGAAAATGGGGATAGGACATAAACTCCCCCAACCTCTGGGATGGCCAAAAGAAAAGCAATTTTAGCAGTTAACCAAATCAAGTCTGTCTCAAGAAAAGGGGGCATTTGTAGACCCGGAAGAACAGTAGGCAAGTCCCAGGAAGGAACAATACTGGTGATACTGGGTGACAAAGCAGAAAACTCTTCAATAGATGGACCACCAAAGAATTGACGCATTCCAGATCCTCCCCAGACCCCCGATAGGCTCTAAATGCCACCCACTGGGCAGCCAAAGTAGAGGGGGCCAAATTCTTTGAAAAAACATCTCTCTGAAACTCAAGAATCTGAACCAGATCCGCTCTTAGCGGATCTACCCTATGAACCGCACGCCACTTTACAAAGGAGCTCCAGTTTTTATTATAGGGTTTAAGAGTGGATTCTTTACTGGACTTTTGAATATCTGCTACCAACAGAGAAGAGCACCCCATAGTCTCCAGTGCTAAATGCTACTGAGCCAAGCCATCAGTTTCAGTTGAAGGAGACGGGACAATAACAAAACTGAATACTGAAGTGGAGGCAGAATCACTGGCAACCTGACATAGGTGCCCCGGGACAACTGAAGCAAAAGAGGGAACCAAAGGCGATGAGGCCAAAAGTAGCCTATCAAGATCACCGACACCTTCTCCACCCAAATCTTTTGCAGGACCCCGGGGAGGAGGGGAATTGGACGGAATGCAAACAGAAAACCCAAGGGCCAAGAAATTGAAAGTGCATCCATCACCCAAGTCTGTGGACGAACTACTTCCGAGCAAAACCTCAGAAGGAGGGCATTGTGGGGAGAGGCAAAAAGGTCAATCAATGGATCCCCAAACAAGAGATAAATGTCGCTGAAGAGAGGCCTTGACAGATAGTAAAGGACTGAGGAGGGCAGATTGCTGATCAAACTGTCGGCATGATAATTGAGCTAACCCTGGATATAAATGGCCCTCATGGCTATGAGATGAGTCTCCTCCAAGAACAAGTCAGGGTGGCTAGATGATTGAGAGGGGTGCTCCATGTACTCCCCTGTAGATTCAAATAGCAACGTGCTACCTGATTGTCAGTTTGAATCAGAAGATTTGCACCCAGCAACTGGGACTGAAACACCTATACTGCTTTCCAAATCACTGTCTACTCCCGCCAATTGGAGGAACGAACCCTGTCTCTGAGACCACTGACCCTTTGCTTCCAACGACCCCAGACTGGCCCCCCAACACCACTGACTGGCATCCATTGCCAATAGCAATGGAGGAGGGAGCTGAAAACTGACTCCCTTCTCCAAGTTGGAAGTGTGCTGCCACTAACCCAAGGTCTGAGTCAGAACAGGAGAAGGGGGAAGAGGAAAGTCGTAATCTGCAAGGAAGGGATCCCAGAGGGACAACAGATGATTGATGAGAGGTTTTAGATGTAGACGAGTGCAAGGAACCACTGCACTGGTGGATGCCATCAGTCCCTGGACCCTCAACTAACTCCTGGCCGGAGCAGTCTGCTGGGACAAGAGAACCTTCAGGAGTCTTTGCAGAGTCTCTCTTCGAGAAGAAAGCAGAAAAACTTCTCCCATCTAAGGGGCCGATTACGATCTCGCTCGGAAAGCCCTACGGCCGACTCGGTCCCGTAAAGCTTTCCGAGAGACTCGCGCTCCGAGGCTCAGAGCGATCGAGTATGATGCAATTGAGCACTGATGGACTCGGGTTGCTCGGTGTCCCATTGAAGTCTATGGGAGCCTGTTGTACATAGTGTACATAGGCTCCCATTGAGAATAAAGGTAGGTCACGGAAAAGGGAACCGCCTGTCTCGGGGACGCCTCAGTGTCAGCCGGGTCCCCCCCAGTGACCGAGTCGTAGGGCTACGGGTGAAGGGGGGCCCACTACGTCCCCCCAAAGTCCGCTTCCCAATGCTGTCTCGAGTCAGAGGCTCCGGCTCGATCCAGCTGCTCGACGCGCGCATCATACTTGGTCGCTCGGAAATTGGCAGCATTGCGCTGTGCGCGTCTGCCATGTCTGAGTCGTCCGGAGGGCCTCGCTGACGGGTACGAGTCGCTCGGAGAGCAAGGCTATATTCGTATCGTACTTGCTTGCTCGCACAGCGGTACGACTCGGACTCGCTCCTGACGGATGCCGTCAGGAGCCCTTCCGAGGGAGATCGTAATCAGCCCCTAAGTGTTGAATATCATCCCGATAAACTGCAACCATAGAAGAGGGGGCAGTTGTGATTTCACAAAGTTCAGTCTGAATCCCAACTGTTGAAGTAGACCAATCGTTGCCTCCACTGCAGCAGAGACCTGGAAAAAGAGGAAGCACAGATTAAACAATCTTCAAGGTATGAAAACACTGAGAACCCCTGAACTTTAAGAAGCCCACAGCTGGAGCCAATACCTTGGTGAAGGTTTGAGGAGCAGTCAACAGACCGAATGTCAACAGATGGAACTGGAAATGAACATTGTTCACCACAAATCTTAGACACCTCTGGCTTGCTGTATGGATCAGCATGTGAAAATATGCGTTCTCTAAATCCAAGGTTGCCAAAAAAATTGCCCTTGAGGATAGGAGGAATGATGGACTGCAAAGTGTGCCTGTGAAACTGCTCTACTTTCACTAACTTGTTTAGATTCTTCAAACCTGGGATTTGCCAGAAAGAACATTCTGGCATGCAGACTGTGAAATGAATGTAGTAGAAACCCAGTCTCTCTTCTACAGGTTGCACTCTGACAATCGCCTCCTTGATTAACAGTTTCTCCACCGCTGACAACATTGCTTCTTGTTTTTGAGAGTCTGTTGGCAATGGAGTAGCACGAAACAGGCCCACTGGAGGAAGTCCAACAAAGGGAATCCGATAACCTTGGCTGACGATTGAGAGAACCCACTGGTCCAATATCAGCATAAGCCACTGATCAAGAAAGAACCGAAGTCTGGCCCCAACTTCAGGATAGTCATTTTTGACTTGCTTTCTGGGTCTGTTGATTCTGAGGTGGGGATTTATTGGTGAACACAGCTCCCTGACCACAAGCCTGGCCTCGAAAGGCATGTGAAGAGGACAACACATTCTGAAAATGTTGTTTCTGAAAAAAAGACTTTGGACTGATTGAAAAGATTTTAATATCTTCTTTTCTTCAGCCGATCTCAGAACCATAGTCTCCAAATCGTCCCCAAATAATTTTGGATCTTCAAATGGCAAGTTATGAATCAATTACTATTGTGCTGATTCCAGACGCCATGATTTAGTCCAGAGGGACCTGTACCCTGCCAAAGCAGCACATGAAGAGGAGGAAAAAGCCCACAGATATCAAAAGTGACATCCAATAGGAACTGGGCTAAAACCTCCATATGAGCCAGAACAGGCATCGAGTCCCCCTGTTCCTGAAAGGCAATCAAATAATCTGTCAAAGTCCTTAATGATAACCTGTGAGGCATAGGCCGAATAAGGACTGTCACTTATTTCAAAATTAGAGACTGCATAGGCCCTCTTTAGAGCTGCCTCTACCATATTTTCAACCGAATCCTAGAGTGTTGCCTCCACAGATGACAAAGAGGAGGAAGATGCCATAGATGATAACATGGAGTTGACCTTTGTAATCTGTGGATATTGATCCTCAAATTGAGGCAGAAGATATTGTTTGCTTAAAAAATGGGGAATACCTTGCTTATCGTCATCCTTCCATTCCTTAGCAAATATCTCTTTAATAATTTCATGCAAAGGCAAATCGTCCTCAACAGATGAACTGTACTATGAATAAAAGCCGTTGTCCTCTAGGGTTTTTGGGTCAGAACCAAGGACTTCCAGGGCAAAGAAGGCGTCCAAGTGAGATGTGTTTCTCCATCTCTCCGGACCTGGGCCCCCTAGGCCCTAGCCTTCTTAGCCGGGTAGGAGGGCCGGAGTTGAAGCCCAGAGCCTGGGGATATTGGCGAGGGGCCAGCCAGGGAGTTTTGAGGCCAACAGGCCTGGAGAGGAGCGGGGTGCAGCAGCGGGTGATCCATGCCGGCTGCATGGTGAGGCCTGCTGCGCTTCAGTTATTCCGGGCATTGAGTGCCACAGTGGCCCGGGGGAAAGGCGAATGCATGTCGGCAACCACATGGCTGAGACGACAGGGCCACAGCAGAGAGGAGGTAAGGCTGTCCTGCAGGAGCTGTTGAGAGAGCCTCCCCTTGTGGTCCCACCGTAGTAAGTGGGGGCCACGGCTGGAGCAGGATTGGGTCACTCACATGAGTAGCCAGACACCCTGCAGAGAGCGGCAGCGATGAAGGGGTGGTACAGGCTCCCAGGCGCGGCCTTTGAGGTTGGGGGGCAGAGAGTCTCCCCCCTGCCCTGGGGCCCGCAGTCCATCGGACCGGATACCTTTGCTGAAGTGACGCGCGATGCCGCCGTAGCAGCGCATTTTTGCGAATTCTATAAAAGGTTGTATTGTCCCCAAAATATACCTAGGGACAACCCCACAGACTATCTAGCACAAGTCAATGTAGCACGTCTGACTGAGGGACGGGCTGCTCAACTAGATAGCCCGATACGTATCGAGGAGGTAATTTCAGCGATCTGAAGGTTAAAACCTCTCAAGTCACCGGGACGGGATGGCTTCCCGGCGCTGTTTAACAAGACCTTCTGCGACCAGCTAGCTCCCCCACTTACTAAACTATTTACCACCATAGAGAATCCCGCTTCTGTTCAATGAAAGAGGCCTCAGTGGTAGTTATACCCAGGCAAGGATAAACGCCTTTGCAGGCCCTTTCGCCCATTTTCACTGATCCATGTGGATGGTAATCAACTCATGGGCATACTGGCAAACAGACTGAGTCCCCTGATGCAGGGACTAATATCTCCTGACCATTGGGCTTTATCCCCCAGCGCCAATGCGCAGACAATACCAAACGGATCATGCATATAATCGAGAAGGCGTATCGCACAAAGAAAGAGGTGCTGCTTCTTACCATCGGGGCCCAGAAGGCAATCAATTGCGTCCACTGGTTGTATCTACTAAAAACATTGTCCCATTTGGGGTTCTGAGACCGATTTTGTTCTTCGATTCGAGTAGCTATGACTCTCCGTGGGCAACGATAAGAGTGTACAGACTGAGCTTGGCTCCCTTTTTTATAGGCTGAGGAATGAGGCAGGGGTGCCCTATGTCGCCTTTACTATTTGCATTATACATAGAGCCCTTTGCTCAAAGAGTAAGGGACTACCCACACATCACAGGGGTCCACTTTTGGTGGGATGAGCATACCCCTTATCTTTACAGAGATGACATTATAGTGTCACTGGAGAACCCGAGGGAGGCCCTTCTGGCCTTCATGAGGGAAATGAAGGAATTCAGGGAAGCCTCGGGCTTCCCCATGAATATTCAGAAATCCCAGGTGCTGCATCTTACTGCCCGCCCTGAAAATATTGATCTTCTAAACAGTTAAATGCAATGGCCTTCTGAAGCTGTCCCCTATTTGGGGATTCAGATGGCATCTAGTATACCGGAGATTAGGGCCCTTATTTTCCAACTACTCCTGGACAGGGTTAAAGCGGACCTTGCCCGGTGGGCTATCTGTTCCTTGTCTCACATGGGCCAGGTTGTAGCTCTCAAAATGATGGTCCTACCGAGAATCCTGTTCCTTTTTCAGACCCTCCCTTTGGAGCCTCCCATAGGGGTTCTTACAATGCTGCAGAAGGTTATTCAACACTTTGGGGCTGATTCCGACATCGGTCAGGAGCCGTAACCGACCGACCTGCTGTCGTCGGTTACGGCCCTGCAAGTAAGATGCGACCGAACCCTGTTCGGTCGCACTCGTATACTTCACAATGGGGCATGCATTCCGAGCGGAATGCATGCTTGCATTGTGAAAAGCAGGGGTGCAGTTCATCCCTGCACCCTGTGGCCGGCACCCCAAGGTGCCTGCCACCGCGTGCAGGGATCAACAAAGGGGCACCATAGGTGCCCCCAGGCCACCATTCGGTGGCCTCGCACCCATGGGGGCCCTACTGGGGGCCCCGAAAGACAGTTTCCGACTGCCTTTTCATGCCAGAAAGACCGGCACGAAAAGGCAGTGAAAAACTGCCATCGTACTCCCTCGGTCGTGAAGAGGCAGCCGGGGGAGTACTGAAGGATTTCCGGACGGCGGACAGGCTCTCCGAGCCCGTCGGAAGCCATCCGGAAATCCGAGTCGGATTCCTTTCTGACCGAGCCCATCTGAATGGCTCGGTCGGAAAGGAATCCGGCCGGCACGTTCCGATTCGGTCGGAAGGTCTCCGGCCATCGTTCGGTGCCCTTCCGGCCGAAATCGGAATCGACCCCTTTGTCTGGGCTTCTTGACTACCACGCATGTCCAAAGAGCTAAGCTGGCGCCCGCTGAGTCAGGGGGGCCTAGGAGTTCCACATTTTCAGTATTATTACTATCCAGTTCAACTACAGTATCTAGTAGAATGGTCACACCCAGAACTGGAGAAAGCATGGCTCTTTATGGATAGAGCAGTTGCTGGGCCTCGCTCTGGAAAATACAGTTCCTTCCCAGGGAGCATAGACCTCCAGGACTCTACATATCGCCAATCACCCGAGTGGTCATGAGAGCCTGGGATAATAGGGCAGGCAGGGCGGGCCTAACCACTTTCCATCCCTGCTGACTCAAATAATAGGGAACGCAGAATTTACGCCGGGCTCGCGGGAGATGGCATTTAGAGGGCGGCAGGAAATGGGTTGCCACTCAGCGGGCCATTTCTTTGATACTGAGGGCCCCCTACCATTCGAGGTCTTGAAACAGGAGTGCTCGGAAGTTGAGAGGTTTTGATACACTCAAATTCAGTACTGACTTATGCAGCCCCAAATTCAAGCAGGGGTGCAACGCCTATTGATGAAATATCAATACTGGCTTCTGTCTAAGGTCTCCAACAAACACTTGATAACAGATCTTTACGACATGCTCTTAGGAGAGTCCCCAAAGGAGAAAACTAGGCCCAGAGACGATGGGAAAGAGAAATAGGGAGACAACTCTCATACAAAGAATGGCAAGATATTTATTACGAATCACTGACATAACCTCGACAGACATAATACCGACCTACATTTTTATCAACACAAAAATATCGACCACACTAATATCGATACCCTATACTTAATTAAAAAAATACACTAATATAGAACCCAAAATATCGTAAAACAATATTATCGATGACAGTAATATCGAACACATAAATATCGTTATTTAAAATATCGAACATCCTTTAAAAATATACATGTCCAAAATATCGATCACAATAATATAGACAGCATTTTTATCGTTTTTGTAAAAATATCGACAATTAAAAAATAGATAAAACACACAAAATTAAACACGATAAATATTGTAAAATAAATAAACATACATTGCATATAAAATAAAATCAAAAACATATTTTTAAAACACAGTAAAACATATCTTAAAACATTAAACATCAAATACACTATTAATAACCATTTTAATTTTATATTTACATTAATTATAAAGTTTATTCAACATCACATATAATATAATGCACATTTAAATAATTCAACATGTGAAAAAAAAAAAGTAACTGACTCTTAATTAGCGTTTTTCCATATATGGAAAACAACTACCAAAACAATTAAAACAATAAAGAACAACCAATAAAAATACACAATGTAAAAATAAACCAATAAGGTTAAGCAAACAATTAAATGAACACCATATAAGGAAGAAAAACTTAGGGGCCTATTACGATGGCGGTCGGAAAACCTCCCCGACCGCCATGGTAACGGGAAAAGACCGCCCGCAAGGTCCGCGACATAACCGCCGGTCGCATTACAATGTACCTTGCTCGAAATACGACCGCTGAGGTCGGATCGCGGGCTTTAACATTGCAGCGGTTGCTGATGCATGCAGCACCGCCGCGATGTCAAAAGGAGCATGTCCTGCATTTCCCTACACTGCGTGGCAGGCACTGCACAGTGCCTGCCACCTGGTACAGGGAAATGTAGGGGGGGACCATGGGTACCCCCCAGTGCACCCCCCACCCCAACACAATGGGGGCCCGCAACGGGCCCCCGGAAGACATTCTCTGCCTCCCTTTCCATGGCGGTTTGACCCCTGAGGAAAGGCTGGCTACCGCCGGCATCATAATCGTGCCGGTGGAGCCAGATCGGCACCGCCACCATTATCCCGGTCCTTCTCCGTCCACAAGGCAGGAGTGCGGATGGCAACCGGCGGAAAAGCTGCGGTCGGAATTTCCCACCACTGCGGTCACCACCGCCATCCTAATCTGACCGGCGGTTTTCTGGCTTGCGATCGCGGGCGGATGTCCGCCGCAGGTCCGGCGGTTGCCACCGCCGGCCGGGCTGCGGTCATCCAACCGCCATCGTAATAGGCCCCTTAGTCTTATTTTACACCTTAAACCAAAAACAATAAGGAAGCCGAAACTCTGCCGGATTTCCACCAAAAACAAGGACTTCATCAAAGAAAAAGCTATTGCAGCCTTTCAAAAGTAAGTAAATTACCATCTATAAAATAACAACAATGCTAATCTTGAAAAACAACTATTTGTCTTACTCAAATAATTAATACATATCTTTTTCTAATTTTTGTCTCCTCTACAGATTTCTCTCAAAGCATCAAGAAAAGTACAAACCAGCTCCTAAAACCATCTAACAAATAATGTAAGTATTTTGCTAAATGCCTTTTAAAAATCATGTAAAACGCCCAACCAAACCCCAACTCCAAACCAAACACCCACCCCACCCCAACCCATGAACAAATGTAACAAAATAAGTAAAAATGTGTTTTACTCTTCCAACAGAAAAATAAACAACTTAACAGAATTCAACAAACAAAGAAAAAACATCTCCATTGAAAAGCAACTGAAAACCAACATTGTAAGTATATTAATAACAATGTGTATTTATTAAGAAATAAACATGTATAATATTCATTTTAATAATTTTGATATACATTTGTTTTAGAACTTAACACATCACAATGACAGAAGGCGCCCAATTTATAACATTTCAAAAAGGAACATTTTTGCTTTGTTACATGGGGTATGTCTATACCCAGGAAAAGCAAATTGGACTAAAAGTCAATTGGAAATGCAGCAAGTCCTATTCAAATAAATGTTATGGTCGAGCAACAACTAGAGAAACAACTGTTTTGTATACAAGGGAGCATAACCACCCTCCAAATGTTACTGAAATAGATGTTAGAAATGCCCTTGATGACATTAGAGAAGCTAGCACTAGATCACAAAAACCTACCAGTGAAATACTTAAAGAAATGCTGCCTAGAATACCCAAACATGCTACTGGGCAAATGCCCTCTATTTCTTCATTAAAAAGAACTATAGCTCGCACAAAAAAAGCCACAAAAACTACCACGCCTACTCCCAAAACATTTGAAGAAGTGGTAATTCCCCCAGAACTATCTATAACTCATAATGAAGAACCCTTTGTTCTCAATGACAACAAATGCAAAGACAAAAGAATAATAATGTTTGCTACTGCAAATAATTTAATAAAACTTCAACAATCAGAAACATGGATGATGGACAGGACTTTTAAAATCTGTCCCAAGCCATTCTATCAACTATACACTGTCCATGCCCTATACCAAAATACCAACATCCCCTTTATCTACACCTTGCTACCCAATAAACAAAACTCCACATATATGGAAGTACTAACTAAAATTAAACAAGAAACAAATAATTATTTTGAGCAGGCCATGATAAGTGCAATTCTAAAATGCTACCCACACACATCAATTCAGGGATGTTACTATCATTTCAATCAGTGTCTATGGAGACACCTACAGAAATCAACACTAAGGGGTCGATTCCGATTCCGTCTGTAAACTGAACCGACCGGCACGTCCCTGGAAAAAGTTCCGACCGACACGTATCGCCGCCGTACGACCAGCGCAGTACGATGGAAAGCCTGTGATTTCCAACCGACTCTCCCGAATATGATCCGGACGAACGAGCCGTACGGAAAACTGGGTTCCGGCCGGAAAAAGACCTCGAGTAGTACCGACCGACACGAACCCGGAACGGAGCCGACCGACACGTACCCGCGACATACGAGTCGCAAAGTACGATGCCATACGCGGGAAACAAGAACGACTCGCACGGAGCACAAGCCGCACGACCGACACGCACACGACACAAACACTCAAACCAACGGACTCCGCACGCGACCGACTCGAACTCCCGCGAGCGAAACGAACGCCCACGACCGAGTCGAACGCCCAGCGACCGAGTCGTACACGACATACACAACACAGCACAACAACAGCGTGAAAGGCTCGGAGAAGCCCGTACAACTCACCAGCAGCGTCCGGCACGGTCAGAAGAACATCTCGTACACACACACACAAATAACAGCTGACCAAAGACAAAAAAAGGACCAAACAAGCACTGACAAAGGCAATATATAAAAAAAAAAAAATCAATTAAGAGAGACACACCCACAACTCAACCCATTTAAAGGCCACTAATCACTCCCATGAGCCTTTGCTATTTCCTGAGAACTTCCACACACACAACTCTGCTGACACACACCATTACCACCTCACCAACAGCATTCACACACAGACACCCACAAACCTCACTTGCACCCACACACACACACACACCAATCACCACCACTACCACCACCCCCCACCACGACCCCAACCCCCCCCCGATCCACTCTCCCCTCACCACTACCACTACCACCACCACCCCCACCACCCCCCCAACACCACAACCACAACCCCCCCATCCACACTCCCCTCACCACTACCACCACCACCTCCCCCCACACCACTACCCCAACCCCCCATCCACTCTCCCCTCACCACCACCACCACCACCACCACCCCCCCAACACCACCACCCCAACCCCCCATCCACCCCCTCACCACTACCACCACCACCACCACCAACCCACCCCCTCACCACTCCCACCACCACCACCATCACCATGCCCCCCAAGAAGAATCCAAAGTTCACAGATAGTGAGTTGACAGTGTTGGTAGATGAAATCATCAGAGTAGAGCCACATTTGTTTGGCACATTGGTACAAAAGACCCCCATGTCCCAGAAAACAAAGATGTGGGAGAGGATCGTCAACAAGGTGAACGCACAAGCACCTTGTTTGCGCACAAAGGACGACTGCCAGAACAGGTGGTATGACGTGCGCAGGAGGGTCAAGAAGCTGCTGGGGAAGGACCATCAGCTCAGCCAGCACACCAGCAGCGGCCCTCCTGCCAAACCTGTTTACTTCCGGTCCTGGGAGGAGAAGGTGCAGGCCATCTTACCACCGGAGAGCATACATGGTCTGACTGACATCCCAGAGCCTGGTGAGTACACAAATAAGATACTCAAGATTGTGGGGCCATGTACACATATCACCGTCAAGGGGACAGGCAAAACAACTTCCGTTAACAAAGCCACAGTAACACAAACAAAGTCAACCCTACAGGCAAATGCCCTGCACAGCAACACAACACCTGCTATCTCATACCAACATTGAACTATGTCATCACGTGTACAAACATAGCAAAACATAGAGCAACTCAGTGCCACAAAACCCCAACAGACATTGCCCCACAGTCTGCCACCACTGTCACACCACCTCACAGGGAACCTGACCCACAGGAAGGAAGCTAGGGGATGTTGGGGAAGTCAGTGTAGCCAAAAGCATGATGGGAGTTGTAGTCACAGCCAATAGTCCCCCTCACAAATGGACCATCAACACCACTCTTAACCATGTGCACCTCACAGGCAGTGGAAATGTACCCTCAAGATGGCTGACACTGGGTCCTGCTGTGGGGAGCACAAGGCCCTGATGGGGTTTGTACACAAACAAAATGCAGGACCCCGCTGCCTGACATCCTGAAAGTCAACTACCACTCCCTGCAAGGGAAGCATACACAATAGTGGCCCATCTGGCCATGGAGGGAGAAGCACTGCCAGCCCTGACCATGCCCACCACCATGTGCAGTCACACACCCCTCAACACAAACTCCACACAACTCACCTGGGAGAAGGCATTTACCCACACTCCATGCAAACATCACCCAAAGACCCACCATACTGGCTACTGCTGTGTGACGTACAGGGACTGTTGCTACTTGTGTACAACCACCACTACACCACTGACTGACAACCTCAACATCAACCCACACTCACCGCCATTGAAGCATGTCTCTGTGTGAATTGCCTGGCCCCTGGGGGAGGAGGACTACTGCAATGACACTGAAAACCATTGAGGCAGCTGCAAATCACATCTTCCCAGCCAAAACTAACAGCACTTCTGGGAACACTCACTGCCAAACCAAAGAGCAGGGCAAGATGGCTGACACATGTATCCAATGTGAGAGTAGGCTGCTAGTCACACCCACGCATCGACTAACCCAATCACAGTCACACTGCCAGCTATTGCAAATGTACCTTTGCACTCAACTTCCGGGGATGCAGTGTCCCAGGGACCCCCCCTGGCCTGGACGGGTAGGCGCAGCTTGTAGTTTACAAGTGCTGAAATGCAGACATACCACAGAGATCTAAACACACAGCAACACACATACACAGCAGTGACAGGGGACACCTGACTGACTACAATGGACCTACCAACATCCCTCACACTGTAGCATGCTGACATACACTCAAACTCCCGTTGTGAGCCACATGACACGCAGACATTGTCCAGTATTGTAGGCATCATCCACACCACACAGCACTCACTGACATGGACACTGTGGACACAAGGACTAACATGGGCTGCACTGGAGCAGGCATGCAACTCACAGCTGAAGCAACCAAACACACACCTCTGGTCACGACTCTGGTAAAGAAAGACAGCCGCAGCGAACAGTCCATACCACCATGGAGGACATTGACATCACAAAGCATGTGAGCAACCACAAAACTCAGACACAACTCCATTAGCAACAGTGACAACATCACCTGTGTGAAATGGGATGTGGACTGGGGACACAGACAACACAGAAGAGAACATCAGGACAACCCGGGCATGCTGGACTGTGACCAGGTTGTGCAGACACACTAATGTGACGCACATTGACTGACACAAACTGGCATTACACATGCCCCAAACAGAGATCACAAGCTAGGTGCCTGTGCAAGGATGCCAGTGTCAAAGCACAAATGTTGACAGTGATGAAACACCTGTGTCAGGCATGTGACAGCACCAGAGTAGGAATGGCATAGTACAGTCTAGCGTGCAATGAAGATGCCAGGCAGGCAGACAGCTAGACTTGACAACCAAAGTGCCTCAGGGTGTCAGGTGAATGCACCACACAAATGGAAATCTCCGTCAGTGACAAAGTAGGATGATGCAATGGACAGGCATGCAACACCAACCACAGTGGCCAATGTAATGTGTATGAACCATTGATGTCCACGAATACATCACTAACATTGTGTCTTCCTTCCAAACACAGGGGCAGATGTGGACTCATCCACAGATGAGGAAGAGTCCCAGTCCCAGGCTCCGGTGGACCCACCTGGCTCCGGTGGTGCACAGTCTCACTCCTCGTCGGACGACAACCAAGCTGGCCCCTCCGGTCATGGCCCACATGCAGCCCCTCAGCAACATTCACCTACCCCCCTTGCAACCACCCCTGCAACTACTGATACACCGCAAGCCACCCCTGCCAACACGGACAGACCTACCGGACCATCAGACGGCACAGGCTCACAGGGCACCAGGGCACCTGATAACAGCAACAACATTCAAGGTGGCCCTGTGACACCTGTGCGGGACACCACAGGTGCTGGCCGTGTGGCGAGGGGTGGTGGGAGGGGTGGGAGGCCGAGCAGAGGCTCCGCTGAGGGTGCGGGGCTGCAGGATAACACCCACCTGGGACGCATCATGGCTGCGTACCAGGAGAGCACCGGAGGGTTCAGCCAGGTAGTGGGGATCCTCACGGACATCAAAGAACAGCAGGCTGCCCACCATTCCCGCTTGGACTCCCACATGTCCCGTGTTGAGACACACTTGTCAAACATGGAGTCCAAGTGGGATACCATGGAAGATATAGCAGTGGTGCACCGGGAAATGTTGACCTGCCTCCGCCAGATCAGCACCAACTTGAGGCCACCTCCCTGTGCGATGACTACATCTCGGGCAACAACATCTGCCAATGCCACAGGGAGTGAGGGGGGGTCTGGCGGAGGCCCACGTGCACAGCAGCAGCCTGCAGGTGAGGCTCCCCCTGAGAAGAAGAAGAGGGGTCGTCCGGTGAAGGACAAGTGAGACGAAGATGGCCATGCACATCCCCCAGGAACGCAACACCTGTTCTGGACAGTGTCCTTTGTGTGCAAACTGTTCACCTTGTCGTACGACATCGTACTCCCACACATGACATGGAGGGTCTGAGTTGGAACTATGTGCCTAACGACTGTGGACTGTACTCTAGACATTTCATCTACCAACACTTCTAACTTGTTATCTGTGAACTTTGGATTCTAAAGCCAATGGACAGCACTCCCAATCCTGAGCACCATCCCCACTTGTGTGCTAATAAATTCACCTAAACACAAGACGTGACTCTGTGGTGATTAAGAGGTTGTCAGTGGCATGTAGATCTGGATGTGCTGAAGAACACTGTGCATGCAAACCTGTACTGTGATGAGAACACTGTCATGTCAGTCAGGCCAATGTGCCACATATGTGGGAGACACACCACCAGGTCTACTTAACACATGCTCACCATGTCCAACCAATTCATTGCCAACATCAATGTTGACAGGCAAGCCTGTGGTATGCACAAACTACACACCCATCCTGAGTCAGTGGTGACAGGCCCACAAGTGCAGTACGTCAATGTCAGTCTGATGTGTAGGCACAAACAACACACATCAGAAGGTGCAGCACAGTTTATTGTCAGGCAATTGCAACATGTCCCTTACTACACACATGCAAGCTACCAACACCTGACAGTGGGCACACGGTCACCAAGTGGATGACTACGGAAGTCCTGGGGTGCCTGGCACATCACTCGTCGGGACACTAACGACTCCATCCTGGCAGTGGAGTATGGGTATCAGGGGTCTCAGTACACCAAACAACTGCCACAGTACCCTGTGAAGGACAGACAGAAACACAATTGTTAACACTGCATGACGCCATACAACTGCAACACACATGGCAAACACAAATCACAGACTACACCACCCCAAAATACTCATCATCACACAACTGGTGGGGAGTACAGGTAAACTGGATGGACACATCACTGCAGGCATCCACACAAGTAGCACACAGCCACACGCAAGGTGCACCACACACACAAAACATGCACACACAACACATTGACAACACATCACTGTATACTCACATTCAGGAGAAGAAGTTGTTGATGAGCTGTGTGCGGACATCCTCCGCAGCCTCATCATCGCTACTGGCATCCTGGCCCAGGCCAGGATCCTCCACAGGTGGCGGGTGTTGGTCAATGTCATCCTGGATGAGGGGCAACTCCCTTCGCACTTTCAGATTGTGCAGCATGCATGCTACGATGATGATCTGGCACACCTTAGCAGGGGCATATGGGAGGGCACCTCCTGTCTTGTCTAAACACCGGAAGCGGCTCTTCAGGAGTCCAAATGTCCGCTCTATCACCCTCCTGGTACGACCATGTGCCTGGTTGTAGCGCATCTCGGCTTGTGTCACAGGGTTCCTCAGGGGTGTGAGCAACCATGGCATGTTGTGATATCCAGAGTCACCTACATACAGACACATGCACATTAGAGGAGTTGGAGAAAAACAGGTAGCAAAAACTGGCAGGCACACACAATGAGGAAAAGTCAGTACACACCAACAAGCCAGGCACGTTGATTCTGCATCCGTGACATCAGTCTAGGGACGCGACTACTCCTCATCACATAGGCATCATGCGCAGACCCAGGGAAATGGACACACACATGGGAGATGGTCATGTCCGCCACACAAACCACCAGAGCATTGATGGAGTGGAAATGCTTGCGGTTCCTGTATGGCAGCTCATGTGCCTGTGGTGGCACCAAAGCCACATGTGTCCCGTCAATGGAGCCAATGACATTTGGCATCCTCCCCAGGGCATAGAAGTCACCCTTTATGTCTGCAAGTCGTTGGGGCGTGGGGAAATAGATGTACAGGTCCAGGAAATGTAACATGGCCTCCAACACATCCCGAAGCACCCGACTGAACATCGTCTGCGATATCCCTCCAGCAGAAGCCACAGTGTACTGGAAGGTACCCGTCGCAAAGAAATGAAGGGCTGCCATCACCTTCACCTTGGGGGTCAGTGCCGTCGGGTATGGCTGACCAGGTTGCAGGTGTGGGCCCAACTGCCCTGCCAACTCCTCAATCACTGCCCTGGTGAAACGGTAGTTTCTGATGGACTCACGTTCCACCATCGTTGCCAGGTCCGGAAATGGCCTATGTACATTTGGTGCCCTGCAGTACAGACAGAAACAAAGGATGAAGGCACACCCTCCAGCCATGTCACAAAGCCACAGCAACACAGCCCATCATGAACAAACACATCACACAATGAGCTGAGGTGGTTGCCACAGGTTACAGACACATATGTCCCATACATGCATCAACGCACATTGAACCTCAAGATGTGTACATGACAGGTCCCCTGTTGTGCCATGACAAAGCAATGGGCCCTAGCACAGTACATCTGCCCTGTTGCCACCTACCACACAAAGCCCACAGTGACTAGCGAGGACAGATATCTTCTCCACATCACAGCTCCCTGACTGACTGTTACACAGGCATGATGTGACGTATCGTTGACATAACACACAACAAGCATGTTGGCCACAGCCCATGTGCCCTGTCGCCACAGAAGGACATATGTAGGTGTCTGTGCCACCCCCACACAACAACACTGTGCATGTACAAACCAATGGGATGTGTGGATCGGCTCACATTGGATCACTGACAGATCACACCACATGCACACAGATAGTGTATGTACATCACAACGTTGACACTGGTTCACCCTGCGTTGAACCTACAAACACTGATGAGACAGGGTACATGTGACACGACACACACGCACATCCTGGCTGGGACTGTGTCCATTGGCAATGTCCTGGACTGCATTGCTGCACCCCCTGTGGCAATGGGCACACCACACATGTATGTGTCCACCCACATCCGTGTCCAGCCTGGGAGTGCTTGTCAACAAGTGGCACACGACGAAACACATCTTGTGCCCCAGACACACACATAAGAGGCAGCCACACATGACTAAGGACACACTGTGGCACAGGCAGTGGTGCCATTGGTGTGCCCCATAGTCTCTAGCTAGTGACAGAGGATGGCATCTGTCAGGAATTGACAGCAAGGCTGACCGACACGTTCAATGTCCCCAAAACGCAAATAATTGGATTGGACCGAGCCGCGCGCACGTCTGGGCCATACATTACAATGGTGACGGACGCGTGTGACGCGTCGATCGTGTATGGACCGAGCCGCGCGCACGTCTGGGCCAAACATTACAATGGCGACGGACGCGTGTGACGCGTCGATCGTGTATGGAACGAGCCGCGCGCACGTCTGGGCCAAACATTACAATGGCGACGGACACGTGTGACGCGTCGATCGTGTTGGACCGAGCCGTGCGCACGTCTGGGCCATACATTACAATGGCGACGGACGCGTGTGACGCGTCGATCGTGTATGGACCGAGCCGCGCGCATGTCTTGCCCATTGAATCTGATGGAGACGGGTGTGTGTTGCCATTCAAAATCCACGTAGTACAGTCAGTTGCCGAGCCCTGCACCCTCATTGGCTATGATGTGTCATGGTGATGGACGCGGATTTTAAATTTGAACGAGGCGTGTGCAGGAAATTCAGTTGGAGTCGTACTACATTGTTGCAATTGCCAGTGTGTCATGGAGGTGATGTTTTAAACGATGCTGAAGGCGTGTACGAGTCGTGCTATCCCATGGATTGGCCAAATTCATAGGATGCTACCTTTTTGGACCTATCCCTTTGTACCCCAGGGCAGACATGCCTCCACAGCACAGATATAAGGCTGCCTGGCCCCCAGAGAACCCACTTGCCTGCACCACATGCTACTGGAGTACATCACTCTCATCACTGCTGCTGTCTCTGCTTCCTCTGGCTTCAAGGATGGCACGTACTGTGGAGAGGGCCCCAGCCTTCAGTGAGGAGGAGAACCAGGCCCTGCTGGGCGGGCTCCTGCCGCAGTACACCAAGCTGTATGGGAAACCAGGGGAGCAGGTGAGTGTGCTGTCCACTGCTTTGCTGATTGTGCTACTGGTCTGACCAGCAGCAGCATTAGTGTGTACACCAGTGGCTTGGTTGCCCACTGAGTACTGCTCTTGACACAAATGGGGCACCCACATGTACTGCACAGTTACAGTGCAGTGCAAGGTGGATTGTCACTAGGTACCCTTCCCAGGCTATGTCTCAAAGTTGTGAGTGCTGGACACCGGTCCCTCATCCATAGTTGCACCACCTGTGTACCTCATTAGCCTTGCTAATGCCCGCATGTATGACTGCCTGTGTGTTGCACTAATATGTTGCCAGTGTAGTAATGTCCTTTGCACTTTGTCATCCTCACAGGTTGTTGCCCAGAAGAAACATGAGATCTGGTGGAGCATCGTCCGGGCGGTGAGATCCGTGGGGGTCTACAAGCGCCGGATCCGCAACTGCCGGAAGAGGTGGCAGGACCTTCGGGGCTGGACCCGGAGGATCGCACGGGTCCAGCTGAAGCTGTCGCCTCCTCGCAGGAGGGGCGGACACCGGACCCTGACCCCCCACATGCTCAGGATCCTGGCGGTGGTGTTCCCGGACCTGGATGGGCAGCTGAAGGCCAGACAGCAGCAAGGAGGGGGTAAGTACATGACTGCACTGTGTGCTGTTTCTGACATGCTGTGTGCCCCCCTCTGGCCTGGTAACAGTTCAACAGTACATTGTTCAGATAGTCCAGGACCCATGTCCCTCTCTGGTGACTTGCCCCCTTCTCATCTGTTTGCCAGGTGTGGCTTTTTCTGTCTGGGCATAGTGTCACGTGGAAAGTGTGCCCTTACATTTGAAGGTGCATGAGATGTGGGCCAGCATTGCTTCAGGGGACTCAGTGTTGGGCTTCAAGGGAGGGACCATTGTACAGTACATGCCAGGGACCTGGTACTTATCTGCATGTACTCCTGTCATGTGGCCAATTGGCAGCTCGGGCTCACCACATGTGCCTGGGGCATTTGGCACACACCCATGCTGCTGGTGGGGAAAATGTTGGGGCCCCTGGAGCATGTATCTCAAGTGTGTCACACATGCATGGCCACCTGCCTACTGTCCATGGCTGTCACCTGTTCCACGTGGAGCAGGACAGTCATGGCTAGTCCAGGGCATGCAACAGTCTGTACTCCCACTCCTGTGTCTCGGTTGGCACTTTGTGCCAGGTGAACAGTTCCCTCAGGTGTCTGCCCCTGTGTCATTGTGCTGTGGCACCGTTGTCAGGCCCACTGGTGTGTACATGGGTTTGGGGTCAGCATGCAATCTGAGATGTGCCCATGTGAGACAATACCTCTGTGACATGTAGGGATGTGATGACTTGACTGTGCACAATGGTGCCTGCAACTGGGTAGTTCCAGCAGCTGGGTGTCATTCACAGCACAGTGTGAGTTGCTCAGCTTCAGAGTGCCCTGTCCCATGTCTCTCATGCGTCCAATGGGTCTGGGGTGGGCACATCAGAATCCAGACGATGTTGTTTTCTGTGGATGGTCATGTGTAGTTGTCAGCTACAGAGTTTGCAGGCCCCATGTCCTGGGAATGTGACACAGTGGTGACAGTTGTTGTCAGGCTGCCCTGCCCCCTGTGACTGGAGACTGTGATGTATGATCTCACAGGCATGGCTGAGCCATGGGACTACACTACCTAGGGGTGATCCTGCAGGAGTGTGTCATGTGAAACATGCACTCCATTGTGCCAAGGAATGCAGGACTTGCGGGGCTCAGGATGTCTGGTGCATGAACTCAGCCCCAGCCTCTCAGATGCAACACTGGCCATCCCTACGTCCAGGCAAATGTACAGATCCATAGGCAGCAGATGTGATGTGTGCATGTTGACAGACCACTACGTATTTTCAAGTCCTGTCAACTAATGGGTAGGTGGTGCATGTGTCCGCAGTGGGGTGTAGGGATCCTACATGCGCAAGACAGATGGATGCAAGGGCAGGAGGGATGTGAATGCCATGCTTGACTCTCAGACTGACCATTGGCCTATGCAAATTTGTGTGAGCACTCCTAGCAATGTTCAACTGATTGATGCCCGCACTTGGCCACTGATGTGCTGAACTTTCTGTGGTGTGTGTGGTCAGTGCAGATGACTAATGTGTTTTTATTCTATTTTTCCTGTGCAGATACAGACACGGACACAGAAGGAGACCGCTCCACGGACCAGGGGGAGCCAGTGAGCCAGACTGGGTCGGAATTTGAGGAGTCGGAGGGACCCAGTGGCACGGAGGGCGAGGGGAGTGTGTCTGTGGACTCCTCGGCAAGCACCACCACAGCTGAGGACCTCAGCAGCTGTGACGAGGACTCCCTTGTGGAGGCAGGTGGCAGCAGCCACCATCCAACACCTGTTGAAGTTGTCCCCGCCCCCACCATCACCGCCCTCCCCATGGCTCCCACATCTAAGGTCCGTGGAGGCGCCCGTGTTCATGGGTATGTGTCCTTCCAGTCAGGCACCGCACCCCTACCCCTGTGTCCCCTGCTGCCCTGAGTGAGGAGTCTGTCGACCTGCTGCGGCAGATCCATGTGGGGCAGACATCCATGCTGCGTGTCTTCCATGTGCACACGGGTCTGTTGAACCAGCTGGTGTCGTACATGGAGGGCATGTCATCAGCCATGTCTGCCCTACAGAGGACCAGTCAGGGCATGGCATCCTCACTGACGGCAGCAGTGTCCCTCCTCCAGCAGTCCCTCCCCCCTCCTGCCCCTGATCCATCCCCTGATCCCAGCACCCTACCTGTCCAACTTACACACACACCTGCACCGTCATTGCACACAACAGACCCAGGCAGTACACACACACACCCAAGCCAAAGTCTAAACATGCACGCACGCATACTCAGGGGACTGAACATACACTCACCGGGGATGGGTCAGATACACACACACACGCATCCACAGGCACTCCGCAGTCCTCCGATGCCTCTCCCTCCACAGCCCCTTCCACAGCCCCTTCCACTGCCTCAGCTGCATCCACAGCTGCAAAGAAGCTCTTCCTGGTTGACCTCGGACTCTTCCAGACTGATCCATCCACACCAGCACACAAGGGGAAGAGGAGGTCCAGCCACACAGAGGGGAGTGTCACTCGCCCCCAGACACCCTCCCCCAGGCGCAGGCAGGCTGAGACCCCACGCCGCAGGTCCCCCCGCAACCGGAAGAGCAAGACCCAACCACCGGCCCAACGCTCCACCAGACAGTCTCCACCCGCCATCCCCCAGGCTCCCACTCCACAGGTACCACCACCACACCCTGCCCCAGGTTCACCCACCCACCGCTACCGCATCCCCAAGATGCTCAGGCCTTCCCCCTGCCTCTTGCTCTTCCACCACCCCACACTCCGCTCAGCCTGTGTGTGGCACTGCTGTGGAGGGCGTGTCCTCCCCTCCGTCCTGCCCACATCACCGGATCCACATTCTGCTCCCCTGGGGATGGGCACTGCAGTGGAGTCTATGCCCTCCCGGTCTGACTTGGGCACTGCAGTGGGTTCCCTGTCCACTCCCTCTGACCTGCCCACTGCAGTTGTGCCGGCACCCACTGCTCCTGACTTGTGCCCCCCAGTTGTGCCGGCACCCACCCTGTCAGACCCCTCCACTGCAGCTGCCGCTCCTGCACCCACCACCCCTTCCCTGTCTGTTTCTGTTGATCCATGATCCTGTACCTGCGGTGCCTGGCTGGCCTCTATGTATGCCCCTCCCAGGGGTATGTCCCCTTCCGGTAGCAGTGCAGGCAAGCCAAATGTGGCATTTGGACACTTGACCCTGTTGGGTCTGTTTATGGACTGGCCATAGGCCTTCATGGTTTTCTTCTTGATTTTCCATTTAAAGAAAACTAGGCTGAATATAAGCTCCTTTTTGTTCACTAGTGGTTTTGCTTCAGATGTACATGATGTTGATGATTCTTGACATGCCCTTGCTCCAGTGATGGTGTAGTTCATGGCTGGAAAATGTAGTGTCACTGTGCTGGAGCCCATGTGGGCCATGGGGGATATGTCCTATTGGGGTGTGTATCCATGTCATCCTTTGCAGCAATCTGAGGGGGTCATGATTATGGTCTTTGGGAATGTGTTATCCATCTTTTGTTAGCAATGTCTCATCAGTGTCTTACACACATGCACACCTGTTGGCCTTAGCATGGTTCAATTGGCCCATTTCACTGGCTGTGTGGCCATCTCCAATGGACATGCAAGTGTAGGCATCTATGTGGATGGACTCATCTGTGTCCTCAGTGCTACTTCATCTACATGTGTGTTGACTCTGTGCAGTTGACTCAGGGGACCTTCCCGTGCCCAGGCTGCTGTTACCAGGGCCACCAATGTGTGGTATATGTTGGCTGTGTGACAAAGTATACTGCTGACATGCTGGTGGCCTGCATGGACGACATATGGCACAGCTTTCCTTCCACAGGAGTGGAGTCCCCTCATGGCAGTGTGTTGTTGGGTGACATTGGCTGGGCCCATGGTGTGTGTTGTGTGAGCATGTTTGTGTGTTTTCCCTTCCCTTTGGCTACACAGGCTGTGTTCCCTGATGATGTTTCTGTTGGTGATGCTTGCTGAGTTGTCCTATGTTCACCCAACATCTTCACCCTTGGTTCCCTGGGATGTGGGTGTATGGCACACTAGTGCTCATCAGGGTGTTGTGCCTAGGTGTGTTTGTCGTATGGGCTGGGTATGTGGGCAGACACAGATGGGACACAGTCGGTTTTCCCATAGGCCCTTTTTGGTTTCCACTTTCATGTAGTGTTGCCTATGTGGTATGTGTCTGTGATTGGAACACATGTGTGTGCATGCTCCCACTTCTCATGTTCAGAGGTGCAATGTTGGAAGGTGTCAACATGTGTTCTTTGTGGGTCTCCTTGGGTGCAGCATTGCCCTGGGACTGTGACAGGGATCCCAGCTAATCTTGTGTATTGGTAATCAGGGCCATGTTCCGCATACTGTGCATTGTGTCAGACATCCACAAGGGATGTTGAGTGTCCTTTGTGTGATGTGTTTGTTCACCTTCGCTGCCCCCCACCAGCCCTGGGATTGTCATGGGGTCTTCTGCTGTATCAGAGGTCCCTGTGGTGTTGGCTTATGCACCTTGATATAGGTCAAGGTGTGTGGTGTTCTGAGTGGTGTGATGAGGGTCATGACTTGTATAGTCCCCTATCACCATGTTGTCCTAGTATTGCAGGCCATGTCCAGGGCTTTGTATTTATGTGGGTCTGATGGACGTTTGTGTGTGTGGTCAGCTGCCCAAGGTGGCACAGGTGGGTGTGCTGCACAGTATGTGCCACATCTACCTTGGTCGTCAGAGTGGCCTTCTCATGCAGTCCTGTGTGACCCCAATGTAGTGTCCCTGGCTGTGGTGCTTCAGTGGGTCTGTCTCTGGCTCTGTTGGTTGTTGATAATTGCAGCTTGTGTCAGCTATGTCTGTTGCGTTCCCTCTCACCTTGCAATGGCTGGTTGCCCACTAAGGGGTTGCCCAATTCATGCTTCTCTGTTGTGTGGCACTGTGTCCTCATTGGTGACATTGTAGTCCTGCCCCCTCACATGTTGTGTAGTTGCCTGTGGACACAGAGACACAGACATACACATGTTTTGTCCGATGTGCTGTGTGTTTCTGGCTGTTTGTGATTGTTCATCTGCAGCAGTGCTTTTGTATTGGTGTTGTGGGCCATTGGCTGACTGGTGTCTGTGTGATTTCCCATGTAGTCCCTGCGAGCCATGCCACAGCCTTCTGCACATTGCTCCTGTTTGGTGTGTCCCCCTGCTGCCATTGCATGGGTGTTTGTGAGCTGACACTTCTAGTCCCCACAGGATGTGTAGCTTTGTGGGTCTGTTTGTGGAGATGTGTGTGGGTGTGCATAGTGACAGTCATTTGTGGAAATGAGTGATTCAGCTGTGTCTGCAATGTCACCCCCCCACGTGTGATGGTTGTGTGCACATCTTTGGGTATATGTTTTGGATGCAGTGCACTGTGTGCATCAACACAGCTCTGTTGGTATGGGACACAACCACTACTTTGCAATGGAATGGGTCATGTGGTGGGACCAGGACTCGTACATGCTGTTTGACAGTTGCAGCTTTCAACAATAAGTCACTTACCTTCATGTCACTGTGCTGATGGGGGTTCAGACCCCATTAGTACAGTGCTCTACATATGCTGCATGTGTGATCCCCACACTTACCTTCATGTCACTGTGCTGATGGGGGTTCAGACCCCATTAGCACAGTG
The DNA here is from genome assembly GCA_963921515.1 of Calotriton arnoldi. Taxonomy (NCBI): domain Eukaryota; kingdom Metazoa; phylum Chordata; class Amphibia; order Caudata; family Salamandridae; genus Calotriton; species Calotriton arnoldi. The sequence continues at coordinate 2,776,348 of CAWUFW010001414.1, forward strand.
CTCTACATATGGTGCTGTTTAGTACAACACAGTTACCTTTTGTACACTAAAGTGATGGGTGTTGAGGACATTACTGCAGTGCTCATGTGAGGCTTGGCTTGTGTTAGCCACACTGTGGTATTGCAGACACGTGTTGTGAGTTACATTGTGTGTAGATGGTAATGTTCACTGTAGTGGGAAATTTACACAGACTACATGTTGTGGTCATGAGGTTGTTGGGGATATCCTTTGGTTTACAGTCCTTATGTTGGGGTATGTGGTATGTGTTACACATCACCCATCCTATGTGTGTGGGCATTGGTAGTGGTACTCACACAGTTCACTACTGGTGGGGGTGACAGGCAAGAGGCCCCCTATGGGTGGGGGTGAGAGTGGTGACAGGCAAGAGGCCCCCTATGGGTGGGGGTGACAGGCAAGAGGCACCCTATGAGTGGGGGTGAGAGTAGTACCAGCCAAGAGGCCCCCTATGGGTGGGGGTGAGAGTGGTGACAGGCAAGAGGCCCCCTATGGGTGGGGGTGACAGGCAAGAGGCACCCTATGAGTGGGGGTGAGAGTAGTACCAGCCAAGAGGCCCCCTATGGGTGGGGGTGAGAGTGGTGACAGGCAAGAGGCCCCCTATGAGTGGGGGTGAGAGTGGTGACAGGCAAGAGGCCCCCTATGTGTGGGGGTGAGAGTAGTACCAGCCAAGAGGCCCCCTATGGGTGGGGGTGAGAGTGGTGACAGGCAAGAGGCCCCCTATGGGTGGGGGTGAGAGTGGTGACAGGCAAGAGGCCCCCTATGGGTGGGGGTGACAGGCAAGAGACACCCTATGAGTGGGGGTGAGAGTAGTACCATCCAAGAGGCCCCCTATGGGTGGGGGTGAGAGTGGTGACAGGCAAGAGGCCCCCTATGTGTGGGGGTGAGAGTAGTACCAGCCAAGAGGCCCCCTATGGGTGGGGGTGAGAGTGGTGACAGGCAAGAGGCCCCTATGGGTGGGGGTGACAGGCAAGAGGCACCCTATGGGTGGGGGTGAGAGTGGTGACAGGCAAGAGGCCCCCTATGGGTGGGGGTGACAGGCAAGAGGCCCCCTATGAGTGGGGGGGTGAGTGGTGACAGGCAAGAGGCCCCTATGGGTGGGGGTGAGAGTGGTGACAGGCAAGAGGCCCCCTATGTGTGGGGGTGAGAGTAGTACCAGCCAAGAGGCCCCCTATGGGTGGGGGTGAGAGTGGTGAGAGGCAAGAGGCCCCCTATGAGTGGGGGTAAGAGTGGTGACAGGCAAGAGGCCCCCTATGTGTGGGTGTGAGAGTAGTCCCAGCCAAGAGGCCCCCTATGGGTGGAGGTGACAGGCAAGAGGAGGGCCTGGGTGTTTGTCACAGGTTTACTAGTACGTGTCGGGTGTTTGTTTGGGGTGTGTGTCTCTTACCGTCTCCGTCGTAGGCGTCTGTTCCGGATCAGGCCATGGATGTAGAGGATCGGTATGACCTGTGCGATGGGATTCATGTCGACACCGTCTCGTATGCACTGGTCGTTGGTTCGTTTCGTCCCAGTTGCAGGCTTGTACGTCTCGTGTCCGGGGATCGTGTTGTGGCACGAATCGTTCCTTTCATGCAGCTTTTCCGGATGCTGTGACGTGCCATACGTGTCGACTCGCTCGGCGCATAGGAAGTGCGCATCATACTTGTCCGGCCGGAAACTGCTCTGACATAGCCCCCGTGCGAGTCGATTCGGCCTTTACGGAACCGGGTCGTAGGGAGAATTGAGTATGTATTTGGCGAGTTCGTGTCGGTCGGGTTTTCAGCACATGCACGCATCGTACTTGATCGGCAGGACTGACCGGCTCCCGGGACGAGTCGGTCGGTAGGTAAGCGTCCGGAAGGTTCTATTTGAGCTGTCCGACCCGAATCGGAATTGGCCCCTAAGGGGGTGATTAGGATGGCGGGCGGACTTAAGTCCGCCCGCCACCCTAGCGGTGACGGGACCGCCCGCCTGCCATGCAGTGGTCCCGCCACCCCAATCATGATGCGACCGCCACCGCGGTGGTCGCATCTGGGATTTTAACATTGCGGCGGGTGCTGCTGGCTGCAGCACCCGCCGCAATGTTGAAATGCCATGTTGTGCATTCCCATGCACAACGTGGCAGGCACCGCATGGTGCCTGCCACCTTGTGCATGGCAATGTAGGGGGGTACCATAGGTACCCCCCAAGTGCAGCCCCCACCCCCCACCCCCTGGGGGCCCACAACATGCCCCCAAAGAAAATCCCCGCCAGCCTTTCCATGGTGGCATCGCCGCCATGGAAAGGCCAGTGTCCGCCCACATCATAATATGGATGGCGGTGCCTGGTAGGCACCGCCACCATATTATGCCCCAGCTCCGCCCGGCCGGCAATCGGAACGATTGCCAACCGGCGGAAATGCGGCGGACGCACTTTGCGTCCGCCGCGATACCCCCCACCATTATAATATGGCGGGGGGTAAATTGGGTGGCGATGGTGGGCGGATCGCCACCGCCTGGCCGGCGATGGCGATCCACCCACCATCCTAATCACCCCCTAAGTGTTGAATATGCAACAAACAGTTCATTCACATACCAAATAAAAAAGCTTATTGCACTGGCCTACGTCCCAGTTACTGACGTGGCCAAACATTACAACCTTTTAATAGAAAGTCCTTACTACCAGCAACATGAAACAAAAATTAAGTCCCCTCCTAGACTATTTTGAAGATACCTGGGTGGGAAGACTCCATAGATCAGGACATAGAAGACAACCAAAATACCAAATACCATGGTGGAATGTCTACCTTAGCACACTAAACCAAGAGGCAAAAACAAACAATGCTGTTGAAGGTTGGCATAATGACTTCCAAGGATCAACAGGACGAGGTACACCTACTGTACACAAACTCCTACTCTCCCTACAAAAAGAACAGAGCTACCAACAGTTAAGAATATAGCAATCTGTTACACAAATTAAACCTAAACTATCCAAACAATCTAAACAAATGTTTGAATACCTACAACAACAAGTCAGACTATACCCTACAACAAGAGGCCTAGAATACTTAGGAATGGTTGCAAAAAGCCTACACTAAACTGTCAAAACAGTGTAAAATGTATAATACATTTCTGTTTCAAATATTAAAATGCATACCAAATAATTTTATTTTTTCACAATACTATTTAATTTGTCTAATATATTTTTATTAATAAATAAAAATATATATAAACACAATAATTAGATATTTGAAAATATAAACAACAACAGAAGTAAATTTCATAGCATTTCCCTCCCACAATAAATAAGTTAAATAACTTACCATTTCTGTAGCTGTAGACAGAAAATTCCACATCTTGCAAAACAATCCAGGTAGATCTTAATCCAAATAAAATAAAAAGTTTCCTCCAAAAAAATGAAAAAATACAACTGTTTCAAAAAGTAATCCTCGGTCCATAAATCCACAATCATTCCACCATAAAAATCCCGAAAAATTGTTTTAAAAAAAGAAACGCTCCATGAAAACCGGAAAAATTAAGAAAGTGTAAAATAACCATTAGTTACTAAAACTAATGTACACTTCCTTAATTTAAAAAAATGCAATCTTTTGGTAACGGCAACTTTTGTTGAAAAAACCTGTAAAAAAACACAAACATTCCCACCCACACAAATATTCACATATTACACCATATAACAGTATTACAAACATTACACACACAATAATAACACATATTGTACCATACTTTAACATTTCTAATCTAGGCCTCAAAACCTAACGATACATAAATCGTCAAAACCTAACGTACACATAAACAACGCCAAAACTCCACAAACCTAACTCTAGACACACTAACTACAACCTAACTACCTTCAAATGTAATTAAAAATGTAGTTTAAATAAATAAAATTAATCTTACCTTCCTCAACGCGAAGCAGCTCCCAACCGCTACCTTCTCCCCTTCGAAATAACCCAAAACAACCACGACCGGTTACAAAATACAAGGCCCAAAACAAATATGGCAGCTTTAAACATAGAAAATAAATACAATTTATTTAAAAAAAGGTTATAACATTATGTCAAAATTAATTACATGTTTAATCAAAATACTACAATTGTTATATTATTTGTTAAAATGTATTATTAATTTTTTGGCATTGTAAAATTATAATAAAAAATATTATTAAACAAAACATATTTAATATTATAATTCCATATATTTAAATGTGACATACAACATGTATTTTAAAATTGCTTTATTTTTTATATTAAAAACTGTTTACTTTATCAAACAAATGTATACAAATTAAACAATGTAATAATTATTAATATTAATATTTCATATATTAATATTATTAATTAAAAAGTATTATTATTTCTTTAAAAATTGTAACTAAATGTATATATAAAAATTATATTATAAAATTGTTAAAACTGTTATATTTGTAAAATGTTACGAATAAATGTAATATATTAAAAAATGTTAACAATACCAAACAAAAATTAACAACTGTTATAAATATTTTATTTTTCAAATGTATATTAAAAAATGTGAAACTACATTATCTGATATTGCAAAGTTTACACAACTGTTTAAATAAAAAGTACAAATGTTATAAAATGTTTTTTCAGTAATTTTTACATGTAAAAATTTACATATGTACAAACTATATTATTTTTATCAAATAAATATGATTGTCTATCTCTATGTATTTGTTTATGTTACATATTGTTAATAACAAATATATTTCTTATTCATTTCAAAATATTTTACAATAAATAAACATCAATAAAGAAATTAAAATGTCTAATTTATTGTCTACCATTTTATTAATGTTACATTTAATGTTACATATTAATTTTATTTTTAATAAATATACGGTGTAAAATATTATCTTTTCATTAAGTATATATACAATGTTAATTTTTTACATGCACAACTCTCTTATAAAAATAATATTACACTACTTTAAACAATAATTTTAATTTTTTAATTACATATAAAAACACATTTAGATAAAGTATTATTCCCACTTCAGTTACCATAAATACAGGATAGGTGCTGGACAGTAATCTTAATTAATTTACTATTGCCACTCCAGGTAATATTAACACAGGGTAGGTGCTGGACACTATACTTAATTAATTTACTATTCCAACTCCAGTTAGTATTAATTAGAGGTACGTGCTGGGCACTAAATTTACTTAATTTGCTATTCCCACTCCAGTTAGTATTTATTAAGGGTAGGTGCTGGACACTAAACTTAATTAATTTACTATTCCCACTCCAGTTAGTATTATTTAGGGGTAGGTGCTGGACACTAAATTTAATTAATTTACTATTCCCACTCCAGTTAGTATTTATTAGGGTTAGGTGCTGGACACTAAACTTATTTAATTTACTATTCCCACTCCAGTTAGTATTAATTAGGGGTAGGTGCTGGACACTAAACTTTATTAATTTACTATTGCAACCCCAGTTAATATTAACTTGGTGTAGGTGCTGGACACTAAGGGGCCTATTACGATGGCGGACGGACAAAGTCCGCCCGCCACCGTAATGGTGAATGGGACCGTCCGCCAGAGGTGCGGCGGTCCCACTATGGGCATTAGGATGCCACCTCCACGATGGCGGTGGCATCCCCCATCCACAACATTGTGGCGGGCGGTGCGCACAGCACCGCCCGCCACAATGCTGTGGATGCAGTTGTGCATTGGCATGCACAAAGTGACAGGCACCGCGCGGTGCCTGCCACCTTGTCCACGCCAATGTAGGGGGGTACCACAGGTACCCCCCATGTGCACCCCCCACCCCCCAACACCCAGGGGGCCCACAACAGGCCCCCAACAGCAAAGACCATATGCCTTACCATGGCGGCAACGCCGCCATGGAAAGGCTGATCACCGGTTGCATCGCAATATGGATGGCGGTGTCTTGCAGACGCCGCCACCTTATTGCGCCCATTTTCCGCCCGGTCGACGAGTCGACTGGGCGGGAAAGCGGCGGACGGTCTTCCCGTCCGCCGCGGACCCACCAGCCATCCTAATATGGCGGGGGGTCATTCAGGCATGAATGGCGGGCGGATCGCCCCCGCCGGGCCAGTGGGGGCGATCCGCCCGCCATCCTAATGGGCCCCTAAACGTAAATAATTTACTATTCCCACTCCAGTTACTATTAATACAGAGTAAGTGCTGGACACTAAAATTATTTAATTTACTATTCCAATTCCAGTTAATATTAATTAGGGGTAGGTGCTGGACACTAAGGGGCCGATTCCGATTCTGGCCGGAAATCTCTCCGACCGAGCCGGACCCGGAGAGAATTCCGACCGAATCGGACCCTAGCAGTCCGACCGGACGAGTACGATGCATTTGCATGCTATCGGACTCGATTCGGTCGGACTCCCATTGAAGTCAATGGGAGCCAGTCGTACAACGCGTACGCGGGCTCCCATTGACTCAATGGGTGCGAGGCGAACAAGGGCGCCCCCTACAGCGGGTACGCCTCGATGCGACTCGCGGCGTACATGCACAGGTAGGGGGGACCCATGGGTCCCCCCTGTGTGCGACTCGCACGCCTACGCGTTCAGGGGGGTCCGACGCGGACCCCCAAAGTCCGGCTCCGACAGCTCTTTCGAGCCGGACAGCGCAAGTCGGTCGGACTGCTTGCGGCGCGCATCGTACTTACCCGGCCGGGAAACGTCTCCATAGCGCGGTGCGAGTCGTGTCCGTGCGAGTCGGTCGGAGCGTGTTGAAGCCGCGTACGAGTCGGTCGGCGATTTCGCGTGCGCTCGCATCGTACTCGCTCGGCCGGACCCGCGTACGATTCGGTCGGGAAACAGGGCTCCGAATCGGATCCGGTAAATCCGAATCCGATTCGGAGCACTACCGGCCGAGATCGGAATCGGCCCCTTAATTTAATTAATTTACTATTCCCACTGCAGTCAGTATTAATTCAGGGTAAATGATGGACACTAAAATTATTTAATTTACTATGCCCACTCCAGTTAGTATTAATTACGGGAAGGTGCTGGGCACTAAACTTAATTAATTTACTATTGCCACTCCAGTTAGTATTAATTAGAGTTAGGTGCTGGAAACTAAACTTAAATAATTTACTATTCCCACTCCAGTTACTATTAATTAGGGGTATCCCTGTCGATGACCAGACAAGTCAACGCCGTCTCATCTTCATGCTTCAACACCCTGCGCATGCTCCGCAAGATCTTCAGATGGATCCCCACTGAAACCAGGAAGACCGTCACCCAGGCACACGTCACCAGCCGACTGGACTATGGGAACACCCTCTACGCCGGAACCACAGCCAAACTTCAAAAAAGACTCCAGCGCATCCAGAACGCCTCCGCACGACTCATCCTGGACATCCCCCGACACAGCCACATCACCGGACACCTGAAAGACCTGCACTGGCTCCCCGTCAGCAAGAGAATAACGTTCAGACTCCTCACCCACGCACACAAGGCCCTCCACGACCTGGGCCCAAAGTACCTCAACGACCGCATGACCTTCTACACGCCCACACGCCAGCTACGATCAACCAGCCACGCCCTCGCCACCGTACCACGCATCCGCAGAACCACCGCCGGAGGAAGATCCTTCTCCTACCTGGCAGCCAAGACCTGGAACTCCCTCCCCACTCACCTTCGGCGAACCCAGGACCATCTCTCCTTCAGGAAGCAGCTCAAGACCTGGCTGTTCGAGCAGTAACTTACCCCCTCCCCCAGCACCTTGAGACCCTCCCGGGTGAGTAGCGCGCTCTATAAATGCCGTGATTGATTGATTGACTATTAATTCAGAGTAAATGCTGGACACTAAAATTATTTAATTTACTATTCCCACTCCAGTTAGTATTAATTACGGGTAGGTGCTGGACACTAAACTTAAATAATTTACTATTCCCACTCCAGTTAGTATTAATTCAGGGTTGGTGCTGGACACTAAAATTATTTAATTTACTATTCCCACTCCAGTTAGTATTAATTAGGAGTAGGTGCCGGACACTAAACTTAATTAATGTACTATTCTCACTCCAGTTAGTATTAATTAGGGTTAGGTGCTGGACACTAAACTTAAATAATGTACTATTCCCACTCCAGTTACTATTAATTAGAGGTAGGTGCTGGACACTAAACTTAAATAATTTACTATTCCCACTCCAGTTACTATTAATTCTGAGTAATTGCTGGACACTAAAATTATTTAATTTACTATTTCCACTCCAGTTAGTATTAATTAGAGGTAGGTGCTGGACACTAAACTTAATTAATTTACTATTCCCACTCCAGTTAGTATTAATTCAGAGTAAGTGCTGGACACTAAAATTATTTAATGTATTATTCCCACTCCAGTTAATATGAATTAGGGGTAGGTGCTGGACACTAAACTTAAGTAATTTACTATTCTCACTCCAGTTAGTATTAATTAGGGGTAGGTGTTGGACACTAAACTTAAATAATTTACTATTACCACTCCACTTAGTATTAATTAAGGGTAGGTGTTGGACACTAAACTTAATTAATTTACTATTCCAACTCCAGTTAATATTAATTCAGGGTAGGTGCTGGACAATTAAATTATTTAAATCACTATTCCCACTCCAGTTAGTATTAATTAGGGGTATGTGCTGGATCTTAAACCTAATTAATTTACTATTCCCACTCCAGTTAGTATTAATTAGGGGTAGGTGGTGGACACTAAACTTAATTAATTTACTATTCCAACTCCAGTTAATAATAATTAGAGGTAGGTGCTGGACACTAAACTTAATTAATTTACTATTCCCACTCCAATTAGTATTAATTCAGGGTAAGTACTGGACTCTAAAATTATTTAATTTACTATTCCCACTCCAGTTAGTATTTATTAGGGGTAGATGCTGGACACTAAACTTAATTAATTTAATATTCCAAATCCAGTTAATAGTAATTCAGGGTAAGTGCTGGACACTAAAATTATTTAATTGACTATTCCCACTCCAGTTAGTATTAATTAGGGGTAGATGCTGGATACTAAACTTAATTAATTAACTATTTCCACTCCAGTTAGTATTAATTAGGGGTAGGTGCTGCAAACTAAACTTTATTAATTTACTATTCCCACTCCATTTATTATTAATTACGGGTAGATGCTGGACACTAAAATTAATTAATTAACTATATCCATAGAAATTACTGTAAATTAAAAGGAGTTGCCAGACCTTTGACATATATATTTTTGTTTTCATATTAAAATTAATATAATATGACTAACTACACAATACATAAAATTCCAAATATTTGACAACACCTATAATAAATTACTACACTATATAATTGAATCCATTTTATATTTTTTATATGGTATAAATGTAAAATATAAACTTTTAGGTAATTTTTACATATTAATATATTTTACTTAATTTTTAATTTCACATATAAATATTATACTATCTACATTAAATTCCTAAATATAAATATTTAAATGTTAATTTGTAATTTTTAAAACAGAAGTTATATTTTTGATTGAAAATTACAAACATTCAAATTACAAACATTCAAATGAAATATTAAATAATTTTGAAATATAATACCACTTTTTAAAACTTCTTAACATTTATTAATTATTAACATTTAAATGAAGATAAATATTAATTGATCAAACATTTACACTGTGAACACATTATTTTTCGAAATTTTTGTAAATAATTATTTTTTCAATTTTTTTAAAATATTTATAATAAATGTATAAAACAGTAACCAACATTACATCCTATAAACCCAACTCCTAAATTATAAAACAATACATTCAATATACAAATATAATATAACCAAATTTGAATATGTAAACGTCACATATTTATTACATTTCATTTAATAATTTATAAAACACTCCCCACCCTTATCCCCTAAAAACCCAACATCCCACTACTAAATTTTTTTAATCAAAGTTCGAAATTATATTTTCTAAATTATAAAATTTAATTTCGAATTTGGTATAAATTTAAATGAATTATTTTAAAACACTCCCCACCCTTATCCCCTATAAACCCAACATCCCGCTCCTAAAACTTATTTTTGTTAATTCGAAATTATACTTTATAAATTATAAATTAAAATTTCAAATTTATTATAAATTTAAATGAATTATTTTAAAACACTCCCCACCCTTATCCCCTATAAACCCAACATCCCGCTCCTAAAATTATTTTTCTAAATTCGAAATTAATATTTAGAAATTAAAAATTTAAATTTCGAATTTATTAAAATTTAAATTAATTATTTTAAAACACTCCCCACCCTTATCCCCTATAAACCCAACATCCCACGCCCAGAAAATATTTATTTAGTACTATTGATATACTAAAGTCGATATTTATGTATGTCGATATAAAAATTTCGATATCATGTCTACTTACCATTTATTACAGGTCAAGACATGGTGCCAGCAACATAGTTAACATTGAAACAGCGGTTAAGATTGTTTCTTACTGGTACGTAATCCCTGAGCGACTGCATAGAAGGAACCCATTGCGTAGTGCTGACTGTTGGCGGCAGTGTGGGGCCACGGGTTCTTTATTGCACATTTTATGGGAATGCCCCAAAATTCAACTATTTTGGCAGGAGGTGCTCACGGATATTGATAAGCACCTGAACACTCACCTCCGTAGATTCCCTTCATACACCATTCTAGAGCTGGCCAAACTTTACTCGCGTGCTGGGGTACGGAGAGAATTCCTACACATCTGGGGTGGTTACATCACTTATGGCACGTACCGAGTATGGAGAGACTTACGCTGACCCTTAAATTGCAAGGAGATGCCTACCACACATTATGGCAGCCCTTTATTTTGTCACTGTCCCATGAATTCCGGGAATTGACATGTCCCAGATACCTAAAACTACCCCGCTTGCCATCACCAACATCGAGTGATCAGACCGAGGTCGCCACTGTATAAATATCATGGAGGTGGGAAGGCTAGTTAAGAGATTTCACAGAGCGGGGGTGGGGGTGGGTTAGGGAGGGATGGGAGTTATTTCTCTGTTTAAAGGCTGTATATGTATGGCACTAGGAAGGGAGTTTAGAGTGGTTTTTGCTCTGTATTTGTGCTTGATATCGCCAATAAAACATATCTGAACCTAAAACCAAGGACTTCCTGAATGTGTGCCAGCATATCAGAAAACACTTTCCCCTTGCACATATTTGCCCTTAGGTGAATTGTCCAAATCCTCATCGACCTCACCCTTCAACTTGACCAAGCCTGGACCACACTATTAATGAGATTCTGCAGTTCAGATCTTGAGATCTGCAATAAATCCTCCTCCTCCAATTCCTGTACCAGTTTTCTTTTAGTAGCAGCTTTCCCAGGAGAAACAGCAGACTCATCTACTGGCTTCATACCGGCAAACCAAGCAGGAAGTAAGTCATGCTAAAAACACCACTTACTATTTTATGCCCATTTCCAAGCAACCCAGCAGCTGCACACTCCACGGGGCCCAAGCACTGAACCACCACACAGCACTCGATTGTCCCACCTGCGGACTGCTTGTGACGCTCCCTGCCCCATCCAAGCACATGCATGGTGAACGTGGCCAGTGCAGAGACATACACATCCCTCTGTAAGTGCTATGAAGAAGCAACACAATTTATACAATGCAAAGTCAAGCGAAAAACATCATTTGAAACTACAGCGTTCTCTTACTTGTCTTCTTACAGGAAAACAATCAGGCATGGAGGCGGGTGGGAGCGGTCTTTATTTAGTAATAATAAAAAAAATACTAACATGTTAGGTTGCCTGTTGGGAGGCAGATAGCCTCATATTGTAATGACTGGGACAAGGAGGTCCTATGAAGGGGTAATGCGTGGTAAAGGCATGTGTGGTGAAGGCATTCATAGTAAATGTATATGCGTGGTAAAGACCTTCGTGGTAATAGCATATTTGTTGTAATGACTGCATGGTAATGTTTGTACATGTGCATAGGAAATCGCAAATAGAAAATCCCTATTTGGGTGTCACAAAATGCGATTTCTACTGGGTAAAAATCGCATTATGCAATTCCCAAAAGGCCTTTGTACATGCCAAAGGCTAGTTAGCATTTCTTAACAGGCCGAAATAGCGATTCAGCACGTTAAGAAATGGTAAATAGCTTCGTACATCTGGCCCCTGTACAGAAGGTGCAGCGGACGTGAAAGGCAGCTTCTCTCAAATACGAGAAACTGCTAAAGCTCATTTAGGAGCAGTACAAGCTCCTTTCACACCCACAGACTAGGAACAGCATGGGGCACAGAACTGCAATCATCAGCCATACACAGAAAAGGGTAAGCATGGCAGCAGCAGTGCAGGCTCCCTTGATATACACAGAAAAGGAACGGCAGAGGATTGAGTGCATCATACACATGGAACGGGTAAATGACAACAGTCAGCCACGGGGTAACCTTTTCCATTAAAATGTTGCAACACGCAGCAGTAGTGCAACTGTTGATTACAAAATCAGAACGTATTGCGTATTCCTGATGCTTCTTTGTGGAAAGGGCTGCTTTGATTGGAAGCGAGCAGAGGTCCCACTATTTTGCAACCGTCTGCTTTAGCTCGAAGTAGTGTTCTGAAATTAAACACCAGCCCATGCCCCAACACTCTAAACAATACCCTCCTTAACGCACAAAAGCCCCATTTTCTTTAAAACCACACACTTTTAACAAATTAACACTTCTGTTTCTATTTCTGCTTCCTTACTCCTGCATCACTGTCAGGTCCCTTCCCAGTCTGCCTACTCTTGGCCCATGCTGCCCCCTAGTCCTTCATCTGTTTCCTCCGGCTTCTCCTTTCTTAGCCTTCTCAGCTCTCCCTCGCCTTAGCGTGAGATCTTCTGTTTCGCTTGCTTTCAGAAACAGCATGTAAATCTACAACAACTTAACCCACCCACCTTTTTCCATACAACTCTCTCTCCAGTAACGTATGAAGGAGAGTAGTGGGCTGTGCATTGCGCCGAGAAAATTAGTTGTTCCCTCGGAGCATGCACAGTAATGTGACGACCCGAAGGCTGCTACAGCCATGTGTGTCTGCATCACTCCTCAGGCTTCCTCATTGGTTAACTGCATAGAAAAGGTAGTTCCTCTCCTCCTAGAGAGACCAAGCCAGGGGAAGAACTACACCCATATTTCTCCGGTTTCCCCAGTCATAATTTATTTCCCAATGTTTTTCTTTTCTCAGCCTTCCCAGTTCTCTATCTGCCTTTTCTTCAGCTCTCTCCTTCTGCCACCAGACAAAACAGGCCCTGTGGCCAAACCCCCAGCACACGTTCAAAGGTTGTGCGTGGCAGGGGGTTGGCCACAGATGTATCCTAAAAGATATTAATTTCCAGTAAAAAAGAATGGAAATTCACTGAAAAAAACCAAACGTTAAAGTTGAGTTACACGTCAGTAAGGCAGTAATATTTTAACAAATATTTTTAAAAACCCATAGAAATTGGAAATTTACCTAAATGAAGTGCTTAGTGCTATGCGTGGTGCTTTGTTAGACCAAATAAAATAAGAGAGTGGCCCTTCAATTTCCTTAAAAAAAATTGATCTATAAGGCACAAGGTAGAGGAGCAAATAAAGAAATAAAAAGTGGAAATATGGACATGGGGACTATTGAAACCCATCCCAATTTAGAAATTGGCAATCCTGTCCATCTTGTGAATAGAGCCTTTCTTTTCCTAAGCAATAGAAAACCCAAACTTTTCGAGGATAAATAACAGACTTTTCCAGTTAACCAAGTCGAAAGCCTTCTTGGCATCTAGTAGTAATATATGTGCAAGGATCTTTTTTATTTGAAAAAATCTAATGCCTCAACCAGGAAATTTGTGTTTGTTTACAGCTGCCTACCCAAGATGAAATCACACTGATTTGGGTGGATGAGAGCACCTACTACTTTGTTCATCCAGTTGGCTAGTAATTTCATGATTATTTTATAGTCTGTGTTGATGAGACTAAGAGGACGATATGCATGAATGCTCTCCGGGTGTTTGTCCTTATTTAAATGCTCACAACTATAGCCGTATTGAAGGATAGAGGGATATTCCCCCCTCTAGCATATGGTTAGCAAGTTGCGTTATTTTAGACGCTAACAAAGGGAGGCATTTTTTATAAAATTTGACCAGCAGACTAGCTTCCTCGCAGGTGTTTCCATTGGATAGGGACTTGATGACCTCCACAAATGCCTCTATAATGAATAGTGCCATCAACCCTTGTGCTAGCGTTGATTTAAGCCAAGGGATAGGAAGGTTTCCCAGGAAACGCCTAAGATGTTCCACTTCGATCTTGTGTATAGTGCTATAAATCCACTTATACTGTTCCAAAAACTCAACCTGGATCTGTCCTGGTTCACTGAGCCATTATTTAGTCTCCTCCATGTAAAGTGAGTTCTGAGCACTCCAAGACAGAAATCTCCCCGTGTATTCACTCTCTTCGTATATTTTTTGTTGGTAGACTTTATTAGCAGTGTGGGCTCTCTCATAGTAATACTCTTGAAGCTACAGCATCGCTTGCCAAAACTCTCGTTGGTTACTGATGTTATTTTGATGCCACATCTTTGCACTGGCATTCCTTAGGCCCTGCTCTAATGCAATCCTCTTTCTTGCTAAGCTCTTCCTTTCTGCTATGCTTTTTGAGGTTATGTGCGACTGTATGGTCACTTTAATGGCGTCCCATACCATTTCAAGACTGGCTACTTGCTGGTTAACCTCAAAATAGTAGTCAATCTCGGTCTCAATCTCTTTGCCCCAGTCCTCATCCTCCAGCTTGACCCTGCTAAAAGTCCACCTGACAGGGGATTTATCTGGCTGCATCTCTGAAACTGTTATACTGACTAAAGAGTGATCTGAAAACCCACTTTATATAGGCCAACCACTGAAGGTGGCCTCGCATTACCGAAATTAAAGGAATATTATTTTGCTAACTTCGCTCATTCCTCTTTTTGATTTTCACTTCCCCCTGAATCCGGTAAAACAGTTCGACAGCCTCTTTTGGCATTTGATTGCACAGGAATATAAAATTAAGGATTTCCTATGTTTGACAAAAGTTCTGAATTAACTTAGTTACAAACATATACAATGGCTTTTTAAATGTAAGGGACAATTCTTTAAATATTTCATTATACCTGCTATTATAAACTCCACTCACCTTACTGTTATCTCTGCTGTGACACAAACCTTGGTTGAGAGAGGTATTGCTCATAAATGGGAATCTAATGGCTATCAAAAAGTTGGGGATTTCCTTAGAGCAGAGGTCTGGTAAGAGTGGCCACACATAGAACACGGCATTCAGCATGGGAGAATGCCCCTTTGCTGGTTCTTTATTTGTAACAGACACTTTTTCCAAGCATTGGATCTAATCAAGATTAAAGCTAGTTCAGCACTAGCTGCAGACTTCATCGATCTGATAACTCTAGGCCTGTTAGGTACTGGATTGCTGCACATCAGGAGTATTGACTGGGAGATCTGTTCGATAAAGTTGAACAAAAAGGGCTGCTTCAGGTGGTGGTACCAATCTTGGCCGAGGTTTGGAATGCGACAACTAGATTAATTTCTCAGTGATAAGAGGTGCAAACCTCTGCCGGATGCAATACAACACAGAGGGGCCGATTCCGATCTCGGCCAGTAGCGCACCGAATCGGATTCGGCTTAACCGGATCCGATTCGGAGCCCTCTTTTCCGACCGATTCGAACGCGCGTCAGGCCGAGCGAGTACGATGCGAGCGCACACGAAATCGCCGACCGACTCGTTCACGGGTCCGAACCGCACCCACCGACTCGCTCGGACTCGACTCGCACCGCGCGATGGAGACGTTCCCCGGCCGGGCAAGTACGATGCGCGCCTTGAGCAGTCCGACCGACCCGCACCGTCCGGCTCAAAACAGCTGTCGGAGCCAGACTTTGGGGGTCCGTGTCGGACCCCCCTGTACGCGCAGCCGCGCGAGTCGCACACAGGGGGGACCCATGGGTCCCCCCTACCTGTGCGTGTGCGGCGCGAACCACATCGATGCGAACCCGCTGTAGGGGGCGCCCTCGTTCGCCTCGCACCCATTGAGTCAATGGGAGCCCGTGTACGCGTTGTACGACCGGCTCCCATTGACTTCAATGGGAGTCTGACCGAATCGAGTCCGATAGCATGCGTGCGCATCGTACTCGTTCGGTCGGACTGCTAGAGTCCGATTCGGTCGGAAATCTCTCCGGGTCCGGCTGGGTCGGGGAGATTTCCGGCCTGAATCGGAATCGGCCGCAAAGTGTCTCCTATATAGAGCACATACATTTCTACATAAAATTAACCCCCAGATACAAGATAAATGTTTTAGATGTCTTAAGGAGAGTGAAGGAAAGTGATTGTATATTATCTGTGATTATCCAAAAATTGCAGAATACTAGGCCTCCATTAACAAATACTGTATCCTCACGCTTAACATTGATTTTGCCCAGGATACTCATGCAATCATGCTGAGAGACTCCGCCAATCCTAGAATGCGGGTGGCATAATAAAAAGAAGATATTTCTGGTTACACTGATAGCCAGATCCCTAATCCTTCAAAATTGGAAGTCTGAGGGTCCCCCAACTTTTACACAATGACGAGCGAAAATGGACAAGATTAAGGGCCTTATTATGAGTTTGAACATCCATGAACCGCCGTACCCGCGATCGCGGTCCGACCACTGCGTGCTCCGTGGTCCGACCGTCTGATTACGAGATGGGCGGATTGCTACTGCAAAGACTGTGGCTGTACCGCTGACACTGCCTGCACACCGCCAGGGTTGCGGTCGGAGAAAAGCAGCTGCCATAGGGGGGTACAGAGGAGTTTCACAGCTGTCTGTATTACAAGTTGGCCTTCCCACGAGCCGACCGCTGTGCTGGGACAACTGGCTTCGATTCGTCAGAAACGAAGGATTTGGGGTGCATACTCACCACTTTCCTGTTCTAACCATTAGAGTTTGATGTGGATCCCTTTCTCTAGGTCCCCCTTTCACAGCAGAATCTTCACCCCGAAGAATACGACCCTGTTTGCGGCAAAATACAGGTAAGTCCATTTTGTACTATATACACATTACCTGGACTGGCCACATATGGGCCAGACTCAGGTAATGAGTAGGTGGTATTTTTCCACATATATCATGCATATATGTACATTCAACACGTGTAATGAAATGTACACATAGGCATCGATAGATAAGGAAAACCACTGCCCACCCCCAAGAGACCACCGAAGTCACATCGCGGGCCCCACGGTTAACTCGTAATACAGCGGTAGGAAGACCACCAGGGCTGTGGTCTTCTAGCGGCTGTGTTCAGGCGGTCAAACTGCCATAAGGGTTTACAACGCCACTATGCTTTAAGATCTGGATCATACACGAAATTTATGAAGCTATAGCAGTATTGTGAAACGCAATGTTCTGTGAATGCTCATAATCAGGGAAACCTGAACCAGGAGCAGAGGGATGCTCAAGTGGGTTAATTGTGGTTGTGTCACATGCAATCAGGTTAATGAAACTCATTTCTCAAATTGTCTTATCTGAGATGTAATGTATTCATGTGAATTCTCTGAGTAAAAGATTTATAAAAAAAAAAAAATAGAAATTCGCTAAAATAACCAAAAGTTAAAGTGGAGTTATACTTAGGTCTTGTAATAAATAAAACTACCATTTTAAAACCAAAAAGCATTTAAATTCACCAGTTATACGTAACTGACCCATGTATATTTGCACCGCTATGATGCACTGCTTATGACCTCACATATTACATCAATGATGACGTGGAATCTAAGCAAGTTATAACTCCTATGTAAAACTCTACTGTGACCATTGTTTTTAGTGAATTTCTAAGGTTTTTTTTTAAAGTGAGTTGAAATCTCTGGGGGTCATTAGGATAGCGGGCGGATCGCCACCGCCCGTATGACGGTGGCGATCCGCCCGCTATTTCCCACCGCCCGCCTCACATTTCCCCACCGCCATATTAGTATGGCGGTGGGGACCCAGGTGGACGGCAAGACCGTCCGCCGGTTTTCCGCCAGTCGACCAGTCGACTGTGCGGAAAAGGGGCTGGATATGGTGGCGGTGTCTGCTAGACACCGCCATCCATATTATTATGGGCAGCGGTGCAGGACTTTCCATGGCGGAGACCCCGCCATGGAAACCCAGGCGGAGTTTGCTTTCGGGGGCCCGTTGCGGGCCCCCAGGGTATTGGGGTGGTGGGGGGTGCACATGGGGGGTACCTATGGTACCCCCCTGCATTGTCATGGACATGGTGTCAGGCACCTCACGGTGCCTGTCACCTTGTGCATGACGATGCTTACAGTGCATTCCCAGCATTGTGGCGGGCGGTGCTGTGAGCACCGCCCGCCACAATGCTGGGAATGGAGGATGCCACCGCCAGGGTGGCGGTGGCATCCTAATCGCCGGTGCAGGACCGCCGCACCACTGGTGGCCGGTCCCAGCACCGCTAGGGTGGCGGGCGGACGAAAGTCCGCCCGCTATCCTAATGAGCCCCTCAGTACCTTATATAAGTATAACTCCACTTCAACCTTTGTTTTTTTCAGTGACTATATACACACAGACATACGCACAGAGTTAAAGAAAAGGGCTTATGTCTCACTTATCTGTAAATACCATGCTTTCTCAATTAGGGCATGAATACTTTACACATAAGAGAAAATATATTGTTACCCACATTTGTTATCATAAATTATGCATTACATTGTTTATATTTCTTTTTCTGTAGGTTATTGAATCATACCAATGGGTAACTGTTTTTGAGTTTAAAATAATCTCCTGCATTGTTATTCATACTGGTATATATACACATTCAATAACACATAATTTAGAAAAGAGGCAACTGTTTCACAGGCAACCTTCTGCATAACCATATCTCTCTAGAAATAGATTGTTGTTAGCTAAAATAATTAATGGCTTATATAGAATTATTTCCATCCCTCATTAGGTTACTCGGCTTGATGAAATGCATGCATTGAATTAATTCCCTGCAAATCTCAATTTCAAATAGTTTAAAAACAGCCTTGAGCTATCGGCTGTCAATGTACAGTTTGCACATAAAGATAATTGCACTTTTACTTATCTGCAGATTTTACTCATTTTAAAATGATTTCAACATTTTCAGAAATAGTAATGCTTCTGGCTTCCTGACACTCGACAAAACGACTGGTTACTCATTAAGTGCTGTTCTCGAGGAGCACATCGTATAATAGCATGCTTTCTAGAATTAGCCTTTCATTTATAGAAGGTACAGACAGGAAAGTAGTCCATAAATCCTACCACAACATACAAATTCATAGTTTTTTAAGTTTTTAAAATATTTTAATTTTATTTTCAATATAGTTCATCGATGACATAAGAAGGCACCATGTAGGGTATCAGGAGTACATCTCCAGTGGAAGAAAAGTATTAACAGTCACCTTAAAAAAAAAATTTAAACTCCACCCGCCTCCCTCTTCCCAGACATCCATCAGCTGGTACAGCAGCAAAATACAAGAAAAGCATAGAGTCAACTGCATCATTTCACAGGACCACATCACGTCTACACCCATTATGGCACGTCCTTACTCTGTCCCCCACCCTGTTCCAGTAACTCCAAGGAGTAATATTGCATCCATCCGCTCCACACCTTATGCATGTTTTGGGGGCAACCCCTGCTGGCATATGTGACTTTTTCTTCCACCATATACATATCCATGCCCTGCCTCCACTCCAGCAATGTCGGGCTCCTACTCACCCCCCCAGTAGTGGGCTATGTCTCTCTTTGCCACTACACGTCCTAGGCCTCAGAACAACAGCGTGGCCCGTGGCAGGTCAATGTCGTTGGGGAGCCCCAGGAGGCTACATTTAGGATGCAGTGGGATCAACTCTGTGAGGACTTTACGGAGTTTCTCGGAAGCTGCCACCCAGTAGTCCTGGATTAATTAGCATCCCCAAATAGTGTGGAAAAAGGAATGGTTCCCTTCGTGATGCCTCAAACAGTGCTGATCTTGTGCCCTCCACATAGCGTGCAGCCTCCACCTATCGCAATACACCCTGTAAAGGATTTTAAATTGTATTAAATTCTGCCTCAATTTTATTGAAACCTCCCTTGGGTGCATTAGGGCCACCTTCCAGTCTATATCCTCCAGGTCTCCTACATTCTCCACCCATTTCGCTCGCAGCATAAGTAGCGTTTCGGGCATTTTGTTGTTGAGGGCTTTGTAGGTTAGGGAGATCGCACGTTTTTCTCCTCTGTTAGCAGCTGTCCTTTGCCAAAATGAAGGGAGTTTTTATGCTTTGGGTCGCCTACCACAAGTGGTTGGAGCAATTGATTGCCCACATATTGCCACCACATGCCAGAGAACATGTCTACCTCAATCGAAAGAACTTCCATTCAATCAATGTGCAAGTTGTCTGCTTACCAGATTTGTACATCACAAGCATGTGTGTGCATTTTCCAGGATCAACTTATGATTCCTTTGTACTACGGAACAGCACCATACCCCAACAAATGTAACAACTTGGACCTGAGAGGGCCTGGCTTGTTGCTAAGTATAACCTATCATTATATAGTTTGGGTAAATTAAAAGTTATATGATCTAAATGAGTTTTACACATTTTGGCTCAATTTGGATTTTTTTCCATATAAGAGAATCACCTTATCCCTAACCGACCATGGTTGTTAACACCGCTTAGGAATCCAACAACACCAGGGGAAGATCCCTTCATCAAGGCCCATGGAAAAACACAGAGGCCAGTGGCCGCCTCCCTCAGCCAGAACACACCCACCAACACAACGGACCCAAACGAAGCAGCCAGCAACCTCGCCAAGTGGCTGACCGCCTGCGCCGACGACCTCGCACCACTAAAAAACCCTCCCAGCAGACCCGGAAGCAAGAAAACCCCTTGGTTCACCAACGAACTCAAGGAATCCAAGAAGAACTGCCGCACTCTCGAGAAAACCTGGCGACTCGACCAGACCACAGACAACAGGACCGCCCTCAAGCACGCCACCCGCAAACACCACCAGCTGATCCGTGCCACCAAGAAGTCGGCACTCAAAGAACGACTGGACAACAACGCCCATGACAGCAAGGAACTTTTCAGCATTGTCAAAGAGTTCTCCAACCCCAGCGCCGGAAACAACGACATCACCCCCTCGCAAGACCTCTGCAACTCACTCTCCGCGTTCTTCCACCGCAAGATCACCGACATACATAACAGCTTCGACGCACAAACAACGCACCCTACCGCCGAACCAACGCCCGCCACCACCACCCTCTGCAACTGGACCCCGATCAGCACCGAAGACACCACCCGCACGATGAACTCCATCCACTCCGGATCACCAACCGACCCCTGCCCACACCACGTCTTCAACAAAGCCGACGCCACCATCGCACCCCATCTCCGGGACATCATCAACTCCTCCTTCCACACCGCCACCTTCCCGGAGAGCTGGAAGCACGCCGAGCTTACCGCCCTCCTGAAGAAACCAACGGCGGACCCCACCGACCTTAAGAACTACCGTCCCATCTCGCTCCTTCCGTTTCCGGCCAAAGTCATCGAGAAGACCGTCAACAGACAGCTTGCCGCCTTCCTCGAGACGAATGGATCCCTCGACCCCTCGCAGTCCGGGTTTCGGGCCAACCACAGCACCGAGACCGCCCTTATCGCAGCCACCGACGACATCAGAACCCTAACCGACAACGGGGAAACAGCTGCCCTCATCCTCTTGGACCTCTCCGCGGCGTTCGACACCGTCTGCCACCGCACCCTAGTGAAGCGCCTCAGCAACATCGGAATCCGAGAGAAAGCACTGGAATGGATCATCTCGTTCCTCGCCGGAAGAACTCAGAGAGTCCGCCTCCCCCGTTCAGATCCGAAGCCACCGAAGTCATCTGCGGCGTTCCACAGGGATCCTCACTCAGCCCAACCCTCTTCAACGTCTACATGAGCCCCCTCGCAGCCATCGCATGCCGACACAACCTCAACATCATCTCCTACGCCGACGACACCCAGCTGATCCTCTCCCTCACCAACGACCCCACCACCGCCAGAGCCAACCTACACGACGGGATGAGAGACGTCGCCGACTGGATGAGGAACAGCCGCCTTAAACTGAACTCAGACAAGACGGAAGTCCTCATCCTGGGCTCATCACCCTCCGCCTGGGACGACTCCTGGTGGCCCCCGGCCCTGGGCACCGCGCCCAAGCCAACGGACCACGCACGCAACCTGGGCTTCATCCTGGACTCCTCCCTGTCGATGACCAGACAAGTCAACGCCGTCTCATCTTCATGCTTCAACACCCTGCGCATGCTCCGCAAGATCTTCAGATGGATCCCCACTGAAACCAGGAAGACCGTCACCCAGGCACTCGTCACCAGCCGACTGGACTATGGGAACACCCTCTACGCCGGAACCACAGCCAAACTTCAAAAAGACTCCAGCGCATCCAGAACGCCTCCGCACGACTCATCCTGGACATCCCCCGACACAGCCACATCACCGGACACCTGAAAGACCTGCACTGGCTCCCCGTCAGCAAGAGAATAACGTTCAGACTCCTCACCCACGCACACAAGGCCCTCCACGACCTGGGCCCAAAGTACCTCAACGACCGCATGACCTTCTACACGCCCACACGCCAGCTACGATCAACCAGCCACGCCCTCGCCACCGTACCACGCATCCGCAGAACCACCGCCGGAGGAAGATCCTTCTCCTACCTGGCAGCCAAGACCTGGAACTCCCTCCCCACTCACCTTCGGCGAACCCAGGACCATCTCTCCTTCAGGAAGCAGCTCAAGACCTGGCTGTTCGAGCAGTAACTTACCCCCTCCCCCAGCGCCTTGAGACCCTCCCGGGTGAGTAGCGCGCTCTATAAATGCCGTGATTGATTGATTGATTGAGTAGGCTTTTGGCCTCCTGAAAGCCAGGTTTCGATGTCTGGAAAAGACTGGCGGTGCCCTCCTTTACTCACCCGATAAGGTGAGCAAAATCACCATGGCATGCTGCGTGTTACACAACATAGCTCAGTGACCGAACATCCCGCACATTGCTGAGGAAGAAGACCATGATGAGCCACTAGGTGAAGATGTTGAAATGCAAAAGGAAGATGATAGTGGTGAAGAAGAAGGAATTGACTCACGTCAAGATGTTATTGAAAACTTGTTCACATCAGTGTAAGTGTATATTCACATATTATTATATTACATTTGAAACCAACTTTTAATCTAATGAGAATAAAAGTCTGTGCTAGAAATGTTATACAGAGGGCAAGTTAAGATATATCCATGGCAAAGATGTTTGTTGATCTAAGTTTTGACACATGGACTACTGTGTTTATTTACATTGTTTATCTTTGATTTTTTTTTGAAAATGTGTTCTCAAAATTTGTCAATTGCAATGTGTCTATTTTGTAATGCCATACAAAATATTTATCATTTGTTTTAATCTATTTTTGGTTCCTTCATCATGTCATCTTCATTTAGACATTTCAACACTGTGACATTTGCAGTTATATGCTGCTGTTGCATACCACAAAGTGAACATGTGTTGATCCTGTGAAAGACACAAACACTTTGGATGTACCGATCTTGTACAAAGACAACTTGAACAGTGTTTGAATTGTAGTTGTAAAGATTGCATTAGACTTGTTTTCTGTTGATTCTTGCCACCAAGGCTATATGCGCTGCTTAAATTGCTCTGCCTACATGTGGTAGCCCCCCAACAGCACATAAATCTCCCTTCACATAGGCAAAATATCTGTTGATGTGTCTCATCATTGAAGGATGAACTTCATAGAGCACCACTTAAAGTTGGTTGTGCCATTCCACCAGCTACTGCAACAGTGTATTGGAATGATCCTGTGGCCACCAAAGGGAGAACTGCCATTATTTTCACTATTGATGTTATTGATGTGTGTTTTCTATTGTAAGGGAAAAGGTTTGGCTACAACTGATGGCATCCATCAACAAGAGTTTGGCTATTTAATCTGATTTTTTAGATTATCTCCCATTTCCATGGTGGCAAGGTCTGGAACTGTCAATTAAAATATTGCATGATAATTTTGGAATATGGGTCATAATGTATAGGAGAATTCTTCATTCCAATTAAAACATATCCTAATATGTGTTTTGTGGTTTTCGTTAATTTTTGTCATATTTTCAAATATGTGAAACACATTACCCATATGGAATTTATTTTTGATGAAGCAATCTTTATTTTAATTTAACTATTTAAAATGTATGATGGGACTACAAAAAGTGAACAAATGTAGAAACAAAAAAACCACACAAGTTATTTTATTTTATTTTTTTAATAAAACCAAATGAACTAAAACAGGATGTTAACAAAAAAACAACTAACAACATAATAAGTCAATCATGGTGAATGGAGCTAATATTAAAGGGTCTAAACTGCTTGGAATCCAATTTCCAAAATACAACTGACATGAAAAAGGTAAATGTGTCCAGAAATTAGTCCACAGAGTGAATGATAGTCTCACACTGGAAAAACTTAGGTTCTGTGGTACAGATGTACGACCCTTCCATTTTCTGAGTCACAAATTGCATTGTTTGCGACTCGCAAAATGGAATGTACAACCTTGTCTCAGACACTGTTTGTGATTTCCAATAGGGTCACAAACGACCTGCCTCATTAATATTCATGAGGCAGGTCGCAATTTGCGACCCCATTGGCAATGGCCAGCACTCACAGGGATGGTGGCCTGCTGGGGTCAGCAGACCACCATGTCTGTTACTGCTTTTTAAATAAAGCAGGTTTTTTAAATGCAGCCCATTTTCCTTAAAGGAAAACAGGATGCATTTAAAAAAGAAAAATGAAACGCTTCTGTTTCATTTTTTAAGAGTAGGCAGTTGTCCATGGGACCACTGCCTGCTCTTAAAAAATATTTTTGCTGCCAGTCACAAAGTGGAAGGGGTCACCTGGGGACCCCTTCCCGTTTGTGAGTGGCTTACCACCTTTTTGAAATAGGTGGTAAACTGCGAGTGTTTCGGTCGCAAAACAAATGTACATAGAAGTGCGACTCACTATTAGGAAGGGACGCCCTTGGCATGCCCCTGCCTAATAGCAAGTCACAAACCCTATTTTGAGAGTCGGTAATAGGTAAAGATCTCGCAAAACTGGGTTTGTACATTGCACATATTTTGTGGTCGCAAACAGGCCAATTTCCCACTTGTGACTGCAAAAAAGTGGTTGTACATCTGGCGCTGTGTCTCTTCCTGGCGGGGTTTGAGGTCTGGCCATCCTCTTCTGCTAGTCGGGCTGACCATACTCTCCTGAGAGGGGCTAGTCAATCGGCAGTTGAAGGGACTTAGGTGGGTGCAGCTGTTCCCTCTTGTGGCAGGGCCTCCCTTTCTGTTTCTGAGGCAGATGTAGTTGGCCCAGATGTTGTTGGACCACAGATAGGGGAAGACATTGCTGGGAAAGCCCTGAGCATATGTTTATACATATCATGCAACACGCCAGGCCGGGAGCCCATATTGGAGTTCAGCTTCTCCATCTGTACATTGTGCTCCTTCTGCAACTGCTTCATCTCCCAAAGCTCTATCAGGACCTGGCCCAGCATGTCTTGGGACTGATGGAGAAATCCCAAAACTTGGTTAATTGTGGCTTGGGTGACAGTGAACCCAGTGACCTCACTTTGCTGGCCTACAATTCCCCCAATGACTCCTACCCCCATTACCCTGTGCCTTTGACCCAGTGTGCCCCAATCCACCGGTTCCTGGCTGAACTGGAGGTGTTGTTGGTGTTCGATCAACAGCAGTCAGGACTGGGGGGCACACGATTGGGGTGATGTTGGTTTGGACACTGGAAATGGAGGCATCCATAGGCTGAGATGTGGTAACAGCTGGGGTAGGAGGTGCAGATGTGGGCCGAATGAAACTCACTGGAGCAGTCTGTCCAGGCAGACCAGATGGACCAGGCAGTTCCTCATCATATGGACTTGCAGGAGTCGAGTCCTCACTGAAGACTTGTAACTGGTTTGGAGTGGAGGTATCTTCAATGGCAGATGGTTGTCCACGTACTCTTGGTGTTGGACCTATTATGAATTTAAACAAACAAAGAAAATTACTATATTGATTGCACCTTCCAGTGGTATTATAATAAATTACACAAACAGTTTAAATTACACACACACCTACTTCAAATAAGCAGGTAGAGATGAGAATTGTGAAAGAGACCATACCAATCCCTAGCAGGCTATACATCTGACAATTACACAACGTAGAAGGATATATTGCATTAGCCATCACATACACATTATAAACTAATGCTTTAAGAATATAGGGGCCTATTAGCAATAACCGGCGATAATTATCGCTAAGCGCAGTTAGCGCTAGGATAATTATCGCAGCTATCGCAGGTTTCTATCGCGGAGATAGCGTGCTATCAGCAACCCTTATCTCCAAACGATAGAAACCCTGGAGAACAGTGTGAATATCACTTGAAAACAAGCGATATTCGCACTGTGACCAGTGTTAGCTTGCTAATAGGGCGATTGAATTATCGCCGCTTTAGCGGGAAAAAGTCCCGCTAAGGCGGCGATAATCACGTTGCTAATATGCCCCTCACACTTATACTCAGCATACAAAATTACCTACCTTAACATTTTTAAAGTCAAGATAGTTTGATTTTTGATACAAATCACATCATTCAAATGAAATACCAAAGATAGGACATCATACAACAGTAAACACATAAACATTTATTAAAAAAACATCATGAAACGGAGATTGATAAATACATAACACTTAAACATATTGAAAATTATAATAGAAAAGAGGAAATGAGCAAGATGACATTGCAATATTATTTTCACAAACCTAAAACAAGGCATCATGGTATTTGTAGCCATTTCAATTAAACATTAACAACACTTGCAAAATTTTAAGTCAAACATACCTAGTGTAAATATGCAGCAAAAATATAACAGACATTTACAATATGAAACACATATTTCAAATATGTTCCGATAAGATACAGAAAATTATCAAAAAGCACTGGGCCATCCTCAACACAGGGTCCCTCAAGCCCGATCCCACCCTCCTTTTCGCGTACAAACGTACACAAAACCTGAAGGACTTTCTAGTGCATACATGTCCACCTGCATCACAAGAAACCCAGACCACCCTTTGGGGTCTTCCACAAGTAGAGGGACATTATCCGTGTGGATCGTGTACCGTGTGTCCCCTTACAGAAACCACGAAGAGCATAGACATGGATCTACAAAGACCATGGGAACAAAGACAACACACTAATTGTAACATGAAGAATTGTGTTTACTTGATTACATGTCCCTGTCACCTCTGCTATGTAAGGATGACCACGAGGCCAGAGAAGATACGGATCAGTGAACACCGCAGCATGATACGCTGCAAAAAAAACAACACTAAGATGTGTTCCCATTTCCTTGAGTTCAATCACACACCCAACAGTCTTCGCTGGACCATTATAGAAACCAATAATACTTAGAAAGTCAGCACCCTCTTTGCACGAGAACAGCGGTGGGTGTTTCGATTGAAGATACATATACACGGCCTTATCAACGATATACCGTGGTCTGAGGTTGTCATGTAACACTGACACTGATTCCTATTCATCCCATTTACAGACAGATCAGCGTTTACACTTCTCACATTAGGTTCGTAGGATCCTACACCTCTTAAGATACATTACGCTATCTGTAGGAACTGGTTACATGAACACTAACCAAACATAGGACCTACATGTTTACCACCAGGGACCGGATTCACAATAGACCTCCCCCATTACCCAAATACCCCTGCTCCGAATTTCCAGAGACACCCAAGATCTTCTTCTCACTAAATCGCATAACAGGACATATAAGTTATCCTGCCTCTTTAATACACCCTCTTGTGTTTTCTGTCCAGGAACTCCGTGTAGTGCATTTTGGTTTTGTAACATCCACCTCTTGACCCAACGCAAGAGTTGGTTGACAAACTGCAAATGGCACTACTTCTGTTATTCTCTCAGCCCCACGTACTAACTAAGACACTAGTTCTGTGAATTCTTAGCAATGTACATACTGACTCTCCTTACATTGAATGACAAGATTATCCTTTTAAGATGGCCGCATCAGTTGCGGGAACATCCTCAAGCCTTTCCGCAATGCACTTTTCACGTCACTTCCGTCTCTCACTCAAGGTCGGGTGCTTCTTTTGTTTCTATTACCCGACCTTCTTTAGACCAGCCATGGCCTCTGTTCAGTCTCCGGCGGCCAGCAGACGGGGGTAGGTGTGATTGCCACATACCTCCAAGGGTCAATGTAAGTACGCACGACTTTACCACAAGTGAGACACCATCTCTCATATCCTCACTGGATAGACAATGTCCCTCGTGGTGTCAGGGTTATCGTTTTGTTTGTCTTTTCATGTTCAAGGTAACCCTTAGAGATGCCTGTTTTACCCCCAGTTGAAGCATCCCCTTGCATTGATTGGGGTAAGCGAAAAGCTTTTTTAACATTCTCAACGTCTTTATATCTTTCTCTATATTATTGCACAAGCCATGACACCTTCAACCACACGAGAGGCCATGTCTATGTCCGACCACGTTGAGTGATTTAGATACCTTGCCATGTTGATTAACTGAGGCAATTAGGAGCACTTACTTTTTAAAGCTTTCTCATTCTGTCACATTAACATTAGCTGCGAGCAGCACTCATGTCTCTTTGGCTTTTATTTACAATTTGTTGACCAGTTATCATTTTCTTTACTGAATGCATCTTCATCTGCTTGTTTAGGTTGGATATATACATTGAAGTGGTTTTGAATGACTGTACCAGACGAGACTACCATGGAACCTGACTAAGGTTCATGTAACAGGATGTACATTTCCCTTTGACACCTGTTTGTCTATCCACATTTTACACTTTCTGTCGGTCCTGATGAAACGCCAAAGATCCTGTATGGACTACTAGGGCGTGAAACATGTTAACCCCATGACCTTTACACTTCTCACTTTTCGTAAGTAGAACTAACCCTCCTCATTGGTGGATGGTCTGACAGTTTTTTCCTGTTTTTAACCATACCGAAAGGATACAAGAATGAAATACTATTAGGGGAACCGCTACAATATTTTTAATTCACCATCGCACAGACCCCACACACCCGTACTCACCACTACGGCGTTTCTCTTAAAAGATCTCCATTAAAGAGCCCTCTCGGGGGCCCATGGGGGACTGCAGCGCCAACCCCATGAGGAGCAAAAACACCCTATGATGAAGCATTACACCTTAACGAGTGTGTGAGGGCAACTCTTCAAATTTGAGGAATTTCCCTGCTGTTTATCTTATCCAACCTAACACTTGTCTACTTCAGATGAGGGATTTTTAACTTTTTCCAATTTCTACACCTTCCACAACCTAGTTGGCTGGAATACCTCTATAGGAACAGTTACCCGTCAGTGAATTCATTTGGTGTTAAAACACTTACAAGACCTAAAGGTTCAAAACACATTAGCAACAGCTAAATTAAAAACAAAAAGGGCATTTAAGTTTAGTGACACATTCAGAAGTATAGCTTCCCAGTCTCTACTCCACCTGCGATTCATGTCAAGCCTTCAGAATGTCAAATCTGAAAGACCTTCTCCTCCCAGGGAAAACGTTGTATGGGGGGCTGGGAGAACTACTACCAGTCCTCTGGGCCTCCGGGTGACGCTTGGAGGCTAGGGAACGAGCTCTCCCCTGGAGGCTTTCCACCTCTTCCTAATATCCTCCTGTGTACGCAGGTTGTTTGCTACAGCATTCACTCTGTCAACTATTCCGGTCCACATTTGTCTTTTCTGGGCTATGGTTGTATTTTGCACTTGAGCTCCAAACGATTGTGGCTCTACTCTAATAATTTCATGCACCATGCCTAACAATTTTCCCACTCTAAAATGGGGATTTCTCCTCCATGCCATTATTAAAAAAACAATGAAATGCATTTTATGACCTACAATAAAATAAATGAAAGAGCAAAAAAGGACAAGAAATGGAAAAAGCAAAAAAAGACCTAACTTCACTGATAAAAGTGCTACTTGACAATGTTGTGCAACAGTGGAATGGCAATGGACCATGGTCTGAAATGGAGTGTGGTTATAGGGTGGTATGCAGGTGAATACAGTTAGGCAAGAGACACCAGGGGTCATATTACACAAAGTGCCCCAGGGGAGCAACGGGTATTTATGCCCGTGTTGCGCGCCCCTGCGGCAGTTTGGAATTACAGAAGGGGCCCCAGACCCTTGTGCTGCCACTTCTGTATTACTGAAAGTGCTGGCGCACATACAGCGCCAGCGCATTCCCAAGAGGGCATTCCCTCATTTGCATGGGGTATGGCCCCATGCACAGGAGGGAATTCCTCTGCCTCAGCGCCTGCGCCATCTTATACACGAGGGCGCAGAGGCAAGGAAGCTGTTACAGGGGAAACTGAGAGTGTGCCACCTAAAAGGTGGTGCGCTGTCAGTGTGCCCCCGATAGCAGCCCTCTGGAGGAGGGAAAGGGGATCCTATGGATCCCCCAGACATCTCCTTGCAGGCAGGTGCAATCACTCACTGTACCCGCCTGCAAGTGGATCTTAAATCCCCTTAACAAGGTGCAGGCAGGTTGCCACCTGCACAGTGAAACATGGAGTGGCTGCTTCAAAGCCACTCCATTTTTTACCTCAGGGCAGTGCTAGTTCATGGCTGCCCTGGGGGCAGCACATTCTATGTAAGAGGGTGCACTTATCCTGTTTGTGCCCGATGCATTTGTTTAAAGGTGCACCGGGGGCAAACAGGGAAAATGCACCATATACATAATAGGACCCCAGGTGTGTGATACTAGCATCCATCCAAAAGCCACAGGAATAGTACAATGTTGAATGCATCCTGCAACCGAATCCCTTCATCAGCAATCCACCCCTAGAAAAATGTTAGTACTGCTGTGAAATCTAAATAGACTCAGCACAATCCTGCCACCCTGACGGTGATGGATTAATGTTAGCCAGCAAAGGAGTTCACCACGTCGGCAGTGGTGAGCTGCTTACGCGACAATAAATACTCTGTCAACACGGATGGATTCAGCTAGCACACATCAAAATACAGCAGGTGGCATTCCGTCAGCTTGACCGAGAACTTGTAAAGTCTGCTGCATGGGGATAACGGGAGTCCAAGATCTAAATCGGGCCCTGTCACCATATTTTTAGGGGTGGGGGCATGGCCATGCCCATAGTGGGCAGCCCGCACTCTATGTTTATTTTTAAATTACCATGGTATCAAGTGGGCTGTCTGCCCTCCCAGGGGGGCAGATCAGGGGTAATTACCCCATCTGCCCCCAGGGGGGCAGGGAGACTGTCTGTCCACCTGTTTGGGTGGGGGCATGGCCATGCCCTTGGTGGACAGCCCACATCCCTATATAAAAGACTTTCCCTGGTGTCTAGTTGGCTTTTCTGCCCTCCCTGGGGGTATATTGTGGGCAATCACCCCCATCTGACCTCAGAGGGGCAGAAACACTATCACCATATTTTATTAGGGGTGGAGGCATGCCCATGCCCATAGTGGGCAGCCCCCAACCTATATATTTATTTTAATTTATCCTGGTGTCTAGTGGGCTTTATTCCCACCTGGGCGGCAGGTAGAGGGTAACTACCCCATACACCCCACAGGAGCAGAAAGACTGAAATAATTAAATTGCTAGGGAAGCACAAGCCATTGCCTAAGGGGCCACTAACCCTATCCCTGGTGCCTAGTGGGTCGAACCCTGTTTGGGGATTGCTCTCCTGTGGAGAACCTCAAGCTGGAATCTACTGGGCAGGTGTGCCATTGGAAAGGAGAGATTCTCCCATTTGCAACAATACCTCCCCCAAGAGAATCAGTGGCCGGGGGCTGAGATATGCCACCGAGCACTGATTCAGTAAAAGTAAAACAAGGCCATTGATTGTATGTTCACTTTTATTGTCATGAGGTCAGAAAGCCCTGTGCCTTTATATACCTCCCCAGTCTAAGCCAATGGCCGACAGATGCACTGTGAAGGTAGTGAGGATGTCGGCCATTGGCCGACACCCACACTTAAGGGGGTAATACTTCTAAGTCACCCCTAAGGTAGGCCTTAAAGGCTCATAGGGTAGGGTGCATTGTATTTTTAAGAAGTAGGACATATGTACTTACATTTTACATGTTGGGGCAGTGAAAAACTCTTAAAATCATTTTCACTGTTGTAAGGCCTATCTTTCCATTCACTAATACTGGGGTAGCCTAATACATTTAATAGGTGATAACTTTGGATGGGAGCTGGTAGAAATATCCTGTCTACACTCAAACAAATTATAATTTAAAATCCCCTTTAGTGGCGAAGTCCGATTTTAAGTCACAATTCTAAAAATAACAGTTTTAGAAAGTATGCACTTTCTTGTCCTAACCAAATGCACCTTATTCAGTGTTCAGGGTCCCATGAAAGTGATTGACTCTGCTGTTGGGGTTTGTGTGTTGCTTCCAGAACCACAAAGGGGGCTTAGGTGTGGATAGTATTGGCCATCCTGGCAGGATACTTGGGAGGGTGTGTATCCAGCCCAACTTACAATTCAAAGTGATATGCCTACTGTCCACACAAAGGAATCTGACACTAGGCCTGCCCTGCCATTTGTCATCCCAGATTGCTTGGAGCCTTGACGGGGTAGGAGAAGAACTTTCCAGAAACAGATATGGGGGTAGAAGGGGGAATCCCCCACACAATGGCTGACACCAGATATAAACATTGCCCACCCCAGAGCCACTCTTTAGAAGACTCCTGGACCTGTGGAAGTTGCATAAGAAGGATTGCTGTACTGCTTGAAGGACTTCCTTGATGTCTTCTTAATTTTTTTTTATAAGCCTAGAGGAAGGAGGAGGTTACCATGGGGGGTTATTTCTCTACCGTCAGCATCAGTGCCGGTGTCGGCAGAGGACAAGTTCATTTGTGGTTTCTCGCGCTTCCTTCAATTACTAAAGGAGGGCAGTTATAAAAATAGTTTAAAGCATTTTGGGGAGGGGACTTTCACAAAACGCAGAATTGCACTGAAACAAGCCCTGCACTCACTCACTCATTCCTCTGTAAGGGGATCTCCATGACTACTACTGGCATTATAGCCACAATATTGGCTGGGGGAGTGGCTTCACTGGTGAAGGTGCAGACATGTTAGGTCCTCTCTGTCCTGAGGCACACAAGGAATAGAGCTGGGAGGACATTGGCAGCAAGAAAGCCACTGATGGCAAGACTAAATTACACCAGCCAGAAAAGTCCCCTACTGAACTGGAGTCCATTTCTTTATCAGCCCCACCACCAGCTGCAGGGGAACTGATGGGCCTGGAAGAACAGCCTGCCCAGGAGAGTGCAGGTGTGCAGGAATACATGGCAGAAGGCACTGAGGCTGATGAAGTACAGATCCAATTGCATGCCTCGTTGTCAATCTCAGGTAAAGGATCAGAAGGGGATGGTGCCATATTGTATTCATTTTTCAACACCAACACATGTGTGTTTGTAAAGTGCACATTCACCCAAGGGTATCTTGGCACTGAATAACAGATGTTTATTGTTACCCAACTGAATAGTACTCATTTTATTGACCTCAGAAGGATGAAATGCTGAGTGGACCCGCCGGGAATTGAACCTGTAAGCATTAATTCGAACACAGGCCCCAAAGGGGACGCATTAGTTCACTAAGCCACTACACTCGGAAAGCTGGTTAGAAGTGGTCTGGCAGGACAAGGATAATGGAAATAAAACATAGGGGAGCAATAGTGCCCCAGTGCCTAAGGGATTGGCGGATCTCAACTGGAACGGAGGTGTGAATGGAGGTGTGAACCTGACTGAAAACAGAGGTGCCTCCCCAACCCACAATTGCTAGAGTTGAAGCTCAGTGGATATGTGGGGAGGAACGATTGCCAGTTCAGCCAAGGTCTCTGTAATGCCTGTAATTTAGGGCCTGATTGAGAACTAAGCGGATGGGTTACTCTGTCCCAACGGTTACGGATAACCCATCTGCCGAAATCTAAATCCCATAGCATATAATGGGATTTAGATTTCGACAGATGGGATATCCATCCCTTTTGTGATGGAGTAACCCATCCGACGAGTTCTAAATCAGGACCTTAGATACTGTAGTGCTCCAATTAGTACCTAGCTTACCTTAAGTACCTGTATCTCATCATCTGTCTCAAGTGTCTCAAGCGTCTGTCACAACTCTAGGTTCAACCATGTTGCAAAAGATATGGTTAACCCAGCAGAGACTCTCGCTTATATAGGAGCCCAGCCCCCCAATATTAAAATTGAGACACTGCTGACTACTATTTTGTTGGAGATACAGGAGCTACAAGAAAGCCAAAATTCACTGGCCCAGTCCCGGAGTGGTAAAATTGAGAAAATTGAGAAGAAAACTGACTCATATTCGGCTGAATTGAAGAAAGTTAAAATGCGGGTCTCTGCTCTGGAAGCCACCGAGGGTGAGTTTAAGTAAGCAAATATTTTTCAAGTCAAGGAGATAAAGTCAATTAAACTCCAACTAGAAAAACAGCATTTTGTAGAAGTTATAGAAAGTGTAATACAAACCCATGTCCTCCTGGAGTTTATAGAAGATCTTATGATTATGAGAGCTCATTGTGTTCCATTCACGGAGTATGCTAATGCTGCATGGCCGCGTTCACTGTTAATGAATTGTGTAGACTCTAGAGTTCAAGAGAAGGTTCTTTCACAAGCGATAAAGCAATGGAGCTTCAAGTCCCCAGAGGGATTCAGTTTCTAGATATTTCCAGATATGACTTTCGAGACCTCAAGGCGTCAGAAGGAACTGAGATTACTGATTCCTGTCTTTAAAGCATAGGGGGTTCAGGTTGCATTAATGCAGTCAGCAAGGCTAAAGGTGCTGATGAATGGGATGTTCAAGATCTTTCAGGAGTTAGAAGCAGCAAGAAAATACCTGCATGACCTTCAGAGAAAATCAAACAGTGTAATATCGTCTATTGCATTTTTTGGCTTTTAGTGTTATGTGATGGGGGAGATAGTGTTCCTTCTGTTTTT
The DNA here is from genome assembly GCA_963921515.1 of Calotriton arnoldi. Classification (NCBI taxonomy): domain Eukaryota; kingdom Metazoa; phylum Chordata; class Amphibia; order Caudata; family Salamandridae; genus Calotriton; species Calotriton arnoldi. Next base: position 2,811,371 of record CAWUFW010001414.1, read on the forward strand.
CACATGTATAAGGGATCACGCACTCCCAGTATTCCGGTCTTGCCTGGAATTGCACGCGTTTTTTTGAGCAGAAAGTCATAGTTGGTATCCCCTGACGAAGGGCTACATCGGCCCAAAATGCATTGGGATGGGATGATATAAAACAATACTTCTATTGTTGATAAACATGACATGAAGTAGTATGACTTTAAATTAGGTGGGATGAAGAACATTGAATACCACCATTGAAAAATAAAATACTGCACTTGAAGCTTGATGAATGTTTGATTTACATCAATGAAGATTATATACCCCGTGTGATAAGGACATTGGCAGTGCTAAAGGGGATAAACCCCAATTGGGGAATGCTGCTTTTATCTCCTTCTGTTTTTCATCATACTGGTTGTGGGTGGAGGGAGTGACGAAGCTGGAACTAGGGCACTGAGTGCAGTCATCACACTTGAAGGGTGAAGGGTGGGTAGGACATCCATGCAGAAGGCAAAGTAGGTGGACAGAGGGGAACAGAGGGTGGGCTGCTTGTGGGAGGGACACAGGGAATCTGGGAGTTTGGGTGGGGAGGGGGAGGAGAGGCAACAGCCTATGAGCAGAGTTGCTGCTTGGGTTAAAAAAAGACAGGTTCCAGGATCTCAATAACGCTTTTCAGAAATAGAGGATGGGCAGTAGGAAGAACCAGGATAGTGGAAAAGGGAGACCGTCAGGGCCTCGGCAATATGGTAATATAGTTCAAATAGAAGAGCTTTATGGAGCGTTATAAGTTAAGCATTCTGTCTTTGAATTTAAATGGGCTCAATAACTGGAGCAGAAGCAAGTCCAGTTTTTAATTGGCTGGAAAAACAGAAACCAACTTTTGTGTTTCTACAGGAGACACATATTGTTAAGGAGAAAGAGGGGCAAGCTATGTGGGGCTCATTCCAGCTTCTGTTGCATTCCACTGCTTTGGCAGCATATAGAGGGGCTGCTGTTTTAGCAAGTGAGAGGTTTGGTAGTGAGATTACTAAATTATTGATGGAAGAGAAAAGGAGATGGGAGATTGTAGAAGTGCTAATTGAGCAAGTGTCAATTACATTACTTTCTATATATGGCTCGATGAATGATGAGCTGGAGCCCCTGTATGATTTGATTCTTCATCGTGCCCAATTTAAAAAAAAATATTGTAACTAGGGGTGATTTTAACTGTGGCCCAAATCCTAGAGTTGGATCAGAGTAACCCCAAAGCTAGACAAAGGAAGTCTAGAGTAGCACAAGCCATAAATATGCTAAAGGATGAGTTAGGACTTTTTGACCCCTGGCATAGATCAAACTCCTGCCTGAAATGGTATACGTTCTTCTTGGCCTGGTTCCATATGGGTTGAAGGACAGACTTTCTTCTTATCTCCAATTCCTTGCTAAATGTAGAGGCCTCATAAGTTCTTAACTTTTGTTTTCCAGATCACACAGTGGCTAGCCCGGAAGTGCCAATGCCCTTTACAACTACCCCTAGGAATAGATGGCCATTTAACAAAGACCTACTCTGAAAGGAGGATTTTTTGGGAGTGATGGGAAAGAGAACTCAACTCTTTTTTTGGAGAACAGAGGTTCGTCACGGCCAGAAAACATTTGAGAGGCGTATAAATTAACAATATGGGGTGAGATTATATCTCATGAAAGCGTCCAGGGAAAGATAGAGAATGAGAAACTATTAAGTCTTTCAAGGGCGCTCCAAAGAGCTGAAATGAGGCCACAGCAGCTACTGGACAAGCAGCGATACTTAGCTAGAGAAGCGACCAAGAAGACATTACAGACATTCTTGTTAGAGAAGGAAATTATAAATTCCTAGACCTATGGTCAACAGCTATATGAGGAATGGGAGGTCAGTTGTAGATTTCTGTCATGGCACATTCAGTCTCGAATGGTGAAGAATAAAATCAGCCAAAATAGAAGATCCAGTGAAAGGGAAAACAGAAAGGGATAAAGAGGGAACAGAGTCTATCCTCAGTGCCTTCTTTTGGAAAATCTATGAAGATGGTATTGATTCTTCGGATGAAGATATTATGAATTTCTTGATGCTGGCTCAAATTCCCTCATTGACAATGAAAGCTGCAGGCAATCTGATCCATCTAATAGAAATAGAAGTGGTGGTAGAGTTGGTAAGGGAACTTCCAAGGTGTAAAGCTCCACTGAAAGATGGCTACCCCTCCAAATGGTACTCTTTGATGATTAAATACCTAAAGAATCCGCTTATAGAGCTGGTCAATTATGTTTTAAAAGGAGGAGCCATAGCCCCTTCATTTAAGAAAGGAATCTTAATTTATTTTCCTTAAAAGGAAAAAAGCGGAGCAGGTACCTTCTTACTGCCCCATCACTTTACTTAACTCAGGTTATAAGATCTTCATGAAGATCCTTGGTAGGAGAATGTCGGAGGTAATAGCTGATCTAGTGGCAGTCGATCATAATGGGTTTGTGCCTACATGCCAATTATTCTCTAATACACTTTCCTATTTGAAGCTATTGATTACTATGCATCTAACCAGATTCCAGCAGTGGTCTTGTTCATGGGTGCTGAAAAAGCTTTTGATTTGGTGAACTGGAAGTTTTTATTTTAAAATGTAAAAACAATGAAATTCCCTGGTCAACTTATCAAGGCAATTGCTAGAATATACAAGGGCTCCAAGGCACAACTGGTATTAAATGGGAAAACGTCAACCCCTATAAATATCCTTCGGGGCACAAGGCAAGGTTGTCCATTGTCCCCTTTATTGTTTGCGGTTCTTACTGAACCCCTTGCATGCACGTGAAAAGGACGGAAGGTTTCCAACCGCCAATACCAGACTCTCCCAAACTTAAGCTATATGCGGATGACCTGGTTGTATATATTCAACCAGACCCTTCAATTATTAAGAAAAATATTACCATAAGCACTGCAAAGACTGAAATGCTGATTTTCAATACTGATGTGTAGAACCTGCCTGAAGTTCTTCAAATGGTCGATATGAATAGTCCCATTAGGTATATGGGTGTTGGTAAATGGCCCTCTCTGAAGGGTCACCCTAAAATTTCCTAGACTTCGTGAACAGGAGTCGTTACCAAGCCCTTGGATAGCACAGGGGTAGCAGGCAAGAAGCCAGCACAGCAAGGCAGGTAGCAAGGTGGCAGTCCCTCCTGCAGCTCAACAGCAGCTGCAGGCCAACACAGCTGAGCAGTTAGCAGAGTGGCAGTACCTCCTGGCACCACAGCAGTTCCTCTGGCAATGTGCAAATGTAGAGCCAGCAGTATCTGGTTACAGGTCCAAAGAATGTCCGATTAGATGGGGTCAGAGACCCAGTACTTATACTCCTAAGTAGTGCCTTTGATGTTGGAGTGACTTCAAAGGAACTCTCTGAAGCGCACAATGATCCCTTTCAACTTAGTCCTGTCTTCCAGGCTATCCCTGTGGGGTAATTCAGTGCTTTGTTTGTGGAAAAGACACTACCTATTGATGTGTGAGTGTCAGTCCCTCCTATTTCACCCTGCCCAGGAAGACCAATCAGAATACAGATGAATGTAGATGAGTTCTCAGAATGCAGATGAGCCTCACCTTCCTGTGTTTGTGGCTATCTAGAGCAAATGCAAAAAGTGTAGCTGTCACCCAACCCAGATGTGCATTGGAGACAAGCTGCAGGCGCAAAGAGCAGTGAGTACAGAGAAATGTCTACTTTTTAAAAGTGGCATTTCAAAAACAATAAGGTTAAATCCAACTGCAACAGCAAAGAGGATTTTTCATTACCGTTCCAAACATACCAAACATGAAACAATCTACTCCTACCTGATCAGGAATTACAGTTTAAATGTGTATTAAGGAATCCCCAAAGCTGGCCAATGAGAGTAGTCCTGGGCTGGGCACTCTGCTCCGTTCACAGAGTTTGTGGAGTTTTCCGCACTTTGCTTTCCGGGAGCACGTGAATTTCCCCAAAACTCCGCTCCACGTACAGGAGCAGATTATGGTCCTAGCTTGCGCTTGCCAACGTCAAGTTGGCGAGCAAGAGCAAGGAAAATCCACCTCCCGGCGAGATTTCTCAACATAGGCAGCCAGATTTCTCAATGCAGGTGGTCGCAGATGGTCGTGACCGCCCATGTTCAGAAACCTTCCATTCGCGTTGAGAAAGCTGCAGCTCGAGTAGAAAATCTACTTGAGCGGCAGAAGAGAAGTAGTGCCCTCTTGTGCAGCGCATGGTGCCAACGCGAGATAAACACCCACCACTGAAAATATACACGCCGGCATGACCAAGCTCACTCCACCACTTACAGAACTCCGTGTAGCGTGGCAGAGTTTTTAAGCCACTTAGCAGAGTTCCGCATAGCGAAACTCCGCAAACTCCGCCCAGGCCTATATGAGAGGGGTAGGCCTCACATTAGTGAAAAGCAAAATAGGCAGTTTGTCCAGGGCCAGCAAAACAGAAAGGTATATGTCCTAACCTTTGCTTACATAGCACACTGCCCTTAGGGCTACCTAGGGCCTACCTTAGAGGTGACTTATGTGTAATAAAAAGAGAGTTTAAGGCTTGACTAGTAGGTTTTAAGTGCTGCAGACCAGTAGTAGCGTTTGAGTTACAGGCCCTGGGTATATGGTATACCACTTTGCAAGGGACCTACAAGTAAATCAAATAAGCCAAACAGATGTAAGCCAATTATACCATGTTTAGAGGAGAGAGCACATGCAATTTAGCATTGGTCAGCAGAAGTAAAGTGACCAGAGTCCTAAAGCCAACAAAAAGAAGGCCAGAAAAAGCGGAGGAAAGCAGATCAAAATCTAGATGGCGGGAAGCTTGGCGGGACTTCCTCCAAGACCCGCCTTAGACTCTCCCGCCATCGACGCGGGACCAAACGTCTAGGCGGTGGGACTATGGCGGTCTTGTAGCCAAGATCCAAATTGGGCGGTAGGACCGCCCAGGCAGCGAGCGGGAAGACAGCCGAAAAAGCGACAGTGGGCCAATTCTGCCAAGATAGTGATAAGGCCCTGAGTGTCCAACACCTTCCCCAAATTGGTTTAGATTGGAGCAGGAATAGTAAATGTCATCACTTTAGTGTCCAACACCTTCCCCAAGTTGGTTTAGATTGGAGTGGGGATATTCATTTTACCTGACTTGGTTTAGATTGGAGTGGGAATGGTAATTTTCACCCTGTTAGTGTTCAATACCTTCCCAAATTGGCTTAGATTGGAGTGGGCATAGTAAATGTCAAATCTTTTGAGTCCAAAACCGTCTCTGAGTTGGTTTAGATTACAGTGGGAATAGTACATGTAACTCCTTTAGTGTTCAACATCTTCCACAAATTGGTTTATATTGAAGTGGGAATAGTAAATGCCACCCCGTTAGAGTCCAACTCCTTCTCCAAGTTGGTTTAGATTGGAGTGGGAATGGTAAATATCACCCCTTTAGTGTCCAAAACCTTCCCTGAGTTGGTTTAGATTGGAGTGAGAATAGTAAATGTCACCCCCTTTAGTGTCCAACACATTCCTCAAATTGGTTCAGATTGAAGTGGAAATAGTAAATGTCACCCCTTTAGTGTCCAACACCTTCCCATATAGGTGTACTATTTTTATGGGGTTAATGTTTAATTTTTGGGTGATGTGATACATTCTAATTTAATTGTGGTAATCAATATTTTTGACATGGTATATGTTTATTTGTAGGTAATGATATTAGTGTTTCCGATATTTATGTTTTCTATATATGTAGAAATCGATTTTTTTTTAATGATATTAGTGTGCTCGATATTAGTTATTTTTATAGTTATGTACATGGAGTTGATAATTTTGTTCTCAATATTTAATTTCTGATATTTGTGGTTCTTGATATTTCTTGGATCAATATTATGTCACTGATTCATCTTAATAGCTCAGTCAGTGATAACTAATCAATAGAAATCAAGCGACCCATCTGAATTTCAAATATGGTTGAATACACTTCTTATGGTCTATAGCAAAGAATATTTGTACACCAAAAGGGTGGGGAGGAGAACAAATGTTGTAGTGTTTGGAAATGTTTTATTTACCATATGGAAAGCACTTCTGGGAGGGAGAATTGAGAACACTGTATAGCAGCACTTTTTGGGGATTTTGAAACTTGATTGAAAAACATGTGGATTGTATTTTAGAAAGATGTATTCAAAATAATTAACTTTTTCCACCACTTTATATAGTAATGACAAATGTACTTTAATTGTAATACATTGGGGATTTTTAGTTAGGACACTAAGGCCCTCATTACGATGGCGGTTGGTCAGACCGCCGACCGCCATTGTTTCAGGCAGGTGACAATCTGACAATAAGACTGCGGTCCCACCTGAGCAATTACGATCTGACTGCCGTGCAGGCGATTGGGAAATGCCCAGGAAAAGGGCCAAGGCACAAGCCGCAGTAGAAAAAGGCACTTTGTGAACATCCATGCACCGTGTGCCAGGCACCATGTGGTGCCTGGCACACGGTAAATGGTTGTGTGGTGGGCACTACATGTGCCCCCCTGGCCACTTAACAGTGGCCCACGGGGGACAGGGGCCCTGCTTGGGGCCCCCAAAGTTTGTTTCCGTCTACCTTTTCATGGCGGTTTGGACCACCATGAAAAGGCAGTCGAAAAGGGACATCCTAATCCGTATGGCAGTGCCTGCACAGTCACTGCCTCCATTGTAGGGATAGGATTCTGACCACTGCACCAATGGGATCTTGGATCCTGTCAGATCGGCGATCTCCCCCACACCCATATTTGCACTCCAAGCGCCATTATTGTAATCCGGGGGCCGTGATGATGGCCTGGATGATGGTGGGACCGTCTCCGATGGCCTGTCGGTGGCGGTCTGCCCGCCATCATAATGAGGCTCTTGGTATGATCTCTAGTAGTGTTGTTTAAACCTCTATTTTTGGAAAGGTGATGAATAAATCCCAAGAATGAAAACTGTGAAAGTAATTTTTTTTAAAATGAACTGACGCAGAGCCTTCCCACACAGCTAAAAGGTTCATTGAAATTGACATCAAGCAATGCAAGGTCCCCCAAAACCTCACTGCACACCTGCAAACTTCATCGGAAATGGCACCGAGTGATGCAAAGCCGCACAAAGCCTCACCACACAGCTGAAAGCCTCATCAGAACCGAATCAAAGTTTACTTTATTTTTCTAAATTGGTTTGGGATTTTTCTTGTGTTGTGTTTTCCCTTTATTATTGTTTGTGTGCTGAATGAATACTTTACACATTGTCTCAAAGTTAGGTCTGACTGCTTTTGTATCAAGCTACCAGAGGATTAAGCACAGGTTAATTTAGTGGCTTTTGTGGTCCATCCAGCGAAGAATTGTGGTTGTTGTTTTAGTGGGGCTACCACTCTCCTCAACCAATAACACCATTTTTTACAATAATCTATAGTGAAAAAAGCTGATAAAATAACATTTCTTATTTGTCATTTGTATGCTCATTTGTCAAAGACTGTAGTGCTTTACTGGTTTGCATAAATTAAAATGTGAGCATAAATGGAGAAATACCCCGACCACCTAAATACTGTCACATCTTGTTATGTGGGTGTTAAGAATGGGAAAAGCAAACAGTAGGCACAAGATATTCAAAAAGAGGCCCAGCATTTGATGCTTCAATTTGGACTGACACATTTGGCGATGCAGATGTTGTTTGCTCAGGAGTCCCAGTCAGTGCTTAATTTGTGCCTTGCAATTGATGAGAAGTGGCACTCTTTTGGACACTGTGACTTACTTGATATCATGACACTTTGACCCAGGCAAGAAAGAGAAAAGCTGAAAAGGGTGAAAGAAGGAAGAAAAGAAAGAAAATAAAACATTTACAAAGGGAGGAAGTAGATGTGAAAAAAGAGCATGCAACAGTGGTATAAAGAGACAGGTAGTATAGGTAAGTGGATGAAAGGGGCATGAGGTGGAATCAAGACTAGATATTCAGCAAACCCAGCTTTCAGCTTCGCCAACAATGGACTCCTAAGAAAAACTGTGGGCACCTGAATTTTGTTTTGTTTAAATTAAATAATGATCCTCCAATTATCCATCCCCTTTGACATTTTAGTCATGTACAATAATTATTCTGGTGTAACGTACATCTTAATGTAATAACTGCAGAGACTCTCCAGACAGCCGTTACGCTGCATGCACTGAGACTATGGCTAGGGATCATAAGGCAAAGACCATAGAGTAGAGTGTGGTGGTGAGATGGAGGGTACCTTCACTATGGGGACTTTCATTACCCATGTTGGGGAGAAGATGTCTTCATGATACCATGATCCCTATTTTTGGGCAGAAAATAACAGTATGTTAAAAATCAAGGACCTTATTTAGAGTTTGGCTGATAAGATACTGTGACACAAATGTGGTATTACAAGTGTCAGAGGTTATAATGCACTTGTAATACAGCAGGCGGGATTTCAGCCACTATGTGACAGAGTCTGCCAAATTCTAAATAAGTCCCCAAGTATTTAGATCTGAAGCAGCCTAAAGATGGACCAAGAGCCTGTTTTTTGGTGCGGCTTGTCTAAAATTCAAAAATATAACTTAGAATTTTTTTGAATTAATTCATGAAATTTAAACAGAGGAAGTTGTAAACAGTGAGCAGTGATGGCTTCTCTCTCTCTTTTGAAGTTGATCAGTCTAAAGTTCATACACTAACTCAGAGAACTTCTGGCTTATATGACAGAACATTAGACACCTCACATGCAAAATAAAACAGATGCTTGGCTCCTCATGATACACTCCAGGTTGAATCAACCCTGTCAAAGAGAAAACATGGTCGACTATTGTGTCAGGCATTTTGTAATGACTATATGAGTGAATTCTCTGTGCTGTAACCCCTCTGTGACATCCTATCCATTAGGAGTTTCAAATTCTGTTCACATTCCTTTTCCTCGCTGCAGTTTCTTTTTATGTGAGCATTTCACCAAATGGGATGGACTTAACAGTACTCTCTGGGTGTGCACTACTGGCCAATAAGATGCTATTAGAGGCAGTGGGTTTACGATATAATGTACTTTGGATCTTATCATGTATAATATAGAATGTGACATCTAAAAAGTTGATTCTATTTACATGATGGGTCATAGTGAATTTCACATTCCACTCATTATCATTTAGATACCCAAAATAATCTTCCAGCTGAGAAAAGAAACTGCGGCGAGGAAAAGGAATGTGAACAGAATTTGAAACTCCTAATGGATAGGATGACACAGAGGCACAGCACATCTTAAAGATACATATAGTAGGGTAGCCAAACTGGAGAGAAAGAAGTTAATATATAACAAATCAAAACATAAGAAGAGCATCGGCCAGCTTTCATTACTAGATACAATTCCTCGAGCCACCAAATTTAGGGGATACTAAATAAACATTGGGGTTTGTTAGCAGGGGTTCCAGGTTGGAATCCACACTGAGCAACAAGCCAAGAGTGACATATAGGAGGGGACGTACGATCAAGGACATTGTGAGTCCAAGTTATATACCACCTATAAAAATCATCAATTAATTGAATTGGTTGCCCCCTCAACCAAAGGGCTTTTATACTTGTAACACGTGTGCGATGTGTCACTTGGGTATGAACAAATTAATGACTTTTATGTACAACACCTCCTGGATCCACAAAATAAATGTCTTTATCAACTGTCAAACAATTTATGTGGTATATACCATTGTATGCGCATGTGGTAAAGTGTATGTTGGCAGCACCATTAGAGAGCTCAGATATAGGATATCAGAACATCATATGTACATCTTGCACTCCATGAACTTTTGAGTGTGGATTAATCTCTTCCTGTTCCTTCTGCAAGAAGACTTAGTAATGTTTGACTTTCCTCTGCTTCTGCATGTAATCTCTCCCTCTGCCACAGTGAATATTCCTTCTTGTGTTTGGATTTGAAATGTCTCCTCATCGTTTAAGTCCCAGAAGAGTAGTCTAACATCTCTCTCCTGAGGTTTTAGTAACAGACTTTACATGTGATCTGTCACACATTAAGGCTATGATCCAGAAAGGAAACTTTCACTTTTGAGTTAATTTACTGTATTTCGGTATTTACAAATTTCTAGTGTAAAATACTACTTTAAAAAATCAGTAGTAAGTCCAGTACAACAAATGGGCAACCACTGGTACTGCAAAACCCTCCCATTGAAAATAATGGAGATAGGATCCGAAAATAAAACCCAATAGGAAATAATGTTAAATGAAGTTAAATTACATAAAAAAGTTTCAAATTTAAATAAATATGAATTAATGTTAGAAAATATATAAAAATAGTAGATATTTATGACTTAATAATGAAATTGTTGAATAACCTATCTTGAATTAAACATAATGTAAAAATACATTTTATTAAAAATAATTAAATGTAATTCATTCCATACCTCACTTATAATAGTTAGTAATGCACATTAAACATATTTTTTTCTTTAGGTGGAAATGTATCTGTTAATTTAAACTTCCCAAAAATAATTTTCATTTAATTTAATATATTTCCATTAATTAAAGTTTTCATTCAACATTAATATAATGGTGCTGTACCATTTGTTTTAATTTGTTCCACATTTAGATAAGATTTATACAATGGAGTTACAGTAAATTAATATTTAACATAACATTATTTTGAATACTTGTTTTTGAGTTAAATAACATTTTTTTTTTTTTTCTGCTTTCTCTACCATAGGGAGACGATCTCTGAATGGTGAAGTTTAGGGGAAAAAAGTTAATAGTCATTACATTCATAGGGGCATATTAGCAAGACCGGCGATAAAATTATCGCCGTTTTAGCGGCAGGAAACTGCCGCTAAAATGGCGATAATGGGCTTGCTAATATGCGTTATGGAATTCCAATAGAAGCCCAGGTTAGATGTGCAGGACATCTAACCTGGGCTTCTATTGGAATTCTATAACGCATATTAGCAAGCCCATTATCGCCGTTTTAGCGGCAGTTTCCTGCCGCTAAAACGGCGATAATTTTATCGCCGGTCTTGCTAATATGCCCCATAGTTTTATTGCAAATGTGATAGGTACTCTCACCAACACTCCGTCTCCCTCTCACACATTCCCCACATCTGCCGAAGCTACAGTGTAGGTCCAATGAATGAAAAAATAGTTTATTAGTCAATTGAAACCATAAACCTTACAAAGGACATACATTGCAAAACATGTACCTAAAAAGATCTAAAAACTTGTTATTCATCAGCGTCAAACTATAAAATTTCTTATTTGGAAGACAAATACAAGATTTACTGTCCATCATATATATAAATTGCAAATTAAAATGCCAATATGCAAAGATTAAAATGACAGGCTAAAAGGCCATAACAATCAATTAAACCATAGACCTTGGAAAAATCGTACATACCACAACATATACCTATAGATCTGAAAGTGGTTGCTGATCATAAACCAACCTTTCATTTCTTGACTGGAGAGCACATATAGAATTTACTATAAAACCGATAAAGTGCCAATGTGCAAGGTTAAGAATAAGATGCTGCTAAAGTGACAATGTGTGAGGTTAAGATGACAAATAAAAATTAACCATGTAATGTGCAAATGTTTACGTAACTTGACAGAATAGGGAGCAGCTTTTGTCCATTTCCCTAGCAACCCGTCCCTGCATGACGATGCACCCAATGGATTCTTATCGGCTCTCTTCATTAACCCCCCACCTCCTCCCATGCCCAAAGCTATACCCCAGCCAAGAATTTAAAAATGGCCAGGAACTGCAATAATCTGATGTTCAGCATTATATTTCTTGATTCCATCACTGCAGTTCTATAGGATCTGAATCCCAAGCTATTAAACTCTCTTCTTAACAAACTTCTTCGCTAGTTTACTAATACAGGAAAATTCATATAACGTGCTGTAGAGTCTCGACCTCCTGATGACATAGGCGGAAACTCTTGTCTCCTCCTTGGCCGCCTTCCCTCCATTTAGGAAGCAAGTCTAGTGTGGGTATCTCACCAAGCCTTGGTGCCAGGAATGTCTGTTTTACCTTCCAATGGTAAGGTGCTTCGAAAAGTGGCGATTTTCTCAGGGTTGAATATGGTTTCAAAACCAGCCACCCATGAAGACACTTGGATAGCTTTTCTTTGTCTGCTATTCAACTTTGCAGTTTAATCGACATATTTATCATTTTCTTTAAAACTTGCCCAGATATATTGGCATTTCCATAGTTTAGCCAATTCAAGCATGTCAATGCTGCTCTCCAAATATTTCTTATAGACTCCATTCCCCCGTTGGAGGTTGATTTCAATCCAAATTCGATTGGCCAGCATATCAGCAGCAGCTGAGCGCAATTTGTGGCAGAACTTAACAGATGCAGCGGGTCTAGCAAGTATCTGTTTCGTTATTGAAAACTCCAACCGAACTTGGGCTGGCGAGGCTGATCTGGGTATCCTGAAGGTTTGTTTATATGAACTTATCACCATTGTGCCAAGTAGGTTGGCATCAGCACCTACCATTATCTCTGATGTGTACACAAGAGTTGGTATCAATTTGGACTTCATTACTACTCCCATAGGTTTCAAGTCGTGGCCTCGGATGGTTCTTGCCAACGATGAAAATGCATAATTGAGTGCCTGTGCTTTCCCCTTGATTGCCTTTCTCTGGGGTTCAAATGTGCCTCTTGCATCTATTTTAACACCTAAGTATAGGTAGGCGGATGCCTCATCTATTGTATTTCCACTAAGATGCCATCTACAGGTTTTTTTGATGGGCCAATTAAATGCAATCACATTTGTTTTTTTGCAGTTTACTTCCAATTCATTCTTATCTGCATGTATGCCAAGACAATTAAATAGCCTTTGATGGCCTATTTGTGTATTACTAAGAAGTAGGAAGTCATCAGCATACAGGATGTTTGACAATTGTTGACCACCCAAGCTCGGGGCATGAGATATCTGCCCATCCAATTCAGTTGAGAGATCTGCAATACATAGAATGAACAAAAGGGGTGCTAACATGCAGCCTTGTTTTAGGCCAGTTGATGTTGGAACTTTCTTTGACACTTTGGTACCATCTCTGATCTTTATCTTGGCCACGAGCCTGAGTATATCAACCTGATTGCTCGCAGGATGTTAGGCGGGATTCCTCATCGTTGGAACTTGGCAAATAACCTATTACGTGGAACACAGTTGAAGGCTGCCTTCAAGTCGACAAAGCACATATAGAGCGATGTGACTGTTACCTTTGCTCTATTTAAAATTAGGCTCAAGGCCATAAGGTTGGTTATAGTGTCTTGACCCCTTATAAAACCAGTTTGATTTGGTGGGAGTCTCCCATTTGCGTACATCTTGGACTCCAGATCATGTAGCAATAGAGTGGAAAAGTATTTGAGATCCACATCCATGAGTGTGATTAGTTGATAATTGGTAGGCGAGGATGCCTGGCCTCTTTTAAAAATGGGATGGATCACTGACCCCTTCCAACTTTCAGGGATAAAGTCATTTGCCAAAATGTTATTGAACATTAATGCCAAAAAGGCTGCCCACTTTGATGTAGAATACTTAAAGAGTGCCTGTGGTAGCCCATTTGGGCCAGGAGCACAGTCTGCCAGTAACTTTTTGATGACTTTCTCTACCTCCCCTGGGATATATAGTCAAGGTGCCATCATACTCTTATCTATGCTGTCTTTTTGGGGCCAGTTCAGGCTAGTTGCATCCAGAGTAATTCCTGTAAAATGAAGTTTTAGATATTGAACCCAGTCAGACTCAGTGATATTTGCATTATTAGCTGCTCCAGAAACTTTCTCAATGTTATTGAAAAGTTTCCAGAATCTTTTGAGTCGTTTGTTTTTGAAGCATGTAACAAGTAGGCCCATAGTGTTTTCTGTTTGGCTTTTTTGTACATCCCTTTTCAATCGGAGGACGATACTTCTCCTCCCTCGCTGCCTAGTCCTCGAACACCCTTCCTATTCACCTCTGAACATCATCCTTTCTCCAGGAATTTAGAAAGGGACTCAAGACCTGACTCTTTGACTGATCCCAGCAAGAACCGAGTGCCTGGATACCCTCTCAGGTGATTAGCGGCCCTCTATAAATCCGAGTTGATTAATTGATTGACCAGCAGTATCTAGTTGAGGCAGCATGATTTTTTTCATAATTATTTATTAGATATGTTTGGAGGTATGATGAAAGTTAATGTATTGTTACAAGTCTAATAGATTGTGGTTACCTCGGTTCAAGCAATCACATTAATTAAAGTAACTGTACAATATATGTATAACAATATCTGAACACATTGCTTGGATTACTCAAGATTCATTCAGTAGTTTTTGAGAAGATAGTGTTTGGATAAAAATGACAAGTGAGATTAAAAGTTAGAGATCCAATGGCTCTGTACAGCGGAGGTTGGTCGAATACGTAATTTTACAGTTGATTAGAGTGTATTACGCCCACAACGTTAAAGTGACGTTTTGGTTAGGATTGGCTATAAGGCCTATATATATGTGTTGCACCGGCAACTTGCTTGATGGTAGCTCCTGTATTGATCTTGGGTGAGTGGAACTTGTGATTTCACAAGAGTGTTTTGGACCAGCTTGCAACTGGCAGGCCGCAGCACATGGCTGCTAAACTTACTTCATTGCGTCCGACCCATCAGTATGATTTTCCGCCCTCCCTCTCTTATCCTTGGGAGGAGCCTTGGTGGAAGACACCCTCAACATCTCCATACTACTTTACCTTCTCTTTCCCAGAATACTCTAAAGAGGAATTCTGGAATGTATACTGCCCTTTCCAAGATGGCCACCTTACCCTTAGTTCCTATGAGGTGATTCCAAAACCACTATCACTAAGTTCTCTTCTTGTGAGGTATTCGATGTCTTTAGGCCAAACCATATCTCTTTTTTCCCAAATTATAGACTATACAGAGGAAAGGGTATGCAATGGTCTGTATTGTTGCATGCATGCTTTATATTGTATGTTTAAAAATGTTTAGGCTTTGGTGATGACAAACAACATTCTTTAGGTATTACAGAAGTCCTGAAGAAAGCCTGCTGACCCTTAGAGGTGTGGATCATTATACCCAGACACATCTCACCATTTCTAACCTTGCCAAAGGACGTCAAAGAAAATGAGGAGAGGATCTATAAGGCAATTTTAATTGTCACTTAAAAACCTCATTCTTTAGCTAAGTGCTCCGCCAACAAATTACATTAAGCCTACCCACTCAGACTAGGTGAAGTGGGTGAGGTTCCGATGATGAAGCATGCCACAGGTGGTACCTGTGGGTGAGGATATGCTAGGATCTCACCCACTAATCACCTGGGTGAGGATCCTAAAAATGTCTAATGTCTAGGATGTGCTAGGATCCTGCTCTTTCAAATTAGAGGGATCACAGCAAAGAAGACTAACCCTCCAATTTGTAGACATTTTTTTCATTACAACAAACTTTAAAGACCCAGAAAAAACCCACAAGAGGATCACTCACTTGGAAAGTTTTCACCCAACCAAGTGGACAGAAGAAGTTAACACAAGTAAAGTGATGTGCACTTTATGGAACTATGCACTGCAGCGATGGCACCAAGGCCTTTACTCATTTGGGACAATGGGCATGGTCAGGTACGTATGCGCTTTACACATAAAACAGTATTATCAAGCAGAGAGGGGGCATCAAGATTAGGAGAAGATAAAAAACAACATTCCAGCAGAAGTTCTTCAAGCACATGAGGAGAATTCAGATAAGTTGCTGACGATATTTAGAACTTATTGCAAACAATGGAAGAAAATAATCTGCACTGACAGGGAAAACAGAAGAGTTATCCTCTCATTGATGAATAAACATTTGAATATGTACAATTTTTGGAAAAACAACAGGTTTCTTTAAAAAAAAACTCATAAAACCCGCAAAATTATGTTTACTTAAATCATGCTGAGTTATGAACCAGGCCAGTTAAAGGTTTCACTAAGTACCTAATCCTAACTGCAGTTAGCAGTAGGCCGTGCACTGCAGGGGTTACCCTTCACAGCATGTTGAGCATGGCCAGGTGCTGAGGCTAATCCCCGTTGTGCATCACGGAAGGCCGTCTGTGGCTTGTTGGGCACAAGGATTGACCTAGATGCAATATCTGAGTATAAGCACTCGAAACCTTTGACCTCTACTGTAGTTATAGCATGGAATATGACATATGCACTGTAATACTAAGGGCCTGATTACGAGTTTGGTGGTGTTTGACCGCCCCGCTCCTGCACCTCCAAACCCATGGTTGAACAGTCTGCCAGATTAGGAGTTTTCTCCTGGTCTGGCAGGAGGTTCTTTGGAGTTCCCACGGAAGTGCCTATGAAATAGGCACAGCAACGGAACTTAAAATTCAGTACCTGAACAGCATGGACTGCTGCAGTCAATGCCGTGCAGGTACTGGGTGCATGCACATAGAGGGGCACAACATGTGCCCCCCCTCCTTGCATCCCCAGGGCCAGAGGCAACAGGGGGACCTGTAGGCCCCCTTTGTTTCCTCTACACCATGGTTTTCATGAAAGTGGAACTGCAGCAGAGAGGAAACTCGCAATATGCTTGGTGGGACTGCCGCGGTCCCACCAAGCATATCGCGGCCTCAAGATCATTGGTGGTTGCGGCAGTCCCAGGGCAACCCAACCACCCAAGTTGTAAAAGGGCGGTCGGAAGACCGCTTCACCCCCACACGTCTGGTTATCCATAGACCACCAGACATGTAATTAGACCCTAAGTGTGTGAATCTTTGTTTAGTAGTGTTTATTAGTACACATATTCTTCCATTAACATGTGTTATTGAACCACACACTCACAGCCTCTCTCACTGTCAGTGAGATGAACCACGTGTGTGTATGGATATGTGGGTGGGTGTGTTTGTGTGTGTGTGTCTGTGTTTGTGTGTGTGTGTGCATGTGTGTGTGTGGGTATGTGAAAAGCATATTCAAATTTAATTTTTAAACTAAAATGTCATTACAGTAAGGGTATACTTTAAATGTAAAGTTAAATATATATTAAATTTGTAACTTTTAAATAAAGTTTTAAGCAAAAATAAATTGCATAACAATTAATTTCAATGAAGAAATTTTTAAGACTAAATTAAAAAAATAATATTAGAGAGATTGAGAGAGAGAGAGAGAGACAAGGATAGAGCAACAGAGAAAGAACGAGAGAGAGAGCACTTACCTTAGAAGATGCAAAGTAAAAGTACTTACGCCGTAAAAACTCCCATGGAAAAGTACTTTTGATGTAATGACTCTCTAAGTAGAGTACAGCAATGTAAAAACCTACGTTCCTCTCGGATTCCTTGTCTTCAGCTTGTATAAAATTATGGGCACTGTCTCTGAATATCCGATACGACCTGCAATTTCATCTTATTATTTTTTCAAGATAGGCCCAATGCATATATAACTTACACACTGCCTCTAAGTAAGCCTGACTGTTTTTCTGTCAAGCTACCAGAGGGTTAAGCACAGGTTAACATGGAGTTTGTTTCTGTTTCACCCGGACAAGAATTGTGGTTGCTGCTTGAATGGATCCCCTCTCAAACCAGTAATCCAATTTCCTACACTGCTTTGTTGTGTCTAGCCCCTACTCAGCATGGACTTCAACCTTGTGAGGCAGGGCTTTGTTTCAGGATCTGGTCAGGCTCTGCACCCAACTCCCACACACACCCCACCCCTTCACATGCCCAAACCTGTTGTGCACACCTTTCAGCCACACTCAGGGGCATATTCTCAAGTACTCATCGCCGATTTATCGGCACTTTAGCGCCGCAAAAGTTGCGATAGATTTTTCACCCTATTCTCAAGCTGGTGCAAACTGCCAAAATCGCCAGTTTTCCAGCGATAGCTGCTGCAAAAAACATCGCCACGGATGAGAGCGACAACTAACGCTAATGATATGCAGAGTAGGCGTTCCCGTGCAAAAACACACGAAAACACCACTTCGCGATATTCTCAACGACCAGCCAGATCTGCGATGCGATCCAAAAACAGGCGATAAGGCGCGTTAGCAGCAGGGATTTAACACCTGCCTTTGACTGGTGTTAAGCAGGACGACAACCTGCAGTATGAAAGGGAGCCCAGCCCAGAGCCACATCTGAAGACCAACACATGTCATGGAGCTACTGATCATGCAGCTCGGAGACCCAAGAGGTCCACAACACCCACCGCCACCACCCCCAGCCCCCCCAGGACTACCACCCAAGCAGAGCAGAACAAGACAGCTGACCTTCCAAAAACGGCATGGCCCCTCAGCCACACAATGGCAGAATGTGGGGAGAGGCGGGAACCAAGTATGTGTGAAGGAGGCAAGTCACCCATGAATAAGAATGTACACAATGCCAAGTGTGGCGGTGATGTGCTGGACAGACATCAGTATGTAGAGCACAGACATGTCCATGTGGACATATACTGCTGGTGTTTGTAGTGTTGTGGACAGTGGACGCAACCATGTTACCTCAGGCAGTGGGGAAGACCTCGGTCATGTAGCTGTGTCGTCGTCCCCTGGAAGCGTAAGCGGAGTGGGCTGGTCTGGCGTTTGCCAGTGCAGCGTAGGAGTGTGAATAAATAGCCCGGGGCTCTGGGCGTGGTTCACTTCTGGGAAGGCCAACGCGTCTGCCAGGGCGGCACCCCTCACCCTGCCACGAGTCTGCCGCCGTGACCGCCAGCCTCTTCAGCCGAACGCTTGCTTCAGTGACACAGGCCCCCAGCGCACCCAGCGGCACAGCACCGCGGAGTTATGTGTGTGCTGACTACTGCCTTCGGCCTACACTGCGGTCAGCAGGTCCCCCAATTCAAATTGAGTCTTGATTTATTTATGGTGCAGTTCAGTAGGCAACAGACATTGCTTCCAGTGCGGGCCGCCTGGACGACGCATCATCGCTGGCTGCACACCCGCTGAGCGCTTCAGGTGCCACTAACTCTGTGCAGCTCAAGTCAACGCCACCTGGCTGTGGGCCCTTGCTGACCGCTGCCTCCGGCCTACACTGCGGTCAGCACGTCCCCCAACTCAAATAGTGTCTTCATTTATGGATGGCGCAGTTCAGTAGGCAACAGACATTGCTTCCAGTGCGGGCCGCCCGGACGACGCATCATCGCTGGCTGCACACCTGCTGAGTGCTTCAGGTGCCACTAACTCTGTGCAGCTCAAGTCAACGCCACGTGGCTGTGGGCCCTTGCTGACCGCTGCCTCCGGCCTACACTGCGGTCAGCACGTCCCCCAACTCAAATAGTGTCTTCATTTATGGATGGCACAGTTCAGTAGGCAACAGACATTGCTTCCAGTGCGGGCCGCCCGGACGACACCTCATCGCTGGCTGCACACCTGCTGAGCGCTTCAGGTGCCACTAACTCTGTGCGGCTCAAGTCAACGCCACGTGGCTGTGGGCCCTTGCTAACCGCTGCCTCCGGCCTACACTGCGGTCAGCAGGTCCCTCAACTCAAATAGAGTCTTCATTTATGGATGGCGCAGTTCAGTAGGCAACACACATTGCTTCCAGTGCGGGCCGCCCGGACGACGCATCATCGCTGGCTGCACACCTGCTGAGCGCTTCAGGTGCCACTAACTCTGTGCAGTTCAAGTCAACGCCACGTGGCTGTGGGCCCTTGCTGACCACTGCCTCCGGCCTACACTGCGGTCAGTAGGTCCCCCAACTCAAATAGAGTCTTCATTTATGGATGGCGCAGTTCAGTAGGCAACAGACATTGCTTCCAGTGCGGGCCGCCCGGACGACGCATCATCGCTGGCTGCACACCAGCTGAGGGCTTTAGGTGCCACTAACTCAGTGCACCACAAGTCATGGACCCTTCATGATTGAATCTTCTGTGTGTGATGTCAGAGCTGGTGCCCCTACCTCAGTGCACCACAAGTCATGGACCCTTTATGATTGAGTCTTGTGTGTGTGATGTCAGAGCTGGTGCCCCTACCTCAGTGCACCACAAGTCATGGACCCTTCATGATTGAGTCTTGTGAGTGTGAAACGTTGATCACTGTTCTAGTTGTTGCCAGCACCAACCACTCCCTGAGGGCTGGCTTACACTCACCCCACACCCATCCAGCACAGGCGTCACTGGACATGTGACCCTGGTAATAAAAAGGGGCCGGGCGCACGTGCCCGTAGCCAGTTCCACTATCTATCTAAGTGTGTCCGTGTGGTCATTACGTATGCATGATGGCCCCGGGCCCACCACATCACATTGTGCTGTGGACAGCGGACGCAACTATGTTACCTCAGGCAGTGGGTAAGACCTTGGACACGTAGCTTTGTCCCCCCCCTGTAAGCGTAAGTGGAGTGGGCTGGGCCGGCATATGTCAGTCCAGCGTAGGGGTGTGAAGAATTTGCCCGGTGCTCTGGGCGTGGTTCAGTTCTGGCCTGGACAAGAAAGTAACTAATGCGTGTGTCTCTGTTGTAGTGTCTGCGCCACCCGGCCCGCAATCGACAATGTTGCAATGTAGCATGCACCCTGAGGGCGGGCTCGCACAAACGGAGCAATGAAGGAGCGCAAGACCGCTCGGGGTCTTGGCTCATACATGCCAAGTGTTGTGTGTATCTGTATTGCCGCAGCATGTGCCAAATGCCTAGCCTTGATCGCAGCGAGAGTTCAGCCAGGCATGAACTCTACATCTGTGTCCGCCCTATCCTTACCATAGGCCTACACTCACGTGGCTGCCCACCTTCAACGCCAACATCACAGTGTCGTTGTCAGGCTTGTGGACATGCGCAGACAGGCATGACAATGGTGTGCCGTAGGAGTGCAAGTGATGCAACCGGGCAGCGCACACAAGTAAATAGGCTTGGGGGGAGGGAGGAGCAGCTGTGAGGCAACGTAACACACGGTGATGCTGCTCATTTGCCACATGCAAGTCATGTCAAACATGAATCCCAAAGTCGCACGCATCCCACCCCACCCCCAACAAGCCACATCACATTTCCTGAATGCAAGCAGATGACGAACTAACATTAGGGATGAAAGCTCCATTGTCTGAACTATCAGGCGGAAGCACATCTGCACCTCCGACCTCGGAATTGCATGTGCCTGGCACCCCCTGACAGATACTATAGCAGCTGATGACGACTAACCCTGGGCATAGTTCGCGAAGTAGCGCTACGCAAAGCTACGCAAAGTGCACTTCGCACTACGCGAGCTACGCGTAGCACTACGCAAACTGCGTAGTGCGCTGTTCGCGATGATTGCACAGTGCCGGATGCTTGTCCGCACTGTGCAATCATTGAAAACGGCATCTTGCACAGTGCGAGCTGTCTTTTACTGCCGCTCGAGTAGATTTTTACTCGAGCGGTAGCTTTCTCAACGCGGACTGGTAGTTTCTCATCGCGAGCGGTCACGAGCATACGCGACCAATCGCAATGAGAAACCTGACCTCCCCGCGTTGAGAATCTCTCCGGGAGGTTTATTTTCCACGCTCGCGATGTTGCTGAGCGCGAATGAGGAAAAAGTATCGCCGGGATGTCATTTTGCTTGCTCGCGGTCGCCAACTTGACGTTGAGGACCGCGAGCAAGCAAAAAATGACCGCTGCACTACGCTACGCGTGTTTGCACTGTGCTACGTGCAATTCGCGTAGTGCGAAGTAGCGCAAACTTCGCAAACTACGCGAGCGTAGCGTAGTTCTTTGCCCAGGGTTAATGACGACTCCCACACTACGCACAGCCCGACGAAAGACCAACGTATACACACCCCACACACAGAAGTCCTTGCTTAAAGTTATCTTGCATGGAATGGCCTTCACACTTACTCCCACACCATCCCAGGCGTATAACCTTTGCACACTGAAACAACTCATTGATCCGAGCTGTGGCATCTCATCCACAGAACTGGCGCAGGTCAGAACAGTAATGCTTCAAACAGAGCCACTGACGAAATGGCAGAACATCCCGGACACATGCACAACCCCTGTCACGTGGAACTGTACCGTGCACGTATGCTGCATTTACTGGGGGCACTGCCATTGGCAGTGCTGCGGATCAGTTACCGGCTAAGCTTCCGCCTTGCCGTCACCTGCATCCAGCCTGTGTTGCATTGTCGATTGTGCATATTCGAGTGGCCCATGGATGTCTGCCTATCCAACAGGACGGTGGCTGAACTGGATTTTGACATGTTTGTGCGCCCCCTGTTGGCCCACGACCAGGGGTGTCACTGTGATACCCGTTTATGGGATGCCTTGATACTTGGCATACATGCTGGCAGCTGGACCTGGGAGATTGCACAACTCCTCGTGTGCAGTGACCACATTGAACCGCTCCCCTATTGGGCTGAAGTGCTAATTGGTTAAAGGGGGCGGATGCAGCACATCTGTCCGGACCTGCTAATGGATTGCCTCGCCATCCTGTTTGATGAAGTCGACAACGACCTCATGTTGGAAATGATAGCCTACGAAGCTGCAATCGCTTTCATGGACGAGTGACTACGTACCTGCAGCCACGACAGATTGGAACCCATTGCACATGTCCCGACACCTTGTTGCATCTTGGAGATCTGGTCACATATCCCACGACAACAGTGGACATGGCTGCATTCGCCTCGACTCCGAATACATGAGCTGACAACAACGCTGGTTAACACACACCTGTGAATGGTGAGGCACTCCCCCGGAGTGGACAGCGGCGCTTGGCAACGTTCCTCATTCTGACATACTGCTGCATTGGTCTGCATGTTGTGGCACTTATCTTGCCCGTACTGACACGCATATGCTAATAAAGTCGGCGCACCTTCACTTGTATTCAACTGTGATGAGTGTTGATTTGAATGACAATGTGTGTCTCACTGCCTATCTGGGTCACGGCCATACATGCGCATTGATAGCATTACCCAGGGAGTACCTTTTTGTGGAATCACTGTCCATACATTCATCCATACTTTCATACTTGATTGATCATAGCCATGGCACATCTGTGTGAATTAGAATGTTTTATTAGCATTCAGAGGAGTGTTGAAGCTGGACCAGTACAGGGCCATGCAAAACCCACTTTACATTGTTGCCCCGTGGAGGGCCAGCCAGAGTCCTTTAGGGATTGACAAGTTCATCGGAAGAGGAAGACTTCAGTCCGCAGTGTGATTGCTGTGTCATTGGTAACCAAACCAAATATGGCAGTCCATGTCGTTGTCCAAGGTGAGTGTCGCTGAGTGTATCGGTGGACAGTGGAAGGTGTTTTTCCAGGGCATGATGCAGAGGGCAGAACCAAGCTGATACAGGCCATATGGCGGAGATGAATGCTACCACTTCATTCTTACCACGAAGCCAGATTCATCATCATCTTCATCCTCTGATGTGTCAGGTGCCTCACATGTGGGTGGTGGTGTTTAGTCTGCATCACTGTGTGGCACTGACACATCAGGGGCCGGAGGTGGAATGTCTGCCGCACTGTGTGGCACTGACACTTCAGGGGGCGGAGATGTGGATGGAGTAGTAGCAGCAGCATTCATCCGCGCCAAGCCTTGTAGCGGCAATGCCATGATGAGGATCTGCAGGGCATGGAAGATCCCAGCTAGATCTCGCTGGTGTGCAGCCGTGGCAAACATTCTTTCCGCCTCCATCCGCTCCAAGCTCTCCATCATTCTCCTTATGTGTCCCAACTCCCGGCTGACATCGCTGGAGCCACTCTGACTAGACAGTTGTTCTTGGCTCAGAGTCATGACTCCAGCGATGTCAGCCATGGATTGTTGGAGAGCATGGAGCGGACAGTGGGTGTCCGTTAGGGACTGTAAGTCATCCCTGATGGGACTTAGACACCCACGTATGGCATCTAGTTTGGCTGCCATGAGGTCGAACCCCACCAGCAGCTGACCAGCCATCTTCTCCTGGCACCCTAACACATGGCGTTGGAATGCCATGTGTTGGTCGTGGGGGTCCTGGGAGCCAGCCGTGGTGGTGGGTGCTTCCTGCTGTGTGGTCTGTGCAGGGGGTGGGGTCTCCTCGATGCAGCTGGGCTGCCCTGCTCCTGGAGGTGGGGTGCCGTAGCTGTCCATGAGCTGTTGGAGGGCTTCGATGTTGAGGAGGTCCTCTTCATCATCAGTGCTGAGTTATTGGGTCTGCTCTGCAGGAGGTGTTGATTCTCCCTCTGCAATGTGAAGGGGAGATGCAGATTGACATTTTGTTCACATGTATGTTCACGCATTGTACAAGTTTACTAACAGACTGCATGACAATGTCCATTGTGACTGTTTGTGAGGAGTTGCCTATTTGATGCGGGACAGTTGACATTTCTACGCCATCAGGGATGTGAGGTTGTACTTGTGCATTATCATCTCACAGTTTCCTGCTATGCCAAAAGCGAATGGCCATTTTCTACACACAAGCGGCAGCAGTTGTGTCCTCTGTTCTGTTGTGTAAGTGTTGCAGTTTGTACCACATTGTTGTCAATGTTGAGGTGCTCTGATTCTTATGTGTGTGTGCTGCATTGTGGGTGTGTTGCCCCTTCAGCTCTGATTTGGCTGGCCCTTATCCCTTTCAGGCGGTGTGCCTTTCACTTCTGTGCTTATACAGTGCTGAGATATTGCAGACTTGGGTAAATTGGGCTCTTGGTCGGAGTTGTGACTCTTGGGCATGGTTTGTCCGCAGATGTGCTATACTTAATTGTGCATGTGTGCCATTGTGCCCATCTCCCCCCGTCCCCCCAGTCCCTGGTCGTTACTCACCCTGTTGCTGTTGGCTCAGGTCATGTTGTGCAGTGTCCAGTCCCCCAACTCCTGCCACCGTCTCCCCAATGATGACTCGGGTCACCATTTCCGCCATCTCATCCAGCTCCTGGTGTGTCGCTGGACTCCCACCTCCAGTCTGCATTGCTGCTTTCAGGTTGGCTGCGAGTTTCAGCTTGGTTTTGCGCTTCACATCAGTCCAGCGCTTCTTGCAGTCGTCCACTTCCCTTCTCTTCACTCCGACTGCATTCACCTTGGCCAAGATGGACTGCCATATTGTATTTTTAGTTGCCAATGACACAGTGGAGGTGATGAACAGTAGGAGGTGGTGTTCTATCACCTCCGTAATGAGGATCTGGTTTTCCTGCGTACCGAAAAGCGGGTTCCTCTTATTCTTCTCCTTGCCCTTCCCTGTCCCCGAGGTCCCAGGCTGGTCCTCCGTGGGGCTTGTGGGGTTCTGGTTGTCCTCTGTACTTGCTCCGGCTACCTCCATGGTGCTTCGCAGTTGTTTGTGTTTTGTTAGTGTTTTTTGTTGCCGCTTTTATAGTGGTTTTTCCCGCCTGACTTGTGGGACTTGCAGGCCTGGCGCTGCTTATCGCTGGATTTTTTATCGCAGTTGGGCCCATAGCAACTTTTTTCACGTTCGGGTTTAGATTTTTATCGCCGTCCCGGGAATTTTATCGCGGACATTTGACGCGCTGTCGGGAAACTATTGCATGTTACCGCCATGTTGAGAATACGACGTTAACACGGAGTTATTTTCCCGCGATAGACGGCGATGTGAAAAATTGCGTTAACCTATTTTGGCGATGATTATCGCACGTTCTTGAGAATATCCCCCTCAGTGTGGTTGGCAACATGGTTAGGCCTTAGGTCTATGGTAAGGAGGGTTGTAAAAAATCTGTATTACAGTGGTGCATCTAATCACTGAGTAGATCCGGGATGGTGCTTATCTCAAAGTCAATGAGGCAATATGTCCCTAGTAGATAGATTCAAAACAGCATTAGTATTTAGAAAAACCGTAAAGGTTTATTACAAAAATTCAAAGATACAATACAGAAATAGTACAATCAGATGCAGCAGTAATCTAATAGAGGCCATCAAATGCAGAATAAAATATTAATCAGCAAAAAACAAAGAGTAAGTCAGTAAGAAATTGGATAGCATAGATAGAAGAGAGCAAAAAGATTTCAAAACGAGTTCTGACACGTCCCCAAATATAAGGGTTCAGGTGCCAGATGTACGACTGTTTTTTGCGGTCGCAAACCGGAAATTGGCTTGTTTGCGACCTCAAAATAGGTCTGCCCCATGTACAAACCCTATTTTGCGAATTGGTAATCTATTACCGACTCGCAAAATACGGTTTGCGACTCGCTATTAGGAAGGGGCATGCCAAGGGCGTCCCTTCCTAATAGGGAGTCCCACTGCAATGTAAGATTGTTTTTCGGCCGTAAAACACTCGCCGTTCACAACCCATTTAAAATGGGTGGTAAGCCACTCGCAAATGGGAAGAATTCCCCAGGGGACCCCTTCCCCTTTGTGACTGGCATTGAAAATATTTTTCCTACTCTTAAAAAATGAAACAGAAACGTTTCATTTTTCTTTTTTGAATGCAGCCCGTTTTCCTGTAAGGAAAACGGGCTGCATTTTAAAAAAAAACTGCTTTATTAGAAAAAGCAGTCACAGACGTGGTGGTCTGCTGACCCCAGCAGGCCACCATCCCTGGGAGTGCTAGCCATTCCCAATGGGGTCGCAAATTGCACCTGCCTCATGAATATTGATGAGGCATGCAATCTGTGACACCATTAGGAATCTCAAACAGTGGCTGAGACACTGTTGTAAATTACATTTTGCTAGTCGCAAATTGCGAGTCGCAAAACAACGCAATTTGCAACTCGCAATTTGTAAGGGTCCTACATCTGGTCCCAGATACACTATTTTTGTATGGAAATACCTAAAAACTGCAAAGTCAACATGGTGCGATAATTGCACTAACAAGTCACATTTTCACAATTTTAAACTTCACATAACACCTTAACACCAGCCAACAACATGGATATTGAGCCGCCCCTTCTGGCCTTATATAACCTGTAGATGTTAGAACAAACTAGTTACATAAACAACGGTTCACTGACAGAATATTGACTACAAAAATATAGATGAAAAGAATATCGAGGTAAAAATATAGAATGCAAAAATATCGACTCCCTATACTTAAACAAGTAAGTACAAAAATATCGGAAATAAAATATCGATGTCAAAAATATAGTTGTACAAAATATAGATTTTTATATATATGAAATAAAATAACAAATATTAAATATATTAAATAATTTTGTTTTTTTAAAGAAATTAGATTTAATATACATTTTAACAAATATAACAAATAAACTTAATTAAAAAAGTTAAACACACATACATAATAATTAATATGTTTTATGGACATGACTAAAGTGAACTGATTGAAAGTAATTAAAAGAACTGTGACATTTAAACCTAAAGATGTATTCCAGTCGGATTGCTGTTTATAAAAACATGATTGTTTTGATTTTCTATTTGGACCATAATGCATCATTTTCTATTCCGATTGGCTAGTGTATCAGAAGTGACGAAGGATAGCAGTCACATGATAAGTTGATTTGCCTGCTACACCCAGGAGTAAAGTCAGGAGACTGAAACGCACTGGGGAGGCACTCTTTGTGTTATGTCATGGCGAAAAAAAACAGATTGGATGCTTGCAGTCAAGTGCCTTTCTCTGTGGGTACTGGAAAAGTTAATTATAATGATTAATATATATATATATATATATATATATATATATATATATATATATATATATTCACTGAAAAAACCATAGGTTTTAGGGACAGTTATAGTTAGTTGGACATTTCACTCGTACAAAACCATAGAAATTCCCCGTTATAGTTAGTTCAGCTAACTATAACTCGCGCCCCGCAATGCACTGCTGATGATGTCACATATTACATCACTCATGACATGGTCAGTGACATCACTGATGACATCACTGATGACATCTCAAATGACATCACTGATGACATCACTGATGACATCATCCAGTGACTGTGTGTTTCTGTAAAGTTTAAATATGTTTAATATATATAGGGAAAGGCGTATTGAAGAATGAGTGGGTGTATAAGTGTCTGAATGGATGATTTAGTACGTGCGTGACTGACTCTACAAGTGAGTGATTAAACGTATCTTACTGAATGCATGGGTTAGTGACTAAACTGTGTGAATGTCTGTATCCGTCTGTTTGTTGGTGTGTGAGTGGATGCATGGATTTGCGAATAGCTACATGAGTGTCTATATGGGTTATTGATTGGTTCTCTGAGTATCTGTATGGCTGCCTGAGTGTTTGTGTGGGTGGGGTGTGTGTGACTCTGTACATAGATGTGTGAGTGGGTGATTCACTGGGTGCATGATTTCAAGAGTGCATCTGTGATGGACTGCTTGGGTGGGTGAGTGTGTGTATGGGTGTGTTAGTGAGTGAATGTATATCTCAGTGGTACATGTGCGAGTAACTACATATGTAAAAGGCGGTATATATGTGTGTTAGAGTATTTAAATGGCTATAAGTGAGAGTGTGTGATTGTGGGAGTGGCTGTATGGATGTGTGTGTGCTTGTATCAGTTACTGTATAAGAGCGTAAGAATGTGCTAGTATTTGTATGAGTAAGTGAGCTGGTGTGTGTATAACTGTATAGGTGAGTAAATGGGTGTGTGATTAATTTTTTGCATGACTGACTAGGTGTGTGAGTACCTCTATGGATGAGTGGCGGTGTGTGAGTGTTTATATAGGTGTATGAGTGCATATGATAGTCCTGTACTGAGTGACTGTAAGTATGAGTGACTGCACGGGTGAGTGAGTAGATGTGTGTGTGTAGACCTAAGAATCAGTGAGTGGGTATGTAGTTATTGGTATTGGAGTGTGTATGGTTTTGAGAATGGCAGTCTGTAATTTAGAGTGGGTGTATCAAAAGTTATATTAGGGTGTGAGAAGATGCATGAAATTATCACATGGATGATGTCATCAGTGATGTCATCAGTGATGTCATTTGAGATGTCATCAGTGATGTCATCAGTGATGTCACTGACCATGTCATGAGTGATGTAATATGTGACGTCATCAGCAGTGCATTGCGGGGCGCGAGTTATAGTTAGCTGAACTAACTATAACGGGGGAATTTCTATGGTTTTGTACGAGTGAAATGTCCAACTAACTATAACTGTCCCTAAAACCTATGGTTTTTTCAGTGAATTTCAAAGGTTTTTAAATGCTAATTTCTAACTATAACGTGTCTGAAACCTATGGTTTTTTCAGTGAATTTCAAAGGTTTTTAAATGCTAATTTCTAACTATAACGTGACTAAAACCTATGATTTTTTAAGTGAATTTCAAAGGTTTTTAAATGCTAGTTTCTAACTATGCCTACAGAGGTAGGACATGTGAAGAAAGAAGAAAAAGCGCAAAGAAAGAAGCAAAAGAAATGCAGAAAGAAGCAACAGAAGTCCACAAAGACGAAGAAAAGTGCAGGAAGAAGCAAAAGATGTGCAGAAAGAACCAACAGAGGAGCAGAAAGAGGCCTTGTTGCAAAATCATCCTGTGCCCACAACTTTTTCAGACGGGTACTGGTGGTAACTGACTCTGACTAACCAGAGTCAGTGCTATGCTAAAAGACACTTAGAATACAGTGAAAACACATACATACACTAGGGAACACTATGCGTTGGGGTACCCCTGTGATTAGCATGACCTCCTCTGTAAGTCCCTGGTACATAATAGGGCAGGGGATTAAAACTACCTCTTAAAACGCGCTACAGGGCGCGTTTGCACAGTGGTGAAGGGAGGGGGCCTGAGGTGACATGTGAGCAAACGCGCCCCGTGGCGCATTTTAAGTTGCGGGATTAAGTCCCCTTGAATCCTGAGGGTCCCTGGGGCCCAACTAGCCCCCAGGTACCTACAGTTAGGACCACGGAGCTGAGTTGCAGAGAGGCGTTCCGAGGCCACGCACCTTTTTCACCTCTCTGCAACGCAACTCTGTTGTGCTTACTGAAGGTACCTGGTGGGCTAGTTGGCCCCAGGGTCCCTCAGGATTCAAGGGGAATTAATTCCCCAACTTAAAATGCACCACAGGGCGTGTTTGCGCACATGTCACCTGAGGCCCCGCCCCCTCCCTTCACCACTGTGCAAACGTGCCCCGTAGCGCGTTTTAAGTTGGGGGATTAGGTCACCTTGAATCCTGAGGGTCCCTGGGGCCCAACTAGCCCACCAGGTACTTCCAGTAAGCACCACAGGCCTGCGTTGCAACGCCTGTAACAAATTGTGCAGTTGTGTTTAGGTAGTGAAGGGGTCGTGCTGGGGGTAGTGTTTTAGGGTTTAGGGTAGTGCAGTGGTGTTTGTGTAGTGTAGGGGTCATGCTGGGGGTAGATTTATGGTTTAGGGTAGTGCAGTGGTGTTTGGATAGTGTAGGGAGTCGTGCTGGGGGAGTGTTTTAGGGTTTAGGGTAGTGCAGTGGTGTTTGGGTAGTGTAGGGGGTTGTGCTGGGGGTAGTGTTTTAGGGTTTAGGGTAGTGCAGTGGTGTTTGGGTAGTGTAGGGGGTCGTGCTGGGGGTATTGGTTTAGGGTAGTGCAGTGGTGTTTGGGTAGTTTAGGGGGTACTGCTGGGGGTAGTGTTTTAGGGTTTAGGGTAGTGCAATGGTGTTTGGGTAGTGTAGGGGGTACTGCTGGGGGTAGTGTTTTAGGGTTTAGGGTAGTGCAGTGGTGTTTGGGTAGTGTAGGGGGTACTGCTGGGGGTATTGTTTTAGGGTTTAGGGTAGTGCAGTGGTGTTTGGGTAGTGTAGGGGTTCGTGCTGGGGTAGTTTTTTAGGGTTTAGGGTAGTGCAGTGGTGTTTGTGTAGTGTAGGGGGTAGTGGTTTAGGGTAGTGCAGTGGTGTTTGTGTAGTGTAGGGGGTTGTGCTGGTGGTAGTGTTTTAGGGTTTAGGGTAGTGCAGTGGTGTTTGTGTAGTGTAGGAGGTTGTGTTTTAGGGTTTAGGGTAGTGCAGTGGTGTTCGGGTAGTGTAGGGGGTCATGCTGGGGGTGGTGTTTCAGGGTTTAGGGCAGTGGTGTTCGGGTAGTGTAGGGGGTCATGCGAGGGGTAGTGTTTCAGGGTTTAGGGCTGTGCAGTGGTGTTTGGGTAGTGTAGGGGGTCATGCTGGGGGGAGTGTTTTAGGGTTTAGGGCAGTGCAGTGGTGTTCGGGTAGTGTAGGGGGTCATGCTGGGGGGGAGTGTTTGAGGGTTTAGGGCAGTGCAGTTGTGTTTGGGTAGTGTAGGGGTCGTGCTGGGGGGAGTATTTTAGGGTTTAGGGTAGTGCAGTGGTGTTCGGGTAGTGTAGGGGGTCGTGCTGGGGGTTGTGTTTCAGGGTTTAGGGCAGTGCAGTGGTGTTCGGGCAGTGTAGGGGGTCGTGCTGGGGCTGGTGTTTCAGGGTTTAGGGCAGTGGTGTTCGGGCAGTGTAGGGGGTCGTGCTGGGGGTGGTGTTTCAGGGTTTGGGGCAGTGCAGTAGTGTTCGGGCAGTATAGGGGTCGTGCAGGGGTGGTGTTTCAGGGTTTAGAGCAGTGCAGTGCTGTTTGGGCAATATAGGGGGTCGTGCTGGGGGTGGTGTTTCAGGGTTAGGGCAGTGCAGTGGTGTTCGGGCAGTGTAGGGGGTCGTGCACGGGGTTGTGTTTCAGGGTTTAGGGCAGTGCAGTGGTGTTCGGGCAGTGTAGGGGGTCATGCTGGGGCTGGTGTTTCAGGGTTTAGGGCAGTGCAGTGGTGTTCAGGCAGTGTAGGGGGTCGTGCTGGGGCTTTTGTTTCAGGGTTTAGGGCAGTGCAGTGGTGTTCGGGCAGTGTAGGGGGTCTTGCTGGAGGTGGTGTTTCAGGGTTAAGGGCAGTGCACTGGTGTTCGGGCAGTGTAGGGGGTCTTGCTGGGGGTGATGTTTCAGGGTTTAGGGC
This sequence comes from Calotriton arnoldi, assembly GCA_963921515.1. Classification (NCBI taxonomy): domain Eukaryota; kingdom Metazoa; phylum Chordata; class Amphibia; order Caudata; family Salamandridae; genus Calotriton; species Calotriton arnoldi. The sequence goes on from CAWUFW010001414.1 coordinate 2,842,926, forward strand.
AGTGCAGTGGTGTTCGGGCAGTGTAGGGGGTCTTGCTGGGGGTGGTGTTTCAGGGTTTAGGGCAGTGGTGTTCGGGCAGTGTATGGGGTCGTGCTGGGGGTGGTGTTTCAGGGTTTGGGGCAGTGCAGTAGTGTTCGGGCAGTGTAGGGGGTCGTGCAGGGGGTGGTGTTTCAGGGTTTAGAGCAGTGCAGTGGTGTTCGGGCAATATAGGGGGTCGTGCTGGGGGTGGTGTTTCAGGGTTTAGGGCAGTGCAGTGGTGTTCGCGCAGTGTAGGGGGTCGTGCACGGGGTGGTGTTTCAGGGTTTAGGACAGTGCAGTGGTGTTCGGGCAGTGTAGGGGGTCGTGCTGGGGCTGGTGTTTCAGGGTTTAGGGCAGTGCAGTGGTGTTCGGGCAGTGCCAGGGGTCTTGCTGGGGGTGGTGTTTCAGGGTTTAGGGCAGTGGTGTTCGGGCATTGTAGGGGGTCTTGCTGGGGGTGATGTTTCAGGGTTTAGGGCAGTGCAGTGGTGTTCGGGCAGTGTAGGGGGTCGTGCTGGGGCTGGTGTTTTAGGGTTTAGGGCAGTGCAGTGGTGTTCGTGCAGTGTAGGGGGTCGTGCTGGGGATGGTGTTTCATGGTTTAGGGCAGTGCAGTAGTGTTCAGGCAGTGTAGGGGGGTCGTGCTGGGGCTGGTGTTTCAGGGTTTAAGGCAGTGCAGTGGTGCTCGGGCAGTGTAGGGGGTCATGCTGGGGGTGGTGTTTCTGGGTTTAGGGTAGTGCAGTGGTGTTCGGGCAGTGTAGGGGGTCATGCTGGGGCTGGTGTTTCAGGGTTTAGGGCAGTGCAGTGGTGTTCGGGCAGTCTAGGGGGTCATGCTGGGGCTGGTGTTTCAGTGTTTTGGGCAGAGCAGTGGTGTTCGGGCAGTGTAGGGGGTCGTGCTGGGGCTGGTGTTTCAGGGTTTAGGGCAGTGCAGTGGTGTTCGGGCAGTGTAGGGGGTCTTGCTGGGGGTGGTGTTTCAGGGTTTAGGGCAGTGCAGTGGTGTTCGGGCAGTGTAGGGGGTCTTGCTGGGGGTGATGTTTCAGGGTTTAGGGCAGTGCAGTGGTGTTCGGGCAGTGTAGGGGGTCTTGCTGGGGGTGGTGTTTTAGGGTTTAGGGCAGTGGTGTTCGGGCAGTGTAGGGGGTCGTGCTGGGGGTGGTGTTTCAGGGTTTGTGGCAGTGCAGTAGTGTTCGGGCAGTGTAGGGGGTCGTGCAGGGGTGGTGTTTCAGGGTTTAGAGCAGTGCAGTGGTGTTCGGGCAATATAAGGGGTCGTGCTGGGGGTGGTGTTTCAGGGTTTAGGGCAGTGCAGTGGTGTTCGGGCAGTGTAGGGGTCGTGCACGGGGTTGTGTTTCAGGGTTTAGGGCAGTGCAGTGGTGTTCGGGCAGTGTAGGGGTCGTGCTGGGGCTGGTGTTTCAGGGTTTAGGGCAGTGCAGTGGTGTTCGGGCAGTGTAGGGGGTCGTGCTGGGGCTGGTGTTTCAGGGTTTAGGGCAGTGCAGTGGTGTTCGGGCAGTGTAGGGGTCTTGCTGGGGGTGGTGTTTCGGGGTTTAGGGCAGTGCACTGGTGTTCTGGCAGTGTAGGGGGTCTTGCTGGGGGTGATGTTTCAGGGTTTAGGGCAGTGCAGTGGTGTTTGGGCAGTGTAGGTGGTCTTGCTGGTGGTGGTGTTTCAGGGTTTAGGGCAGTGGTGTTCGGGCAGTGTATGGGGTCGTGCTGGGGGTAGTGTTTCAGGGTTTGGGGCAGTGCAGTAGTGTTCGGGCAGTGTAGGGGGTCGTGCAGGGGGTGGTGTTTCAGGGTTTAGAGCAGTGCAGTGGTGTTTGGACAATATAGGGGGTCGTGCTGGGGGTGGTGTTTCAGGGTTTAGGGCAGTGCAGTGGTGTTCGGGCAGTGTAGGGGGTCATGCACGGGGTGGTGTTTCAGGGTTTAGGGCAGTGCAGTGGTGTTCGGGCAGTGTAGGGCATCGTGCTGGGGCTGGTGTTTCAGGGTTTAGGGCAGTGCAGTGGTGTTCGGGCAGTGTTGGGTGTCTTGCTGGGGGTGGTGTTTCAGGGTTTAGGGCAGTGGTGTTCGGGCATTGTAGGGGGTCTTGCTGGGGGTGATGTTTCAGGGTTTAGGGCAGTGCATTGGTGTTCGGGCAGTGTAGGGGGTCATGCTGGGGCTGGTGTTTCAGGGTTTAGGGCAGTGCAGTGGTGTTCGGGCAGTGTAGGGGGTCATGCTGGGGCTGGTGTTTCAGTGTTTTGGGCAGAGCAGTGGTGTTCGGGCAGTGTAGGGGGTCGTGCTGGGGGTGGTGTTTCAGGGTTTAGGGCAGTGCAGTGCTGTTCGGGCAGTGTAGGGGGTCGTGCTGGGGTTGGTGTTTCAGGGTTTAGGGCAGTGGTGTTCGGGCAGTGTAGGGGGTCTTGCTGGTGCTGATATTTCAGGGTTTAGGGCAGTGCAGTGGTGTTCAGGCAGTGTAGGGGGTCTTGCTGGGGGCAGTGTTTCGGGGTTTAGGGCAGAGCAATGGTGTTCAGGCAGTGTAGGGGGTTGTGCTGGAGGTGGTGTTTCAGGGTTTAGGGCAGTGCAGTGGTGTTCGGGCAGTGTAGGGGGTCTTGCTGGGGGTGGTGTTTCAGGGTTTAGGGCAGTGGTGTACAGGCAGTGTAGGGGGTCCTGCTGGGGGTGGTGTTTCAGGGTTTAGGGCAGTGCAGTGGTGTTCGGGCAGTGTAGGGGGTCGTGCAGGGGCTGGTGTTTCAGGGTTTAGGGCAGTGCAGTGGTGTTCGGGCAGTGTAGGGGCTCGTGCTGGGGGTGGTGTTTCAGGGTTTTGGGCAGTGCAGTGGTGTTCGGGCAGTGTAGGGGCTCGTGCTGGGGGCGGTGTTTCAGGGTTTAGGGCAGTGCAGTTGTGTTCGGGCAGTGTAGGGGTCATGCTGGGGGTGGTGTTTCAGGGTTTAGGGCAGTGCAGTGGTGTTCGGGCAGTGTAGGGGGTCGTGCAGGGGGTGGTGAGTCAGGGTTTAGGGCAGTGCAGTGGTTTTCGGGCAGTGTAGGGGGTCATGCTGGGGGTAGTGTTTTAGGGTTTAGGGCAGTGCTGTGGTGTTCGGGCAGTGTAGGGGGTCGTGCAGGGTGGTGGTGTTTCAGGGTTTAGGGCAGTGCAGTGGTGTTCGGGCAGTGTAGGGGTCATGCTGGGGGTGGTGTTTCAGGGTTTAGGGCAGTGCAGTGGTGTTCGGGCAGTGTAGGGTGTCGGGTTGGGTGTGGTGTTTCAGGGTTTAGGGCAGTGCAGTGGTGTTCGGGCAGTGTAGGTGGTCTTGCTGGGGGTGGTGTTTCAGGGTTTAGTGCAGTGGTGTTCGGGCAGTGTAGGGTGTCGTGCTGGGGGTGGTGTTTCAGGGTTTAGGGCAGTGCAGTGGTGTTCGGGCAGTGTAGGGGGTCGTGCTGGGGCTGGTGTTTCAGGGTTTAGGGCAGTGCAGTGGTGTTCGGGCAGTGTAGGGGGTCGTGCTGGGGCTGGTGTTTCACGGTTTAGGGCAGTGCAGTGGTGTTCGGGCAGTGTAGGGGGTCATGCTGGGGCTGGTGTTTCAGGGTTTAGGGCAGTGCAGTGGTGTTCGGGCAGTATAGGTGGTCGTGCTGGGGCTGGTGTTTCAGGGTTTAGGGCAGTGCAGTGGTGTTCGGGCAGTGTAGGGCGTCGTGCTGGGTCTGGTGTTTCAGGGATTAGGGCAGTGCAGTGGTGCTCGGGCAGTGTAGGGGGTCATGCTGGGGGTGGTGTTTCTGGGTTTAGGGTAGTGCAGTGGTGCTCGGGCCGTGTAGGGGGTCGTGCTGGGGCTGGTGTTTCAGGGTTTAGGGCAGTGCAGTGGTGTTCGGGCAGTGTAGGGGGTCATGCTGGGGCTGGTGTTTCAGGGTTTTGGGCAGAGCAGTGGTGTTCGGGCAATGTAGGGGGTCTTGCTGGGGGTGGTGTTTCAGGGTTTAGGGCAGTGCAGTGGTGTTCGGGCAGTGTAGGGGGTCGTGCTGGGGGTGGTGTTTCAGGGTTTAGGGCAGTGGTGTTCGGGCAGTGTAGGGGGTCTTGCTGGGGGTGGTGTTTCAGGGTTTAGGGCAGTGCAGTGGTGTTCGTGCAGTGTAGGGGGTTGTGCTGGGGGTGGTGTTTCAGGGTTTAGGGCAGTGCAGTGGTGTTCGAACAGTGTAGGGGGTCGTGCAGGGGCTGGTGTTTCAAGGTTTAGGGCAGTGCAGTGGTGTTCAGGCAGTGTAGGGGGTTGTGCTGGGGTAGTGTTTTAGGGTTTAGGGTAGTGCAGTGGTGCTTGTGTAGTGTAGGGGGTCGTGCTGGGGTAGTGTTTTAGGGTTTAGGGTAGTGCAGTGGTGTTTGTGTAGTGTAGGGGGTCATGTTTTAGGGTAGTGCAGTGGTGTTTGGGTAGTGTAGGGGGTCGTGCTGGGGGTAGTGTTTTAGGGTTTAGGGTAGTGCAGTGGTGTTTGTGTAGTGTAGGGGGTCGTGCTGGGGGTAGTGTTTTAGGGTTTAGGGTAGTACAGTGGTGCTTGTGTAGTGTAGGGGGACGTGCTGGGGGTAGTGTTTTAGGGTTCAGGGTAGTGCAGTGGTGTTTGTGTAGTGTAGGGGGTCATGTTTTAGGGTAGTGCAGTGGTGTTTGGGTAGTGTAGGAGGTCATGCTGGGGGTAGTGTTTTAGGATTTAGGTTAGTGCGTGGTGTTTGGGTAGTGTAGGGGGTCGTGCTGGGGGTAGTGTTTTAGGGTTTAGGATATTGCAGTGGTGCTTGTGTAGTGTAGGAGGTGTGGTGCAGCGGCCAGGACAGCTGACTTCCGAGCACAGGGTTCACGGTTCGATCCCCGGCTCCGGCGGCAGCTCAGCTCAGCACCATGTGACTCTGGGCAATAGCTCACTTAATTTCCACTCCGGCCCCCAGCGCCTTGAGACCCGTAAGGGTGAGTAGCTGCGCTATATAAAAACGGACTTACATGCTGGGGGTAGTGTTTTAGGGTTTAGGGTAGTGCAGTGGTGTTTTTGTAGTGTAGGGGGTCATGTTTTAAGATGCAACGCTCCAATACCTGACCAGTCTGCACTACATAAAACTGCAAAAAAACTAAAAATAAAAAGTGTTTTGCACACTTTTGTCATTGGGCTATATGTGGGCTACATCTGGGTAATATTTGTGCTACATTTGGGCTCTTTTTTCTCTGGTGGCCATCTTGGAAGACTTCTTTGTTATGAAGTTTCCTAATTTCCTCATTTACTGCAGTCTCCTCAGTAGGAAATGCTTTCAGTTTTTTTCTTTGATTCCATCAAGAAGGCGTTCAGATGTGTCTCACATTTGCCATAAATTCAGAATGTTAGCACTCTAGTTGCTCATTAGATCACTGTAGTAAAGCTACTGCTCACCAGGGAGTTAACTGGAAGTCTGCTGCTGGTATTGAAAGTGATTGTTTCAGTCTGCATGTCAGAATTTTCTAATGAATTAGAAGAGGATTTGAGATCTCACTTAAAACATGCCCTCATTTTTCTTTCTGCAGCACTAACCATAATTTCTATTTCAAAAAGAACCCCCTCATTTTGTTCCTTTTTAAATTAAATGTTTTAAGTATTAACGGTTTATTCCAATCAAGATGGCTTCAGGTGTGCCATACTTTTGTCATACGTAAGGCTGTTAGCGCTCTAGTTGTTCTTTAGAACACTCTGGGAAGCTGCAGTAGAACACAAAGGCATCAACTGGCAGGCTGCTCCTGTTGAAATATAACAGGAAGATATTTGAGATCACACTTGAAACATGTCCTAATTTTTCTTTCTACAGCACTACCCATAATTTCTATGACAAAATGAACCCCATCATTTTGTTCCTTTTAAATTAAATGTTTTAAGTGTTACCAGTTTATTCCAATCAAGATGGCTTCAGGTGTGCCATACTTTTGTCATAAGTAAGGCTGTTAGCACTCTAGTTGTTCTTTAGAACACTCTGGGAAGCTGCAGTAGAACACAAAGGCATCAACTGACAGGCTGCTCCTGTTGAAATATAACAGGAAGATATTTGAGATCTCACTTGAAACATGTCCTAATTTTTCTTTCTATAGCACTAACCATAATTTCTATGACAAAATGAACCCCATCATTTTGTTCCTTTTTAAATTAAATGTTTTAAGTGTTACTCGTTTATTCCAATCAAGATGGCTTCAGGTGTGCCATACTTTTGTCATAAGTAAGGCTGTTAGCACTATAGTTGTTCTTTAGAACACTCTGGGAAGCTGCAGTAGAACACAAAGGCATCAACTGACAGGCTGCTCCTGTTGAAATATAACAGGAAGATATTTGAGATCTCACTTAAAACATGTCCTAATTTTTCTTTCTACAGCACTAACCATAATTTCTGTGGCAAAATGAACCCCCTCATTTTGTTCCTTTTAAATTAAATGTTTTAAGTGTTACCAGTTTATTCCAATCAAGATGGCTTCAGGTGTGCCATACTTTTGTCATAAGTAAGACTGTTAGCTCTCTAGTTGTTCTTTAGAACACTCTGGGAAGCTGCAGTAGAACACAAAGGCATCAACTGACAGGTTGCTCCTGTTGAAATATAACAGGAAGATATTTGAGATCACACTTGAAACATGTCCTAATTTTTCTTTCTACAGCACTAACCATAATTTCTATGACAAAATGAACCCCATCATTTTGTTCCTTTTTAAATTAAATGTTTTAAGTGTTACCAGTTTATTCCAATCAAGATGGCTTCAGGTGTGCCATACTTTTGTCATAAGTAAGGCTGTTAGCACTCTAGTTGTTCTTTAGAACACTCTGGGAAGCTGCAGTAGAACACAAAGGAATCAACTGACAGTCTCTGCCCTTGTTGGATGTACATGTTTTACTGAGAATTTCAGACTTCATTCTCACATGACTGAGAAAGATAATGTGAATTTACAGAAAATATGCTCTCATTTTAGCTTCTGGAGCACCTTCCAAAACTCTATGGGACAAGCATGTGAAAATAGTTTTCTCTCAAACATGATTCATGATATCCCAGCAGAAGGTTTTTCACAGGGTAAAAATCACCTTAGAACACACCACAATTCCTGAAATTAGTATGGTACCATCAACAAATGAATTCTAATGTAACTAAAGTCTGTTATCACCCTTTATAGTTCTCCTTTTGGTAACCCTCAAAATCTTTGATTCACTACAATGCATTTCAATGGGGTACTATCATTCATATTGGTCCCAAGATGGCTGCCAGCAATTCCAGGATGAAGTGCTAACAGCCAATCAGATCTCACGATGACATGTGTGGTTAGGCTCCGCCCAGATATATATATGATTTTACTTTTGATTTTCTCAGCAACTACTGAACGGATTTACACCATTTAATAAAAAGGGTTCTTTCTGAACCAAGAACTACCTCTTTGCCAAATTTGGTGTAATTCCGTTCAGCAGTTCGGGCTGTAGCCGTGTCTAAAGTTTCCTATGGAAAATTGCATGGGGAAAACATGTTTTGGGACCCCCCTTTTTTCTCAGCCCCCACTTGTTGAATCACCCCGAAACTTTCAGGATAGGAGCGGACCGGAGCGGGCCATAAGTTTTGAAATTTTCGCGAAGATTCGTCAACCGGCGCCAAAGGTATTGGAAATAGAATGTTGTGAATATCCTATGGAAAATAGGTCCTAACTATAACTATCTACTGGCGACCGCCAGTAGATAATATATATATATATATATATATATCACTGAAAAAAACATAGGTTTCAGGCACGTTATAGTTAGAAATTAGCATTTAAAAAACCTTAGAAATTCACTGAAAAAACCATAGGTTTTAGGGACAGTAATAGTTAGTTCGACATTTCACTCGTACAAAACCCATGAAATTCCCCCATTATAGTTAGTTCAGCTAACTATAACTCGCGCCCCTTCAATGCACTGCTGATGACGTCACATATTACATCACTCATGACATGGTCAGTGACATCACTGATGACATTACTGATGACATCTCAAATGACATCACTGATGACATCATCCAGTGACTGTGTGTTTCTGTAAAGTTTAAATATGTTTAATATACATAGGGAAAGGCATATTGAAGAATGAGTGGGTGTATAAGTGTCTGAATGGATGATTTAGTAGGTGCGTGACTGACTCTATAAGTGAGTGATTAAACGTATCTTACTGAATGCATTGGTTAGTGACTAAACTGTGTGAATGTCTGTATCCGTCTGTCTGTTGGTGTATAAGCGGCTGCATGGGTTTGCGAATAGCTACATGAGTGTCTACATGGGTTATTGATTGGTTGTCTGAGTATCTGTATGGGTGCCTGAGTGTTTGTGTGGGTGGGGTGTGTGTGACTCTGTGCATAGATGTGTGAGTGGGTGATTCCGTGGGTGCATGGTTTCAAGAGTGCATCTGTGATGGACTGTATGGGTGTGTGAGTGTGTGTATGGGTGTGTTAGTGAGTGAATGTATATCTCAGTGGTACATGTGTGAGTAACTACATATGTGAAAGGCAGTATATATGTGTGTTGGAGTATATATATATGGCTATAAGTGAGAGTGTGTTATTCTGAGAGTGGCTGTATGGATGAGTGTGTACTTGTATCAGTGATTGTATAAGAGCGTAAGAATGTGCTAGTATTTGTATGAGTAAGAGAGCTGGTGTGTGTATAACTGTATAGGTGAGTAAATGGCAGTGTGATTAATTATTAGCATGACTGACTAGGTGTGTGAGTCCCTCTATGGATGAGTGGCGGTGTGTGAGTGTCTATATAGGTGTATGAGTGCATATGATAGTCCTGTACTGAGTGACCGTAAGTATGAGTGACTGTACGGGTGAGTGAGTGGATGTGTGTGTAGACCTAAGAATCAGTGAGTGTGTATGTAGTTATTGGTGTTGGAGTGTCTATGGTTTTGAGAATGGCAGTCTGTAATTTAGAGTGGGTGTATCAAAAGTTATATTAGGGTGTGAGAAGATGCATGAAATTATCACATGGATGATGTCATCACTGATTTAATCAGTGATGTCATTTGAGATGTCATCAGTGATGTCATCAGTGATGTCACTGACCATGTCATGAGTGATGTAATATGTGACGTCATCAGCAGTGCATTGCGGGGGGCGAGTTATAGTTAGCTGAACTAACTATAACGGGGGAATTTAACGGGTTTTGTACGAGTGAAATGTCTAACTAACTATAACTGTCCCTAAAACCTATGGTTTTTTCAGTGAATTTCTAAGGTTTTTTAAATGCTAATTTCTAACTATAACGTGTCTGAAACCTATGGTTTTTTCAGTGAATTTCAAAGGTTTTTAAATGCTAATTTCTAACTATAACGTGCCTGAAACCTATGGTTTTGTAAGTGAATTTCAAAGATTTTTAAATGCTAGTTTCTAACTATGCCTACAGAGGTAGGACATGTGAAGAAAGAAGAAAAAACGCACAGAAAGAAGCAAAAGAAATGCAGAAAGAAGCAACAGAAGTCCACAAAGACGAAGAAAAGAGCAGGAAGAAGCAAGACATGTGCAGAAAGAACCAACAGAGGAGCAGAAAGAGGCCTTGTTGCAAAATCATCCTGTGTCCACAACTTTTTCATACGGGTACTGGTGGTAACTGACTCGGACTAACCAGGCCTAGAGCCAGTGCTAGGCTAAAAGACACTTAGAATACAGTGAAAACACCTACATACACTAGGGAACACTATGCGTTGGGGTACCCCTGTGATTAGCATGAACTCCTCTGTAAGGCCCTAGTACATAATAGGGCAGGGGGATTAAAACTTCCTCTTAAAACGCGCCCCGGGGAGCGTTTGCACAGTGGTGAAGGGAGGGGGCCTGATGTGACATGTGTGCAAACACGCCCTGTGGCGCGTTTTAATTTGGGGAATTAATTCCTCATCAATCCTGAGGGTCCCTGGGGTCCAACTAGCCCACCAGGTACCTCCAGTAAGCGCCACATGGCTGTGTTGCAGAGAGGTGGCCCAGGCCACGCCCCTTTTTACACCACTCTGCAACGCAGCTCTGTGGTGCTTACTGGAGGTACGTGGTGGGCTAGTTGGACCCCAGGGACCCTCAGGATTGAAGAACTTAAAACGTGCCACAGGGCGTGTTTGCACACATGTCACCTCAGGCCCCGCCCCCTCCCTTCACCACTATCAAACGCGCCCCATGGCGCATTTTAAGTTGGGGGATTAAGTCCCCTTGAATCCTGAGGGTCCCTGGGGTCCAACTAGCCGAACCAGGTACCTCCAGTAAGTGCCACAGAGCTGCGTTGCAGAGAGGTGTAAAAAGGGGCATGGCCTGGACCACCTATCTGCAACGCAGCGCAGTGGCGCTTACTGGAAGCACCTGGTGGGCTAGTTGGCCCCCAGGGGCCCTCAGGATTGAAAGTGAATTAATTACCCAACTTTAAATGCGCCACAGGGCGTGTTTGCACACATGTCACCACTGGCCCCGGCCCCTCCCTTCACCACTGTGCAAATATATATATATATCCCAACATGAAGTTGCCTGCATCGAGGGGGCCCACACTGGTGAGTTTCTTTTGCCACATCTTTATTGGAAGAATGCAAAGTTCAAACAGCATAAGTGCCCAGCTCAAAAATTAAAAGTACTGGCCAACGCGTTTCGTGCTGAAAAGCACTTCCTCATGGGCCACGGGCATCTAAATGAGTGATGGTCACAGCAGGTTTGTACGGCATCAGTTTTAAAGATATTCTCCCCGCCCAAGTGGGCGTGGCCACCCCTGTGGCCTGCTGGTTACTGTAGTGCCTCTGTTTTACTCCAGTGAGTCGCCGTGCACAGACTCAATCTTCAAAAGTTTATTCAAATCCCAGATGGGTTGCGGTAAACACCTACCGTCGTTTGTCATGCCTTTTAACTTCCTCCAATCAGCATCACCTGTCCCGATGCTGTAGCGCCGGTTGACGTCACAGCAAGACTGCACCGAAGTGCAGCGGGGCCTATCTCGCGGCTCAGGCTGCGCCGCTAACATCCCAACATGAAGTTGCCTGCTTCGAGGGGGCCCACACTGGTGAGTTTCTTTTGCCACATCTTTATTGGAAGAATGCAAAATTCAAACAGCATAAGTGCCCAGCTCAAAAATTAAAAGTCCTGCCCAACGCGTTTCGTGCTGAAAAGCACTTTCTCATGGGCCACGGGCATCTAAATGAGTGATGGTCACGGCAGGTTCGTACGGCAACAGTTTTAAAGATATCCTCCCCGCCCAAGTGGGCGTGGCCACCCCCGTGGCCTGCTGGTTACTGTAGTGCCTCTGTTTTACTCCAGTGAGTCCCCGTGCACAGACTCAATCTTCAAAAGTTTATTCAAATCCCAGATGGGTTGCGGTAAACACCTACCGCCGTTTGTCATGCCTTTTAACTTCCTCCAATCAGCATCACCTGTCCCGATGCTGTAGCGCCGGTTGACGTCACAAGGAGGAAGTTAAAAGGCATGACAAACGGCCTGTTTTGTTCTTTTGCACTATGGTGTGTAAAATAAATCATCTTTAAAATTATTACCTTTGCTGTGGTGCCGTGACTTTTGCCATGGAAAGAATCTCATAAGGAACGCGAAGGAATTCCAGGTATATATATTATCTACTGGCGGTCGCCAGTCGATAGTTATAGTTAGGACCTATTTTCCATAGGAAATTTGCAACATTCTATTTCCAATACCTTTGGCGCCGGTTGACGACTCTTCGCGAAATTCTCAAAACTTATGGCCCGCTCCGGTCCGCTCCTATCCTGAAAGTTTCGGGGTGATTCATCAAGTGGGGGCCGAGAAAAAAGGGGGGTCCCAAAACGTGTTTTCCCCATGCAATTTTCCATAGGAACCTTTAGTCGCAGCTACAGCCCGAACTGCTGAACGGAATGACACCAAATTTGGCAAAAAGGTAGCCCTTGGTTCAGAGTCGTGCCTTTTGGTTAAATGGTGTAAATCCGTTCAGTAGTTCCTGAGAAATTTGAAAAAGAAAACACATATATATCTGGGCGGAGCCTAACCACACATGTCACTGTGAGATCTGATTGGCTGTCAGCACTTCATCCTGGAATTGCTGGCAGCCATCTTGGGACCAATATAAATGATAGTGCCCCATTGAAATGCATTGTAGTGAATCAAAGATTTTGAGGGTTACCAAAAGGGGAACTATAAAGGGTGATAACAGACTTTAGTTACATTAGAATTCATTTGTTGATGGTACCATACTAATTTCAGGAATTGTGGTGTGTTCTAAGGTGATTTTACCCTGTGAAAAACCTTCTGCTGGGATATCATGAATCATGTTTGAGAGAAAACTATTTTCACATGCTTGTCCCATAGAGTTTTGGAAGGTGCTCCAGAAGCTAAAATGAGAGCATATTTTCTGTAAATTCACATTATCTTTCTCAGTCATGTGAGAATGAAGTCTGACATTCTCAGTAAAACATGTACATCCAACAAGGGCAGAGACTGTCAGTTGATTCCTTTGTGTTCTACTGCAGCTTCCCAGAGTGTTCTAAAGAACAACTAGAGTGCTAACAGCCTTACTTATGACAAAAGTATGGCACACCTGAAGCCATCTTGATTGGAATAAACTGGTAACACTTAAAACATTTAATTTAAAAAGGAACAAAATGATGGGGTTCATTTTGTCATAGAAATTATGGTTAGTGCTGTAGAAAGAAAAATTAGGACATGTTTTAAGTGAGATCTCAAATATCTTCCTGTTATATTTCAACAGGAGCAGCCTGTCAGTTGATGCCTTTGTGTTCTACTGCAGCTTCCCAGAGTGTTCTAAAGAACAACTAGAAGAGCTAACAGTCTTACTTATGACAAAAGTATGGCACACCTGAAGCCATCTTGATTGGAATAAACTGGTAACACTTAAAACATTTAATTTAAAAAGGAACAAAATGAGGGGGTTCATTTCGCCATAGAAATTATGGTTAGTGCTGTAGAAAGAAAAATTAGGACATGTTTTAAGTGAGATCTCAAATATCTTCCTGTTATATTTCAACAGGAGCAGCCTGTCAGTTGATGCCTTTGTGTTCTACTGCAGCTTCCCAGAGTGTTCTAAAGAACAACTAGAGTGCTAACAGCCTTACTTATGACAAAAGTATGGCACACCTGAAGCCATCTTGATTGGAATAAACTGGTAACACTTAAAACATTTAATTTAAAAAGGAACAAAATGATGGGGTTCATTTTGTCATAGAAATTATGGTTAGTGCTGTAGAAAGAAAAATTAGGACATGTTTCAAGTGTGATCTCAAATATCTTCCTGTTATATTTCAACAGGAGCAGCCTGTCAGTTGATGCCTTTGTGTTCTACTGCAGCTTCCCAGAGTGTTCTAAAGAACAACTAGAGCGCTAACAGTCTTACTTATGACAAAATTATGGCACACCTGAAGCCATCTTGATTGGAATAAACTGGTAACTCTTAAAACATTTAATTTAAAAAGGAACAAAATGAGGGGTTCATTTTGTCATAGAAAGTATGGTTAGTGCTGTAGAAAGAAAAATTAGGACATGTTTTAAGTGAGATCTCAAATATCTTCTTGTTATATTTCAACAGGAGCAGCCTGTCAGTTGATGCCTTTGTGTTCTACTGCAGCTTCCCAGAGTGTTCTAAAGAACAACTAGAGAGCTAACAGTCTTACTTATGACAAAAGTATGGCACACCTGAAGCCATCTTGATTGGAATTAACTGGTAACACTTAAAACATTTAATTTAAAAAGGAACAAAATGAGGGGGTTCATTTCGCCATAGAAATTATGGTTAGTGCTGTAGAAAGAAAAATTAGGACATGTTTTAAGTGAGATCTCAAATATCTTCCTGTTATATTTCAACAGGAGCAGCCTGTCAGTTGATGCCTTTGTGTTCTACTGCAGCTTCCCAGAGTGTTCTAAAGAACAACTAGAGTGCTAACAGCCTTACTTATGACAAAAGTATGGCACACTGAAGCCATCTTGATTGGAATAAACTGAACACTTAAAACATTTAATTTAAAAAGGAACAAAATGATGGGGTTCATTTTGTCATAGAAATTATGGTTAGTGCTGTAGAAAGTAAAATTAGGACATGTTTCAAGTGTGATCTCAAATATCTTCCTGTTATATTTCAACAGGAGCAGCCTGTCAGTTGATGCCTTTGTGTTCTTCTGCAGCTTCCCAGAGTGTTCTAAATAACAACTAGGGCGCTAACAGTCTTACTTATGACAAAATTATGGCACACCTGAAGCCATCTTGATTGGAATAAACTGGTAACTCTTAAAACATTTAATTTAAAAAGGAACAACATGAGGGGGTTCATTTTGCCATAGAAATTATGGTTAGTGCTGCAGAAAGAAAATTTAGGGCATGTTTTAAGTGAGATCTCAAATCCTCTTCTATTTCATTAGAAAATTCTGACATGCAGACTGAAACAATCACTTTCAATACCAGCAGTAGACTTCCAGTTAACTCCCTGGTGAGCAGTAGCTTTACTACAGTGATCTAATGAACAACTAGAGTGCTAACATTCTGAATTTATGGCAAATGTGTGACACATCTGAATGCCTTCTTGATGGAATCAAAGTAAAAAACTGAAAGCATTTCCTACTGAGGAGACTGCAGTAAATGACGAAATTAGGAAACTTCATAACAAATAAGTCTCCCAAGATGGACACCAGAGAAAAAAGAGCCCAAATGTAGCACAAATATCACCCAGATGTAGCCCACATATAGCCCAATGACAGAAGTGTGCAAAACACTTTTTATTTTTAGTTTTTCTGCAGTTTTATATAGTGCAAACTGGTCAGGTATTGGAGCGTTACATCTTACTTGGACCCCTTATTGCATATTTTGCACGTAAGTACATGAGATTGATCTTGCGAAACATTGAACTTTACGATTCTGTTAACCTGAAGTTGCTCTGAACCGGGCTGTGTAACACCCGTTTTTACCTACTGGTTTTAATTAATTCTCACTGTATTGTATTAGGAAAGAGGATTTACTGTTTTTATGTACACTTTTATGATCTATGTTTCTAAATCAGATCAAATAAAGTTTAATGAATTCTATGGCAGGACGGAGGCGAGGATTATGCATATCTTTCCTCACTTTATTTGCATAGCAGTTCAAAGAAAACGTAACACAACAATCATTAAACAAAAGACTACACAACCCATGAACCATTAGGGGTAGTCTCCAAGGCAACTATAGTCCAATCATATCACAGTCCATCGTATATAATATCGTGACGTCCCTTCCGCTTCCTCTTTCTTCACTGCTCGTCAGTTAAGTGCATTCCTTACATTCTTGGCTTAATCTGACGTTGTTGCTGTTTGTATAGCGGTTTCTTGTGCACGTTATTAGCATTATTGCCTTGGTATTGTTTCATATTCCCTGCGCATCAGGCTCTTGCCCGAGCGCGTTCCTCCCCTCGCAGTTTCTC